>OX465579.1:90799316-93416816 GCA_950022655.1 Alentia gelatinosa | reverse complement strand
TAGGACAAGCAATAACAGTTGACATAAAAGAACAAACAATGTAGGGGTCCCGCAAAAAACAACACACAAAACAAACCACACTCAGCAGCAGCAGACTTCTGGCAGCAATCTTACGCACCGTCTTCTGGAGTCATCAGGAGGCATCTTTTGGAGGCAGGCTTCACACGGCGTCATCTGGCGGCAGTCATCAGGAGGCATCGTCTGGCAGCAGTCATCAGGAGACAGGCTTCACACGGCTTCATCTAGTGGCAGGCATCAGGAGGCATCTTTCAGCAGCAGTCACATCATGGACAGGAGGTAGGAGGCAGGCAGCAGTCAGGTAGGCATCTGAAATTACATGTCAACCACATTAACAGTCAAACAAAATAGAGAATTATAAGAGAATTTCAGAGAAAAGATTCAATCTCAAAGTCCTAATGGAATTTTATTTTTTCAAAGAAATATTAAGAATCAATTCAAATCGAGTAAATTCTTTAAGTCATAGACCCAAGTTCATTAAAAAGATATGTGATCATAAATTGTCTCCTACCTGGAGTCGTTCCTTCTCTGACTCCTGGGGCCCCGACCTCGCCCCAGGTAGTCACAACCATCCATGCAGTAGTTGAGCAGGTTGCGTCCTGTGAGGCAGCAGAGAAGGCGGTCTTCTGGAGGCAGGCAACGGGAGTCATCTTTCGGCAGCAGGCTTCACACGGCTTGGACAGGCAGCAGGCAGTCATCAGGCAGGAAAAGGCATCTGCAATTACATATCAACAATATTTAAATCAACAGATAATGCTAAAAGAATTCTAAAGAAAGGAAATTATAGGAAACCCAATGCATTTATAGCTTTTCAAGAAAGTATTTGCTATGCATTAAAGTTGACAATAGTCCTATTCAATAGATCTAATCATAAATTGTCTCCCACCTTTTGTCAGTGGTCATAAGGAGGCATCTTCTGGAGGCAGGCTTCACACGGCATCTTCTGGCGGGAGTCATTGAGAGGCGTAATCTGGCGGCAGTCATCAGGAGGAGTCTTTGAGGCAGGCTTCACACGGCTTCATCTGGTGGCAGGCATCAGGAGGTACTTTTAGCAGCAGTCATATCATGGACAGGAGGCAGGCAGCAGTCAGGCAGGCATCTGCAATTACATGTCACCAATATTTAAATCAACAGATGATGCTAAGAGAATTCTAAAGAAAGGAAATGATAGGAGACCCCAATGTATTTACAGCAATTCAAGAAAGTATTTGCTATGCATTAAAGTAAACTATAGTCCTATATAATAGGTCCAATCATAAATCGCTCCTACCTCTTGGCAGTGGTCATCAGGAGGCATCTTCTGGAGGCAGTCATCAGGAGGCGTCATCTGGCGGCAGTCATCAGGAGGCGTTATCTGGCAGCAGTCATCAGGAGGCGTCTTTGAGGCAGGCAACAGGAGACAGCATTAGTCAGCAGGAGTCATACAGCATCAGCGAACCGGCATCACTCACTTGGATCCAAGCAGGCAACATCGCAGTCAGGCAACAGGAAACAGACATCTGGCAACAAACAGTAGTTAGGACAAGCAATGACAGTTGACATAAAAGAACAAACAATGTAGGGATCCCGCAAAAAACAACACACAAAACAAACCAAACTCAGCAGCAGCAGACTTCTGGCAGCAATCTTACGCACCGTCTTCTGGAGTCATCAGGAGGCATCTTTTGGAGGCAGGCTTCACACGGCGTCATCTGGCGGCAGTCATCAGGAGGCATCGTCTGGCAGCAGTCATCAGGAGGCAGGCTTCACACAGCTTCATCTAGTGGCAGGCATCAGGAGGCATCTTTCAGCAGCAGTCACATCATGGACAGGAGGTAGGAGGCAGGCAGCAGTCAGGTAGGCATCTGAAATTACATGTCAACCACATTAACAGTCAAACAAAATAGAGAATTATAAGAGAATTTCAAAGAAAAGATTCAATCTCAGAGTCCTAATGGAATTTTTTTTTATCAAAGAAATATTAAGAATCAATTCAAATCGAGTAAATTCTTTAAGTCATAGACCCAAGGCCATGAAAAAGATATGTGATCATAAATTGTCTCCTACCTGGAGTCATTCCTTCTCTGACTCCTGGGGCCCCGACCTCGCCCCAGGTAGTCACAACCATCCATGCAGTAGTTGAGCAGGTTGCGTCCTGTGAGGCAGCAGAGAAGGCGGTCTTCTGGAGGCAGGCAACGGGAGTCATCTTTCGGCAGCAGGCTTCACACGGCTTGGACAGGCAGCAGGCAGTCATCAGGCAGGAAACGGGAGTCATCTCATGGCAGCAGGCTTCACATGGCTTGGACAGGCAGCAGGCAGGCATCTGCAATTACATATCAACAATATTTAAATCAACAGATAATGCTAAAAGAATTCTAAAGAAAGGAAATTATAGGAAACCCAATGCATTTATAGCTTTTCAAGAAAATATTTGCTATGCATTAAAGTTGACAATAGTCCTATTTAATAGATCTAATCATAAATTGTCTCCCACCTCTTGGCAGTGGTCATCAGGAGGCATCTTCTGGAGGCAGGCTTCACACGGCATTGTCTGGCGGGAGTCATCGAGAGGCGTAATCTGGCGGCAGTCATCAGGAGGAGTCTTTCAGGCAGGCTTCACACGGCTTCATCTGGTGGCAGGCATCAGGAGGTACTTCTAGCAGCAGTCACATCATGGACAGGAGGCAGGCAGCAGTCAGGCAGGCATCTGCAATTACATGTCACCAATATTCAAATCAACAGATGATGCTAAGAGAATTCTAAAGAAAGGAAATGATAGGAGACCCAATGTATTTACAGCAATTCAAGAGAGTATTTGCTATGCATTAAAGTTAACTAGTCCTATATAATAGATCCAATCATAAACTATCTCCTACCTCTTGGCAGTGGTCATCAGGAGGCATCTTCTGGAGGCAGTCATCAGGAGGCTTCATCTGGCAGCAGTCATCGGGAGGCGTCATCTGGCGGCAGTCATCAGGAGGCGTCATCTGGCGGCAGTCATCAGGAGGCGTCTTTGAGGCAGGCAACAGGAGACAGCATTAGTCAGCAGGAGTCATACAGCATCAGCGAACCGGCATCACTCACTTGGATCCAAGCAGGCAACATCGCAGTCAGGCAACAGGAAACAGACATCTGGCAACAAACAGTAGTTAGGACAAGCAATGACAGTTGACATAAAAGAACAAACAATGTAGGGATCCCGCAAAAAACAACACACAAAACAAACCAAACTCAGCAGCAGCAGACTTCTGGCAGCAATCTTACGCACCGTCTTCTGGAGTCATCAGGAGGCATCTTTTGGAGGCAGGCTTCACACGGCGTCATCTGGCGGCAGTCATCAGGAGGCATCGTCTGGCAGCAGTCATCAGGAGGCAGGCTTCACACGGCTTCATCTAGTGGCAGGCATCAGGAGGCATCTTTCAGCAGCAGTCACATCATGGACAGGAGGTAGGAGGCAGGCAGCAGTCAGGTAGGCATCTGAAATTACATGTCAACCACATTAACAGTCAAACAAAATAGAGAATTATGAGAGACTTTCAAAGAAAAGATTCAATCTCAGAGTCCTAATGGAATTTTATTTTTTCAAAGAAATATTAAGAATCAATTCAAATCGAGTAAATTCTTTAAGTCATAGACCCAAGTTCATGAAAAAGATATGTGATCATAAATTGTCTCCTACCTGGAGTCATTCCTTCTCTGACTCCTGGGGCCCCGACCTCGCCCCAGGTAGTCACAACCATCCATGCAGTAGTTGAGCAGGTTGCGTCCTGTGAGGCAGCAGAGAAGGCAGTCATCTGGAGGCAAGCAACGGGCGTCATCTGGAGGCAGCAGGCTTCACACGGTTTGGACAGGCGGCAGGCAGTCATCAGGCAGGAAACGGGAGTCATCTCATGACAGCAGGCTTCACATGGCTTGGACAGGCAGCAGGCAGGCATCTGCAATTACATATCAACAATATTTAAATCAACAGATAATGCTAAGAGAATTCTAAAGAAAGGAAATTATAGGAAACCCAATGCATTTATAGCTTTTCAAGAAAGTATTTGCTATGCATTAAAGTTGATAATAGTCCTATTCAATAGATCTAATCATAAATTGTCTCCCACCTTTTGTCAGTGGTCATAAGGAGGCATCTTCTGGAGGCAGGCTTCACACGGCATCTTCTGGCGGGAGTCATTGAGAGGCGTAATCTGGCGGCAGTCATCAGGAAGAGTCTTTGAGGCAGGCTTCACACGGCTTCATCTGGTGGCAGGCATCAGGAGGTACTTTTAGCAGCAGTCACATCATGGACAGGAGGCAGTCAGCAGTCAGGCAGGCATCTGCAATTACATGTCACCAATATTTAAATCAACAGATGATGCTAAGAGAATTCTAAAGAAAGGAAATGATAGGAGACCCAATGTATTTACAGCAATTCAAGAAAGTATTTGCTATGCATTAAAGTAAACTATAGTCCTATATAATAGGTCCAATCATAAACTGTCTCCTACCTCTTGGCAGTGGTCATCAGGAGGCATCTTCTGGAGGCAGTCATCAGGAGGCGTCATCTGGCGGCAGTCATCAGGAGGCGTCATCTGGCAGCAGTCATCAGGAGGCGTCATCTGGCGGCAGTCATCAGGAGGAGTCATCTGGCAGCAGTCATCAGGAGGCGTCTTTGAGGCAGGCAACAGGAGACAGCATTAGTCGGCAGGAGTCATACAGCATCAGTGAACCGGCATCACTCACTTGGATCCAAGCAGGCAACATCGCAGTCAGGCAACAGGAAACAGACATCTGGCAACAAACAGTAGTTAGGACAAGCAATGACAGTTGACATAAAAGAACAAACAATGTAGGGATCCCGCAAAAAACAACACACAAAACAAACCAAACTCAGCAGCAGCAGACTTCTGGCAGCAATCTTACGCACCGTCTTCTGGAGTCAACAGGAGGCATCTTTTGGAGGCAGGCTTCACACGGCGTCATCTGGCGGCAGTCATCAGGAGGCATCGTCTGGCAGCAGTCATCAGGAGGCAGGCTTCACACGGCTTCATCTAGTGGCAGGCATCAGGAGGCATCTTTCAGCAGCAGTCACATCATGGACAGGAGGTAGGAGGCAGGCAGCAGTCAGGTAGGCATCTGAAATTACATGTCAACCACATTAACAGTCAAACAAAATAGAGAATTATAAGAGAATTTCAAAGAAAAGATTCAATCTCAGAGTCCTAATGGAATTTTTTTTTATCAAAGAAATATTAAGAATCAATTCAAATCGAGTAAATTCTTTAAGTCATAGACCCAAGGCCATGAAAAAGATATGTGATCATAAATTGTCTCCTACCTGGAGTCATTCCTTCTCTGACTCCTGGGGCCCCGACCTCGCCCCAGGTAGTCACAACCATCCATGCAGTAGTTGAGCAGGTTGCGTCCTGTGAGGCAGCAGAGAAGGCGGTCTTCTGGAGGCAGGCAACGGGAGTCATCTTTCGGCAGCAGGCTTCACACGGCTTGGACAGGCAGCAGGCAGTCATCAGGCAGGAAACGGGAGTCATCTCATGGCAGCAGGCTTCACATGGCTTGGACAGGCAGCAGGCAGGCATCTGCAATTACATATCAACAATATTTAAATCAACAGATAATGCTAAAAGAATTCTAAAGAAAGGAAATTATAGGAAACCCAATGCATTTATAGCTTTTCAAGAAAATATTTGCTATGCATTAAAGTTGACAATAGTCCTATTTAATAGATCTAATCATAAATTGTCTCCCACCTCTTGGCAGTGGTCATCAGGAGGCATCTTCTGGAGGCAGGCTTCACACGGCATTGTCTGGCGGGAGTCATCGAGAGGCGTAATCTGGCGGCAGTCATCAGGAGGAGTCTTTCAGGCAGGCTTCACACGGCTTCATCTGGTGGCAGGCATCAGGAGGTACTTCTAGCAGCAGTCACATCATGGACAGGAGGCAGGCAGCAGTCAGGCAGGCATCTGCAATTACATGTCACCAATATTCAAATCAACAGATGATGCTAAGAGAATTCTAAAGAAAGGAAATGATAGGAGACCCAATGTATTTACAGCAATTCAAGAGAGTATTTGCTATGCATTAAAGTTAACTAGTCCTATATAATAGATCCAATCATAAACTATCTCCTACCTCTTGGCAGTGGTCATCAGGAGGCATCTTCTGGAGGCAGTCATCAGGAGGCTTCATCTGGCAGCAGTCATCGGGAGGCGTCATCTGGCGGCAGTCATCAGGAGGCGTCATCTGGCGGCAGTCATCAGGAGGCGTCTTTGAGGCAGGCAACAGGAGACAGCATTAGTCAGCAGGAGTCATACAGCATCAGCGAACCGGCATCACTCACTTGGATCCAAGCAGGCAACATCGCAGTCAGGCAACAGGAAACAGACATCTGGCAACAAACAGTAGTTAGGACAAGCAATGACAGTTGACATAAAAGAACAAACAATGTAGGGATCCCGCAAAAAACAACACACAAAACAAACCAAACTCAGCAGCAGCAGACTTCTGGCAGCAATCTTACGCACCGTCTTCTGGAGTCATCAGGAGGCATCTTTTGGAGGCAGGCTTCACACGGCGTCATCTGGCGGCAGTCATCAGGAGGCATCGTCTGGCAGCAGTCATCAGGAGGCAGGCTTCACACGGCTTCATCTAGTGGCAGGCATCAGGAGGCATCTTTCAGCAGCAGTCACATCATGGACAGGAGGTAGGAGGCAGGCAGCAGTCAGGTAGGCATCTGAAATTACATGTCAACCACATTAACAGTCAAACAAAATAGAGAATTATGAGAGACTTTCAAAGAAAAGATTCAATCTCAGAGTCCTAATGGAATTTTATTTTTTCAAAGAAATATTAAGAATCAATTCAAATCGAGTAAATTCTTTAAGTCATAGACCCAAGTTCATGAAAAAGATATGTGATCATAAATTGTCTCCTACCTGGAGTCATTCCTTCTCTGACTCCTGGGGCCCCGACCTCGCCCCAGGTAGTCACAACCATCCATGCAGTAGTTGAGCAGGTTGCGTCCTGTGAGGCAGCAGAGAAGGCAGTCATCTGGAGGCAAGCAACGGGCGTCATCTGGAGGCAGCAGGCTTCACACGGTTTGGACAGGCGGCAGGCAGTCATCAGGCAGGAAACGGGAGTCATCTCATGACAGCAGGCTTCACATGGCTTGGACAGGCAGCAGGCAGGCATCTGCAATTACATATCAACAATATTTAAATCAACAGATAATGCTAAGAGAATTCTAAAGAAAGGAAATTATAGGAAACCCAATGCATTTATAGCTTTTCAAGAAAGTATTTGCTATGCATTAAAGTTGATAATAGTCCTATTCAATAGATCTAATCATAAATTGTCTCCCACCTTTTGTCAGTGGTCATAAGGAGGCATCTTCTGGAGGCAGGCTTCACACGGCATCTTCTGGCGGGAGTCATTGAGAGGCGTAATCTGGCGGCAGTCATCAGGAAGAGTCTTTGAGGCAGGCTTCACACGGCTTCATCTGGTGGCAGGCATCAGGAGGTACTTTTAGCAGCAGTCACATCATGGACAGGAGGCAGTCAGCAGTCAGGCAGGCATCTGCAATTACATGTCACCAATATTTAAATCAACAGATGATGCTAAGAGAATTCTAAAGAAAGGAAATGATAGGAGACCCAATGTATTTACAGCAATTCAAGAAAGTATTTGCTATGCATTAAAGTAAACTATAGTCCTATATAATAGGTCCAATCATAAACTGTCTCCTACCTCTTGGCAGTGGTCATCAGGAGGCATCTTCTGGAGGCAGTCATCAGGAGGCGTCATCTGGCGGCAGTCATCAGGAGGCGTCATCTGGCAGCAGTCATCAGGAGGCGTCATCTGGCGGCAGTCATCAGGAGGAGTCATCTGGCAGCAGTCATCAGGAGGCGTCTTTGAGGCAGGCAACAGGAGACAGCATTAGTCGGCAGGAGTCATACAGCATCAGCGAACCGGCATCACTCACTTGGATCCAAGCAGGCAACATCGCAGTCAGGCAACAGGAAACAGACATCTGGCAACAAACAGTAGTTAGGACAAGCAATGACAGTTGACATAAAAGAACAAACAATGTAGGGATCCCGCAAAAAACAACACACAAAACAAACCAAACTCAGCAGCAGCAGACTTCTGGCAGCAATCTTACGCACCGTCTTCTGGAGTCATCAGGAGGCATCTTTTGGAGGCAGGCTTCACACGGCGTCATCTGGCGGCAGTCATCAGGAGGCATCGTCTGGCAGCAGTCATCAGGAGGCAGGCTTCACACAGCTTCATCTAGTGGCAGGCATCAGGAGGCATCTTTCAGCAGCAGTCACATCATGGACAGGAGGTAGGAGGCAGGCAGCAGTCAGGTAGGCATCTGAAATTACATGTCAACCACATTAACAGTCAAACAAAATAGAGAATTATAAGAGAATTTCAAAGAAAAGATTCAATCTCAGAGTCCTAATGGAATTTTTTTTTATCAAAGAAATATTAAGAATCAATTCAAATCGAGTAAATTCTTTAAGTCATAGACCCAAGGCCATGAAAAAGATATGTGATCATAAATTGTCTCCTACCTGGAGTCATTCCTTCTCTGACTCCTGGGGCCCCGACCTCGCCCCAGGTAGTCACAACCATCCATGCAGTAGTTGAGCAGGTTGCGTCCTGTGAGGCAGCAGAGAAGGCGGTCTTCTGGAGGCAGGCAACGGGAGTCATCTTTCGGCAGCAGGCTTCACACGGCTTGGACAGGCAGCAGGCAGTCATCAGGCAGGAAACGGGAGTCATCTCATGGCAGCAGGCTTCACATGGCTTGGACAGGCAGCAGGCAGGCATCTGCAATTACATATCAACAATATTTAAATCAACAGATAATGCTAAAAGAATTCTAAAGAAAGGAAATTATAGGAAACCCAATGCATTTATAGCTTTTCAAGAAAATATTTGCTATGCATTAAAGTTGACAATAGTCCTATTTAATAGATCTAATCATAAATTGTCTCCCACCTCTTGGCAGTGGTCATCAGGAGGCATCTTCTGGAGGCAGGCTTCACACGGCATTGTCTGGCGGGAGTCATCGAGAGGCGTAATCTGGCGGCAGTCATCAGGAGGAGTCTTTCAGGCAGGCTTCACACGGCTTCATCTGGTGGCAGGCATCAGGAGGTACTTCTAGCAGCAGTCACATCATGGACAGGAGGCAGGCAGCAGTCAGGCAGGCATCTGCAATTACATGTCACCAATATTCAAATCAACAGATGATGCTAAGAGAATTCTAAAGAAAGGAAATGATAGGAGACCCAATGTATTTACAGCAATTCAAGAGAGTATTTGCTATGCATTAAAGTTAACTAGTCCTATATAATAGATCCAATCATAAACTATCTCCTACCTCTTGGCAGTGGTCATCAGGAGGCATCTTCTGGAGGCAGTCATCAGGAGGCTTCATCTGGCAGCAGTCATCGGGAGGCGTCATCTGGCGGCAGTCATCAGGAGGCGTCATCTGGCGGCAGTCATCAGGAGGCGTCTTTGAGGCAGGCAACAGGAGACAGCATTAGTCAGCAGGAGTCATACAGCATCAGCGAACCGGCATCACTCACTTGGATCCAAGCAGGCAACATCGCAGTCAGGCAACAGGAAACAGACATCTGGCAACAAACAGTAGTTAGGACAAGCAATGACAGTTGACATAAAAGAACAAACAATGTAGGGATCCCGCAAAAAACAACACACAAAACAAACCAAACTCAGCAGCAGCAGACTTCTGGCAGCAATCTTACGCACCGTCTTCTGGAGTCATCAGGAGGCATCTTTTGGAGGCAGGCTTCACACGGCGTCATCTGGCGGCAGTCATCAGGAGGCATCGTCTGGCAGCAGTCATCAGGAGGCAGGCTTCACACGGCTTCATCTAGTGGCAGGCATCAGGAGGCATCTTTCAGCAGCAGTCACATCATGGACAGGAGGTAGGAGGCAGGCAGCAGTCAGGTAGGCATCTGAAATTACATGTCAACCACATTAACAGTCAAACAAAATAGAGAATTATGAGAGACTTTCAAAGAAAAGATTCAATCTCAGAGTCCTAATGGAATTTTATTTTTTCAAAGAAATATTAAGAATCAATTCAAATCGAGTAAATTCTTTAAGTCATAGACCCAAGTTCATGAAAAAGATATGTGATCATAAATTGTCTCCTACCTGGAGTCATTCCTTCTCTGACTCCTGGGGCCCCGACCTCGCCCCAGGTAGTCACAACCATCCATGCAGTAGTTGAGCAGGTTGCGTCCTGTGAGGCAGCAGAGAAGGCAGTCATCTGGAGGCAAGCAACGGGCGTCATCTGGAGGCAGCAGGCTTCACACGGTTTGGACAGGCGGCAGGCAGTCATCAGGCAGGAAACGGGAGTCATCTCATGACAGCAGGCTTCACATGGCTTGGACAGGCAGCAGGCAGGCATCTGCAATTACATATCAACAATATTTAAATCAACAGATAATGCTAAGAGAATTCTAAAGAAAGGAAATTATAGGAAACCCAATGCATTTATAGCTTTTCAAGAAAGTATTTGCTATGCATTAAAGTTGATAATAGTCCTATTCAATAGATCTAATCATAAATTGTCTCCCACCTTTTGTCAGTGGTCATAAGGAGGCATCTTCTGGAGGCAGGCTTCACACGGCATCTTCTGGCGGGAGTCATTGAGAGGCGTAATCTGGCGGCAGTCATCAGGAAGAGTCTTTGAGGCAGGCTTCACACGGCTTCATCTGGTGGCAGGCATCAGGAGGTACTTTTAGCAGCAGTCACATCATGGACAGGAGGCAGTCAGCAGTCAGGCAGGCATCTGCAATTACATGTCACCAATATTTAAATCAACAGATGATGCTAAGAGAATTCTAAAGAAAGGAAATGATAGGAGACCCAATGTATTTACAGCAATTCAAGAAAGTATTTGCTATGCATTAAAGTAAACTATAGTCCTATATAATAGGTCCAATCATAAACTGTCTCCTACCTCTTGGCAGTGGTCATCAGGAGGCATCTTCTGGAGGCAGTCATCAGGAGGCGTCATCTGGCGGCAGTCATCAGGAGGCGTCATCTGGCAGCAGTCATCAGGAGGCGTCATCTGGCGGCAGTCATCAGGAGGAGTCATCTGGCAGCAGTCATCAGGAGGCGTCTTTGAGGCAGGCAACAGGAGACAGCATTAGTCGGCAGGAGTCATACAGCATCAGCGAACCGGCATCACTCACTTGGATCCAAGCAGGCAACATCGCAGTCAGGCAACAGGAAACAGACATCTGGCAACAAACAGTAGTTAGGACAAGCAATGACAGTTGACATAAAAGAACAAACAATGTAGGGATCCCGCAAAAAACAACACACAAAACAAACCAAACTCAGCAGCAGCAGACTTCTGGCAGCAATCTTACGCACCGTCTTCTGGAGTCATCAGGAGGCATCTTTTGGAGGCAGGCTTCACACGGCGTCATCTGGCGGCAGTCATCAGGAGGCATCGTCTGGCAGCAGTCATCAGGAGGCAGGCTTCACACGGCTTCATCTAGTGGCAGGCATCAGGAGGCATCTTTCAGCAGCAGTCACATCATGGACAGGAGGTAGGAGGCAGGCAGCAGTCAGGTAGGCATCTGAAATTACATGTCAACCACATTAACAGTCAAACAAAATAGAGAATTATAAGAGAATTTCAAAGAAAAGATTCAATCTCAGAGTCCTAATGGAATTTTTTTTTATCAAAGAAATATTAAGAATCAATTCAAATCGAGTAAATTCTTTAAGTCATAGACCCAAGGCCATGAAAAAGATATGTGATCATAAATTGTCTCCTACCTGGAGTCATTCCTTCTCTGACTCCTGGGGCCCCGACCTCGCCCCAGGTAGTCACAACCATCCATGCAGTAGTTGAGCAGGTTGCGTCCTGTGAGGCAGCAGAGAAGGCGGTCTTCTGGAGGCAGGCAACGGGAGTCATCTTTCGGCAGCAGGCTTCACACGGCTTGGACAGGCAGCAGGCAGTCATCAGGCAGGAAACGGGAGTCATCTCATGGCAGCAGGCTTCACATGGCTTGGACAGGCAGCAGGCAGGCATCTGCAATTACATATCAACAATATTTAAATCAACAGATAATGCTAAAAGAATTCTAAAGAAAGGAAATTATAGGAAACCCAATGCATTTATAGCTTTTCAAGAAAATATTTGCTATGCATTAAAGTTGACAATAGTCCTATTTAATAGATCTAATCATAAATTGTCTCCCACCTCTTGGCAGTGGTCATCAGGAGGCATCTTCTGGAGGCAGGCTTCACACGGCATTGTCTGGCGGGAGTCATCGAGAGGCGTAATCTGGCGGCAGTCATCAGGAGGAGTCTTTCAGGCAGGCTTCACACGGCTTCATCTGGTGGCAGGCATCAGGAGGTACTTCTAGCAGCAGTCACATCATGGACAGGAGGCAGGCAGCAGTCAGGCAGGCATCTGCAATTACATGTCACCAATATTCAAATCAACAGATGATGCTAAGAGAATTCTAAAGAAAGGAAATGATAGGAGACCCAATGTATTTACAGCAATTCAAGAGAGTATTTGCTATGCATTAAAGTTAACTAGTCCTATATAATAGATCCAATCATAAACTATCTCCTACCTCTTGGCAGTGGTCATCAGGAGGCATCTTCTGGAGGCAGTCATCAGGAGGCTTCATCTGGCAGCAGTCATCGGGAGGCGTCATCTGGCGGCAGTCATCAGGAGGCGTCATCTGGCGGCAGTCATCAGGAGGCGTCTTTGAGGCAGGCAACAGGAGACAGCATTAGTCAGCAGGAGTCATACAGCATCAGCGAACCGGCATCACTCACTTGGATCCAAGCAGGCAACATCGCAGTCAGGCAACAGGAAACAGACATCTGGCAACAAACAGTAGTTAGGACAAGCAATGACAGTTGACATAAAAGAACAAACAATGTAGGGATCCCGCAAAAAACAACACACAAAACAAACCAAACTCAGCAGCAGCAGACTTCTGGCAGCAATCTTACGCACCGTCTTCTGGAGTCATCAGGAGGCATCTTTTGGAGGCAGGCTTCACACGGCGTCATCTGGCGGCAGTCATCAGGAGGCATCGTCTGGCAGCAGTCATCAGGAGGCAGGCTTCACACGGCTTCATCTAGTGGCAGGCATCAGGAGGCATCTTTCAGCAGCAGTCACATCATGGACAGGAGGTAGGAGGCAGGCAGCAGTCAGGTAGGCATCTGAAATTACATGTCAACCACATTAACAGTCAAACAAAATAGAGAATTATGAGAGACTTTCAAAGAAAAGATTCAATCTCAGAGTCCTAATGGAATTTTATTTTTTCAAAGAAATATTAAGAATCAATTCAAATCGAGTAAATTCTTTAAGTCATAGACCCAAGTTCATGAAAAAGATATGTGATCATAAATTGTCTCCTACCTGGAGTCATTCCTTCTCTGACTCCTGGGGCCCCGACCTCGCCCCAGGTAGTCACAACCATCCATGCAGTAGTTGAGCAGGTTGCGTCCTGTGAGGCAGCAGAGAAGGCAGTCATCTGGAGGCAAGCAACGGGCGTCATCTGGAGGCAGCAGGCTTCACACGGTTTGGACAGGCGGCAGGCAGTCATCAGGCAGGAAACGGGAGTCATCTCATGACAGCAGGCTTCACATGGCTTGGACAGGCAGCAGGCAGGCATCTGCAATTACATATCAACAATATTTAAATCAACAGATAATGCTAAGAGAATTCTAAAGAAAGGAAATTATAGGAAACCCAATGCATTTATAGCTTTTCAAGAAAGTATTTGCTATGCATTAAAGTTGATAATAGTCCTATTCAATAGATCTAATCATAAATTGTCTCCCACCTTTTGTCAGTGGTCATAAGGAGGCATCTTCTGGAGGCAGGCTTCACACGGCATCTTCTGGCGGGAGTCATTGAGAGGCGTAATCTGGCGGCAGTCATCAGGAAGAGTCTTTGAGGCAGGCTTCACACGGCTTCATCTGGTGGCAGGCATCAGGAGGTACTTTTAGCAGCAGTCACATCATGGACAGGAGGCAGTCAGCAGTCAGGCAGGCATCTGCAATTACATGTCACCAATATTTAAATCAACAGATGATGCTAAGAGAATTCTAAAGAAAGGAAATGATAGGAGACCCAATGTATTTACAGCAATTCAAGAAAGTATTTGCTATGCATTAAAGTAAACTATAGTCCTATATAATAGGTCCAATCATAAACTGTCTCCTACCTCTTGGCAGTGGTCATCAGGAGGCATCTTCTGGAGGCAGTCATCAGGAGGCGTCATCTGGCGGCAGTCATCAGGAGGCGTCATCTGGCAGCAGTCATCAGGAGGCGTCATCTGGCGGCAGTCATCAGGAGGAGTCATCTGGCAGCAGTCATCAGGAGGCGTCTTTGAGGCAGGCAACAGGAGACAGCATTAGTCGGCAGGAGTCATACAGCATCAGCGAACCGGCATCACTCACTTGGATCCAAGCAGGCAACATCGCAGTCAGGCAACAGGAAACAGACATCTGGCAACAAACAGTAGTTAGGACAAGCAATGACAGTTGACATAAAAGAACAAACAATGTAGGGATCCCGCAAAAAACAACACACAAAACAAACCAAACTCAGCAGCAGCAGACTTCTGGCAGCAATCTTACGCACCGTCTTCTGGAGTCATCAGGAGGCATCTTTTGGAGGCAGGCTTCACACGGCGTCATCTGGCGGCAGTCATCAGGAGGCATCGTCTGGCAGCAGTCATCAGGAGGCAGGCTTCACACGGCTTCATCTAGTGGCAGGCATCAGGAGGCATCTTTCAGCAGCAGTCACATCATGGACAGGAGGTAGGAGGCAGGCAGCAGTCAGGTAGGCATCTGAAATTACATGTCAACCACATTAACAGTCAAACAAAATAGAGAATTATAAGAGAATTTCAAAGAAAAGATTCAATCTCAGAGTCCTAATGGAATTTTATTTTATCAAAGAAATATTAAGAATCAATTCAAATCGAGTTAATTCTTTAAGTCATAGACCCAAGTTCATGAAAAAGATATGTGATCATAAATTGTCTCCTACCTGGAGTCATTCCTTCTCTGACTCCTGGGGCCCCGACCTCGCCCCAGGTAGTCACAACCATCCATGCAGTAGTTGAGCAGGTTGCGTCCTGTGAGGCAGCAGAGAAGGCGGTCTTCTGGAGGCAGGCAACGGGAGTCATCTTTCGGCAGCAGGCTTCACACGGCTTGGACAGGCAGCAGGCAGTCATCAGGCAGGAAAAGGCATCTGCAATTACATATCAACAATATTTAAATCAACAGATAATGCTAAAAGAATTCTAAAGAAAGGAAATTATAGGAAACCCAATGCATTTATAGCTTTTCAAGAAAGTATTTGCTATGCATTAAAGTTGACAATAGTCCTATTCAATAGATCTAATCATAAATTGTCTCCCACCTTTTGTCAGTGGTCATAAGGAGGCATCTTCTGGAGGCAGGCTTCACACGGCATCTTCTGGCGGGAGTCATTGAGAGGCGTAATCTGGCGGCAGTCATCAGGAGGAGTCTTTGAGGCAGGCTTCACACGGCTTCATCTGGTGGCAGGCATCAGGAGGTACTTTTAGCAGCAGTCATATCATGGACAGGAGGCAGGCAGCAGTCAGGCAGGCATCTGCAATTACATGTCACCAATATTTAAATCAACAGATGATGCTAAGAGAATTCTAAAGAAAGGAAATGATAGGAGACCCCAATGTATTTACAGCAATTCAAGAAAGTATTTGCTATGCATTAAAGTAAACTATAGTCCTATATAATAGGTCCAATCATAAATCGCTCCTACCTCTTGGCAGTGGTCATCAGGAGGCATCTTCTGGAGGCAGTCATCAGGAGGCGTCATCTGGCGGCAGTCATCAGGAGGCGTCATCTGGCAGCAGTCATCAGGAGGCGTCTTTGAGGCAGGCAACAGGAGACAGCATTAGTCAGCAGGAGTCATACAGCATCAGCGAACCGGCATCACTCACTTGGATCCAAGCAGGCAACATCGCAGTCAGGCAACAGGAAACAGACATCTGGCAACAAACAGTAGTTAGGACAAGCAATGACAGTTGACATAAAAGAACAAACAATGTAGGGATCCCGCAAAAAACAACACACAAAACAAACCAAACTCAGCAGCAGCAGACTTCTGGCAGCAATCTTACGCACCGTCTTCTGGAGTCATCAGGAGGCATCTTTTGGAGGCAGGCTTCACACGGCGTCATCTGGCGGCAGTCATCAGGAGGCATCGTCTGGCAGCAGTCATCAGGAGGCAGGCTTCACACGGCTTCATCTAGTGGCAGGCATCAGGAGGCATCTTTCAGCAGCAGTCACATCATGGACAGGAGGTAGGAGGCAGGCAGCAGTCAGGTAGGCATCTGAAATTACATGTCAACCACATTAACAGTCAAACAAAATAGAGAATTATAAGAGAATTTCAAAGAAAAGATTCAATCTCAAAGTCCTAATGGAATTTTATTTTTTCAAAGAAATATTAAGAATCAATTCAAATCGAGTAAATTCTTTAAGTCATAGACCCAAGTTCATGAAAAAGATATGTGATCATAAATTGTCTCCTACCTGGAGTCATTCCTTCTCTGACTCCTGGGGCCCCGACCTCGCCCCAGGTAGTCACAACCATCCATGCAGTAGTTGAGCAGGTTGCGTCCTGTGAGGCAGCAGAGAAGGCGGTCTTCTGGAGGCAGGCAACGGGAGTCATCTTTCGGCAGCAGGCTTCACACCGCTTGGACAGGCAGCAGGCAGTCATCAGGCAGGAAACGGGAGTCATCTCATGGCAGCAGGCTTCACATGGCTTGGACAGGCAGCAGGCAGGCATCTGCAATTACATATCAACAATATTTAAATCAACAGATAATGCTAAAAGAATTCTAAAGAAAGGAAATTATAGGAAACCCAATGCATTTATAGCTTTTCAAGAAAATATTTGCTATGCATTAAAGTTGACAATAGTCCTATTTAATAGATCTAATCATAAATTGTCTCCCACCTCTTGGCAGTGGTCATCAGGAGGCATCTTCTGGAGGCAGGCTTCACACAGCATTGTCTGGCGGGAGTCATCGAGAGGCGTAATCTGGCGGCAGTCATCAGGAGGAGTCTTTCAGGCAGGCTTCACACGGCTTCATCTGGTGGCAGGCATCAGGAGGTACTTTTAGCAGCAGTCACATCATGGACAGGAGGCAGGCAGCAGTCAGGCAGGCATCTGCAATTACATGTCAACAATATTTAAATCAACAGATGATGCTAAGAGAATTCTAAAGAAAGGAAATGATAGGAGACCCAATGTATTTACAGCAATTCAAGAGAGTATTTGCTATGCATTAAAGTTAACTAGTCCTATATAATAGATCCAATCATAAACTATCTCCTACCTCTTGGCAGTGGTCATCAGGAGGCATCTTCTGGAGGCAGTCATCAGGAGGCGTCATCTGGCGGCAGTCATCAGGAGGCGTCATCTGGCGGCAGTCATCAGGAGGCGTCTTTGAGGCAGGCAACAGGAGACAGCATTAGTCAGCAGGAGTCATACAGCATCAGCGAACCGGCATCACTCACTTGGATCCAAGCAGGCAACATCGCAGTCAGGCAATTGGAAACAGACATCTGGCAACAAACAGTAGTTAGGACAAGCAATGACAGTTGACATGAAAATACAAACAATGTAGGGATCCCGCAAAAAACAACACACAAAACAAACCACACTCAGCAGCAGCAGACTTCTGGCAGCAATCTTACGCACCGTCTTCTGGAGTCATCAGGAGGCATCTCTTTGAGGCAGGCTTCACACGGAGTCATCTGGTGGCAGTCATCAGGAGGCGTCATCTGGCAGCAGTCATCAGGAGGCGTCATCTGGCGGCAGTCATCAGGAGGCGTCTTTGAGGCAGGCAACAGGAGACAGCATTAGTCAGCAGGAGTCATACAGCATCAGCGAACCGGCATCACTCACTTGGATCCAAGGAGGCAACATCACAGTCAGGCAACAGGAAATAGACATCTGGCAACAAACAGTAGTTAGGACAAGCAATGACAGTTGACATAAAATAACAAACAATGTAGGGATCCCGCAAAAAACAACACACAAAACAAACCAAACTCAGCAGCAGCAGACTTCTGGCAGCAATCTTACGCACCGTCTTCTGGAGTCATCAGGAGGCATCTTTTGGAGGCAGGCTTCACACGGCGTCATCTGGCGGCAGTCATCAGGAGGCATCGTCTGGCAGCAGTCATCAGGAGGCAGGCTTCACACGGCTTCATCTAGTGGCAGGCATCAGGAGGCATCTTTCAGCAGCAGTCACATCATGGACAGGAGGTAGGAGGCAGGCAGCAGTCAGGTAGGCATCTGAAATTACATGTCAACCACATTAACAGTCAAACAAAATAGAGAATTATGAGAGACTTTCAAAGAAAAGATTCAATCTCAAAGTCCTAATGGAATTTTATTTTTTCAAAGAAATATTAAGAATCAATTCAAATCGAGTAAATTCTTTAAGTCATAGACCCAAGTTCATGAAAAAGATATGTGATCATAAATTGTCTCCTACCTGGAGTCATTCCTTCTCTGACTCCTGGGGCCCCGACCTCGCCCCAGGTAGTCACAACCATCCATGCAGTAGTTGAGCAGGTTGCGTCCTGTGAGGCAGCAGAGAAGGCAGTCATCTGGAGGCAAGCAACGGGCGTCATCTGGAGGCAGCAGGCTTCACACGGTTTGGACAGGCGGCAGGCAGTCATCAGGCAGGAAACGGGAGTCATCTCATGACAGCAGGCTTCACATGGCTTGGACAGGCAGCAGGCAGGCATCTGCAATTACATATCAACAATATTTAAATCAACAGATAATGCTAAGAGAATTCTAAAGAAAGGAAATTATAGGAAACCCAATGCATTTATAGCTTTTCAAGAAAGTATTTGCTATGCATTAAAGTTGATAATAGTCCTATTCAATAGATCTAATCATAAATTGTCTCCCACCTTTTGTCAGTGGTCATAAGGAGGCATCTTCTGGAGGCAGGCTTCACACAGCATCTTCTGGCGGGAGTCATTGAGAGGCGTAATCTGGCGGCAGTCATCAGGAAGAGTCTTTGAGGCAGGCTTCACACGGCTTCATCTGGTGGCAGGCATCAGGAGGTACTTTTAGCAGCAGTCACATCATGGACAGGAGGCAGGCAGCAGTCAGGCAGGCATCTGCAATTACATGTCACCAATATTTAAATCAACAGATGATGCTAAGAGAATTCTAAAGAAAGGAAATGATAGGAGACCCAATGTATTTACAGCAATTCAAGAAAGTATTTGCTATGCATGAAAGTTAACTATAGTCCTATATAATAGATCCAATCATAAACTGTCTCCTACCTCTTAGCAGTGGTCATCAGGAGGCATCTTCTGGAGGCAGTCATCAGGAGGCGTCATCTGGCGGCAGTCATCAGGAGGCGTCATCTGGCGGCAGTCATCAGGAGGCGTCTTTGAGGCAGGCAACAGGAGACAGCATTAGTCAGCAGGAGTCATACAGCATCAGCGAACCGGCATCACTCACTTGGATCCAAGCAGGCAACATCGCAGTCAGGCAACAGGAAACAGACATCTGGCAACAAACAGTAGTTAGGACAAGCAATGACAGTTGACATGAAAATACAAACAATGTAGGGATCCCGCAAAAAACAACACACAAAACAAACCAAACTCAGCAGCAGCAGACTTCTGGCAGCAATCTTACGCACCGTCTTCTGGAGTCATCAGGAGGCATCTTTTGGAGGCAGGCTTCACACGGAGTCATCTGGCGGCAGTCATCAGGAGGCGTCATCTGGCAGCAGTCATCAGGAGGCGTCATCTGGCGGCAGTCATCAGGAGGCGTCTTTGAGGCAGGCAACAGGAGACAGCATTAGTCAGCAGGAGTCATACAGCATCAGCGAATCGGCATCACTCACTTGGATCCAAGCAGGCAACATCGCAGTCAGGCAACAGGAAACAGACATCTGGCAACAAACAGTAGTTAGGACAAGCAATGACAGTTGACATGAAAATACAAACAATGTAGGGATCCCGCAAAAAACAACACACAAAACAAACCAAACTCAGCAGCAGCAGACTTCTGGCAGCAATCTTACGCACCGTCTTCTGGAGTCATCAGGAGGCATATTTTGGAGGCAGGCTTCACACGGCGTCATCTGGCGGCAGTCATCAGGAGGCATCGTCTGGCAGCAGTCATCAGGAGGCGTCTTCGAGGCAGGCTTCACACAGCATCAGGAAACTGGCATCACTACGTGAACAGGTGGCAAGCAGCAGTCAAGCAGGCATCTGGAATTAAATGTCAACTGTAGTTATTCTGTCTGAAACACCAAAGAAAAGTTATAATATTGGAGCCCCACTGCATTTAAATCTTTTCAAGGATTTCTAGGCTAAGTAAATTCTAAAGAAAGGATAATATAAAAGGCACTTAAGCTAAACGGGTATCCATAAGCATCATCACCTGAAGAAGCTGGTTAAGCTCCAGCAAAACGTCGTGTAATTTGGAATTGATATATCATATCATAACCACAAATTGTACCACTTGGTTTCAATAATAACATCTGTATAATGAACTTGACTGTTTTTTTTTTATAGATTTCCACAGTTTGAATAATAAAGGAGACCCAATGCATTTAAATATTTTCATGAAAGCATTGAACAGAGAATATTGAATTTATTCAAATTGAGGAATAGATCAAGGTCCTTCAATTATGGATGTGACTATAGATTGTCTCCTACCTGGAGTCCTTTCTTCTTTGGCTCCTGGGGCCCCGACCTCGCCCCAGGTAGTCACAACCATCCATGCAGTAGTTGAGCAGGTTGCGTCCTTTGAGGCAGTCTTCTGGCGGCAGGGAACAGAGGACATATTTTGGCAGCAGGCTTTTCACACTGCTGGGACAGGTAGCACGCAGTGATCAGGAGACAGCTTCTGGCAGTAGTCAACAGGAGGCATCTTCAAAGCGGGCTTCACATGGCATCCGAAAACAGGCATCAATTCATGGAAAGGTGGCAGGCAGCAGTCAGGCAGCATCTGGAATTACAAGTCAACTATATTTATATTGTCTGAATGTAAACTACTAATGTTAAGAAAATTAAGAAAATATATAACATTGGACCCCCAAATGCATTTAACCCTTTCACTACCCTGTGATGTCTGGAGGCATTCCCGGGTGTAGTACACCATGATACTTTAAGGTACTCCGGGGCCTAGTACGCTATGATGCCTTAAGGGGTCATTTTATGAAATTCCAATATTTTCTAGCTTTAACAGGGCCCTATGCATAGTGAAAACCACTAGGTATGAGAAATCTCCCCTTTACAGGGGCATCTCCCTTTGTAACACATTGGACTCGCAAACTCTAAAACCGGGAACAATTCTGAACTTTAGAAGAGCTACTCAGACTAATTACCTAAATCACGCTTGACATCTCTGGGGTTTCCCTACACCAAAACATCTTCACCTCCTTAACTCATACACACATCTCCCTCAAATCCGTATTGTTACATATTCTCACTAGTATAAGACTATATTGTAACAGGAGGGAACAGATCTGATACTGGATAGGTTCTTCCCGCTGATGGATCTATTTGGCAAATACTTTTGTTTAAAAATCCATATGGACTCTTAAGGCAGGAAATGCCATTTCAACAATACCTCCCACCAAATGCAAGTCAAAACATGCTCAGAAAAGAATCCGAAACGTTTAAATAATATATTCAAGGATACAATTCTCCCTTCAGCAAATGCAAATAAAAAACTATGTTCAGAAAACAATCCGGAATGATTAATCAATACATGTACATGGAAAGATACAAGTGGTGCCAGGCATTAGAACATTGTTCTCTGTAAATGGATTTTGATTTACATCAATCTAAATGTTTCAACAATACAAGTACATGGAAAGATACATTTGTTTTTAATCTCCCCTCATCATATGTAAATCAAAATCCATGCACAGATAACAATTTGAAATGCTCCAATAATAAATGTACATGGGATGATACAAGTGGTGAGAGGCAGTAGAACATTGATGTATATAAAAATAAATGTTTCAATAATACATGGACATGGATAAAAGCCTGTTCTATCTCCTCTCAACAAATGAAAATCCAAATACATGTACAGAAAACACTCCGAAATGTTTCAACTATGCATGTACATGGAAAGATACATTTGTTTTCTATCTCCCCTCAACAAATGTAAATCAAATCCATGTACAGAAAATAATTCGAAATGATTAAACAATACGTGTACATTGGATGATACAAGTGGTGAGAGGCAGTAGAACATCGACGTATATCGAAATACATGTATAGAAAATACTCCGAAATGTTTCAATAATACATGGACATGGATAAAAGCATGTTCTATCTCCTCTCAACAAATGAAAATCCAAATGCATGTACAGAAAACACTATGAAATGTTTCAAATATACATGTACATTGGATGATACAAGTGGTGAGAGGCAGTAGAACATTGACGTATATCGAAATTTTTGTATAGAAAACAATCAGAAATGTTTCAATAATACATGGGCATGGATAAAAGCCTGTTCTATCTCCTCTCAACAAATGAAAGTCGAAATAAATGTATAGAAAATACTCCGAAATGTTTCAATAATACATGGACATGTTTAAAAGCATGTTCTATTTCCTCTCAACAAATGAAAATCCAAATGCATGTACAGAAAACACTATGAAATGTTTAAAATATACATGTACATTGGATGATACAAGTGGTGAGAGGCAGTAGAACATTGACGTATATCGAAATTCTTGTATAGAAAACAATACGAAATGTTTCAATAATACATGGACATGTTTCAAAGCATGTTCTATTTCCTCTCAACAAATGAAAATCCAAATACATGTATTATTAAAACATTTCCTATTGTTTTCTCTACATGTACACGGTTACAAGTGTTCAGTCTCCTTTCAACAAAATCCAAATACATGTAGAGAAAACAATCCGAAATGTTTCAACAATACATGTACATGGAATGATATAAGTGGTGAGAGGTGGTAGAACACTCATCTAAATCAGAATACATGTAGAGAAAACATTCCGAATGTTTAAACAGTACATGGAAGGCAGAAGAATATAAATCAGAAGCTATCTTACTTGTCTGTCCGTGTTGAAGCGCTTTTGTGCGTAGTCCTGATGATTGCGTGATGATACTTCCATGTTCCTCTGTTTGAGAAAACGTCTGTCCTTTGAAGTCTCAAGATGCACTCTGATCTTCCAGACGAAAGGTCCTACTTTCTGACAAGTTTCCCGCGCTCCTTCCCACGTGACCTAAACGACCAGCCATTGGTTGTTGCCTCTGAGGATAGGGGCGATGATAGGCTAGTGAACCCTGACGAAATCTGTATGAGCTATGAATATGCATGTCGCAGTGGAGGGACTGCCTCGTCCAGAAACGTTCCCTGCTTCGGGCGGTCACTGCTGATTGGTCACCGCTCGATCTCGGGGTGCAGTGGACGGGCAAGCAGGGGACCGGTCAAGGTTCATTGGTCACTGGCCGGTGGGAGGGTGCAGTGGACGGGCGGGCAGGTAGCTGGATGCGGCTGAGTGCACATGCCTGGGTGGGAGGGTGCAGTGGACGGACGGGCAGGTAGCTGGATGCGGCTGAGTGCACATGCCTGAGTGGAAGGGTGCAGTGGACGGGCGGGCAGGTAACAGGACCCGGCTCAGTGGACGTGGCTGGGTGGGAGGGTGCAGTGGACAGGAGGGCCGGTAGCTGAACGCGGCTAATTCAACATGGCTGGTTGGGAGGTAGACTTCCTCCAAGCTTTGATTATGAACATTCTAGGAATTATCAAACAATATTAGGGTAGAGTACATTACAATATACAACGTTCCCCTGACAGAGCCAACAATCCTCTCCCTATCATCAATAAATTACCACAAGGGATCCACTCGTTTTCATCAACAAAAGATTATAAGGGATCCAGTCTCGCCAAAACATTCTGGCAATTTTTATCGCTCACATGATAAACGAACAATAGCTCAAATTAAGCCCCCACCCCGCTTACTTCTAAAAGTACCACATCTGTTAGTCCTGTCTCGATTTCAAGATTATCCTTCATCCATAATCATGCAAAATGTAATGTCCTGGAATATTGTTACAGATTGGTAAGCTGCCTGGGCCAAAATAAATGTGGTATAAGCATACCTACAGAAATAAAGAAATTACTATCCTCATAACAGCACACACTAGGTTAGGTTCATGTGATTCTTTTTATTAGTTTAAGGTTCATAAAAAGATCTAAAACCAACTTGAAAATGGAAGCGGCTTACAAATAACCAGAAACTGTATGCAATCAAGTATTGCAATGGTGTCATTTAAACAAAGTCTCAGAATGTAAAGTCCTACCACTGGGCCAAATAGGTCATCCAATACTACTCACGATTTGTAATTACTTACTGTGCTGAAGTAAACGTTTATACATATGACAAAAAATATAAACCCATAAATTCATTTAGACTGTTGATCGTTGATTCTCAGGAGGGACAAGCTACTTCTACATAATCCCCATTGTGTAACAGGACGCAGGTCAACCTCGATAATACGCGACTGAGTGATGTGTAGATTTCATGACACGATGTAGATTTCATGGCACGCGGCCCACGGAAACAATAGACGTAAACAAGGTCGCAGCAAAGTGTAAACGAGGTGCTAGTCCTAAGCTCTGCCGAACAAAGAACAGGAAATGCCACTGCGCAAAAGGTGGAAGAAGCTGTCGATCGCTTTCCATTGTCCTCATGAAACCTGCCTTCTTTGTGTAAGTATTGCGAACATAATCTGCTCAGAACTTTTAGATATATTCAATATATTGACCGAAGATTTCAGGAATATTCAAATTCAACTTGTTCAATCATTAGGTAGCTGTTTACATCTAAAATCTAAAATACAACAAGCTTGAGGTCAGAGATTCAGCGATTAGTAATCCCCATAATATAGTAATGCGTCATTAGTTAACACATGTAAGGTTACATGTTAAAGTATAGCAGTATTCTTTATATATGATGAATTAACAACGACTCAATAGTTGTGCGAAGTGTAGATTTTATTCTCTTGGCAACATATATTTTGACTGACACCAATAGAAAGTTGTCTATATAGGTCAATCATGCCCGGTCTGCCTAAACCAATCATGTCCGATCTATTCTCTTTAGAATAGAATGGCCATGAGTCAATAAACTTCGAAGTGACAAATTCGGCATAATTTAAATTGTCTCTGTCTGTTGATATGACATTGGACATGAGAAATCCAATCAAATTTAATCAATTCAAATTTGAAAATCACAAAAATCGGACACAGTCAAATTCTTTGTTGGCTGCTGTTATTTAACTAAATTCTACAGTTGATGGTTAGTTGTTGCTTTTAAACTGTCACGACGTTTTTATTGATATAAAACACACTAAAATTTCATTTTGAATTAGTAGCCATAATTAACCCTGTATGGTCAGGTGACGTTTTTAGGTATCACATATCCAATATCTACGATATTGTTTCATTAAGAAAATAAACAAAATTGACAAAGATAACATCCTCCACAGAATATAGGTATAACATCACATTTGTGATATCTAGGGTAATCAAATTAAAATGCTGGTATGCCAATTTAAGAATGTGCCCGTCCCGTAGCGGTATATACAAACACGGGCACCCGGCCTGATCTAGCGCTGGGTTAAGAACGAAACGTTTCTAGCCATGATAATGGCAGTAATTGTGTTGACAATAACATAGACATGTGGCAGGTACAGGATGTTCAAAAAGGTTATGGCAACATAGAAAGAGGTAATGTTGTTTTATAAATGTTTATTGATGAAACTGTGTGTTCCAAAAAAACCATGAAGAAAACAAAGACGGGCGAGGGGGGCAGGGAATGAGTGAGTGAGAGATAGATAGAGATAAAGAGCCACAGAGGTCTTTAAAAACATATCGGATAATATGTCTTGGAAATTGTCAATTTCCTGAAAATTTAATATGATAATCTCCATGTGTTGTGGAACACATATCTAACCTAAAAATGGGGATCACCGTACTAGTTTTTATCTAATTTGTAGATCAATATTATGATGATTTTACATTAGAGTATATACAGAAAATCAAAAAAGTATTTTAAAACCCATGTCATTTTCCTCAAACTTTCACAGAACATGATTCATATATAGTACTTCTTATTTAGGTTTTAAAGATTCTAGGTCACCGTCATTGTTTTTGAAAGAATTGAAGCAAACCATATTTTTTTAGTTCATGCAAATATAAATTAGCCTATTTAATCTACTAAAATTGGATAAACATGACAAAATGTTAAATCTACTCATGTAGAATTAGAATGAACCCTAAGAAACCAAATTCAAATCGGCTCCACCTGGTAATTTTTAAATAATGTCAATCATTAGTCAAAACTGGTTTCTTGGAATTCATTCTAATTCTACATGAGTAAAATTTACGTTTTGTACAGTTTATCCAATCTTAATAGCTAAAATAGGCCAATTTACATTTGCTTGGTTTACATGGGAAATATATTTAAAATTATGGTTTTCTTCAATTCTTTCAATAATGTAGCGTTCCCTCTAGTCGCTGGAAGTGTATTACCACTTTCCGCGATCGACAGCCGACCAGAGGTTCCGAGACTTCAGTCGCTACCCTGTACTTACCGTGCTAGTACAGGTGGGTTTGGCTTTACCCGCTGGAAAGGGGAGGGAGATACTAGATCTACAAACTACAAAGAGCTTTTATTATGGTATTCCTTGGTGTTACAATCTGTTGGTGCTTCGGGGCACCAACTAGCGCGGAAGAGATACTGGTCTCTTCAACGTTGAAAGGTGCTACAACACAACCTAACCAACACGTGAGGCTTCAGACGTTCACTCCGTAAAGAGGCACCGCGAGAAGTCCTGTCAACCTGCTGTGGACTCAGCCTTATAAAGTGACTGAGTTATGTAATGCGGGCGAACCCGTAGTATTTGCATACCGTGGGTCTGCCGGCCATACCGCACAGCAGGGATCGGCACTCGCGCCACCTAGCTTTAAAGTGAAACAATGCTGCTCGACTACCCTGACCCCTACAATAACAAGGACGGTGACCTATGATTATTAAAACCTTAATCAGTAGTACTATTTGGCAAATTCTCCCAGATCGTGATCGATGCCCATGTATGGTGACCAAAATTTCAAACTAGTTATATCGTGATAAAAATAAGGGAATATATGGTTGAAGATAATACTTTATATTTGAGAAAGTTGGGAACACTAATCTTGATTGGAAGTGAATTTTTTAGCTAACTAAATTCAACCTTAAAACAAATATGTCACCGTACATGGTCAAGTGGGTTCAATGAGGTCTTAGGGTAAATATTGCTTGTAAATTATTAGCAGAATCGGATTTTCATTTTCAGAAAATGAGATTCTGAGAGAATGAGGGTAAATAACAGTTGATTGATAATATTCATAACATAATACCCATGTACGGTGACCGACCCACGTACGGTGACATAGTTAAAACACTTGTTTATTTATTAGCTTTAAATAGCCTGATGTCTTTGCAGATTGTAGGTTTGAAGGAATTATCGTTCACTAATATAAAAAATCTTTTTCCTGACATAACAAAAACCTAACCATTTCTGCCCCATGTACGGTGACCACATAAAGTTCACCATCCATGTTCATATAGCTGTGATACATTTGATAAAAGGATTGTCTTTTACATTATAGATGCCTCCATAATTTGAAGGATTAAAAACTACCAATGAGATTACTTTTCTATAATTTTTTTCACCTTTTAATGTTACTTGCCCATGTACGTTGACATACCCTTCACCACTGACTTTTTAGATCTAGACTACATATAAACTTCCCCATCTCAAGATTCATTATGTTTTATAAGATCTGCAACACATTTGTGGGTATGACACATTCAGAACATATATTTATTCACAAGTACAAATTCACAGGAGCTCTTCAAAATCTGGTTATAGAGGTTATATCTACAAATTTTGAGCTAAATATGCCGATTTTGTGGGTTTATCAATTTTCATTCAAGATAAAGGTATATAAATGTGGGTTTCCCCTGCTAGATCTATCATTTCTACATACTTCGATATCGTTTTAGATACTATATAAGGATATATAAATATGAAAACAACCCTTTGAATTATTGGTCACTGTACGTGGGCATCGATCATGATATGGGAGAATGGACCATATATGCATAATATTCTGTGAACGTTTGAGGAAAAGGACATGGGTTTTATTATGTGAAAACTTTCTTTTTAGAATTTCTATATATTCTAATAAAATTATGATAATGTTGATTTACAAATCAAAAACTAGCATAGTGACCCCCATTTAAGTTAGATAATAAGCTAAGGGGGGTGGGGGTGTCTACCGGGCACCTGACGTGCACCAATGCCGATATTTACCTCCCGATACAAAATCCATATCGTACCGAAATTGTAGTGCATATCGGGGCAGTTGGTCAGGTTTCTACGGTAACACTACCGACATACATCGACGCGCACCAAAGCACACTGACGCGCATTGATAGAAACCTGCAGGGGGTTGTTTCATAATCTAAGATCGTACATGAAGAACCTTTTCTGTACCTCGTACAAGGGTTATCGTCTAATAATATTTAAGTCTGTTGGCTAAGACAATATTGGCTGTCCATAAGGTCGTCCATAAATGTTGAATGAAATTGACCCGCATTGTCCCTGGGTCTCTATGGCGTAAAGAAAAGGGTCTACATGTACGATCCTGGGTTATGAAACGGGCCCCAGGTATCTTAGAGGGTCTATGAGAATCGATCATGTATCGATTGTCGTAGCGCGTCGTTGCGCGTTAGTGTGTATCAGCAATGCTTTCACCGGGAAATCATATTAAATAATTGACGGAAATTATGCCTCTCAATAAGAAACGATTCGGTAATTTTGTATCGGCGTGTATCGGCATCAAAGTGGTGCATGCCCGGTCTTGAGTGGTCCTTACATCCCACGGGAGTGGTCCTTATGTCCCTCGCGGGTGGTCCTTATGTCCCTTTACCCAAGAAATGATTCTTTTCAACCACTGAAGTGGTCCTTCTGTCTTTTTTGCCCAAAACGATTTGCTTTCTGTATTTATCTCACCCCTGTACACATTAAAAAATGGACAACACACAGTATATAGACCATGGAGAACGGCCTGCAATACGTGTAGGGGCATGGAGAACGAGTTCCCAATGTTAAGCCTATAGACATTTATTCCAAGGGTGAGATAAGGCTTTATACCTGTGTACATTAGCCAGTTCAGCATGTTTTTAACCTACCAACAAATAGCAGACATTCAAAGTATAGATGCATAACTGGGATGTATGTACATGTATATAGATATTGTTGTGACGATTCCATCGCACCGGGGGTGCATACTCTATACATTACTTGCGATTGAGTGCGGTGAAATCATTGCAATAAGGGTCATGAAAAAATTTTGTTTGGGCATCGATGAGGCCATAAAACGTGTGCGACAAACGCGTCGCACCAGTCGGATGACTTTTTTTTTTTTTTTAAATTTAGTAAGAAGCATCTCTCAGTCTTAGCCGAGTTTTTCAGATACATTCGGGAGTCTCGTGTACATTACACTTAAAGCAGGAATAAATACATCTAGATCAAAAAATTTAAGAGGCAACATAGGCCAAGTACAAAGTGATGGGTGAAGGATGATGAAGTATTTCTGTATGCTCATATCATATTAATTACGTGAATGTTTCTCAACTTCTTTTTTGAAGACATCAGTGTCAGGCGCCTGTTGCAATAATACTGGAAGAGAATCCCTATGCTTACATCCTCTGTAAAACGGCTCAATGCAGAAGTTAATTTTCTGAGATGATCGAGTGATACGTTTTTTAGTGTCTATCCAAAGCTGATTGTATCTGTTACGATACATCATAACCAGTAATTGTTTCTTCCTTCGTATATCAAGGGGATCAACCTTACATTGAATCAATAAGTCTTCTATTCGTCGATATTTACATTTCTGGTTTACAGCTATCCTAAGACCTCTTAGTTGGGTAAAAATCAATAGTCCCGTGACCGTGACTTCCGAACCTCCATATCTCAGCTTGGTTGTGTAGAGGGGACAATTTTGATGAAATTTAGCACCTATGTCCCTCTGAGTAGGTGGGGGAAGACTCTGAAATAACGTGTTTTTCAAAATTCACCCGAGGATGGCACTAACGGCCAAAAACGGTCTCCTACATAGATCTAGATGAGGTGGAGAGGCAAACAAGGTGTCATTTTCCACTAAACTTAGCATGAGGAATTCAATAAAATGCATTTCAAATTGATGTGATATGTTCTACATCACAGAATTCAGTAAAAACAGTATTATAACACTTCATAGAGCCCTTATATAGAATTTTATCATATGACTACTTTTGTATACATACAACCTTGATATATGTCAGTATCTGGCATACACAGTCTATCTTGAATCTGCCATCCATTACCTAAGGGTGAGGAAGGGTAGGTCATAATGTATTTGCAAATGAGCAACATAGTTCACACTCTGCAGATAAAGATAGAAAGTATCCTTGTCAGATGGAATGTGCCTGATATTCATACCTGTTATTGTCATATATTTGTACCCATGGTACCATTTGCAACAAGAAGCCATTGAATTCCTCCCAATTTCTTGTCCTTAGGACATGAATGTTTAGGAAGAAGACTTCTGTCATCTCCATGAAGGACATCCAAAACTCATCCTGTGGCGCATTGCTGTACCCATCAAAGCGCTTATCCAATAGGGCACTGATTTCAGTAGACCTTGTAATTTCAGAATGTGCTACATTTGCATCTTGAATGCTGCTAGGATGGTGTAATCTCTTTAGAGTATCCTCTTAAAAGAGGTGCATTCTTAATGCTCTTGTCTAGCACCCTTTGCAGAAGTCCTCATAAAAAAGTCATAGACAATCAACACCACATTCAAAGTGTTTGCCTCACAAGGCCTGATCAACTGAACCATCTGCAATTGCACCTTCTTCCACTATGACTTCATCCAAGCCTGAGCCTTTGAATCTTTCATATATTGTACACATGTAGCTCATCTAGATGTGGAATGTACCCATAAAGGGTACTATCTTAAGTTCTTAAAGAAGAACTAGACTGGATAATCACTAACTACCGATCCCAATAGCATTCCTCTTTTGTCAATTGCCCTTTTGAGCTTGCACATGACATCATATAAGAAAGTTTTGATTGATAGCTTGGCAGATGTCATGTAATACATTGCCTCGCTCATTTCATCTGGTATGAACTTGTTGGCTTGACAACCAGGAAATCCAAGAACAGTTTGTTCTTCTGGTGCTGGCATGTCCCATCCCCATTTTTACTGGCCAATACATGTATGACACTTTGCATGTGCTGGGCTTTTGTATCTCTAGGATCCACATGGGTGTTTATCCTATGTGGTTCGGCCTTCTTTTGTGGTATTAGGGGTATTAGGCTGTTGTATGCATTCCCCCTCCAAGTTCCGTCAGCTTTGAGGAAACCTTTCCTGGAAGGCTGGATGAATATTGTGGCTGCCAATATCATTAGCTGTATTAAAGGCACCAGCCTGAACAAACATAACATTTGCACATTGAGACTGTCCAGCACCTGTCAGTGTATCATTCTCAAAATCATCATTGTCCACTACCCCTGCATCTGGTTCACCATCTGGTAGCTCAAATGGGCAAATGATTGACTTTGTTAAACTGGTTACAGCCTCAAACTGAAGATCTTTGTAGCTGATTCCCAATTTCTTACTATGTAGAATGTCAGCAGTCACTCTACTTTTACTCGTACTATGCAGCATGGCTGTCAGATTAGTTGAAGTTGCGGAATGTTGTTCAGTCAAGGAAGATCAGTAGACTAACATTTAGGATTTCATAAACTTATGGGGGTCAGCACTTCCTCAGCCTGATAGCACAGTTCTTGTCAAGCTGGTCAGTAGTAATACCAAGTGAGGACAGAGCAGTTTCCACATAAAACCCAGCGTATGTTATACACCACTTCACTATGTTCCTTTGAGGATGAGGATGGAATGCAATAGTTTCACCAAATTCCTCTATGAGAAGTTCCTTTATGAAGCTGGATTTGGCTGTAGATCCATGGCTAAAGTTTGATAAAATCCTCTTGTAGTATTGGCCAAGACTGTAAATTTTATGATCTTCCATGATAATCTGTTCCACATGGTGAATGAAGATGGCCTTTGCCTCCCTAATGGTTATAATCATTTTGCAAGTGCATCTGGTTTCCTTGGTGAGTTCAGATATATGATTAATATACTCTAGCCAACAGCCCCTAGGGTACCAAACTTCTGCACCTTGGAAGTCAATGAGAGATGAAATTAGACTATTGAGTCTTTCTCTTATTTTCAGATTCTGTATATGAATTGAATGTACTTTGAACTTTGCCCATGCAGCTCTGGTAAAGAGACATTTTTCCATTTTGCCTGGCCTTCTTATGCTCTCCTTTCATGCACCAAACACATAGGGCCTTGTTGAGAATGATCCCTATATCTGAGCATAACCTTTAAGGTGCTGGTTAACCAGGAGACACATGAAGACTTTCCTCAACATCGTCTTCTTTTTGCCCTGCTTCAAGTTTTGCACTGTATTTTTCAGCTTGTGCAAGTTTCTCACGATTAGATAGAGTAGTAGAGCAGGGAGAGTGCATATAATACCCTGTTGACCCCTTTTCCCAAGGAATCTTGTCATAGACATGGGTAAATGTATCCATTCCATTCCAGTCAAATCAATGTTTACCTACCACATATATAAAATGTCGTTCGTCAGATCCGCTTGGAGTTGCTCCCACACATAGATACAGAGTGAACCAGACCTCTGCATGAAGACTGAAGGGCCATGAGACTGAGATTCTTAGGTTGTACTTAACTGAATCCTGCTATCCTTTTTTTGTGTTTCTCTAGAGCTGTAGTTTTCCAATCTCCTTTCCTTGAGAGAAAGAGATGAGATCACACCCTTACGCTGGTGTCAATCCATAGAGTTCTGATTGCAGATGATCAGCTCAATCACCTGTGTCATATGAAATGATAACCACAAGTTCACGATGGTTTACCTTTCACCAGGTAGGGGGCCCAACAGCAGTTAAAAATTATAGGGGGGAGGGGGTAGGTGGTAGCCAAAATATGAATCGACAAAGTCGCTAGTTGAAAAGGTTAAAAAGTCCTTGGAAGCTCGAAAGTTATTCCCAAACTGTGGGCAGCGCCTTACTATCATGCCGAACACTTTGGTGAGCTTGGGAAGTTTGTTCTTAAGATTGTCTATCTTGGCACTAAAAGTACAAGTTTGGGAGAAGCAAAAGCCAGAAAATGGAGAGGACACTGAAGAAAAAGACAATGCACCTTCCACCAGACAAGGACACTTTGGATGTCATCTGCAGAGGGTGAACTATGTTGCCTATCTACAAGTACATTGTGTGCACAGGAGCCATCCCTCACCTTTTGGTAATGGATGGCAGATTCAAGATAGACTGCGTATGCCAGTTCAACTTACTCTGACCTGAATCCCTACATCAGCTACCATGGCCTGCACCACAAGACAATGATGAGAGTGACAATGAATCTTCTGACCCTGAGGCTGAATCTTCTGATGATGAATATTGAAATGGTGCAAAGTAATGAGAACTATGTGATACTGATGTATGTTATGGTTGTATGTGTACAAAAGTAGTCATATGATAAAATTCTATATAAGGGCTCTATGAAGTGTTATAATACTGTTTTTACTGAATTTCATGATGTAGAACATATCAGATCAATTTAAAATACATTTGATTGAATTCCTCATGCTAAGTTTAGTGGGAAATGACACCTTGTTTGCCTCTCTATCTCATCTAGATCTATGAAGTTGACCGTCTTTGGCCGTCAGCGCCGTCCTCGGGTGAATTTTGAAAAACGCGTTATTTCAGAGTCTTCCCCCACCTACTCAGAGGGACATAGGAGCTAAATTTCATCAAAATTGTCCCCTCTACTCAACCAAGGTGAGATATGGAGGTTCGGAAGTCACGGTCACGGGACTATTGATTTTTACCCAACTATCTATGATATAATTTGGCTAACAAAAGTTGATCAGTCTTCCTATAGCTTTCAAACAGAAAAGAACAATATTCAAAGAGAGGCGTTATTGTGGTCAACAATATTAATCGGGCTGCTTCAGGAGTCAGACAATATCTTAATTTACCAAATTCAAAAAGTTGACAACAGCTGATTTACATGATTTTTCCAAGTCATGCTTGAAACCTTTGGTTTATTAGGTATACAAGTATGGTGGGTGGAAAAGGATTTATTATATACCGTGCACAATACTGCCTTTACTGTATGGAAATGAGTATCAAATACCATAACAATATGCACAAATTCACGGTATGAGCACAAGGTGTGCGTAACAGCCGTACATACAGCCGTACAAAGGTTTCTCCTGGCTGTATATCACATATATGAACCAGCGAAAAACACTGAAGGCGGCTGACATGTATTGACCGTAAAAACACATAATAAGAACCCATGAAAGCAGTACACATTAATAGATATAAATCATCGAGATATTATATAAAATAGGAGAGATACAATAAAAAAATAAAGAAATTAACAGGCCGAACACTAGAGGGGCAGTTAAAAATAATATATATTGACCGAGACCACGAAAGGAAAAATTAGGAAATCTAGCATTTCCAAGGGAATAACCATATGGAACTCATTATCGAAAGAATTACAGGATACAGCTACAAAAAGGGCTGTAAAAGGGAAATAGTAAAAAAACTAACAGAATAAAAGGGTAGTGATAACATAAATCAGAATAGGTGGTAGGACAGGGATGTTGAATTAGAATTAAGGGAACAGTATAAGAAATTGTAATGTACTTTTCAATTATACTTAAAGATGCAATTAATTGTAACAGAGGTTGATTCTTGTATAATATGAATATTTATTGTTACACTTTATAAGCATATGTAGCGTCGCTGAAAGTGTGTTTCCGCGAACGGCAGTCGACTAATGGCTCGAGACAGTAGTCGCTACCCAATGCTTACCGCTCCAGGACGGGTGGGTTAGGAATGAACCACTGGAAAGGGCAGGGAGATGTGGGATCTACAACCTATTGCTACTGGTGGACACAAAACCAGACTCCGGACTATTTCAATATACAGGCTTTTATTCTGTATAAAGGTTACAGTATGTTAGTGCTACGCGGCACCAACTAACGCGGAAAGAGATTCTGGTCTCTTCACCGTTGAAAGGTTCTGAAGCAACCTTACCAACTTATGAGGCTCCAGGCGTTCACTTGACTGAGAGGCACTGTGAGAAGTCCTGTCAACCCGCTGCGGACTCAGTCTTATATACTGACTGAGTTACGTAATGAGGGCGACCCCCATAGTATTTGCATACAGGGGTCTGCTGGCTTTACTGCACAGCAGGGATCGGCATTCGCGCCATCTAGCGTAAAGTGAAACAACGCTGCTCGACTACCCTGACCCCTACTCATATATATTCACTTCATTGTATATATATATATCATACTCATTGGTGGCTGGTGAGACCATTGTCAATTTGCAAGGAAGAACGATGTACCACGTCGAATGCAATACAGACATCCCCCCCCCCCCCAAAAAAAAAGATACGAGGTTGAAAATATGAATAAAATAGGCAAACCATAACTGCACACATGGCCAACAGTCAGCTTTCAAAATGTGAACTTGTAAACCGTTATAACTGTAAACAAAGCCGTAGAAATGGATAAAATGTAAAGAAAAAGTTAAATAAGAATCAAATATGAACATTTGACAGTAAAGTGTATTAACTTGACCAGATATTAATAAATCTTAGAATAATATGAAAATAGAATCCGAAAAAATCGACTACACGGACAGAGGCAGTAAGAATTGGCTTAGAGATAATAAGGTTTATGACATCACATCTGCCAGCCTCAGTTTTATTTCAAAATAAACCCAGGGTTCGGGTACACGGTGCTTTGCCCAGAGAAGTTGGCAATGGATTTCAGGTAAATGTTAAATTATTTCAAACGTTTTGAGGGTAACAAAAAGAATACTAACTAGTCTTCAATGGGTGTTGAATGATATAAATATGGTCCTCGGCCCAGTATCACGTACCGAGCCCATAGAGCTTGCCGCGGACCATGTAGCATTCAACATTCCATAGCCTAAAGACAATATTCTCCTATTATAGGTGAAATAGAGGCGGGGATAATAGGATAGTAAAAGTATGGTAAGGTAAGAACGGAGGAATATGTGGTAATAAAACTGAGAGAGGAGGTACAAAGTGAAAGTACTTTTGGGTAAGATAAAGAACAGCAGTATATTGGGCAGTACACAGGAGGGTTGTGAGGGGTGGCACAGGTGTGGTTAAGTACACAGGAGGGTTATGAGGGGTAGAATAGGTGAGGTAGTGTATACATAGACAATAATCGATGGTTTTGTGGACAGGCGGCCGTAAACTACGAGAGGTTGACGCGTAGTAATACACGAGCGCTAGCGAGTGTATTACGACGTCAACCTTGAGTGGTTTACAGAGCCGCCTGTCCACATAACCATCGATTATGCATTTATTATCCATCTTTTTGAACAAATTAAACCCAGTAATTGCCATATTAAAGGGTATAACAATAGGGACTATTTCTTTGTTCTATAGCACAAAGGAACTATTTTCCCCGTATACCATGGTTTTGAGGCTGTATACCACAGGTTTGAATCCGTATACCACAGTTATGGTATCTGACAAGTTTTATGTAATGGGTCTTGGTTTATTGAGTCCCCATACATTTTCAATGGGGTCTTTTAGGTGAGGTAGAGTACACAGGAGGGTTGTGATGGCGAGTAAAAGTGCGGGGTGGTACATTGGAGGGACTTGAGGGGTAGTACAAGTGAGGTAGGATAGAAAGAACAATTGTGATGGCTAGTGTAGGTGAGGTAAGGTACACAGGATGGGTGTGAGTGCTAGTACACATGAGATAATTAGTAGAAACCGAACGAGAGTTAGACTTGACAATGTTTATGCCACGATGGGAAGGTCGCGTATTACTACACGAGGCGTAGCCGAGTGTAGTGAGGAGCAGACGTAGCCGAGTGTAGTGAGGAACAGACCTGACCAGAGTGGCATAGACATTGACAAATCTAACTCAAGTTCGGTTTCGTATTTATCCTACCTCGTCTATGCTTTTGTATTACTAAAAGATAAATATTGAGTCAATGACCTACAGAATTTTTTTTCATAGTAGCTGACATCCTGCTCTCTGATTGGTCAATATTTTTATTACTCTACTGGCATAAAAAACACTTTATGTCACGGCCTGCCACATAAAATTGCCCTATCTTAAGTCTATAGCGGTTTTTATTAGAGGTAGGATAAAGTACACAGAAGCACACAAGTAATCCATCGATTATTTCATATGATTTCCCATTTAAAGATGAGATAAGGAAATCACTCCTTATGATAATAATAAAAAAAAATAAAACGCCGCCCCTCACACGGTGAGAGAACGGCCGGCCTGTGTGAGTGTGTGTGTCAGTTGTCACGACCAGTCAGGTCACCAGAACCAGTCAGTTGGGGTATATATAAGACAGGTGGGAGGGTGGAATTCACCTGTGAGTCTTTCATTTATTGTGAGGAATGGTGGGACATAAACCAGATCTTGAGATAGACAGACATGCAAAGATACAGAGATACATATACAGATATATAGATACATATTACACAGAGTTACATACATACCTCCCCCTCCCCATACACACACTGGTCAGTACAACCCTGACCCCCACCTGTCATGCCTCAGTGCCCTGAACTTTTCTCTCACCTGGCCTTGTAAATTCATTAGAAAACATGCAGATACAAATACAGAGACTACAGATACATAGAGACAGAGATACATATAGAGATACATAGAAATAGTTTGTATACATAGTGTATTAGTTACCATATTTTCTTGTTGTGGACATTGTACTGCCTATAGTGCTTGTCATGGTCGGTAATCACAGCTGTGTGTACACTGCTGAGTCTCAGATCTGACTGACTGCCCTCAGCCCTCTAGCTGTCGGTTTTATAGCTCCATCCTGACAGTGGGCGCAGGTAGCAATGCCCTAAAACTACTCCCATACTTTAGCATTGGAGCAGTGCTCCTATAGACGACCTTTGCCTCAAAGTTGTCCAGGGTACATGTACACGTGGTAGCTCCGCTCTGTGGTGGGCGGGGCTTATTTTTTTGGATTGATTAACTGAGCTTAATTGCTTTATATAAGCTTTCAAGTGTCCTCTATACACACCGGCGTGCACCGACGCGTTACGACAATCGATACATGATCGATTGTCGTAGACCCTCTACGATATGGTTTGTTTATCGGTTCGCGTCGGTGCGCGTCGGTGCGCGTCGGTGCGCGTCGGTAGTGTTATCGTAGAAACCTGACCAACTGCCCCGATAAGCTCTACGATTTTGCTACGATATGAATTTTGTATCGGGAGGGCAGTATCGGGGCGCGTCGGTTCGCGTCAGGAGCCCGGTGGACACCCCCCCCCCCCCCCTAAAGGGGCGGCGCAAATTTAAAAATGGCATATATTGTTAAAGTTAATCAACTTCACTCCTCTAGCGATTTTTTTATTCGAGCTAGATTCCCAAGCAAGCGCTCAACGGTCAACCATCTCACCCCTAAGGTCTGATATCTTACAAAACAGTGCATACATAATAAATGATATTGCAGCATACTCCAACAGCACAAGTTGACGCTGTGCCATTGACATATAAAATTAAGATATACCAATATTAAAGTATATGAATACATATGCATGTCTATGCCTAGTATTCACGTTGTTAATTTACTGTAAATAGTAAAGGTGTGAAGATGATTGATGAAAGTGATGAAATAATATGGGAATTAATCAATATTATCATATACCTGTGGTAGTATATTCTACACATACGGCCCGCTCCTACCCATGCCGTATTTATATCCGTGCAACACCTAGGTGACATGCGGGGTATGTATGTGGCGTACGAGACATGTACGGTGGTGAAATCCAAAAACTCGCCCGGAAGCAAAGTTAAAAATTGGACATTTTAAGGTTTATAATAATACGAAAACAGGCATACTGTGTCTGTACGTGATAAATACGATAAAACGAACCTCTGCTTTCGGCATCGGTTTGTTTTATTATCAATTTTACCATGTATCTATCACGTAGAGCCACAGTAACCCTGTTACCAGCGCTCTTCGAACCAGCATGGTGCGAGGTTTGTCCTTTACATCAAGATTTCATATCAAACATTATAATAGACTGAGTGCTTGGTATATATAGTCTAGGATCCCATATCTAGGATTCTAGTCACATTGTGTATTACTACAGGTTTACTGGTACATGTTTTTAAACCGTCTACTAATAGTTTTATCATAATAGAGCTTGAGTGGAGTATTATGTGTACATATGGTAGTGTCAGGCGGTATTTAGGCGACATGTATTAACTATCCTCGTGATAGCATTTTGGACTTTGGATAAGAGAGACTTTCGGACTTTCAGAAATGACTTGGCGCTTTCTTAAATGCGATTTTACTAATTAGCGATCTGATATCATCAGGCAAGTTGTTCCAAAATGTGTAATCATAGTCCCTTTGAATAGTGGGAAGATTGAGCGCATCTAACCTCAGCTAGGCGAGTGTACTTGAGCCGTAAGTGCTGATTCTACCAAAGTACAAAATGTAGCGAGAATAGTCACGATTTGGGTGTCTTGCTTAATCTTGCTAGGTTTCGAATAATAGCGTCCATTTTTGCCACAACGCCTCTTGATGTGTCGCGGTGGTGGAGCACCAGAGTATACAGACGATTTTGTGAAAAAAATATGCATACCATTGCGTGCAACGTATCGTAACAAAGGAGGTACGGTATATCACAACACTGTTAGATATGACAAGATATACCACGGCAAATCTATAGTGTTGGCTGACAGTCTGTGTGTCGCCCGCTGCGGACGTCATTGAGTGAAGTTACACATGTTCGGACAGTATGGGCAGTTTCTAAAATGTCTCCAAAGTCACGAGTCGGTGCCGATGACAAGCGGAGTGGAATAGTCCATTACACGGCCAAAACTATTTTGAGTGGTGGCCACTAGGAGGATTCCAAGTGCCGTAAAAGAAAGGGATAACAGAGTGGCGCAGGAGAACCAGTCCATATGAGAGCACGTGTATGCATTGCCTTTGTCGCCTATGGCATAGTGTCAACTTGCTTCAACGCAAGTTACAGTAAAATTTGAATGTTACAGACATTCTATGGCATGTACTAATAGAAGAACAACGTGATTGTATCCATATTCCATTATTACCTCTTTTAAGCGTGTATTCCACCAAACAACCGCTCAACAGACGTTCCAGCCGACCTTTCAGCCGTCTTTGGTTGAAACGTCTGGAAAAATGGCCTCAAAATGCGTCGCTGCTCCACCGAACCCCCAACAGATGCTCATTTGGTTGCCATACGAGCATCTGGTGGGTCCAAAGTTCCAGCAGATCCTAGCCGACGCCCCTGCCGTGGCGCTGACTGGTGGACGTTGGCCGCATTTCACATAGTAATCGAGTTCTCCGATAGGCGGCGCAGCGTGCGGCGATACACTACGGCGCTCCGAACCCGAGAAATCCGCGTATCGAGCAAAGCAGTGTGCCGCTATGTTGGATTTTGTACGGGAACGTCGAGAGATCGTCAAATAACCGCGAAATACTGCGGTAAACCGGACAATGAAGGTAAATAAAGATAAGGATTGATGTTATGAATGTGTATGGCACGCTATGGTGCTAGGATTCTGCTGACAATACTGAAAGTGTTGGAATTTTCGATGTCCGTTCGCGGCTTCGGGTATCGCCGGAAACGCTCGCGCTATGTTGGCGGCTCCCCTCGCCGCAACTCCCAGCAAAATCCGCGGGTGGGTGTCGTACTCTTCAAATGTATCGGCCAGACGCTCAATTCCAGCCGATAAAAATCGAATGAATTAGTTTTTCGCCAGATGGGCAAATTCCGTCTCTCGGAGAGTTATTGGAGTATCGGTTGGGATATCTCCTGAAAAAATCTGGTTGGTGGAACCGTGAGGTGACGTCCCAACAACCCCAATATCCTCCAACAGACATCAATTTCAACTGCTGAAACGTCTGGTGTGTGCTTCCACCAACCCGACAGATGATTTAAAATTGAGCAGATATGCCAGCAACCCAGCAACCGCCATACGGGCGCTGTACAACGTTTTTGTCTTGTTGGTGGAATACGCCCTTTAGATCGATGTAAATACACACCTCCGTCTTCGATGTCGGTGTGTATTTATACTTCAATATATGTACAAGTTGTTAAACATTCCATACAGGTACAATTTACCTTTAAACTGGAGAAGCCTAAACTGGAATCCCCAGAGGTCAAGAGCATAGTCAGCCTAAGTCCCTTTAAATAACATCAAAAGAGCTGGGCTCTGGCACAAAACTCAATTAAACACAAACAAACCAAAACACACATACGAACAAAATCACAGAGCAAAAGCTATGTACAGCATAGTCATATTTTTACCAGACAAAGAGGAGATGGCAGTTTGAGGAGGTAAAGGCCTGGGGACGTACGCCCTGTGTGTCATTATTTCCGCATCGAGGATGCAGGGAGTCATCGCGTGGTGGATACCTGCGAATTCGATACCGCGACCGCTTCAGTATAGCGGTGAGTTCGCTACTGCGACAGTTTCGGTCCGCGAAATGGGTGCATTCAATACCGCCTGCGGTGCCAGGGTCTAGAGCCGACCGCCACTCACTGCCAGGGACGGCCACACAGCAGGCCATACCCAGAATATACCCGTAGCCCTGTCAGCCTGTCTGTCCTTTTCCTACATTCTTATTTGATTATTTACTGGTTATTTTCCATAGATTTTTGTTTCTATAGGGGACAGAGCCATTGTTAGTTCCTGAAGCAGTCACTAGGTGGTCGGGGGACAAAACCTGTATTCTGGCTCTTTGTTCTTACGAAATTCAACTGCCTTTCAATGTTTTACCAAGGTTCCTTTGACTCTCTACACCGATCCCAGAGCAGGAAGATATAATGCTAAAACCCAGGACATGATGCTTTTTACATGGAACACTTTATTTACATATGTGAGCAAGGCAAGAAAAGTCACAGTTCCCAATTATCACTCACTTCTTTTGCACCTCCATTAGTGAAGAACAGGTACCTTTTCACCTCCTTTAGTGAAGAGCACCTACTCGGGGGGGGGGGGGGGGGGGGGCGTCATGGCGGTGCCCATGGACCATAGGCTATTTGCCAAATACTAGTTTTGCAATTAGAAATGGGTACTTGAAAAATCACATTTTTCCTGATGAAATATTTAAAATCGGAAAAAATTATAAAAATGAAAGCAAATACCTATAGTGCATTCATTGGCCAAGATGACAAGTACAATCTTTTGGTAATCAATAATATTTTACTTATTTTAGCTTACTAATATTGATTTTGATGTTATACCTACATTTTCTGAAGAGTTCATGCATATTAATAAATTATTTCCTTGGCTAAAATAATATCATAGATTGAAGGGAAATGATTCTTTGAGGCATCATAGGCCCAGGGAAGCCCGCACACCCGGCCATGTAGTCCGGTAGACCTGGCTGACCTGACCACCACGTGCGTTGGAGCACGTGTAGCGTGAAGTCCACCCAGCCCGGGAAGGCTGCCTCTCAGAGAGCTGCTCGGTATACGGGAAAGAGGGCGTCAGACCTGATGGGGCGGCCCGTGTTGTGGACGAAGGCGGGAGCTGTTTACAGGGCTGGACATGCCTCTATGTGTTCCTCCTAGAGGCTGACACGGCAGAAGGGCCCGCCAACACAACATAGTAGAATTCCAAAGGCCACCTCAGAGGACGTTTTAGTAGAGCGGACGGTGACGCGGAGGCCCGGCGAGTCGATACGCACGTCAGACCTGCGAAGAGTGTGAGAGGTGGTCCCCAGGGGGCCCCTGGTGAGGACGTTAAGGGTATCGCACACTTTGCAACTTTTCCGTTTTTAGGGGAAATGTCGGCGAGAAACTCCCCTTGCGATATTTTCCGGTATAATATCTCACAGTGTGCGTGGTAATCCTTGAGATATTGTATCACCTTCTTTTCAACCATGCTGAGAGAGTTTGTCGCCAACATTTAAGGCATCGCAGACTTTTCCCTTGAGATATGCTAGAGATTATGCAAAGAAAATATCGCAAGGGGAAGCAGCCAATACAGCAGTGGGTGGTAAACGTCGGCAACAAAATCTGTTCGGGCGTCGGTCACCCCAGCAGAGGGTTTAAAGTATCTAGGCAAATCTAAAAGCACGTTTCATTTCTTTCCTTGTAGTATGTCCTTTTTGAACGCAACCTCCTGGTAGGAGGGCTACCAGACCCTCCTAGCAGAACGGTTTTGGGAGTACAGAAATACACCTAATACTACGTTGAATGCGTCCCTGGCATCAGGAGCTTTAATTTGATACCAAATACATATACCTTTTAAAATTTCTATCAAGGTTCATCTGATTATAAAAAAAGACTTTTAAAAGCGTTTTTTTCTGATGCGCGCAGTGATGAGAAACCTTTTTTTGTTAATGGCCTAAATATGAGCGCATAATTCCTCGCACAGTTGTTCGAAACCGACTGAACGAATTAGACATGGTGCACCGCTATAAAGTCGTCAATATACGCCAGAGTCTTTGTCTTGTAGTTATGGTCCATGAGCCGGCAGAAGACGTTTGAGATCCGCTGCTGGGCTCTGCTGCAGAAACGACAGCCGCATGAGGGGCAGATATCGATGTACATCTTCCCACGGTGTTGGAGGCCCTCGCGTTGGTGAGTTCGTATATGGCGGGCTCGCGGCTCCTGTCTCTGCAGGGGGTGCTGGATGTGCGATCGCCGTATGTCGAGCCCGCGTTCACTCGGGCGCCTCTCCCGGTGCTGCGCCGCATTTACCTGCGTCATCTGGTTGCGACACTAGTCCTCCAGGGCATGTATGCTCGAAGTGTTGGGCGATCGGAGCCGTGTCATAAGCTTATTTCTGCCTACCTAACATTACGGCTAGGCAACGCCTCCAGCGAGGCGTAGTTAAGGCGGTATTCCACCAAACAACCACTTTTTCAACTTCAACAGACGTTCCAGCCGACCTTTCAGCCGACGTCGGTTGAAACATCTGAAAAAAATGGCGTCAAAATGCGTCGCTGCTCCACCGAAACCCCCAACAGACGCTCATGTGGTCGCCATACAAGCGTCGGGTGGGTTCAAAGTTCCAGCAGATCCTAGCCGACGCCCCAGCCGTGGCGCCGACTGGTGGACGTTAGCCGCATTTTACGTAGTAATCGAGTTCTCCGATAGGCGGCGCGGCGTGCGGCGATACACTGCGACACTCCTAACCCGCGAAAGCCGCATATCGAGCGGAGCAGTGTGTCGGCGTGTTGGGATTTGTACGGGAACGGTCAGAGATTGTCAAATAACCGCGGAAATACACGTTAAATCGAACAATGAAGGTAAATAAAGACAAGGATTGATGTTTTGAATGTGTATGGCACGCTATGGTGCTAGAATTCCGCCGAAAGTGTCGGAATTTTCGATGTCTGTTCACGGCTTCGTATATCGCCGGTATCGCTTACACTATGTTGGCGGGGTTCCCTCGCCGCAACTCCCGGCAGAACCCGCGGGCTGGTGTCGTACTCCTCAAATACATCGGCCAGATGCTCAATTCCAGCCGATAAAAACCTAATCAATTAGTTATTCGGCCGACGTTATAGTTACATCTTGTGGAGGGTTGTTGGGGGTATCGGTTGGGGGATCGCCTGAAAATTCTGGTTGGTGGAAGCGCATTTCAGCTGGGAATGGCCAAACGCCCCACCAGACGCTCAGCAACCGTGAGGCGACACTCCTATCAACCCCAATATCCTCCAACCGACGTCTTGAAACGTCGGGTAGGAGAGCCGACGCCTGCTGAAACGTGTGGTTTGTGCTTCCACCAACCCAACAGATGATTTAAAATAGAGCAGATCTGCCAGCAACCGCAGCAACCGCCATACGGGCGCTGTACAACGATTTTGTCTTGTTGGTGGAATACCGCCTGTATGGTGCACAACACAAACGCATTAATACTAATACTAGTGTATAGGGTCGGACTCTTCTGACTACTAATACTATATAGGATCGGACTAGTGAAGTGGAGACACACGTGATAGGTTCTGACACTGGCTGAGACTCGCGGTCAGAAACGGGTGCATCGTTGGCTGGACAATGCGTGCCCACTACAAGTACAAGTCTATATCACTTTTCAACTATCGGCCCCGGCCGGCCACCCGCGGTCCTAGCCGGCCACACAGTGGGCAACCCCTGACATGCCCCTAAAATGGGATTCTCACCATGGGATTCATGTACATCAAAGGGTGTTTGTCTGAGACAAATCCTGCTGAGATTCTGTACTCGAGCACAATCTGTTCGTCTAAATTGCAGGGTTCCATTTCCTTGAGGCATGTTTTCCCCTACAATTGTTGGCGACATTTTCCCCTAAAAAGAGACAGAACCTCATGAGATTTTGAATCCCGTGAAGTACATGAATCCCACCGTATGAATTCCACTTTTACTCTACCCTCCCTCAGCCTTGGCCGCGGCCATCTCGTTGCCGGCCGCGGTAACAGCGGTGGTCTCTCCATGGCCAAGTGGTCATGAAGTGTTTTTTTTTTTTTTCAGAAATCAGAAAAAAAAATCACCTTAAAACTACACTGCCAACCCTGGCACTGGTCTGAGGGCAGAGACAACATAGTCATGTTTTACCAGTCTGATAAGAGATTATGTCTATTTGATAAATGTTAAAGACACTAAATAGTAACCCAGTGGCTGTGGGTGGGTGGGTAAAATACGTATGCACTGGTCTGAGTGCAGAGAGGGATAGCAGCGTAATAATTATCGTCAATTTCCAATTAACACACAATTTGTTATAATCTTATCTAGAACTACACATGTACAGCTCATGAATCATCTAATACATTTCCATTTTATACACTTTTTCTCAGTAGTATATAATTACATCCTATGTAATCATGTATTACACCATTTTACCTATCGTTCAAATACATTTCAGTTTCAAACACTGCACGAAACCTACCGCTTTACATATGTATGTGAAACGCGTCTAACAGTAGGATTTTGCATCTAGAAGTTCGACCTGTTATCCATCTCATAGACGCCTTATCTAGTGGCGTATATACATGTCCATGGTGCAGTCTGATATATGTCATATATACGCCTGATTCCGTTGTATATACACCACCATCCAATAGTTCCGATCTTTGCAATTTGGGGACACTACTGGTAGCATATTTCATTTTCCATTAACCATCCAAGTCTGTATCATATGAAAAATACAATCTTATATTACCAATTTATTTTATAAAGCCTTTATAAAACCTGATTGAATATAAATTGATTAATTATATATAATAAACCCTGCATTCTTTGGGTTTTTACTGTTTTTCTAATAGATTTTTCCTTGAAAACACCATTTTTCTGTAGTATTCTGGGTATTCCCATATATAAGCCTTTAAGAAGTTAACACTATAGACATTGAGTCCCTAAGAATGGGCGGCGGGCAGCGGTGGGCGGCAGTGGGTGGGGGAGGGTATCTCACTGAGGCAACCTGTACAAACGCGGCTGGCGGCGGGCGGCGGGCGGCGGGCGGTGGGCAGCGGGCAGCGGGGGGCTTCTTACTGAGGCTGGCCGGGGGTGGCATGGGGTGGCATGGGGTGGCATGGGGTGGTGGGGGGGAGTCGGGGGATGACGGGGGGTGGCGGGAGACGGGGGTCGGCGGGTTTAAAAACAACAATGGGCATGGGAGAGGTAGAGGACTTCTTTTTATTTTCGATACACATACACATACACATGCACATATGCTTGGCGTATTTATATTGCACAGAGTATGTTTTATCTTGGATACGCCTGGTGTGAAATACAGCCAAGTCGTGCGTGTCTACATGTGGAAACCGTCTCGTAGACGCCCCAAACCCAGGGGCGGATAAGAGCTGTATATAAATATAAACAAGCCACTATACAGCGGCTACGTGCGTTATCGCGATGGCGTATATATATGTAAAATGGTGGTTTTCGTGCAGTGAAACTAAGCTTTATGAAGGTAAACTGTCATTTGGTTGCCCTTCCACGATTGACTGCCTGAGGCGGCTGAATCTCAATGGTACCTCACTAAAAATGTCACACGCTCATTGGCAGACGAAAATGGCACTGATTTTTATGTTACCTTTAATCGGCCGAATTAAAACCTGGTGATGAAAAAGACACCATTCTTTTATCAGAAACAGAAAAGATGGAGGTGGTACTTACCAGAGAAATATTGGTGATGATTATCGGTGTCCCTTCAAGTTGTTAACAATTTTATACCTGACAAACGCCTTTTGATTATATTTGCACCAATATTCATGAGAACCTATCATACGTATTGAAAAATCATAACTCTAATGCTAGGTTTATGTTTGCAGACGAGGCATAGCTTTGAAAGTTCTCTCACGCAATTTTTTCCAACCTCGGAGCACTCGACGTACTCTACAGGAACGAAGAAATTGCACCATCTAATGCTAGGTTTACACCAGCACCCCGGCAGTCCCGGCAGCCGCTAATTGTCACGAACGTATCTCGACTTGTACTTCGGATTTGGTCCTAACTCGTCGGCAATGTTAGTCGTAACTCGACCGGACTGCCGGGACATTGCCGGGACGAACTTCTGACTGTAAAAAAATCTGCCACGGCAGTCCCGGCAATCCTCCGTGGCGTTCGAGCGTGGTGACTACCCTAACTGATCTTAGAAGGAAACCCACGAGATGAAAATAGCTTGGTCCGTACTCCACCGAGTTTGACTGCAGAGTAATTCACGAAGCGAAGCTGAGTGAATTACTCTGTGGTCAAATGAGGTGGAGTGCAGACCAAGTTATTTTCATCTCGTGGGTTTCACCAAATTAGCCATTGAGTATTTGGTACACGAACCTCACAGCCGTGGAGTACGAGTTCCTATTGTTAAGCATATGGAGAAAAATACCGGGGTGAGATAAATAACTGGACTTGGGAGGTCTTAAGTGGTCGGGATTGTGAATCCTATGGGGACGTAGGTCGTCCTTTGTGGTCCTAAGTCATCGGGATAGTCATTGAACTTCCAACAGTCACAGGCAGAGAATAAATTGAATAATATACATGCTTACCACCGGAGGAGGTGAATGACTGTAAACGGTTGTGAACAGGAAAGTTTGATGAATGTTTTCTTATTTTTTCTATTTTCTTTTATCAAAAACATTCACTATTGTTTTAAAATAGTGAATTATAGGAAGGAACAAATGTATCTCATATCATATATATATATATATATATATATATATATATATATATATATATATATATATATATATATATATATATATATATATATATATATATATATACATATATATACGTAGGCATCTCTGTGAAACCCAAACATATTTTGTCGGGAAGTGCAAACATATTTTGTCGCAAGTTGACTTATCTCGACGGGAAACGGCCGTAATAGGGCCTAAGTCGTCGGGCCCGGCAATCTTAACTCGACCTATCTCGACTTCAGTGGACAGGATATTTGGGGCCGAGCGGAGAAAAACCAATAAAAATACCATGGAAGTCATATCTGGACTGCCCTAAGTCGACCTATGACGACGGGAAACTTCCGTAATCCGTCGGGGTGGGATCCTAAGTCTTCCTAACTCGCCTTGGCCGTACCCTGTCCATACCCTAGCCGGACGAGTTAGGTTGAGTTAGGACCACCTACGACGGTCGCAACTCGACGCTGTGGGGCTTAAGTCGACGGGATGTAGGGGGCCGAGCGGGCAATTACCATAAAAACGGGATAAAAGTACCAAGTCGAGTTAGAATTGTGCCGAAATCCACTGCCGGGACTGCTGGGGTGCTTGTGTAAAACTAGCATTAGATTAACCCTGTCTCAACAATGACTGAATGATATAATTCTTGTTACAAAATGCCAAAGTTGCTCTGTGTAAAAAAATGTTGTTAGAGGAGGAGCTTGTCAACCGAGCAAACCTTTTTTCTTATGTGAAATGTGTTTATAATACTTCACACTATTTCAACATTTACATTACATAGACATTCAATCATGCATGGTGCTGTGGTTGCTCTCCATTTTTATCTTTTTTATAATGTTTATGAAACCACATGTATATAGATTCGCTATAGCTAATACTCATTCTTATCTAAACGTCCTGACTGTGTTCACCAGTTTGATAGTTGCCACCCATTCTTTGTTATTCCTTATTCAGTTTGTGTACATTCAAGTGTACCAGATAAAACAAAATGACATCTATCACAATAGGTTCGGTCGGTGGTGCCATAATTTGGGGATGAAAAATCATTGCCCATGTTTGAGATTTTTCTCTTCAAACTTGCAGATATTTTACCGGGAACATATAATAAGTAGTCATGATTGGTAGGTGTAAACTTGACCTTAACATTTTTCAGTGGTGGCCATAGACTGTATGTCTGGAGCAGGAAATGCCTTGGTATCACTTCATCTCACAAGTCCATACCAATGGAATTTTCAGACTAAATCTTTAAGCGACACTGCAGAAATCTCACGGTGTTTTGATCCTGTCTGTCATTGATCAAATCGGACAGTGGTAGCCTTATTGCGTGATATTCGCGGTAATAGTCAGTGGCCATGGGCCAGACTTTTCCCATTCTTGGAGCTTGCATGGTTATCCCCAGATGACCAATCAGTAGCTCCCGAATAATTGGCCAATGGAAAAATGCCTGTTGAGAGAAGTCTTGTGTAGTCTCTGTAGCAATATAATGTCCCACCACATTCTTGGAAAGCAGGATTGGGGCAACCTCTCAAAAAATATGAATTATAGATATCTTGAAATAGCATTCATGTATTTTTTCAGGCACAGAAAACTCAATAAATACTTCAACTTATTTTTATTTGATCAAATCCCTATTTATTCAATACATCAGCAAATATAGAAATGCCATCAGTAATCATTCATCAACACTCATTCACACCCACCCACACTAATAGCCACATCCATCAACACCGACACCCATCCACACCCCCCAACATCTACTCCCACACCAGCCAACATCTACACCTAGCAATAGCTAGATGCACACCTATCCACACCCACTAAAGCCAACACCGATACATTTCCAAACCACACACCGCCAACATCCACCGCACACCAACCAACACCCATACACACATATCCACTAATACCAACACTCACACATATCCACACCAACTTCCACACCGATGACCAATACTCATACTAACGCCTACAGCAACCAACACCCACATTGTGGCGAACTTGTGAGTAATAATGGCATGACAACAGAATGACACTACACCTCAGACACTCCCCCTGGTGTGTCTACATAGAAACGCCAGTAAACCACACACTCACGCCATCTATCGGATATTTGAACACCGCATATACACATGACGTCACGACCACGCTGTGTAGTCGCTCCTCACAGGACTCGGGCTGGAGTCAGGGAAATTTTTGCCTCCCACCCTCCCCACAATTGCTGGGTTTCTTTAAAGATTTCAATGTTATTCATGACTTTTCACAAATCTTCCTTTTAGGAACATTATATACTATGATATTCATGTCTTATTTAATTTCATACCGTTTGGTATTTATAAAATTTATTTTCAACCTATCAGGTTAAGTACCACACAGGTTGTAATTTCACAAACTTATTCAACCCATGTTTGTCAAATTTGTCATGTTCAATGTACACATTCAACTTTCTCTATACCAAATCAGGTATCATATCAAACGAGTTGAATTAGACACATACACTAATAACATCGGACTATTGATTCAAACTCTTGAACATCCACAGTTTGGATTGTGTCATTACTCATTAACCTCTCAGGTTAAACACAGAATCCCAAATGTATTACAACTCAACTCAACGTTTCTCATTGTATACCTTTCATGGTAATTTCTTGTATTTCAATGTTCAAGTTTTCAACATTATGTTTAAATACACATACAACATGTCATAGTGTATTTCAAACTGTTCGTATTTCATATTAAAATACTCCAAATCATTTTGTGGTCACGAGTCATTATAACAGTTTGGAAGGAAATCATATCAAAAACACTGAAAATCCAAGTTTATGGTGCCCCTTTGTACGGGACAGACCCCCCCCCCCCGCCCCCCCACCCCAGTAACTTCTGAGAGAAATCAGCAGCCCTAAAAGGACTCATCGTGAGCCGCCCAGAGCCGCGACGGCTCACTGAATACCACACCTTCAAAGCCCCCAGCCCTCCCTGTGTCGCCCACAGCTAACCTGTAAGCGGGCCTCTTACCTGGCACCTTCAGCAGGTGCGAAACTCACTGGTACTAATATCCACTCACTGTGGCCTGCCCAGAGCCGCTAGAGATGTGATTATTACCATGAAAAAACACACTCCGGCCGCCCGGGCCCGCTCGGGAATGCTCAGTCTATATATCAACCTCTATTATCTATTTTTTATTTTTGTGTATATTTATATTCATTTATATTATATAATTTATATTTATTTACTTAATTATGTGTTATTGATAAACATTTTAACCTAATAACCATCGTTTCCTTCATTTATGTAGACCTGTATTCTCTATTGTAAAACCATTGACAGACTGGAAACCCCGCTTAAGGGGACACCCCGCTTAAGGGGACACTTGGCCCGAAACGGAGGGTGGCCCCTTAAGAGGGGTTTTACTGTATATGTATATAAGATAATGATAATAACCATGACTGCGAGTTGGCTGTAAATAGGATTAGTGTTTTATTATAACCTTAATGTTTATGATAAACTGGTAATTTGTCACTCGCCAACCTTCAACTCGCCAATTCGCAAGTCAAAATAACTATTTCTTGATCCAATTTAATCTTATTATCCAGTGTACGAGTTAAATATGACAAAACACTCCAGCTAGACCAATTGCCCAGCTCCTTAATATCACTCAACAAAACTCCAGATTGATGAAGCGAAGAAGCTCCTCCTCTTCTTAATGAATGAGATGTGGCTTTATCTAAGCCATTTATCGACAATATATAAGATAACTTATTTGAAAACCAAGAATAAGAACCTGGTTTCAATTTACCTTGTTTAATGAAAGAGACCAATTGATCATTAGGTTTGAACTTAGAGAAGGAAAATATTTTCTTAATAAAATGAAACAAACAAAACGGAGATCCTTCAATTCTTGAGAAAGGAATTACCAGATATCTATCATTAAATTGTATAGTTTTAGACCTTGTAATCTTGACAAATATGTGAGTGTCTGAAAAAGATACATTATCAATAATCACTGCGAAACCCTCTTCTAGAATGTTTATCTTTCTTAAAAGGCCTCGAAACCCCAACAAACACGCTACCCAAAAAGCAACATCTTCCATAAGGAAAAAAATTCAACGAGAAATAGATCATCAATAATTCAGATCGTTGCAATGGACGAGCCTGATTAATTGTATATCCTATCATACGTTTTACTCCTAGTAAAGTATGTTTTACTTGAAAATGATCTACAGAAATATGATCAAACCCATTTATTTTGTGGAGAGTCCACAGGGCTGAGAGATAATTAATAATCGAATTATACATAAACATTCATGCCATGTGTGATATATACATACACACAACATAAACCGTAGCCGGTAATGGCCAAAATTGATAATCATCACAAAAGCGAAAATAATGTGACCATTGACATTTCCGAGTGGTGGAGGTATTCACAGACATCCATCGTTCTTGATAACCTAGCATATCTTTCTCCAAACCTACAAACAACAGAATTGATGAGACATAAATGCTGGAATTGTCGAAACATTTCTACAATCATATTTACTAGATAAAAAATTAGGCAATATATTATGTGCTGATTTAATATAAGTGGCCGTAATTTCAAAATTATCATGGACAATACTCAACCAAAACAATTCCCTTAGCCAGTTCATGGTTTGAAGATTTTTACTTCTACCGGTGTGAATTGCCACCATTACCTGAGTATTATCTGTTACTAAATTGACATGATAATTAGACCATAAATGTCCCCATCTCTGAGTAGCAGCAATTACAGGCCATAGCTCGAGTACATTTATATTTTTCTCAACCGATTCTAACGGACATGATGACCAATGGTGGGATTGAAAATCTTTATAAGGAACTCTTGACAATGTTTCAGTCCATACCCCTAAAACGTAATCATTTGAGAAAACCGCTCCAAAGCCTGAAAAGGATGAATCAGTTTGTACATTCAAAACACCATGAGATTTTGGTATCAACAAAAGTCTAGATCCATTAAAATGGATAAAAAGCCCTTCCACCACTGTAGATCCAGTCTCATCCAGTCAGGAATTCTACAGTGGACCAAACGATCCCGCATATACGTAACAAAGTTTATCACTCTACGAGAAAAGGTTCTTCCTCCTTTCACCACTGTACTCGCGTGAGCCTAATATCCTCCCAGCATGGCCATTTTGTGATAAGAAGCTGTGGTTTTTTCCTGATAATCATCATCAATCAAATTTTTCAATTTAATTACTTTCTCATGAGGTAAACGAACTTGCATATCAATGCTGGAAAGCTCAATCCCCCAAAATGTTACTTCTTGCGTTGGACTTACCACCTTTTGCCAAGAAATTCCAAATCCCAAGAACCTGAGAAAATTGATTAAAATTCTCAAATGTTCCTGACATTCTTCCTGAGTATTTCCTATAATAAGAAAATCGTCAAGATATCCAAAAGTCTTATAAACTCCCCTGCGATTCATTGATCTAACAATAAATTCAGTCAACAATGTGTAAATATAAATGGAGCACATTTGAGTCCAAAAACCAATCTGTTGGACTCAAAATGACCGGTTTCACCTTCATAGTCCCATTTAAAACCCTGAAAACGCCTGTGTTCAGGTTTAACGGGAATACTGCGATACACATCCTGTATGTCGAGTACTGCAAAATAACAATTGGGAATAATGTTATCCATGATTGTATCCATGTGCACATATCTAAATTTTGAACATACTGTATCCATATAATTATTTATACTAGAAGCAATGGGACGTTTACAATCCGTAATTGGTCTAAGTTTCCCTGATGATTTTTTCTTCAGAGCTCCCAATGAATGAATACATTGAGACGGAGTGTTTACCTTAGAGACTTTTCCTTCTGATAATTCTTGAAAAATTGTTTTGTTTCATCTGAACTTTGAATTCATCAACATAAATACTAGAATAGTTTTCTGAAGAGTATGAACCATCAAATGTTTCATCAACAATAGAAAATCCATCTCTAACACCCAGAAATATATAATCTGCGTTAATATAAAAAATATGAGAATAACATTCATCATAAAAGTTACATACGTTAAGTTGGTTCTTACAACCTGCTAGAAAATGATTGTTTTTGCATTTTGTACCACATGGTCGATCATAAGGAACAGACGCATCTACTGAAGAGCTATCTTCATTGTGAAAATATTTTGAACCATTTATGGAAAATTCATCCCAAACCTGTTCAACGGGTTCAACCATACAACTAACTAAACCATAGTCGTTACCATACAAGTCTTTATCCTGACTTAAAGGAACTAAACAATCTTGACCTTGATCAAGAGCAACCTCAGCGCTGGACATATATGGCGGTCCAAACGAGGACAAATCCTCGCCCAACGAAATGTTAGAAGAATTACAACGACCATTATAACTACATGCATACATATCGAGATTACTATTTTTCTCCCCTAGTGTTAAACGGTGGGAAGAAAAAACCTGATCCTATTTAGCATCATTACGGTCAGAAGTCTGGCCTTTTGTCTGCTTTTTGCATAATTGAACCAGATGAGACCATTGGCTACACTCATGTTAATAAATGCAATTTTGAAATGAACAACCTTTAGAAGTATTGTACTTCCAACAGATACCTTCAGTTTTTACGTCTTGTTTCCTTCCAGAAACTTTCTTTTCCTTTCTTGAAATTCTTTTAATTTGTCAAATTAACGAAAGCGTAAGTCGTTTTGTGATTGAGGAACTTTTCGGTAAGGAAAGAATCCTTCTACCCCTAACGTGTCACAACCGGGAGGGAGAAAAGGAACGATAGAAAAGAATTTAGACTTACGCTTAGACTTTTCTCCACAAGCATGAAGTCCTGAACAAGATTGAACATTTCCCTGAACATGGGGGGGGGGGGGGGGAAAGCTTTCGGGTTTGGATACGAAGGTCTTAGTTTAGGGGTCTGAATACCTGTTTGCTGCGTGGTAATTGAACCTTGACCAATAACTTCATGGGTGAATGCTTTTTGCACACCTGTAGTAGTCGGCGCTACCCCACGTGGCGTACCTGTCTCATTCTGGTCAAAAGTATTACGCTTGAGGACTGACGTGATCCCTCAGGTAGCGACCTCTGGTTTAGAATCTGTCCCCTCCGGTGGTGACTGGTTCCGGCGTAGCCAAGGACCTCTGGTGTAAGGATCTGGTACCTCCGTCTTTATATGATCATAAACTGTGGTAGCCTTATAATTCATATATTTATATGCTTAATCATTAATGATAATAAATATGTACTCTATTATATTTGTAGATATAGTCGCTATGTAAATATATTTTATCGTAAAAATGTGATTGTCAGATAACACTGTGAAAAACGTATCACTTTTATTATAATCTATACTGCAATCGACTGTTGCCCCTCCTTGTGGGAAAAAGTCGTAAGAAAATTACGCAAAGTGTTAACAGAAAGGCCTAGCAATATGAGGCCCATATCCCCAACTGTGCGGCTGCGACCTTTGCCCCTCCCCAGCTATGGCAACAGGCAAATATCAGAAGCGAAATATTCCCCATATCGCTGGTAGAAATATCGCTTTATTTGACTAGTCAAATCTGAGAGTCGCTAGCAGTATTGGGGGAAGAGTCGCTGATAAATCTGATAAAATAGGAAAATCTCCTAGCTGATGATAGCAACTCATTTCCACCTACACTCGCCCTTACCCGCACTCACCTATACATCCACACTCACCTAATCCACACCCACACTTACCCATGCCGACACCACCTATGGATATGTACACACACACACCAACCGGCTGCCCTACTTTCCTGCCTATCCACCGACCTGCCTCCCCATGAAACCAGGAACATATTTGTTTTTGGTCCATTTTGGTCATCTCATTCCCAATGTTAAGCCCATGGATATTTATATCAGGCTAAGATAAGGAGTGGTATGTGTGTAGAGGACAAAGTAGGGGTGGATGTAGGACAGAGATGGGTGTGGGTGTTGGACAGGCTAATACCCCAGTCACACTGGGGTAACTTTTGGCGTTTTTACTACGTATTTGAGACCGTGGATACCACTAATGTCCCAGACACAATGGCGTAAATCTTGGCGTTTCTTCTACATATTTGAAAGGATGCGAGTTCCGCGTATTTAGTACTCAAATCCAACGCTTTTACATCTCACTGCGCCAACCAGTCACACTGGGGTACCGGTGAATTCTGGCGTTTCTTCTAGGTATTTGGGACGGTGGGGAACACGTATTGGCTACGGATTGTGAACGTTTCTATTTACATAGCTGTTACATTCTTTTACGTTTCTTAACGTTCGTCAACGTGTATTTACGCTTCTGTGCGCATTGTGGCATATTACCATGTTCATTTACGCATTCAAAATGCTTAAAGATAAGTTCACAATTTTTTAAATTCTTTCTGACACCCCGTTTTTTCTACGTTTCTTTTACGTTTATTTACGCATTCCCACTTTCGTTTATGTATGTCCGCGTTTTGCGGAATTTTAGGGTGTATTTGTAGATTTCTAATTACATAAAAGATCGTACACGTGCGTACATGGGAAAGCACCGTTTGTTTACGCTAGTGTGACTGGGGCATTACAGGCTGCGGATTGGGAATGTATCTGTTTGTTTTGATTTAACATTCTATCATGTTTATAAACGTTCGTCAACGCATATCTACGATTCTGTACGCATTGTGGCGTTTTACTGCGTTTATTTACGCATTAAAAATGCGTAGACATGAGTTTACAATTTTAAAAAGTAATTCTGACACTGCGTTTTTTTCACTTTTTTTTCCTTTATATTCGTTTACGCATTCCGACTTACTTCTTCGCAACTCCGCGTTTTTCCGAGCATTATCGCGGATTTGTAGATTTCAAAATAAGTAGAAGAACGTAGATGCGCGTAACGGGAAAATGCCGTCTTTGTTTACGCCAGTGTGACTGGGGTATAATGGAGGGGGTACTCAATCAATCAATCCCGCTACCACTATATCATATCGGCTAGGGTAAACCTAGAATAGATGTAGCTGTGGGGGCATAAATACAGGGGCGTCAGAACATTTTGAAAGTGGGGGGGCGAACTGAAAAATTGCTGACTTTTATCTTGGTATTGGGTCTGACTTTGAGATTGACCTGTCCCATTGGATTTACCGTAAATCATCGAAAAATCTGAGAAAAGTCAGGTCATTACAGTTAGGTTAAGTCAGACTTTGACACTTTTCCACAGTGAAAAGTCAGGGCTTAGCCATTATTGTTGATTGCTGTCGCCTTGTGTCCTCGTGGTGCAGACCGGTTATGCTTGCATGCAAGCATAACAAAAGCGACCGGGGTAGGGAGTTAGCTCAGTGGTAAAGAGCACTGGACTTCGAATATCAAGGTTGTCAGACTTTGTTGATTCGGGTACCACTGCAGCCACTTTTCTCCTTCACCCCCAGCAGTGGTAGATACCTATACTGCTATATCAAAGGCCAATCCTTCTCATACCATGTCTATGTGGTGTGGGAAGTAAAAGAACTCTCACCTCGGTAAATGTGTAGGGGTGAGGTTTCCACCAAAATTCAATTCATAGATTTGATCACCACCCTTGTGGTGTAAAAGAACCTCAAGAAAGTCTGGTGAGAACCTGCAATGGTTAACTGGATGTTAAATCAAACCAACCAACCAACCAACCATAGCCATTATTGCACGCTAAAGAGTCACACTTTGATATCGTACCACGGGAAAAAATCAGGGCTTAGCCCTAATTGCATGCTAAAGAATCAGACTTTGATATTTTACCACGGTGAAAAGTTAGGGCTTAGCCACCATTGCACAGTAAAAGGTCAGACTCTGACATATTTCTATGGTGAAAAGTCAGGGCTTAGCCATCATTGCAAGCTAAAGAGTCAGAGTTTAATCATTTTCCACTGGGAAAAGTCAGGGCTTAGCCATCATTGCATGGTAAAAGGTCAGACTTTGACACTTTTCCACTGTGAATAGTCAGGGCTTAGCCATCATTGCATGCTAAAAAGTCAGACTTTGATATTTTACCATGGTGAAAAGTCATTGCAAACTAAAAAGTCAGACTTTGACATTTTTCCACTGTGAAAAGTAAGGGCTTAGCCATCATTGCATGCTAAAGAGTCAGACTTTGACACTTTTCCATGATGAAAAGTCAGGGATTAGTCTGACTTTGATATTTTACCACGGTGAAAAGTCAGGTTTAGCCCTAATTGCACGCTAAAGAGTCAGACTTTGACACTTTTCCATGGTGAAAAGTCAGGGATTAGCCATCATTGAACACTAAAGAGTCAGACTTTGATATTTTACCACAGTGAAAAGTCAGGGTTTAGCCCTCATTGCAAGCTAAAGAGTCAGACTTTGACACTTTTCCATGGTGAAAGGTCAGGACTTATCCACCATTGCATAGTAAAAGGTCAGACTTTCACATATTTCCACGGTGAAAAGTCAGAGTTAAGCCCTAATTGCATGCTAAATAGTTAGACTTTGATATTTTACAATGGTGAAAAGTCAGGACTTAGCCACCATTGCACAGTAAAAGGTCAGACTCTGACATATTTCTATGGTGAAAAGTCAGGGCTTAGCCACCATTGCAAGCTAAAGAGTCAGACTTTGATCATTTTCCACTGTGAAAAGTCAGGGCTTAGCCATCATTGCACGGTAAAAGGTCAGACTTTGACACTTTTCCACAGTGAAAAGTCAGGGCTTAGCCATCATTACACGGTAAATAGTCTGACTTTGATATTTTACCACGGTGAAAAGTCAGTGTTTAGCCCTAATTGCACGCTAAAGAGTCAGACGTTGACACTTTTCCATGGTGAAGAGTCATGTCTTAGCCATCATAGCACACTAAAAAGTCAGACTTTGACATTTTTCCACTGTGAAAAGTAAGGGCTTAGCCATCATTGCATGCTAAAGAGTCAGACTTTGACACTTTTCCATGGTGAAAAGTCAGGGATTAGTCTGACTTTGATATTTTACCAGGGTGAAAAGTCAGGGTTTAGCCCTAATTGCACGCTAAATAGTCAGACTTTGACACTTTTCCATGGTGAAAAGTCAGGGATTAGACATCATTGAACACTAAAGAGTCAGACTTTGATATTTTACCACAGTGAAAAGTCAGGGTTTAGCCCTCATTGCACGCCAAAGAGTCAGACTTTGACACTTTTCCATGGTGAAAGGTCAGGACTTATCCATCCTTGCATAGTAAAAGGTGAGACCTTGACATATTTCCATGGTGAAAAGTCAGGGCTTAGCCATCTTTGCACGCTAAAGAGTCAGATTTTGATATTTTACCATGGTGAAAAGTCAGAGTCTAGCCCTAATTGCACGCTAAATAGTTAGACTTTGATATTTTACCACAGTGAAAAGTCAGGGTTTAGCCATCATTGTACGCTAAAGAGTCAGACTTTGACACTTTTCCATGGTGAAAAATCACGACAGTCTTTGCACTTGATTGAGTTAAATTTGGAGGTGCTGACTTCTTTTGAGCTGGCAAAAAAGTGGGGGGGGGGGGGGGCGGCCGCCCCCCCTGCCCCCCCCTATTCTGACGCCACTGTAAATATAATTAGGAATCATATTAAGCAATCTTATGATCATGTCACACCTATCAACCCTGGCACTTCTAACCCTTTAAGAGGGGGGGGGGGGGGGGCTGTGGCAATAGTATTTGGTTATGGGAGGGTATTAGTGCCATTATACCGCCAGGGAGCGGTAAGTCTCAGGCCAATTGTGATAATTCTATAACTTAAGGACGTTATAGAAAATGCGATCACTAATCTTGTTATATATTTCACCTTTAAGATCTTAATCTGGGTGTTTTATTTATATTCTGTGAAAATTTCATGATTATTTATCCAATATTTCCTATTTTATTCAATAGATTTGACAAATTTAAGAAAATGATGACTTTTGGCATTACCCGCCCCAGCACGGTTGATGTCATATGCCTGTGACCCATGTGTGCGATTTATCTCCCTGCGATCTTGGGACTCTCCAAATTGCAGGGAGGGACAATTCATCGCACGGGTCGTCGACCGCCACAGTGTACTCAGTTTTGTGGTCCACTGTGCGATTTTTCCATGCGATAAATCCCCCTCCCCTGGTCGCCGAGAATTGTTCTTTCCGGTAGTTTTATCATGGGTCACGTACATATGAGACATCAAAATAGGTTTATGGTGAATACCTTATATATTCTTTATTTAATAAAACATTATAGTCACAGAAAAACTTGGATACATATACATGTATCTTAATTAACTATGAGTAATGACTTAATATTTTCACAATAAATTTAGCACCTACTACCATTGCCTTAATCTTATTTAAAGAAAATAAGACAATCATAGAGTATCTGTAGAATTACTCAGTGAGTATTTTGGAAAAAGTAATCACACAATTCTACATGTGTTATGGCATGTGGCAGTGTTGCTCTTGACACCACGTGACCAAACCTAGTGGTCTCATTGCACCACCGGGGTCCTGAATCGCAGCAAAATCAATTTCCTCGTTGATCAGCGCTACCCAGCGATTTTGGGACAGGCAGCCGACGACCTTCTCCACGGGGGGTATATGGGTCTAGGAACAGAATCACAGGAAAAAAATCAGACATGTTTGAAATTCATCGCATGCGATTCCGGGTCCCTCCGAGCACGGACTTGGAGGTATAGGTCAGTGCTCCGAGGTACAATTTATCGCCGAGAAAATGTACCCTCCATGGGGGTGGTACGAGAATCGCAGGGCTTTAAATCGCAAGGCTGAACCCATGTGCGATGTGATTGGGGGGGGGGGGGGGGGGGGCAAGTATTACAGGGAAAGGAACAAGAATCGCAGAGTGGGTTCAGGCGTTAACACTTAAATGATCTCTGATAGGTTCTGACATAATGTGGTTACCAAGTGTACATGAGTGATTTCTGAGGGGTGCTGAGAGTAACAGTCATCCAATTTGTGCCAGTTGTATAGTACCCCTAGCACACCTAGGGCCATAAATACAACTGTTCTGTGTATGAAAATAGCTGAACACTACCACTAAATACATTACTAGGGCTTACTAGATGGATACTATATCCAAAACTTCGATTTTCTGTGGGTGACCATGTGAAAATGACTGATTTCTGAGGGACACTAAGAGCTTAAGTAACTCAATTTTTGCCAATTAAACCCAACACGGGAAATTGGCATAGAGTATTTATTACTCGAGAAGATACTAAGATGAATTACAAGTCTGTAATAAGTCTGTTTGATATTCAAGTCTATAAAAAGGTATTTCAATCTATTAAAGTTCAGTTAGTCCAGTTGTGGGGCGGGTGGTGGTAAAGAAACACGTCTTATGTCTTTAGATCCTGCCGCCAAAAGAGGGCGAAGCGTAGTGACGTCACGAGATGACGTGGCAGTTGACCCCGAGGTCAAGGCCGGCGGATAACAAGAAACTTTCCCGCTTGTTAATTAACACGCAATTTAACAATTACTAACCAATTGTTCAGAAAGCCCCAGAACACCTAAGGCTGTAAATACTACTGTTCTACTGGAAACGTTTACTAAACAATATATTAAGTATTGCTAGATGGGTAACTTATCTATTGGGGCGGGGGGGGGGGGGAGAGACAGTTGAATTATGTCTTCTTGTGGTTTCTAGACAAATGGCAGATTTTGTGATACTTTATGTGGGGGTAGCAGTCAGAATTCAGGAAGACAGTCATGTAAATTCGAGAGTATATTAATAAGTAAGTAAGTGAAACAGGTAATATGCGCTTTAGGAGTATTTTTTCTGACTCCTCTATATTTATTAACATTTAACATAAGTAAGTAATAATAAAAAGGAAAAAATAAAATAGTAAAAAAGAAAAAATGAGGCACGCAGGCCATAGGTGTGTTCTGAGGGCCCGTCGGCTGAGGAGTGGCAGGCACCGGTGAGTAGTGAGGTGTGCAGCGCCCTCAGTCGATAAGTCAGGTGGCGCCCTCTTACATTAATACTTCTAACTATCTTAGATAGTTCGTGTCCATTAATAAGTAAGTAAGTGAAATAGGTAATATGTGCTTTAGGAGTATTTTTTCTGACTCCAAACGCCATTAATATTTCATAGAAGATAAAGAAGAAGAAACCTTAGTATCTGATAATACACGAAGTGGAAAAAGTTTAGTTAAATAAATCAATGCTGTTAGAGACTTCCAGTCTCCAGTGTACTGGATATCCTCTATTGGGAGACCACATTGGTGCATAAAGGATGCTCCGGATCTACGGAGAGAATGAACCCCTTTACGGGTTTCATTGATACCACATAACGAAAACAATCTTTTCAGAAAGGATAGTAATTGATAATAACGTAGAGGTTTATAATTATCGCCTTTCTTCAACATAAATACAGGTGAATCCTTAGATAAATGGGAGGATTCTGTGATAATTACCGATAACCAATGGAAAGCACATAAGGCTTTATTCAAAGTTTTTGTCACTGGGATACAATGACGTCTTTGGGAGTGTTGTATCGTCTTGGAAGAAGAAACTCTTATCTCTACACCCCAATCGAAAAATGATAAACAGTCTCTAGACAAACAATGAGGTGATAACTCGTCAAACACCAAATTGCTTTTTCGTAGTAACGACCTGAAACTTGTGACAATAGCCGCCCACATACATAATTCATGTTGATTAGAAAAATCAACATAAGCAAACATATTCATTAGGTCATTAACCGATAAAGTAGGACGATAAGGTTCTGGATCTCCGAGCATTCTCTTTAGTCCAGAAAGTGTACACGATACTTCAAAATTGTCTCTGAGATGATCAACTTCGTAACCATAATACTTATTTAGTGAAATGACTCCACTAACATAATTGTCTATTGAACGGTATGATAAATCCGATGACAAATGTACCATGTAGCGACAAAGTAACTTAGTGTCAGTAGGTAAAGGGGAAATATCAATCATCTTGCAAAACGTTAAATATCGTCTCCATTGCGATACTTTGGTTCTCCAGGTGGATGGCGCCCAAGCCATGGAGCGAATCTCTGCCGCCTTTCGGTCCAATTCTCGGACATATTCGTTCTCCTTTGATACTACAACACAGATGTAAAGACAGAATGGTATCAGCAGAAAAACGAGATATGGTGTCTGCATCAATGTTTAAGATACCTGCAATATGTTGACATCTTAAGTGTAAATTATAAACTATACATAACCAAAATATTAACCGTAGTAAGACCATGGAGGATTTGTTACCGCTTCGACCAGTGGTAATGGCAGCAACCACTTGAGTATTATCGGAATAGAATAAAACGATTTTATTCCTCCATGATTCACCCCATCTCAAGATACATTCAACAATAGGGTACAATTCCTGAACATTGATATTTTCCGTGATAGGAAAAATGGGTGAAGATACAAAATGTTTCTCTGAGATGAAACGATCATGATTATCGTCCCAAAACCCAGCAAACCAATCGGATCCAAAGGTTCCTCCATAGCCTGAACTAGAAGCGTCAGTGTAGACTACTGGAGAATCGGAAGATGGTTTTACCATTATCTGAGTACCATTGAATACTTTCGAGAAAGATTTCCACCATTCTAAGTCTAAGAAAAACTCTTTAGACAAAGTGATGTATCGTTTCTTTACAGAAAAAACGGATAACATGTTTATTATCCTTCTACTAAAGGTACGTCCTCCGCGCACTACCGTAGCACAATGAGAAAGGACTCCACACAACCTTTGGAGTTGTTTGCGTGTCGCCTTTTGGCGACCTTCGAAAAACGCAATTTCGTCCTTTAATTTGTAAAGTTTGTCTTCTGGGAGACTTAACTCTAATGTACGAGAGTTAACGATAATACCTAAGTATTTCTGTATTTGAGAAGGACTTCTTACTTTGGGATAAGCTATGTAAAATCCAAGGGATCTTAAAGTCCTATGTAGGAAAAGCTGGGCTTCCCTGCAATTATCGTAATCCTTACCGATTAAAAGGAAGTCATCTAGATAATTGAAACATACAAAACCAGACTTATTCATAAAACGACAAATTGAATCTGTGAGTCTATTGAAAATATACGGTGCTGCTCTTGTTCCGAAGGAAATACAATTATCCTGAAGAAAAACATCGTTATTATCAACAAACCATTTCAATCCTTGATACGTTCTATCGCTAGGTCTGATCATGATTGAGCGATAAGCGGCTGTGATGTCTGTTACCGCTAGAAAATCATTTTTCTCTAAGACTTTGACAACATCATCTATGTTTTTGAAACGAAAGTGATTGAAAGTCTCATTCATATGATTATTTACAGACCAACCGGTGGGTCTGCTGGCGTCTGTAATTGGACGATAACCACCTCCAGCTTTGTTAACGGCGCCAAGCGCATGAACACAATGTGGTTTTGAGTCTACCACGGACAATTTACCTGAAGCGATTTCTTCAGAAATCAAATTGTCGATAAAGGCGTGAGCATTGTTATAAACAGACGAATAATTATTCACTGAATAATCAACAATATCAGCGGCAGGGTCAATTATTTTGAAACCATGGAAAATGCCGTCTAGAATAAACATACTGTCTATGTCCATTGTATTTGGCCCGTAAACCTCATCGTGACCACCTGATAACATAAAGAACCAACCCGCTGGTTTCATTTGAGAGCGGATATCTCCGATAAATGGTTATCACCTAAACTCCACAATGGGATGAATTCATTGTAAATATCGCAAATGTCTGATAAACAATTGAAAACCGTAATGTCTGTGGTTTTAGTCTATAGGAAAAACATTATCAGTTCATCCTGGGTTATGTGTGTCAGGTAGTGACTCCGTAGGGGGGCGTGGCACTTTCCCGTCAATGTCTCATGTTGACTTGCCGCTGTTGTTGTCCTTGATTGGGTCTTTTTTGCATGTTCGTTCCTTGTGCTGTCCTCGACATATAGCGCATATGTGTGCCCGAGAACAATTAGAAATTTCACAAAAAGTAAAATTATATCATGCACAAATATCATCCGGAACCTTGATATTAGATCTTTTTGAGGATTTGCTTTTCGATCCAGAAGAACTTTTCACAGATAGGGTATTTTCAGCAGCAAGGTAAGTGTAAATACTTTCATGTTCTGCGGCAACAAAAACTTCCAGTCTCCCATCTAAAACCATGGATGTCACGTTATGTTCATAACGTGACAAATTTTCCAGAGAAAAAGCTCCAGAAACACTTTTCAAGGCAACAAACCGTAAATGATTAAGGTAGTCCTTTGGGAGGATAGACGGTAAATTGGCCCGTAAGATACACTGAAGTACACAAATCATTCCGAACAACAATTCTGATAAAGACATTTCGTCAAACCTTTTGTCGGTCTGGATGTGAAAGTCGGGCTGGAGCCAATGTCTCGATCGTTTGCGTTTTGAGGATTCAGAGAGTAAGTGTAAGTTCCCCAACCAGTCTTGGTCCTTACCGACTCCCTCTGGAGGTCTTGATACAGAGAGTAAGCCCTCCAAGGCCTCACATCCTAATGAACTTGTACCTAGACCTGCCGCAGTCAGACCGGCCATGATGGTTTGTTGACCAGATTGTGTAGTAGACGAGGCGGCGCCAGCAATTCCCCCTGCAGGTGCGGTGGGTCTGGCGGGTCCAACGGGACCGGTTTGGGAGGCGTTTCCCAAAATAGACTGTTCCAGACTTGCATTTCGTAGAGTTAAATCCTTTAGTCTTTGTTCCAAACGTCCAAGTTCGTCCTCCTCAGCCAACTTCTTTGCAATTTCTTCTTGTTGTCGAATTTTTAGTAACAAGGTATCTTTCCTAGATAACTCGTCCGAGGGTTTACCTTCGTCTGTGGTGCCAGTCGCTGCACGTGGAAGTAAACTCTTACAAAAGCGACCAAAGGGAGCAGTATGTCTAAGGCCACATCCAGAACAGTTCTTTTGTGAAGAACCCTCGTCTTCTTGGTCCGACATAGTCCTTGTGTAGTTACTACTACTCGGGTAGTATCTGTTTAGAGGAGAAAAAACTAAAAAAGTTAGAAAAACCAACAAGAAAAAATGAGGCACGCAGGCCATAGGTGTGTTCTGAGGGCCCGTCGGCTGAGGAGTGGCAGGCACTGGTGAGTAGTGAGGTGTGCAGCGCCCTCAGTCGATAAGTCAGGTGGCGCCCTCTTACATTAATACTTCTAACTATCTTAGATAGTTCGTGTCCATAAAAAGTTGCACTCAATCGCAGGAAAAGGTCAGGCGATTGAATTGGAATATCCAGGTTCGCTATCGGCTGTGGATCCAAAGGGAGTAGGGCTCTGGTCACCCTGGTCTACAGTACAAACAGGGTACCGATGGTACCACCTATGGGGCCCATATGTGTATAGTCCCCAGCAGATCCCCCTATGGGCCCACGGTGTATAGTCCCAGTAGATCCCCTATGGGGCCCCTGATGGTAAGATGTGCTTTGTTATAATTGATAAAGCCCCAAAAGGGTAACCCCCCCGGGTAGCAGCCACCCCGGTACTCTGGTGAGACCGGGTAAATGGGTATATCCGAGCGGCCCATAAATGAGAGGATGTAGTATAATTTGAGGTGCGGAGAGTGTAATGAATACAGGTGTCGTCACTCGGCAGCTCCTCCGGACGTCCGGACGTTATAAATACGGCGAGCGTGGCCCAGTCAAGTCATTCTGGTGTACCAGCTCTCGAGGCGAAGTCACTAGTCGGTACAACCAGGCCTAAACAGGGGTGTCTCTTCTCCTCCAACGTAGTCGCATCTCCCCCAGTTGCTGCTCCTCTGCCAGTCAATGCTCCTGCTTGCGCCAGTTCCCTGCATGCCAGTGCCCTACATGCCAGTGCCCTACATGCCTGCGCCCTGTATGCCAGCACCCTGCATGCCAGCACCCTGCATGCCAGCACCCTGAGTGCCAGTGCCCTACGTACCAGCATTGGCACAGTCCCCGCATTGACGGTCGGCCACGCGCGGGCAGTCGCTCCCGGCACCAATCTCCTGCATGCCAGTACCCTGTGCTACTGTGCCCTGCGCCTCTGTACCCTGCGCTTTTGGGCCCTGCGCTCCCTGCGCCCTGTCCTCCAATGTTCTGCACTCCAGTATCCTGCACTCCAGTGTCCTGCATTCCCGTGCCCTGCATCCCTGTTCCCTGCACTCCCAGTGAGCAGTGCAGGAGGGCGCAGCACTTTCCCAGTATGGAAGCATATATCTCTGCAAGTATTATGCGTTAAACGCGCACTGCCACAACGCGTGCAATACACGTGTATTGCGCGCGCTATCATCTGAAAATAACCTATTTTGCATATACACGTCACGTTTTCTATGCGGCTCACACTGCCATTAAATTACATCTCTATTATAGCTTACTATAAAACAGGTGACCAACTGCAATTCTTAAATTACACAACGTGAATCTGAATAAAAAATAAGCTATTTAATGTTTTAAAAACCGAATGACAGTGTATTTTTACCCTGGCCTACTGTACCGTTGTGGGGCCTTATAAGATGTTACATAAGACCTGGAAACTGCTCTTAAGGTAATCATACAAAGATCCTAAATCTTCTCAGCGAAGTACCTTATTTCTCGTATCATTGTCGTAGGACTGCTTGCTGTTAATCAGCCCCAGATGTATTGTAACCACACACCTAAGACGAGATGATAAAGTCTTATCAATTAACTTTAATAAAACTGAATCAATCAACAAAGCGATGATTATTGAGTACATATATAATTCAATACGAACCACCTTTTATTCTTTTTTTTTTTTATAAAGTCTTTTATTTAAACGGGAAAACTTCAGTGTTTTTTACAAACTGGTATTCATGCTCGGCTAGTGTCATGTTTACAATAGTTTTTTTATGCCATTACTAACGACTAGAGGTCGACATCGGAGAAAAAAACAGAATTCATAAGTAGATATTTAAGTACAATACAACAAGTAACTATAAAGATAATTACAAGACCATTTTAAGTCATGCTTGCAGTAGCTGAATATAGGGTTCCTGGTCATCCTCATATCGTGGTATAACAGTTCCTATGCATTGGCATACAATGCCAGAATGGTGGTATAATTTATGTACACGTTATTATACAAAGTAATATCACAGTCCGGTATGCTCTATGCTATTTTCGTCATTAAGAGTCTTTTCTGTAGATTCTTGAATTCTTCACGTTCTTCTATGTTTCTCATATGAGTTGGCAGAACATTCCATAGGCTAGTTAAGGCTATTCAAATATTGTGTACAATTTGCATGAGCTTATTTAAAGGTTATACCAGCAGTTCTCCTGGTGGTTCGTTCTGCCATTTATAATATCGATTCATTCTGTTTCATGACAAACATAAATAATTCTACATGTATTTTCCTTCTATGTTCCAGAAAGGGTAGCGATGCGGTGCAAGAGAACTCTAGGTGTGAGAGCATGAACTTTGTAAACTGTTCGGAGTGCATCATCTTGTAAAATTTGTAAGTTTTTTTCAAACTGTTTTCTATCATAATTTCTTGGCGACTTACCTTCAAATATAATCTTTCTTTGTGCTTTTTTTGTTGTTGCCTTTTTCTGATTATAAATATTCCAAGGTGGTCGCTCAAGTGGATACCTGTTAAACCTGAATCAATGTAGTTATTATTATTTGTAAGTATTTGATCTAAACAACTGTCCCTAATTTTGCTGTAACGAGTCACCTCTTTGATTAATTGGTGTATACCCAATGCCGATTCCATCAAACTTAGTTCTTTGTACCTAGGTGAGTTATTTGCCAAAGAATCAAGGTTGTAATCACCTAAAATGAAGACATCAGCTTCCTTATCTATAATTAAGTCAAATACACTCTCTTTGATTGAGTTACAGAAGTTTTCCACATTACCATGGAGTGGTCGCTAAACAGAGGCAATGTAGACCAGTCTAGTATTTGGTAAAAGAATAGTTACCCATATAATCTCTATATCAACATTGCTTCGGTTTAATTAGGACGAAATATGACTATAACAAATTCGCCTATCATTAATATACATGCCTACACCTCCACCTGGTTTTATCTTATCTCAGTAGGTCTCTAGATCTCTGTGCTTGCTATTCATTTATGCAGGTGACGTTATATCTACAAATATGGTACAACCAGAAAACATTAATTATCAGACAAGTGGACAACGTGACTTTTCCCGATATGCAATATAAACCCAGTCTTGCCATATACAAACTTACATAACTACACATACAAATATACATGTTGCAAATCATCCACTGTATCGGCATCTCAGGCCACAGTGGGACAACCATGGTTATTAAATAAAGAGAAAAAGAAGAGAGCTCACATTTGCTTATCAGGGAAATGAAAAAAAGAAAAAAAAAAAGGGGGGGGGGGGGGTTTACAGTGTAACAAAAACATCAGTAACTACCACGTTATCTGCATGACTATGCCGGGTGGGGGTGGCAGACCGAGTCTCCCCTTTGGGACGGGCTCGGTTCCCTGACACCCTTCCCCTACACCATCATGGTTTCAAATAGGCAGCTAACAAACAGGCAAATCAAAAGTAATTAGGTGAGTTCATGTTGGTTCATAGAGGGGTCCCATTATAGTCTGCTGATAACTTTTGCCAGGCATTTTACCCAAGCTGAGATGAGATCAGGTTTCGGGTGCAGACCGTCTTATATAAGCGTTTATATGTATTGTAGTCTACATTACCCAGCCTACACCAAAACAGGCAAAATGCGAATAGCTCTTGTGTCATGAATGAATAATAGGCCGATTTTGATAAACAAAACATTGTTAGAAACCTAAGATATGGGCTTATTTAGTGATACACATATCATATACCTGTGCTATGGTTAAGATTTCCTGTCGTAGGTTGAACATTGGAATTTGTGAGAAATAAGGCTCTATTCCACAATACAAAACAACCATAAAATGTGGAGCTCTATTGAGCTCTATTATGGTTTGGAATAAATTAGATGCCACTCTATCAATATCTGAAAAGATTTTTGATAGAGCTCTAACAGATTGTATGTAGTAGCTGTTCTTAATTAGCCAATTTTGCAATATTTTCGTATAGGAATCTGCATCAGCTGTCATTTAAGTCCAGGTCGATTTACATAATTTATAGATAATGACACTCCTAAAACAAGCATTAGAGCAATAAAACAAAGTAGTATGGACCTTTTGGTGGCGAATCTTCATCTAGAAACACTCTAAAACGTCTGAATAACTGATTCTGTGTGAGTTACATAGCAGCCTGTCAGAGCATTCGTGGTGCTTTGTTTTGGTTCTGAATTATCGCTCAAAACAATAGGGGGCGCTGCGCTTCTCACCTCCTCTGGTCTCGGGCTGAGGATAGTCCCTGTTTATGCTTACTATGGCGTGATTTATCACTTTTATGGTGAAGTTCATAGTATCTTGGTCATCTACAATGCCAGGATAAGAAGGAGCCTTCAATAGTAAACATCCATGATATTTATACACTCAAGGTTTGCTCCTTTCTATTCACCAGTAATTACCATCTTACTATGCGTTATTATCTTACACCTGGTATTTTTGTCCTATCGGCTTCACATTGGGAACTCGTTCTTGGTCTATATCCTGAGTGACAGAATATATATTCATTTATTATTTCGGTTTGACCTATAGGTCAAGACCGAAATATGTTAGGGGAGACGGGGAACGGTTTTTGCGGCTTACATTATAATACATTAAAGTAATGTATTCTGAATAATTAGAGTTTCGATACAGCCGATACCGGGCGCGGGCGGCGACAGCAGTGTATTTTTATATATTGTATAGGCACCCGTTGCGGTTCAGTGTATTTATATATATTGCAACAGGCTTCCACCTCCCTCCCTCCCTCCCTCCCTCCCTCCCTCCCTCCCTCCCTCCCTCCCTCCCTCCCTCCCTCCCTCCCTCCCTCCCTCCCTCCCTCCCTCCCTCCCTCCCTCCCTCCCTCCCTCCCTTATTACCTGTTAAAACCGAAATCATGGCAATGCCATGCCAACTTTTAATCCTTGTATACACTGGGTGGCAAATACAGCCATGACGCTTCCGAATACACACGAAAACTATGTTGTAGACGCCCCATAGGCAAGATACACCTTGTATACATGTGTATACACAGTTGTGTGTAGATGAGATGTAGATGCAGTGAGAAATGCAATTTTGCCTATATAAATATATATAAATTGCTGCCCATAATTGCTGTCCAGCGTAAACTGTTTTCTCATTTGACTGTAGGTTTCTTTTATCATCATCTCTTTGTTTGTTATCCTCTTTCACAAGTTACCACCATTATACTGTATATATTCTTTTCTCATATATATATCATGCTTGTTGGATGGGTGTTATAGATGTGGGTGTTGTTTTTGGTGTTAGTGGGATGGAGTGGGGGGGGGGGGGGAATGTTGGTGTTGGTGGCTTATTAGTGTTGATGTTGCTTACTTTAGCACAGGTAACTCTTATTATATATATATATATATATATTATATATATATATATATATATATATATATATATATATATATATAATAACGGGAAACACAGAAGACTCAGACACAGAAATACTGTTCAGTGCAGGTTGCTTTATTCAAGTGAGCCTACGGTTTACATCAAGGCTAACGCGAGTTATCGGCCTGGCCTAGCGCCAGGTTGGACTTGGGTAGCGTCGACTAAGTCTTGCCTCTCAAGGCTTTCGTACCTAGTTCCTCCAGGTGTGCGCACAACCACTGTCAAGCACGGACTGCCGACCCTCCCCTCCTCTCCTCCTTATATACTCGGGTGCTGACGTCACGGCCTCCCTACGTCATTCCTTCCATCTACGTCACGGGAGGGTGGCCGCTCCTGGCGGGTCGGAGGGCCGGAGGGTCGGGGGCTTCCTCCGATCGGAGGATCGGAGGATCGGAGGACCGGAGGATCGGAGGACCGGAGGACCGGAGGGCCCACCTCCGTCCGGAGGATCGGAGGGCCTCCTCCGTCCGGAGGGCTCCTCCGTCCGGAGGGACACTTCACCGGAGTGAATGTTCCCCTTCCCGTTCGGAGTTGTCTGGCGGAGAGACATCCTCCGGAGGACCGGAGTACTCCGGATGCGGACACCGCCCTCCCATCTCCGCCACACTCCTCCCTCCTCATCTAGCGCCGTCTCCTCCTCTTCATTAGAGATTTATAGTGTAGTTACGGCCGAAACCGGGCTCCCGGTGCCATCAACTTTATGTTTACTCCCCACTAATGGGTAAACTACGCGATATGTATCAAAAACATCAGAGCTACTGTACGAAAACTTTATTACTAATAAAAAACTGTCCCCGCGGGGTTCACAACTTGTTCCTCTTGGTTCGTTAAACACAACTCGTAACGATTTACCTTAAACAAACGCTTATAACGCAACGAGTTCCCTGTCTGACCGTGACCCCTTAGGGGGACCTACGGTCCGTACACCGGGGGACCCCTTAGTGGGGTACTCCGGGCTACTCAGTACCTCCGGTGACCCCTTGTGGTGGTCTACCGGGGGACGTCCAGCTCTTCCTTGCCGTCACCTCTGCTCCCGAGTCTCGGCTGCCTCACTCGTCTTCCGGGGGGTCCTGTAACACATGGAAAAGATCCAACAAGGGTCGTATCACAGCAATCAGGGTACAACAAGACACTCACCCGTCGGTATCTGGTGGTCCGTTCAAAGCCGACGGAGACCACCCCGTCCTCATCCGTGATGCAGCGGGACACCTGTTCTCCTCGGACGGCCCGCCATCCCTCACTCACCAGCTGCCCGGGGTCCATCTGGTGGGCCCACGCGCTCAGACGCGACACCAGCCGGACGTTGCTCCTCCGGTCCCAGTCGGCCACAATGGCCCGCAGCGATTCGTAGGTGAGGACACCGGAGAGCAGGGGGCGCGGGGCCGCGATGAGTTGTTCCCTGCGCCGGTTCGCTTCCTCGGCGCGCCGCGCGCCCGGGGCGCCACGTCCCGCCGCCAGGGGCCGTGCTGGTACTTCCTCCTTCAGGCGCGGGGGGCCCTCCTCCTTCCGGGGCGGGGGAGTTACCTGCGGTGCGGTCGGGGGCGGAGGGGGGGCGGTCGCGTGTACGCGGGGCGGGCCGGCCTGAGCGGTCGTCGCGTCTCTCCCTCCCTCTCCGTCACCCCCCGGTCCTACCCCCGGGGAGAACGGCCGGTCGGTCAGGGTCCTCCTATCCATGGGGGCGGCCGGCGAGCCCGGGGAGTCCGCCCCCTCGGGGTCCTTCGTGCCCCCGAACAGCTTGCTCCCATTCCTGGGGGCCAAGGGGTGCCCGCTGACACTGGTCCCCGGGGCCTCCTCTGTCCCGCCTGCTCCGGCGGCGACCGGGTCGGGGCCCACGGCCGTGCCATCTAACCACTCTATAAACTTTGAGAAGTGGGGGGACTGGGACGGGCTCAGGGCAGGCACTCCGTCTCCCTCCTCCTTTCGCCGGGTTGTGGACGCAGCGGCGCTCGGGACGCCCGCCGTGGCAGCATGCAGTTCTTTTAGAATGGCCGAGAGGGCCGCACACCCCGCCGGGGACATGTAACGCGGCTGGGCCAGTGCTGTTGGTACCGCTGAAGCCTCCGATTCAGGGCCGCCCTCCGCGTCCCCTCCGTCCGTCCCCCTCCGCTCCGGCTCCTCCCTTTCCGCCTCCTCCCGCTCCTTCTTAGGGGTGGCCGGGTCAAAGTCCAGCCCGAACTTGTCCATTGCCCCCACCCCCCCTTTCTTCCTGCGCTTCACTGGGGGGCTTTTTGATCTTGACGGCTTGGACGCCTTTTTCTTCTTGGGTAGCGGGGGGGACTCCGCCAGCTCCGCCAGCGTAGCGGCGGCCTCCCGGAGGTCGGGCTCCTCCACCGAGATGCCCGGGTCAGTCAGGGCCGGGGACTGCCCCCCGTCCACCGTCCCCTCCGAGGCCTCACTGCTAGTAGCCGAGTATGGGGGCAGACGTCAGGCTCCCCTTCAACTGCCGAAAAGCCTCCTCGCACTCCGGAGACCACCGAAAGGCCCGGCCCTTCTCCACCAGTTGGGAGAGGGGTTTGGCTATGGTAGCGAACCCTTCTACGAAGGCCCTATAATATCCGGCCAGCCCCAGGAAGCTACGCACCTCCCCCACGGTGCGCGGAGAGGGCCAGGTCCCTACCGCCTCAATCTTCTCCGGATCCGTCTGGACGCCCGCTCCGGAGACAATGTGTCCGAGGAACTTTACCGATCGCTGCGCCAGACTGCACTTCCCGGGCTTGATACGTAGGCCGGCCGTCCGCATGCGCTCTAGTACCTGCTGTAGCCGCTCCAGGTGCTCGTCAAAAGTGGCCGAAAACACAATTATATCGTCGAGATAAACTAGGCAGGCGGTCCACTGGAGCCCCTTCAGGGCCACCTCCATCAGGCGCTCGAACGTCCCCGGAGCGTTACACAATCAGAAGGGCATGACCCTATACTGATAGAGACCCCAGTGGGTGGAAAACGCCGTCTTCGGGCGGTCGTTCTCCTCCACCTCCACCTGCCAGTACCCCGACACGAGGTCCAGCGTGCTAAAATAGGTTGATCCTGCCAGCGTATCTAGGGAGTCGTCTATTCTGGGCAGAGGATAGGCATCCTTCACTGTCACGGCGTTCACCCGCCTATAATCGACGCAGAATCGAACGCTCCCGTCCTTCTTTTTTACGAGCAGCACCGGAGACGCCCACGGGCTCACCGAGGGTTCGATAACTCCGGTGGACAACATTTTGTCGACCTCCACGCTGACCGTCTCCCTCCGGTGTGGCGCCAAACGCCGGGGGGGCTGTTTCACCGGCGCTGCCCCCCCGGTGTCGATGCCGTGCCTAACCAGTGTGGTGAGCCCCCGTTGTTGCGGGTTTAGCATGAAGGCCTCCGCCTCCGCGCCCAGCATCTGCTGTAACCTCTCCTTCTCCGGCTGGGCCAGGTGGGAGGCTAAGGACCACAGTTGTTCCCTCTCTTCCTCCGCGGGGACCCCCGCGCCCAGCACCCTCCGGCAGGCCCCTGTGTCCGGCGGCCCGTCCTCCAGGAAGCCCAGAGTGGCTCCCCGCCTCACCACCACAGCCTCCGCCCCTGGGTTGAGCAGGGGTACGGGGCACGTTCCCCCCGACGGGTCCACGAGAGCGCGCCCCACCATCCACCCCGCTCGGTTATCTCCCTCTAGCACTTTGACGCCGCCTCCGGGGAGCACCCCTTGCACTTCCCCCACCAGCACCGTCTCGGAGTGGCCGGCCAGCACCGCAATACGCGCATTCACCACCCTGCAACGCTCCGCCTCTCCGCTGGCCCACTCAAGCCTCCCCTCCGCCAGGTGGACGGAGACCTGGTGTTGTCGGAGGAAGTCGGCCCCCAGGATGGCCTCGTTCCCGATATCGGCGACCAACCACTCCAGGGCAAAGGCTCTCCGGCCTATCGTCACCTCCTGCCGGAGGGTGCCCCTTACCACCAGTGGCCGGCCGTCCGCGCAGGAGACAGGATGAGGGGCCTCTCCCAGCCGCTCCTCTCCTCCGTTTATGTCCCACCACTTGGTTGAGAGCAGGCTAACGGTCGCCCCCGTATCAATGAGCAGCTGGACAGGCCTCCTCCCTAGCCGTCCCATCACTACCATCCCAGGTCCTCCGATTTCCTGCCTCCCTCCGACCCCCTCCGTCCTAAGCCGGACCCCTGGCTTCCCCCCGCCAGGGGTCCCTCCTAGTTTCCCTGCACCGGGGAGACCTCGCCCTGCTCACCAGCTCCCCCGTCCCTCCCGGGAGTCTCCGACGGCCGCCGGAGCTGGGGGCAATTCACCTTGAAGTGGCCCTCTTCCCCACACCTGAAGCACCTCCTCCCCCGCGGCGCCACGGTGGCGGTGTGGGACACTTCCGTTTTCAGGGCGGCCAGCTCCTGCCGGAGACCCCGGAGTTCCTCCGCCATCGACATTCCTGCGGCCCTCACTTTGCCTGCGCCCTCCCGGTCCGTCTTGAGGTAGGCCTCGGCCTCCAGGGCCGTAGACACCGCCTCCTCCATGGTGCGGGGCTTACTCTGGAAAATCCAGTGCCTCAGGGTGGAGTCCCCCAGGCCCTCGATAAACCGGTCACGGCACAACGAGTCCACCGTTGTGCCATCGGCCTCGGGGTAGGCCAACCGGGTAAGGCGCCAGGTCTCCTCCCCGTACACCTGTAGCCCTCTGTCTCGCTCCTCCCCCTGTTCCGCAGGAGGGCCTTATAAGTTTCGCATTGGTTCCGGGGTTGAAACCGCCGGAACAAGGCGTCCTGAAGGAGCGAGAATCCCCCCGGGGAACTGGGGTTGATCCCGGAGAGTACCCGCCGGGCTAACCCGGTGAGGCTGACCCCTAGGAAGGTCCCCGCTTGCGCATCCGTCCACCCGTTAGCGGCTCTGCACAAGAGGAAGTGGGACATGTACAAGTGGGACATGTACGTCGTATTTACCGGGCATGACGATGGGGCGGACGGCCATCGCCGCCCCATGGCACCAGCCCACCTCGGGGGCCCGGGTCCCTCCCGGCACGCTACCGTTGCTCCGCCGGGGGGTATTTTCCTCCCCGCTTCCCGCGCTAGACCCTCGGAGAGACTCGTCTGGTTCCTCCTTCTTCTCCAGTTCGCGGGGGCCCCACGGCCAGCCCTGCCGGGGGGCCGCGGGCCACAGGCAGGCTTCCCCCACTGCTGCGGCCGCGCTTCCCCTCGGGCCCGCTCCCCACGGTCCTCCCCTCATGACCTCGTCTCCTCCGTTGCCCTTCCCCACGGCCGCCCGGTCGCCCCTCCACGGCCATTTCTCGGGGGTGGATCTCTCTTCGGGGGCTCCCTCCCACTTCGGTCGTACCCCTCATATCGCCGACCGCGGGTGGCCGCTGTGTCCCGGGCTCGGTTCCCCTACCGCCCCAGGGGGTGCTGCCTCTCCCTCGGCCCAGGGGTGCGACCCGCCGTCTTCGCCGTCTTCCCGGGTCCATATCTCCTCCTCCTCCAGGCGTACCAGGGGGCCCTTCACGCCTGCGCCGAGCGCGGCGGCGGCCTCCGCTGAAGGTTCCATGCTCCAGCTCTCTGATCCAGTCTCCGTGAATTCCCGATAGGCGGTGAGAACTTAGATCCCACCGCTGCCACCAATGTAACGGGAAACACAGAAGACACAGAAATACTGTTCAGTGCAGGTTGCTTTATTCAAGTGAGCCTACGGTTTACATCAAGGCTAACGCGAGTTATCGGCCTGGCCTAGCGCCAGGTTGGACTTGGGTAGCGTCGACTAAGTCTTGCCTCTCAAGGCTTTCGTACCTAGTTCCTCCAGGTGTGCGCACAACCACTGTCAAGCACGGACTGCCGACCCTCCCCTCCTCTCCTCCTTATATACTCGGGTGCTGACGTCACGGCCTCCCTACGTCATTCCTTCCATCTACGTCACGGGAGGGTGGCCGCTCCTGGCTGGTCGGAGGGCTGGAGGGACGGGGGCTTCCTCCGATCGGAGGATCGGAGGACCGGAGGACCGGAGGGCCCGCCTCCGTCCGGAGGATCGGAGGGCCTCCTCCGTCCGGAGGGCTCCTCCGTCCGGAGGGACACTTCACCGGAGTGAACGTTCCCTTTCCCGTTCGGAGTTGTCTGGCGGAGAGACATCCTCCGGAGGACCGGAGTACTCCGGAGGCGGACACCGCCCTCCCATCTCCGCCACAATATATATATATATAACCTTGTCTACATAGGAAGAGAAAACAAAGAGAGGTGAATGCTTTTGGCGAATTCGTTTTTATAACAGAATCATTTGGATGTCTCATCCAGGCTTTTATGCCTCCAAGAAAAAAAAAAAAAAAAAATTTCTTGAGTATGTGTGTATGTGGACAGGTCCGCTCTCTGGGGTAGCCATGGTGAGTGTGAGGCCCTGGTCTCGCTGCCGGGTCCACGTCTACTCCAATGTCGGATAGGGGCCCTCATCTGTCCTGGTCCCCTACACGAGCTCCCTCTGGTGTGTGGCGGCCTATATCCTAATAAGATTCCTTGGGTCTTCTCATTAGACATATAACCTTGTCTACATAGGAAGAGAAAACAAAGAGAGGTGAATGCTTTTGGCGAATTCGTTTTTATAACAGAATCATTTGGATGTCTCATCCAGGCTTTTATGCCTCCAACCCGCCAAAACATCACCTAGAAGAAAAATTAGAGAGAAAAAAAACAAAAAACAAACACAAAAACAAAAAAAAACAACACAAAAACCAACAAAATAGAAGGAATTCATTTTGTGAATAATAACCTCACATTTTCCTTGTCCAATTCAATCCTCGATTGCATGGATCTCGATAGATACACTAAGACTGACAGACTCTGCCAGTCCCCTATTTCTTTAATATCGATGAGACCAACTCCGGCTTCTGCTAAAGCCGTCGCACCGCCTCTCCTTAGCGAATGCGTCGTCAGTGCAGCTAAACCAAATCTTTCGCAATAGTCCTTAAGTTTCCTGGAAAACCATGTGTATGTTCCTCTTATATAATCGCCTTTTTTCATATAACCAATAAGTTGAGATCTCTGACTAGGATATACAACCAAAGAAGACAACAGGTAATAATAATATTTCACAGAAAAAGACAAATTCGGTGTATCTGCTAACACTACTTGCAATATACGATCTTTACAAGTGATAGTCTTAGATCTATAGATTTTTATCACTATACCCCATAATTTTACCTCTATATCAGCTACTGATATTGCCATTTCAGGCTCTACCAGGTTACTCTTTCTGAGCAGTCCTCTGAAACCTATTAGAACGCCTAGCCAGAAGGCTACATCCTCAGAAGATCCACAGTCAATAACCTCATGGATGATCAACAAATTTTCGATTGATATAGGTTCAGCCCTTTTCGTAACAGATCCCAGGATCCTTTTTGCCCCTTTTAAGGTGGCCTTAATTTCAAACCCTGCCGGATCCACATGACTAAAACCCAAAACTTTGTGCATAGCCCATAACCCTGAAAGATAATTTGGAATTGAACTATAACTTAGGCGTTTAGATAAATGTGCAATATATAATAACACGTTGTCTAGACTAGCTGGGAGGGGATCTTCTAATCCATGTTCCTCCGCGAATTTAAAATAACTCTTCCATTGGGTCTTCCGGGTAGTCAAGGTGTTTTCCGCCATCCATGCTCCCTGGAGCTCATTCAGTAGGGATTCCAATGCTTGAACTGCAACATAAGGAATAAAACTGTATAGGTGGAGAAGTGCAGACTGACCACCTTGAGAGGAAGTCTGGAATCACATTATCTCGAGACCGTACATACGTTACTTTCAGTTTTATGTTATGGATGAAACACAGCCAAAACATTTCCCTTAGCCAATTCATTGATTTTGTTGACTTACTTCTGCCCGTCTGTATAGCTCTCAATACTTGGGTATTGTCCATGACTATTGTCACAAAACTATTTTTAAACTGGGTACCCCACCGGTGCAGCCCTGCTACCACTGGCCATAGTTCCCTCAAGTTTATTGAATCATTCCTCTCAATCTCTGTGGGGGGTGATTCTGCATGGTGCCCAATGTCCAGGAATACATTTTCCCATGCACCAGCAAACCAGTCCGGTTTACACACCGCCCCGTAACCGCTCAAGGATGCATCCGTCTCCATAACATATGAATCTGAAACAAAGGTAGAATGAATTTTTTGTTTACCATTAAATATCCTCACCATTTTTTCCCACCATAAGAGATCTGTCTTAAACCACTTTGGTAAATTGATCATATTAACATCTGACGAGAAAAACTTGAATTTTTCTTACCAAGAAATTCATTAACCAATTTTTGTAATTCTACAACCTTGTCCTCCGGGAGTGTAACCTCCATTGTCTTGGTATCTAGATCAACTCCTAAATACCGCACCTTAGTCGATGGTTGAATCAGTTTTTCCATATTAACCTTGAAACCAAGATCGCGCAATGTAGTCAACAAAATTTCTAGTGCATTGCAACATTCCATCTCATTTGATCCTACAACCAGAAAGTCGTCCAAATAGCAAAACACATTACTGACTCCTCTGGACTTTACTAGATTAACCACAAAATTTGATATTTCTGAAAATATATATGGGCTGCATTTCAACCCGAATGACAAACAACAATCTGTTAAGAAGGTTTGGCCTTCACCAAAGTCCCATACCAATCCTTGGCATTGCCTATGACTTGGTCGGATGTGCACAGACCTATACGCTGCCTGGATGTCTACCACTGCAAGAAAGGATTGTGGTTGAAGACTCTGAAACACATCTTCCATTTTCACAAAAACAAATTTTTCACATGTGGTATCCATATAATTGTTAATGCTATGCTCGATTGGGCGTTTTGCGTCGGTAATAGGTCTGAGTTTGTCATTCATTTTTCAAATAGCGCCCATAGCATGGACACATTTGGGCATACTGTCTTGCAACAACATTTTTCCTGTATCCAACTCCGTCAACAGAATATCCGACATCTGAGTAGCAAATTCTGGAAATAGAATAGAACGGTAGTTATTACAATAATATGCTTCATCAAATTGGTCATCTATGATCGGAAAACCATGAAAAATACCATCAAGGAGGAATTCGGTATTACATATCTGTTCCTGCAATTCCTCACATGCATCAAAGAAAATACATGGGTTTAATTGAAGTGCGCAACCTGCCAAAACATGATCCCTAGAGCAATCACCCGTGCATGGTCTTACATACTCCTTACCGTCACGCCCCACATATTTTCTACTCAATCCGCTCGATTGATTATGACCACCACCACCACCGTAGAACCCTTCTGCACTCGTGCGACCTAGTGACCTCTCAGAGTCAACCCCCTTATACAAGACCCTTAAGTCCGATAAACTTTCTTCACAACTATCTGTCGAAGTCTGAACTTTAGCCTGACAAGCAGTTTCTGGACTAACATTATTCAACAATTCTTTCCCAATTGTCTGGGCGTTTCCCAGAGAATTGTTGGCATTTTGTACAAGGGTTTTTTCACAGTCATGAAAGGACTCAGTAATTTTCAATGAGTCTTGGTTATTCTCTAACTTCGCTTCTAGTTTTCCGAGGATATCGGGGGTTATCTCATCGGAAAAACCTGTTTCAAAAAATGAAAAACGTTCCAGCGTGCTATTGCTGTCACGAGACCAAACTGCTGGACTTTGTCCCTCTGATTCGGGCACCAAGGCTACATCAGAATCCCCGCCCTGACTAGATCTGCCTATGTGACGAATAACCTTACCACCGCTCCGGTCAGTGTCTCTATGACCCTGACCAGAGTATACCTGATCCTATTTGACTTCTTTGGGTTTACTACTACTGCACGAGTGGACCGGGTGAGTCCCCTGGCAGTCGACGCATTCATGTCGATATCTACACCATTGTAGCGTGCACCCCTTTCTATCGTTGTATGACCAGCATACTCCAATAGTTCTCGCTCCTTTTCCTTTCCTCTTACCCTTTTCCTCTTTCTTCTCATCCTTCTTGGGCACTTTTAGGTTTTCATGCCCTTAACAGGCAAAAAATGCTTCGTGTTCTCCATAACCGAAGGCCTCTACTCCCATGATTTCTGCTTTTTCCCTAACCATGGTGTCATAGCGGACCATGGCACTGCTGAAATAGTGCTTAGCCTTATCTACCAAGAACTGTAAGTGCTTAATATAACCCGCCACATTCAGGCCCTTATCTGCCATGGCAGATACCATACTGGCACTGGCAGACAAAACGTCATCTATAGTTGCATTGGCAGAAGTCTTTCCATAAGGAAAGTGGAGATCGAGGTCGAAAATGACACACTTACGTTTTCGTCGTTTCTCGTCCGAATGACAACACCCTGTTGAGCCTGCTTGTGTTGTTCTTTCCAAAATGCCAGGTCGCAAAAACCCCGGAGAATACTGAGTTTTTTTCGGTAGACAATTTCTCCTCAACTCCCACTGTCTTCTTTGTCTTCTCATCTAAACCGGAAGGGCTATTTGGATAAAATGAAGTAGTGACGTTTTTAAAGGCTGCTGCTTTCTTATCCATTTCTTGCTGTTCCAGAGTCTTTGGGACAATAACTTTCCCTCCTGGACTAACAATTCCACTATCAGCACCCCCAGCTTCATCTTTAACCACTTCAGGTGAAACACTGAGTTTTCCAACAAGGTTAGACAAAATACTCAAAGACTGGTCTAGCTTTTTTGCATTTTCTTCTAAACAGAAAGACATTTTTGACATTTCAGACTCATTTCGTGCAACCCTTTGTGTAAGATTTGCTAACAAGTCACTAGACTCACTGTCTTCCTCACCGGCTTCAGATTCTTCCCCCATATACAAGGCATTATCTGTAGCAATTGCCTCGTGGTCCACAAAACTAAGAACTCCTGCTAAACCTTGCCCTGCTTCTCCACACTTAACCCTAGCCTGTTCAAGGAATTTGCAAGCTATTGGGCCTCTAGGTCTATGGGTACACCTGCATTCGCTGCATTTAACTAACCTTCGACCCATTCTTCAGTATGAGTGTATGTGTGTATGTGGACAGGTCCGCTCTCTGGGGTAGCCGTGGTGAGTGTGAGGCCCTGGTCTCTCGCTGCCGGGTCCACGTCTACTCCAATGTCCGATAGGGGCCCTCATCTGTCCTGGTCCCCTACATGGGCTCCCTCTGGTGTGTGGCGGCCTATATCCTAATAAGATTCCTTGGGTCTTCTTATTAGACATATATATATATATATATGTATATATATATATATATAATATTGACCTCATTACATAATAAAAGAGACAAGGCAGTAGTTGGCGGAATTAATTACAAGGTAATTAACAAAACAGGCTTTATTCAATTGATATACAGAGAGTATAAAACTCATAAACCTGCCACAATACAATACAAACAATTGGGCTAAATCCCAAGTTCAGTTTAAAATTTCCCACGAGTGTGAGAAAATACAAGTGAGCTGGTCGGTGAGCAGATGAAGAATGAGGAAATAACGGTTGTGAGCTGCTCACCGCCACACGTTAGGAATTATCACCCTAGATATCGCATTATCAACAGCAACCACCTAGACAATGGAAGTAGGAAATATCTGAGATGAATAATAAGATACATTTCATTCAGTATTTATATTTACATATTAACATATATAATAATATCTATATATAAATGATTGTAGGCTAATCATATGATATACGATGAACAGTAATAATAACATAGATAATAATAATATATAATACGACACATGAATAGAATTTGGGCTAGGAATATTTATTTAGACACAAACCTGCCACAGTAATAAGAGAAAGAGAAAAAAAAACCCCAAAAAACAGGTGAGGTGACAGGTGCAAAGTGTATGGACCTGCACGTGCGCTCGCAGGCGGTAGTGGTGGTAGGTTGATGTAATTTAGAGACGCTAGGTGGCGCCTGTGATCCTTTATATTTACATATACCCAGTGTGTTATATGTAACAAATAAATGATTGTAGGCTAATTATATGATATACGATGAACAGTAATAATAACATAGATAATAATATTATATAATACGACACATGAATAGAGTATGGGCTAGGAATATTTATTTAGACACAAACCTGCCAAACCTAGCCCAAAAGAAAACAAAACAAAAGAAAAAGAAAAAGAAATTACAAATAGAGAGATTGAACAATTTTGCGATCTAATTCTAATTGAGATGACAATGATCTTTCCAGATATAATAATACACATGGGCTTTTCCAATCTCCTCTTGCTTTAATATCAAATAGGGAGAATCCTTGTTCATACAAGGAAGTAGCTCCCCCTCTCCGAAGAGAATGAGAAGATGAAGAAGGAACATTTGACAATAAACAATGAAGTTTCAATTTTTTCTGAAACCATTGGTAAGAACCTCTCACATATTTCGTACCCTTGTTATAAGAGACTAATTGAGAATTGACATTGGGGTAATTCACCAAAGTTATCAGCTTAGTGATGATAGAAAAAAATGCAAAAAATTTAGCCAGTAATAGGAGAAAACGGTAACAAAAACTCCCGTTCTCTAAATTGAATGGCTTTAGATTTGACAATTGTTATCAAGACATAAGTAGGAAAAAATCAAACATTCAATAACTTAATGGAAAATTCTTCTTCTAAAAAATTCGATTTCCTAAGCAGGCCTCTAAAGCCTAACAAACAACCTACCCAGAATGCATATCTTCGGTCTGATTCATGTTTGGTGTTGAAAAAATTAATTTCATATCAGAAATTGTCATAGGCCTAGTCTGAGCGTGAAAATCACCCAAATTACATTTTACACCTAACAGGACACGTTTTATTTTATGAGTGTCCGGAGTTTTAGAATCGTACAATTGATGTAAAACTCTGACCGCCGCCAAATAATTCAGAACAGATGAATATTTAAATTGGTCAGCCATGTAAGAAATGTACATACATAACGACTCTTCAGAAGCCGGAATTGGGGTGAAATCAAAATCCTTTCAAAATTTAAAATAATGACCCCATTGGCACTTGCGAGTTCTAGCTGTATTAGAAGATAACCATGATAATTGATAATGATCCACCCTCTCCTTCAGGTTAGAGCCTGAAAGCAACAAAAACCGGAAAAATAAGAAGAGGGAATTTTACCTTTCCGGCGTTCAGAGAAAATTCTCGATAAATTGTCCAGAACCACATCAGAATTTGTGGGAATGTATGTACAAACAACATGAAAATTATAAATAAAGGATAGCCAGAACAATTCCCTAAGCCAGTACATGGCCCTAGGAGATTTGCTTCGCCCTGTATTGATACCTGCAACGGCCTGGGTATTATCGGAAAAAATTCTTATTTTCTTACCCTTCCACTCCAGACCCCATCTGTAAGCTGACGCTATTATAGGCCAGATTTCAAGTACATTTATATCACCAATGTCTGTATCATTAGAAGGTCCGGAAACAAAATGATGATTCGTCAACCATTTCTCCGGAACTATGGTAACATCCCATGCACCTAATAACCAGTCTGTGCCATAACAAGCACCAAACCCTGTTAGGGAAGAATCTGTCGCTATCTCGAACTCAGTCGGAGAAATGATCGCAGATCTGCCGTTGAAGATTGAAGCAAGTTTCTTCCACCAGCATAGATCCAAGAATATCCATTTCGGAATCAATTGTGGTGAAATACAATTTTTAATGTACGCTCCAAAGTTAATCAAACGACTCGAAAAAGTACATCCGCCCCTTACTACACAACTACAGTGAGCCAATAGGCCACATGACTTTTGTACCTCCTTATAAACTACAAATCTTTTATCACAAAATTCATTCAATACCATAGATAAACGAGAAAGTTTTTCCAGTGGGAGGCTTAAAGTCATAGCCACACTATCGATCTCAATTCCCAGAAAAACAACTTTTGTTGAAGGACTAATAATTTCCCCCCAAGAAATATCAAAACCAAATTCCCTGAGAAGAGAAATCAAAGTTTGTTGGGATTGTACACATTCATTATAAGTATCTCCGATGACGATAAAATCATCTAAATACCTTTGTGTGACATACACCGGACAATGAACTCTGTAATATTAGTGAAAATAAACGGGGCGCACTTTAGCCCAAAAACCAGCGCGTTCGATTGAAGAAAACATTCATTCCCATCAATCTCCCAATGGAAGCCCTGGAATTTTCGATCACCCGGAAAAACCGGGATAGAATGAACGGGCATCTTTGATGTCGATTACGGAAAAAAAACAATCATTATTCATAGCATTAGTGACTTGTTCAAGTTTAAGATAAGAAAAAGATTCACAAGTCTCAAACATGAAATTGTTAATACTATGATCTATTGGTCTTTTACAATCCGTGATCGGGCGCAAACCTCCGGATTTCTTTTGCGACCGCCCCTATCGCATGAACGCACTGTGGACGAGCGTCTACAATAGACAGTTTACCTTGATCAATTTCTGATTTAACAATCCGGTCCATTGCCTCTTTAAATTTAACATCATAAATACTGGCGTAATTGTAGGCATCGTAAGAGCCGGAAAAACTCTGGTCCACAATTTTAAATCCTTTCATAACACCTTCGAAAATATGATAAGCATTTTCATCTATTGAATAGGTGTCAAAACAATGTGGTGGGGGGGTGGTGGGGGGGTGGTGGGGGGGTCCCCCTGACCGGGGGCGCAACTACTGGCTGGCATGGAACCGGTGGGCGCTCAGGTGTGTCGGTCGCCGTCGCTGGATGACCTGCAGCCGGCTCTTCCGTCATTACTGCTCCTCTGTCGGGGCCGGTGGACCGGTGGACCGGTGGGCATGTCAGGCACGGCCTCCGAGCCGCCGTGGGCCGGTTCCCTCATTGTCCCTGCCTCTTCTGTCGGGGCTGGTGAACTGGTGGGCACGTCAGGCGCGGCCTCCGAGCCGCCGCGGGCCGGTTCCCTCGTCGTCGCTGCCTCTTCTGTCGGGGCCAAGGGGCCGGTGGGCAAGTCAGACGCGGCCTCCGAGCCGCCGAGGGCCGGTTCCCTCGTCGTCCCTGCCTCTTCTGTCAGGGCCGGGGGGCCGGTGGCTACGCCATGCGCGGTCTCCAGACCGCCCTGGGTTGGTTCTCCCTCGGTGCCGGTGACGTCTCCCTCCCCCATCTTAGGCCTAATCAAGTCCTTTGAGGATGGCCTGAAGGGCGGGGGGCAGCCCTGTGCCCGGGCTTACCACCACTACCGGCCCCCCTCCGGAGAAGGCGGCCACCTCCTGGACGCTCGGGTGAGTCCAACCCGGAGAGCCAGAACGGTTGGGGCGGTCTGTCTGTTGAGGGCAACGGACGGAGAGGCCGGCGACTCTGGGCCCGCCTGGGGCATAATGCATTGATCTGACTGGCGGTGGGCAATCCTTGCCCGGGATTCTTAGTCCGGGGGCACTCTCAATAACCGTGCCCGTGCCCTCCCCCTCTCAGTGGACTCTAGGCCCTACTGAGTGCCCCTCGTCTCGGGTCGGTCTTCCCCCCACGGGCCGGCTACCAGCTCCTTCTCCAATCCTGTTCCCCCCAGGGCTGGGACAGAGCCGGGCTGCCGTAGCCATACCTCCCTCTCGAGGTTGACAAGAGCGCCCTTGACTCCTCGTCCTAACAGCTCCTTCTCCTCTTCCGTGGGTTCCATGCTGACTGATCGTTGCTCTTAGGAAATTCGTGCAGGGGATAATGGTAAATCCCACCGCTGCCACCAATGTAACGGATTTCCTAATCAACGATAACAACACGGAAATTACAGTGTCAGCCTGTAGTCCACTTTATTGCTGTTCCTAGCAGTATACACCAGCTAAGTCTTCTTGTATCAATCTATCTAATGGCTTCTCTAAGTCCTCTTCTCTGAGTGTATGGTCTCAAGGGCCAGGTCTGCACCCTAGGAGCTAGCGCAACAGAATACCAGAACACCGGTTGCCTCCTCTATTTATACCTACTCGGTGACGTCATGCCAGGTACTTCAGCGTGGGGCTCGGTGGACTCGGTGGGGCTCGGTGGACCTCAGTGTTCGGTGGGGCTCGGTGGAACTCGCTGGCGTTCGGTGTAACGTGAGAGACCATCCTCTCCCCTCCTCCCGCTATCGTTCCCACCGGGAACGTAGTGCCGCCCGAGACTCCCCCCACCTCTCCTCCGACCGCTACGGTATATAGTGTAGCGGAGACCCTCCGGTCCTCCCGTCCTCCAGTAAAACTACGAGAGGCCCTCCGGTGGGAGATGGGGAAGGCCTCCGGTCCTCCGGTCCTCCAGCCCTCCGATCCTCCGGTCCTCCAGCCCTCCGATCCTCCGGCCCTCCGATCCTCCGATCGGAGGATCCTCCGGCCCTCCGACCCTCCGACCCTCCGGCACGGTAGCGATCCCCGAGAGAGCAGCGACCCGGGCCGTGACTCTGTGAGTACGGGAGGCCCCGGGGAGAGCAGTGTATGCCAGGAGTGCGTGTGTATCGGGGTGGCCCAGCGTGTTCAGGAGAGCAACACCTGTAAGGGAGAGCCATCTCCGGTGACGGAGGGGCCGTGGGCGGAGAGGCCGTAGGCGGATACACCTGTGCAGAGTGGAAAGCGGCACCCGAGAGGCAGAGGCAGCCGTCTCCGGGTGAGGGCTATGTGGAGGAAACAGGCGGCCCCCCCCCCCTGGAGTATGTTCCTCCTCCGGAGTGTATGCCTCCTCCGGAGTATGTGCCTCCTCCGGAGTATGTGCCTCCTCCGGAGTATGTGCCTCCCCCGGAGTACGACCCTCCAAGGAAAAGAGAGAGAGGGAGCTACAGGCCCTCTCTGTGGAGGGCTTTGGTGGAGAAGCGGCAACGGGGGCCGGAGAGGCGGCGGCCGGAGAGGCGGCGGCCGGAGAGGCGGCGACCAGGGGAGCGTTCTCCCAGGGACCACAGGCTGGGGGAGGGTTCTCCGAGGGACCACAGGCTGGACCGCCCCCCCCCCCCAGAGTATGTGCCTCCTCCGGAGTATGTGCCTCCTCCGAGGGACCACAGGCCGGGGGAGCGTTTTCGAAGGGACCCGAGGCCGGGGGAGCATCCTCCGAGGGACCACAGGCCGGGGGAGCGTTCTCCGATGAGCTACAGACCGCGGGAGAGCTCACCGATGAGCTACAGGCTGCGCGGCGACCGGAGATGCGGCGACCGGAGGTGCGGCGACCGGAGGTGCGGCGACCGGAGGTGCGGCGACCGGAGGTGCGGCGACCGGAGGTGCGGCGACCGGAGATCGGAGAGTCGGGGGAGATTGGAGAGTTGGTGGAGAGGCCGGGAGAGACGGAGGGCGGAGGGAGACGGAGGGCGGAGAGAGACGGAGGCCGGAGAGAGACGGAGGCCGGAGAGAGAAGGAGGTCGGAGAGAGACAGAGGGCGGAGAGAGATGCAGGTCGGAGGGACGGAGGTCGGAGAGAGACAGAGGGCGGAGAGAGACGCAGGTCGGAGGGACGGAGGTCGGAGAGAGACGGAGGTCAGAGAGAGACGCAGGCCGGAGAGAGACGGAGGTCGGAGAGAGACGGAGGCTGGAGAGAGACAGAGGCCGGAGAGAGACGGAGGTCGGAGAGAGACGGAGGACAGAGAGAGACGGAGGACGGAGAGAGACTGAGGCCGGGCAGTGACCGGTGATGGCCGGTTGTGGGATGGCAACCGGTGGCGGGCCTGGGACTGAGGCTGGTCGGGGAAACCTTTAGTCGTGGCAGAATGACCGTGGCAGGTCAGACAGGGTGAAGGTACTGTCGGTAATGATTGTTGTATCGAGTCAGGGTGGGGATAACCCCTGGCGAACGTGTGAGTGGGCACGTCAAGATGGCTCGGTACCTGGGATATGCGGTTTGGAGCAGCTGGAAGGGCGGACAACGAAGGACCGTGGCAGGTCAGACAGGGCGCAGGTACTGTCGGCGATGATTAGTGTATCAAGTCGGGGTGGGGATAATCCCTGGAGAACGTGTGAGCGGGCACGTCAAGATGGCTCGGTATCTGGGATATGCTGTTCGGATCGGCTGGAAGGGTGGATGACAGACTAACGTTGAAGAGTCCCCCCGTAGTCCCCCGTAAGGGGCCCCCGGTGTATAGTATCAGTTCAATACCAACGTTTAAGTTTATTTCTTCTTATAATCACATCGCAACTATTGCTATGTCCGTTAGTATTCGTAAATTGAGCTGGTTTCCCAGTCTGTCACCCGCTTCCTATGATGCACTACCTGCCTGTAAGAAGCCAGCGGCATACACAGGCGGAACCCAGCCAAGGTGGCCGTACTACAGGCGCAATCCCACAATGCCAAAGAAAAATGGAGGCATTACCCATAATGCACAAAAAAATGGAACCCGTTACCTGGCCTATAATGTGAATAGGCCAGGCTTCCAGGCAAAACGGCCTAGTACACTGGCCTACACTGGTCGGTTAAACCCGCAGCCGCCTTCACGCAGTACTGGGAACTCTTTGTTACTCTCCTACCACACCTTTAGTACTGCTTGGAGAGTGGGTTTTAGTCATGACCTTGAAGCTAATTTACCTTTTTCTTTCTCCTTTTGTGTGTATTTTTTTTAATAAAGCCAAAATAAAACTAGACTTCTTTTAATGTCAATTTGTTAATCTATCTATTCTACCTATTCAGTATTTCTACATTTAGAGCCTACATAGAACAAAACTATTTAGTTTGAGTTGCGCGCAGATTGATAACTCCTATATCGTAGCTCACAGGGGTTGGTTGCCAATCTACCTCTGTTCCTACTCTGCACTGCCCTGCCTGCCGGCGCCCGAGAACCGCCATGGGTCTGTAGACCAGAGTAAGGTCCCGAGTCACTGCACTCTCAGAGATCGCTACTCTGGCTACGGTACCGTGTATCTCGCTAGTGGTGACAGAAACGAAGCCTGCGGTCACCCAGTCTGTGACATAGACTTGCTTACGCCTTTGATCATAAACAGTAATTAAATGATAAAAGAAAATCAGAATAAAGTTCATTATTATATGTAGGCCTATCCTTCCCTGGATGGCCCATTAATAGGTAATGAATCGATTATTTACCCTAGTTGAGGTATGAAGGGGAATTGATGTTCTAGCGAGCTTGAGTGCTACGGGATTCTCGGGAGTGGCGCCAACGTCCCGCAACCATAGAACTAGAACCCCTGGAAAGCCCACTCACTGTAGAGCCCTGTGAACTATAGTAGTGCAAATGCGCTGAGTCGTACAGGGGCAAAACATCCGGTTCACGCTTCTTTTTTTAAATTTTTTTAAATTTTTTTTTATTAGGTCTGATTCGCTAGTACAATGACTCCGATCTTCCATCATACCTTGTGACAGTCTGTATTCATAGCTTTTACATTCTGTATATTGCTTGCGTCACTTTCAACTATACTGTATAACAAGGGTGTAGGTACGTGTTCCAATTGGAAAAAAAGTGCAAAAACAGTTATAACATAGGTTCTGTGCTCAAATAACAATGTTTGAAATAATTTGGGTGACAAATAATGATGACAAGAGGCGTTTGATGATTGGTGTTGTTTGTGTCTGGGTCATGCATATACTCCTTCATTAAAACGCTCTTTCTCTGAGTAGTATGCAGTACAAGGTAGTTCAATATATATATATACACATCCAGTCTCAGTAATTACGAGCATGGCATCATCTCTTGATTCCTCGCTCTTATAGTGTTTATGTCAAGTTCGTGGAATCTCACTTGATTCCTCGTTCCCGCATATTTGTTACTGATGTGCAGCGGCAAAAAAAGGTCTGTAAGTATGTGCATGAAGCTCACAAGAAACAGTCAGTAAGTAAAATAATTGCTTATAATGAGTCAAAACAAAAACAAAACAAAAACATTCGAGTTCGGGTGAGAGGTCCTAGGTTTGACTGGTACCATAAATCAGCATTCAGGTGCCATGCTAACAGTGGCCTTATCTTAAAACCATCATTTTCCTGATTTGACATTTAAAGGTTTCCTTCTTATCCAGCCTCCTTATCCATTCTGGAATTTTGTTCCATGACACTGACCCCCTGTAAAAGGGTGCCTTTTTAGCAAACTCAGTATTTAGCCTGGGTAAGTGTAGCATGGAACCTGACCTCGCTCTCGTCACCATATCTGTTCCCCTGTTTATTTCGTTTACATATTCTATCGTTTTATGAACCCCTAGGGTCGACAATAACCTCCTTCTGATAAAAGTTAATAGTATCTCATCACGCCTCCTTTCCAGATTCTGGATTCCAGAGATTTGGTGGAGGTCGTCGACAGTGTGCACCCGGGGCCCCGCATTCAAACATAATCGCAGTCCTCGATTTTGGCTTCTCTGTAATTTTTCTCTTAACCGTTGAGTTCCACAACCATGTAGGTATGAAGCATAATCTATAACGGGAGTTATACTCTGTTTGTATATTTTACATGCCATCTTCTGCGTGATTAGGTGCCGAATCTTACCGAGGAGGAAAATTTTCCTATTGAGTTTTTTTATGGTCATTTTGATATTTTTATCAAAAGATAGGGTTTCATCAAGCACTGTGCCAAGGTAAGTATATTCGCTCACTCTCGTAAGTTTAGTCAATCCCAAGAATAGGTCATTAGGTTCTAGTTTTTTCAATTTAGTTCTAGACGAGAACCAGAGTACCTTTGTCTTATTGCTGTTGACTGTTAGAAAGTTCTCTTGTGTCCAGTCATGCAAGCTATCTAGGCTAGTTTGCACATGCTCTGTTATTTCATTCAAGTTTTTACCTTCCTTAAAAATTACTAAGTCATCAGCGTAAAATTTATATGATATATTATGATTATTCAGAATGTTGGTCAAGTCGTTAATGTAAAAAATGAACAATAGCGGCCCCAGGACGGATCCTTGGGGCACTCCATACTTGACAGGTCTCCATTCCGAGGTGCTATTCCCTATTCTAATCCTTTGAAATCTTTCACTCAAATAAGAACCAATCCAGCGCAATGTTGAGGAAGATACATTTAACTGCTCCAACTTTTTTATTAAGGTCCCGTGGTGCACACTGTCAAACGCCTTTTTAAAGTCTACAAATACTGCACATGTGATTAACGACTTATCCCTATTGTAAAAAAGGTCATTCACTAGGTCCGCAATTGCATCTATCGTACCAACTCCTTTTTGGTAACCATACTGGTTGCTGTTTATTAAACCTTGCGATTTTAGAACATGGGTCAGATATTTATGGATAGTTTTTTCAATTAATTTGGATTGAGTCTGCAATATGGAAATTGGACGCCAGTTTGTGGGATTCGATAGGGCTCCTGTCTTAGGTATAGGAGTAACAGTTGCATTTTTCCATGCTGACGGGAAGACTCCTTCTTCAAAACTTAGCTTCTAACATGTCCGGCTAGATCTGTTAATAATGTACCCTGGTACCCAGGGTATCCGCTAGAGGTCAGGGCGGGATATACCCACACCACTGTATACATGTGTCGAATGGGTAACCGGAAGTTCACCTCCCCTGTATATAGCAATCTATCCAAATGATCTAGGGAGGGAGGGAGGGTGGGAGGGAAGGAAAGAGGGAGGGAGGGAAAGAGGGAGGGAGGGAAAGAGGGAGGGACAGAGGGAGGGAGGGAAAGATGGAGGGAAAGAGGGGGGAAAGAGGGAGGGAGGGAAAGAGGGAGGGAGGGAAAGAGGGAGGGACAGAGGGAGGGAGGGAAAGATGGAGGGAAAGAGGGGGGAAAGAGGGAGGGAGGGAAAGAGGGAGGGAGGAAAGAGGGAGGGAAAGAGGGGGGAAAGAGGGAGGGAGGGAAAGAGGGAGGGAGGGAAAGAGGGAGGGAGGGAAAGAGGGAGGGAGGGAAGGAGGAAGGGAAAGAGGGAGGGAGGGAAAGAGGGAGGGTGGGAAAGAGGGAGGGAAGGAAAAAGGGAAGGAGGGATGGAAGGAGGGATGGAAGGAAGGAAGGAGGGAGGGAAGAAGAAAGGGAGGGAGGGAAGGAAGGAGGGAAGGAGGGAGGGAAGGAGGGAGGGAGGGAAGGGGGGACTTTCCTCCAACACACCCACCAAGGGAGCAAAGGTGTGATCACTGGAGCGTGACGGCCGTAAACACGGCCGTCACGGGCCGTCGCACACGCCGCACCACCCACATGAGGAGAACAATAGGGAGACATAGATATTGGACCTTATGGTCAATACAACCTACCGTTGCTATTCCTTCTCTTACAATTCCTTGGTTAAACCCACTTTAAATTTCTGGTAATATAACCGTAAATATCCAACATAGAGACACCAAACAAAAAATGGTATGGAGATGAAGAGGAGGGGAAGATGTTCGGTGGGTTTCTTTATTTTAATTGGTTTTGGAAATATTGTTTATAATTTTTCTCTCCAGCAATCTGCCGAAATTGCAGAAAGCTATGGTGCCCGAAAATGGCAAAGCCCTTTTTGCTATGGAGCCTCGTTATGGTCTGTACGTTCTGCTCCTGAGAAAAACAGAGATAACTTCAGGTAGTAAACAGTCCAGGAACGTGCATACCGTGGGTTAAAGAAAATGAAATCATTGTGAAAGAAAATAGGGAAAAAACATCAAAACCTATCATGGTATAACATCTATTGTATATAAATCCACCTATAAAAACACCATACTGTTTCCCAAGTGTGGAGTTTGGGCCGGATGGTGGGTCTCTGTTGGGTTGTTTTAATTGGACAGGAACAGTAGTAAACGGAATCTTCACACCCTTTACCGGTGCAAGTACCCACTTGTCATTTGTAAGATTTTTCCACTGATCTAGTGAGTCTTTGATCTGACCTGCTCTGAGATTTCCTGGGGTATTTAGTATTTCCCAGTCAGAAAGAATGTCTTTTGGACCAACCTTTATTTCTTCGACTGTGCCTTCTGGTTGCTCGAGTTCTGCTGCTGGTTGTTAATGAACCACGAGCGCGGAGAGAACTGGCTGTGGTACCCCTGCTGGGGGTCTGAGAACTGTCTGAAGTTGCTGTTGTTTGGGTAGCGGTTCTGGTAGCCCATCTGCTGAAACCCCATATGTTGGTTTTGAGATCTCTGACTGTTATTCTGAGCCGATTTTCGTTTATCGTTCTTCTTGGGTTCAGCAAACATGCGCTTGATAAGATTTCCACTCTTATACACTTTGTGAAGATCTGAGGTCATCTTAATATAATTCGGTGGATATTTCTACCCAAGAAGAACACTCCCAAAAATGATTTATTAAATATAAATATATATTTCTCTTTGCTGCTATACTTCTATTCCGAAATTAACCGCAAAACAAAATGGCCGCCGCTAACGGTCAAAGCCAGGCTATCGATATCACTCGAGAGCCTGTACTGATTATTAAACCCACCCCCTTGTAATTTAATCTACGATCCTCGTCCCGCTAGGTTCAAAACAAAGATATAGGCGCCACTATCAAGGCACCACTCCAACCTGTTCACCTAGCCTATCGTATCTACCCGATGGTTCAATGGACTCGCCCGCACTTGAGGAAGGTCTCCACCCTGGTCCCGGGTCCGGACCCGCCCCGGGCGCGTGGTCTTTGGACCCGCGGCCCACCTCGATGATGATTGGATAACTCGGAAACGAGGCTTCCCTCAGGTGTAGGCCAGCCTACCTCGTAAGCCCCTCCCTCAAGGAACCGCCCCCTTCTCTCTATATTGAATAAAATAGAGGATCCGATTGTCCTCGGCAGTCTATTGCTTGTGTGCTATAATCTACCACACGACTCCTTGAGTTCCTCTGTGAATCTTACCTTAGCTACACTCGCGCATTATATTACTAATATAGACGAACTTTACAACTTGTTTCATAGAGTCATGAATAGCATCTCCAAATAAGCACTTAGTATCTATCTGGGAGTTTATGACTGCTTCCACTGTGTCTTTGGACATCTTCCCTCTGAACGATTCACGCTGCCTTCTAATGATTTCCGTGTTCGTGTAGAGCAACAATTTAAAGCCATCAATGGTAGCTACCAAAGCTTCATTAAGCTCGGGGTCATCTTCCCCATATGTGAACACTAGTTGGACATATGGCATCATAGTTGTGAATACTGCCATGATGGCTTTTGAGGCAAAACATTTATCACAAGTTCGTCACACTTCTTTGCCGCAGCTACAATCTCTGTTGAGTTCTTAAGTACCTCCTCCATAAGTGACATCTGCATGTTTTGAAGATTTTCTGGTGGGAGGTACTTGTCCACCAGTTGCTTCCCAGTCCGGAAGTCTGTTGTGATGTTTAGCCAAAAGTTTTGGTAACTCGTCATCGATGGCGGGGGAAGAAGGGTTTTTATTAATCTTGTCATGAGCTGTAATTGCAGCTGACGTGATCTCTCCCAGTTTTACATTTTCAAAAAGTTTAGGTTCTGGCTTTTTCTCCGACTGAGGTTTGCCCTCGTCTCAGGCTGCTGCGTCTCAGGTGTTGACGCCTTGTCCATATAGGCCTTTTTCCACTGGTCGGTGGTGCACCTTATCAGCTTGGTTACGCAATGCGTGCGGCCAAGCCCTCACATGGCAACGCATTCTTTAGCATCGGAGGACTGAGTGTATAAGGGTAATATGTTCGTAGAACACATTTAGATTATGTTTAGAGACAATGTACTGATGGCATCGTATTCTACGGTATTCCAGCTACAATTTTGTGGGTTTAACATACATATTGCTTCAATAATACTTATTATCATTTAGATTAAAAAACTTCTTTTTTTTATAGAATTCGTACCATGACCCTTCCATATGCAATTTAACCAATATATCTTACCTTTCATCCCATTAGGAATGTCATATAATACACATGTATATATAGCATATATATATATATATATATATATATATATATATATATATATATATATATATATATATATATATATATATATATATATATAATACATTTAATATATTATGATGTCCTTGGATAGTGTTATTATATTAAAATATTGTATTATTGAGAAGCAACATGATTTTGACTAATACCAAGAACTTGATGCACTATCGACTCAGAAACAATCATAATCAAGAATGGAGTTAAATGACCTGCGATATCATGTATCAGTATATATATACATAATTTTAGGAAAAAGTCCTAATAAGGACAAAGTTTGTCACAAATACTCTATTTCTTCCGATGGTTTGCTTCTAATTTTTCTTTTTCTTTTTTTTCCTTTCTCTATAATACACAAAGGAAATCTATTGTATATGTTTTGTAAGTCTGCTACATTCAACGGCTTGTACTAGGAAGAAGGCCAGCTATAGCAAATGTACATATTTGTTCACTTGAATATTAATTAAAAAAAGAGAAGATATAGTTAGTGAAGGCAGCTTTCAAAATTTTCATTTAATATATGTATAAATATGTATATTACATATATGTATATAAAAATATATATAAATATAAAATAAGATGAGTCTCAACCAGACCAATAAAGCAGTGATTTCAATCTCCCCAGATACCTTCAGCCCAAATCCATGGCCTACAGTAACGTGTTATAATGTTGACCCATGTATGATATTGTGTAAGCTCTATGAAAAAGATAAACTATGTCTAGAATCTCTGACATTAATCAACTCTAAAGTGTAGACAACCTTTCTTGGTTTTTAGAGTGCCCTCAGTTGTCTTAACACTGTTATCTGGAACAAAACAACACCTATGGACTCATACCCACCACTCACACCCTATGTGTGAATGCATTGGCGCGCAGTCGGACAGCGCAATGTTTGGCCGAACGGCCGTGTTGCCATGCAACATGACCGCATGGCGGCGCTGAACGGAAAAACAGCTATTGTCCATATCGCCATCCATCAGTGTTTGCCCTGTGGAGGGTGAATCTAGGTCACCCCTAGGAGGTAATTCAAATCGTCATTAGTGTTATCATCTTCATGGGCATAATCCTCTTGTTCAGATCCTGAGGGGAAAATATCAGTATTTCCCAACTTCCAATTCCCCAGATTTTGGAGATTTGGGGCCTGAGCGAGGAGTTGTAGAAAGCTTAGGCTCAACGGCAATTGTGCTGGCCTTAACGTTTGGGCACAAAATGGCGATTCCCCCTGTTTGGTGGTTATGCGTAACTTGGTTCTGAGCCTGTCTTTTTGGTGGCTGACTTGGGTAGGAACTATCTGAAGTACATGTAACAGTCTCAGAAGCTTTTCTCTTTCTGTCAGAGATTTTCTTCTTAAAGATGATTTCTCCATCAGCATCATCATCAGAGTCCAAGATACCCTGCTTATTCAATTTCGGCTCTTTGTTTTGTTTTGGCTTGGAGGCCAATTATCCTGATCAACTTTATCTTGATCCACTTTTTTGTTTTCGGGTTTGCCCGCAGGCTGATCCCGATCCAATATTTTATATAATAATTTAGTTTGTTGCTTCAGAGTTTTTCATCGACATTGTGAGTTGGCGGTGAGAAATAACTCAACGGGATAGCTATCCGCAGATCTATCTTTGTTCCTGTAACACTCCGTAACAATGGCCGCAGCCATGAAGTCGTGAAGTGCAAACATGTAATTGTAAGAAAACAGGTAAGAAATCAGGTAAGAAAGGTAGACGATAAAACGAACCTCTGCCTTCGGCATCGTTTCGTTTTAATGTCAATTTTACCGCGTATTTATCACGTATAGCCACAGTAACCCTGTTTCCGTATATTAATTCTGGTTTATAGACCCGTGGGCTTTCAGGGTTCCCAGGGTTCTATCGTTGTCATCACACGATTCTATCCCACCGCTGCCACCAATGTAATGATAAGAAAACACAATGTGAACTTGAGATTAAAGTTCCCAAGCGTAAATAGGCTTTATTGTAACAAAGAAGAGTACAATAGATCAGCAGTAGTCAAACAATCCTATTAAACTATATTACCATACAGGAAGAGTGAGCCTGTAGTGGTGACCGCGCTCCGAAAGCTGGCACACCAGACTGCCTGAAGTTGCCGTATGTATGTAGCACTCGGGTGACGTCACGGCGTCCTCCGACAGAACCGGAGGGGACCTCGGAGTTATCTCGCTACAATATATGTATACATATAATATTCATTTTAAAAGGTCACCATTGTTATCAGGTCGTCAATTAATCTTGTGGGATTGATGTAGATTACATTTCATTATTTGCTTAAATCGGTTCTCAGATGGCATATTTCGGCGCAGTACAGATAAATTGCTCCTGAATACATAATAGAGTTTATATAAGCCTCACACTTTGGGTGATCACACGGATAATAGGTGCATCAGCTTAACTTGTAATATCATTTATATTTGATAAACAGTTTACATTACGTGACTTTTTATACATAGAATTTGATAAACATGGCATAGTCTTCTGTCCATTAACATAGCTATATTTGCTTACACATGGAGTTATGGGATTGGAATCCTTCGATGCGATTTCAAGCATACTCTTTTATAAATCTTATGAGCTGTATCTGTTGTTTACAAAGGTCTCAAGTCTATTAATTGATAAAGACGGCGATATACTGACCGGTAAGCCCTATTAATGTGATTTACATGATCAAGAGGTTTATTTAGATTGTATAATGATTGTTAGAGATTAAACTTTCGCTAGTTCTTCAACTCAATTAAGATACACCGGGGCATTTAAGAAATTAGGGCAAAGTGCCAAACCTTAACTTTTCAGCTTGGAAAAATACCAAAGTCTGACTTTTTATTGGTTAACAATGATGAAGTCTTGACTTTTCAGCGTGGAAAAATATCAAAGTCTGATTCTAAAGTGTGCAACAATGGCTAAACCTTGACTTTTCAGGTTGGAAAAATGTCAAAGTCTCACTTTTTAGCCATGTAACAATGATGAACTCTTGACTCATCCCAGTCCTTGGTTATAAGAAACACTTTTTTACTTCAAAATTATTTGCCCTGTTCCATTCATTTACCATAAACCATTCAGGTATAGGTCTGAACCTCTTGGGACTGGTTTAGATGTAGGTGGAGTCTATGACAGGGCCTTTGGACGTGGAGTTTGGGTGGTAGCTGGGGGGCGGCGTCACGCTTTCCTCGTCTTTCTCCGCTGCGTCAATGTCATCTTTGATTTTCTGTAGGTGTTTGTAGGTCAACTTCTCCACGACCACGGCCCCAATGGCGTCTCCCCACACGTTGATGGAAGTCCGACAGCGGTCCCTGCAAACACACCTCATAGCTATGTAGCAGGCCCTATACAACAAACGGTGACTGGGGAAGTTTCCACTTGGCCAATGTACTACATCCGGTATAGCATATGAGACAGTGACACACCGATTGTTCCCGATCAAACCTTTGCCCGACGGATCCATCGGGTCGGTCAGAATCTAGTCGTTGTACGCACTTCACAGGACCGATTATAATCTGGTCGGGCATTATTGGCATGGGGGTAATGGCCGTCTCTGCCCGACCTTAATCTCGTCGCTGTACGCACTTAACTGACTGTTCTCGATTCTCTGAAGGCTGCTTTATTAGCGTTAACGTGTATCTGTCTGATAGATATACTAATATTATACATCGATTTGGAGAGGGGATTGGGGCGATTATAGATCTGGAAATCTGTTTCCTGATATCCGGAATAGAACAAAAGTTATTAAACTTTGCATTATAGTCTATTAAGGCATATCACCCGACCCAGGACCCAGCCGGACCCAGCTCCCGAACGCTCTCTTTGATCTCAATGGGGCAGTTTTACGAGGATATAAAGGTAGGAGGTGTTATCGGAAAGAATATTTGAGGATATAAGACAGCATTTATGACCCCGATTAATATCTTCGATCGGATCGGTGAGAATCGGTGGTAGATGTTTCTGTCCTATGGGCGTCAGTGATGTCAACGGCCATGAAACCAACGAACTAAACGCACTGGCCTATGCAGGATTTTGATTCGAAAGGGTGACACCTGGGACCAGCGTTCACCGGCGAAGCCTCTCCTCTGGGAGAAGCACATAGATTTCATAGATCATACAAGCTGTTCCACTGTCCAGAACGATTTGGGATTTTATAGATTATACAACCCCGATCACGATTTCTTTTCAGGGAGGTGGACTACACACATGAGGCCAGCGAGAGATGACAGTACTTGCTTATATACAAAAAAATAATTGCAGATTGAGTCTGTAACAGAAAGGGACAAACCAACCAACAGCTATGGTTTCTCAAAGGAAGTGAAGGATACGGACAATTTGCAAAAAGATGATAGACACATTTAGAGAAACACAGAAATGTCTACACTTGATCAATAGGCCCTTTTCCACTGGCCGGTGTCGCACCTTATCTTCTTAGTTACGCCACAGCTGAAGCCAAACATTCACCTGGCAACGTATACCATAGCATTGATTCACAGAGTGTATGAGCGTAATACGGCTATAATACCCATGCATATTATTTCTAGAGAAATAACACTGATTGCATCGTAAGGTATTCCAGCTTCAATTTGGTGTGCCATACATGCATGTCACCTCAATGATACTTTAGATATACCTTAGATAACACAGGGACACCGAAACTGCATACAGAATACATTGGTAGACCTAGCTGAAATATGCTTATCTTTTTCCTGTTTAAAACCAAGAGAATTATCAACTATGAAGTTTAGACAGCCATGACTCGATAATACAATACCCTAGTTTGTTTCCGCAATTTGATCTGTCAAAAAACCACTCCTGCAATCACACCCACCGTTCACACTTTAGGTGTGATTGCTGTTTTCTCTATACGCATGTGGCTGGTCTCGCGGTGTTTGTCCGAGCGGCTGCGTAACTAGACAATGGGATGTTAGGCTGCGCTGAACGGCAACACCTGTATTATTCCCATTATCTAAAGAATATAAAATGTTTCCTTCTGAACAGCCTATACCCCCCCCCCCCCTCCCAAACACACACATTTACAGAGTGATTGGTGAAGATGGGGAGTCCCCCCCCCCCTGTATCATTCATGATACTTTCTATCTTCCTGCAGGTCTAATGACTGATTGTAAGTCGTGTTTTTCAGATGTTTTATTCAAATTAAAGATATTTTTATATGTATGATATATTAATATCCAAATTCTATAATTTTCTCTGAATTAACAACTGCGCACTGCGACTGTCTTGATCAAATTTTGAAATATTTTTATTCTATATAAGTGGAGTGTCTATATCCCAAATTTCATAATTTTCTATTTCTGTTTGAATTACTCTAAATGGAATCAACATCAAATTACCCAGCATAAGAAGCCGGATAACGAAAGAAAGGGGTTACTGGATAACGAAAGAAAGGAGTTAAATCTAAAACTCACAGAAACCAGTCAACGGACACGATGAGTCCGACCTTGTCGAAGGGCACTCCGATGGCCTGCAGAACAATGAGCATGGTGAAGAGTCCCGCCTCAGGTACACCCGCCGCCCCAATAGCTGCCAGGGTCGCCGTGATACTGACAAATGGAAAGTGATAATGCAGTACAATGCATCATAAAATGTAAAACCCATGTAGTTGAAAAAGAGATGAATTTTCAGTGCAGTCTCGAAATGAATAAAACAAATGTAAATACTTAAATTTTGCCTACTGGGTGAGGAGAAATTAGACACAATATATCTTGACTCATATGATGGTGTAGTGGCTGGGGATTGGGTGTGCTCCTTCCGGGGCACAAGCGCTCTACCGGGGGCCTAGTGAGGATTTACCGGGGTCGGTGGAGTCTCACGGGGCACGGGAGTTGGCGAGACGTGACGTGACGTCTCGCCTATATAAGTGAGCGCCATGCTCCGGTTAGATCACTTCGGGTGTGCCAGCCTCTGAGCGTGGCCACTTCTCTGGAGCTACCTGTGATGTTGCGAACTGACATAGCTTGTTGTTGTACTTTGTAGGCTCCTGAAATAAAGAAATAACCCTTGTGCACTGGAACTCTTCTCGTCATCCTTTACAATATTAAATACAATGGAGTACTCATCTAACAAGTCACAAGGAATCAATTTAAACGGATAGCTGACAATAATTGATGCATTTATAATTTGCTTTGATAACTGGCTCTATAATGAACTCGAACAGGAGGACTGGAAGAGAAAATATTATCAATAATATTGTCATGATACTGTCAGGGCTAGTATCAGATGGTAAGTCAGTGATATGGCAGATACATCTTTTGAGAGTTCTTAATAGTTATTGGGCGAATGGTGGTAAAATTCCTTCTATTCTTTTGAAGAGTGCCGCCCTTGTGACGTCATTCGGGGTCGTTAGAACGTACCCGGGGTCTGACTTCGAGGTCCAGGCGCATAGGGTTGGAGAGGTTGACGCTTGGAGTGTTGGCGGCTCCTCTCCTCAGGCCCTACCCCTCCAGCTGGATGTCTCTACGCAGGAGGGCGTGAGGACCGGACCCTTGAACCTCTGAACATGATGGCGTAGCCCAGAAGTAGTGCCGACTTGAGGCCGAGGGCCGCCGTAAGCGGTGGAGCCTGATTGATAATGTGATTACTCAGACGAGCTGCTCCTTGTACGACCAGCTCGACCAGTGGGTGGCCGAAGGCATCTAGGGCCATACTATGAGCGGTGATACAGGCACGCCCTCCTGAGAGAGTTCAGGCGAGAGGCAGGAGCCACGAGGGAGTTTGCCAGATATTTGACGTAGAGTGCAGCCTAATATGGAGAGGGATATAGAGGGTCTAGGCGGTACGATGCTGCGAAGGTCATATACATCCTGGCCTGGGGATTCCTTTTCAATTTCATTTCTATTCATAGCTCATGAAAGAGAGATTACCATATAATTTATAGGAGATGTGGAGGTACACAAAGGAGATATGAGTTCAATGTCAATTTCTCTAGCCAGGCTTGAGGCCAAGGCCTTATCCGGGGTCGATAGGATCGCTCCAGTGGCTGTTTGTGGTAGGCGAAGTTCCTTGTCGAGGCCTGATGGTATTTGAGGTCGACGTCTTTACCTGTCAATATTCATTTCCATACCCAGGCTCGAGGCCCAATACTTAGCTAGTAGGTTGTAGTAGTAGTGGTCCGTAACCGCGGCACGGTCCCTTTTGCTTGTGCTACCCAGACCAGCAGAACTATCATAAAGGGAATGATGAGGGAGAGACAATTGTAGTGGTAAGCGTAGGCGGCCTTCAGGCCCCGAGGGAGGCTATTCTCCTTCACGTTTCTCAGAGCTGCTCAGAGATGATTGGTTAAGTGATGAGCTAGGAAAACACAGCGGGAAATGCGGAAAACATTTCCAAGGACCGACTGAAGGTAAGTTTGGAAAACCTTTCTTCAAATATGGTTGCCTCTATTTGTTGGAAAAAACATACTGAAGGTGGGACTTCTAGATGACGAGCCCTGGTCGCCCACCAGGAGGCATACCTCCTCTATTTTGCCTCGACACTAAAGAAACCACCCAGGTATACAAGGACCGAGTAGCTGAGGCTGTCCAGGATGTGAGTCACTGCCACCGAGGTTCTCTAGCATGCTGCTGGTCATAGCCTAGTGCTAACGGAAGGTCTATGAATGTATACCTGCTATCCGCTATCGCAAATTGCGGATAGGTCAGAGGTTCAGCTCTTAGTTGGCAATAGGCTCTAGCAAGATCAGCCTTTCACATATAGGCCCTTTCGCCTTTGAGCTATATATTGTATACGTATGATCTATTTTACCCCATTCCAATTAATAGACACACTGCACGAGAACCACCATTTTACATGTGAATGCGCCCGGCGTATAGTTATGCTTCTGCGTATACAAGGTCATCCTATTCCCCGTGTGTATACGCCTAATCTGTAGGTGTATATAAGCGTCCATGTTGCGGTTAAATATACGTCATATATACGCTTAATTCTGTTGTATTTACGCCACTATCGAATAGTTCCGATCTCTGCCAATTGGGCACACCACTGTTGTTTCTAATTCATTTGCCATTAGTCATTAAGTTCTTGGTATATGGAAAATCCAATGTTGTATTATTAACTATGATTATAAAATCCGTTTTCTTATCTTTTCATTAAATACATGTAATATACGGAAACTGGCTTACTATCTTCGTACGTCAAAAATACGCGGTGAAATTATTGATCACATACATCCCGATGCCATAGGCAGAGGGATGTATGTGATCAATAATTTTACCAAGTATTTTGACGTACGAAGATAGTCAGCCCGTTTTCGTATTATTATATACCTAAAAATGGCGATATTCTATCGAGTCACGTGATCACATACCCCGTACGGCACACTGTGCCGTACGGATATAAATACGACATGGGTAGTAGAGGGCAGTATGTGTAGATTGTTTTTGCACAGGTATATAATAATAAACCCAATTTCTTTTGGGAGGGTTTAACGGTTTTTAAATAGAATAGGGGATGTCGGCGGTTGGCGGCGGTTGGCGGCGGCGGGATGTGGCGGGAGGTGGGAGGTGGCGGAAGGTGAGGGTTTCCCACTGAGACATTGAGACTCATACCCCCGCCTAACCCTGGCCTTACCCTGGCCTAACCCCCAGCTTACAGTTGGGAGGAGGACTATTTTTTATGTTATATACGCCAAACGTATAGAACATGTATACGACCGGCGTATATATGTTGTGCAGAGGATATTTCCTCTTGTATACGCCTGGTGTGAAATACAGCCAAGACGCGTCCGTATTTAAACGGAAACAGTCTTGTATACGCCTCATACGCTGGCGCGAATTATGGATGTATATGTATGAAAACAAGTAGATTTACAGCCAATACACACACTTCCGTGATGGCGTATATATATAGGAATAAACTGGTGGTTTTCGCGCAGTGACACCCACTATAGGGGGCAGACATTTCAACAATCATTCAAATGGCGACCGCGTTCATTGACAGAGGGATTCAAACATTTCTATAACATCTACTTTATTGACAGTCATATTGCGTGGTTTAAAAAATAACGCATTCTGATTGGCCGAGAGGCAGACAATACAGGTCTAGGCGGAAGATTTAAAAATAGCGGACCCTTTACTTCGCGAGTTCCGAGGCGTCTAGCAAACACCCGGAACGATGTATTGTGCGCATTTACCAGATATCGAGGTATCTAACGTGGGCAATTCACCTGATACCGTGCATATGGCGTAAATATGCGATATCGACCGATAAGAACACTCACCGAGCGGGCGACACACAGATGCAACAAAATAGACCGCATAAAGACCGTGCTCCATTGCGCCGATCCACTCGAGATTGATGGTCGCCGACCAATCTTAACCCTATCTCCTCCCGTTCTCCGATAGTTCTTACCCCTTGGTTCTTTCCTTGATCTTACCTCGATGGGCGCATCTGGTTGAGTGTTGGATTATCCTCGCATTTCGGGGGTGCGGAGTTTGCTCAGTAGTTAAGGCACTGACTTGTAATCCCAAGTTTATAGGACTTTGTGGGTTCGAGTCCCACTGTGGTTACCCTTCTCCTTCATTCCCAGCAGTGGTAGATTTACTGTTATATCAAAGCCCAATCGTTCTCATACCGTCTCCATGTGGTGTGGGAACTAGAAGAATTCAATCGTAATTGAGTCAGGGTCTATTTGTAGATCAGCAAATAGCTGCCTGGCGACATCCCTCAAATTTTCATATTTCCCAACTCTTTCCTGGAAAGCATCCTCCTTCTCCTTTTATTAGAAAAAGTTGCTCATCAGTCTTGATGCTGTAAGGCCCATACATGAGTCTTTGACAATATCAGTCTTTATTTCCTCAATTTGATCGGAGGCAGTATGTAGAGCGGCGTTCATATCACATGGGTCTCTGAGTTAGCCAGATAGGTAGATATTTTGTCAGGTTTGCAGTAGTTTGAATATTGGATTTAGCCTAAACGATGCGTTCCTCAATTTTAGCCAACGGTTTGTAAGGCTTAAGAGATACTGTTTCCTGTCCTTGTTGACTTGAGAGGCGGAGAGGGCTTGTATTCAGCAGTAGTGGCCTGGGCGGACTGTGCAGGGATGTCGTGGCCATCAGTCTCGCTTTGTCTTGTCTCGAAGTTACCGTGGGATTTCTTTCGGTGCTGTTATAGTTTCACTTATTATCCTTGGTTACTCCTACGCTAATTTGACAGGTAGGTTAGCTCCAGGTAGGCTATAATACAAAAGAAATAAGAAGTATATCGACAAACGCGAACTTCCAACAAGAGCAAATGATCAAACCTTACTTATGCTAGGTTTACACCATCACCCCGACAGTCCTGACATTGAATTTTGTGTAAATCATAAGTCACTTTGGAACGTTTATGACATTTTTATGTGTTTTCTCTTCTTGGCTCAAAATAGGCTGTTCAGTTGATGCTGCCGCAGATCGATGTTGGGGTCTGGTCGGCATGCCGCTGTGGCTCTGCAGTGCATTGACCTATGTTCGAAGCACGAAAGGTCGCAGACAAGTTCACCTCGATGAAAGGTCACTTACAGTGTTCATGATTCTGGACCCATTCACTTGCAATTACTTACGACGCACATGTCGAGTTCAGGCGACTTAAGGTAAGTTACGGCCAACCGTGGTCCCTCCCCCATCTAACGCAGATTAACTCATGATGAAAAGTGAACCATATGAAAATCAATGTGAAGAAAACAAAAGCCTGTTTTTATGGAGCTAAAGGTCAAATAAATAAGATTAGATGCATTAAAATTCTACCGATCCTGGCGATTAATGGTGATGCGCTACCAATATGTAACACATATTTGTACCTGGGTGTTCACATAGATGAGACGCTTAGTTGGCAAAATGTATTAACGTAATTTTGTCATGTATTCAAAAATATATTAACGAATCGACTAGTGTAAAGATACACAGTAGTCTAATTGCTCCTATCTTTGATCACTCCAGTTAATATTATGTTGGACGTGCTAATAAATCATTGACAAACAAGCTACAGGTAACACAAAATTGAGGCCTACGAATATGTACTTGTACACTACTGAACTTCATTTTCCCGAAATATCTGGTTTATACTGGCATGCTATTGTGGAACAACCTACTTGCTGAGGTGCAATATGGTAATTTGAACAGATTCAAAAAGTATATCAAGTTAAAGTATTACGACTTGCATACTTAGTTCGCTTACCAGGTTCTGCTGAATCAGGAAATCGGAACAAGATAGTAGGTCTGGTTGGTCACTTATCCCATCATCTCATCTTTTTTTTTTTTTTACATAGATCTACATCATTATTTGTATAGATCTTGTATTCAGATGAGGAATGTTGCTGTTAAACAGTATTTACTGTTAAATGAAGAGTTGGCCAGAATATCTGCTATGCAGAGGCTTAACTTAATGTACCCTTCTACAGTGCAAATATAAAAAAGGTTGAATACCAGTAGGCTGAATGATCATTTTCACTGGAACCCAATACGTCATAAGCAGTGCGTGTGGATAGGAGGGGGTGGGGGGGGGGGGGGGGGTGCATAGCTTCCACATAGTACAGCTATGATCCCTTACGATCTATGTCAAAGATTCGATAATTTGTACGAACGATTCATGTGTCTCCATACGATCTATTTTATGTAACCAAATTGGCCGAGGATCGTCCATGAGGTCGGATATTGTTGGGTAGATCGTCTCATACAATGGTCGTATCGTTCAAAATTTATGTAACAGACCTCAGGGACTGAGGCCATTCTAGTTTTAACAGTATAAACGGCAATGCGCAGTATTGCGTATGAGTGGTCTCGGTGTGGTAAACTGATATGTGATTAAATGCTCGTGTTTTTGCGTCAGTGAGAAACTAGAGGAAGCAGGGTTATCGATTGCATTCGCAGCCATTAAAGAATCTTGTCATCACCCTGATGTCAGACGTACTGCGTAATAACAGAAATTTCCGTAGGGGGGGGGGGGCGGTGGTTAACGAAATACATGTATACTTAAGCCTTACTCTTTGCTAATTTTGGCTGATACGAGACTGTTGTAAGACTGATATTAGACAGTTGTAAAACTGTTATGATGCTGCTATGAAACTGTTGTGAGACTGTTGTGAGGCGAATATGACATTGTTGTAGGACTGTTGTAAGGCTGATATCTATAGTTATACAGGCTAATATCTATAGTTGTACAACAGTCTTGCATCAGTCTTAAAACAGTATAAGGCTTACAACAATTTTACAACAGTCTTGTAACAGTCTTACAACATTCTTGTAATAGTCTGCCAAATATAGGGAAATCCCCTACTGGGTGTGGCAATTGGTAATCCCTAAATTACCTGCTGAATATTTAACTATACTTTGACATTTCAAAAGATGTATCAATGTGAGAACATTCTCTGGATTGAGCTAATCAGAATTGTCATTCTTGATATAGTTAGTGGGATTGGAGTGAAAGGTTGGCACCAATGCTAAGAAAATAAAAATGGGTTTCACTTTTGTCTCTGATTTTTGTGAGACTGGCATACCTCCCACTGGTAATGGGGGTCCCCTAGTCTCCTAGGTGTCCCTGCACCAGTGACTAAATACCCTTCACTGGGTGCTAGCAGTCCTTACTTGAGGCTGCAAGTCAGTGACTATGTACCTTGTGAAAGAGAGCATGTCTGAAACTATGTACTGGATGCGTCCTCCCACATGAATCAGATCCAGCATTTTCTTTCAATAATGGGAAAGCACAATTTCAGTATTCTGCTCTGAGATCTCTGGACAGAGGGAAAATTAGTCTCAAGTACATGAGTCTCTCCATGTGAATCCCACTTTACTGAAAACATTTGTTATTAGAAAGCAGCAGACTTGCTAAGCCACAATGTGAAAGTGGTGCCTTGCAGAGTTTTGTATGTTTGATACCAAAATACCAGGGAACTACCAATAATGATGTCAAAACTAATATGTTCTATCATTCACTATCTTTTAAAAATCTTAAATATATGAAAAACAAACCAGGAATATTTTCTGCATGAATCAATAAAAGATTGATATGATTCTAGAGTTTGTAGGTTGTGCATGAACATGGTAAGACTATCAAAGGCAATACTGCTGTCAGGAGATTATTCCATGACCTTGTGTGGTGCAGCTCCACTGTATTAGTATCTATACAAAGCTCAATGGACAATCACTGGAGATTGGGGGGTGATCATTTAGTTGCCGACCGATCGGTTCCCATTCTCCGATAGAAGAGCTGCAGTGGAGCTAGAGTCCCGAACTTCATATCATCTGCATCTGATCTCCACTGAATTTTGAATGGTTCTTGACACGTTCTCTCACTGGTCCCCTTACCAAAACGCCAAAATCACCCATATAATCGCCAAGACAGAATGGCTAGGATGGTTCTGAAAATGCGGACACACCAGGTTTTTGGTACATGTCTGCCATTGCGCAGACGCCCAGTTCCAGACAACAAAAACTGATAAATTAGGGTTTGCCTGGTGGGAGATATTCAGTCTGGCAGAAGAGAAATCGGGTGGGATGCCGGGTAAGAAATTTAGCTGGTGGAAGCACGTTTCAGCAAGCAGATGGCCCGATGCACCAGTAATCGCTCAGCAACCATGAGGTAACACTCCAACAACCCCTAAAAGACGCCAATGTCTCCCGGCAACTCAGAGACCACGCCTGCTGGAACATCTAGCGAGTGATTCTACCAACCTGACAGATGACTAAAATAGACCAGATCTGTTGGCAACCTCTGCACGGGCGCTGTACAATGTTTTTGTCTGGTTCGTGGAATACTCACTTAACACAGGAACCCCGAAACTGGATACACAATAAATACATTGGCATGTCTAGCTATCATATGCTTATCTTTTTCCAAATTAAAACCAGAACAATCATCAACTATGAAGTTTAGACAGCCCATACTCGTCAATGCAATGTCTGAGTTTGGTCTATCAGTTTAACCTGTCAAAAACAACACTCCTGCAATCACACCCACCACACTCTAGAAGTGATTGTCTCCACTTTATGACCTTGTACAGCGACCCGATTGAGATCAAAGAGAGCCATTGGGAGTTTAGCCAAGGTAAGCCATGGGCTGTTGGTGTGGATTCATAAAAAATAATTTAAAGTTTGATAACTTTAGATCCAATTAAGATATTCGGAAACGGTTTTCAGATTTATCATCGCCTCTCTTTCCCTTACAGATCAGTGGATTATACTCGGATGTATCACGTGGGGATACAACCCATCGCTATTCAAACAGACTAGGAACAGTCGGTGAAGTGTGCAGCGACAAGATTAAGGTCGGGCAGAGCCGGTCATTACCCTAAGGCAAGTAATGCCCGACCCGATTAAAATCAGATCTGTGAAGGGCGTTTACATCGAATTTCTAGTTATTTACAATATTTTGTTCCTAATAATTAGCCGAAAGATGAGTAATGAATTTCATACAACATTGCCATGATTTCGATCTGTGTGGCCGTATTCTCCTTGTAGTTGACCCTACCCAATACTCCTCGCTATCGCTCGGAGTTTTACATCGCGTCAACTACGCGGAGAATACGGCCACTCAGATCGAAATCATAGTAATATTGTGTATATATCCATTCATTATATTATAATTGATGGCTGCATATTTTGATATATTAATCTTAATACATCTTATTGTAATTGATGGTTTTATATTCTAAAGCTACTTACATGTATGTTCATACACCTTTTTATAATTGATTGCTGTATATTATACAATAATTAATGTTCATATAGCTTACTATCATTGAATTTTACTGTAAAGCTGTGTTAATCTTTTTGCTATCAATATTCATATATCTTCTTGTACTTGGAGGTTGTATATCTTACCATAATTCGTGTTTGCATATCTTGATATAACTAAAGGTTGTATGTTTTGAGATGATACAAATTCATATATCCTATTGCAATTGGTGGCTTTATGTTTTAATAATATTCACATCAATCTTATTAATGCCAACAATGCAATCGATGGCAGCATATTTTACTGTAATTACTGTTTGCATATCTTATTACATTCAAGGTATTTTGATGTTATTGAGAGACGTACCTGACGACGACCACGTCGGCAGCAGAGAGCTCCATGCCAAGGGACTGCGCAAGGAAGATGCTAGCCACGGCCTCGTACAACGCAGTGCCGTCCATGTTGATGGTGGCACCGATGGGTATTACGAATCCGCTCACCAGATAATTCACCTTGGCGTTCTCTGTCAGGCACCGGAGTGTCACGGGCATCGTGGCCGAACTGTGCACAGACACATCAGAGTCGTCAGTCTCAGTAATGGAGAGAGTTAACTACACAAAAGAGACATCAACTGGAGTCTTGAGCGCTAGAAGAGGGCTGAGGGTTAAACCTACTGTTTTATTGGTGTGACTGAGGATCAATATATCTTTTGTTTTAAACCAGAAAAAAAAGTTTATGAATTGGATAGGAAAATGTGGATGCCCTTGGAAAAGTGGAAATTTATCATCTCTGTCCTATTTACCTTGAGGCAGTGCCGAGTGCAGTGAGCAGTGCCCGTGACATATGGACAACGAGCAGTAACGGGTTACGTCTGGCCAGCACTATGCAGAGGAGGGGCAGGATGATAAATCCATGGATAGCGAGCCCGATAAGCACAGTCATGATGTACCATCCAAGCCCAGAAAACTCGCCAACCAGGTCCTCTGTCTCAATCAGCCGTCCCGCCACCAGGAAGATGATCATCAGAGGTACGAGCCAGATGATAATTCTGATTAAATTCAGCATTGCCTGTCAGAACAAGTTACACTCTCAGTTTATCACACCCTGATCAAGTATGGCATGTATTTTTACACTGTCAGTCTATTATGTTCTGGTTCAATTCAGATTTGCTTATCCTGACAAACACTGTCGGTCTATTTGTCACAAAGTACATACTAGACCAGGGGGGTGTTTTTCAGTCATGATAGTCTTAACTTAGGACCGTTTTAGGGGCAAAGTGTTTTTCATTGAGACGATCTCAAGGGATCTCAGGGGATCTCAAGGGAAATGATCTCATAAACGGTCTCAACCTGAGACCAGTTGATACTTGTCATAACATAATTTTCAGGTGCTAAAACATCCATTCAAAAAGTAAAACATGTCTCACTTATTAAATACTCAACGGAAAATTTTAGGATTGGAAATGGACATGTTCAATTACCCGGTGTAAATATGGTCTAATTTGAATAAGTATAAATGTCTCAATAATTTTCGATTGCAGAACCTTGTACCGGGTAGTAAATGATCTCAAGTAGAGATCGTTTTAGCTGAGATCCGCTATGTAGACTTGAAACCACGTCTGAAAAACACTTTCCGCCATTGATCTCAAATTCAGTCTCAGGATCGCAGATCAATCTTAGCGAATCTCAGGTTGAGATTGTCTCGACTGAAAAGCACCACCCAGGTTCTTGTTATGTTTTTATAGTACTTCTCTGGTATTACATGTTGTGTGTCTGGACTCAGAGGCAGACAGGAAGAGATGATCTTAGGCAGGGTGCAAAACCTCCTATATTGTAGCTAGTATACCACGTCATACATTCTATACACAATAATGACTGGTTTTGTATACGAGGGGCCGTAATCTCCGAGTAGTTGACGCGTAGTAATATCCGAGCGATTATCGAGGATATTACGTCGTCAACTACGACAATTTTTTAGGGCATGAATAGAATTCAAACGCAATCCATGCCCCAGAAAATTGGAAATAAAATCTAAGAATTAGACTTCATCAGATTTTAATAATTCAGAACAGTTGAGTCTGTTTCTCAATTTCCCATGTATATCTCTCGCTTCTTACCTCACACACCCAAGTTCTCATTAGTTCAAACATGTTCTTTTAAGGGTTAAATTTATTACCCGTCTCTAAGTGGGGGGTAAAAGACTAACAGACCTAGTGTGTAAAGTGTGCAATACAGTGAGTTGCTATAGTCCTGAGCGTTTAATATGGGTAAAATCACAGTATCTAGTTCAATCAAATGCAGCATCTGTAAAAAATAATATTTTCGAAAATTAAGTAGATAGAAATCACGAGAACTTCATAAATATTACATAACAGAACTTTTCAGGCAACAGATTCTATAATTGGGGTGTCACCTGTCATTTTATTTAAGAACTTTGGCCTGAGGTCATATTTCTGCTTGAATCACTGACATTAGAAGTAAGCAAGTAATACTTGATTTTCCTTCAGTCCTATCTCAGTCAATAATCAGCACAGATACTTCAAATAAATAGTGATTTGCAGATGAACCCCCAAAGGATACAACTGATAGGTTATCTTATTGGTTAAATGTTATTTAGAGGTAATCATTGGTTTGTTTCTAGCTATGCTATATGCCAAAAATGCAATAATATCAGAAAATCATATTTTATGGCTCTTTTTGACTCTTTGTCATCTGTCATGCCCCAGTCACACTGGCGTAAATTTCGGCGTTTCTTCTACGTATTTAAATTGGTGGGGAGTACGTATTAGCTACGGATTTGGAACGCATTTGTTTGCTTTCCTTCAACGTTTTAGTACGCTTCTCAACGTTCATCAACGCTTCTTTACGCTTTTGTACGTATTGTGGCGTTTTTCGGCGCATTCCGACTTTCATTTACGCATCTCCGCGTTTTCCCGCGCATTTGTAAATTTCAAAATGCGTAGAAGACCCGTAGAGGTGCGTACACGGAAAAACGCCGTTTTTTACGCCAGTGTGACTGGGGCATGATAATGCTCCTGTATCTCAGAAAATATCTATCACATCCTGCCAATATAGGTATAATTTTAATTGTCTTGAAATAGCTAAGAAGATAGGATGGTTATTTCTATAGGTCATCGCGATAGATTTTTCATTAAATCTCTGTGAAGACAGGAAGGTAACATGTTTTGGTGTTTTTTACCCAAAAAATGTCCAATCTATGACAGAAAATCTTAGCCATAATACATGTATATCAGGTATATACCAACAGATAGGCCCAAGTCTTAGCTTTCTAACAATGTTTTGTTTATAAAAATCGCCCTATTATTCACGACACAACAGCAATTTGCCTTTTCCAAGTTAGAAAAAACTAGTTTTTTGTCCCATATTAAACGCTCAGGACTATAGTTTACCATTTTTCTTAATCACAGTTTCTAAACCATAGATAGTATGAAATCCCACTGCTTCAGGACACTTGTAAACATGTTATATAAAATAGAGACGTCATGATAGAGGTGTTCCTGTTTGCCTGATTTCTTACTTTTTCCAACCTTTCATTCGCTATTTTCTCTCAATTACCAATTCATCTACGTTACTGCCAGTAGTTATTCCTAAAATTAGACCACCACACTTTTATCATTTTTACCTCAACAAGTCCTAGCTATCTAATCGATCCATGAAATACATGTAAAAGTAAGGCTAGTAATATTAGAAGAAGTTCTCCGATAAAGAAGACTCAGATATAACTTGAGAAACTAACCAAGGAGAGACAGTCGAAGAAAGCCTTGAGAGGCCGGCCAGCTTTTCCCATTCTGCTTAAAACGACGCCAAATGCCAAGGAGAAAGTGATGAGACCCATCATGTTGGTCCTGTCTTTCATCACGACAGGTACCGCGTCCACATACTCATTGCCTATGTGCAGATCATTAAAATAAAGCTTTTATTTGTATACGTAAGATAAACACTATGTGAGGCAGCACATTCAGTCATTCAAAAAGTTAATTATAAAACCTGCAGCTTGTGTTACAACTACACTGTTTTTTGTCCATATATAATAGCTTATGTAACAAATTTTGTATGCCTTTAAAAGTTGATCTAGGTAGCTTGCGTTGAAACTACCATATGCATATCGGCCGTAGCCACTATCAACAATAATACGGTGTATAGTCACTATCATGGTAGGGATACTAACATAATCTTAAATGTTAATAGGAGGTGGGTATGGTAACCAGGAAAAATACCAAGGAGGGCTAGAGGAATTTCATCTCATTCCTCATCTCAACGCATTAGTATCTGAAGCAAGATGGTTGCATGACTCTGAAATAATTTTGGTAATTATCCAGAGAACGTATCACGAGGTTGCTTTGTATTACAGTCACTGTATCGCGATTTATGAATAAACAACGCCGAGGGACCGAGTGGAAGAATGTCAATGCCGAGCCCGTGCATTTTTTGTAATGTGACCCTAATAAGAATGAGAAGAAAAAACCCGACAAAAACACAACTAATTCAAGGAAGATGTTAAGTTTTGTGAGCTTTCACGAGAAAAAATCTAAGGTTTTCCTCCATCTCAAGAGATCTCTATACCAGACAGATATATGCAAAATCCTTTTGTTCTAAGTACCATACTTGTTCTTTAGCCGTTTCTTGTGAGAGGATTAGAATTATGTTTATTTCTTGGACATATTTTTTTTTTTTTTTTTTAAATAGTAGCATTTATTGGCATCAAGAAAATCCAATTACAATGAGATATCATGATAACATTTCAGCAAGATGTTAAAGAAACAGATAATTAAACCTTCTACATACCAGTTCAAATAAAAAAGAGTAATACAAAGATGAAATTATTGCTGCTCATTTTTGATTGACACTGATATCCTTCATCCAACAAACTACAGTATAAACATAGGGGCTACAGAACTACATGTACTTTATATCAGGGACTAATCTTCAGAATATCTAATAGGACAGGCACAGGGGGAGACAAGACGTAAGGAAGACAATAGGGGTTCTTGAAAATATTGAGGCAAATTAGAATGTTGTGCAGACTTGGTCGTTGTCCAACACATCCAATAGGTTTATATTACGTCCAACTTGGAAAAACTATACCTCAAGAAAATCTGTGTTTACTAGCATACAAGTGGATGAAACAACATGAATAATTTCCAGGTTAGTTCCCTGGATTATTCGCTTGTATCCAGTTTTAAATTGATATCGATCTATTGCTAAATAGGAGATATTTCTAAATATAAGACATGGTGTGTAATGCTTATAGATTTAAAAAAAATGAGTATTCTAAAACGTTTTCAGCAGTATGAAATTCATATATTTAGATGTTATATGATATACGATTTTAAGTCATATCGAAAACTTGAACCTTATTAGCGAATTCTTGATGTTATCTACACAAATGTATAATTCTAGAATGTTACACCCAACATGGACATAGTCACAGCTGAGAAATTCATAGACATTTTGCCATTTTCTGAGTGAAAGGTAATTCCATTCTGATGTGATTAAAACTGACAGTTTATATTATACTCAATGTGTATATTTTCATTTATTTAATGTACGTAAAACAGAAATGAGACCCGCCCCCCTCTCTTACTCAGCCTATAAGAACTGACCCACTAAGCAGAACCCACTTGAATCAGACTTTTCCCATAGCCAGGACTATAACCTTTGAGAATTTCAAGATTTGGTTTCGACCTTCCTCCAGACCCCAAAATGACATTTTGCCATGGAATGACTTGTATACATATGTCCCTGTACATGGTTCATCGTAACTTGGCTGGCCAGGTGTGTCAATACACATATATCGCTATAATGGAGAAATAAATTTACACTTACTGACGTTTCCATTGATGATCTTGAACTTAACATCAGTCTGTGCCTGAAGGATTACAAAGTAGTAATTCCATGTAGATTAATGTACCAACAATGTGAGTAGCTATAGGAAGATTTATAATATTACAAACTAACAACCTATATTCCTGATGACTTCTTTATTGATAAACACTCATAACATGTGTAGATTATTTTGCTATTATGATAAGAATTTTTAAACTTAAATATTTATTTTAAAAAAAGGGGGGAATATGATTATCAAAGGCATTTATATACAAAATGTAACTCCACCATGGTTGTGCACCATACAAAACTAAGAGGTTGAAGTTTTTCATGGAATGAGGTCTCCCAGCGTCGTTCCAATAATAACATGAATGATAGCCCCGCTATGTTCTTCAATATCGATTACATACCCGGAATTGATATCTTAAATCGGCAAAGAAACCATGCAGAAACGAATATACAATATATATCCCACACTCTGCCGATGTCTCAACGTGTTCTGTATAACAGTGTACGGTACCCTGTGCAGTACACAATGTAGCTAACGGAGCAGCTATCAAAAGTAACTAATATAAGTACCTGCATAGGCATATTATAAATACCTAAGTGAAACACATGCCATTTGAAAAAAAATACTTTTATTCAATTGTGATGAATCAGCTTTGTATTTTTCCTTAAAAACCTTAGAGCCAGTAACAGTGCCTTTGTTTCAATTTACCAGTTTCTATAGATGGTAAATATTTATCTTACCGACTTTAGTGTTGCTTCAATTATATTCCCAGGGAAAATATTCCTACAAGATAAAATGGTAATTGCTCACATGAATAAGACAAGTAGTTTATATATATGATGCATGAATACAATTAAAGAATTACCATAACTCAATCAGGTTATTAACCCCTTCCAAGCAAGCAGGTTAGTGTATAGCAGCACAAATAATGCCTGCATGCAATGGGCTTAGAACTGCTAGTTAATATATGATAGGTAGTGTTTCATTACGGTCCCTTATAATTACATTTCCAATGGATATTTCTAATTACCAAGCAATAAAACAGGAAATTTGAGCTCTTCGCATATAACTTATCACTAGAAATGCTGACTTGCCTAATGATGTCTAGGAAGGTGTCCACTGCATTGCCGACTTTGGTACTTGTCCTGGTATTGTTTTTTCCCCCGTTTTGATCCCCGGGGCGAATGGTGCACACAAGCAGCACCCCGAGAAGCACAGCGCTGAAGGTGGTGGTCAAGTAGTAGACGACGGTAAAGCCCCCAAGCCGGCCCTGTGCCTGCTTGGGTAAACTGGCCATGCCCGAGATTAGTGTTGCAATGACTAGGGGAATGATGCAGACTTTCAGGAGATTCAGTATTGTCTTCCCGGGGAAGTACCAATAAGTGACCTGTGGACAATGACGAAATTAGAAATGGGCACCACTGAAGTATTTTTAAAGGCATTTCATATGCATTCCATTCACCTCCTAGAAGTTGAATATATGATGATCTAAAAGTGCTGTAGAATACATGTATGTAAAAAGTGCTAGTCCTCGCCATTTTTTTATTTATTTATCAAGATGTTAATAGAATTATATTATAACACTCTAATATAGAATCTATTTAATGCTGTATTTCATGCAACAAACCCACAAGTTTCTTCAAAGTTTCACACAATTTATTATATATACCCATGAACTATTTACTGTTATTATTATATACCTATGCACAAAGTCAGAGTAAATACATACTGCTCCTTTGGGTATAGTAACTATACACAGATTGCACTCTACGCTGTGAAACGATGTACTGGTTACCTTGGATGGTGACAGACTGCACGCTTTGGGTGACAGACTGCATCCTTTGAAGAAATAACGCAATCTGATTGGTCGAGAGGCCAACAACAGAATTCTAGGTGCAAGATTCAAAAATGGCGGATCTCTTCACTTCGCAAGTTCTGTGGCGTCGTACAGAAACCACGGAACGAGTTAGTGTGTATATTTATCAAACATCGGGGTGGAATACGAGTATGAATTACGTGAAACACGTGATATAGCTTAGATATGCGAGATCAATCGGTTTCGATACATTCACGAACCGAGCGGGTGACTGGTAGATGTCAACAAATAGCGGAGACACTGCACCGCTCGAGTGTAGCTGTCCGACGGGACGATCGAGCGTAGCAGGGTGATCATGCGTTAATTTATGCGGCGGTATAATGTATTCGCACCTGCACCGTGATCACTTCCTGTTGTCAACTTCTGGCATGTCTGCTAACGTAAACATCGTCTTTGCGAGTTGTAAAAAGTGATTTTGACGTCGAATTACGGTCAGTTTTAGCGAATTAAGACCGAATTAAGGTATATAATAATATGAAACCATAGTGATGGTGCCAATACGGGGTAGATTTATGAGTTGTCTCGGAGAAATTTGTTCTGAACTCGCCGGAGAAATTTGTTCTGAACGAGCCGTACTGGCTTGTTCAGAACAAATTTCTCAGAAACAACTCATAAATCTACCCCGTACCGGCTCGTTCAGAATGAATTTCTCCTAAACAACTCATAAATCTACCCCGTATTGTCACCATAACTATGGTTTCACATAATACACAACATTTCGCTGTATACCAAAAACATAGCTGTACTGAATAGTGTTCCATATTTCCAGTGGCGTCAGAAATAGGCGGGGGCACACTTTTTTTCCAGCCCTAAAAATGTCAGCACCTTCAAATTTAACTCAATCAATTGTAAAAACTGTCTTGATTTTTCAACATAGAAAAATGTCTAAATCTAACTTTTTAGCATGCATTTATGGCTAAACCCTGACTTTTCACTGTGGAAAAGTTTCAAAGTCTGACCTTTTACCTTACAATCATGGTTAAGCCCTGACTTTTTGCCATGAAAAAATGTCAAAGTCTAACCTTTTAGCGTGCAATCATGGCTAAGCAGACTTTTCACAATGGAAAAATGTCAATTTCTGACTTTTTCGCGTGTAATAAAGGCTAAGAGCTGCCTTTTCGCAGACTTCACAGATTTACGGTAAATCCAGTGGCCAATGTCAAAGTCTGACCACATACCAAGAAAAAGGTCAGCATTTTTTCAATTCCCCCCCCCCCCTCCACTTTCAAAATGTTCTGGCGCCACTGATTTCACTGTACTTGGGAAAAAAACTGACGACCACTTCACGAAGATAAAAATCGTAAGGAAACTGTATTTCTGTGCTGGAATTATTACTTTACCTAACCCGTGATCCCCGATACGAGGTCGATAGACTGAGTTTTAAACGTGTGGGGACATGTGTGAAGTTTTCTTTTTATCATATATCTTAAAAACATTATAATATTTATAATATTTTAGCTATAGCAGCAATTTACAGCTCAATTTGGCCAAACAATTGATGAACTGTACACCATAATATACAACACAATACACAGCTCCGGCGGGAAACCTGGCTCTCTCGCTACCGATATACACACGCACTCAGCATAATTAGCTTAAATCCAATATGGCCACTACCAATCTAGTTGAAATATATCAAATAGGGCAAATAGGAAATCATATATGGGGAATAATTTGACACCATCAGAGTTTACTTTGAATCAAGGGGTCAAAGTCAAACTGACATAAGCTAGGCTTGTTTTGAACAAAAGTACTAATATCTTCATTCAACATGGTCTGAGTGTTTCAGTATGTATGAAACACCATTAGGAAATCATGTATGGGGAATTAGTTTGACGTTGACCCAGCGGCATATGAAAAATCCAATATTTTATTATCCATTTTATTATAAAATCTTTCTAAAATTCTATTGATTATCTTTTAATTAATTATATATAATGTAACGGAAAACGCGGACGACCAGATATGAGTGCACAAGCGTTGACAACCTTTATTCAAGGTAAATGAGCTACAGCCAAAGCCGCTCGAAGCCTTTAATCCTTTGATCAGTATCGCTCAGAGTCTAGGAGAAGACTGCCTGAATAGCAGACGTCCTTTGTTTATATACTGGGCGGATGACGTCAGCTCGAGGAATCTCACCCCCCGGGAGAACCGACGAGACTGGCCACCCCCGCGGGGGAGGAGACCAATCCCGCCAACGCCCCCGCAGGGGAGAGCTGACCCCACCCGCCCGCTACAATAATAAACCCAGCTTTCTTTTGATTGTCACCGTTTTTTTTTGTTAGAAAGATATTACTTTCAAAACACCATTTTTCTGTATGGGTCTCGATATATTCCTTTATAGGGCTTTAGAAGACTGTTGGGTCAGACTCGTGCTTGGGGTGCTTTTTTTTATTTTGGTATTCCAAGGGGGGGGGGGGGGGGCTTTTTTTTGGTATTCCAAGGGTGGGGGGGGGGGGGATTTCTTTTGGGTATTTACATGGAGTGCCGACGGTCGCCCATTTGGTAGCAAGACACTCGCCGATCATTATCGGATGCCCTGGAGTTTCTCAAGTCTTTGATAATGGACATTTATCAAACTATTATTGTCAGGATTAAATACATTACAATATGCGACCTTCCTCTTAAAGGCCCCGGAACAATCAATCGGCTGAGAAATCGGCCTGGTGGAGCATCGGCCTGGTGGAGCACACCCTTAAGATATACTTATTTTATCTCTCATAGCAATAACAAACATACTATCACATTATGATTTATTTGTGATGTACTTAGGCTATGATAGAACATGGAAATCCCTAAAAATATGTTGCCATCTGGTGTCATTCTACGAAATGACACCTTTTGAACCTCTCCATAGTGTGTTTGCTGCAATCTAACTTGAGAAATTAGTGGAAGGGCCACCATCATTCAATGTTATAATGAAGGGTAACTGAAATCTCTATGTTTGGGAGAGATGAGTTAAATAGATAGACAGATGGTTATAAATAGGTATGGTTATTTTTTTTCCTTTAAATGGTCCCCAAGAAATTTTCAGTCCCAGAATAAATAATTTTGTTATAAAATAGAAGGAAACAGTGTGTGGGGATCAGATATCATAGACCGAGCCTTATTATCTCACCCATGGTACTGTATGTTGTATGTTTTCACCTGTGTCATTCTACAACATGGCATGCTATTCAATGAAATGCCATGTGATTCTACGAAAATCACTTGTATTATTTGTGCAAATGCCTACAGATTCATGTGTCCGCCGGCCTCCACTTGGACGAGTGGAGGTCATGTTTAGGCTCGTACCACGATAAAGATTTGTGTGATTTTCTGGATTTCTGTTGGCCTATAGGTTATGTGAGCGAGGTTTGGCCAACCTCCACCAATGTTAACCATGCTACTACAGGGGCGTCAGAACATTTTGAAAGTGGGAGGGGCAAACTGAAAAATTGCAGACTTTTTTCTTTGTATGAAGTCAGACTTTGACATTGGCCTGTTCCTCTGGATTTACATAAATTATGTAAATCTGCATAAAGTCTGTGAAAAATCAGGTCTTAGCCTTCATTACATGTGAAAAAGTCAGACTTTGACATTTTTCCACGGTGAAAAGTCAGGGCTTAGCCATCATTGCATGCTAAAAAATCAGACTTTGAAATTTTTCCATGGTGAAAAGTCAGGGCTTGGCCATCATTGCATGGTAAAAAATCAGACTTTGACATTTTTCTATATTGAAAAGTCAGGGCTCAGCCATCATTGCATACTAAAAAGACAGACTTAAACATTTTTTCCACAGTGAAAAGTCAGGGCATGGACATCATTTCATGCTCAAAAGTCAGACTTTGACATTTTTCAATGGTGAAAAGTCAGGGCTTAGCCATCATTACATGCTTAAAAGTCAGATTTTGACATTTTTCCACAGTGAAATGTCAGGGCTTAGCCATCATTGCATGCTAAAAAGTCAGACTTTGACAGTTTTCCAGCTCGACAAATCAGGGCTTACCCATCATTACATGCTAAAATGTTAGATTTAGGCTCTTTTTGATGTTGAAAAATCAAGACAGTTTTTACACTTGATTGAGTTAAATTTGAAGGTGCTGACTTTTTCTGGGCAAAAAAGTGGGAGGGGGGGGGGGCAGCTGCCCTCCCTGCCCCCCTATTCTGATGCCACTGTTCTACCAGGGATTATGAGGATGCATTAGGTTGTTTTGCAGACAAAAAGCTGCGCTTAGGCAGACTCATAGGCCTGTTTCAAGATTTACCTTTCCGCATTACTACTCAAGTGTCACCACATCTTGCAAGACTTAAGAAGGATTCTAATGACTGTCGGGTTATTCTGGACTTGTTGTTTCCTGCAGGCAAGGCCATCAACAATGGGATACCAATTGGCATTTATCTCGGGAAAGGCTGCTCATGTACCTTGCTGTTGATCGGGACTTGTTGAGCCTGGTGGAGTGACTAGGACAGTCTTGCTATATCTGGAAAGCGGATGAAGGATTTATTGCCAGTTGAGGATTGACCTGGTCGATGCCCCTTTTCTCTCTTTCTATGTCAACGGGGGGTACCACATGAAGAGGTGCCCCCCTTTGGATGCCAGAGGTCATTGGTGGCATGCAAACAAACATCAAATGCAGTTGTATATATGTTGGTCCAGGAGGGTTTTAATAGTTTCGCTTACTTGGACGATTTTGCCAGGGCGGCCTTACGATAAGAGGATGCCTGCCAGGCTTATCAGGCTTTCATAGGCCTCGCTAACGCTCTAGGTCTTCAGCTAGTGGAGGAGAAATGTGAAGCACCTTTTAGGTCATCACATGGTTAGGTTTTCACATTGACACAGTCGCCATGGTCATTGCCATACCACATGACAAGTTAAGAAATGTGCTTGAAGAGTGTACTGCGTGCCTGGATTGCACGTGATTATGGGTCCGGCAGATGCAATAACTTCTGGGACGGCTAATTCAAGTGGCTAGCTGTGTCTGCCATGCTAAGAAGTCTATGGCACTGCTCTTTGTGGTTCTCAGGGTGGCTCACAAGTCTCAGGTAGTGTTGTTGGGCCTTGCTGTTAAAGCTGACTCGCATTGGTTCTGTCAATATGTGGCACATTCCAAAGACCGTCATGTGGTCACAACAACATCGCTCTTGGTGACGCTCCACGTAAATGTATCAACTCGTTGTGGACATTCCTCCTTTCTTGATGTAAACAGAGAATGGAAGTGGCCTGACCTACCTTTTGACCCCCCAACAGGTTTCTACAAGATTGCGGCCTTCGCACTGGTAGTTGCTTGTGTCATGGGTCTGGACAACATCCCATGGTGTCCACTGTTCTGGTAACGGCTTCACATGCAGCTACTTTCACCCCGGTACATACTGGATTAGAGGTGGCTCTTGGTGATTTTGAGCTCGTTCCCGTCGTTGTTATGACAACGAAGTGTGGGTTATTATGGGAGTCTATGTTGTGCCCAGATTAAGCCAACTTGTTGATGGATTTTGGTTGATTCGACACTGCTCTACATGGGCGTATGATGGTTTCCTTTTGGGCCGATACGGCTCCCTTAACTAGTCGCAACAAGACGTCGCAAGCGCTCAAGTTTATATGGCTATACGGTGTGACATTTGTCTTTGGTGGTGTGACCATCGACCCTGGAGGCGTGTCTCTATGTGCAGCATTTAGCATGCTTAAGTCGCCCACGGCCATCAGGAATCACAGCTCCTGTGCCGGGGATTGGATCAATAATCACGGGAGCGACTTCGTTCTCGTCCTCACAAGTGGCAGCGGTGCTTCGGAGGAGTCTTCCGTCATTGTGGTTTGACAGCCCCCCCCCCCCCCCCCCCACCTCCAGTCACGTGGGAGATGCTCACAGCTATATGCTACAGTTATCTTCCCACCTGGCTTGCGGGTTGGTCATCAAAGCCGCAGCTCTCCTGGCGTCTCACTCTCCCCAGCACGCTTCCAATCTGTTCGCCGACTCTTCTCACCTCCAGTGGTTACCTCATTATCTGTCGCGACATTCAAGTCGTTGATGACGTCCTTATGATCACTGTCTGCTCTTCAAAGACTATCTGTCCTGTGTTTCCACCCATGTTCTTACGCAACGAGGCCTCAGCCTCAGTGAACATGTCCCGTGCGCACTTGGGCATCTTTATAGACCTGTCACAACTGAACAACAGCTAGACCCCTTGTTTCTTCTCAGACCGGCCTCCAACTTCACCTCCGTCGTGAGACTCCTCCTCTCACCTGGGCTTTCCAGGCTTCGATAGCTGTCTATTTACAGTGACAATTTCTCATCTTTGACGTTTACCCTTCATGAACTTTTCACTATTGTTTATACTGTATAATAATTTTCATCGTATAACGATTATACTGATCAAATTTGTCATTTTATGTTTATCGTGAAATATCTTTTCATCCACAACTAGGCCTTATGTCGTCATTATACATCTAACAGAGGTTAGTAAATATGTGACTTGCGCAAGGGGGCCATCCATTAAGTATGTATGCACTTAGTTGGGGGTAAAAGTTTTGGAAATTTTGTGCATGCTCCTTCTTTGTTTATATTGTGTACAAGATTGTTAGAGAGGGTGGAGGGTCAAAATTTTCAGAGATTTTGCATACATACTTTATGGATGGCCCCCAATAGGTATTGAATAATGTCTTGTACTTATATTTGTTTATGCACCATGCTTAAAATTGGATCATTATCCTACCCCTAATAAAAAACACCATAGGTTTAACATTGACTCAATGTATTTGACATAGCGTTGGATAAAGTGTCATTTATGTACCGAGGTGGATAAAAAAACAGACCAATCAGGGACAAGATAACGAAAGTAGATCCGGCAGCATTGATAATTACTAACATGGATAATTACAAATATTCTCTGTATATCGGTGAGATGGGGTAGGATAAATACGAAACCGAACTCGAGTTAGCCTTGTCAATGTCTATGCCACTCTGGTCAGATCTGCTACTCACTAAACTCGGCTAACGCCTCGTGTAGTAATACACAACCTGCCCATCGTGGCATAAACATTGACAAGGCTAACTCTCGTTTGGTTTCTACCAACTATATTCGGGTGATCGTGCAGAAAAGTGTAATCTATCGAACTAGGGCAATAAAAACATTGACCAATCAGTAGCCAGAACATGAGCTACTATGAATAAATTCCGGTTCTACTCAAAACGCCCATTCAAATGTTTACTAACATGATACAGGATATTATGAGTGGTCTATGCAACCAACCCCATCTCAAACACCATTATTATACGAAAAATAGATAAACACTCATGGAAATCCAGTAATAATCTCGTTCCTAGCCATTTGAACATGTTCCTGACACTCCCGGTAAATGTTACATTAATGCGGTCTATGGATTGTTGATAAATTGGCAATGCGGTAGCCGCAGACCTCATTGGCTGGAGCATCTAGGAGGAACTAAAATGGCTAATTATGCATTGATAACTGGATATTGGTGAGTGTTCACATATTTTCTAATATTCTAAAGTCATGGAGACAGGGTAGGATAAACTGGACTCCATCGCCTTGCATAGTAATTCGCGACCTGCCTGTCGTGCAATAAACATTGACACTATACTAACTCTAATTCAGTTTCTCCTAGTAATGTCCCGTAAAATGTATTGTCCTGTACATGATCACAAACAAAAAACATCAGTCCAAAAATGAAGCCACATGCAATAGCTCAAACTTGATCTATTGTATCAGCTGCAAGACATGCAACGCACAATACATAGGTCAAACGAAGAGAAAGATCAAGGATTGCATGCGAGAGCACTTCAGATCCGCAGTCACGAAAAGCAAAATCAGTGATGTACCCAAACATTTCAACAAACCAGGTCACAATGGGGCCGAAGACATGGAGTTCACAACTATGGACTACATACATGACACCCTGAGAGTAAATCAGCCAAGGAACTCTGGCTCAAAATTGAATACAATTGGATACACCAGGCACCACAAGGCCTCAACACGATGGACAGTAGATACGGTAGATAGGGCTACATAATGCCACGTCCAGAATTTTTTCTGCCAGACACACCCCACCGGGAACGCGAGACAAAGATGTCAAGCAAAAAGATTTTTGATCTAATGAATTACATTCCACCCTATCACCACGAGGCGACTGAAATGTGACGGCGACCTGAAATTAAATTATTCCATTAAATCACCTTTACAAAAAAAACCCAACAATTACACCCCCAAAAAGTGGGGTAAAACTAACTGCGATTGGCCAGTAATAGCCTGATGATATTGTACGCAATTGAAACTGCTGGTATGACCGAGAAACATCATAACGTCTGGGAAAACATTGCATATCCACTGTTTAATTCCTGCTTACACACAGGGGGGCACCACCAAAACACCCTTCACTATAACCAGAATCATTAAGAGACAGACGGCGCCACCAGAACCAAATTACACTCTGGTCCCCCACCACAGAGAGCCTGACTCACATATAACAAGCCTACCTATAGGCTGAGACAGGTTCCCGCCACCCTTTGTCTCAATCTACACCAATTAGGGTCAGCACATAACAACATGTGACTGACCACAGCCAGTGGAAGCTGCGCTATGAAGGTGACCGGAATAAATTAACTCACACGCCGCCCGCCCGCCGAGAGAATGACGTCACATACCAGCAGTTGCTCAAGCGGATCGCTCGTCTTTTCACAAATATGAACATTCGAATCAACAATTACAACTGACCATAGAACTAGTCTTCTCTGAACTGACTTAGTGTTAATAACATTGGATGATTAACATAATCACCGTTACCAGAACGGCGGGAGAACTGAACCAATAACAGGCCGGTTGGCATGTAAAGCCAACAACCCGACCAATCAGAAACAAGCTTACAGGACTGAATTGGAGGAGCTATAAAATAGCACCCCCGACCCCAATCCCTCTAGAGTGGTCGTGTCAGTGGTATGTGTTTTGTGATATTTTTTGCCACGTCTACTGCATATAATCACCGTAACCGTACTGACAGTTTGTTTATTGTTATGAATAATCATTTTGTTGAAAATACGGACCTGCACATGGATAAACGCCTATTGTCAAGGCTTTCGCGCAATCATGTAGTTTGGGGTGGTTTGTGCAGCCACGTACTTGTTTTACATGGATTGGCAACCGGCCGCCTGTGGCCCGTAGGTGTTGGACTCGGCATTGTCTTCAGGGTTCTTTCTGTAGCCAGAAGGCGGCGCTACAGTCGCCGACGTGTTGCCATTTTTTCACACCATGCGGCGCCACGTTCGCGCGCTCGGAAATAGGTGTCAATGGCATTTATCACTCATTTATATCAACATTATTATTTTTGTATGCTTGTCTCTTTTGTTTGTGTGCCAATCTTGCCCCACTCCCCCCAAAATCCATCATTTCTGAGTAACGCCCTCCTCTAAATTCACCCAAACTCTGCCATTAGTTTGGAAACTCCCAGAAGGGCTAGAAATGTAATATTAACTGTTCTAAGCAGGTTGCACATAGGGCAAGAAAGCAAAATACTTTAGAAAGGCCTGGTTGAGTGGGAATATTTTTGAAACTTTGACTTTTCACCGGTGAACCCATCAAAATCAGTCATTTTTCAGTGGTGCTGTCATCTAAAGTCACCCAAACTCTGCCATTAGTTTGGAAAAACCCAGAAGGGCTAGCAATATAATTTCAACTGTTCTGAATAGGTATTATATTGGGGAAGACAGCTAAATACTTTAGAAAGGCCTTATTTAGTGGGAATATTTTTGAAACTTTGACTTTTCACCGGTGAACCCGTCAAAATCAGTCATTTTTCAGTGGCGCCATCATCTAAAGTCACCCAAACTCTGCCGTTAGTTTGGAAACTCCCAGAAGGGCTAGAAATGTAATTTGAACTGTTCTGAATAGGAATTATATTGGGGAAGACAGCTAAATACATTAGAAAGGCCTGATTGAGTGGGAATATTTTTGAAACTTTGACTTCACACTGGCGAACCCCACAAAATCAGTCATTTTTCAGTGGCGCCATCATCTAAAGTCACCCAAACTCTGCCGTTAGTTTGGAAACTCCCAGAAGGGCTAGAAATGTAATTTGAACTGTTCTGAATAGGAATTATATTGGGTGAGACAGCTAAATACATTAGAAAGGCCTGATTGAGTGGGAACATTTTTGAATCTTTGACTTTTCACTGGTGAACCCCTCAAAATCAGTCATTTCTTGGTGGCGCCGCCATCTAAAGTCACCCAAACTCTGCCATTAGTTTGGAAAAACCCAGAAGGGCTAGGAATGTAATTTCAACTGTTCTGAATAGGAATTATATTGGGTGAGACAGCTAAATACATTAGAAAGGCCTGATTGAGTGGGAATATTTTTGAATCTCTGACTTTTCACTGGCGAACCCCACAAAATCAGTCATTTTTCAGTGGCACCGTCATCTAAAGTCACCCAAACTCTGCCACTAGTTTAGAGAAACCCAGAAGGGCTAGGAATGTAATTTCAACTGTTCTGAATAGGAATTATATTGGGTGAGATAGCTAAATACATTAGAAAGGCCTGATTGAGTGGGAATATTTTTGAATCTCTGACTTTTCACTGGCGAACCCCACAAAATCAGTCATTTTTCAGTGGCGCCATCATCTAAAGTGACCCAAACTCTGCCGTTAGTTTGGAAAAACCCAGAAGGGCTAGGAATGTAATTTCAACTGTTCTGACTAGGTATTATATTGGGGAAGACAGCTAAATACTCTAGAAAGGCCTTATTCAGTGGGAATATTTTTGAAACTTTGACTTTTCACCGGTGAACACCTCAAAATCAGTCCAAACTCAGTGACGCCGTCATCTAAAGTCACCCAAACTCTGCCATTAGTTTGGAAAACCCAGAAGGGCTAGGAATATAATTTTAACTGGTCTGAATAGGTATTATATTGGGCAAGACAGCTAAATACTTTAGAAAGGCCTGATTGACTGGGAACATTTTTGAAACTTTGACTTTTCACTGGTGAAGACCTCAAAATCAGTCAAAACTCAGTGATGCCGTCATCTTAAGTCACCCAAACTCTGCCATTAGTTTGGAAAAACCCAGAAGGGCTAGGAATGTAATTTCAACTGTTCTGAATAGGAATTATATTGGGCGGGACAGCTAAATACATAAGAAAGGCCTGATTGAGTAGGAATATTTTTGAATCTCCGACTTTTCACTGGCGAACCCCACAAAATCAGTCATTTCTCGGTGGCGCCATCATCTAAAGTCACCCAAACTCTGCCGTTAGTTTGGAAAAACCCAGAAGGGCTAGGAATGTAATTTCAACTGTTCTGACTAGGTATTATATTGGGGAAGACAGCTAAATACTTTAGAAAGGCCTTATTTAGTGGGAATATTTTTGAAACTTTGACTTTTCACCGGTGAACCCGTCAAAATCAGTCCAAACTCAGTGACACCGTTATCTAAAGTCACCCAAACTCTGCCATTAGTTTGGAAAAACCCAGAAGGGCTAAGAATGTAATTTCAACTGTTCTGAGTAGGTATAACTTTAGGCAAGACAGCTAAATACATAAGAAATGCCTGATTGAGTGGGAACATTTTTGAATCTTTGACTTTTCACTGGTGAACCCCTGAAAATCAGTCATTTCTCGGTGGCGCCATCATCTAAAGTCACCCAAACTCTGCCATTAGTTTGGAAAAACCCAGAAGGGCTAGGAATATAATTTTAACTGTTCTGAATAGGTATTACATTGGGGAAGACAGCTAAATACTGTAGAAAGGCCTGATTGACTGGGAACAATTTTGAAACTTTAACTTTTCACCGGTGAAGACTTCAAAATCAGTCAAAACTCAGTGGCGCCATCATTTAAAGTCACCCAAACTCTGCCATTAGTTTGGAAAAACCCAGAAGGGCTAAGAGTGTAATTTCAACTGTTCTGAGTAGGTATCACATTGGGCAAGACAGCTAAATACTTCAGAAATTCCTGATTGAGTGAAAACATTTTTGAAACTTTGACTTTTCGGCAGTGAACCCCTGAAAATCAGTCATTTCTCAGTGGCGCCATCATCTAAAGTCACCCAAACTCTGCCATAAGTTTGGAAAAACCCAGAAGGGCTAATAATGTAATTTCAACTGTTCTGAGTAGGTATCACATTGGGCAAGACAGCTAAATACTTTAGAAAGGCCTGGTTGACTGGGAATATTTTTGAAACTTTGACTTTTCACTGGTGAACACCTCAAAATCAGTCATTTCTCGGTGGTGCCGTCATCTAAAGTCACCCAAACTCTGCCATTAGTTTGGAAAACCCAGAAGGGCTAGGAATATAATTTTAACTGTTCTGAATAGGTATTATATTGGGCAAGACAGCTAAATACTTTAGAAATGCCTGATTGTCTGGGAACAATTTTGAAACTTTGACTTTTCACTGGTGAAGACCTCAAAATCAGTCAAAACTCAGTGACGCCGTCATCTTAAGTCACCAAAACTTTGCCATTAGTTTGGAAAAACCCAGAAGGGCTAAGAATGTAATTTCAACTGTTCTGAGTAGGTATCACATTGGGCAAGACAGCTAAATACTTCAGAAATGCATGGCAGTATAGTAGAGGGGACAGTATGGTGGAGGGACAGTATGGTTGAGGGACAGTATGGTGGAGGGACAGTATGGTGGAGGGTAAGTATAGTGGAGGGACAGTATGGTTGAGGGACAGTATGGTGGAGGGGCAGTATGGTTGAGGGATGTGGGGATGTAGGCTGTAGGGATATAGGGATGTATATATGTGGAGATTTTGGGATGTAGGATGTAGGGATGTAGGGTGTAGGGTAGTATAGTGGAGGGGCAGTATGGTAGAGGGGCAGTATGGCGAAGGGGCAGTATGGTGGAGGGGCAGTATGGGAGAGGAACAGTATGGTGGAGGGGCAGTATAGTGGAGGGGCAGTGTAGTAGAGGGGCAGTATGGGAAAGGGGTAGTATTGTGGAGGGGCAGTATGATAGAGGGGCAGTATGGTGGAGGGGCAGTATGATGGAGGGGCAGCATGGTGGAAGGGCAGCATGGTAGAGGGGCAGTATGGTGGAGAGGTAGCATGGTGGAGGGGCAGTATGGTGGAGGGGCAGTGTAGTAGAGGGGCAGTTTAGTAGAGGGGACAGTATGGTGGAGGGCCAGTATGGTTGAGGGACAGTATGGTGGAGGGACAGTATGGTGGAGGGTAAGTATAGTGAAGGGACAGTATGGTTGAGGGACAGTATGGTGGAGGGGCAGTATGGTTGAGGGACAGTATTGTTGAGGGACAGTATGGTGGAGGGACAGTAGGCCTATAGGTGGCGGGGTAGTATGGCAGAGGGGCAGTATGGGCCCCAGGTGTCAAGAATGCTAGTTCATAAATTTACCACTAGGGAACCAAAAGTTCTGCTTCATTGACACTAGGGGCGCCACTAGAAGTCTTGTAGTTCCAATAAACGCCACTAGGAGATGTTGAATGCAGCCAAGGCGAACACATTGCAGAAAAAACACAGAGATAAGCCAGGTTTCCTATCCATAGAGTATAGGTCCGTGGTGCAGCTTAGTGTTTCCCTCTACGTTTTTGCTCTTGGATTTGGCACGGAGCTCGCTGTTTTCTCACACATCATTGGTTGCCTATCTCTGTAAAGTCCAATCTGGTTGGATGTTGAGAATGCACTTTCGTCGGCACATCGCACTGCCTGGCAAACTGACCTCGCTGACCTAGTTCGCATGGTCCCTCCTATTAATCTGACATAACACAGAAGACGTAAGTGGGAACTTGGGGAATTTTGTGTCACCCCTATAATTTAATAAACATTAAATAAACAATACAAAATTGATAAAAAGAAAAATTGTTACAGCGAGAGGGTGTGAGTACATGATACCAGGTCGGCTGTAGCTCGGTGACTGAATGTCATGACCATACATCTTGTTGAGGACGATAATGGCACTTATATAATTCTCTATAGTCCTGTAAGATACGGATGATGAAAGAAATACAACATATTTACACAGCAAATCCTCCGAGTAGGGAATTGGATTATACAAGATACTCTGCGAAAAGGTGAGAAACTTCTTCCATTGAAAGACCCGTGCCCTCCATGTGTTGTTCGCCCAAACATGAGCGCGAGCTGTAGAGGCCCTTCTGTCCAATTCCTGCCGATATCGCAATATCTCTGCAACAAAAACAATTTCTTGGTGACTTAGGGTTGCCACAATCGCTGATTAATCTTGAAAAAGCGTCGGCTTGGATGTTATAAACACCCAGAATGTGTGAAGCAGCAATGGTGCAGTTATTGATTACGCATAACCAAAATATAATTCGCAGGATATTCATTGAATCCTCATTCCTGCTCCAGCCGGAGTTTAACGCCACCACCACCTGAGTATTGTCTGTTACAAATAAGACTCTGGAATTTCTCCAGGAATTTCCCCATCTCAAAAAACATTCAATCACAGGGTATAATTCTTGTACATTGATATTAGTGGGGCACAGCAATAAAGTATCCGTACGCCAATGACCATGTTCATCATTTTTGGCTTGAGACTTCAGCCAACTTCCTGCTAGCCAGTCATTACCCAAAGTGGCTCCATAGCCACTTCCTGAAGCATCAGTGTAAACTATATGAGATGGAGAATTGTTGGAAATGATATTGACCGCACCATTAAACCAACTCGAAAAATCTTCCACCAATTCAGGTCTTTCCTGAATTCAGTCGATAGCCTGATGTAACGCTTCCCCTCAGGGAAGTTGGTAAGAAGGTTGATTACGCGACGGGAGAAAGTTCTTCCCCCTCTGACAACTAAAGGACAATGGGCTAGTACACCACAGAGATGCTGGAGTTGGTAGCATGTCGCTCGCGAACGACCATCATAAAACGCTAACTCGGCCTCTAGTTTACCAATCTTGTCCTCTGGGAGCCTCAACTCAATAGTCGTAGAATCAATTGTGATACCTAAGTACTGTTGACATCTGCTGGGTGATCTTATTCTATTGTATGAAAGATAAACCCCCAGACTCCTTAGAGTTGTGTGAAGGAATAACTGAGCGTTTCTACAAGACTCAAAAGAATCCCTGACAACTAGAAAGTCCTCCAAGTAGTTGTATCAAACATAATCTGAGGCACATAAGAATCTAGTTACACAATCCGCCAGTCTGTTGAATATGAAGGGCGTTGCCCGAGTACCGAATGACAAAAAATTGTCTTCCATAAAGTAATCGCGATGGGCCTCCGTCCAATACAGTCCCTGGTAATTACGATCATATGGCCTAATAGCAACGGAGCGGTAGGCCGCTGTTATGTCAGTAACCGCCATGGCATCATTGCTACTAAGATCCACCATGTTCAAATGGGTGAAGCTAAAATGTTGCAATGTGGAGTCCATATAGGCATTTATCGAGATACCTTTAGGTCTACTTGCATCCGTTATGGGAAGATAACCCCCACCCGACTTCTTGACTGCGCCCATGGCATGGACACAGTGTGGTATATAATGAACCTTGGACAATTTACCGTCCTGCAATTCACTAGCAATAATACCTTCTACAAACGTGCCAGCTTCAGAGTCGGGAGATACATAATTGGTACAACAACAACCATGAACATTTGTATGAGGATCAACAATTTTGAATCCAGTTAAAACACCATCAAGTACAAAATGGGTATCAATATCTACGTTTTGTTGACCGAAACTCTCTCGGATCCACCCATAAGCATGTTCAACCACCCCTTCGGCTTGAACTGGGCTCTAACATTTCCTACAAAATGTGGGCAAGTTATGTCAAACAAGGGTGCATAGTGGGAGTAAGCATGTAACAGATCAGAAAAACTGGGAGATGCACATAACTCTTCTGACCATTGAAATACATTGTCACAATCATCACCAATCAAAGTACGATAATCAAAGTCTTCAATACAAGTTTTGTGGTCATGGGCAAAAGGCTCAATGCCATCAAAACAGTCACTTGATTCCCCAGTCACACGATGAACCACATCACCCGATAAGTCTGATGCACTGGAGGTGAGAATTTGATTACTTGATGAATCTTGCATGACTGTGGGGGTGATGTTTGTACGTATCGGATATGCCTGTGAGCATTGTCTCTCATCATTTCATGACGTCTTGGTTTTTGTCTCAGTGTCAGTCTTTTCATAACGGTTCTTGTCTTGTTCACATGCCCTGGCCTTGTGATTTCCCCGACAGGTAGCGCACACATGGCCACGACTACACGAGGCCAAGTCACAGAAACTGTAATTGTATCTCCCGCACACGTCGTCCGGGCACTTACATGTTGACTTGCTTCTACCATACTTCTTGGGTGTTCACTTCATGGACACTGTGTTTTCCACAGACAGAAAGGAACTCGTGTTCCGCTACGATAAACTCACTCAATCTATCATTCAGCACCATGCTGATGACTGCATGTTTGTATTTAGCTAGGGCCTCGCTCGTGAAGACATTGGTCATGCCCTTTAGACATACAAACTTGAAATGGCGAAGGTAAGCAGCGGGAGTAACATTAGGAAGATTAGCACAAATTAGACAGTCCATCACAGAAGCCATACCAAAGATTAACTCTCTATCTGACATCTCGTCATATTTTTTGTCGGACAGGTGGTGATAATCCAGTCTCAACCAGTGCCGAGACCGCTTACGTCTAGTAGAATCACTCAAAAGTTGGAGACCAAATAACCAATCTTGGTCATGATGAATACCTTGTGGAGGGGTTCCAGGCATCACTATGCCGTCCGGGGGCGTCTGCTCCTTTACTACATACCCATGCCGTATTTACTGTAAATATGTACCGTTTTGACATATAACGTAAAAATACTGTACGGACCACTGGTCCATACACTAATATACGGATCAACTTGCTAAACACGTTTATTAACATATCGGTTGTTAAAAATTAAATTAATGATTTAAAATTTTTTTGGGGTATATAGTAAATATATAACGTCCAACCATGCTTGTACAAGTCACAGAACTCGATGATAATGGAACTCGGCATAAATGCCTGGTTCCGTACAAACTGTAAATTACCATCTCGTTCTGTGACTTGTACAGCATGGTCAGGATGTTCTATATAAATAGCTAAGCTTGCAATGTTAAGCCCTGCCGCTGCCAATCCGGTCTGTAAGAACGAATGGTCACTATACTGTGCCGCCCCCGTATGCCTAGCACCAGCTGGTAGAGTCAGTTGACATTGCTGCCTGTTGATGCCGCTACGGTTGGTTGGTCACCTGGAATGTGCTACGTTGGTCGTGGTGCTGCATACTGTTGTACTGCGTTTTGGAGTCGGGCATTGTCCAAAGACAATAGCTTGAGTTCTCTCTCCAAGGCTGCCATTTCTTCCTTCTCTAGGAGCTCCTGATGAAGCTTTCTAGCTTTCTTCACTTGCTGAAGTAGTAACTCCTTTTGTGTATCGCGTTGTATCTCTCTCTCCAAATCCTAGGCAGGTTCATAATTTGAGGCCGAGTCACCAGTGGCCGGTGCCTGTTCCTCCTTGGTTATGAACTTGAAACCCCTGAGGTGGATTCACCTGGTGGTGGTTAGATGAACTAGAGGAGTGCGAAGAGACCTCTGTCCATTAATAACTTAAATAAGGACACCTCATTTATAACCGACTGGGAGGGAGGGTGGGTTGACTTGTTGGCTGTGACCCTGGCTGGTCAGCCACGATGTATGTGTGTCGCTCAGTCTCACGTAACTGTCTAGAAAACAGGAGCTGTTTCAGAAACCAGGTTTTCCTCATGGTTTCGACAGTTTCTTAGGTGAATCAGCATTCTTTGGAGTGTGTGTGTGCACACTTTTTAGGTTAATATTTTTGAGTGCAACTCTATAACACTTGTCTAACTTTACAGGAAGTATATTTGACAGGGAACTTTGTTAGTCTTGGCTGAGGAGTCGGGATCAAATCAATGTTGGGAACTCCTTTGAGGAAATTAAAGCTCCGATTCCCAAAATCGGGCTCTGATTTCCTCGAAAAATCTCTGTAAATCGGCCCCCGATTTCCTTGAAGGAGTTCCCAATATTGCGCAATCATGCCCTGAAGTCACTTGAATTAAAAAATAGAATCTGTAGTTGCTATCTTCAGGACTGTGCAGAAAGATCCCTTGTTTCACAAAAGACATAACAAAAACACACCTACATCTGCTCTAGTGATAATATTGTATATTGTGTATGTCTGGTAGTTTAGAATGTTACTTACAATTCGTTTGCTGACTTGGAAGTTTTTGTCATTCTCATGGCCCATGTAGTAATGCTGCCTGACGAAGTACCCGATTAGAATCCCGATAACCATCGAAATCACCATCAACAGGAGCAGAATATTCTGCCGAAGAGCCTTTTTTATCCTTCGGAGTAGACAAATAAGTTCATCCTGATTATTTTCACTCTAATTCAATTTCAGAAAGCACCGGAACCCTGTGTTAAAATCTTTTTGATTTACTCTGTGCCCCCAGAACGCCCCCCCCCTCTCTCGTTCAGAAAAGGGGACTCAGTGCGGTCCATAACTTATAAAAGAGCCCATAACTGACACAAATTACTTGGTTTGCGAGTTTTGGACATTCGTCAGGTCAATAACCATCAAAATGTCCATAACTCGCAAAACCTCAATTCATCCTCAAAAAGAAATGAACATAGAAATATACATATAAATATTCATAGAAAACACGGGCTTGTGAAATTGACATCTCATGCGGCCCGATATATAAAAAATATTGATACTGCATGACTGGGGCAGCCGAGCCATCCAACACTGGAAGTGGTCCCCCACACTACTCGCTCAGGAAGAGTAGTGGTCACGCCATCTAGGATGGACATGTGAAGAGATGTGACATGTGAAAAATTGAAAACATTGACTTGTTGCATGAAAGTGATCAACATTGTCATGTCATTCCATTTTTTTATTTATTTAATTTTTTTTATTATCAGTGCCTCTCAACACAGGTTAAGTTTTTCAGGCACATCTGAATCAGAAACAACAATACATTAATCCGGTATACATTATACAGTCGATTTCCAGGAAGAGTACAGAGTAATATAAAGATAGAGATAAATTAATGAGATGAAAAGAGGTAATAATCATAGTTCGACTTCCACCTTCCCTGATAAAAATAGGTCCTATTTTTTTAGTTCAGTTTTTAGTCTTCTTTTGGATGTTTCTTTTTCAGCAATGTTTTGTACTTCTTCTGTGAGGGCATTCCAAGCCCTAGCACCTCTTTGATAGGGACTGTTGTAAACGGTCGCACAGCGGGTGGTTGATATTTTAAATAATGTCTTTTGTCAGGTTCTTGTCCTTCTGGTAGCGGTATCAACCCAATCCAAATTAGTTTTATTTTTAAACATTATACAAAGCAATTGAATAGTTCGTCTACTCTCTAACGTATCTAGATTACACAAATTACTCATGGCAGCTACAGATAAATATCTAGATCTTTGTCCTAACAGTATACGTAAACCTCTGTTATGTAACTTCTGAAGCTGATGCAAGTCACGCTTTCTAAAACTATTAAATAAACAAGAACAATACTCCATGTGAGGAATCACAGTGCTTGTGTAGACACTTCCGGCTGCTTCTGGAGTTAGGCAGTGGCGAATCTTTGAGAATTTAAACAATTTATTACTAACATTTTTAATAACTTCGTTAACATGTGGGATCCAACTGAGTGTGTCATCCATGAAAATACCTAGATATTTATATTTCTTACATACATCCAGTCGGGTATCATTCATATACAGATCCAAATTTCCAACATTTTTTAATTTTGCCTCAGTACACACACACATTACTTTCGTTTTCTTAATATTTATAGTCAGGCCATTATTAGAACACCAGGTCGACATTGCAGTTATGTCCGTTTATAAATCAGAGACAGCATCACAAAGTTTATTTTTGGAATTAAATATGACCAAATCGTCAGTGTATTGTATAAATTTTGACAGGTTAATACTATTTCCTAAATCATTTACGAATGAAATAAATAAGAGTGGTTCTAGAACACTTCCTTGTGATCTATGTTTGCTGTGTCTGACAGATTACTATTTACTTTCACAGATTGCTCTCTATTACTCAAGTAATCACATAACTAATTAACTACATTGTCTGGCACCTTTAACAGCTTGCTCAATTTTAATACTAATAAATAGACTAATAGAGTCGAAGGCCTTGCTATAATCGACATAACATAAAACAGTATAATTTCCTTTACTTCGTGCTTCATATAATTCTTTACTAGACAAAAAATTGTATCTCCAGTGCTTCTTTTCGGCCTAAACCCATACTGATTATTTTCCAAGATGTTAGCATCATTTAATAGTTCATATAATCGACCATGTACTAATTTCTCTAGAATTTTACTCGGCAAGTTTAACAAAGAAATGGGACGCCAGTTATCTATGGATTTACTGTTTCCACCTTTAGGGATAGGGACTACAGTTGCCCTCTTCTAGGTGGATGGGAAGGTTTCCTTTTCAAGGGAAACATTGCACAGATGTACAAAATTATGTTTTAATATTTCAATACTATCTATTACTACTTTAGATGAGATGTCTTGTAAGCCACTGGTCTTATGCAGGCTTATACCCTTAAGTTTTTCGTTGATCTCAGTGGCATTAAACTCTATTATAAAATTAAACATAGCCGGATCACTGTCAATACCTTTCAGTGATTCAGTGTTTTTCTTTATTCCGGTTTCATCTAATTTACTAAATGACACTGATCCAACTTTAGCAAAAAATATGTTTATGTAATCTGGTAGGTCTTCATTTGTTATTAATTTACCATTTTCTTCTAATACACAGAATTCCTTTTCTACCATGGGATTAATTATGTCATTGATTAAACTCCAAAATTTCTTTGGTTGACCTCTGGTTTCAACAAGTTTCTGTTTGCAAAATTCACTTTTCTCTTTTTTGAGTTTGCTTCGGACTTCTCTGTTTATTCTTCGGATTTCTTTTAACAACAATACACTCTTGGTTTCATTGTATCTTTTAACTATATCTCTTCCATGTTTGATCAGATTTAATAGGTTGACCGACATCCAGTTTGGTTTACTATCCTTAAATTTGGTTTTCCTAATGGGACAATGTCTGTCCAGAAAAAGTCGGATCTTGTCTAACCAGAAACTCCAGAGGAAATCAACATCATGTGATTCAAAGAAAGAATCCCAGTCTTCTTCTAATAAAAAATCACCGAAATCCTTTAAATCATATTTTTTATAATTACGTCCTTTAAACTCTATTGTCTTTTTTGGTCTACTTTTATATTTTTTTACAGCTAGAACCGGATAGTGGTCACTTAGCATGTCATCAAGAGGACCTGCACTTAAAACATGGACACTGTTGCTATAAATATGGTCAATGATTGTTCCACCGTTAGGATTTGGCCTAGTGATATTATTAATTAGTTGTTTTAATCCATTTTGTCTAGTAAAATTTTGCATAATTTTGAAATCTGTACTCTGTGACTTTTTTGCGTCAACATTTGTGTCCCCTACTATCCAAACTTCTCTGTTTACAAGTTCATCAGAATTCACAATATCGCTTAACTTATCATAGAATAGCATAGCTGATTTGGGAGGCGGTTTATAACAGGTTATTATTGCCATCTTTTTTACATTAGGTTTATCAATAAGGATTACTAGGATTTCGTAGTCTTCACAACTATCGCTTAGTTTCTCACAACATGTACTGTATTGACTAAATTCATCTAACACATAGCAACAACCAGTTTTTTGGTCCAACCTGTAGAGCTTATAGCCAGGTAAAGAAACCATGGAATCATCGTATTGTTTATGCAGGAGTGTTTCTGTTAAACATATAAATTGTGTACCCTTAAAGGCCAAATAGACTTCATCCTTTTTGGAAAAGAGACTGCGAATGTTCTGTCCCACAATCTTAATCCCCCCTTGTTTAACATTGTAGAATTGCATGTGAACTAGTGACAATGTGATGAAAAGAGAAATGAGAAAAAGATAAAGGGAAGAAACCCTAGAACAACCCAGCCATATACCGTATATGGTTTGGTTCGAAAACTATCCAACCACTGAAAAATTTCAGTGATTTGGGTAGTTTTAATTAGATGAGGTGAAAATGGGATAAAACAGAGATGAAGTAGTGTAACTTGAATCGTTCATACTCCAGTATCTGTAAGTTATGTCGTTGGTACCTCCAACGATATAGCAGGCGCGGTAGTTTACTCCATACTTCCTGGCTGCACGTATTTCCATGACAGCTTGTTTTGATAACTTACTTATGCCTCCACCGGGAAAGAACAACACCGTTGTATCCGACCTGTGCAACGATAGCAAATAATCCATGTTCCTAGCCCGGGAATCCCCCACTATGAGATATCTTAAGTCAGTGTGCGCCATTTCACTACAATAACCCAAATCCGCGTACAGTTTACTGGGCACGTAGTGGGTCCACTGTAGCTAATAGCTCGTTTCTCAGCTCACATAGAAGTAGACCACATCTATTTTTACCATTGATGTTGACCATTTTGACTGTGTGTTCTAGGACTGCACCGGAACCCCAATATGGATCTTTAGATCCTTCAATGAGCATGTGCGGGAAGGTTTGTTTAATGCGGTCTCCCAGGCCTGTGTGTTGGACGAATTTACATCTCATTAACTGCTTCAGTAGTCCCTCTTTCTTTTGCTCCCAGCTATCATTACTTGGTGGACTAATGTCGTGACTTCGTCGCTTTGCCTCAGGACCATCTCTTACATTCATAATCCCAAAGGCTGAACGATAATCTTTTACTGTCAGTGCCTTACCATATTGAAACGCCTGTTCAACACAGTGGAAAGTGAGTTCATTTTGCGAGTTGTCCCCTACACCATTTGTCTTTATCGTTGTAGGATAAAAATTGCTAAGATATGCTAGTTTGCCTCCAAAGACTATGCCACATGGGGCTGAGTAAACGTCCGAATCAAACGTACCCACTTGACTACTTTGTGCACAAGCCGCGTTTACACCAGGCCCAGACGCTTTTGTTGACCCAGTTGGTCCTTGATTGGATTGACCTTCGTGTTGAGGGGTCACTTGACCATCTGTAGCCCTTTCGGGAGCAGGCCATTCATTTGGTGTATCCCGGGGGTTAGTCAGCGTTGTCACTACCTCAGTGTCTCTGATTTTCGTTACCTGTTGACTTGTCTGATATTGAGAATGACGCAGCAGTGATTCCTCATTTTTCCGCTTTTTGAGGAGATCGTCAGGTAGCAGGGCATCCTCGATTTTTTCGATATCCTTTAGTGGTATTTCCACCTGATCAATCGTTAGACTAAACTCTTGCATGGACACATTACTGCCAATTCTAGTCTGATACCCATATAACATATGCATTAATCCACATTGTTTTCGAACGTATGTGGGTTCATCGGCTAGTAGTTTGATTTTGCCTAGTGTTGAGTGGATTGCTTTGTAGGCATTTGACAGTAGCTTGTTCCTCGCAGTTATGATTGAGCAGGCGATTAAGATCGGGAGGGGCCTGTCAGTCGTTGGTTTGCGATATGGTGTAATCCTGCTGATATTCAGGACTTCTCCCGGCCCAAGCCAAACACCCATCTCAGAGCATAGAAAATGGACGACCCCGTGTAGATCCTCATCGTATTCAGAGCTCATACCTACAATGATTATGTTCCTCTCCCTAGAAGGGACATTATATCTAGTATTACCATTATCATATCTCAGTCTTTCATTGCTGGTTCTACCATCGGTCGTGTTACCCTGTTTTTCATCAGACCCCAATTCCCCTATTTTGTTTGTCAGTTCATCGAGTTTTCTATACATGTCTTGGAATTCCACCTTGCGGATATCACTTTCCTTTTTTGCATTTACATGTACCTCTCTCAGTTCAGCATTAATGGAATCAATAAATTTGGCTGTGCCTTGACTGAGAATATGAACTTGGGTATCTAGGGCATCAATTCGTTTGGACTGGGTCTGGAGGCCCTCAATTATGCAATTTTTCAGTTCAGCAAAGTCCTGTTTTGTAACCGGTAGATTCAAGTTTTCTTGGTCTCCCATTACAGATATGTTCTCCGGTTTACATCGCTTTTGGATATGTGTTGAGGGGGAAGCCTCAGAGCCCGGGGTTGACTGTGCGGAACGTATACGTTTCCTATTTTCCTCAGTGTCATTAGGAGTACACTCTAGCGCTTGGCTATTGCCTGGTAGCGGTGGGCGATAATCAGTGCACGGCTCGGCGTCCGTACTATCGCAGAGGTCAGTCACTTTGAATACTCACAGTATTATTAGGGCACAGCTCACGTTTTCATGAAAAAGGTAGGATGATCCACGGGTACTTGCTACATATGTATGACACTCTTATTACATTGTTGAAAGCGTTAGTCCATTGAAACTCTGTCTACTCCACTTGGGGCCGCACACACCGCGTCCTCACCCTGCTACCGCCATCACCTCCATTCCAGGAGACTATATTACCTATATTGAGTAAACTAAAGTTAGGAAAGTACAGGTACGAGACTCATGGACAAACAACCATAGAAGACAAAGTCTCAATAAAAAACTGTGCATTGACAATGCTGTAGAAGGGGGATGTAGTAGATTCGTGAATGGCAGCATTGCTGAGTGACTCACCATAAGTAAGTCATAAACTCAATCATGTGGTAACATCAATCCACCATCTCGTCTCTGCCATGTGAACATATACCTGTAACTGTTAGACCTCTCTATAAAGAACCTTATACTATCAAATCTCAATAGAATCATTTAAACCTTTCCCATATTTCCTTGGGGCAGGGAACCAGTCTCTGCTTGTTCCCAAGTGCTGGCTGACTATATCATCCGTGACTTGCAGTGAACAGCCTATACTATGGTTTGCCATGTTAGAGGTCTCATACACTGCCCTCATAGTTAGGAGAAATCAGAAAACTACTCTATGAAATTTTATTTTAAGTATGAATTCACATATACTATAAGAGGATATAAATATTCAAAGAAGAATAGCAGGTTCAATATTTTCCTGACACGAGAATCTCACTCTCGAGTCATTTCAATTCCTATGTCTAATTATGGTTTACTCTGGTAGAAACTCAAAACAGATCCAACAGAATTCTAGTTTACTAGATATACATAGTAAGCAATAATTGGGAGAGCATGGGCGAATTGAATTATAGCTCTCGTTTTCCTTGTGTGTGTGTGTGTGTGTGTGTGTGGGGGGGGGGGGGGGGGTGCGTTTTCCATGTCACTCTGCGTACATCCTTGGAACATTCAAGACGTCTAAATACCCCGTGACAATTCAATTCACAGAATAAATCAAGTACATGATAGAATAAATGTAGAAGGAGATTAAAAGTGAGATGAAAGGGTAGACTTACTTCTGGCCGGTTGTTAGGGGCGGCTGGTTCCCGGTAGTAATCATCTTCAAGGTTTTAAACGTTAGACTGGACCTGGAGCAACATTGATATCTTAAATTGCAGGCAGCATTAAAAAGTTATGTAGTTGGGGGTCATTTCATCAGCCCCATTATCATTTTCAGCCTACCGATTTTTGAGTATTGTTTTTTTTATTTTTACCAAAAGAACCAAAAGAAGACTAAAGGACCGGTTCCATCAGCACCTTTATCGCATCAAGTATGCCCACCTCGACATGGATATGGGGCACCACTTCAACACCGAGGGCCATATGGGCCTCGATGATGTATGTATTACCGTACTGGACTTCATACATCACGCCCCTGACTCAGAGGCCGCACAATACTTGAGAAACTGCATTAAAAGGAATTGGATGTTCAGAATATGGACCCAAATCCCATATGGTCTTAACCTGAAAGATGCTCCCATCTATTAGAGCTCGGGGTCAACCATAATCCCACCTGTACTAATCCCATTGCCTCGTCGAAAAATTTGTATGTTACCAGATTAGTGACTACTACTCTACAGTTTAGTGGAGAGTCCCTTTCCAGCTAACCCTGACCCCTACCCTGACCCCTACCCATCCAGGTTGATACTAGATATCTCTGACTTTATTAAACTTGAATAAAGTTTGGGAATCTACTTTTCCAGTACTTTCCCCAAGTGTGACAAGGTCACATGCCAAACTTTAAGATGTCTGAAGAGTCTGATTCGGATAAAACCTTGATCCCCACCCCACACTGTCAAACTCTGACAGTTCCCCTAACCCTAAACCCTTTGGGCTAGCCTGTATGCTATCTGGTCTATCTTTAGCATCAGAGAGTGCCCACAATAGTGTGACATCACTGTTGTGAAGGGTGGTTGTTATGCGGCGGTGTTCTTTATGACACCGTTTACCTGGAGGTTTGATGAGTTATTGTCACTTTCAATGTAGCATCGATTAACTTTAGAAGTGTTTTTGCCTTGTTTTTTTTTTAACCATAAAAGTTAAGGACAGCTGTCTGGGGCCTAGCCACTCCCATAAAGGATGGGTGTTAGTGGCAGTGTGTCTGGCTAGAGGACCGGCACATGATGGCTGAAACTGATAATTCAAGTTTGTAATCATGCAATATGATACATAATCATAAATATTTTATTTCTTTTGAATAGAAATACTTAATATGGTGTTAAAACTACATTTTCTAAAGATTTCATGAATATTGCTCTATTATTTCTTTGTTAGAATATTTTTGTTGATATTGGAACAATGATGCCTCCAGGCATCATGCGTCTTTAGGGCGGTGATGCTTCCAAGCATCATGCGTCTTTAAAGCGGTGATGCCTCTAGGCACCAAAGGGTTAAATGAGTACTGTTTCTAGGACAGTTTTTTCCTGCTCTTTCATTTTATTTGGGTCCAACCCCTGGGAAATGTGGGAATTTCGAATTACAAGCCCAAATCCAAAATTGCTGCCAGAAATAGAACAAAAACACATAAATTAGTTCTTTCATACAAATATAGACATGTGACACCTTAAATGACCGTCTCTAAGAGAACTAATGATTGCCATTATTTTCCTACAGGTTTGATCAACATGTAGGACTATGTTGCACAATTAATAAAACAGTACCTCTATGAGTCTACACAATTTATACTATGGTGTTTATGAGGATGTATGAGATGAGCATTCATTGATTAATTGACCATTAGTGTGTTGAGCTCCTCTCCAAAATGGAGATTTCCTTAAAGATTCAGTTGCATTGTAGTACATCACCTACAACAACTGTCTTTTGCAACGCACAGATGGGAGATCAAGACCGCACTTTTGGTATATTGGGGTCCAGACAGACCAGCCATGTTGTTTTGGTTTTGCAGGAATTTCAGGCCTCTTATCATAGGTTTCTCTAGGTAGTTCAGGTCCGTTTTGCGGAAGTTTTCCTATATAAAACTACAGTACTCTAGGATTGCTTGTATATATGATATGAATATTTGCTTTGCAGCTTCATTAGTCAGTGATCCTCGCAAGTTACCAAAGTTTGATGAATGTTTTTTTACTTTTTTCATGAACCCTATTCACTTCTGTTTTGAAATAGTGAATTATGGGAAGGAATACAAGTATTTATATATATTTAAATATCAACCTCGTTATATGTATATACATTATTATCCAATTGTATAACTCTATTTATTCAATCCGTGACTGCTATTGTTATTATCGTCACTTGTTTATCTCTCACATAGTCACCTGGTTACGGCCGCGGCTACGGTTAACCTGGTTACCTGGCTCTATAACGGTTTATCTGCTGCTTGCTGCTACAGGTATCTTACGTATTTTAGTCTTACCTTGATGTATTTAACCTTAGCTTCCTGTAATTCTTGATGTATAGGTTGGGGTAAGTCCCGTTGTTAACTTTTTGAATAAAGCCTGTTATTTGTATATATTTCCGCCAATCCCGTTTTCGAGTCAATCGTTATTACCATTATCTCACTACAACAAATTGGATTATTAATATTATATATAAATATATATATATATATATATATATATATATATATATATATATATATATATATATATATATATATTGTAGTAATAGTGGTAGTCCCCCTTAAGGGGCCCCCGGTGTACAGTCCCCGGTAGTCCCCCATATGGGGCCCGGCGGTAAAAATTGAAACTGTTTCGGTTAATTTGCAAGTAGCTTTTGTAGGCTCCCCTCTGGAGCAGGTGTGTGCCCTTTCACTCTGAAGGGGTGTAGTGCGCGAGACCCTTCTGGTACTCCGCTTTGGGTTGACAAGCAACCAACCCCCTCTCCATAGAGAAGGGTGTATAGGCCCCACGTTGGCCCGGAGTAAATTAGGCGCATTAGCCAGGGTCTCCCCTGATTCCTTACTATTACATTTCTGGGCCCGCAGCCTAACCCCTAACCCTGTACTTTTTTCTGAATCTTGTGATTTATAACTTTTCATCCAACTACTGATGTAGTGGATGAAAAGTTCGGGACGCCTTATATAATAGCATATGGGCCGTTCATATTCCCCCTCATTTTTTCTCATCCTCTTGTATTATTAATTCCTTGTTTTTGCTCCAATCATATATGGGATCCTTAATAAAGTCTAAAGGAGTCAACCTTGTAGGTCAAAACATTCGTAGTCTATTCTATAAACTCCATGAAGTTATACATTGCTTTAACGGTGCCGATTTTATATGTCTTACCGAAACACTTTTGCATGCTAATTATAGTGATGATATGCTACTTTGGCCCGGTTACAAATTATATAGATTAGATCGTCAAACCTCGACCTGGGGAGGTATAGGATGTTATGTCAGAGACACCTTTGCTGCCCACACTACTATGAATATTGACTTAAGTACAACCAATGATGAACACGAAATTCTAGTTTTAAATGTAGATAAACTGCATTTCCGTAAATTATGCATCATAACATGTTACAAGCCGCCGCCAAAAAGTGCCAAAAAGTTTTATGATACATTAAGCGATATAATTGATAATCCAATAAATAATAATAGAGAAATCTGGATCATTGGCGACACCAACGTAGATTTAAAGAAACATAATACATCTGACTATGCCATCGCACAAACCTTCATACGTACTACAGGACTAAAGCAACTTATTAACAAGATAACTAGAATAAATCCCAATGGTGGTACGATCATCGACCATGTATACACTAATTGTCTTTGTGTACAAAAAATTGATATTCCAAATGAAAGTCTAAGTGACCATCACCCCACTATAGTAACACGTAAGAAAAACCACAGAAAAAAGGAAAAAGTTGGCTTTGAAGGTCGTAGCTTTAAACTCTTTGACACGGAAGAATTTGAAACTTACTTAAAAGATTCAGACTGGAAGTCCTTCGACGAAAATCATGATGTGAATGACCTATGGAACACTATTTCTGACCGAATAATAACATACCTTGATGAAACTTGTCCAATAAGAACTATGACCTATAATGACAATAAACCGGAATGGATGAGTATAGAGCTTATCAACCTTATAAGACATAGACGAAATCTCATAGATATTTATAAAAAAGGTAAAAGATCCCGCACTGCTAATAGAAAACAGACGAATTTCTAGAGAAATAAGATATAAAATACAATTTGAAAAAAGCAAATTTTGTATAGACAAACTAAATCAAACTACTGGCCAACCCAAACGCTTCTGGCAAGTAATCAATAGTATTATCAAACCAGAATTACCAAAGGAACCATGTGAGTTAATAATAAATGGAAACTCATTGAAAGTGCTAATACCCCAGACATAATAAATGACTTTTTTTCAAATATCGGTTCACGTCTGTTCTGCAAATTAGAACAGACAACTTTTAAAAATTATTATGAACATCTTAATTCAATCAATATAGAACCCTCAATGAATCTTCAATATGATATACCGATAAGTGAGGTTGAAAAGGAATTACTCAACATTGATATACATAAATCTAGTGGAATACCATTATTACCTTGTAAATATCTAGTCATGGGTCTCAAAATATTGTCCAAACAACTAACTAAACTTCTCAATGTGTCACTAACTACTATGACCTTTCCGGACAACTGGAAACTAGCCAGGGTCACCCCCATTCCCAAAAGTGGCGATCTACACAGTGTTGATAACTGGAGGCCCATATCTTTATTGCCAACCCCTAGTAAAATTATGGAAAAAATTATGCACCGTATTATTTACGATCTATTATCGGATATCAACATTCTAAATGAAAACCAGTTTGGCTTTCGACAAAATAGAAGTACTGCCGATGCTATCTTTCTTTTTCTAAAAAAACTCTACTCTGCAAGAAATGACAATCAATATACAGCCTGTGCATTTATAGATTTTAAAAAGGCGTTTGACTCAATACATCATCGTTTACTTTTATTAAAACTCCAAAAAAATTTAAAACTCCCCCTTAATGTTGTTTCCTGGTTAGATAGTTATTTGGACAATCGTAAGCAAAGTGTATTTGTAAATCATACGAGCTCAGATTTTGCAGAAATAATTTTGGTGTCCCCCAAGGTTCGGTCCTGGGGCCACTACTTTTTATCTTGTTCATTAATGATTTGGGTGATCACTTTTTGAATACGGAATAAATTCAATATGCCGATGATGTGGTGATTTTTTCCAGTAATCTATGCCCTAAACAAACTCAAGAGGATTTACAATCAGATATAAATGATCTCATTACCTGGTGTAACTGCAATGACCTATCCATCAATGTTAAAAAAACGAAAGTCATGTGGTTCTGTTCCCAATCGAATCTGTGAAAACACGGACCCCTGGACATAAAAATGAATAATGAGCCAGTATCACAGTGTACACACTATACTTATCTTGGTATAACCCTAGACAGTCACTTGCACTGGATCACTCATGTGAAACAAATGGCTAAAAACATCAATGGACGACTCTTTAAATTCGCAAAACTTAGAAATTGCTTAACACGGGATGCTACGACCATCGTGTATTAAAGTAATATCATACCTATGTTCGAGTATTGCTCTTTCATATTTGAGAGTTTTCGTAAGCTGGACCAATTGATGCTCACAAGACTTCACCACAGAGGACTTCGTACTGTGATCGGTCGCACTGTTCAACGCCGTACCATAGAATACCTACACGAACAGTGTAATCTACAAACACTGGATATAAGAAGGAAAAAACAATTACTGACGCTGATGTACCGTAATCGACAAAATACAAACTGGCTGGATAACACCGTACGAAGAACACGATCAGATGATAAAATCAAGTTCAAGTCTGCTCCTACAAAGAAAACCATTGTTATTAATTCTCCCTATTATAGGGGTCAAACTATGTGGGACCCCTTACCGATTGATGTGCAACTGGCCTCATCAAAGGACAATTTCAAGAACGTTGTTGATCGCATACTAACCAACTGAAGAAATGTATTCAATTTTCATCTCATCTACCCCCCCTCGCCACTACTTACCATCACCATTTACTAAGGTATTGTAACGGTAAATCTCGAGATAACTTCTTGTTACTATAATATTGATCTCGATGTATTATATGACACACCAAAGTTATATATAATTGTGTTATTCAATAATGTATCTGAAAAACTCAGACATGAGAGATACAATAAACTAATTTAAAAAAAAAAAACAACCCCTTTTTGGTCAGAGTGACCCCCCTCCCCTCCATAGAGGAGAGAGTACTGGGTGGACGAGGACGAAGCCCATAAGCAGGGTTAGTTGAATTTAGGGTGAGGAGAGTGTAGTGATAACGGAGAGAACCGCGCAGTCCTCCGGGCCAGGATGGAGGCTTACAGCACTCCCAGGGAGCCCGGAGAGGCCGAGGAGAGCACACAGAGTCTGCGGAGTGAGCAGGGAGAGCAGAGTGGGATGGAGAGCCCGACTTCCCTGAAGGGGGTGCTGCGACTCTGACGTCACTCCCTGACGTCACTCCCTGCCTATATAAAGGACAACCGCTCTCCTCTGAGGCAGTCTGGTGTACAAGCTCATGGAGTGAGGTCACTGGCTTAGATTCTGGCTTAGATACAGCACACTCTACCCTGTCTGGATGATTCATTGTACATGTTTATTGTTACAATATAACGTGTTGAACGTGTTGAACTTTAATTCTCTGTGTTCTTGTTATTCCCCATAAGTGATCGTTACAATATATATATTGTAGTGGTTTTTATCAGGGGACACAAGACCCGACGAGCAGATCCGGTTTATATGACAACAGGTTTATTAATCCGTATGTACGTACACAATTCACGGCTCTCCGGTGGTACCTAACCTTTATATAGCACACATCCAAGGGGGGAACTGAGAGGGCTGATTAGAGCGATCTGGGGGTGTCCTCGCTCGACAAGCGGGAGCACCAGAATGAATCCACCACGCCTCAGGGGCCCTCCTTATATAGGGCGCCCCAATGACGTCACAGGCTGACAGCGCAGTGAGGCGCCCCTCCCGGGAGGCACCCGTACTACGCGCATCCCTCCTCCGGAGACCGCTGACCGCGATCCCCTATTATCGCCACACTCTCCCCTCCTTATTCCTAAGCTAACCTACCTTCTTAACGGGCCGTCCGGGGTGCCCCAGGGTTAAACCAAACTCTATGGAGAATGGGTTGGCCGCTACCCGGCCTCAATTAGAGTTAACAATGTCCCACAAGGGGCGTGCTCCATATGGGAGCCTAATTACTTGAGGGTATTAACTTCCTCTGATAGCAGTCTCTCCGGAGACCACGGGGCCTCTAGAAGGCCAAGCCCCTCTTGGGGGGTTGTTCCATAAGGGAACTTACTGATAAGGCCCGCGCCCAAACCGGGTACGACCTGCCTACTCCAGAGGGGAGCCTAATATCAGCTAAAAATCGACGAGAAGAACCAGGGTGTCATCATCGCAGTTTTATTGTTACATCCAAACAAGACCTCTCTGTGAGGGTACAAGGGGCCAACGGGCCCGTATCCACAACTGAAACTAGTGCCCTCCTCCAGAGTGGAGTGGGCTACGCCCTCCTCCTACCAACAAGTGAGGGGGCAACAACGAAGAACAGTCCAGTGTCCTGACAGGCGGGTCACCAATACTCCACTCCGGCGTGGAGTGAGCCACGTTACCCCAACAGGGGGCGATCCGAGTCCAACTCACGAACTGAACAGGAGCGTCTAATCGACGAAGGCGCGCCCTCCTCCGGAGAGGAGCGGCGGCGCTACCCCCAACTGGGGGCTTATCAGATTGTTAACACAACAAGATGGGGCGCTGGTACGGCACTTCTTCCAGCTGTCTTGGCGACTCCGGCGGTCCTGAGGTCACTCCCTAGAGGGGTCCCCGCGCCTCTGCTGCCTCTCCTGTAGGGCGAGCTCCTCCAGGGTGGCCTGGAATAAAACACACATCATGAGCTCTCATGCTTCTGATTCCTCCGGGCCGGGTTTGGGGGCCCCGATATATGGGCTCCCCCCCCCCTCTATTATGCTGTGTTTTCCTCCTCCCTCCCCTCTCCCCGCCCTTCCCCGCAGCTTTATCCAAAAGGGGCCCTATCCCCCCTTTCCGTGTGGCGCTCGTTCCTCCTCCCCCCTCGGGATACCGGGTGGCCCTCGATTACTACGGAGCTCCTCCCCTGTTCACAATCTTTTACTTTCTCAGACCCGAGTCTATGGAGACTGGGTTCACACTCACCTTCCGGTAGATGGACTGTCTTTCGAAGTGCATCACGGCCGGCCGTCTTCCCGCAGAACACAGTTCGACTTTTGGTGCCCGCCGACCGGGATCATCCCGTCACGCTCTAGGTTGGGGGGCACCTCCCGCTGAGCCCAAGACGACAGCACCGAGTCGGCCTCCCCGTACCACGGCAGGTCTTGGTGGGGTCCGTGCTCCCCCCCCCCCCCCGTGGGCAGAACTCGCACATGCGACTTCCCGTCCCACTGGCTGGCGGCCCACTTCATCACTTCGAAGGGAATGGCATACTCCCTCCGCGCCGCCGTCGTATGCATCAGCTGCTCCCGTCTTTGAGGGTATTAACTTCCTCTGATAGCAGTCTCTCCGGAGACCACAGGGCCTCTAGAAGGCCAAGCCCCTCTCGGGGGGTTGTTCCATAAGGGAACTTACTGATAAGGCCCGCGCCCAAACCGGGTACGACCTGCCTACTCCAGAGGGGAGCCTAATATCAGCTAAAAATCAACGAGAAGAACCAGGGTGTCATCATCGCAGTTTTATTGTTACATCCAAACAAGACCTCTCTGTGAGGGTACAAGGGGCCAACGGGCCCGTATCCACAACTGAAACTAGTGCCCTCCTCCTTCATCACTTCGAAGGGAATGGCATACTCCCTCCGCGCCGCCGTCGTATGCATCAGCTGCTCCCGTCCCTTAAGCCTTTTGGGGGGGACGGGCACCTTCCCCTGGTCCTCCTCGGGGACTGGTAGCTCCACCTCCGGGGTGTCCTCCCGTGGCGCCTCGCGTAGTCCCGCCTCCGGGGCCACTGGAGGGGCTGATGGTATATGGGAGGGTCCCGCTTCGGGCTCGCTCCCTGGTGCCCCCAGCAAGGGGGGATCAGCCGCGCCCTGCTTCTGAGGTGGTACTGCGGAAGGGTGGCCTAGGCGGACCATCCTTGCCTCCGGAGAGGGGCTGGTCCCCCGATTGTTCCTGATGACCACCCGCGGCTCCACCTTTGTCGGGGGGGGGGGGGGGGGGGGGGCAGGTGCCGGCTCCTCGTCCCGCGGCCCCGTAGTGTCCGGTCCTAGTGGGGAGACCGCCAGCTCCCCCGGAGGCGTTGACACGTGACCTTCCCCACGTAACTCCCTCTCCTCCCCCTCCGCGGTTTCCTGGGCCGCCAGCACCCCCGGAGGCGTCGCCGAGGGGCCTTCCCCACGTAACTCCGACGGGCTCGTGTTGGGCCCTCCCTCTGGGGCCGGGGGAACAGCCGGCTCTTCCGTGCTTGCGGGCGCCGCCGGTAACTCCTCCTGAAGGTCCTCGGTAGGCGAGTCGCCCACCACCGCTAGCTCTTCCTCCATATCTCTTCCTGCTCATAGGAACCGCTCCGCACCCCCATCCTGAGAAGGGGAGGGCGACCTTGTCCATACAGACCGTCTGTCGCGAGAACAGGCGGGGGAAGATGGTGAGTCCCCAGGGGCCGGCATCCCCTTGCTGGCCACCCTCTCTCCGGGACCCCTGATGGCCGCTAAAACACTCAAGGCGGCCGACTCGTTGAAGCGGGGGGTACGAGGCTCCCCCGGGGCCCCCCCCCCACAGTCTGACTGGCGAGCACTGCAGTCGCCGAGGTGAGAAAGGTTGACAGATCGATCTCAATCTCTTCCTCGCCGTCGCCATCCGTCCTTTTCCTGGGGGGCAAGCCCATTTTACCCAAGACGCTCTCTACTACCGAGAGGGATACTGGGGTCAGGGCTGGGGAGGGTGCCGGCGTCACCTCCGCCGAGGTGGTGTCAAGCCCCCAGCTAATGGCCGTCCTCCTCTTCTTCGTCTTGGGACTCCCCCCCTCGCTTATGGGGCTCTCCACTCTAGCGCTGAGGGGCTTGTCCCCCTCCGACTCCCGATCGGTCGTGTCCTCCCCCCCTTCTCCGATGGTGATACTGGGGTCTGACAGCCGGGGGGTTACCACTGGGCTCCCTGGTCGCACATCGGGCGTCGCGAACACAGAGGGGCCTGACTGGCCCGCTGGGGGCCCCGTCGTCTCGGCCGTCGAGCATGATGAGGTCTCGGGCTGCTGGTCCCCCGTCTCCTCCGCCGTATCGTCGGCCTTCTGGGCCGCCTTCTTCTTGGAGGCCCGGCCCTTGAGCTTCTTCGCAGCTGCCGTTTCCCCTTTTTCTGTGGACGCCTCGGCATCCCCGGGCGGGAAGTAGAGGCGGAGGGCCGGCGGGATTTCGCTGGGGTACACGGCCCACCAATGGGAGTGGCGGCGCAGGTGGTGTAGAAAGTCATTCTTCCTAGCCGCCCTAAATAGGTGGCCGCAGTCCGGGCAGCGCCATCCCAAGGACCATACGGAGTGCCTGGTCTCCTTGTGGCGTTTCAGTCCATCCGCCCTCGCAAACGCAGTGTCACACAAGTGGCAGACATGCTGTTTACCCATGGTGTTCAATGGCCGCCACGATTGTTGTCCCTCTGGCCGCGCATGCGCGGCCCCATGAGATCGCGCTTTCTCCGCGACCACGCGCCGGACCACACTGCGCAGCTGGACCTCCGGGCTGTCCTCGGCTGCGGAGCTCGCGTCTCCCGCCGCCTGGAACCTGCTCTCGAACCGTATCGCTCTCTTCTTGGCCCTCCTTCGCTCTGCCCTCTTCCAATTGTTCACCCTCCGAGTCTCCGCATCTAGTGCTCTGTTTCCCCAAACAAGAGGCCCTCCCCCCACTTGACGGACCTGCTCGCGCGGGCCCTGATCGGCGGTTGACGTAAGAGCTGTCATGTTAGCAGACGACATTGTCGGCGTAGGAGTCGCATCACCCGCCAGGTGGCGGGAGACTCGATCCGCCGCCTCTGGTGGCGCCCTCTTCAGGGAGTCGAAGTGGACCACCCTCTTCCTCCGGCCCATCGTGATCTCGTAAATTGGTCCTCCTACGACTGCCGTCACCCTCCAGGGTCCCGACCACCAGGACTGGAGTTTGGGAGATTTACCCACCTTCCTATCGGGACGGTAGTAGTATACCACCTCCCCCACCTCCAACTGATCGTTGCCAGCTCTCAGGTCGTGATTTCTCTGTTGGCGTGCAACCGAGACGCCCAGGGTCCGACGGGCCGCCTGGTAGGCCCGGCCCAGCCGTTCCTGTAGATCAGCTGCGTACTGCGGCCCCCGTTCCCCCCCCCGGGTAAAGTAAGGACAGCGGAAGACTGGTCTCCTGACCCATCATCACCATGTTAGGACTCTCCCCGGTGGACGCATGGACTGACGAGCGGTACGCCGTCATCACAAAGGGCAACTGCAAATCCCAGTCCCCCTGATCCGCCGCCACCACCGTGGCCAGCAATCCCTCCACCGTTCTATTAAGCCTCTCCACCATTCCATCGCTCTGAGGGCGGAATGCGCAGGTCCTGGTCTGTCGCGTCCCCATGAGCGCCACCATCTCTCGGAAGAGATTGGCCTGGAAGTTCCGGCCCTGGTTGGTGTGTACCACCACCGGGGGGCCCATCCTACACACGAAGCCCTCTACGTAGGCGCGTGCTACGGTGGTGGCCTCCTGATTGGGGAGGGGGAGGCCCTCTGCCCACTTAGTAAAATAATCTGCCACCACCAGGATGTACACATTCCCCCGACTAGTCCGTGGTAGAGGCCCCATGATGTCCATGGCCACCCGCTCCATGGGGGCTCCGGTGGCTACGTGGCCCATCCTGGCCCTGTGGGGCGCTGGCGGTGGTTTCCTCCGGAGGCAGGGCTCGCAGGCCGCGCAAAACAAGGTGACCTCCCGTCGGAACCCCGGCCAGTAAAACCTCTCTTGGCACCGGCGGATCGACCGCGTCCGTCCGAAATGGCCCGAGAGCGGGGACCCGTGGACATTGCCAACACCTCAGCCCTCAGCTCGCGGGGCACGGCCACCTGGGAGGTCTTCCGCCCCCCCGGTATGTACCACCACCTCCCGACCAAACCCCCTTGTAACACCAGCCGGTCCCGTTGGGTGTACCAGGTGAGAGCCTCGTCACTAGGGAGGGGCTCCTCCGGAGGGGGAACTCCCGTCCCCTCCATCAGTCCCAGCCTTATCGGACCCAAGAGGGGATCAGCGGCTTGTGCTTCCTGCCATTCCTCTCCCAGCTCGGTGGCCTCGCCTTGCTGGCGGGCTACCCTTGTGACCACAGCGCATCGGTCCTCCTCGCCACCCCGGCCGCATTGCCGACAGGGTATGCGGGATAGCCCGTCTGCATTGCCGTGAAGTTTCCCCGGTCTATGCTGTACCTCCAGATCATAACATTCAATTATCTGGAGCCACCTGGCCACCTGTCCCTCCGGGTCCTTCATCTGAGTCAACCATCGGAGGGCCGCATGGTCTGTGCGGACCACCACGGGCCGCCCTACCAAGTAGTGCCGGAATTTCTTGAGAGAGAAGATGATAGCCAGCAGCTCTTGCCTCGTGACACAGTAGGCCCTTTCTGGCTTCGTTAGTGTGCGGCTGGCGTAGGCCAGCACTCTCTCCTCCCCATCCTGATGTTGAGAGAGTACGGCCCCCAATCCTGTGTCACTGGCGTCGCTGTCAACTATGAGGCCCCCCTCCTCCCGGGGATACCCCAGCACGGGAGCCCTCGTGAGCAAGCTTTTTAGCTGCTGGAAGGCCTGGTCGCATTCCTCCGTCCACTCAAAGGGCCGGCCTTTCTCGGCCATCTGAAATAATGGCTCAGCCACCGTGGCGAAGGCGGGCATGAAGGAGTGGTAGTACCCCGCCAGCCCCAAGAAATTCCTCACCTCGGTCACCGTCTCCGGGGGGGGCCAGTCCCGGACTGCCTCCACCTTCTCCGGGTCCATGGCCACCCCCTCCCCGGACACTATGTGTCCTAGGAACTGCACTGTGGGTTTAGCCAGCTGGCACTTTGAGGGTTTTACCTTCAGCCCCGCCCTCCGGAGGCGCCCCAACACTTCCCTCAACCGGACCAGGTGCTCCGGAAACGTCCGCGAGAAAATGATAACGTCATCGAGATAGACGAAGCACGATGCCCACTGCAGACCCTGGAGAGCTGCCTCCATCAGCCTCTCAAACATCCCGGGGGCATTACAGAGGCCGAATGGCATTACTCTGTACTGGTACAGCCCCCGGTGCATCGAGAAGGCGGTCTTCGGCCGGTCGGCCTCGTCTACCTCTACCTGCCAGTACCCGCTCACCAGGTCGAGGGTGCTAAACCACTCCGCCCCTGCCAGTGTATCGAGGGAGTCATCAACCCTGGGGAGCGGGTAGGCATCCTTGACCGTGACGAAGTTTACACGGCGATAATCCACACAGAAACTTACTGTCCCGTCTCTCTTCCTTACCAAAACAACCGGGGAGGCCCAGGGGCTGAGCGAGGGCTCAATCACCCCGGCCTCCAACATTTTGTCAACTTCCCTGCCCACCGTCTCCCTCCGGTGGGGGGCCAGTCTTCTCGGCGGCTGCTTGACCGGTGCCGCGTTGCCGGTGTCAATTTTGTGGGAGACCAATTTGGTCCTTCCCTGCTCGGAGGGGGCCAGCTTGAAGGCCGGCGCCTCTCTCCGGAGGACCCCTAGTAGCTCCTCCCGGGGTCCCTCGGCCAAGTGCCCTACCATAGCTCGCAAGAGGTTGTCTCCTTCCTCTCCCCCGGAGCCCCCACCTTTCGCCAGTATTCTGCATGACTCCGGGGCCTCCGGAGACACCCCCTCCATCCTGCCTAGCATCGACCCCTTATGCAAGACCACTGCCTCCACCCCTGGGTTGAGCACTCTCACGGGGCATTGGCGGGCGCTGTTAGTCACCAGGGACCTCCCCACGAGGAGTCCCTGCAGCCCCACCCCCTCCAGGAGGCCCGGCGCACCCGTTCCCCAGTCCCCCAGTATTTCTCCCTCGATGATGCATTCAGTGTTGCCAGCCACTACCCCGGCCTGGCTCACCACTACACGGCACTCCGGGGGAGAGGCTTCCTTCCCCCGCAGGCAGCCTCCAGCCAGATCCACCACCACCTCTTGCTCTCGCAGGAAGGCCGCCCCCAAGATGCCCTCGTTGCCAACATCTGCCACCAGCCAATCCACCTCCGCCTTACATTTCCCCAGGCCCAGTGTCGCCCGGGCAACCCCCTCCACCTCCAGGGGTCTGCCATCCGCACAGGAGACGGCACGCGGAGCGTACCGGAGGAGCTCGCCCCTCCCCCAGCGGTTCCACCATTGTAAGGATAGGATGTTGACCGTGGCGCCCGTGTCCACGAACAGATGCACCGGGTGCCCCCAGACGGAGCCCACGACTTGCAAGCCAGGCCCCCCCAGCTCCCTCTTCCCTTTTACAACCCACCCCCCTCCGGCGACCCCTTCCCCTCTGGGGGGAGGGGTCCCTACGCGTTTCCCGAGGAGGACTGGGTAGGAGGGGCTGGGCCCGATGCCGGGACCGGCTGGGTTCCCTGGCGGGTCTTGACCCGGCCGGCCTCCTCCCCCCCCGCCTTCTCGGGGCAGTTGTACCGGAGGTGCCCTACTTTCTGGCAATTGTAGCATCTCCTCGTTTCCCCCGACCCCCGGAAGTTACTACGCCCCAGTTGTTCCCTCAGTGAAGCCAACTCCCGTTTGAGGGAGCCCATTTCCTCTGCCATGGTCGTGCCGGCAGCCCGCACCTTACTCCCCCCGTGGTCCGTTCGCAAGTAGGCTTCTGCCTCTAAGGCCATCGAGACGGCCTCCTCCATGGACCGGGGCTTTGATTGAAAAATCCAATGGCGTAATTGAGCCTCGCGCAGCCCCTCCACGAACCTGTCCCTGCACATACTGTCCACCGTGGTCGCGTCCGCCTCTGGGTATGCTAACCGGGTGAGGCGCCACACCTCCTCCCCAAACCCCTGCAGGTCCTCCTCCGCCCCTCGCTCTCTACTCCCGAGGAGGGCCTTGTACGTTTCGCACTGGTTCCTCGGCTGAAACCGGCGGTACAAAGCCTGGGTAAGCCGGTCTAGGCTACCCTCCTCTCCCAGCGGAATATTCGCGAGCGACCGTCTGGCCAGGCCACTCAAGCTGACCCCCAAGAAGGTACAGGCTTGTTGTTCCGTCCATCCGTTGGCGGCCACACACAGGCAGAAGTGGGCCATATATTCATCGAGGTTGGAGGCCCCGTCAAACTTGCCGGGCATCACTATTGGTTTGGTGGCGATCGCCGGGGTGGGGCCCCCTATGGCCCCCCCCATTTTAGGGGCCCCAAACAGCTTGCACCCGGAGGTGTTATCCCGACTCCGGGGCGAGGCAGACCCTCTCGCCCCCCTCATGGTCTGCGACGGCCGCGCCCCTTCCCCCGGAGGACCCCAGTAAGCCGCCTGTGGTAGCGTCCAGCCGGGCGGGCCTCCCTGGTCCCCTGCTTTCTCCCACGCGGCATTTCTTCCCGCCCCTGGTAAGTATCCCCTCCCCCCAACCGAGGGGCCCTTCCTAAATCCCCAACCGGTCCTGGCTTGGCTTCCACCCCTGACAAGCCACTGGCCCCCGCCCCGGGGCCCACGTGCCGCTCCCACTCCGAGGGAAGCGCCCTGGAGCCCCACGGCCATTCCGGATCCCTCCCCAGAGGCCCCTCCGGGGGCCCTCGTTCGGCCCCAGGAGGCCCCTTGTACGGCTATCCACTATCATCTCCCCCGGAGGGCCTTCCTGGCGGCCCTGAGCCCGGCCCGGCGAGTCCCGTAGGACTGTCGCTGACCCGGCTTTCCTGTGTGGCCATTGAAGGCTCATCCTGGCCCCCCCCCCCCCAGTCTTTTCCGCCTCCGGTCGAGTGCTGGGCAGACGCCATAATAGATCGTCACCCCCCACAGCGACCAACGGCCCCCTGACGCCCTGTGTCAGAGTGGCCAGATCTGCTTCCGTGGGTTCCATTTCGCCTAGATAAATCCCACCGCTGCCACCAATGTAGTGGTTTTTATCAGGGGACACAAGACCCGACGAGCAGATCCAGTTTATATGACGACAGGTTTATTAATCCGTATGTACGTACACAATTCACGGCTCTCCGGTGGTACCTAACCTTTATATATCACACATCCAATGTGTGTATGTATGTATGTATGTATGTATGTAAGCATCTCTGTGTGACTTGTGTGTATCCCCAAATCACACCAGGACCACACTGGGACTGCGCCGGGACCACACCGTATTTGGTTGGGACTGCCGCCATTCACTGCAAGTCAACTTATGTCGAGGGGAAACTTAAACCATAAAAAAAAATTAAAATCCCATAAAGGTTGTATGTTGTTGGGACTGCCCCAATTCAACGCAATTAAACTTATGTTGACGGGAAACTTCCGTAATCTGCCGGGCTCACAACGTAAGTCGTTGTAAGTTGTCGTGGCTGCACTATACCTGGGAGCTGTTTCAAAACCATAGACTTAACCCACGTTTTGAAACAGCTCCCTGTACCGTATCCTTGCCTATGGCAAAAACCACGTCGACCTACTTCAATATCAAGTCACCTTAAGCTGCCGGGATGTAGGGGGTCGAGCAAGCAAAAAGTATACAAATCTATAAAAATCCCGTGCTGACTTACGATTTGCCCTAAAATTCATTGCCGGGACTGCCGTATGGTGTAAACCTAGCATTAGGCTTCCAGCATCCAGAGCGGTAGTGTCGCTGTCTCGTGCAGTGATGAATGTCCATATGTTGAGTTGCTTCCAGATGGTGCTTTCTTACTGTCTCCCAGTGCTGCACGTGCACAGCCCTCATATAAAGATAGTTCAACCAATGGGCTTCCTCACCACATGAGTTACCACTCCTTATGAAGCACAGGTATACATGTTCTATTCCATTCCCTACATCCCTATTCCCCTATCCAAATCCTATTTCCACTCAACGATATTCTGTCAGTAGTTTTCGTCATGCACACAGTATAGAGTCTAGAGTAGACTGCTAGTAGATCACCTTGACCAAACTGTGAGCGGGTGTAGTGATCTTTGTATTTACCCAGAGGTGCTGAGGGAGCTGAGCGGTAGTGATGGTTGAAAGGAATCATGTTTTTCCTCTGACTGGTTGGAAGGCAAACACTAGGCACAACTCCCCACACTGGATTTGTATGGGGTGCCAACTCCTAAATACAGCAAAACCCCGCGTTAACGGACACCCTCCGTTTCGGCCCAAAGTCTCCGCTTATGCGGGGTGCCTGCTTACACGGGGTTTTCTGGTTTATGCTGGTCATATAGTGTTGAATTAACCATGAGATGTATTTCTATAGTATAGTATAAGTATGAATAAACAATAATCATTATATGGAATCTTTATCAAATACATGTGTAATTTCAAATAATAAACAATTACATCTAGAATAAGGAATGAATTGATGAATAAGTTGATAAATATTTGCAAAAATGCACAAATCCACATGCTCTGTTTGCTAGATTGACACTCAGCCCGCCCCATGCCTCCACCTACAGCCTGTCTGGGCACTCTCACCTAATAGCTATCTAACTGCAACACCTACCCGCTCCAGCCCATCGCGGACTGCCCCCTCCACTCGATAATGCCCCCCAAAGGCCCACCTCCTAGACAACTTGCACACACTCCTATTATCTCACCTGTGTAGGTGGAATTTTAGTCTACGCCCGAAACATATTTATCTCGATAATTCGGAGCGTTGTCCCAGAACTGATAAGCCATTTTCAACTGGGTGTCCGTCTGAGGTGCCCGCTTACACAAGGTTTCTGGCCTTTTCATACCGAAATAACTATCCGCTTACGCAGGGTGTCCGCTTATGTGTGGTGACTGCTTACACCGGGTTAAATTAAAGATCTAATAAAGGGGACAATTTCCGTTCCGAGCAAAACTGTCTGCTAACGTGGGGTGCCCGCTTACGCGGGATGTCCGTTAGGCAGGGTTCTACTGTACACAGTCACCTATCTGAAGGCCGACGACTTTAATAGATGAAATTGTAGATTTCAATGTCTGTAATGTGGAGGAGTTAGAGTGAACCACGCTGATAGCTCTCAGTAATGGTGCATTTGCATCACCCACTATGGTTTTTTTGAGGATGTCTGTGAGGACGTAAACAGTATGCACATTGTAGTTGACATCTATGAACCTGCTAGCTTCTTAACTGTTTTCCATATAAACTTTTCCCTTGAAATTGAGATGAAATGATAAATTTTGTGGGATGATGAGGATGGTGTCGAATATTAGTCGATCGACTGTTTTCAGAGTGTTGTCATCAAACTCAAACACAGTTTTTGTAGGGTTCAGTGATTGAAGGCATAATCTCCTCAGTAAGTCTGGGGTGTCATGATGTGGTTCAGATCTCCATTACCAGAGTAACCACCATGTGTGGAAATAATTTTGTAGATTCTTTTTCTGGAGAAATATCTTTTAGATAATTTCATCAAATGTCTTGGTGTTATCCAGTTCCTTTTCCAGGAACACTTCTCTGATGATCAGATGAGAACTCTTTAGAACTCTAGTAGGTACATTGTTTCAAATGCGCACTTATACTTGTCATTTCCTATAACACTCATAAGTTTTTCATTGGAATCTATCTCCTCTTTGCCCTCCTACCCCTCCTCCCTTCATCTCTCTTCCCTGTCCATCTCTTAAAAAGTGGGATGGGTGGGATGGGATGTGCGCATCTCATATTCTCCTCTTCATATGGAGGAGGAGGAGGGGGCATTGGTGGCAAAGCCTTCTTATTTTTCTCCTCCCAATGGTAATGTGCTTAGGGTTCGACTGTCTTAATGCAGAAGAAACATGTTTTGTATCACACTGATGTTTCTGAGGTGAGAACCCTTTTTAAAATAAATCTTTTATTAATTGGAGGTTTTCTGAGTCAATCATATCATCTAGGATGAGAAGTGTCAACACCCTCACTAATGTTGAGGTGTTTCACTAAAACTTTCAACAACTTACCTCCTCCTCCTATCTCTCGTGTATTATAGAGAGGTCTACATCTCCCCTCCTTCCATCACCTATTTATCCTCCAACTCAGTTCTTGACATGCCAGTCAAAATTGAGCCAGGTACTGAAAAATAACCCACAATGGGTTCCCATCATCAATGAGGAGGAGAACTTCAGCGACTGTAAGGGTGCTGGAACGACTATCCATCCCGTAATCATACCTGACGAAAATCCTTCTGTTGAAATGCAAGAAGCGGCTTTGATGCTCAACCCTGAACAACCACCTCTGAAAAGACAACCAACCTGCTGAGCGAGGTCGTTGAAACGACCATCAGTGGCTACCACTACTACCACTACTACCACCTTCACTGCTGTCACTGCAAGCGCACCTCGATGGGTTGGAAGGAAAGTCAGTGGATGTTATGAAATTAAGGCGACAAGTAAAGAGACCTCTCAGCTTGAAAGTGGATGTCAAATGAGTGAAAGAGACTGTCAACTGGAAGAACGCTAATAAGTGAATATGATATGATCTTTGTATATTGATGTGATTGAATAAAAAAACCCACAAAAAACACAAAAAAACTCATCCTTTGTGCTAGAATGCCACACCTGCCTCTTATCAGTGTTGTGGTACTCCCACAGACTGCATTTGGCATCGTCCCAACAAAGTGCTTCACGTGCATGGGGAAAACAACTCCTCAAGCCCGTGATCCGGACGATGACCATGTGGAGGAATTGTGGACGTCGGCCGCCCAAATCGCTCATCGGCTCAGATCGGCTGGGACAATCTGCTTGGTGAATCAGCGAATCGGCTGAAATCGGCCGGAATCTGCCAGACCAGCCCATTGACAAACCCTGTCGCCCGTGACCATGCGGTCGTCGCCTCTGGCCGGCCAGCCCTGTAAAATCCAGCCGGCCGGCCACCTCTGACCGTCTCTGAGCGTCAATTTGGTGGATCGCGTGCTTCAGTGATCACATTTTCCAGTTTGTCACATTTTCTTCAAAATGAGATTCCGCAAATGTGTCTTCTATGGGTAGTTCAATGATAAAAAACTCTATGAGAAAATTGTTGTCATTGTGTTTTTCCCATCCCCAGCCATGTGGTCTTAACTTTAAAGATGCATAATATTTACATCCCAAAACTACATGAAAGAATCATTATATATGCATGTTTTTATTATTTCGGTTTGACCTGTAGGTCAAGACCGAAATATATTAGGGGAGATGGGGAACAGTTTTTGCGGCTTACATTATAATACATTACAGTAATGTATTCTGAATAATTAGAGCTTCGATACCGGCGATACCGGGCGCGGGCGGCGACAGCAGTGTATTTTTGAGCATGGGAAATCACGCTCATATACGTCATCTAGAAGGGTTAGAATTCTCACACAGGCTTTCAGCTTACTGCAAAGAATCTAACCCTTCACTATCAATGCACCAGCTAGAAAGGCCTAGTGGAATGGGCAGGTGTCCAGTATCACAGTCTGACCATACCCCTGCCCCACTACTGACTTGGTTCCTAAAAATAGTTCAAAATTGATGGGACACACCTAAATACATTGTATTCAAAGAGTCACACATGATTGGACACACTTGAGGTGTTATAACCAGACCCACTTTGCAGGCTATAAAACCAGTTCTCCTTTCTTTGACCCAGTGAGCCAGTCCAGCGTCTGAGACTTAACCATAGACTTGCTTAACAATAACGGTCAAACCCAAGGGGCACAGACAAGAAGCTATGAGGACTACATCTGATAGAGAGACGCGTTTTCACACGATTTTTGTAAATGGAGCAAAAATAACAAAATATAGGGACTGAAGTATCCTCCTACGGCCATCGCGCCCGTAGGAAAGACCACGGAAGCACACTTACCGCACTTTGCCTGATGAGACTGGAAAACAGTTGAAACCACGAGAGAAAATAGCCCAGATAGACCAACACTGCGGCGCTGGCAGCTGTAGTTTCCTACCCGGCACAACTTGGTTTGAGTGGGGTAGAACACCAACTGACGAGTAGGGAACGAAAACTTTTCCCCATTCGATATAACGACTTTCACACCACTGACAGACTTGGTTCGTGTCAGCAAAATGATTGTACAACATTAGGCGTCTCCTCGCAGCTTTGAACAAAGCTGGGGCAGTAGGGAATGCGTCCTTCCCCACTGTGGTTTCTCTGATAAAAGAGAACCCATTAGGAACTGTGTGGCCACACACACAAGTCAGCCTCAGTCATATGGTCGAACATCTCCGCGCCGTGAGGTCAAGCGAACTCAGACGCATAGTCGAACGCCAGCGGCACACGCCGAGCGCTCGCATCCAATGAAACAAGGCGCTGAGGGTCACGTGCACGCCTCAGCCAATCAAACCTGATACCCTACATGCTGCAGAGCCACATACCTGTTTGACCAGTTATTCACCCTTGTGCTTTTGGTGACTACAGATCAACCCCCTCCCCCTGCCAACTCCCACCCTCACCCCCACACCTACTCACTGACTTCTACTAACAATCAGAAACTGATGGGACACATTCCCCTACATGGCACAGCGCCAGCAAACCTGTTTGACCAGTTATTCACCCTTGTGCTTTCAGTGACTACAGACACACCCCCTCCCCCTGCCCACTCCCACCCCTACACTACCTTCTGACTTCTTCTACTACCAATCAGAAACTGATGGGACACATTCCTTACATGGCACGGAGCCAGCAAACCTGTTTGACCAGTTATTCACTCTTGATGCTTTTAGTCACCACAGGCTGATTCAAGACTTGTAAGACTGTTGTGAGACTGTTATGAGACTGTTGCAAGTCTTTTGCAAGACTGTTGCAAGATTGTTGCAAGACTGTTGTAAGACTGTTGCAAGACTTGTTAGGCTGTTGTAAGACTGTTGTAAGACTGATGCGAGACTGTTGTAAGACTGTTGCAAGTCTGTTGCAAGACTGTTGCAAACTGTTGTATCTCTGTTGTAAGACTGTAGTAAGGCTGAAACAAGAATTGTAATACCGTTGTATATGGCCAATACAAAACTGTTGCAAGACTGTTGCAAGACTGATACAAGATTCTTGTAAGATGGTCACAAAACCATTGTAAGACTTTTGTAAGACTGATACAAGGCTGTCGTAAGACTGGTACGAGACTGTTGTAAGATAGTTGTAAGGCTGATACAAGACTGCTGTATGCCTGTTGCAAGACTTGTTAGACTGTTGTAAAGCTGATATGAAACAATTCTCATATAAGCCTTACAAGAGTCTTGTATCAAACTTACAACAAGCTTACAAGAGTCTTGCATCAGCTTTACAACAAACTTACAACAAACTTACAAGAGTCTTGCAACAATCTTACAACAGTTTGCAACAGTCTTGCAACAATCTTACAACAGTTGGCCTTACAATAGTCTTGTGTCAGCTTTACAACAATCTTACAACAGTCTGGCAACACTCTTACCACAGTCTTGTAAAAAACAGTCTTGCAGCAGTCTTGCAACAGTCTTACAAGTCTGGCAACAGTCTTAAAACAGTCTTGTGACAAAACTTTTAGGGACATCATATACAACACAAGGTGATCTCTACCCCAGAAAATTGGAATTATTATGTGAGAGTTTATGGTACTTTAGAAGTGCCGCGCTCATCCATTGTAAATGGAAATATCATTAGCTCCTAGTTATATATTGTATAGGCACCCGTTGCGGTGCAGTGTATTTATATATATTGCAGCAGGCTTCCACCTCCCTCCCTCCCTCCCTCCCTCCCTCCCTCCCTCCCTCCCTCCCTCCCTCCCTCCCTCCCTCCCTCCCTCCCTCCCTCCCTCCCTCCCTCCCTCCCTCCCTCCCTCCCTCCCTCCCTCCCTCCCTCCCTCCCTCCCTCCCTCCCTCCCTCCCTCCCTCCCTCCCTCCCTCCCTCCCTCCCTCCCTCCCTCCCTCCCTCCCTCCCTCCCTCCCTCCCTCCCTCCCTCCCTCCCTCCCTCCCTCCCTCCCTCCCTCCCTCCCTCCCTCCCTCCCTCCCTCCCTCCCTCCTTCCCTCCCTCCCTCCCTCCCTCCCTCCCTCCCTCCCTCCCTAGGTATTCATTGAACCGCAACGGGTGTGCTGGTGACCTATTTGGATATTTATGTAACAGTAGTGTATTTTTATATATTGCAACAGGCTTCCACCTCCCTCGCTCCCCTCCCTCCCTCCCTCCCTTATTACTTGTTGAAACCGAAATCGTGGCAATGCCATGCCATTTTTTAATCCTTGTATAGAGATATATATGCACCCCTATTGTGCACCTGCGAATGGAATAAAAAACATGATTTTTCTGTGTGTTCGGAAGCGTCATATGAGATCCGTCCTTGAGCCGTGAATGGTGGCCGCACTACAGGCTACAATAGTTTTGGGCCACATAATGGACTCTTCCATACCGCTCGCCAGCAACGCGGGCAGCCACCATGTCGGGGGTGCTGGGATGATTTACAAGCTTGCCGTAGTAAATAAGAATCCGCAATAATTAGAATTTGAGGGCATTCACGCAATACACGCAATGCACTTTAAGTAGCTTAAATATGCGAAATCAATCGATCACAAGTCCACTCGCAAAGATCCGCCACTCTCAGTCACTGGCGTCACTAGGCCAATGCCACATTACACCACTCCAGTTTATTCTTCTGCAAAGTTTCCCTAAGTTACTCGAGCGACGCAGTGTGAGGTTAGACGCTCTTCAATTATATCTTCTGTTAAACGGACAATTACCGGAAAGTAGAGACTATGATTTGGACATTCAATAACATTTTTTGGGCACATGTGCAATGGGCCAAAGTTGTGGGTTGGACTTCCGGATAAGCTTTCTCTTCGACTCAAGCATAAAGAGGCGTGTTACAAACTTCCCGTAATGCATAGAAGTGTGTAATGACCAAATATCGATGTATCTAACGTGGATCATTCATGTAATACACTTTAAATACCGAAATATGTGAAAATAATCAATAACTCAACATCTCACTCACCAAGATCGTCCACTGTCAGTCAGCATAAACAAGGTAGTGTTAAGCGGCTATTCCATCAACGCAGCACAAGGCCAGACCAGGCGCCTTGTGTTCGCCTATTGGTCTCCAGTAGCAATCGCTGGCCCAAATCTCCCGGCTGCAGCTATAATCTACTTGGTGGAACAGCTCATGACAGCTTATAGGACCCTCACGGCCGGCCCCCGTCGACCGCCAGCCCTTCCCCGTTCTTCCAAAACCTGTCATCGGCCAGAATCGGCTGGCCTGTAGGTGGTCGCTGGCCTGGGCCTATAGCCCATTTTGAAGTTGTTCCACCAAGATGTGAGAACCACAGAGAAGGCCGGCCGGGTGGCTAGGCATTATGAGCGCAACCTCGCCTGCAAAACACCACCGGTGGAAAACTGTTTCGCCAGCCGGCGTGCCAAAAGCTATACCGAGAGTGATGCGCAGAACATGCCCAGAGCTGTTCCCGGGGTCTGCGTTGACCACTCACCCGCATACTACAACACACACCATCAACATAAAGCAGCCGGCCCCGGGAGGGGTACTCCTAGGAACTGAGACAGATTGCGGACGGTTGCGGTATTTTGGGCAGAATTCTAGCACCAGAGCGTGCCATACACATTCATAACATCAATCCTTATCTTTATTTACCTTCATTGTTCAGTTAACCACAGTATTTTGCCTATATCTCAACATTCCTGTATAAATCCCAAAGTGGTGGCACACTACTCTGCTGAATACGCAGCTTTCGCGGGTCCAGAGCAGCGTAGTGTATTGAGAACTGCTCACAGCACCGGATGAATCGAGAACTTGGCTTGCGTGTTAGTGCGGCAAATGTCCACCAGGCGTCAACAGCAAACCCACTGCATGTTCAATGCCTCCCCGGGTCCAGCCGGCCGGGATACTTGGTGTAGTCGCTCTTGGGGTGCATGCCGGGCGGCTGTTGGTCACAGGGGGGTCGATTTGGTGGAGCAGCTCAGAGAATTTAGAGGATTAGTGGTGGCCGGTGGCTGGGCAGCCAGCCCCGGTGGCAGACCTCGACTGGAGGGTAAAAACCCGCCTGCTGGGAGCATTTTTGGTGGAATAGCCGCTTACAGTGCACCAATCGAGTTTATTCTTCTGCAAAGTTTCCCTTAGGCATTGTAGTGTAAGGCCGGCCGCTCTTCTGTGTATCCTCTGCTACACACTTGCAAGTGAAGCGAATGCAAATATTTCTATGCATGCATAATAGGCACATTCTGCTCGTTGAACGCCTGGTTTACCTTTACTTCAACTTGCAGGTTCAGCAATGTCTTACAAACTTCCCGTAACGCCTAGAAGTATGCAATGACCAAGTATTGAGGTTTCTAACATGGTGAGTTATCCTGATACCATTTAGATATACAAAAACAATCGATAACAACAAGTCCGATTGTGTCTGGTTACACCGACTGAGACACATACTGCGCCACTCTGGTTCATCCCTCTAGAATGCTCAAGCATTGCAGTGTGCGTCTGACACTTGACTCTGATCGACATCTGTCTCAATAAGACCAGTTTTAAGGCTTTCTACTATGATTCATTCAGTAGGTTGCTGTAATTTCGTAATTCACTTGTGTATTCTGCTTTTTGATCATGTACATACCTCCATTCGCATTAACTTGCCACTCAAAATAGCGCTAATCAAATTGACATAATCTGTCCACCATTTTTTTTACCCTTGAGTATCCACTGCACATGTGCTAATATTTCATTTGTGCACACTGTGCATGAATGGGGGAATACGCTACACCCCTTGCCGAATTGTATGATTGATATATGCGTATCAGCAGGTAGTAAATAAATGACATTTGTGCATAGGTATATGGTAATGGCTGTATATGAACAAAAATATACTGGGACCAATATGAATACGCTGGTCGTATACATTTTACTTACGTTTGGTGTATAAATGTATATACAAATTTAGATTACTAAACCGATGGCACCACGGACTGATGGCACCTGGACTGATGGCACCTCTTCGGACTGATGGCAACATTTTCCCTAGACCGATGGCACCACTCACAAGTCACCACCCTTTATGGTATTCTTGCTTCAACCTTATTGCACTATGAACCTACCTCCATGCAAAAATATAGGTGGTGCCATCAGTCTAGGCAAGTGGTGCCATCAGTGCAGATTAGGGTGCCATCAGTCCAGGTAAAACTGAAAAGATGTGCCATCAGTCCAGGTGCCATCGGTCCGTGGTGCCATCGGTCCAGTTACCTACCTAGCCACCAGCTGCCCAGCTGCAAGCCACCGCACCAGCCGCTTCCCCAACCGCCGCTACCGGCACCTTTTGCTTATCAGTGTCTCCCCACACTCCTAGTCCACCTGGGGGCCATCCATAAAGTATATACGCACTTAGCAAGGGTGGGTGTGTGTGTGTGTGTGTGTGGGGGGGGGGGGTAAGAAATTTTGTGTATGCTCCTTCTTTGGGTACATCCTTTAAGGATGGCCCCCCTACAGATGGACCCCGATGCAGACCCTGACCCCAAGTACAACCACCATCCTGATACAGTGTGGCTTATAGTAAGACCTATCCTGAATCATACAGAACAATGGTGCTTTGAAAGTAAAACATATTCTAATTTATCATTTACCATTAACCAATAGCATCGTATTGGTGTTTCACCTGCTAGATAAAAGGTGTTCAGTTTTTGACAGTGTTTTATTGTAGATTGTCTAGTTTCAAAGCGTATAAGTTTGGCAAGTGTTTACTTTCAAAATGTTTAGGAATAGAAAGTGTTTAGATATACAGTGCTTAACATTAGGAAGTGTTTAGATACAAAATATTCCCAAGGAATTTATAAATTCATATTCAGAAAACAGAAATTCATTCTATACCAGTCATGATTACACTATATATACAACGTTTACTATTCACACACCAGTGTTAAGAAGTTAAACACTTATATAAACACTTACTTGTCCCACTTTTCTAAACGCTATTTCTGGTTAACACGTGTGAAATTAAGCATGTTTAGGTAGCCGCACAGCCACCCGCACAGCTCCCCGCACACCACATGACAACACACTGATCATTACCCCTTACCCGCAACACAAAAGTAGGAGACAGAATTGGGCAAATAAAATTTATTTGAATTTTATGAAGGGCAGGTAGAAAGAAGATATTAATACAGAGATAATAATATCTTATTGATAATAATATACATAGGTAGATATGTTATATTATAAGGTGATACATATTTGTAAATGATATGAAGTACATATTTGATAATATGATATAAGGTATACATAAGGCCGATGTGATACCCGATAAGGTAAAGGTGGGTACCCACTGCTTCCGTCACACTCCGACAAGGCTTACGACACACTACGACAAATCCCTGTCGGAAGGGCTCTGTCGGAGTGTGTCGGAGTGTGGCGGAGTGTGTCGGAGTGTGTCGTATGATTTTGACCTCTACGATTTTTTAAACATGTTTAATCTTGTCGGAAGGGCTACGACACAGCTACAACACGGGCGCTGTGTCGTAGTCATGTCGGAGTGTGTCGCAGTGTGTCGGAAGCCGTGTCGGAACGGTGTGTCCACTGCTACGACAAAAACCCAAAACGTTCGATTCTGTGTCGTAACGCTTGTCGGAAGGCTTGTCGCAGTGTGTCGTAGTGTGTCGGGAGCTCAGTGGACACCCACCTTAATACATATGGTGATATGTAGTAATAGAATACATATGTATAATGGTACATGTATACGAATATTATGCAATACATATATATAATTATACAATGTGTATAAAATAGCCAAAAGTCCATGAAGAATGTGGAGAGGGGGGTGGGTTAGAATTTTGTCACTGATTGATAGATTTCAGGAGCGAGTCGTTCACCTCAGTGGCATTTAAGACTCGGATGTAGCTCCTGTGAGCGCCATCCCCCGTACCTCTGTATAGAGAGTTCCGGGACTCCGGCCTGGAAGGCCTGGGTGGCCTTGGCCTTTCGCAGGCTGTGCAGGGTGTAGGTCCTAGACCACGCCCCCTCTCCAACGACCGTGGCCAACCACCTATCGCACCTACGGTGGCACCTACGGCTGTCCGGAGGAAATATCGTGGCGACCGAGGACGCCCGTGTGAAGCGGGCCATTGACGCGATGAAGAGGGACAAGTCGTACCATCAAAATGTCAAGCCCCCTATCCCCATGGAGGTGCTAACGGCCATGCCCCTTGACCGGTCTATGAGAGCCACATGCCTGCTGCTATTCTTCGCGGCCCTAAGACAGAGCGAGGTCGCACCCCTGTCCATCAAGGGGTTCGACCTGGACAGGCACCTCACCCGGGGAGACGTGAAAGTCACGTCTGGTCACGTCACCGTCCGGATCAAGGCCTCTAAAAACCTCCAGTGTGTTGGAGAGGAAAAGCACGACACCTTGCAACCCTCACCCGACAGAAGGACTTGTCCAATACAAGCAGTGAGAGCAATGATCACGGCCGTTCCCACGGGCCTCGACCGAGACCCGTTGCGTATATACTTTATGGATGGCCCCCAGGTGGACTAGGAGTGTGGGGAGACACTGATAAGCAAAAGGTGCCGGTAGCGGCGGTTGGGGAAGCGGCTGGTGCGGTGGCTTGCAGCTGGGCAGCTGGTGGCTAGGTAGGTAACTGGACAGATGGCACCACGGACCGATGGCACCTGGACTGATGGCACATCTTTTCAGTTTTACCTGGACTGATGGCACCCTAATCTGCACTGATGGCACCACTTGCCTAGACTGATGGCACCACCTATATTTTTGCATGGAGGTAGGTTCATAGTGCAATAAGGTTGAAGCAAGAATACCATAAAGGGTGGTGACTTGTGAGTGGTGCCATCGGTCTAGGGAAAATGTTGCCATCAGTCCGAAGAGGTGCCATCAGTCCAGGTGCCATCAGTCCGTGGTGCCATCGGTTTAGTAATCTAAATTTGTATATACATTTATACACCAAACGTAAGTAAAATGTATACGACCAGCGTATTCATATTGGTCCCAGTATATTTTTGTTCATATACAGCCATTACCATATACCTATGCACAAATGTCATTTATTTACTACCTGCTGATACGCATATATCAATCATACAATTCGGCAGAGGGGTGTAGCGTATTCCCCCATTCATGCACAGTGTGCACAAATGAAATATTAGCACATGTGCAGTGGATACTCAAGGAGGCTGACGGTCGGCTCATCCTCCGGCAGAAGGCGACGTAGGTCGATATGGCGCTTCGCTGGTTCGCGACCGTGCCGGGGGCACGCGCCGCGGCTTGCCGCACAGATGCCCTCTGCTGGAGACAGCGTAGCGCCGGATCTGCAGGAGAGCCGGAGGACAGGCACAAATGAGGCATGGTTGCATGGCACAACAGACATGAGGTTATGCAGTGACATGTAATGAGCAGCTTTTTTATAGTCTCTGGAGGTGAGGTGCGACCGGCTGAGGGCGTCCGCGACCGAGTTGAGGACCCCCGGGATGTGCGTGTATACCAGCTCGACCTGCAGTTTCGCCTGTACCATCCAGGCCTGGCGGGACCTTGGCGGGACCTTGTTGCGCGCCCGCCCTGACGTCAGTGCCTGCACAGTCCCCATATTGTCACAGAAGACCTCAACCCTTGTGCCCCGGTCTCGGTCCGTCAGGAACGTATTGAGGGCGTATATGGTGTTGAGAACCTCCAGCTCCGAAATGCAGTCGACCGGGTCGCTCACCGGCCACACCTGACTGGAGTAAGCCAGGCGACCGTCGGTGCCCCCGACGCCGGTGAGGCAGGCCTCCACAGTGATGCATTTTGTCAGGGGGCCCCTGGGGATCAAGGCACGCCTGTTCCAACCTTCCGCGTATCTGGAGAACCAGTCGAGGTCCTGCCGCATGTCTGAGGAGATGTTGATGTAAAATCGCAGGGCCTCCAGAAGCTTGCTCACGAATGGCCTTGCTGGGCAGATGCACTTAGCCACATGCAGTATCTTTCCTAGCACGGACTGCAGCTACCTCTTAGTGAGCGACCGCTTCCGTGCAACGGCCGCGACGTGCTGTCAAACGTCTTAGAGTTTGTCCTCAGGCATGGAGAGCATCATGTTTGCAGCATCGATGTCAATCCCCAGCCAGCGGACCACTTGCGACGGCTCCTGTGCCTTGTCCCAGGCCTCAGGCAGGCCCAGCTCACGGAAGAGCTCCCGAGCAGTCGCGAAGTCCGATGCCGCTTACTCCTTAGTTGGTGAGATGATAATCAGGTCGTCGAGGTACATTGCCGCCTCGACCCCCTTTCCGGCAAGAATCTTGACGATAGTAACGGCCACACACTGCATGTGGTACGAGGAGGCGCGGGCACCAAACGGCATCGCCGTATCGCAGTAGTACCCGCCGTCCCACATGAAGGACAGGAGGGGCCATCGAGGGGGTCGCACCGGAAGTTCTTATAGGCCCTCTTGATGTCGATGGAGGCCATGTAGCTGGAGGGTCCCGATGCCAGGAGGCAGGAGACGAACCCGTCGACCGTAGGGAGGCTATGTTCCCTTTCCTCCCCGTACACCAAATTCTTCATGACGAAGGCATTGACGCTGTGTTGGCGACATGAGAGGGGCATGAGAGGGGAGACGTGACACCATGGCGCGAAGGGTGCATCGGTGAACGGGCTGAGAAGATTTGAGAACGACAGCTTCTTGATGAAATTTCCTACCTCGGCTGGGAAAGCTGTCGCGCTGGGGTGGTTAGGTATCCCCCGAGTATCTGTCGTGGGGCCAAGGTATCCGAGAGGGAATCCGTAACGGATGAACCCGAGGAGTTCGCCCTTGCCCTCCATACCCGTGAGGTAGCCCTCCTACGCCATTAGCCGAAGATCCGTAGGCAGGGTGATTTTACTACACATGGCATTGGGGAGACCCGTGGCCCGTATGGCCTCGTAGATGTGGCGCGGCGATGTAGCATGAACGCCTCCAGGTCCGTACGAGTACCGGCGGCCACGATCCCGGTCCGGCATATTTTCTCTAGTGCCTGAAAATCCGGGGACGTGCTAACACTGATACTGTGGGGTGCGGTAACACTAACACTAGCGGTGTCCGGGAGGGCGACGCCCCCCGGTACGGCCACGTGGGCCGGGGCGGTCGTGTTGTTGTTATTGTTGTGAGCCCCACCCTCACGTGGTAGCCCGGCCACGTGCTTGATGACGTCATGTGATCCCCCTCCACTGGTCGTTGTACCCGTGGTGGGTGCACGCTTGGAGGCTGTAACCGGGCCGGGACCACTGACCATTTGCGCCCACGTGCGTGGAGGCGGTGGAGGCGGTTTCCTGTCCATTGTTGTTTCACGTGACGATGGTTGTGTGATCCCACGTGGGGCGCACCCGCTGACCCCAGGGACCCGGTTGGGGACCACATGTGAACATCCTGTTGCGGGGTGCGCTCCGGTCACTCACGGGGCGCACTGTGCCCGTGTTTTGCCGGCTGCGGGAGTCCGTGTTGGTAGTGTGCGTCCGGTCCAGGGTCGGCCGCCCGCAGCGTGTATCCGGCCTGTGGGGTGTATCCGCCCTGGGCCGTCCGGCGCGTTGCTGGAGGGGGAGCCTGCTGGGTCTCGTACCCCATCATATATCCGAGTTTACGGTTGCAGGCATGAAGCGAATGCCTGCACTGCTTCCCCACAGAGTCGCAGTATGAGCAAATGTGTACCCACTTAACGGGCCCGTCCTCGTGCCCGCTCCTGTGGCGACACCCCTTCTCAGAGTTGAATTGCTGGCATGGCAATTCGCTGGACCGACTCTTTCCTCTGTTGTCCGCCCCGTTGGTCTGAGTAGGGGTGGTCATGGCAAGACGGACCCGTTCCTCCTGGATGAGCCCGTAGTCTGCCCAGCTCAGCCTCCCGGCCTCGATCTGGTCGAATACGAACTGGCTCCACCTCCTGACGCCGGCCCACGGTCGAGACTGGGCATCAATAGAAACGTGATGGAGGTGTTTGAACATGTGATCCTGGTTGGCATGTTCTACGGCCCGGTCGTCTCCCAGTAACCCGATGAAGGCACTGACATACTCCATGGGCCCTAGGGAGGCCCTCACCTCCAGTTTCTGTGAGAGAGTGTATACCCCCTCACGGTCAACAAACATGTACGGCTTACTGGTTAATCTAGAGATATTTAAGTCGGAATGCAGCTTACCAGCCGTTCGATCATGCTTGATGGCCTCACGGTCAAGCTCCCTCTGAATGTATGAATCCGCCGCGTACCGTTCTCGCAGCTGGGGTGGTGGCGGCAGCACCCGTGAGACCTGGTCCTCGGCCCAGTCTTGCGTTTGTCTCTCGGCGGCAGACTGGACGGTTGGTGGCCCAATGTCCTCTCGGGAGACGGCTGCCTCGCTAGCTTATTGATGGTGGCCAAGACACCGCTGATCTGCGTCTTCATCTCCGCTAGTCCGGTTCCAATGGCCACGAGGCGCGTCGTCTTCACGCTGCCGGCTTGCGAGACCGACTCCATGTGGTCCTCAGCGGGCTTAACGGTCGAGTCTGAGGATTCGTCCGCCTCCTGAGCCTGCGAGGTGCTCGGTCCCGCACGTGTCTTAGGCATTTCTCACGTGTATCTATTTCCAATCTACCCGTAGTTTGTCCCTAGCTCGGTCCGATACTCGTGAAGTATGCAGTGCGGCGAGCAGCGTTGGGCCAAAAAGGTCAGAGAAAATTGAAGTATGTGTGAGCGTAGTGAAGCGCAGGAACAGAGTGAGATAGAGTATCGGGGGGTGCCGCACCACGTGACCTAATAGTTCATGTGCCTTGCACGAGGGGGCGCGCAGGGAGCGCTAGTAGAGGGGGAGTGCGCTAGGTGGAGCAATGACCGCTCCTGACCCTACGGCCATGGGCTACCAATGTGTGTAGGCAGAGGACGTACCCAGCGGGGCAGGGGCAGCGGTGGGGGTAGGTACAACAAGAGCGGCAGTGGCGGCAAGGGCGGCAGGGAAGAGAGGGAGGCGGGAGCTGGGTGGCCGGTTGACCAGACAGCTGGGTGGCCAGGTGGCGCCAAGGCAGGCAAGACGGTGTGGATGTGAATTTACATTTTGTTATCCATGCATACATGTGTGTATACGCTAAATGTATATAACATGTATACTACTGGCGTATATATATATATATATATATAATATTGACCTCATTACATAATAATGAAGACAAGGCAGTAGCAATTAACAAAACAGGCTTTATTCAATTGATGTACAGTGAGTATAAAACTCATAAACCTGCCACAATAAGGTACAAACAGTTGGGCTAACTCCCAAAATTTAAAATTTAAATTTTCCCAAATGAGTGAGAAAAGTACAAGTGAGTTGGTCGGTGAGCAGATGAAGAATGAGCATATAACGGTTATGAGCTGCTCACCGCCACGCATAAAGAATTATCACCGTAGTTATCGCATTGTTTATTAATTGTAATTTCAAAAAATTCCTAGATGCTGTCAACGGATTTATCCAGATCCAGACATACTAAAAAATTTAGTCGAACGATATTGTTTATTAATTGTAAATTGATCATAATTTTACCGACTGCCTTACTGCTCTTACTCATGTACTCAGACAAATAGTCAAACACTTATGTAATCATTTCCCGCGTCGTCACACACTGTATCACGTGACCATGTACTGGACGTCATTCCACTTCTTCTCACCGAACGCTACGGACCTGTTATTTTTACTATTGCACCTAGTCCTCACGAACGATACGTATTTGTTAAAGTTACACCAACGTTGTTGGAAAAGGTTCTCTCAATACCTGGCTACGGATTATGCCAAATCAGCGAAAGGTGCCACTGTCTGTACAAAGGAAGCTGATATCTATGCGGTTCAGCCCATACTCAACAAAGATGGCCAACAAGAGTCAAGACGCCATCGACGGCGACCACGAGGGTCAGCCCAAAGTCATAAAGCCCACTGCAAAAGAAAATTCAGCACTAATTAGAGGTGTTGCCGGCAGAGTTGATTACATAGACGCAAGACTTGACAGTATAACTTCTATGCTTTCGCAACTCGTTCAGGATGGCAAGCAGCGGACCGCCACCTCGCCAGCACCCTCGCCACAGAGAGCGCAAGCCGACTGTGACGCGTGCCACCACAGGAATGTGTACCAGCACCCTAACCACCCGGCTAGGATTGCAACAACAACACACCTGCCAGACCGCCTCGCCGACATACACCTGCGTGATGAGGCGGCAGAGCGTGTTGCCCAAGCCGTACGTCAGGCACTGCAGCCGGACATCAAAGGTAATGGAACACATGCTTACCACTTTATATTCCAGGGGCCAAAACGGGTAAAGACCACCCTCGACGACCTCACTCCATTTGAATATATATATGGTTTCATCCAAATGATTAAACAAGCTCCTGACGATGAATCCCGCGATGCCATGAATGCCCACATGGAGGCTTTTGTTGACGATGCAAGGACATATCCATGGATGTCTGTCAGTAACTTCTCTGAAGTTGTCTGCGAGCGCGTCGCCAAAGGCCGGATTACATGGCACGATACATATGACATAGACCGTCTGCAGACCCGCCTCTCCCACGTCGGCGCCCTCACGACACATAAACAGAAGGAGCAAGGCCAAAACAAGCAACAGCAACACACAGAAATGCAACCACACGTTGCACGAGCACGGCCGGGACCCCCCGTGTGCCGCATTCCAGAAGGATGAATGTGCTGAAACTTCACATCATGTCATCGCCGGTGTACGTAGACTACACATCTGCACACCCACAAAGCAGCTGTAGATTGATTGCGAGACAAAAGCAAGCGCCGGGGTTTGGACAATGAAATCACAAAAACGTAAGCATTTCAAGACTCATAATTCATGTATGGGCCGATATGAAAATAATGCTCTTAACCGCCCATGGATATATGTTGAATCTAACCCAGCTGTAGACGTACTCGGTTTTGTGCATTGCAACAACAAAGGCGGCCCGCATGTAAACAAACCACACGTGCTGGCCTGTCGGCTAGCCGGGTGTGACGTCATGGCGAAGGATCAAAACAAAAGCCACGTGACCCCACTGACTGTCAACAAACAACACGTGGCGCAGATACACACAGCCGTCGCTGATTCAGGTCTCAGGGATTTTGAGCGGGGTCTGCGTACAGACCAAGCTCCCCCTGAGTGTAACACAATCGGGACAGAAACATCTCACTGCCCGGTTGAGGTCTGTAAAAACCCTCTAGGATTATCTCCTGTTTCTCGAAGTTGTAAGCCGCTCGGCACTTCGGAGATTATGGCTCACACGAACCCCTCCCGGCACCCATGTCGGCACCTACGCATGGTACTCCCCGCCTCTGCCGACTCACAAAGGGTGAATCCCCGGACAGGCCAACCACCCTGGAGGACAGGTCGTTCATGCCCATACACGCCCACATAGAGCGCCGACTCCCGACATCGACGCGCTTAGCGCTATCGCTTGGCTGCCGGGAGAGGGCGGATGTCACGCCCCCCCACGCCTGGAGGACACCTCGGAGGAACCCTCGCACATGCCGTCGGCTCCACCGCCCAGATCCAGCACACCAATAAAGACCCGCGATGAACATGCCCTTGACGAGGAGACCTACGCCGGAGTTACGCCACCACTGTCTGGGGGCCCTAGGGCTAGGCTCATGTCACCTGAGCAATATATGGGAACTGTACTTCGTGTCTGGCCTCACCCAACTCCTACCGCAACAGACTTGGCTAGCGTACACATAGAGATCTATAGTCAAGTCAGAGCCACTGGCCTCCCAAACTATAAGCAAGCTAGGATACATGTTCCCTCTAACATGAATGTCCCGGCATGGAGAGCAGCCTTCAAAGATTACCACGACGCACAGATATGCGACTTCATCGATTTCGGCTGGCCGTCCTCTTACACTGCGACACAGCCCCCGAAATCTACAAGCACGAACCACGCCTCGGCATGCGCTCACCCAGTCGCCGTTAACAACTGCATCCAGAAAGAAAGACAGCTCGGTGCCATGCTCGGCCCCTTCATAGAACCCCCTTTTCAGCCATGGACAATCCACAGCCCTCTCCTCACACGCCCAAAGCCCGGCGAGTCGTCTCAAAGGAGAGTCATCATGGATCTGAGCTATCAAAAGGGATACGGGGTTAATGACGGAATAGGAAAGAACGTTTTCCAGGGGGAGGAGAGATCATACGCCCTGACCTACCCACGATCGGCAATCTGGCGACCCAGGTCCTCCGCACGGGCCGAGGAGCGCTAATGTGGAGAGCGGATCTCCGGAGGGCCTACCGCCAGCTCCTGATCAATCCGCTTGACTACCTGCTCCTCGGCCTACGCCATGACGGGGCCACATACATCGACATATGCCCCTCCTTTGGCTGCCAGTTCTCCGGCAGCGCACAACAGCACGTCTCCAACGCAATGTGCTGGATCATGGGCAAACGATACAACACACAGATACTTGCCTATGTGGACGACTTCGCCGGAGCCCATGCGGGTTTCGACCATGCAGTAGCGACTTTCTCTGGGTTCGAGACACTTTGTAGGGAACTAGGTGTCGAGCTCTCACCCGAGAAATGTTGTTTCCCCACGACTAGACTAGACTGGCTGGGATTTACCATCGACTCGATCAGTATGGACATCACTTTACCCGAGTCGAAACTCACTGCGATTGTCGGTGATTGTAAGAAGTGGGAGTCGCAAACCATGGCTACCAAGACTCAGTTCCAATTACTTCTGGGTCGTATTAACTATGTCGCCCAATTAGTAGAGGAGCAGATCTGAAAATTTAGGATTTTTCTTGCCGGCTTGCCACAATGGTTATTGGAGTTGATTTTGATTCTAGTATGCTATTCACCCATATAGACCATATAAAACACATACCTAATCCACTTAAGACAGAATTGGATGCCCACCAATTAATGAAAACTGTATAGAAATCCTTAGCGAAACAGCAAAAGTCACATTCAACTTCTAAACTAGATTGTGAATATTTCATTAGCTATTACAAGTATGGGTTTCATATTGGACATGATGAAGGCTGCATAGCTAAAGTTCCAAAACCTACCGAGATAATGACCTTGACCCAACGTCAAGGTCATATTCCCAAGGTCAACCATGAAATTTTGGATATTTGGTGACAAATCTGACAATACTACCATGGTTAACCTTCTATTGCAGTAATTGGATTCAGCATAGACATTGATATCCATGAGAATTCTTTAAGAGTGTGCCATGTGATGACCTTGTACTAATGTCAAGGTCATATTCTCAAGGTCACCCCAACAGGTTTTGACATTTTTCATGAAATTTGGGAATTTTACAAGGCATCACCTGGCATGAATGGGTTAAGCTGGGTGTTCCCTTAGCAGGGTTTTACTGTTTGCATCTATCATTAATGAAAACATCAATTTGAAAATGCTAATATTCTTGCTGGATATTAAAGAAATCTTACAAGTAGAGGGTATCTATAATTTCATATTTAATTTCATGCTGAAATGATCTGTCTGTGTAATTGTTTCCAAAGCACTTAAATGCGTTCTCTTTATATTATCATAAATAATTCATCTAAGTCAACACAAATAAATATATCTTCAAAGTACAATGTAGAAACTTTACATTGGGTAAAAGGTGGCCAAAAGAACACACAATCTAATGGTATCAATATTTCTAACATGCAAAGTGAGTTGTAGAGATTGACATTGGATTAAGGCCTTGGAAATAGCTAAAGGTCAACTCAAGGTACTCTTGTAAAATGTTGGAATGAGTAGCAATGGCCATGCACAACCAAACTGCTTTGATAACAGGTTTTCCATGGTAGAACTCTCAAATTTCATGAAAATATGTCAGAACCTTTATGATTAACCTTGCAAATATGACCTTGACATTAAATCAAGGTCAACACATGACACCCCCTTTAAAGGTTCTCATAGAAAGCAATGTATATGCACAACCCAAGTACTATAATACAATGTGATTCATGGTAAAATTCCCAAATTTCATGAAAAATGTCAAAACCTGTTGGGGTGACCTTGAGAATATGACCTTGACATTAGTACAAGGTCATCACATGGCACACTCTTAAAGAATTCTCATGGATATCAATGTCTATGCTGAATCCAATTATCATGTCCAATATGAAACCCATACTTGTAATAGCTAATGAAATATTCACAATCTAGTTTAGAAGTTGAATGTGACTTTTGCTGTTTCGCTATGGATTTCTATACAGTTTTCATTAATTGGTGAGCATCCAATTCTGCCTTAAGTGGATTGGGTGTGTGTTTTATACTGTCTATATGGGTGAATAGCATACCAGATTGAAGCTATTGGTTCAGGGAATAATACTGAATTGTTTCGTTATCAAGTTTCTGATATGTATGGTTGCCATGGCAACTGAAACATACCCATGTTAAAAAAATAGGCAAAAAATTGTTGTTTGACCTTGAATTCAGTGACCTTGACCCTGACCCAAGTCATATACATTTGCATACTTAAAGACTTTGATGGGGTATATATGCTTATTCAATATGAACCTCCTAGCTCATAAAGGGTCAGAGTAGGGAGCACATGTGTCTTAAAAATTGAGATCTCTGTAATTTTAGTGACCTTGACCTTTGACCTCAGATAGAATAGTGATGCTGAAAGGTCTGCAATGCCAGAGCACCCACACTAATAAGTAGAGAGTCTCTAGAATCAAAATCAACTCCGATAACTATTGTGGCGAGCCTGCAAGAAAAATCCTAAATTTTCAGATCTGCTCCTCTACTAAATGTATTCCACCTGCTCATAGGTTTATGTCCAGACTTCTAACCCTCCTCAGACAAGCTGGAGGCGCGGACCGGATCCCTATTGAAGAAGAAGCCAAAAAGGATCTGCGATGGTTCGCTGACTTCGCCCGTAGCTTCAACGGCAAGAAAATGATCGTCAAAGACAGACCTATCGTAACGATTGAATGCGATGCTTGTCCTAAAGGCATGGGTGCGTTCTGCCACCAGGCCGGCACGTATTACAGCCTTGAACTTCCAGCGTCGTACAGGGATAAACACCACATAAGCCAGATCGAGGCGGTAAATTGCCTCCTGGCTATAAAGACTCTCCTCCCGGCGGACACTCGCAGCTATAAAATTATAGTCGTGACCGACAACACTGCCGCCGCCCAAGTGCTCTCAACTGGCCGCACTAGAGACAACACACTCACAGCCTGCGCACAGGAGATCCACTTAATCGAAGCAGTGTACGATGTGGTCGTCGAGGTGGTGCACAAACCCGGGGAGGAACTTATTCTAGCAGATGCACTGTCACGAGCCTATTTTGATAACGTTAAAGCCAAACTTGCATTAAACTTGTGAAGGACTTGAACTTAAACATTTGTAGGCCAGTACCGTTAAAGTATGTCTTATCACCTGTCTAGCCATCTGTCTTAGATACACACCTTTATCTCCCCACCGAACTCGCCAATCCTGCTTTGAAGCACCAACTGCAACTAACATGGACAGCCGCTATCTCCGTCGGCACGCTGGAAAACCTACAAAGACAGGCGGAGGCATACGTCAAATTCATGGTTGTACATGACTTTGACTTCACCGGCCCGAACCTCACACAAATCGCCCTATACACTCAATCTTTGGCAAACTCGCTAAAAAGCCCCGCTTCGTTAAGAAATTACCTTTCAGGGGCAAAGACATTCCTCCGTGCCTTGGGACACGAAGTCGCGGTGTTCTCGTCTCCCCTGGCGACACGTGCCCTACGCGGCGTGCAGAAGCGCTCAACGCATCGCCCGGACCCGCGCCGGCCGTCCCCCTTGAGACCCTCAGGCTGGTCGCACAGGCCCTCGCCCGATCTGGTCGACAAGCACTTGGTCCTCGTGCAGCCCTCCTCCTCGGGTTCGCCACTCTCCTCAGGCAGTCAAATCTGCTGTCGTCAGGCCCGTCGGGTTCATCACCACACACAATCACCCGTGGTGACGTTCGCACCGGCGACCCAGGCCTACTCATCACAATCCACTCAGCTAAGACGACGGCTGGCCCAGCCTCGTCCTTCGTCATCCCCGTCGCCCGGACTGGGGGCCCCTGCTGCCCCGTCAACGCATGGGAAGAATATGTCGAGGCCCACCCCGCACCTTTCTCCGCTCCATCATTCGTACAGGATGGTGGCAGGCCTCTACACGCGGATCACATTGTTGCACTAACACGCGCTGCCCTAAAAGCTGCCGCCTATCCGAACTGGGCCACCTTCACCTTACACAGCCTCCGACGCTCGGGTGCCCAACACGCTGCAGCCCGCGGAGTAAGTGACGATGATATTATGAAACATGGGGCGTGGTCAACAACCACTGGCTTCCGGGCTTATGTCCCTAAACAACTCTCAACGAAAACGGCTACGGCTCTCGCCACATCTTTGGCTGATAACTAGTCTTACAACATGTGATCAATAACTCGTTCAACAATTGTATTATTATACTTTTAGCTTTATAGCTATCCTTCTTGTTTCTTATCATCTTACAATTATACTCGTTTTACTCACTGTTGTTTCTTAAATGTTTATTGAATAAATACATTTTAACTGGCAGTGCTGTCTTAGTATAATTATCCACAGCAACTACCTGGACAACGGAAGTAGGAAATATCCGAGGTGAAAAGAGGTGAATAATAAAACACATTTCATTCGGTATTTATATTATACCAGTGTACGCCATATGTACACTGGTGCACAATGTAGGCGTATACATATATAAACATGTTAATATACATAATCTTCGCCTCAGAATACAAGCCCCATTGGGAATGAACACGACGGACAGTCGGTATGGCACCTCGACTGCCATGTCAAAAAATATCCCGCAATAGATATCCACAGGGATTTACACACACACCCTCCCCCGACAATGGGAGTATCCCCAAAAAGGGACAGGGGCCAATGGAATGAATCTTTACCAAAATTATTCCCAAAAGTTCCGGTCACACTGAAAGTGACTAGATACAGTCAACATGAAGGGATAACAAAACACCACAATTTTGCACTCTGTCACAGACCACCCGTCAATCACTGGTTGGGGAAATTCTAGGACCACTAAGTTAGCAAATCGAAGTCTGACGAGGTCACAAGGCCAAAACTACCAGGAAGGGGACCCGATACACGCCGTGCAGGCTTTGTTCTACACTCAACCACCCTCTGAAGTCAAGTCATGCTGCCATAAGTGGAGGGGGCACAACTGTAGGGCACACACATTGGTGCACCACGAACACACCAGGTAGCACCACCAAAACTGGAACCCCACCTCCCGAAAGTACACAGGCCATAGAAAGGTCCACCACACGGCCAAGACCTAGAACCAGAGATAGTGCTCTGCAATATCCTGTATTTATCTCTCACCACATATGCATATGCGCATATATATGTGCCCTCTCGTTTCCACTGGAACAATCTATTCCACATACTTACAATAGGATGTGCTTTTCTACAGCTGCAATAACTTGTTTCATAGTCTCGAACACAAATCAAGTCAGAAAATTTTGAAAGGGGGGGGGGGGGACGAACTGAGAAATTGCTGACCTTTTTCTTGGTATGAAGTCAGACTTTGACATTGGCTAGTTCCCCTGGATTTACTGTAAATCTGCAAAAAAATCCGTATGAAAAGTCAGATCTTAGCCTTCATTACACATGAAAAAGTCAGACTTTGACATTTTTCGACGGTGAAAGGTCAGGGCTTAGCCATCATTGCATGCTCAAAAGTCAGACTTTGACATTTTTCCAAAGCGAAAAGTCAGGGCTTAGCCATCACTGCACATTAAAAAGTCAGACTTTGACATTTTTCTAAGGTGAAATGTCAGGGCTAAGCCATCATTGCATGCTTAAGAGTCAGACATTGACATTTTTCCAAAGTGAGAAGTCAGGGCTTAGCCATAGTTGCATGCTAAAAAGTCAGACTTTGACATTTTTCCACAGTGAAAAGTCAGGGCTTAGCCATCATTGCATGCTAAAAGGTCAGACCTTTACATTTTTCCAAAGTTTAAAGTCAGGGCTTAGCCATCATTGTATATTAGAAAGTCAGACTTTGACATTTTTCCACAGGTGAAAAGTCAGGTCTCAGCCATCATTTCAGGCTAAAAGGTCAGACTTTGACACTTTTCCAAAGTGGATAGTCAGGGCTTAGCCATCATTGCATGCTTAAGAGTCAGACATTGACATTTTTCGACAGTGAAAGGTCAGGGCTTAGCCATCATTGCATGCTCAAAAGTCAGACTTTGCATTTTTTCCACAGCGAAAAGTCAGGGCTTAGCCATCATTGCATGCTAAAAGGTCAGACTTTTACATTTTTCCAAAGTGAAAAGTCAGGGCTTAGCCATCATTGTATATTAGAAAGTCACACTTTGACATTTTTCCACGGGTGAAAAGTCAGGTCTCCACCATCATTTCAGGCTAAAAGGTCAGACTTTGACACTTTTCCAAAGTGGATAGTCAGGGCTTAGCCATCATTGCATGCTTGAGAGTCAGACATTGACACTTTTCCACGGTGAAAAGTCAGGGCTTCGCCATCATTGCATGCTAAAAAGACAGATTATGACATTTTTCCATGGTGAAAAGACAGGACTCAGCCATAGTTGCATGCTAAATGAGTTTGATATAGAAATTTTTCTATGTGGAAAATCAAGACAGTTTCTACACTTGAGTTAAATTTGAAGGTGCTGACTTTTTGGGGGCTGGCAAAAAGTGGGGGGGGGGGGGGACTGCCCCCCTGCCCACCCCCCCCCCCCCCGTATTCTGACGCCACTGAAATTGTAAATAATCACACGTGATCACACCACGGATTTGGATGACCTGGATAAGTTCTAAACAACCCGCCCATGGCGTATCTACCAACGAAACATATCTCCTAGTCCTTGTTCTCTGCTATAACTGTCTTGGCATTGTTAGAGTTCCGATAATAGCTGTTAGGCGGCGCTACGGCCATTTCGCGTTGGTTCATAATTTCTGCCAAACAAAATCTGCCAATTGTTCGGAAACCCCCTGCTCACCTAGGGTCATAATTTTTACTCTTCTATTTAAAGCCAATACCCACTGAACGATTTCGTTTCCACCGATTAACTCCCTGAATCGTCAGGGTTATTTAACTTGTCTCAGGCAAATATGTGCATCGCGTCGACTATTCCCACAACGTTTATGGCAGCCGTTAGCATGAGTTAATCGTAAGCAAATTCTGTCCACACTGGACGACGGACTGCGTAAATCGTGAGCGATTTAGGGCCACCGATAAAGGAACAAGTAATAAATCTCAGTATATGGGAGTTAAATCGGTGAGCTGGCCTCAGTCTGTGTGTGGCAAGGGCATTTCTGCTCACCCAGCGACTAATTAAGGGCCATAATTGGTAGGAACCACGGGGGGTATTTCTTAAACTCCGTTGTCGGCGACAACGGGAAGGAACACGTTCCTTAATTTATCGGTCCCGATTTCGGAACATTGGACTGGAATTTGTCGGCGACAAAGGTACATCGCCATGGGGGGGATTTCCAAATCTTAGGCAAATTACTGTAGGGGGGTGTCACATTGGCCGACACATTTTCTAGGCCTCGCCTGAGCTTACGATTGTTCTTTTGTCGCCGAGAAAGGAACATTCATGTTCCGAAATCGTACAGTGTGTATTGGCTTTTAGGAACCTTCTGGAATTGTTGATGAAATTGTTGTCTAGAACCCCCCCCCCCCCCCCAGCATACTTACAGCCATAATCTTTAATGTCCGATTTAGGTAATATCTGAAATCATTGACCCCCTGAAAATGAGAGAATTCTAACTCCCGATCCCACCCAAAGTGACCCAAATTTGCCAATTGTTTGGAAACCCAAGCACACCTAGGTCCATAATTTCCACTGTTCTATTTAGGAATTATCTTGGAATCGTTGATGAAACAGATTATCAAGGCTTGGTGAGATAGGAATATTTTCCAAGTCTTGATTGTATGGAGATCTATGATCACACTAAATTTCCCCCACCGTTTTGAGCTGCAATAGATTGTTCCATAGAAGTAACTCTCCAATCATGGACTTAACCTCTGCGCATGTTCGTATGGGGCGCCGTTCTGGACAAACCCCTTTCGTCCTTATTTTCGTAATATACTATACCTTTCGATTTGATCAAATTTTTATCTTCTGCGGGCGTTTGGGTTGCGTTGTCTCTGCTCCCCCCTTCCGTTTTCCCTTGATACTATACCGTTTTCGTCCCACGTAGTGTATTTCGTTCACGAAATACACTACGAAACGTATATTTTATACCCAATGATTTTTCTCAGAACACAAAAATAACGAAATACTTTATCTTTTATACAAATTTTTCCTTTCCAACCTACTAATTTCGTTAAAAAAATCCATTTCGTAAAATACAAAATCCATTTCATCAAAGACGAAATAAATTTCGTCCATCACAAACTAAGTTTCATCTTCCATGAAATAAATTTTGTCCCGGACGTAATAAATTTCGTCGAGTTCTGTCTACATACACTAGGGGGCGACACTGTGCTGCTGCAGGCTGACATCGCTTGGATTACGGGAATATTTAGTGCTCAGTTATCGTGAACTACACCATGTAGGAGATTGAAATACAGAATACAAACATGAATTATAAAATTACTCCGAAATACAAAAAGAATCATCATAAAAAACATTATAACTGATCTTATGGAGACTAAGAGTCAGTGCCTTTACTACCCTACGCCAGAGTCACACTGGCAGTGGGAGCAAGCCTGCAAAATGTAAACAAAATGTGAAACTAAAATAATTACAACAGATTTTAGATTTGTATTATATATTCTGCACTGAATGTCTCTTCACTGGCGTTTTTCCTGTTTTATTTAAAAAGAAATACATGAACATGCTAGGTGAGGGTGTGGATCAAACCCTAGACCTCATTACTTCAAAGCGAGTACCATAACCACCACACCACCAGGAACACGTAAAATTGCTGCCCCTTTACCATACTGGCCCTCCACCATACTGCCCCTTTACCATACTGTCCCTATACAGAACTCTCCTTCTACCATGCTGCCCCTCCACCACACTGCCCCTCTACTATACTGCCCCTCCACCACACTGCCCCTCTACATTACTGCGCCTCCACCATAATGGTGTAAGGGCAGTATGGTAGAGGAGCAGTATGGTTTATGGGAAGTATTGAAGAGGGGCAGCATGGTGGAGGGGCAGTATGGTGGAGGGAAATTATGGTAAAGGGGCAGTACCAATACTGTTTCATTATATTACCATTTAATCGTTTTACCACATTTGATGGTGTAGTGGTTAGAGTGTCGGTTGTTCCCGGCCCTGGTGAATGATTTAAAAAAAAAAAAGATTTCGTCATTTGCGAGATGAATTTTGTGGTAGACGAAATTTATTTCGTGATTGACGTAATTTATTTCGTCATTGACAAAATGGATTTCGTGATGGACGAGATTCATTTTGTGGACGAAATAAGTAATTTAGGTTCTTAAATATAGTTTTCGTTGTGTATTTCGTTGACGAAATAGTGAAGGAAACTAATATTTGATGACCCAAATTTTGGGACGAAAGGTATAGTATAATACTATATAGCGGTGCACGAATGTCTAACTTTTACGCAATAGGAGAAAAGATTTCGTTCGGCCGCACCGTGGCGTAAAATATTTTTACGCCACACCGTACCACGTGATCTGTTGACACTGTCATAACAAAAAATAAACAAACAAAATGGCGGACGTTTCCCCCTATTCGGGAGTATCTTTGCACAATAAAATCTCCCAGGACTACACACACACCCGAAATCGATGTAAAATAAACAAACCAATAGCAAGCATCGTAAATACATACCCAATAAAGATATTGTCACACTAGAATATATGAAACAACGCCCGCCCAACGTCCGATAGCCGTTAAGTTTGAGCCTGACCAAAAGTTACTATGTGACGTCACTGCTACCGTACTGCTCTCCATAACGACGTTCTGACGTCATCGATGCGGGTGCGCATATTACGTATATTAAGACGAAGTATGTGCTGGGAGAGTATTCGATTTAAAAGCAAGGCTATCATTGGTCAATTATAAATGGACCAAGAAGATTGCTCCGTTCTTAGCCACACGGCGTGAACGTGAAAGTCGGCGAACGGTAGAGGATGACATTCGCTGAGTGTGGTATCATTTCAGAGGTTGATAGAGGTTGATAATGTGAGTACAAAAATGGAATTTTAATAGAATTTCGATATATAGTAATAAAGAGACATAGTGAGTGTGACTGAATTACATCTGTTCCTCGATATTTTGGTCAGAAATACTCACCTCATCCTTCGAATTCGGTGAGTATTTCTGACCAAAATATCTCTGAACAGATTCCATTCAGTCACACTAATCATGTCTCTCTATATTACAAAAATGAGGACGGAAGGGGTTTGTCCAGAACGGCGTCCCATATGTTCGTGCATGTACACTATATACTAGTGGGCGATAAATACATGACATTGCACAGCACTTTCTATTGCATCACACTGGCAGTTAGTCATATTTTGACAGTGTTTAAAACTATGGCATGTCTCTCCACACTTTACCTAGATAATGTTTAAACCTTTAAGGACGGGTGCCTGCAACCGAGCTATTTCCGTTAGGACGGGTGCTGGTGGCAGTTTACCACACTAGAGGACGGGCACAGTCTAGTCAGAATTCATAATTCAAATTTGTAATCTTGTAATACAATACATAATAATAAATGTTTTATTTCTATCGAATGGAAATACCAAATATAATGTCATATCTACATTTACATCAAAGTTATACTCTATTACTTCTTTGTTAAAATATTTTTTGTAAATATTGGAACAATGATGCCTCATGATGCCTCATGATGCCTCAAGGCATCATGCGTCTTTAGTGCGGTAATACCTCCAGGCATCATGCGTCCTTAAGGGTTTAAACCCAGTTAAGAACTAGATTAAATCATCAGATCTATATATTGTAGTGTATTATGATAAAAGGTAAGGGTGGTAGGATAATTATTATAAGATATACAATATAAATACAGCTAACATAAGAACAAATCTAATACATACTTTCAACTCCAGCTCTCAACTGTCTTGTCTGTTTGTAGTGACCTTGACAGTCTTCAGTGTACTGTGGCCAAAAATAGGTTGGGTGGGTGTGGTATATGTAAAGGTTTAAATCACAAAACTGTTACTTATGTATACACCCTAAACGACTTAACGCTTGGGGACAATGTGTTTAGGTATGTAAGTTATAAGCGTATAAGTATTAGAACAAATGCTCATAATCTGATGGTGTTTAGATACATGTGTGTAGATAATGGAATTAAACGGTGTTAAGAAAGTTTAGTGAGTATAATTAAACACGCTTATTACAGTGTACAATTTAAGTACCCGCTGTTTAAAGTATTACTCGGGGTCAGAACCGTGTAGTGCAATTATTTCAGTGAACTTATAAGTTCACTGAAGTAATTACTATCAGACGGATTCAACTGGCTCTTTCTTGATATTCAAATACAGCGAGGCTGAACCAAACCATTATAACACAACTATAATAGCTCTTACTGCCCGGTCCATAACAATCAATGCCCATAAGTCTCAAACCTCGCCACTCTTGATAGTTATTGACATTTTGATAGTTATGGACCATACACCTACTCATGGGAAGTATTTCTATCATAGGTCCCGGTTTTGCACATACGAATATTGACGGTTTATTCGCCCATACCAGGCCACGATCCTCCTCTTCGGAATCAACGAGTATAACTTTCTCTATACTCGTTGCAGGGATCAGCCCTTCACCTGGCAAAATCCCACTTTTGTTGGCCGGATAGAGGAGCAGTGACCTGAATCAAAATCATCATGTTGGTGTTGCCGTTCAGCGCCGCCTAACGTCCCACTGTCTAGTTACGCACCCGCTCTGACAGACACCCCGAGTCCGGTGGTATTCATATTGAGACATAGAGCAATCACACCTAAAGTGTGAACGGCGGGTGTGATTGCAGGAGTGTTGTTTTTTAACAGATTAAATTGTTGGAAGAAATAAGGGTATTGTATCAACATGTCTGGGATGTCTAAACTTTATAGTTGATAATTATCTTGGGTTCAGCTTGGGAAAAGATAAGCATATTATAGCTAGGCCTGCCAATGTATTAGTATGTATTCAGTTTCGGTGTCCCTGTGTTATCTAAGCTATATCTAAAGTATCACTGAGGTGATATACATGTATGATACATCAAATTGAAACTGGAATACCATAGAATACGATGAAATCATTGATATTTCTCTGAAAATGATATACACGGGTCTTATGAACGTATTACGCTCATAAACTGAGTGATCCCATGCTAAAGAATGCGTTGCCAGGGGTATGTTTGGCCGCAGGCATTGCGTAACCACCCAGATAAGGTCCGACACCGGCCTGCGGAAAAAGGCCTATTGGTGTACTTACTACAGAAGAATGAAGATGATTTATCAGGCTATACCTGTGATATCGTGCAGCATACTCCCTATTGGTTCTGCGAAGTGTTTGTAACCTACTCATACTGAATATGTAATCTACTCTACTGAATATACAGGGAATTCCAGGTTTCACCAACGGCCTCATCTGCTGGCTGATGCTAAGTGCTAAGTACTTCTCATTGCAGGGCTAAGTTTACGCTGGTTCCCGGGTCATCCGCTAGGGGGCACGGCGGAATTAGACCGCAGGGACAGATCGATGCATATGCCATATTTTGGTAACCTCCGTGAGCGCATGCGCGGACATTAAACTGTAAATAAACAAGATGGCGTGTCTGACCGATTCGAAGGTAAAACCAAACCGTGAGCACACTGTCAGTCTCTCTAACGATTTCAAATGACATGTCTAGCCTGTAAATGATGGATCACTATATTTTCTTTGTTTTTGAGTATTCAAACTATACTGACAGTCGATCCCTGAGCAAGACACACTCTTACAGTTAATTGTCAAGTGCCTGCGGCCCCTATTATCGCTCAAGCACTTGTTAATGTCACCAAAGTTTGCTTTTGATCAATATTTCAACTAATACCTTATAACATTAGTCGTATTTACCTCCTCTTATTGAATTATATCTGTTTTCTATCCCATTAAAGTCTACTGATGGTGATAACCACATCGCAGCAAGTGCGATGTCAGTTGGATTTTTGAAAATTGAGCTGGTTTTAGGTCTGTCGCGCCCTTTCCATCATAGACACCAAAACCAGCATTCAACCACTGCCAGCACACCAGTCAGGGAACACTACCTGCCTGTTATCGTTGATACAGGCGGGTACCAGCCAAGGCTAAGTTGGTCGACAGGGGGTGTCCGCGCTCAGTGACCTGGGACCTGTTGCACTAGTCCAGTGACAACCCTTGTTGGTGTCCACGACACAACAAGGGCAGGTAGCGTTTCAATAGTCCCGTGACAACACAGATCGCGATGTCATACATAAGACATGGGTGAACAGTGGCATGTCGCGTTTCAGAACCAAAAGACATGTCACTGTTAGTGCTACTGTTGTGTCACTGTTAGCGAGTGGGTCTACCCTCTCACATTGCTATACATTGGGAGCAGTCTGGCCACAGTTGTCCGGGCAATTTCACCCACTTTCCTTAGGAATTAAGATATGGAACTTTAACCTGAGTTAGGGGAATATATAACCAATAATTGTACCAAATAAAAAAAATGTGTCCCTCTAATCCGCTAATATACGCGTTTAAATTTGAAACATTGAGCTAACCATTATCTGGCTGTCTTGGCAGTGCCACTGTCCATATCACACTGCAACGCTCAATCGATCTGGAAGCAGAGCGGCGCAGTATACAGTGTGACAGACTGGGGATGCCACTGCGACACTTTTACTGTCTCTGGCCGAACAGTGACACCAACAAGGTAAGCAACAGTTACATGGCTTCTGCAACAGGAGAATACTGGTTGCGTTATTACTGCCGCTGTTGCCGCCCTTGTTTATGTCGCCAGTATGTCACTAACTCTGGATTAGTGAAACAAGTCCCAGCCAGATCACCAGAATGAAATCCTTGTCTGTTCAGCTCGCCGTATTTATACCCTAATCCGAGACGTCTGGGACTGATCATTCAATGTCCCCCAATTTAGGTAAAATGGGGAGCTCTGAAGCGGAGAAACATCTAATGTGGGGGAATCCAAAAGCGGGGAGAGTCTAAAGCGGAGAGCGGCAGTCCGGTTGAGACGGGTGCCGGGGATAATCTCCCCCTCCCCTTCCCCTCCGTGCTCGTTCCCGACTCGCTGACCCGGTACACCGACGCACTTGCACACAACACTATAATATACATACCCTTTATTCAGGAAAGCAAGACGCACAGTTTACCATCAATAGGCGTTTTCAAATGTAGTCTCAGGTAGACATATAAGAGTATAAACTTTCTGTAAACAAGGATTGATAAACATAATCATACTTCCAGGTGATTGTTAATCCCATCTCTACTATCGTTGTTGTTGTAATATACTTACTTACTCTGACATAACAGGACATTGATTTTGCATGGGAGGACTCATACTGTATATTGCTGCAATATTGGGCGCAATAACATTTTTTTCTAAATGGTAAAGAGACACGAAATCAACGACATTTCTGTCCGGAAATTCCGCTGTCCTGGTTCAGGTATATCGCCACGCACAGAGACTTATTTGTGTCAAATATACGGATACAGGTCACCACCACCTGCGCTACAATTACCCGGTCACAATCTCCCACCGACGCGACACCGACTCCACGCATATTTGTTCCCCGCTTGCACCCACACACATGCGGCCGCGGCCGGGTAGACCGACTCGGGTTTTTTTCCGCTTGTCCTCACACCCAAATATATGTTATCATAATACTTTCATGGACTCCTGGTGCCCCAGCTTTTTGTAGTAAGATGCAAGTTTTTCCATTTCTTTTTCTTTCAAATTGTAATGTTTGTATGTTAATGCCCCAGTCACACTGGCGTAAATTTTGGCGTTTCTTCTACATATTTGAATTGTTGGGGACCGCATATTAGCCATGGATTTTGAACGTATCTGTTTGCTTTAACATTTTAGTACACTTCTTAACGTTCACCAACGCTTATTTACGCTTCTGGGGGGTATTTTTCAGTCGAGAGGATCTCAACTTGAGATCTGCTAAGATCAATCCAAGATCCTGAGACCAACTTTGAGATCAATGGAGGAAAGTGTTTTTCAGACATTGTCTCAAGTCTACACAGCCGATCTTAGGGGATCTCAACTCCAAGGATCTCAAGTTGAGATCCCTAGCCCTCAGTGTAGAGCTATCTCAAGTTCTATAGTGATCTTCCTGTGGTTTAAGTAAACCAGGGCCTCTAAATAGCTGTTTTTCCGTTCAGCGCCGCCATGCGGTCATGTTGCATAGCAACGCGGCTATTCGGCCAAACATTGCGCTGTCCGACTGCGCTGTGGCTTTCTCACATAGGGTGTGAGTGGCGGGTATTAGAGCAGAGGTGTTGTTTTCTTCCAGATATGAGTGTTAAAACAAGTGAGGACACTCTCAAAACAAAGACAGGTTGTCCACACTTCCGAGTTGATTATTGTCTCAGATTTAGACATAGTTTAGTTGCTTACAGAGCTTACACAATATCATACATTATGACACCTCAGTGTTGACCATGGATATATATATATTTATACACATATATGTATATGTATATATATTATATATACATATACATAATTATAATATAATGATCTTATTGTAAATGAAAGGATTTCCCTAAGGCTAAAGATTATTTGTGTATATTTCTGATCATTTTAATTTGAAGCAAAGTACAGAGCCATTTTTCCTAATGATTACATATATTCATATAGATATATATGTGTATATATTTGTATATATACACATATACATATATACACACATTACATATACATAGGTATTGTACATTTATGTATAAACATACATGTACATTACATATTTGACATTCCCAATGTGATCAGAGGTATATGTTGGTAGATTTTCATATGCAAGATTGATGGTATTTCTTCAATAAAGGAGCTTATCTAAACAATAACTTAATTATTATTGAGACAATATGTATATTAAACCCACCAAATTATAGCTGGAATACCAAAGAATACGATGCAATCAAGGTATTGTCCCTAAAGTTAATATAAATGTATTCTACAAATGTTTAACGCCTATGCACTCAGTCTTCCAATGCTAAAGAATACGTTACTAGGTGTATGATTGGCCGCACGCATTGCGTAACCGGGTACGTCACTGGCCTGTGGAAAAAGGCCTATTGCCTATTGTCACCCCAAACTGTTATGTCAAGTCCCTCGTGATACCTTTTGTGAACCAATGTCAAGTTGAGACCGATCTCAAGTTGCAACCGATCTCAAAGTTGAGACCGATCTCAAGTTGAAACTGACTTTGAGCATTACAGTAGGTTCAGCACAAACTAGCTGAGTGGTGCAGTGCCTTGTTTTTATGTTGCTTATCAATTGTCTCTCATGGTCATAATAACCACAATAAAACTATGAATTTTGGAATATACGTTTGCCAGGTTATCAATACACTTTGCTCTAAATATCTTAATTTTGATAAGTTTTAGCACTGGATAAAAAAGTTGAGACAAGTATCAACTGATCTCAAGTTGAGACCGAAGTTGAGATCCTTTCACTTGAGATCCCTGAGATCATCTCAACTGAAAAACACCCAAAGCACCCCAAACGGTCTTATCTTAGTCTTAACTTGAGATCACCTCAAATGATCTCAACTGAAAAACACTTTCGATCTCAGCGGATCTCAAGTGGACATGATCTCAACTGAAAAACAGGCCCCTGTATTATTGTGGCGTTTTTCAGCGCATTCCGACTTTCCTTTACGTATCTCCGCATTTTGCAGTGTATTTATAGACTTCAAAATGCGTAGAAGAACGTAGACGTACGTAGATGGGAAAACGCTGTTTTTTAAGTCAGTGTGACTGGGGCATAACCCTTTTTTGTTATTTGTTTTTCTACTGCTACTGCTATTCTACCGCCCCCCGACCGCACCCAGCCAGGGGGCGACACGACCGCCACCGACTCGCTACCTGGCAGGCTGGCTTTCACACGGCCATTGACACTTCACGCATGCCGCCCGCGGACGGGTATAGTCAGGCGGCGAGAGAGGTATACCTTGCTTTAGCGTCCAGACAGATTTTTATTAATGATTATTTTTCTCCAGAATCTTCTGATTTCAAATCTGCCGGGTGCAACGCTGAAATATTTGGGCAACTCAAATTATGAGCATTTGAAGAAAATAAGTTAAAAAATGATTTTTTAATCAATAAATAAATATGGTTAAAATGATATTATTCTCATTGCTTAAGAAATCTATCAACTTTGAACCCAATCATCCAACCAGTGTAATTGATATTTGTTTTGATCTTTTTTTAAGTTTTTTCTGTGCCATGACCTATATAAATTGAATAATTAAGTCATAATGATAGAATCACTTGAAATAGCTGGCTTCATAAAAGATCTTCATAAAACAGATAAGGGAACACAAGAAAAAAAAAGGCACTTAAATGTGGTTTTCTCATATGTATTTTAGTAATAACGAGAGAATTTCATGTTCACACATTCATCAATAATTTGCTAGTTTTCTAATAATTCTCAATATATATCTTATAGATGATCTCTGTTTTTTGCCTCCTTTCTCTTTTATATCAGTTCATGGTGGGTGATGCTTTGAGGCATCACCATGCCATATTGGATGATCCCTTGAGGCATCACCCAAATCAAAAAGGTGGTGAACACAACAATTCAGACCAGTGATATCTTTTTTATTAAAATAGTTATCATGGAAGCAAGTGGTACACAGATGGTGAATAGTGGGTATCAAATGCTGTCATGATGTTTCGCTGATATTTAACCCTAGCGGGAGGCCCACATACAACAGGGGACGATGCCCTTATGGCAATGGTACCAGAAGTTATTCAACAGGTGCATTTGATATGCATTGTCTTCAATACGTTTAGAACACCCACACTGAATAATGATGCCTATAGTGTTTTTCAATTATTTTGAAAAATTTAAGAAAGTCTATGAATTTTGTCACATAGAATACCATTTTTAGTAATGGCCTCAAAAGATGCCTGGAGGCATTCTTCGTCCCTTCTATGGGAATGCCTCAAGGCATTCAGCATCCCCTGCCTGGAAGTGCCTCAAGGCATTACTCGGACTGATAGGGTTAATCAGCTTCTTCAGGTGATCAATGATTTATATAAGATCTTTGGAGTTTTTGAATGATATAGGGAATGATTGATCAATGTGTACTAAAGAAGAGACCAACAAGTTTTGGTCAAAGTAGTTGTGTCCCTCCTGGCATGTGAAACAGACCAGAGTGAGACTGGTCATCCCTCATTGGCTGTTGAATCAACAGTCAATCACAGCACAGAACTTACAAGTGCAACCAGCGGCAAGATGCCTCCCAGCTTGTGTGTATAAGAATTTCCAGTTGTCATAATTACAGACAATTTAGGTGATTAATCACATTGAATAGAAACAATTATGATTAGTCATGATAGGAGACCAGAACATTACAATGTGATATGACACATGATGCTTGATACCATGTGTTTTCCATAAAACACTTAAAAAAGACATTCTACCTACATGCTGGCGAAGTTTCATGTATATATTGATCAACTATTCCCTATGTTATTCAAAAAAGATTTTATACATATCTTGGAATATGATGCCTGAGGCATCACCCGATCTGGCATGTTGGTACCTCAAAGCATCACCCACCATGAATTGGTTAACCCTTTAAGGATGAGTGCCTTAGGCCAAACTACTGCCAAAAGGTTGGGTGCTGGTGGCAGTTTGTCCCACTAGAGGAAGGGCACAGACTGGTTAAAACTTGAATTTCAAGGTTGTAACCACATAATATGATAGATAATCATAAAATTTTCTTTCTTTTGAATAGAAATACTAAATATGATGTCATATCCTCATTTTGCAAAGATTTCATGAATATGGATCTATCATTTCTTTCTAAAGTATTTGTTAAAAATATTTGAAGAATGATGCCTAAAGGCATCATGCATCTTTAAAGGGTTAACTCTTCTTACTTGTGGAAAATTACTGATATAAAAGAGAAGGATGCAAGAAACAGATCATCTTTAAAATATATATTGACAACTATTCATAAACTGGCAATTTATTGATGAATGTGTGAACATGAAATTCACTCGCTATTACTAAAATACATATGAGAAAACCACATTTGAGTGCCTTTTATTATTTTCTTGTGTTCCCTTATCTGTTTTATGAGGATTTTTTATGAAGCCAGCTCTTTTAAGTAATTCTATCATTATGACCTAATTATTCAATCTATATAGGTCATGGCACAGAAAAAACTTATTAAAGATCAAAGCAAATATCAATTACACTGGTTGGATGATTGGGTTCAAAGTTGATAGATTTCTTAAGCAATGAGAATAATATTATTTTAACCATATTTATCTATTGATTAAAAAATCATTTTTTAACTTATTTTCTTCAAATGCTCATAATTTGAGTTGCCCAAATATTTCAGCGTTGCACCCGGCAGATTTGAAATCAGAAGATTCTGGAGATAGATAATCATTAAGAAAAAACTGTCTGGACGCAAAAGCAAGGTTCACCCCCAAAACGGGCTTTCGCTGCCAGACTAGTATAGGCGGCCGAGCCTTGACGGGGGAGAACCTGACCGAGTGAATGTGGGGCGGGTGATTGAGAACGGCGACTTATTTGAAGAATTTTTTCCTCACTATATCATAGAGGGTTAATGGGCTTTTATTGATGACTTTACAAGTCATTTTGAGGTATAAAATAATATGTAAATATAATATGTAGATATAATAACAGAACCCGTATAGTGATGCTGTTCTCGGTCTTTCGTCCCGTACATGAATATGTGAGGGGACACCACCTGGAAGCTCAGCACTAGATGCCATCGCTGGGATGATTTGTTTCTTGATTTGTATATATATATATATATATATATATATATATATATATATATATATATATATATATATATATATATATATATATATTTTGGAGTTATATCAGTAACTCTTTGAAGAGGGCACATTTTATCGTTATTTTTCTATAGGGGGGCTTTTCTTTTCTCTTTAATCTTGGATGTTGCTAATTTTTTGTCATATATATCTGCGGGGAGGTGCCTCTGTGGAGGGGGGTATGTGATCTTTTTGGTACTTTATGGGGCCAGGGGACTTATTTAGGTAGATCGGAGGGGGGAGGGGGGCTAATTCATGGGTTACTAATTTTCTTCCTTGTAACATTTCTCGGGGAGGAGGGGAGGTTACTTTTTGAAGAAATGATTTCTGGAGGATGGGTTGGGCAAATTTGTGCCTCTATGTCAGAGCAGGAGGTGATATGTTTTAGTATTTTCATGGGGATGGGGATTAATCTTGGTAACTCTGTGTGTGTGTGAGTGGGGGGGGGGGGGGGGGCTCATTATATCGTTATTCATAAATGGGGGTTTTCTATGGGGGCCATCAACCAACCTACCCATCAATCATACCACCCATCAACTTGCCCACGGATGATCCTACTCACATAGAACCTGTCCCTCCATCAACCTGTGTAGCAATGAACCTTCTAAGCCACCAGCCTGTGCACCCACTTACTTGCCAACATACTAACCTGATCTACCCCACACCTGCCCACCTATCAGCCTGCCCACCTTCTTACAAATCGACCTGCCCACCAATTAATCTGCCTCCATCCAACGTGCCCACCCATCAACATCTGAGTGTCAACAATAAATGTCTACTGTATTGCTTTATTTGTAGTTGGTTGTTGTGATCTTGATATATGGCAATAGAATCTACATGTATACAAAACAAAGTATTTGTGTCACAGTTTTTTATACAACATCTACATTATTACTGTAGTCATTATCTATAGGCAGATGGTAATAAAACCTTCCAAAGACTTCATTAGGTAAACACTTTGTTTTTTTTAATTGCTTTATTGTATCTCTTGTATTACGAGTTTTTCAGATACAACATTGTCGGACATATACAAGTAGGTTACATCGAGATTAATGCAGCATCCCTTGCGGGGAAAATTAAATAATGTTACACGGGACACTATTAAGCTCTTTGCTAGTACTGGTATGAGATGAGATGGATATTAAGGACGCATATACAGGTAATCAAGGCAGTTAATGTTAGAGATGATCAACTACAAAGGATTTGAATTCCGTGATATCAGCGGACACTTGACATTTTCCCGGCAGTTCATTACATATTCTTGCTCCACGCAGATATGGGTTGCGCAAGATAAAGTTACATTTTGTTCTATATATCTCAAATATCATCTTATCTGACAAACGTGATTTTCTTCGCGCAGTTTCAGTCCATTCGGGATTTTATTCAAACACTTCCTAATGCTAGACACTTAATAGTTAAACATTTCTTAAAGCTAAATGCTTTGTTCTGAAACACCTCCTAAAGCTAGACACCTTTAATACAAACAATTTCTCATGTCAAACACTGTATATGTTAACACTTCCAAATCGTTCTGAGGCCATGGCGTTTCATAGTCGAATGGTCATACTATTGGCGATAGGCTAGTTATGTCAAACAAAGACAAACCCCTGCCATTCTCCCACCAACCTGTCATCCCTTTCTTTTAAGGCACTTGGACTGTTGCCACCCCTCAAAATAGAGTTTCGCCGTTTAATGGACTATTCCAAAAGCTTCCCGTAATTTCATAATTCACTCGTGTCTTTGGCTGCTTTCCCGTACTGCGGGAATGTTATACGACTACCACTCAAACTATCTGGCGCCACAAGCGCCACCGCTCTCCTTTGTTAGTCAGAGCGTCACTTCTCATACAATTTTTTTCGGAAACGGACGCTATTCCGCAATGTTGCGCTATGCCACTGTGTTGAGATGGTTGATTCTATTCGCCATGGCCGTTTGCACAGTATGTGGCTACAACTATGATGGTCGTACATTCCGCAAGGGATGTCCTAAATGCAACGTACTGGGAGAGAAACGGCTGTCAGCCCTGGACAGGATAACCGAGGACCTGGAGAGAAGTTTTCATGACTACGATAATGGCGGCGGTGCCACTGGCGGTACCACTGGCAGCTCTAAAGATGTCGCTGCAAAATATGACCAATTGCCCCTAGAGACAATTGCTACCATTCGACACGATAACCTGGAATGCAGGCGAGAAGTCCAGTCATTGAAGAGCGAAGTATCCCATTTGACAAATCTTATGGCTGAAATGCAAGTTTTAGTCCTAGGTCTTCGCTCTCAAGGACAAGATGGCGGACGTGCGGACGGCGTTCATACCGGCGGTCAAGATGGCCGTCGAGATGGCGGTCGAGATAGCAGCCGAGACAGCGAGCGGTCGACTTCAGGAGAACACTGGAGACATCAACCAGAGGACGACAACCCTTCAAGTCCCGTACTGCGGGAATGTTATACATATATATATATATATATATATATATATATATATATATATATATATATATATATATATTGTAGCGGGGAGGGGAGGGCGTCATCTCTCTTTGGTGAGTTCCGGGGAAGTCCCTGCGGGGAGGCCGGAGAGTTGTGGAGAGGAGTCCCGGGGAAGTCTCCGGAACGGAGGCTCTCCCGGGGGACGAGAGCTCACGAGAGATGACGTCATCCCCTCCAGTATATAAACAAACACGGCCCGTTGGCCAACCAGTCATCGTCAGACTACTGTGGGACACACAGGGAGACTTGGGCAGTCATTGTAGCCTATAATTCTGTAATAAACCTTGTACTTTATGCGCGGGCAACCGGTACACCACGACTTGAGTCTTCACTACAATATATATATATATATACACCCTCCAATAGCCCGCCTAAATGGAAGTGCTCGTTGGGGTAGTGGTTAGGGCGTCTGTATTGAGATATGAGGGTGGGGTGTCCGAACTCCGGAGGCAGCCAGTATTTTTCTATGTTTTTCTTTTTAAATCAAAAGAACAATGTAGAGAGAATCATAACAAAATATATGCTTAAAAACTAAGGTAAATCATATTAGTTGTAGGCATAAATCGACGTCGAGTTATCGATTGTTTTTACGCAAATCCACTTCCGGTTCGCTCCGACAGCCGCTTCGACGCTTGGTGAGTACCTTGTAAGGGAGCGTTCATTATTTATGGCGGGTGGGCGGAAATACCTCCAAATGAAATGCCCCCCCCCTCGGAAATACCTCAAAATAAAATGCCCCCCTCCGAAATACCCTAAAATAAACCGCCCCCCCCTCCGAAATACCTCAAAATAACCCCCCCCCCCCTCCAGACAAATACCCTGATATATGCCCCCCCTCTCTCCTAGGCAATAGCCTCAAATCGATTCTTTCTCATATATATTACTGTATAACTGCCTGTTTATACATATATAATTATTAGACTAAGCTACTACCGTTGCCACCTAGCGAGTTGCTATGGCGTTTCTATGGTATAGCGGTTATTGATTTATTACGTCAATAGTTCTATTGACAGTTGACGTGAGCTCATTCGTCACTTTACCTTTGAATGTCATCAGGACTGGACCTGTAAATTTTAAATTTTAGGTCTAAGTTACTCAGTCTGTACATTGTAATACTGAGGTTCCAAGGATTGTACTTCCAGTAATAAAGATTAGGGCCTGGTGTTTGTTATACTCACCAAACTACAATTACTCGTTCGTTATACATTACTTTATACTTCGTCTCCATAATTTATATATGTATATGTACACATATAATGTAATGTTAAGTAAATAAAGCCAGGTGAATTCTGGCATGCAAATTTTAAACATCTATAATCAAATCCTCTAATATGCAGCTATCCAGCCCTTGAGAAATGTGGACTGTTAATAATGGTTTAAGAGCAATGACTACAAACTGGCATATCATAGTTATAGGATTAGATATCCAACATCTAGGAAGTGAACCTTTAGCCTGTCAGGACATGCTGGCACGGGAGCTTATGTACCTGCTGCTCTGAGACCTAGCTTAAGGGGTGTTCTATTAAGACAGTGGAGGCACCAAAAAGACAACTTGTATGTGCTAAGCTATATTGCACAGCGATCACCTGACATTGACCATTGAACTGAGTATAGATACTAATACATTTATGTTTTTCGTTTTGATCATCACTTTTATCTTTTTAAAAAAATCAACTAAATATTATGTTAAATTAAGAAATGCAGAGTTTTTTAAACTCCCTGCACATAGCGCATCTTTGCTAAGAAACCTACCAATTGGTTTTGGATGTAAGTTAGTTACCTATTCATTATCACTTATTACAATCACTAAATTAAGGATGGAGCAGGTTATAAACTGGGAATTACAGTTTCTTCTAACAACTAAAAAATGGATAGTGTAAGAAATGAAATACCGGGCAAAGGGATGCATATAGCTCACCAAAATGTTTGTAGTTTTAAGAGAAAATTAGACTTGATAAAAACACACATAGAGCTATCCAAAGCTGCAGTATTCACACTTTCTGAGACTTGGTTGGACAGGGACTTTCCATCAGAGTTACTTAATATTCCAAATTATAACCTACAGAGACTTGATCGAGCATGATTGAATGAAAAAGGAGAGATAAAGAAGGGTGGCGGGATCTGTGTCTATACACAACAGAACATAGTAGTTAATAATAGTGAAAGGGATAAATTCAATATTAGTTCACCTGAAATTGAATGTATATGGACAAAGCTCGAACCACCAAACCAAAAGAAATTAATAATAGCAACTATTTAGCAACCACCAAATACGCCAGTTAACATAGCAGTGGAATACCAACTTGAAACAACAGAGAAAATTACAAACATGGAAAGGAATGCAGACATACTACTCATAGGGGATTTTAATGTAAACTAAAAGGATGCTGACACCATAAAGCTAAAACAACTAGCAAACATATTAGGATTAACACAACATATACAGGAATCAACTAGATTAAACAATACCATAGATCTGGCCCACTCATCAATAAAGAATATCACAAATAGTGGAACACTAAATTACAGCATAAGCGACCACAAATGTATATTTATTACAAAGAAAAAACTTCCTGAAAAATTTACCATCAAACATACTGTGGGTCGCTCCTATGAATATTACAATAAAGCAAAATTTCAGACGACTTTAAAAAACAATGACTGGAGAAATTTTTACCAAAATGAAAACCCTAACGAATGTTGGAATATCCTACTAGAAAACATAAAGCAACCCCTAGGAGAAATGTGCCCACTCAAGAACATGCAAATAAAACACAGAAATACACCATGGATAAACAATGATCTAATAGAGCAAATTCATGACAAGGACAATGCGTGGAAACAAGCTATGTCCACCATGAATGAGAATGACCTAAAATATGCGAAAACACTAAGAAACCGAGTAAAACAGAACCTAATCCTAGCAAAACGAAATTTCATCCAGGAGAACACTGACACAGATCCCAAACAATTCTGGAAAAAAATGAAAGAGATCATCCCTGACTCTAAAAACAACACAGAGATCAAATTAACAGATCAAGACTCAAATACCAACACCGAGATAGAGGATAAGGATATCCCGGATTACATAAACAACTTTTTCTCCACAATAGAAAACAAACTATCTACTAACTTTGATCATGAATGGACTGATAATCTAATAGAAACCCCTCAACAACAAGAAGATATATTTTTCACAGAAGAAGAAGTAATGGAAGTCATAAAAGGCATAAATATACACAAATCATCATCAATTGATCTCTACTCAACCAGAGTGCTAAAAGATAGTTTCTTAGTCCTGATACCTCAAATAAGTTACCTATTCAATCTGTCGATAAACACTGGAATTTTTCCAGATACCTGGAAAGTAGCTCAGGTAACACCAATCCCCAAAGTGTTAAATAGCAAAAATGTCTCAGACCTACGACCCATATCACAACTCCCACTACCGGGTAAACTCCTTGAGAAATTAGTTCATCGAAAAATGACCACCCACCTAGACAATCATAAACTACTAACAGACAATCAAGGCGGCTTTCGAAAAAATAGATCAACCATAAACACAACAGCTGACATAACAGATGACATCCTTCAAAGTACAGATATGAACCAAATTACAACTGCAATATTCATTGATTATACCAAAGCTTGTGATACTGTAGATCACCAAATTCTAAATTGTAAACTCACAAAATTCGGCTTCACTCCTAAACTGAAAATATGGATTAAAGACTACCTAACCAATAGAAAACAATATGTAGAAATAAACAATATCGCCTCATCTACAATGAACATCACACATGGAGTGCCTCAAGGCTCAACCTTAGGCCCGTTATTCTTTCTCCTTTATATAAATGATATCGAAAAATGCCTACAATATAGTCAAATAAAATTATATGCTGATGACGCTGTAGTCTATAACACACATCCACAATACATCACAGCAATACAGCATTTCCAAACAGACATAAACAATATCAGTAACTGGTGCCAAAATAGTAACCTTACTATAAACACAAAAAAGACAAAAAATCATGGCCTTTGGTACAAGACAAAAACTGAAACAAAACCAACAAATAGGAGTATGGAATAGGAATATGAATGACAACAAGATTGAAGAAGTAAACAGATTCACTCACCTTGGTATACCACTGGATCCAAACCTTAACTTTAACATGCATATAAAGAATATGATAAAAAAAGCTGCAAATAAAACATATCTACTGTCACAAATCAGTAAATACCTTACTACATCCCAAGCAATAACTATATATAAAACCAAAGTGTTACCCTTTTTCGAGTATGGAGATATCTTCGCCTACAGATGTAAGACTGAACTAACAAATAAACTCCAAAGAATACAAAATAAAGCCTTAAAAATCTGCTTAAAAACTCAGGCAAGAACAAGCACAAATTACATTCACAACAAATGCAAAATAAACAAACTAGAGGAAAGAATGGAAGCCCACCTACTCAACTTAGCCTACAAAAGGAGTAAAGAGGACAAATACCTAGTAACAAACCCGCGAGCTATGAGACAGGGGGATGCCCCTGCCTTATATGTTGACCCATTCAGACTGGAAAGTTACAGACGAAGTGTGAAATACAAAACATGGTTACATGGTTGTAAATATCATCAGTTGTGTTTTGTTGCTCTGTAAATCATGTATTTTGCCAGAGAACTTGTTTTTTTCTCTCTCTGGTCTTGTTTTCTTTCTTATGATACAATTACTATTAGTAAACTCTTCTTGTGGCCACTGGAGCCTACCGAAAACAGGGATTAATTCCCTACGTAGATCCTCCAGGATAAATAAAAACTGAAAAAAAAACAAAAAAAACAGTGGAGCTGCACCGCATAGGGTCATGGAGCAATCTCCTGACAGCAGTATTGCCTTTCATAGTCGTAGCATATTCATGCACAACCTACAAACTCTAAAATCATTGCAGTTTTCTTGTGCGGAAAATAGTCCTAGCTTTTTTTTCATGTATTTGAAGTTTTTAAAAGATTGCGAATACTAGACCATCTTGCATGGCAGATTACAAGAAGTCTTAGTATGATGAGCTCCCACTCCACAGACATGGCACTGCCAGGTGTTACAGTACCTCACTTATTATCTTCTCTGCCACAATCACCATCCTTATATATATGTAAATTTCTTAATTCAGACACTATTGGTCTCTATATTGTATAGATTATCCAAAATACACAGTTCTAGAACCTCTTATGTGGGTGAATCACAAAAACGTAAATCATTGGAATTGAAATGCCTCAACCAGGCAAATACAGCGAAATGAGATGCCCCCCCAGGCAAATACCTCTAAATAAAATGCCCCCCCAGGCAAACACCTCTAAATAAAATGCCCTCCAGGCAAATACCTCTAAATAAATTGCCCCCCCCAGGCAAATACCCTCATATAATTTGCCCCCCCCTTCCAATAGCTCTCATCCCCCCTGCCATAAATAATGAACGGTCCCTACGTTGTATATCTGTTTTATGGAATATTTTGCAACTATTTACATTTCTACACTTTCGTATATGATTAGTACCCCACCTATATTTAATATTATTGCCATTAGCGATATATTTATCTATTCTTGACGTGCCGTTATATTTGAGCCGTACAGACGGTGCGGCCATTTTGTTTGGTTTTGACACTGTAACTGCTCTCCCTCTATCGCGATACTCTACGCTAGTGCGACGTAGTATTTGTCACGGCGGGCACATACATTTTTACATTATGTAGCCTATGGTGATCACTACGGCCCGCTACACGGCGGGCCCGAACAGTACTTATACTTTATCTCACCCCTGGAATAAATGTCCATAGGCTTAACATTGGGATCTCGTTCTCCATGCCCCTTCAAGTATTGCAGTCCGTTCTCCATGGTCTATATATCCTGTTTGTTGCCCATTCTTTGAGTGTGTACAGGGGTGAGATAAATACAGAAAGCAACTCGTTTTGGTCAGAGAAGTCATTCTCCAACTCGTTTGAATGCTATGTGATATTCATTCGGCTGTCGCCTCGTTCATATCACTCCGCATGGAGAACGACGACTTTGACCAAAACTTGTTGGTTTCATCTTTAATACCCGTAGCAGCGGGTAGTATTTATTTCACAGAAGTTCACAGAAGTTCACAGAAGTTCGCTCATAGGTGTATAGTAATATGAGAAAACGTGGTTACTGAGCCCGTACGGGTGACCGTTCGAGGTCATTTGATAAAAAAATACGGCTTTGTTTCATAGTCCACACCGCCCAAGTATCAGCATTGATACTACAAATAGGGGCGAGTACTGCGGAAGTGAAGCCAGTGACTTGCCAGTACTGGCAAACCATCAGACCCTGACAATATAGGCATCATTTTACTCGTCTTAAAGTGCCTAAGAAGATAGAATGGTAATTTTTATAGGTCATCGCGATAGATTTTTCATTTAATCACCGTGAAGACAGGAAGGCAACACGTTTTGATATATTTTACCTTTCAAGCTATCCGACTTTCAAGCTATCACGGGAGATCTTAGCTTTCTAATAATGCTTTATTTTTAAAGAGTGGCCTGTTATTTACTAACGCTCAGGAGATAGGTTGCAAGCCTCACTTTCATATGACCTACTTTGGCGGTCATTAGAAGATGGCGCTAGTGTGCAAGTCCTGAATTATACAGGGAGAACTGAAACCTCCTCGCTTGGTACTAGACTGTAGTACGTCCCGTTGTCGCCAGGGCCAGGGCACTCAGGCTCTCAGACTGGGACTATCAAAGGGTGCCATTTTCGGTTGGAATTCCTACCAGTGTATCCTAGCATGCAGTGCGATTATGGCGGTTTGCTGGGCCCCACATGTTGAAACTCGCCTGCCAAGAACCAGCATCTCGCGCATGCACAGCTAAATGTTAACAAACCACGAACAGTACCTGGCAAGTCGTAAATCGGTACTAACGACTTCTTCGTCATATTTGCCCCCCCTCCCACACACACACGTAGTCTGTTCAAGGAACGTTCTAGTGCCCCCTACTATTAATACCTGGAACTATCATTTATTTCCCAACCATCATTTCATGTGACACCGATTTTACCGACGACCAGCGAAATGTGATCTCATTGGTTTCTCACTAGAAAGGCAGATCAGAAAATTACAATAGTAAACTTTGATTTCGGCATGGTTCGAAATATATCATAAGAGAAAAGTATGTCTGTCTATCGATCTAGAAAAAAGAAGAGCAGGTTCAAATTCAACACTACAAGAGAATCTCACTCTCGTGGCCCTTCAGTCTCCATTCCTAGGTCTGGTTCACTATGTCTCTATGTGCGGGAGAATCTCCAAGCGGATCTTACAGAAATTTACACATTTTTTATGTGGTAGGTAATCCTATTATTATAGAGCCTCCAAATAAAAAGTACCTGACCCTCACTTAACTGTTTACCTACCACATAAAAAAGGTTAGAATTTCCGACATATCTGCTTGGAGTGTTTCCCTCACATAGAGACATAGTGAACCAGACCTAGGGCTAGTTGTATGAAGGTTATATATTGACTAGAAATGTTGTTATAGGTGCTGAATAATGCCCCGTGGCTTCAATATTTCAAATAAAAATGTCTGATCCATTCTGCCCACAAGTAACTATTGTATCAATCAGATCAGCAAGCCAAATAAATAGACAAGAATCGAGTGAATTACGTCAACCTAGAGTGGATTACAGAGCCTCCTGTGCACAAAATTATCGTTTCTTGTATTTATTGTCCATCTTCTCTAATACATTAAACCCAGGAATTGCCATATCAAAGGGTATATCACTAGGGACTATTTTTTTGCTCTATAACAGAAAGGGACTATTTTCCCATATATAATGGCTTTGGAGTCATATACTACATATTCTAATCCAGATACCATGGTATCTGACAGTTTTAAAATAATGGGTAGTGGTTTACTGAGTCCCCATACATTCTCAATGGGTATATTTTTATACCATGGATAATAAAGCGGTAGTGTATCCATGTCCTGGGACTGTTTCTCTATAATTATATAGAACTGCATCGAGAATCATATAAATAGACAATACTCCATGAGTTTGGATGGGCTGCAATAATCATCAAGGCGAAGCCGAGTGACGAAATGAATGGAGTTTTGTGTATTTTACGATTCGAGTGCGGTTCTGGATTTATCTCACCCCTTTTTTAAATATCATCAAAATATCACAATAATTAGAATAGACTTAGCAAACCCATATGACGTCATCTCAAATTCACTACGCCACGGCTGTAGCGTAGTATTGTCACGGGGGTGATGGTTGAGTATTTTTTCTATTGTTATTCCTATGGCTAAACTTGTACCAGGGGTGAGATAAATGGATGCAACCTTGGGCCATGTTGAGTGTATGTACTGTGGCCATATCTTAGCACGCTGACATCTTCATGATGACTCTGTCCACGTGGGTCAGAAGGGTGCCAAGGGAGGAGAGTGAGTCGGTCTCTGAAATGTGTAGCAACAGATGACGCTGTAACTTCACTTCCCGTAGGAATTAAGCAATGAAATTTTAACACGAGTATGGTATATATATAACCTATAATCGTCCCAAATATGAAGATTTGCTGCTTCAATCCGAAGATATCGGCGTTTGAATTTCGTTATAACAAACGCCTGCTCTGGTGGCCAGTGTAACCCTAACGCTAGTGGGAAAACGCGGCAACGGTCGACGTGGAGCGTACTATGAAATGTATGACACAGGACGACCTGGAACTCTGGTAGCCAATGTAATTATGACGTCGACAACGCGGAGCAGCGGAACGGGAGGCGATCAGACTTGTTGTCATCAATTAATGTCATATGTTTCAGCTATTTAAACGGTATTAGGTGAAACCTACACGTTATTTACTTCGATATTTGGACAATAGACACTTCCAGTTCTTAAGGGTAAGGCTTAGCATGTCTCTCAAGTTATGAATGGGAGAGAACCGCCATTTTCTTTGTTTGTTTTTGACACAGTCACTGGTCTCGCTTTATCACGATATTCTACGTTACTGGGCCGTTGTGTCTGTAGCAGCGGGACGTATATTTTTACATGATAAAGCCTATGGGAATCACTACGTCCTACTACAGGGTGGGCCCGAACGTTATATATATACTATATGCTTAGCAGCAGGAAGTAACTCATAGACGTTCGCCCATAGGTGTATAGTAATAGCCGCCATACACACCATTTTGTGTTGGCGATTCCAGAAATCGCTGCCTTTATCGCTTGGTGTGTCTCCGGCTTAACCTTGAGAGACTGAATGTCAGACAGGCTAGGCAACTATTAGCGCCAATGTACTGGTGGTCATCTGACCTTGATAATATAGCTTGCGAAGAAAGGCCCCAAATTACCCGAAGTTCAGGTAAAATCAAAATTAAGGGGTAAAATGGGAGTACACCTCCTTGTATAGCTAAAATCCCCCAGGCAGAAATAGGGAAATAAAAGGTTCCCCCCCATCGAAATGCCAGAGAAAGGTGGGCCCTCCCCCTTGGAATACATAAATGTTGGTCCCCAAGAAAACTAACTGAACGCTCCCTTACTAGGAATTATCCATTAATCGTACAATTGCTCCCGATTGATAATCGCCATCAACGATAATCGCGACTCTATAACAACTATCAAGGTTACCAATAGAGGACACGCTATTGTAGGCGTTCAAAACGTGTATGTGTGGAAGGGGGGGGGGGGCGTTATCTATGGATGTTACTATGTTCACTATATAAGCCTATACTTTCATTCTTATGCAGAGTTAAGGCATTATTGATTTACGTAATAGCAACTACCAGCAGGGCCATATAACGGACTGCTAATACTCTTGGTGTAGGCGTTAGTAGGTGTAGGTCTAGTACAGGCCACAGGACTTTCTACAAACCGGTCACAGTATTAGTCGATTGGAGTGAGTAAAATGCTACATACCTAGGTGACTGCCTCCTCGCAAAATAATGAGGCGACTCTGTACTTGATATGTGCTGGAGAGAGCTGAGTGCTACTTGGTCAACAGTGCGGAACCGCTTTAAAAAACTAGCAGATTTCCCGTTGTAGACGGAAATGCGCAGCACAGAATAGACACTAGGGTGGTAGGTAGGTAAGGTGGGTTGGGTAGGTTGGTTAAGTGGTAGGTAGGGTAGGAAAGAGTAGGTCAAGCTAGATGGTGTAGTGTAGGCAAGCTGGTAGGTTTAGTGAGGAGTTTACATAGATAGTTTATATATCAAATAGCAGTAACAAAAAAGAAGTCTAACTGCCCACCGGGCACGCCATGTGTTGGCAATGATGCACTGGTGGGCGACCGATCCCGAACACGTAATTGGTGACCGTGAGATTGTCACAAGAAATAACAGTAAGATAAGATTTAAACTAAAGAGACCCCGTACAGACACTCACCTATATAACATGGAGCTATGCTATTGGATAGGCTACCTCGTGAGACTCAACAGATACAGAGTAGAGATGCATTTAAAGAGGTATTAAAAGAAATGGATCCAAATGATGTCTTCAGGGGCCTACTTAGGTAAAGAATATTTGGTCAAGTTTGGGAAAAAAAGGTGATAGACACATGACATAAATATCACTCTGTGTATTACTGTATTACTGTGTTGCTGCCCGCTCGCCCACTTGTTCCAGTCGTCCCTTTGTCCTTTCCTCATAGTTTTTTCCCCCCCACCGCCCTTCTGTATTTCTATGTTGTGTTTATGTGTTATTCTATAAAATGACCTACATGTGTAAATCTCTTGTAATCGTTTACTATTGTAACCAAAGATGAGAGTAGCTAAAGGTACTGACAAATATAACTGAGCCGAGTGATGGAGGTATTAATGTTACCTGAACATATGTCGTAGTGTATGAAATATTGTACAAAATAATCTAGATCATCGTTACATTCTACCTCACGTACACCTGCTATACGGATATACACTATGCCTGTAAGCTAGTGTTGTCTGTGAAAACCGTTGAATTGGACTGTTACTACACTGATTTGTTGCTGATTTTATTAACGTATCATTGTCTTTATTAACCACCTGATACGGAGTCTCCATAGGAATAGCATTGGGTTTGAGTATTTGGCTACTAGGAGATTACTGAGGCCCGTAACCTCCTGCAGGAGATTACTGGAAATAGTTCCTAAAACGTCATTGGGCTCCTAGCGAGCGAAACGCGAACTACTACATGCAATGACAACAGCAGACAATCACACAACGTCAAAATCAATGTGACTTACCAAATAGTTCAAGTTTGGTGAATCTATCTGCGGCATAGTCTCCTAAACTCCATAATCTGTCACATTACAGTTTTCAACGAGTTCTTACCTAGTCTTATTTCCGTATTTTGGTGTAAAATCCATCCTCTGGTAACCGTATAAAACCAACATGACGAATTGATTCAAACTAACTGCCACCTCGCGGGTAATTCAAAAACTACAGCTGTATATTTTTTCACCAACTATAGGAGGCGCATCGGTCAAGTTTCAGATGAGCATCGTAATTATTAGCTAGAAACGGTGGTTAATAAAAACAATATTAACTGGTTTCAGATACAAGCGACCGCAATCTCCTCGGACTAGACTCTTCGTAATCACCTCATTATCGTTCGGAGATTACTACGCGTCTTGTCCTCGGAGATTACTGCCGCTTGTATCTGAAACCAATTAATATCGTGTATGTCATTGATTGTCTCTGTCATGTTGAGGATCCAGTGGAAGATCGCGGCTTCTTTCTGTGAACTGTTATTCGTCAGAAATAAACTTTTTCCAAAAAAAAAAGAAGGTAAGTAGGGTATGGAAAATAATATGGTAAGTAGGTTGGTGTAGTGGGTTGGGTGGTCAGATGGGAAGGGTAGTGCAAGGTAGGTAGGATGGTAGGTTAAGTAAGGAGTTAGGCAGTTAGGTAAGTAGGTAGGCAGCAGGGTTTTAGGTAGGGTAGGATAGGTAAGGTAGTTAATAGGTTGATAGGGTGGTAGGTCGGGTAGGCTAGGTAGGGTGGTACATCAGTTTGGTAGGATAGTAGGGTAGAAAAGGGTAGGACAAGGTAGGTAGGGTAAGTAGTGTGGTAAAATGGGTAAGGGTGTAGGGTGGTAATGTAGGTAGGTAGCAGGGTGGTAAGTAGGTAGAATGGGTTGGGAAGTTGGTAGGGGGGTAAGTAGAGTAGAAAAGGGTAGAACAAGGTAGGTAGAGTGGTAGATTGTGAAAGGAGAAGGGTGGTAGTAAGGTAGATAGCAGGGTTGTAAGTAGGGTAGGATTAGTCAGATATGGTGCGACTCAACTCGTCCCTCACTAGAGTCGGACTTGAGGTCATAGGCAAACTTTGTGACTGACAGTTTCTTCTTTCAAACACAGTCCATGCACATCAAAGTGTATCCCAAACAATAGATACACATCTGCATTATGTAAGTTCAACCAAAAAGGTTAAGTGAAAGGCTGATAGTGTTAAGATTACATATTTCTCTCTATGAATGGACAACAGGTCCCCACTGATGTCCACTATATTTGAGTTTTGCTGGTGACCCATAGACCAAGCAACCAGCCTTCGATATTTGTACAAAGAGGTACACAAGTGGTAATCAGCTAAATACATGAGGAACCAGATAACTTGCGAGACAATTCAAAATGGTGGATGGTCAATCAAGGAGCTACCCCATTCAGGGATTCAAAGGAGGATTTAATCAAGAAAAAGGTAACATCTGCTGCTCTTGATGTAAGTTGTTGAATTCAACTGTCTTTTATTTCATGCCAATTCCTTTACAAACGTTATTGTGCGAACCACTTTGGTTCGCAAAGAATCTCAAAGTTTGCCTATGTCCTTAGGTACAACGTCTGTGGGGAGTGATAGCGGACACACAGCGTTGTACTACGTATAAGTAGGAAGGATAGGTAGGGTGGAAGGTAGAGTAGAGTGGGAAGGGTGGTGGGAGGGGAATGTTGACAGGGTAATAAGGGGCTATGGTGTTTCAGCCTCCTTACTTTCATGGTGGAAATGTGTAGGAGCCTTGGAGATGCCGCCAAGCCGATGTCTGGTTGAAGAGTGAGTTCTGTGTGCACAGCTGGTCAAAATCTGTTGATGGTATATCCTAGCCGCGAGGGGAAAAGGCTGTGATGGAACACCTGAGGATAATACTCAAAGGGCCTCACAGGCCCGTCCCTCAGCACTCTGTTTGCGTGATTACAATACCGCATTTCACCACAACCACCAGTTGATCAACTGTTGTTCTATCAGTAAGGGTCTAGTAGCCAGGCTGTATTAAACTGGTTCATGACTATTAGAAATGTCCATAACTATCAAAATGACTTACTATGAGATTTATAGCAATTCGTCATGTCCATAATTATCAAAATGTCAGTAACTATAAAAGAAATCCCAATAACTATCGAATTAAAGTAGACGTAGCATGTAGACACTCCCCATCGCTAACACGACCACGAATAAAGGATGCGGGAACCGGGCGCCAAAGGCACTCCTTACTACCCTAGTAGGTCGTTTCTCATTGGTTGTATCCCTTCATTGTATGTGTGAAGGGTTCTGACTGGTCCTTGTAACCCCACTGGTGACTGATGTCATCAGTTTGTGTTGTGTGCGCTTCTTGGTGGTATGGTGTACAGTGAGTGTTACTGTACCCCTATGGTGTACCTGAAGAAATGTTTTTTTGCAGTTTGGGAGAAAAAAGCTTTCACCTAACTGGGTTTGTGGAAATAAAGGGAGATTTCCACTGCATTTGAGGAGGTTTTTGTAGAGTTGGTGCACACTGGGTCTGAGTCAGAGAAACCTATTAAGTTGGTGGGTTCGTGGTTTCGACTTTCATTAAGTCTCATCGGGTGTGGTGCAGATGGGCTAAAATAAGTGGTCTTCGTCCCTTAGGATTGGATCTAAGGGACAGGATAGATGGCTCCCTTTAGCTTCTCCTTTATTCTGTCATGCCTTTTAACAGTTCATAAAAGTTATCGTAGGTTGTGTAATTTTTTCGTTCCTTCTCTCCTCCCTTTCGGTGGGGAATGGTTGGAAAAACAAAATTTCCAACCTTTCCCCACCGAAAGGGAGGATTTTTCCAACCATTCCCCACCGAAAGGGAGGAGAGAAGGAACGAAAAAATTACACAACCCAATAACTATCGAAACCTAGTTAAACAAACGCGTCACCGCATTTGCATTACTTATGTGTTACACTATCTGACATTACTGATCAAACCGCAATGAATTTCATATTTCAATTCCAACCAAGTTGAAAGTTGGTAACCATGGCAACAGATTTTTAAAATGGAGTCGGAAATGTCTTCATCCCTCACAATCCATAGAGGCCATCATTCTCAGATTTCACATGCACAAATTTGTCTGTAGAGGAAATCAGTTCTGTTTTAATTTGCTAGCCATATTGGCAAATCAAAATGGCCATCATTTTCTTTAATTTGGTCACCATGTGGGTAATGGCTGAGGTTTATCATAAAATAGGACCCAGATTGAGTAGAAATGGACACAAAATTAATGAAAATACATAGCCAAGCATTGACAACTATCAAAGACCATATTTCATGTCTCTCCTTGGTGAAAGTCGGTAACCATGGCAACCAATTTCAATAAATGGCGTTGTAAATTTCTTCATCCATCAGAACTCCTCAAGACGATCATTTAGACATGTCACATGCCCATATACCTATGTAAAGGAAATGAATTCTGTTTCAGTGTGCCAGCCATATAGGAAACCCAAAATAGCCACAAAAAGGGAACAAATACTTAATTTTAGTACAAATATAGACATGTGATACCTCAAAATTACCGTCTTGATGAGTGCCCATTGATGCTGACATTGGCAAACACATTCTCCCTGACTGATGGGAATGACTGACTTTTGGCATGCTTGCTCAGAGTGATAGAGTTCAAATGCCCCATTGTGAACCATAGAAAAATGGCACCCTGCTTTGTCAATAGGGATTTTTTCATGGCAGCCATTTTGGATTTTGGCAAATAACTGAATTTTTATAACAAAATTTAGAATCAGAAAAAAATAGAATTTCAGGAAAATGACTATAATGAATTCCTGGCATTCAAAACAATCGAAGACCACATTTCAATTCCAACCAAGTTGAAAGTTGGTAACCATGGCAACAGATTCTTTAGATGTGGTCGGCAATGTCTTCATCCCTCACAATCCATAAAGCCCATCATTTTGAGATTTCACATGCACAAATTTGTATGTAGAGGAAATCAGTTCTGTTTTAATTTGCCAGCCATATTTCAAATCAAAATGCCCGTCATTTCCTTTAATTTGGTCACCATATGGGTAATGGCTGAGGTTTATCATGAAATAGGACCCAGATTGAGTAGAAATGGACACAAAATTACTAAAAAAAACATAGCCAAGCATTGACAACTATTAAAGACCATATTTCATGTCTCACCATTGTGAACGTAGGTAACCATGGCAACCAATTTAAATAAATGGCGTTGAAAATTCCTTCATCCATCAGAACTCCTCAAGACGATCATTTAGACATTTCACATGCCCATATACCTATGTAAAGGAAATGAATTCTGTTTCAGTGTGCCAGCCATATAGGAAACCCAAAATAGCCACAAAAAGGGAACAAATACTTCATTTTAGTACAAATATAGACATGTGACACCTCAAAATGACCTTCTTGATGAGTGCCCATTGATGCTGACATTGGCAAACACATTCTCACTGACTGGTGGGAATGACTGACTTTTGGCATGCTTGCTCAGAGTGATAGAGTTCAAATGCCCCATTGTGAACCATAGAAAAATGGCACCCTACTTTGTCAATAGGGATTTTTTCATGGCAGCCATTTTGGATTTTGGCAAATAACTGAATTTTTCCAAGGGAAAATAGAACACAAAAATATAGAATTACTAATGAATTCCTTGCATTAACAACAATCGAAGACCACATTTCAATTCCAACCAAGTTGAAAGTTGGTAACCATGGCAAAAGATTCTTTAAATGTGGTCGGCAATGTCTTCATCCCTCACAATCCATAGAGGCCATCATTTTGAGATGTCACATGCACAAATTTGTCTGTAGAGGAAATCAGTTCTGTTTTAATTTGCCCGCCATATTTCAAATCAAAATGGCCGTCATTTCCTTTAATTTGGTCACCATATGGGTAATGGCTGAGGTTTATCATGAAATAGGACCCAGATTGAGTAGAAATGGACACAAAATTAATGAAAATACATACCCAAGCATTGACAACTATCAAAGACCATATTTCATGTCTCTCCTTGGTGAACGTAGGTAACCATGGCAACCAATTTTAATAAATGGAGTTGAAAATTCCTTCATCCATCAGAACTCCTCAAGACGATCATTTAGACATGTCACATGCCCATATACCTATGTAAAGGAAATGAATTCTGTTTCAGTGTGCCAGCCATATAGGAAACCCAAAATAGCCACAAAAAGGGAACAAATACTTCATTTTAGTACAAATATAGACATGTGACACCTCAAAATGACCGTCTTGATGAGTGCCCATTGATGCTGACATTGGTAAACACATTCTCACTGACTGGTGGGAATGACTGACTTTTGGCATGCTTGCTCAGAGTGATAGAGTTCAAATGCCCCATTGTGAACCATAGAAAAATGGCACCCTGCTTTGTCAATAGGGATTTTTTCATGGCAGCCATTTTGGATTTTGGCAAATAACTGAATTTTTCCAAGGGAAAATAGAACAGAAAAATGTAGAATTACTTATGAATTCCTTGCATTAACAACAATCGAAGACCACATTTCAATTCCAACCAAGTTGAAAGTTGGTAACCATGGCAACAGATTCTTTAGATGTGGTCGGCAATGTCTTCATCCCTCACAATCCATAGAGGCCATCATTTTGAGATTTCACATGCACAAATTTGTCTGTAGAGGAAATCAGTTCTGTTTTAATTTGCCAGCCATATTTCAAATTAAAATGGCCGTCATTTCCTTTAATTTGGTCACCATATGGGTAATGGCTGAGCTTTATCATGAAATAGGACCCAGATTGAGTAGAAATGGACACAAAATTACTAAAAAAAACATAGCCAAGCATTGACAACTATCAAAGACCATATTTCATGTCTCACCATTGTGAACGTAGGTAACCATGGCAACCAATTTAAATAAATGGCGTTGAAAATTCCTTCATCCATCAGAACTCCTCAAGACGATCATTTAGACATTTCACATGCCCATATACCTATGTAAAGGAAATGAATTCTATTTCAGTGTGCCAGCCATATAGGAAACCCAAAATAGCCACAAAAAGGGAACAAATACTTCATTTTAGTACAAATATAGACATGTGACACCTCAAAATGACCTTCTTGATGAGTGCCCATTGATGCTGACATTGGCAAACACATTCTCACTGACTGGTGGGAATGACTGACTTTTGGCATGCTTGCTCAGAGTGATAGTTCAAATGCCCCATTGTGAACCATAGAAAAATGGCACCCTACTTTGTCAATAGGGATTTTTTCATGGCAGCCATTTTGGATTTTGGCAAATAACTGAATTTTTCCAAGGGAAAATAGAACACAAAAATATAGAATTACTAATGAATTCCTTGCATTAACAACAATCGAAGACCACATTTCAATTCCAACCAAGTTGAAAGTTGGTAACCATGGCAAAAGATTCTTTAAATGTGGTCGGCAATGTCTTCATCCCTCACAATCCATAGAGGCCATCATTTTGAGATGTCACATGCACAAATTTGTCTGTAGAGGAAATCAGTTCTGTTTTAATTTGCCCGCCATATTTCAAATCAAAATGGCCGTCATTTCCTTTAATTTGGTCACCATATGGGTAATGGCTGAGGTTTATCATGAAATAGGACCCAGATTGAGTAGAAATGGACACAAAATTAATGAAAATACATACCCAAGCATTGACAACTATCAAAGACCATATTTCATGTCTCTCCTTGGTGAACGTAGGTAACCATGGCAACCAATTTTAATAAATGGAGTTGAAAATTCCTTCATCCATCAGAACTCCTCAAGACGATCATTTAGACATGTCACATGCCCATATACCTATGTAAAGGAAATGAATTCTGTTTCAGTGTGCCAGCCATATAGGAAACCCAAAATAGCCACAAACAGGGAACAAATACTTCATTTTAGTACAAATATAGACATGTGACACCTCAAAATGACCGTCTTGATGAGTGCCCATTGATGCTGACATTGGTAAACACATTCTCACTGACTGGTGGGAATGACTGACTTTTGGCATGCTTGCTCAGAGTGATAGAGTTCAAATGCCCCATTGTGAACCATAGAAAAATGGCACCCTGCTTTGTCAATAGGGATTTTTTCATGGCAGCCATTTTGGATTTTGGCAAATAACTGAATTTTTCCAAGGGAAAATAGAACAGAAAAATGTAGAATTACTTATGAATTCCTTGCATTAACAACAATCGAAGACCACATTTCAATTCCAACCAAGTTGAAAGTTGGTAACCATGGCAACAGATTCTTTAGATGTGGTCGGCAATGTCTTCATCCCTCACAATCCATAGAGGCCATCATTTTGAGATTTCACATGCACAAATTTGTCTGTAGAGGAAATCAGTTCTGTTTTAATTTGCCAGCCATATTTCAAATTAAAATGGCCGTCATTTCCTTTAATTTGGTCACCATATGGGTAATGGCTGAGCTTTATCATGAAATAGGACCCAGATTGAGTAGAAATGGACACAAAATTACTAAAAAAAACATAGCCAAGCATTGACAACTATCAAAGACCATATTTCATGTCTCACCATTGTGAACGTAGGTAACCATGGCAACCAATTTAAATAAATGGCGTTGAAAATTCCTTCATCCATCAGAACTCCTCAAGACGATCATTTAGACATTTCACATGCCCATATACCTATGTAAAGGAAATGAATTCTATTTCAGTGTGCCAGCCATATAGGAAACCCAAAATAGCCACAAAAAGGGAACAAATACTTCATTTTAGTACAAATATAGACATGTGACACCTCAAAATGACCTTCTTGATGAGTGCCCATTGATGCTGACATTGGCAAACACATTCTCACTGACTGGTGGGAATGACTGACTTTTGGCATGCTTGCTCAGAGTGATAGTTCAAATGCCCCATTGTGAACCATAGAAAAATGGCACCCTACTTTGTCAATAGGGATTTTTTCATGGCAGCCATTTTGGATTTTGGCAAATAACTGAATTTTTCCAAGGGAAAATAGAACACAAAAATATAGAATTACTAATGAATTCCTTGCATTAACAACAATCGAAGACCACATTTCAATTCCAACCAAGTTGAAAGTTGGTAACCATGGCAAAAGATTCTTTAAATGTGGTCGGCAATGTCTTCATCCCTCACAATCCATAGAGGCCATCATTTTGAGATGTCACATGCACAAATTTGTCTGTAGAGGAAATCAGTTCTGTTTTAATTTGCCCGCCATATTTCAAATCAAAATGGCCGTCATTTCCTTTAATTTGGTCACCATATGGGTAATGGCTGAGGTTTATCATGAAATAGGACCCAGATTGAGTAGAAATGGACACAAAATTAATGAAAATACATACCCAAGCATTGACAACTATCAAAGACCATATTTCATGTCTCTCCTTGGTGAACGTAGGTAACCATGGCAACCAATTTTAATAAATGGAGTTGAAAATTCCTTCATCCATCAGAACTCCTCAAGACGATCATTTAGACATGTCACATGCCCATATACCTATGTAAAGGAAATGAATTCTGTTTCAGTGTGCCAGCCATATAGGAAACCCAAAATAGCCACAAAAAGGGAACAAATACTTCATTTTAGTACAAATATAGACATGTGACACCTCAAAATGACCGTCTTGATGAGTGCCCATTGATGCTGACATTGGTAAACACATTCTCACTGACTGGTGGGAATGACTGACTTTTGGCATGCTTGCTCAGAGTGATAGAGTTCAAATGCCCCATTGTGAACCATAGAAAAATGGCACCCTGCTTTGTCAATAGGGATTTTTTCATGGCAGCCATTTTGGATTTTGGCAAATAACTGAATTTTTCCAAGGGAAAATAGAACAGAAAAATGTAGAATTACTTATGAATTCCTTGCATTAACAACAATCGAAGACCACATTTCAATTCCAACCAAGTTGAAAGTTGGTAACCATGGCAACAGATTCTTTAGATGTGGTCGGCAATGTCTTCATCCCTCACAATCCATAGAGGCCATCATTTTGAGATTTCACATGCACAAATTTGTCTGTAGAGGAAATCAGTTCTGTTTTAATTTGCCAGCCATATTTCAAATTAAAATGGCCGTCATTTCCTTTAATTTGGTCACCATATGGGTAATGGCTGAGCTTTATCATGAAATAGGACCCAGATTGAGTAGAAATGGACACAAAATTACTAAAAAAAACATAGCCAAGCATTGACAACTATCAAAGACCATATTTCATGTCTCTCCATGGTGAATGTAGGTAACCATGGCAACCAATTTCAATAAATGGCGTTGAAAATTCCTTCATCCATCAGAACTCCTCAAGACGATCATTTAGACATGTCACATGCCCATATACCTATGAAAAGGAAATGAATTCTGTTTCAGTGTGCCAGCCATATAGGAAACCCAAAATAGCCACAAAAAGGGAACAAATACTTCATTTTAGTACAAATATAGACATGTGACACCTCAAAATGACCTTCTTGATGAGTGCCCATTGATGCTGACATTGGCAAACACATTCTCACTGACTGGTGGGAATGACTGACTTTTGGCATGCTTGCTCAGAGTGATAGAGTTCAAATGCCCCATTGTGAACCATAGAAAAATGGCACCCTACTTTGTCAATAGGGATTTTTTCATGGCAGCCATTTTGGATTTTGGCAATAACTGAATTTTTCTAAGGGAAAATAGAACACAAAAATATAGAATTACTAATGAATTCCTTGCATTAACAACAATCGAAGACCACATTTCAATTCCAACCAAGTTGAAAGTTGGTAACCATGGCAACAGATTCTTTAGATGTGGTCGGCAATGTCTTCATCCCTCACAATCCATAGAGGCCATCATTTAAAGATTTCACATGCACAAATTTGTCTGTAGAGGAAATCAGTTTTGTTTTAATTTGCCAGCCATATTTCAAATTAAAATGGCCGTCATTTCCTTTAATTTGGTCACCATATGGGTAATGGCTGAGGTTTATCATGAAATAGGACCCAGATTGAGTAAAATTGAACACAAAATTACTAAAAAAAACATAGCCAAGCATTGACAACTATCAAAGACCATATTTCATGTCTCTCCATGGTGAATGTAGGTAACCATGGCAACCAATTTCAATAAATGGCGTTGAAAATTCCTTCATCCATCAGAACTCCTCAAGACGATCATTTAGACATGTCGCATGCCCATATACCTATGAAAAGGAAATGAATTCTGTTTCAGTGTGCCAGCCATATAGGAAACCCAAAATAGCCACAAAAAGGGCACAAATACTTCATTTTAGTACAAATATAGACATGTGACACCTCAAAATGACCTTCTTGATGAGTGCCCATTGATGCTGACATTGGCAAACACATTTTCACTGACTGGTGGGAATGACTGACTTTTGGCATGCTTGCTCAGAGTGATAGAGTTCAAATGCCCCATTGTGAACCATAGAAAAATGGCACCCTACTTTGTCAATAGGGATTTTTTCATGGCAGCCATTTTGGATTTTGGCAAATAACTGAAATTTTCCAAGGGAAAATAGAACACAAAAATATAGAATTACTAATGAATTCCTTGCATTAACAACAATCGAAGACCACATTTCAATTCCAACCAAGTTGAAAGTTGGTAACCATGGCAAAAGATTCTTTAAATGTGGTCGGCAATGTCTTCATCCCTCACAATCCATAGAGGCCATCATTTTGAGATGTCACATGCACAAATTTGTCTGTAGAGGAAATCAGTTCTGTTTTAATTTGCCCGCCATATTTCAAATCAAAATGGCCGTCATTTCCTTTAATTTGGTCACCATATGGGTAATGGCTGAGGTTTATCATGAAATAGGACCCAGATTGAGTAGAAATGGACACAAAATTAATGAAAATACATACCCAAGCATTGACAACTATCAAAGACCATATTTCATGTCTCTCCTTGGTGAACGTAGGTAACCATGGCAACCAATTTTAATAAATGGCGTTGAAAATTCCTTCATCCATCAGAACTCCTCAAGACGATCATTTAGACATGTCACATGCCCATATACCTATGAAAAGGAAATGAACTCTGTTTCAGTGTGCCAGCCATATAGATAACCCAAAATAGCCACAAAAAGGGAACAAATACTTCATTTTAGTACAAATATAGACATGTGACACCTCAAAATGACCGTCTTGATGAGTGCCCATTGATGCTGACATTGGCAAACACATTCTCACTGACTGGTGGAAATGACTGACTTTTGGCATGCTTGCGCAGAGTGATAGAGTTCAGATGCCCCATTGTTAACCATAGAAAAATGGCACCCTGCTTTGTCAATAGGGATTTTTTCATGGCAGCCATTTTGGATTTTGGCAAATAACTGAATTTTTCTAAGGGAAAATAGAACACAAAAATATAGAATTACTAATGAATTCCTTGCATTAACAACAATCGAAGACCACATTTCAATTCCAACCAAGTTGAAAGTTGGTAACCATGGCAACAGATTCTTTAGATGTGGTCGGCAATGTCTTCATCCCTCACAATCCATAGAGGCCATCATTTTGAGATTTTACATGCACAAATTTGTCTGTAGAGGAAATCAGTTCTGTTTTAATTTGCCAGCCATATTTCAAATTAAAATGGCCGTCATTTCCTTTAATTTGGTCACCATATGGGTAATGGCTGAGGTTTATCATGAAATAGGACCCAGATTGAGTAAAATTGAACACAAAATTACTAAAAAAAACATAGCCAAGCATTGACAACTATCAAAGACCATATTTCATGTCTCTCCATGGTGAATGTAGGTAACCATGGCAACCAATTTCAATAAATGGCGTTGAAAATTCCTTCATCCATCAGAACTCCTCAAGACGATCATTTAGACATGTCACATGCCCATATACCTATGTAAAGGAAATGAATTCTGTTTCAGTGTGCCAGCCATATAGAAAACCCAAAATAGCCACAAAAAGGGAACAAATACTTCATTTTAGTACAAATATAGACATGTGACACCTCAAAATGACCGTCGTGATGAGTGCCCATTGATGCTGACATTGGCAAACACATTCTCACTGACTGGTGGGAATGACTGACTTTTGGAATGCTTGCTCAGAGTGATAGAGTTCAAATGCCCCATTGTGAACCATAGAAAAATGGCACCCTGCTTTGTCAATAGGGATTTTTTCATGGCAGCCATTTTGGATTTTGGCAAATAACTGAATTTTTCTAAGCGAAAATAGAACACAAAAATATAGAATTACTAATGAATTCCTTGCATTAATAACAATCGAAGACCACATTTCAATTCCAACCAAGTTGAAAGTTGGTAACCATGGCAACAGATTCTTTAGATGTGGTCGGCAATGTCTTCATCCTCACAATCCATAGAGGCCATCATTTTGAGATTTCACATGCACAAATATGTCTGTAGAGGAAATCAGTTCTGTTTTAATTTGCCAGCCATATTTCAAATCAAAATGGCCGTCATTTCCTTTAATTTGGTCACCATATGGGTAATGGCTGAGGTTTATCATGAAATAGGACCCAGATTGAGTAAAATTGAACACAAAATTTCTAAAAAAAACATAGCCAAGCCTTGACAACTATCAGAGACCATATTTCATGTCTCTCCATGGTGAACGTAGGTAACCATGGCAACCAATTTCAATAAATGGCGTTGAAAATTCCTTCATCCATCAGAACTCCTCAAGACGATCATTTAGACATGTCACATGCCCATATACCTATGTAAAGGAAATGAATTCTGTTTCAGTGTGCCAGCCATATAGGAAACCCAAAATAGCCACAAAAAGGGAACAAATACTTCATTTTAGTACAAATATAGACATGTGACACCTCAAAATGACCGTCTTGATGAGTGCCCATTGATGCTGACATTGGCAAACACATTCTCACTGACTGGTGGGAATGACTGACTTTTGGCATGCTTGCTCAGAGTGATAGAGTTCAAATGCCCCATTGTTAACCATAGAAAAATGGCACCCTGCTTTGTCAATAGGGATTTTTTCATGGCAGCCATTTTGGATTTTGGCAAATAACTGATTTTTTCTAAGGGAAAATAGAACACAAAAATATAGAATTACTAATGAATTCCTTGCATTAATAACAATCGAAGACCACATTTCAATTCCAACCAAGTTGAAAGTTGGTAACCATGGCAACAGATTCTTTAGATGTGGTCGGCAATGTCTTCATCCTCACAATCCATAGAGGCCATCATTTTGAGATTTCACATGCACAAATATGTCTGTAGAGGAAATCAGTTCTGTTTTAATTTGCCAGCCATATTTCAAATTAAAATGGCCGTCATTTCCTTTAAATTGGTCACCATATTGGTAATGGCTGAGGTTGATCATGAAATATGACCCAGATTGAGTAGAATTGAACACAAAATTACTAAAAAAAACATAGCCAAGCATTGACAACTATCAAAGACCATATTTCATGTCTCTCCATGGTGAACGTAGGTAACCATGGCAACCAATTTCAATAAATGGCGTTGAAAATTCCTTCATCCATCAGAACTCCTCAAGACGATCATTTAGACATGTCACATGCCCATATACCTATGTAAAGGAAATGAATTCTGTTTCAGTGTGCCAGCCATATAGGAAACCCAAAATAGCCACAAAAAGGGAACAAATACTTCATTTTAGTACAAATATAGACATGTGACACCTCAAAATGACCGTCTTGATGAGTGCCCATTGATGCTGACATTGGCAAACACATTCTCACTGACTGGTGGGAATGACTGACTTTTGGCATGCTTGCTCAGAGTGATAGAGTTCAAATGCCCCATTGTTAACCATAGAAAAATGGCACCCTGCTTTGTCAATAGGGATTTTTTCATGGCAGCCATTTTGGATTTTGGCAAATAACTGATTTTTTCTAAGGGAAAATAGAACACAAAAATATAGAATTACTAATGAATTCCTTGCATTAATAACAATCGAAGACCACATTTCAATTCCAACCAAGTTGAAAGTTGGTAACCATGGCAACAGATTCTTTAGATGTGGTCGGCAATGTCTTCATCCTCACAATCCATAGAGGCCATCATTTTGAGATTTCACATGCACAAATATGTCTGTAGAGGAAATCAGTTCTGTTTTAATTTGCCAGCCATATTTCAAATTAAAATGGCCGTCATTTCCTTTAAATTGGTCACCATATTGGTAATGGCTGAGGTTGATCATGAAATATGACCCAGATTGAGTAGAATTGAACACAAAATTACTAAAAAAAACATAGCCAAGCATTGACAACTATCAAAGACCATATTTCATATCTCTCCATGGTGAATGTAGGTAACCATGGCAACCAATTTCAATAAATGGCGTTGTAAATTCCTTCATCCATCAGAACTCCTCAAGACGATCATTTAGACATGTCACATGCCCATATACCTATGTAAAGGAAATGAATTCTGTTTCAGTGTGCCAGCCATATAGGAAACCAAAAACTAGGCACAAAAAGGGAACAAATACTTCATTTTAGTACAAATATAGACATGTGACACCTCAAAATGACCGTCTTGATGAGTGCCCATTGATGCTGACATTGGCAAACACATTCTCACTGACTGGTGGGAATGACTGACTTTTGGAATGCTTGCTCAGAGTGATAGAGTTCAAATGCCCCATTGTTAAGCATAGAAAAATGGCACCCTGCTTTGTCAATAGGGATTTTTCATGGCAGCCATTTTGGATTTTAACAAATAACTGAATTTTTCCAAGGGAAAATAGAACACAAAAATGTAGAATTACTAATGAATTCCTTGCATTAACAACAATCGAAGACCACATTTCAATTCCCACCAAGTTGAAAGTAGGTAACCATGGCAACAGATTCTTTAGATGTGGTCGGCAATGTCTTCATCCCTCACAATCCATAGAGGCTATCATTTTGAGATTTCACATGCGTAAATTTGTCTGTAGAGGAAATCAGTTCTGTTTTAATTTGCCAGCCATATTTCAAATCAAAATGCCCGTCATTTTCTTTAATTTGGTCACCATATGGGTAATGGCTGAGGTTTATCATGAAATAGGACCCAGATTGAGTAGAAATGGACACAAAATTACTAAAAAAAACATAGCCAAGCATTGACAACTATCAATATGAATTTTTCCAAGGGAAAATATAACACAAAAATGTAGAATTACTAATGAATTCCTTGCATTAACAACAATCGAAGACCACATTTCAATTCCAACCAAGTTGAAAGTTGGTAACCATGGCAACAGATTCTTTAGATGTGGTCGGCAATGTCTTCATCCCTCACAATCCATAGAGGCCATCATTTTGAGATTTCACATGCACAAATTTGTCTGTAGAGGAAATCAGTTCTGTTTTAATTTGCCAGCCATATTTCAAATCAAAATGCCCGTCATTTCCTTTAATTTGGTCCCCATATGCGTAATGGCTGAGGTTTATCATGAAATAGGACCCAGATTGAGTAGAATTGAACACAAAATTACTAAAAAAAACATAGCCAAGCATTGACAACTATCAAAGACCATATTTCATGTCTCTCCATGGTGAATGTAGGTAACCATGGCAACTGTGATGTATGTATTGAGAATATCACAGGGTGCTTCCTAACAGGTCCTCGCTCCAGATAGAGGTTAAGGCCTAACTGTTTGGACTGCCACCCCCAGCGTTTGAACCATCCCCTGTCTTCGTTTGGACTGACCCCCCGATAGGGTATATAAGGAAGCAGATTTCAACTCACAGCTCACTTGGAACCCAGACACCGTGGCGTCAACATCTCCATGCTACTCAGCATTACCACCACTGCAGTGTCAGGCTTGAAACACCATAGGACTCTATGCTACAGAGGCCATGACTGAGGATTGGGTTTCTCCATGATCTTCTACCACCCCAGCACTGGAGGAATAGAGACTGATGACTGCTACCACTACTTTGGATCATCTATATCCACAAGTCAAAGAGACATTGAACAATAACTGAAAGTGATAGACTGTGAGTACTGCTTAGACCAAGAGGACTTATATCATATGTACACTACAGAAGTGTATATGATTTTGTATGTTGATGAGAATTATTATGTAACTGTATACTTTGTTATAATATATGTTATTAATACATATCTGTGTATGGTTATCTGTCTTCTTCATTTAGTATAGAAGATATTCTGAATTCTCTTTTCTTGTCACTGGGTTAGCTAGTCTATAGGATTAGGCCTTAGCTACTGTACGCGCCAGAAATTGGGGGCTTGTCCGGGATATATGAAAAACTGTTCTCTTGATGATAAGTACAACAAATTGAAATGTCTAAGTACCAAGCTTTTCTACAGTCACCCTCTGTGGAGGAACTAGAACAGTTCAGAAGGGATGAATTGTTAGCAATAGCTAGGGAGTTAGAACTTGATGTGAAAAGGTCTAGCCGAAAAGCTGAACTGAAAAGAGCTATTGTTGAAATATTGGTTGATGATGAGTTATTACCAGAAGATGTTTTACATGAATCAGATTTTAGTGGTTCCTCAGAAGCAGGTCGTAAAGAGGTTTTAGAGAGAGAGATAAAACTCAAACAACTGGAAGTAGAACATGCTCAGATTCAGGCTGAAAAAGAGCTTGCTCGGGTTCAGGCTGAAAAAGAGCTTGCTCAAGTCCAGGCTGAAAAAGAGCTTGCTCAGATTCAGGCTGAGAAGGGGCTTGCTCAAGTCCAGGCTGAAAAAGAGAGAGAGCTTGCTCAGATTCAGGCTGAAAAGGAAAGAGAGCATGATCGGATTCAGGCTGACAAAGAACTTAGGCTTAAAGAAATGGAGCTACAGCTTGCTGCTGAGAGGACAAACCAACGGAACATTTGTGATGTTAGTAAAGATGTACGGCTAGTGCCATCATTCAATGAAAATGAGGTTGACAAGTACTTTCAACATTTTGAGAAGGTTGCCCAAAGCATGAAATGGCCAAAAGAGAAGTGGGCACTGATGTTACAGAGTGTTTTGAGGGGTAAAGCTCAGGAAGCTTATTCGGCACTATCGTTGAATGACAGTCTAGATTATGAAAAGGTCAAAGCTGCTGTTCTCAAGGCTTATGAACTGGTACCAGAGGCATATCGTCAGAAGTTTAGGAGTTACCGTAAACAAGATAATCAAACCTATGTAGAGTTTGCTCATGAAAAGGAAGTGTACTTTGACAGGTGGTGCAAATCCATGGAAGTGGAGGATAGTTTTGATAAACTCAGACAACTGTGCCTTGTTGAAGAATTTAAGCGTTGCACATACAATGATCTCAAGACTTATCTCGATGAAAAGAAAGTAATGTCCTTGCATGAAATGTCCACTCTTGCTGATGATTATGCCATAACCCATAAGACTAGTGTTCAACAAAAGAAGAGTGCACCTCAAGGGAGCAATTCTAGTCTTGGAGCAAAAGGTGGTGATAGCAAAGATCTGAAATCTAGTGTGAAGCCAAAAGGTGAGTACTCAGGAAGGAGTTCAGGTCTAAAATGTCATTACTGTCACAAACTGGGTCACATTATGTCTGAGTGTTGGGCACTGAAAAAGAAGAAAGCTGAGCCCAAGCCAAATGCATTCATAACATCCAAAAAGTCAGAGTGTGTTATTGTGCCATTTGTTACAGATAAGGTAACTGATATCAGAGAAGAATACAAACCATTTGTACTTGAAGCTAATGTGTCTCTAGGTAGTGACACTGCAGATTCTGTCCCCATTCGTATCTTGAGAGATACTGGGGCATCTCAATCCATGGTTTTAGAAAATGCTTTGCCTTTCAGTTCAAGTTCAGCCACTGGTGAATATGTCATTATTCGTGGTGTTGAGTGTGGTTTCATGAGTGTACCTCTTCACACAATCAGACTAGAGTCTGATTTGGTATCAGGGTCTGTTGAAGTTGCAGTAAAATCTGAACTGCCAGTTGACGGTGTATCAATGTTGCTAGGAAATGATCTAGCAGGGGAAAAAGTCTTTGTAGAACCAAAGATGGTTCTTGAGCCAGTCACTTTGTCATCAGAAGATGATGTCATTGATGAGGAGATAGGTGAAGTTTATCCCTCTTGTGCTGTGACTAGGGCTCAGGCAAAAGAGTTAAGCCAAAAGCATTCTGTGGATGTTGAGACTGAGGATGATATCATTGATTTGTCTCTGACATTTATCAACTCAAAGGATGAACACCTTAAAGGTCATTCTTTTGTCGGTTCTCAACCAGGGTCAAGTCAAAATGATGACAAGACTAACTTGAGTAATGAAGTCCCTCTTGGCAGGAGTAAGTTGATTACTGAACAAAGGCAAGATCCTGAGATCTCATTGCTTACCCGCCATGCACTTTCAGAAGAAGAGCTTGACAAAGTCTCCACAGGGTACTTCTTTAAAGATGGTGTTCTCATGAGAAAATGGAGACCACCAGATGTCCCAGCATCAGAGGACTGGTCTATTGTTTACCAAATTGTGCTTCCTAGGGCTTATCGCTCTGAGGTTCTCAATGTAGCACATGAACTACCCATGGGTGGTCATTTGGGTGTTAACAAGACATCCGAAAAGATCATGAGGCACTTCTATTGGCCTAAGATGAGGCAAGATGTTGCCCAATTTTGTAGAACCTGTCACACATGTCAAATGGTTGGGAAACCTAATCAAAAGATCCCTGTTGCTCCACTACGGCCCATTCCCGCAGTAGGAGAAGCATTCAGCCATGTCATTATTGACTGTGTAGGTCCTCTGCCCAAAACTCGATCTGGTAATCAGTACTTGCTCACAATAATGTGTGCTTCTACAAGATTTCCTGAGGCTATACCACTCAGAAATATCTCTGCCCCAAAGATAGTCAAAGCTTTGATTAATTTCTTCTCACTGGTTGGCCTTCCACAAGAGATTCAGTCTGATCAAGGCTCAAACTTCATGTCTGGCTTGTTTCAACAAGTAGTTCATGAACTAGGTATAAAGCAGGTTAAGTCCAGTGCTTACCATCCAGAGTCTCAAGGTGCATTGGAAAGATTCCACTGCACCCTCAAGAACATGATGAGAACTTACTGCTTTGAGAATGAGAAAGATTGGGATGAAGGTATTGGTATGTTGTTGTTCGCTGCTCGAGAGTCTGTTCAAGAATCATTGGGATTCAGTCCTTTTGAGCTGGTCTTTGGTCATACAGTACGAGGTCCCTTGAAGGTATTGAAGGAACATTGGTTAGGAGATAACCCTGAAAACAACAATGTCTTGGATTATGTTTCCAAAGTTAGAACCAGGCTAGTTTGTGTTTGTGAGTTAGCACGTGAAAACCTGAAAGAAGCCCAAAGAAAGATGAAGGACCAATTTGATAAGAAATCCCAAGAGCGTGAATTCTCTGTGGGAGACAAGGTGCTGGTGTTACTACCCATTACTGGGCATACACTCAAGGCTCGTTACCATGGTCCTTATGAGGTAGTCAAAAGAATTGGTGAGGTGAACTATGTTGTCAAAACTCCTGACCGAAGACGATCTACTCAGTTGTGTCATATCAACATGTTGAAGCCTTACTATAACAGAGAAAGTTCCAACAGTGTCAAGACAGTTGGGTGCATGAATGCACTGAGTAATAAGGAAGAAACAACTGATTTTGTACCTATAGACTACAGTGTAAAACTGAACAACTCAAATGTTCTTGCAAATCTAGATGCCAAGTTAGGGCACCTGCCTCCAGTACAGAAAGAGGAATTGAGCATATTGCTCAGAGAATATAAGGAAGTCTTTCCTGATGTTCCTAGTCAAACTGATATTGCCATCCATGACGTAGATGTGGGAGAAGCTCTCCCTATCAAACAACATCCTTACAGAGTTAGCCCACACAAGGCTGAGAAAATGAGCAAAGAGGTATCTTACATGTTAGAGAATAACATCATTGAGCCAAGCAACAGTGACTGGTCATCTCCTTGTATACTTGTACCCAAGCCAGATGGTTCTGTTAGATTTTGCACTGATTTTCGCAAAGTAAATGATCTCAGCAAGACAGACTCATATCCTATTCCAAGAATAGATGACTGTATAGACAAAATTGGCAAAGCCAAGTATATCACCAAGTGTGACTTACTCAAAGGTTACTGGGCTGTTCCTTTGAGCAACAGAGCAAAGCGAGTGTCTGCTTTTGTTACTCCTGATGGCTTTTATCAATACAAAGTGATGCCATTTGGTATGAAGAATGCTCCAGCAACTTTTCAAAGAATGATGAACCAGTGTTTGAAAGGTATGCCAGGCGTGGAGGTGTATGTTGATGATATTGTGGTTTACAGTGACACCTGGGAAGATCATTTGTGTAGGCTGCAATCTGTGTTAGAGAGGCTCAAACAAGCAAACCTTACTGTAAACCTGACAAAAAGTGAGTTTGGACAGGCAAAGGTGATTTATCTTGGACATGTTGTTGGTCTAGGTCAGGTTGCACCAGTTGAAGCCAAAATCAAGAGTATTGTTGAATATCCAGTTCCAGCAAACAAGAGAAGTTTGATGAGATTTCTTGGCATGGCTGGATATTACAGGAAGTTCTGTAAGAATTTTGCTGACATAACTGCTCCACTGACAAACTTGTTAAAGAAAAAGGAAAACTTCATTTGGTCCAAAGAATGTGATGATGCTTTTGATAAAGTGAAATCTATTTTGTGTTCTGGACCTGTTCTGACGGCTCCAGACTTTGGCAAGAAGTTCATTTTGATGGTTGATGCAAGTGACCATGGGGTAGGTGCAGTGCTACTGCAGAATGATGACAATGGTGTTCAGCACCCTGTATGCTACTTTTCAAAGAAGTTCAATTGTCACCAAAAGAACTATTCAACTGTTGAAAAGGAAACTTTGGCATTAGTGTTGGCCTTACAACACTTCAGTGTTTATGTGTCATCCCCTCTAGATCCAGTACTTGTGTATACAGATCACAACCCCCTGACATTCTTGCAGAAGATGAAAAACAAAAACAGGCGATTGTTGAACTGGAGTTTGCTGTTGCAAGAATACAATCTTGAGATTTTTCATGTACGAGGTGTAGACAATGTCTGTGCTGATGCATTGTCACGAGCTTCTTAAATGCTATTTTTGATTATGTACATACTGTGATTTCAAGTGTTATTACCCAAAGATGGTAAAAGGTACTAAATGTGATTTTGACAAAAGGTAAATGTATGTTGCAGAATGCCATATATTACATTGTATTACATATTTCTTGATGTATGATGTTAGAAAAAAAAGAAAAATTCTTTTTTTTTGTTTAAGGAGGGAGGTGTGATGTATGTATTGAGAATATCACAGGGTGCTTCCTAACAGGTCCTCGCTCCAGATAGAGGTTAAGGCCTAACTGTTTGGACTGCCACCCCCAGCGTTTGAACCATCCCCTGTCTTCGTTTGGACTGACCCCCGATAGGGTATATAAGGAAGCAGATTTCAACTCACAGCTCACTTGGAACCCAGACACCGTGGCGTCAACATCTCCATGCTACTCAGCATTACCACCACTGCAGTGTCAGGCTTGAAACACCATAGGACTCTATGCTACAGAGGCCATGACTGAGGATTGGGTTTCTCCATGATCTTCTACCACCCCAGCACTGGAGGAATAGAGACTGATGACTGCTACCACTACTTTGGATCATCTATATCCACAAGTCAAAGAGACATTGAACAATAACTGAAAGTGATAGACTGTGAGTACTGCTTAGACCAAGAGGACTTATATCATATGTACACTACAGAAGTGTATATGATTTTGTATGTTGATGGGAATTATTATGTAACTGTATACTTTGTTATAATATATGTTATTAATACATATCTGTGTATGGTTATCTGTCTTCTTCATTTAGTATAGAAGATATTCTGAATTCTCTTTTCTTGTCACTGGGTTAGCTAGTCTATAGGATTAGGCCTTAGCTACTGTACGTGACACAACCAATTTCAATAAATGGCGTTGAAAATTCCTTCATCCATCAGAACTCCTCAAGACGATCATTTAGACATGTCACATGCCCATATACCTATGTAAAGGAAATGAATTCTGTTTCAGTGTGCCAGTCATATAGGAAACCCAAAATAGCCACAAAAAGGGAACAAATACTTCATTTTAGTACAAATATAGACATGTGACACCTCAAAATGACCGTCTTGATTAGTGCCCATTGATGCTGACATTGGCAAACACATTCTCACTGACTGGTGGGAATGACTGACTTTTGGCATGCTTGCTCAGAGTGACAGAGTTCAAATGCCCGATTGTTAACCATAGAAAAATGGCACCCTGCTTTGTCAATAGGGATTTTTTCATGGCAGCCATTTTGGATTTTGGCAAATAACTGAATTTTTCCAAGGGAAAATAGAACACAAAAATGTAGAATTACTAATGAATTCCTTGCATTAACAACAATCGAAGACCACATTTCAATTCCAACCAAGGTGAAAGTTGGTTACCATGGCATAAGATTCTTTAGATGTGGTCGGCAATGTCTTCATCCCTCACAATCCATAGAGGCCATCATTTTGAGATTTCACATGCACAAATTTGTCTGTAGAGGAAATCAGTTCTGTTTTAATTTGCCAGCCATATTTCAAATCAAAATGCCCGTCATTTCCTTTAATTTGGTCACCATATGGGTAATGGCTGAGGTTTATCATGAAATAGGACCCAGATTGAGTAGAATTGAACACAAAATTACTAAAAAAAAGATAGCCAAGCATTGACAACTATCAAAGACCATATTTCATGTCTCTCCATGGTGAATGTAGGTAACCATGGCAACCAATTTCAATAAATGGCGTTGAAAATTCCTTCATCCATCAGAACTCCTCAAGACGATCATTTAGACATGTCACATGCCCATATACCTATGTAAAGGAAATGAATTCTGTTTCAGTGTGCCAGTCATATAGGAAACCCAAAATAGCCACAAAAAGGGAACAAATACTTCATTTTAGTACAAATATAGACATGTGACACCTCAAAATGACCGTCTTGATTAGTGCCCATTGATGCTGACATTGGCAAACACATTCTCACTGACTGGTGGGAATGACTGACTTTTGGCATGCTTGCGCAGAGTGATAGAGTTCAAATGCCCCATTGTTAACCATAGAAAAATGGCACCCTGCTTTGTCAATAGGGATTTTTTCATGGCAGCCATTTTGGATTTTGGCAAATAACTGAATTTTTCCAAGGGAAAATAGAACACAAAAATGTAGAATTACTAATAAATTCCTTGCATTAACAACAATCGAAGACCACATTTCAATTCCAACCAAGTTGAAAGTTGGTAACCATGGCAACAGATTCTTTAGATGTGGTCCGCAATGTCTTCATCCCTCACAATACATAGAGGCCATCATTTTGAGATTTCACATGCACAAATTTGTCTGTAGAGGAAATCAGTTCTGTTTTAATTTGCCAGCCATATTTCAAATCAAAATGCCCGTCATTTCCTTTAATTTGGTCACCATATGGGTAATGGCTGAGGTTTATCATGAAATAGGACCCAGATTAAGTAGAATTGAACACAAAATTACTAAAAAAACATAGCCAAGCATTGACAACTATCAAAGACCATATTTCATGTCTCTCCATGGTGAATGTAGGTAACCATGGCAACCAATTTCAATAAATGGCGTTGAAAATTCCTTCATCCATCAGAACTCCTCAAGACGATCATTTAGACATGTCACATGCCCATATACCTATGTAAAGGAAATGAATTCTGTTTCAGTGTGCCAGCCATATAGGAAACCCAAAATAGCCACAAAAAGGAAACAAATACTTCATTTTAGTACAAATATAGACATGTGACACCTCAAAATGACCGTCTTGATGAGTGCCCATTGATGCTGACATTGGCAAACACATTCTCTCTGACTGGTGGGAATGACTGACTTTTGGTATGCTTGCTCAGAGTGATAGAGTTCAAATGCCCCATTGTTAACCATAGAAAAATGGCACCCTGCTTTGTCAATAGGGATTTTTTCATGGCAGCCATTTTGGATTTTGGCAAATAACTGAATTTTTCCAAGGGAAAATAGAACACAAAAATGTAGAATTACTAATAAATTCCTTGCATTAACAACAATCGAAGACCACATTTCAATTCCAACCAAGTTGAAAGTTGGTAACCATGGCAACAGATTCTTTAGATGTGGTGGGCAATGTCTTCATCCCTCACAATCCATAGAGGCCATCATTTTGAGATTTCACATGCACAAATTTGTCTGTAGAGGAAATCAGTTCTGTTTTAATTTGCCAGCCATATTTCAAATCAAAATGGCGGTCATTTCCTTTAATTTGGTCACCATATGGGTAATGGCTGAGGTTTATCATGAAATAGGACCCAGATTGAGTAGAATTGAACACAAAATTACTAAAAAAAACATAGCCAAGCATTGACAACTATCAAAGACCATATTTCATGTCTCTTCATGGTGAATGTAGGTAACCATGGCAACCAATTTCAATAAATGGCGTTGAAAATTCCTTCATCCATCAGAACTCCTCAAGACGATCATTTAGACATGTCACATGCCCATATACCTATGTAAAGGAAATAAATTCTGCTTCAGTGTGCCAGCCATATAGGAAACCCAAAATAGCCACAAAAAGGGAACAAATACTTCATTTTAGTACAAATATAGACATGTGACACCTCAAAATGACCGTCTTGATGAGTGCCCATTGATGCTGACATTGGCAAACACATTCTCACTGACTGGTGGGAATGACTGACTTTTGGCATGCTTGCTCGGAGTGATAGAGTTCAAATGCCCCATTGTTAACCATAGAAAAATGGCACCCTGCTTTGTCAATAGGGATTTTTTCATGGCAGCCATTTTGGATTTTGGCAAATAACTGAATTTTTCAAAGGGAAAATAGAACACAAAAATGTAGAATTACTAATGAATTCCTTACATTAACAACAATCCAAAGCCACATTTCAATTCCAACCAAGTTGAAAGTTGGTAACCATGGCAACAGATTCTTTAGATGTGGTCGGCAATGGCACCCTGCTTTGTCAATAGGGATTTGTTCATGGCAGCCATTTTGGATTTTGGCAAATAACTGAATTTTTCCAAGGGAAAATAAAACACAAAAATGTAGAATTACTAATGAATTCCTTGCATTAACAATAATCGAAGACCACATTTCAATTCCAACCAAGTTGAAAGTTGGTAACCATGGCAACAGATTCTTTAGATGTGGTCGGCAATGTCTTCATCCCTCACAATCCATAGAGGCCATCATTTTGAGATTTCACATGCACAAATTTGTCTGTAGAGGAAATCAGTTCTGTTTTAATTTGCCAGCCATATTTCAAATCAAAATGGCCGTCATTTCCTTTAATTTGGTCACCATATGGGTAATGGCTGAGGTTTATCATGAAATAGGACCCAGATTGAGTAGAATTGAACACAAAATTACTAAAAAAAAACATAGCCAAGCATTGACAACTATCAAAGACCATATTTCATGTCTCTCCATGGTGAATGTAGGTAACCATGGCAACCAATTTCAATAAATGGCGTTGAAAATTCCTTCATCCATCAGAACTCCTCAAGACGATCATTTAGACATGTCACATGCCCATATACCTATGTAAAGGAAATGAATTCTGTTTCAGTGTGCCAGCCATATAGGAAACCCAAAATAGCCACAAAAAGGAAACAAATACTTCATTTTAGTACAAATATAGACATGTGACACCTCAAAATGACCGTCTTGATGAGTGCCCATTGATGCTGACATTGGCAAACACATTCTCTCTGACTGGTGGGAATGACTGACTTTTGGTATGCTTGCTCAGAGTGATAGAGTTCAAATGCCCCATTGTTAACCATAGAAAAATGGCACCCTGCTTTGTCAATAGGGATTTGTTCATGGCAGCCATTTTGGATTTTGGCAAATAACTGAATTTTTCCAAGGGAAAATAGAACACAAAAATGTAGAATTACTAATAAATTCCTTGCATTAACAACAATCGAAGACCACATTTCAATTCCAACCAAGTTGAAAGTTGGTAACCATGGCAACAGATTCTTTAGATGTGGTGGGCAATGTCTTCATCCCTCACAATCCATAGAGGCCATCATTTTGAGATTTCACATGCACAAATTTGTCTGTAGAGGAAATCAGTTCTGTTTTAATTTGCCAGCCATATTTCAAATCAAAATGGCGGTCATTTCCTTTAATTTGGTCACCATATGGGTCATGGCTGAGGTTTATCATGAAATAGGACCCAGATTGAGTAGAATTGAACACAAAATTACTAAAAAAAACATAGCCAAGCATTGACAACTATCAAAGACCATATTTCATGTCTCTTCATGGTGAATGTAGGTAACCATGGCAACCAATTTCAATAAATGGCGTTGAAAATTCCTTCATCCATCAGAACTCCTCAAGACGATCATTTAGACATGTCACATGCCCATATACCTATGTAAAGGAAATAAATTCTGCTTCAGTGTGGCAGCCATATAGGAAACCCAAAATAGCCACAAAAAGGGAACAAATACTTCATTTTAGTACAAATATAGACATGTGACACCTCAAAATGACCGTCTTGATGAGTGCCCATTGATGCTGACATTGGCAAACACATTCTCACTGACTGGTGGGAATGACTGACTTTTGGCATGCTTGCTCGGAGTGATAGAGTTCAAATGCCCCATTGTTAACCATAGAAAAATGGCACCCTGCTTTGTCAATAGGGATTTTTTCATGGCAGCCATTTTGGATTTTGGCAAATAACTGAATTTTTCAAAGGGAAAATAGAACACAAAAATGTAGAATTACTAATGAATTCCTTACATTAACAACAATCCAAAGCCACATTTCAATTCCAACCAAGTTGAAAGTTGGTAACCATGGCAACAGATTCTTTAGATGTGGTCGGCAATGGCACCCTGCTTTGTCGATAGGGATTTGTTCATGGCAGCCATTTTGGATTTTGGCAAATAACTGAATTTTTCCAAGGGAAAATAAAACACAAAAATGTAGAATTACTAATGAATTCCTTGCATTAACTATAATCGAAGACCACATTTCAATTCCAACCAAGTTGAAAGTTGGTAACCATGGCAACAGATTCTTTAGATGTGGTCGGCAATGTCTTCATCCCTCACAATCCATAGCGGCCATCATTTTGAGATTTCACATGCACAAATTTGTCTGTAGAGGAAATCAGTTCTGTTTTAATTTGCCCGCCATATTTCAAATCAAAATGCCCGTCATTTCCTTTAATTTGGTCACCATATGGGTAATGGCTGAGGTTTATCATGAAATAGGACCCAGATTGAGTAGAATTGAACACAAAATTACTAAAAAAAAACATAGCCAAGCATTGACAACTATCAAAGACCATATTTCATGTCTCTCCATGGTGAATGTAGGTAACCATGGCAACCAATTTCAATAAATGGCGTTGAAAATTCCTTCATCCATCAGAACTCCTCAAGACGATCATTTAGACATGTCACATGCCCATATACCTATGTAGAGGAAATAAATTCTGTTTCAGTGTGCCAGCCATATAGGAAACCCAAAATAGCCACAAAAAGGGAACAAATACTTCATTTTAGTACAAATATAGACATGTGACACCTCAAAATGACCGTCTTGATGAGTGCCCATTGATGCTGACATTGGCAAACACATTCTCACTGACTGGTGGGAATGACTGACTTTTGGCATGCTTGCTCGGAGTGATAGAGTTAAATGCCCCATTGTTAACCATAGAAAAATGGCACCCTGCTTTGTCAATAGGGATTTTTTCATGGCAGCCATTTTGGATTTTGGCAAATAACTGAATTTTTCTAAGGGAAAATAGAACACAAAAATGTAGAATTACTAATGAATTCCTTGCATTAACAACAATCGAAGACCACATTTCAATTCCAACCAAGTTGAAAGTTGGTAACCATGGCAACAGATTCTTTAGATGTGGTCGGCAATGTCTTCATCCCTCACAATCCATAGAGGCCATCATTTTGAGATTTCACATGCACAAATTTGTCTGTAGAGGAAATCAGTTCTGTTATAATTTGCCCGCCATATTTCAAATTAAAATGGCTGTCATTTCCTTTAATTTGGTCACCATATGGGTAATGGCTGAGGTTTATCATGAAATAGGACCCAGATTAAGTAGAATTGAACACAAAATTACTAAAAAAAACATAGCCAAGTATTGACAACTATCAAAGACCATATTTCATGTCTCTCCATGGTGAATGTAGGTAACCATGGCAACCAATTTCAATAAATGGCGTTGAAAATTCCTTCATCCATCAGAACACCTCAAGGCGATCATTTAGACATGTCACATGCCCATATACCTATGAAAAGGAAATGAATTCTGTTTCAGTGTGCCAGCCATATAGAAAACCCAAAATAGCCACAAAAAGGGGACAAATACTTCATTTTAGTACAAATATAGACATGTGACACCTCAAAATGACCGTCTTGATGAGTGCCCATTGATGCTGACATTGGCAAACACATTCTCACTGACTGGTGGGAATGACTGACTTTTGGCATGCTTGCTCAGAGTGATAGAGTTCAAATGCCCCATTGTTAACCATAGAAAAATGGCACCCTGCTTTGTCAATAGGGATTTGTTCATGGCAGCCATTTTGGATTTTGGCAAATAACTGAATTTTTCTAAGGGAAAATAGAACACAAAAATATAGAATTACTAATGAATTCCTTGCATTAACAACAATCGAAGACCACATTTCAATTCCAACCAAGTTGTGAGTTGGTAACCATGGCAACAGATTCTTTAGATGTGGTAGGCAATGTCTTCATCCCTCACAATCCATAGAGGCCATCATTTTGAGATTTCACATGCACAAATTTGTCTGTAGAGGAAATCAGTTCTGTTTTAATTTGCCCGCCATATTTCAAATCAAAATGGCCGTCATTTCCTTTAATTTGGTCACCATATGGGTAATGGCTGAGGTTTATCATGAAATAGGACCCAGATTAAGTAGAATTGAACACAAAATTACTAAAAAAAACATAGCCAAGCATTGACAACTATCAAAGACCATATTTCATGTCTCTCCATGGTGAATGTAGGAAACCATGGCAACCAATTTCAATAAACGGCGTTGAAAATTCCTTCATCCATCAGAAAACCTCAAGACGATCATTTAGACATGTCACATGCCCATATACCTATGTAAAGGAAATGAATTCTGTTTCAGTGTGCCAGCCATATAGGAAACCCAAAATAGCCACAAAAAGGGAACAAATACTTCATTTTAGTACAAATATAGACATGTGACACCTCAAAATGACCGTCTTGATGAGTGCCCATTGATGCTGACATTGGCAAACACATTCTCACTGACTGGTGGGAATGACTGACTTTTGGCAAGCTTGCTCAGAGTGATAGAGTTCAAATGCCCCATTGTTAACCATAGAAAAATGGCACCCTGCTTTGTCAATAGGGATTTTTTCATGGCAGCCATTTTGGATTTTGGCAAATAACTGAATTTTTCTAAGGGAAAATAGAACACAAAAATATAGAATTACTAATGAATTCCTTGCATTAATAACAATCGAAGACCACATTTCAATTCCAACCAAGTTGAAAGTAGGTAACCATTGCAACAGATTCTTTAGATGTGGTCGGCAATGTCTTCATCCCTCACAATCCATAGAGGCCATCATTTTGAGATTTCACATGCACAAATTTGTCTGTAGAGGAAATCAGTTCTGTTTTAATTTGCCAACCATATTTCAAATCAAAAGGGCCGTCATTTCCTTTAATTTGGTCACCATATGGGTAATGGCTGAGGTTTATCATGAAATAGGACCCAGATTGAGTAGAAATGGACACAAAATTACTAAAAAAAACATAGCCAAGCATTGACAACTATCAAAGACCATATTTCATGTCTCTCCATGGTGAATGTAGGTAACCATGGCAACCAATTACAATAAATGGCGTTGGAAATTCCTTCATCCATCAGAACACCTCAAGACGATCATTTAGACATGTCACATGCCCATATACCTATGTAAAGGAAATGAATTCTGTTTCAGTGTACCAGCCATATAGGAAACCCAAAATAGCCACAAAAAGGAAACAAATACTTCATTTTAGTACAAATATAGACATGTGACACCTCAAAATGACCGTCTTGATGAGTGCCCATTGATGCTGACATTGGCAAACACATTCTCTCTGACTGGTGGGAATGACTGACTTTTGGTATGCTTGCTCAGAGTGATAGAGTTCAAATGCCCCATTGTTAACCATAGAAAAATGGCACCCTGCTTTGTCAATAGGGATTTTTTCATGGCAGCCATTTTGGATTTTGGCAAATAACTGAATTTTTCCAAGGGAAAATAGAACACAAAAATGTAGAATTACTAATAAATTCCTTGCATTAACAACAATCGAAGACCACATTTCAATTCCAACCAAGTTGAAAGTTGGTAACCATGGCAACAGATTCTTTAGATGTGGTGGGCAATGTCTTCATCCCTCACAATCCATAGAGGCCATCATTTTGAGATTTCACATGCACAAATTTGTCTGTAGAGGAAATCAGTTCTGTTTTAATTTGCCAGCCATATTTCAAATCAAAATGGCGGTCATTTCCTTTAATTTGGTCACCATATGGGTAATGGCTGAGGTTTATCATGAAATAGGACCCAGATTGAGTAGAATTGAACACAAAATTACTAAAAAAAACATAGCCAAGCATTGACAACTATCAAAGACCATATTTCATGTCTCTTCATGGTGAATGTAGGTAACCATGGCAACCAATTTCAATAAATGGCGTTGAAAATTCCTTCATCCATCAGAACTCCTCAAGACGATCATTTAGACATGTCACATGCCCATATACCTATGTAAAGGAAATAAATTCTGCTTCAGTGTGCCAGCCATATAGGAAACCCAAAATAGCCACAAAAAGGGAACAAATACTTCATTTTAGTACAAATATAGACATGTGACACCTCAAAATGACCGTCTTGATGAGTGCCCATTGATGCTGACATTGGCAAACACATTCTCACTGACTGGTGGGAATGACTGACTTTTGGCATGCTTGCTCGGAGTGATAGAGTTCAAATGCCCCATTGTTAACCATAGAAAAATGGCACCCTGCTTTGTCAATAGGGATTTTTTCATGGCAGCCATTTTGGATTTTGGCAAATAACTGAATTTTTCAAAGGGAAAATAGAACACAAAAATGTAGAATTACTAATGAATTCCTTACATTAACAACAATCCAAAGCCACATTTCAATTCCAACCAAGTTGAAAGTTGGTAACCATGGCAACAGATTCTTTAGATGTGGTCGGCAATGGCACCCTGCTTTGTCAATAGGGATTTGTTCATGGCAGCCATTTTGGATTTTGGCAAATAACTGAATTTTTCCAAGGGAAAATAAAACACAAAAATGTAGAATTACTAATGAATTCCTTGCATTAACAATAATCGAAGACCACATTTCAATTCCAACCAAGTTGAAAGTTGGTAACCATGGCAACAGATTCTTTAGATGTGGTCGGCAATGTCTTCATCCCTCACAATCCATAGAGGCCATCATTTTGAGATTTCACATGCACAAATTTGTCTGTAGAGGAAATCAGTTCTGTTTTAATTTGCCAGCCATATTTCAAATCAAAATGGCCGTCATTTCCTTTAATTTGGTCACCATATGGGTAATGGCTGAGGTTTATCATGAAATAGGACCCAGATTGAGTAGAATTGAACACAAAATTACTAAAAAAAAACATAGCCAAGCATTGACAACTATCAAAGACCATATTTCATGTCTCTCCATGGTGAATGTAGGTAACCATGGCAACCAATTTCAATAAATGGCGTTGAAAATTCCTTCATCCATCAGAACTCCTCAAGACGATCATTTAGACATGTCACATGCCCATATACCTATGTAGAGGAAATAAATTCTGTTTCAGTGTGCCAGCCATATAGGAAACCCAAAATAGCCACAAAAAGGGAACAAATACTTCATTTTAGTACAAATATAGACATGTGACACCTCAAAATGACCGTCTTGATGAGTGCCCATTGATGCTGACATTGGCAAACACATTCTCACTGACTGGTGGGAATGACTGACTTTTGGCATGCTTGCTCGGAGTGATAGAGTTAAATGCCCCATTGTTAACCATAGAAAAATGGCACCCTGCTTTGTCAATAGGGATTTTTTCATGGCAGCCATTTTGGATTTTGGCAAATAACTGAATTTTTCTAAGGGAAAATAGAACACAAAAATGTAGAATTACTAATGAATTCCTTGCATTAACAACAATCGAAGACCACATTTCAATTCCAACCAAGTTGAAAGTTGGTAACCATGGCAACAGATTCTTTAGATGTGGTCGGCAATGTCTTCATCCCTCACAATCCATAGAGGCCATCATTTTGAGATTTCACATGCACAAATTTGTCTGTAGAGGAAATCAGTTCTGTTATAATTTGCCCGCCATATTTCAAATTAAAATGGCTGTCATTTCCTTTAATTTGGTCACCATATGGGTAATGGCTGAGGTTTATCATGAAATAGGACCCAGATTAAGTAGAATTGAACACAAAATTACTAAAAAAAACATAGCCAAGTATTGACAACTATCAAAGACCATATTTCATGTCTCTCCATGGTGAATGTAGGTAACCATGGCAACTAATTTCAATAAATGGCGTTGAAAATTCCTTCATCCATCAGAACACCTCAAGGCGATCATTTAGACATGTCACATGCCCATATACCTATGAAAAGGAAATGAATTCTGTTTCAGTGTGCCAGCCATATAGAAAACCCAAAATAGCCACAAAAAGGGAACAAATACTTCATTTTAGTACAAATATAGACATGTGACACCTCAAAATGACCGTCTTGATGAGTGCCCATTGATGCTGACATTGGCAAACACATTCTCACTGACTGGTGGGAATGACTGACTTTTGGCATGCTTGCTCAGAGTGATAGAGTTCAAATGCCCCATTGTTAACCATAGAAAAATGGCACCCTGCTTTGTCAATAGGGATTTGTTCATGGCAGCCATTTTGGATTTTGGCAAATAACTGATTTTTTTCTAAGGGAAAATAGAACACAAAAATATAGAATTACTAATGAATTCCTTGCATTAACAACAATCGAAGACCACATTTCAATTCCAACCAAGTTGTGAGTTGGTAACCATGGCAACAGATTCTTTAGATGTGGTAGGCAATGTCTTCATCCCTCACAATCCATAGAGGCCATCATTTTGAGATTTCACATGCACAAATTTGTCTGTAGAGGAAATCAGTTCTGTTTTAATTTGCCCGCCATATTTCAAATCAAAATGGCCGTCATTTCCTTTAATTTGGTCACCATATGGGTAATGGCTGAGGTTTATCATGAAATAGGACCCAGATTAAGTAGAATTGAACACAAAATTACTAAAAAAAACATAGCCAAGCATTGACAACTATCAAAGACCATATTTCATGTCTCTCCATGGTGAATGTAGGAAACCATGGCAACCAATTTCAATAAACGGCGTTGAAAATTCCTTCATCCATCAGAAAACCTCAAGACGATCATTTAGACATGTCACATGCCCATATACCTATGTAAAGGAAATGAATTCTGTTTCAGTGTGCCAGCCATATAGGAAACCAAAAATAGCCAGAAAAAGGGAACAAATACTTCATTTTAGTACAAATATAGACATGTGACACCTCAAAATGACCGTCTTGATGAGTGCCCATTGATGCTGACATTGGCAAACACATTCTCACTGACTGGTGGGAATGACTGACTTTTGGCAAGCTTGCTCAGAGTGATAGAGTTCAAATGCCCCATTGTTAACCATAGAAAAATGGCACCCTGCTTTGTCAATAGGGATTTTTTCATGGCAGCCATTTTGGATTTTGGCAAATAACTGAATGTTTCTAAGGGAAAATAGAACACAAAAATATAGAATTACTAATGAATTCCTTGCATTAATAACAATCGAAGACCACATTTCAATTCCAACCAAGTTGAAAGTAGGTAACCATTGCAACAGATTCTTTAGATGTGGTCGGCAATGTCTTCATCCCTCACAATCCATAGAGGCCATCATTTTGAGATTTCACATGCACAAATTTGTCTGTAGAGGAAATCAGTTCTGTTTTAATTTGCCAACCATATTTCAAATCAAAAGGGCCGTCATTTCCTTTAATTTGGTCACCATATGGGTAATGGCTGAGGTTTATCATGAAATAGGACCCAGATTGAGTAGAAATGGACACAAAATTACTAAAAAAAACATAGCCAAGCATTGACAACTATCAAAGACCATATTTCATGTCTCTCCATGGTGAATGTAGGTAACCATGGCAACCAATTACAATAAATGGCGTTGGAAATTCCTTCATCCATCAGAACACCTCAAGACGATCATTTAGACATGTCACATGCCCATATACCTATGTAAAGGAAATGAATTCGGTTTCAGTGTGCCAGCCATATAGGAAACCCAAAATAGGCACAAAAAGGGAACAAATACTTCATTTTAGTACAAATATAGACATGTGACACCTCAAAATGACCGTCTTGATGAGTGCCCATTGATGCTGACATTGGCAAACACATTCTCACTGACTGGTGGGAATGACTGACTTTTGGCATGCTTGCTCAGAGTGATAGAGTTCAAATGCCCCATTGTTAACCATAGAAAAATGGCACCCTGCTTTGTCAATAGGGATTTTTTCATGGCAGCCATTTGGATTTTGGCAAATAACTGAATTTTTCCAAGGGAAAATAGAACACAAAAATGTAGAATTACTAATAAATTCCTTGCATTAACAACAATCGAAGACCACATTTCAATTCTAACCAAGTTGAAAGTTGGTAACCATGGCAACAGATTCTTTAGATGTGGTCGGCAATGTCTTCATCCCTCACAATCCATAGAGGCCATCATTTTGAGATTTCACATGCACAAATTTCTCTGTAGAGGAAATCAGTTCTGTTTTAATTTGCCAGCCATATTTCAAATCAAAATGCCCGTCATTTCCTTTGATTTGGTCACCATATGGGTAATGGCTGAGGTTTATCGTGAAATAGGACCCAGATTAAGTAGAATTGAACACAAAATTACTAAAAAAACATAGCCAAGCATTGACAACTATCAAAGACCATATTTCATGTCTCTCCATGGTGAATGTAGGTAACCATGGCAACCAATTTCAATAAATGGCGTTGAAAATTCCTTCATCCATCAGAACTCCTCAAGACGATCATTTAGACATGTCACATGCCCATATACCTATGTAGAGGAAATAAATTCTGTTTCAGTGTGCCAGCCATATAGGAAACCCAAAATAGCCACAAAAAGGGAACAAATACTTCATTTTAGTACAAATATAGACATGTGACACCTCAAAATGACCGTCTTGATGAGTGCCCATTGATGCTGACATTGGCAAACACATTCTCACTGACTGGTGGGAATGACTGACTTTTGGCATGCTTGCTCAGAGTGATAGAGTTCAAATGCCCCATTGTTAACCATAGAAAAATGGCACCCTGCTTTGTCAATAGGGATTTGTTCATGGCAGCCATTTTGGATTTTGGCAAATAACTGAATTTTTCTAAGCGAAAATAGAACACAAAAATGTAGAATTACTAATGAATTCCTTGCATTAACAACAATCGAAGACCACATTTCAATTCCAACCAAGTTGAAAGTTGGTTACCATGGCAACAGATTCTTTAGATGTGGTGGGCAATGTCTTCATCCCTCACAATCCATAGAGGCCATCATTCTGAGATTTCATATGCACAAATTTGTCCGTAGAGGAAATCAGTTCTGTTTTAATTTGCCAGCCATATTTCAAATCAAAATGGCCGTCATTTCCTTTAATTTGGTCACCATATGGGTAATGGCTGAGGTTTATCATGAAATAGGACCCAGATTGAGTAGAAATGGACACAAAATTACTAAAAAAAAACAAAGCCAAGCATTGACAACTATCAAAGACCATATTTCATGTCTCTCCATGGTGAATGTAGGTAACCATGGCAACTAATTTCAATAAATGGCGTTGAAAATTCCTTCATCCATCAGAACACCTCAAGGCGATCATTTAGACATGTCACATGCCCATATACCTATGAAAAGGAAATGAATTCTGTTTCAGTGTGCCAGCCATATAGAAAACCCAAAATAGCCACAAAAAGGGAACAAATACTTCATTTTAGTACAAATATAGACATGTGACACCTCAAAATGACCGTCTTGATGAGTGCCCATTGATGCTGACATTGGCAAACACATTCTCACTGACTGGTGGGAATGACTGACTTTTCGCATGCTTGCTCAGAGTGATAGAGTTCAAATGCCCCATTGTTAACCATAGAAAAATGGCACCCTGCTTTGTCAATAGGGATTTGTTCATGGCAGCCATTTTGGATTTTGGCAAATAACTGAATTTTTCTAAGGGAAAATAGAACACAAAAATATAGAATTACTAATGAATTCCTTGCATTAACAACAATCGAAGACCACATTTCAATTCCAACCAAGTTGAAAGTTGGTAACCATGGCAACAGATTCTTTAGATGTGGTGGGCAATGTCTTCATCCCTCACAATCCATAAAAGCCATCATTTTGAGATTTCACATGCACAAATTTGTCTGTAGAGGAAATCAGTTCTGTTATAATTTGCCCGCCATATTTCAAATTAAAATGGCCGTCATTTCCTTTAATTTGGTCACCATATGGGTAATGGCTGAGGTTTATCATGAAATAGGACCCAGATTAAGTAAAATTGAACACAAAATTACTAAAAAAAACATAGCCAAGCCTTGACAACTATCAAAGACCATATTTTATGTCTCTCCATGGTGAATGTAGGTAACCATGGCAACCAATTTCAATAAATGGCGTTGAAAATTCCTTCATCCATCAGAACACCTCAAAAATCATTTAGACATGTCACATGCCCATATACCTATGTTAAGGAAATGAATTCTGTTTCAGTGTGCCAGCCATATAGGAAACCCAAAATAGCCACAAAAAGGGAACAAATACTTCATTTTAGTACAAATATAGACATGTGACACCTCAAAATGACCGTCTTGATGAGTGCCCATTGATGCTGACATTGGCAAACACATTCTCACTGACTGGTGGGAATGACTGACTTTTGGCATGCTTGCTCGGAGTGATAGAGTTCAAATGCCCCATTGTTAACCATAGAAAAATGGCACCCTGCTTTGTCAATTGGGATTTTTTCATGGCAGCCATTTTGGATTTTGGCAAATAACTGAATTTTTCTAAGGGAAAATAGAACACAAAAATATAGAATTACTAATGAATTCCTTGCATTAACAACAATCGAAGACCACATTTCAATTCCAACCAAGTTGTAAGTTGGTAACCATGGCAACAGATTCTTTAGATGTGGTGGGCAATGTCTTCATCCCTCACAATCCATAGAGGCCATCATTCTGAGGTTTCACATGCACAAATTTGTCTGTAGAGGAAATCAGTTCTGTTATAATTTGCCCGCCATATTTCAAATTAAAATGGCTGTCATTTCCTTTAATTTGGTCACCATATGGGTAATGGCTGAGGTTTATCATGAAATAGGACCCAGATTGAGTAGAAATTGACACAAAATTACTAAAAAAACATAGCCAAGCATTGACAACTATCAAAGACCATATTTCATGTCTCTCCATGGTGAATGTAGGTAACCATGGCAACCAATTTCAATAAATGGCGTTGAAAATTCCTTCATCCATCAGAACTACTCAAGACGATCATTTAGACATGTCACATGCCCATATACCTATGTAAAGGAAATGAATTCTGTTTCAGTGTGCCAGCCATATAGGAAACCCAAAATAGCCACAAAAAGGGAACAAATACTTCATTTTAGTACAAATATAGACATGTCACACCTCAAAATGACCGTCTTGATGAGTGCCCATTGATGCTGACATCTGCAAACACATTCTCACTGACTGGTGGGAATGACTGACTTTTGGCATGCTTGCTCAGAGTGATAGAGTTCAAATGCCCCATTGTTAACCATAGAAAAATGGCACCCTGCTTTGTCAATAGGGATTTTTTCATGGCAGCAATTTTGGATTTTGGCAAATAACTGAATTTTTCTAAGGGAAAATAGAACACAAAAATATAGAATTACTAATGAATTCCTTGCATTAACAACAATCGAAGACCACATTTCAATTCCAACCAAGTTGAAAGTTGGTAACCATGGCAACAGATTCTTTAGATGTGGTGGGCAATGTCTTCATCCCTCACAATCCATAGAGGCCATCATTTTGAGATTTCACATGCACAAATTTGTCTGTAGAGGAAATCAGTTCTGTTTTAATTTGCCAGCCATATTTCAAATCAAAATGGCCGTCATTTCCTTTAATTTGGTCACCATATGGGTAATGGCTGAGGTTTATCATGAAATAGGACCCAGATTGAGTAGAATTGAACACAAAATTACTAAAAAAAACATAGCCAAGCATTGACAACTATCAAAGACCATATTTCATGTCTCTCCATGGTGAATGTAGGTAACCATGGCAACCAATTTCAATAAAAGGCGTTGAAAATTCCTTCATCCATCAGAACTCCTCAAGACGATCATTTAGACATGTCACATGCCCATATACCTATGTAAAGGAAATGAATTCGGTTTCAGTGTGCCAGCCATATAGGAAACCCAAAATAGCCACAAAAAGGGAACAAATACTTCATTTTAGTACAAATATAGACATGTGACACCTCAAAATGACCGTCTTGATGAGTGCCCATTGATGCTGACATTGGCAAACACATTCTCACTGACTGGTGGGAATGACTGACTTTTGGCATGCTTGCTCAGAGTGATAGAGTTCAAATGCCCCATTGTTAACCATAGAAAAATGGCACCCTGCTTTGTCAATAGGGATTTTTTCATGGCAGCCATTTTGGATTTTGGCAAATAACTGAATTTTTCTAAGGGAAAATAGAACACAAAAATATAGAATTACTAATGAATTCCTTGCATTAACAACAATCGAAGACCACATTTCAATTCCAACCAAGTTGAAAGTTGGTAACCATGGCAACAGATTCTTTAGATGTGGTGGGCAATGTCTTCATCCCTCACAATCCATAGAGGCCATCATTTTGAGATTTCACATGCACAAATTTGTCTGTAGAGGATATCAGTTCTGTTATAATTTGCCAGCCATATTTCAAATCAAAATGGCCGTCATTTCCTTTAATTTGGTCACCATATGGGTAATGGCTGAGGTTTATCATGAAATAGGACCCAGATTAAGTAGAATTGAACACAAAATTACTAAAAAAAAAAGATAGCCAAGCATTGACAACTATCAAAGACCATATTTCATGTCTCTTCATGGTGAATGTAGGTAACCATGGCAACTAATTTCAATAAATGGCGTTTAAAATTCCTTCATCCATCAGAACACCTCAAGGCGATCATTTAGACATGTCACATGCCCATATACCTATGAAAAGGAAATGAATTCTGTTTCAGTGTGCCAGCCATATAGGAAACCCAAAATAGCCACAAAAAGGGAACAAATACTTCATTTTAGTACAAATATAGACATGTGACACCTCAAAATGACCGTCTTGATGAGTGCCCATTGATGCTGACATTGGCAAACACATTCTCACTGACTGGTGGGAATGACTGACTTTTGGCATGCTTGCTCAGAGTGATAGAGTTCAAATGCCCCATTGTTAACCATAGAAAAATGGCACCCTGCTTTGTCAATAGGGATTTTTTCATGGCAGCCATTTTGGATTTTGGCAAATAACTGAATTTTTCAAAGGGAAAATAGAACACAAAAATGTAGAATTACTAATGAATTCCTTACATTAACAACAATCCAAAGCCACATTTCAATTCCAACCAAGTTGAAAGTTGGTAACCATGGCAACAGATTCTTTAGATGTGGTCGGCAATGGCACCCTGCTTTGTCAATAGGGATTTGTTCATGGCAGCCATTTTGGATTTTGGCAAATAACTGAATTTTTCCAAGGGAAAATAAAACACAAAAATGTAGAATTACTAATAAATTCCTTGCATTAACAATAATCGAAGACCACATTTCAATTCCAACCAAGTTGAAAGTTGGTAACCATGGCAACAGATTCTTTAGATGTGGTCGGCAATGTCTTCATCCCTCACAATCCATAGAGGCCATCATTTTGAGATTTCACATGCACAAATTTGTCTGTAGAGGAAATCAGTTCTGTTATAATTTGCCCGCCATATTTCAAATTAAAATGGCTGTCATTTCCTTTAATTTGGTCACCATATGGGTAATGGCTGAGGTTTATCATGAAATAGGACCCAGATTAAGTAGAATTGAACACAAAATTACTAAAAAAAACATAGCCAAGTATTGACAACTATCAAAGACCATATTTCATGTCTCTCCATGGTGAATGTAGGTAACCATGGCAACTAATTTCAATAAATGGCGTTGAAAATTCCTTCATCCATCAGAACACCTCAAGGCGATCATTTAGACATGTCACATGCCCATATACCTATGAAAAGGAAATGAATTCTGTTTCAGTGTGCCAGCCATATAGGAAACCCAAAATAGCCACAAAAAGGGAACAAATACTTCATTTTAGTACAAATATAGACATGTGACACCTCAAAATGACCGTCTTGATGAGTGCCCATTGATGCTGACATTGGCAAACACATTCTCACTGACTGGTGGGAATGACTGACTTTTGGCATGCTTGCTCAGAGTGATAGAGTTCAAATGCCCCATTGTTAACCATAGAAAAATGGCACCCTGCTTTGTCAATAGGGATTTTTTCATGGCAGCCATTTTGGATTTTGGCAAATAACTGAATTTTTCTAAGGGAAAATAGAACACAAAAATATAGAATTACTAATGAATTCCTTGCATTAACAACAATCGAAGACCACATTTCAATTCCAACCAAGTTGAAAGTTGGTAACCATGGCAACAGATTCTTTAGATGTGGTCGGCAATGTCTTCATCCCTCACAATCCATAGAGGCCATCATTTTGAGATTTCACATGCACAAATTTGTCTGTAGAGGATATCAGTTCTGTTATAATTTGCCAGCCATATTTCAAATCAAAATGGCCGTCATTTCCTTTAATTTGGTCACCATATGGGTAATGGCTGAGGTTTATCATGAAATAGGACCCAGATTAAGTAGAATTGAACACAAAATTACTAAAAAAAAAAGATAGCCAAGCATTGACAACTATCAAAGACCATATTTCATGTCTCTTCATGGTGAATGTAGGTAACCATGGCAACTAATTTCAATAAATGGCGTTTAAAATTCCTTCATCCATTAGAACACCTCAAGGCGATCATTTAGACATGTCACATGCCCATATACCTATGAAAAGGAAATGAATTCTGTTTCAGTGTGCCAGCCATATAGAAAACCCAAAATAGCCACAAAAAGGGAACAAATACTTCATTTTAGTACAAATATAGACATGTGACACCTCAAAATGACCGTCTTGATGAGTGCCCATTGATGCTGACATTGGCAAACACATTCTCACTGACTGGTGGGAATGACTGACTTTTGGCATGCTTGCTCAGAGTGATAGAGTTCAAATGCCCCATTGTTAACCATAGAAAAATGGCACCCTGCTTTGTCAATAGGGATTTGTTCATGGCAGCCATTTTGGATTTTGGCAAATAACTGAATTTTTCCAAGGGAAAATAGAACACAAAAATGTAGAATTACTAATGAATTCCTTGCATTAACAACAATCCAAGACCACATTTCAATTCCAACCAAGTTGAAAGTTGGTAACCATGGCAACAGATTCTTTAGATGTGGTCGGCAATGTCTTCATCCCTCACAATCCATAGAGGCCATCATTTTGAGATTTCACATGCACAAATTTGTCTGTAGAGGAAATCAGTTCTGTTTTAATTTGCCAGCCATATTTCAAATCAAAATGGCCGTCATTTCCTTTAATTTGGTCACCATATGGGTAATGGCTGAGGTTTATCATGAAATAGGACCCAGATTGAGTAGAATTGAACACAAAATTACTAAAAAAAACATAGCCAAGCATTGACAACTATCAAAGACCATATTTCATGTCTCTTCATGGTGAATGTAGGTAACCATGGCAACCAATTTCAATAAATGGCGTTGAAAATTCCTTCATCCATCAGAACTCCTCAAGACGATCATTTAGACATGTCACATGCCCATATACCTATGTAAAGGAAATAAATTCTGCTTCAGTGTGCCAGCCATATAGGAAACCCAAAATAGCCACAAAAAGGGAACAAATACTTCATTTTAGTACAAATATAGACATGTGACACCTCAAAATGACCGTCTTGATGAGTGCCCATTGATGCTGACATTGGCAAACACATTCTCACTGACTGGTGGGAATGACTGACTTTTGGCATGCTTGCTCGGAGTGATAGAGTTCAAATGCCCCATTGTTAACCATAGAAAAATGGCACCCTGCTTTGTCAATAGGGATTTTTTCATGGCAGCCATTTTGGATTTTGGCAAATAACTGAATTTTTCAAAGGGAAAATAGAACACAAAAATGTAGAATTACTAATGAATTCCTTACATTAACAACAATCCAAAGCCACATTTCAATTCCAACCAAGTTGAAAGTTGGTAACCATGGCAACAGATTCTTTAGATGTGGTCGGCAATGGCACCCTGCTTTGTCAATAGGGATTTGTTCATGGCAGCCATTTTGGATTTTGGCAAATAACTGAATTTTTCCAAGGGAAAATAAAACACAAAAATGTAGAATTACTAATAAATTCCTTGCATTAACAATAATCGAAGACCACATTTCAATTCCAACCAAGTTGAAAGTTGGTAACCATGGCAACAGATTCTTTAGATGTGGTCGGCAATGTCTTCATCCCTCACAATCCATAGAGGCCATCATTTTGAGATTTCACATGCACAAATTTGTCTGTAGAGGAAATCAGTTCTGTTTTAATTTGCCAGCCATATTTCAAATCAAAATGGCCGTCATTTCCTTTAATTTGGTCACCATATGGGTAATGGCTGAGGTTTATCATGAAATAGGACCCAGATTGAGTAGAATTGAACACAAAATTACTAAAAAAAAACATAGCCAAGCATTGACAACTATCAAAGACCATATTTCATGTCTCTCCATGGTGAATGTAGGTAACCATGGCAACCAATTTCAATAAATGGCGTTGAAAATTCCTTCATCCATCAGAACTCCTCAAGACGATCATATAGACATGTCACATGCCCATATACCTATGTAAAGGAAATAAATTCTGTTTAAGTGTGCCAGCCATATAGGAAACCCAAAATAGCCACAAAAAGGGAACAAATACTTCATTTTAGTACAAATATAGACATGTGACACCTCAAAATGACCGTCTTGATGAGTGCCCATTGATGCTGACATTGGCAAACACATTCTCACTGACTGGTGGGAATGACTGACTTTTGGCATGCTTGCTCGGAGTGATAGAGTTCAAATGCCCCATTGTTAACCATAGAAAAATGGCACCCTGCTTTGTCAATAGGGATTTTTTCATGGCAGCCATTTTGGATTTTGGCAAATAACTGAATTTTTCAAAGGGAAAATAGAACACAAAAATGTAGAATTACTAATGAATTCCTTACATTAACAACAATCCAAAGCCACATTTCAATTCCAACCAAGTTGAAAGTTGGTAACCATGGCAACAGATTCTTTAGATGTGGTCGGCAATGGCACCCTGCTTTGTCAATAGGGATTTGTTCATGGCAGCCATTTTGGATTTTGGCAAATAACTGAATTTTTCCAAGGGAAAATAAAACACAAAAATGTAGAATTACTAATGTATTCCTTGCATTAACAATAATCGAAGACCACATTTCAATTCCAACCAAGTTGAAAGTTGGTAACCATGGCAACAGATTCTTTAGATGTGGTCGGCAATGTCTTCATCCCTCACAATCCATAGAGGCCATCATTTTGAGATTTCACATGCACAAATTTGTCTGTAGAGGAAATCAGTTCTGTTTTAATTTTCCCCGCCATATTTCAAATCAAAATGGCCGTCATTTCCTTTAATTTGGTCACCATATGGGTAATGGCTGAGGTTTATCATGAAATAGGACCCAGATTGAGTAAAATTGAACACAAAATTACTAAAAAAAAACATAGCCAAGCATTGACAACTATCAAAGACCATATTTCATGTCTCTCCATGGTGAATGTAGGTAACCATGGCAACCAATTTCAATAAATGGCGTTGAAAATTCCTTCATCCATCAGAACTCCTCAAGACGATCATTTAGACATGTCACATGCCCATAAACCTATGTAGAGGAAATAAATTCTGTTTCAGTGTGCCAGCCATATAGGAAACCCAAAATAGCCACAAAAAGGGAACAAATACTTCATTTTAGTACAAATATAGACATGTGACACCTCAAAATGACCGTCTTGATGAGTGCCCATTGATGCTGACATTGGCAAACACATTCTCACTGACTGGTGGGAATGACTGACTTTTGGCATGCTTGCTCGGAGTGATAGAGTTAAATGCCCCATTGTTAACCATAGAAAAATGGCACCCTGCTTTGTCAATAGGGATTTTTTCATGGCAGCCATTTTGGATTTTTGCAAATAACTCAATTTTTCAAAGGGAAAATAGAACACAAAAATGTAGAATTACTAATGAATTCCTTGCATTAACAACAATCCAAGACCACATTTCAATTCCAACCAAGTTGAAAGTTGGTAACCATGGCAACAGATTCTTTAGATGTGGTCGGCAATGTCTTCATCCCTCACAATCCATAGAGGCCATCATTTTGAGATTTCACATGCACAAATTTGTCTGTAGAGGAAATCAGTTCTGTTATAATTTGCCCGCCATATTTCAAATTAAAATGGCTGTCATTTCCTTTAATTTGGTCACCATATGGGTAATGGCTGAGGTTTATCATGAAATAGGACCCAGATTAAGTAGAATTGAACACAAAATTACTAAAAAAAACATAGCCAAGTATTGACAACTATCAAAGACCATATTTCATGTCTCTCCATGGTATATGTAGGTAACCATGGCAACTAATTTCAATAAATGGCGTTGAAAATTCCTTCATCCATCAGAACACCTCAAGGCGATCATTTAGACATGTCACATGCCCATATACCTATGAAAAGGAAATGAATTCTGTTTCAGTGTGCCAGCCATATAGAAAACCCAAAATAGCCACAAAAAGGGAACAAATACTTCATTTTAGTACAAATATAGACATGTGACACCTCAAAATGACCGTCTTGATGAGTGCCCATTGATGCTGACATTGGCAAACACATTCTCACTGACTGGTGGGAATGACTGACTTTTGGCATGCTTGCTCGGAGTGATAGAGTTCAAATGCCCCATTGTTAACCATAGAAAAATGGCACCCTGCTTTGTCAAAAGGGATTTTTTCATGGCAGCCATTTTGGATTTTGGCAAAAAACTGAATTTTTCAAAGGGAAAATAGAACACAAAAATGTAGAATTACTAATGAATTCCTTACATTAACAACAATCCAAAGCCACATTTCAATTCCAACCAAGTTGAAAGTTGGTAACCATGGCAACAGATTCTTTAGATGTGGTCGGCAATGGCACCCTGCTTTGTCAATAGGGATTTGTTCATGGCAGCCATTTTGGATTTTGGCAAATAACTGAATTTTTCCAAGGGAAAATAAAACACAAAAATGTAGAATTACTAATGAATTCCTTGCATTAACAATAATCGAAGACCACATTTTAATTCCAACCAAGTTGAAAGTTGGTAACCATGGCAACAGATTCTTTAAATGTGGTCGGCAATGTCTTCATCCCTCACAATCCATAGAGGCCATCATTTTGAGATTTCACATGCACAAATTTGTCTGTAGAGGAAATCAGTTCTGTTTTAATTTGCCAGCCATATTTCAAATCAAAATGGCCGTCATTTCCTTTAATTTGGTCACCATATGGGTAATGGCTGAGGTTTATCATGAAATAGGACCCAGATTGAGTAGAATTGAACACAAAATTACTAAAAAAAAACATAGCCAAGCATTGACAACTATCAAAGACCATATTTCATGTCTCTCCATGGTGAATGTAGGTAACCATGGCAACCAATTTCAATAAATGGCGTTGAAAATTCCTTCATCCATCAGAACTCCTCAAGACGATCATTTAGACATGTCACATGCCCATATACCTATGTAAAGGAAATAAATTCTGTTTCAGTGTGCCAGCCATATAGGAAACCCAAAATAGCCACAAAAAGGGAACAAATACTTCATTTTAGTACAAATATAGACATGTGACACCTCAAAATGACCGTCTTGATGAGTGCCCATTGATGCTGACATTGGAAAACACATTCTCACTGACTGGTGGGAATGACTGACTTTTGGCATGCTTGCTCGGAGTGATAGAGTTCAAATGCCCCATTGTTAACCATAGAAAAATGGCACCCTGCTTTGTCAATAGGGATTTTTTCATGGCAGCCATTTTGGATTTTGGCAAATAACTGAATTTTTCAAAGGGAAAATAGAACACAAAAATGTAGAATTACTAATGAATTCCTTACATTAACAACAATCCAAAGCCACATTTCAATTCCAACCAAGTTGAAAGTTGGTAACCATGGCAACAGATTCTTTAGATGTGGTCGGCAATGGCACCCTGCTTTGTCAATAGGGATTTTTTCATGGCAGCCATTTTGGATTTTGGCAAATAACTGAATTTTTCCAAGGGAAAATAAAACACAAAAATGTAGAATTACTAATGAATTCCTTGCATTAACAATAATCGAAGACCACATTTCAATTCCAACCAAGTTGAAAGTTGGTAACCATGGCAACAGATTCTTTAGATGTGGTCGGCAATGTCTTCATCCCTCACAATCCATAGAGGCCATCATTTTGAGATTTCACATGCACAAATTTGTCTGTAGAGGAAATCAGTTCTGTTTTAATTTGCCAGCCATATTTCAAATCAAAATGGCCGTCATTTCCTTTAATTTGGTCACCATATGGGTAATGGCTGAGGTTTATCATGAAATAGGACCCAGATTGAGTAGAATTGAACACAAAATTACTAAAAAAAAACATAGCCAAGCATTGACAACTATCAAAGACCATATTTCATGTCTCTCCATGGTGAATGTAGGTAACCATGGCAACCAATTTCAATAAATGGCGTTGAAAATTCCTTCATCCATCAGAACTCCTCAAGACGATCATTTAGACATGTCACATGCCCATATACCTATGTAAAGGAAATAAATTCTGTTTCAGTGTGCCAGCCATATAGGAAACCCAAAATAGCCACAAAAAGGGAACAAATACTTCATTTTAGTACAAATATAGACATGTGACACCTCAAAATGACCGTCTTGATGAGTGCCCATTGATGCTGACATTGGCAAACACATTCTCACTGACTGGTGGGAATGACTGACTTTTGGCATGCTTGCTCGGAGTGATAGAGTTCAATTGCCCCATTGTTAACCATAGAAAAATGGCACCCTGCTTTGTCAATAGGGATTTTTTCATGGCAGCCATTTTGGATTTTGGCAAATAACTGATTTTTTCTAAGCGAAAATAGAACATAAAAATATAGAATTACTAATGAATTCCTAGCATTAACAATAATCGAAGACCACATTTCAATTCCAACCAAGTTGAAAGTTGGTAACCATGGCAACAGATTCTTTAGATGTGGTCGGCAATGTCTTCATCCCTCACAATCCATAGAGGCCATCATTTTGAGATTTCACATGCACAAATTTATCTGTAGAGGAAATCAGTTCTGTTTTAATTTGCCCGCCATATTTCAAATCAAAATGGCCGTCATTTCCTTTAATTTGGTCACCATATGGGTAATGGCTGAGGTTTATCATGAAATAGGACCCAGATTAAGTAGAATTGAACACAAAATTACTAAAAAAAACATAGCCAAGCATTGACAACTATCAAAGACCATATTTCATGTCTCTCCATGGTGAATGTAGGTAACCATGGCAACCAATTTCAATAAATGGCGTTGAAAATTCCTTCATCCATCAGAACTCCTCAAGACGATCATTTAGACATGTCACATGCCCATATACCTATGTAAAGGAAATGAATTCTGTTTCAGTGTGCCAGCCATATAGGAAACCCAAAATAGCCACAAAAAGGGAACAAATACTTCATTTTAGTACAAATATAGACATGTGACACCTCAAAATGACCGTCTTGATGAGTGCCCATTGATGCTGACATTGGCAAACACATTCTCACTGACTGGTGGGAATGACTGACTTTTGGCATGCTTGCTCAGAGTGATAGAGTTCAAATGCCCCATTGTTAACCATAGAAAAATGGCACCCTGCTTTGTCAATAGGGATTTGTTCATGGCAGCCATTTTGGATTTTGGCAAATAACTGAATTTTTCTAAGGGAAAATAGAACACAAAAATATAGAATTACTAATGAATTCCTTGCATTAACAACAATCGAAGACCACATTTCAATTCCAACCAAGTTGTGAGTTGGTAACCATGGCAACAGATTCTTTAGATGTGGTAGGCAATGTCTTCATCCCTCACAATCCATAGAGGCCATCATTTTGAGATTTCACATGCACAAATTTGTCTGTAGAGGAAATCAGTTCTGTTTTAATTTGCCCGCCATATTTCAAATCAAAATGGCCGTCATTTCCTTTATTTTGGTCACCATATGGGTAATGGCTGAGGTTTATCATGAAATAGGACCCAGATTAAGCAGAATTGAACACAAAATTACTAAAAAAAACATAGCCAAGCATTGACAACTATCAAAGACCATATTTCATGTCTCTCCATGGTGAATGTAGGAAACCATGGCAACCAATTTCAATAAACGGCGTTGAAAATTCCTTCATCCATCAGAAAACCTCAAGACGATCATTTAGACATGTCACATGCCCATATACCTATGTAAAGGAAATGAATTCTGTTTCAGTGTGCCAGCCATATAGGAAACCAAAAATAGCCACAAAAAGGGAACAAATACTTCATTTTAGTACAAATATAGACATGTGACACCTCAAAATGACCGTCTTGATGAGTGCCCATTGATGCTGACATTGGCAAACACATTCTCACTGACTGGTGGGAATGACTGACTTTTGGCAAGCTTGCTCAGAGTGATAGAGTTCAAATGCCCCATTGTTAACCATAGAAAAATGGCACCCTGCTTTGTCAATAGGGATTTTTTCATGGCAGCCATTTTGGATTTTGGCAAATAACTGAATTTTTCTAAGGGAAAATAGAACACAAAAATATAGAATTACTAATGAATTCCTTGCATTAATAACAATCGAAGACCACATTTCAATTCCAACCAAGTTGAAAGTAGGTAACCATTGCAACAGATTCTTTAGATGTGGTCGGCAATGTCTTCATCCCTCACAATCCATAGAGGCCATCATTTTGAGATTTCACATGCACAAATTTGTCTGTAGAGGAAATCAGTTCTGTTTTAATTTGCCAACCATATTTCAAATCAAAAGGGCCGTCATTTCCTTTAATTTGGTCACCATATGGGTAATGGCTGAGGTTTATCATGAAATAGGACCCAGATTGAGTAGAAATAAACACAAAATTACTAAAAAAAACATAGCCAAGCATTGACAACTATCAAAGACCATATTTCATGTCTCTCCATGGTGAATGTAGGTAACCATGGCAACCAATTACAATAAATGGCGTTGGAAATTCCTTCATCCATCAGAACACCTCAAGACGATCATTTAGACATGTCACATGCCCATATACCTATGTAAAGGAAATGAATTCTGTTTCAGTGTGCCAGCCATATAGGAAACCCAAAATAGGCACAAAAAGGGAACAAATACTTCATTTTAGTACAAATATAGACATGTGACACCTCAAAATGACCGTCTTGATGAGTGCCCATTGATGCTGACATTGGCAAACACATTCTCACTGACTGGTGGGAATGACTGACTTTTGGCATGCTTGCTCAGAGTGATAGAGTTCAAATGCCCCATTGTTAACCATAGAAAAATGGCACCCTGTTTTGTCAATAGGGATTTTTTCATGGCAGCCATTTTGGATTTTGGCAAATAACTGAATTTTTCTAAGGGAAAATAGAACACAAAAATATAGAATTACTAATGAATTCCTTGCATTAACAACAATCGAAGACCACATTTCAATTCCAACCAAGTTGAAAGTTGGTAACCATGGCAACAGATTCTTTAGATGTGGTCGGCAATGTCTTCATCCCTCACAATCCATAGAGGCCATCATTTTGAGATTTCACATGCACAAATTTGTCTGTAGAGAAAATCAGTTCTGTTTTAATTTGCCAGCCATATTTCAAATCAAAATGGCCGTCATTTCCTTTAATTTGGTCACCATATGGGTAATGGCTGAGGTTTATCATGAAATAGGACTCAGATTGAGTAGAATTGAACACAAAATTACTAAAAAAAACATAGCCAAGCATTGACAACTATCAAAGACCATATTTCATGTCTCTCCATGGTGAATGTAGGTAACCATGGCAACCAATTTCAATAAATGGCGTTGAAAATTCCTTCATCCATCAGAACTACTCAAGACGATCATTTAGACATGTCACATGCCCATATACCTATGTAAAGGAAATGAATTCTGTTTCAGTGTGCCAGCCATATAGGAAACCCAAAATAGCCACAAAAAGGGAACAAATACTTCATTTTAGTACAAATATAGACATGTGACACCTCAAAATGACCGTCTTGATGAGTGCCCATTGATGCTGACATCTGCAAACACATTCTCACTGACTGGTGGGAATGACTGACTTTTGGCATGCTTGCTCAGAGTGATAGAGTTCAAATGCCCCATTGTTAACCATAGAAAAATGGCATCCTGCTTTGTCAATAGGGATTTTTACATGGCAGCCATTTTGGATTTTGGCAAATAACTGAATTTTTCTAAGGGAAAATAGAACACAAAAATATAGAATTACTAATGAATTCCTTGCATTAACAACAATCGAAGACCACATTTCAATTCCAACCAAGTTGAAAGTTGGTAACCATGGCAACAGATTCTTTAGATGTGGTCGGCAATGTCTTCATCCCTCACAATCCATAGAGGCCATCATTTTGAGATTTCACATGCACAAATTTGTCTGTAGAGGAAATCAGTTCTGTTTTAATTTGCCAGCCATATTTCAAATCAAAATGGCCGTCATTTCCTTTAATTTGGTCACCATATGGGTAATGGCTGAGGTTTATCATGAAATAGGACCCAGATTGAGTAGAATTGAACACAAAATTACTAAAAAAAACATAGCCAAGCATTGACAACTATCAAAGACCATATTTCATGTCTCTCCATGGTGAATGTAGGTAACCATGGCAACCAATTTCAATAAATGGCGTTGAAAATTCCTTCATCCATCAGAACTCCTCAAGACGATCATTTAGACATGTCACATGCCCATATACCTATGTAGAGGAAATAAATTCTGTTTCAGTGTGCCAGCCATATAGGAAACCCAAAATAGCCACAAAAAGGGAACAAATACTTCATTTTAGTACAAATATAGACATGTGACACCTCAAAATGACCGTCTTGATGAGTGCCCATTGATGCTGACATTGGCAAACACATTCTCACTGACTGGTGGGAATGACTGACTTTTGGCATGCTTGCTCAGAGTGATAGAGTTCAAATGCCCCATTGTTAACCATAGAAAAATGGCACCCTGCTTTGTCAATAGGGATTTTTTCATGGCAGCCATTTTGGATTTTGGCAAATAACTGAATTTTTCTAAGGGAAAATAGAACACAAAAATATAGAATTACTAATGAATTCCTTGCATTACCAACAATCGAAGACCACATTTCAATTCCAACCAAGTTGAAAGTTGGTAACCATGGCAACAGATTCTTTAGATGTGGTGGGCAATGTCTTCATCCCTCACAATCCATAGAGGCCATCATTTTGAGATTTCACATGCACAAATTTGTCTGTAGAGGAAATCAGTTCTGTTATAATTTGCCCGCCATATTTCAAATTAAAATGGCCGTCATTTCCTTTAATTTGGTCACCATATGGGTAATGGCTGAGGTTTATCATGAAATAGGACCCAGATTGAGTAGAAATTGACACAAAATTACTAAAAAAACATAGCCAAGCATTGACAACTATCAAAGACCATATTTCATGTCTCTCCATGGTGAATGTAGGTAACCATGGCAACCAATTTCAATAAATGGCGTTGAAAATTCCTTCATCCATCAGAACTACTCAAGACGATCATTTAGACATGTCACATGCCCATATACCTATGTAAAGGAAATGAATTCTGTTTCAGTGTGCCAGCCATATAGGAAACCCAAAATAGCCACAAAAAGGGAACAAATACTTCATTTTAGTACAAATATAGACATGTGACACCTCAAAATGACCGTCTTGATGAGTGCCCATTGATGCTGACATCTGCAAACACATTCTCACTGACTGGTGGGAATGACTGACTTTTGGCATGCTTGCTCAGAGTGATAGAGTTCAAATGCCCCATTGTTAACCATAGAAAAATGGCATCCTGCTTTGTCAATAGGGATTTTTACATGGCAGCCATTTTGGATTTTGGCAAATAACTGAATTTTTCTAAGGGAAAATAGAACACAAAAATATAGAATTACTAATGAATTCCTTGCATTAACAACAATCGAAGACCACATTTCAATTCCAACCAAGTTGAAAGTTGGTAACCATGGCAACAGATTCTTTAGATGTGGTCGGCAATGTCTTCATCCCTCACAATCCATAGAGGCCATCATTTTGAGATTTCACATGCACAAATTTGTCTGTAGAGGAAATCAGTTCTGTTTTAATTTGCCAGCCATATTTCAAATCAAAATGGCCGTCATTTCCTTTAATTTGGTCACCATATGGGTAATGGCTGAGGTTTATCATGAAATAGGACCCAGATTGAGTAGAATTGAACACAAAATTACTAAAAAAAACATAGCCAAGCATTGACAACTATCAAAGACCATATTTCATGTCTCTCCATGGTGAATGTAGGTAACCATGGCAACCAATTTCAATAAATGGCGTTGAAAATTCCTTCATCCATCAGAACTCCTCAAGACGATCATTTAGACATGTCACATGCCCATATACCTATGTAGAGGAAATAAATTCTGTTTCAGTGTGCCAGCCATATAGGAAACCCAAAATAGCCACAAAAAGGGAACAAATACTTCATTTTAGTACAAATATAGACATGTGACACCTCAAAATGACCGTCTTGATGAGTGCCCATTGATGCTGACATTGGCAAACACATTCTCACTGACTGGTGGGAATGACTGACTTTTGGCATGCTTGCTCAGAGTGATAGAGTTCAAATGCCCCATTGTTAACCATAGAAAAATGGCACCCTGCTTTGTCAATAGGGATTTTTTCATGGCAGCCATTTTGGATTTTGGCAAATAACTGAATTTTTCTAAGGGAAAATAGAACACAAAAATATAGAATTACTAATGAATTCCTTGCATTACCAACAATCGAAGACCACATTTCAATTCCAACCAAGTTGAAAGTTGGTAACCATGGCAACAGATTCTTTAGATGTGGTGGGCAATGTCTTCATCCCTCACAATCCATAGAGGCCATCATTTTGAGATTTCACATGCACAAATTTGTCTGTAGAGAAAATCAGTTCTGTTTTAATTTGCCAGCCATATTTCAAATCAAAATGGCCGTCATTTCCTTTAATTTGGTCACCATATGGGTAATGGCTGAGGTTTATCATGAAATAGGACTCAGATTGAGTAGAATTGAACACAAAATTACTAAAAAAAACATAGCCAAGCATTGACAACTATCAAAGACCATATTTCATGTCTCTCCATGGTGAATGTAGGTAACCATGGCAACCAATTTCAATAAATGGCGTTGAAAATTCCTTCATCCATCAGAACTCCTCAAGACGATCATTTAGACATGTCACATGCCCATATACCTATGTAGAGGAAATAAATTCTGTTTCAGTGTGCCAGCCATATAGGAAACCCAAAATAGCCACAAAAAGGGAACAAATACTTCATTTTAGTACAAATATAGACATGTGACACCTCAAAATGACCGTCTTGATGAGTGCCCATTGATGCTGACATTGGCAAACACATTCTCACTGACTGGTGGGAATGACTGACTTTTGGCATGCTTGCTCAGAGTGATAGAGTTCAAATGCCCCATTGTTAACCATAGAAAAATGGCACCCTGCTTTGTCAATAGGGATTTTTTCATGGCAGCCATTTTGGATTTTGGCAAATAACTGAATTTTTCTAAGGGAAAATAGAACACAAAAATATAGAATTACTAATGAATTCCTTGCATTACCAACAATCGAAGACCACATTTCAATTCCAACCAAGTTGAAAGTTGGTAACCATGGCAACAGATTCTTTAGATGTGGTGGGCAATGTCTTCATCCCTCACAATCCATAGAGGCCATCATTTTGAGATTTCACATGCACAAATTTGTCTGTAGAGGAAATCAGTTCTGTTATAATTTGCCCGCCATATTTCAAATTAAAATGGCCGTCATTTCCTTTAATTTGGTCACCATATGGGTAATGGCTGAGGTTTATCATGAAATAGGACCCAGATTGAGTAGAAATTGACACAAAATTACTAAAAAAACATAGCCAAGCATTGACAACTATCAAAGACCATATTTCATGTCTCTCCATGGTGAATGTAGGTAACCATGGCAACCAATTTCAATAAATGGCGTTGAAAATTCCTTCATCCATCAGAACTACTCAAGACGATCATTTAGACATGTCACATGCCCATATACCTATGTAAAGGAAATGAATTCTGTTTCAGTGTGCCAGCCATATAGGAAACCCAAAATAGCCACAAAAAGGGAACAAATACTTCATTTTAGTACAAATATAGACATGTGACACCTCAAAATGACCGTCTTGATGAGTGCCCATTGATGCTGACATCTGCAAACACATTCTCACTGACTGGTGGGAATGACTGACTTTTGGCATGCTTGCTCAGAGTGATAGAGTTCAAATGCCCCATTGTTAACCATAGAAAAATGGCACCCTGCTTTGTCAATAGGGATTTTTTCATGGCAGCCATTTTGGATTTTGGCAAATAACTGAATTTTTCTAAGGGAAAATAGAACACAAAAATATAGAATTACTAATGAATTCCTTGCATTAACAACAATCGAAGACCACATTTCAATTCCAACCAAGTTGAAAGTTGGTAACCATGGCAACAGATTCTTTAGATGTGGTGGGCAATGTCTTCATCCCTCACAATCCATAGAGGCCATCATTCTGAGATTTCACATGCACAAATTTGTCCGTAGAGGAAATCAGTTCTGTTTTAATTTGCCAGCCATATTTCAAATCAAAATGGCCGTCATTTCCTTTAATTTGGTCACCATATGGGTAATGGCTGAGGTTTATCATGAAATAGGACTCAGATTGAGTAGAATTGAACACAAAATTACTAAAAAAAACATAGCCAAGCATTGACAACTATCAAAGACCATATTTCATGTCTCTCCATGGTGAATGTAGGTAACCATGGCAACCAATTTCAATAAATGGCGTTGAAAATTCCTTCATCCATCAGAACTACTCAAGACGATCATTTAGACATGTCACATGCCCATATACCTATGTAAAGGAAATGAATTCTGTTTCAGTGTGCCAGCCATATAGGAAACCCAAAATAGCCACAAAAAGGGAACAAATACTTCATTTTAGTACAAATATAGACATGTGACACCTCAAAATGACCGTCTTGATGAGTGCCCATTGATGCTGACATCTGCAAACACATTCTCACTGACTGGTGGGAATGACTGACTTTTGGCATGCTTGCTCAGAGTGATAGAGTTCAAATGCCCCATTGTTAACCATAGAAAAATGGCATCCTGCTTTGTCAATAGGGATTTTTACATGGCAGCCATTTTGGATTTTGGCAAATAACTGAATTTTTCTAAGGGAAAATAGAACACAAAAATATAGAATTACTAATAAATTCATTGCATTAACAACAATCGAAGACCACATTTCAATTCCAACCAAGTTGAAAGTTGGTTACCATGGCATAAGATTCTTTAGATGTGGTCGGCAATGTCTTCATCCCTCACAATCCATAGAGGCCATCATTTTGAGATTTCACATGCACAAATTTATCTGTAGTGGAAATCAGTTCTGTTTTAATTTGCCCGCCATATTTCAAATCAAAATGGCCGTCATTTCCTTTAATTTGGTCACCATATGGGTAATGGCTGAGGTTTATCATGAAATAGGACCCAGATTGAGTAGAATTGAACACAAAATTACTAAAAAAAACATAGCCAAGCATTGACAACTATCAAAGACCATATTTCATGTCTCTCCATGGTGAATGTAGGTAACCATGGCAACCAATTTCAATAAATGGCGTTGAAAATTCCTTCATCCATCAGAACTACTCAAGACGATCATTTAGACATGTCACATGCCCATATACCTATGTAGAGGAAATAAATTCTGTTTCAGTGTGCCAGCCATATAGGAAACCCAAAATAGCCACAAAAAGGGAACAAATACTTCATTTTAGTACAAATATAGACATGTGACACCTCAAAATGACCGTCTTGATGAGTGCCCATTGATGCTGACATTGGCAAACACATTCTCACTGACTGGTGGGAATGACTGACTTTTGGCATGCTTGCTCAGAGTGATAGAGTTCAAATGCCCCATTGTTAACCATAGAAAAATGGCACCCTGCTTTGTCAATAGGGATTTTTTCATGGCAGCCATTTTGGATTTTGGCAAATAACTGAATTTTTCTAAGGGAAAATAGAACACAAAAATATAGAATTACTAATGAATTCCTTGCATTACCAACAATCGAAGACCACATTTCAATTCCAACCAAGTTGAAAGTTGGTAACCATGGCAACAGATTCTTTAGATGTGGTGGGCAATGTCTTCATCCCTCACAATCCATAGAGGCCATCATTTTGAGATTTCACATGCACAAATTTGTCTGTAGAGGAAATCAGTTCTGTTATAATTTGCCCGCCATATTTCAAATTAAAATGGCCGTCATTTCCTTTAATTTGGTCACCATATGGGTAATGGCTGAGGTTTATCATGAAATAGGACCCAGATTGAGTAGAAATTGACACAAAATTACTAAAAAAACATAGCCAAGCATTGACAACTATCAAAGACCATATTTCATGTCTCTCCATGGTGAATGTAGGTAACCATGGCAACCAATTTCAATAAATGGCGTTGAAAATTCCTTCATCCATCAGAACTACTCAAGACGATCATTTAGACATGTCACATGCCCATATACCTATGTAAAGGAAATGAATTCTGTTTCAGTGTGCCAGCCATATAGGAAACCCAAAATAGCCACAAAAAGGGAACAAATACTTCATTTTAGTACAAATATAGACATGTGACACCTCAAAATGACCGTCTTGATGAGTGCCCATTGATGCTGACATTGGCAAACACATTCTCACTGACTGATGGGAATGACTGACTTTTGGCATGCTTGCTCAGAGTGATAGAGTTCAAATGCCCCATTGTTAACCATAGAAAAATGGCACACTGCTTTGTCAATAGGGATTTGTTCATGGCAGCCATTTTGGATTTTGGCAAATAACTGAATTTTTCCAAGGGAAAATAGAACACAAAAATGTAGAATTACTAATAAATTCCTTGCATTAACAACAATCGAAGACCACATTTCAATTCCAACCAAGTTGAAAGTTGGTTACCATGGCATAAGATTCTTTAGATGTGGTCGGCAATGTCTTCATCCCTCACAATCCATAGAGGCCATCATTTTGAGATTTCACATGCCCAAATTCGTCTGTAGAGGAAATCAGTTCTGTTTTAATTTGCCAGCCATATTTCAAATCAAAATGGCCGTCATTTCCTTTAATTTGGTCACCATATGGGTAATGGCTGAGGTTTATCATGAAATAGGACCCAGATTGAGTAAAATTGAACACAAAATTACTAAAAAAAACTAAGCCAAGCCTTGACAACTATCAAAGACCATATTTCATGTCTCTCCATGGTGAATGTAGGTAACCATGGCAACCAATTTCAATAAATGGCGTTGAAAATTCCTTCATCCATCAGAACTACTCAAGACGATCATTTAGACATGTCACATGCCCATATACCTATGTAAAGGAAATGAATTCTGTTTCAGTGTGCCAGCCATATAGGAAACCCAAAATAGCCAGAAAAAGGGAACAAATACTTCATTTTAGTACAAATATAGACATATGACACCTCAAAATGACCGTCTTGATGAGTACCCATTGATGCTGACATTGGCAAACACATTCTCACTGACTGGTGGGAATGACTGACTTTTGGCATGCTTGCTCAGAGTGATAGAGTTCAAATGCCCCATTGTTAACCATAGAAAAATGGCACCCTGCTTTGTCAATAGGGATTTGTTCATGGCAGCCATTTTGGATTTTGGCAAATAACTGAATTTTTCAAAGGGAAAATAGAACACAAAAATGTAGAATTACTAATGAATTCCTTGCATTAACAACAATCCAAGACCACATTTCAATTCCAACCAAGTTGAAAGTTGGTAACCATGGCAACAGATTCTTTAGATGTGGTCGGCAATGTCTTCATCCCTCACAATCCATAGAGGCCATCATTCTGAGATTTCACATGCACAAATTTGTCCGTAGAGGAAATCAGTTCTGTTTTAATTTGCCAGCCATATTTCAAATCAAAATGGCCGTCATTTCCTTTAATTTGGTCACCATATAGGTAATGGCTGGGGTTTATCATGAAATAGGACCCAGATTAAGTAGAATTGAACACAAAATTACTAAAAAAAACATAGCCAAGTATTGACAACTATCAAAGACCATATTTCATGTCTCTCCATGGTGAATGTAGGTAACCATGGCAACCGATTTCAATAAATGGCGTTGAAATATCCTTCATCCATCAGAACTACTCAAGACGATCATTTAGACATGTCACATGCCCATATACCCTTGCAAAGGAAATAAATTCTGTTTCAGTGTGCCAGCCATATAGGAAACCCAAAATAGCCAGAAAAAGGGAACAAATACTTCATTTTAGTACAAATATAGACATATGACACCTCAAAATGACCGTCTTGATGAGTACCCATTGATGCTGACATTGGCAAACACATTCTCACTGACTGGTGGGAATGACTGACTTTTGGCATGCTTGCTCGGAGTGATAGAGTTCAAATGCCCCATTGTTAACCATAGAAAAATGGCACCCTGCTTTGTCAATAGGGATTTGTTCATGGCAGCCATTTTGGATTTTGGCAAATAACTGAATTTTTCCAAGGGAAAATAGAACACAAAAATGTAGAATTACTAATAAATTCCTTGCATTAACAACAATCGAAGACCACATTTCAATTCCAACCAAGTTGAAAGTTGGTTACCATGGCATAAGATTCTTTAGATGTGGTCGGCAATGTCTTCATCCCTCACAATCCATAGAGGCCATCATTTTGAGATTTCACATGCCCAAATTCGTCTGTAGAGGAAATCAGTTCTGTTTTAATTTGCCAGCCATATTTCAAATCAAAATGGCCGTCATTTCCTTTAATTTGGTCACCATATGGGTAATGGCTGAGGTTTATCATGAAATAGGACCCAGATTGAGTAGAAATGGACACAAAATTACTAAAAAAAAACTAAGCCAAGCATTGACAACTATCAAAGACTATATTTCATGTCTCTCCATGGTGAATGTAGGTAACCATGGCAACCAATTTCAATAAATGGCGTTGAAATATCCTTCATCCATCAGAACTCCTCAAGACGATCATTTAGACATGTCACATGCCCATATACCTATGTAGAGGAAATAAATTCTGTTTCAGTGTGCCAGCCATATAGGAAACCCAAAATAGCCACAAAAAGGGAACAAATACTTCATTTTAGTACAAATATAGACATGTGACACCTCAAAATGACCGTCTTGATGAGTGCCCATTGATGCTGACATCTGCAAACACATTCTCACTGACTGGTGGGAATGACTGACTTTTGGCATGCTTGCTCAGAGTGATAGAGTTCAAATGCCCCATTGTTAACCATAGAAAAATGGCACCCTGCTTTGTCAATAGGGATTTGTTCATGGCAGCCATTTTGGATTTTGGCAAATAACTGAATTTTTCTAAGGGAAAATAGAACACAAAAATATAGAATTACTAATGAATTCCTTGCATTACCAACAATCGAAGACCACATTTCAATTCCAACCAAGTTGAAAGTTGGTAACCATGGCAACAGATTCTTTAGATGTGGTGGGCAATGTCTTCATCCCTCACAATCCATAGAGGCCATCATTTTGAGATTTCACATGCACAAATTTGTCTGTAGAGGAAATCAGTTCTGTTATAATTTGCCCGCCATATTTCAAATTAAAATGGCCGTCATTTCCTTTAATTTGGTCACCATATGGGTAATGGCTGAGGTTTATCATGAAATAGGACCCAGATTGAGTAGAAATTGACACAAAATTACTAAAAAAACATAGCCAAGCATTGACAACTATCAAAGACCATATTTCATGTCTCTCCATGGTGAATGTAGGTAACCATGGCAACCAATTTCAATAAATGGCGTTGAAAATTCCTTCATCCATCAGAACTACTCAAGACGATCATTTAGACATGTCACATGCCCATATACCTATGTAAAGGAAATGAATTCTGTTTCAGTGTGCCAGCCATATAGAAAACCCAAAATAGCCACAAAAAGGGAACAAATACTTCATTTTAGTACAAATATAGACATGTGACACCTCAAAATGACCGTCTTGATGAGTGCCCATTGATGCTGACATTGGCAAACACATTCTCACTGACTGGTGGGAATGACTGACTTTTGGCATGCTTGCTCAGAGTGATAGAGTTCAAATGCCCCATTGTTAACCATAGAAAAATGGCACCCTGCTTTGTCAATAGGGATTTTTTCATGGCAGCCATTTGGATTTTGGCAAATAGCTGAATTTTTCCAAGGGAAAAAAGAACACAAAAATGTAGAATTACTAATGAATTCCTTGCATTAACAACAATCGAAGACCACATTTCAATTCCAACCAAGTTGAAAGTTGGTAACCATGGCAACAGATTCTTTAGATGTGGTGGGCAATGTCTTCATCCCTCACAATCCATAGAGGCCATCATTCTGAGATTTCACATGCACAAATTTGTCCGTAGAGGAAATCAGTTCTGTTTTAATTTGCCAACCATATTTCAAATCAAAAGGGCCGTCATTTCCTTTAATTTGGTCACCATATGGGTAATGGCTGAGGTTTATCATGAAATAGGACCCAGATTGAGTAGAAATGGACACAAAATTACTAAAAAAAACATAGCCAAGCATTGACAACTATCAAAGACCATATTTCATGTCTCTCCATGGTGAATGAAGGTAACCATGGCAACCAATTACAATAAATGGCGTTGAAAATTCCTTCATCCATCAGAACACCTCAAGACGATCATTTAGACATGTCACATGCCCATATACCTATGTAAAGGAAATGAATTCTGTTTCAGTGTGCCAGCCATATAGGAAACCCAAAATAGCCACAAAAAGGGAACAAATACTTCATTTTAGTACAAATATAGACATGTGACACCTCAAAATGACCGTCTTGATGAGTGCCCATTGATGCTGACATCTGCAAACACATTCTCACTGACTGGTGGGAATGACTGACTTTTGGCATGCTTGCTCAGAGTGATAGAGTTCAAATGCCCCATTGTTAACCATAGAAAAATGGCATCCTGCTTTGTCAATAGGGATTTTTACATGGCAGCCATTTTGGATTTTGGCAAATAACTGAATTTTTCTAAGGGAAAATAGAACACAAAAATATAGAATTACTAATGAATTCCTTGCATTAACAACAATCGAAGACCACATTTCAATTCCAACCAAGTTGAAAGTTGGTAACCATGGCAACAGATTCTTTAGATGTGGTCGGCAATGTCTTCATCCCTCACAATCCATAGAGGCCATCATTTTGAGATTTCACATGCACAAATTTGTCTGTAGAGGAAATCAGTTCTGTTTTAATTTGCCAGCCATATTTCAAATCAAAATGGCCGTCATTTCCTTTAATTTGGTCACCATATGGGTAATGGCTGAGGTTTATCATGAAATAGGACCCAGATTGAGTAGAATTGAACACAAAATTACTAAAAAAAACATAGCCAAGCATTGACAACTATCAAAGACCATATTTCATGTCTCTCCATGGTGAATGTAGGTAACCATGGCAACCAATTTCAATAAATGGCGTTGAAAATTCCTTCATCCATCAGAACTCCTCAAGACGATCATTTAGACATGTCACATGCCCATATAATTATGTAGAGGAAATAAATTCTGTTTCAGTGTGCCAGCCATATAGGAAACCCAAAATAGCCACAAAAAGGGAACAAATACTTCATTTTAGTACAAATATAGACATGTGACACCTCAAAATGACCGTCTTGATGAGTGCCCATTGATGCTGACATTGGCAAACACATTCTCACTGACTGGTGGGAATGACTGACTTTTGGCAGGCTTGCTCAGAGTGATAGAGTTCAAATGCCCCATTGTTAACCATAGAAAAATGGCACCCTGCTTTGTCAATAGGGATTTGTTCATGGCAGCCATTTTGGATTTTGGCAAATAACTGAATTTTTCCAAGGGAAAATAGAACACAAAAATGTAGAATTACTAATAAATTCATTGCATTAACAACAATCGTAGACCACATTTCAATTCCAACCAAGTTGAAAGTTGGTTACCATGGCATAAGATTCTTTAGATGTGGTCGGCAATGTCTTCATCCCTCACAATCCATAGAGGCCATCATTTTGAGATTTCACATGCACAAATTTATCTGTAGTGGAAATCAGTTCTGTTTTAATTTGCCCGCCATATTTCAAATCAAAATGGCCGTCATTTCCTTTAATTTGGTCACCATATGGGTAATGGCTGAGGTTTATCATGAAATAGGACCCAGATTGAGTAGAAATGGACACAAAATTACTAAAAAAAAACTAAGCCAAGCATTGACAACTATCAAAGACCATATTTCATGTCTCTCCATGGTGAATGTAGGTAACCATGGCAACCAATTTCAATAAATGGCGTTGAAATATCCTTCATCCATCAGAACTACTCAAGACGATCATTTAGACATGTCACATGCCCATATACCCTTGTAAAGGAAATAAATTCTGTTTCAGTGTGCCAGCCATATAGGAAACCCAAAATAGCCACAAAAAGGGAACAAATACTTCATTTTAGTACAAATATAGACATGTGACACCTCAAAATGACCGTCTTGATGAGTACCCATTGATGCTGACATTGGCAAACACATTCTCACTGACTGATGGGAATGACTGACTTTTGGCATGCTTGCTCAGAGTGATAGAGTTCAAATGCCCCATTGTTAACCATAGAAAAATGGCACCCTGCTTTGTCAATAGGGATTTGTTCATGGCAGCCATTTTGGATTTTGGCAAATAACTGAATTTTTCAAAGGGAAAATAGAACACAAAAATGTAGAATTACTAATGAATTCCTTGCATTAACAACAATCCAAGACCACATTTCAATTCCAACCAAGTTGAAAGTTGGTAACCATGGCAACAGATTCTTTAGATGTGGTCGGCAATGTCTTCATCCCTCACAATCCATAGAGGCCATCATTCTGAGATTTCACATGCACAAATTTGTCCGTAGAGGAAATCAGTTCTGTTTTAATTTGCCAGCCATATTTCAAATCAAAATGGCCGTCATTTCCTTTAATTTGGTCACCATATAGGTAATGGCTGGGGTTTATCATGAAATAGGACCCAGATTAAGTAGAATTGAACACAAAATTACTAAAAAAAACATAGCCAAGTATTGACAACTATCAAAGACCATATTTCATGTCTCTCCATGGTGAATGTAGGTAACCATGGCAACCAATTTCAATAAATGGCGTTGAAAATTCCTTCATCCATCAGAACTCCTCAAGACGATCATTTAGACATGTCACATGCCCATATACCTATGTAAAGGAAATGAATTCTGTTTCAGTGTGCCAGCCATATAGGAAACCCAAAATAGCCACAAAAAGGGAACAAATACTTCATTTTAGTACAAATATAGACATGTGACACCTCAAAATGACCGTCTTGATGAGTGCCCATTGATGCTGACATCTGCAAACACATTCTCACTGACTGGTGGGAATGACTGACTTTTGGCATGCTTGCTCGGAGTGATAGAGTTCAAATGCCCCATTGTTAACCATAGAAAAATGGCACCCTGCTTTGTCAATAGGGATTTGTTCATGGCAGCCATTTTGGATTTTGGCAAATAACTGAATTTTTCCAAGGGAAAATAGAACACAAAAATGTAGAATTACTAATAAATTCCTTGCATTAACAACAATCGAAGACCACATTTCAATTCCAACCAAGTTGAAAGTTGGTTACCATGGCATAAGATTCTTTAGATGTGGTCGGCAATGTCTTCATCCCTCACAATCCATAGAGGCCATCATTTTGAGATTTCACATGCCCAAATTCGTCTGTAGAGGAAATCAGTTCTGTTTTAATTTGCCAGCCATATTTCAAATCAAAATGGCCGTCATTTCCTTTAATTTGGTCACCATATGGGTAATGGCTGAGGTTTATCATGAAATAGGACCCAGATTGAGTAGAAATGGACACAAAATTACTAAAAAAAAACTAAGCCAAGCATTGACAACTATCAAAGACTATATTTCATGTCTCTCCATGGTGAATGTAGGTAACCATGGCAACCAATTTCAATAAATGGCGTTGAAATATCCTTCATCCATCAGAACTCCTCAAGACGATCATTTAGACATGTCACATGCCCATATACCTATGTAGAGGAAATAAATTCTGTTTCAGTGTGCCAGCCATATAGGAAACCCAAAATAGCCACAAAAAGGGAACAAATACTTCATTTTAGTACAAATATAGACATGTGACACCTCAAAATGACCGTCTTGATGAGTGCCCATTGATGCTGACATCTGCAAACACATTCTCACTGACTGGTGGGAATGACTGACTTTTGGCATGCTTGCTCAGAGTGATAGAGTTCAAATGCCCCATTGTTAACCATAGAAAAATGGCACCCTGCTTTGTCAATAGGGATTTGTTCATGGCAGCCATTTTGGATTTTGGCAAATAACTGAATTTTTCTAAGGGAAAATAGAACACAAAAATATAGAATTACTAATGAATTCCTTGCATTACCAACAATCGAAGACCACATTTCAATTCCAACCAAGTTGAAAGTTGGTAACCATGGCAACAGATTCTTTAGATGTGGTGGGCAATGTCTTCATCCCTCACAATCCATAGAGGCCATCATTTTGAGATTTCACATGCACAAATTTGTCTGTAGAGGAAATCAGTTCTGTTATAATTTGCCCGCCATATTTCAAATTAAAATGGCCGTCATTTCCTTTAATTTGGTCACCATATGGGTAATGGCTGAGGTTTATCATGAAATAGGACCCAGATTGAGTAGAAATTGACACAAAATTACTAAAAAAACATAGCCAAGCATTGACAACTATCAAAGACCATATTTCATGTCTCTCCATGGTGAATGTAGGTAACCATGGCAACCAATTTCAATAAATGGCGTTGAAAATTCCTTCATCCATCAGAACTACTCAAGACGATCATTTAGACATGTCACATGCCCATATACCTATGTAAAGGAAATGAATTCTGTTTCAGTGTGCCAGCCATATAGAAAACCCAAAATAGCCACAAAAAGGGAACAAATACTTCATTTTAGTACAAATATAGACATGTGACACCTCAAAATGACCGTCTTGATGAGTGCCCATTGATGCTGACATTGGCAAACACATTCTCACTGACTGGTGGGAATGACTGACTTTTGGCATGCTTGCTCAGAGTGATAGAGTTCAAATGCCCCATTGTTAACCATAGAAAAATGGCACCCTGCTTTGTCAATAGGGATTTTTTCATGGCAGCCATTTTGGATTTTGGCAAATAGCTGAATTTTTCCAAGGGAAAAAAGAACACAAAAATGTAGAATTACTAATGAATTCCTTGCATTAACAACAATCGAAGACCACATTTCAATTCCAACCAAGTTGAAAGTTGGTAACCATGGCAACAGATTCTTTAGATGTGGTGGGCAATGTCTTCATCCCTCACAATCCATAGAGGCCATCATTCTGAGATTTCACATGCACAAATTTGTCCGTAGAGGAAATCAGTTCTGTTTTAATTTGCCAACCATATTTCAAATCAAAAGGGCCGTCATTTCCTTTAATTTGGTCACCATATGGGTAATGGCTGAGGTTTATCATGAAATAGGACCCAGATTGAGTAGAAATGGACACAAAATTACTAAAAAAAACATAGCCAAGCATTGACAACTATCAAAGACCATATTTCATGTCTCTCCATGGTGAATGAAGGTAACCATGGCAACCAATTACAATAAATGGCGTTGAAAATTCCTTCATCCATCAGAACACCTCAAGACGATCATTTAGACATGTCACATGCCCATATACCTATGTAAAGGAAATGAATTCTGTTTCAGTGTGCCAGCCATATAGGAAACCCAAAATAGCCACAAAAAGGGAACAAATACTTCATTTTAGTACAAATATAGACATGTGACACCTCAAAATGACCGTCTTGATGAGTGCCCATTGATGCTGACATCTGCAAACACATTCTCACTGACTGGTGGGAATGACTGACTTTTGGCATGCTTGCTCAGAGTGATAGAGTTCAAATGCCCCATTGTTAACCATAGAAAAATGGCATCCTGCTTTGTCAATAGGGATTTTTACATGGCAGCCATTTTGGATTTTGGCAAATAACTGAATTTTTCTAAGGGAAAATAGAACACAAAAATATAGAATTACTAATGAATTCCTTGCATTAACAACAATCGAAGACCACATTTCAATTCCAACCAAGTTGAAAGTTGGTAACCATGGCAACAGATTCTTTAGATGTGGTCGGCAATGTCTTCATCCCTCACAATCCATAGAGGCCATCATTTTGAGATTTCACATGCACAAATTTGTCTGTAGAGGAAATCAGTTCTGTTTTAATTTGCCAGCCATATTTCAAATCAAAATGGCCGTCATTTCCTTTAATTTGGTCACCATATGGGTAATGGCTGAGGTTTATCATGAAATAGGACCCAGATTGAGTAGAATTGAACAAAAAATTACTAAAAAAAACATAGCCAAGCATTGACAACTATCAAAGACCATATTTCATGTCTCTCCATGGTGAATGTAGGTAACCATGGCAACCAATTTCAATAAATGGCGTTGAAAATTCCTTCATCCATCAGAACTCCTCAAGACGATCATTTAGACATGTCACATGCCCATATAATTATGTAGAGGAAATAAATTCTGTTTCAGTGTGCCAGCCATATAGGAAACCCAAAATAGCCACAAAAAGGGAACAAATACTTCATTTTAGTACAAATATAGACATGTGACACCTCAAAATGACCGTCTTGATGAGTGCCCATTGATGCTGACATTGGCAAACACATTCTCACTGACTGGTGGGAATGACTGACTTTTGGCAGGCTTGCTCAGAGTGATAGAGTTCAAATGCCCCATTGTTAACCATAGAAAAATGGCACCCTGCTTTGTCAATAGGGATTTGTTCATGGCAGCCATTTTGGATTTTGGCAAATAACTGAATTTTTCCAAGGGAAAATAGAACAGAAAAATGTAGAATTACTAATAAATTCATTGCATTAACAACAATCGTAGACCACATTTCAATTCCAACCAAGTTGAAAGTTGGTTACCATGGCATAAGATTCTTTAGATGTGGTCGGCAATGTCTTCATCCCTCACAATCCATAGAGGCCATCATTTTGAGATTTCACATGCACAAATTTATCTGTAGTGGAAATCAGTTCTGTTTTAATTTGCCCGCCATATTTCAAATCAAAATGGCCGTCATTTCCTTTAATTTGGTCACCATATGGGTAATGGCTGAGGTTTATCATGAAATAGGACCCAGATTGAGTAGAAATGGACACAAAATTACTAAAAAAAAACTAAGCCAAGCATTGACAACTATTAAAGACCATATTTCATGTCTCTCCATGGTGAATGTAGGTAACCATGGCAACCAATTTCAATAAATGGCGTTGAAATATCCTTCATCCATCAGAACTACTCAAGACGATCATTTAGACATGTCACATGCCCATATACCCTTGTAAAGGAAATAAATTCTGTTTCAGTGTGCCAGCCATATAGGAAACCCAAAATAGCCACAAAAAGGGAACAAATACTTCATTTTAGTACAAATATAGACATGTGACACCTCAAAATGACCGTCTTGATGAGTACCCATTGATGCTGACATTGGCAAACACATTCTCACTGACTGATGGGAATGACTGACTTTTGGCATGCTTGCTCAGAGTGATAGAGTTCAAATGCCCCATTGTTAACCATAGAAAAATGGCACCCTGCTTTGTCAATAGGGATTTGTTTATGGCAGCCATTTTGGATTTTGGCAAATAACTGAATTTTTCAAAGGGAAAATAGAACACAAAAATGTAGAATTACTAATGAATTCCTTGCATTAACAACAATCCAAGACCACATTTCAATTCCAACCAAGTTGAAAGTTGGTAACCATGGCAACAGATTCTTTAGATGTGGTCGGCAATGTCTTCATCCCTCACAATCCATAGAGGCCATCATTCTGAGATTTCACATGCACAAATTTGTCCGTAGAGGAAATCAGTTCTGTTTTAATTTGCCAGCCATATTTCAAATCAAAATGGCCGTCATTTCCTTTAATTTGGTCACCATATAGGTAATGGCTGGGGTTTATCATGAAATAGGACCCAGATTAAGTAGAATTGAACACAAAATTACTAAAAAAAACATAGCCAAGTATTGACAACTATCAAAGACCATATTTCATGTCTCTCCATGGTGAATGTAGGTAACCATGGCAACCAATTTCAATAAATGGCGTTGAAAATTCCTTCATCCATCAGAACTCCTCAAGACGATCATTTAGACATGTCACATGCCCATATACCTATGTAAAGGAAATGAATTCTGTTTCAGTGTGCCAGCCATATAGGAAACCCAAAATAGCCACAAAAAGGGAACAAATACTTCATTTTAGTACAAATATAGACATGTGACACCTCAAAATGACCGTCTTGATGAGTGCCCATTGATGCTGACATTGGCAAACACATTCTCACTGACTGGTGGGAATGACTGACTTTTGGCATGCTTGCTCAGAGTGATAGAGTTCAAATGCCCCATTGTTAACCATAGAAAAATGGCACCCTGCTTTGTCAATAGGGATTTTTTCATGGCAGCCATTTTGGATTTTGGCAAATAACTGAATTTTTCCAAGGGAAAATAGAACACAAAAATGTAGAATTACTAATAAATTCATTGCATTAACAACAATCGAAGACCACATTTCAATTCAAACCAAGTTGAAAGTTGGTTACCATGGCATAAGATTCTTTAGATGTGGTCGGCAATGTCTTCATCCCTCACAATCCATAGAGGCCATCATTTTGAGATTTCACATGCACAAATTTATCTGTAGAGGAAATCAGTTCTGTTTTAATTTGCCCACCATATTTCAAATCAAAATGGCCGTCATTTCCTTTAATTTGGTCACCATATGGGTAATGGCTGAGGTTTATCATGAAATAGGACCCAGATTGAGTAGAAATGGACACAAAATTACTAAAAAAAAACTAAGCCAAGCATTGACAACTATCAAAGACTATATTTCATGTCTCTCCATGGTGAATGTAGGTAACCATGGCAACCAATTTCAATAAATGGCGTTGAAATATCCTTCATCCATCAGAACTACTCAAGACGATCATTTAGACATGTCACATGCCCATATACCTATGTAAAGGAAATGAATTCTGTTTCAGTGTGCCAGCCATATAGGAAACCCAAAATAGCCAGAAAAAGGGAACAAATACTTCATTTTAGTACAAATATAGACACATGACACCTCAAAATGACCGTCTTGATGAGTACCCATTGATGCTGACATTGGCAAACACATTCTCACTGACTGGTGGGAATGACTGACTTTTGGCATGCTTGCTCGGAGTGATAGAGTTCAAATGCCCCATTGTTAACCATAGAAAAATGGCACCCTGCTTTGTCAATAGGGATTTGTTCATGGCTGCCATTTTGGATTTTGGCAAATAACTGAATTTTTCAAAGGGAAAATAGAACACAAAAATGTAGAATTACTAATGAATTCCTTGCATTAACAACAATCCAAGACCACATTTCAATTCCAACCAAGTTGAAAGTTGGTAACCATGGCAACAGATTCTTTAGATGTGGTGGGCAATGTCTTCATCCCTCACAATCCATAGAGGCCATCATTCTGAGATTTCACATGCACAAATTTGTCCGTAGAGGAAATCAGTTCTGTTTTAATTTGCCAGCCATATTTCAAATCAAAATGGCCGTCATTTCCTTTAATTTGGTCACCATATGGGTAATGGCTGAGGTTTATCATGAAATAGGACCCAGATTAAGTAGAATTGAACAGAAAATTACTAAAAAAAACATAGCCAAGTATTGACAACTATCAAAGACCATATTTCATGTCTCTCCATGGTGAATGTAGGTAACCATGGCAACCAATTTCAATAAATGGCGTTGAAAATTCCTTCATCCATCAGAACTCCTCAAGACGATCATTTAGACATGTCACATGCCCATATACCTATGTAAAGGAAATGAATTCTGTTTCAGTGTGCCAGCCATATAGGAAACCCAAAATAGCCAGAAAAAGGGAACAAATACTTCATTTTAGTACAAATATAGACATATGACACCTCAAAATGACCGTCTTGATGAGTACCCATTGATGCTGACATTGGCAAACACATTCTCACTGACTGGTGGGAATGACTGACTTTTGGCATGCTTGCTCGGAGTGATAGAGTTCAAATGCCCCATTGTTAACCATAGAAAAATGGCACCCTGCTTTGTCAATAGGGATTTGTTCATGGCAGCCATTTTGGATTTTGGCAAATAACTGAATTTTTCAAAGGGAAAATAGAACACAAAAATGTAGAATTACTAATGAATTCCTTGCATTAACAACAATCCAAGACCACATTTCAATTCCAACCAAGTTGAAAGTTGGTAACCATGGCAACAGATTCTTTAGATGTGGTGGGCAATGTCTTCATCCCTCACAATCCATAGAGGCCATCATTCTGAGATTTCACATCCACAAATTTGTCCGTAGCGGAAATCAGTTCTGTTTTAATTTGCCAGCCATATTTCAAATCAAAATGCCCGTCATTTCCTTTAATTTGGTCACCATATGGGTAATGGCTGAGGTTTATCATGAAATAGGACCCAGATTAAGTAGAATTGAACAGAAAATTACTAAAAAATACATAGCCAAGTATTGACAACTATCAAAGACCATATTTCATGTCTCTCCATGGTGAATGTAGGTAACCATGGCAACCAATTTCAATAAATGGCGTTGAAAATTCCTTCATCCATCAGAACTCCTCAAGACGATCATTTAGACATGTCACATGCCCATATACCTATGTAAAGGAAATGAATTCTGTTTCAGTGTGCCAGCCATATAGAAAACCCAAAATAGCCACAAAAAGGGAACAAATACTTCATTTTAGTACAAATATAGACATGTGACACCTCAAAATGACCGTCTTGATGAGTGCCCATTGATGCTGACATTGGCAAACACATTCTCACTGACTGATGGGAATGACTGACTTTTGGCATGCTTGCTCAGAGTGATAGAGTTCAAATGCCCCATTGTTAACCATAGAAAAATGGCACACTGCTTTGTCAATAGGGATTTGTTCATGGCAGCCATTTTGGATTTTGGCAAATAACTGAATTTTTCCAAGGGAAAATAGAACACAAAAATGTAGAATTACTAATAAATTCCTTGCATTAACAACAATCGAAGACCACATTTCAATTCCAACCAAGTTGAAAGTTGGTTACCATGGCATAAGATTCTTTAGATGTGGTCGGCAATGTCTTCATCCCTCACAATCCATAGAGGCCATCATTTTGAGATTTCACATGCCCAAATTCGTCTGTAGAGGAAATCAGTTCTGTTTTAATTTGCCAGCCATATTTCAAATCAAAATGGCCGTCATTTCCTTTAATTTGGTCACCATATGGGTAATGGCTGAGGTTTATCATGAAATAGGACCCAGATTGAGTAGAAATGGACACAAAATTACTAAAAAAAAACTAAGCCAAGCATTGACAACTATCAAAGACTATATTTCATGTCTCTCCATGGTGAATGTAGGTAACCATGGCAACCAATTTCAATAAATGGCGTTGAAATATCCTTCATCCATCAGAACTACTCAAGACGATCATTTAGACATGTCACATGCCCATATACCTATGTAAAGGAAATGAATTCTGTTTCAGTGTGCCAGCCATATAGGAAACCCAAAATAGCCAGAAAAAGGGAACAAATACTTCATTTTAGTACAAATATAGACATATGACACCTCAAAATGACCGTCTTGATGAGAACCCATTGATGCTGACATTGGCAAACACATTCTCACTGACTGGTGGGAATGACTGACTTTTGGCATGCTTGCTCGGAGTGATAGAGTTCAAATGCCCCATTGTTAACCATAGAAAAATGGCACCCTGCTTTGTCAATAGGGATTTGTTCATGGCAGCCATTTTGGATTTTGGCAAATAACTGAATTTTTCAAAGGGAAAATAGAACACAAAAATGTAGAATTACTAATGAATTCCTTGCATTAACAACAATCCAAGACCACATTTCAATTCCAACCAAGTTGAAAGTTGGTAACCATGGCAACAGATTCTTTAGATGTGGTGGGCAATGTCTTCATCCCTCACAATCCATAGAGGCCATCATTCTGAGATTTCACATGCACAAATTTGTCCGTAGAGGAAATCAGTTCTGTTTTAATTTGCCAGCCATATTTCAAATTAAAATGGCCGTCATTTCCTTTAATTTGGTCACCATATGGGTAATGGCTGAGGTTTATCATGAAATAGGACCCAGATTGAGTAGAAATTGACACAAAATTACTAAAAAAACATAGCCAAGCATTGACAACTATCAAAGACCATATTTCATGTCTCTCCATGGTGAATGTAGGTAACCATGGCAACCAATTTCAATAAATGGCGTTGAAAATTCCTTCATCCATCAGAACTACTCAAGACGATCATTTAGACATGTCACATGCCCATATACCTATGTAAAGGAAATGAATTCTGTTTCAGTGTGCCAGCCATATAGAAAACCCAAAATAGCCACAAAAAGGGAACAAATACTTCATTTTAGTACAAATATAGACATGTGACACCTCAAAATGACCGTCTTGATGAGTGCCCATTGATGCTGACATTGGCAAACACATTCTCACTGACTGGTGGGAATGACTGACTTTTGGCATGCTTGCTCAGAGTGATAGAGTTCAAATGCCCCATTGTTAACCATAGAAAAATGGCACCCTGCTTTGTCAATAGGGATTTTTTCATGGCAGCCATTTTGGATTTTGGCAAATAGCTGAATTTTTCCAAGGGAAAAAAGAACACAAAAATGTAGAATTACTAATGAATTCCTTGCATTAACAACAATCGAAGACCACATTTCAATTCCAACCAAGTTGAAAGTTGGTAACCATGGCAACAGATTCTTTAGATGTGGTGGGCAATGTCTTCATCCCTCACAATCCATAGAGGCCATCATTCTGAGATTTCACATGCACAAATTTGTCCGTAGAGGAAATCAGTTCTGTTTTAATTTGCCAACCATATTTCAAATCAAAAGGGCCGTCATTTCCTTTAATTTGGTCACCATATGGGTAATGGCTGAGGTTTATCATGAAATAGGACCCAGATTGAGTAGAAATGGACACAAAATTACTAAAAAAAACATAGCCAAGCATTGACAACTATCAAAGACCATATTTCATGTCTCTCCATGGTGAATGAAGGTAACCATGGCAACCAATTACAATAAATGGCGTTGAAAATTCCTTCATCCATCAGAACACCTCAAGCCGATCATTTAGACATGTCACATGCCCATATACCTATGTAAAGGAAATGAATTCTGTTTCAGTGTGCCAGCCATATAGGAAACCCAAAATAGCCACAAAAAGGGAACAAATACTTCATTTTAGTACAAATATAGACATGTGACACCTCAAAATGACCGTCTTGATGAGTGCCCATTGATGCTGACATCTGCAAACACATTCTCACTGACTGGTGGGAATGACTGACTTTTGGCATGCTTGCTCAGAGTGATAGAGTTCAAATGCCCCATTGTTAACCATAGAAAAATGGCATCCTGCTTTGTCAATAGGGATTTTTACATGGCAGCCATTTTGGATTTTGGCAAATAACTGAATTTTTCTAAGGGAAAATAGAACACAAAAATATAGAATTACTAATGAATTCCTTGCATTAACAACAATCGAAGACCACATTTCAATTCCAACCAAGTTGAAAGTTGGTAACCATGGCAACAGATTCTTTAGATGTGGTGGGCAATGTCTTCATCCCTCACAATCCATAGAGGCCATCATTTTGAGATTTCACATGCACAAATTTGTCTGTAGAGGAAATCAGTTCTGTTTTAATTTGCCCGCCATATTTCAAATCAAAATGGCCGTCATTTCCTTTAATTTGGTCACCATATGGGTAATGGCTGAGGTTTATCATGAAATAGGACCCAGATTGAGTAGAAATGGACACAAAATTACTAAAAAAAAACTAAGCCAAGCATTGACAACTATCAAAGACCATATTTCATGTCTCTCCATGGTGAATGTAGGTAACCATGGCAACCAATTTCAATAAATGGCGTTGAAATATCCTTCATCCATCAGAACTACTCAAGACGATCATTTAGACATGTCACATGCCCATATACCCTTGTAAAGGAAATAAATTCTGTTTCAGTGTGCCAGCCATATAGGAAACCCAAAATAGCCACAAAAAGGGAACAAATACTTCATTTTAGTACAAATATAGACATGTGACACCTCAAAATGACCGTCTTGATGAGTACCCATTGATGCTGACATTGGCAAACACATTCTCACTGACTGATGGGAATGACTGACTTTTGGCATGCTTGCTCAGAGTGATAGAGTTCAAATGCCCCATTGTTAACCATAGAAAAATGGCACCCTGCTTTGTCAATAGGGATTTGTTCATGGCAGCCATTTTGGATTTTGGCAAATAACTGAATTTTTCAAAGGGAAAATAGAACACAAAAATGTAGAATTACTAATGAATTCCTTGCATTAACAACAATCCAAGACCACATTTCAATTCCAACCAAGTTGAAAATTGGTAACCATGGCAACAGATTCTTTAGATGTGGTCGGCAATGTCTTCATCCCTCACAATCCATAGAGGCCATCATTCTGAGATTTCACATGCACAAATTTGTCCGTAGAGGAAATCAGTTCTGTTTTAATTTGCCAGCCATATTTCAAATCAAAATGGCCGTCATTTCCTTTAATTTGGTCACCATATAGGTAATGGCTGGGGTTTATCATGAAATAGGACCCAGATTAAGTAGAATTGAATACAAAATTACTAAAAAAAACATAGCCAAGTATTGACAACTATCAAAGACCATTTTTCATGTCTCTCCATGGTGAATGTAGGTAACCATGGCAACCAATTTCAATAAATGGCGTTGAAAATTCCTTCATCCATCAGAACTCCTCAAGACGATCATTTAGACATGTCACATGCCCATATACCTATGTAAAGGAAATGAATTCTGTTTCAGTGTGCCAGCCATATAGGAAACCCAAAATAGCCACAAAAAGGGAACAAATACTTCATTTTAGTACAAATATAGACATGTGACACCTCAAAATGACCGTCTTGATGAGTGCCCATTGATGCTGACATTGGCAAACACATTCTCACTGACTGGTGGGAATGACTGACTTTTGGCATGCTTGCTCAGAGTGATAGAGTTCAAATGCCCCATTGTTAACCATAGAAAAATGGCACCCTGCTTTGTCAATAGGGATTTTTTCATGGCAGCCATTTTGGATTTTGGCAAATAACTGAATTTTTCCAAGGGAAAATAGAACACAAAAATGTAGAATTACTAATAAATTCATTGCATTAACAACAATCGAAGACCACATTTCAATTCCAACCAAGTTGAAAGTTGGTTACCATGGCATAAGATTCTTTAGATGTGGTCGGCAATGTCTTCATCCCTCACAATCCATAGAGGCCATCATTTTGAGATTTCACATGCACAAATTTATCTGTAGAGGAAATCAGTTCTGTTTTAATTTGCCCGCCATATTTCAAATCAAAATGGCCGTCATTTCCTTTAATTTGGTCACCATATGGGTAATGGCTGAGGTTTATCATGAAATAGGACCCAGATTGAGTAGAAATGGACACAAACTTACTAAAAAAAAACTAAGCCAAGCATTGACAACTATCAAAGACTATATTTCATGTCTCTCCATGGTGAATGTAGGTAACCATGGCAACCAATTTCAATAAATGGTGTTGAAATATCCTTCATCCATCAGAACTACTCAAGACGATCATTTAGACATGTCACATGCCCATATACCTATGTAAAGGAAATGAATTCTGTTTCAGTGTGCCAGCCATATAGGAAACCCAAAATAGCCAGAAAAAGGGAACAAATACTTCATTTTAGTACAAATATAGACATATGACACCTCAAAATGACCGTCTTGATGAGAACCCATTGATGCTGACATTGGCAAACACATTCTCACTGACTGGTGGGAATGACTGACTTTTGGCATGCTTGCTCGGAGTGATAGAGTTCAAATGCCCCATTGTTAACCATAGAAAAATGGCACCCTGCTTTGTCAATAGGGATTTGTTCATGGCAGCCATTTTGGATTTTGGCAAATAACTGAATTTTTCAAAGGGAAAATAGAACACAAAAATGTAGAATTACTAATGAATTCCTTGCATTAACAACAATCCAAGACCACATTTCAATTCCAACCAAGTTGAAAGTTGGTAACCATGGCAACAGATTCTTTAGATGTGGTGGGCAATGTCTTCATCCCTCACAATCCATAGAGGCCATCATTCTGAGATTTCACATGCACAAATTTGTCCGTAGAGGAAATCAGTTCTGTTTTAATTTGCCAGCCATATTTCAAATCAAAATGCCCGTCATTTCCTTTAATTTGGTCACCATATGGGTAATGGCTGAGGTTTATCATGAAATAGGACCCAGATTAAGTAGAATTGAACAGAAAATTACTAAAAAAAACATAGCCAAGTATTGACAACTATCAAAGACCATATTTCATGTCTCTCCATGGTGAATGTAGGTAACCATGGCAACCAATTTCAATAAATGGCGTTGAAAATTCCTTCATCCATCAGAACTCCTCAAGACGATCATTTAGACATGTCACATGCCCATATACCTATGTAAAGGAAATGAATTCTGTTTCAGTGTGCCAGCCATATAGAAAACCCAAAATAGCCACAAAAAGGGAACAAATACTTCATTTTAGTACAAATATAGACATGTGACACCTCAAAATGACCGTCTTGATGAGTGCCCATTGATGCTGACATTGGCAAACACATTCTCACTGACTGATGGGAATGACTGACTTTTGGCATGCTTGCTCAGAGTGATAGAGTTCAAATGCCCCATTGTTAACCATAGAAAAATGGCACACTGCTTTGTCAATAGGGATTTGTTCATGGCAGCCATTTTGGATTTTGGCAAATAACTGAATTTTTCCAAGGGAAAATAGAACACAAAAATGTAGAATTACTAATAAATTCCTTGCATTAACAACAATCGAAGACCACATTTCAATTCCAACCAAGTTGAAAGTTGGTTACCATGGCATAAGATTCTTTAGATGTGGTCGGCAATGTCTTCATCCCTCACAATCCATAGAGGCCATCATTTTGAGATTTCACATGCCCAAATTCGTCTGTAGAGGAAATCAGTTCTGTTTTAATTTGCCAGCCATATTTCAAATCAAAATGGCCGTCATTTCCTTTAATTTGGTCACCATATGGGTAATGGCTGAGGTTTATCATGAAATAGGACCCAGATTGAGTAGAAATGGACACAAAATTACTAAAAAAAAACTAAGCCAAGCATTGACAACTATCAAAGACTATATTTCATGTCTCTCCATGGTGAATGTAGGTAACCATGGCAACCAATTTCAATAAATGGCGTTGAAATATCCTTCATCCATCAGAACTACTCAAGACGATCATTTAGACATGTCACATGCCCATATACCTATGTAAAGGAAATGAATTCTGTTTCAGTGTGCCAGCCATATAGGAAACCCAAAATAGCCAGAAAAAGGGAACAAATACTTCATTTTAGTACAAATATAGACATATGACACCTCAAAATGACCGTCTTGATGAGAACCCATTGATGCTGACATTGGCAAACACATTCTCACTGACTGGTGGGAATGACTGACTTTTGGCATGCTTGCTCGGAGTGATAGAGTTCAAATGCCCCATTGTTAACCATAGAAAAATGGCACCCTGCTTTGTCAATAGGGATTTGTTCATGGCAGCCATTTTGGATTTTGGCAAATAACTGAATTTTTCAAAGGGAAAATAGAACACAAAAATGTAGAATTACTAATGAATTCCTTGCATTAACAACAATCCAAGACCACATTTCAATTCCAACCAAGTTGAAAGTTGGTAACCATGGCAACAGATTCTTTAGATGTGGTGGGCAATGTCTTCATCCCTCACAATCCATAGAGGCCATCATTCTGAGATTTCACATGCACAAATTTGTCCGTAGAGGAAATCAGTTCTGTTTTAATTTGCCAGCCATATTTCAAATCAAAATGGCCGTCATTTCCTTTAATTTGGTCACCATATGGGTAATGGCTGGGGTTTATCATGAAATAGGACCCAGATTAAGTAGAATTGAACACAAAATTACTAAAAAAAACATAGCCAAGTATTGACAACTATCAAAGACCATATTTCATGTCTCTCCATGGTGAATGTAGGTAACCATGGCAACCAATTTCAATAAATGGCGTTGAAAATTCCTTCATCCATCAGAACTACTCAAGACGATCATTTAGACATGTCACATGCCCATATACCTATGTAAAGGAAATGAATTCTGTTTCAGTGTGCCAGCCATATAGGAAACCCAAAATAGCCACAAAAAGGGAACAAATACTTCATTTTAGTACAAATATAGACATGTGACACCTCAAAATGACCGTCTTGATGAGTGCCCATTGATGCTGACATTGGCAAACACATTCTCACTGACTGGTGGGAATGACTGACTTTTGGCATGCTTGCTCAGAGTGATAGAGTTCAAATGCCCCATTGTTAACCATAGAAAAATGGCACCCTGCTTTGTCAATAGGGATTTGTTCATGGCAGCCATTTTGGATTTTGGCAAATAACTGAATTTTTCTAAGGGAAAATAGAACACAAAAATATAGAATTACTAATGAATTCCTTGCATTACCAACAATCGAAGACCACATTTCAATTCCAACCAAGTTGAAAGTTGGTAACCATGGCAACAGATTCTTTAGATGTGGTGGGCAATGTCTTCATCCCTCACAATCCATAGAGGCCATCATTTTGAGATTTCACATGCACAAATTTGTCTGTAGAGGAAATCAGTTCTGTTATAATTTGCCCGCCATATTTTAAATTAAAATGGCCGTCATTTCCTTTAATTTGGTCACCATATGGGTAATGGCTGAGGTTTATCATGAAATAGGACCCAGATTGAGTAGAAATTGACACAAAATTACTAAAAAAACATAGCCAAGCATTGACAACTATCAAAGACCATATTTCATGTCTCTCCATGGTGAATGTAGGTAACCATGGCAACCAATTTCAATAAATGGCGTTGAAAATTCCTTCATCCATCAGAACTACTCAAGACGATCATTTAGACATGTCACATGCCCATATACCTATGTAAAGGAAATGGATTCTGTTTCAGTGTGCCAGCCATATAGAAAACCCAAAATAGCCACAAAAAGGGAACAAATACTTCATTTTAGTACAAATATAGACATGTGACACCTCAAAATGACCGTCTTGATGAGTGCCCATTGATGCTGACATTGGCAAACACATTCTCACTGACTGGTGGGAATGACTGACTTTTGGCATGCTTGCTCAGAGTGATAGAGTTCAAATGCCCCATTGTTAACCATAGAAAAATGGCACCCTGCTTTGTCAATAGGGATTTTTTCATGGCAGCCATTTTGGATTTTGGCAAATAGCTGAATTTTTCCAAGGGAAAAAAGAACACAAAAATGTAGAATTACTAATGAATTCCTTGCATTAACAACAATCGAAGACCACATTTCAATTCCAACCAAGTTGAAAGTTGGTAACCATGGCAACAGATTCTTTAGATGTGGTGGGCAATGTCTTCATCCCTCACAATCCATAGAGGCCATCATTCTGAGATTTCACATGCACAAATTTGTCCGTAGAGGAAATCAGTTCTGTTTTAATTTGCCAACCATATTTCAAATCAAAAGGGCCGTCATTTCCTTTAATTTGGTCACCATATGGGTAATGGCTGAGGTTTATCATGAAATAGGACCCAGATTGAGTAGAAATGGACACAAAATTACTAAAAAAAACATAGCCAAGCATTGACAACTATCAAAGACCATATTTCATGTCTCTCCATGGTGAATGAAGGTAACCATGGCAACCAATTACAATAAATGGCGTTGAAAATTCCTTCATCCATCAGAACACCTCAAGACGATCATTTAGACATGTCACATGCCCATATACCTATGTAAAGGAAATGAATTCTGTTTCAGTGTGCCAGCCATATAGGAAACCCAAAATAGCCACAAAAAGGGAACAAATACTTCATTTTAGTACAAATATAGACATGTGACACCTCAAAATGACCGTCTTGATGAGTGCCCATTGATGCTGACATCTGCAAACACATTCTCACTGACTGGTGGGAATGACTGACTTTTGGCATGCTTGCTCAGAGTGATAGAGTTCAAATGCCCCATTGTTAACCATAGAAAAATGGCATCCTGCTTTGTCAATAGGGATTTTTACATGGCAGCCATTTTGGATTTTGGCAAATAACTGAATTTTTCTAAGGGAAAATAGAACACAAAAATATAGAATTACTAATGAATTCCTTGCATTAACAACAATCGAAGACCACATTTCAATTCCAACCAAGTTGAAAGTTGGTAACCATGGCAACAGATTCTTTAGATGTGGTGGGCAATGTCTTCATCCCTCACAATCCATAGAGGCCATCATTTTGAGATTTCACATGCACAAATTTGTCTGTAGAGGAAATCAGTTCTGTTTTAATTTGCCAGCCATATTTCAAATCAAAATGGCCGTCATTTCCTTTAATTTGGTCACCATATGGGTAATGGCTGAGGTTTATCATGAAATAGGACCCAGATTGAGTAGAATTGAACACAAAATTACTAAAAAAAACATAGCCAAGCATTGACAACTATCAAAGACCATATTTCATGTCTCTCCATGGTGAATGTAGGTAACCATGGCAACCAATTTCAATAAATGGCGTTGAAAATTCCTTCATCCATCAGAACTACTCAAGACGATCATTTAGACATGTCACATGCCCATATACCTATGTAAAGGAAATGAATTCTGTTTCAGTGTGCCAGCCATATAGGAAACCCAAAATAGCCACAAAAAGGGAACAAATACTTCATTTTAGTACAAATATAGACATGTGACACCTCAAAATGACCGTCTTGATGAGTGCCCATTGATGCTGACATCTGCAAACACATTCTCACTGACTGGTGGGAATGACTGACTTTTGGCATGCTTGCTCAGAGTGATAGAGTTCAAATGCCCCATTGTTAACCATAGAAAAATGGCATCCTGCTTTGTCAATAGGGATTTTTACATGGCAGCCATTTTGGATTTTGGCAAATAACTGAATTTTTCTAAGGGAAAATAGAACACAAAAATATAGAATTACTAATGAATTCCTTGCATTAACAACAATCGAAGACCACATTTCAATTCCAACCAAGTTGAAAGTTGGTAACCATGGCAACAGATTCTTTAGATGTGGTCGGCAATGTCTTCATCCCTCACAATCCATAGAGGCCATCATTTTGAGATTTCACATGCACAAATTTGTCTGTAGAGGAAATCAGTTCTGTTTTAATTTGCCAGCCATATTTCAAATCAAAATGGCCGTCATTTCCTTTAATTTGGTCACCATATGGGTAATGGCTGAGGTTTATCATGAAATAGGACCCAGATTGAGTAGAATTGAACACAAAATTACTAAAAAAAACATAGCCAAGCATTGACAACTATCAAAGACCATATTTCATGTCTCTCCATGGTGAATGTAGGTAACCATGGCAACTAATTTCAATAAATGGCGTTGAAAATTCCTTCATCCATCAGAACTCCTCAAGACGATCATTTAGACATGTCACATGCCCATATACCTATGTAAAGGAAATAAATTCTGTTTCAGTGTGCCAGCCATATAGGAAACCCAAAATAGCCACAAAAAGGGAACAAATACTTCATTTTAGTACAAATATAGACATGTGACACCTCAAAATGACCGTCTTGATGAGTGCCCATTGATGCTGACATTGGCAAACACATTCTCACTGACTGGTGGGAATGACTGACTTTTGGCATGCTTGCTCGGAGTGATAGAGTTAAATGCCCCATTGTTAACCATAGAAAAATGGCACCCTGCTTTGTCAATAGGGATTTGTTCATGGCAGCCATTTTGGATTTTGGCAAATAACTGAATTTTTCAAAGGGAAAATAGAACACAAAAATGTAGAATTACTAATGAATTCCTTGCATTAACAACAATCCAAGACCACATTTCAATTCCAACCAAGTTGAAAGTTGGTAACCATGGCAACAGATTCTTTAGATGTGGTCGGCAATGTCTTCATCCCTCACAATCCATAGAGGCCATCATTCTGAGATTTCACATGCACAAATTTGTCCGTAGAGGAAATCAGTTCTGTTTTAATTTGCCAACCATATTTCAAATCAAAAGGGCCGTCATTTCCTTTAATTTGGTCACCATATGGGTAATGGCTGAGGTTTATCATGAAATAGGACCCAGATTGAGTAGAAATGGACACAAAATTACTAAAAAAAACATAGCCAAGCATTGACAACTATCAAAGACCATATTTCATGTCTCTCCATGGTGAATGAAGGTAACCATGGCAACCAATTACAATAAATGGCGTTGAAAATTCCTTCATCCATCAGAACACCTCAAGACGATCATTTAGACATGTCACATGCCCATATACCTATGTAAAGGAAATGAATTCTGTTTCAGTGTGCCAGCCATATAGGAAACCCAAAATAGCCACAAAAAGGGAACAAATACTTCATTTTAGTACAAATATAGACATGTGACACCTCAAAATGACCGTCTTGATGAGTGCCCATTGATGCTGACATCTGCAAACACATTCTCACTGACTGGTGGGAATGACTGACTTTTGGCATGCTTGCTCAGAGTGATAGAGTTCAAATGCCCCATTGTTAACCATAGAAAAATGGCATCCTGCTTTGTCAATAGGGATTTTTACATGGCAGCCATTTTGGATTTTGGCAAATAACTGAATTTTTCTAAGGGAAAATAGAACACAAAAATATAGAATTACTAATGAATTCCTTGCATTAACAACAATCGAAGACCACATTTCAATTCCAACCAAGTTGAAAGTTGGTAACCATGGCAACAGATTCTTTAGATGTGGTGGGCAATGTCTTCATCCCTCACAATCCATAGAGGCCATCATTTTGAGATTTCACATGCACAAATTTGTCTGTAGAGGAAATCAGTTCTGTTTTAATTTGCCAGCCATATTTCAAATCAAAATGGCCGTCATTTCCTTTAATTTGGTCACCATATGGGTAATGGCTGAGGTTTATCATGAAATAGGACCCAGATTGAGTAGAATTGAACACAAAATTACTAAAAAAAACATAGCCAAGCATTGACAACTATCAAAGACCATATTTCATGTCTCTCCATGGTGAATGTAGGTAACCATGGCAACCAATTTCAATAAATGGCGTTGAAAATTCCTTCATCCATCAGAACTACTCAAGACGATCATTTTGACATGTCACATGCCCATATACCTATGTAAAGGAAATGAATTCTGTTTCAGTGTGCCAGCCATATAGGAAACCCAAAATAGCCACAAAAAGGGAACAAATACTTCATTTTAGTACAAATATAGACATGTGACACCTCAAAATGACCGTCTTGATGAGTGCCCATTGATGCTGACATCTGCAAACACATTCTCACTGACTGGTGGGAATGACTGACTTTTGGCATGCTTGCTCAGAGTGATAGAGTTCAAATGCCCCATTGTTAACCATAGAAAAATGGCATCCTGCTTTGTCAATAGGGATTTTTACATGGCAGCCATTTTGGATTTTGGCAAATAACTGAATTTTTCTAAGGGAAAATAGAACACAAAAATATAGAATTACTAATGAATTCCTTGCATTAACAACAATCGAAGACCACATTTCAATTCCAACCAAGTTGAAAGTTGGTAACCATGGCAACAGATTCTTTAGATGTGGTCGGCAATGTCTTCATCCCTCACAATCCATAGAGGCCATCATTTTGAGATTTCACATGCACAAATTTGTCTGTAGAGGAAATCAGTTCTGTTTTAATTTGCCAGCCATATTTCAAATCAAAATGGCCGTCATTTCCTTTAATTTGGTCACCATATGGGTAATGGCTGAGGTTTATCATGAAATAGGACCCAGATTGAGTAGAATTGAACACAAAATTACTAAAAAAAACATAGCCAAGCATTGACAACTATCAAAGACCATATTTCATGTCTCTCCATGGTGAATGTAGGTAACCATGGCAACTAATTTCAATAAATGGCGTTGAAAATTCCTTCATCCATCAGAACTCCTCAAGACGATCATTTAGACATGTCACATGCCCATATACCTATGTAAAGGAAATAAATTCTGTTTCAGTGTGCCAGCCATATAGGAAACCCAAAATAGCCACAAAAAGGGAACAAATACTTCATTTTAGTACAAATATAGACATGTGACACCTCAAAATGACCGTCTTGATGAGTGCCCATTGATGCTGACATTGGCAAACACATTCTCACTGACTGGTGGGAATGACTGACTTTTGGCATGCTTGCTCGGAGTGATAGAGTTAAATGCCCCATTGTTAACCATAGAAAAATGGCACCCTGCTTTGTCAATAGGGATTTGTTCATGGCAGCCATTTTGGATTTTGGCAAATAACTGAATTTTTCAAAGGGAAAATAGAACACAAAAATGTAGAATTACTAATGAATTCCTTGCATTAACAACAATCCAAGACCACATTTCAATTCCAACCAAGTTGAAAGTTGGTAACCATGGCAACAGATTCTTTAGATGTGGTCGGCAATGTCTTCATCCCTCACAATCCATAGAGGCCATCATTCTGAGATTTCACATGCACAAATTTGTCCGTAGAGGAAATCAGTTCTGTTTTAATTTGCCAGCCATATTTCAAATCAAAATGGCCGTCATTTCCTTTAATTTGGTCACCATATGGGTAATGGCTGGGGTTTATCATGAAATAGGACCCAGATTAAGTAGAATTGAACACAAAATTACTAAAAAAAACATAGCCAAGTATTGACAACTATCAAAGACCATATTTCATGTCTCTCCATGGTGAATGTAGGTAACCATGGCAACCAATTTCAATAAATGGCGTTGAAAATTCCTTCATCCATCAGAACTCCTCAAGACGATCATTTAGACATGTCACATGCCCATATACCTATGTAAAGGAAATGAATTCTGTTTCAGTGTGCCAGCCATATAGGAAACCCAAAATAGCCACAAAAAGGGAACAAATACTTCATTTTAGTACAAATATAGACATGTGACACCTCAAAATGACCGTCTTGATGAGTGCCCATTGATGCTGACATTGGCAAACACATTCTCACTGACTGATGGGAATGACTGACTTTTGGCATGCTTGCTCAGAGTGATAGAGTTCAAATGCCCCATTGTTAACCATAGAAAAATGGCACACTGCTTTGTCAATAGGGATTTGTTCATGGCAGCCATTTTGGATTTTGGCAAATAACTGAATTTTTCCAAGGGAAAATAGAACACAAAAATGTAGAATTACTAATAAATTCCTTGCATTAACAACAATCGAAGACCACATTTCAATTCCAACCAAGTTGAAAGTTGGTTACCATGGCATAAGATTCTTTAGATGTGGTCGGCAATGTCTTCATCCCTCACAATCCATAGAGGCCATCATTTTGAGATTTCACATGCCCAAATTCGTCTGTAGAGGAAATCAGTTCTGTTTTAATTTGCCAGCCATATTTCAAATCAAAATGGCCGTCATTTCCTTTAATTTGGTCACCATATGGGTAATGGCTGAGGTTTATCATGAAATAGGACCCAGATTGAGTAGAAATGGACACAAAATTACTAAAAAAAAACTAAGCCAAGCATTGACAACTATCAAAGACTATATTTCATGTCTCTCCATGGTGAATGTAGGTAACCATGGCAACCAATTTCAATAAATGGCGTTGAAATATCCTTCATCCATCAGAACTACTCAAGACGATCATTTAGACATGTCACATGCCCATATACCTATGTAAAGGAAATGAATTCTGTTTCAGTGTGCCAGCCATATAGGAAACCCAAAATAGCCAGAAAAAGGAAACAAATACTTCATTTTAGTACAAATATAGACATATGACACCTCAAAATGACCGTCTTGATGAGAACCCATTGATGCTGACATTGGCAAACACATTCTCACTGACTGGTGGGAATGACTGACTTTTGGCATGCTTGCTCGGAGTGATAGAGTTCAAATGCCCCATTGTTAACCATAGAAAAATGGCACCCTGCTTTGTCAATAGGGATTTGTTCATGGCAGCCATTTTGGATTTTGGCAAATAACTGAATTTTTCAAAGGGAAAATAGAACACAAAAATGTAGAATTACTAATGAATTCCTTGCATTAACAACAATCCAAGACCACATTTCAATTCCAACCAAGTTGAAAGTTGGTAACCATGGCAACAGATTCTTTAGATGTGGTGGGCAATGTCTTCATCCCTCACAATCCATAGAGGCCATCATTCTGAGATTTCACATGCACAAATTTGTCCGTAGAGGAAATCAGTTCTGTTTTAATTTGCCAGCCATATTTCAAATCAAAATGGCCGTCATTTCCTTTAATTTGGTCACCATATGGGTAATGGCTGGGGTTTATCATGAAATAGGACCCAGATTAAGTAGAATTGAACACAAAATTACTAAAAAAAACATAGCCAAGTATTGACAACTATCAAAGACCATATTTCATGTCTCTCCATGGTGAATGTAGGTAACCATGGCAACCAATTTCAATGAATGGCGTTGAAAATTCCTTCATCCATCAGAACTCCTCAAGACGATCATTTAGACATGTCACATGCCCATATACCTATGTAAAGGAAATGAATTCTGTTTCAGTGTGCCAGCCATATAGGAAACCCAAAATAGCCACAAAAAGGGAACAAATACTTCATTTTAGTACAAATATAGACATGTGACACCTCAAAATGACCGTCTTGATGAGTGCCCATTGATGCTGACATTGGCAAACACATTCTCACTGACTGGTGGGAATGACTGACTTTTGGCATGCTTGCTCAGAGTGATAGAGTTCAAATGCCCCATTGTTAACCATAGAAAAATGGCACCCTGCTTTGTCAATAGGGATTTGTTCATGGCAGCCATTTTGGATTTTGGCAAATAACTGAATTTTTCCAAGGGAAAATAGAACACAAAAATATAGAATTACTAATGAATTCCTTGCATTACCAACAATCGAAGACCACATTTCAATTCCAACCAAGTTGAAAGTTGGTAACCATGGCAACAGATTCTTTAGATGTGGTGGGCAATGTCTTCATCCCTCACAATCCATAGAGGCCATCATTTTGAGATTTCACATGCACAAATTTGTCTGTAGAGGAAATCAGTTCTGTTATAATTTGCCCGCCATATTTCAAATTAAAATGGCCGTCATTTCCTTTAATTTGGTCACCATATGGGTAATGGCTGAGGTTTATCATGAAATAGGACCCAGATTGAGTAGAAATTGACACAAAATTACTAAAAAAACATAGCCAAGCATTGACAACTATCAAAGACCATATTTCATGTCTCTCCATGGTGAATGTAGGTAACCATGGCAACCAATTTCAATAAATGGCGTTGAAAATTCCTTCATCCATCAGAACTACTCAAGACGATCATTTAGACATGTCACATGCCCATATACCTATGTAAAGGAAATGAATTCTGTTTCAGTGTGCCAGCCATATAGAAAACCCAAAATAGCCACAAAAAGGGAACAAATACTTCATTTTAGTACAAATATAGACATGTGACACCTCAAAATGACCGTCTTGATGAGTGCCCATTGATGCTGACATTGGCAAACACATTCTCACTGACTGGTGGGAATGACTGACTTTTGGCATGCTTGCTCAGAGTGATAGAGTTCAAATGCCCCATTGTTAACCATAGAAAAATGGCACCCTGCTTTGTCAATAGGGATTTTTTCATGGCAGCCATTTTGGATTTTGGCAAATAGCTGAATTTTTCCAAGGGAAAAAAGAACACAAAAATGTAGAATTACTAATGAATTCCTTGCATTAACAACAATCGAAGACCACATTTCAATTCCAACCAAGTTGAAAGTTGGTAACCATGGCAACAGATTCTTTAGATGTGGTGGGCAATGTCTTCATCCCTCACAATCCATAGAGGCCATCATTCTGAGATTTCACATGCACAAATTTGTCCGTAGAGGAAATCAGTTCTGTTTTAATTTGCCAACCATATTTCAAATCAAAAGGGCCGTCATTTCTTTTAATTTGGTCACCATATGGGTAATGGCTGAGGTTTATCATGAAATAGGACCCAGATTGAGTAGAAATGGACACAAAATTACTAAAAAAAACATAGCCAAGCATTGACAACTATCAAAGACCATATTTCATGTCTCTCCATGGTGAATGAAGGTAACCATGGCAACCAATTACAATAAATGGCGTTGAAAATTCCTTCATCCATCAGAACACCTCAAGACGATCATTTAGACATGTCACATGCCCATATACCTATGTAAAGGAAATGAATTCTGTTTCAGTGTGCCAGCCATATAGGAAACCCAAAATAGCCACAAAAAGGGAACAAATACTTCATTTTAGTACAAATATAGACATGTGACACCTCAAAATGACCGTCTTGATGAGTGCCCATTGATGCTGACATCTGCAAACACATTCTCACTGACTGGTGGGAATGACTGACTTTTGGCATGCTTGCTCAGAGTGATAGAGTTCAAATGCCCCATTGTTAACCATAGAAAAATGGCATCCTGCTTTGTCAATAGGGATTTTTACATGGCAGCCATTTTGGATTTTGGCAAATAACTGAATTTTTCTAAGGGAAAATAGAACACAAAAATATAGAATTACTAATGAATTCCTTGCATTAACAACAATCGAAGACCACATTTCAATTCCAACCAAGTTGAAAGTTGGTAACCATGGCAACAGATTCTTTAGATGTGGTGGGCAATGTCTTCATCCCTCACAATCCATAGAGGCCATCATTTTGAGATTTCACATGCACAAATTTGTCTGTAGAGGAAATCAGTTCTGTTTTAATTTGCCAGCCATATTTCAAATCAAAATGGCCGTCATTTCCTTTAATTTGGTCACCATATGGGTAATGGCTGAGGTTTATCATGAAATAGGACCCAGATTGAGTAGAATTGAACACAAAATTACTAAAAAAAACATAGCCAAGCATTGACAACTATCAAAGACCATATTTCATGTCTCTCCATGGTGAATGTAGGTAACCATGGCAACCAATTTCAATAAATGGCGTTGAAAATTCCTTCATCCATCAGAACTACTCAAGACGATCATTTAGACATGTCACATGCCCATATACCTATGTAAAGGAAATGAATTCTGTTTCAGTGTGCCAGCCATATAGGAAACCCAAAATAGCCACAAAAAGGGAACAAATACTTCATTTTAGTACAAATATAGACATGTGACACCTCAAAATGACCGTCTTGATGAGTGCCCATTGATGCTGACATTGGCAAACACATTCTCACTGACTGGTGGGAATGACTGACTTTTGGCATGCTTGCTCAGAGTGATAGAGTTCAAATGCCCCATTGTTAACCATAGAAAAATGGCACCCTGCTTTGTCAATAGGGATTTTTTCATGGCAGCCATTTTGGATTTTGGCAAATAGCTGAATTTTTCCAAGGGAAAAAAGAACACAAAAATGTAGAATTACTAATGAATTCCTTGCATTAACAACAATCGAAGACCACATTTCAATTCCAACCAAGTTGAAAGTTGGTAACCATGGCAACAGATTCTTTAGATGTGGTGGGCAATGTCTTCATCCCTCACAATCCATAGAGGCCATCATTCTGAGATTTCACATGCACAAATTTGTCCGTAGAGGAAATCAGTTCTGTTTTAATTTGCCAACCATATTTCAAATCAAAATGCCCGTCATTTCTTTTAATTTGGTCACCATATGGGTAATGGCTGAGGTTTATCATGAAATAGGACCCAGATTGAGTAGAAATGGACACAAAATTACTAAAAAAAACATAGCCAAGCATTGACAACTATCAAAGACCATATTTCATGTCTCTCCATGGTGAATGAAGGTAACCATGGCAACCAATTACAATAAATGGCGTTGAAAATTCCTTCATCCATCAGAACACCTCAAGACGATCATTTAGACATGTCACATGCCCATATACCTATGTAAAGGAAATGAATTCTGTTTCAGTGTGCCAGCCATATAGGAAACCCAAAATAGCCACAAAAAGGGAACAAATACTTCATTTTAGTACAAATATAGACATGTGACACCTCAAAATGACCGTCTTGATGAGTGCCCATTGATGCTGACATCTGCAAACACATTCTCACTGACTGGTGGGAATGACTGACTTTTGGCATGCTTGCTCAGAGTGATAGAGTTCAAATGCCCCATTGTTAACCATAGAAAAATGGCATCCTGCTTTGTCAATAGGGATTTTTACATGGCAGCCATTTTGGATTTTGGCAAATAACTGAATTTTTCTAAGGGAAAATAGAACACAAAAATATAGAATTACTAATGAATTCCTTGCATTAACAACAATCGAAGACCACATTTCAATTCCAACCAAGTTGAAAGTTGGTAACCATGGCAACAGATTCTTTAGATGTGGTGGGCAATGTCTTCATCCCTCACAATCCATAGAGGCCATCATTTTGAGATTTCACATGCACAAATTTGTCTGTAGAGGAAATCAGTTCTGTTTTAATTTGCCAGCCATATTTCAAATCAAAATGGCCGTCATTTCCTTTAATTTGGTCACCATATGGGTAATGGCTGAGGTTTATCATGAAATAGGACCCAGATTGAGTAGAATTGAACACAAAATTACTAAAAAAAACATAGCCAAGCATTGACAACTATCAAAGACCATATTTCATGTCTCTCCATGGTGAATGTAGGTAACCATGGCAACCAATTTCAATAAATGGCGTTGAAAATTCCTTCATCCATCAGAACTACTCAAGACGATCATTTAGACATGTCACATGCCCATATACCTATGTAAAGGAAATGAATTCTGTTTCAGTGTGCCAGCCATATAGGAAACCCAAAATAGCCACAAAAAGGGAACAAATACTTCATTTTAGTACAAATATAGACATGTGACACCTCAAAATGACCGTCTTGATGAGTGCCCATTGATGCTGACATCTGCAAACACATTCTCACTGACTGGTGGGAATGACTGACTTTTGGCATGCTTGCTCAGAGTGATAGAGTTCAAATGCCCCATTGTTAACCATAGAAAAATGGCATCCTGCTTTGTCAATAGGGATTTTTACATGGCAGCCATTTTGGATTTTGGCAAATAACTGAATTTTTCAAAGGGAAAATAGAACACAAAAATGTAGAATTACTAATGAATTCCTTGCATTAACAACAATCCAAGACCACATTTCAATTCCAACCAAGTTGAAAGTTGGTAACCATGGCAACAGATTCTATAGATGTGGTCGGCAATGTCTTCATCCCTCACAATCCATAGAGGCCATCATTCTGAGATTTCACATGCACAAATTTGTCCGTAGAGGAAATCAGTTCTGTTTTAATTTGCCAGCCATATTTCAAATCAAAATGGCCGTCATTTCCTTTAATTTGGTCACCATATGGGTAATGGCTGGGGTTTATCATGAAATAGGACCCAGATTAAGTAGAATTGAACACAAAATTACTAAAAAAAACATAGCCAAGTATTGACAACTATCAAAGACCATATTTCATGTCTCTCCATGGTGAATGTAGGTAACCATGGCAACCAATTTCAATAAATGGCGTTGAAAATTCCTTCATCCATCAGAACTCCTCAAGACGATCATTTAGACATGTCACATGCCCATATACCTATGTAAAGGAAATGAATTCTGTTTCAGTGTGCCAGCCATATAGGAAACCCAAAATAGCCACAAAAAGGGAACAAATACTTCATTTTAGTACAAATATAGACATGTGACACCTCAAAATGACCGTCTTGATGAGTGCCCATTGATGCTGACATTGGCAAACACATTCTCACTGACTGGTGGGAATGACTGACTTTTGGCATGCTTGCTCAGAGTGATAGAGTTCAAATGCCCCATTGTTAACCATAGAAAAATGGCACCCTGCTTTGTCAATAGGGATTTGTTCATGGCAGCCATTTTGGATTTTGGCAAATAACTGAATTTTTCCAAGGGAAAATAGAACACAAAAATGTAGAATTACTAATAAATTCATTGCATTAACAACAATCGAAGACCACATTTCAATTCAAACCAAGTTGAAAGTTGGTTACCATGGCATAAGATTCTTTAGATGTGGTCGGCAATGTCTTCATCCCTCACAATCCATAGAGGCCATCATTTTGAGATTTCACATGCACAAATTTGTCTGTAGAGGAAATCAGTTCTGTTTTAATTTGCCCGCCATATTTCAAATCAAAATGGCCGTCATTTCCTTTAATTTGGTCACCATATGGGTAATGGCTGAGGTTTATCATGAAATAGGACCCAGATTGAGTAGAAATGGACACAAAATTACTAAAAAAAAACTAAGCCAAGCATTGACAACTATCAAAGACTATATTTCATGTCTCTCCATGGTGAATGTAGGTAACCATGGCAACCAATTTCAATAAATGGCGTTGAAAATTCCTTCATCCATCAGAACTCCTCAAGACGATCATTTAGACATGTCACATGCCCATATACCTATGTAAAGGAAATGAATTCTGTTTCAGTGTGCCAGCCATATAGGAAACCCAAAATAGCCACAAAAAGGGAACAAATACTTCATTTTAGTACAAATATAGACATGTGACACCTCAAAATGACCGTCTTGATGAGTGCCCATTGATGCTGACATTGGCAAACACATTCTCACTGACTGGTGGGAATGACTGACTTTTGGCATGCTTGCTCAGAGTGATAGAGTTCAAATGCCCCATTGTTAACCATAGAAAAATGGCACCCTGCTTTGTCAATAGGGATTTGTTCATGGCAGCCATTTTGGATTTTGGCAAATAACTGAATTTTTCCAAGGGAAAATAGAACACAAAAATGTAGAATTACTAATAAATTCATTGCATTAACAACAATCGAAGACCACATTTCAATTCCAACCAAGTTGAAAGTTGGTTACCATGGCATAAGATTCTTTAGATGTGGTCGGCAATGTCTTCATCCCTCACAATCCATAGAGGCCATCATTTTGAGATTTCACATGCACAAATTTATCTGTAGTGGAAATCAGTTCTGTTTTAATTTGCCCGCCATATTTCAAATCAAAATGGCCGTCATTTCCTTTAATTTGGTCACCATATGGGTAATGGCTGAGGTTTATCATGAAATAGGACCCAGATTGAGTAGAAATGGACACAAAATTACTAAAAAAAAACTAAGCCAAGCATTGACAACTATCAAAGACCATATTTCATGTCTCTCCATGGTGAATGTAGGTAACCATGGCAACCAATTTCAATAAATGGCGTTGAAATATCCTTCATCCATCAGAACTACTCAAGACGATCATTTAGACATGTCACATGCCCATATACCCTTGTAAAGGAAATAAATTCTGTTTCAGTGTGCCAGCCATATAGGAAACCCAAAATAGCCACAAAAAGGGAACAAATACTTCATTTTAGTACAAATATAGACATGTGACACCTCAAAATGACCGTCTTGATGAGTACCCATTGATGCTGACATTGGCAAACACATTCTCACTGACTGATGGGAATGACTGACTTTTGGCATGCTTGCTCAGAGTGATAGAGTTCAAATGCCCCATTGTTAACCATAGAAAAATGGCACCCTGCTTTGTCAATAGGGATTTGTTCATGGCAGCCATTTTGGATTTTGGCAAATAACTGAATTTTTCCAAGGGAAAATAGAACACAAAAATGTAGAATTACTAATGAATTCCTTGCATTAACAACAATCCAAGACCACATTTCAATTCCAACCAAGTTGAAAGTTGGTAACCATGGCAACAGATTCTTTAGATGTGGTCGGCAATGTCTTCATCCCTCACAATCCATAGAGGCCATCATTCTGAGATTTCACATGCACAAATTTGTCCGTAGAGGAAATCAGTTCTGTTTTAATTTGCCAGCCATATTTCAAATCAAAATGGCCGTCATTTCCTTTAATTTGGTCACCATATAGGTAATGGCTGGGGTTTATCATGAAATAGGACCCAGATTAAGTAGAATTGAACACAAAATTACTAAAAAAAACATAGCCAAGTATTGACAACTATCAAAGACCATATTTCATGTCTCTCCATGGTGAATGTAGGTAACCATGGCAACCAATTTCAATAAATGGCGTTGAAAATTCCTTCATCCATCAGAACTCCTCAAGACGATCATTTAGACATGTCACATGCCCATATACCTATGTAAAGGAAATGAATTCTGTTTCAGTGTGCCAGCCATATAGGAAACCCAAAATAGCCACAAAAAGGGAACAAATACTTCATTTTAGTACAAATATAGACATGTGACACCTCAAAATGACCGTCTTGATGAGTGCCCATTGATGCTGACATTGGCAAACACATTCTCACTGACTGGTGGGAATGACTGACTTTTGGCATGCTTGCTCAGAGTGATAGAGTTCAAATGCCCCATTGTTAACCATAGAAAAATGGCACCCTGCTTTGTCAATAGGGATTTTTTCATGGCAGCCATTTTGGATTTTGGCAAATAACTGAATTTTTCCAAGGGAAAATAGAACACAAAAATGTAGAATTACTAATAAATTCATTGCATTAACAACAATCGAAGACCACATTTCAATTCAAACCAAGTTGAAAGTTGGTTACCATGGCATAAGATTCTTTAGATGTGGTCGGCAATGTCTTCATCCCTCACAATCCATAGAGGCCATCATTTTGAGATTTCACATGCACAAATTTATCTGTAGAGGAAATCAGTTCTGTTTTAATTTGCCCGCCATATTTCAAATCAAAATGGCCGTCATTTCCTTTAATTTGGTCACCATATGGGTAATGGCTGAGGTTTATCATGAAATAGGACCCAGATTGAGTAGAAATGGACACAAAATTACTAAAAAAAAACTAAGCCAAGCATTGACAACTATCAAAGACTATATTTCATGTCTCTCCATGGTGAATGTAGGTAACCATGGCAACCAATTTCAATAAATGGCGTTGAAAATTCCTTCATCCATCAGAACTCCTCAAGACGATCATTTAGACATGTCACATGCCCATATACCTATGTAAAGGAAATGAATTCTGTTTCAGTGTGCCAGCCATATAGGAAACCCAAAATAGCCACAAAAAGGGAACAAATACTTCATTTTAGTACAAATATAGACATGTGACACCTCAAAATGACCGTCTTGATGAGTGCCCATTGATGCTGACATTGGCAAACACATTCTCACTGACTGGTGGGAATGACTGACTTTTGGCATGCTTGCTCAGAGTGATAGAGTTCAAATGCCCCATTGTTAACCATAGAAAAATGGCACCCTGCTTTGTCAATAGGGATTTGTTCATGGCAGCCATTTTGGATTTTGGCAAATAACTGAATTTTTCCAAGGGAAAATAGAACACAAAAATGTAGAATTACTAATAAATTCATTGCATTAACAACAATCGAAGACCACATTTCAATTCCAACCAAGTTGAAAGTTGGTTACCATGGCATAAGATTCTTTAGATGTGGTCGGCAATGTCTTCATCCCTCACAATCCATAGAGGCCATCATTTTGAGATTTCACATGCACAAATTTATCTGTAGTGGAAATCAGTTCTGTTTTAATTTGCCCGCCATATTTCAAATCAAAATGGCCGTCATTTCCTTTAATTTGGTCACCATATGGGTAATGGCTGAGGTTTATCATGAAATAGGACCCAGATTGAGTAGAAATGGACACAAAATTACTAAAAAAAAACTAAGCCAAGCATTGACAACTATCAAAGACCATATTTCATGTCTCTCCATGGTGAATGTAGGTAACCATGGCAACCAATTTCAATAAATGGCGTTGAAATATCCTTCATCCATCAGAACTACTCAAGACGATCATTTAGACATGTCACATGCCCATATACCCTTGTAAAGGAAATAAATTCTGTTTCAGTGTGCCAGCCATATAGGAAACCCAAAATAGCCACAAAAAGGGAACAAATACTTCATTTTAGTACAAATATAGACATGTGACACCTCAAAATGACCGTCTTGATGAGTACCCATTGATGCTGACATTGGCAAACACATTCTCACTGACTGATGGGAATGACTGACTTTTGGCATGCTTGCTCAGAGTGATAGAGTTCAAATGCCCCATTGTTAACCATAGAAAAATGGCACCCTGCTTTGTCAATAGGGATTTGTTCATGGCAGCCATTTTGGATTTTGGCAAATAACTGAATTTTTCAAAGGGAAAATAGAACACAAAAATGTAGAATTACTAATGAATTCCTTGCATTAACAACAATCCAAGACCACATTTCAATTCCAACCAAGTTGAAAGTTGGTAACCATGGCAACAGATTCTTTAGATGTGGAGGGCAATGTCTTCATCCCTCACAATCCATAGAGGCCATCATTCTGAGATTTCACATGCACAAATTTGTCCGTAGAGGAAATCAGTTCTGTTTTAATTTGCCAGCCATATTACAAATCAAAATGGCCGTCATTTCCTTTAATTTGGTCACCATATGGGTAATGGCTGGGGTTTATCATGAAATAGGACCCAGATTAAGTAGAATTGAACACAAAATTACTAAAAAAAACATAGCCAAGTATTGACAACTATCAAAGACCATATTTCATGTCTCTCCATGGTGAATGTAGGTAACCATGGCAACCAATTTCAATAAATGGCGTTGAAAATTCCTTCATCCATCAGAACTCCTCAAGACGATCATTTAGACATGTCACATGCCCATATACCTATGTAAAGGAAATGAATTCTGTTTCAGTGTGCCAGCCATATAGGAAACCCAAAATAGCCACAAAAAGGGAACAAATACTTCATTTTAGTACAAATATAGACATGTGACACCTCAAAATGACCGTCTTGATGAGTGCCCATTGATGCTGACATTGGCAAACACATTCTCACTGACTGGTGGGAATGACTGACTTTTGGCATGCTTGCTCAGAGTGATAGAGTTCAAATGCCCCATTGTTAACCATAGAAAAATGGCACCCTGCTTTGTCAATAGGGATTTTTTCATGGCAGCCATTTTGGATTTTGGCAAATAACTGAATTTTTCTAAGGGAAAATAGAACACAAAAATATAGAATTACTAATGAATTCCTTGCATTACCAACAATCGAAGACCACATTTCAATTCCAACCAAGTTGAAAGTTGGTAACCATGGCAACAGATTCTTTAGATGTGGTGGGCAATGTCTTCATCCCTCACAATCCATAGAGGCCATCATTTTGAGATTTCACATGCACAAATTTGTCTGTAGAGGAAATCAGTTCTGTTATAATTTGCCCGCCATATTTCAAATTAAAATGGCCGTCATTTCCTTTAATTTGGTCACCATATGGGTAATGGCTGAGGTTTATCATGAAATAGGACCCAGATTAAGTAGAAATTGACACAAAATTACTAAAAAAACATAGCCAAGCATTGACAACTATCAAAGACCATATTTCATGTCTCTCCATGGTGAATGTAGGTAACCATGGCAACCAATTTCAATAAATGGCGTTGAAAATTCCTTCATCCATCAGAACTACTCAAGACGATCATTTAGACATGTCACATGCCCATATACCTATGTAAAGGAAATGAATTCTGTTTCAGTGTGCCAGCCATATAGAAAACCCAAAATAGCCACAAAAAGGGAACAAATACTTCATTTTAGTACAAATATAGACATGTGACACCTCAAAATGACCGTCTTGATGAGTGCCCATTGATGCTGACATTGGCAAACACATTCTCACTGACTGGTGGGAATGACTGACTTTTGGCATGCTTGCTCAGAGTGATAGAGTTCAAATGCCCCATTGTTAACCATAGAAAAATGGCACCCTGCTTTGTCAATAGGGATTTTTTCATGGCAGCCATTTTGGATTTTGGCAAATAGCTGAATTTTTCCAAGGGAAAAAAGAACACAAAAATGTAGAATTACTAATGAATTCCTTGCATTAACAACAATCCAAGACCACATTTCAATTCCAACCAAGTTGAAAGTTGGTAACCATGGCAACAGATTCTTTAGATGTGGTCGGCAATGTCTTCATCCCTCACAATCCATAGAGGCCATCATTCTGAGATTTCACATGCACAAATTTGTCCGTAGAGGAAATCAGTTCTGTTTTAATTTGCCAACCATATTTCAAATCAAAAGGGCCGTCATTTCCTTTAATTTGGTCACCATATGGGTAATGGCTGAGGTTTATCATGAAATAGGACCCAGATTGAGTAGAAATGGACACAAAATTACTAAAAAAAACATAGCCAAGCATTGACAACTATCAAAGACCATATTTCATGTCTCTCCATGGTGAATGAAGGTAACCATGGCAACCAATTACAATAAATGGCGTTGAAAATTCCTTCATCCATCAGAACACCTCAAGACGATCATTTAGACATGTCACATGCCCATATACCTATGTAAAGGAAATGAATTCTGTTTCAGTGTGCCAGCCATATAGGAAACCCAAAATAGCCACAAAAAGGGAACAAATACTTCATTTTAGTACAAATATAGACATGTGACACCTCAAAATGACCGTCTTGATGAGTGCCCATTGATGCTGACATCTGCAAACACATTCTCACTGACTGGTGGGAATGACTGACTTTTGGCATGCTTGCTCAGAGTGATAGAGTTCAAATGCCCCATTGTTAACCATAGAAAAATGGCATCCTGCTTTGTCAATAGGGATTTTTACATGGCAGCCATTTTGGATTTTGGCAAATAACTGAATTTTTCTAAGGGAAAATAGAACACAAAAATATAGAATTACTAATGAATTCCTTGCATTAACAACAATCGAAGACCACATTTCAATTCCAACCAAGTTGAAAGTTGGTAACCATGGCAACAGATTCTTTAGATGTGGTGGGCAATGTCTTCATCCCTCACAATCCATAGAGGCCATCATTTTGAGATTTCACATGCACAAATTTGTCTGTAGAGGAAATCAGTTCTGTTTTAATTTGCCAGCCATATTTCAAATCAAAATGGCCGTCATTTCCTTTAATTTGGTCACCATATGGGTAATGGCTGAGGTTTATCATGAAATAGGACCCAGATTGAGTAGAATTGAACACAAAATTACTAAAAAAAACATAGCCAAGCATTGACAACTATCAAAGACCATATTTCATGTCTCTCCATGGTGAATGTAGGTAACCATGGCAACCAATTTCAATAAATGGCGTTGAAAATTCCTTCATCCATCAGAACTACTCAAGACGATCATTTTGACATGTCACATGCCCATATACCTATGTAAAGGAAATGAATTCTGTTTCAGTGTGCCAGCCATATAGGAAACCCAAAATAGCCACAAAAAGGGAACAAATACTTCATTTTAGTACAAATATAGACATGTGACACCTCAAAATGACCGTCTTGATGAGTGCCCATTGATGCTGACATCTGCAAACACATTCTCACTGACTGGTGGGAATGACTGACTTTTGGCATGCTTGCTCAGAGTGATAGAGTTCAAATGCCCCATTGTTAACCATAGAAAAATGGCATCCTGCTTTGTCAATAGGGATTTTTACATGGCAGCCATTTTGGATTTTGGCAAATAACTGAATTTTTCTAAGGGAAAATAGAACACAAAAATATAGAATTACTAATGAATTCCTTGCATTAACAACAATCGAAGACCACATTTCAATTCCAACCAAGTTGAAAGTTGGTAACCATGGCAACAGATTCTTTAGATGTGGTCGGCAATGTCTTCATCCCTCACAATCCATAGAGGCCATCATTTTGAGATTTCACATGCACAAATTTGTCTGTAGAGGAAATCAGTTCTGTTTTAATTTGCCAGCCATATTTCAAATCAAAATGGCCGTCATTTCCTTTAATTTGGTCACCATATGGGTAATGGCTGAGGTTTATCATGAAATAGGACCCAGATTGAGTAGAATTGAACACAAAATTACTAAAAAAAACATAGCCAAGCATTGACAACTATCAAAGACCATATTTCATGTCTCTCCATGGTGAATGTAGGTAACCATGGCAACTAATTTCAATAAATGGCGTTGAAAATTCCTTCATCCATCAGAACTCCTCAAGACGATCATTTAGACATGTCACATGCCCATATACCTATGTAAAGGAAATAAATTCTGTTTCAGTGTGCCAGCCATATAGGAAACCCAAAATAGCCACAAAAAGGGAACAAATACTTCATTTTAGTACAAATATAGACATGTGACACCTCAAAATGACCGTCTTGATGAGTGCCCATTGATGCTGACATTGGCAAACACATTCTCACTGACTGGTGGGAATGACTGACTTTTGGCATGCTTGCTCGGAGTGATAGAGTTAAATGCCCCATTGTTAACCATAGAAAAATGGCACCCTGCTTTGTCAATAGGGATTTGTTCATGGCAGCCATTTTGGATTTTGGCAAATAACTGAATTTTTCAAAGGGAAAATAGAACACAAAAATGTAGAATTACTAATGAATTCCTTGCATTAACAACAATCCAAGACCACATTTCAATTCCAACCAAGTTGAAAGTTGGTAACCATGGCAACAGATTCTTTAGATGTGGTCGGCAATGTCTTCATCCCTCACAATCCATAGAGGCCATCATTCTGAGATTTCACATGCACAAATTTGTCCGTAGAGGAAATCAGTTCTGTTTTAATTTGCCAGCCATATTTCAAATCAAAATGGCCGTCATTTCCTTTAATTTGGTCACCATATGGGTAATGGCTGGGGTTTATCATGAAATAGGACCCAGATTAAGTAGAATTGAACACAAAATTACTAAAAAAAACATAGCCAAGTATTGACAACTATCAAAGACCATATTTCATGTCTCTCCATGGTGAATGTAGGTAACCATGGCAACCAATTTCAATAAATGGCGTTGAAAATTCCTTCATCCATCAGAACTCCTCAAGACGATCATTTAGACATGTCACATGCCCATATACCTATGTAAAGGAAATGAATTCTGTTTCAGTGTGCCAGCCATATAGGAAACCCAAAATAGCCACAAAAAGGGAACAAATACTTCATTTTAGTACAAATATAGACATGTGACACCTCAAAATGACCGTCTTGATGAGTGCCCATTGATGCTGACATTGGCAAACACATTCTCACTGACTGATGGGAATGACTGACTTTTGGCATGCTTGCTCAGAGTGATAGAGTTCAAATGCCCCATTGTTAACCATAGAAAAATGGCACACTGCTTTGTCAATAGGGATTTGTTCATGGCAGCCATTTTGGATTTTGGCAAATAACTGAATTTTTCCAAGGGAAAATAGAACACAAAAATGTAGAATTACTAATAAATTCCTTGCATTAACAACAATCGAAGACCACATTTCAATTCCAACCAAGTTGAAAGTTGGTTACCATGGCATAAGATTCTTTAGATGTGGTCGGCAATGTCTTCATCCCTCACAATCCATAGAGGCCATCATTTTGAGATTTCACATGCCCAAATTCGTCTGTAGAGGAAATCAGTTCTGTTTTAATTTGCCAGCCATATTTCAAATCAAAATGGCCGTCATTTCCTTTAATTTGGTCACCATATGGGTAATGGCTGAGGTTTATCATGAAATAGGACCCAGATTGAGTAGAAATGGACACAAAATTACTAAAAAAAAACTAAGCCAAGCATTGACAACTATCAAAGACTATATTTCATGTCTCTCCATGGTGAATGTAGGTAACCATGGCAACCAATTTCAATAAATGGCGTTGAAATATCCTTCATCCATCAGAACTACTCAAGACGATCATTTAGACATGTCACATGCCCATATACCTATGTAAAGGAAATGAATTCTGTTTCAGTGTGCCAGCCATATAGGAAACCCAAAATAGCCAGAAAAAGGGAACAAATACTTCATTTTAGTACAAATATAGACATATGACACCTCAAAATGACCGTCTTGATGAGAACCCATTGATGCTGACATTGGCAAACACATTCTCACTGACTGGTGGGAATGACTGACTTTTGGCATGCTTGCTCGGAGTGATAGAGTTCAAATGCCCCATTGTTAACCATAGAAAAATGGCACCCTGCTTTGTCAATAGGGATTTGTTCATGGCAGCCATTTTGGATTTTGGCAAATAACTGAATTTTTCAAAGGGAAAATAGAACACAAAAATGTAGAATTACTAATGAATTCCTTGCATTAACAACAATCCAAGACCACATTTCAATTCCAACCAAGTTGAAAGTTGGTAACCATGGCAACAGATTCTTTAGATGTGGTGGGCAATGTCTTCATCCCTCACAATCCATAGAGGCCATCATTCTGAGATTTCACATGCACAAATTTGTCCGTAGAGGAAATCAGTTCTGTTTTAATTTGCCAGCCATATTTCAAATCAAAATGGCCGTCATTTCCTTTAATTTGGTCACCATATGGGTAATGGCTGGGGTTTATCATGAAATAGGACCCAGATTAAGTAGAATTGAACACAAAATTACTAAAAAAAACATAGCCAAGTATTGACAACTATCAAAGACCATATTTCATGTCTCTCCATGGTGAATGTAGGTAACCATGGCAACCAATTTCAATGAATGGCGTTGAAAATTCCTTCATCCATCAGAACTCCTCAAGACGATCATTTAGACATGTCACATGCCCATATACCTATGTAAAGGAAATGAATTCTGTTTCAGTGTGCCAGCCATATAGGAAACCCAAAATAGCCACAAAAAGGGAACAAATACTTCATTTTAGTACAAATATAGACATGTGACACCTCAAAATGACCGTCTTGATGAGTGCCCATTGATGCTGACATTGGCAAACACATTCTCACTGACTGGTGGGAATGACTGACTTTTGGCATGCTTGCTCAGAGTGATAGAGTTCAAATGCCCCATTGTTAACCATAGAAAAATGGCACCCTGCTTTGTCAATAGGGATTTGTTCATGGCAGCCATTTTGGATTTTGGCAAATAACTGAATTTTTCTAAGGGAAAATAGAACACAAAAATATAGAATTACTAATGAATTCCTTGCATTACCAACAATCGAAGACCACATTTCAATTCCAACCAAGTTGAAAGTTGGTAACCATGGCAACAGATTCTTTAGATGTGGTGGGCAATGTCTTCATCCCTCACAATCCATAGAGGCCATCATTTTGAGATTTCACATGCACAAATTTGTCTGTAGAGGAAATCAGTTCTGTTATAATTTGCCCGCCATATTTCAAATTAAAATGGCCGTCATTTCCTTTAATTTGGTCACCATATGGGTAATGGCTGAGGTTTATCATGAAATAGGACCCAGATTGAGTAGAAATTGACACAAAATTACTAAAAAAACATAGCCAAGCATTGACAACTATCAAAGACCATATTTCATGTCTCTCCATGGTGAATGTAGGTAACCATGGCAACCAATTTCAATAAATGGCGTTGAAAATTCCTTCATCCATCAGAACTACTCAAGACGATCATTTAGACATGTCACATGCCCATATACCTATGTAAAGGAAATGAATTCTGTTTCAGTGTGCCAGCCATATAGAAAACCCAAAATAGCCACAAAAAGGGAACAAATACTTCATTTTAGTACAAATATAGACATGTGACACCTCAAAATGACCGTCTTGATGAGTGCCCATTGATGCTGACATTGGCAAACACATTCTCACTGACTGGTGGGAATGACTGACTTTTGGCATGCTTGCTCAGAGTGATAGAGTTCAAATGCCCCATTGTTAACCATAGAAAAATGGCACCCTGCTTTGTCAATAGGGATTTTTTCATGGCAGCCATTTTGGATTTTGGCAAATAGCTGAATTTTTCCAAGGGAAAAAAGAACACAAAAATGTAGAATTACTAATGAATTCCTTGCATTAACAACAATCGAAGACCACATTTCAATTCCAACCAAGTTGAAAGTTGGTAACCATGGCAACAGATTCTTTAGATGTGGTGGGCAATGTCTTCATCCCTCACAATCCATAGAGGCCATCATTCTGAGATTTCACATGCACAAATTTGTCCGTAGAGGAAATCAGTTCTGTTTTAATTTGCCAACCATATTTCAAATCAAAAGGGCCGTCATTTCTTTTAATTTGGTCACCATATGGGTAATGGCTGAGGTTTATCATGAAATAGGACCCAGATTGAGTAGAAATGGACACAAAATTACTAAAAAAAACATAGCCAAGCATTGACAACTATCAAAGACCATATTTCATGTCTCTCCATGGTGAATGAAGGTAACCATGGCAACCAATTACAATAAATGGCGTTGAAAATTCCTTCATCCATCAGAACACCTCAAGACGATCATTTAGACATGTCACATGCCCATATACCTATGTAAAGGAAATGAATTCTGTTTCAGTGTGCCAGCCATATAGGAAACCCAAAATAGCCACAAAAAGGGAACAAATACTTCATTTTAGTACAAATATAGACATGTGACACCTCAAAATGACCGTCTTGATGAGTGCCCATTGATGCTGACATCTGCAAACACATTCTCACTGACTGGTGGGAATGACTGACTTTTGGCATGCTTGCTCAGAGTGATAGAGTTCAAATGCCCCATTGTTAACCATAGAAAAATGGCATCCTGCTTTGTCAATAGGGATTTTTACATGGCAGCCATTTTGGATTTTGGCAAATAACTGAATTTTTCTAAGGGAAAATAGAACACAAAAATATAGAATTACTAATGAATTCCTTGCATTAACAACAATCGAAGACCACATTTCAATTCCAACCAAGTTGAAAGTTGGTAACCATGGCAACAGATTCTTTAGATGTGGTGGGCAATGTCTTCATCCCTCACAATCCATAGAGGCCATCATTTTGAGATTTCACATGCACAAATTTGTCTGTAGAGGAAATCAGTTCTGTTTTAATTTGCCAGCCATATTTCAAATCAAAATGGCCGTCATTTCCTTTAATTTGGTCACCATATGGGTAATGGCTGAGGTTTATCATGAAATAGGACCCAGATTGAGTAGAATTGAACACAAAATTACTAAAAAAAACATAGCCAAGCATTGACAACTATCAAAGACCATATTTCATGTCTCTCCATGGTGAATGTAGGTAACCATGGCAACCAATTTCAATAAATGGCGTTGAAAATTCCTTCATCCATCAGAACTACTCAAGACGATCATTTAGACATGTCACATGCCCATATACCTATGTAAAGGAAATGAATTCTGTTTCAGTGTGCCAGCCATATAGGAAACCCAAAATAGCCACAAAAAGGGAACAAATACTTCATTTTAGTACAAATATAGACATGTGACACCTCAAAATGACCGTCTTGATGAGTGCCCATTGATGCTGACATTGGCAAACACATTCTCACTGACTGGTGGGAATGACTGACTTTTGGCATGCTTGCTCAGAGTGATAGAGTTCAAATGCCCCATTGTTAACCATAGAAAAATGGCACCCTGCTTTGTCAATAGGGATTTTTTCATGGCAGCCATTTTGGATTTTGGCAAATAGCTGAATTTTTCCAAGGGAAAAAAGAACACAAAAATGTAGAATTACTAATGAATTCCTTGCATTAACAACAATCGAAGACCACATTTCAATTCCAACCAAGTTGAAAGTTGGTAACCATGGCAACAGATTCTTTAGATGTGGTGGGCAATGTCTTCATCCCTCACAATCCATAGAGGCCATCATTCTGAGATTTCACATGCACAAATTTGTCCGTAGAGGAAATCAGTTCTGTTTTAATTTGCCAACCATATTTCAAATCAAAATGCCCGTCATTTCTTTTAATTTGGTCACCATATGGGTAATGGCTGAGGTTTATCATGAAATAGGACCCAGATTGAGTAGAAATGGACACAAAATTACTAAAAAAAACATAGCCAAGCATTGACAACTATCAAAGACCATATTTCATGTCTCTCCATGGTGAATGAAGGTAACCATGGCAACCAATTACAATAAATGGCGTTGAAAATTCCTTCATCCATCAGAACACCTCAAGACGATCATTTAGACATGTCACATGCCCATATACCTATGTAAAGGAAATGAATTCTGTTTCAGTGTGCCAGCCATATAGGAAACCCAAAATAGCCACAAAAAGGGAACAAATACTTCATTTTAGTACAAATATAGACATGTGACACCTCAAAATGACCGTCTTGATGAGTGCCCATTGATGCTGACATCTGCAAACACATTCTCACTGACTGGTGGGAATGACTGACTTTTGGCATGCTTGCTCAGAGTGATAGAGTTCAAATGCCCCATTGTTAACCATAGAAAAATGGCATCCTGCTTTGTCAATAGGGATTTTTACATGGCAGCCATTTTGGATTTTGGCAAATAACTGAATTTTTCTAAGGGAAAATAGAACACAAAAATATAGAATTACTAATGAATTCCTTGCATTAACAACAATCGAAGACCACATTTCAATTCCAACCAAGTTGAAAGTTGGTAACCATGGCAACAGATTCTTTAGATGTGGTGGGCAATGTCTTCATCCCTCACAATCCATAGAGGCCATCATTTTGAGATTTCACATGCACAAATTTGTCTGTAGAGGAAATCAGTTCTGTTTTAATTTGCCAGCCATATTTCAAATCAAAATGGCCGTCATTTCCTTTAATTTGGTCACCATATGGGTAATGGCTGAGGTTTATCATGAAATAGGACCCAGATTGAGTAGAATTGAACACAAAATTACTAAAAAAAACATAGCCAAGCATTGACAACTATCAAAGACCATATTTCATGTCTCTCCATGGTGAATGTAGGTAACCATGGCAACCAATTTCAATAAATGGCGTTGAAAATTCCTTCATCCATCAGAACTACTCAAGACGATCATTTAGACATGTCACATGCCCATATACCTATGTAAAGGAAATGAATTCTGTTTCAGTGTGCCAGCCATATAGGAAACCCAAAATAGCCACAAAAAGGGAACAAATACTTCATTTTAGTACAAATATAGACATGTGACACCTCAAAATGACCGTCTTGATGAGTGCCCATTGATGCTGACATCTGCAAACACATTCTCACTGACTGGTGGGAATGACTGACTTTTGGCATGCTTGCTCAGAGTGATAGAGTTCAAATGCCCCATTGTTAACCATAGAAAAATGGCATCCTGCTTTGTCAATAGGGATTTTTACATGGCAGCCATTTTGGATTTTGGCAAATAACTGAATTTTTCTAAGGGAAAATAGAACACAAAAATATAGAATTACTAATGAATTCCTTGCATTAACAACAATCGAAGACCACATTTCAATTCCAACCAAGTTGAAAGTTGGTAACCATGGCAACAGATTCTTTAGATGTGGTCGGCAATGTCTTCATCCCTCACAATCCATAGAGGCCATCATTTTGAGATTTCACATGCACAAATTTGTCTGTAGAGGAAATCAGTTCTGTTTTAATTTGCCAGCCATATTTCAAATCAAAATGGCCGTCATTTCCTTTAATTTGGTCACCATATGGGTAATGGCTGAGGTTTATCATGAAATAGGACCCAGATTGAGTAGAATTGAACACAAAATTACTAAAAAAAACATAGCCAAGCATTGACAACTATCAAAGACCATATTTCATGTCTCTCCATGGTGAATGTAGGTAACCATGGCAACTAATTTCAATAAATGGCGTTGAAAATTCCTTCATCCATCAGAACTCCTCAAGACGATCATTTAGACATGTCACATGCCCATATACCTATGTAAAGGAAATAAATTCTGTTTCAGTGTGCCAGCCATATAGGAAACCCAAAATAGCCACAAAAAGGGAACAAATACTTCATTTTAGTACAAATATAGACATGTGACACCTCAAAATGACCGTCTTGATGAGTGCCCATTGATGCTGACATTGGCAAACACATTCTCACTGACTGGTGGGAATGACTGACTTTTGGCATGCTTGCTCGGAGTGATAGAGTTAAATGCCCCATTGTTAACCATAGAAAAATGGCACCCTGCTTTGTCAATAGGGATTTGTTCATGGCAGCCATTTTGGATTTTGGCAAATAACTGAATTTTTCAAAGGGAAAATAGAACACAAAAATGTAGAATTACTAATGAATTCCTTGCATTAACAACAATCCAAGACCACATTTCAATTCCAACCAAGTTGAAAGTTGGTAACCATGGCAACAGATTCTTTAGATGTGGTCGGCAATGTCTTCATCCCTCACAATCCATAGAGGCCATCATTCTGAGATTTCACATGCACAAATTTGTCCGTAGAGGAAATCAGTTCTGTTTTAATTTGCCAGCCATATTTCAAATCAAAATGGCCGTCATTTCCTTTAATTTGGTCACCATATGGGTAATGGCTGGGGTTTATCATGAAATAGGACCCAGATTAAGTAGAATTGAACACAAAATTACTAAAAAAAACATAGCCAAGTATTGACAACTATCAAAGACCATATTTCATGTCTCTCCATGGTGAATGTAGGTAACCATGGCAACCAATTTCAATAAATGGCGTTGAAAATTCCTTCATCCATCAGAACTCCTCAAGACGATCATTTAGACATGTCACATGCCCATATACCTATGTAAAGGAAATGAATTCTGTTTCAGTGTGCCAGCCATATAGGAAACCCAAAATAGCCACAAAAAGGGAACAAATACTTCATTTTAGTACAAATATAGACATGTGACACCTCAAAATGACCGTCTTGATGAGTGCCCATTGATGCTGACATTGGCAAACACATTCTCACTGACTGGTGGGAATGACTGACTTTTGGCATGCTTGCTCAGAGTGATAGAGTTCAAATGCCCCATTGTTAACCATAGAAAAATGGCACCCTGCTTTGTCAATAGGGATTTGTTCATGGCAGCCATTTTGGATTTTGGCAAATAACTGAATTTTTCCAAGGGAAAATAGAACACAAAAATGTAGAATTACTAATAAATTCATTGCATTAACAACAATCGAAGACCACATTTCAATTCAAACCAAGTTGAAAGTTGGTTACCATGGCATAAGATTCTTTAGATGTGGTCGGCAATGTCTTCATCCCTCACAATCCATAGAGGCCATCATTTTGAGATTTCACATGCACAAATTTATCTGTAGAGGAAATCAGTTCTGTTTTAATTTGCCCGCCATATTTCAAATCAAAATGGCCGTCATTTCCTTTAATTTGGTCACCATATGGGTAATGGCTGAGGTTTATCATGAAATAGGACCCAGATTGAGTAGAAATGGACACAAAATTACTAAAAAAAAACTAAGCCAAGCATTGACAACTATCAAAGACTATATTTCATGTCTCTCCATGGTGAATGTAGGTAACCATGGCAACCAATTTCAATAAATGGCGTTGAAAATTCCTTCATCCATCAGAACTCCTCAAGACGATCATTTAGACATGTCACATGCCCATATACCTATGTAAAGGAAATGAATTCTGTTTCAGTGTGCCAGCCATATAGGAAACCCAAAATAGCCACAAAAAGGGAACAAATACTTCATTTTAGTACAAATATAGACATGTGACACCTCAAAATGACCGTCTTGATGAGTGCCCATTGATGCTGACATTGGCAAACACATTCTCACTGACTGGTGGGAATGACTGACTTTTGGCATGCTTGCTCAGAGTGATAGAGTTCAAATGCCCCATTGTTAACCATAGAAAAATGGCACCCTGCTTTGTCAATAGGGATTTGTTCATGGCAGCCATTTTGGATTTTGGCAAATAACTGAATTTTTCCAAGGGAAAATAGAACACAAAAATGTAGAATTACTAATAAATTCATTGCATTAACAACAATCGAAGACCACATTTCAATTCCAACCAAGTTGAAAGTTGGTTACCATGGCATAAGATTCTTTAGATGTGGTCGGCAATGTCTTCATCCCTCACAATCCATAGAGGCCATCATTTTGAGATTTCACATGCACAAATTTATCTGTAGTGGAAATCAGTTCTGTTTTAATTTGCCCGCCATATTTCAAATCAAAATGGCCGTCATTTCCTTTAATTTGGTCACCATATGGGTAATGGCTGAGGTTTATCATGAAATAGGACCCAGATTGAGTAGAAATGGACACAAAATTACTAAAAAAAAACTAAGCCAAGCATTGACAACTATCAAAGACCATATTTCATGTCTCTCCATGGTGAATGTAGGTAACCATGGCAACCAATTTCAATAAATGGCGTTGAAATATCCTTCATCCATCAGAACTACTCAAGACGATCATTTAGACATGTCACATGCCCATATACCCTTGTAAAGGAAATAAATTCTGTTTCAGTGTGCCAGCCATATAGGAAACCCAAAATAGCCACAAAAAGGGAACAAATACTTCATTTTAGTACAAATATAGACATGTGACACCTCAAAATGACCGTCTTGATGAGTACCCATTGATGCTGACATTGGCAAACACATTCTCACTGACTGATGGGAATGACTGACTTTTGGCATGCTTGCTCAGAGTGATAGAGTTCAAATGCCCCATTGTTAACCATAGAAAAATGGCACCCTGCTTTGTCAATAGGGATTTGTTCATGGCAGCCATTTTGGATTTTGGCAAATAACTGAATTTTTCCAAGGGAAAATAGAACACAAAAATGTAGAATTACTAATGAATTCCTTGCATTAACAACAATCCAAGACCACATTTCAATTCCAACCAAGTTGAAAGTTGGTAACCATGGCAACAGATTCTTTAGATGTGGTCGGCAATGTCTTCATCCCTCACAATCCATAGAGGCCATCATTCTGAGATTTCACATGCACAAATTTGTCCGTAGAGGAAATCAGTTCTGTTTTAATTTGCCAGCCATATTTCAAATCAAAATGGCCGTCATTTCCTTTAATTTGGTCACCATATAGGTAATGGCTGGGGTTTATCATGAAATAGGACCCAGATTAAGTAGAATTGAACACAAAATTACTAAAAAAAACATAGCCAAGTATTGACAACTATCAAAGACCATATTTCATGTCTCTCCATGGTGAATGTAGGTAACCATGGCAACCAATTTCAATAAATGGCGTTGAAAATTCCTTCATCCATCAGAACTCCTCAAGACGATCATTTAGACATGTCACATGCCCATATACCTATGTAAAGGAAATGAATTCTGTTTCAGTGTGCCAGCCATATAGGAAACCCAAAATAGCCACAAAAAGGGAACAAATACTTCATTTTAGTACAAATATAGACATGTGACACCTCAAAATGACCGTCTTGATGAGTGCCCATTGATGCTGACATTGGCAAACACATTCTCACTGACTGGTGGGAATGACTGACTTTTGGCATGCTTGCTCAGAGTGATAGAGTTCAAATGCCCCATTGTTAACCATAGAAAAATGGCACCCTGCTTTGTCAATAGGGATTTTTTCATGGCAGCCATTTTGGATTTTGGCAAATAACTGAATTTTTCCAAGGGAAAATAGAACACAAAAATGTAGAATTACTAATAAATTCATTGCATTAACAACAATCGAAGACCACATTTCAATTCAAACCAAGTTGAAAGTTGGTTACCATGGCATAAGATTCTTTAGATGTGGTCGGCAATGTCTTCATCCCTCACAATCCATAGAGGCCATCATTTTGAGATTTCACATGCACAAATTTATCTGTAGAGGAAATCAGTTCTGTTTTAATTTGCCCGCCATATTTCAAATCAAAATGGCCGTCATTTCCTTTAATTTGGTCACCATATGGGTAATGGCTGAGGTTTATCATGAAATAGGACCCAGATTGAGTAGAAATGGACACAAAATTACTAAAAAAAAACTAAACCAAGCATTGACAACTATCAAAGACTATATTTCATGTCTCTCCATGGTGAATGTAGGTAACCATGGCAACCAATTTCAATAAATGGCGTTGAAAATTCCTTCATCCATCAGAACTCCTCAAGACGATCATTTAGACATGTCACATGCCCATATACCTATGTAAAGGAAATGAATTCTGTTTCAGTGTGCCAGCCATATAGGAAACCCAAAATAGCCACAAAAAGGGAACAAATACTTCATTTTAGTACAAATATAGACATGTGACACCTCAAAATGACCGTCTTGATGAGTGCCCATTGATGCTGACATTGGCAAACACATTCTCACTGACTGGTGGGAATGACTGACTTTTGGCATGCTTGCTCAGAGTGATAGAGTTCAAATGCCCCATTGTTAACCATAGAAAAATGGCACCCTGCTTTGTCAATAGGGATTTGTTCATGGCAGCCATTTTGGATTTTGGCAAATAACTGAATTTTTCCAAGGGAAAATAGAACACAAAAATGTAGAATTACTAATAAATTCATTGCATTAACAACAATCGAAGACCACATTTCAATTCCAACCAAGTTGAAAGTTGGTTACCATGGCATAAGATTCTTTAGATGTGGTCGGCAATGTCTTCATCCCTCACAATCCATAGAGGCCATCATTTTGAGATTTCACATGCACAAATTTATCTGTAGTGGAAATCAGTTCTGTTTTAATTTGCCCGCCATATTTCAAATCAAAATGGCCGTCATTTCCTTTAATTTGGTCACCATATGGGTAATGGCTGAGGTTTATCATGAAATAGGACCCAGATTGAGTAGAAATGGACACAAAATTACTAAAAAAAAACTAAGCCAAGCATTGACAACTATCAAAGACCATATTTCATGTCTCTCCATGGTGAATGTAGGTAACCATGGCAACCAATTTCAATAAATGGCGTTGAAATATCCTTCATCCATCAGAACTACTCAAGACGATCATTTAGACATGTCACATGCCCATATACCCTTGTAAAGGAAATAAATTCTGTTTCAGTGTGCCAGCCATATAGGAAACCCAAAATAGCCACAAAAAGGGAACAAATACTTCATTTTAGTACAAATATAGACATGTGACACCTCAAAATGACCGTCTTGATGAGTACCCATTGATGCTGACATTGGCAAACACATTCTCACTGACTGATGGGAATGACTGACTTTTGGCATGCTTGCTCAGAGTGATAGAGTTCAAATGCCCCATTGTTAACCATAGAAAAATGGCACCCTGCTTTGTCAATAGGGATTTGTTCATGGCAGCCATTTTGGATTTTGGCAAATAACTGAATTTTTCAAAGGGAAAATAGAACACAAAAATGTAGAATTACTAATGAATTCCTTGCATTAACAACAATCCAAGACCACATTTCAATTCCAACCAAGTTGAAAGTTGGTAACCATGGCAACAGATTCTTTAGATGTGGAGGGCAATGTCTTCATCCCTCACAATCCATAGAGGCCATCATTCTGAGATTTCACATGCACAAATTTGTCCGTAGAGGAAATCAGTTCTGTTTTAATTTGCCAGCCATATTACAAATCAAAATGGCCGTCATTTCCTTTAATTTGGTCACCATATGGGTAATGGCTGGGGTTTATCATGAAATAGGACCCAGATTAAGTAGAATTGAACACAAAATTACTAAAAAAAACATAGCCAAGTATTGACAACTATCAAAGACCATATTTCATGTCTCTCCATGGTGAATGTAGGTAACCATGGCAACCAATTTCAATAAATGGCGTTGAAAATTCCTTCATCCATCAGAACTCCTCAAGACGATCATTTAGACATGTCACATGCCCATATACCTATGTAAAGGAAATGAATTCTGTTTCAGTGTGCCAGCCATATAGGAAACCCAAAATAGCCACAAAAAGGGAACAAATACTTCATTTTAGTACAAATATAGACATGTGACACCTCAAAATGACCGTCTTGATGAGTGCCCATTGATGCTGACATTGGCAAACACATTCTCACTGACTGGTGGGAATGACTGACTTTTGGCATGCTTGCTCAGAGTGATAGAGTTCAAATGCCCCATTGTTAACCATAGAAAAATGGCACCCTGCTTTGTCAATAGGGATTTTTTCATGGCAGCCATTTTGGATTTTGGCAAATAACTGAATTTTTCTAAGGGAAAATAGAACACAAAAATATAGAATTACTAATGAATTCCTTGCATTACCAACAATCGAAGACCACATTTCAATTCCAACCAAGTTGAAAGTTGGTAACCATGGCAACAGATTCTTTAGATGTGGTGGGCAATGTCTTCATCCCTCACAATCCATAGAGGCCATCATTTTGAGATTTCACATGCACAAATTTGTCTGTAGAGGAAATCAGTTCTGTTATAATTTGCCCGCCATATTTCAAATTAAAATGGCCGTCATTTCCTTTAATTTGGTCACCATATGGGTAATGGCTGAGGTTTATCATGAAATAGGACCCAGATTGAGTAGAAATTGACACAAAATTACTAAAAAAACATAGCCAAGCATTGACAACTATCAAAGACCATATTTCATGTCTCTCCATGGTGAATGTAGGTAACCATGGCAACCAATTTCAATAAATGGCGTTGAAAATTCCTTCATCCATCAGAACTACTCAAGACGATCATTTAGACATGTCACATGCCCATATACCTATGTAAAGGAAATGAATTCTGTTTCAGTGTGCCAGCCATATAGAAAACCCAAAATAGCCACAAAAAGGGAACAAATACTTCATTTTAGTACAAATATAGACATGTGACACCTCAAAATGACCGTCTTGATGAGTGCCCATTGATGCTGACATTGGCAAACACATTCTCACTGACTGGTGGGAATGACTGACTTTTGGCATGCTTGCTCAGAGTGATAGAGTTCAAATGCCCCATTGTTAACCATAGAAAAATGGCACCCTGCTTTGTCAATAGGGATTTTTTCATGGCAGCCATTTTGGATTTTGGCAAATAGCTGAATTTTTCCAAGGGAAAAAAGAACACAAAAATGTAGAATTACTAATGAATTCCTTGCATTAACAACAATCGAAGACCACATTTCAATTCCAACCAAGTTGAAAGTTGGTAACCATGGCAACAGATTCTTTAGATGTGGTGGGCAATGTCTTCATCCCTCACAATCCATAGAGGCCATCATTCTGAGATTTCACATGCACAAATTTGTCCGTAGAGGAAATCAGTTCTGTTTTAATTTGCCAACCATATTTCAAATCAAAAGGGCCGTCATTTCCTTTAATTTGGTCACCATATGGGTAATGGCTGAGGTTTATCATGAAATAGGACCCAGATTGAGTAGAAATGGACACAAAATTACTAAAAAAAACATAGCCAAGCATTGACAACTATCAAAGACCATATTTCATGTCTCTCCATGGTGAATGAAGGTAACCATGGCAACCAATTACAATAAATGGCGTTGAAAATTCCTTCATCCATCAGAACACCTCAAGACGATCATTTAGACATGTCACATGCCCATATACCTATGTAAAGGAAATGAATTCTGTTTCAGTGTGCCAGCCATATAGGAAACCCAAAATAGCCACAAAAAGGGAACAAATACTTCATTTTAGTACAAATATAGACATGTGACACCTCAAAATGACCGTCTTGATGAGTGCCCATTGATGCTGACATCTGCAAACACATTCTCACTGACTGGTGGGAATGACTGACTTTTGGCATGCTTGCTCAGAGTGATAGAGTTCAAATGCCCCATTGTTAACCATAGAAAAATGGCATCCTGCTTTGTCAATAGGGATTTTTACATGGCAGCCATTTTGGATTTTGGCAAATAACTGAATTTTTCTAAGGGAAAATAGAACACAAAAATATAGAATTACTAATGAATTCCTTGCATTAACAACAATCGAAGACCACATTTCAATTCCAACCAAGTTGAAAGTTGGTAACCATGGCAACAGATTCTTTAGATGTGGTGGGCAATGTCTTCATCCCTCACAATCCATAGAGGCCATCATTCTGAGATTTCACATGCACAAATTTGTCCGTAGAGGAAATCAGTTCTGTTTTAATTTGCCAGCCATATTTCAAATCAAAATGCCCGTCATTTCCTTTAATTTGGTCACCATATGGGTAATGGCTGAGGTTTATCATGAAATAGGACCCAGATTAAGTAGAATTGAACAGAAAATTACTAAAAAAAACATAGCCAAGTATTGACAACTATCAAAGACCATATTTCATGTCTCTCCATGGTGAATGTAGGTAACCATGGCAACCAATTTCAATAAATGGCGTTGAAAATTCCTTCATCCATCAGAACTCCTCAAGACGATCATTTAGACATGTCACATGCCCATATACCTATGTAAAGGAAATGAATTCTGTTTTAGTGTGCCAGCCATATAGAAAACCCAAAATAGCCACAAAAAGGGAACAAATACTTCATTTTAGTACAAATATAGACATGTGACACCTCAAAATGACCGTCTTGATGAGTGCCCATTGATGCTGACATTGGCAAACACATTCTCACTGACTGATGGGAATGACTGACTTTTGGCATGCTTGCTCAGAGTGATAGAGTTCAAATGCCCCATTGTTAACCATAGAAAAATGGCACACTGCTTTGTCAATAGGGATTTGTTCATGGCAGCCATTTTGGATTTTGGCAAATAACTGAATTTTTCCAAGGGAAAATAGAACACAAAAATGTAGAATTACTAATAAATTCCTTGCATTAACAACAATCGAAGACCACATTTCAATTCCAACCAAGTTGAAAGTTGGTTACCATGGCATAAGATTCTTTAGATGTGGTCGGCAATGTCTTCATCCCTCACAATCCATAGAGGCCATCATTCTGAGATTTCACATGCCCAAATTCGTCTGTAGAGGAAATCAGTTCTGTTTTAATTTGCCAGCCATATTTCAAATCAAAATGGCCGTCATTTCCTTTAATTTGGTCACCATATGGGTAATGGCTGAGGTTTATCATGAAATAGGACCCAGATTGAGTAAAATTGAACACAAAATTACTAAAAAAAACATAGCCAAGCCTTGACAACTATCAAAGACCATATTTCATGTCTCTCCATGGTGAATGTAGGTAACCATGGCAACCAATTTCAATAAATGGCGTTGAAATATCCTTAATCCATCAGAACTACTCAAGACGATCATTTAGACATGTCACATGCCCATATACCTATGTAAAGGAAATGAATTCTGTTTCAGTGTGCCAGCCATATAGGAAACCCAAAATAGCCAGAAAAAGGGAACAAATACTTCATTTTAGTACAAATATAGACATATGACACCTCAAAATGACCGTCTTGATGAGTACCCATTGATGCTGACATTGGCAAACACATTCTCACTGACTGGTGGGAATGACTGACTTTTGGCATGCTTGCTCAGAGTGATAGAGTTCAAATGCCCCATTGTTAACCATAGAAAAATGGCACCCTGCTTTGTCAATAGGGATTTGTTCATGGCAGCCATTTTGGATTTTGGCAAATAACTGAATTTTTCAAAGGGAAAATAGAACACAAAAATGTAGAATTACTAATGAATTCCTTACATTAACAACAATCCAAAGCCACATTTCAATTCCAACCAAGTTGAAAGTTGGTAACCATGGCAACAGATTCTTTAGATGTGGTCGGCAATGTCTTCATCCCTCACAATCCATAGAGGCCATCATTTTGAGATTTCACATGCACAAATTTGTCTGTAGAGGAAATCAGTTCTGTTATAATTTGCCCGCCATATTTCAAATTAAAATGGCTGTCATTTCCTTTAATTTGGTCACCATATGGGTAATGGCTGAGGTTTATCATGAAATAGGACCCAGATTAAGTAGAATTGAACACAAAATTACTAAAAAAAACATAGCCAAGTATTGACAACTATCAAAGACCATATTTCATGTCTCTCCATGGTGAATGTAGGTAACCATGGCAACCAATTTCAATAAATGGCGTTGAAAATTCCTTCATCCATCAGAACACCTCAAGGCGATCATTTAGACATGTCACATGCCCATATACCTATGAAAAGGAAATGAATTCTGTTTCAGTGTGCCAGCCATATAGAAAACCCAAAATAGCCACAAAAAGGGAACAAATACTTCATTTTAGTACAAATATAGACATGTGACACCTCAAAATGACCGTCTTGATGAGTGCCCATTGATGCTGACATTGGCAAACACATTCTCACTGACTGGTGGGAATGACTGACTTTTGGCATGCTTGCTCAGAGTGATAGAGTTCAATTGCCCCATTGTTAACCATAGAAAAATGGCACCCTGCTTTGTCAATAGGGATTTTTTCATGGCAGCCATTTTGGATTTTGGCAAATAACTGAATTTTTCTAAGCGAAAATAGAACATAAAAATATAGAATTACTAATGAATTCCTAGCATTAACAATAATCAAAGACCACATTTCAATTCCAACCAAGTTGAAAGTTGGTAACCATGGCAACAGATTCTTTAGATGTGGTCGGCAATGTCTTCATCCCTCACAATCCATAGAGGCCATCATTTTGAGATTTCACATACACAAATTTGTCTGTAGAGGAAATCAGTTCTGTTATAATTTGCCCGCCATATTTCAAATTAAAATGGCTGTCATTTCCTTTAATTTGGTCACCATATGGGTAATGGCTGAGGTTTATCATGAAATAGGACCCAGATTAAGTAGAATTGAACACAAAATTACTAAAAAAAACATAGCCAAGTATTGACAACTATCAAAGACCATATTTCATGTCTCTCCATGGTGAATGTAGGTAACCATGGCAACCAATTTCAATAAATGGCGTTGAAAATTCCTTCATCCATCAGAACACCTCAAGGCGATCATTTAGACATGTCACATGCCCATATACCTATGAAAAGGAAATGAATTCTGTTTCAGTGTGCCAGCCATATAGAAAACCCAAAATAGCCACAAAAAGGGAACAAATACTTCATTTTAGTACAAATATAGACATGTGACACCTCAAAATGACCGTCTTGATGAGTGCCCATTGATGCTGACATTGGCAAACACATTCTCACTGACTGGTGGGAATGACTGACTTTTGGCATGCTTGCTCAGAGTGATAGAGTTCAATTGCCCCATTGTTAACCATAGAAAAATGGCACCCTGCTTTGTCAATAGGGATTTTTTCATGGCAGCCATTTTGGATTTTGGCAAATAACTGAATTTTTCTAAGCGAAAATAGAACATAAAAATATAGAATTACTAATGAATTCCTAGCATTAACAATAATCAAAGACCACATTTCAATTCCAACCAAGTTGAAAGTTGGTAACCATGGCAACAGATTCTTTAGATGTGGTGGGCAATGTCTTCATCCCTCACAATCCATAGAGGCCATCATTTTGAGATTTCACATGCACAAATTTGTCTGTAGAGGAAATCAGTTCTGTTATAATTTGCCCGCCATATTTCAAATTAAAATGGCCGTCATTTCCTTTAATTTGGTCACCATATGGGTAATGGCTGAGGTTTATCATGAAATAGGACCCAGATTGAGTAGAAATTGACACAAAATTACTAAAAAAACATAGCCAAGCATTGACAACTATCAAAGACCATATTTCATGTCTCTCCATGGTGAATGTAGGTAACCATGGCAACCAATTTCAATAAATGGCGTTGAAAATTCCTTCATCCATCAGAACTACTCAAGACGATCATTTAGACATGTCACATGCCCATATACCTATGTAAAGGAAATGAATTCTGTTTCAGTGTGCCAGCCATATAGAAAACCCAAAATAGCCACAAAAAGGGAACAAATACTTCATTTTAGTACAAATATAGACATGTGACACCTCAAAATGACCGTCTTGATGAGTGCCCATTGATGCTGACATTGGCAAACACATTCTCACTGACTGGTGGGAATGACTGACTTTTGGCATGCTTGCTCAGAGTGATAGAGTTCAAATGCCCCATTGTTAACCATAGAAAAATGGCACCCTGCTTTGTCAATAGGGATTTTTTCATGGCAGCCATTTTGGATTTTGGCAAATAGCTGAATTTTTCCAAGGGAAAAAAGAACACAAAAATGTAGAATTACTAATGAATTCCTTGCATTAACAACAATCGAAGACCACATTTCAATTCCAACCAAGTTGAAAGTTGGTAACCATGGCAACAGATTCTTTAGATGTGGTGGGCAATGTCTTCATCCCTCACAATCCATAGAGGCCATCATTCTGAGATTTCACATGCACAAATTTGTCCGTAGAGGAAATCAGTTCTGTTTTAATTTGCCAACCATATTTCAAATCAAAAGGGCCGTCATTTCCTTTAATTTGGTCACCATATGGGTAATGGCTGAGGTTTATCATGAAATAGGACCCAGATTGAGTAGAAATGGACACAAAATTACTAAAAAAAACATAGCCAAGCATTGACAACTATCAAAGACCATATTTCATGTCTCTCCATGGTGAATGAAGGTAACCATGGCAACCAATTACAATAAATGGCGTTGAAAATTCCTTCATCCATCAGAACACCTCAAGACGATCATTTAGACATGTCACATGCCCATATACCTATGTAAAGGAAATGAATTCTGTTTCAGTGTGCCAGCCATATAGGAAACCCAAAATAGCCACAAAAAGGGAACAAATACTTCATTTTAGTACAAATATAGACATGTGACACCTCAAAATGACCGTCTTGATGAGTGCCCATTGATGCTGACATCTGCAAACACATTCTCACTGACTGGTGGGAATGACTGACTTTTGGCATGCTTGCTCAGAGTGATAGAGTTCAAATGCCCCATTGTTAACCATAGAAAAATGGCATCCTGCTTTGTCAATAGGGATTTTTACATGGCAGCCATTTTGGATTTTGGCAAATAACTGAATTTTTCTAAGGGAAAATAGAACACAAAAATATAGAATTACTAATGAATTCCTTGCATTAACAACAATCGAAGACCACATTTCAATTCCAACCAAGTTGAAAGTTGGTAACCATGGCAACAGATTCTTTAGATGTGGTGGGCAATGTCTTCATCCCTCACAATCCATAGAGGCCATCATTCTGAGATTTCACATGCACAAATTTGTCCGTAGAGGAAATCAGTTCTGTTTTAATTTGCCAGCCATATTTCAAATCAAAATGCCCGTCATTTCCTTTAATTTGGTCACCATATGGGTAATGGCTGAGGTTTATCATGAAATAGGACCCAGATTAAGTAGAATTGAACAGAAAATTACTAAAAAAAACATAGCCAAGTATTGACAACTATCAAAGACCATATTTCATGTCTCTCCATGGTGAATGTAGGTAACCATGGCAACCAATTTCAATAAATGGCGTTGAAAATTCCTTCATCCATCAGAACTCCTCAAGACGATCATTTAGACATGTCACATGCCCATATACCTATGTAAAGGAAATGAATTCTGTTTTAGTGTGCCAGCCATATAGAAAACCCAAAATAGCCACAAAAAGGGAACAAATACTTCATTTTAGTACAAATATAGACATGTGACACCTCAAAATGACCGTCTTGATGAGTGCCCATTGATGCTGACATTGGCAAACACATTCTCACTGACTGATGGGAATGACTGACTTTTGGCATGCTTGCTCAGAGTGATAGAGTTCAAATGCCCCATTGTTAACCATAGAAAAATGGCACACTGCTTTGTCAATAGGGATTTGTTCATGGCAGCCATTTTGGATTTTGGCAAATAACTGAATTTTTCCAAGGGAAAATAGAACACAAAAATGTAGAATTACTAATAAATTCCTTGCATTAACAACAATCGAAGACCACATTTCAATTCCAACCAAGTTGAAAGTTGGTTACCATGGCATAAGATTCTTTAGATGTGGTCGGCAATGTCTTCATCCCTCACAATCCATAGAGGCCATCATTCTGAGATTTCACATGCCCAAATTCGTCTGTAGAGGAAATCAGTTCTGTTTTAATTTGCCAGCCATATTTCAAATCAAAATGGCCGTCATTTCCTTTAATTTGGTCACCATATGGGTAATGGCTGAGGTTTATCATGAAATAGGACCCAGATTGAGTAAAATTGAACACAAAATTACTAAAAAAAACATAGCCAAGCCTTGACAACTATCAAAGACCATATTTCATGTCTCTCCATGGTGAATGTAGGTAACCATGGCAACCAATTTCAATAAATGGCGTTGAAATATCCTTAATCCATCAGAACTACTCAAGACGATCATTTAGACATGTCACATGCCCATATACCTATGTAAAGGAAATGAATTCTGTTTCAGTGTGCCAGCCATATAGGAAACCCAAAATAGCCAGAAAAAGGGAACAAATACTTCATTTTAGTACAAATATAGACATATGACACCTCAAAATGACCGTCTTGATGAGTACCCATTGATGCTGACATTGGCAAACACATTCTCACTGACTGGTGGGAATGACTGACTTTTGGCATGCTTGCTCAGAGTGATAGAGTTCAAATGCCCCATTGTTAACCATAGAAAAATGGCACCCTGCTTTGTCAATAGGGATTTGTTCATGGCAGCCATTTTGGATTTTGGCAAATAACTGAATTTTTCAAAGGGAAAATAGAACACAAAAATGTAGAATTACTAATGAATTCCTTACATTAACAACAATCCAAAGCCACATTTCAATTCCAACCAAGTTGAAAGTTGGTAACCATGGCAACAGATTCTTTAGATGTGGTCGGCAATGTCTTCATCCCTCACAATCCATAGAGGCCATCATTTTGAGATTTCACATGCACAAATTTGTCTGTAGAGGAAATCAGTTCTGTTATAATTTGCCCGCCATATTTCAAATTAAAATGGCTGTCATTTCCTTTAATTTGGTCACCATATGGGTAATGGCTGAGGTTTATCATGAAATAGGACCCAGATTAAGTAGAATTGAACACAAAATTACTAAAAAAAACATAGCCAAGTATTGACAACTATCAAAGACCATATTTCATGTCTCTCCATGGTGAATGTAGGTAACCATGGCAACCAATTTCAATAAATGGCGTTGAAAATTCCTTCATCCATCAGAACACCTCAAGGCGATCATTTAGACATGTCACATGCCCATATACCTATGAAAAGGAAATGAATTCTGTTTCAGTGTGCCAGCCATATAGAAAACCCAAAATAGCCACAAAAAGGGAACAAATACTTCATTTTAGTACAAATATAGACATGTGACACCTCAAAATGACCGTCTTGATGAGTGCCCATTGATGCTGACATTGGCAAACACATTCTCACTGACTGGTGGGAATGACTGACTTTTGGCATGCTTGCTCAGAGTGATAGAGTTCAATTGCCCCATTGTTAACCATAGAAAAATGGCACCCTGCTTTGTCAATAGGGATTTTTTCATGGCAGCCATTTTGGATTTTGGCAAATAACTGAATTTTTCTAAGCGAAAATAGAACATAAAAATATAGAATTACTAATGAATTCCTAGCATTAACAATAATCAAAGACCACATTTCAATTCCAACCAAGTTGAAAGTTGGTAACCATGGCAACAGATTCTTTAGATGTGGTCGGCAATGTCTTCATCCCTCACAATCCATAGAGGCCATCATTTTGAGATTTCACATACACAAATTTGTCTGTAGAGGAAATCAGTTCTGTTATAATTTGCCCGCCATATTTCAAATTAAAATGGCTGTCATTTCCTTTAATTTGGTCACCATATGGGTAATGGCTGAGGTTTATCATGAAATAGGACCCAGATTAAGTAGAATTGAACACAAAATTACTAAAAAAAACATAGCCAAGTATTGACAACTATCAAAGACCATATTTCATGTCTCTCCATGGTGAATGTAGGTAACCATGGCAACCAATTTCAATAAATGGCGTTGAAAATTCCTTCATCCATCAGAACACCTCAAGGCGATCATTTAGACATGTCACATGCCCATATACCTATGAAAAGGAAATGAATTCTGTTTCAGTGTGCCAGCCATATAGAAAACCCAAAATAGCCACAAAAAGGGAACAAATACTTCATTTTAGTACAAATATAGACATGTGACACCTCAAAATGACCGTCTTGATGAGTGCCCATTGATGCTGACATTGGCAAACACATTCTCACTGACTGGTGGGAATGACTGACTTTTGGCATGCTTGCTCAGAGTGATAGAGTTCAATTGCCCCATTGTTAACCATAGAAAAATGGCACCCTGCTTTGTCAATAGGGATTTTTTCATGGCAGCCATTTTGGATTTTGGCAAATAACTGAATTTTTCTAAGCGAAAATAGAACATAAAAATATAGAATTACTAATGAATTCCTAGCATTAACAATAATCAAAGACCACATTTCAATTCCAACCAAGTTGAAAGTTGGTAACCATGGCAACAGATTCTTTAGATGTGGTCGGCAATGTCTTCATCCCTCACAATCCATAGAGGCCATCATTTTGAGATTTCACATGCACAAATTTGTCTGTAGAGGAAATCAGTTCTGTTATAATTTGCCCGCCATATTTCAAATTAAAATGGCCGTCATTTCCTTTAATTTGGTCACCATATGGGTAATGGCTGAGGTTTATCATGAAATAGGACCCAGATTAAGTAGAATTGAACACAAAATTACTAAAAAAAACATAGCCAAGTATTGACAACTATCAAAGACCATATTTCATGTCTCTCCATGGTGAATGTAGGTAACCATGGCAACCAATTTCAATAAATGGCGTTGAAAATTCCTTCATCCATCAGAACTACTCAAGACGATCATTTAGACATGTCACATGCCCATATACCTATGTAAAGGAAATGAATTCTGTTTCAGTGTGCCAGCCATATAGAAAACCCAAAATAGCCACAAAAAGGGAACAAATACTTCATTTTAGTACAAATATAGACATGTGACACCTCAAAATGACCGTCTTGATGAGTGCCCATTGATGCTGACATTGGCAAACACATTCTCACTGACTGGTGGGAATGACTGACTTTTGGCATGCTTGCTCAGAGTGATAGAGTTCAAATGCCCCATTGTTAACCATAGAAAAATGGCACCCTGCTTTGTCAATAGGGATTTGTTCATGGCAGCCATTTTGGATTTTGGCAAATAACTGAATTTTTCCAAGGGAAAATAGAACACAAAAATGTAGAATTACTAATAAATTCCTTGCATTAACAACAATCGAAGACCACATTTCAATTCCAACCAAGTTGAAAGTTGGTTATCATGGCATAAGATTCTTTAGATGTGGTCGGCAATGTCTTCATCCCTCACAATCCATAGAGGCCATCATTTTGAGATTTCACATGCACAAATTTATCTGTAGAGGAAATCAGTTCTGTTTTAATTTGCCCGCCATATTTCAAATCAAAATGGCCGTCATTTCCTTTAATTTGGTCACCATATGGGTAATGGCTGAGGTTTATCATGAAATAGGACCCAGATTAAGTAGAATTGAACACAAAATTACTAAAAAAAACATAGCCAAGCATTGACAACTATCAAAGACCATATTTCATGTCTCTCCATGGTGAATGTAGGTAACCATGGCAACCAATTTCAATAAACGGCGTTGAAAATTCCTTCATCCATCAGAACTCCTCAAGACGATCATTTAGACATGTCACATGCCCAAATACCTATGAAAATGAAATGAATTCTGTTTCAGTGTGCCAGCCATATAGGAAACCCAAAATAGCCAGAAAAAGGGAACAAATACTTCATTTTAGTACAAATATAGACATATGACACCTCAAAATGACCGTCTTGATGAGTACCCATTGATGCTGACATTGGCAAACACATTCTCACTGACTGGTGGGAATGACTGACTTTTGGCATGCTTGCTCAGAGTGATAGAGTTCAAATGCCCCATTGTTAACCATAGAAAAATGGCACCCTGCTTTGTCAATAGGGATTTGTTCATGGCAGCCATTTTGGATTTTGGCAAATAACTGAATTTTTCAAAGGGAAAATAGAACACAAAAATGTAGAATTACTAATGAATTCCTTACATTAACAACAATCCAAAGCCACATTTCAATTCCAACCAAGTTGAAAGTTGGTAACCATGGCAACAGATTCTTTAGATGTGGTCGGCAATGTCTTCATCCCTCACAATCCATAGAGGCCATCATTTTGAGATTTCACATGCACAAATTTGTCTGTAGAGGAAATCAGTTCTGTTATAATTTGCCCGCCATATTTCAAATTAAAATGGCTGTCATTTCCTTTAATTTGGTCACCATATGGGTAATGGCTGAGGTTTATCATGAAATAGGACCCAGATTAAGTAGAATTGAACACAAAATTACTAAAAAAAACATGGCCAAGTATTGACAACTATCAAAGACCATATTTCATGTCTCTCCATGGTGAATGTAGGTAACCATGGCAACCAATTTCAATAAATGGCGTTGAAAATTCCTTCATCCATCAGAACACCTCAAGGCGATCATTTAGACATGTCACATGCCCATATACCTATGAAAAGGAAATGAATTCTGTTTCAGTGTGCCAGCCATATAGAAAACCCAAAATAGCCACAAAAAGGGAACAAATACTTCATTTTAGTACAAATATAGACATGTGACACCTCAAAATGACCGTCTTGATGAGTGCCCATTGATGCTGACATTGGCAAACACATTCTCACTGACTGGTGGGAATGACTGACTTTTGGCATGCTTGCTCAGAGTGATAGAGTTCAATTGCCCCATTGTTAACCATAGAAAAATGGCACCCTGCTTTGTCAATAGGGATTTTTTCATGGCAGCCATTTTGGATTTTGGCAAATAACTGAATTTTTCTAAGCGAAAATAGAACATAAAAATATAGAATTACTAATGAATTCCTAGCATTAACAATAATCAAAGACCACATTTCAATTCCAACCAAGTTGAAAGTTGGTAACCATGGCAACAGATTCTTTAGATGTGGTCGGCAATGTCTTCATCCCTCACAATCCATAGAGGCCATCATTTTGAGATTTCACATGCACAAATTTGTCTGTAGAGGAAATCAGTTCTGTTATAATTTGCCCGCCATATTTCAAATTAAAATGGCTGTCATTTCCTTTAATTTGGTCACCATATGGGTAATGGCTGAGGTTTATCATGAAATAGGACCCAGATTAAGTAGAATTGAACACAAAATTACTAAAAAAAACATAGCCAAGTATTGACAACTATCAAAGACCATATTTCATGTCTCTCCATGGTGAATGTAGGTAACCATGGCAACCAATTTCAATAAATGGCGTTGAAAATTCCTTCATCCATCAGAACACCTCAAGGCGATCATTTAGACATGTCACATGCCCATATACCTATGAAAAGGAAATGAATTCTGTTTCAGTGTGCCAGCCATATAGAAAACCCAAAATAGCCACAAAAAGGGAACAAATACTTCATTTTAGTACAAATATAGACATGTGACACCTCAAAATGACCGTCTTGATGAGTGCCCATTGATGCTGACATTGGCAAACACATTCTCACTGACTGGTGGGAATGACTGACTTTTGGCATGCTTGCTCAGAGTGATAGAGTTCAATTGCCCCATTGTTAACCATAGAAAAATGGCACCCTGCTTTGTCAATAGGGATTTTTTCATGGCAGCCATTTTGGATTTTGGCAAATAACTGAATTTTTCTAAGCGAAAATAGAACATAAAAATATAGAATTACTAATGAATTCCTAGCATTAACAATAATCAAAGACCACATTTCAATTCCAACCAAGTTGAAAGTTGGTAACCATGGCAACAGATTCTTTAGATGTGGTCGGCAATGTCTTCATCCCTCACAATCCATAGAGGCCATCATTTTGAGATTTCACATGCACAAATTTGTCTGTAGAGGAAATCAGTTCTGTTATAATTTGCCCGCCATATTTCAAATTAAAATGGCCGTCATTTCCTTTAATTTGGTCACCATATGGGTAATGGCTGAGGTTTATCATGAAATAGGACCCAGATTAAGTAGAATTGAACACAAAATTACTAAAAAAAACATAGCCAAGTATTGACAACTATCAAAGACCATATTTCATGTCTCTCCATGGTGAATGTAGGTAACCATGGCAACCAATTTCAATAAATGGCGTTGAAAATTCCTTCATCCATCAGAACTACTCAAGACGATCATTTAGACATGTCACATGCCCATATACCTATGTAAAGGAAATGAATTCTGTTTCAGTGTGCCAGCCATATAGAAAACCCAAAATAGCCACAAAAAGGGAACAAATACTTCATTTTAGTACAAATATAGACATGTGACACCTCAAAATGACCGTCTTGATGAGTGCCCATTGATGCTGACATTGGCAAACACATTCTCACTGACTGGTGGGAATGACTGACTTTTGGCATGCTTGCTCAGAGTGATAGAGTTCAAATGCCCCATTGTTAACCATAGAAAAATGGCACCCTGCTTTGTCAATAGGGATTTGTTCATGGCAGCCATTTTGGATTTTGGCAAATAACTGAATTTTTCCAAGGGAAAATAGAACACAAAAATGTAGAATTACTAATAAATTCCTTGCATTAACAACAATCGAAGACCACATTTCAATTCCAACCAAGTTGAAAGTTGGTTATCATGGCATAAGATTCTTTAGATGTGGTGGGCAATGTCTTCATCCCTCACAATCCATAGAGGCCATCATTCTGAGATTTCACATGCACAAATTTGTCCGTAGAGGAAATCAGTTCTGTTTTAATTTGCCAACCATATTTCAAATCAAAAGGGCCGTCATTTCTTTTAATTTGGTCACCATATGGGTAATGGCTGAGGTTTATCATGAAATAGGACCCAGATTGAGTAGAAATGGACACAAAATTACTAAAAAAAACATAGCCAAGCATTGACAACTATCAAAGACCATATTTCATGTCTCTCCATGGTGAATGAAGGTAACCATGGCAACCAATTACAATAAATGGCGTTGAAAATTCCTTCATCCATCAGAACACCTCAAGACGATCATTTAGACATGTCACATGCCCATATACCTATGTAAAGGAAATGAATTCTGTTTCAGTGTGCCAGCCATATAGGAAACCCAAAATAGCCACAAAAAGGGAACAAATACTTCATTTTAGTACAAATATAGACATGTGACACCTCAAAATGACCGTCTTGATGAGTGCCCATTGATGCTGACATCTGCAAACACATTCTCACTGACTGGTGGGAATGACTGACTTTTGGCATGCTTGCTCAGAGTGATAGAGTTCAAATGCCCCATTGTTAACCATAGAAAAATGGCACCCTGCTTTGTCAATAGGGATTTTTTCATGGCAGCCATTTTGGATTTTGGCAAATAACTGAATTTTTCTAAGGGAAAATAGAACACAAAAATATAGAATTACTAATGAATTCCTTGCATTAACAACAATCGAAGACCACATTTCAATTCCAACCAAGTTGAAAGTTGGTAACCATGGCAACAGATTCTTTAGATGTGGTCGGCAATGTCTTCATCCCTCACAATCCATAGAGGCCATCATTTTGAGATTTCACATGCACAAATTTGTCTGTAGAGGAAATCAGTTCTGTTTTAATTTGCCAGCCATATTTCAAATCAAAATGGCCGTCATTTCCTTTAATTTGGTCACCATATGGGTAATGGCTGAGGTTTATCATGAAATAGGACCCAGATTGAGTAGAATTGAACACAAAATTACTAAAAAAAACATAGCCAAGCATTGACAACTATCAAAGACCATATTTCATGTCTCTCCATGGTGAATGTAGGTAACCATGGCAACTAATTTCAATAAATGGCGTTGAAAATTCCTTCATCCATCAGAACTCCTCAAGACGATCATTTAGACATGTCACATGCCCATATACCTATGTAAAGGAAATAAATTCTGTTTCAGTGTGCCAGCCATATAGGAAACCCAAAATAGCCACAAAAAGGGAACAAATACTTCATTTTAGTACAAATATAGACATGTGACACCTCAAAATGACCGTCTTGATGAGTGCCCATTGATGCTGACATTGGCAAACACATTCTCACTGACTGGTGGGAATGACTGACTTTTGGCATGCTTGCTCGGAGTGATAGAGTTAAATGCCCCATTGTTAACCATAGAAAAATGGCACCCTGCTTTGTCAATAGGGATTTGTTCATGGCAGCCATTTTGGATTTTGGCAAATAACTGAATTTTTCAAAGGGAAAATAGAACACAAAAATGTAGAATTACTAATGAATTCCTTGCATTAACAACAATCCAAGACCACATTTCAATTCCAACCAAGTTGAAAGTTGGTAACCATGGCAACAGATTGTTTAGATGTGGTCGGCAATGTCTTCATCCCTCACAATCCATAGAGGCCATCATTCTGAGATTTCACATGCACAAATTTGTCCGTAGAGGAAATCAGTTCTGTTTTAATTTGCCAGCCATATTTCAAATCAAAATGGCCGTCATTTCCTTTAATTTGGTCACCATATGGGTAATGGCTGGGGTTTATCATGAAATAGGACCCAGATTAAGTAGAATTGAACACAAAATTACTAAAAAAAACATAGCCAAGTATTGACAACTATCAAAGACCATATTTCATGTCTCTCCATGGTGAATGTAGGTAACCATGGCAACCAATTTCAATAAATGGCGTTGAAAATTCCTTCATCCATCAGAACTCCTCAAGACGATCATTTAGACATGTCACATGCCCATATACCTATGTAAAGGAAATGAATTCTGTTTCAGTGTGCCAGCCATATAGGAAACCCAAAATAGCCACAAAAAGGGAACAAATACTTCATTTTAGTACAAATATAGACATGTGACACCTCAAAATGACCGTCTTGATGAGTGCCCATTGATGCTGACATTGGCAAACACATTCTCACTGACTGGTGGGAATGACTGACTTTTGGCATGCTTGCTCAGAGTGATAGAGTTCAAATGCCCCATTGTTAACCATAGAAAAATGGCACCCTGCTTTGTCAATAGGGATTTGTTCATGGCAGCCATTTTGGATTTTGGCAAATAACTGAATTTTTCCAAGGGAAAATAGAACACAAAAATGTAGAATTACTAATAAATTCATTGCATTAACAACAATCGAAGACCACATTTCAATTCAAACCAAGTTGAAAGTTGGTTACCATGGCATAAGATTCTTTAGATGTGGTCGGCAATGTCTTCATCCCTCACAATCCATAGAGGCCATCATTTTGAGATTTCACATGCACAAATTTATCTGTAGAGGAAATCAGTTCTGTTTTAATTTGCCCGCCATATTTCAAATCAAAATGGCCGTCATTTCCTTTAATTTGGTCACCATATGGGTAATGGCTGAGGTTTATCATGAAATAGGACCCAGATTGAGTAGAAATGGACACAAAATTACTAAAAAAAAACTAAGCCAAGCATTGACAACTATCAAAGACTATATTTCATGTCTCTCCATGGTGAATGTAGGTAACCATGGCAACCAATTTCAATAAATGGCGTTGAAAATTCCTTCATCCATCAGAACTCCTCAAGACGATCATTTAGACATGTCACATGCCCATATACCTATGTAAAGGAAATGAATTCTGTTTCAGTGTGCCAGCCATATAGGAAACCCAAAATAGCCACAAAAAGGGAACAAATACTTCATTTTAGTACAAATATAGACATGTGACACCTCAAAATGACCGTCTTGATGAGTGCCCATTGATGCTGACATTGGCAAACACATTCTCACTGACTGGTGGGAATGACTGACTTTTGGCATGCTTGCTCAGAGTGATAGAGTTCAAATGCCCCATTGTTAACCATAGAAAAATGGCACCCTGCTTTGTCAATAGGGATTTGTTCATGGCAGCCATTTTGGATTTTGGCAAATAACTGAATTTTTCCAAGGGAAAATAGAACACAAAAATGTAGAATTACTAATAAATTCATTGCATTAACAACAATCGAAGACCACATTTCAATTCCAACCAAGTTGAAAGTTGGTTACCATGGCATAAGATTCTTTAGATGTGGTCGGCAATGTCTTCATCCCTCACAATCCATAGAGGCCATCATTTTGAGATTTCACATGCACAAATTTATCTGTAGTGGAAATCAGTTCTGTTTTAATTTGCCCGCCATATTTCAAATCAAAATGGCCGTCATTTCCTTTAATTTGGTCACCATATGGGTAATGGCTGAGGTTTATCATGAAATAGGACCCAGATTGAGTAGAAATGGACACAAAATTACTAAAAAAAAACTAAGCCAAGCATTGACAACTATCAAAGACCATATTTCATGTCTCTCCATGGTGAATGTAGGTAACCATGGCAACCAATTTCAATAAATGGCGTTGAAATATCCTTCATCCATCAGAACTACTCAAGACGATCATTTAGACATGTCACATGCCCATATACCCTTGTAAAGGAAATAAATTCTGTTTCAGTGTGCCAGCCATATAGGAAACCCAAAATAGCCACAAAAAGGGAACAAATACTTCATTTTAGTACAAATATAGACATGTGACACCTCAAAATGACCGTCTTGATGAGTACCCATTGATGCTGACATTGGCAAACACATTCTCACTGACTGATGGGAATGACTGACTTTTGGCATGCTTGCTCAGAGTGATAGAGTTCAAATGCCCCATTGTTAACCATAGAAAGATGGCACCCTGCTTTGTCAATAGGGATTTGTTCATGGCAGCCATTTTGGATTTTGGCAAATAACTGAATTTTTCAAAGGGAAAATAGAACACAAAAATGTAGAATTACTAATGAATTCCTTGCATTAACAACAATCCAAGACCACATTTCAATTCCAACCAAGTTGAAAGTTGGTAACCATGGCAACAGATTCTTTAGATGTGGTCGGCAATGTCTTCATCCCTCACAATCCATAGAGGCCATCATTCTGAGATTTCACATGCACAAATTTGTCCGTAGAGGAAATCAGTTCTGTTTTAATTTGCCAGCCATATTTCAAATCAAAATGGCCGTCATTTCCTTTAATTTGGTCACCATATAGGTAATGGCTGGGGTTTATCATGAAATAGGACCCAGATTAAGTAGAATTGAACACAAAATTACTAAAAAAAACATAGCCAAGTATTGACAACTATCAAAGACCATATTTCATGTCTCTCCATGGTGAATGTAGGTAACCATGGCAACCAATTTCAATAAATGGCGTTGAAAATTCCTTCATCCATCAGAACTCCTCAAGACGATCATTTAGACATGTCACATGCCCATATACCTATGTAAAGGAAATGAATTCTGTTTCAGTGTGCCAGCCATATAGGAAACCCAAAATAGCCACAAAAAGGGAACAAATACTTCATTTTAGTACAAATATAGACATGTGACACCTCAAAATGACCGTCTTGATGAGTGCCCATTGATGCTGACATTGGCAAACACATTCTCACTGACTGGTGGGAATGACTGACTTTTGGCATGCTTGCTCAGAGTGATAGAGTTCAATTGCCCCATTGTTAACCATAGAAAAATGGCACCCTGCTTTGTCAATAGGGATTTTTTCATGGCAGCCATTTTGGATTTTGGCAAATAACTGAATTTTTCCAAGGGAAAATAGAACACAAAAATGTAGAATTACTAATAAATTCATTGCATTAACAACAATCGAAGACCACATTTCAATTCCAACCAAGTTGAAAGTTGGTTACCATGGCATAAGATTCTTTAGATGTGGTCGGCAATGTCTTCATCCCTCACAATCCATAGAGGCCATCATTTTGAGATTTCACATGCACAAATTTATCTGTAGAGGAAATCAGTTCTGTTTTAATTTGCCCGCCATATTTCAAATCAAAATGGCCGTCATTTCCTTTAATTTGGTCACCATATGGGTAATGGCTGAGGTTTATCATGAAATAGGACCCAGATTGAGTAGAAATGGACACAAAATTACTAAAAAAAAACTAAGCCAAGCATTGACAACTATCAAAGACTATATTTCATGTCTCTCCATGGTGAATGTAGGTAACCATGGCAACCAATTTCAATAAATGGCGTTGAAAATTCCTTCATCCATCAGAACTCCTCAAGACGATCATTTAGACATGTCACATGCCCATATACCTATGTAAAGGAAATGAATTCTGTTTCAGTGTGCCAGCCATATAGGAAACCCAAAATAGCCACAAAAAGGGAACAAATACTTCATTTTAGTACAAATATAGACATGTGACACCTCAAAATGACCGTCTTGATGAGTGCCCATTGATGCTGACATTGGCAAACACATTCTCACTGACTGGTGGGAATGACTGACTTTTGGCATGCTTGCTCAGAGTGATAGAGTTCAAATGCCCCATTGTTAACCATAGAAAAATGGCACCCTGCTTTGTCAATAGGGATTTGTTCATGGCAGCCATTTTGGATTTTGGCAAATAACTGAATTTTTCCAAGGGAAAATAGAACACAAAAATGTAGAATTACTAATAAATTCATTGCATTAACAACAATCGAAGACCACATTTCAATTCCAACCAAGTTGAAAGTTGGTTACCATGGCATAAGATTCTTTAGATGTGGTCGGCAATGTCTTCATCCCTCACAATCCATAGAGGCCATCATTTTGAGATTTCACATGCACAAATTTATCTGTAGTGGAAATCAGTTCTGTTTTAATTTGCCCGCCATATTTCAAATCAAAATGGCCGTCATTTCCTTTAATTTGGTCACCATATGGGTAATGGCTGAGGTTTATCATGAAATAGGACCCAGATTGAGTAGAAATGGACACAAAATTACTAAAAAAAAACTAAGCCAAGCATTGACAACTATCAAAGACCATATTTCATGTCTCTCCATGGTGAATGTAGGTAACCATGGCAACCAATTTCAATAAATGGCGTTGAAATATCCTTCATCCATCAGAACTACTCAAGACGATCATTTAGACATGTCACATGCCCATATACCCTTGTAAAGGAAATAAATTCTGTTTCAGTGTGCCAGCCATATAGGAAACCCAAAATAGCCACAAAAAGGGAACAAATACTTCATTTTAGTACAAATATAGACATGTGACACCTCAAAATGACCGTCTTGATGAGTACCCATTGATGCTGACATTGGCAAACACATTCTCACTGACTGATGGGAATGACTGACTTTTGGCATGCTTGCTCAGAGTGATAGAGTTCAAATGCCCCATTGTTAACCATAGAAAAATGGCACCCTGCTTTGTCAATAGGGATTTGTTCATGGCAGCCATTTTGGATTTTGGCAAATAACTGAATTTTTCAAAGGGAAAATAGAACACAAAAATGTAGAATTACTAATGAATTCCTTGCATTAACAACAATCCAAGACCACATTTCAATTCCAACCAAGTTGAAAGTTGGTAACCATGGCAACAGATTCTTTAGATGTGGTGGGCAATGTCTTCATCCCTCACAATCCATAGAGGCCATCATTCTGAGATTTCACATGCACAAATTTGTCCGTAGAGGAAATCAGTTCTGTTTTAATTTGCCAGCCATATTTCAAATCAAAATGCCCGTCATTTCCTTTAATTTGGTCACCATATGGGTAATGGCTGAGGTTTATCATGAAATAGGACCCAGATTAAGTAGAATTGAACAGAAAATTACTAAAAAAAACATAGCCAAGTATTGACAACTATCAAAGACCATATTTCATGTCTCTCCATGGTGAATGTAGGTAACCATGGCAACCAATTTCAATAAATGGCGTTGAAAATTCCTTCATCCATCAGAACTCCTCAAGACGATCATTTAGACATGTCACATGCCCATATACCTATGTAAAGGAAATGAATTCTGTTTCAGTGTGCCAGCCATATAGAAAACCCAAAATAGCCACAAAAATGGAACAAATACTTCATTTTAGTACAAATATAGACATGTGACACCTCAAAATGACCGTCTTGATGAGTGCCCATTGATGCTGACATTGGCAAACACATTCTCACTGACTGATGGGAATGACTGACTTTTGGCATGCTTGCTCAGAGTGATAGAGTTCAAATGCCCCATTGTTAACCATAGAAAAATGGCACACTGCTTTGTCAATAGGGATTTGTTCATGGCAGCCATTTTGGATTTTGGCAAATAACTGAATTTTTCCAAGGGAAAATAGAACACAAAAATGTAGAATTACTAATAAATTCCTTGCATTAACAACAATCGAAGACCACATTTCAATTCCAACCAAGTTGAAAGTTGGTTACCATGGCATAAGATTCTTTAGATGTGGTCGGCAATGTCTTCATCCCTCACAATCCATAGAGGCCATCATTTTGAGATTTCACATGCCCAAATTCGTCTGTAGAGGAAATCAGTTCTGTTTTAATTTGCCAGCCATATTTCAAATCAAAATGGCCGTCATTTCCTTTAATTTGGTCACCATATGGGTAATGGCTGAGGTTTATCATGAAATAGGACCCAGATTGAGTAGAAATGGACACAAAATTACTAAAGAAAAACTAAGCCAAGCATTGACAACTATCAAAGACTATATTTCATGTCTCTCCATGGTGAATGTAGGTAACCATGGCAACCAATTTCAATAAATGGCGTTGAAATATCCTTCATCCATCAGAACTACTCAAGACGATCATTTAGACATGTCACATGCCCATATACCTATGTAAAGGAAATGAATTCTGTTTCAGTGTGCCAGCCATATAGGAAACCCAAAATAGCCAGAAAAAGGGAACAAATACTTCATTTTAGTACAAATATAGACATATGACACCTCAAAATGACCGTCTTGATGAGAACCCATTGATGCTGACATTGGCAAACACATTCTCACTGACTGGTGGGAATGACTGACTTTTGGCATGCTTGCTCGGAGTGATAGAGTTCAAATGCCCCATTGTTAACCATAGAAAAATGGCACCCTGCTTTGTCAATAGGGATTTGTTCATGGCAGCCATTTTGGATTTTGGCAAATAACTGAATTTTTCAAAGGGAAAATAGAACACAAAAATGTAGAATTACTAATGAATTCCTTGCATTAACAACAATCCAAGACCACATTTCAATTCCAACCAAGTTGAAAGTTGGTAACCATGGCAACAGATTCTTTAGATGTGGAGGGCAATGTCTTCATCCCTCACAATCCATAGAGGCCATCATTCTGAGATTTCACATGCACAAATTTGTCCGTAGAGGAAATCAGTTCTGTTTTAATTTGCCAGCCATATTTCAAATCAAAATGGCCGTCATTTCCTTTAATTTGGTCACCATATGGGTAATGGCTGGGGTTTATCATGAAATAGGACCCAGATTAAGTAGAATTGAACACAAAATTACTAAAAAAAACATAGCCAAGTATTGACAACTATCAAAGACCATATTTCATGTCTCTCCATGGTGAATGTAGGTAACCATGGCAACCAATTTCAATAAATGGCGTTGAAAATTCCTTCATCCATCAGAACTCCTCAAGACGATCATTTAGACATGTCACATGCCCATATACCTATGTAAAGGAAATGAATTCTGTTTCAGTGTGCCAGCCATATAGGAAACCCAAAATAGCCACAAAAAGGGAACAAATACTTCATTTTAGTACAAATATAGACATGTGACACCTCAAAATGACCGTCTTGATGAGTGCCCATTGATGCTGACATTGGCAAACACATTCTCACTGACTGGTGGGAATGACTGACTTTTGGCATGCTTGCTCAGAGTGATAGAGTTCAAATGCCCCATTGTTAACCATAGAAAAATGGCACCCTGCTTTGTCAATAGGGATTTTTTCATGGCAGCCATTTTGGATTTTGGCAAATAACTGAATTTTTCTAAGGGAAAATAGAACACAAAAATATAGAATTACTAATGAATTCCTTGCATTACCAACAATCGAAGACCACATTTCAATTCCAACCAAGTTGAAAGTTGGTAACCATGGCAACAGATTCTTTAGATGTGGTGGGCAATGTCTTCATCCCTCACAATCCATAGAGGCCATCATTTTGAGATTTCACATGCACAAATTTGTCTGTAGAGGAAATCAGTTCTGTTATAATTTGCCCGCCATATTTCAAATTAAAATGGCCGTCATTTCCTTTAATTTGGTCACCATATGGGTAATGGCTGAGGTTTATCATGAAATAGGACCCAGATTGAGTAGAAATTGACACAAAATTACTAAAAAAACATAGCCAAGCATTGACAACTATCAAAGACCATATTTCATGTCTCTCCATGGTGAATGTAGGTAACCATGGCAACCAATTTCAATAAATGGCGTTGAAAATTCCTTCATCCATCAGAACTACTCAAGACGATCATTTAGACATGTCACATGCCCATATACCTATGTAAAGGAAATGAATTCTGTTTCAGTGTGCCAGCCATATAGAAAACCCAAAATAGCCACAAAAAGGGAACAAATACTTCATTTTAGTACAAATATAGACATGTGACACCTCAAAATGACCGTCTTGATGAGTGCCCATTGATGCTGACATTGGCAAACACATTCTCACTGACTGGTGGGAATGACTGACTTTTGGCATGCTTGCTCAGAGTGATAGAGTTCAAATGCCCCATTGTTAACCATAGAAAAATGGCACCCTGCTTTGTCAATAGGGATTTTTTCATGGCAGCCATTTTGGATTTTGGCAAATAGCTGAATTTTTCCAAGGGAAAAAAGAACACAAAAATGTAGAATTACTAATGAATTCCTTGCATTAACAACAATCGAAGACCACATTTCAATTCCAACCAAGTTGAAAGTTGGTAACCATGGCAACAGATTCTTTAGATGTGGTGGGCAATGTCTTCATCCCTCACAATCCATAGAGGCCATCATTCTGAGATTTCACATGCACAAATTTGTCCGTAGAGGAAATCAGTTCTGTTTTAATTTGCCAGCCATATTTCAAATCAAAATGCCCGTCATTTCCTTTAATTTGGTCACCATATGGGTAATGGCTGAGGTTTATCATGAAATAGGACCCAGATTAAGTAGAATTGAACAGAAAATTACTAAAAAAAACATAGCCAAGTATTGACAACTATCAAAGACCATATTTCATGTCTCTCCATGGTGAATGTAGGTAACCATGGCAACCAATTTCAATAAATGGCGTTGAAAATTCCTTCATCCATCAGAACTCCTCAAGACGATCATTTAGACATGTCACATGCCCATATACCTATGTAAAGGAAATGAATTCTGTTTTAGTGTGCCAGCCATATAGAAAACCCAAAATAGCCACAAAAAGGGAACAAATACTTCATTTTAGTACAAATATAGACATGTGACACCTCAAAATGACCGTCTTGATGAGTGCCCATTGATGCTGACATTGGCAAACACATTCTCACTGACTGATGGGAATGACTGACTTTTGGCATGCTTGCTCAGAGTGATAGAGTTCAAATGCCCCATTGTTAACCATAGAAAAATGGCACACTGCTTTGTCAATAGGGATTTGTTCATGGCAGCCATTTTGGATTTTGGCAAATAACTGAATTTTTCCAAGGGAAAATAGAACACAAAAATGTAGAATTACTAATAAATTCCTTGCATTAACAACAATCGAAGACCACATTTCAATTCCAACCAAGTTGAAAGTTGGTTACCATGGCATAAGATTCTTTAGATGTGGTCGGCAATGTCTTCATCCCTCACAATCCATAGAGGCCATCATTCTGAGATTTCACATGCCCAAATTCGTCTGTAGAGGAAATCAGTTCTGTTTTAATTTGCCAGCCATATTTCAAATCAAAATGGCCGTCATTTCCTTTAATTTGGTCACCATATGGGTAATGGCTGAGGTTTATCATGAAATAGGACCCAGATTGAGTAAAATTGAACACAAAATTACTAAAAAAAACATAGCCAAGCCTTGACAACTATCAAAGACCATATTTCATGTCTCTCCATGGTGAATGTAGGTAACCATGGCAACCAATTTCAATAAATGGCGTTGAAATATCCTTAATCCATCAGAACTACTCAAGACGATCATTTAGACATGTCACATGCCCATATACCTATGTAAAGGAAATGAATTCTGTTTCAGTGTGCCAGCCATATAGGAAACCCAAAATAGCCAGAAAAAGGGAACAAATACTTCATTTTAGTACAAATATAGACATATGACACCTCAAAATGACCGTCTTGATGAGTACCCATTGATGCTGACATTGGCAAACACATTCTCACTGACTGGTGGGAATGACTGACTTTTGGCATGCTTGCTCAGAGTGATAGAGTTCAAATGCCCCATTGTTAACCATAGAAAAATGGCACCCTGCTTTGTCAATAGGGATTTGTTCATGGCAGCCATTTTGGATTTTGGCAAATAACTGAATTTTTCAAAGGGAAAATAGAACACAAAAATGTAGAATTACTAATGAATTCCTTACATTAACAACAATCCAAAGCCACATTTCAATTCCAACCAAGTTGAAAGTTGGTAACCATGGCAACAGATTCTTTAGATGTGGTCGGCAATGTCTTCATCCCTCACAATCCATAGAGGCCATCATTTTGAGATTTCACATGCACAAATTTGTCTGTAGAGGAAATCAGTTCTGTTATAATTTGCCCGCCATATTTCAAATTAAAATGGCTGTCATTTCCTTTAATTTGGTCACCATATGGGTAATGGCTGAGGTTTATCATGAAATAGGACCCAGATTAAGTAGAATTGAACACAAAATTACTAAAAAAAACATAGCCAAGTATTGACAACTATCAAAGACCATATTTCATGTCTCTCCATGGTGAATGTAGGTAACCATGGCAACCAATTTCAATAAATGGCGTTGAAAATTCCTTCATCCATCAGAACACCTCAAGGCGATCATTTAGACATGTCACATGCCCATATACCTATGAAAAGGAAATGAATTCTGTTTCAGTGTGCCAGCCATATAGAAAACCCAAAATAGCCACAAAAAGGGAACAAATACTTCATTTTAGTACAAATATAGACATGTGACACCTCAAAATGACCGTCTTGATGAGTGCCCATTGATGCTGACATTGGCAAACACATTCTCACTGACTGGTGGGAATGACTGACTTTTGGCATGCTTGCTCAGAGTGATAGAGTTCAATTGCCCCATTGTTAACCATAGAAAAATGGCACCCTGCTTTGTCAATAGGGATTTTTTCATGGCAGCCATTTTGGATTTTGGCAAATAACTGAATTTTTCTAAGCGAAAATAGAACATAAAAATATAGAATTACTAATGAATTCCTAGCATTAACAATAATCAAAGACCACATTTCAATTCCAACCAAGTTGAAAGTTGGTAACCATGGCAACAGATTCTTTAGATGTGGTCGGCAATGTCTTCATCCCTCACAATCCATAGAGGCCATCATTTTGAGATTTCACATGCACAAATTTGTCTGTAGAGGAAATCAGTTCTGTTATAATTTGCCCGCCATATTTCAAATTAAAATGGCTGTCATTTCCTTTAATTTGGTCACCATATGGGTAATGGCTGAGGTTTATCATGAAATAGGACCCAGATTAAGTAGAATTGAACACAAAATTACTAAAAAAAACATAGCCAAGTATTGACAACTATCAAAGACCATATTTCATGTCTCTCCATGGTGAATGTAGGTAACCATGGCAACCAATTTCAATAAATGGCGTTGAAAATTCCTTCATCCATCAGAACACCTCAAGGCGATCATTTAGACATGTCACATGCCCATATACCTATGAAAAGGAAATGAATTCTGTTTCAGTGTGCCAGCCATATAGAAAACCCAAAATAGCCACAAAAAGGGAACAAATACTTCATTTTAGTACAAATATAGACATGTGACACCTCAAAATGACCGTCTTGATGAGTGCCCATTGATGCTGACATTGGCAAACACATTCTCACTGACTGGTGGGAATGACTGACTTTTGGCATGCTTGCTCAGAGTGATAGAGTTCAATTGCCCCATTGTTAACCATAGAAAAATGGCACCCTGCTTTGTCAATAGGGATTTTTTCATGGCAGCCATTTTGGATTTTGGCAAATAACTGAATTTTTCTAAGCGAAAATAGAACATAAAAATATAGAATTACTAATGAATTCCTAGCATTAACAATAATCAAAGACCACATTTCAATTCCAACCAAGTTGAAAGTTGGTAACCATGGCAACAGATTCTTTAGATGTGGTCGGCAATGTCTTCATCCCTCACAATCCATAGAGGCCATCATTTTGAGATTTCACATGCACAAATTTGTCTGTAGAGGAAATCAGTTCTGTTATAATTTGCCCGCCATATTTCAAATTAAAATGGCCGTCATTTCCTTTAATTTGGTCACCATATGGGTAATGGCTGAGGTTTATCATGAAATAGGACCCAGATTAAGTAGAATTGAACACAAAATTACTAAAAAAAACATAGCCAAGTATTGACAACTATCAAAGACCATATTTCATGTCTCTCCATGGTGAATGTAGGTAACCATGGCAACCAATTTCAATAAATGGCGTTGAAAATTCCTTCATCCATCAGAACTACTCAAGACGATCATTTAGACATGTCACATGCCCATATACCTATGTAAAGGAAATGAATTCTGTTTCAGTGTGCCAGCCATATAGAAAACCCAAAATAGCCACAAAAAGGGAACAAATACTTCATTTTAGTACAAATATAGACATGTGACACCTCAAAATGACCGTCTTGATGAGTGCCCATTGATGCTGACATTGGCAAACACATTCTCACTGACTGGTGGGAATGACTGACTTTTGGCATGCTTGCTCAGAGTGATAGAGTTCAAATGCCCCATTGTTAACCATAGAAAAATGGCACCCTGCTTTGTCAATAGGGATTTGTTCATGGCAGCCATTTTGGATTTTGGCAAATAACTGAATTTTTCCAAGGGAAAATAGAACACAAAAATGTAGAATTACTAATAAATTCCTTGCATTAACAACAATCGAAGACCACATTTCAATTCCAACCAAGTTGAAAGTTGGTTATCATGGCATAAGATTCTTTAGATGTGGTCGGCAATGTCTTCATCCCTCACAATCCATAGAGGCCATCATTTTGAGATTTCACATGCACAAATTTATCTGTAGAGGAAATCAGTTCTGTTTTAATTTGCCCGCCATATTTCAAATCAAAATGGCCGTCATTTCCTTTAATTTGGTCACCATATGGGTAATGGCTGAGGTTTATCATGAAATAGGACCCAGATTAAGTAGAATTGAACACAAAATTACTAAAAAAAACATAGCCAAGCATTGACAACTATCAAAGACCATATTTCATGTCTCTCCATGGTGAATGTAGGTAACCATGGCAACCAATTTCAATAAACGGCGTTGAAAATTCCTTCATCCATCAGAACTCCTCAAGACGATCATTTAGACATGTCACATGCCCAAATACCTATGAAAATGAAATGAATTCTGTTTCAGTGTGCCAGCCATATAGGAAACCCAAAATAGCCAGAAAAAGGGAACAAATACTTCATTTTAGTACAAATATAGACATATGACACCTCAAAATGACCGTCTTGATGAGTACCCATTGATGCTGACATTGGCAAACACATTCTCACTGACTGGTGGGAATGACTGACTTTTGGCATGCTTGCTCAGAGTGATAGAGTTCAAATGCCCCATTGTTAACCATAGAAAAATGGCACCCTGCTTTGTCAATAGGGATTTGTTCATGGCAGCCATTTTGGATTTTGGCAAATAACTGAATTTTTCAAAGGGAAAATAGAACACAAAAATGTAGAATTACTAATGAATTCCTTACATTAACAACAATCCAAAGCCACATTTCAATTCCAACCAAGTTGAAAGTTGGTAACCATGGCAACAGATTCTTTAGATGTGGTCGGCAATGTCTTCATCCCTCACAATCCATAGAGGCCATCATTTTGAGATTTCACATGCACAAATTTGTCTGTAGAGGAAATCAGTTCTGTTATAATTTGCCCGCCATATTTCAAATTAAAATGGCTGTCATTTCCTTTAATTTGGTCACCATATGGGTAATGGCTGAGGTTTATCATGAAATAGGACCCAGATTAAGTAGAATTGAACACAAAATTACTAAAAAAAACATGGCCAAGTATTGACAACTATCAAAGACCATATTTCATGTCTCTCCATGGTGAATGTAGGTAACCATGGCAACCAATTTCAATAAATGGCGTTGAAAATTCCTTCATCCATCAGAACACCTCAAGGCGATCATTTAGACATGTCACATGCCCATATACCTATGAAAAGGAAATGAATTCTGTTTCAGTGTGCCAGCCATATAGAAAACCCAAAATAGCCACAAAAAGGGAACAAATACTTCATTTTAGTACAAATATAGACATGTGACACCTCAAAATGACCGTCTTGATGAGTGCCCATTGATGCTGACATTGGCAAACACATTCTCACTGACTGGTGGGAATGACTGACTTTTGGCATGCTTGCTCAGAGTGATAGAGTTCAATTGCCCCATTGTTAACCATAGAAAAATGGCACCCTGCTTTGTCAATAGGGATTTTTTCATGGCAGCCATTTTGGATTTTGGCAAATAACTGAATTTTTCTAAGCGAAAATAGAACATAAAAATATAGAATTACTAATGAATTCCTAGCATTAACAATAATCAAAGACCACATTTCAATTCCAACCAAGTTGAAAGTTGGTAACCATGGCAACAGATTCTTTAGATGTGGTCGGCAATGTCTTCATCCCTCACAATCCATAGAGGCCATCATTTTGAGATTTCACATGCACAAATTTGTCTGTAGAGGAAATCAGTTCTGTTATAATTTGCCCGCCATATTTCAAATTAAAATGGCTGTCATTTCCTTTAATTTGGTCACCATATGGGTAATGGCTGAGGTTTATCATGAAATAGGACCCAGATTAAGTAGAATTGAACACAAAATTACTAAAAAAAACATAGCCAAGTATTGACAACTATCAAAGACCATATTTCATGTCTCTCCATGGTGAATGTAGGTAACCATGGCAACCAATTTCAATAAATGGCGTTGAAAATTCCTTCATCCATCAGAACACCTCAAGGCGATCATTTAGACATGTCACATGCCCATATACCTATGAAAAGGAAATGAATTCTGTTTCAGTGTGCCAGCCATATAGAAAACCCAAAATAGCCACAAAAAGGGAACAAATACTTCATTTTAGTACAAATATAGACATGTGACACCTCAAAATGACCGTCTTGATGAGTGCCCATTGATGCTGACATTGGCAAACACATTCTCACTGACTGGTGGGAATGACTGACTTTTGGCATGCTTGCTCAGAGTGATAGAGTTCAATTGCCCCATTGTTAACCATAGAAAAATGGCACCCTGCTTTGTCAATAGGGATTTTTTCATGGCAGCCATTTTGGATTTTGGCAAATAACTGAATTTTTCTAAGCGAAAATAGAACATAAAAATATAGAATTACTAATGAATTCCTAGCATTAACAATAATCAAAGACCACATTTCAATTCCAACCAAGTTGAAAGTTGGTAACCATGGCAACAGATTCTTTAGATGTGGTCGGCAATGTCTTCATCCCTCACAATCCATAGAGGCCATCATTTTGAGATTTCACATGCACAAATTTGTCTGTAGAGGAAATCAGTTCTGTTATAATTTGCCCGCCATATTTCAAATTAAAATGGCCGTCATTTCCTTTAATTTGGTCACCATATGGGTAATGGCTGAGGTTTATCATGAAATAGGACCCAGATTAAGTAGAATTGAACACAAAATTACTAAAAAAAACATAGCCAAGTATTGACAACTATCAAAGACCATATTTCATGTCTCTCCATGGTGAATGTAGGTAACCATGGCAACCAATTTCAATAAATGGCGTTGAAAATTCCTTCATCCATCAGAACTACTCAAGACGATCATTTAGACATGTCACATGCCCATATACCTATGTAAAGGAAATGAATTCTGTTTCAGTGTGCCAGCCATATAGAAAACCCAAAATAGCCACAAAAAGGGAACAAATACTTCATTTTAGTACAAATATAGACATGTGACACCTCAAAATGACCGTCTTGATGAGTGCCCATTGATGCTGACATTGGCAAACACATTCTCACTGACTGGTGGGAATGACTGACTTTTGGCATGCTTGCTCAGAGTGATAGAGTTCAAATGCCCCATTGTTAACCATAGAAAAATGGCACCCTGCTTTGTCAATAGGGATTTGTTCATGGCAGCCATTTTGGATTTTGGCAAATAACTGAATTTTTCCAAGGGAAAATAGAACACAAAAATGTAGAATTACTAATAAATTCCTTGCATTAACAACAATCGAAGACCACATTTCAATTCCAACCAAGTTGAAAGTTGGTTATCATGGCATAAGATTCTTTAGATGTGGTCGGCAATGTCTTCATCCCTCACAATCCATAGAGGCCATCATTTTGAGATTTCACATGCACAAATTTATCTGTAGAGGAAATCAGTTCTGTTTTAATTTGCCCGCCATATTTCAAATCAAAATGGCCGTCATTTCCTTTAATTTGGTCACCATATGGGTAATGGCTGAGGTTTATCATGAAATAGGACCCAGATTAAGTAGGATTGAACACAAAATTACTAAAAAAAACATAGCCAAGCATTGACAACTATCAAAGACCATATTTCATGTCTCTCCATGGTGAATGTAGGTAACCATGGCAACCAATTTCAATAAACGGCGTTGAAAATTCCTTCATCCATCAGAACTCCTCAAGACGATCATTTAGACATGTCACATGCCCAAATACCTATGAAAATGAAATGAATTCTGTTTCAGTGTGCCAGCCATATAGAAAACCCAAAATAGCCACAAAAAGGAAACAAATACTTCATTTTAGTACAAATATAGACATGTGACACCTCAAAATGACCGTCTTGATGAGTGCCCATTGATGCTGACATTGGCAAACACATTCTCACTGACTGGTGGGAATGACTGACTTTTGGCATGCTTGCTCAGAGTGATAGAGTTCAAATGCCCCATTGTTAACCATAGAAAAATGGCACCCTGCTTTGTCAATAGGGATTTTTTCATGGCAGCCATTTTGGATTTTGGCAAATAACTGAATTTTTCCAAGGGAAAATAGAACACAAAAATGTAGAATTACTACTAAATTCCTTGCATTAACAACAATCGAAGACTACATTTCAATTCCAACCAAGTTGAAAGTTGGTTACCATGGCATAAGATTCTTTAGATGTGGTCGGCAATGTCTTCATCCCTCACAATCCATAGAGGCCATCATTTTGAGATTTCACATGCACAAATTTATCTGTAGAGGAAATCAGTTCTGTTTTAATTTGCCCGCCATATTTCAAATCAAAATGGCCGTCATTTCCTTTAATTTGGTCACCATATGGGTAATGGCTGAGGTTTATCATGAAATAGGACCCAGATTAAGTAGAATTGAACACAAAATTACTAAAAAAAACATAGCCAAGCATTGACAACTATCAAAGACCATATTTCATGTCTCTCCATGGTGAATGTAGGTAACCATGGCAACCAATTTCAATAAATGGCGTTGAAAATTCCTTCATCCATCAGAACTCCTCAAGACGATCATTTAGACATGTCACATGCCCATATACCTATGTAAAGGAAATGAATTCTGTTTCAGTGTGCCAGCCATATAGGAAACCAAAAATAGCCACAAAAAGGGAACAAATACTTCATTTTAGTACAAATATAGATATGTGACACCTCAAAATGACCGTCTTGATGAGTGCCCATTGATGCTGACATTGGCAAACACATTCTCACTGACTGGTGGGAATGACTGACTTTTGGCAAGCTTGCTCAGAGTGATAGAGTTCAAATGCCCCATTGTTAACCATAGAAAAATGGCACCCTGCTTTGTCAATAGGGATTTTTTCATGGCAGCCATTTTGGATTTTGGCAAATAACTGAATTTTTCTAAGGGAAAATAGAACACAAAAATATAGAATTACTAATGAATTCCTTGCATTAATAACAATCGAAGACCACATTTCAATTCCAACCAAGTTGAAAGTAGGTAACCATTGCAACAGATTCTTTAGATGTGGTCGGCAATGTCTTCATCCCTCACAATCCATAGAGGCCATCATTTTGAGATTTCACATGCACAAATTTGTCTGTAGAGGAAATCAGTTCTGTTTTAATTTGCCAACCATATTTCAAATCAAAAGGGCCGTCATTTCCTTTAATTTGGTCACCATATGGGTAATGGCTGAGGTTTATCATGAAATAGGACCCAGATTGAGTAGAAATGGACACAAAATTACTAAAAAAAACATAGCCAAGCATTGACAACTATCAAAGACCATATTTCATGTCTCTCCATGGTGAATGTAGGTAACCATGGCAACCAATTACAATAAATGGCGTTGGAAATTCCTTCATCCATCAGAACACCTCAAGACGATCATTTAGACATGTCACATGCCCATATACCTATGTAAAGGAAATGAATTCTGTTTCAGTGTGCCAGCCATATAGGAAACCCAAAATAGGCACAAAAAGGGAACAAATACTTCATTTTAGTACAAATATAGACATGTGACACCTCAAAATGACCGTCTTGATGAGTGCCCATTGATGCTGACATTGGCAAACACATTCTCACTGACTGGTGGGAATGACTGACTTTTGGCATGCTTGCTCAGAGTGATAGAGTTCAAATGCCCCATTGTTAACCATAGAAAAATGGCACCCTGCTTTGTCAATAGGGATTTTTTCATGGCAGCCATTTTGGATTTTGGCAAATAACTGAATTTTTCTAAGGGAAAATAGAACACAAAAATAAAGAATTACTAATGAATTCCTTGCATTAACAACAATCGAAGACCACATTTCAATTCCAACCAAGTTGAAAGTTGGTAACCATGGCAACAGATTCTTTAGATGTGGTCGGCAATGTCTTCATCCCTCACAATCCATAGAGGCCATCATTTTGAGATTTCACATGCACAAATTTGTCTGTAGAGAAAATCAGTTCTGTTTTAATTTGCCAGCCATATTTCAAATCAAAATGGCCGTCATTTCCTTTAATTTGGTCACCATATGGGTAATGGCTGAGGTTTATCATGAAATAGGACTCAGATTGAGTAGAATTGAACACAAAATTACTAAAAAAAACATAGCCAAGCATTGACAACTATCAAAGACCATATTTCATGTCTCTCCATGGTGAATGTAGGTAACCATGGCAACCAATTTCAATAAATGGCGTTGAAAATTCCTTCATCCATCAGAACTACTCAAGACGATCATTTAGACATGTCACATGCCCATATACCTATGTTAAGGAAATGAATTCTGTTTCAGTGTGCCAGCCATATAGGAAACCCAAAATAGCCACAAAAAGGGAACAAATACTTCATTTTAGTACAAATATAGACATGTGACACCTCAAAATGACCGTCTTGATGAGTGCCCATTGATGCTGACATCTGCAAACACATTCTCACTGACTGGTGGGAATGACTGACTTTTGGCATGCTTGCTCAGAGTGATAGAGTTCAAATGCCCCATTGTTAACCATAGAAAAATGGCACCCTGCTTTGTCAATAGGGATTTTTACATGGCAGCCATTTTGGATTTTGGCAAATAACTGAATTTTTCTAAGGGAAAATAGAACACAAAAATATAGAATTACTAATGAATTCCTTGCATTAACAACAATCGAAGACCACATTTCAATTCCAACCGAGTTGAAAGTTGGTAACCATGGCAACAGATTCTTTAGATGTGGTCGGCAATGTCTTCATCCCTCACAATCCATAGAGGCCATCATTTTGAGATTTCACATGCACAAATTTGTCTGTAGAGGAAATCAGTTCTGTTTTAATTTGCCAGCCATATTTCAAATCAAAACTGCCGTCATTTCCTTTAATTTGGTCACCATATGGGTAATGGCTGAGGTTTATCATGAAATAGGACCCAGATTGAGTAGAATTGAACACAAAATTACTAAAAAAAACATAGCCAAGCATTGACAACTATCAAAGACCATATTTCATGTCTCTCCATGGTGAATGTAGGTAACCATGGCAACCAATTTCAATGAATGGCGTTGAAAATTCCTTCATCCATCAGAACTCCTCAAGACGATCATTTAGAAATGTCACATGCCCATATACCTATGTAGAGGAAATAAATTCTGTTTCAGTGTGCCAGCCATATAGGAAACCCAAAATAGCCACAAAAAGGGAACAAATACTTCATTTTAGTACAAATATAGACATGTGACACCTCAAAATGACCGTCTTGATGAGTGCCCATTGATGCTGACATTGGCAAACACATTCTCACTGACTGGTGGGAATGACTGACTTTTGGCATGCTTGCTCAGAGTGATAGAGTTCAAATGCCCCATTGTTAACCATAGAAAAATGGCACCCTGCTTTGTCAATAGGGATTTTTTCATGGCAGCCATTTTGGATTTTGGCAAATAACTGAATTTTTCTAAGGGAAAATAGAACACAAAAATATAGAATTACTAATGAATTCCTTGCATTACCAACAATCGAAGACCACATTTCAATTCCAACCAAGTTGAAAGTTGGTAACCATGGCAACAGATTCTTTAGATGTGGTGGGCAATGTCTTCATCCCTCACAATCCATAGAGGCCATCATTTTGAGATTTCACATGCACAAATTTGTCTGTAGAGGAAATCAGTTCTGTTATAAATTGTTCGCCATATTTCAAATTAAAATGGCCGTCATTTCCTTTAATTTGGTCACCATATGGGTAATGGCTGAGGTTTATCATGAAATAGGACCCAGATTGAGTAGAAATTGACACAAAATTACTAAAAAAACATAGCCAAGCATTGACAACTATCAAAGACCATATTTCATGTCTCTCCATGGTGAATGTAGGTAACCATGGCAACCAATTTCAATAAATGGCGTTGAAAATTCCTTCATCCATCAGAACTACTCAAGACGATCATTTAGACATGTCACATGCCCATATACCTATGTAAAGGAAATGAATTCTGTTTCAGTGTGCCAGCCATATAGGAAACCCAAAATAGCCACAAAAAGGGAACAAATACTTCATTTTAGTACAAATATAGACATGTGACACCTCAAAATGACCGTCTTGATGAGTGCCCATTGATGCTGACATCTGCAAACACATTCTCACTGACTGGTGGGAATGACTGACTTTTGGCATGCTTGCTCAGAGTGATAGAGTTCAAATGCCCCATTGTTAACCATAGAAAAATGGCATCCTGCTTTGTCAATAGGGATTTTTACATGGCAGCCATTTTGGATTTTGGCAAATAACTGAATTTTTCTAAGGGAAAATAGAACACAAAAATATAGAATTACTTATGAATTCCTTGCATTAACAACAATCGAAGACCACATTTCAATTCCAACCAAGTTGAAAGTTGGTAACCATGGCAACAGATTCTTTAGATGTGGTCGGCAATGTCTTCATCCCTCACAATCCATAGAGGCCATCATTTTGAGATTTCACATGCACAAATTTGTCTGTAGAGGAAATCAGTTCTGTTTTAATTTGCCAGCCATATTTCAAATCAAAATGGCCGTCATTTCCTTTAATTTGGTCACCATATGGGTAATGGCTGAGGTTTATCATGAAATAGGACCCAGATTGAGTAGAATTGAACACAAAATTACTAAAAAAAACATAGCCAAGCATTGACAACTATCAAAGACCATATTTCATGTCTCTCCATGGTGAATGTAGGTAACCATGGCAACCAATTTCAATAAATGGCGTTGAAAATTCCTTCATCCATCAGAACTCCTCAAGACGATCATTTAGACATGTCACATGCCCATATACCTATGTAGAGGAAATAAATTCTGTTTCAGTGTGCCAGCCATATAGGAAACCCAAAATAGCCACAAAAAGGGAACAAATACTTCATTTTAGTACAAATATAGACATGTGACACCTCAAAATGACCGTCTTGATGAGTGCCCATTGATGCTGACATCTGCAAACACATTCTCACTGACTGGTGGGAATGACTGACTTTTGGCATGCTTGCTCAGAGTGATAGAGTTCAAATGCCCCATTGTTAACCATAGAAAAATGGCACCCTGCTTTGTCAATAGGGATTTTTTCATGGCAGCCATTTTGGATTTTGGCAAATAACTGAATTTTTCTAAGGGAAAATAGAACACAAAAATATAGAATTACTAATGAATTCCTTGCATTACCAACAATCGAAGACCACATTTCAATTCCAACCAAGTTGAAAGTTGGTAACCATGGCAACAGATTCTTTAGATGTGGTCGGCAATGTCTTCATCCCTCACAATCCATAGAGGCCATCATTTTGAGATTTCACATGCACAAAATTTGTCTGTAGAGGAAATCAGTTCTGTTATAATTTGCCCGCCATATTTCAAATTAAAATGGCCGTCATTTCCTTTAATTTGGTCACCATATGGGTAATGGCTGAGGTTTATCATGAAATAGGACCCAGATTGAGTAGAAATTGACACAAAATTACTAAAAAAACATAGCCAAGCATTGACAACTATCAAAGACCATATTTCATGTCTCTCCATGGTGAATGTAGGTAACCATGGCAACCAATTTCAATAAATGGCGTTGAAAATTCCTTCATCCATCAGAACTACTCAAGACGATCATTTAGACATGTCACATGCCCATATACCTATGTAAAGGAAATGAATTCTGTTTCAGTGTGCCAGCCATATAGAAAACCCAAAATAGCCACAAAAAGGGAACAAATACTTCATTTTAGTACAAATATAGACATGTGACACCTCAAAATGACCGTCTTGATGAGTGCCCATTGATGCTGACATTGGCAAACACATTCTCACTGACTGGTGGGAATGACTGACTTTTGGCATGCTTGCTCAGAGTGATAGAGTTCAAATGCCCCATTGTTAACCATAGAAAAATGGCACCCTGCTTTGTCAATAGGGATTTTTTCATGGCAGCCATTTTGGATTTTGGCAAATAGCTGAATTTTTCCAAGGGAAAAAAGAACACAAAAATGTAGAATTACTAATGAATTCCTTGCATTAACAACAATCGAAGACCACATTTCAATTCCAACCAAGTTGAAAGTTGGTAACCATGGCAACAGATTCTTTAGATGTGGTGGGCAATGTCTTCATCCCTCACAATCCATAGAGGCCATCATTTTGAGATTTCACATGCACAAATTTGTCCGTAGAGGAAATCAGTTCTGTTTTAATTTGCCAACCATATTTCAAATCAAAAGGGCCGTCATTTCCTTTAATTTGGTCACCATATGGGTAATGGCTGAGGTTTATCATGAAATAGGACCCAGATTGAGTAGAAATGGACACAAAATTACTAAAAAAAACATAGCCAAGCATTGACAACTATCAAAGACCATATTTCATGTCTCTCCATGGTGAATGAAGGTAACCATGGCAACCAATTACAATAAATGGCGTTGAAAATTCCTTCATCCATCAGAACACCTCAAGACGATCATTTAGACATGTCACATGCCCATATACCTATGTAAAGGAAATGAATTCTGTTTCAGTGTGCCAGCCATATAGGAAACCCAAAATAGCCACTAAAAGGGAACAAATACTTCATTTTAGTACAAATATAGACATGTGACACCTCAAAATGACCGTCTTGATGAGTGCCCATTGATGCTGACATCTGCAAACACATTCTCACTGACTGGTGGGAATGACTGACTTTTGGCATGCTTGCTCAGAGTGATAGAGTTCAAATGCCCCATTGTTAACCATAGAAAAATGGCATCCTGCTTTGTCAATAGGGATTTTTACATGGCAGCCATTTTGGATTTTGGCAAATAACTGAATTTTTCTAAGGGAAAATAGAACACAAAAATATAGAATTACTAATGAATTCCTTGCATTAACAACAATCGAAGACCACATTTCAATTCCAACCAAGTTGAAAGTTGGTAACCATGGCAACAGATTCTTTAGATGTGGTCGGCAATGTCTTCATCCCTCACAATCCATAGAGGCCATCATTTTGAGATTTCACATGCACAAATTTGTCTGTAGAGGAAATCAGATCTGTTTTAATTTGCCAGCCATATTTCAAATCAAAATGGCCGTCATTTCCTTTAATTTGGTCACCATATGGGTAATGGCTGAGGTTTATCATGAAATAGGACCCAGATTGAGTAGAATTGAACACAAAATTACTAAAAAAAACATAGCCAAGCATTGACAACTATCAAAGACCATATTTCATGTCTCTCCATGGTGAATGTAGGTAACCATGGCAACCAATTTCAATAAATGGCGTTGAAAATTCCTTCATCCATCAGAACTCCTCAAGACGATCATTTAGACATGTCACATGCCCATATAATTATGTAGAGGAAATAAATTCTGTTTCAGTGTGCCAGCCATATAGGAAACCCAAAATAGCCACAAAAAGGGAACAAATACTTCATTTTAGTACAAATATAGACATGTGACACCTCAAAATGACCGTCTTGATGAGTGCCCATTGATGCTGACATCTGCAAACACATTCTCACTGACTGGTGGGAATGACTGACTTTTGGCAGGCTTGCTCAGAGTGATAGAGTTCAAATGCCCCATTGTTAACCATAGAAAAATGGCACCCTGCTTTGTCAATAGGGATTTTTTCATGGCAGCCATTTTGGATTTTGGCAAATAACTGAATTTTTCTAAGGGAAAATAGAACACAAAAATATAGAATTACTAATGAATTCCTTGCATTAACAACAATCGAAGACCACATTTCAATTCCAACCAAGTTGAAAGTTGGTAACCATGGCAACAGATTCTTTAGATGTGGTCGGCAATGTCTTCATCCCTCACAATCCATAGAGGCCATCATTCTGAGATTTCACATGCACAAATTTGTCCGTAGAGGAAATCAGTTCTGTTTTAATTTGCCAGCCATATTTCAAATCAAAATGGCCGTCATTTCCTTTAATTTGGTCACCATATGGGTAATGGCTGGGGTTTATCATGAAATAGGACCCAGATTAAGTAGAATTGAACACAAAATTACTAAAAAAAACATAGCCAAGTATTGACAACTATCAAAGACCATATTTCATGTCTCTCCATGGTGAATGTAGGTAACCATGGCAACCAATTTCAATAAATGGCGTTGAAAATTCCTTCATCCATCAGAACTCCTCAAGACGATCATTTAGACATGTCACATGCCCATATACCTATGTAAAGGAAATGAATTCTGTTTCAGTGTGCCAGCCATATAGGAAACCCAAAATAGCCACAAAAAGGGAACAAATACTTCATTTTAGTACAAATATAGACATGTGACACCTCAAAATGACCGTCTTGATGAGTGCCCATTGATGCTGACATTGGCAAACACATTCTCACTGACTGGTGGGAATGACTGACTTTTGGCATGCTTGCTCAGAGTGATAGAGTTCAAATGCCCCATTGTTAACCATAGAAAAATGGCACCCTGCTTTGTCAATAGGGATTTGTTCATGGCAGCCATTTTGGATTTTGGCAAATAACTGAATTTTTCCAAGGGAAAATAGAACACAAAAATGTAGAATTACTAATAAATTCATTGCATTAACAACAATCGTAGACCACATTTCAATTCCAACCAAGTTGAAAGTTGGTTACCATGGCATAAGATTCTTTAGATGTGGTCGGCAATGTCTTCATCCCTCACAATCCATAGAGGCCATCATTTTGAGATTTCACATGCACAAATTTATCTGTAGTGGAAATCAGTTCTGTTTTAATTTGCCCGCCATATTTCAAATCAAAATGGCCGTCATTTCCTTTAATTTGGTCACCATATGGGTAATGGCTGAGGTTTATCATGAAATAGGACCCAGATTGAGTAGAAATGGACACAAAATTACTAAAAAAAAACTAAGCCAAGCATTGACAACTATCAAAGACCATATTTCATGTCTCTCCATGGTGAATGTAGGTAACCATGGCAACCAATTTCAATAAATGGCGTTGAAATATCCTTCATCCATCAGAACTACTCAAGACGATCATTTAGACATGTCACATGCCCATATACCCTTGTAAAGGAAATAAATTCTGTTTCAGTGTGCCAGCCATATAGGAAACCCAAAATAGCCACAAAAAGGGAACAAATACTTCATTTTAGTACAAATATAGACATGTGACACCTCAGAATGACCGTCTTGATGAGTACCCATTGATGCTGACATTGGCAAACACATTCTCACTGACTGATGGGAATGACTGACTTTTGGCATGCTTGCTCAGAGTGATAGAGTTCAAATGCCCCATTGTTAACCATAGAAAAATGGCACCCTGCTTTGTCAATAGGGATTTGTTCATGGCAGCCATTTTGGATTTTGGCAAATAACTGAATTTTTCAAAGGGAAAATAGAACACAAAAATGTAGAATTACTAATGAATTCCTTGCATTAACAACAATCCAAGACCACATTTCAATTCCAACCAAGTTGAAAGTTGGTAACCATGGCAACAGATTCTTTAGATGTGGTCGGCAATGTCTTCATCCCTCACAATCCATAGAGGCCATCATTCTGAGATTTCACATGCACAAATTTGTCCGTAGAGGAAATCAGTTCTGTTTTAATTTGCCAGCCATATTTCAAATCAAAATGGCCGTCATTTCCTTTAATTTGGTCACCATATAGGTAATGGCTGGGGTTTATCATGAAATAGGACCCAGATTAAGTAGAATTGAACACAAAATTACTAAAAAAAACATAGCCAAGTATTGACAACTATCAAAGACCATATTTCATGTCTCTCCATGGTGAATGTAGGTAACCATGGCAACCAATTTCAATAAATGGCGTTGAAAATTCCTTCATCCATCAGAACTCCTCAAGACGATTATTTAGACATGTCACATGCCCATATACCTATGTAAAGGAAATGAATTCTGTTTCAGTGTGCCAGCCATATAGGAAACCCAAAATAGCCACAAAAAGGGAACAAATACTTCATTTTAGTACAAATATAGACATGTGACACCTCAAAATGACCGTCTTGATGAGTGCCCATTGATGCTGACATTGGCAAACACATTCTCACTGACTGGTGGGAATGACTGACTTTTGGCATGCTTGCTCAGAGTGATAGAGTTCAATTGCCCCATTGTTAACCATAGAAAAATGGCACCCTGCTTTGTCAATAGGGATTTTTTCATGGCAGCCATTTTGGATTTTGGCAAATAACTGAATTTTTCTAAGCGAAAATAGAACATAAAAATATAGAATTACTAATGAATTCCTAGCATTAACAATAATCAAAGACCACATTTCAATTCCAACCAAGTTGAAAGTTGGTAACCATGGCAACAGATTCTTTAGATGTGGTCGGCAATGTCTTCATCCCTCACAATCCATAGAGGCCATCATTTTGAGATTTCACATGCACAAATTTGTCTGTAGAGGAAATCAGTTCTGTTATAATTTGCCCGCCATATTTCAAATTAAAATGGCCGTCATTTCCTTTAATTTGGTCACCATATGGGTAATGGCTGAGGTTTATCATGAAATAGGACCCAGATTAAGTAGAATTGAACACAAAATTACTAAAAAAAACATAGCCAAGTATTGACAACTATCAAAGACCATATTTCATGTCTCTCCATGGTGAATGTAGGTAACCATGGCAACCAATTTCAATAAATGGCGTTGAAATATCCTTCATCCATCAGAACTACTCAAGACGATCATTTAGACATGTCACATGCCCATATACCTATGTAAAGGAAATGAATTCTGTTTCAGTGTGCCAGCCATATAGGAAACCCAAAATAGCCAGAAAAAGGGAACAAATACTTCATTTTAGTACAAATATAGACACATGACACCTCAAAATGACCGTCTTGATGAGTACCCATTGATGCTGACATTGGCAAACACATTCTCACTGACTGGTGGGAATGACTGACTTTTGGCATGCTTGCTCGGAGTGATAGAGTTCAAATGCCCCATTGTTAACCATAGAAAAATGGCACCCTGCTTTGTCAATAGGGATTTGTTCATGGCTGCCATTTTGGATTTTGGCAAATAACTGAATTTTTCAAAGGGAAAATAGAACACAAAAATGTAGAATTACTAATGAATTCCTTGCATTAACAACAATCCAAGACCACATTTCAATTCCAACCAAGTTGAAAGTTGGTAACCATGGCAACAGATTCTTTAGATGTGGTGGGCAATGTCTTCATCCCTCACAATCCATAGAGGCCATCATTCTGAGATTTCACATGCACAAATTTGTCCGTAGAGGAAATCAGTTCTGTTTTAATTTGCCAGCCATATTTCAAATCAAAATGCCCGTCATTTCCTTTAATTTGGTCACCATATGGGTAATGGCTGAGGTTTATCATGAAATAGGACCCAGATTAAGTAGAATTGAACAGAAAATTACTAAAAAAAACATAGCCAAGTATTGACAACTATCAAAGACCATATTTCATGTCTCTCCATGGTGAATGTAGGTAACCATGGCAACCAATTTCAATAAATGGCGTTGAAAATTCCTTCATCCATCAGAACTCCTCAAGACGATCATTTAGACATGTCACATGCCCATATACCTATGTAAAGGAAATGAATTCTGTTTCAGTGTGCCAGCCATATAGAAAACCCAAAATAGCCACAAAAAGGGAACAAATACTTCATTTTAGTACAAATATAGACATGTGACACCTCAAAATGACCGTCTTGATGAGTGCCCATTGATGCTGACATTGGCAAACACATTCTCACTGACTGATGGGAATGACTGACTTTTGGCATGCTTGCTCAGAGTGATAGAGTTCAAATGCCCCATTGTTAACCATAGAAAAATGGCACACTGCTTTGTCAATAGGGATTTGTTCATGGCAGCCATTTTGGATTTTGGCAAATAACTGAATTTTTCCAAGGGAAAATAGAACACAAAAATGTAGAATTACTAATAAATTCCTTGCATTAACAACATTCGAAGACCACATTTCAATTCCAACCAAGTTGAAAGTTGGTTACCATGGCATAAGATTCTTTAGATGTGGTCGGCAATGTCTTCATCCCTCACAATCCATAGAGGCCATCATTTTGAGATTTCACATGCCCAAATTCGTCTGTAGAGGAAATCAGTTCTGTTTTAATTTGCCAGCCATATTTCAAATCAAAATGGCCGTCATTTCCTTTAATTTGGTCACCATATGGGTAATGGCTGAGGTTTATCATGAAATAGGACCCAGATTGAGTAGAAATGGACACAAAATTACTAAAAAAAAACTAAGCCAAGCATTGACAACTATCAAAGACCATATTTCATGTCTCTCCATGGTGAATGTAGGTAACCATGGCAACCAATTTCAATAAATGGCGTTGAAATATCCTTCATCCATCAGAACTACTCAAGACAATCATTTAGACATGTCACATGCCCATATACCTATGTAAAGGAAATGAATTCTGTTTCAGTGTGCCAGCCATATAGGAAACCCAAAATAGCCAGAAAAAGGGAACAAATACTTCATTTTAGTACAAATATAGACATATGACACCTCAAAATGACCGTCTTGATGAGAACCCATTGATGCTGACATTGGCAAACACATTCTCACTGACTGGTGGGAATGACTGACTTTTGGCATGCTTGCTCAGAGTGATAGAGTTCAAATGCCCCATTGTTAACCATAGAAAAATGGCACCCTGCTTTGTCAATAGGGATTTGTTCATGGCAGCCATTTTGGATTTTGGCAAATAACTGAATTTTTCAAAGGGAAAATAGAACACAAAAATGTAGAATTACTAATGAATTCCTTGCATTAACAACAATCCAAGACCACATTTCAATTCCAACCAAGTTGAAAGTTGGTAACCATGGCAACAGATTCTTTAGATGTGGTGGGCAATGTCTTCATCCCTCACAATCCATAGAGGCCATCATTCTGAGATTTCACATGCACAAATTTGTCCGTAGAGGAAATCAGTTCTGTTTTAATTTGCCAGCCATATTTCAAATCAAAATGGCCGTCATTTCCTTTAATTTGGTCACCATATGGGTAATGGCTGGGGTTTATCATGAAATAGGACCCAGATTAAGTAGAATTGAACACAAAATTACTAAAAAAAACATAGCCAAGTATTGACAACTATCAAAGACCATATTTCATGTCTCTCCATGGTGAATGTAGGTAACCATGGCAACTAATTTCAATAAATGGCGTTGAAAATTCCTTCATCCATCAGAACTCCTCAAGACGATCATTTAGACATGTCACATGCCCATATACCTATGTAAAGGAAATGAATTCTGTTTCAGTGTGCCAGCCATATAGGAAACCCAAAATAGCCACAAAAAGGGAACAAATACTTCATTTTAGTACAAATATAGACATGTGACACCTCAAAATGACCGTCTTGATGAGTGCCCATTGATGCTGACATTGGCAAACACATTCTCACTGACTGGTGGGAATGACTGACTTTTGGCATGCTTGCTCAGAGTGATAGAGTTCAAATGCCCCATTGTTAACCATAGAAAAATGGCACCCTGCTTTGTCAATAGGGATTTGTTCATGGCAGCCATTTTGGATTTTGGCAAATAACTGAATTTTTCTAAGGGAAAATAGAACACAAAAATATAGAATTACTAATGAATTCCTTGCATTACCAACAATCGAAGACCACATTTCAATTCCAACCAAGTTGAAAGTTGGTAACCATGGCAACAGATTCTTTAGATGTGGTGGGCAATGTCTTCATCCCTCACAATCCATAGAGGCCATCATTTTGAGATTTCACATGCACAAATTTATCTGTAGAGGAAATCAGTTCTGTTTTAATTTGCCCGCCATATTTCAAATCAAAATGGCCGTCATTTCCTTTAATTTGGTCACCATATGGGTAATGGCTGAGGTTTATCATGAAATAGGACCCAGATTGAGTAGAAATGGACACAAAATTACTAAAAAAAAACTAAGCCAAGCATTGACAACTATCAAAGACTATATTTCATGTCTCTCCATGGTGAATGTAGGTAACCATGGCAACCAATTTCAATAAATGGCGTTGAAATATCCTTCATCCATCAGAACTACTCAAGACGATCATTTAGACATGTCACATGCCCATATACCTATGTAAAGGAAATGAATTCTGTTTCAGTGTGCCAGCCATATAGGAAACCCAAAATAGCCAGAAAAAGGGAACAAATACTTCATTTTAGTACAAATATAGACATATGACACCTCAAAATGACCGTCTTGATGAGTACCCATTGATGCTGACATTGGCAAACACATTCTCACTGACTGGTGGGAATGACTGACTTTTGGCATGCTTGCTCGGAGTGATAGAGTTCAAATGCCCCATTGTTAACCATAGAAAAATGGCACCCTGCTTTGTCAATAGGGATTTGTTCATGGCAGCCATTTTGGATTTTGGCAAATAACTGAATTTTTCAAAGGGAAAATAGAACACAAAAATGTAGAATTACTAATGAATTCCTTGCATTAACAACAATCCAAGACCACATTTCAATTCCAACCAAGTTGAAAGTTGGTAACCATGGCAACAGATTCTTTAGATGTGGTGGGCAATGTCTTCATCCCTCACAATCCATAGAGGCCATCATTCTGAGATTTCACATGCACAAATTTGTCCGTAGCGGAAATCAGTTCTGTTTTAATTTGCCAGCCATATTTCAAATCAAAATGCCCGTCATTTCCTTTAATTTGGTCACCATATGGGTAATGGCTGAGGTTTATCATGAAATAGGACCCAGATTAAGTAGAATTGAACAGAAAATTACTAAAAAAAACATAGCCAAGTATTGACAACTATCAAAGACCATATTTCATGTCTCTCCATGGTGAATGTAGGTAACCATGGCAACCAATTTCAATAAATGGCGTTGAAAATTCCTTCATCCATCAGAACTCCTCAAGACGATCATTTAGACATGTCACATGCCCATATACCTATGTAAAGGAAATGAATTCTGTTTCAGTGTGCCAGCCATATAGAAAACCCAAAATAGCCACAAAAAGGGAACAAATACTTCATTTTAGTACAAATATAGACATGTGACACCTCAAAATGACCGTCTTGATGAGTGCCCATTGATGCTGACATTGGCAAACACATTCTCACTGACTGATGGGAATGACTGACTTTTGGCATGCTTGCTCAGAGTGATAGAGTTCAAATGCCCCATTGTTAACCATAGAAAAATGGCACACTGCTTTGTCAATAGGGATTTGTTCATGGCAGCCATTTTGGATTTTGGCAAATAACTGAATTTTTCCAAGGGAAAATAGAACACAAAAATGTAGAATTACTAATAAATTCCTTGCATTAACAACAATCGAAGACCACATTTCAATTCCAACCAAGTTGAAAGTTGGTTACCATGGCATAAGATTCTTTAGATGTGGTCGGCAATGTCTTCATCCCTCACAATCCATAGAGGCCATCATTTTGAGATTTCACATGCCCAAATTCGTCTGTAGAGGAAATCAGTTCTGTTTTAATTTGCCAGCCATATTTCAAATCAAAATGGCCGTCATTTCCTTTAATTTGGTCACCATATGGGTAATGGCTGAGGTTTATCATGAAATAGGACCCAGATTGAGTAGAAATGGACACAAAATTACTAAAAAAAAACTAAGCCAAGCATTGACAACTATCAAAGACTATATTTCATGTCTCTCCATGGTGAATGTAGGTAACCATGGCAACCAATTTCAATAAATGGCGTTGAAAATTCCTTCATCCATCAGAACTACTCAAGACGATCATTTAGACATGTCACATGCCCATATACCTATGTAAAGGAAATGAATTCTGTTTCAGTGTGCCAGCCATATAGGAAACCCAAAATAGCCAGAAAAAGGGAACAAATACTTCATTTTAGTACAAATATAGACATATGACACCTCAAAATGACCGTCTTGATGAGAACCCATTGATGCTGACATTGGCAAACACATTCTCACTGACTGGTGGGAATGACTGACTTTTGGCATGCTTGCTCGGAGTGATAGAGTTCAAATGCCCCATTGTTAACCATAGAAAAATGGCACCCTGCTTTGTCAATAGGGATTTGTTCATGGCAGCCATTTTGGATTTTGGCAAATAACTGAATTTTTCAAAGGGAAAATAGAACACAAAAATGTAGAATTACTAATGAATTCCTTGCATTAACAACAATCCAAGACCACATTTCAATTCCAACCAAGTTGAAAGTTGGTAACCATGGCAACAGATTCTTTAGATGTGGTGGGCAATGTCTTCATCCCTCACAATCCATAGAGGCCATCATTCTGAGATTTCACATGCACAAATTTGTCCGTAGAGGAAATCAGTTCTGTTTTAATTTGCCAGCCATATTTCAAATCAAAATGGCCGTCATTTCCTTTAATTTGGTCACCATATGGGTAATGGCTGGGGTTTATCATGAAATAGGACCCAGATTAAGTAGAATTGAACAGAAAATTACTAAAAAAAACATAGCCAAGTATTGACAACTATCAAAGACCATATTTCATGTCTCTCCATGGTGAATGTAGGTAACCATGGCAACCAATTTCAATAAATGGCGTTGAAAATTCCTTCATCCATCAGAACTCCTCAAGACGATCATTTAGACATGTCACATGCCCATATACCTATGTAAAGGAAATGAATTCTGTTTCAGTGTGCCAGCCATATAGGAAACCCAAAATAGCCACAAAAAGGGAACAAATACTTCATTTTAGTACAAATATAGACATGTGACACCTCAAAATGACCGTCTTGATGAGTGCCCATTGATGCTGACATTGGCAAACACATTCTCACTGACTGGTGGGAATGACTGACTTTTGGCATGCTTGCTCAGAGTGATAGAGTTCAAATGCCCCATTGTTAACCATAGAAAAATGGCACCCTGCTTTGTCAATAGGGATTTTTTCATGGCAGCCATTTTGGATTTTGGCAAATAACTGAATTTTTCTAAGGGAAAATAGAACACAAAAATATAGAATTACTAATGAATTCCTTGCATTACCAACAATCGAAGACCACATTTCAATTCCAACCAAGTTGAAAGTTGGTAACCATGGCAACAGATTCTTTAGATGTGGTGGGCAATGTCTTCATCCCTCACAATCCATAGAGGCCATCATTTTGAGATTTCACATGCACAAATTTGTCTGTAGAGGAAATCAGTTCTGTTATAATTTGCCCGCCATATTTCAAATTAAAATGGCCGTCATTTCCTTTAATTTGGTCACCATATGGGTAATGGCTGAGGTTTATCATGAAATAGGACCCAGATTGAGTAGAAATTGACACAAAATTACTAAAAAAACATAGCCAAGCATTGACAACTATCAAAGACCATATTTCATGTCTCTCCATGGTGAATGTAGGTAAGCATGGCAACCAATTTCAATAAATGGCGTTGAAAATTCCTTCATCCATCAGAACTACTCAAGACGATCATTTAGACATGTCACATGCCCATATACCTATGTAAAGGAAATGAATTCTGTTTCAGTGTGCCAGCCATATAGAAAACCCAAAATAGCCACAAAAAGGGAACAAATACTTCATTTTAGTACAAATATAGACATGTGACACCTCAAAATGACCGTCTTGATGAGTGCCCATTGATGCTGACATTGGCAAACACATTCTCACTGACTGGTGGGAATGACTGACTTTTGGCATGCTTGCTCAGAGTGATAGAGTTCAAATGCCCCATTGTTAACCATAGAAAAATGGCACCCTGCTTTGTCAATAGGGATTTTTTCATGGCAGCCATTTTGGATTTTGGCAAATAGCTGAATTTTTCCAAGGGAAAAAAGAACACAAAAATGTAGAATTACTAATGAATTCCTTGCATTAACAACAATCGAAGACCACATTTCAATTCCAACCAAGTTGAAAGTTGGTAACCATGGCAACAGATTCTTTAGATGTGGTGGGCAATGTCTTCATCCCTCACAATCCATAGAGGCCATCATTCTGAGATTTCACATGCACAAATTTGTCCGTAGAGGAAATCAGTTCTGTTTTAATTTGCCAACCATATTTCAAATCAAAAGGGCCGTCATTTCCTTTAATTTGGTCACCATATGGGTAATGGCTGAGGTTTATCATGAAATAGGACCCAGATTGAGTAGAAATGGACACAAAATTACTAAAAAAAACATAGCCAAGCATTGACAACTATCAAAGACCATATTTCATGTCTCTCCATGGTGAATGAAGGTAACCATGGCAACCAATTACAATAAATGGCGTTGAAAATTCCTTCATCCATCAGAACACCTCAAGACGATCATTTAGACATGTCACATGCCCATATACCTATGTAAAGGAAATGAATTCTGTTTCAGTGTGCCAGCCATATAGGAAACCCAAAATAGCCACAAAAAGGGAACAAATACTTCATTTTAGTACAAATATAGACATGTGACACCTCAAAATGACCGTCTTGATGAGTGCCCATTGATGCTGACATCTGCAAACACATTCTCACTGACTGGTGGGAATGACTGACTTTTGGCATGCTTGCTCAGAGTGATAGAGTTCAAATGCCCCATTGTTAACCATAGAAAAATGGCATCCTGCTTTGTCAATAGGGATTTTTACATGGCAGCCATTTTGGATTTTGGCAAATAACTGAATTTTTCTAAGGGAAAATAGAACACAAAAATATAGAATTACTAATGAATTCCTTGCATTAACAACAATCGAAGACCACATTTCAATTCCAACCAAGTTGAAAGTTGGTAACCATGGCAACAGATTCTTTAGATGTGGAGGGCAATGTCTTCATCCCTCACAATCCATAGAGGCCATCATTCTGAGATTTCACATGCACAAATTTGTCGGTAGAGGAAATCAGTTCTGTTTTAATTTGCCAGCCATATTTCAAATCAAAATGGCCGTCATTTCCTTTAATTTGGTCACCATATGGGTAATGGCTGGGGTTTATCATGAAATAGGACCCAGATTAAGTAGAATTGAACACAAAATTACTAAAAAAAACATAGCCAAGTATTGACAACTATCAAAGACCATATTTCATGTCTCTCCATGGTGAATGTAGGTAACCATGGCAACCAATTTCAATAAATGGCGTTGAAAATTCCTTCATCCATCAGAACTCCTCAAGACGATCATTTAGACATGTCACATGCCCATATACCTATGTAAAGGAAATGAATTCTGTTTCAGTGTGCCAGCCATATAGGAAACCCAAAATAGCCACAAAAAGGGAACAAATACTTCATTTTAGTACAAATATAGACATGTGACACCTCAAAATGACCGTCTTGATGAGTGCCCATTGATGCTGACATTGGCAAACACATTCTCACTGACTGGTGGGAATGACTGACTTTTGGCATGCTTGCTCAGAGTGATAGAGTTCAATTGCCCCATTGTTAACCATAGAAAAATGGCACCCTGCTTTGTCAATAGGGATTTTTTCATGGCAGCCATTTTGGATTTTGGCAAATAACTGAATTTTTCTAAGGGAAAATAGAACACAAAAATATAGAATTACTAATGAATTCCTTGCATTACCAACAATCGAAGACCACATTTCAATTCCAACCAAGTTGAAAGTTGGTAACCATGGGAACAGATTCTTTAGATGTGGTGGGCAATGTCTTCATCCCTCACAATCCATAGAGGCCATCATTTTGAGATTTCACATGCACAAATTTGTCTGTAGAGGAAATCAGTTCTGTTATAATTTGCCCGCCATATTTCAAATTAAAATGGCCGTCATTTCCTTTAATTTGGTCACCATATGGGTAATGGCTGAGGTTTATCATGAAATAGGACCCAGATTGAGTAGAAATTGACACAAAATTACTAAAAAAACATAGCCAAGCATTGACAACTATCAAAGACCATATTTCATGTCTCTCCATGGTGAATGTAGGTAACCATGGCAACCAATTTCAATAAATGGCGTTGAAAATTCCTTCATCCATCAGAACTACTCAAGACGATCATTTAGACATGTCACATGCCCATATACCTATGTAAAGGAAATGAATTCTGTTTCAGTGTGCCAGCCATATAGAAAACCCAAAATAGCCACAAAAAGGGAACAAATACTTCATTTTAGTACAAATATAGACATGTGACACCTCAAAATGACCGTCTTGATGAGTGCCCATTGATGCTGACATTGGCAAACACATTCTCACTGACTGGTGGGAATGACTGACTTTTGGCATGCTTGCTCAGAGTGATAGAGTTCAAATGCCCCATTGTTAACCATAGAAAAATGGCACCCTGCTTTGTCAATAGGGATTTTTTCATGGCAGCCATTTTGGATTTTGGCAAATAGCTGAATTTTTCCAAGGGAAAAAAGAACACAAAAATGTAGAATTACTAATGAATTCCTTGCATTAACAACAATCGAAGACCACATTTCAATTCCAACCAAGTTGAAAGTTGGTAACCATGGCAACAGATTCTTTAGATGTGGTGGGCAATGTCTTCATCCCTCACAATCCATAGAGGCCATCATTCTGAGATTTCACATGCACAAATTTGTCCGTAGAGGAAATCAGTTCTGTTTTAATTTGCCAACCATATTTCAAATCAAAAGGGCCGTCATTTCCTTTAATTTGGTCACCATATGGGTAATGGCTGAGGTTTATCATGAAATAGGACCCAGATTGAGTAGAAATGGACACAAAATTACTAAAAAAAACATAGCCAAGCATTGACAACTATCAAAGACCATATTTCATGTCTCTCCATGGTGAATGAAGGTAACCATGGCAACCAATTACAATAAATGGCGTTGAAAATTCCTTCATCCATCAGAACACCTCAAGACGATCATTTAGACATGTCACATGCCCATATACCTATGTAAAGGAAATGAATTCTGTTTCAGTGTGCCAGCCATATAGGAAACCCAAAATAGCCACAAAAAGGGAACAAATACTTCATTTTAGTACAAATATAGACATGTGACACCTCAAAATGACCGTCTTGATGAGTGCCCATTGATGCTGACATCTGCAAACACATTCTCACTGACTGGTGGGAATGACTGACTTTTGGCATGCTTGCTCAGAGTGATAGAGTTCAAATGCCCCATTGTTAACCATAGAAAAATGGCATCCTGCTTTGTCAATAGGGATTTTTACATGGCAGCCATTTTGGATTTTGGCAAATAACTGAATTTTTCTAAGGGAAAATAGAACACAAAAATATAGAATTACTAATGAATTCCTTGCATTAACAACAATCGAAGACCACATTTCAATTCCAACCAAGTTGAAAGTTGGTAACCATGGCAACAGATTCTTTAGATGTGGTGGGCAATGTCTTCATCCCTCACAATCCATAGAGGCCATCATTCTGAGATTTCAGATGCACAAATTTGTCCGTAGAGGAAATCAGTTCTGTTTTAATTTGCCAGCCATATTTCAAATCAAAATGCCCGTCATTTCCTTTAATTTGGTCACCATATGGGTAATGGCTGAGGTTTATCATGAAATAGGACCCAGATTAAGTAGAATTGAACAGAAAATTACTAAAAAAAACATAGCCAAGTATTGACAACTATCAAAGACCATATTTCATGTCTCTCCATGGTGAATGTAGGTAACCATGGCAACCAATTTCAATAAATGGCGTTGAAAATTCCTTCATCCATCAGAACTCCTCAAGACGATCATTTAGACATGTCACATGCCCATATACCTATGTAAAGGAAATGAATTCTGTTTTAGTGTGCCAGCCATATAGAAAACCCAAAATAGCCACAAAAAGGGAACAAATACTTCATTTTAGTACAAATATAGACATGTGACACCTCAAAATGACCGTCTTGATGAGTGCCCATTGATGCTGACATTGGCAAACACATTCTCACTGACTGATGGGAATGACTGACTTTTGGCATGCTTGCTCAGAGTGATAGAGTTCAAATGCCCCATTGTTAACCATAGAAAAATGGCACACTGCTTTGTCAATAGGGATTTGTTCATGGCAGCCATTTTGGATTTTGGCAAATAACTGAATTTTTCCAAGGGAAAATAGAACACAAAAATGTAGAATTACTAATAAATTCCTTGCATTAACAACAATCGAAGACCACATTTCAATTCCAACCAAGTTGAAAGTTGGTTACCATGGCATAAGATTCTTTAGATGTGGTCGGCAATGTCTTCATCCCTCACAATCCATAGAGGCCATCATTCTGAGATTTCACATGCCCAAATTCGTCTGTAGAGGAAATCAGTTCTGTTTTAATTTGCCAGCCATATTTCAAATCAAAATGGCCGTCATTTCCTTTAATTTGGTCACCATATGGGTAATGGCTGAGGTTTATCATGAAATAGGACCCAGATTGAGTAAAATTGAACACAAAATTACTAAAAAAAACATAGCCAAGCCTTGACAACTATCAAAGACCATATTTCATGTCTCTCCATGGTGAATGTAGGTAACCATGGCAACCAATTTCAATAAATGGCGTTGAAATATCCTTAATCCATCAGAACTACTCAAGACGATCATTTAGACATGTCACATGCCCATATACCTATGTAAAGGAAATGAATTCTGTTTCAGTGTGCCAGCCATATAGGAAACCCAAAATAGCCAGAAAAAGGGAACAAATACTTCATTTTAGTACAAATATAGACATATGACACCTCAAAATGACCGTCTTGATGAGTACCCATTGATGCTGACATTGGCAAACACATTCTCACTGACTGGTGGGAATGACTGACTTTTGGCATGCTTGCTCAGAGTGATAGAGTTCAAATGCCCCATTGTTAACCATAGAAAAATGGCACCCTGCTTTGTCAATAGGGATTTGTTCATGGCAGCCATTTTGGATTTTGGCAAATAACTGAATTTTTCAAAGGGAAAATAGAACACAAAAATGTAGAATTACTAATGAATTCCTTACATTAACAACAATCCAAAGCCACATTTCAATTCCAACCAAGTTGAAAGTTGGTAACCATGGCAACAGATTCTTTAGATGTGGTCGGCAATGTCTTCATCCCTCACAATCCATAGAGGCCATCATTTTGAGATTTCACATGCACAAATTTGTCTGTAGAGGAAATCAGTTCTGTTATAATTTGCCCGCCATATTTCAAATTAAAATGGCTGTCATTTCCTTTAATTTGGTCACCATATGGGTAATGGCTGAGGTTTATCATGAAATAGGACCCAGATTAAGTAGAATTGAACACAAAATTACTAAAAAAAACATAGCCAAGTATTGACAACTATCAAAGACCATATTTCATGTCTCTCCATGGTGAATGTAGGTAACCATGGCAACCAATTTCAATAAATGGCGTTGAAAATTCCTTCATCCATCAGAACACCTCAAGGCGATCATTTAGACATGTCACATGCCCATATACCTATGAAAAGGAAATGAATTCTGTTTCAGTGTGCCAGCCATATAGAAAACCCAAAATAGCCACAAAAAGGGAACAAATACTTCATTTTAGTACAAATATAGACATGTGACACCTCAAAATGACCGTCTTGATGAGTGCCCATTGATGCTGACATTGGCAAACACATTCTCACTGACTGGTGGGAATGACTGACTTTTGGCATGCTTGCTCAGAGTGATAGAGTTCAATTGCCCCATTGTTAACCATAGAAAAATGGCACCCTGCTTTGTCAATAGGGATTTTTTCATGGCAGCCATTTTGGATTTTGGCAAATAACTGAATTTTTCTAAGCGAAAATAGAACATAAAAATATAGAATTACTAATGAATTCCTAGCATTAACAATAATCAAAGACCACATTTCAATTCCAACCAAGTTGAAAGTTGGTAACCATGGCAACAGATTCTTTAGATGTGGTCGGCAATGTCTTCATCCCTCACAATCCATAGAGGCCATCATTTTGAGATTTCACATGCACAAATTTGTCTGTAGAGGAAATCAGTTCTGTTATAATTTGCCCGCCATATTTCAAATTAAAATGGCTGTCATTTCCTTTAATTTGGTCACCATATGGGTAATGGCTGAGGTTTATCATGAAATAGGACCCAGATTAAGTAGAATTGAACACAAAATTACTAAAAAAAACATAGCCAAGTATTGACAACTATCAAAGACCATATTTCATGTCTCTCCATGGTGAATGTAGGTAACCATGGCAACCAATTTCAATAAATGGCGTTGAAAATTCCTTCATCCATCAGAACACCTCAAGGCGATCATTTAGACATGTCACATGCCCATATACCTATGAAAAGGAAATGAATTCTGTTTCAGTGTGCCAGCCATATAGAAAACCCAAAATAGCCACAAAAAGGGAACAAATACTTCATTTTAGTACAAATATAGACATGTGACACCTCAAAATGACCGTCTTGATGAGTGCCCATTGATGCTGACATTGGCAAACACATTCTCACTGACTGGTGGGAATGACTGACTTTTGGCATGCTTGCTCAGAGTGATAGAGTTCAATTGCCCCATTGTTAACCATAGAAAAATGGCACCCTGCTTTGTCAATAGGGATTTTTTCATGGCAGCCATTTTGGATTTTGGCAAATAACTGAATTTTTCTAAGCGAAAATAGAACATAAAAATATAGAATTACTAATGAATTCCTAGCATTAACAATAATCAAAGACCACATTTCAATTCCAACCAAGTTGAAAGTTGGTAACCATGGCAACAGATTCTTTAGATGTGGTCGGTAATGTCTTCATCCCTCACAATCCATAGAGGCCATCATTTTGAGATTTCACATGCACAAATTTGTCTGTAGAGGAAATCAGTTCTGTTATAATTTGCCCGCCATATTTCAAATTAAAATGGCCGTCATTTCCTTTAATTTGGTCACCATATGGGTAATGGCTGAGGTTTATCATGAAATAGGACCCAGATTAAGTAGAATTGAACACAAAATTACTAAAAAAAACATAGCCAAGTATTGACAACTATCAAAGACCATATTTCATGTCTCTCCATGGTGAATGTAGGTAACCATGGCAACCAATTTCAATAAATGGCGTTGAAAATTCCTTCATCCATCAGAACTACTCAAGACGATCATTTAGACATGTCACATGCCCATATACCTATGTAAAGGAAATGAATTCTGTTTCAGTGTGCCAGCCATATAGAAAACCCAAAATAGCCACAAAAAGGGAACAAATACTTCATTTTAGTACAAATATAGACATGTGACACCTCAAAATGACCGTCTTGATGAGTGCCCATTGATGCTGACATTGGCAAACACATTCTCACTGACTGGTGGGAATGACTGACTTTTGGCATGCTTGCTCAGAGTGATAGAGTTCAAATGCCCCATTGTTAACCATAGAAAAATGGCACCCTGCTTTGTCAATAGGGATTTGTTCATGGCAGCCATTTTGGATTTTGGCAAATAACTGAATTTTTCCAAGGGAAAATAGAACACAAAAATGTAGAATTACTAATAAATTCCTTGCATTAACAACAATCGAAGACCACATTTCAATTCCAACCAAGTTGAAAGTTGGTTATCATGGCATAAGATTCTTTAGATGTGGTCGGCAATGTCTTCATCCCTCACAATCCATAGAGGCCATCATTTTGAGATTTCACATGCACAAATTTATCTGTAGAGGAAATCAGTTCTGTTTTAATTTGCCCGCCATATTTCAAATCAAAATGGCCGTCATTTCCTTTAATTTGGTCACCATATGGGTAATGGCTGAGGTTTATCATGAAATAGGACCCAGATTAAGTAGAATTGAACACAAAATTACTAAAAAAAACATAGCCAAGCATTGACAACTATCAAAGACCATATTTCATGTCTCTCCATGGTGAATGTAGGTAACCATGGCAACCAATTTCAATAAACGGCGTTGAAAATTCCTTCATCCATCAGAACTCCTCAAGACGATCATTTAGACATGTCACATGCCCAAATACCTATGAAAATGAAATGAATTCTGTTTCAGTGTGCCAGCCATATAGGAAACCCAAAATAGCCAGAAAAAGGGAACAAATACTTCATTTTAGTACAAATATAGACATATGACACCTCAAAATGACCGTCTTGATGAGTACCCATTGATGCTGACATTGGCAAACACATTCTCACTGACTGGTGGGAATGACTGACTTTTGGCATGCTTGCTCAGAGTGATAGAGTTCAAATGCCCCATTGTTAACCATAGAAAAATGGCACCCTGCTTTGTCAATAGGGATTTGTTCATGGCAGCCATTTTGGATTTTGGCAAATAACTGAATTTTTCAAAGGGAAAATAGAACACAAAAATGTAGAATTACTAATGAATTCCTTACATTAACAACAATCCAAAGCCACATTTCAATTCCAACCAAGTTGAAAGTTGGTAACCATGGCAACAGATTCTTTAGATGTGGTCGGCAATGTCTTCATCCCTCACAATCCATAGAGGCCATCATTTTGAGATTTCACATGCACAAATTTGTCTGTAGAGGAAATCAGTTCTGTTATAATTTGCCCGCCATATTTCAAATTAAAATGGCTGTCATTTCCTTTAATTTGGTCACCATATGGGTAATGGCTGAGGTTTATCATGAAATAGGACCCAGATTAAGTAGAATTGAACACAAAATTACTAAAAAAAACATAGCCAAGTATTGACAACTATCAAAGACCATATTTCATGTCTCTCCATGGTGAATGTAGGTAACCATGGCAACCAATTTCAATAAATGGCGTTGAAAATTCCTTCATCCATCAGAACACCTCAAGGCGATCATTTAGACATGTCACATGCCCATATACCTATGAAAAGGAAATGAATTCTGTTTCAGTGTGCCAGCCATATAGAAAACCCAAAATAGCCACAAAAAGGGAACAAATACTTCATTTTAGTACAAATATAGACATGTGACACCTCAAAATGACCGTCTTGATGAGTGCCCATTGATGCTGACATTGGCAAACACATTCTCACTGACTGGTGGGAATGACTGACTTTTGGCATGCTTGCTCAGAGTGATAGAGTTCAATTGCCCCATTGTTAACCATAGAAAAATGGCACCCTGCTTTGTCAATAGGGATTTTTTCATGGCAGCCATTTTGGATTTTGGCAAATAACTGAATTTTTCTAAGCGAAAATAGAACATAAAAATATAGAATTACTAATGAATTCCTAGCATTAACAATAATCAAAGACCACATTTCAATTCCAACCAAGTTGAAAGTTGGTAACCATGGCAACAGATTCTTTAGATGTGGTCGGCAATGTCTTCATCCCTCACAATCCATAGAGGCCATCATTTTGAGATTTCACATGCACAAATTTGTCTGTAGAGGAAATCAGTTCTGTTATAATTTGCCCGCCATATTTCAAATTAAAATGGCTGTCATTTCCTTTAATTTGGTCACCATATGGGTAATGGCTGAGGTTTATCATGAAATAGGACCCAGATTAAGTAGAATTGAACACAAAATTACTAAAAAAAACATAGCCAAGTATTGACAACTATCAAAGACCATATTTCATGTCTCTCCATGGTGAATGTAGGTAACCATGGCAACCAATTTCAATAAATGGCGTTGAAAATTCCTTCATCCATCAGAACACCTCAAGGCGATCATTTAGACATGTCACATGCCCATATACCTATGAAAAGGAAATGAATTCTGTTTCAGTGTGCCAGCCATATAGAAAACCCAAAATAGCCACAAAAAGGGAACAAATACTTCATTTTAGTACAAATATAGACATGTGACACCTCAAAATGACCGTCTTGATGAGTGCCCATTGATGCTGACATTGGCAAACACATTCTCACTGACTGGTGGGAATGACTGACTTTTGGCATGCTTGCTCAGAGTGATAGAGTTCAATTGCCCCATTGTTAACCATAGAAAAATGGCACCCTGCTTTGTCAATAGGGATTTTTTCATGGCAGCCATTTTGGATTTTGGCAAATAACTGAATTTTTCTAAGCGAAAATAGAACATAAAAATATAGAATTACTAATGAATTCCTAGCATTAACAATAATCAAAGACCACATTTCAATTCCAACCAAGTTGAAAGTTGGTAACCATGGCAACAGATTCTTTAGATGTGGTCGGCAATGTCTTCATCCCTCACAATCCATAGAGGCCATCATTTTGAGATTTCACATGCACAAATTTGTCTGTAGAGGAAATCAGTTCTGTTATAATTTGCCCGCCATATTTCAAATTAAAATGGCCGTCATTTCCTTTAATTTGGTCACCATATGGGTAATGGCTGAGGTTTATCATGAAATAGGACCCAGATTAAGTAGAATTGAACACAAAATTACTAAAAAAAACATAGCCAAGTATTGACAACTATCAAAGACCATATTTCATGTCTCTCCATGGTGAATGTAGGTAACCATGGCAACCAATTTCAATAAATGGCGTTGAAAATTCCTTCATCCATCAGAACTACTCAAGACGATCATTTAGACATGTCACATGCCCATATACCTATGTAAAGGAAATGAATTCTGTTTCAGTGTGCCAGCCATATAGAAAACCCAAAATAGCCACAAAAAGGGAACAAATACTTCATTTTAGTACAAATATAGACATGTGACACCTCAAAATGACCGTCTTGATGAGTGCCCATTGATGCTGACATTGGCAAACACATTCTCACTGACTGGTGGGAATGACTGACTTTTGGCATGCTTGCTCAGAGTGATAGAGTTCAAATGCCCCATTGTTAACCATAGAAAAATGGCACCCTGCTTTGTCAATAGGGATTTTTTCATGGCAGCCATTTTGGATTTTGGCAAATAACTGAATTTTTCCAAGGGAAAATAGAACACAAAAATGTAGAATTACTAATAAATTCCTTGCATTAACAACAATCGAAGACCACATTTCAATTCCAACCAAGTTGAAAGTTGGTTATCATGGCATAAGATTCTTTAGATGTGGTCGGCAATGTCTTCATCCCTCACAATCCATAGAGGCCATCATTTTGAGATTTCACATGCACAAATTTATCTGTAGAGGAAATCAGTTCTGTTTTAATTTGCCCGCCATATTTCAAATCAAAATGGCCGTCATTTCCTTTAATTTGGTCACCATATGGGTAATGGCTGAGGTTTATCATGAAATAGGACCCAGATTAAGTAGAATTGAACACAAAATTACTAAAAAAAACATAGCCAAGCATTGACAACTATCAAAGACCATATTTCATGTCTCCATGGTGAATGTAGGTAACCATGGCAACCAATTTCAATAAACGGCGTTGAAAATTCCTTCATCCATCAGAACTCCTCAAGACGATCATTTAGACATGTCACATGCCCAAATACCTATGAAAATGAAATGAATTCTGTTTCAGTGTGCCAGCCATATAGAAAACCCAAAATAGCCACAAAAAGGAAACAAATACTTCATTTTAGTACAAATATAGACATGTGACACCTCAAAATGACCGTCTTGATGAGTGCCCATTGATGCTGACATTGGCAAACACATTCTCACTGACTGGTGGGAATGACTGACTTTTGGCATGCTTGCTCAGAGTGATAGAGTTCAAATGCCCCATTGTTAACCATAGAAAAATGGCACCCTGCTTTGTCAATAGGGATTTTTTCATGGCAGCCATTTTGGATTTTGGCAAATAACTGAATTTTTCCAAGGGAAAATAGAACACAAAAATGTAGAATTACTACTAAATTCCTTGCATTAACAACAATCGAAGACTACATTTCAATTCCAACCAAGTTGAAAGTTGGTTACCATGGCATAAGATTCTTTAGATGTGGTCGGCAATGTCTTCATCCCTCACAATCCATAGAGGCCATCATTTTGAGATTTCACATGCACAAATTTATCTGTAGAGGAAATCAGTTCTGTTTTAATTTGCCCGCCATATTTCAAATCAAAATGGCCGTCATTTCCTTTAATTTGGTCACCATATGGGTAATGGCTGAGGTTTATCATGAAATAGGACCCAGATTAAGTAGAATTGAACACAAAATTACTAAAAAAAACATAGCCAAGCATTGACAACTATCAAAGACCATATTTCATGTCTCTCCATGGTGAATGTAGGTAACCATGGCAACCAATTTCAATAAACGGCGTTGAAAATTCCTTCATCCATCAGAACTCCTCAAGACGATCATTTAGACATGTCACATGCCCAAATACCTATGAAAATGAAATGAATTCTGTTTCAGTGTGCCAGCCATATAGAAAACCCAAAATAGCCACAAAAAGGAAACAAATACTTCATTTTAGTACAAATATAGACATGTGACACCTCAAAATGACCGTCTTGATGAGTGCCCATTGATGCTGACATTGGCAAACACATTCTCACTGACTGGTGGGAATGACTGACTTTTGGCATGCTTGCTCAGAGTGATAGAGTTCAAATGCCCCATTGTTAACCATAGAAAAATGGCACCCTGCTTTGTCAATAGGGATTTTTTCATGGCAGCCATTTTGGATTTTGGCAAATAACTGAATTTTTCCAAGGGAAAATAGAACACAAAAATGTAGAATTACTACTAAATTCCTTGCATTAACAACAATCGAAGACTACATTTCAATTCCAACCAAGTTGAAAGTTGGTTACCATGGCATAAGATTCTTTAGATGTGGTCGGCAATGTCTTCATCCCTCACAATCCATAGAGGCCATCATTTTGAGATTTCACATGCACAAATTTATCTGTAGAGGAAATCAGTTCTGTTTTAATTTGCCCGCCATATTTCAAATCAAAATGGCCGTCATTTCCTTTAATTTGGTCACCATATGGGTAATGGCTGAGGTTTATCATGAAATAGGACCCAGATTAAGTAGAATTGAACACAAAATTACCAAAAAAAACATAGCCAAGCATTGACAACTATCAAAGACCATATTTCATGTCTCTCCATGGTGAATGTAGGTAACCATGGCAACCAATTTCAATAAATGGCGTTGAAAATTCCTTCATCCATCAGAACTCCTCAAGACGATCATTTAGACATGTCACATGCCCATATACCTATGTAAAGGAAATGAATTCTGTTTCAGTGTGCCAGCCATATAGGAAACCAAAAATAGCCACAAAAAGGGAACAAATACTTCATTTTAGTACAAATATAGACATGTGACACCTCAAAATGACCGTCTTGATGAGTGCCCATTGATGCTGACATTGGCAAACACATTCTCACTGACTGGTGGGAATGACTGACTTTTGGCAAGCTTGCTCAGAGTGATAGAGTTCAAATGCCCCATTGTTAACCATAGAAAAATGGCACCCTGCTTTGTCAATAGGGATTTTTTCATGGCAGCCATTTTGGATTTTGGCAAATAACTGAATTTTTCTAAGGGAAAATAGAACACAAAAATATAGAATTACTAATGAATTCCTTGCATTAATAACAATCGAAGACCACATTTCAATTCCAACCAAGTTGAAAGTAGGTAACCATTGCAACAGATTCTTTAGATGTGGTCGGCAATGTCTTCATCCCTCACAATCCATAGAGGCCATCATTTTGAGATTTCACATGCACAAATTTGTCTGTAGAGGAAATCAGTTCTGTTTTAATTTGCCAACCATATTTCAAATCAAAAGGGCCGTCATTTCCTTTAATTTGGTCACCATATGGGTAATGGCTGAGGTTTATCATGAAATAGGACCCAGATTGAGTAGAAATGGACACAAAATTACTAAAAAAAACATAGCCAAGCATTGACAACTATCAAAGACCATATTTCATGTCTCTCCATGGTGAATGTAGGTAACCATGGCAACCAATTACAATAAATGGCGTTGGAAATTCCTTCATCCATCAGAACACCTCAAGACGATCATTTAGACATGTCACATGCCCATATACCTATGTAAAGGAAATGAATTCTGTTTCAGTGTGCCAGCCATATAGGAAACCCAAAATAGGCACAAAAAGGGAACAAATACTTCATTTTAGTACAAATATAGACATGTGACACCTCAAAATGACCGTCTTGATGAGTGCCCATTGATGCTGACATTGGCAAACACATTCTCACTGACTGGTGGGAATGACTGACTTTTGGCATGCTTGCTCAGAGTGATAGAGTTCAAATGCCCCATTGTTAACCATAGAAAAATGGCACCCTGCTTTGTCAATAGGGATTTTTTCATGGCAGCCATTTTGGATTTTGGCAAATAACTGAATTTTTCTAAGGGAAAATAGAACACAAAAATATAGAATTACTAATGAATTCCTTGCATTAACAACAATCGAAGACCACATTTCAATTCCAACCAAGTTGAAAGTTGGTAACCATGGCAACAGATTCTTTAGATGTGGTCGGCAATGTCTTCATCCCTCACAATCCATAGAGGCCATCATTTTGAGATTTCACATGCACAAATTTGTCTGTAGAGAAAATCAGTTCTGTTTTAATTTGCCAGCCATATTTCAAATCAAAATGGCCGTCATTTCCTTTAATTTGGTCACCATATGGGTAATGGCTGAGGTTTATCATGAAATAGGACTCAGATTGAGTAGAATTGAACACAAAATTACTAAAAAAAACATAGCCAAGCATTGACAACTATCAAAGACCATATTTCATGTCTCTCCATGGTGAATGTAGGTAACCATGGCAACCAATTTCAATAAATGGCGTTGAAAATTCCTTCATCCATCAGAACTACTCAAGACGATCATTTAGACATGTCACATGCCCATATACCTATGTAAAGGAAATGAATTCTGTTTCAGTGTGCCAGCCATATAGGAAACCCAAAATAGCCACAAAAAGGGAACAAATACTTCATTTTAGTACAAATATAGACATGTGACACCTCAAAATGACCGTCTTGATGAGTGCCCATTGATGCTGACATCTGCAAACACATTCTCACTGACTGGTGGGAATGACTGACTTTTGGCATGCTTGCTCAGAGTGATAGAGTTCAAATGCCCCATTGTTAACCATAGAAAAATGGCACCCTGCTTTGTCAATAGGGATTTTTACATGGCAGCCATTTTGGATTTTGGCAAATAACTGAATTTTTCTAAGGGAAAATAGAACACAAAAATATAGAATTACTAATGAATTCCTTGCATTAACAACAATCGAAGACCACATTTCAATTCCAACCGAGTTGAAAGTTGGTAACCATGGCAACAGATTCTTTAGATGTGGTCGGCAATGTCTTCATCCCTCACAATCCATAGAGGCCATCATTTTGAGATTTCACATGCACAAATTTGTCTGTAGAGGAAATCAGTTCTGTTTTAATTTGCCAGCCATATTTCAAATCAAAATGGCCGTCATTTCCTTTAATTTGGTCACCATATGGGTAATGGCTGAGGTTTATCATGAAATAGGACGCAGATTGAGTAGAATTGAACACAAAATTACTAAAAAAAACATAGCCAAGCATTGACAACTATCAAAGACCATATTTCATGTCTCTCCATGGTGAATGTAGGTAACCATGGCAACCAATTTCAATGAATGGCGTTGAAAATTCCTTCATCCATCAGAACTCCTCAAGACGATCATTTAGAAATGTCACATGCCCATATACCTATGTAGAGGAAATAAATTCTGTTTCAGTGTGCCAGCCATATAGGAAACCCAAAATAGCCACAAAAAGGGAACAAATACTTCATTTTAGTACAAATATAGACATGTGACACCTCAAAATGACCGTCTTGATGAGTGCCCATTGATGCTGACATTGGCAAACACATTCTCACTGACTGGTGGGAATGACTGACTTTTGGCATGCTTGCTCAGAGTGATAGAGTTCAAATGCCCCATTGTTAACCATAGAAAAATGGCACCCTGCTTTGTCAATAGGGATTTTTTCATGGCAGCCATTTTGGATTTTGGCAAATAACTGAATTTTTCTAAGGGAAAATAGAACACAAAAATATAGAATTACTAATGAATTCCTTGCATTACCAACAATCGAAGACCACATTTCAATTCCAACCAAGTTGAAAGTTGGTAACCATGGCAACAGATTCTTTAGATGTGGTGGGCAATGTCTTCATCCCTCACAATCCATAGAGGCCATCATTTTGAGATTTCACATGCACAAATTTGTCTGTAGAGGAAATCAGTTCTGTTATAATTTGCCCGCCATATTTCAAATTAAAATGGCCGTCATTTCCTTTAATTTGGTCACCATATGGGTAATGGCTGAGGTTTATCATGAAATAGGACCCAGATTAAGTAGAATTGAACACAAAATTACTAAAAAAAACATAGCCAAGTATTGACAACTATCAAAGACCATATTTCATGTCTCTCCATGGTGAATGTAGGTAACCATGGCAACCAATTTCAATAAATGGCGTTGAAAATTCCTTCATCCATCAGAACACCTCAAGGCGATCATTTAGACATGTCACATGCCCATATACCTATGAAAAGGAAATGAATTCTGTTTCAGTGTGCCAGCCATATAGAAAACCCAAAATAGCCACAAAAAGGGAACAAATACTTCATTTTAGTACAAATATAGACATGTGACACCTCAAAATGACCGTCTTGATGAGTGCCCATTGATGCTGACATTGGCAAACACATTCTCACTGACTGGTGGGAATGACTGACTTTTGGCATGCTTGCTCAGAGTGATAGAGTTCAATTGCCCCATTGTTAACCATAGAAAAATGGCACCCTGCTTTGTCAATAGGGATTTTTTCATGGCAGCCATTTTGGATTTTGGCAAATAACTGAATTTTTCTAAGCGAAAATAGAACATAAAAATATAGAATTACTAATGAATTCCTAGCATTAACAATAATCAAAGACCACATTTCAATTCCAACCAAGTTGAAAGTTGGTAACCATGGCAACAGATTCTTTAGATGTGGTCGGCAATGTCTTCATCCCTCACAATCCATAGAGGCCATCATTTTGAGATTTCACATGCACAAATTTGTCTGTAGAGGAAATCAGTTCTGTTATAATTTGCCCGCCATATTTCAAATTAAAATGGCTGTCATTTCCTTTAATTTGGTCACCATATGGGTAATGGCTGAGGTTTATCATGAAATAGGACCCAGATTAAGTAGAATTGAACACAAAATTACTAAAAAAAACATAGCCAAGTATTGACAACTATCAAAGACCATATTTCATGTCTCTCCATGGTGAATGTAGGTAACCATGGCAACCAATTTCAATAAATGGCGTTGAAAATTCCTTCATCCATCAGAACACCTCAAGGCGATCATTTAGACATGTCACATGCCCATATACCTATGAAAAGGAAATGAATTCTGTTTCAGTGTGCCAGCCATATAGAAAACCCAAAATAGCCACAAAAAGGGAACAAATACTTCATTTTAGTACAAATATAGACATGTGACACCTCAAAATGACCGTCTTGATGAGTGCCCATTGATGCTGACATTGGCAAACACATTCTCACTGACTGGTGGGAATGACTGACTTTTGGCATGCTTGCTCAGAGTGATAGAGTTCAATTGCCCCATTGTTAACCATAGAAAAATGGCACCCTGCTTTGTCAATAGGGATTTTTTCATGGCAGCCATTTTGGATTTTGGCAAATAACTGAATTTTTCTAAGCGAAAATAGAACATAAAAATATAGAATTACTAATGAATTCCTAGCATTAACAATAATCAAAGACCACATTTCAATTCCAACCAAGTTGAAAGTTGGTAACCATGGCAACAGATTCTTTAGATGTGGTCGGCAATGTCTTCATCCCTCACAATCCATAGAGGCCATCATTTTGAGATTTCACATGCACAAATTTGTCTGTAGAGGAAATCAGTTCTGTTATAATTTGCCCGCCATATTTCAAATTAAAATGGCCGTCATTTCCTTTAATTTGGTCACCATATGGGTAATGGCTGAGGTTTATCATGAAATAGGACCCAGATTAAGTAGAATTGAACACAAAATTACTAAAAAAAACATAGCCAAGTATTGACAACTATCAAAGACCATATTTCATGTCTCTCCATGGTGAATGTAGGTAACCATGGCAACCAATTTCAATAAATGGCGTTGAAAATTCCTTCATCCATCAGAACTACTCAAGACGATCATTTAGACATGTCACATGCCCATATACCTATGTAAAGGAAATGAATTCTGTTTCAGTGTGCCAGCCATATAGAAAACCCAAAATAGCCACAAAAAGGGAACAAATACTTCATTTTAGTACAAATATAGACATGTGACACCTCAAAATGACCGTCTTGATGAGTGCCCATTGATGCTGACATTGGCAAACACATTCTCACTGACTGGTGGGAATGACTGACTTTTGGCATGCTTGCTCAGAGTGATAGAGTTCAAATGCCCCATTGTTAACCATAGAAAAATGGCACCCTGCTTTGTCAATAGGGATTTTTTCATGGCAGCCATTTTGGATTTTGGCAAATAACTGAATTTTTCCAAGGGAAAATAGAACACAAAAATGTAGAATTACTAATAAATTCCTTGCATTAACAACAATCGAAGACCACATTTCAATTCCAACCAAGTTGAAAGTTGGTTATCATGGCATAAGATTCTTTAGATGTGGTCGGCAATGTCTTCATCCCTCACAATCCATAGAGGCCATCATTTTGAGATTTCACATGCACAAATTTATCTGTAGAGGAAATCAGTTCTGTTTTAATTTGCCCGCCATATTTCAAATCAAAATGGCCGTCATTTCCTTTAATTTGGTCACCATATGGGTAATGGCTGAGGTTTATCATGAAATAGGACCCAGATTAAGTAGAATTGAACACAAAATTACTAAAAAAAACATAGCCAAGCATTGACAACTATCAAAGACCATATTTCATGTCTCTCCATGGTGAATGTAGGTAACCATGGCAACCAATTTCAATAAACGGCGTTGAAAATTCCTTCATCCATCAGAACTCCTCAAGACGATCATTTAGACATGTCACATGCCCAAATACCTATGAAAATGAAATGAATTCTGTTTCAGTGTGCCAGCCATATAGAAAACCCAAAATAGCCACAAAAAGGAAACAAATACTTCATTTTAGTACAAATATAGACATGTGACACCTCAAAATGACCGTCTTGATGAGTGCCCATTGATGCTGACATTGGCAAACACATTCTCACTGACTGGTGGGAATGACTGACTTTTGGCATGCTTGCTCAGAGTGATAGAGTTCAAATGCCCCATTGTTAACCATAGAAAAATGGCACCCTGCTTTGTCAATAGGGATTTTTTCATGGCAGCCATTTTGGATTTTGGCAAATAACTGAATTTTTCCAAGGGAAAATAGAACACAAAAATGTAGAATTACTACTAAATTCCTTGCATTAACAACAATCGAAGACTACATTTCAATTCCAACCAAGTTGAAAGTTGGTTACCATGGCATAAGATTCTTTAGATGTGGTCGGCAATGTCTTCATCCCTCACAATCCATAGAGGCCATCATTTTGAGATTTCACATGCACAAATTTATCTGTAGAGGAAATCAGTTCTGTTTTAATTTGCCCGCCATATTTCAAATCAAAATGGCCGTCATTTCCTTTAATTTGGTCACCATATGGGTAATGGCTGAGGTTTATCATGAAATAGGACCCAGATTAAGTAGAATTGAACACAAAATTACTAAAAAAAACATAGCCAAGCATTGACAACTATCAAAGACCATATTTCATGTCTCTCCATGGTGAATGTAGGTAACCATGGCAACCAATTTCAATAAATGGCGTTGAAAATTCCTTCATCCATCAGAACTCCTCAAGACGATCATTTAGACATGTCACATGCCCATATACCTATGTAAAGGAAATGAATTCTGTTTCAGTGTGCCAGCCATATAGGAAACCAAAAATAGCCACAAAAAGGGAACAAATACTTCATTTTAGTACAAATATAGACATGTGACACCTCAAAATGACCGTCTTGATGAGTGCCCATTGATGCTGACATTGGCAAACACATTCTCACTGACTGGTGGGAATGACTGACTTTTGGCAAGCTTGCTCAGAGTGATAGAGTTCAAATGCCCCATTGTTAACCATAGAAAAATGGCACCCTGCTTTGTCAATAGGGATTTTTTCATGGCAGCCATTTTGGATTTTGGCAAATAACTGAATTTTTCTAAGGGAAAATAGAACACAAAAATATAGAATTACTAATGAATTCCTTGCATTAATAACAATCGAAGACCACATTTCAATTCCAACCAAGTTGAAAGTAGGTAACCATTGCAACAGATTCTTTAGATGTGGTCGGCAATGTCTTCATCCCTCACAATCCATAGAGGCCATCATTTTGAGATTTCACATGCACAAATTTGTCTGTAGAGGAAATCAGTTCTGTTTTAATTTGCCAACCATATTTCAAATCAAAAGGGCCGTCATTTCCTTTAATTTGGTCACCATATGGGTAATGGCTGAGGTTTATCATGAAATAGGACCCAGATTGAGTAGAAATGGACACAAAATTACTAAAAAAAACATAGCCAAGCATTGACAACTATCAAAGACCATATTTCATGTCTCTCCATGGTGAATGTAGGTAACCATGGCAACCAATTACAATAAATGGCGTTGGAAATTCCTTCATCCATCAGAACACCTCAAGACGATCATTTAGACATGTCACATGCCCATATACCTATGTAAAGGAAATGAATTCTGTTTCAGTGTGCCAGCCATATAGGAAACCAAAAATAGCCACAAAAAGGGAACAAATACTTCATTTTAGTACAAATATAGACATGTGACACCTCAAAATGACCGTCTTGATGAGTGCCCATTGATGCTGACATTGGCAAACACATTCTCACTGACTGGTGGGAATGACTGACTTTTGGCAAGCTTGCTCAGAGTGATAGAGTTCAAATGCCCCATTGTTAACCATAGAAAAATGGCACCCTGCTTTGTCAATAGGGATTTTTTCATGGCAGCCATTTTGGATTTTGGCAAATAGCTGAATTTTTCCAAGGGAAAAAAGAACACAAAAATGTAGAATTACTAATGAATTCCTTGCATTAACAACAATCGAAGACCACATTTCAATTCCAACCAAGTTGAAAGTTGGTAACCATGGCAACAGATTCTTTAGATGTGGTGGGCAATGTCTTCATCCCTCACAATCCATAGAGGCCATCATTCTGAGATTTCACATGCACAAATTTGTCCGTAGAGGAAATCAGTTCTGTTTTAATTTGCCAACCATATTTCAAATCAAAAGGGCCGTCATTTCCTTTAATTTGGTCACCATATGGGTAATGGCTGAGGTTTATCATGAAATAGGACCCAGATTGAGTAGAAATGGACACAAAATTACTAAAAAAAACATAGCCAAGCATTGACAACTATCAAAGACCATATTTCATGTCTCTCCATGGTGAATGAAGGTAACCATGGCAACCAATTACAATAAATGGCGTTGAAAATTCCTTCATCCATCAGAACACCTCAAGACGATCATTTAGACATGTCACATGCCCATATACCTATGTAAAGGAAATGAATTCTGTTTCAGTGTGCCAGCCATATAGGAAACCCAAAATAGCCACAAAAAGGGAACAAATACTTCATTTTAGTACAAATATAGACATGTGACACCTCAAAATGACCGTCTTGATGAGTGCCCATTGATGCTGACATCTGCAAACACATTCTCACTGACTGGTGGGAATGACTGACTTTTGGCATGCTTGCTCAGAGTGATAGAGTTCAAATGCCCCATTGTTAACCATAGAAAAATGGCATCCTGCTTTGTCAATAGGGATTTTTACATGGCAGCCATTTTGGATTTTGGCAAATAACTGAATTTTTCTAAGGGAAAATAGAACACAAAAATATAGAATTACTAATGAATTCCTTGCATTAACAACAATCGAAGACCACATTTCAATTCCAACCAAGTTGAAAGTTGGTAACCATGGCAACAGATTCTTTAGATGTGGAGGGCAATGTCTTCATCCCTCACAATCCATAGAGGCCATCATTCTGAGATTTCACATGCACAAATTTGTCGGTAGAGGAAATCAGTTCTGTTTTAATTTGCCAGCCATATTTCAAATCAAAATGGCCGTCATTTCCTTTAATTTGGTCACCATATGGGTAATGGCTGGGGTTTATCATGAAATAGGACCCAGATTAAGTAGAATTGAACACAAAATTACTAAAAAAAACATAGCCAAGTATTGACAACTATCAAAGACCATATTTCATGTCTCTCCATGGTGAATGTAGGTAACCATGGCAACCAATTTCAATAAATGGCGTTGAAAATTCCTTCATCCATCAGAACTCCTCAAGACGATCATTTAGACATGTCACATGCCCATATACCTATGTAAAGGAAATGAATTCTGTTTCAGTGTGCCAGCCATATAGGAAACCCAAAATAGCCACAAAAAGGGAACAAATACTTCATTTTAGTACAAATATAGACATGTGACACCTCAAAATGACCGTCTTGATGAGTGCCCATTGATGCTGACATTGGCAAACACATTCTCACTGACTGGTGGGAATGACTGACTTTTGGCATGCTTGCTCAGAGTGATAGAGTTCAATTGCCCCATTGTTAACCATAGAAAAATGGCACCCTGCTTTGTCAATAGGGATTTTTTCATGGCAGCCATTTTGGATTTTGGCAAATAACTGAATTTTTCTAAGGGAAAATAGAACACAAAAATATAGAATTACTAATGAATTCCTTGCATTACCAACAATCGAAGACCACATTTCAATTCCAACCAAGTTGAAAGTTGGTAACCATGGCAACAGATTCTTTAGATGTGGTGGGCAATGTCTTCATCCCTCACAATCCATAGAGGCCATCATTTTGAGATTTCACATGCACAAATTTGTCTGTAGAGGAAATCAGTTCTGTTATAATTTGCCCGCCATATTTCAAATTAAAATGGCCGTCATTTCCTTTAATTTGGTCACCATATGGGTAATGGCTGAGGTTTATCATGAAATAGGACCCAGATTGAGTAGAAATTGACACAAAATTACTAAAAAAACATAGCCAAGCATTGACAACTATCAAAGACCATATTTCATGTCTCTCCATGGTGAATGTAGGTAACCATGGCAACCAATTTCAATAAATGGCGTTGAAAATTCCTTCATCCATCAGAACTACTCAAGACGATCATTTAGACATGTCACATGCCCATATACCTATGTAAAGGAAATGAATTCTGTTTCAGTGTGCCAGCCATATAGAAAACCCAAAATAGCCACAAAAAGGGAACAAATACTTCATTTTAGTACAAATATAGACATGTGACACCTCAAAATGACCGTCTTGATGAGTGCCCATTGATGCTGACATTGGCAAACACATTCTCACTGACTGGTGGGAATGACTGACTTTTGGCATGCTTGCTCAGAGTGATAGAGTTCAAATGCCCCATTGTTAACCATAGAAAAATGGCACCCTGCTTTGTCAATAGGGATTTTTTCATGGCAGCCATTTTGGATTTTGGCAAATAACTGAATTTTTCTAAGGGAAAATAGAACACAAAAATATAGAATTACTAATGAATTCCTTGCATTAACAACAATCGAAGACCACATTTCAATTCCAACCAAGTTGAAAGTTGGTAACCATGGCAACAGATTCTTTAGATGTGGTCGGCAATGTCTTCATCCCTCACAATCCATAGAGGCCATCATTTTGAGATTTCACATGCACAAATTTGTCTGTAGAGAAAATCAGTTCTGTTTTAATTTGCCAGCCATATTTCAAATCAAAATGGCCGTCATTTCCTTTAATTTGGTCACCATATGGGTAATGGCTGAGGTTTATCATGAAATAGGACTCAGATTGAGTAGAATTGAACACAAAATTACTAAAAAAAACATAGCCAAGCATTGACAACTATCAAAGACCATATTTCATGTCTCTCCATGGTGAATGTAGGTAACCATGGCAACCAATTTCAATAAATGGCGTTGAAAATTCCTTCATCCATCAGAACTACTCAAGACGATCATTTAGACATGTCACATGCCCATATACCTATGTAAAGGAAATGAATTCTGTTTCAGTGTGCCAGCCATATAGGAAACCCAAAATAGCCACAAAAAGGGAACAAATACTTCATTTTAGTACAAATATAGACATGTGACACCTCAAAATGACCGTCTTGATGAGTGCCCATTGATGCTGACATCTGCAAACACATTCTCACTGACTGGTGGGAATGACTGACTTTTGGCATGCTTGCTCAGAGTGATAGAGTTCAAATGCCCCATTGTTAACCATAGAAAAATGGCACCCTGCTTTGTCAATAGGGATTTTTACATGGCAGCCATTTTGGATTTTGGCAAATAACTGAATTTTTCTAAGGGAAAATAGAACACAAAAATATAGAATTACTAATGAATTCCTTGCATTAACAACAATCGAAGACCACATTTCAATTCCAACCGAGTTGAAAGTTGGTAACCATGGCAACAGATTCTTTAGATGTGGTCGGCAATGTCTTCATCCCTCACAATCCATAGAGGCCATCATTTTGAGATTTCACATGCACAAATTTGTCTGTAGAGGAAATCAGTTCTGTTTTAATTTGCCAGCCATATTTCAAATCAAAATGGCCGTCATTTCCTTTAATTTGGTCACCATATGGGTAATGGCTGAGGTTTATCATGAAATAGGACCCAGATTGAGTAGAATTGAACACAAAATTACTAAAAAAAACATAGCCAAGCATTGACAACTATCAAAGACCATATTTCATGTCTCTCCATGGTGAATGTAGGTAACCATGGCAACCAATTTCAATGAATGGCGTTGAAAATTCCTTCATCCATCAGAACTCCTCAAGACGATCATTTAGAAATGTCACATGCCCATATACCTATGTAGAGGAAATAAATTCTGTTTCAGTGTGCCAGCCATATAGGAAACCCAAAATAGCCACAAAAAGGGAACAAATACTTCATTTTAGTACAAATATAGACATGTGACACCTCAAAATGACCGTCTTGATGAGTGCCCATTGATGCTGACATTGGCAAACACATTCTCACTGACTGGTGGGAATGACTGACTTTTGGCATGCTTGCTCAGAGTGATAGAGTTCAAATGCCCCATTGTTAACCATAGAAAAATGGCACCCTGCTTTGTCAATAGGGATTTTTTCATGGCAGCCATTTTGGATTTTGGCAAATAACTGAATTTTTCTAAGGGAAAATAGAACACAAAAATATAGAATTACTAATGAATTCCTTGCATTACCAACAATCGAAGACCACATTTCAATTCCAACCAAGTTGAAAGTTGGTAACCATGGCAACAGATTCTTTAGATGTGGTGGGCAATGTCTTCATCCCTCACAATCCATAGAGGCCATCATTTTGAGATTTCACATGCACAAATTTGTCTGTAGAGGAAATCAGTTCTGTTATAAATTGTTCGCCATATTTCAAATTAAAATGGCCGTCATTTCCTTTAATTTGGTCACCATATGGGTAATGGCTGAGGTTTATCATGAAATAGGACCCAGATTGAGTAGAAATTGACACAAAATTACTAAAAAAACATAGCCAAGCATTGACAACTATCAAAGACCATATTTCATGTCTCTCCATGGTGAATGTAGGTAACCATGGCAACCAATTTCAATAAATGGCGTTGAAAATTCCTTCATCCATCAGAACTACTCAAGACGATCATTTAGACATGTCACATGCCCATATACCTATGTAAAGGAAATGAATTCTGTTTCAGTGTGCCAGCCATATAGGAAACCCAAAATAGCCACAAAAAGGGAACAAATACTTCATTTTAGTACAAATATAGACATGTGACACCTCAAAATGACCGTCTTGATGAGTGCCCATTGATGCTGACATCTGCAAACACATTCTCACTGACTGGTGGGAATGACTGACTTTTGGCATGCTTGCTCAGAGTGATAGAGTTCAAATGCCCCATTGTTAACCATAGAAAAATGGCATCCTGCTTTGTCAATAGGGATTTTTACATGGCAGCCATTTTGGATTTTGGCAAATAACTGAATTTTTCTAAGGGAAAATAGAACACAAAAATATAGAATTACTTATGAATTCCTTGCATTAACAACAATCGAAGACCACATTTCAATTCCAACCAAGTTGAAAGTTGGTAACCATGGCAACAGATTCTTTAGATGTGGTCGGCAATGTCTTCATCCCTCACAATCCATAGAGGCCATCATTTTGAGATTTCACATGCACAAATTTGTCTGTAGAGGAAATCAGTTCTGTTTTAATTTGCCAGCCATATTTCAAATCAAAATGGCCGTCATTTCCTTTAATTTGGTCACCATATGGGTAATGGCTGAGGTTTATCATGAAATAGGACCCAGATTGAGTAGAATTGAACACAAAATTACTAAAAAAAACATAGCCAAGCATTGACAACTATCAAAGACCATATTTCATGTCTCTCCATGGTGAATGTAGGTAACCATGGCAACCAATTTCAATAAATGGCGTTGAAAATTCCTTCATCCATCAGAACTCCTCAAGACGATCATTTAGACATGTCACATGCCCATATACCTATGTAGAGGAAATAAATTCTGTTTCAGTGTGCCAGCCATATAGGAAACCCAAAATAGCCACAAAAAGGGAACAAATACTTCATTTTAGTACAAATATAGACATGTGACACCTCAAAATGACCGTCTTGATGAGTGCCCATTGATGCTGACATCTGCAAACACATTCTCACTGACTGGTGGGAATGACTGACTTTTGGCATGCTTGCTCAGAGTGATAGAGTTCAAATGCCCCATTGTTAACCATAGAAAAATGGCACCCTGCTTTGTCAATAGGGATTTTTTCATGGCAGCCATTTTGGATTTTGGCAAATAACTGAATTTTTCTAAGGGAAAATAGAACACAAAAATATAGAATTACTAATGAATTCCTTGCATTACCAACAATCGAAGACCACATTTCAATTCCAACCAAGTTGAAAGTTGGTAACCATGGCAACAGATTCTTTAGATGTGGTGGGCAATGTCTTCATCCCTCACAATCCATAGAGGCCATCATTTTGAGATTTCACATGCACAAATTTGTCTGTAGAGGAAATCAGTTCTGTTATAATTTGCCCGCCATATTTCAAATTAAAATGGCCGTCATTTCCTTTAATTTGGTCACCATATGGGTAATGGCTGAGGTTTATCATGAAATAGGACCCAGATTGAGTAGAAATTGACACAAAATTACTAAAAAAACATAGCCAAGCATTGACAACTATCAAAGACCATATTTCATGTCTCTCCATGGTGAATGTAGGTAACCATGGCAACCAATTTCAATAAATGGCGTTGAAAATTCCTTCATCCATCAGAACTACTCAAGACGATCATTTAGACATGTCACATGCCCATATACCTATGTAAAGGAAATGAATTCTGTTTCAGTGTGCCAGCCATATAGAAAACCCAAAATAGCCACAAAAAGGGAACAAATACTTCATTTTAGTACAAATATAGACATGTGACACCTCAAAATGACCGTCTTGATGAGTGCCCATTGATGCTGACATTGGCAAACACATTCTCACTGACTGGTGGGAATGACTGACTTTTGGCATGCTTGCTCAGAGTGATAGAGTTCAAATGCCCCATTGTTAACCATAGAAAAATGGCACCCTGCTTTGTCAATAGGGATTTTTTCATGGCAGCCATTTTGGATTTTGGCAAATAGCTGAATTTTTCCAAGGGAAAAAAGAACACAAAAATATAGAATTACTAATGAATTCCTTGCATTAACAACAATCGAAGACCACATTTCAATTCCAACCAAGTTGAAAGTTGGTAACCATGGCAACAGATTCTTTAGATGTGGTGGGCAATGTCTTCATCCCTCACAATCCATAGAGGCCATCATTCTGAGATTTCACATGCACAAATTTGTCCGTAGAGGAAATCAGTTCTGTTTTAATTTGCCAACCATATTTCAAATCAAAAGGGCCGTCATTTCCTTTAATTTGGTCACCATATGGGTAATGGCTGAGGTTTATCATGAAATAGGACCCAGATTGAGTAGAAATGGACACAAAATTACTAAAAAAAACATAGCCAAGCATTGACAACTATCAAAGACCATATTTCATGTCTCTCCATGGTGAATGAAGGTAACCATGGCAACCAATTACAATTAATGGCGTTGAAAATTCCTTCATCCATCAGAACACCTCAAGACGATCATTTAGACATGTCACATGCCCATATACCTATGTAAAGGAAATGAATTCTGTTTCAGTGTGCCAGCCATATAGGAAACCCAAAATAGCCACAAAAAGGGAACAAATACTTCATTTTAGTACAAATATAGACATGTGACACCTCAAAATGACCGTCTTGATGAGTGCCCATTGATGCTGACATCTGCAAACACATTCTCACTGACTGGTGGGAATGACTGACTTTTGGCATGCTTGCTCAGAGTGATAGAGTTCAAATGCCCCATTGTTAACCATAGAAAAATGGCATCCTGCTTTGTCAATAGGGATTTTTACATGGCAGCCATTTTGGATTTTGGCAAATAACTGAATTTTTCTAAGGGAAAATAGAACACAAAAATATAGAATTACTAATGAATTCCTTGCATTAACAACAATCGAAGACCACATTTCAATTCCAACCAAGTTGAAAGTTGGTAACCATGGCAACAGATTCTTTAGATGTGGTCGGCAATGTCTTCATCCCTCACAATCCATAGAGGCCATCATTTTGAGATTTCACATGCACAAATTTGTCTGTAGAGGAAATCAGTTCTGTTTTAATTTGCCAGCCATATTTCAAATCAAAATGGCCGTCATTTCCTTTAATTTGGTCACCATATGGGTAATGGCTGAGGTTTATCATGAAATAGGACCCAGATTGAGTAGAATTGAACACAAAATTACTAAAAAAAACATAGCCAAGCATTGACAACTATCAAAGACCATATTTCATGTCTCTCCATGGTGAATGTAGGTAACCATGGCAACCAATTTCAATAAATGGCGTTGAAAATTCCTTCATCCATCAGAACTCCTCAAGACGATCATTTAGACATGTCACATGCCCATATAATTATGTAGAGGAAATAAATTCTGTTTCAGTGTGCCAGCCATATAGGAAACCCAAAATAGCCACAAAAAGGGAACAAATACTTCATTTTAGTACAAATATAGACATGTGACACCTCAAAATGACCGTCTTGATGAGTGCCCATTGATGCTGACATCTGCAAACACATTCTCACTGACTGGTGGGAATGACTGACTTTTGGCAGGCTTGCTCAGAGTGATAGAGTTCAAATGCCCCATTGTTAACCATAGAAAAATGGCACCCTGCTTTGTCAATAGGGATTTTTTCATGGCAGCCATTTTGGATTTTGGCAAATAACTGAATTTTTCTAAGGGAAAATAGAACACAAAAATATAGAATTACTAATGAATTCCTTGCATTAACAACAATCGAAGACCACATTTCAATTCCAACCAAGTTGAAAGTTGGTAACCATGGCAACAGATTCTTTAGATGTGGTCGGCAATGTCTTCATCCCTCACAATCCATAGAGGCCATCATTCTGAGATTTCACATGCACAAATTTGTCCGTAGAGGAAATCAGTTCTGTTTTAATTTGCCAGCCATATTTCAAATCAAAATGGCCGTCATTTCCTTTAATTTGGTCACCATATGGGTAATGGCTGGGGTTTATCATGAAATAGGACCCAGATTAAGTAGAATTGAACACAAAATTACTAAAAAAAACATAGCCAAGTATTGACAACTATCAAAGACCATATTTCATGTCTCTCCATGGTGAATGTAGGTAACCATGGCAACCAATTTCAATAAATGGCGTTGAAAATTCCTTCATCCATCAGAACTCCTCAAGACGATCATTTAGACATGTCACATGCCCATATACCTATGTAAAGGAAATGAATTCTGTTTCAGTGTGCCAGCCATATAGGAAACCCAAAATAGCCACAAAAAGGGAACAAATACTTCATTTTAGTACAAATATAGACATGTGACACCTCAAAATGACCGTCTTGATGAGTGCCCATTGATGCTGACATTGGCAAACACATTCTCACTGACTGGTGGGAATGACTGACTTTTGGCATGCTTGCTCAGAGTGATAGAGTTCAAATGCCCCATTGTTAACCATAGAAAAATGGCACCCTGCTTTGTCAATAGGGATTTGTTCATGGCAGCCATTTTGGATTTTGGCAAATAACTGAATTTTTCCAAGGGAAAATAGAACACAAAAATGTAGAATTACTAATAAATTCATTGCATTAACAACAATCGTAGACCACATTTCAATTCCAACCAAGTTGAAAGTTGGTTACCATGGCATAAGATTCTTTAGATGTGGTCGGCAATGTCTTCATCCCTCACAATCCATAGAGGCCATCATTTTGAGATTTCACATGCACAAATTTATCTGTAGTGGAAATCAGTTCTGTTTTAATTTGCCCGCCATATTTCAAATCAAAATGGCCGTCATTTCCTTTAATTTGGTCACCATATGGGTAATGGCTGAGGTTTATCATGAAATAGGACCCAGATTGAGTAGAAATGGACACAAAATTACTAAAAAAAAACTAAGCCAAGCATTGACAACTATCAAAGACCATATTTCATGTCTCTCCATGGTGAATGTAGGTAACCATGGCAACCAATTTCAATAAATGGCGTTGAAATATCCTTCATCCATCAGAACTACTCAAGACGATCATTTAGACATGTCACATGCCCATATACCCTTGTAAAGGAAATAAATTCTGTTTCAGTGTGCCAGCCATATAGGAAACCCAAAATAGCCACAAAAAGGGAACAAATACTTCATTTTAGTACAAATATAGACATGTGACACCTCAAAATGACCGTCTTGATGAGTACCCATTGATGCTGACATTGGCAAACACATTCTCACTGACTGATGGGAATGACTGACTTTTGGCATGCTTGCTCAGAGTGATAGAGTTCAAATGCCCCATTGTTAACCATAGAAAAATGGCACCCTGCTTTGTCAATAGGGATTTGTTCATGGCAGCCATTTTGGATTTTGGCAAATAACTGAATTTTTCAAAGGGAAAATAGAACACAAAAATGTAGAATTACTAATGAATTCCTTGCATTAACAACAATCCAAGACCACATTTCAATTCCAACCAAGTTGAAAGTTGGTAACCATGGCAACAGATTCTTTAGATGTGGTCGGCAATGTCTTCATCCCTCACAATCCATAGAGGCCATCATTCTGAGATTTCACATGCACAAATTTGTCCGTAGAGGAAATCAGTTCTGTTTTAATTTGCCAGCCATATTTCAAATCAAAATGGCCGTCATTTCCTTTAATTTGGTCACCATATAGGTAATGGCTGGGGTTTATCATGAAATAGGACCCAGATTAAGTAGAATTGAACACAAAATTACTAAAAAAAACATAGCCAAGTATTGACAACTATCAAAGACCATATTTCATGTCTCTCCATGGTGAATGTAGGTAACCATGGCAACCAATTTCAATAAATGGCGTTGAAAATTCCTTCATCCATCAGAACTCCTCAAGACGATCATTTAGACATGTCACATGCCCATATACCTATGTAAAGGAAATGAATTCTGTTTCAGTGTGCCAGCCATATAGGAAACCCAAAATAGCCACAAAAAGGGAACAAATACTTCATTTTAGTACAAATATAGACATGTGACACCTCAAAATGACCGTCTTGATGAGTGCCCATTGATGCTGACATTGGCAAACACATTCTCACTGACTGGTGGGAATGACTGACTTTTGGCATGCTTGCTCAGAGTGATAGAGTTCAAATGCCCCATTGTTAACCATAGAAAAATGGCACCCTGCTTTGTCAATAGGGATTTTTTCATGGCAGCCATTTTGGATTTTGGCAAATAACTGAATTTTTCCAAGGGAAAATAGAACACAAAAATGTAGAATTACTAATAAATTCATTGCATTAACAACAATCGAAGACCACATTTCAATTCAAACCAAGTTGAAAGTTGGTTACCATGGCATAAGATTCTTTAGATGTGGTCGGCAATGTCTTCATCCCTCACAATCCATAGAGGCCATCATTTTGAGATTTCACATGCACAAATTTATCTGTAGAGGAAATCAGTTCTGTTTTAATTTGCCCACCATATTTCAAATCAAAATGGCCGTCATTTCCTTTAATTTGGTCACCATATGGGTAATGGCTGAGGTTTATCATGAAATAGGACCCAGATTGAGTAGAAATGGACACAAAATTACTAAAAAAAAACTAAGCCAAGCATTGACAACTATCAAAGACTATATTTCATGTCTCTCCATGGTGAATGTAGGTAACCATGGCAACCAATTTCAATAAATGGCGTTGAAATATCCTTCATCCATCAGAACTACTCAAGACGATCATTTAGACATGTCACATGCCCATATACCTATGTAAAGGAAATGAATTCTGTTTCAGTGTGCCAGCCATATAGGAAACCCAAAATAGCCAGAAAAAGGGAACAAATACTTCATTTTAGTACAAATATAGACACATGACACCTCAAAATGACCGTCTTGATGAGTACCCATTGATGCTGACATTGGCAAACACATTCTCACTGACTGGTGGGAATGACTGACTTTTGGCATGCTTGCTCGGAGTGATAGAGTTCAAATGCCCCATTGTTAACCATAGAAAAATGGCACCCTGCTTTGTCAATAGGGATTTGTTCATGGCTGCCATTTTGGATTTTGGCAAATAACTGAATTTTTCAAAGGGAAAATAGAACACAAAAATGTAGAATTACTAATGAATTCCTTGCATTAACAACAATCCAAGACCACATTTCAATTCCAACCAAGTTGAAAGTTGGTAACCATGGCAACAGATTCTTTAGATGTGGTGGGCAATGTCTTCATCCCTCACAATCCATAGAGGCCATCATTCTGAGATTTCACATGCACAAATTTGTCCGTAGAGGAAATCAGTTCTGTTTTAATTTGCCAGCCATATTTCAAATCAAAATGCCCGTCATTTCCTTTAATTTGGTCACCATATGGGTAATGGCTGAGGTTTATCATGAAATAGGACCCAGATTAAGTAGAATTGAACAGAAAATTACTAAAAAAAACATAGCCAAGTATTGACAACTATCAAAGACCATATTTCATGTCTCTCCATGGTGAATGTAGGTAACCATGGCAACCAATTTCAATAAATGGCGTTGAAAATTCCTTCATCCATCAGAACTCCTCAAGACGATCATTTAGACATGTCACATGCCCATATACCTATGTAAAGGAAATGAATTCTGTTTCAGTGTGCCAGCCATATAGAAAACCCAAAATAGCCACAAAAAGGGAACAAATACTTCATTTTAGTACAAATATAGACATGTGACACCTCAAAATGACCGTCTTGATGAGTGCCCATTGATGCTGACATTGGCAAACACATTCTCACTGACTGATGGGAATGACTGACTTTTGGCATGCTTGCTCAGAGTGATAGAGTTCAAATGCCCCATTGTTAACCATAGAAAAATGGCACACTGCTTTGTCAATAGGGATTTGTTCATGGCAGCCATTTTGGATTTTGGCAAATAACTGAATTTTTCCAAGGGAAAATAGAACACAAAAATGTAGAATTACTAATAAATTCCTTGCATTAACAACAATCGAAGACCACATTTCAATTCCAACCAAGTTGAAAGTTGGTTACCATGGCATAAGATTCTTTAGATGTGGTCGGCAATGTCTTCATCCCTCACAATCCATAGAGGCCATCATTTTGAGATTTCACATGCCCAAATTCGTCTGTAGAGGAAATCAGTTCTGTTTTAATTTGCCAGCCATATTTCAAATCAAAATGGCCGTCATTTCCTTTAATTTGGTCACCATATGGGTAATGGCTGAGGTTTATCATGAAATAGGACCCAGATTGAGTAGAAATGGACACAAAATTACTAAAAAAAAACTAAGCCAAGCATTGACAACTATCAAAGACTATATTTCATGTCTCTCCATGGTGAATGTAGGTAACCATGGCAACCAATTTCAATAAATGGCGTTGAAATATCCTTCATCCATCAGAACTACTCAAGACGATCATTTAGACATGTCACATGCCCATATACCTATGTAAAGGAAATGAATTCTGTTTCAGTGTGCCAGCCATATAGGAAACCCAAAATAGCCAGAAAAAGGGAACAAATACTTCATTTTAGTACAAATATAGACATATGACACCTCAAAATGACCGTCTTGATGAGAACCCATTGATGCTGACATTGGCAAACACATTCTCACTGACTGGTGGGAATGACTGACTTTTGGCATGCTTGCTCGGAGTGATAGAGTTCAAATGCCCCATTGTTAACCATAGAAAAATGGCACCCTGCTTTGTCAATAGGGATTTGTTCATGGCAGCCATTTTGGATTTTGGCAAATAACTGAATTTTTCAAAGGGAAAATAGAACACAAAAATGTAGAATTACTAATGAATTCCTTGCATTAACAACAATCGAAGACCACATTTCAATTCCAACCAAGTTGAAAGTTGGTAACCATGGCAACAGATTCTTTAGATGTGGTGGGCAATGTCTTCATCCCTCACAATCCATAGAGGCCATCATTCTGAGATTTCACATGCACAAATTTGTCCGTAGAGGAAATCAGTTCTGTTTTAATTTGCCAGCCATATTTCAAATCAAAATGGCCGTCATTTCCTTTAATTTGGTCACCATATGGGTAATGGCTGGGGTTTATCATGAAATAGGACCCAGATTAAGTAGAATTGAACAGAAAATTACTAAAAAAAACATAGCCAAGTATTGACAACTATCAAAGACCATATTTCATGTCTCTCCATGGTGAATGTAGGTAACCATGGCAACCAATTTCAATAAATGGCGTTGAAAATTCCTTCATCCATCAGAACTCCTCAAGACGATCATTTAGACATGTCACATGCCCATATACCTATGTAAAGGAAATGAATTCTGTTTCAGTGTGCCAGCCATATAGGAAACCCAAAATAGCCACAAAAAGGGAACAAATACTTCATTTTAGTACAAATATAGACATGTGACACCTCAAAATGACCGTCTTGATGAGTGCCCATTGATGCTGACATTGGCAAACACATTCTCACTGACTGGTGGGAATGACTGACTTTTGGCATGCTTGCTCAGAGTGATAGAGTTCAAATGCCCCATTGTTAACCATAGAAAAATGGCACCCTGCTTTGTCAATAGGGATTTTTTCATGGCAGCCATTTTGGATTTTGGCAAATAACTGAATTTTTCTAAGGGAAAATAGAACACAAAAATATAGAATTACTAATGAATTCCTTGCATTACCAACAATCGAAGACCACATTTCAATTCCAACCAAGTTGAAAGTTGGTAACCATGGCAACAGATTCTTTAGATGTGGTGGGCAATGTCTTCATCCCTCACAATCCATAGAGGCCATCATTTTGAGATTTCACATGCACAAATTTGTCTGTAGAGGAAATCAGTTCTGTTATAATTTGCCCGCCATATTTCAAATTAAAATGGCCGTCATTTCCTTTAATTTGGTCACCATATGGGTAATGGCTGAGGTTTATCATGAAATAGGACCCAGATTGAGTAGAAATTGACACAAAATTACTAAAAAAACATAGCCAAGCATTGACAACTATCAAAGACCATATTTCATGTCTCTCCATGGTGAATGTAGGTAACCATGGCAACCAATTTCAATAAATGGCGTTGAAAATTCCTTCATCCATCAGAACTACTCAAGACGATCATTTAGACATGTCACATGCCCATATACCTATGTAAAGGAAATGAATTCTGTTTCAGTGTGCCAGCCATATAGAAAACCCAAAATAGCCACAAAAAGGGAACAAATACTTCATTTTAGTACAAATATAGACATGTGACACCTCAAAATGACCGTCTTGATGAGTGCCCATTGATGCTGACATTGGCAAACACATTCTCACTGACTGGTGGGAATGACTGACTTTTGGCATGCTTGCTCAGAGTGATAGAGTTCAAATGCCCCATTGTTAACCATAGAAAAATGGCACCCTGCTTTGTCAATAGGGATTTTTTCATGGCAGCCATTTTGGATTTTGGCAAATAGCTGAATTTTTCCAAGGGAAAAAAGAACACAAAAATGTAGAATTACTAATGAATTCCTTGCATTAACAACAATCGAAGACCACATTTCAATTCCAACCAAGTTGAAAGTTGGTAACCATGGCAACAGATTCTTTAGATGTGGTGGGCAATGTCTTCATCCCTCACAATCCATAGAGGCCATCATTCTGAGATTTCACATGCACAAATTTGTCCGTAGAGGAAATCAGTTCTGTTTTAATTTGCCAACCATATTTCAAATCAAAAGGGCCGTCATTTCCTTTAATTTGGTCACCATATGGGTAATGGCTGAGGTTTATCATGAAATAGGACCCAGATTGAGTAGAAATGGACACAAAATTACTAAAAAAAACATAGCCAAGCATTGACAACTATCAAAGACCATATTTCATGTCTCTCCATGGTGAATGAAGGTAACCATGGCAACCAATTACAATAAATGGCGTTGAAAATTCCTTCATCCATCAGAACACCTCAAGACGATCATTTAGACATGTCACATGCCCATATACCTATGTAAAGGAAATGAATTCTGTTTCAGTGTGCCAGCCATATAGGAAACCCAAAATAGCCACAAAAAGGGAACAAATACTTCATTTTAGTACAAATATAGACATGTGACACCTCAAAATGACCGTCTTGATGAGTGCCCATTGATGCTGACATCTGCAAACACATTCTCACTGACTGGTGGGAATGACTGACTTTTGGCATGCTTGCTCAGAGTGATAGAGTTCAAATGCCCCATTGTTAACCATAGAAAAATGGCATCCTGCTTTGTCAATAGGGATTTTTACATGGCAGCCATTTTGGATTTTGGCAAATAACTGAATTTTTCTAAGGGAAAATAGAACACAAAAATATAGAATTACTAATGAATTCCTTGCATTAACAACAATCGAAGACCACATTTCAATTCCAACCAAGTTGAAAGTTGGTAACCATGGCAACAGATTCTTTAGATGTGGTGGGCAATGTCTTCATCCCTCACAATCCATAGAGGCCATCATTTTGAGATTTCACATGCACAAATTTATCTGTAGTGGAAATCAGTTCTGTTTTAATTTGCCCGCCATATTTCAAATCAAAATGGCCGTCATTTCCTTTAATTTGGTCACCATATGGGTAATGGCTGAGGTTTATCATGAAATAGGACCCAGATTGAGTAGAAATGGACACAAAATTACTAAAAAAAAACTAAGCCAAGCATTGACAACTATCAAAGACCATATTTCATGTCTCTCCATGGTGAATGTAGGTAACCATGGCAACCAATTTCAATAAATGGCGTTGAAATATCCTTCATCCATCAGAACTACTCAAGACGATCATTTAGACATGTCACATGCCCATATACCCTTGTAAAGGAAATAAATTCTGTTTCAGTGTGCCAGCCATATAGGAAACCCAAAATAGCCACAAAAAGGGAACAAATACTTCATTTTAGTACAAATATAGACATGTGACACCTCAAAATGACCGTCTTGATGAGTACCCATTGATGCTGACATTGGCAAACACATTCTCACTGACTGATGGGAATGACTGACTTTTGGCATGCTTGCTCAGAGTGATAGAGTTCAAATGCCCCATTGTTAACCATAGAAAAATGGCACCCTGCTTTGTCAATAGGGATTTGTTCATGGCAGCCATTTTGGATTTTGGCAAATAACTGAATTTTTCAAAGGGAAAATAGAACACAAAAATGTAGAATTACTAATGAATTCCTTGCATTAACAACAATCCAAGACCACATTTCAATTCCAACCAAGTTGAAAATTGGTAACCATGGCAACAGATTCTTTAGATGTGGTCGGCAATGTCTTCATCCCTCACAATCCATAGAGGCCATCATTCTGAGATTTCACATGCACAAATTTGTCCGTAGAGGAAATCAGTTCTGTTTTAATTTGCCAGCCATATTTCAAATCAAAATGGCCGTCATTTCCTTTAATTTGGTCACCATATAGGTAATGGCTGGGGTTTATCATGAAATAGGACCCAGATTAAGTAGAATTGAACACAAAATTACTAAAAAAAACATAGCCAAGTATTGACAACTATCAAAGACCATATTTCATGTCTCTCCATGGTGAATGTAGGTAACCATGGCAACCAATTTCAATAAATGGCGTTGAAAATTCCTTCATCCATCAGAACTCCTCAAGACGATCATTTAGACATGTCACATGCCCATATACCTATGTAAAGGAAATGAATTCTGTTTCAGTGTGCCAGCCATATAGGAAACCCAAAATAGCCACAAAAAGGGAACAAATACTTCATTTTAGTACAAATATAGACATGTGACACCTCAAAATGACCGTCTTGATGAGTGCCCATTGATGCTGACATTGGCAAACACATTCTCACTGACTGGTGGGAATGACTGACTTTTGGCATGCTTGCTCAGAGTGATAGAGTTCAAATGCCCCATTGTTAACCATAGAAAAATGGCACCCTGCTTTGTCAATAGGGATTTTTTCATGGCAGCCATTTTGGATTTTGGCAAATAACTGAATTTTTCCAAGGGAAAATAGAACACAAAAATGTAGAATTACTAATAAATTCATTGCATTAACAACAATCGAAGACCACATTTCAATTCAAACCAAGTTGAAAGTTGGTTACCATGGCATAAGATTCTTTAGATGTGGTCGGCAATGTCTTCATCCCTCACAATCCATAGAGGCCATCATTTTGAGATTTCACATGCACAAATTTATCTGTAGAGGAAATCAGTTCTGTTTTAATTTGCCCGCCATATTTCAAATCAAAATGGCAGTCATTTCCTTTAATTTGGTCACCATATGGGTAATGGCTGAGGTTTATCATGAAATAGGACCCAGATTGAGTAGAAATGGACACAAACTTACTAAAAAAAAACTAAGCCAAGCATTGACAACTATCAAAGACTATATTTCATGTCTCTCCATGGTGAATGTAGGTAACCATGGCAACCAATTTCAATAAATGGCGTTGAAATATCCTTCATCCATCAGAACTACTCAAGACGATCATTTAGACATGTCACATGCCCATATACCTATGTAAAGGAAATGAATTCTGTTTCAGTGTGCCAGCCATATAGGAAACCCAAAATAGCCAGAAAAAGGGAACAAATACTTCATTTTAGTACAAATATAGACATATGACACCTCAAAATGACCGTCTTGATGAGAACCCATTGATGCTGACATTGGCAAACACATTCTCACTGACTGGTGGGAATGACTGACTTTTGGCATGCTTGCTCGGAGTGATAGAGTTCAAATGCCCCATTGTTAACCATAGAAAAATGGCACCCTGCTTTGTCAATAGGGATTTGTTCATGGCAGCCATTTTGGATTTTGGCAAATAACTGAATTTTTCAAAGGGAAAATAGAACACAAAAATGTAGAATTACTAATGAATTCCTTGCATTAACAACAATCGAAGACCACATTTCAATTCCAACCAAGTTGAAAGTTGGTAACCATGGCAACAGATTCTTTAGATGTGGTGGGCAATGTCTTCATCCCTCACAATCCATAGAGGCCATCATTCTGAGATTTCACATGCACAAATTTGTCCGTAGAGGAAATCAGTTCTGTTTTAATTTGCCAGCCATATTTCAAATCAAAATGCCCGTCATTTCCTTTAATTTGGTCACCATATGGGTAATGGCTGAGGTTTATCATGAAATAGGACCCAGATTAAGTAGAATTGAACAGAAAATTACTAAAAAAAACATAGCCAAGTATTGACAACTATCAAAGACCATATTTCATGTCTCTCCATGGTGAATGTAGGTAACCATGGCAACCAATTTCAATAAATGGCGTTGAAAATTCCTTCATCCATCAGAACTCCTCAAGACGATCATTTAGACATGTCACATGCCCATATACCTATGTAAAGGAAATGAATTCTGTTTCAGTGTGCCAGCCATATAGAAAACCCAAAATAGCCACAAAAAGGGAACAAATACTTCATTTTAGTACAAATTTAGACATGTGACACCTCAAAATGACCGTCTTGATGAGTGCCCATTGATGCTGACATTGGCAAACACATTCTCACTGACTGATGGGAATGACTGACTTTTGGCATGCTTGCTCAGAGTGATAGAGTTCAAATGCCCCATTGTTAACCATAGAAAAATGGCACACTGCTTTGTCAATAGGGATTTGTTCATGGCAGCCATTTTGGATTTTGGCAAATAACTGAATTTTTCCAAGGGAAAATAGAACACAAAAATGTAGAATTACTAATAAATTCCTTGCATTAACAACAATCGAAGACCACATTTCAATTCCAACCAAGTTGAAAGTTGGTTACCATGGCATAAGATTCTTTAGATGTGGTCGGCAATGTCTTCATCCCTCACAATCCATAGAGGCCATCATTTTGAGATTTCACATGCCCAAATTCGTCTGTAGAGGAAATCAGTTCTGTTTTAATTTGCCAGCCATATTTCAAATCAAAATGGCCGTCATTTCCTTTAATTTGGTCACCATATGGGTAATGGCTGAGGTTTATCATGAAATAGGACCCAGATTGAGTAGAAATGGACACAAAATTACTAAAAAAAAACTAAGCCAAGCATTGACAACTATCAAAGACTATATTTCATGTCTCTCCATGGTGAATGTAGGTAACCATGGCAACCAATTTCAATAAATGGCGTTGAAATATCCTTCATCCATCAGAACTACTCAAGACGATCATTTAGACATGTCACATGCCCATATACCTATGTAAAGGAAATGAATTCTGTTTCAGTGTGCCAGCCATATAGGAAACCCAAAATAGCCAGAAAAAGGGAACAAATACTTCATTTTAGTACAAATATAGACATATGACACCTCAAAATGACCGTCTTGATGAGAACCCATTGATGCTGACATTGGCAAACACATTCTCACTGACTGGTGGGAATGACTGACTTTTGGCATGCTTGCTCGGAGTGATAGAGTTCAAATGCCCCATTGTTAACCATAGAAAAATGGCACCCTGCTTTGTCAATAGGGATTTGTTCATGGCAGCCATTTTGGATTTTGGCAAATAACTGAATTTTTCAAAGGGAAAATAGAACACAAAAATGTAGAATTACTAATGAATTCCTTGCATTAACAACAATCCAAGACCACATTTCAATTCCAACCAAGTTGAAAGTTGGTAACCATGGCAACAGATTCTTTAGATGTGGTGGGCAATGTCTTCATCCCTCACAATCCATAGAGGCCATCATTCTGAGATTTCACATGCACAAATTTGTCCGTAGAGGAAATCAGTTCTGTTTTAATTTGCCAGCCATATTTCAAATCAAAATGGCCGTCATTTCCTTTAATTTGGTCACCATATGGGTAATGGCTGGGGTTTATCATGAAATAGGACCCAGATTAAGTAGAATTGAACACAAAATTACTAAAAAAAACATAGCCAAGTATTGACAACTATCAAAGACCATATTTCATGTCTCTCCATGGTGAATGTAGGTAACCATGGCAACCAATTTCAATAAATGGCGTTGAAAATTCCTTCATCCATCAGAACTCCTCAAGACGATCATTTAGACATGTCACATGCCCATATACCTATGTAAAGGAAATGAATTCTGTTTCAGTGTGCCAGCCATATAGGAAACCCAAAATAGCCACAAAAAGGGAACAAATACTTCATTTTAGTACAAATATAGACATGTGACACCTCAAAATGACCGTCTTGATGAGTGCCCATTGATGCTGACATTGGCAAACACATTCTCACTGACTGGTGGGAATGACTGACTTTTGGCATGCTTGCTCAGAGTGATAGAGTTCAAATGCCCCATTGTTAACCATAGAAAAATGGCACCCTGCTTTGTCAATAGGGATTTGTTCATGGCAGCCATTTTGGATTTTGGCAAATAACTGAATTTTTCTAAGGGAAAATAGAACACAAAAATATAGAATTACTAATGAATTCCTTGCATTACCAACAATCGAAGACCACATTTCAATTCCAACCAAGTTGAAAGTTGGTAACCATGGCAACAGATTCTTTAGATGTGGTGGGCAATGTCTTCATCCCTCACAATCCATAGAGGCCATCATTTTGAGATTTCACATGCACAAATTTGTCTGTAGAGGAAATCAGTTCTGTTATAATTTGCCCGCCATATTTCAAATTAAAATGGCCGTCATTTCCTTTAATTTGGTCACCATATGGGTAATGGCTGAGGTTTATCATGAAATAGGACCCAGATTGAGTAGAAATTGACACAAAATTACTAAAAAAACATAGCCAAGCATTGACAACTATCAAAGACCATATTTCATGTCTCTCCATGGTGAATGTAGGTAACCATGGCAACCAATTTCAATAAATGGCGTTGAAAATTCCTTCATCCATCAGAACTACTCAAGACGATCATTTAGACATGTCACATGCCCATATACCTATGTAAAGGAAATGGATTCTGTTTCAGTGTGCCAGCCATATAGAAAACCCAAAATAGCCACAAAAAGGGAACAAATACTTCATTTTAGTACAAATATAGACATGTGACACCTCAAAATGACCGTCTTGATGAGTGCCCATTGATGCTGACATTTGCAAACACATTCTCACTGACTGGTGGGAATGACTGACTTTTGGCATGCTTGCTCAGAGTGATAGAGTTCAAATGCCCCATTGTTAACCATAGAAAAATGGCACCCTGCTTTGTCAATAGGGATTTTTTCATGGCAGCCATTTTGGATTTTGGCAAATAGCTGAATTTTTCCAAGGGAAAAAAGAACACAAAAATGTAGAATTACTAATGAATTCCTTGCATTAACAACAATCGAAGACCACATTTCAATTCCAACCAAGTTGAAAGTTGGTAACCATGGCAACAGATTCTTTAGATGTGGTGGGCAATGTCTTCATCCCTCACAATCCATAGAGGCCATCATTCTGAGATTTCACATGCACAAATTTGTCCGTAGAGGAAATCAGTTCTGTTTTAATTTGCCAACCATATTTCAAATCAAAAGGGCCGTCATTTCCTTTAATTTGGTCACCATATGGGTAATGGCTGAGGTTTATCATGAAATAGGACCCAGATTGAGTAGAAATGGACACAAAATTACTAAAAAAAACATAGCCAAGCATTGACAACTATCAAAGACCATATTTCATGTCTCTCCATGGTGAATGAAGGTAACCATGGCAACCAATTACAATAAATGGCGTTGAAAATTCCTTCATCCATCAGAACACCTCAAGACGATCATTTAGACATGTCACATGCCCATATACCTATGTAAAGGAAATGAATTCTGTTTCAGTGTGCCAGCCATATAGGAAACCCAAAATAGCCACAAAAAGGGAACAAATACTTCATTTTAGTACAAATATAGACATGTGACACCTCAAAATGACCGTCTTGATGAGTGCCCATTGATGCTGACATCTGCAAACACATTCTCACTGACTGGTGGGAATGACTGACTTTTGGCATGCTTGCTCAGAGTGATAGAGTTCAAATGCCCCATTGTTAACCATAGAAAAATGGCATCCTGCTTTGTCAATAGGGATTTTTACATGGCAGCCATTTTGGATTTTGGCAAATAACTGAATTTTTCTAAGGGAAAATAGAACACAAAAATATAGAATTACTAATGAATTCCTTGCATTAACAACAATCGAAGACCACATTTCAATTCCAACCAAGTTGAAAGTTGGTAACCATGGCAACAGATTCTTTAGATGTGGTGGGCAATGTCTTCATCCCTCACAATCCATAGAGGCCATCATTTTGAGATTTCACATGCACAAATTTGTCTGTAGAGGAAATCAGTTCTGTTTTAATTTGCCAGCCATATTTCAAATCAAAATGGCCGTCATTTCCTTTAATTTGGTCACCATATGGGTAATGGCTGAGGTTTATCATGAAATAGGACCCAGATTGAGTAGAATTGAACACAAAATTACTAAAAAAAACATAGCCAAGCATTGACAACTATCAAAGACCATATTTCATGTCTCTCCATGGTGAATGTAGGTAACCATGGCAACCAATTTCAATAAATGGCGTTGAAAATTCCTTCATCCATCAGAACTACTCAAGACGATCATTTAGACATGTCACATGCCCATATACCTATGTAAAGGAAATGAATTCTGTTTCAGTGTGCCAGCCATATAGGAAACCCAAAATAGCCACAAAAAGGGAACAAATACTTCATTTTAGTACAAATATAGACATGTGACACCTCAAAATGACCGTCTTGATGAGTGCCCATTGATGCTGACATCTGCAAACACATTCTCACTGACTGGTGGGAATGACTGACTTTTGGCATGCTTGCTCAGAGTGATAGAGTTCAAATGCCCCATTGTTAACCATAGAAAAATGGCATCCTGCTTTGTCAATAGGGATTTTTACATGGCAGCCATTTTGGATTTTGGCAAATAACTGAATTTTTCTAAGGGAAAATAGAACACAAAAATATAGAATTACTAATGAATTCCTTGCATTAACAACAATCGAAGACCACATTTCAATTCCAACCAAGTTGAAAGTTGGTAACCATGGCAACAGATTCTTTAGATGTGGTCGGCAATGTCTTCATCCCTCACAATCCATAGAGGCCATCATTTTGAGATTTCACATGCACAAATTTGTCTGTAGAGGAAATCAGTTCTGTTTTAATTTGCCAGCCATATTTCAAATCAAAATGGCCGTCATTTCCTTTAATTTGGTCACCATATGGGTAATGGCTGAGGTTTATCATGAAATAGGACCCAGATTGAGTAGAATTGAACACAAAATTACTAAAAAAAACATAGCCAAGCATTGACAACTATCAAAGACCATATTTCATGTCTCTCCATGGTGAATGTAGGTAACCATGGCAACTAATTTCAATAAATGGCGTTGAAAATTCCTTCATCCATCAGAACTCCTCAAGACGATCATTTAGACATGTCACATGCCCATATACCTATGTAAAGGAAATAAATTCTGTTTCAGTGTGCCAGCCATATAGGAAACCCAAAATAGCCACAAAAAGGGAACAAATACTTCATTTTAGTACAAATATAGACATGTGACACCTCAAAATGACCGTCTTGATGAGTGCCCATTGATGCTGACATTGGCAAACACATTCTCACTGACTGGTGGGAATGACTGACTTTTGGCATGCTTGCTCGGAGTGATAGAGTTAAATGCCCCATTGTTAACCATAGAAAAATGGCACCCTGCTTTGTCAATAGGGATTTGTTCATGGCAGCCATTTTGGATTTTGGCAAATAACTGAATTTTTCAAAGGGAAAATAGAACACAAAAATGTAGAATTACTAATGAATTCCTTGCATTAACAACAATCCAAGACCACATTTCAATTCCAACCAAGTTGAAAGTTGGTAACCATGGCAACAGATTCTTTAGATGTGGTCGGCAATGTCTTCATCCCTCACAATCCATAGAGGCCATCATTCTGAGATTTCACATGCACAAATTTGTCCGTAGAGGAAATCAGTTCTGTTTTAATTTGCCAACCATATTTCAAATCAAAAGGGCCGTCATTTCCTTTAATTTGGTCACCATATGGGTAATGGCTGAGGTTTATCATGAAATAGGACCCAGATTGAGTAGAAATGGACACAAAATTACTAAAAAAAACATAGCCAAGCATTGACAACTATCAAAGACCATATTTCATGTCTCTCCATGGTGAATGAAGGTAACCATGGCAACCAATTACAATAAATGGCGTTGAAAATTCCTTCATCCATCAGAACACCTCAAGACGATCATTTAGACATGTCACATGCCCATATACCTATGTAAAGGAAATGAATTCTGTTTCAGTGTGCCAGCCATATAGGAAACCCAAAATAGCCACAAAAAGGGAACAAATACTTCATTTTAGTACAAATATAGACATGTGACACCTCAAAATGACCGTCTTGATGAGTGCCCATTGATGCTGACATCTGCAAACACATTCTCACTGACTGGTGGGAATGACTGACTTTTGGCATGCTTGCTCAGAGTGATAGAGTTCAAATGCCCCATTGTTAACCATAGAAAAATGGCATCCTGCTTTGTCAATAGGGATTTTTACATGGCAGCCATTTTGGATTTTGGCAAATAACTGAATTTTTCTAAGGGAAAATAGAACACAAAAATATAGAATTACTAATGAATTCCTTGCATTAACAACAATCGAAGACCACATTTCAATTCCAACCAAGTTGAAAGTTGGTAACCATGGCAACAGATTCTTTAGATGTGGTGGGCAATGTCTTCATCCCTCACAATCCATAGAGGCCATCATTTTGAGATTTCACATGCACAAATTTGTCTGTAGAGGAAATCAGTTCTGTTTTAATTTGCCAGCCATATTTCAAATCAAAATGGCCATCATTTCCTTTAATTTGGTCACCATATGGGTAATGGCTGAGGTTTATCATGAAATAGGACCCAGATTGAGTAGAATTGAACACAAAATTACTAAAAAAAACATAGCCAAGCATTGACAACTATCAAAGACCATATTTCATGTCTCTCCATGGTGAATGTAGGTAACCATGGCAACCAATTTCAATAAATGGCGTTGAAAATTCCTTCATCCATCAGAACTACTCAAGACGATCATTTAGACATGTCACATGCCCATATACCTATGTAAAGGAAATGAATTCTGTTTCAGTGTGCCAGCCATATAGGAAACCCAAAATAGCCACAAAAAGGGAACAAATACTTCATTTTAGTACAAATATAGACATGTGACACCTCAAAATGACCGTCTTGATGAGTGCCCATTGATGCTGACATCTGCAAACACATTCTCACTGACTGGTGGGAATGACTGACTTTTGGCATGCTTGCTCAGAGTGATAGAGTTCAAATGCCCCATTGTTAACCATAGAAAAATGGCATCCTGCTTTGTCAATAGGGATTTTTACATGGCAGCCATTTTGGATTTTGGCAAATAACTGAATTTTTCTAAGGGAAAATAGAACACAAAAATATAGAATTACTAATGAATTCCTTGCATTAACAACAATCGAAGACCACATTTCAATTCCAACCAAGTTGAAAGTTGGTAACCATGGCAACAGATTCTTTAGATGTGGTCGGCAATGTCTTCATCCCTCACAATCCATAGAGGCCATCATTTTGAGATTTCACATGCACAAATTTGTCTGTAGAGGAAATCAGTTCTGTTTTAATTTGCCAGCCATATTTCAAATCAAAATGGCCGTCATTTCCTTTAATTTGGTCACCATATGGGTAATGGCTGAGGTTTATCATGAAATAGGACCCAGATTGAGTAGAATTGAACACAAAATTACTAAAAAAAACATAGCCAAGCATTGACAACTATCAAAGACCATATTTCATGTCTCTCCATGGTGAATGTAGGTAACCATGGCAACTAATTTCAATAAATGGCGTTGAAAATTCCTTCATCCATCAGAACTCCTCAAGACGATCATTTAGACATGTCACATGCCCATATACCTATGTAAAGGAAATAAATTCTGTTTCAGTGTGCCAGCCATATAGGAAACCCAAAATAGCCACAAAAAGGGAACAAATACTTCATTTTAGTACAAATATAGACATGTGACACCTCAAAATGACCGTCTTGATGAGTGCCCATTGATGCTGACATTGGCAAACACATTCTCACTGACTGGTGGGAATGACTGACTTTTGGCATGCTTGCTCGGAGTGATAGAGTTAAATGCCCCATTGTTAACCATAGAAAAATGGCACCCTGCTTTGTCAATAGGGATTTGTTCATGGCAGCCATTTTGGATTTTGGCAAATAACTGAATTTTTCAAAGGGAAAATAGAACACAAAAATGTAGAATTACTAATGAATTCCTTGCATTAACAACAATCCAAGACCACATTTCAATTCCAACCAAGTTGAAAGTTGGTAACCATGGCAACAGATTCTTTAGATGTGGTCGGCAATGTCTTCATCCCTCACAATCCATAGAGGCCATCATTCTGAGATTTCACATGCACAAATTTGTCCGTAGAGGAAATCAGTTCTGTTTTAATTTGCCAGCCATATTTCAAATCAAAATGGCCGTCATTTCCTTTAATTTGGTCACCATATGGGTAATGGCTGGGGTTTATCATGAAATAGGACCCAGATTAAGTAGAATTGAACACAAAATTACTAAAAAAAACATAGCCAAGTATTGACAACTATCAAAGACCATATTTCATGTCTCTCCATGGTGAATGTAGGTAACCATGGCAACCAATTTCAATAAATGGCGTTGAAAATTCCTTCATCCATCAGAACTCCTCAAGACGATCATTTAGACATGTCACATGCCCATATACCTATGTAAAGGAAATGAATTCTGTTTCAGTGTGCCAGCCATATAGGAAACCCAAAATAGCCACAAAAAGGGAACAAATACTTCATTTTAGTACAAATATAGACATGTGACACCTCAAAATGACCGTCTTGATGAGTGCCCATTGATGCTGACATTGGCAAACACATTCTCACTGACTGATGGGAATGACTGACTTTTGGCATGCTTGCTCAGAGTGATAGAGTTCAAATGCCCCATTGTTAACCATAGAAAAATGGCACACTGCTTTGTCAATAGGGATTTGTTCATGGCAGCCATTTTGGATTTTGGCAAATAACTGAATTTTTCCAAGGGAAAATAGAACACAAAAATGTAGAATTACTAATAAATTCCTTGCATTAACAACAATCGAAGACCACATTTCAATTCCAACCAAGTTGAAAGTTGGTTACCATGGCATAAGATTCTTTAGATGTGGTCGGCAATGTCTTCATCCCTCACAATCCATAGAGGCCATCATTTTGAGAACTCACATGCCCAAATTCGTCTGTAGAGGAAATCAGTTCTGTTTTAATTTGCCAGCCATATTTCAAATCAAAATGGCCGTCATTTCCTTTAATTTGGTCACCATATGGGTAATGGCTGAGGTTTATCATGAAATAGGACCCAGATTGAGTAGAAATGGACACAAAATTACTAAAAAAAAACTAAGCCAAGCATTGACAACTATCAAAGACTATATTTCATGTCTCTCCATGGTGAATGTAGGTAACCATGGCAACCAATTTCAATAAATGGCGTTGAAATATCCTTCATCCATCAGAACTACTCAAGACGATCATTTAGACATGTCACATGCCCATATACCTATGTAAAGGAAATGAATTCTGTTTCAGTGTGCCAGCCATATAGGAAACCCAAAATAGCCAGAAAAAGGGAACAAATACTTCATTTTAGTACAAATATAGACATATGACACCTCAAAATGACCGTCTTGATGAGAACCCATTGATGCTGACATTGGCAAACACATTCTCACTGACTGGTGGGAATGACTGACTTTTGGCATGCTTGCTCGGAGTGATAGAGTTCAAATGCCCCATTGTTAACCATAGAAAAATGGCACCCTGCTTTGTCAATAGGGATTTGTTCATGGCAGCCATTTTGGATTTTGGCAAATAACTGAATTTTTCAAAGGGAAAATAGAACACAAAAATGTAGAATTACTAATGAATTCCTTGCATTAACAACAATCCAAGACCACATTTCAATTCCAACCAAGTTGAAAGTTGGTAACCATGGCAACAGATTCTTTAGATGTGGTGGGCAATGTCTTCATCCCTCACAATCCATAGAGGCCATCATTCTGAGATTTCACATGCACAAATTTGTCCGTAGAGGAAATCAGTTCTGTTTTAATTTGCCAGCCATATTTCAAATCAAAATGGCCGTCATTTCCTTTAATTTGGTCACCATATGGGTAATGGCTGGGGTTTATCATGAAATAGGACCCAGATTAAGTAGAATTGAACACAAAATTACTAAAAAAAACATAGCCAAGTATTGACAACTATCAAAGACCATATTTCATGTCTCTCCATGGTGAATGTAGGTAACCATGGCAACCAATTTCAATGAATGGCGTTGAAAATTCCTTCATCCATCAGAACTCCTCAAGACGATCATTTAGACATGTCACATGCCCATATACCTATGTAAAGGAAATGAATTCTGTTTCAGTGTGCCAGCCATATAGGAAACCCAAAATAGCCACAAAAAGGGAACAAATACTTCATTTTAGTACAAATATAGACATGTGACACCTCAAAATGACCGTCTTGATGAGTGCCCATTGATGCTGACATTGGCAAACACATTCTCACTGACTGGTGGGAATGACTGACTTTTGGCATGCTTGCTCAGAGTGATAGAGTTCAAATGCCCCATTGTTAACCATAGAAAAATGGCACCCTGCTTTGTCAATAGGGATTTGTTCATGGCAGCCATTTTGGATTTTGGCAAATAACTGAATTTTTCTAAGGGAAAATAGAACACAAAAATATAGAATTACTAATGAATTCCTTGCATTACCAACAATCGAAGACCACATTTCAATTCCAACCAAGTTGAAAGTTGGTAACCATGGCAACAGATTCTTTAGATGTGGTGGGCAATGTCTTCATCCCTCACAATCCATAGAGGCCATCATTTTGAGATTTCACATGCACAAATTTGTCTGTAGAGGAAATCAGTTCTGTTATAATTTGCCCGCCATATTTCAAATTAAAATGGCCGTCATTTCCTTTAATTTGGTCACCATATGGGTAATGGCTGAGGTTTATCATGAAATAGGACCCAGATTGAGTAGAAATTGACACAAAATTACTAAAAAAACATAGCCAAGCATTGACAACTATCAAAGACCATATTTCATGTCTCTCCATGGTGAATGTAGGTAACCATGGCAACCAATTTCAATAAATGGCGTTGAAAATTCCTTCATCCATCAGAACTACTCAAGACGATCATTTAGACATGTCACATGCCCATATACCTATGTAAAGGAAATGAATTCTGTTTCAGTGTGCCAGCCATATAGAAAACCCAAAATAGCCACAAAAAGGGAACAAATACTTCATTTTAGTACAAATATAGACATGTGACACCTCAAAATGACCGTCTTGATGAGTGCCCATTTATGCTGACATTGGCAAACACATTCTCACTGACTGGTGGGAATGACTGACTTTTGGCATGCTTGCTCAGAGTGATAGAGTTCAAATGCCCCATTGTTAACCATAGAAAAATGGCACCCTGCTTTGTCAATAGGGATTTTTTCATGGCAGCCATTTTGGATTTTGGCAAATAGCTGAATTTTTCCAAGGGAAAAAAGAACACAAAAATGTAGAATTACTAATGAATTCCTTGCATTAACAACAATCCAAGACCACATTTCAATTCCAACCAAGTTGAAAGTTGGTAACCATGGCAACAGATTCTTTAGATGTGGTGGGCAATGTCTTCATCCCTCACAATCCATAGAGGCCATCATTCTGAGATTTCACATGCACAAATTTGTCCGTAGAGGAAATCAGTTCTGTTTTAATTTGCCAACCATATTTCAAATCAAAAGGGCCGTCATTTCTTTTAATTTGGTCACCATATGGGTAATGGCTGAGGTTTATCATGAAATAGGACCCAGATTGAGTAGAAATGGACACAAAATTACTAAAAAAAACATAGCCAAGCATTGACAACTATCAAAGACCATATTTCATGTCTCTCCATGGTGAATGAAGGTAACCATGGCAACCAATTACAATAAATGGCGTTGAAAATTCCTTCATCCATCAGAACACCTCAAGACGATCATTTAGACATGTCACATGCCCATATACCTATGTAAAGGAAATGAATTCTGTTTCAGTGTGCCAGCCATATAGGAAACCCAAAATAGCCACAAAAAGGGAACAAATACTTCATTTTAGTACAAATATAGACATGTGACACCTCAAAATGACCGTCTTGATGAGTGCCCATTGATGCTGACATCTGCAAACACATTCTCACTGACTGGTGGGAATGACTGACTTTTGGCATGCTTGCTCAGAGTGATAGAGTTCAAATGCCCCATTGTTAACCATAGAAAAATGGCATCCTGCTTTGTCAATAGGGATTTTTACATGGCAGCCATTTTGGATTTTGGCAAATAACTTAATTTTTCTAAGGGAAAATAGAACACAAAAATGTAGAATTACTAATGAATTCCTTGCATTAACAACAATCGAAGACCACATTTCAATTCCAACCAAGTTGAAAGTTGGTAACCATGGCAACAGATTCTTTAGATGTGGTGGGCAATGTCTTCATCCCTCACAATCCATAGAGGCCATCATTTTGAGATTTCACATGCACAAATTTGTCTGTAGAGGAAATCAGTTCTGTTTTAATTTGCCAGCCATATTTCAAATCAAAATGGCCGTCATTTCCTTTAATTTGGTCACCATATGGGTAATGGCTGAGGTTTATCATGAAATAGGACCCAGATTGAGTAGAATTGAACACAAAATTACTAAAAAAAACATAGCCAAGCATTGACAACTATCAAAGACCATATTTCATGTCTCTCCATGGTGAATGTAGGTAACCATGGCAACCAATTTCAATAAATGGCGTTGAAAATTCCTTCATCCATCAGAACTACTCAAGACGATCATTTAGACATGTCACATGCCCATATACCTATGTAAAGGAAATGAATTCTGTTTCAGTGTGCCAGCCATATAGGAAACCCAAAATAGCCACAAAAAGGGAACAAATACTTCATTTTAGTACAAATATAGACATGTGACACCTCAAAATGACCGTCTTGATGAGTGCCCATTGATGCTGACATCTGCAAACACATTCTCACTGACTGGTGGGAATGACTGACTTTTGGCATGCTTGCTCAGAGTGATAGAGTTCAAATGCCCCATTGTTAACCATAGAAAAATGGCATCCTGCTTTGTCAATAGGGATTTTTACATGGCAGCCATTTTGGATTTTGGCAAATAACTGAATTTTTCTAAGGGAAAATAGAACACAAAAATATATAATTACTAATGAATTCCTTGCATTAACAACAATCGAAGACCACATTTCAATTCCAACCAAGTTGAAAGTTGGTAACCATGGCAACAGATTCTTTAGATGTGGTCGGCAATGTCTTCATCCCTCACAATCCATAGAGGCCATCATTTTGAGATTTCACATGCACAAATTTGTCTGTAGAGGAAATCAGTTCTGTTTTAATTTGCCAGCCATATTTCAAATCAAAATGGCCGTCATTTCCTTTAATTTGGTCACCATATGGGTAATGGCTGAGGTTTATCATGAAATAGGACCCAGATTGAGTAGAATTGAACACAAAATTACTAAAAAAAACATAGCCAAGCATTGACAACTATCAAAGACCATATTTCATGTCTCTCCATGGTGAATGTAGGTAACCATGGCAACTAATTTCAATAAATGGCGTTGAAAATTCCTTCATCCATCAGAACTCCTCAAGACGATCATTTAGACATGTCACATGCCCATATACCTATGTAAAGGAAATAAATTCTGTTTCAATGTGCCAGCCATATAGGAAACCCAAAATAGCCACAAAAAGGGAACAAATACTTCATTTTAGTACAAATATAGACATGTGACACCTCAAAATGACCGTCTTGATGAGTGCCCATTGATGCTGACATTGGCAAACACATTCTCACTGACTGGTGGGAATGACTGACTTTTGGCATGCTTGCTCGGAGTGATAGAGTTAAATGCCCCATTGTTAACCATAGAAAAATGGCACCCTGCTTTGTCAATAGGGATTTTTTCATGGCAGCCATTTTGGATTTTGGCAAATAACTGAATTTTTCCAAGGGAAAATAGAACACAAAAATTTAGAATTACTAATAAATTCCTTGCATTAACAACAATCGGAAACCACATTTCAATTCCAACCAAGTTGAAAGTTGGTTACCATGGCAACAGATTCTTTAGATGTGGTCGGCAATGTCTTCATCCCTCACAATCCATAGAGGCCATCATTTTGAGATTTCACATGCACAAATTTATCTGTAGAGGAAATCAGTTCTGTTTTAATTTGCCCGCCATATTTCAAATCAAAATGGCCGTCATTTCCTTTAATTTGGTCACCATATGGGTAATGGCTGAGGTTTATCATGAAATAGGACCCAGATTGAGTAGAAATGGACACAAAATTACTAAAAAAAACATAACCAAGCATTGACAACTATCAAAGACCATATTTCATGTCTCTCCATGGTGAATGTAGGTAACCATGGCAACCAATTTCAATAAATGGCGTTGAAATATCCTTCATCCATCAGAACTACTCAAGACGATCATTTAGACATGTCACATGCCCATATACCTATGTAAAGGAAATGAATTCTGTTTCAGTGTGCCAGCCATATAGGAAACCCAAAATAGCCACAAAAAGGGAACAAATACTTCATTTTAGTACAAATATAGACATGTGACACCTCAAAATGACCGTCTTGATGAGTACCCATTGATGCTGACATTGGCAAACACATTCTCACTGACTGGTGGGAATGACTGACTTTTGGCATGCTTGCTCGGAGTGATAGAGTTCAAATGCCCCATTGTTAACCATAGAAAAATGGCACCCTGCTTTGTCAATAGGGATTTTTTCATGGCAGCCATTTTGGATTTTTGCAAATAACTGAATTTTTCAAAGGGAAAATAGAACACAAAAATGTAGAATTACTAATGAATTCCTTGCATTAACAACAATCCAAGACCACATTTCAATTCCAACCAAGTTGAAAGTTGGTAACCATGGCAACAGATTCTTTAGATGTGGTCGGCAATGTCTTCATCCCTCACAATCCATAGAGGCCATCATTTTGAGATTTCACATGCACAAATTTGTCTGTAGAGGAAATCAGTTCTGTTTTAATTTGCCAGCCATATTTCAAATCAAAATGGCTGTCATTTCCTTTAATTTGGTCACCATATGGGTAATGGCTGAGGTTTATCATGAAATAGGACCCAGATTGAGTAGAATTGAACACAAAATTACTAAAAAAAACATAGCCAAGCATTGACAACTATCAAAGACCATATTTCATGTCTCTCCATGGTGAATGTAGGTAACCATGGCAACCAATTTCAATAAATGGCGTTGAAAATTCCTTCATCCATCAGAACTCCTCAAGACAATCATTTAGACATGTCACATGCCCATATACCTATGTAAAGGAAATAAATTCTGTTTCAGTGTGCCAGCCATATAGGAAACCCAAAATAGCCACAAAAAGGGAACAAATACTTCATTTTAGTACAAATATAGACATGTGACACCTCAAAATGACCGTCTTGATGAGTACCCATTGATGCTGACATTGGCAAACACATTCTCACTGACTGGTGGGAATGACTGACTTTTGGCATGCTTGCTCGGAGTGATAGAGTTCAAATGCCCCATTGTTAACCATAGAAAAATGGCACCCTGCTTTGTCAATAGGGATTTTTTCATGGCAGCCATTTTGGATTTTGGCAAATAACTGAATTTTTCAAAGGGAAAATAGAACACAAAAATGTAGAATTACTAATGAATTCCTTGCATTAACAACAATCCAAAGCCACATTTCAATTCCAACCAAGTTGAAAGTTGGTAACCATGGCAACAGATTCTTTAGATGTGGTCGGCAATGTCTTTATCCCTCACAATCCATAGAGGCCATCATTTTGAGATTTCACATGCACAAATTTGTCTGTAGAGGAAATCAGTTCTGTTTTAATTTGCCAGCCATATTTCAAATCAAAATGGCCGTCATTTCCTTTAATTTGGTCACCATATGGGTAATGGCTGAGGTTTATCATGAAATAGGACCCAGATTGAGTAGAAATGGACACAAAATTACTAAAAAAAAACAAAGCCAAGCATTGACAACTATCAAAGACCATATTTCATGTCTCTCCATGGTGAATGTAGGTAACCATGGCAACTAATTTCAATAAATGGCGTTGAAAATTCCTTCATCCATCAGAACTCCTCAAGGCGATCATTTAGACATGTCACATGCCCATATACCTATGAAAAGAAAATGAATTCTGTTTCAGTGTGCCAGCCATATAGAAAACCCAAAATAGCCACAAAAAGGGAACAAATACTTCATTTTAGTACAAATATAGACATGTGACACCTCAAAATGACCGTCTTGATGAGTACCCATTGATGCTGACATTGGCAAACACATTCTCACTGACTGGTGGGAATGACTGACTTTTGGCATGCTTGCTCGGAGTGATAGAGTTCAAATGCCCCATTGTTAACCATAGAAAAATGGCACCCTGCTTTGTCAATAGGGATTTTTTCATGGCAGCCATTTTGGATTTTGGCAAATAACTGAATTTTTCTAAGGGAAAATAGAACACAAAAATATAGAATTACTAATGAATTCCTTGCATTAACAACAATCGAAGACCACATTTCAATTCCAACCAAGTTGAAAGTTGGTAACCATGGCAACAGATTCTTTAGATGTGGTCGGCAATGTCTTCATCCCTCACAATCCATAGAGGCCATCATTTTGAGATTTCACATGCACAAATTTGTCTGTAGAGGAAATCAGTTCTGTTTTAATTTGCCAGCCATATTTCAAATCAAAATGGCCGTCATTTCCTTTAATTTGGTCACCATATGGGTAATGGCTGAGGTTTATCATGAAATAGGACCCAGATTGAGTAGAATTGAACACAAAATTACTAAAAAAAACATAGCCAAGCATTGACAACTATCAAAGACCATATTTCATGTCTCTCCATGGTGAATGTAGGTAACCATGGCAACCAATTTCAATAAATGGCGTTGAAAATTCCTTCATCCATCAGAACTCCTCAAGACGATCATTTAGACATGTCACATGCCCATATACCTATGTAAAGGAAATAAATTCTGTTTCAGTGTGCCAGCCATATAGGAAACCCAAAATAGCCACAAAAAGGGAACAAATACTTCATTTTAGTACAAATATAGACATGTGACACCTCAAAATGACCGTCTTGATGAGTGCCCATTGATGCTGACATTGGCAAACACATTCTCACTGACTGGTGGGAATGACTGACTTTTGGCATGCTTGCTCAGAGTGATAGAGTTCAAATGCCCCATTGTTAACCATAGAAAAATGGCACCCTGCTTTGTCAATAGGGATTTTTTCATAACAGCCATTTTGGATTTTGGCGAATAACTGAATTTTTCCAAGGGAAAATAGAACACAAAAATGTAGAATTACTAATGAATTCCTTGCATTAACAACAATCGAAGACCACATTTCAATTCAAACCAAGTTGAAAGTTGGTAACCATGGCAACAGATTCTTTAGATGTGGTAGGCACTGTCTTCATCCCTCACAATCCATAGAGGCCATCATTTTGAGATTTCACATGAACAAATTTGTCTGTAGAGGAAATCAGGTCTGTTTTAATTTGCCCACCATATTTCAAATCAAAATGGCCGTCATTTCCTTTAATTTGGTCACCATATGGGTAATGGCTGAGGTTTATCATGAAATAGGACCCAGATTGAGTAGAAATGGACACAAAATTACTAAAAAAAAACAAAGCCAAGCATTGACAACTATCAAAGACCATATTTCATGTCTCTCCATGGTGAATGTAGGTAACCATGGCAACTAATTTCAATAAATGGCGTTGAAAATTCCTTCATCCATCAGAACACCTCAAGGCGATCATTTAGACATGTCACATGCCCATATACCTATGAAAAGGTAATGAATTCTGTTTCAGTGTGCCAGCCATATAGAAAACCCAAAATAGCCACAAAAAGGGAACAAATACTTCATTTTAGTACAAATATAGAAATGTGACACCTCAAAATGACCGTCTTGATGAGTGCCCATTGATGCTGACATTGGCAAACACATTCTCACTGACTGGTGGGAATGACTGACTTTTGGCATGCTTGCTCGGAGTGATAGAGTTCAAATGCCCCATTGTTAACCATAGAAAAATGGCACCCTGCTTTGTCAATAGGGATTTTTTCATGGCAGCCATTTTGGATTTTGGCAAATAACTGAATTTTTCCAAGGGAAAATAGAACACAAAAATTTAGAATTACTAATAAATTCCTTGCATTAACAACAATCGAAGACCACATTTCAATTCCAACCAAGTTGAAAGTTGGTTACCATGGCATAAGATTCTTTAGATGTGGTCGGCAATGTCTTCATCCCTCACAATCCATAGAGGCCATCATTTTGAGATTTCACATGCACAAATTTATCTGTAGAGGAAATCAGTTCTGTTTTAATTTGCCCGCCATATTTCAAATCAAAATGGCCGTCATTTCCTTTAATTTGGTCACCATATGGGTAATGGCTGAGGTTTATCATGAAATAGGACCCAGATTGAGTAGAAATGGACACAAAATTACTAAAAAAAAACTAAGCCAAGCATTGACAACTATCAAAGACCATATTTCATGTCTCTCCATGGTGAATGTAGGTAACCATGGCAACCAATTTCAATAAATGGCGTTGAAATATCCTTCATCCATCAGAACTACTCAAGACGATCATTTAGACATGTCACATGCCCATATACCTATGTAAAGGAAATGAATTCTGTTTCAGTGTGCCAGCCATATAGGAAACCCAAAATAGCCACAAAAAGGGAACAAATACTTCATTTTAGTACAAATATAGACATGTGACACCTCAAAATGACCGTCTTGATGAGTACCCATTGATGCTGACATTGGCAAACACATTCTCACTGACTGGTGGGAATGACTGACTTTTGGCATGCTTGCTCAGAGTGATAGAGTTCAAATGCCCCATTGTTAACCATAGAAAAATGGCACCCTGCTTTGTCAATAGGGATTTTTTCATGGCAGCCATTTTGGATTTTTGCAAATAACTGAATTTTTCAAAGGGAAAATAGAACACAAAAATGTAGAATTACTAATGAATTCCTTGCATTAACAACAATCGAAAACCACATTTCAATTCCAACCAAGTTGAAAGTTGGTAACCATGGCAACAGATTCTTTAGATGTGGTCGGCAATGTCTTCATCCCTCACAATCCATAGAGGCCATCATTTTGAGATTTCACATGCACAAATTTGTCTGTAGAGGAAATCAGTTCTGTTTTAATTTGCCAGCCATATTTCAAATCAAAATGGCCGTCATTTCCTTTAATTTGGTCACCATATGGGTAATGGCTGAGGTTTATCATGAAATAGGACCCAGATTGAGTAGAATTGAACACAAAATTACTAAAAAAAACATAGCCAAGCATTGACAACTATCAAAGACCATATTTCATGTCTCTCCATGGTGAATGTAGGTAACCATGGCAACCAATTCCAATAAATGGCGTTGAAAATTCCTTCATCCATCAGAACTCCTCAAGACGATCATTTAGACATGTCACATGCCCATATACCTATGTAAAGGAAATTAATTCTGTTTCAGTGTGCCAGCCATATAGGAAACCCAAAATAGCCACAAAAAGGGAACAAATACTTCATTTTAGTACAAATATAGACATGTGACACCTCAAAATGACCGTCTTGATGAGTACCCATTGATGCTGACATTGGCAAACACATTCTCACTGACTGGTGGGAATGACTGACTTTTGGCATGCTTGCTCAGAGTGATAGAGTTCAAATGCCCCATTGTTAACCATAGAAAAATGGCACCCTGCTTTGTCAATAGGGATTTTTTCATGGCAGCCATTTTGGATTTTGGCAAATAACTGAATTTTTCAAAGGGAAAATAGAACACAAAAATGTAGAATTACTAATGAATTCCTTGCATTAACAACAATCGAAAACCACATTTCAATTCCAACCAAGTTGAAAGTTGGTAACCATGGCAACAGATTCTTTAGATGTGGTCGGCAATGTCTTCATCCCTCACAATCCATAGAGGCCATCATTTTGAGATTTCACATGCACAAATTTGTCTGTAGAGGAAATCAGTTCTGTTTTAATTTGCCAGCCATATTTCAAATCAAAATGGCCGTCATTTCCTTTAATTTGGTCACCATATGGGTAATGGCTGAGGTTTATCATGAAATAGGACCCAGATTGAGTAGAATTGAACACAAAATTACTAAAAAAAACATAGCCAAGCATTGACAACTATCAAAGACCATATTTCATGTCTCTCCATGGTGAATGTAGGTAACCATGGCAACCAATTTCAATAAATGGCGTTGAAAATTCCTTCATCCATCAGAACTCCTCAAGACGATCATTTAGACATGTCACATGCCCATATACCTATGTAAAGGAAATAAATTCTGTTTCAGTGTGCCAGCCATATAGGAAACCCAAAATAGCCACAAAAAGGGAACAAATACTTCATTTTAGTACAAATATAGACATGTGACACCTCAAAATGACCGTCTTGATGAGTACCCATTGATGCTGACATTGGCAAACACATTCTCACTGACTGGTGGGAATGACTGACTTTTGGCATGCTTGCTCGGAGTGATAGAGTTCAAATGCCCCATTGTTAACCATAGAAAAATGGCACCCTGCTTTGTCAATAGGGATTTTTTCATGGCAGCCATTTTGGATTTTGGCAAATAACTGAATTTTTCAAAGGGAAAATAGAACACAAAAATGTAGAATTACTAATGAATTCCTTGCATTAACAACAATCCAAAGCCACATTTCAATTCCAACCAAGTTGAAAGTTGGTAACCATGGCAACAGATTCTTTAGATGTGGTCGGCAATGTCTTCATCCCTCACAATCCATAGAGGCCATCATTTTGAGATTTCACATGCACAAATTTGTCTGTAGAGGAAATCAGTTCTGTTTTAATTTGCCAGCCATATTTCAAATCAAAATGGCCGTCATTTCCTTTAATTTGGTCACCATATGGGTAATGGCTGAGGTTTATCATGAAATAGGACCCAGATTGAGTAGAATTGAACACAAAATTACTAAAAAAAACATAGCCAAGCATTGACAACTATCAAAGACCATATTTCATGTCTCTCCATGGTGAATGTAGGTAACCATGGCAACCAATTTCAATAAATGGCGTTGAAAATTCCTTCATCCATCAGAACTCCTCAAGACGATCATTTAGACATGTCACATGCCCATATACCTATGTAAAGGAAATAAATTCTGTTTCAGTGTGCCAGCCATATAGGAAACCCAAAATAGCCACAAAAAGGGAACAAATACTTCATTTTAGTACAAATATAGACATGTGACACCTCAAAATGACCGTCTTGATGAGTACCCATTGATGCTGACATTGGCAAACACATTCTCACTGACTGGTGGGAATGACTGACTTTTGGCATGCTTGCTCGGAGTGATAGAGTTCAAATGCCCCATTGTTAACCATAGAAAAATGGCACCCTGCTTTGTCAATAGGGATTTTTTCATGGCAGCCATTTTGGATTTTGGCAAATAACTGAATTTTTCAAAGGGAAAATAGAACACAAAAATGTAGAATTACTAATGAATTCCTTGCATTAACAACAATCCAAAGCCACATTTCAATTCCAACCAAGTTGAAAGTTGGTAACCATGGCAACAGATTCTTTAGATGTGGTCGGCAATGTCTTCATCCCTCACAATCCATAGAGGCCATCATTTTGAGATTTCACATGCACAAATTTGTCTGTAGAGGAAATCAGTTCTGTTTTAATTTGCCAGCCATATTTCAAATCAAAATGGCCGTCATTTCCTTTAATTTGGTCACCATATGGGTAATGGCTGAGGTTTATCATGAAATAGGACCCAGATTGAGTAGAATTGAACACAAAATTACTAAAAAAAACATAGCCAAGCATTGACAACTATCAAAGACCATATTTCATGTCTCTCCATGGTGAATGTAGGTAACCATGGCAACCAATTTCAATAAATGGCGTTGAAAATTCCTTCATCCATCAGAACTCCTCAAGACGATCATTTAGACATGTCACATGCCCATATACCTATGTAAAGGAAATAAATTCTGTTTCAGTGTGCCAGCCATATAGGAAACCCAAAATAGCCACAAAAAGGGAACAAATACTTCATTTTAGTACAAATATAGACATGTGACACCTCAAAATGACCGTCTTGATGAGTACCCATTGATGCTGACATTGGCAAACACATTCTCACTGACTGGTGGGAATGACTGACTTTTGGCATGCTTGCTCGGAGTGATAGAGTTCAAATGCCCCATTGTTAACCATAGAAAAATGGCACCCTGCTTTGTCAATAGGGATTTTTTCATGGCAGCCATTTTGGATTTTGGCAAATAACTGAATTTTTCAAAGGGAAAATAGAACACAAAAATGTAGAATTACTAATGAATTCCTTGCATTAACAACAATCCAAAGCCACATTTCAATTCCAACCAAGTTGAAAGTTGGTAACCATGGCAACAGATTCTTTAGATGTGGTCGGCAATGTCTTCATCCCTCACAATCCATAGAGGCCATCATTTTGAGATTTCACATGCACAAATTTGTCTGTAGAGGAAATCAGTTCTGTTTTAATTTGCCAGCCATATTTCAAATCAAAATGGCCGTCATTTCCTTTAATTTGGTCACCATATGGGTAATGGCTGAGGTTTATCATGAAATAGGACCCAGATTGAGTAGAATTGAACACAAAATTACTAAAAAAAACATAGCCAAGCATTGACAACTATCAAAGACCATATTTCATGTCTCTCCATGGTGAATGTAGGTAACCATGGCAACCAATTTCAATAAATGGCGTTGAAAATTCCTTCATCCATCAGAACTCCTCAAGACGATCATTTAGACATGTCACATGCCCATATACCTATGTAAAGGAAATAAATTCTGTTTCAGTGTGCCAGCCATATAGGAAACCCAAAATAGCCACAAAAAGGGAACAAATACTTCATTTTAGTACAAATATAGACATGTGACACCTCAAAATGACCGTCTTGATGAGTACCCATTGATGCTGACATTGGCAAACACATTCTCACTGACTGGTGGGAATGACTGACTTTTGGCATGCTTGCTTGGAGTGATAGAGTTCAAATGCCCCATTGTTAACCATAGAAAAATGGCACCCTGCTTTGTCAATAGGGATTTTTTCATGGCAGCCATTTTGGATTTTGGCAAATAACTGAATTTTTCAAAGGGAAAATAGAACACAAAAATGTAGAATTACTAATGAATTCCTTGCATTAACAACAATCCAAAGCCACATTTCAATTCCAACCAAGTTGAAAGTTGGTAACCATGGCAACAGATTCTTTAGATGTGGTCGGCAATGTCTTCATCCCTCACAATCCATAGAGGCCATCATTTTGAGATTTCACATGCACAAATTTGTCTGTAGAGGAAATCAGTTCTGTTTTAATTTGCCAGCCATATTTCAAATCAAAATGGCCGTCATTTCCTTTAATTTGGTCACCATATGGGTAATGGCTGAGGTTTATCATGAAATAGGACCCAGATTGAGTAGAATTGAACACAAAATTACTAAAAAAAACATAGCCAAGCATTGACAACTATCAAAGACCATATTTCATGTCTCTCCATGGTGAATGTAGGTAACCATGGCAACCAATTTCAATAAATGGCGTTGAAAATTCCTTCATCCATCAGAACTCCTCAAGACGATCATTTAGACATGTCACATGCCCATATACCTATGTAAAGGAAATAAATTCTGTTTCAGTGTGCCAGCCATATAGGAAACCCAAAATAGCCACAAAATGGGAACAAATACTTCATTTTAGTACAAATATAGACATGTGACACCTCAAAATGACCGTCTTGATGAGTACCCATTGATGCTGACATTGGCAAACACATTCTCACTGACTGGTGGGAATGACTGACTTTTGGCATGCTTGCTCGGAGTGATAGAGTTCAAATGCCCCATTGTTAACCATAGAAAAATGGCACCCTGCTTTGTCAATAGGGATTTTTTCATGGCAGCCATTTTGGATTTTGGCAAATAACTGAATTTTTCAAAGGGAAAATAGAACACAAAAATGTAGAATTACTAATAAATTCCTTGCATTAACAACAATCGAAGACCACATTTCAATTCCAACCAAGTTGAAAGTTGGTAACCATGGCAACAGATTCTTTAGATGTGGTCGGCAATGTCTTCATCCCTCACAATCCATAGAGGCCATCATTTTGAGATTTCACATGCACAAATTTGTCTGTAGAGGAAATCAGTTCTGTTTTAATTTGCCAGCCATATTTCAAATCAAAATGGCCGTCATTTCCTTTAATTTGGTCACCATATGGGTAATGGCTGAGGTTTATCATGAAATAGGACCCAGATTGAGTAGAAATGGACACAAAATTACTAAAAAAAAACAAAGCCAAGCATTGACAACTATCAAAGACCATATTTCATGTCTCTCCATGGTGAATGTAGGTAACCATGGCAACCAATTTCAATAAATGGCGTTCAAATATCCTTCATCCATCAGAACTACTCAAGACGATCATTTAGACATGTCACATGCCCATATACCTATGAAAAGAAAATGAATTCTGTTTCAGTGTGCCAGCCATATAGAAAACCCAAAATAGCCACAAAAAGGGAACAAATACTTCATTTTAGTACAAATATAGACATGTGACACCTCAAAATGACCGTCTTGATGAGTGCCCATTGATGCTGACATTGGCAAACACATTCTCACTGACTGGTGGGAATGACTGACTTTTGGCATGCTTGCTCAGAGTGATAGAGTTCAAATGCCCCATTGTTAACCATAGAAAAATGGCACCCTGCTTTGTCAATAGGGATTTTTTCATGGCAGCCATTTTGGATTTTGGCAAATAACTGAATTTTTCTAAGGGAAAATAGAACACAAAAATATAGAATTACTAATGAATTCCTTGCATTAACAACAATCGAAGACCACATTTCAATTCCAACCAAGTTGAAAGTTGGTAACCATGGCAACAGATTCTTTAGATGTGGTCGGCAATGTCTTCATCCCTCACAATCCATAGAGGCCATCATTTTGAGATTTCACATGCACAAATTTGTCTGTAGAGGAAATCAGTTCTGTTTTAATTTGCCAGCCATATTTCAAATCAAAATGGCCGTCATTTCCTTTAATTTGGTCACCATATGGGTAATGGCTGAGGTTTATCATGAAATAGGACCCAGATTGAGTAGAATTGAACACAAAATTACTAAAAAAAACATAGCAAAGCATTGACAACTATCAAAGACCATATTTCATGTCTCTCCATGGTGAATGTAGGTAACCATGGCAACCAATTTCAATAAATGGCGTTGAAAATTCCTTCATCCATCAGAACTCCTCAAGACGATCATTTAGACATGTCACATGCCCATATACCTATGTAAAGGAAATAAATTCTGTTTCAGTGTGCCAGCCATATAGGAAACCCAAAATAGCCACAAAAAGGGAACAAATACTTCATTTTAGTACAAATATAGACATGTGACACCTCAAAATGACCGTCTTGATGAGTACCCATTGATGCTGACATTGGCAAACACATTCTCACTGACTGGTGGGAATGACTGACTTTTGGCATGCTTGCTCGGAGTGATAGAGTTCAAATGCCCCATTGTTAACCATAGAAAAATGGCACCCTGCTTTGTCAATAGGGATTTTTTCATGGCAGCCATTTTGGATTTTGGCAAATAACTGAATTTTTCAAAGGGAAAATAGAACACAAAAATGTAGAATTACTAATGAATTCCTTGCATTAACAACAATCGAAGACCACATTTCAATTCCAACCAAGTTGAAAGTTGGTAACCATGGCAACAGATTCTTTAGATGTGGTCGGCAATGTCTTCATCCCTCACAATCCATAGAGGCCATCATTTTGAGATTTCACATGCACAAATTTGTCTGTAGAGGAAATCAGTTCTGTTTTAATTTGCCAGCCATATTTCAAATCAAAATGGCCGTCATTTCCTTTAATTTGGTCACCATATGGGTAATGGCTGAGGTTTATCATGAAATAGGACCCAGATTGAGTAGAATTGAACACAAAATTACTAAAAAAAACATAGCCAAGCATTGACAACTATCAAAGACCATATTTCATGTCTCTCCATGGTGAATGTAGGTAACCATGGCAACCAATTTCAATAAATGGCGTTGAAAATTCCTTCATCCATCAGAACTCCTCAAGACGATCATTTAGACATGTCACATGCCCATATACCTATGTAAAGGAAATAAATTCTGTTTCAGTGTGCCAGCCATATAGGAAACCCAAAATAGCCACAAAAAGGGAACAAATACTTCATTTTAGTACAAATATAGACATGTGACACCTCAAAATGACCGTCTTGATGAGTACCCATTGATGCTGACATTGGCAAACACATTCTCACTGACTGGTGGGAATGACTGACTTTTGGCATGCTTGCTCGGAGTGATAGAGTTCAAATGCCCCATTGTTAACCATAGAAAAATGGCACCCTGCTTTGTCAATAGGGATTTTTTCATGGCAGCCATTTTGGATTTTGGCAAATAACTGAATTTTTCAAAGGGAAAATAGAACACAAAAATGTAGAATTACTAATGAATTCCTTGCATTTACAACAATCCAAAGCCACATTTCAATTCCAACCAAGTTGAAAGTTGGTAACCATGGCAACAGATTCTTTAGATGTGGTCGGCAATGTCTTCATCCCTCACAATCCATAGAGGCCATCATTTTGAGATTTCACATGCACAAATTTGTCTGTAGAGGAAATCAGTTCTGTTTTAATTTGCCAGCCATATTTCAAATCAAAATGGCCGTCATTTCCTTTAATTTGGTCACCATATGGGTAATGGCTGAGGTTTATCATGAAATAGGACCCAGATTGAGTAGAATTGAACACAAAATTACTAAAAAAAACATAACCAAGCATTGACAACTATCAAAGACCATATTTCATGTCTCTCCATGGTGAATGTAGGTAACCATGGCAACCAATTTCAATAAATGGCGTTGAAAATTCCTTCATCCATCAGAACTACTCAAGACGATCATTTAGACATGTCACATGCCCATATACCTATGTAAAGGAAATGAATTCTGTTTCAGTGTGCCAGCCATATAGGAAACCCAAAATAGCCACAAAAAGGGAACAAATACTTCATTTTAGTACAAATATAGACATGTGACACCTCAAAATGACCGTCTTGATGAGTGCCCATTGATGCTGACATCTGCAAACACATTCTCACTGACTGGTGGGAATGACTGACTTTTGGCATGCTTGCTCAGAGTGATAGAGTTCAAATGCCCCATTGTTAACCATAGAAAAATGGCACCCTGCTTTGTCAATAGGGATTTTTTCATGGCAGCCATTTTGGATTTTGGCAAATAACTGAATTTTTCTAAGGGAAAATAGAACACAAAAATATAGAATTACTAATGAATTCCTTGCATTAACAACAATCGAAGACCACATTTCAATTCCAACCAAGTTGAAAGTTGGTAACCATGGCAACAGATTCTTTAGATGTGGTCGGCAATGTCTTCATCCCTCACAATCCATAGAGGCCATCATTTTGAGATTTCACATGCACAAATTTGTCTGTAGAGGAAATCAGTTCTGTTTTAATTTGCCAGCCATATTTCAAATCAAAATGGCCGTCATTTCCTTTAATTTGGTCACCATATGGGTAATGGCTGAGGTTTATCATGAAATAGGACCCAGATTGAGTAGAATTGAACACAAAATTACTAAAAAAAACATAGCCAAGCATTGACAACTATCAAAGACCATATTTCATGTCTCTCCATGGTGAATGTAGGTAACCATGGCAACCAATTTCAATAAATGGCGTTGAAAATTCCTTCATCCATCAGAACTCCTCAAGACGATCATTTAGACATGTTACATGCCCATATACCTATGTAGAGGAAATAAATTCTGTTTCAGTGTGCCAGCCATATAGGAAACCCAAAATAGTCACAAAAAGGGAACAAATACTTCATTTTAGTACAAATATAGACATGTGACACCTCAAAATGACCGTCTTGATGAGTGCCCATTGATGCTGACATTGGCAAACACATTCTCACTGACTGGTTGGAATGACTGACTTTTGGCATGCTTGCTCAGAGTGATAGAGTTCAAATGCCCCATTGTTAACCATAGAAAAATGGCACCCTGCTTTGTCAATAGGGATTTGTTCATGTCAGCCATTTTGGATTTAGGCAAATAACTGAATTTTTCTAAGGGAAAATAGAATACAAAAATATAGAATTACTAATGAATTCCTTGCATTAACAACTATCGAAGACCGCATTTCAATTCCAACCAAGTTGAAAGTTGGTAACCATGGCAACAGATTCTTTAGATGTGGTCGGCAATGTCTTCATCCCTCACAATCCATAGAGGCCATCATTTTGAGATTTCACATGCACAAATTTGTCTGTAGAGGAAATCAGTTCTGTTTTAATTTGCCAGCCATATTTCAAATCAAAATGGCCGTCATTTCCTTTAATTTGGTCACCATATGGGTAATGGCTGAGGTTTATCATGAAATAGGACCCAGATTGAGTAGAATTGAACACAAAATTACTAAAAAAAACATAGCAAAGCATTGACAACTATCAAAGACCATATTTCATGTCTCTCCATGGTGAATGTAGGTAACCATGGCAACCAATTTCAATAAATGGCGTTGAAAATTCCTTCATCCATCAGAACTCCTCAAGACGATCATTTAGACATGTCACATGCCCATATACCTATGTAAAGGAAATAAATTCTGTTTCAGTGTGCCAGCCATATAGGAAACCCAAAATAGCCACAAAAAGGGAACAAATACTTCATTTTAGTACAAATATAGACATGTGACACCTCAAAATGACCGTCTTGATGAGTACCCATTGATGCTGACATTGGCAAACACATTCTCACTGACTGGTGGGAATGACTGACTTTTGGCATGCTTGCTCGGAGTGATAGAGTTCAAATGCCCCATTGTTAACCATAGAAAAATGGCACCCTGCTTTGTCAATAGGGATTTTTTCATGGCAGCCATTTTGGATTTTGGCAAATAACTGAATTTTTCAAAGGGAAAATAGAACACAAAAATGTAGAATTACTAATGAATTCCTTTCATTAACAACAATCCAAGACCACATTTCAATTCCAACCAAGTTGAAAGTTGGTAACCATGGCAACAGATTCTTTAGATGTGGTCGGCAATGTCTTCATCCCTCACAATCCATAGAGGCCATCATTTTGAGATTTCACATGCACAAATTTGTCTGTAGAGGAAATCAGTTCTGTTTTAATTTGCCAGCCATATTTCAAATCAAAATGGCCGTCATTTCCTTTAATTTGGTCACCATATGGGTAATGGCTGAGGTTTATCATGAAATAGGACCCAGATTGAGTAGAATTGAACACAAAATTACTAAAAAAAACATAGCCAAGCATTGACAACTATCAAAGACCATATTTCATGTCTCTCCATGGTGAATGTAGGTAACCATGGCAACCAATTTCAATAAATGGCGTTGAAAATTCCTTCATCCATCAGAACTCCTCAAGGCGATCATTTAGACATGTCACATGCCCATATACCTATGTAAAGGAAATAAATTCTGTTTCAGTGTGCCAGCCATATAGGAAACCCAAAATAGCCACAAAAAGGGAACAAATACTTCATTTTAGTACAAATATAGACATGTGACACCTCAAAATGACCGTCTTGATGAGTACCCATTGATGCTGACATTGGCAAACACATTCTCACTGACTGGTGGGAATGACTGACTTTTGGCATGCTTGCTCGGAGTGATAGAGTTCAAATGCCCCATTGTTAACCATAGAAAAATGGCACCCTGCTTTGTCAATAGGGATTTTTTCATGGCAGCCATTTTGGATTTTGGCAAATAACTGAATTTTTCAAAGGGAAAATAGAACACAAAAATGTAGAATTACTAATGAATTCCTTGCATTAACAACAATCCAAAGCCACATTTCAATTCCAACCAAGTTGAAAGTTGGTAACCATGGCAACAGATTCTTTAGATGTGGTCGGCAATGTCTTCATCCCTCACAATCCATAGAGGCCATCATTTTGAGATTTCACATGCACAAATTTGTCTGTAGAGGAAATCAGTTCTGTTTTAATTTGCCAGCCATATTTCAAATCAAAATGGCCGTCATTTCCTTTAATTTGGTCACCATATGGGTAATGGCTGAGGTTTATCATGAAATAGGACCCAGATTGAGTAGAATTGAACACAAAATTACTAAAAAAAACATAGCCAAGCATTGACAACTATCAAAGACCATATTTCATGTCTCTCCATGGTGAATGTAGGTAACCATGGCAACCAATTTCAATAAATGGCGTTGAAAATTCCTTCATCCATCAGAACTCCTCAAGGCGATCATTTAGACATGTCACATGCCCATATACCTATGTAAAGGAAATAAATTCTGTTTCAGTGTGCCAGCCATATAGGAAACCCAAAATAGCCACAAAAAGGGAACAAATACTTCATTTTAGTACAAATATAGACATGTGACACCTCAAAATGACCGTCTTGATGAGTACCCATTGATGCTGACATTGGCAAACACATTCTCACTGACTGGTGGGAATGACTGACTTTTGGCATGCTTGCTCGGAGTGATAGAGTTCAAATGCCCCATTGTTAACCATAGAAAAATGGCACCCTGCTTTGTCAATAGGGATTTTTTCATGGCAGCCATTTTGGATTTTGGCAAATAACTGAATTTTTCAAAGGGAAAATAGAACACAAAAATGTAGAATTACTAATGAATTCCTTGCATTAACAACAATCCAAAGCCACATTTCAATTCCAACCAAGTTGAAAGTTGGTAACCATGGCAACAGATTCTTTAGATGTGGTCGGCAATGTCTTCATCCCTCACAATCCATAGAGGCCATCATTTTGAGATTTCACATGCACAAATTTGTCTGTAGAGGAAATCAGTTCTGTTTTAATTTGCCAGCCATATTTCAAATCAAAATGGCCGTCATTTCCTTTAATTTGGTCACCATATGGGTAATGGCTGAGGTTTATCATGAAATAGGACCCAGATTGAGTAGAATTGAACACAAAATTACTAAAAAAAACATAACCAAGCATTGACAACTATCAAAGACCATATTTCATGTCTCTCCATGGTGAATGTAGGTAACCATGGCAACCAATTTCAATAAATGGCGTTGAAAATTCCTTCATCCATCAGAACTACTCAAGACGATCATTTAGACATGTCACATGCCCATATACCTATGTAAAGGAAATGAATTCTGTTTCAGTGTGCCAGCCATATAGGAAACCCAAAATAGCCACAAAAAGGGAACAAATACTTCATTTTAGTACAAATATAGACATGTGACACCTCAAAATGACCGTCTTGATGAGTGCCCATTGATGCTGACATCTGCAAACACATTCTCACTGACTGGTGGGAATGACTGACTTTTGGCATGCTTGCTCAGAGTGATAGAGTTCAAATGCCCCATTGTTAACCATAGAAAAATGGCACCCTGCTTTGTCAATAGGGATTTTTTCATGGCAGCCATTTTGGATTTTGGCAAATAACTGAATTTTTCTAAGGGAAAATAGAACACAAAAATATAGAATTACTAATGAATTCCTTGCATTAACAACAATCGAAGACCACATTTCAATTCAAACCAAGTTGAAAGTTGGTAACCATGGCAACAGATTCTTTAGATGTGGTCGGCAATGTCTTCATCCCTCACAATCCATAGAGGCCATCATTTTGAGATTTCACATGCACAAATTTGTCTGTAGAGGAAATCAGTTCTGTTTTAATTTGCCAGCCATATTTCAAATCAAAATGGCCGTCATTTCCTTTAATTTGGTCACCATATGGGTAATGGCTGAGGTTTATCATGAAATAGGACCCAGATTGAGTAGAATTGAACACAAAATTACTAAAAAAAACATAGCCAAGCATTGACAACTATCAAAGACCATATTTCATGTCTCTCCATGGTGAATGTAGGTAACCATGGCAACCAATTTCAATAAATGGCGTTGAAAATTCCTTCATCCATCAGAACTCCTCAAGACGATCATTTAGACATGTCACATGCCCATATACCTATGTAAAGGAAATAAATTCTGTTTCAGTGTGCCAGCCATATAGGAAACCCAAAATAGCCACAAAAAGGGAACAAATACTTCATTTTAGTACAAATATAGACATGTGACACCTCAAAATGACTGTCTTGATGAGTACCCATTGATGCTGACATTGGCAAACACATTCTCACTGACTGGTGGGAATGACTGACTTTTGGCATGCTTGCTCGGAGTGATAGAGTTCAAATGCCCCATTGTTAACCATAGAAAAATGGCACCCTGCTTTGTCAATAGGGATTTTTTTCATGGCAGCCATTTTGGATTTTGGCAAATAACTGAATTTTTCAAAGGGAAAATAGAACACAAAAATGTAGAATTACTAATGAATTCCTTGCATTAACAACAATCCAAAGCCACATTTCAATTCCAACCAAGTTGAAAGTTGGTAACCATGGCAACAGATTCTTTAGATGTGGTCGGCAATGTCTTCATCCCTCACAATCCATAGAGGCCATCATTTTGAGATTTCACATGCACAAATTTGTCTGTAGAGGAAATCAGTTCTGTTTTAATTTGCCAGCCATATTTCAAATCAAAATGGCCGTCATTTCCTTTAATTTGGTCACCATATGGGTAATGGCTGAGGTTTATCATGAAATAGGACCCAGATTGAGTAGAATTGAACACAAAATTACTAAAAAAAACATAGCCAAGCATTGACAACTATCAAAGACCATATTTCATGTCTCTCCATGGTGAATGTAGGTAACCATGGCAACCAATTTCAATAAATGGCGTTGAAAATTCCTTCATCCATCAGAACTCCTCAAGACAATCATTTAGACATGTCACATGCCCATATACCTATGTAAAGGAAATAAATTCTGTTTCAGTGTGCCAGCCATATAGGAAACCCAAAATAGCCACAAAAAGGGAACAAATACTTCATTTTAGTACAAATATAGACATGTGACACCTCAAAATGACCGTCTTGATGAGTACCCATTGATGCTGACATTGGCAAACACATTCTCACTGACTGGTGGGAATGACTGACTTTTGGCATGCTTGCTCGGAGTGATAGAGTTCAAATGCCCCATTGTTAACCATAGAAAAATGGCACCCTGCTTTGTCAATAGGGATTTTTTCATGGCAGCCATTTTGGATTTTGGCAAATAACTGAATTTTTCAAAGGGAAAATAGAACACAAAAATGTAGAATTACTAATGAATTCCTTGCATTAACAACAATCCAAGACCACATTTCAATTCCAACCAAGTTGAAAGTTGGTAACCATGGCAACAGATTCTTTAGATGTGGTCGGCAATGTCTTCATCCCTCACAATCCATAGAGGCCATCATTTTGAGATTTCACATGCACAAATTTGTCTGTAGAGGAAATCAGTTCTGTTTTAATTTGCCAGCCATATTTCAAATCAAAATGGCCGTCATTTCCTTTAATTTGGTCACCATATGGGTAATGGCTGAGGTTTATCATGAAATAGGACCCAGATTGAGTAGAATTGAACACAAAATTACTAAAAAAAACATAGCCAATCATTGACAACTATCAAAGACTATATTTCATGTCTCTCCATGGTGAATGTAGGTAACCACGGCAACCAATTTCAATTAATGGCGTTGAAAATTCCTTCATCCATCAGAACTACTCAAGACGATCATTTAGACATGTCACATGCCCATATACCTATGTAAAGGAAATGAATTCTGTTTCAGTGTGCCAGCCATATAGGAAACCCAAAATAGCCACAAAAAGGGAACAAATACTTCATTTTAGTACAAATATAGACATGTGACACCTCAAAATGACCGTCTTGATGAGTGCCCATTGATGCTGACATCTGCAAACACATTCTCACTGACTGGTGGGAATGACTGACTTTTGGCATGCTTGCTCAGAGTGATAGAGTTCAAATGCCCCATTGTTAACCATAGAAAAATGGCACCCTGCTTTGTCAATAGGGATTTGTTCATGGCAGCCATTTTGGATTTTGGCAAATAACTGAATTTTTCGAAGGGAAACTAGAACACAAAAATGTAGAATTACTAATAAGTTCATTGCATTAACAACAATCGAAGACCACATTTCAATTCAAACCAAGTTGAAAGTTGGTTGCCATGGCATAAGATTCTTTAGATGTGGTCGGCACTGTCTTCATCCCTCACAATCCATAGAGGCCATCATTTTGAGATTTCACATGCACAAATTTGTCTGTAGAGGAAATCAGTTCTGTTTTAATTTGCCCGCCATATTTCAAATCAAAATGGCCGTCATTTCCTTTAATTTGGTCACCATATGGGTAATGGCTGAGGTTTATCATGAAATAGGACCCAGATTGAGTAGAAATGGACACAAAATTACTATAAAAAAACTAAGCCAAGCATTGACAACTATCAAAGACCATATTTCATGTCTCTCCATGGTGAATGTAGGTAACCATGGCAACTAATTTCAATAAATGGCGTTGGAATATCCTTCATCCATCAGAACTACTCAAGACGATCATTTAGACATGTCACATGCCCATATACCTATGTAAAGGAAATGAATTCTGTTTCAGTGTGCCAGCCATATAGGAAACCCAAAATAGCCACAAAAAGGGAACAAATACTTCATTTTAGTACAAATATAGACATATGACACCTCAAAATGACCGTCTTGATGAGTGCCCATTGATGCTGACATTGGCAAACACATTCTCACTGACTGGTGGGAATGACTGACTTTTGGCATGCTTGCTCAGAGTGATAGAGTTCAAATGCCCCATTGTTAACCATAGAAAAATGGCACCCTGCTTTGTCAATAGGGATTTTTTCATGGCAGCCATTTTGGATTTTGGCGAATAACTGAATTTTTCCAAGGGAAAATAGAACACAAAAATGTAGAATTACTAATGAATTCCTTGCATTAACAACAATCGAAGACCACATTTCAATTCCAACCAAGTTGAAAGTTGGTAACCATGGCAACAGATTCTTTAGATGTGGTCGGCAATGTCTTCATCCCTCACAATCCATAGAGGCCATCATTTTGAGATTTCACATGCACAAATTTGTCTGTAGAGGAAATCAGTTCTGTTTTAATTTGCCAGCCATATTTCAAATCAAAATGGCCGTCATTTCCTTTAATTTGGTCACCATATGGGTAATGGCTGAGGTTTATCATGAAATAGGACCCAGATTGAGTAGAATTGAACACAAAATTACTAAAAAAAACATAGCCAAGCATTGACAACTATCAAAGACCATATTTCATGTCTCTCCATGGTGAATGTAGGTAACCATGGCAACCAATTCCAATAAATGGCGTTGAAAATTCCTTCATCCATCAGAACTCCTCAAGACGATCATTTAGACATGTCACATGCCCATATACCTATGTAAAGGAAATAAATTCTGTTTCAGTGTGCCAGCCATATAGGAAACCCAAAATAGCCACAAAAAGGGAACAAATACTTCATTTTAGTACAAATATAGACATGCGACACCTCAAAATGACCGTCTTGATGAGTACCCATTGATGCTGACATTGGCAAACACATTCTCACTGACTGGTGGGAATGACTGACTTTTGGCATGCTTGCTCAGAGTGATAGAGTTCAAATGCCCCATTGTTAACCATAGAAAAATGGCACCCTGCTTTGTCAATAGGGATTTTTTCATGGCAGCCATTTTGGATTTTTGCAAATAACTGAATTTTTCAAAGGGAAAATAGAACACAAAAATGTAGAATTACTAATGAATTCCTTGCATTAACAACAATCCAAGACCACATTTCAATTCCAACCAAGTTGAAAGTTGGTAACCATGGCAACAGATTCTTTAGATGTGGTTGGCAATGTCTTCATCCCTCACAATCCATAGAGGCCATCATTTTGAGATTTCACATGCACAAATTTGTCTGTAGAGGAAATCAGTTCTGTTTTAATTTGCCAGCCATATTTCAAATCAAAATGGCCGTCATTTCCTTTAATTTGGTCACCATATGGGTAATGGCTGAGGTTTATCATGAAATAGGACCCAGATTGAGTAGGAATGGACACAAAATTACTAAAAAAAAACAAAGCCAAGCATTGACAACTATCAAAGACCATATTTCATGTCTCTCCATGGTGAATGTAGGTAACCATGGCAACTAATTTCAATAAATGGCGTTGAAAATTCCTTCATCCATCAGAACACCTCAAGGCGATCATTTAGACATGTCACATGCCCATATACCTATGAAAAGGAAATGAATTCTGTTTCAGTGTGCCAGCCATATAGAAAACCCAAAATAGCCACAAAAAGGGAACAAATACTTCATTTTAGTACAAATATAGACATGTGACACCTCAAAATGACCGTCTTGATGAGTGCCCATTGATGCTGACATTGGCAAACACATTCTCACTGACTGGTGGGAATGACTGACTTTTGGCATGCTTGCTCGGAGTGATAGAGTTCAAATGCCCCATTGTTAACCATAGAAAAATGGCACCCTGCTTTGTCAATAGGGATTTTTTCATGGCAGCCATTTTGGATTTTGGCAAATAACTGAATTTTTCTAAGGGAAAATAGAACACAAAAATATAGAATTACTAATGAATTCCTTGCATTAACAACAATCGAAGACCACATTTCAATTCCAACCAAGTTGAAAGTTGGTAACCATGGCAACAGATTCTTTAGATGTGGTCGGCAATGTCTTCATCCCTCACAATCCATAGAGGCCATCATTTTGAGATTTCACATGCACAAATTTGTCTGTAGAGGAAATCAGTTCTGTTTTAATTTGCCAGCCATATTTCAAATCAAAATGGCCGTCATTTCCTTTAATTTGGTCACCATATGGGTAATGGCTGAGGTTTATCATGAAATAGGACCCAGATTGAGTAGAATTGAACACAAAATTACTAAAAAAAACATAGCCAAGCATTGACAACTATCAAAGACCATATTTCATGTCTCTCCATGGTGAATGTAGGTAACCATGGCAACCAATTTCAATAAATGGCGTTGAAAATTCCTTCATCCATCAGAACTCCTCAAGACGATCATTTAGACATGTCACATGCCCATATACCTATGTAAAGGAAATAAATTCTGTTTCAGTGTGCCAGCCATATAGGAAACCCAAAATAGCCACAAAATGGGAACAAATACTTCATTTTAGTACAAATATAGACATGTGACACCTCAAAATGACCGTCTTGATGAGTACCCATTGATGCTGACATTGGCAAACACATTCTCACTGACTGGTGGGAATGACTGACTTTTGGCATGCTTGCTTGGAGTGATAGAGTTCAAATGCCCCATTGTTAACCATAGAAAAATGGCACCCTGCTTTGTCAATAGGGATTTTTTCATGGCAGCCATTTTGGATTTTGGCAAATAACTGAATTTTTCAAAGGGAAAATAGAACACAAAAATGTAGAATTACTAATAAATTCCTTGCATTAACAACAATCGAAGACCACATTTCAATTCCAACCAAGTTGAAAGTTGGTAACCATGGCAACAGATTCTTTAGATGTGGTCGGCAATGTCTTCATCCCACACAATCCATAGAGGCCATCATTTTGAGATTTCACATGCACAAATTTGTCTGTAGAGGAAATCAGTTCTGTTTTAATTTGCCAGCCATATTTCAAATCAAAATGGCCGTCATTTCCTTTAATTTGGTCACCATATGGGTAATGGCTGAGGTTTATCATGAAATAGGACCCAGATTGAGTAGAAATGGACACAAAATTACTAAAAAAAAACAAAGCCAAGCATTGACAACTATCAAAGACCATATTTCATGTCTCTCCATGGTGAATGTAGGTAACCATGGCAACCAATTTCAATAAATGGCGTTCAAATATCCTTCATCCATCAGAACTACTCAAGACGATCATTTAGACATGTCACATGCCCATATACCTATGTAAAGGAAATAAATTCTGTTTCAGTGTGCCAGCCATATAGAAAACCCAAAATAGCCACAAAAAGGGAACAAATACTTCATTTTAGTACAAATATAGACATGTGACACCTCAAAATGACCGTCTTGATGAGTGCCCATTGATGCTGACATTGGCAAACACATTCTCACTGACTGGTGGGAATGACTGACTTTTGGCATGCTTGCTCAGAGTGATAGAGTTCAAATGCCCCATTGTTAACCATAGAAAAATGGCACCCTGCTTTGTCAATAGGGATTTTTTCATGGCAGCCATTTTGGATTTTGGCAAATAACTGAATTTTTCTAAGGGAAAATAGAACACAAAAATATAGAATTACTAATGAATTCCTTGCATTAACAACAATCGAAGACCACATTTCAATTCCAACCAAGTTGAAAGTTGGTAACCATGGCAACAGATTCTTTAGATGTGGTCGGCAATGTCTTCATCCCTCACAATCCATAGAGGCCATCATTTTGAGATTTCACATGCACAAATTTGTCTGTAGAGGAAATCAGTTCTGTTTTAATTTGCCAGCCATATTTCAAATCAAAATGGCCGTCATTTCCTTTAATTTGGTCACCATATGGGTAATGGCTGAGGTTTATCATGAAATAGGACCCAGATTGAGTAGAATTGAACACAAAATTACTAAAAAAAACATAGCAAAGCATTGACAACTATCAAAGACCATATTTCATGTCTCTCCATGGTGAATGTAGGTAACCATGGCAACCAATTTCAATAAATGGCGTTGAAAATTCCTTCATCCATCAGAACTCCTCAAGACGATCATTTAGACATGTCACATGCCCATATACCTATGTAAAGGAAATAAATTCTGTTTCAGTGTGCCAGCCATATAGGAAACCCAAAATAGCCACAAAAAGGGAACAAATACTTCATTTTAGTACAAATATAGACATGTGACACCTCAAAATGACCGTCTTGATGAGTACCCATTGATGCTGACATTGGCAAACACATTCTCACTGACTGGTGGGAATGACTGACTTTTGGCATGCTTGCTCGGAGTGATAGAGTTCAAATGCCCCATTGTTAACCATAGAAAAATGGCACCCTGCTTTGTCAATAGGGATTTTTTCATGGCAGCCATTTTGGATTTTGGCAAATAACTGAATCTTTCAAAGGGAAAATAGAACACAAAAATGTAGAATTACTAATGAATTCCTTGCATTAACAACAATCGAAGACCACATTTCAATTCCAACCAAGTTGAAAGTTGGTAACTATGGCAACAGATTCTTTAGATGTGGTCGGCAATGTCTTCATCCCTCACAATCCATAGAGGCCATCATTTTGAGATTTCACATGCACAAATTTGTCTGTAGAGGAAATCAGTTCTGTTTTAATTTGCCAGCCATATTTCAAATCAAAATGGCCGTCATTTCCTTTAATTTGGTCACCATATGGGTAATGGCTGAGGTTTATCATGAAATAGGACCCAGATTGAGTAGAATTGAACACAAAATTACTAAAAAAAACATAGCCAAGCATTGACAACTATCAAAGACCATATTTCATGTCTCTCCATGGTGAATGTAGGTAACCATGGCAACCAATTTCAATAAATGGCGTTGAAAATTCCTTCATCCATCAGAACTCCTCAAGACGATCATTTAGACATGTCACATGCCCATATACCTATGTAAAGGAAATAAATTCTGTTTCAGTGTGCCAGCCATATAGGAAACCCAAAATAGCCACAAAAAGGGAACAAATACTTCATTTTAGTACAAATATAGACATGTGACACCTCAAAATGACCGTCTTGATGAGTACCCATTGATGCTGACATTGGCAAACACATTCTCACTGACTGGTGGGAATGACTGACTTTTGGCATGCTTGCTCGGAGTGATAGAGTTCAAATGCCCCATTGTTAACCATAGAAAAATGGCACCCTGCTTTGTCAATAGGGATTTTTTCATGGCAGCCATTTTGGATTTTGGCAAATAACTGAATTTTTCAAAGGGAAAATAGAACACAAAAATGTAGAATTACTAATGAATTCCTTGCATTAACAACAATCGAAGACCACATTTCAATTCCAACCAAGTTGAAAGTTGGTAACCATGGCAACAGATTCTTTAGATGTGGTCGGCAATGTCTTCATCCCTCACAATCCATAGAGGCCATCATTTTGAGATTTCACATGCACAAATTTGTCTGTAGAGGAAATCAGTTCTGTTTTAATTTGCCAGCCATATTTCAAATCAAAATGGCCGTCATTTCCTTTAATTTGGTCACCATATGGGTAATGGCTGAGGTTTATCATGAAATAGGACCCAGATTGAGTAGAATTGAACACAAAATTACTAAAAAAAACATAGCCAAGCATTGACAACTATCAAAGACCATATTTCATGTCTCTCCATGGTGAATGTAGGTAACCATGGCAACCAATTTCAATAAATGGCGTTGAAAATTCCTTCATCCATCAGAACTCCTCAAGACGATCATTTAGACATGTCACATGCCCATATACCTATGTAAAGGAAATAAATTCTGTTTCAGTGTGCCAGCCATATAGGAAACCCAAAATAGCCACAAAAAGGGAACAAATACTTCATTTTAGTACAAATATAGACATGTGACACCTCAAAATGACCGTCTTGATGAGTACCCATTGATGCTGACATTGGCAAACACATTCTCACTGACTGGTGGGAATGACTGACTTTTGGCATGCTTGCTCGGAGTGATAGAGTTCAAATGCCCCATTGTTAACCATAGAAAAATGGCACCCTGCTTTGTCAATAGGGATTTTTTCATGGCAGCCATTTTGGATTTTGGCAAATAACTGAATTTTTCAAAGGGAAAATAGAACACAAAAATGTAGAATTACTAATGAATTCCTTGCATTTACAACAATCCAAAGCCACATTTCAATTCCAACCAAGTTGAAAGTTGGTAACCATGGCAACAGATTCTTTAGATGTGGTCGGCAATGTCTTCATCCCTCACAATCCATAGAGGCCATCATTTTGAGATTTCACATGCACAAATTTGTCTGTAGAGGAAATCAGTTCTGTTTTAATTTGCCAGCCATATTTCAAATCAAAATGGCCGTCATTTCCTTTAATTTGGTCACCATATGGGTAATGGCTGAGGTTTATCATGAAATAGGACCCAGATTGAGTAGAATTGAACACAAAATTACTAAAAAAAACATAACCAAGCATTGACAACTATCAAAGACCATATTTCATGTCTCTCCATGGTGAATGTAGGTAACCATGGCAACCAATTTCAATAAATGGCGTTGAAAATTCCTTCATCCATCAGAACTACTCAAGACGATCATTTAGACATGTCACATGCCCATATACCTATGTAAAGGAAATGAATTCTGTTTCAGTGTGCCAGCCATATAGGAAACCCAAAATAGCCACAAAAAGGGAACAAATACTTCATTTTAGTACAAATATAGACATGTGACACCTCAAAATGACCGTCTTGATGAGTGCCCATTGATGCTGACATCTGCAAACACATTCTCACTGACTGGTGGGAATGACTGACTTTTGGCATGCTTGCTCAGAGTGATAGAGTTCAAATGCCCCATTGTTAACCATAGAAAAATGGCACCCTGCTTTGTCAATAGGGATTTTTTCATGGCAGCCATTTTGGATTTTGGCAAATAACTGAATTTTTCTAAGGGAAAATAGAACACAAAAATATAGAATTACTAATGAATTCCTTGCATTAACAACAATCGAAGACCACATTTCAATTCCAACCAAGTTGAAAGTTGGTAACCATGGCAACAGATTCTTTAGATGTGGTCGGCAATGTCTTCATCCCTCACAATCCATAGAGGCCATCATTTTGAGATTTCACATGCACAAATTTGTCTGTAGAGGAAATCAGTTCTGTTTTAATTTGCCAGCCATATTTCAAATCAAAATGGCCGTCATTTCCTTTAATTTGGTCACCATATGGGTAATGGCTGAGGTTTATCATGAAATAGGACCCAGATTGAGTAGAATTGAACACAAAATTACTAAAAAAAACATAGCCAAGCATTGACAACTATCAAAGACCATATTTCATGTCTCTCCATGGTGAATGTAGGTAACCATGGCAACCAATTTCAATAAATGGCGTTGAAAATTCCTTCATCCATCAGAACTCCTCAAGACGATCATTTAGACATGTTACATGCCCATATACCTATGTAGAGGAAATAAATTCTGTTTCAGTGTGCCAGCCATATAGGAAACCCAAAATAGTCACAAAAAGGGAACAAATACTTCATTTTAGTACAAATATAGACATGTGACACCTCAAAATGACCGTCTTGATGAGTGCCCATTGATGCTGACATTGGCAAACACATTCTCACTGACTGGTTGGAATGACTGACTTTTGGCATGCTTGCTCAGAGTGATAGAGTTCAAATGCCCCATTGTTAACCATAGAAAAATGGCACCCTGCTTTGTCAATAGGGATTTGTTCATGTCAGCCATTTTGGATTTAGGCAAATAACTGAATTTTTCTAAGGGAAAATAGAATACAAAAATATAGAATTACTAATGAATTCCTTGCATTAACAACTATCGAAGACCACATTTCAATTCCAACCAAGTTGAAAGTTGGTAACCATGGCAACAGATTCTTTAGATGTGGTCGGCAATGTCTTCATCCCTCACAATCCATAGAGGCCATCATTTTGAGATTTCACATGCACAAATTTGTCTGTAGAGGAAATCAGTTCTGTTTTAATTTGCCAGCCATATTTCAAATCAAAATGGCCGTCATTTCCTTTAATTTGGTCACCATATGGGTAATGGCTGAGGTTTATCATGAAATAGGACCCAGATTGAGTAGAATTGAACACAAAATTACTAAAAAAAACATAGCAAAGCATTGACAACTATCAAAGACCATATTTCATGTCTCTCCATGGTGAATGTAGGTAACCATGGCAACCAATTTCAATAAATGGCGTTGAAAATTCCTTCATCCATCAGAACTCCTCAAGACGATCATTTAGACATGTCACATGCCCATATACCTATGTAAAGGAAATAAATTCTGTTTCAGTGTGCCAGCCATATAGGAAACCCAAAATAGCCACAAAAAGGGAACAAATACTTCATTTTAGTACAAATATAGACATGTGACACCTCAAAATGACCGTCTTGATGAGTACCCATTGATGCTGACATTGGCAAACACATTCTCACTGACTGGTGGGAATGACTGACTTTTGGCATGCTTGCTCGGAGTGATAGAGTTCAAATGCCCCATTGTTAACCATAGAAAAATGGCACCCTGCTTTGTCAATAGGGATTTTTTCATGGCAGCCATTTTGGATTTTGGCAAATAACTGAATTTTTCAAAGGGAAAATAGAACACAAAAATGTAGAATTACTAATGAATTCCTTTCATTAACAACAATCCAAGACCACATTTCAATTCCAACCAAGTTGAAAGTTGGTAACCATGGCAACAGATTCTTTAGATGTGGTCGGCAATGTCTTCATCCCTCACAATCCATAGAGGCCATCATTTTGAGATTTCACATGCACAAATTTGTCTGTAGAGGAAATCAGTTCTGTTTTAATTTGCCAGCCATATTTCAAATCAAAATGGCCGTCATTTCCTTTAATTTGGTCACCATATGGGTAATGGCTGAGGTTTATCATGAAATAGGACCCAGATTGAGTAGAATTGAACACAAAATTACTAAAAAAAACTAAGCCAAGCATTGACAACTATCAAAGACCATATTTCATGTCTCTCCATGGTGAATGTAGGTAACCATGGCAACCAATTTCAATAAATGGCGTTGAAAATTCCTTCATCCATCAGAACTCCTCAAGACGATCATTTAGACATGTCACATGCCCATATACCTATGTAAAGGAAATAAATTCTGTTTCAGTGTGCCAGCCATATAGGAAACCCAAAATAGCCACAAAAAGGGAACAAATACTTCATTTTAGTACAAATATAGACATGTGACACCTCAAAATGACCGTCTTGATGAGTACCCATTGATGCTGACATTGGCAAACACATTCTCACTGACTGGTGGGAATGACTGACTTTTGGCATGCTTGCTCGGAGTGATAGAGTTCAAATGCCCCATTGTTAACCATAGAAAAATGGCACCCTGCTTTGTCAATAGGGATTTTTTCATGGCAGCCATTTTGGATTTTGGCAAATAACTGAATTTTTCAAAGGGAAAATAGAACACAAAAATGTAGAATTACTAATGAATTCCTTGCATTTACAACAATCCAAAGCCACATTTCAATTCCAACCAAGTTGAAAGTTGGTAACCATGGCAACAGATTCTTTAGATGTGGTCGGCAATGTCTTCATCCCTCACAATCCATAGAGGCCATCATTTTGAGATTTCACATGCACAAATTTGTCTGTAGAGGAAATCAGTTCTGTTTTAATTTGCCAGCCATATTTCAAATCAAAATGGCCGTCATTTCCTTTAATTTGGTCACCATATGGGTAATGGCTGAGGTTTATCATGAAATAGGACCCAGATTGAGTAGAATTGAACACAAAATTACTAAAAAAAACATAACCAAGCATTGACAACTATCAAAGACCATATTTCATGTCTCTCCATGGTGAATGTAGGTAACCATGGCAACCAATTTCAATAAATGGCGTTGAAAATTCCTTCATCCATCAGAACTACTCAAGACGATCATTTAGACATGTCACATGCCCATATACCTATGTAAAGGAAATGAATTCTGTTTCAGTGTGCCAGCCATATAGGAAACCCAAAATAGCCACAAAAAGGGAACAAATACTTCATTTTAGTACAAATATAGACATGTGACACCTCAAAATGACCGTCTTGATGAGTGCCCATTGATGCTGACATCTGCAAACACATTCTCACTGACTGGTGGGAATGACTGACTTTTGGCATGCTTGCTCAGAGTGATAGAGTTCAAATGCCCCATTGTTAACCATAGAAAAATGGCACCCTGCTTTGTCAATAGGGATTTTTTCATGGCAGCCATTTTGGATTTTGGCAAATAACTGAATTTTTCTAAGGGAAAATAGAACACAAAAATATAGAATTACTAATGAATTCCTTGCATTAACAACAATCGAAGACCACATTTCAATTCCAACCAAGTTGAAAGTTGGTAACCATGGCAACAGATTCTTTAGATGTGGTCGGCAATGTCTTCATCCCTCACAATCCATAGAGGCCATCATTTTGAGATTTCACATGCACAAATTTGTCTGTAGAGGAAATCAGTTCTGTTTTAATTTGCCAGCCATATTTCAAATCAAAATGGCCGTCATTTCCTTTAATTTGGTCACCATATGGGTAATGGCTGAGGTTTATCATGAAATAGGACCCAGATTGAGTAGAATTGAACACAAAATTACTAAAAAAAACATAGCCAAGCATTGACAACTATCAAAGACCATATTTCATGTCTCTCCATGGTGAATGTAGGTAACCATGGCAACCAATTTCAATAAATGGCGTTGAAAATTCCTTCATCCATCAGAACTCCTCAAGACGATCATTTAGACATGTTACATGCCCATATACCTATGTAGAGGAAATAAATTCTGTTTCAGTGTGCCAGCCATATAGGAAACCCAAAATAGTCACAAAAAGGGAACAAATACTTCATTTTAGTACAAATATAGACATGTGACACCTCAAAATGACCGTCTTGATGAGTGCCCATTGATGCTGACATTGGCAAACACATTCTCACTGACTGGTTGGAATGACTGACTTTTGGCATGCTTGCTCAGAGTGATAGAGTTCAAATGCCCCATTGTTAACCATAGAAAAATGGCACCCTGCTTTGTCAATAGGGATTTGTTCATGGCAGCCATTTTGGATTTTGGCAAATAACTGAATTTTTCGAAGGGAAACTAGAACACAAAAATATAGAATTACTAATAAGTTCATTGCATTAACAACAATCGAAGACCACATTTCAATTCAAACCAAGTTGAAAGTTGGTTGCCATGGCATAAGATTCTTTAGATGTGGTCGGCACTGTCTTCATCCCTCACAATCCATAGAGGCCATCATTTTGAGATTTCACATGCACAAATTTGTCTGTAGAGGAAATCAGTTCTGTTTTAATTTGCCCGCCATATTTCAAATCAAAATGGCCGTCATTTCCTTTAATTTGGTCACCATATGGGTAATGGCTGAGGTTTATCATGAAATAGGACCCAGATTGAGTAGAAATGGACACAAAATTACTATAAAAAAACTAAGCCAAGCATTGACAACTATCAAAGACCATATTTCATGTCTCTCCATGGTGAATGTAGGTAACCATGGCAACTAATTTCAATAAATGGCGTTGGAATATCCTTCATCCATCAGAACTACTCAAGACGATCATTTAGACATGTCACATGCCCATATACCTATGTAAAGGAAATGAATTCTGTTTCAGTGTGCCAGCCATATAGGAAACCCAAAATAGCCACAAAAAGGGAACAAATACTTCATTTTAGTACAAATATAGACATATGACACCTCAAAATGACCGTCTTGATGAGTGCCCATTGATGCTGACATTGGCAAACACATTCTCACTGACTGGTGGGAATGACTGACTTTTGGCATGCTTGCTCAGAGTGATAGAGTTCAAATGCCCCATTGTTAACCATAGAAAAATGGCACCCTGCTTTGTCAATAGGGATTTTTTCATGGCAGCCATTTTGGATTTTGGCGAATAACTGAATTTTTCCAAGGGAAAATAGAACACAAAAATGTAGAATTACTAATGAATTCCTTGCATTAACAACAATCGAAGACCACATTTCAATTCCAACCAAGTTGAAAGTTGGTAACCATGGCAACAGATTCTTTAGATGTGGTCGGCAATGTCTTCATCCCTCACAATCCATAGAGGCCATCATTTTGAGATTTCACATGCACAAATTTGTCTGTAGAGGAAATCAGTTCTGTTTTAATTTGCCAGCCATATTTCAAATCAAAATGGCCGTCATTTCCTTTAATTTGGTCACCATATGGGTAATGGCTGAGGTTTATCATGAAATAGGACCCAGATTGAGTAGAATTGAACACAAAATTACTAAAAAAAACATAGCCAAGCATTGACAACTATCAAAGACCATATTTCATGTCTCTCCATGGTGAATGTAGGTAACCATGGCAACCAATTCCAATAAATGGCGTTGAAAATTCCTTCATCCATCAGAACTCCTCAAGACGATCATTTAGACATGTCACATGCCCATATACCTATGTAAAGGAAATAAATTCTGTTTCAGTGTGCCAGCCATATAGGAAACCCAAAATAGCCACAAAAAGGGAACAAATACTTCATTTTAGTACAAATATAGACATGCGACACCTCAAAATGACCGTCTTGATGAGTACCCATTGATGCTGACATTGGCAAACACATTCTCACTGACTGGTGGGAATGACTGACTTTTGGCATGCTTGCTCAGAGTGATAGAGTTCAAATGCCCCATTGTTAACCATAGAAAAATGGCACCCTGCTTTGTCAATAGGGATTTTTTCATGGCAGCCATTTTGGATTTTTGCAAATAACTGAATTTTTCAAAGGGAAAATAGAACACAAAAATGTAGAATTACTAATGAATTCCTTGCATTAACAACAATCCAAGACCACATTTCAATTCCAACCAAGTTGAAAGTTGGTAACCATGGCAACAGATTCTTTAGATGTGGTTGGCAATGTCTTCATCCCTCACAATCCATAGAGGCCATCATTTTGAGATTTCACATGCACAAATTTGTCTGTAGAGGAAATCAGTTCTGTTTTAATTTGCCAGCCATATTTCAAATCAAAATGGCCGTCATTTCCTTTAATTTGGTCACCATATGGGTAATGGCTGAGGTTTATCATGAAATAGGACCCAGATTGAGTAGGAATGGACACAAAATTATTAAAAAAAAACAAAGCCAAGCATTGACAACTATCAAAGACCATATTTCATGTCTCTCCATGGTGAATGTAGGTAACCATGGCAACTAATTTCAATAAATGGCGTTGAAAATTCCTTCATCCATCAGAACACCTCAAGGCGATCATTTAGACATGTCACATGCCCATATACCTATGAAAAGGAAATGAATTCTGTTTCAGTGTGCCAGCCATATAGAAAACCCAAAATAGCCACAAAAAGGGAACAAATACTTCATTTTAGTACAAATATAGACATGTGACACCTCAAAATGACCGTCTTGATGAGTGCCCATTGATGCTGACATTGGCAAACACATTCTCACTGACTGGTGGGAATGACTGACTTTTGGCATGCTTGCTTAGAGTGATAGAGTTCAAATGCCCCATTGTTAACCATAGAAAAATGGCACCCTGCTTTGTCAATAGGGATTTTTTCATGGCAGCCATTTTGGATTTTGGCAAATAACTGAATTTTTCTAAGGGAAAATAGAACACAAAAATATAGAATTACTAATGAATTCCTTGCATTAACAACAATCGAAGACCAAATTTCAATTCCAACCAAGTTGAAAGTTGGTAACCATGGCAACAGATTCTTTAGATGTGGTCGGCAATGTCTTCATCCCTCACAATCCATAGAGGCCATCATTTTGAGATTTCACATGCACAAATTTGTCTGTAGAGGAAATCAGTTCTGTTTTAATTTGCCAGCCATATTTCAAATCAAAATGGCCGTCATTTCCTTTAATTTGGTCACCATATGGGTAATGGCTGAGGTTTATCATGAAATAGGACCCAGATTGAGTAGAATTGAACACAAAATTACTAAAAAAAACATAGCCAAGCATTGACAACTATCAAAGACCATATTTCATGTCTCTCCATGGTGAATGTAGGTAACCATGGCAACCAATTTCAATAAATGGCGTTGAAAATTCCTTCATCCATCAGAACTCCTCAAGACGATCATTTAGACATGTTACATGCCCATATACCTATGTAGAGGAAATAAATTCTGTTTCAGTGTGCCAGCCATATAGGAAACCCAAAATAGTCACAAAAAGGGAACAAATACTTCATTTTAGTACAAATATAGACATGTGACACCTCAAAATGACCGTCTTGATGAGTGCCCATTGATGCTGACATTGGCAAACACATTCTCACTGACTGGTTGGAATGACTGACTTTTGGCATGCTTGCTCAGAGTGATAGAGTTCAAATGCCCCATTGTTAACCATAGAAAAATGGCACCCTGCTTTGTCAATAGGGATTTGTTCATGTCAGCCATTTTGGATTTAGGCAAATAACTGAATTTTTCTAAGGGAAAATAGAATACAAAAATATAGAATTACTAATGAATTCCTTGCATTAACAACAATCGAAGACCACATTTCAATTCCAACCAAGTTGAAAGTTGGTAACCATGGCAACAGATTCTTTAGATGTGGTCGGCAATGTCTTCATCCCTCACAATCCATAGAGGCCATCATTTTGAGATTTCACATGCACAAATTTGTCTGTAGAGGAAATCAGTTCTGTTTTAATTTGCCCGCCATATTTCAAATCAAAATGGCCGTCATTTCCTTTAATTTGGTCACCATATGGGTAATGGCTGAGGTTTATCATGAAATAGGACCCAGATTGAGTAGGAATGGACACAAAATTACTAAAAAAAAACAAAGCCAAGCATTGACAACTATCAAAGACCATATTTCATGTCTCTCCATGGTGAATGTAGGTAACCATGGCAACCAATTTCAATAAATGGCGTTCAAATATCCTTCATCCATCAGAACTACTCAAGACGATCATTTAGACATGTCACATGCCCATATACCTATGAAAAGGAAATGAATTCTGTTTCAGTGTGCCAGCCATATAGAAAACCCAAAATAGCCACAAAAAGGGAACAAATACTTCATTTTAGTACAAATATAGACATGTGACACCTCAAAATGACCGTCTTGATGAGTGCCCATTGATGCTGACATTGGCAAACACATTCTCACTGACTGGTGGGAATGACTGACTTTTGGCATGCTTGCTCAGAGTGATAGAGTTCAAATGCCCCATTGTTAACCATAGAAAAATGGCACCCTGCTTTGTCAATAGGGATTTTTTCATGGCAGCCATTTTGGATTTTGGCAAATAACTGAATTTTTCTAAGGGAAAATAGAACACAAAAATATAGAATTACTAATGAATTCCTTGCATTAACAACAATCGAAGACCACATTTCAATTCCAACCAAGTTGAAAGTTGGTAACCATGGCAACAGATTCTTTAGATGTGGTCGGCAATGTCTTCATCCCTCACAATCCATAGAGGCCATCATTTTGAGATTTCACATGCACAAATTTGTCTGTAGAGGAAATCAGTTCTGTTTTAATTTGCCAGCCATATTTCAAATCAAAATGGCCGTCATTTCCTTTAATTTGGTCACCATATGGGTAATGGCTGAGGTTTATCATGAAATAGGACCCAGATTGAGTAGAATTGAACACAAAATTACTAAAAAAAACATAGCAAAGCATTGACAACTATCAAAGACCATATTTCATGTCTCTCCATGGTGAATGTAGGTAACCATGGCAACCAATTTCAATAAATGGCGTTGAAAATTCCTTCATCCATCAGAACTCCTCAAGACGATCATTTAGACATGTCACATGCCCATATACCTATGTAAAGGAAATAAATTCTGTTTCAGTGTGCCAGCCATATAGGAAACCCAAAATAGCCACAAAAAGGGAACAAATACTTCATTTTAGTACAAATATAGACATGTGACACCTCAAAATGACCGTCTTGATGAGTACCCATTGATGCTGACATTGGCAAACACATTCTCACTGACTGGTGGGAATGACTGACTTTTGGCATGCTTGCTCGGAGTGATAGAGTTCAAATGCCCCATTGTTAACCATAGAAAAATGGCACCCTGCTTTGTCAATAGGGATTTTTTCATGGTAGCCATTTTGGATTTTGGCAAATAACTGAATCTTTCAAAGGGAAAATAGAACACAAAAATGTAGAATTACTAATGAATTCCTTGCATTAACAACAATCGAAGACCACATTTCAATTCCAACCAAGTTGAAAGTTGGTAACTATGGCAACAGATTCTTTAGATGTGGTCGGCAATGTCTTCATCCCTCACAATCCATAGAGGCCATCATTTTGAGATTTCACATGCACAAATTTGTCTGTAGAGGAAATCAGTTCTGTTTTAATTTGCCAGCCATATTTCAAATCAAAATGGCCGTCATTTCCTTTAATTTGGTCACCATATGGGTAATGGCTGAGGTTTATCATGAAATAGGACCCAGATTGAGTAGAATTGAACACAAAATTACTAAAAAAAACATAGCCAAGCATTGACAACTATCAAAGACCATATTTCATGTCTCTCCATGGTGAATGTAGGTAACCATGGCAACCAATTTCAATAAATGGCGTTGAAAATTCCTTCATCCATCAGAACTCCTCAAGACGATCATTTAGACATGTCACATGCCCATATACCTATGTAAAGGAAATAAATTCTGTTTCAGTGTGCCAGCCATATAGGAAACCCAAAATAGCCACAAAAAGGGAACAAATACTTCATTTTAGTACAAATATAGACATGTGACACCTCAAAATGACCGTCTTGATGAGTACCCATTGATGCTGACATTGGCAAACACATTCTCACTGACTGGTGGGAATGACTGACTTTTGGCATGCTTGCTCGGAGTGATAGAGTTCAAATGCCCCATTGTTAACCATAGAAAAATGGCACCCTGCTTTGTCAATAGGGATTTTTTCATGGCAGCCATTTTGGATTTTGGCAAATAACTGAATTTTTCAAAGGGAAAATAGAACACAAAAATGTAGAATTACTAATGAATTCCTTGCATTAACAACAATCCAAAGCCACATTTCAATTCCAACCAAGTTGAAAGTTGGTAACCATGGCAACAGATTCTTTAGATGTGGTCGGCAATGTCTTCATCCCTCACAATCCATAGAGGCCATCATTTTGAGATTTCACATGCACAAATTTGTCTGTAGAGGAAATCAGTTCTGTTTTAATTTGCCAGCCATATTTCAAATCAAAATGGCTGTCATTTCCTTTAATTTGGTCACCATATGGGTAATGGCTGAGGTTTATCATGAAATAGGACCCAGATTGAGTAGAATTGAACACAAAATTACTAAAAAAAACATAACCAAGCATTGACAACTATCAAAGACCATATTTCATGTCTCTCCATGGTGAATGTAGGTAACCATGGCAACCAATTTCAATAAATGGCGTTGAAAATTCCTTCATCCATCAGAACTACTCAAGACGATCATTTAGACATGTCACATGCCCATATACCTATGTAAAGGAAATGAATTCTGTTTCAGTGTGCCAGCCATATAGGAAACCCAAAATAGCCACAAAAAGGGAACAAATACTTCATTTTAGTACAAATATAGACATGTGACACCTCAAAATGACCGTCTTGATGAGTGCCCATTGATGCTGACATCTGCAAACACATTCTCACTGACTGGTGGGAATGACTGACTTTTGGCATGCTTGCTCAGAGTGATAGAGTTCAAATGCCCCATTGTTAACCATAGAAAAATGGCACCCTGCTTTGTCAATAGGGATTTTTTCATGGCAGCCATTTTGGATTTTGGCAAATAACTGAATTTTTCTAAGGGAAAATAGAACACAAAAATATAGAATTACTAATGAATTCCTTGCATTAACAACAATCGAAGACCACATTTCAATTCCAACCAAGTTGAAAGTTGGTAACCATGGCAACAGATTCTTTAGATGTGGTCGGCAATGTCTTCATCCCTCACAATCCATAGAGGCCATCATTTTGAGATTTCACATGCACAAATTTGTCTGTAGAGGAAATCAGTTCTGTTTTAATTTGCCAGCCATATTTCAAATCAAAATGGCCGTCATTTCCTTTAATTTGGTCACCATATGGGTAATGGCTGAGGTTTATCATGAAATAGGACCCAGATTGAGTAGAATTGAACACAAAATTACTAAAAAAAACATAGCCAAGCATTGACAACTATCAAAGACCATATTTCATGTCTCTCCATGGTGAATGTAGGTAACCATGGCAACCAATTTCAATAAATGGCGTTGAAAATTCCTTCATCCATCAGAACTCCTCAAGACGATCATTTAGACATGTTACATGCCCATATACCTATGTAGAGGAAATAAATTCTGTTTCAGTGTGCCAGCCATATAGGAAACCCAAAATAGTCACAAAAAGGGAACAAATACTTCATTTTAGTACAAATATAGACATGTGACACCTCAAAATGACCGTCTTGATGAGTGCCCATTGATGCTGACATTGGCAAACACATTCTCACTGACTGGTTGGAATGACTGACTTTTGGCATGCTTGCTCAGAGTGATAGAGTTCAAATGCCCCATTGTTAACCATAGAAAAATGGCACCCTGCTTTGTCAATAGGGATTTGTTCATGTCAGCCATTTTGGATTTAGGCAAATAACTGAATTTTTCTAAGGGAAAATAGAATACAAAAATATAGAATTACTAATGAATTCCTTGCATTAACAACTATCGAAGACCACATTTCAATTCCAACCAAGTTGAAAGTTGGTAACCATGGCAACAGATTCTTTAGATGTGGTCGGCAATGTCTTCATCCCTCACAATCCATAGAGGCCATCATTTTGAGATTTCACATGCACAAATTTGTCTGTAGAGGAAATCAGTTCTGTTTTAATTTGCCCGCCATATTTCAAATCAAAATGCCCGTCATTTCCTTTAATTTGGTCACCATATGGGTAATGGCTGAGGTTTATCATGAAATAGGACCCAGATTAAGTAAAATTGAACACAAAATTACTAAAAAAAACATAGCCAAGCCTTCACAACTATCAAAGACCATATTTCATGTCTCTCCATGGTGAATGTAGGTAACCATGGCACATAATTTCAATAAATGGCGTTGAAATATCCTTCATCCATCAGAACTCCTCAAGACGATCATTTAGACATGTCACATGCCCATATACCTATGTAAAGGAAATGAATTCTGTTTCGGTGTGCCAGCCATATAGGAAACCCAAAATAGCCACAAAAAGGGAACAAATACTTCATTTTAGTACAAATATAGACATGTGACACCTCAAAATGACCGTCTTGATGAGTACCCATTGATGCTGACATCTGCAAACACATTCTCACTGACTGGTGGGAATGACTGACTTTTGGCATGCTTGCTCGGAGTGATAGAGTTCAAATGCCCCATTGTTAACCATAGAAAAATGGCACCCTGCTTTGTCAATAGGGATTTTTTCATGGCAGCCATTTTGGATTTTGGCAAATAACTGAATTTTTCAAAGGGAAAATAGAACACAAAAATGTAGAATTACTAATGAATTCCTTGCATTAACAACAATCCAAGACCACATTTCAATTCCAACCAAGTTGAAAGTTGGTAACCATGGCAACAGATTCTTTAGATGTGGTCGGCAATGTCTTCATCCCTCACAATCCATAGAGGCCATCATTCTGAGATTTCACATGCACAAATTTGTCCGTAGAGGAAATCAGTTCTGTTTTAATTTGCCAGCCATATTTCAAATCAAAATGGCCGTCATTTCCTTTAATTTGGTCACCATATGGGTAATGGCTGAGGTTTATCATGAAATAGGACCCAGATTGAGTAGAAATGGACACAAAATTACTAAAAAAAAACAAAGCCAAGCATTGACAACTATCAAAGACCATATTTCATGTCTCTCCATGGTGAATGTAGGTAACCATGGCAACCAATTTCAATAAATGGCGTTCAAATATCCTTCATCCATCAGAACTACTCAAGACGATCATTTAGACATGTCACATGCCCATATACCTATGAAAAGGAAATGAATTCTGTTTCAGTGTGCCAGCCATATAGAAAACCCAAAATAGCCACAAAAAGGGAACAAATACTTCATTTTAGTACAAATATAGACATGTGACACCTCAAAATGACCGTCTTGATGAGTGCCCATTGATGCTGACATTGGCAAACACATTCTCACTGACTGGTGGGAATGACTGACTTTTGGCATGCTTGCTCAGAGTGATAGAGTTCAAATGCCCCATTGTTAACCATAGAAAAATGGCACCCTGCTTTGTCAATAGGGATTTTTTCATGGCAGCCATTTTGGATTTTGGCAAATAACTGAATTTTTCTAAGGGAAAATAGAACACAAAAATATAGAATTACTAATGAATTCCTTGCATTAACAACAATCGAAGACCACATTTCAATTCCAACCAAGTTGAAAGTTGGTAACCATGGCAACAGATTCTTTAGATGTGGTGGGCAATGTCTTCATCCCTCACAATCCATAGAGGCCATCATTTTGAGATTTCACATGCACAAATTTGTCTGTAGAGGAAATCAGTTCTGTTTTAATTTGCCAGCCATATTTCAAATCAAAATGGCCGTCATTTCCTTTAATTTGGTCACCATATGGGTAATGGCTGAGGTTTATCATGAAATAGGACCCAGATTGAGTAGAATTGAACACAAAATTACTAAAAAAAACATAGCAAAGCATTGACAACTATCAAAGACCATATTTCATGTCTCTCCATGGTGAATGTAGGTAACCATGGCAACCAATTTCAATAAATGGCGTTGAAAATTCCTTCATCCATCAGAACTCCTCAAGACGATCATTTAGACATGTCACATGCCCATATACCTATGTAAAGGAAATAAATTCTGTTTCAGTGTGCCAGCCATATAGGAAACCCAAAATAGCCACAAAAAGGGAACAAATACTTCATTTTAGTACAAATATAGACATGTGACACCTCAAAATGACCGTCTTGATGAGTACCCATTGATGCTGACATTGGCAAACACATTCTCACTGACTGGTGGGAATGACTGACTTTTGGCATGCTTGCTCGGAGTGATAGAGTTCAAATGCCCCATTGTTAACCATAGAAAAATGGCACCCTGCTTTGTCAATAGGGATTTTTTCATGGCAGCCATTTTGGATTTTGGCAAATAACTGAATTTTTCAAAGGGAAAATAGAACACAAAAATGTAGAATTACTAATGAATTCCTTGCATTAACAACAATCCAAGACCACATTTCAATTCCAACCAAGTTGAAAGTTGGTAACCATGGCAACAGATTCTTTAGATGTGGTCGGCAATGTCTTCATCCCTCACAATCCATAGAGGCCATCATTTTGAGATTTCACATGCACAAATTTGTCTGTAGAGGAAATCAGTTCTGTTTTAATTTGCCAGCCATATTTCAAATCAAAATGGCCGTCATTTCCTTTAATTTGGTCACCATATGGGTAATGGCTGAGGTTTATCATGAAATAGGACCCAGATTGAGTAGAATTGAACACAAAATTACTAAAAAAAACATAGCCAAGCATTGACAACTATCAAAGACCATATTTCATGTCTCTCCATGGTGAATGTAGGTAACCATGGCAACCAATTTCAATAAATGGCGTTGAAAATTCCTTCATCCATCAGAACTCCTCAAGACGATCATTTAGACATGTCACATGCCCATATACCTATGTAAAGGAAATAAATTCTGTTTCAGTGTGCCAGCCATATAGGAAACCCAAAATAGCCACAAAAAGGGAACAAATACTTCATTTTAGTACAAATATAGACATGTGACACCTCAAAATGACCGTCTTGATGAGTACCCATTGATGCTGACATTGGCAAACACATTCTCACTGACTGGTGGGAATGACTGACTTTTGGCATGCTTGCTCGGAGTGATAGAGTTCAAATGCCCCATTGTTAACCATAGAAAAATGGCACCCTGCTTTGTCAATAGGGATTTTTTCATGGCAGCCATTTTGGATTTTGGCAAATAACTGAATTTTTCAAAGGGAAAATAGAACACAAAAATGTAGAATTACTAATGAATTCCTTGCATTAACAACAATCCAAGACCACATTTCAATTCCAACCAAGTTGAAAGTTGGTAACCATGGCAACAGATTCTTTAGATGTGGTCGGCAATGTCTTCATCCCTCACAATCCATAGAGGCCATCATTCTGAGATTTCACATGCACAAATTTGTCCGTAGAGGAAATCAGTTCTGTTTTAATTTGCCAGCCATATTTCAAATCAAAATGGCCGTAATTTCCTTTAATTTGGTCACCATATGGGTAATGGCTGAGGTTTATCATGAAATAGGACCCAGATTGAGTAGAAATGGACACAAAATTACTAAAAAAAAACAAAGCCAAGCATTGACAACTATCAAAGACCATATTTCATGTCTCTCCATGGTGAATGTAGGTAACCATGGCAACCAATTTCAATAAATGGCGTTCAAATATCCTTCATCCATCAGAACTACTCAAGACGATCATTTAGACATGTCACATGCCCATATACCTATGAAAAGGAAATGAATTCTGTTTCAGTGTGCCAGCCATATAGAAAACCCAAAATAGCCACAAAAAGGGAACAAATACTTCATTTTAGTACAAATATAGACATGTGACACCTCAAAATGACCGTCTTGATGAGTACCCATTGATGCTGACATTGGCAAACACATTCTCACTGACTGGTGGGAATGACTGACTTTTGGCATGCTTGCTCGGAGTGATAGAGTTCAAATGCCCCATTGTTAACCATAGAAAAATGGCACCCTGCTTTGTCAATAGGGATTTTTTCATGGCAGCCATTTTGGATTTTGGCAAATAACTGAATTTTTCAAAGGGAAAATAGAACACAAAAATGTAGAATTACTAATGAATTCCTTGCATTAACAACAATCCAAGACCACATTTCAATTCCAACCAAGTTGAAAGTTGGTAACCATGGCAACAGATTCTTTAGATGTGGTCGGCAATGTCTTCATCCCTCACAATCCATAGAGGCCATCATTTTGAGATTTCACATGCACAAATTTGTCTGTAGAGGAAATCAGTTCTGTTTTAATTTGCCAGCCATATTTCAAATCAAAATGGCCGTCATTTCCTTTAATTTGGTCACCATATGGGTAATGGCTGAGGTTTATCATGAAATAGGACCCAGATTGAGTAGAATTGAACACAAAATTACTAAAAAAAACATAACCAAGCATTGACAACTATCAAAGACCATATTTCATGTCTCTCCATGGTGAATGTAGGTAACCATGGCAACCAATTTCAATAAATGGCGTTGAAAATTCCTTCATCCATCAGAACTACTCAAGACGATCATTTAGACATGTCACATGCCCATATACCTATGTAAAGGAAATGAATTCTGTTTCAGTGTGCCAGCCATATAGGAAACCCAAAATAGCCACAAAAAGGGAACAAATACTTCATTTTAGTACAAATATAGACATGTGACACCTCAAAATGACCGTCTTGATGAGTGCCCATTGATGCTGACATCTGCAAACACATTCTCACTGACTGGTGGGAATGACTGACTTTTGGCATGCTTGCTCAGAGTGATAGAGTTCAAATGCCCCATTGTTAACCATAGAAAAATGGCACCCTGCTTTGTCAATAGGGATTTTTTCATGGCAGCCATTTTGGATTTTGGCAAATAACTGAATTTTTCTAAGGGAAAATAGAACACAAAAATATAGAATTACTAATGAATTCCTTGCATTAACAACAATCGAAGACCACATTTCAATTCCAACCAAGTTGAAAGTTGGTAACCATGGCAACAGATTCTTTAGATGTGGTCGGCAATGTCTTCATCCCTCACAATCCATAGAGGCCATCATTTTGAGATTTCACATGCACAAATTTGTCTGTAGAGGAAATCAGTTCTGTTTTAATTTGCCAGCCATATTTCAAATCAAAATGGCCGTCATTTCCTTTAATTTGGTCACCATATGGGTAATGGCTGAGGTTTATCATGAAATAGGACCCAGATTGAGTAGAATTGAACACAAAATTACTAAAAAAAACATAGCCAAGCATTGACAACTATCAAAGACCATATTTCATGTCTCTCCATGGTGAATGTAGGTAACCATGGCAACCAATTTCAATAAATGGCGTTGAAAATTCCTTCATCCATCAGAACTCCTCAAGACGATCATTTAGACATGTTACATGCCCATATACCTATGTAGAGGAAATAAATTCTGTTTCAGTGTGCCAGCCATATAGGAAACCCAAAATAGTCACAAAAAGGGAACAAATACTTCATTTTAGTACAAATATAGACATGTGACACCTCAAAATGACCGTCTTGATGAGTGCCCATTGATGCTGACATTGGCAAACACATTCTCACTGACTGGTTGGAATGACTGACTTTTGGCATGCTTGCTCAGAGTGATAGAGTTCAAATGCCCCATTGTTAACCATAGAAAAATGGCACCCTGCTTTGTCAATAGGGATTTGTTCATGTCAGCCATTTTGGATTTAGGCAAATAACTGAATTTTTCTAAGGGAAAATAGAATACAAAAATATAGAATTACTAATGAATTCCTTGCATTAACAACTATCGAAAACCACATTTCAATTCCAACCAAGTTGAAAGTTGGTAACCATGGCAACAGATTCTTTAGATGTGGTCGGCAATGTCTTCATCCCTCACAATCCATAGAGGCCATCATTTTGAGATTTCACATGCACAAATTTGTCTGTAGAGGAAATCAGTTCTGTTTTAATTTGCCCGCCATATTTCAAATCAAAATGGCCGTCATTTCCTTTAATTTGGTCACCATATGGGTAATGGCTGAGGTTTATCATGAAATAGGACCCAGATTAAGTAGAATTGAACACAAAATTACTAAAAAAAACATAGCCAAGCCTTCACAACTATCAAAGACCATATTTCATGTCTCTCCATGGTGAATGTAGGTAACCATGGCACATAATTTCAATAAATGGCGTTGAAAATTCCTTCATCCATCAGAACTCCTCAAGACGATCATTTAGACATGTCACATGCCCATATACCTATGTAAAGGAAATGAATTCTGTTTCAGTGTGCCAGCCATATAGGAAACCCAAAATAGCCACAAAAAGGGAACAAATACTTCATTTTAGTACAAATATAGACATGTGACACCTCAAAATGACCGTCTTGATGAGTACCCATTGATGCTGACATCTGCAAACACATTCTCACTGACTGGTGGGAATGACTGACTTTTGGCATGCTTGCTCGGAGTGATAGAGTTCAAATGCCCCATTGTTAACCATAGAAAAATGGCACCCTGCTTTGTCAATAGGGATTTTTTCATGGCAGCCATTTTGGATTTTGGCAAATAACTGAATTTTTCAAAGGGAAAATAGAACACAAAAATGTAGAATTACTAATGAATTCCTTGCATTAACAACAATCCAAGACCACATTTCAATTCCAACCAAGTTGAAAGTTGGTAACCATGGCAACAGATTCTTTAGATGTGGTCGGCAATGTCTTCATCCCTCACAATCCATAGAGGCCATCATTCTGAGATTTCACATGCACAAATTTGTCCGTAGAGGAAATCAGTTCTGTTTTAATTTGCCAGCCATATTTCAAATCAAAATGGCCGTCATTTCCTTTAATTTGGTCACCATATGGGTAATGGCTGAGGTTTATCATGAAATAGGACCCAGATTGAGTAGAAATGGACACAAAATTACTAAAAAAAAACAAAGCCAAGCATTGACAACTATCAAAGACCATATTTCATGTCTCTCCATGGTGAATGTAGGTAACCATGGCAACCAATTTCAATAAATGGCGTTCAAATATCCTTCATCCATCAGAACTCCTCAAGACGATCATTTAGACATGTCACATGCCCATATACCTATGAAAAGGAAATGAATTCTGTTTCAGTGTGCCAGCCATATAGAAAACCCAAAATAGCCACAAAAAGGGAACAAATACTTCATTTTAGTACAAATATAGACATGTGACACCTCAAAATGACCGTCTTGATGAGTGCCCATTGATGCTGACATTGGCAAACACATTCTCACTGACTGGTGGGAATGACTGACTTTTGGCATGCTTGCTCAGAGTGATAGAGTTCAAATGCCCCATTGTTAACCATAGAAAAATGGCACCCTGCTTTGTCAATAGGGATTTTTTCATGGCAGCCATTTTGGATTTTGGCAAATAACTGAATTTTTCTAAGGGAAAATAGAACACAAAAATATAGAATTACTAATGAATTCCTTGCATTAACAACAATCGAAGACCACATTTCAATTCCAACCAAGTTGAAAGTTGGTAACCATGGCAACAGATTCTTTAGATGTGGTCGGCAATGTCTTCATCCCTCACAATCCATAGAGGCCATCATTTTGAGATTTCACATGCACAAATTTGTCTGTAGAGGAAATCAGTTCTGTTTTAATTTGCCAGCCATATTTCAAATCAAAATGGCCGTCATTTCCTTTAATTTGGTCACCATATGGGTAATGGCTGAGGTTTATCATGAAATAGGACCCAGATTGAGTAGAATTGAACACAAAATTACTAAAAAAAACATAGCAAAGCATTGACAACTATCAAAGACCATATTACATGTCTCTCCATGGTGAATGTAGGTAACCATGGCAACCAATTTCAATAAATGGCGTTGAAAATTCCTTCATCCATCAGAACTCCTCAAGACGATCATTTAGACATGTCACATGCCCATATACCTATGTAAAGGAAATGGATTCTGTTTCAGTGTGCCAGCCATATAGGAAACCCAAAATAGCCACAAAAAGGGAACAAATACTTCATTTTAGTACAAATATAGACATGTGACACCTCAAAATGACCGTCTTGATGAGTACCCATTGATGCTGACATTGGCAAACACATTCTCACTGACTGGTGGGAATGACTGACTTTTGGCATGCTTGCTCGGAGTGATAGAGTTCAAATGCCCCATTGTTAACCATAGAAAAATGGCACCCTGCTTTGTCAATAGGGATTTTTTCATGGCAGCCATTTTGGATTTTGGCAAATAACTGAATTTTTCTAAGGGAAAATAGAATACAAAAATGTAGAATTACTAATGAATTCCTTGCATTAACAACAATCGAAGACCACATTTCAATTCCAACCAAGTTGAAAGTTGGTAACCATGGCAACAGATTCTTTAGATGTGGTCGGCAATGTCTTCATCCCTCACAATCCATAGAGGCCATCATTTTGAGATTTCACATGCACAAATTTGTCTGTAGAGGAAATCAGTTCTGTTTTAATTTGCCAGCCATATTTCAAATCAAAATGGCCGTCATTTCCTTTAATTTGGTCACCATATGGGTAATGGCTGAGGTTTATCATGAAATAGGACCCAGATTGAGTAGAATTGAACACAAAATTACTAAAAAAAACATAGCAAAGCATTGACAACTATCAAAGACCATATTACATGTCTCTCCATGGTGAATGTAGGTAACCATGGCAACCAATTTCAATAAATGGCGCTGAAAATTCCTTCATCCATCAGAACTCCTCAAGACGATCATTTAGACATGTCACATGCCCATATACCTATGTAAAGGAAATGGATTCTGTTTCAGTGTGCCAGCCATATAGGAAACCCAAAATAGCCACAAAAAGGGAACAAATACTTCATTTTAGTACAAATATAGACATGTGACACCTCAAAATGACCGTCTTGATGAGTACCCATTGATGCTGACATTGGCAAACACATTCTCACTGACTGGTGGGAATGACTGACTTTTGGCATGCTTGCTCGGAGTGATAGAGTTCAAATGCCCCATTGTTAACCATAGAAAAATGGCACCCTGCTTTGTCAATAGGGATTTTTTCATGGCAGCCATTTTGGATTTTGGCAAATAACTGAATTTTTCTAAGGGAAAATAGAATACAAAAATATAGAATTACTAATGAATTCCTTGCATTAACAACTATCGAAAACCACATTTCAATTCCAACCAAGTTGAAAGTTGGTAACCATGGCAACAGATTCTTTAGATGTGGTCGGCAATGTCTTCATCCCTCACAATCCATAGAGGCCATCATTTTGAGATTTCACATGCACAAATTTGTCTGTAGAGGAAATCAGTTCTGTTTTAATTTGCCCGCCATATTTCAAATCAAAATGGCCGTCATTTCCTTTAATTTGGTCACCATATGGGTAATGGCTGAGGTTTATCATGAAATAGGACCCAGATTAAGTAGAATTGAACACAAAATTACTAAAAAAAACATAGCCAAGCCTTCACAACTATCAAAGACCATATTTCATGTCTCTCCATGGTGAATGTAGGTAACCATGGCACATAATTTCAATAAATGGCGTTGAAAATTCCTTCATCCATCAGAACTCCTCAAGACGATCATTTAGACATGTCACATGCCCATATACCTATGTAAAGGAAATGAATTCTGTTTCAGTGTGCCAGCCATATAGGAAACCCAAAATAGCCACAAAAAGGGAACAAATACTTCATTTTAGTACAAATATAGACATGTGACACCTCAAAATGACCGTCTTGATGAGTACCCATTGATGCTGACATCTGCAAACACATTCTCACTGACTGGTGGGAATGACTGACTTTTGGCATGCTTGCTCGGAGTGATAGAGTTCAAATGCCCCATTGTTAACCATAGAAAAATGGCACCCTGCTTTGTCAATAGGGATTTTTTCATGGCAGCCATTTTGGATTTTGGCAAATAACTGAATTTTTCAAAGGGAAAATAGAACACAAAAATGTAGAATTACTAATGAATTCCTTGCATTAACAACAATCCAAGACCACATTTCAATTCCAACCAAGTTGAAAGTTGGTAACCATGGCAACAGATTCTTTAGATGTGGTCGGCAATGTCTTCATCCCTCACAATCCATAGAGGCCATCATTCTGAGATTTCACATGCACAAATTTGTCCGTAGAGGAAATCAGTTCTGTTTTAATTTGCCAGCCATATTTCAAATCAAAATGGCCGTCATTTCCTTTAATTTGGTCACCATATGGGTAATGGCTGAGGTTTATCATGAAATAGGACCCAGATTGAGTAGAAATGGACACAAAATTACTAAAAAAAAACAAAGCCAAGCATTGACAACTATCAAAGACCATATTTCATGTCTCTCCATGGTGAATGTAGGTAACCATGGCAACCAATTTCAATAAATGGCGTTCAAATATCCTTCATCCATCAGAACTCCTCAAGACGATCATTTAGACATGTCACATGCCCATATACCTATGAAAAGGAAATGAATTCTGTTTCAGTGTGCCAGCCATATAGAAAACCCAAAATAGCCACAAAAAGGGAACAAATACTTCATTTTAGTACAAATATAGACATGTGACACCTCAAAATGACCGTCTTGATGAGTGCCCATTGATGCTGACATTGGCAAACACATTCTCACTGACTGGTGGGAATGACTGACTTTTGGCATGCTTGCTCAGAGTGATAGAGTTCAAATGCCCCATTGTTAACCATAGAAAAATGGCACCCTGCTTTGTCAATAGGGATTTTTTCATGGCAGCCATTTTGGATTTTGGCAAATAACTGAATTTTTCTAAGGGAAAATAGAACACAAAAATATAGAATTACTAATGAATTCCTTGCATTAACAACAATCGAAGACCACATTTCAATTCCAACCAAGTTGAAAGTTGGTAACCATGGCAACAGATTCTTTAGATGTGGTCGGCAATGTCTTCATCCCTCACAATCCATAGAGGCCATCATTTTGAGATTTCACATGCACAAATTTGTCTGTAGAGGAAATCAGTTCTGTTTTAATTTGCCAGCCATATTTCAAATCAAAATGGCCGTCATTTCCTTTAATTTGGTCACCATATGGGTAATGGCTGAGGTTTATCATGAAATAGGACCCAGATTGAGTAGAATTGAACACAAAATTACTAAAAAAAACATAGCAAAGCATTGACAACTATCAAAGACCATATTACATGTCTCTCCATGGTGAATGTAGGTAACCATGGCAACCAATTTCAATAAATGGCGTTGAAAATTCCTTCATCCATCAGAACTCCTCAAGACGATCATTTAGACATGTCACATGCCCATATACCTATGTAAAGGAAATGGATTCTGTTTCAGTGTGCCAGCCATATAGGAAACCCAAAATAGCCACAAAAAGGGAACAAATACTTCATTTTAGTACAAATATAGACATGTGACACCTCAAAATGACCGTCTTGATGAGTACCCATTGATGCTGACATTGGCAAACACATTCTCACTGACTGGTGGGAATGACTGACTTTTGGCATGCTTGCTCGGAGTGATAGAGTTCAAATGCCCCATTGTTAACCATAGAAAAATGGCACCCTGCTTTGTCAATAGGGATTTTTTCATGGCAGCCATTTTGGATTTTGGCAAATAACTGAATTTTTCTAAGGGAAAATAGAATACAAAAATGTAGAATTACTAATGAATTCCTTGCATTAACAACAATCGAAGACCACATTTCAATTCCAACCAAGTTGAAAGTTGGTAACCATGGCAACAGATTCTTTAGATGTGGTCGGCAATGTCTTCATCCCTCACAATCCATAGAGGCCATCATTTTGAGATTTCACATGCACAAATTTGTCTGTAGAGGAAATCAGTTCTGTTTTAATTTGCCAGCCATATTTCAAATCAAAATGGCCGTCATTTCCTTTAATTTGGTCACCATATGGGTAATGGCTGAGGTTTATCATGAAATAGGACCCAGATTGAGTAGAATTGAACACAAAATTACTAAAAAAAACATAGCAAAGCATTGACAACTATCAAAGACCATATTACATGTCTCTCCATGGTGAATGTAGGTAACCATGGCAACCAATTTCAATAAATGGCGCTGAAAATTCCTTCATCCATCAGAACTCCTCAAGACGATCATTTAGACATGTCACATGCCCATATACCTATGTAAAGGAAATGGATTCTGTTTCAGTGTGCCAGCCATATAGGAAACCCAAAATAGCCACAAAAAGGGAACAAATACTTCATTTTAGTACAAATATAGACATGTGACACCTCAAAATGACCGTCTTGATGAGTACCCATTGATGCTGACATTGGCAAACACATTCTCACTGACTGGTGGGAATGACTGACTTTTGGCATGCTTGCTCGGAGTGATAGAGTTCAAATGCCCCATTGTTAACCATAGAAAAATGGCACCCTGCTTTGTCAATAGGGATTTTTTCATGGCAGCCATTTTGGATTTTGGCAAATAACTGAATTTTTCTAAGGGAAAATAGAATACAAAAATGTAGAATTACTAATGAATTCCTTGCATTAACAACAATCCAAAGCCACATTTCAATTCCAACCAAGTTGAAAGTTGGTAACCATGGCAACAGATTCTTTAGATGTGGTCGGCAATGTCTTCATCCCTCACAATCCATAGAGGCCATCATTTTGAGATTTCACATGCACAAATTTGTCTGTAGAGGAAATCAGTTCTGTTTTAATTTGCCAGCCATATTTCAAATCAAAATGGCCGTCATTTCCTTTAATTTGGTCACCATATGGGTAATGGCTGAGGTTTATCATGAAATAGGACCCAGATTGAGTAGAATTGAACACAAAATTACTAAAAAAAACATAACCAAGCATTGACAACTATCAAAGACCATTTTTCATGTCTCTCCATGGTGAATGTAGGTAACCATGGCAACCAATTTCAATAAATGGCGTTGAAAATTCCTTCATCCATCAGAACTACTCAAGACGATCATTTAGACATGTCACATGCCCATAAACCTATGTAAAGGAAATGAATTCTGTTTCAGTGTGCCAGCCATATAGGAAACCCAAAATAGCCACAAAAAGGGAACAAATACTTCATTTTAGTACAAATATAGACATGTGACACCTCAAAATGACCGTCTTGATGAGTGCCCATTGATGCTGACATCTGCAAACACATTCTCACTGACTGGTGGGAATGACTGACTTTTGGCATGCTTGCTCAGAGTGATAGAGTTCAAATGCCCCATTGTTAACCATAGAAAAATGGCACCCTGCTTTGTCAATAGGGATTTTTTCATGGCAGCCATTTTGGATTTTGGCAAATAACTGAATTTTTCTAAGGGAAAATAGAACACAACAATATAGAATTACTAATGAATTCCTTGCATTAACAACAATCGAAGACCACATTTCAATTCCAACCAAGTTGAAAGTTGGTAACCATGGCAACAGATTCTTTAGATGTGGTCGGCAATGTCTTCATCCCTCACAATCCATAGAGGCCATCATTTTGAGATTTCACATGCACAAATTTGTCTGTAGAGGAAATCAGTTCTGTTTTAATCAAATCAAAATGGCCGTCATTTCCTTTAATTTGGTCACCATATGGGTAATGGCTGAGGTTTATCATGAAATAGGACCCAGATTGAGTAGAATTGAACACAAAATTACTAAAAAAAACATAGCCAAGCATTGACAACTATCAAAGACCATATTTCATGTCTCTCCATGGTGAATGTAGGTAACCATGGCAACCAATTTCAATAAATGGCGTTGAAAATTCCTTCATCCATCAGAACTCCTCAAGACGATCATTTAGACATGTTACATGCCCATATACCTATGTAGAGGAAATAAATTCTGTTTCAGTGTGCCAGCCATATAGGAAACCCAAAATAGTCACAAAAAGGGAACAAATACTTCATTTTAGTACAAATATAGACATGTGACACCTCAAAATGACCGTCTTGATGAGTGCCCATTGATGCTGACATTGGCAAACACATTCTCACTGACTGGTTGGAATGACTGACTTTTGGCATGCTTGCTCAGAGTGATAGAGTTCAAATGCCCCATTGTTAACCATAGAAAAATGGCACCCTGCTTTGTCAATAGGGATTTGTTCATGGCAGCCATTTTGGATTTTGGCAAATAACTGAATTTTTCTAAGGGAAAATAGAATACAAAAATATAGAATTACTAATGAATTCCTTGCATTAACAACTATCGAAGACCACATTTCAATTCCAACCAAGTTGAAAGTTGGTAACCATGGCAACAGATTCTTTAGATGTGGTCGGCAATGTCTTCATCCCTCACAATCCATAGAGGCCATCATTTTGAGATTTCACATGCACAAATTTGTCTGTAGAGGAAATCAGTTCTGTTTTAATTTGCCCGCCATATTTCAAATCAAAATGCCCGTCATTTCCTTTAATTTGGTCACCATATGGGTAATGGCTGAGGTTTATCATGAAATAGGACCCAGATTAAGTAAAATTGAACACAAAATTACTAAAAAAAACATAGCCAAGCCTTCACAACTATCAAAGACCATATTTCATGTCTCTCCATGGTGAATGTAGGTAACCATGGCACATAATTTCAATAAATGGCGTTGAAAATTCCTTCATCCATCAGAACTCCTCAAGACGATCATTTAGACATGTCACATGCCCATATACCTATGTAAAGGAAATGAATTCTGTTTCAGTGTGCCAGCCATATAGGAAACCCAAAATAGCCACAAAAAGGGAACAAATACTTCATTTTAGTACAAATATAGACATGTGACACCTCAAAATGACCGTCTTGATGAGTACCCATTGATGCTGACATTGGCAAACACATTCTCACTGACTGGTGGGAATGACTGACTTTTGGCATGCTTGCTCGGAGTGATAGAGTTCAAATGCCCCATTGTTAACCATAGAAAAATGGCACCCTGCTTTGTCAATAGGGATTTTTTCATGGCAGCCATTTTGGATTTTGGCAAATAACTGAATTTTTCAAAGGGAAAATAGAACACAAAAATATAGAATTACTAATGAATTCCTTGCATTAACAACAATCCAAGACCACATTTCAATTCCAACCAAGTTGAAAGTTGGTAACCATGGCAACAGATTCTTTAGATGTGGTCGGCAATGTCTTCATCCCTCACAATCCATAGAGGCCATCATTCTGAGATTTCACATGCACAAATTTGTCCGTAGAGGAAATCAGTTCTGTTTTAATTTGCCAGCCATATTTCAAATCAAAATGGCCGTCATTTCCTTTAATTTGGTCACCATATGGGTAATGGCTGAGGTTTATCATGAAATAGGACCCAGATTGAGTAGAAATGGACACAAAATTACTAAAAAAAAACAAAGCCAAGCATTGACAACTATCAAAGACCATATTTCATGTCTCTCCATGGTGAATGTAGGTAACCATGGCAACCAATTTCAATAAATGGCGTTCAAATATCCTTCATCCATCAGAACTACTCAAGACGATCATTTAGACATGTCACATGCCCATATACCTATGAAAAGGAAATGAATTCTGTTTCAGTGTGCCAGCCATATAGAAAACCCAAATTAGCCACAAAAAGGGAACAAATACTTCATTTTAGTACAAATATAGACATGTGACACCTCAAAATGACCGTCTTGATGAGTGCCCATTGATGCTGACATTGGCAAACACATTCTCACTGACTGGTGGGAATGACTGACTTTTGGCATGCTTGCTCAGAGTGATAGAGTTCAAATGCCCCATTGTTAACCATAGAAAAATGGCACCCTGCTTTGTCAATAGGGATTTTTTCATGGCAGCCATTTTGGATTTTGGCAAATAACTGAATTTTTCTAAGGGAAAATAGAACACAAAAATATAGAATTACTAATGAATTCCTTGCATTAACAACAATCGAAGACCACATTTCAATTCCAACCAAGTTGAAAGTTGGTAACCATGGCAACAGATTCTTTAGATGTGGTCGGCAATGTCTTCATCCCTCACAATCCATAGAGGCCATCATTTTGAGATTTCACATGCACAAATTTGTCTGTAGAGGAAATCAGTTCTGTTTTAATTTGCCAGCCATATTTCAAATCAAAATGGCCGTCATTTCCTTTAATTTGGTCACCATATGGGTAATGGCTGAGGTTTATCATGAAATAGGACCCAGATTGAGTAGAATTGAACACAAAATTACTAAAAAAAACATAGCCAAGCATTGACAACTATCAAAGACCATATTTCATGTCTCTCCATGGTGAATGTAGGTAACCATGGCAACCAATTTCAATAAATGGCGTTGAAAATTCCTTCATCCATCAGAACTCCTCAAGACGATCATTTAGACATGTTACATGCCCATATACCTATGTAGAGGAAATAAATTCTGTTTCAGTGTGCCAGCCATATAGGAAACCCAAAATAGCCACAAAAAGGGAACAAATACTTCATTTTAGTACAAATATAGACATGTGACACCTCAAAATGACCGTCTTGATGAGTGCCCATTGATGCTGACATTGGCAAACACATTCTCACTGACTGGTTGGAATGACTGACTTTTGGCATGCTTGCTCAGAGTGATAGAGTTCAAATGCCCCATTGTTAACCATAGAAAAATGGCACCCTGCTTTGTCAATAGGGATTTTTTCATGGCAGCCATTTTGGATTTTGGCAAATAACTGAATTTTTCTAAGGGAAAATAGAACACAAAAATATAGAATTACTAATGAATTCCTTGCATTAACAACAATCGAAGACCACATTTCAATTCCAACCAAGTTGAAAGTTGGTAACCATGGCAACAGATTCTTTAGATGTGGTCGGCAATGTCTTCATCCCTCACAATCCATAGAGGCCATCATTTTGAGATTTCACATGCACAAATTTGTCTGTAGAGGAAATCAGTTCTGTTTTAATTTGCCAGCCATATTTCAAATCAAAATGGCCGTCATTTCCTTTAATTTGGTCACCATATGGGTAATGGCTGAGGTTTATCATGAAATAGGACCCAGATTGAGTAGAATTGAACACAAAATTACTAAAAAAAACATAGCAAAGCATTGACAACTATCAAAGACCATATTTCATGTCTCTCCATGGTGAATGTAGGTAACCATGGCAACCAATTTCAATAAATGGCGTTGAAAATTCCTTCATCCATCAGAACTCCTAAAGACGATCATTTAGACATGTCACATGCCCATATACCTATGTAAAGGAAATAAATTCTGTTTCAGTGTGCCAGCCATATAGGAAACCCAAAATAGCCACAAAAAGGGAACAAATACTTCATTTTAGTACAAATATAGACATGTGACACCTCAAAATGACCGTCTTGATGAGTACCCATTGATGCTGACATTGGCAAACACATTCTCACTGACTGGTGGGAATGACTGACTTTTGGCATGCTTGCTCGGAGTGATAGAGTTCAAATGCCCCATTGTTAACCATAGAAAAATGGCACCCTGCTTTGTCAATAGGGATTTTTTCATGGCAGCCATTTTGGATTTTGGCAAATAACTGAATTTTTCAAAGGGAAAATAGAACACAAAAATGTAGAATTACTAATGAATTCCTTGCATTAACAACAATCGAAGACCACATTTCAATTCCAACCAAGTTGAAAGTTGGTAACCATGGCAACAGATTCTTTAGATGTGGTCGGCAATGTCTTCATCCCTCACAATCCATAGAGGCCATCATTTTGAGATTTCACATGCACAAATTTGTCTGTAGAGGAAATCAGTTCTGTTTTAATTTGCCAGCCATATTTCAAATCAAAATGGCCGTCATTTCCTTTAATTTGGTCACCATATGGGTAATGGCTGAGGTTTATCATGAAATAGGACCCAGATTGAGTAGAATTGAACACAAAATTACTAAAAAAAAACATAGCCAAGCATTGACAACTATCAAAGACCATATTTCATGTCTCTCCATGGTGAATGTAGGTAACCATGGCAACCAATTTCAATAAATGGCGTTGAAAATTCCTTCATCCATCAGAACTCCTCAAGACGATCATTTAGACATGTCACATGCCCATATACCTATGTAAAGGAAATAAATTCTGTTTCAGTGTGCCAGCCATATAGGAAACCCAAAATAGCCACAAAAAGGGAACAAATACTTCATTTTAGTACAAATATAGACATGTGACACCTCAAAATGACCGTCTTGATGAGTACCCATTGATGCTGACATTGGCAAACACATTCTCACTGACTGGTGGGAATGACTGACTTTTGGCATGCTTGCTCGGAGTGATAGAGTTCAAATGCCCCATTGTTAACCATAGAAAAATGGCACCCTGCTTTGTCAATAGGGATTTTTTCATGGCAGCCATTTTGGATTTTGGCAAATAACTGAATTTTTCAAAGGGAAAATAGAACACAAAAATGTAGAATTACTAATGAATTCCTTGCATTAACAACAATCCAAAGCCACATTTCAATTCCAACCAAGTTGAAAGTTGGTAACCATGGCAACAGATTCTTTAGATGTGGTCGGCAATGTCTTCATCCCTCACAATCCATAGAGGCCATCATTTTGAGATTTCACATGCACAAATTTGTCTGTAGAGGAAATCAGTTCTGTTTTAATTTGCCCGCCATATTTCAAATCAAAATGGCCGTCATTTCCTTTAATTTGGTCACCATATGGGTAATGGCTGAGGTTTATCATGAAATAGGACCCAGATTGAGTAGAAATGGACACAAAATTACTAAAAAAAAACAAAGCCAAGCATTGACAACTATCAAAGACCATATTTCATGTCTCTCCATGGTGAATGTAGGTAACCATGGCAACTAATTTCAATAAATGGCGTTGAAAATTCCTTCATCCATCAGAACACCTCAAGGCGATCATTTAGACATGTCACATGCCCATATACCTATGAAAAGGTAATGAATTCTGTTTCAGTGTGCCAGCCATATAGAAAACCCAAAATAGCCACAAAAAGGGAACAAATACTTCATTTTAGTACAAATATAGAAATGTGACACCTCAAAATGACCGTCTTGATGAGTGCCCATTGATGCTGACATTGGCAAACACATTCTCACTGACTGGTGGGAATGACTGACTTTTGGCATGCTTGCTCGGAGTGATAGAGTTCAAATGCCCCATTGTTAACCATAGAAAAATGGCACCCTGCTTTGTCAATAGGGATTTTTTCATGGCAGCCATTTTGGATTTTGGCAAATAACTGAATTTTTCCAAGGGAAAATAGAACACAAAAATTTAGAATTACTAATAAATTCCTTGCATTAACAACAATCGAAGACCACATTTCAATTCCAACCAAGTTGAAAGTTGGTTACCATGGCAACAGATTCTTTAGATGTGGTCGGCAATGTCTTCATCCCTCACAATCCATAGAGGCCATCATTTTGAGATTTCACATGCACAAATTTATCTGTAGAGGAAATCAGTTCTGTTTTAATTTGCCCGCCATATTTCAAATCAAAATGGCCGTCATTTCCTTTAATTTGGTCACCATATGGGTAATGGCTGAGGTTTATCATGAAATAGGACCCAGATTGAGTAGAAATGGACACAAAATTACTAAAAAAAAACTAAGCCAAGCATTGACAACTATCAAAGACCATATTTCATGTCTCTCCATGGTGAATGTAGGTAACCATGGCAACCAATTTCAATAAATGGCGTTGAAATATCCTTCATCCATCAGAACTACTCAAGACGATCATTTAGACATGTCACATGCCCATATACCTATGTAAAGGAAATGAATTCTGTTTCAGTGTGCCAGCCATATAGGAAACCCAAAATAGCCACAAAAAGGGAACAAATACTTCATTTTAGTACAAATATAGACATGTGACACCTCAAAATGACCGTCTTGATGAGTACCCATTGATGCTGACATTGGCAAACACATTCTCACTGACTGGTGGGAATGACTGACTTTTGGCATGCTTGCTCAGAGTGATAGAGTTCAAATGCCCCATTGTTAACCATAGAAAAATGGCACCCTGCTTTGTCAATAGGGATTTTTTCATGGCAGCCATTTTGGATTTTTGCAAATAACTGAATTTTTCAAAGGGAAAATAGAACACAAAAATGTAGAATTACTAATGAATTCCTTGCATTAACAACAATCCAAGACCACATTTCAATTCCAACCAAGTTGAAAGTTGGTAACCATGGCAACAGATTCTTTAGATGTGGTCGGCAATGTCTTCATCCCTCACAATCCATAGAGGCCATCATTTTGAGATTTCACATGCACAAATTTGTCTGTAGAGGAAATCAGTTCTGTTTTAATTTGCCAGCCATATTTCAAATCAAAATGGCCGTCATTTCCTTTAATTTGGTCACCATATGGGTAATGGCTGAGGTTTATCATGAAATAGGACCCAGATTGAGTAGAATTGAACACAAAATTACTAAAAAAAACATAGCCAAGCATTGACAACTATCAAAGACCATATTTCATGTCTCTCCATGGTGAATGTAGGTAACCATGGCAACCAATTCCAATAAATGGCGTTGAAAATTCCTTCATCCATCAGAACTCCTCAAGACGATCATTTAGACATGTCACATGCCCATATACCTATGTAAAGGAAATGAATTCTGTTTCAGTGTGCCAGCCATATAGGAAACCCAAAATAGCCACAAAAAGGGAACAAATACTTCATTTTAGTACAAATATAGACATGTGACACCTCAAAATGACCGTCTTGATGAGTACCCATTGATGCTGACATTGGCAAACACATTCTCACTGACTGGTGGGAATGACTGACTTTTGGCATGCTTGCTCGGAGTGATAGAGTTCAAATGCCCCATTGTTAACCATAGAAAAATGGCACCCTGCTTTGTCAATAGGGATTTTTTCATGGCAGCCATTTTGGATTTTGGCAAATAACTGAATTTTTCAAAGGGAAAATAGAACACAAAAATGTAGAATTACTAATGAATTCCTTGCATTAACAACAATCCAAAGCCACATTTCAATTCCAACCAAGTTGAAAGTTGGTAACCATGGCAACAGATTCTTTAGATGTGGTTGGCAATGTCTTCATCCCTCACAATCCATAGAGGCCATCATTTTGAGATTTCACATGCACAAATTTGTCTGTAGAGGAAATCAGTTCTGTTTTAATTTGCCAGCCATATTTCAAATCAAAATGGCCGTCATTTCCTTTAATTTGGTCACCATATGGGTAATGGCTGAGGTTTATCATGAAATAGGACCCAGATTGAGGAGAAATGGACACAAAATTACTAAAAAAAAACAAAGCCAAGCATAGACAACTATCAAAGACCATATTTCATGTCTCTCCATGGTGAATGTAGGTAACCATGGCAACTAATTTCAATAAATGGCGTTGAAAATTCCTTCATCCATCAGAACACCTCAAGGCGATCATTTAGACATGTCACATGCCCATATACCTATGAAAAGGAAATGAATTCTGTTTCAGTGTGCCAGCCATATAGAAAACCCAAAATAGCCACAAAAAGGGAACAAATACTTCATTTTAGTACAAATATAGACATGTGACACCTCAAAATGACCGTCTTGATGAGTACCCATTGATGCTGACATTGGCAAACACATTCTCACTGACTGGTGGGAATGACTGACTTTTGGCATGCTTGCTTAGAGTGATAGAGTTCAAATGCCCCATTGTTAACCATAGAAAAATGGCACCCTGCTTTGTCAATAGGGATTTTTTCATGGCAGCCATTTTGGATTTTGGCAAATAACTGAATTTTTCTAAGGGAAAATAGAACACAAAAATATAGAATTACTAATGAATTCCTTGCATTAACAACAATCGAAGACCACATTTCAATTCCAACCAAGTTGAAAGTTGGTAACCATGGCAACAGATTCTTTAGATGTGGTCGGCAATGTCTTCATCCCTCACAATCCATAGAGGCCATCATTTTGAGATTTCACATGCACAAATTTGTCTGTAGAGGAAATCAGTTCTGTTTTAATTTGCCAGCCATATTTCAAATCAAAATGGCCGTCATTTCCTTTAATTTGGTCACCATATGGGTAATGGCTGAGGTTTATCATGAAATAGGACCCAGATTGAGTAGAAATGGACACAAAATTACTAAAAAAAAACAAAGCCAAGCATTGACAACTATCAAAGACCATATTTCATGTCTCTCCATGGTAAATGTAGGTAACCATGGCAACCAATTTCAATAAATGGCGTTCAAATATCCTTCATCCATCAGAACTACTCAAGACGATCATTTAGACATGTCACATGCCCATATACCTATGAAAAGGAAATGAATTCTGTTTCAGTGTGCCAGCCATATAGAAAACCCAAAATAGCCACAAAAAGGGAACAAATACTTCATTTTAGTACAAATATAGACATGTGACACCTCAAAATGACCGTCTTGATGAGTGCCCATTGATGCTGACATTGGCAAACACATTCTCACTGACTGGTGGGAATGACTGACTTTTGGCATGCTTGCTCAGAGTGATAGAGTTCAAATGCCCCATTGTTAACCATAGAAAAATGGCACCCTGCTTTGTCAATAGGGATTTTTTCATGGCAGCCATTTTGGATTTTGGCAAATAACTGAATTTTTCAAAGGGAAAATAGAACACAAAAATGTAGAATTACTAATGAATTCCTTGCATTAACAACAATCCAAGACCACATTTCAATTCCAACCAAGTTGAAAGTTGGTAACCATGGCAACAGATTCTTTAGATGTGGTCGGCAATGTCTTCATCCCTCACAATCCATAGAGGCCATCATTTTGAGATTTCACATGCACAAATTTGTCTGTAGAGGAAATCAGTTCTGTTTTAATTTGCCAGCCATATTTCAAATCAAAATGGCCGTCATTTCCTTTAATTTGGTCACCATATGGGTAATGGCTGAGGTTTATCATGAAATAGGACCCAGATTGAGTAGAATTGAACACAAAATTACTAAAAAAAACATAGCCAAGCATTGACAACTATCAAAGACCATATTTCATGTCTCTCCATGGTGAATGTAGGTAACCATGGCAACCAATTTCAATAAATGGCGTTGAAAATTCCTTCATCCATCAGAACTCCTCAAGACGATCATTTAGACATGTTACATGCCCATATACCTATGTAGAGGAAATAAATTCTGTTTCAGTGTGCCAGCCATATAGGAAACCCAAAATAGTCACAAAAAGGGAACAAATACTTCATTTTAGTACAAATATAGACATGTGACACCTCAAAATGACCGTCTTGATGAGTGCCCATTGATGCTGACATTGGCAAACACATTCTCACTGACTGGTGGGAATGACTGACTTTTGGCATGCTTGCTCAGAGTGATAGAGTTCAAATGCCCCATTGTTAACCATAGAAAAATGGCACCCTGCTTTGTCAATAGGGATTTGTTCATGTCAGCCATTTTGGATTTAGGCAAATAACTGAATTTTTCTAAGGGAAAATAGAATACAAAAATATAGAATTACTAATGAATTCCTTGCATTAACAACTATCGAAGACCACATTTCAATTCCAACCAAGTTGAAAGTTGGTAACCATGGCAACAGATTCTTTAGATGTGGTCGGCAATGTCTTCATCCCTCACAATCCATAGAGGCCATCATTTTGAGATTTCACATGCACAAATTTGTCTGTAGAGGAAATCAGTTCTGTTTTAATTTGCCCGCCATATTTCAAATCAAAATGCCCGTCATTTCCTTTAATTTGGTCACCATATGGGTAATGGCTGAGGTTTATCATGAAATAGGACCCAGATTAAGTAAAATTGAACACAAAATTACTAAAAAAAACATAGCCAAGCCTTCACAACTATCAAAGACCATATTTCATGTCTCTCCATGGTGAATGTAGGTAACCATGGCACATAATTTCAATAAATGGCGTTGAAATATCCTTCATCCATCAGAACTACTCAAGACGATCATTTAGACATGTCACATGCCCATATACCTATGTAAAGGAAATGAATTCTGTTTCAGTGTGCCAGCCATATAGGAAACCCAAAATAGCCACAAAAAGGGAACAAATACTTCATTTTAGTACAAATATAGACATGTGACACCTCAAAATGACCGTCTTGATGAGTACCCATTGATGCTGACATCTGCAAACACATTCTCACTGACTGGTGGGAATGACTGACTTTTGGCATGCTTGCTCGGAGTGATAGAGTTCAAATGCCCCATTGTTAACCATAGAAAAATGGCACCCTGCTTTGTCAATAGGGATTTTTTCATGGCAGCCATTTTGGATTTTGGCAAATAACTGAATTTTTCAAAGGGAAAATAGAACACAAAAATGTAGAATTACTAATGAATTCCTTGCATTAACAACAATCCAAGACCACATTTCAATTCCAACCAAGTTGAAAGTTGGTAACCATGGCAACAGATTCTTTAGATGTGGTCGGCAATGTCTTCATCCCTCACAATCCATAGAGGCCATCATTCTGAGATTTCACATGCACAAATTTGTCCGTAGAGAAAATCAGTTCTGTTTTAATTTGCCAGCCATATTTCAAATCAAAATGGCCGTCATTTCCTTTAATTTGGTCACCATATGGGTAATGGCTGAGGTTTATCATGAAATAGGACCCAGATTGAGTAGAAATGGACACAAAATTACTAAAAAAAAACAAAGCCAAGCATTGACAACTATCAAAGGCCATATTTCATGTCTCTCCATGGTGAATGTAGGTAACCATGGCAACCAATTTCAATAAATGGCGTTCAAATATCCTTCATCCATCAGAACTACTCAAGACGATCATTTAGACATGTCACATGCCCATATACCTATGAAAAGGAAATGAATTCTGTTTCAGTGTGCCAGCCATATAGAAAACCCAAAATAGCCACAAAAAGGGAACAAATACTTCATTTTAGTACAAATATAGACATGTGACACCTCAAAATGACCGTCTTGATGAGTGCCCATTGATGCTGACATTGGCAAACACATTCTCACTGACTGGTGGGAATGACTGACTTTTGGCATGCTTGCTCAGAGTGATAGAGTTCAAATGCCCCATTGTTAACCATAGAAAAATGGCACCCTGCTTTGTCAATAGGGATTTTTTCATGGCAGCCATTTTGGATTTTGGCAAATAACTGAATTTTTCAAAGGGAAAATAGAACACAAAAATGTAGAATTACTAATGAATTCCTTGCATTAACAACAATCCAAGACCACATTTCAATTCCAACCAAGTTGAAAGTTGGTAACCATGGCAACAGATTCTTTAGATGTGGTCGGCAATGTCTTCATCCCTCACAATCCATAGAGGCCATCATTTTGAGATTTCACATGCACAAATTTGTCTGTAGAGGAAATCAGTTCTGTTTTAATTTGCCAGCCATATTTCAAATCAAAATGGCCGTCATTTCCTTTAATTTGGTCACCATATGGGTAATGGCTGAGGTTTATCATGAAATAGGACCCAGATTGAGTAGAATTGAACACAAAATTACTAAAAAAAACATAGCAAAGCATTGACAACTATCAAAGACCATATTTCATGTCTCTCCATGGTGAATGTAGGTAACCATGGCAACCAATTTCAATAAATGGCGTTGAAAATTCCTTCATCCATCAGAACTCCTCAAGACGATCATTTAGACATGTCACATGCCCATATACCTATGTAAAGGAAATAAATTCTGTTTCAGTGTGCCAGCCATATAGGAAACCCAAAATAGCCACAAAAAGGGAACAAATACTTCATTTTAGTACAAATATAGACATGTGACACCTCAAAATGACCGTCTTGATGAGTACCCATTGATGCTGACATTGGCAAACACATTCTCACTGACTGGTGGGAATGACTGACTTTTGGCATGCTTGCTCGGAGTGATAGAGTTCAAATGCCCCATTGTTAACCATAGAAAAATGGCACCCTGCTTTGTCAATAGGGATTTTTTCATGGCAGCCATTTTGGATTTTGGCAAATAACTGAATTTTTCAAAGGGAAAATAGAACACAAAAATGTAGAATTACTAATGAATTCCTTGCATTAACAACAATCCAAGACCACATTTCAATTCCAACCAAGTTGAAAGTTGGTAACCATGGCAACAGATTCTTTAGATGTGGTCGGCAATGTCTTCATCCCTCACAATCCATAGAGGCCATCATTCTGAGATTTCACATGCACAAATTTGTCCGTAGAGGAAATCAGTTCTGTTTTAATTTGCCAGCCATATTTCAAATCAAAATGGCCGTCATTTCCTTTAATTTGGTCACCATATGGGTAATGGCTGAGGTTTATCATGAAATAGGACCCAGATTGAGTAGAAATGGACACAAAATTACTAAAAAAAAACAAAGCCAAGCATTGACAACTATCAAAGACCATATTTCATGTCTCTCCATGGTGAATGTAGGTAACCATGGCAACCAATTTCAATAAATGGCGTTCAAATATCCTTCATCCATCAGAACTACTCAAGACGATCATTTAGACATGTCACATGCCCATATACCTATGAAAAGGAAATGAATTCTGTTTCAGTGTGCCAGCCATATAGAAAACCCAAAATAGCCACAAAAAGGGAACAAATACTTCATTTTAGTACAAATATAGACATGTGACACCTCAAAATGACCGTCTTGATGAGTGCCCATTGATGCTGACATTGGCAAACACATTCTCACTGACTGGTGGGAATGACTGACTTTTGGCATGCTTGCTCAGAGTGATAGAGTTCAAATGCCCCATTGTTAACCATAGAAAAATGGCACCCTGCTTTGTCAATAGGGATTTTTTCATGGCAGCCATTTTGGATTTTGGCAAATAACTGAATTTTTCTAAGGGAAAATAGAACACAAAAATATAGAATTACTAATGAATTCCTTGCATTAACAACAATCGAAGACCACATTTCAATTCCAACCAAGTTGAAAGTTGGTAACCATGGCAACAGATTCTTTAGATGTGGTCGGCAATGTCTTCATCCCTCACAATCCATAGAGGCCATCATTTTGAGATTTCACATGCACAAATTTGTCTGTAGAGGAAATCAGTTCTGTTTTAATTTGCCAGCCATATTTCAAATCAAAATGGCCGTCATTTCCTTTAATTTGGTCACCATATGGGTAATGGCTGAGGTTTATCATGAAATAGGACCCAGATTGAGTAGAATTGAACACAAAATTACTAAAAAAAACATAGCAAAGCATTGACAACTATCAAAGACCATATTTCATGTCTCTCCATGGTGAATGTAGGTAACCATGGCAACCAATTTCAATAAATGGCGTTGAAAATTCCTTCATCCATCAGAACTCCTCAAGACGATCATTTAGACATGTCACATGCCCATATACCTATGTAAAGGAAATAAATTCTGTTTCAGTGTGCCAGCCATATAGGAAACCCAAAATAGCCACAAAAAGGGAACAAATACTTCATTTTAGTACAAATATAGACATGTGACACCTCAAAATGACCGTCTTGATGAGTACCCATTGATGCTGACATTGGCAAACACATTCTCACTGACTGGTGGGAATGACTGACTTTTGGCATGCTTGCTCGGAGTGATAGAGTTCAAATGCCCCATTGTTAACCATAGAAAAATTGCACCCTGCTTTGTCAATAGGGATTTTTTCATGGCAGCCATTTTGGATTTTGGCAAATAACTGAATTTTTCAAAGGGAAAATAGAACACAAAAATGTAGAATTACTAATGAATTCCTTGCATTAACAACAATCGAAGACCACATTTCAATTCCAACCAAGTTGAAAGTTGGTTACCATGGCAACAGATTCTTTAGATGTGGTCGGCAATGTCTTCATCCCTCACAATCCATAGAGGCCATCATTTTGAGATTTCACATGCACAAATTTGTCTGTAGAGGAAATCAGTTCTGTTTTAATTTGCCAGCCATATTTCAAATCAAAATGGCCGTCATTTCCTTTAATTTGGTCACCATATGGGTAATGGCTGAGGTTTATCATGAAATAGGACCCAGATTGAGTAGAATTGAACACAAAATTACTAAAAAAAACATAGCCAAGCATTGACAACTATCAAAGACCATATTTCATGTCTCTCCATGGTGAATGTAGGTAACCATGGCAACCAATTTCAATAAATGGCGTTGAAAATTCCTTCATCCATCAGAACTCCTCAAGACGATCATTTAGACATGTCACATGCCCATATACCTATGTAAAGGAAATAAATTCTGTTTCAGTGTGCCAGCCATATAGGAAACCCAAAATAGCCACAAAAAGGGAACAAATACTTCATTTTAGTACAAATATAGACATGTGACACCTCAAAATGACCGTCTTGATGAGTACCCATTGATGCTGACATTGGCAAACACATTCTCACTGACTGGTGGGAATGACTGACTTTTGGCATGCTTGCTCGGAGTGATAGAGTTCAAATGCCCCATTGTTAACCATAGAAAAATGGCACCCTGCTTTGTCAATAGGGATTTTTTCATGGCAGCCATTTTGGATTTTGGCAAATAACTGAATTTTTCAAAGGGAAAATAGAACACAAAAATGTAGAATTACTAATGAATTCCTTGCATTAACAACAATCCAAAGCCACATTTCAATTCCAACCAAGTTGAAAGTTGGTAACCATGGCAACAGATTCTTTAGATGTGGTCGGCAATGTCTTCATCCCTCACAATCCATAGAGGCCATCATTTTGAGATTTCACATGCACAAATTTGTCTGTAGAGGAAATCAGTTCTGTTTTAATTTGCCAGCCATATTTCAAATCAAAATGGCCGTCATTTCCTTTAATTTGGTCACCATATGGGTAATGGCTGAGGTTTATCATGAAATAGGACCCAGATTGTGTAGAATTGAACACAAAATTACTAAAAAAAACATAGTCAAGCATTGACAACTATCAAAGACCATATTTCATGTCTCTCCATGGTGAATGTAGGTAACCATGGCAACCAATTTCAATAAATGGCGTTGAAAATTCCTTCATCCATCAGAACTCCTCAAGACGATCATTTAGACATGTTACATGCCCATATACCTATGTAGAGGAAATAAATTCTGTTTCAGTGTGCCAGCCATATAGGAAACCCAAAATAGTCACAAAAAGGGAACAAATACTTCATTTTAGTACAAATATAGACATGTGACACCTCAAAATGACCGTCTTGATGAGTGCCCATTGATGCTGACATTGGCAAACACATTCTCACTGACTGGTTGGAATGACTGACTTTTGGCATGCTTGCTCACAGTGATAGAGTTCAAATGCCCCATTGTTAACCATAGAAAAATGGCACCCTGCTTTGTCAATAGGGATTTGTTCATGTCAGCCATTTTGGATTTAGGCAAATAACTGAATTTTTCTAAGGGAAAATAGAATACAAAAATATAGAATTACTAATGAATTCCTTGCATTAACAACTATCGAAGACCACATTTCAATTCCAACCAAGTTGAAAGTTGGTAACCATGGCAACAGATTCTTTAGATGTGGTCGGCAATGTCTTCATCCCTCACAATCCATAGAGGCCATCATTTTGAGATTTCACATGCACAAATTTGTCTGTAGAGGAAATCAGTTCTGTTTTAATTTGCCCGCCATATTTCAAATCAAAATGGCCGTCATTTCCTTTAATTTGGTCACCATATGGGTAATGGCTGAGGTTTATCATGAAATAGGACCCAGATTAAGTAAAATTGAACACAAAATTACTAAAAAAAACATAGCCAAGCCTTCACAACTATCAAAGACCATATTTCATGTCTCTCCATGGTGAATGTAGGTAACCATGGCACATAATTTCAATAAATGGCGTTGAAAATTCCTTCATCCATCAGAACTCCTCAAGACGATCATTTAGACATGTCACATGCCCATATACCTATGTAAAGGAAATGAATTCTGTTTCAGTGTGCCAGCCATATAGGAAACCCAAAATAGCCACAAAAAGGGAACAAATACTTCATTTTAGTACAAATATAGACATGTGACACCTCAAAATGACCGTCTTGATGAGTACCCATTGATGCTGACATCTGCAAACACATTCTCACTGACTGGTGGGAATGACTGACTTTTGGCATGCTTGCTCGGAGTGATAGAGTTCAAATGCCCCATTGTTAACCATAGAAAAATGGCACCCTGCTTTGTCAATAGGGATTTTTTCATGGCAGCCATTTTGGATTTTGGCAAATAACTGAATTTTTCAAAGGGAAAATAAAACACAAAAATGTAGAATTACTAATGAATTCCTTGCATTAACAACAATCCAAGACCACATTTCAATTCCAACCAAGTTGAAAGTTGGTAACCATGGCAACAGATTCTTTAGATGTGGTCGGCAATGTCTTCATCCCTCACAATCCATAGAGGCCATCATTCTGAGATTTCACATGCACAAATTTGTCCGTAGAGGAAATCAGTTCTGTTTTAATTTGCCAGCCATATTTCAAATCAAAATGGCCGTCATTTCCTTTAATTTGGTCACCATATGGGTAATGGCTGAGGTTTATCATGAAATAGGACCCAGATTGAGTAGAAATGGACACAAAATTACTAAAAAAAAACAAAGCCAAGCATTGACAACTATCAAAGACCATATTTCATGTCTCTCCATGGTGAATGTAGGTAACCATGGCAACCAATTTCAATAAATGGCGTTCAAATATCCTTCATCCATCAGAACTACTCAAGACGATCATTTAGACATGTCACATGCCCATATACCTATGAAAAGGAAATGAATTCTGTTTCAGTGTGCCAGCCATATAGAAAACCCAAAATAGCCACAAAAAGGGAACAAATACTTCATTTTAGTACAAATATAGACATGTGACACCTCAAAATGACCGTCTTGATGAGTGCCCATTGATGCTGACATTGGCAAACACATTCTCACTGACTGGTGGGAATGACTGACTTTTGGCATGCTTGCTCAGAGTGATAGAGTTCAAATGCCCCATTGTTAACCATAGAAAAATGGCACCCTGCTTTGTCAATAGGGATTTTTTCATGGCAGCCATTTTGGATTTTGGCAAATAACTGAATTTTTCTAAGGGAAAATAGAACACAAAAATATAGAATTACTAATGAATTCCTTGCATTAACAACAATCGAAGACCACATTTCAATTCCAACCAAGTTGAAAGTTGGTAACCATGGCAACAGATTCTTTAGATGTGGTCGGCAATGTCTTCATCCCTCACAATCCATAGAGGCCATCATTTTGAGATTTCACATGCACAAATTTGTCTGTAGAGGAAATCAGTTCTGTTTTAATTTGCCAGCCATATTTCAAATCAAAATGGCCGTCATTTCCTTTAATTTGGTCACCATATGGGTAATGGCTGAGGTTTATCATGAAATAGGACCCAGATTGAGTAGAATTGAACACAAAATTACTAAAAAAAACATAGCAAAGCATTGACAACTATCAAAGACCATATTTCATGTCTCTCCATGGTGAATGTAGGTAACCATGGCAACCAATTTCAATAAATGGCGTTGAAAATTCCTTCATCCATCAGAACTCCTCAAGACGATCATTTAGACATGTCACATGCCCATATACCTATGTAAAGGAAATAAATTCTGTTTCAGTGTGCCAGCCATATAGGAAACCCAAAATAGCCACAAAAAGGGAACAAATACTTCATTTTAGTACAAATATAGACATGTGACACCTCAAAATGACCGTCTTGATGAGTACCCATTGATGCTGACATTGGCAAACACATTCTCACTGACTGGTGGGAATGACTGACTTTTGGCATGCTTGCTCGGAGTGATAGAGTTCAAATGCCCCATTGTTGACCATAGAAAAATGGCACCCTGCTTTGTCAATAGGGATTTTTTCATGGCAGCCATTTTGGATTTTGGCAAATAACTGATTTTTTCCAAGGGAAAATAGAACACAAAAATGTAGAATTACTAATGAATTCCTTGCATTAACAACAATCCAAGACCACATTTCAATTCCAACCAAGTTGAAAGTTGGTAACCATGGCAACAGATTCTTTAGATATGGTCGGCAATGTCTTCATCCCTCACAATCCATAGAGGCCATCATTTTGAGATTTCACATGCACAAATTTGTCTGTAGAGGAAATCAGTTCTGTTTTAATTTGCCAGCCATATTTCAAATCAAAATGGCCGTCATTTCCTTTAATTTGGTCACCATATGGGTAATGGCTGAGGTTTATCATGAAATAGGACCCAGATTGAGTAGAATTGAACACAAAATTACTAAAAAAAACATAGCCAAGCATTGACAACTATCAAAGACCATATTTCATGTCTCTCCATGGTGAATGTAGGTAACCATGGCAACCAATTTCAATAAATGGCGTTGAAAATTCCTTCATCCATCAGAACTCCTCAAGACGATCATTTAGACATGTCACATGCCCATATACCTATGTAAAGGAAATAAATTCTGTTTCAGTGTGCCAGCCATATAGGAAACCCAAAATAGCCACAAAAAGGGAACAAATACTTCATTTTAGTACAAATATAGACATGTGACACCTCAAAATGACCGTCTTGATGAGTACCCATTGATGCTGACATTGGCAAACACATTCTCACTGACTGGTGGGAATGACTGACTTTTGGCATGCTTGCTCGGAGTGATAGAGTTCAAATGCCCCATTGTTAACCATAGAAAAATGGCACCCTGCTTTGTCAATAGGGATTTTTTCATGGCAGCCATTTTGGATTTTGGCAAATAACTGAATTTTTCAAAGGGAAAATAGAACACAAAAATGTAGAATTACTAATGAATTCCTTGCATTAACAACAATTCAAAGCCACATTTCAATTCCAACCAAGTTGAAAGTTGGTAACCATGGCAACAGATTCTTTAGATGTGGTCGGCAATGTCTTCATCCCTCACAATCCATAGAGGCCATCATTTTGAGATTTCACATGCACAAATTTGTCTGTAGAGGAAATCAGTTCTGTTTTAATTTGCCAGCCATATTTCAAATCAAAATGCCCGTCATTTCCTTTAATTTGGTCACCATATGGGTAATGGCTGAGGTTTATCATGAAATAGGACCCAGATTGAGTAGAATTGAACACAAAATTACTAAAAAAAACATAACCAAGCATTGACAACTATCAAAGACCATATTTCATGTCTCTCCATGGTGAATGTAGGTAACCATGGCAACCAATTTCAATAAATGGCGTTGAAAATTCCTTCATCCATCAGAACTACTCAAGACGATCATTTAGACATGTCACATGCCCATATACCTATGTAAAGGAAATGAATTCTGTTTCAGTGTGCCAGCCATATAGGAAACCCAAAATAGCCACAAAAAGGGAACAAATACTTCATTTTAGTACAAATATAGACATGTGACACCTCAAAATGACCGTCTTGATGAGTGCCCATTGATGCTGACATCTGCAAACACATTCTCACTGACTGGTGGGAATGACTGACTTTTGGCATGCTTGCTCAGAGTGATAGAGTTCAAATGCCCCATTGTTAACCATAGAAAAATGGCACCCTGCTTTGTCAATAGGGATTTTTTCATGTCAGCCATTTTGGATTTAGGCAAATAACTGAATTTTTCTAAGGGAAAATAGAATACAAAAATATAGAATTACTAATGAATTCCTTGCATTAACAACTATCGAAGACCACATTTCAATTCCAACCAAGTTGAAAGTTGGTAACCATGGCAACAGATTCTTTAGATGTGGTCGGCAATGTCTTCATCCCTCACAATCCATAGAGGCCATCATTTTGAGATTTCACATGCACAAATTTGTCTGTAGAGGAAATCAGTTCTGTTTTAATTTGCCCGCCATATTTCAAATCAAAATGCCCGTCATTTCCTTTAATTTGGTCACCATATGGGTAATGGCTGAGGTTTATCATGAAATAGGACCCAGATTAAGTAAAATTGAACACAAAATTACTTAAAAAAACATAGCCAAGCCTTCACAACTATCAAAGACCATATTTCATGTCTCTCCATGGTGAATGTAGGTAACCATGGCACATAATTTCAATAAATGGCGTTGAAAATTCCTTCATCCATCAGAACTCCTCAAGACGATCATTTAGACATGTCACATGCCCATATACCTATGTAAAGGAAATGAATTCTGTTTCAGTGTGCCAGCCATATAGGAAACCCAAAATAGCCACAAAAAGGGAACAAATACTTCATTTTAGTACAAATATAGACATGTGACACCTCAAAATGACCGTCTTGATGAGTGCCCATTGATGCTGACATTGGCAAACACATTCTCACTGACTGGTGGGAATGACTGACTTTTGGCATGCTTGCTCAGAGTGATAGAGTTCAAATGCCCCATTGTTAACCATAGAAAAATGGCACCCTGCTTTGTCAATAGGGATTTGTTCATGGCAGCCATTTTGGATTTTGGCAAATAACTGAATTTTTCTAAGGGAAAATAGAACACAAAAATATAGAATTACTAATGAATTCCTTGCATTAACAACAATCGAAGACCACATTTCAATTCCAACCAAGTTGAAAGTTGGTAACCATGGCAACAGATTCTTTAGATGTGGTCGGCAATGTCTTCATCCCTCACAATCCATAGAGGCCATCATTTTGAGATTTCACATGCACAAATTTGTCTGTAGAGGAAATTAGTTCTGTTTTAATTTGCCAGCCATATTTCAAATCAAAATGCCCGTCATTTCCTTTAATTTGGTCACCATATGGGTAATGGCTGAGGTTTATCATGAAATAGGACCCAGATTGAGTAGAATTGAACACAAAATTACTTTTAAAAAAATAGCCAAGCATTGACAACTATCAAAGACCATATTTCATGTCTCTCCATGGTGAATGTAGGTACCATGGCAACCAATTTCAATAAATGGCGTTGAAAATTCCTTCATCCATCAGAACTACTCAAGACGATCATTTAGACATGTCACATGCCCATATACCTATGTAAAGGAAATGGATTCTGTTTCAGTGTGCCAGCCATATAGGAAACCCAAAATAGCCACAAAAAGGGAACAAATACTTCATTTTAGTACAAATATAGACATGTGACACCTCAAAATGACCGTCTTGATGAGTGCCCATTGATGCTGACATTGGCAAACACATTCTCACTGACTGGTGGGAATGACTGACTTTTGGCATGCTTGCTCAGAGTGATAGAGTTCAAATGCCCCATTGTTAACCATAGAAAAATGGCACCCTGCTTTGTCAATAGGGATTTTTTCATGGCAGCCATTTTGGATTTTGGCAAATAACTGAATTTTTCTAAGGGAAAATAGAACACAAAAATATAGAATTACTAATGAATTCCTTGCATTAACAACAATCGAAGACCACATTTCAATTCCAACCAAGTTGAAAGTTGGTAACCATGGCAACAGATTCTTTAGATGTGGTCGGCAATGTCTTCATCCCTCACAATCCATAGAGGCCATCATTTTGAGATTTCACATGCACAAATTTGTCTGTAGAGGAAATCAGTTCTGTTTTAATTTGCCAGCCATATTTCAAATCAAAATGGCCGTCATTTCCTTTAATTTGGTCACCATATGGGTAATGGCTGAGGTTTATCATGAAATAGGACCCAGATTGAGTAGAATTGAACACAAAATTACTAAAAAAAACATAGCAAAGCATTGACAACTAACAAAGACCATATTTCATGTCTCTCCATGGTGAATGTAGGTAACCATGGCAACCAATTTCAATAAATGGCGTTGAAAATTCCTTCATCCATCAGAACTCCTCAAGACGATCATTTAGACATGTCACATGCCCATATACCTATGTAAAGGAAATAAATTCTGTTTCAGTGTGCCAGCCATATAGGAAACCCAAAATAGCCACAAAAAGGGAACAAATACTTCATTTTAGTACAAATATAGACATGTGACACCTCAAAATGACCGTCTTGATGAGTACCCATTGATGCTGACATTGGCAAACACATTCTCACTGACTGGTGGGAATGACTGACTTTTGGCATGCTTGCTCGGAGTGATAGAGTTCAAATGCCCCATTGTTAACCATAGAAAAATGGCACCCTGCTTTGTCAATAGGGATTTTTTCATGGCAGCCATTTTGGATTTTGGCAAATAACTGAATTTTTCTAAGGGAAAATAGAACACAAAAATGTAGAATTACTAATGAATTCCTTGCATTAACAACAATCCAAAGCCACATTTCAATTCCAACCAAGTTGAAAGTTGGTAACCATGGCAACAGATTCTTTAGATGTGGTCGGCAATGTCTTCATCCCTCACAATCCATAGAGGCCATCATTTTGAGATTTCACATGCACAAATTTGTCTGTAGAGGAAATCAGTTCTGTTTTAATTTGCCAGCCATATTTCAAATCAAAATGGCCGTCATTTCCTTTAATTTGGTCACCATATGGGTAATGGCTGAGGTTTATCATGAAATAGGACCCAGATTGAGTAGAATTGAACACAAAATTACTAAAAAAAACATAACCAAGCATTGACAACTATCAAAGACCATATTTCATGTCTCTCCATGGTGAATGTAGGTAACCATGGCAACCAATTTCAATAAATGGCGTTGAAAATTCCTTCATCCATCAGAACTACTCAAGACGATCATTTAGACATGTCACATGCCCATATACCTATGTAAAGGAAATGAATTCTGTTTCAGTGTGCCAGCCATATAGGAAACCCAAAATAGCCACAAAAAGGGAACAAATACTTCATTTTAGTACAAATATAGACATGTGACACCTCAAAATGACCGTCTTGATGAGTGCCCATTGATGCTGACATTGGCAAACACATTCTCACTGACTGGTGGGAATGACTGACTTTTGGCATGCTTGCTCAGAGTGATAGAGTTCAAATGCCCCATTGTTAACCATAGAAAAATGGCACCCTGCTTTGTCAATAGGGATTTTTTCATGGCAGCCATTTTGGATTTTGGCAAATAACTGAATTTTTCTAAGGGAAAATAGAACACAAAAATATAGAATTACTAATGAATTCCTTGCATTAACAACAATCGAAGACCACATTTCAATTCCAACCAAGTTGAAAGTTGGTAACCATGGCAACAGATTCTTTAGATGTGGTCGGCAATGTCTTCATCCCTCACAATCCATAGAGGCCATCATTTTGAGATTTCACATGCACAAATTTGTCTGTAGAGGAAATCAGTTCTGTTTTAATTTGCCAGCCATATTTCAAATCAAAATGGCCGTCATTTCCTTTAATTTGGTCACCATATGGGTAATGGCTGAGGTTTATCATGAAATAGGACCCAGATTGAGTAGAATTGAACACAAAATTACTAAAAAAAACATAGCCAAGCATTGACAACTATCAAAGACCATATTTCATGTCTCTCCATGGTGAATGTAGGTAACCATGGCAACCAATTTCAATAAATGGCGTTGAAAATTCCTTCATCCATCAGAACTCCTCAAGACGATCATTTAGACATGTTACATGCCCATATACCTATGTAGAGGAAATAAATTCTGTTTCAGTGTGCCAGCCATATAGGAAACCCAAAATAGTCACAAAAAGGGAACAAATACTTCATTTTAGTACAAATATAGACATGTGACACCTCAAAATGACCGTCTTGATGAGTGCCCATTGATGCTGACATTGGCAAACACATTCTCACTGACTGGTTGGAATGACTGACTTTTGGCATGCTTGCTCAGAGTGATAGAGTTCAAATGCCCCATTGTTAACCATAGAAAAATGGCACCCTGCTTTGTCACTAGGGATTTGTTCATGGCAGCCATTTTGGATTTAGGCAAATAACTGAATTTTTCTAAGGGAAAATAGAATACAAAAATATAGAATTACTAATGAATTCCTTGCATTAACAACTATCGAAGACCACATTTCAATTCCAACCAAGTTGAAAGTTGGTAACCATGGCAACAGATTCTTTAGATGTGGTCGGCAATGTCTTCATCCCTCACAATCCATAGAGGCCATCATTTTGAGATTTCACATGCACAAATTTGTCTGTAGAGGAAATCAGTTCTGTTTTAATTTGCCCGCCATATTTCAAATCAAAATGCCCGTCATTTCCTTTAATTTGGTCACCATATGGGTAATGGCTGAGGTTTATCATGAAATAGGACCCAGATTAAGTAAAATTGAACACAAAATTACTAAAAAAAACATAGCCAAGCCTTCACAACTATCAAAGACCATATTTCATGTCTCTCCATGGTGAATGAAGGTAACCATGGCAACCAATTTCAATAAATGGCGTTGAAAATTCCTTCATCCATCAGAACTCCTCAAGACGATCATTTAGACATGTCACATGCCCATATACCTATGTAAAGGAAATGAATTCTGTTTCAGTGTGCCAGCCATATAGGAAACCCAAAATAGCCACAAAAAGGGAACAAATACTTCATTTTAGTACAAATATAGACATGTGACACCTCAAAATGACCGTCTTGATGAGTACCCATTGATGCTGACATTGGCAAACACATTCTCACTGACTGGTGGGAATGACTGACTTTTGGCATGCTTGCTCGGAGTGATAGAGTTCAAATGCCCCATTGTTAACCATAGAAAAATGGCACCCTGCTTTGTCAATAGGGATTTTTTCATGGCAGCCATTTTGGATTTTGGCAAATAACTGAATTTTTCAAAGGGAAAATAGAACACAAAAATGTAGAATTACTAATGAATTCCTTGCATTAACAACAATCCAAGACCACATTTCAATTCCAACCAAGTTGAAAGTTGGTAACCATGGCAACAGATTCTTTAGATGTGGTCGGCAATGTCTTCATCCCTCACAATCCATAGAGGCCATCATTCTGAGATTTCACATGCACAAATTTGTCCGTAGAGGAAATCAGTTCTGTTTTAATTTGCCAGCCATATTTCAAATCAAAATGGCCGTCATTTCCTTTAATTTGGTCACCATATGGGTAATGGCTGAGGTTTATCATGAAATAGGACCCAGATTGAGTAGAAATGGACACAAAATTACTAAAAAAAAACAAAGCCAAGCATTGACAACTATCAAAGACCATATTTCATGTCTCTCCATGGTGAATGTAGGTAACCATGGCAACCAATTTCAATAAATGGCGTTCAAATATCCTTCATCCATCAGAACTACTCAAGACGATCATTTAGACATGTCACATGCCCATATACCTATGAAAAGGAAATGAATTCTGTTTCAGTGTGCCAGCCATATAGAAAACCCAAATTAGCCACAAAAAGGGAACAAATACTTCATTTTAGTACAAATATAGACATGTGACACCTCAAAATGACCGTCTTGATGAGTGCCCATTGATGCTGACATTGGCAAACACATTCTCACTGACTGGTGGGAATGACTGACTTTTGGCATGCTTGCTCAGAGTGATAGAGTTCAAATGCCCCATTGTTAACCATAGAAAAATGGCACCCTGCTTTGTCAATAGGGATTTTTTCATGGCAGCCATTTTGGATTTTGGCAAATAACTGAATTTTTCTAAGGGAAAATAGAACACAAAAATATAGAATTACTAATGAATTCCTTGCATTAACAACAATCGAAGACCACATTTCAATTCCAACCAAGTTGAAAGTTGGTAACCATGGCAACAGATTCTTTAGATGTGGTCGGCAATGTCTTCATCCCTCACAATCCATAGAGGCCATCATTTTGAGATTTCACATGCACAAATTTGTCTGTAGAGGAAATCAGTTCTGTTTTAATTTGCCAGCCATATTTCTAATCAAAATGGCCGTCATTTCCTTTAATTTGGTCACCATATGGGTAATGGCTGAGGTTTATCATGAAATAGGACCCAGATTGAGTAGAATTGAACACAAAATTACTAAAAAAAACATAGCAAAGCATTGACAACTATCAAAGACCATATTTCATGTCTCTCCATGGTGAATGTAGGTAACCATGGCAACCAATTTCAATAAATGGCGTTGAAAATTCCTTCATCCATCAGAACTCCTCAAGACGATCATTTAGACATGTCACATGCCCATATACCTATGTAGAGGAAATAAATTCTGTTTCAGTGTGCCAGCCATATAGGAAACCCAAAATAGTCACAAAAAGGGAACAAATACTTCATTTTAGTACAAATATAGACATGTGACACCTCAAAATGACCGTCTTGATGAGTGCCCATTGATGCTGACATTGGCAAACACATTCTCACTGACTGGTTGGAATGACTGACTTTTGGCATGCTTGCTCAGAGTGATAGAGTTCAAATGCCCCATTGTTAACCATAGAAAAATGGCACCCTGCTTTGTCAATAGGGATTTGTTCATGGCAGCCATTTTGGATTTAGGCAAATAACTGAATTTTTCTAAGGGAAAATAGAATACAAAAATATAGAATTACTAATGAATTCCTTGCATTAACAACTATCGAAGACCACATTTCAATTCCAACCAAGTTGAAAGTTGGTAACCATGGCAACAGATTCTTTAGATGTGGTCGGCAATGTCTTCATCCCTCACAATCCATAGAGGCCATCATTTTGAGATTTCACATGCACAAATTTGTCTGTAGAGGAAATCAGTTCTGTTTTAATTTGCCCGCCATATTTCAAATCAAAATGCCCGTCATTTCCTTTAATTTGGTCACCATATGGGTAATGGCTGAGGTTTATCATGAAATAGGACCCAGATTAAGTAAAATTGAACACAAAATTACTAAAAAAAACATAGCCAAGCCTTCACAACTATCAAAGACCATATTTCATGTCTCTCCATGGTGAATGAAGGTAACCATGGCAACCAATTTCAATAAATGGCGTTGAAAATTCCTTCATCCATCAGAACTCCTCAAGACGATCATTTAGACATGTCACATGCCCATATACCTATGTAAAGGAAATGAATTCTGTTTCAGTGTGCCAGCCATATAGGAAACCCAAAATAGCCACAAAAAGGGAACAAATACTTCATTTTAGTACAAATATAGACATGTGACACCTCAAAATGACCGTCTTGATGAGTACCCATTGATGCTGACATTGGCAAACACATTCTCACTGACTGGTGGGAATGACTGACTTTTGGCATGCTTGCTCGGAGTGATAGAGTTCAAATGCCCCATTGTTAACCATAGAAAAATGGCACCCTGCTTTGTCAATAGGGATTTTTTCATGGCAGCCATTTTGGATTTTGGCAAATAACTGAATTTTTCAAAGGGAAAATAGAACACAAAAATGTAGAATTACTAATGAATTCCTTGCATTAACAACAATCGAAGACCACATTTCAATTCCAACCAAGTTGAAAGTTGGTAACCATGGCAACAGATTCTTTAGATGTGGTCGGCAATGTCTTCATCCCTCACAATCCATAGAGGCCATCATTCTGAGATTTCACATGCACAAATTTGTCCGTAGAGGAAATCAGTTCTGTTTTAATTTGCCAGCCATATTTCAAATCAAAATGGCCGTCATTTCCTTTAATTTGGTCACCATATGGGTAATGGCTGAGGTTTATCATGAAATAGGACCCAGATTGAGTAGAAATGGACACAAAATTACTAAAAAAAAACAAAGCCAAGCATTGACAACTATCAAAGACCATATTTCATGTCTCTCCATGGTGAATGTAGGTAACCATGGCAACCAATTTCAATAAATGGCGTTCAAATATCCTTCATCCATCAGAACTACTCAAGACGATCATTTAGACATGTCACATGCCCATATACCTATGAAAAGGAAATGAATTCTGTTTCAGTGTGCCAGCCATATAGAAAACCCAAATTAGCCACAAAAAGGGAACAAATACTTCATTTTAGTACAAATATAGACATGTGACACCTCAAAATGACCGTCTTGATGAGTGCCCATTGATGCTGACATTGGCAAACACATTCTCACTGACTGGTGGGAATGACTGACTTTTGGCATGCTTGCTCAGAGTGATAGAGTTCAAATGCCCCATTGTTAACCATAGAAAAATGGCACCCTGCTTTGTCAATAGGGATTTTTTCATGGCAGCCATTTTGGATTTTGGCAAATAACTGAATTTTTCTAAGGGAAAATAGAACACAAAAATATAGAATTACTAATGAATTCCTTGCATTAACAACAATCGAAGACCACATTTCAATTCCAACCAAGTTGAAAGTTGGTAACCATGGCAACAGATTCTTTAGATGTGGTCGGCAATGTCTTCATCCCTCACAATCCATAGAGGCCATCATTTTGAGATTTCACATGCACAAATTTGTCTGTAGAGGAAATCAGTTCTGTTTTAATTTGCCAGCCATATTTCAAATCAAAATGGCCGTCATTTCCTTTAATTTGGTCACCATATGGGTAATGGCTGAGGTTTATCATGAAATAGGACCCAGATTGAGTAGAATTGAACACAAAATTACTAAAAAAAACATAGCAAAGCATTGACAACTATCAAAGACCATATTTCATGTCTCTCCATGGTGAATGTAGGTAACCATGGCAACCAATTTCAATAAATGGCGTTGAAAATTCCTTCATCCATCAGAACTCCTCAAGACGATCATTTAGACATGTCACATGCCCATATACCTATGTAGAGGAAATAAATTCTGTTTCAGTGTGCCAGCCATATAGGAAACCCAAAATAGCCACAAAAAGGGAACAAATACTTCATTTTAGTACAAATATAGACATGTGACACCTCAAAATGACCGTCTTGATGAGTACCCATTGATGCTGACATTGGCAAACACATTCTCACTGACTGGTGGGAATGACTGACTTTTGGCATGCTTGCTCGGAGTGATAGAGTTCAAATGCCCCATTGTTAACCATAGAAAAATGGCACCCTGCTTTGTCAATAGGGATTTTTTCATGGCAGCCATTTTGGATTTTGGCAAATAACTGAATTTTTCAAAGGGAAAATAGAACACAAAAATGTAGAATTACTAATGAATTCCTTGCATTAACAACAATCGAAGACCACATTTCAATTCCAACCAAGTTGAAAGTTGGTAACCATGGCAACAGATTCTTTAGATGTGGTCGGCAATGTCTTCATCCCTCACAATCCATAGAGGCCATCATTTTGAGATTTCACATGCACAAATTTGTCTGTAGAGGAAATCAGTTCTGTTTTAATTTGCCAGCCATATTTCAAATCAAAATGGCCGTCATTTCCTTTAATTTGGTCACCATATGGGTAATGGCTGAGGTTTATCATGAAATAGGACCCAGATTGAGTAGAATTGAACACAAAATTACTAAAAAAAACATAGCCAAGCATTGACAACTATCAAAGACCATATTTCATGTCTCTCCATGGTGAATGTAGGTAACCATGGCAACCAATTTCAATAAATGGCGTTGAAAATTCCTTCATCCATCAGAACTCCTCAAGACGATCATTTAGACATGTCACATGCCCATATACCTATGTAAAGGAAATAAATTCTGTTTCAGTGTGCCAGCCATATAGGAAACCCAAAATAGCCACAAAAAGGGAACAAATACTTCATTTTAGTACAAATATAGACATGTGACACCTCAAAATGACCGTCTTGATGAGTACCCATTGATGCTGACATTGGCAAACACATTCTCACTGACTGGTGGGAATGACTGACTTTTGGCATGCTTGCTCGGAGTGATAGAGTTCAAATGCCCCATTGTTAACCATAGAAAAATGGCACCCTGCTTTGTCAATAGGGATTTTTTCATGGCAGCCATTTTGGATTTTGGCAAATAACTGAATTTTTCAAAGGGAAAATAGAACACAAAAATGTAGAATTACTAATGAATTCCTTGCATTAACAACAATCCAAAGCCACATTTCAATTCCAACCAAGTTGAAAGTTGGTAACCATGGCAACAGATTCTTTAGATGTGGTCGGCAATGTCTTCATCCCTCACAATCCATAGAGGCCATCATTTTGAGATTTCACATGCACAAATTTGTCTGTAGAGGAAATCAGTTCTGTTTTAATTTGCCAGCCATATTTCAAATCAAAATGCCCGTCATTTCCTTTAATTTGGTCACCATATGGGTAATGGCTGAGGTTTATCATGAAATAGGACCCAGATTGAGTAGAATTGAACACAAAATTACTAAAAAAAACATAACCAAGCATTGACAACTATCAAAGACCATATTTCATGTCTCTCCATGGTGAATGTAGGTAACCATGGCAACCAATTTCAATAAATGGCGTTGAAAATTCCTTCATCCATCAGAACTACTCAAGACGATCATTTAGACATGTCACATGCCCATATACCTATGTAAAGGAAATGAATTCTGTTTCAGTGTGCCAGCCATATAGGAAACCCAAAATAGCCACAAAAAGGGAACAAATACTTCATTTTAGTACAAATATAGACATGTGACACCTCAAAATGACCGTCTTGATGAGTGCCCATTGATGCTGACATCTGCAAACACATTCTCACTGACTGGTGGGAATGACTGACTTTTGGCATGCTTGCTCAGAGTGATAGAGTTCAAATGCCCCATTGTTAACCATAGAAAAATGGCACCCTGCTTTGTCAATAGGGATTTTTTCATGGCAGCCATTTTGGATTTTGGCAAATAACTGAATTTTTCTAAGGGAAAATAGAACACAAAAATATAGAATTACTAATGAATTCCTTGCATTAACAACAATCGAAGACCACATTTCAATTCCAACCAAGTTGAAAGTTGGTAACCATGGCAACAGATTCTTTAGATGTGGTCGGCAATGTCTTCATCCCTCACAATCCATAGAGGCCATCATTTTGAGATTTCACATGCACAAATTTGTCTGTAGAGGAAATCAGTTCTGTTTTAATTTGCCAGCCATATTTCAAATCAAAATGGCCGTCATTTCCTTTAATTTGGTCACCATATGGGTAATGGCTGAGGTTTATCATGAAATAGGACCAAGATTGAGTAGAATTGAACACAAAATTACTAAAAAAAACATAGCCAAGCATTGACAACTATCAAAGACCATATTTCATGTCTCTCCATGGTGAATGTAGGTAACCATGGCAACCAATTTCAATAAATGGCGTTGAAAATTCCTTCATCCATCAGAACTCCTCAAGACGATCATTTAGACATGTTACATGCCCATATACCTATGTAGAGGAAATAAATTCTGTTTCAGTGTGCCAGCCATATAGGAAACCCAAAATAGTCACAAAAAGGGAACAAATACTTCATTTTAGTACAAATATAGACATGTGACACCTCAAAATGACCGTCTTGATGAGTGCCCATTGATGCTGACATTGGCAAACACATTCTCACTGACTGGTTGGAATGACTGACTTTTGGCATGCTTGCTCAGAGTGATAGAGTTCAAATGCCCCATTGTTAACCATAGAAAAATGGCACCCTGCTTTGTCAATAGGGATTTGTTCATGTCAGCCATTTTGGATTTTGGCAAATAACTGAATTTTTCAAAGGGAAAATAGAACACAAAAATGTAGAATTACTAATGAATTCCTTGCATTAACAACAATCCAAAGCCACATTTCAATTCCAACCAAGTTGAAAGTTGGTAACCATGGCAACAGATTCTTTAGATGTGGTCGGCAATGTCTTCATCCCTCACAATCCATAGAGGCCATCATTTTGAGATTTCACATGCACAAATTTGTCTGTAGAGGAAATCAGTTCTGTTTTAATTTGCCAGCCATATTTCAAATCAAAATGGCCGTCATTTCCTTTAATTTGGTCACCATATGGGTAATGGCTGAGGTTTATCATGAAATAGGACCCAGATTGAGTAGAATTGAACACAAAATTACTAAAAAAAACATAACCAAGCATTGACAACTATCAAAGACCATATTTCATGTCTCTCCATGGTGAATGTAGGTAACCATGGCAACCAATTTCAATAAATGGCGTTGAAAATTCCTTCATCCATCAGAACTACTCAAGACGATCATTTAGACATGTCACATGCCCATATACCTATGTAAAGGAAATGAATTCTGTTTCAGTGTGCCAGCCATATAGGAAACCCAAAATAGCCACAAAAAGGGAACAAATACTTCATTTTAGTACAAATATAGACATGTGACACCTCAAAATGACCGTCTTGATGAGTGCCCATTGATGCTGACATCTGCAAACACATTCTCACTGACTGGTGGGAATGACTGACTTTTGGCATGCTTGCTCAGAGTGATAGAGTTCAAATGCCCCATTGTTAACCATAGAAAAATGGCACCCTGCTTTGTCAATAGGGATTTTTTCATGGCAGCCATTTTGGATTTTGGCAAATAACTGAATTTTTCTAAGGGAAAATAGAACACAAAAATATAGAATTACTAATGAATTCCTTGCATTAACAACAATCGAAGACCACATTTCAATTCCAACCAAGTTGAAAGTTGGTAACCATGGCAACAGATTCTTTAGATGTGGTCAGCAATGTCTTCATCCCTCACAATCCATAGAGGCCATCATTTTGAGATTTCACATGCACAAATTTGTCTGTAGAGGAAATCAGTTCTGTTTTAATTTGCCAGCCATATTTCAAATCAAAATGGCCGTCATTTCCTTTAATTTGGTCACCATATGGGTAATGGCTGAGGTTTATCATGAAATAGTACCAAGATTGAGTAGAATTGAACACAAAATTACTAAAAAAAACATAGCCAAGCATTGACAACTATCAAAGACCATATTTCATGTCTCTCCATGGTGAATGTAGGTAACCATGGCAACCAATTTCAATAAATGGCGTTGAAAATTCCTTCATCCATCAGAACTCCTCAAGACGATCATTTAGACATGTTACATGCCCATATACCTATGTAGAGGAAATAAATTCTGTTTCAGTGTGCCAGCCATATAGGAAACCCAAAATAGTCACAAAAAGGGAACAAATACTTCATTTTAGTACAAATATAGACATGTGACACCTCAAAATGACCGTCTTGATGAGTGCCCATTGATGCTGACATTGGCAAACACATTCTCACTGACTGGTTGGAATGACTGACTTTTGGCATGCTTGCTCAGAGTGATAGAGTTCAAATGCCCCATTGTTAACCATAGAAAAATGGCACCCTGCTTTGTCAATAGGGATTTGTTCATGGCAGCCATTTTGGATTTAGGCAAATAACTGAATTTTTCTAAGGGAAAAAAGAATACAAAAATATAGAATTACTAATGAATTCCTTGCATTAACAACAATCGAAGACCACATTTCAATTCCAACCAAGTTGAAAGTTGGTAACCATGGCAACAGATTCTTTAGATGTGGTCGGCAATGTCTTCATCCCTCACAATCCATAGAGGCCATCATTTTGAGATTTCACATGCACAAATTTGTCTGTAGAGGAAATCACTTCTGTTTTAATTTGCCAGCCATATTTCAAATCAAAATGGCCGTCATTTCCTTTAATTTGGTCACCATATGGGTAATGGCTGAGGTTTATCATGAAATAGGACCCAGATTGAGTAGAATTGAACACAAAATTACTAAAAAAAACATAGCCAAGCATTGACAACTATCAAAGACCATATTTCATGTCTCTCCATGGTGAATGTAGGTAACCATGGCAACCAATTTCAATAAATGGCGTTGAAAATTCCTTCATCCATCAGAACTCCTCAAGACGATCATTTAGACATGTCACATGCCCATATACCTATGAAAAGGAAATGAATTCTGTTTCAGTGTGCCAGCCATATAGAAAACCCAAAATAGCCACAAAAAGGGAACAAATACTTCATTTTAGTACAAATATAGACATGTGACACCTCAAAATGACCGTCTTGATGAGTGCCCATTGATGCTGACATTGGCAAACACATTCTCACTGACTGGTGGGAATGACTGACTTTTGGCATGCTTGCTCAGAGTGATAGAGTTCAAATGCCCCATTGTTAACCATAGAAAAATGGCACCCTGCTTTGTCAATAGGGATTTTTTCATGGCAGCCATTTTGGATTTTGGCAAATAACTGAATTTTTCTAAGGGAAAATAGAACACAAAAATATAGAATTACTAATGAATTCCTTGCATTAACAACAATCGAAGACCACATTTCAATTCCAACCAAGTTGAAAGTTGGTTACCATGGCAACAGATTCTTTAGATGTGGTCGGCAATGTCTTCATCCCTCACAATCCATAGAGGCCATCATTTTGAGGTTTCACATGCACAAATTTGTCTGTAGAGGAAATCAGTTCTGTTTTAATTTGCCAGCCATATTTCAAATCAAAATGGCCGTCATTTCCTTTAATTTGGTCACCATATGGGTAATGGCTGAGGTTTATCATGAAATAGGACCCAGATTGAGTAGAATTGAACACAAAATTACTAAAAAAAACATAGCCAAGCATTGACAACTATCAAAGACCATATTTCATGTCTCTCCATGGTGAATGTAGGTAACCATGGCAACCAATTTCAATAAATGGCGTTGAAAATTCCTTCATCCATCAGAACTCCTCAAGACGATCATTTAGACATGTCACATGCCCATATACCTATGTAAAGGAAATAAATTCTGTTTCAGTGTGCCAGCCATATAGGAAACCCAAAATAGCCACAAAAAGGGAACAAATACTTCATTTTAGTACAAATATAGACATGTGACACCTCAAAATGACCGTCTTGATGAGTACCCATTGATGCTGACATTGGCAAACACATTCTCACTGACTGGTGGGAATGACTGACTTTTGGCATGCTTGCTCAGAGTGATAGAGTTCAAATGCCCCATTGTTAACCATAGAAAAATGGCACCCTGCTTTGTCAATAGGGATTTTTTCATGGCAGCCATTTTGGATTTTGGCAAATAACTGAATTTTTCTAAGGGAAAATAGAACACAAAAATATAGAATTACTAATGAATTCCTTGCATTAACAACAATCGAAGACCACATTTCAATTCCAACCAAGTTGAAAGTTGGTAACCATGGCAACAGATTCTTTAGATGTGGTCGGCAATGTCTTCATCCCTCACAATCCATAGAGGCCATCATTTTGAGATTTCACATGCACAAATTTGTCTGTAGAGGAAATCAGTTCTGTTTTAATTTGCCAGCCATATTTCAAATCAAAATGCCCGTCATTTCCTTTAATTTGGTCACCATATGGGTAATGGCTGAGGTTTATCATGAAATAGGACCCAGATTGAGTAGAATTAAACACAAAATTACTAAAAAAAACATAGCCAAGTATTGACAACTATCATAGACCATATTTCATGTCTCTCCATGGTGAATGAAGGTAACCATGGCAACCAATTTCAATAAATGGCGTTGAAAATTCCTTCATCCATCAGAACTCCTCAAGACGATCATTTAGACATGTCACATGCCCATATACCTATGTAAAGGAAATGAATTCTGTTTCAGTGTGCCAGCCATATAGGAAACCCAAAATAGCCACAAAAAGGGAACAAATACTTCATTTTAGTACAAATATAGACATGTGACACCTCAAAATGACCGTCTTGATGAGTGCCCATTGATGCTGACATTTGCAAACACATTCTCACTGACTGGTGGGAATGACTGACTTTTGGCATGCTTGCTCAGAGTGATAGAGTTCAAATGCCCCATTGTTAACCATAGAAAAATGGCACCCTGCTTTGTCAATAGGGATTTTTTCATGGCAGCCATTTTGGATTTTGGCAAATAACTGAATTTTTCTAAGGGAAAATAGAACACAAAAATATAGAATTACTAATGAATTCCTTGCATTAACAACAATCGAAGACCACATTTCAATTCCAACCAAGTTGAAAGTTGGTAACCATGGCAACAGATTCTTTAGATGTGGTCGGCAATGTCTTCATCCCTCACAATCCATAGAGGCCATCATTTTGAGATTTCACATGCACAAATTTGTCTGTAGAGGAAATCAGTTCTGTTTTAATTTGCCAGCCATATTTCAAATCAAAATGCCCGTCATTTCCTTTAATTTGGTCACCATATGGGTAATGGCTGAGGTTTATCATGAAATAGGACCCAGATTGAGTAGAATTGAACACAAAATTACTTTTAAAAAAATAGCCAAGCATTGACAACTATCAAAGACAATATTTCATGTCTCTCCATGGTGAATGTAGGTACCATGCCAACCAATTTCAATAAATGGCGTTGAAAATTCCTTCATCCATCAGAACTACTCAAGACGATCATTTAGACATGTCACATGCCCATATACCTATGTAAAGGAAATGAATTCTGTTTCAGTGTGCCAGCCATATAGGAAACCCAAAATAGCCACAAAAAGGGAACTAATACTTCATTTTAGTACAAATTTAGACATGTGACACATCAAAATGACCGTCTTGATGAGTGCCCATTGATGCTGACATTGGCAAACACATTCTCACTGACTGGTGGGAATGACTGACTTTTGGCATGCTTGCTCAGAGTGATAGAGTTCAAATGCCCCATTGTTAACCATAGAAAAATGGCACCCTGCTTTGTCAATAGGGATTTGTTCATGGCAGCCATTTTGGATTTTGGCAAATAACTGAATTTTTCCAAGGGAAAATAGAACACAAAAATGTAGAATTACTAATATATTCCTTGCATTAACAACAATCGAAGACCACATTTCAATTCCAACAAAGTTGAAAGTTGGTAACCATGGCATAAGATTCTTTAGATGTGGTCGGCAATGTCTTCATCCCTCACAATCCATAGAGGCCATCATTTTGAGGTTTCACATGCACAAATTTGTCTGTAGAGGAAATCAGTTCTGTTTTAATTTGCCCGCCATATTTCAAATCAAAATGGCCGTCATTTTCTTTAATTTGGTCACCATATGGGTAATGGCTGAGGTTTATCATGAAATAGGACCCAGATTGAGTAGAAATGGACACAAAATTAATTTAAAAAAAATAGCCAAGCATTGACAACTATCAAAGACCATATTTCATGTCTCTCCATGGTGAATGTAGGTAACCATGGCAACCAATTTCAATAAATGGCGTTGAAAATTCCTTCATCCATCAGAACTCTTCAAGACGATCATTTGGACATGTCACATGCCCATATACCTATGTAAAGGAAATGAATTCTGTTTCAGTGTGCCAGCCATATAGGAAACCCAAAATAGCCACAAAAAGGGAACAAATACTTCATTTTAGTACAAATATAGACATGTGACACATCAAAATGACCGTCTTGATGAGTGCCCATTGATGCTGACATTGGCAAACACATTCTCACTGACTGGTGGGAATGACTGACTTTTGGCATGCTTGCTCGGAGTGATAGAGTTCAAATGCCCCATTGTTAACCATAGAAAAATGGCACCCTGCTTTGTCAATAGGGATTTTTTCATGACAGCCATTTTGGATTTTGGCAAATAACTGAATTTTTCAAAGGGAAAATAGAACACAAAAATATAGAATTCCTAATGAATTCCTTGCATTAACAACAATCGAAGACCACATTTCAATTCCAACCAAGTTGAAAGTTGGTTACCATGGCAACAGATTCTTTAGATGTGGTCGGCAATGTCTTCATCCCTCACAATCCATAGAGGCCATCATTCTGAGATTTCACATGCACAAATTTGTCTGTAGAGGAAATCAGTTCTGTTTTAATTTGCCAGCCATATTTCAAATCAAAATGCCCGTCATTTCCTTTAATTTGGTCACCATATGGGTAATGGCTGAGGTTTATCATGAAATAGGACCCAGATTAAGTAGAATTGAACACAAAATTACTAAAAAAAACATAGCCAAGTATTGACAACTATCAAAGACCATATTTCATGTCTCTCCATGGTGAATGTAGGTAACCATGGCAACCAATTTCAATAAATGGCGTTGAAAATTCCTTCATCCATCAGAACTCCTCAAGACGATCATTTAGACATGTCACATGCCCATATACCTATGTAAAGGAAATGAATTCTGTTTCAGTGTGCCAGCCATATAGGAAACCAAAAATAGGCACAAAAAGGGAACAAATATTTCATTTTAGTACAAATATAGACATGTGACACCTCAAAATGACCGTCTTGATGAGTGCCCATTGATGCTGACATTGGCAAACACATTCTCACTGACTGGTGGGAATGACTGACTTTTGGCATGCTTGCTCAGAGTGATAGAGTTCAAATGCCCCATTGTTAACCATAGAAAAATGGCACCCTGCTTTGTCAATAGGGATTTTTTCATGGCAGCCATTTTGGATTTTGGCAAATAACTGAATTTTTCAAAGGGAAAATAGAACACAAAAATATAGAATTACTAATGAATTCCTTGCATTAACAACAATCGAAGACCACATTTCAATTCCAACCAAGTTGAAAGTTGGTAACCATGGCAACAGATTCTTTAGATGTGGTCGGCAATGTCTTCATCCCTCACAATCCATAGAGGCCATCATTTTGAGATTTCACATGCACAAATTTGTCTGTAGAGGAAATCAGTTCTGTTTTAATTTGCCAGCCATATTTCAAATCAAAATGCCCGTCATTTCCTTTAATTTGGTCACCATATGGGTAATGGCTGAGGTTTATCATGAAATAGGACCCAGATTGAGTAGAATTAAACACAAAATTACTAAAAAAAACATAGCCAAGTATTGACAACTATCATAGACCATATTTCATGTCTCTCCATGGTGAATGAAGGTAACCATGGCAACCAATTTCAATAAATGGCGTTGAAAATTCCTTCATCCATCAGAACTCCTCAAGACGATCATTTAGACATGTCACATGCCCATATACCTATGTAAAGGAAATGAATTCTGTTTCAGTGTGCCAGCCATATAGGAAACCCAAAATAGCCACAAAAAGGGAACAAATACTTCATTTTAGTACAAATATAGACATGTGACACCTCAAAATGACCGTCTTGATGAGTGCCCATTGATGCTGACATTGGCAAACACATTCTCACTGACTGGTGGGAATGACTGACTTTTGACATGCTTGCTCAGAGTGATAGAGTTCAAATGCCCCATTGTTAACCATAGAAAAATGGCACCCTGCTTTGTCAATAGGGATTTGTTCATGGCAGCCATTTTGGATTTTGGCAAATAACTGAATTTTTCCAAGGGAAAATAGAACACAAAAATGTAGAATTACTAATAAATTCCTTGCATTAACAACAATCGAAGACCACATTTCAGTTCCAACCAAGTTGAAAGTTGGTTACCATGGCAACAGATTCTTTAGATGTGGTCGGCAATGTCTTCATCCCTCACAATCCATAGAGGCCATCATTTTGAGATTTCACATGCACAAATTTGTCTGTAGAGGAAATCAGTTCTGTTTTAATTTGCCCGCCATATTTCAAATCAAAATGCCCGTCATTTCCTTTAATTTGGTCACCATATGGGTAATGGCTGAGGTTTATCATGAAATAGGACCCAGATTGAGTAGAATTAAACACAAAATTACTAAAAAAAACATAGCCAAGCATTGACAACTATCAAAGACCATATTTCATGTCTCTCCATGGTGAATGTAGGTAACCATGGCAACCAATTTCAATAAATGGCGTTGAAAATTCCTTCATCCATCAGAACTCCTCAAGACGATCATTTAGACATGTCACATGCCCATATACCTATGTAAAGGAAATGAATTCTGTTTCAGTGTGCCAGCCATATAGGAAACCCAAAATAGCCACAAAAAGGGAACAAATACTTCATTTTAGTACAAATATAGACATGTGACACCTCAAAATGACCGTCTTGATGAGTGCCCATTGATGCTGACATTAGCAAACACATTCTCACTGACTGGTGGGAATGACTGACTTTTGGCATGCTTGCTCAGAGTGATAGAGTTCAAATGCCCCATTGTTAACCATAGAAAAATGGCACCCTGCTTTGTCAATAGGGATTTGTTCATGGCAGCCATTTTGGATTTTGGCAAATAACTGAATTTTTCTAAGGGAAAATAGAACACAAAAATATAGAATTACTAATGAATTCCTTGCATTAACAACAATCGAAGACCACATTTCAATTCCAACCAAGTTGAAAGTAGGTAACCATGGCAACAGATTCTTTAGATGTGGTCGGCAATGTCTTCATCCCTCACAATCCATAGAGGCCATCATTTTGAGATTTCACATGCACAAATTTGTCTGTAGAGGAAATCAGTTCTGTTTTAATTTGCCAGCCATATTTCAAATCAAAATGCCCGTCATTTCCTTTAATTTGGTCACCATACGGGTAATGGCTGAGGTTTATCATGAAATAGGACCCAGATTGAGTAGAATTGAACACAAAATTACTTTTAAAAAAATAGCCAAGCATTGACAACTATCAAAGACCATATTTCATGTCTCTCCATGGTGAATGTAGGTACCATGGCAACCAATTTCAATAAATGGCGTTGAAAATTCCTTCATCCATCAGAACTACTCAAGACGATCATTTAGACATGTCACATGCCCATATACCTATATAAAGGAAATGAATTCTGTTTCAGTGTGCCAGCCATATAGGAAACCCAAAATAGCCACAAAAAGGGAACAAATACTTCATTTTAGTACAAATATAGACATGTGACACCTCAAAATGACCGTCTTGATGAGTGCCCATTGATGCTGACATTGGCAAACACATTCTCACTGACTGGTGGGAATGACTGACTTTTGGCATGCTTGCTCAGAGTGATAGAGTTCAAATGCCCCATTGTTAACCATAGAAAAATGGCACCCTGCTTTGTCAATAGGGATTTGTTCATGGCAGCCATTTTGGATTTTGGCAAATAACTGAATTTTTCTAAGGGAAAATAGAACACAAAAATATAGAATTACTAATGAATTCCTTGCATTAACAACAATCGAAGACCACATTTCAATTCCAACCAAGTTGAAAGTTGGTAACCATGGCAACAGATTCTTTAGATGTGGCCGGCAATGTCTTCATCCCTCACAATCCATAGAGGCCATCATTTTGAGATTTCACATGCACAAATTTGTCTGTAGAGGAAATCAGTTCTGTTTTAATTTGCCAGCCATATTTCAAATCAAAATGCCTGTCATTTCCTTTAATTTGGTCACCATATGGGTAATGGCTGAGGTTTATCATGAAATAGGACCCAGATTGAGTAGAATTAAACACAAAATTACTAAAAAAAACATAGCCAAGCATTGACAACTATCATAGACCATATTTCATGTCTCTCCATGGTGAATGTAGGTAACCATGGCAACCAATTTCAATAAATGGCGTTGAAAATTCCTTCATCCATCAGAACTACTCAAGACGATCATTTAGACATGTCACATGCCCATATACCTATGTAAAGGAAATGAATTCTGTTTCAGTGTGCCAGCCATATAGGAAACCCAAAATAGCCACAAAAAGGGAACAAATACTTCATTTTAGTACAAATATAGACATGTGACACCTCAAAATGACCGTCTTGATGAGTGCCCATTGATGCTGACATTGGCAAACACATTCTCACTGACTGGTGGGAATGACTGACTTTTGGCATGCTTGCTCAGAGTGATAGAGTTCAAATGCCCCATTGTTAACCATAGAAAAATGGCACCCTGCTTTGTCAATAGGGATTTGTTCATGGCAGCCATTTTGGATTTTGGCAAATAACTGAATTTTTCTAAGGGAAAATAGAACACAAAAATATAGAATTACTAATGAATTCCTTGCATTAACAACAATCGAAGACCACATTTCAATTCCAACCAAGTTGAAAGTTGGTAACCATGGCAACAGATTCCTTAGATGTGGTCGGCAATGTCTTCATCCCTCACAATCCATAGAGGCCATCATTTTGAGATTTCACATGCACAAATTTGTCTGTAGAGGAAATCAGTTCTGTTTTAATTTGCCAGCCATATTTCAAATCAAAATGCCCGTCATTTCCTTTAATTTGGTCACCATATGGGTAATGGCTGAGGTTTATCATGAAATAGGACCCAGATTGAGTAGAATTAAACACAAAATTACTTTTAAAAAAATAGCCAAGCATTGACAACTATCAAAGACCATATTTCATGTCTCTCCATGGTGAATGTAGGTACCATGGCAACCAATTTCAATAAATGGCGTTGAAAATTCCTTCATCCATCAGAACTACTCAAGACGATCATTTAGACATGTCACATGCCCATATACCTATATAAAGGAAATGAATTCTGTTTCAGTGTGCCAGCCATATAGGAAACCCAAAATAGCCACAAAAAGGGAACAAATACTTCATTTTAGTACAAATATAGACATGTGACACCTCAAAATGACCGTCTTGATGAGTGCCCATTGATGCTGACATTGGCAAACACATTCTCACTGACTGGTGGGAATGACTGACTTTTGGCATGCTTGCTCAGAGTGATAGAGTTCAAATGCCCCATTGTTAACCATAGAAAAATGGCACCCTGCTTTGTCAATAGGGATTTGTTCATGGCAGCCATTTTGGATTTTGGCAAATAACTGAATTTTTCTAAGGGAAAATAGAACACAAAAATATAGAATTACTAATGAATTCCTTGCATTAACAACAATCGAAGACCACATTTCAATTCCAACCAAGTTGAAAGTTGGTAACCATGGCAACAGATTCTTTAGATGTGGCCGGCAATGTCTTCATCCCTCACAATCCATAGAGGCCATCATTTTGAGATTTCACATGCACAAATTTGTCTGTAGAGGAAATCAGTTCTGTTTTAATTTGCCAGCCATATTTCAAATCAAAATGCCCGTCATTTCCTTTAATTTGGTCACCATATGGGTAATGGCTGAGGTTTATCATGAAATAGGACCCAGATTGAGTAGAATTAAACACAAAATTACTAAAAAAAACATAGCCAAGCATTGACAACTATCATAGACCATATTTCATGTCTCTCCATGGTGAATGTAGGTAACCATGGCAACCAATTTCAATAAATGGCGTTGAAAATTCCTTCATCCATCAGAACTACTCAAGACGATCATTTAGACATGTCACATGCCCATATACCTATGTAAAGGAAATGAATTCTGTTTCAGTGTGCCAGCCATATAGGAAACCCAAAATAGCCACAAAAAGGGAACAAATACTTCATTTTAGTACAAATATAGACATGTGACACCTCAAAATGACCGTCTTGATGAGTGCCCATTGATGCTGACATTGGCAAACACATTCTCACTGACTGGTGGGAATGACTGACTTTTGGCATGCTTGCTCAGAGTGATAGAGTTCAAATGCCCCATTGTTAACCATAGAAAAATGGCACCCTGCTTTGTCAATAGGGATTTGTTCATGGCAGCCATTTTGGATTTTGGCAAATAACTGAATTTTTCTAAGGGAAAATAGAACACAAAAATATAGAATTACTAATGAATTCCTTGCATTAACAACAATCGAAGACCACATTTCAATTCCAACCAAGTTGAAAGTTGGTAACCATGGCAACAGATTCTTTAGATGTGGTCGGCAATGTCTTCATCCCTCACAATCCATAGAGGCCATCATTTTGAGATTTCACATGCACAAATTTGTCTGTAGAGGAAATCAGTTCTGTTTTAATTTGCCCGCCATATTTCAAATCAAAATGCCCGTCATTTCCTTTAATTTGGTCACCATATGGGTAATGGCTGAGGTTTATCATGAAATAGGACCCAGATTGAGTAGAATTAAACACAAAATTACTAAAAAAAACATAGCCAAGTATTGACAACTATCATAGACCATATTTCATGTCTCTCCATGGTGAATGTAGGTAACCATGGCAACCAATTTCAATAAATGGCGTTGAAAATTCCTTCATCCATCAGAACTACTCAAGACGATCATTTAGACATGTCACATGCCCATATACCTATGTAAAGGAAATGAATTCTGTTTCAGTGTGCCAGCCATATAGGAAACCCAAAATAGCCACAAAAAGGGAACAAATACTTCATTTTAGTACAAATATAGACATGTGACACCTCAAAATGACCGTCTTGATGAGTGCCCATTGATGCTGACATTGGCAAACACATTCTCACTGACTGGTGGGAATGACTGACTTTTGGCATGCTTGCTCAGAGTGATAGAGTTCAAATGCCCCATTGTTAACCATAGAAAAATGGCACCCTGCTTTGTCAATAGGGATTTGTTCATGGCAGCCATTTTGGATTTTGGCAAATAACTGAATTTTTCTAAGGGAAAATAGAACACAAAAATATAGAATTACTAATGAATTCCTTGCATTAACAACAATCGAAGACCACATTTCAATTCCAACCAAGTTGAAAGTTGGTAACCATGGCAACAGATTCTTTAGATGTGGTCGGCAATGTCTTCATCCCTCACAATCCATAGAGGCCATCATTTTGAGATTTCACATGCACAAATTTGTCTGTAGAGGAAATCAGTTCTGTTTTAATTTGCCAGCCATATTTCAAATCAAAATGCCCGTCATTTCCTTTAATTTGGTCACCATATGGGTAATGGCTGAGGTTTATCATGAAATAGGACCCAGATTGAGTAGAATTGAACACAAAATTACTTTAAAAAAAATAGCCAAGCATTAACAACTATCAAAGACCATATTTCATGTCTCTCCATGGTGAATGTAGGTACCATGCCAACCAATTTCAATAAATGGCGTTGAAAATTCCTTCATCCATCAGAACTACTCAAGACGATCATTTAGACATGTCACATGCCCATATACCTATGTAAAGGAAATGAATTCTGTTTCAGTGTGCCAGCCATATAGGAAACCCAAAATAGCCACAAAAAGGGAACAAATACTTCATTTTAGTACAAATATAGACATGTGACACCTCAAAATGACCGTCTTGATGAGTGCCCATTGATGCTGACATTGGCAAACACATTCTCACTGACTGGTGGGAATGACTGACTTTTGGCATGCTTGCTCAGAGTGATAGAGTTCAAATGCCCCATTGTTAACCATAGAAAAATGGCACCCTGCTTTGTCAATAGGGATTTGTTCATGGCAGCCATTTTGGATTTTGGCAAATAACTGAATTTTTCTAAGGGAAAATAGAACACAAAAATATAGAATTACTAATGAATTCCTTGCATTAACAACAATCGAAGACCACATTTCAATTCCAACCAAGTTGAAAGTTGGTAACCATGGCAACAGATTCTTTAGATGTGGTCGGCAATGTCTTCATCCCTCACAATCCATAGAGGCCATCATTTTGAGATTTCACATGCACAAATTTGTCTGTAGAGGAAATCAGTTCTGTTTTAATTTGCCAGCCATATTTCAAATCAAAATGCCCGTCATTTGCTTTAATTTGGTCACCATATGGGTAATGGCTGAGGTTTATCATGAAATAGGACCCAGATTGAGTAGAATTGAACACAAAATTACTTTTAAAAAAATAGCCAAGCATTGACAACTATCAAAGACCATATTTCATGTCTCTCCATGGTGAATGTAGGTACCATGGCAACCAATTTCAATAAATGGCGTTGAAAATTCCTTCATCCATCAGAACTACTCAAGACGATCATTTAGACATGTCACATGCCCATATACCTATGTAAAGGAAATGAATTCTGTTTCAGTGTGCCAGCCATATAGGAAACCCAAAATAGCCACAAAAAGGGAACAAATACTTCATTTTAGTACAAATATAGACATGTGACACCTCAAAATGACCGTCTTGATGAGTGCCCATTGATGCTGACATTGGCAAACACATTCTCACTGACTGGTGGGAATGACTGACTTTTGGCATGCTTGCTCAGAGTGATAGAGTTCAAATGCCCCATTGTTAACCATAGAAAAATGGCACCCTGCTTTGTCAATAGGGATTTTTTCATGGCAGCCATTTTGGATTTTGGCAAATAACTGAATTTTTCAAAGGGAAAATAGAACACAAAAATATAGAATTCCTAATGAATTCCTTGCATTAACAACAATCGGAGACCACATTTCAATTCCAACCAAGTTGAAAGTTGGTTACCATGGCAACAGATTCTTTAGATGTGGTCGGCAATGTCTTCATCCCTCACAATCCATAGAGGCCATCATTCTGAGATTTCACATGCACAAATTTGTCTGTAGAGGAAATCAGTTCTGTTTTAATTTGCCCGCCATATTTCAAATCAAAATGGCCGTCATTCCTTTAATTTGGTCACCATATGGGTAATGGCTGAGGTTTATCATGAAATAGGACCCAGATTAAGTAGAATTGAACACAAAATTACTAAAAAAAACATAGCCAAGTATTGACAACTATCAAAGACCATATTTCATGTCTCTCCATGGTGAATGTAGGTAACCATGGCAACCAATTTCAATAAATGGCGTTGAAAATTCCTTCATCCATCAGAACTCCTCAAGACGATCATTTAGACATGTCACATGCCCATATACCTATGTAAAGGAAATGAATTCTGTTTCAGTGTGCCAGCCATATAGGAAACCAAAAATAGGCACAAAAAGGGAACAAATATTTCATTTTAGTACAAATATAGTCATGTGACACCTCAAAATGACCGTCTTGATGAGTGCCCATTGATGCTGACATTGGCAAACACATTCTCACTGACTGGTGGGAATGACTGACTTTTGGCATGCTTGCTCAGAGTGATAGAGTTCAAATGCCCCATTGTTAACCATAGAAAAATGGCACCCTGCTTTGTCAATAGGGATTTGTTCATGGCAGCCATTTTGGATTTTGGCAAATAACTGAATTTTTCCAAGGGAAAATAGAACACAAAAATGTAGAATTACTAATATATTCCTTGCATTAACAACAATCGAAGACCAAATTTCAATTCCAACAAAGTTGAAAGTTGGTTACCATGGCATAAGATTCTTTAGATGTGGTCGGCAATGTCTTCATCCCTCACAATCCATAGAGGCCATCATTTTGAGATTTCACATGCACAAATTTGTCTGTAGAGGAAATCAGTTCTGTTTTAATTTGCCCGCCATATTTCAAATCAAAATGGCCGTCATTTTCTTTAATTTGGTCACCATATGGGTAATGGCTGAGGTTTATCATGAAATAGGACCCAGATTGAGTAGAAATGGACACAAAATTAATAAAAAAAAAATAGCCAAGCATTGACAACTATCAAAGACCATATTTCATGTCTCTCCATGGTGAATGTAGGTAACCATGGCAACCAATTTCAATAAATGGCGTTGAAAATTCCTTCATCCATCAGAACTCCTCAAGACGATCATTTAGACATGTCACATGCCCATATACCTATGTAAAGGAAATGAATTCTGTTTCAGTGTGCCAGCCATATAGGAAACCAAAAATAGGCACAAAAAGGGAACAAATATTTCATTTTAGTACAAATATAGTCATGTGACACCTCAAAATAACCGTCTTGATGAGTGCCCATTGATGCTGACATTGGCAAACACATTCTCACTGACTGGTGGGAATGACTGACTTTTGGCATGCTTGCTCAGAGTGATAGAGTTCAAATGCCCCATTGTTAACCATAGAAAAATGGCACCCTGCTTTGTCAATAGGGATTTGTTCATGGCAGCCATTTTGGATTTTGGCAAATAACTGAATTTTTCCAAGGGAAAATAGAACACAAAAATGTAGAATTACTAATATATTCCTTGCATTAACAACAATCGAAGACCACATTTCAATTCCAACAAAGTTGAAAGTTGGTTACCATGGCATAAGATTCTTTAGATGTGGTCGGCAATGTCTTCATCCCTCACAATCCATAGAGGCCATCATTTTGAGATTTCACATGCACAAATTTGTCTGTAGAGGAAATCAGTTCTGTTTTAATTTGCCCGCCATATTTCAAATCAAAATGGCCGTCATTTTCTTTAATTTGGTCACCATATGGGTAATGGCTGAGGTTTATCATGAAATAGGACCCAGATTGAGTAGAAATGGACACAAAATTAATAAAAAAAAAATAGCCAAGCATTGACAACTATCAAAGACCATATTTCATGTCTCTCCATGGTGAATGTAGGTAACCATGGCAACCAATTTCAATAAATGGCGTTGAAAATTCCTTCATCCATCAGAACTCTTCAAGACGATCATTTGGACATGTCACATGCCCATATACCTATGTAAAGGAAATGAATTCTGTTTCAGTGTGCCAGCCATATAGGAAACCCAAAATAGCCACAAAAAGGGAACAAATACTTCATTTTAGTACAAATATAGACATGTGACACCTCAAAATGACCGTCTTGATGAGTGCCCATTGATGCTGACATTGGCAAACACATTCTCACTGACTGGTGGGAATGACTGACTTTTGGCATGCTTGCTCGGAGTGATAGAGTTCAAATGCCCCATTGTTAACCATAGAAAAATGGCACCCTGCTTTGTCAATAGGGATTTTTTCATGGCAGCCATTTTGGATTTTGGCAAATAACTGAATTTTTCAAAGGGAAAATAGAACACAAAAATATAGAATTCCTAATGAATTCCTTGCATTAACAACAATCGAAGACCACATTTCAATTCCAACAAAGTTGAAAGTTGGTTACCATGGCAACAGATTCTTTAGATGTGGTCGGCAATGTCTTCATCCCTCACAATCCATAGAGGCCATCATTCTGAGATTTCACATGCACAAATTTGTCTGTAGAGGAAATCAGTTCTGTTTTAATTTGCCAGCCATATTTCAAATCAAAATGCCCGTCATTTCCTTTAATTTGGTCACCATATGGGTAATGGCTGAGGTTTATCATGAAATAGGACCCAGATTAAGTAGAATTGAACACAAAATTACTAAAAAAAACATAGCCAAGTATTGACAACTATCAAAGACCATATTTCATGTCTCTCCATGGTGAATGTAGGTAACCATGGCAACCAATTTCAATAAATGGCGTTGAAAATTCCTTCATCCATCAGAACTCCTCAAGACGATCATTTAGACATGTCACATGCCCATATACCTATGTAAAGGAAATGAATTCTGTTTCAGTGTGCCAGCCATATAGGAAACCAAAAATAGGCACAAAAAGGGAACAAATATTTCATTTTAGTACAAATATAGACATGTGACACCTCAAAATGACCGTCTTGATGAGTGCCCATTGATGCTGACATTGGCAAACACATTCTCACTGACTGGTGGGAATGACTGACTTTTGGCATGCTTGCTCAGAGTGATAGAGTTCAAATGCCCCATTGTTAACCATAGAAAAATGGCACCCTGCTTTGTCAATAGGGATTTTTTCATGGCAGCCATTTTGGATTTTGGCAAATAACTGAATTTTTCTAAGGGAAAATAGAACACAAAAATATAGAATTACTAATGAATTCCTTGCATTAACAACAATCGAAGACCACATTTCAATTCCAACCAAGTTGAAAGTTGGTAACCATGGCAACAGATTCTTTAGATGTGGTCGGCAATGTCTTCATCCCTCACAATCCATAGAGGCCATCATTTTGAGATTTCACATGCACAAATTTGTCTGTAGAGGAAATCAGTTCTGTTTTAATTTGCCCGCCATATTTCAAATCAAAATGCCCGTCATTTCCTTTAATTTGGTCACCATATGGGTAATGGCTGAGGTTTATCATGAAATAGGACCCAGATTGAGTAGAATTAAACACAAAATTACTAAAAAAAACATAGCCAAGTATTGACAACTATCATAGACCATATTTCATGTCTCTCCATGGTGAATGAAGGTAACCATGGCAACCAATTTCAATAAATGGCGTTGAAAATTCCTTCATCCATCAGAACTCCTCAAGACGATCATTTAGACATGTCACATGCCCATATACCTATGTAAAGGAAATGAATTCTGTTTCAGTGTGCCAGCCATATAGGAAACCCAAAATAGCCACAAAAAGGGAACAAATACTTCATTTTAGTACAAATATAGACATGTGACACCTCAAAATGACCGTCTTGATGAGTGCCCATTGATGCTGACATTGGCAAACACATTCCCACTGACTGGTGGGAATGACTGACTTTTGACATGCTTGCTCAGAGTGATAGAGTTCAAATGCCCCATTGTTAACCATAGAAAAATGGCACCCTGCTTTGTCAATAGGGATTTGTTCATGGCAGCCATTTTGGATTTTGGCAAATAACTGAATTTTTCCAAGGGAAAATAGAACACAAAAATGTAGAATTACTAATAAATTCCTTGCATTAACAACAATCGAAGACCACATTTCAGTTCCAACCAAGTTGAAAGTTGGTTACCATGGCAACAGATTCTTTAGATGTGGTCGGCAATGTCTTCATCCCTCACAATCCATAGAGGCCATCATTTTGAGATTTCACATGCACAAATTTGTCTGTAGAGGAAATCAGTTCTGTTTTAATTTGCCCGCCATATTTCAAATCAAAATGCCCGTCATTTCCTTTAATTTGGTCACCATATGGGTAATGGCTGAGGTTTATCATGAAATAGGACCCAGATTGAGTAGAATTAAACACAAAATTACTAAAAAAAACATAGCCAAGCATTGACAACTATCAAAGACCATATTTCTTGTCTCTCCATGGTGAATGTAGGTAACCATGGCAACCAATTTCAATAAATGGCGTTGAAAATTCCTTCATTTATCAGAACTCCTCAAGACGATCATTTAGACATGTCACATGCCCATATACCTATGTAAAGGAAATGAATTCTGTTTCAGTGTGCCAGCCATATAGGAAACCCAAAATAGCCACAAAAAGGGAACAAATACTTCATTTTAGTACAAATATAGACATGTGACACCTCAAAATGACCGTCTTGATGAGTGCCCATTGATGCTGACATTGGCAAACACATTCTCACTGACTGGTGGGAATGACTGACTTTTGGCATGCTTGCTCAGAGTGATAGAGTTCAAATGCCCCATTGTTAACCATAGAAAAATGGCACCCTGCTTTGTCAATAGGGATTTGTTCATGGCAGCCATTTTGGATTTTGGCAAATAACTGAATTTTTCTAATGGAAAATAGAACACAAAAATATAGAATTACTAATGAATTCCTTGCATTAACAACAATCGAAGACCACATTTCAATTCCAACCAAGTTGAAAGTTGGTAACCATGGCAACAGATTCTTTAGATGTGGTCGGCAATGTCTTCATCCCTCACAATCCATAGAGGCCATCATTTTGAGATTTCACATGCACAAATTTGTCTGTAGAGGAAATCAGTTCTGTTTTAATTTGCCAGCCATATTTCAAATCAAAATGCCCGTCATTTCCTTTAATTTGGTCACCATATGGGTAATGGTTGAGGTTTATCATGAAATAGGACCCAGATTGAGTAGAATTGAACACAAAATTACTTTTAAAAAAATAGCCAAGCATTGACAACTATCAAAGACCATATTTCATGTCTCTCCATGGTGAATGTAGGTACCATGGCAACCAATTTCAATAAATGGCGTTGAAAATTCCTTCATCCATCAGAACTACTCAAGACGATCATTTAGACATGTCACATGCCCATATACCTATATAAAGGAAATGAATTCTGTTTCAGTGTGCCAGCCATATAGGAAACCCAAAATAGCCACAAAAAGGGAACAAATACTTCATTTTAGTACAAATATAGACATGTGACACCTCAAAATGACCGTCTTGATGAGTGCCCATTGATGCTGACATTGGCAAACACATTCTCACTGACTGGTGGGAATGACTGACTTTTGGCATGCTTGCTCAGAGTGATAGAGTTCAAATGCCCCATTGTTAACCATAGAAAAATGGCACCCTGCTTTGTCAATAGGGATTTGTTCATGGCAGCCATTTTGGATTTTGGCAAATAACTGAATTTTTCTAAGGGAAAATAGAACACAAAAATATAGAATTACTAATGAATTCCTTGCATTAACAACAATCGAAGACCACATTTCAATTCCAACCAAGTTGAAAGTTGGTAACCATGGCAACAGATTCTTTAGATGTGGCCGGCAATGTCTTCATCCCTCACAATCCATAGAGGCCATCATTTTGAGATTTCACATGCACAAATTTGTCTGTAGAGGAAATCAGTTCTGTTTTAATTTGCCAGCCATATTTCAAATCAAAATGCCCGTCATTTCCTTTAATTTGGTCACCATATGGGTAATGGCTGAGGTTTATCATGAAATAGGACCCAGATTGAGTAGAATTAAACACAAAATTACTAAAAAAAACATAGCCAAGTATTGACAACTATCATAGACCATATTTCATGTCTCTCCATGGTGAATGTAGGTAACCATGGCAACCAATTTCAATAAATGGCGTTGAAAATTCCTTCATCCATCAGAACTACTCAAGACGATCATTTAGACATGTCACATGCCCATATACCTATATAAAGGAAATGAATTCTGTTTCAGTGTGCCAGCCATATAGGAAACCCAAAATAGCCACAAAAAGGGAACAAATACTTCACTTTAGTACAAATATAGACATGTGACACCTCAAAATGACCGTCTTGATGAGTGCCCATTGATGCTGACATTGGCAAACACATTCTCACTGACTAGTGGGAATGACTGACTTTTGGCATGCTTGCTCAGAGTGATAGAGTTCAAATGCCCCATTGTTAACCATAGAAAAATGGCACCCTGCTTTGTCAATAGGGATTTGTTCATGGCAGCCATTTTGGATTTTGGCAAATAACTGAATTTTTCTAAGGGAAAATAGAACACAAAAATATAGAATTACTAATGTGCTCAGAGTGATAGAGTTCAAATGCCCCATTGTTAACCATAGAAAAATGGCACCCTGCTTTGTCAATAGGGATTTGTTCATGGCAGCCATTTTGGATTTTGGCAAATAACTGAATTTTTCTAAGGGAAAATAGAACACAAAAATATAGAATTACTAATGAATTCCTTGCATTAACAACAATCGAAGACCACATTTCAATTCCAACCAAGTTGAAAGTTGGTAACCATGGCAACAGATTCTTTAGATGTGGCCGGCAATGTCTTCATCCCTCACAATCCATAGAGGCCATCATTTTGAGATTTCACATGCACAAATTTGTCTGTAGAGGAAATCAGTTCTGTTTTAATTTGCCAGCCATATTTCAAATCAAAATGCCCGTCATTTCCTTTAATTTGGTCACCATATGGGTAATGGCTGAGGTTTATCATGAAATAGGACCCAGATTGAGTAGAATTAAACACAAAATTACTAAAAAAAACATAGCCAAGTATTGACAACTATCATAGACCATATTTCATGTCTCTCCATGGTGAATGTAGGTAACCATGGCAACCAATTTCAATAAATGGCGTTGAAAATTCCTTCATCCATCAGAACTACTCAAGACGATCATTTAGACATGTCACATGCCCATATACCTATATAAAGGAAATGAATTCTGTTTCAGTGTGCCAGCCATATAGGAAACCCAAAATAGCCACAAAAAGGGAACAAATACTTCATTTTAGTACAAATATAGACATGTGACACCTCAAAATGACCGTCTTGATGAGTGCCCATTGATGCTGACATTGGCAAACACATTCTCACTGACTAGTGGGAATGACTGACTTTTGGCATGCTTGCTCAGAGTGATAGAGTTCAAATGCCCCATTGTTAACCATAGAAAAATGGCACCCTGCTTTGTCAATAGGGATTTGTTCATGGCAGCCATTTTGGATTTTGGCAAATAACTGAATTTTTCTAAGGGAAAATAGAACACAAAAATATAGAATTACTAATGAATTCCTTGCATTAACAACAATCGAAGACCACATTTCAATTCCAACCAAGTTGAAAGTTGGTAACCATGGCAACAGATTCTTTAGATGTGGTCGGCAATGTCTTCATCCCTCACAATCCATAGAGGCCATCATTTTGAGATTTCACATGCACAAATTTGTCTGTAGAGGAAATCAGTTCTGTTTTAATTTGCCAGCCATATTTCAAATCAAAATGCCCGTCATTTCCTTTAATTTGGTCACCATATGGGTAATGGCTGAGGTTTATCATGAAATAGGACCCAGATTGAGTAGAATTAAACACAAAATTACTAAAAAAAACATAGCCAAGTATTGACAATTATCATAGACCATATTTTATGTCTCTCCATGGTGAATGTAGGTAACCATGGCAACCAATTTCAATAAATGGCGTTGAAAATTCCTTCATCCATCAGAACTACTCAAGACGATCATTTAGACATGTCACATGCCCATATACCTATGTAAAGGAAATGAATTCTGTTTCAGTGTGCCAGCCATATAGGAAACCCAAAATAGCCACAAAAAGGGAACAAATACTTCATTTTAGTACAAATATAGACATGTGACACCTCAAAATGACCGTCTTGATGAGTGCCCATTGATGCTGACATTGGCAAACACATTCTCACTGACTGGTGGGAATGACTGACTTTTGGCATGCTTGCTCAGAGTGATAGAGTTCAAATGCCCCATTGTTAACCATAGAAAAATGGCACCCTGCTTTGTCAATAGGGATTTGTTCATGGCAGCCATTTTGGATTTTGGCAAATAACTGAATTTTTCTAAGGGAAAATAGAACACAAAAATATAGAATTACTAATGAATTCCTTGCATTAACAACAATCGAAGACCACATTTCAATTCCAACCAAGTTGAAAGTTGGTAACCATGGCAACAGATTCTTTAGATGTGGTCGGCAATGTCTTCATCCCTCACAATCCATAGAGGCCATCATTTTGAGATTTCACATGCACAAATTTGTCTGTAGAGGAAATCAGTTCTGTTTTAATTTGCCAGCCATATTTCAAATCAAAATGCCCGTCATTTCCTTTAATTTGGTCACCATATGGGTAATGGCTGAGGTTTATCATGAAATAGGACCCAGATTGAGTAGAATTGAACACAAAATTACTTTTAAAAAAATAGCCAAGCATTAACAACTATCAAAGACCATATTTCATGTCTCTCCATGGTGAATGTAGGTACCATGCCAACCAATTTCAATAAATGGCGTTGAAAATTCCTTCATCCATCAGAACTACTCAAGACGATCATTTAGACATGTCACATGCCCATATACCTATGTAAAGGAAATGAATTCTGTTTCAGTGTGCCAGCCATATAGGAAACCCAAAATAGCCACAAAAAGGGAACAAATACTTCATTTTAGTACAAATATAGACATGTGACACCTCAAAATGACCGTCTTGATGAGTGCCCATTGATGCTGACATTGGCAAACACATTCTCACTGACTGGTGGGAATGACTGACTTTTGGCATGCTTGCTCAGAGTGATAGAGTTCAAATGCCCCATTGTTAACCATAGAAAAATGGCACCCTGCTTTGTCAATAGGGATTTTTTCATGGCAGCCATTTTGGATTTTGGCAAATAACTGAATTTTTCAAAGGGAAAATAGAACACAAAAATAAAGAATTCCTAATGAATTCCTTGCATTAACAACAATCGAAGACCACATTTCAATTCCAACCAAGTTGAAAGTTGGTTACCATGGCAACAGATTCTTTAGATGTGGTCGGCAATGTCTTCATCCCTCACAATCCATAGAGGCCATCATTCTGAGATTTCACATGCACAAATTTGTCTGTAGAGGAAATCAGTTCTGTTTTAATTTGCCCGCCATATTTCAAATCAAAATGGCCGTCATTCCTTTAATTTGGTCACCATATGGGTAATGGCTGAGGTTTATCATTAAATAGGACCCAGATTAAGTAGAATTGAACACAAAATTACTAAAAAAAACATAGCCAAGTATTGACAACTATCAAAGACCATATTTCATGTCTCTCCATGGTGAATGTAGGTAACCATGGCAACCAATTTCAATAAATGGCGTTGAAAATTCCTTCATCCATCAGAACTCCTCAAGACGATCATTTAGACATGTCACATGCCCATATACCTATGTAAAGGAAATGAATTCTGTTTCAGTGTGCCAGCCATATAGGAAACCCAAAATAGCCACAAAAAGGGAACAAATACTTCATTTTAGTACAAATATAGACATGTGACACCTCAAAATGACCGTCTTGATGAGTGCCCATTGATGCTGACATTGGCAAACACATTCTCACTGACTGGTGGGAATGACTGACTTTTGGCATGCTTGCTCGGAGTGATAGAGTTCAAATGCCCCATTGTTAACCATAGAAAAATGGCACCCTGCTTTGTCAATAGGGATTTTTTCATGGCAGCCATTTTGGATTTTGGCAAATAACTGAATTTTTCAAAGGGAAAATAGAACACAAAAATATAGAATTCCTAATGAATTCCTTGCATTAACAACAATCGAAGACCACATTTCAATTCCAACCAAGTTGAAAGTTGGTTACCATGGCAACAGATTCTTTAGATGTGGTCGGCAATGTCTTCATCCCTCACAATCCATAGAGGCCATCATTTTGAGATTTCACATGCACAAATTTGTCTGTAGAGGAAATCAGTTCTGTTTTAATTTGCCCGCCATATTTCAAATCAAAATGGCCGTCATTTCCTTTAATTTGGTCACCATATGGGTAATGGCTGAGGTTTATCATGAAATAGGACCCAGATTGAGTAGAATTAAACACAAAATTACTAAAAAAAAACATAGCCAAGCATTGACAACTATCAAAGACCATATTTCATGTCTCTCCATGGTGAATGTAGGTAACCATGGCAACCAATTTCAATAAATGGCGTTGAAAATTCCTTCATCCATCAGAACTCCTCAAGACGATCATTTAGACATGTCACATGCCCATATACCTATGTAAAGGAAATGAATTCTGTTTCAGTGTGCCAGCCATATAGGAAACCCAAAATAGCCACAAAAAGGGAACAAATACTTCATTTTAGTATAAATATAGACATGTGACACCTCAAAATGACCGTCTTGATGAGTGCCCATTGATGCTGACATTGGCAAACACATTCTCACTGACTGGTGGGAATGACTGACTTTTGGCATGCTTGCTCAGAGTGATAGAGTTCAAATGCCCCATTGTTAACCATAGAAAAATGGCACCCTGCTTTGTCAATAGGGATTTGTTCATGGCAGCCATTTTGGATTTTGGCAAATAACTGAATTTTTCTAAGGGAAAATAGAACACAAAAATATAGAATTACTAATGAATTCCTTGCATTAACAACAATCGAAGACCACATTTCAATTCCAACCAAGTTGAAAGTTGGTAACCATGGCAACAGATTCTTTAGATGTGGTCGGCAATGTCTTCATCCCTCACAATCCATAGAGGCCATCATTTTGAGATTTCACATGCACAAATTTGTCTGTAGAGGAAATCAGTTCTGTTTTAATTTGCCAGCCATATTTCAAATCAAAATGCCCGTCATTTCCTTTAATTTGGTCACCATATGGGTAATGGCTGAGGTTTATCATGAAATAGGACCCAGATTGAGTAGAATTAAACACAAAATTACTAAAAAAAAACAAAGCCAAGTATTGACAACTATCATAGACCATATTTCATGTCTCTCCATGGTGAATGTAGGTAACCATGGCAACCAATTTCAATAAATGGCGTTGAAAATTCCTTCATCCATCAGAACTCCTCAAGACGATCATTTAGACATGTCACATGCCCATATACCTATGTAAAGGAAATGAATTCTGTTTCAGTGTGCCAGCCATATAGGAAACCCAAAATAGCCACAAAAAGGGAACAAATACTTCATTTTAGTACAAATATAGACATGTGACACCTCAAAATGACCGTCTTGATGAGTGCCCATTGATGCTGACATTGGCAAACACATTCTCACTGACTGGTGGGAATGACTGACTTTTGGCATGCTTGCTCAGAGTGATAGAGTTCAAATGCCCCATTGTTAACCATAGAAAAATGGCACCCTGCTTTGTCAATAGGGATTTGTTCATGGCAGCCATTTTGGATTTTGGCAAATAACTGAATTTTTCTAAGGGAAAATAGAACACAAAAATAAAGAATTACTAATGAATTCCTTGCATTAACAACAATCGAAGACCACATTTCAATTCCAACCAAGTTGAAAGTTGGTAACCATGGCAACAGATTCTTTAGATGTGGTCGGCAATGTCTTCATCCCTCACAATCCATAGAGGCCATCATTTTGAGATTTCACATGCACAAATTTGTCTGTAGAGGAAATCAGTTCTGTTTTAATTTGCCAGCCATATTTCAAATCAAAATGCCCGTCATTTCCTTTAATTTGGTCACCATATGGGTAATGGCTGAGGTTTATCATGAAATAGGACCCAGATTGAGTAGAATTGAACACAAAATTACTTTTAAAAAAATAGCCAAGCATTGACAACTATCAAAGACCATATTTCATGTCTCTCCATGGTGAATGTAGGTACCATGGCAACCAATTTCAATAAATGGCGTTGAAAATTCCTTCATCCATCAGAACTACTCAAGACGATCATTTAGACATGTCACATGCCCATATACCTATGTAAAGGAAATGGATTCTGTTTCAGTGTGCCAGCCATATAGGAAACCCAAAATAGCCACAAAAAGGGAACAAATACTTCATTTTAGTACAAATATAGACATGTGACACCTCAAAATGACCGTCTTGATGAGTGCCCATTGATGCTGACATTGGCAAACACATTCTCACTGACTGGTGGGAATGACTGACTTTTGGCATGCTTGCTCAGAGTGATAGAGTTCAAATGCCCCATTGTTAACCATAGAAAAATGGCACCCTGCTTTGTCAATAGGGATTTGTTCATGGCAGCCATTTTGGAATTTGGCAAATAACTGAATTTTTCTAAGGGAAAATAGAACACAAAAATATAGAATTACTAATGAATTCCTTGCATTAACAACAATCGAAGACCACATTTCAATTCCAACCAAGTTGAAAGTTGGTAACCATGGCAACAGATTCTTTAGATGTGGTCGGCAATGTCTTCATCCCTCACAATCCATAGAGGCCATCATTTTGAGATTTCACATGCACAAATTTGTCTGTAGAGGAAATCAGTTCTGTTTTAATTTGCCAGCCATATTTCAAATCAAAATGCCCGTCATTTCCTTTAATTTGGTCACCATATGGGTAATGGCTGAGGTTTATCATGAAATAGGACCCAGATTGAGTAGAATTGAACACAAAATTACTTTTAAAAAAATAGCCAAGCATTGACAACTATCAAAGACCATATTTCATGTCTCTCCATGGTGAATGTAGGTACCATGGCAACCAATTTCAATAAATGGCGTTGAAAATTCCTTCATCCATCAGAACTACTCAAGACGATCATTTAGACATGTCACATGCCCATATACCTATGTAAAGGAAATGAATTCTGTTTCAGTGTGCCAGCCATATAGGAAACCCAAAATAGCCACAAAAAGGGAACAAATACTTCATTTTAGTACAAATATAGACATGTGACACCTCAAAATGACCGTCTTGATGAGTGCCCATTGATGCTGACATTGGCAAACACATTCTCACTGACTGGTGGGAATGACTGACTTTTGGCATGCTTGCTCAGAGTGATAGAGTTCAAATGCCCCATTGTTAACCATAGAAAAATGGCACCCTGCTTTGTCAATAGGGATTTGTTCATGGCAGCCATTTTGGTTTTTGGCAAATAACTGAATTTTTCAAAGGGAAAATAGAACACAAAAATGTAGAATTACTAATGAATTCCTTGCATTAACAACAATCGAAGACCACATTTCAATTCCAACCAAGTTGAAAGTTGGTTACCATGGCATAAGATTCTTTAGATGTGGTCGGCAATGTCTTCATCCCTCACAATCCATAGAGGCCATCATTTTGGGATTTCACATGCACAAATTTGTCTGTAGAGGAAATCAGTTCTGTTTTAATTTGCCCGCCATATTTCAAATCAAAATGGTGGTCATTTCCTTTAATTTGGTCACCATATGGGTAATGGCTGAGGTTTATCATGAAATAGGACCCAGATTGAGTAGAAATGGACACAAAATTACTAAAAAAAACATAGCCAAGCATTGACAACTATCAAAGACCATATTTCATGTCTCTCCATGGTGAATGTAGGTAACAATGGCAACCAATTTCAATAAATGGCGTTGAAAATTCCTTCATCCATCAGAACACCTCAAGACGATCATTTAGACATGTCACATGCCCATATACCTATGTAAAGGAAATGAATTCTGTTTCAGTGTGCCAGCCATATAGGAAACCCAAAATAGCCACAAAAAGGGAACAAATACTTCATTTTAGTACAAATATAGACATGTGACACCTCAAAATGACCGTCTTGATGAGTGCCCATTGATGCTGACATTGGCAAACACATTCTCACTGACTGGTGGGAATGACTGACTTTTGGCATGCTTGCTCGGAGTGATAGAGTTCAAATGCCCCATTGTTAACCATAGAAAAATGGCACCCTGCTTTGTCAATAGGGATTTTTTCATGGCAGCCATTTTGGATTTTGGCAAATAACTGAATTTTTCTAAGGGAAAATAGAACACAAAAATATAGAATTACTAATGAATTCCTTGCATTAACAACAATCCAAGACCACATTTCAATTCCAACCAAGTTGAAAGTTGGTAACCATGGCAACAGATTCTTTAGATGTGGTCGGCAATGTCTTCATCCCTCACAATCCATAGAGGCCATCATTCTGAGATTTCACATGCACAAATTTGTCTGTAGAGGAAATCAGTTCTGTTTTAATTTGCCCGCCATATTTCAAATCAAAATGGCCGTCATTTCCTTTAATTTGGTCACCATATGGGTAATGGCTGAGGTTTATCATGAAATAGGACCCAGATTGAGTAGAAATGGACACAAAATTACTAAAAAAAACATAGCCAAGCATTGACAACTATCAAAGACCATATTTCATGTCTCTCCATGGTGAATGTAGGTAACAATGGCAACCAATTTCAATAAATGGCGTTGAAAATTCCTTCATCCATCAGAACACCTCAAGACGATCATTTAGACATGTCACATGCCCATATACCTATGTAAAGGAAATGAATTCTGTTTCAGTGTGCCAGCCATATAGGAAACCCAAAATAGCCACAAAAAGGGAACAAATACTTCATTTTAGTACAAATATAGACATGTGACACCTCAAAATGACCGTCTTGATGAGTGCCCATTGATGCTGACATTGGCAAACACATTCTCACTGACTGGTGGGAATGACTGACTTTTGGCATGCTTGCTCGGAGTGATAGAGTTCAAATGCCCCATTGTTAACCATAGAAAAATGGCACCCTGCTTTGTCAATAGGGATTTTTTCATGGCAGCCATTTTGGATTTTGGCAAATAACTGAATTTTTCAAAGGGAAAATAGAACACAAAAATATAGAATTCCTAATGAATTCCTTGCATTAACAACAATCGAAGACCACATTTCAATTCCAACCAAGTTGAAAGTTGGTTACCATGGCAACAGATTCTTTAGATGTGGTCGGCAATGTCTTCATCCCTCACAATCCATAGAGGCCATCATTCTGAGATTTCACATGCACAAATTTGTCTGTAGAGGAAATCAGTTCTGTTTTAATTTGCCCGCCATATTTCAAATCAAAATGGCCGTCATTCCTTTAATTTGGTCACCATATGGGTAATGGCTGAGGTTTATCATGAAATAGGACCCAGATTAAGTAGAATTGAACACAAAATTACTAAAAAAAACATAGCCAAGTATTGACAACTATCAAAGACCATATTTCATGTCTCTCCATGGTGAATGTAGGTAACCATGGCAACCAATTTCAATAAATGGCGTTGAAAATTCCTTCATCCATCAGAACTCCTCAAGACGATCATTTAGACATGTCACATGCCCATATACCTATGTAAAGGAAATGAATTCTGTTTCAGTGTGCCAGCCATATAGGAAACCCAAAATAGCCACAAAAAGGGAACAAATACTTCATTTTAGTACAAATATAGACATGTGACACCTCAAAATGACCGTCTTGATGAGTGCCCATTGATGCTGACATTGGCAAACACATTCTCACTGACTGGTGGGAATGACTGACTTTTGGCATGCTTGCTCAGAGTGATAGAGTTCAAATGCCCCATTGTTAACCATAGAAAAATGGCACCCTGCTTTGTCAATAGGGATTTGTTCATGGCAGCCATTTTGGATTTTGGCAAATAACTGAATTTTTCAAAGGGAAAATAGAACACAAAAATATAGAATTACTAATGAATTCCTTGCATTAACAACAATCGAAGACCACATTTCAATTCCAACCAAGTTGAAAGTTGGTAACCATGGCAACAGATTCTTTAGATGTGGTGGGCAATGTCTTCATCCCTCACAATCCATAGAGGCCATCATTTTGAGATTTCACATGCACAAATTTGTCTGTAGAGGAAATCAGTTCTGTTTTAATTTGCCAGCCATATTTCAAATCAAAATGCCCGTCATTTCCTTTAATTTGGTCACCATATGGGTAATGGCTGAGGTTTATCATGAAATAGGACCCAGATTGAGTAGAATTAAACACAAAATTACTAAAAAAAACATAGCCAAGTATTGACAATTATCATAGACCATATCTTATGTCTCTCCATGGTGAATGTAGGTAACCATGGCAACCAATTTCAATAAATGGCGTTGAAAATTCCTTCATCCATCAGAACTCCTCAAGACGATCATTTAGACATGTCACATGCCCATATACCTATGTAAAGGAAATGAATTCTGTTTCAGTGTGCCAGCCATATAGGAAACCCAAAATAGCCACAAAAAGGGAACAAATACTTCATTTTAGTACAAATATAGACATGTGACACCTCAAAATGACCGTCTTGATGAGTGCCCATTGATGCTGACATTGGCAAACACATTCTCACTGACTGGTGGGAATGACTGACTTTTGGCATGCTTGCTCAGAGTGATAGAGTTCAAATGCCCCATTGTTAACCATAGAAAAATGGCACCCTGCTTTGTCAATAGGGATTTGTTCATGGCAGCCATTTTGGATTTTGGCAAATAACTGAATTTTTCTAAGGGAAAATAGAACACAAAAATAAAGAATTACTAATGAATTCCTTGCATTAACAACAATCGAAGACCACATTTCAATTCCAACCAAGTTGAAAGTTGGTAACCATGGCAACAGATTCTTTAGATGTGGTCGGCAATGTCTTCATCCCTCACAATCCATAGAGGCCATCATTTTGAGATTTCACATGCACAAATTTGTCTGTAGAGGAAATCAGTTCTGTTTTAATTTGCCAGCCATATTTCAAATCAAAATGCCCGTCATTTCCTTTAATTTGGTCACCATATGGGTAATGGCTGAGGTTTATCATGAAATAGGACCCAGATTGAGTAGAATTGAACACAAAATTACTTTAAAAAAAATAGCCAAGCATTGACAACTATCAAAGACCATATTTCATGTCTCTCCATGGTGAATGTAGGTACCATGGCAACCAATTTCAATAAATGGCGTTGAAAATTCCTTCATCCATCAGAACTACTCAAGACGATCATTTAGACATGTCACATGCCCATATACCTATGTAAAGGAAATGAATTCTGTTTCAGTGTGCCAGCCATATAGGAAACCCAAAATAGCCACATAAAGGGAACAAATACTTCATTTTAGTACAAATATAGACATGTGACACCTCAAAATGACCGTCTTGATGAGTGCCCATTGATGCTGACATTGGCAAACACATTCTCACTGACTGGTGGGAATGACTGACTTTTGGCATGCTTGCTCAGAGTGATAGAGTTCAAATGCCCCATTGTTAACCATAGAAAAATGGCACCCTGCTTTGTCAATAGGGATTTGTTCATGGCAGCCATTTTGGATTTTGGCAAATAACTGAATTTTTCAAAGGGAAAATAGAACACAAAAATGTAGAATTACTAATGAATTCCTTGCATTAACAACAATCGAAGACCACATTTCAATTCCAACCAAGTTGAAAGTTGGTTACCATGGCATAAGATTCTTTAGATGTGGTCGGCAATGTCTTCATCCCTCACAATCCATAGAGGCCATCATTTTGGGATTTCACATGCACAAATTTGTCTGTAGAGGAAATCAGTTCTCTTTTAATTTGCCCGCCATATTTCAAATCAAAATGGCGGTAATTTCCTTTAATTTGGTCACCATATGGGTAATGGCTGAGGTTTATCATGAAATAGGACCCAGATTGAGTAGAAATGGACACAAAATTACTAAAAAAAACATAGCCAAGCATTGACAACTATCAAAGACCATATTTCATGTCTCTCCATGGTGAATGTAGGTAACAATGGCAACCAATTTCAATAAATGGCGTTGAAAATTCCTTCATCCATCAGAACACCTCAAGACGATCATTTAGACATGTCACATGCCCATATACCTATGTAAAGGAAATGAATTCTGTTTCAGTGTGCCAGCCATATAGGAAACCCAAAATAGCCACAAAAAGGGAACAAATACTTCATTTTAGTACAAATATAGACATGTGACACCTCAAAATGACCGTCTTGATGAGTGCCCATTGATGCTGACATTGGCAAACACATTCTCACTGACTGGTGGGAATGACTGACTTTTGGCATGCTTGCTCAGAGTGATAGAGTTCAAATGCCCCATTGTTAACCATAGAAAAATGGCACCCTGCTTTGTCAATAGGGATTTGTTCATGGCAGCCATTTTGGAATTTGGCAAATAACTGAATTTTTCTAAGGGAAAATAGAACACAAAAATATAGAATTACTAATGAATTCCTTGCATTAACAACAATCGAAGACCACATTTCAATTCCAACCAAGTTGAAAGTTGGTAACCATGGCAACAGATTCTTTAGATGTGGTCGGCAATGTCTTCATCCCTCACAATCCATAGAGGCCATCATTTTGAGATTTCACATGCACAAATTTGTCTGTAGAGGAAATCAGTTCTGTTTTAATTTGCCAGCCATATTTCAAATCAAAATGCCCGTCATTTCCTTTAATTTGGTCACCATATGGGTAATGGCTGAGGTTTATCATGAAATAGGACCCAGATTGAGTAGAATTGAACACAAAATTACTTTTAAAAAAATAGCCAAGCATTGACAACTATCAAAGACCATATTTCATGTCTCTCCATGGTGAATGTAGGTACCATGGCAACCAATTTCAATAAATGGCGTTGAAAATTCCTTCATCCATCAGAACTACTCAAGACGATCATTTAGACATGTCACATGCCCATATACCTATGTAAAGGAAATGAATTCTGTTTCAGTGTGCCAGCCATATAGGAAACCCAAAATAGCCACAAAAAGGGAACAAATACTTCATTTTAGTACAAATATAGACATGTGACACCTCAAAATGACCGTCTTGATGAGTGCCCATTGATGCTGACATTGGCAAACACATTCTCACTGACTGGTGGGAATGACTGACTTTTGGCATGCTTGCTCAGAGTGATAGAGTTCAAATGCCCCATTGTTAACCATAGAAAAATGGCACCCTGCTTTGTCAATAGGGATTTGTTCATGGCAGCCATTTTGGATTTTGGCAAATAACTGAATTTTTCAAAGGGAAAATAGAACACAAAAATGTAGAATTACTAATGAATTCCTTGCATTAACAACAATCGAAGACCACATTTCAATTCCAACCAAGTTGAAAGTTGGTTACCATGGCATAAGATTCTTTAGATGTGGTCGGCAATGTCTTCATCCCTCACAATCCATAGAGGCCATCATTTTGGGATTTCACATGCACAAATTTGTCTGTAGAGGAAATCAGTTCTGTTTTAATTTGCCCGCCATATTTCAAATCAAAATGGCGGTCATTTCCTTTAATTTGGTCACCATATGGGTAATGGCTGAGGTTTATCATGAAATAGGACCCAGATTGAGTAGAAATGGACACAAAATTACTAAAAAAAACATAGCCAAGCATTGACAACTATCAAAGACCATATTTCATGTCTCTCCATGGTGAATGTAGGTAACAATGGCAACCAATTTCAATAAATGGCGTTGAAAATTCCTTCATCCATCAGAACACCTCAAGACGATCATTTAGACATGTCACATGCCCATATACCTATGTAAAGGAAATGAATTCTGTTTCAGTGTGCCAGCCATATAGGAAACCCAAAATAGCCACAAAAAGGGAACAAATACTTCATTTTAGTACAAATATAGACATGTGACACCTCAAAATGACCGTCTTGATGAGTGCCCATTGATGCTGACATTGGCAAACACATTCTCACTGACTGGTGGGAATGACTGACTTTTGGCATGCTTGCTCAGAGTGATAGAGTTCAAATGCCCCATTGTTAACCATAGAAAAATGGCACCCTGCTTTGTCAATAGGGATTTGTTCATGGCAGCCATTTTGGATTTTGGCAAATAACTGAATTTTTCTAAGGGAAAATAGAACACAAAAATAAAGAATTACTAATGAATTCCTTGCATTAACAACAATCCAAGACCACATTTCAATTCCAACCAAGTTGAAAGTTGGTAACCATGGCAACAGATTCTTTAGATGTGGTCGGCAATGTCTTCATCCCTCACAATCCATAGAGGCCATCATTTTGAGATTTCACATGCACAAATTTGTCTGTAGAGGAAATCAGTTCTGTTTTAATTTGCCAGCCATATTTCAAATCAAAATGCCCGTCATTTCCTTTAATTTGGTCACCATATGGGTAATGGCTGAGGTTTATCATGAAATAGGACCCAGATTGAGTAGAAATGGACACAAAATTACTAAAAAAAACATAGCCAAGCATTGACAACTATCAAAGACCATATTTCATGTCTCTCCATGGTGAATGTAGGTAACAATGGCAACCAATTTCAATAAATGGCGTTGAAAATTCCTTCATCCATCAGAACACCTCAAGACGATCATTTAGACATGTCACATGCCCATATACCTATGTAAAGGAAATGAATTCTGTTTCAGTGTGCCAGCCATATAGGAAACCCAAAATAGCCACAAAAAGGGAACAAATACTTCATTTTAGTACAAATATAGACATGTGACACCTCAAAATGACCGTCTTGATGAGTGCCCATTGATGCTGACATTGGCAAACACATTCTCACTGACTGGTGGGAATGACTGACTTTTGGCATGCTTGCTCGGAGTGATAGAGTTCAAATGCCCCATTGTTAACCATAGAAAAATGGCACCCTGCTTTGTCAATAGGGATTTTTTCATGGCAGCCATTTTGGATTTTGGCAAATAACTGAATTTTTCAAAGGGAAAATAGAACACAAAAATATAGAATTCCTAATGAATTCCTTGCATTAACAACAATCGAAGACCACATTTCAATTCCAACCAAGTTGAAAGTTGGTTACCATGGCAACAGATTCTTTAGATGTGGTCGGCAATGTCTTCATCCCTCACAATCCATAGAGGCCATCATTCTGAGATTTCACATGCACAAATTTGTCTGTAGAGGAAATCAGTTCTGTTTTAATTTGCCCGCCATATTTCAAATCAAAATGGCGGTCATTTCCTTTAATTTGGTCACCATATGGGTAATGGCTGAGGTTTATCATGAAATAGGACCCAGATTGAGTAGAAATGGACACAAAATTACTAAAAAAAACATAGCCAAGCATTGACAACTATCAAAGACCATATTTCATGTCTCTCCATGGTGAATGTAGGTAACAATGGCAACCAATTTCAATAAATGGCGTTGAAAATTCCTTCATCCATCAGAACACCTCAAGACGATCATTTAGACATGTCACATGCCCATATACCTATGTAAAGGAAATGAATTCTGTTTCAGTGTGCCAGCCATATAGGAAACCCAAAATAGCCACAAAAAGGGAACAAATACTTCATTTTAGTACAAATATAGACATGTGACACCTCAAAATGACCGTCTTGATGAGTGCCCATTGATGCTGACATTGGCAAACACATTCTCACTGACTGGTGGGAATGACTGACTTTTGGCATGCTTGCTCGGAGTGATAGAGTTCAAATGCCCCATTGTTAACCATAGAAAAATGGCACCCTGCTTTGTCAATAGGGATTTTTTCATGGCAGCCATTTTGGATTTTGGCAAATAACTGAATTTTTCAAAGGGAAAATAGAACACAAAAATATAGAATTCCTAATGAATTCCTTGCATTAACAACAATCGAAGACCACATTTCAATTCCAACCAAGTTGAAAGTTGGTTACCATGGCAACAGATTCTTTAGATGTGGTCGGCAATGTCTTCATCCCTCACAATCCATAGAGGCCATCATTCTGAGATTTCACATGCACAAATTTGTCTGTAGAGGAAATCAGTTCTGTTTTAATTTGCCCGCCATATTTCAAATCAAAATGGCCGTCATTCCTTTAATTTGGTCACCATATGGGTAATGGCTGAGGTTTATCATGAAATAGGACCCAGATTAAGTAGAATTGAACACAAAATTACTAAAAAAAAAATAGCCAAGTATTGACAACTATCAAAGACCATATTTCATGTCTCTCCATGGTGAATGTAGGTAACCATGGCAACCAATTTCAATAAATGGCGTTGAAAATTCCTTCATCCATCAGAACTCCTCAAGACGATCATTTAGACATGTCACATGCCCATATACCTATGTAAAGGAAATGAATTCTGTTTCAGTGTGCCAGCCATATAGGAAACCAAAAATAGGCACAAAAAGGGAACAAATATTTCATTTTAGTACAAATATAGTCATGTGACACCTCAAAATGACCGTCTTGATGAGTGCCCATTGATGCTGACATTGGCAAACACATTCTCACTGACTGGTGGGAATGACTGACTTTTGGCATGCTTGCTCAGAGTGATAGAGTTCAAATGCCCCATTGTTAACCATAGAAAAATGGCACCCTGCTTTGTCAATAGGGATTTTTTCATGGCAGCCATTTTGGATTTTGGCAAATAACTGAATTTTTCCAAGGGAAAATATACCAAAAAAATGTAGAATTACTAATAAATTCCTTGCATTAACAACAATCGAAGACCACATTTCAATTCCAACCAAGTTGAAAGTTGGTTACCATGGCATAAGATTCTTTAGATGTGGTCGGCAATGTCTTCATCCCTCACAATCCATAGAGGCCATCATTTTGAGATTTCACATGCACAAATTTGTCTGTAGAGGAAATCAGTTCTGTTTTAATTTGCCCGCCATATTTCAAATCAAAATGCCCGTCATTTCCTTTAATTTGGTCACCATATGGGTAATGGCTGAGGTTTATCATGAAATAGGACCCAGATTGAGTAGAAATGGATACAAAATTACTAAAAAAAACATAGCCAAGCATTGACAACTATCAAAGACCATATTTCATGTCTCTCCATGGTGAATGTAGGTAACCATGGCAACCAATTTCAATAAATGGCGTTGAAAATTCCTTCATCCATCAGAACTACTCAAGACGATCATTTAGACATGTCACATGCCCATATACCTATGTAAAGGAAATGAATTCTGTTTCAGTGTGCCAGCCATATAGGAAACCCAAAATAGCCACAAAAAGGGAACAAATACTTCATTTTAGTACAAATATAGACATGTGACACCTCAAAATGACCGTCTTGATGAGTGCCCATTGATGCTGACATTGGCAAACACATTCTCACTGACTGGTTGGAATGACTGACTTTTGGCATGCTTGCTCAGAGTGATAGAGTTCAAATGCCCCATTGTTAACCATAGAAAAATGGCACCCTGCTTTGTCAATAGGGATTTGTTCATGGCAGCCATTTTGGATTTTGGCAAATAACTGAATTTTTCTAAGGGAAAATAGAACACAAAAATATAGAATTACTAATGAATTCCTTGCATTAACAACAATCGAAGACCACATTTCAATTCCAACCAAGTTGAAAGTTGGTAACCATGGCAACAGATTCTTTAGATGTGGTCGGCAATGTCTTCATCCCTCACAATCCATAGAGGCCATCATTTTGAGATTTCACATGCACAAATTTGTCTGTAGAGGAAATCAGTTCTGTTTTAATTTGCCAGCCATATTTCAAATCAAAATGCCCGTCATTTCCTTTAATTTGGTCACCATATGGGTAATGGCTGAGGTTTATCATGAAATAGGACCCAGATTGAGTAGAATTAAACACAAAATTACTAAAAAAAAACAAAGCCAAGTATTGACAACTATCATAGACCATATTTCATGTCTCTCCATGGTGAATGTAGGTAACCATGGGAACCAATTTCAATAAATGGCGTTGAAAATTCCTTCATCCATCAGAACTCCTCAAGACGATCATTTAGACATGTCACATGCCCATATACCTATGTAAAGGAAATGAATTCTGTTTCAGTGTGCCAGCCATATAGGAAACCCAAAATAGCCACAAAAAGGGAACAAATACTTCATTTTAGTACAAATATAGACATGTGACACCTCAAAATGACCGTCTTGATGAGTGCCCATTGATGCTGACATTGGCAAACACATTCTCACTGACTGGTGGGAATGACTGACTTTTGGCATGCTTGCTCAGAGTGATAGAGTTCAAATGCCCCATTGTTAACCATAGAAAAATGGCACCCTGCTTTGTCAATAGGGATTTGTTCATGGCAGCCATTTTGGATTTTGGCAAATAACTGAATTTTTCTAAGGGAAAATAGAACACAAAAATAAAGAATTACTAATGAATTCCTTGCATTAACAACAATCCAAGACCACATTTCAATTCCAACCAAGTTGAAAGTTGGTAACCATGGCAACAGATTCTTTAGATGTGGTCGGCAATGTCTTCATCCCTCACAATCCATAGAAGCCATCATTTTGAGATTTCACATGCACAAATTTGTCTGTAGAGGAAATCAGTTCTGTTTTAATTTGCCAGCCATATTTCAAATCAAAATGCCCGTCATTTCCTTTAATTTGGTCACCATATGGGTAATGGCTGAGGTTTATCATGAAATAGGACCCAGATTGAGTAGAATTGAACACAAAATTACTTTTAAAAAAATAGCCAAGCATTGACAACTATCAAAGACCATATTTCATGTCTCTCCATGGTGAATGTAGGTACCATGGCAACCAATTTCAATAAATGGCGTTGAAAATTCCTTCATCCATCAGAACTACTCAAGACGATCATTTAGACATGTCACATGCCCATATACCTATGTAAAGGAAATGGATTCTGTTTCAGTGTGCCAGCCATATAGGAAACCCAAAATAGCCACAAAAAGGGAACAAATACTTCATTTTAGTACAAATATAGACATGTGACACCTCAAAATGACCGTCTTGATGAGTGCCCATTGATGCTGACATTGGCAAACACATTCTCACTGACTGGTGGGAATGACTGACTTTTGGCATGCTTGCTCAGAGTGATAGAGTTCAAATGCCCCATTGTTAACCATAGAAAAATGGCACCCTGCTTTGTCAATAGGGATTTGTTCATGGCAGCCATTTTGGATTTTGGCAAATAACTGAATTTTTCTAAGGGAAAATAGAACACAAAAATATAGAATTACTAATGAATTCCTTGCATTAACAACAATCGAAGACCACATTTCAATTCCAACCAAGTTGAAAGTTGGTAACCATGGCAACAGATTCTTTAGATGTGGTCGGCAATGTCTTCATCCCTCACAATCCATAGAGGCCATCATTTTGAGATTTCACATGCACAAATTTGTCTGTAGAGGAAATCAGTTCTGTTTTAATTTGCCAGCCATATTTCAAATCAAAATGCCCGTCATTTCCTTTAATTTGGTCACCATATGGGTAATGGCTGAGGTTTATCATGAAATAGGACCCAGATTGAGTAGAATTGAACACAAAATTACTTTTAAAAAAATAGCCAAGCATTGACAACTATCAAAGACCATATTTCATGTCTCTCCATGGTGAATGTAGGTACCATGGCAACCAATTTCAATAAATGGCGTTGAAAATTCCTTCATCCATCAGAACTACTCAAGACGATCATTTAGACATGTCACATGCCCATATACCTATGTAAAGGAAATGAATTCTGTTTCAGTGTGCCAGCCATATAGGAAACCCAAAATAGCCACAAAAAGGGAACAAATACTTCATTTTAGTACAAATATAGACATGTGACACCTCAAAATGACCGTCTTGATGAGTGCCCATTGATGCTGACATTGGCAAACACATTCTCACTGACTGGTGGGAATGACTGACTTTTGGCATGCTTGCTCGGAGTGATAGAGTTCAAATGCCCCATTGTTAACCATAGAAAAATGGCACCCTGCTTTGTCAATAGGGATTTTTTCATGGCAGCCATTTTGGATTTTGGCAAATAACTGAATTTTTCAAAGGGAAAATAGAACACAAAAATATAGAATTCCTAATGAATTCCTTGCATTAACAACAATCGAAGACCACATTTCAATTCCAACCAAGTTGAAAGTTGGTTACCATGGCAACAGATTCTTTAGATGTGGTCGGCAATGTCTTCATCCCTCACAATCCATAGAGGCCATCATTCTGAGATTTCACATGCACAAATTTGTCTGTAGAGGAAATCAGTTCTGTTTTAATTTGCCCGCCATATTTCAAATCAAAATGGCGGTCATTTCCTTTAATTTGGTCACCATATGGGTAATGGCTGAGGTTTATCATGAAATAGGACCCAGATTGAGTAGAAATGGACACAAAATTACTAAGAAAAACATAGCCAAGCATTGACAACTATCAAAGACCATATTTCATGTCTCTCCATGGTGAATGTAGGTAACAATGGCAACCAATTTCAATAAATGGCGTTGAAAATTCCTTCATCCATCAGAACACCTCAAGACGATCATTTAGACATGTCACATGCCCATATACCTATGTAAAGGAAATGAATTCTGTTTCAGTGTGCCAGCCATATAGGAAACCCAAAATAGCCACAAAAAGGGAACAAATACTTCATTTTAGTACAAATATAGACATGTGACACCTCAAAATGACCGTCTTGATGAGTGCCCATTGATGCTGACATTGGCAAACACATTCTCACTGACTGGTGGGAATGACTGACTTTTGGCATGCTTGCTCGGAGTGATAGAGTTCAAATGCCCCATTGTTAACCATAGAAAAATGGCACCCTGCTTTGTCAATAGGGATTTGTTCATGGCAGCCATTTTGGATTTTGGCAAATAACTGAATTTTTCAAAGGGAAAATAGAACACAAAAATATAGAATTCCTAATGAATTCCTTGCATTAACAACAATCGAAGACCACATTTCAATTCCAACCAAGTTGAAAGTTGGTTACCATGGCAACAGATTCTTTAGATGTGGTCGGCAATGTCTTCATCCCTCACAATCCATAGAGGCCATCATTCTGAGATTTCACATGCACAAATTTGTCTGTAGAGGAAATCAGTTCTGTTTTAATTTGCCCGCCATATTTCAAATCAAAATGGCCGTCATTCCTTTAATTTGGTCACCATATGGGTAATGGCTGAGGTTTATCATGAAATAGGACCCAGATTAAGTAGAATTGAACACAAAATTACTAAAAAAAAAATAGCCAAGTATTGACAACTATCAAAGACCATATTTCATGTCTCTCCATGGTGAATGTAGGTAACCATGGCAACCAATTTCAATAAATGGCGTTGAAAATTCCTTCATCCATCAGAACTCCTCAAGACGATCATTTAGACATGTCACATGCCCATATACCTATGTAAAGGAAATGAATTCTGTTTCAGTGTGCCAGCCATATAGGAAACCAAAAATAGGCACAAAAAGGGAACAAATATTTCATTTTAGTACAAATATAGTCATGTGACACCTCAAAATGACCGTCTTGATGAGTGCCCATTGATGCTGACATTGGCAAACACATTCTCACTGACTGGTGGGAATGACTGACTTTTGGCATGCTTGCTCAGAGTGATAGAGTTCAAATGCCCCATTGTTAACCATAGAAAAATGGCACCCTGCTTTGTCAATAGGGATTTTTTCATGGCAGCCATTTTGGATTTTGGCAAATAACTGAATTTTTCCAAGGGAAAATATACCAAAAAAATGTAGAATTACTAATAAATTCCTTGCATTAACAACAATCGAAGACCACATTTCAATTCCAACCAAGTTGAAAGTTGGTTACCATGGCATAAGATTCTTTAGATGTGGTCGGCAATGTCTTCATCCCTCACAATCCATAGAGGCCATCATTTTGAGATTTCACATGCACAAATTTGTCTGTAGAGGAAATCAGTTCTGTTTTAATTTGCCCGCCATATTTCAAATCAAAATGCCCGTCATTTCCTTTAATTTGGTCACCATATGGGTAATGGCTGAGGTTTATCATGAAATAGGACCCAGATTGAGTAGAAATGGATACAAAATTACTAAAAAAAACATAGCCAAGCATTGACAACTATCAAAGACCATATTTCATGTCTCTCCATGGTGAATGTAGGTAACCATGGCAACCAATTTCAATAAATGGCGTTGAAAATTCCTTCATCCATCAGAACTACTCAAGACGATCATTTAGACATGTCACATGCCCATATACCTATGTAAAGGAAATGAATTCTGTTTCAGTGTGCCAGCCATATAGGAAACCCAAAATAGCCACAAAAAGGGAACAAATACTTCATTTTAGTACAAATATAGACATGTGACACCTCAAAATGACCGTCTTGATGAGTGCCCATTGATGCTGACATTGGCAAACACATTCTCACTGACTGGTTGGAATGACTGACTTTTGGCATGCTTGCTCAGAGTGATAGAGTTCAAATGCCCCATTGTTAACCATAGAAAAATGGCACCCTGCTTTGTCAATAGGGATTTGTTCATGGCAGCCATTTTGGATTTTGGCAAATAACTGAATTTTTCTAAGGGAAAATAGAACACAAAAATATAGAATTACTAATGAATTCCTTGCATTAACAACAATCGAAGACCACATTTCAATTCCAACCAAGTTGAAAGTTGGTAACCATGGCAACAGATTCTTTAGATGTGGTCGGCAATGTCTTCATCCCTCACAATCCATAGAGGCCATCATTTTGAGATTTCACATGCACAAATTTGTCTGTAGAGGAAATCAGTTCTGTTTTAATTTGCCAGCCATATTTCAAATCAAAATGCCCGTCATTTCCTTTAATTTGGTCACCATATGGGTAATGGCTGAGGTTTATCATGAAATAGGACCCAGATTGAGTAGAATTAAACACAAAATTACTAAAAAAAAACAAAGCCAAGTATTGACAACTATCATAGACCATATTTCATGTCTCTCCATGGTGAATGTAGGTAACCATGGCAACCAATTTCAATAAATGGCGTTGAAAATTCCTTCATCCATCAGAACTACTCAAGACGATCATTTAGACATGTCACATGCCCATATACCTATGTAAAGGAAATGAATTCTGTTTCAGTGTGCCAGCCATATAGGAAACCCAAAATAGCCACAAAAAGGGAACAAATACTTCATTTTAGTACAAATATAGACATGTGACACCTCAAAATGACCGTCTTGATGAGTGCCCATTGATGCTGACATTGGCAAACACATTCTCACTGACTGGTGGGAATGACTGACTTTTGGCATGCTTGCTCAGAGTGATAGAGTTCAAATGCCCCATTGTTAACCATAGAAAAATGGCACCCTGCTTTGTCAATAGGGATTTGTTCATGGCAGCCATTTTGGATTTTGGCAAATAACTGAATTTTTCTAAGGGAAAATAGAACACAAAAATAAAGAATCACTAATGAATTCCTTGCATTAACAACAATCCAAGACCACATTTCAATTCCAACCAAGTTGAAAGTTGGTAACCATGGCAACAGATTCTTTAGATGTGGTCGGCAATGTCTTCATCCCTCACAATCCATAGAAGCCATCATTTTGAGATTTCACATGCACAAATTTGTCTGTAGAGGAAATCAGTTCTGTTTTAATTTGCCAGCCATATTTCAAATCAAAATGCCCGTCATTTCCTTTAATTTGGTCACCATATGGGTAATGGCTGAGGTTTATCATGAAATAGGACCCAGATTGAGTAGAATTGAACACAAAATTACTTTAAAAAAAATAGCCAAGCATTGACAACTATCAAAGACCATATTTCATGTCTCTCCATGGTGAATGTAGGTACCATGGCAACCAATTTCAATAAATGGCGTTGAAAATTCCTTCATCCATCAGAACTACTCAAGACGATCATTTAGACATGTCACATGCCCATATACCTATGTAAAGGAAATGAATTCTGTTTCAGTGTGCCAGCCATATAGGAAACCCAAAATAGCCACAAAAAGGGAACAAATACTTCATTTTAGTACAAATATAGACATGTGACACCTCAAAATGACCGTCTTGATGAGTGCCCATTGATGCTGACATTGGCAAACACATTCTCACTGACTGGTGGGAATGACTGACTTTTGGCATGCTTGCTCAGAGTGATAGAGTTCAAATGCCCCATTGTTAACCATAGAAAAATGGCACCCTGCTTTGTCAATAGGGATTTGTTCATGGCAGCCATTTTGGATTTTGGCAAATAACTGAATTTTTCTAAGGGAAAATAGAACACAAAAATAAAGAATTACTAATGAATTCCTTGCATTAACAACAATCGAAGACCACATTTCAATTCCAACCAAGTTGAAAGTTGGTAACCATGGCAACAGATTCTTTAGATGTGGTCGGCAATGTCTTCATCCCTCACAATCCATAGAGGCCATCATTTTGAGATTTCACATGCACAAATTTGTCTGTAGAGGAAATCAGTTCTGTTTTAATTTGCCAGCCATATTTCAAATCAAAATGCCCGTCATTTCCTTTAATTTGGTCACCATATGGGTAATGGCTGAGGTTTATCATGAAATAGGACCCAGATTGAGTAGAATTGAACACAAAATTACTTTAAAAAAAATAGCCAAGCATTGACAACTATCAAAGACCATATTTCATGTCTCTCCATGGTGAATGTAGGTACCATGGCAACCAATTTCAATAAATGGCGTTGAAAATTCCTTCATCCATCAGAACTACTCAAGACGATCATTTAGACATGTCACATGCCCATATACCTATGTAAAGGAAATGGATTCTGTTTCAGTGTGCCAGCCATATAGGAAACCCAAAATAGCCACAAAAAGGGAACAAATACTTCATTTTAGTACAAATATAGACATGTGACACCTCAAAATGACCGTCTTGATGAGTGCCCATTGATGCTGACATTGGCAAACACATTCTCACTGACTGGTGGGAATGACTGACTTTTGGCATGCTTGCTCAGAGTGATAGAGTTCAAATGCCCCATTGTTAACCATAGAAAAATGGCACCCTGCTTTGTCAATAGGGATTTGTTCATGGCAGCCATTTTGGATTTTGGCAAATAACTGAATTTTTCTAAGGGAAAATAGAACACAAAAATATAGAATTACTAATGAATTCCTTGCATTAACAACAATCGAAGACCACATTTCAATTCCAACCAAGTTGAAAGTTGGTAACCATGGCAACAGATTCTTTAGATGTGGTCGGCAATGTCTTCATCCCTCACAATCCATAGAGGCCATCATTTTGAGATTTCACATGCACAAATTTGTCTGTAGAGGAAATCAGTTCTGTTTTAATTTGCCAGCCATATTTCAAATCAAAATGCCCGTCATTTCCTTTAATTTGGTCACCATATGGGTAATGGCTGAGGTTTATCATGAAATAGGACCCAGATTGAGTAGAATTAAACACAAAATTACTAAAAAAAAACAAAGCCAAGTATTGACAACTATCATAGACCATATTTCATGTCTCTCCATGGTGAATGTAGGTAACCATGGCAACCAATTTCAATAAATGGCGTTGAAAATTCCTTCATCCATCAGAACTCCTCAAGACGATCATTTAGACATGTCACATGCCCATATACCTATGTAAAGGAAATGAATTCTGTTTCAGTGTGCCAGCCATATAGGAAACCCAAAATAGCCACAAAAAGGGAACAAATACTTCATTTTAGTACAAATATAGACATGTGACACCTCAAAATGACCGTCTTGATGAGTGCCCATTGATGCTGACATTGGCAAACACATTCTCACTGACTGGTGGGAATGACTGACTTTTGGCATGCTTGCTCAGAGTGATAGAGTTCAAATGCCCCATTGTTAACCATAGAAAAATGGCACCCTGCTTTGTCAATAGGGATTTGTTCATGGCAGCCATTTTGGATTTTGGCAAATAACTGAATTTTTCTAAGGGAAAATAGAACACAAAAATAAAGAATTACTAATGAATTCCTTGCATTAACAACAATCCAAGACCACATTTCAATTCCAACCAAGTTGAAAGTTGGTAACCATGGCAACAGATTCTTTAGATGTGGTCGGCAATGTCTTCATCCCTCACAATCCATAGAAGCCATCATTTTGAGATTTCACATGCACAAATTTGTCTGTAGAGGAAATCAGTTCTGTTTTAATTTGCCAGCCATATTTCAAATCAAAATGCCCGTCATTTCCTTTAATTTGGTCACCATATGGGTAATGGCTGAGGTTTATCATGAAATAGGACCCAGATTGAGTAGAATTGAACACAAAATTACTTTAAAAAAAATAGCCAAGCATTGACAACTATCAAAGACCATATTTCATGTCTCTCCATGGTGAATGTAGGTACCATGGCAACCAATTTCAATAAATGGCGTTGAAAATTCCTTCATCCATCAGAACTACTCAAGACGATCATTTAGACATGTCACATGCCCATATACCTATGTAAAGGAAATGGATTCTGTTTCAGTGTGCCAGCCATATAGGAAACCCAAAATAGCCACAAAAAGGGAACAAATACTTCATTTTAGTACAAATATAGACATGTGACACCTCAAAATGACCGTCTTGATGAGTGCCCATTGATGCTGACATTGGCAAACACATTCTCACTGACTGGTGGGAATGACTGACTTTTGGCATGCTTGCTCAGAGTGATAGAGTTCAAATGCCCCATTGTTAACCATAGAAAAATGGCACCCTGCTTTGTCAATAGGGATTTGTTCATGGCAGCCATTTTGGATTTTGGCAAATAACTGAATTTTTCTAAGGGAAAATAGAACACAAAAATAAAGAATTACTAATGAATTCCTTGCATTAACAACAATCGAAGACCACATTTCAATTCCAACCAAGTTGAAAGTTGGTAACCATGGCAACAGATTCTTTAGATGTGGTCGGCAATGTCTTCATCCCTCACAATCCATAGAGGCCATCATTTTGAGATTTTACATGCACAAATTTGTCTGTAGAGGAAATCAGTTCTGTTTTAATTTGCCAGCCATATTTCAAATCAAAATGCCCGTCATTTCCTTTAATTTGGTCACCATATGGGTAATGGCTGAGGTTTATCATGAAATAGGACCCAGATTGAGTAGAATTGAACACAAAATTACTTTAAAAAAAATAGCCAAGCATTGACAACTATCAAAGACCATATTTCATGTCTCTCCATGGTGAATGTAGGTACCATGGCAACCAATTTCAATAAATGGCGTTGAAAATTCCTTCATCCATCAGAACTACTCAAGACGATCATTTAGACATGTCACATGCCCATATACCTATGTAAAGGAAATGGATTCTGTTTCAGTGTGCCAGCCATATAGGAAACCCAAAATAGCCACAAAAAGGGAACAAATACTTCATTTTAGTACAAATATAGACATGTGACACCTCAAAATGACCGTCTTGATGAGTGCCCATTGATGCTGACATTGGCAAACACATTCTCACTGACTGGTGGGAATGACTGACTTTTGGCATGCTTGCTCAGAGTGATAGAGTTCAAATGCCCCATTGTTAACCATAGAAAAATGGCACCCTGCTTTGTCAATAGGGATTTGTTCATGGCAGCCATTTTGGATTTTGGCAAATAACTGAATTTTTCAAAGGGAAAATAGAACACAAAAATATAGAATTACTAATGAATTCCTTGCATTAACAACAATCGAAGACCACATTTCAATTCCAACCAAGTTGAAAGTTGGTAACCATGGCAACAGATTCTTTAGATGTGGTCGGCAATGTCTTCATCCCTCACAATCCATAGAGGCCATCATTTTGAGATTTCACATGCACAAATTTGTCTGTAGAGGAAATCAGTTCTGTTTTAATTTGCCAGCCATATTTCAAATCAAAATGCCCGTCATTTCCTTTAATTTGGTCACCATATGGGTAATGGCTGAGGTTTATCATGAAATAGGACCCAGATTGAGTAGAATTGAACACAAAATTACTTTTAAAAAAATAGCCAAGCATTGACAACTATCAAAGACCATATTTCATGTCTCTCCATGGTGAATGTAGGTACCATGGCAACCAATTTCAATAAATGGCGTTGAAAATTCCTTCATCCATCAGAACTCCTCAAGACGATCATTTAGACATGTCACATGCCCATATACCTATGTAAAGGAAATGAATTCTGTTTCAGTGTGCCAGCCATATAGGAAACCCAAAATAGCCACAAAAAGGGAACAAATACTTCATTTTAGTACAAATATAGACATGTGACACCTCAAAATGACCGTCTTGATGAGTGCCCATTGATGCTGACATTGGCAAACACATTCTCACTGACTGGTGGGAATGACTGACTTTTGGCATGCTTGCTCAGAGTGATAGAGTTCAAATGCCCCATTGTTAACCATAGAAAAATGGCACCCTGCTTTGTCAATAGGGATTTGTTCATGGCAGCCATTTTGGATTTTGGCAAATAACTGAATTTTTCAAAGGGAAAATAGAACACAAAAATGTAGAATTACTAATTAATTCCTTGCATTAACAACAATCGAAGACCACATTTCAATTCCAACCAAGTTGAAAGTTGGTTACCATGGCATAAGATTCTTTAGATGTGGTCGGCAATGTCTTCATCCCTCACAATCCATAGAGGCCATCATTTTGGGATTTCACATGCACAAATTTGTCTGTAGAGGAAATCAGTTCTGTTTTAATTTGCCCGCCATATTTCAAATCAAAATGGCGGTCATTTCCTTTAATTTGGTCACCATATGGGTAATGGCTGAGGTTTATCATGAAATAGGACCCAGATTGAGTAGAAATGGACACAAAATTACTAAAAAAAACATAGCCAAGCATTGACAACTATCAAAGACCATATTTCATGTCTCTCCATGGTGAATGTAGGTAACAATGGCAACCAATTTCAATAAATGGCGTTGAAAATTCCTTCATCCATCAGAACACCTCAAGACGATCATTTAGACATGTCACATGCCCATATACCTATGTAAAGGAAATGAATTCTGTTTCAGTGTGCCAGCCATATAGGAAACCCAAAATAGGCACAAAAAGGGAACAAATACTTCATTTTAGTACAAATATAGACATGTGACACCTCAAAATGACCGTCTTGATGAGTGCCCATTGATGCTGACATTGGCAAACACATTCTCACTGACTGGTGGGAATGACTGACTTTTGGCATGCTTGCTCGGAGTGATAGAGTTCAAATGCCCCATTGTTAACCATAGAAAAATGGCACCCTGCTTTGTCAATAGGGATTTGTTCATGGCAGCCATTTTGGATTTTGGCAAATAACTGAATTTTTCTAAGGGAAAATAGAACACAAAAATAAAGAATTACTAATGAATTCCTTGCATTAACAACAATCCAAGACCACATTTCAATTCCAACCAAGTTGAAAGTTGGTAACCATGGCAACAGATTCTTTAGATGTGGTCGGCAATGTCTTCATCCCTCACAATCCATAGAAGCCATCATTTTGAGATTTCACATGCACAAATTTGTCTGTAGAGGAAATCAGTTCTGTTTTAATTTGCCAGCCATATTTCAAATCAAAATGCCCGTCATTTCCTTTAATTTGGTCACCATATGGGTAATGGCTGAGGTTTATCATGAAATAGGACCCAGATTGAGTAGAATTGAACACAAAATTACTTTAAAAAAAATAGCCAAGCATTGACAACTATCAAAGACCATATTTCATGTCTCTCCATGGTGAATGTAGGTACCATGGCAACCAATTTCAATAAATGGCGTTGAAAATTCCTTCATCCATCAGAACTACTCAAGACGATCATTTAGACATGTCACATGCCCATATACCTATGTAAAGGAAATGGATTCTGTTTCAGTGTGCCAGCCATATAGGAAACCCAAAATAGCCACAAAAAGGGAACAAATACTTCATTTTAGTACAAATATAGACATGTGACACCTCAAAATGACCGTCTTGATGAGTGCCCATTGATGCTGACATTGGCAAACACATTCTCACTGACTGGTGGGAATGACTGACTTTTGGCATGCTTGCTCAGAGTGATAGAGTTCAAATGCCCCATTGTTAACCATAGAAAAATGGCACCCTGCTTTGTCAATAGGGATTTGTTCATGGCAGCCATTTTGGATTTTGGCAAATAACTGAATTTTTCTAAGGGAAAATAGAACACAAAAATAAAGAATTACTAATGAATTCCTTGCATTAACAACAATCGAAGACCACATTTCAATTCCAACCAAGTTGAAAGTTGGTAACCATGGCAACAGATTCTTTAGATGTGGTCGGCAATGTCTTCATCCCTCACAATCCATAGAGGCCATCATTTTGAGATTTCACATGCACAAATTTGTCTGTAGAGGAAATCAGTTCTGTTTTAATTTGCCAGCCATATTTCAAATCAAAATGCCCGTCATTTCCTTTAATTTGGTCACCATATGGGTAATGGCTGAGGTTTATCATGAAATAGGACCCAGATTGAGTAGAATTGAACACAAAATTACTTTAAAAAAAATAGCCAAGCATTGACAACTATCAAAGACCATATTTCATGTCTCTCCATGGTGAATGTAGGTACCATGGCAACCAATTTCAATAAATGGCGTTGAAAATTCCTTCATCCATCAGAACTACTCAAGACGATCATTTAGACATGTCACATGCCCATATACCTATGTAAAGGAAATGGATTCTGTTTCAGTGTGCCAGCCATATAGGAAACCCAAAATAGCCACAAAAAGGGAACAAATACTTCATTTTAGTACAAATATAGACATGTGACACCTCAAAATGACCGTCTTGATGAGTGCCCATTGATGCTGACATTGGCAAACACATTCTCACTGACTGGTGGGAATGACTGACTTTTGGCATGCTTGCTCAGAGTGATAGAGTTCAAATGCCCCATTGTTAACCATAGAAAAATGGCACCCTGCTTTGTCAATAGGGATTTGTTCATGGCAGCCATTTTGGATTTTGGCAAATAACTGAATTTTTCTAAGGGAAAATAGAACACAAAAATATAGAATTACTAATGAATTCCTTGCATTAACAACAATCGAAGACCACATTTCAATTCCAACCAAGTTGAAAGTTGGTAACCATGGCAACAGATTCTTTAGATGTGGTCGGCAATGTCTTCATCCCTCACAATCCATAGAGGCCATCATTTTGAGATTTCACATGCACAAATTTGTCTGTAGAGGAAATCAGTTCTGTTTTAATTTGCCAGCCATATTTCAAATCAAAATGCCCGTCATTTCCTTTAATTTGGTCACCATATGGGTAATGGCTGAGGTTTATCATGAAATAGGACCTAGATTGAGTAGAATTGAACACAAAATTACTTTTAAAAAAATAGCCAAGCATTGACAACTATCAAAGACCATATTTCATGTCTCTCCATGGTGAATGTAGGTACCATGGCAACCAATTTCAATAAATGGCGTTGAAAATTCCTTCATCCATCAGAACTACTCAAGACGATCATTTAGACATGTCACATGCCCATATACCTATGTAAAGGAAATGAATTCTGTTTCAGTGTGCCAGCCATATAGGAAACCCAAAATAGCCACAAAAAGGGAACAAATACTTCATTTTAGTACAAATATAGACATGTGACACCTCAAAATGACCGTCTTGATGAGTGCCCATTGATGCTGACATTGGCAAACACATTCTCACTGACTGGTGGGAATGACTGACTTTTGGCATGCTTGCTCAGAGTGATAGAGTTCAAATGCCCCATTGTTAACCATAGAAAAATGGCACCCTGCTTTGTCAATAGGGATTTGTTCATGGCAGCCATTTTGGATTTTGGCAAATAACTGAATTTTTCAAAGGGAAAATAGAACACAAAAATGTAGAATTACTAATGAATTCCTTGCATTAACAACAATCGAAGACCACATTTCAATTCCAACCAAGTTGAAAGTTGGTTACCATGGCATAAGATTCTTTAGATGTGGTCGGCAATGTCTTCATCCCTCACAATCCATAGAGGCCATCATTTTGGGATTTCACATGCACAAATTTGTCTGTAGAGGAAATCAGTTCTCTTTTAATTTGCCCGCCATATTTCAAATCAAAATGGCGGTCATTTCCTTTAATTTGGTCACCATATGGGTAATGGCTGAGGTTTATCATGAAATAGGACCCAGATTGAGTAGAAATGGACACAAAATTACTAAAAAAAACATAGCCAAGCATTGACAACTATCAAAGACCATATTTCATGTCTCTCCATGGTGAATGTAGGTACCATGGCAACCAATTTCAATAAATGGCGTTGAAAATTCCTTCATCCATCAGAACACCTCAAGACGATCATTTAGACATGTCACATGCCCATATACCTATGTAAAGGAAATGAATTCTGTTTCAGTGTGCCAGCCATATAGGAAACCCAAAATAGCCACAAAAAGGGAACAAATACTTCATTTTAGTACAAATATAGACATGTGACACCACAAAATGACCGTCTTGATGAGTGCCCATTGATGCTGACATTGGCAAACACATTCTCACTGACTGGTGGGAATGACTGACTTTTGGCATGCTTGCTCAGAGTGATAGAGTTCAAATGCCCCATTGTTAACCATAGAAAAATGGCACCCTGCTTTGTCAATAGGGATTTGTTCATGGCAGCCATTTTGGATTTTGGCAAATAACTGAATTTTTCTAAGGGAAAATAGAACACAAAAATATAGAATTACTAATGAATTCCTTGCATTAACAACAATCGAAGACCACATTTCAATTCCAACCAAGTTGAAAGTTGGTAACCATGGCAACAGATTCTTTAGATGTGGTCGGCAATGTCTTCATCCCTCACAATCCATAGAGGCCATCATTTTGAGATTTCACATGCACAAATTTGTCTGTAGAGGAAATCAGTTCTGTTTTAATTTGCCAGCCATATTTCAAATCAAAATGCCCGTCATTTCCTTTAATTTGGTCACCATATGGGTAATGGCTGAGGTTTATCATGAAATAGGACCCAGATTGAGTAGAATTGAACACAAAATTACTTTTAAAAAAATAGCCAAGCATTGACAACTATCAAAGACCATATTTCATGTCTCTCCATGGTGAATGTAGGTACCATGGCAACCAATTTCAATAAATGGCGTTGAAAATTCCTTCATCCATCAGAACTACTCAAGACGATCATTTAGACATGTCACATGCCCATATACCTATGTAAAGGAAATGAATTCTGTTTCAGTGTGCCAGCCATATAGGAAACCCAAAATAGCCACAAAAAGGGAACAAATACTTCATTTTAGTACAAATATAGACATGTGACACCTCAAAATGACCGTCTTGATGAGTGCCCATTGATGCTGACATTGGCAAACACATTCTCACTGACTGGTGGGAATGACTGACTTTTGGCATGCTTGCTCAGAGTGATAGAGTTCAAATGCCCCATTGTTAACCATAGAAAAATGGCACCCTGCTTTGTCAATAGGGATTTGTTCATGGCAGCCATTTTGGATTTTGGCAAATAACTGAATTTTTCAAAGGGAAAATAGAACACAAAAATGTAGAATTACTAATGAATTCCTTGCATTAACAACAATCGAAGACCACATTTCAATTCCAACCAAGTTGAAAGTTGGTTACCATGGCATAAGATTCTTTAGATGTGGTCGGCAATGTCTTCATCCCTCACAATCCATAGAGGCCATCATTTTGGGATTTCACATGCACAAATTTGTCTGTAGAGGAAATCAGTTCTGTTTTAATTTGCCCGCCATATTTCAAATCAAAATGGCGGTCATTTCCTTTAATTTGGTCACCATATGGGTAATGGCTGAGGTTTATCATGAAATAGGACCCAGATTGAGTAGAAATGGACACAAAATTACTAAAAAAAACATAGCCAAGCATTGACAACTATCAAAGACCATATTTCATGTCTCTCCATGGTGAATGTAGGTAACCATGGCAACCAATTTCAATAAATGGCGTTGAAAATTCCTTCATCCATCAGAACACCTCAAGACGATCATTTAGACATGTCACATGCCCATATACCTATGTAAAGGAAATGAATTCTGTTTCAGTGTGCCAGCCATATAGGAAACCCAAAATAGCCACAAAAAGGGAACAAATACTTCATTTTAGTACAAATATAGACATGTGACACCTCAAAATGACCGTCTTGATGAGTGCCCATTGATGCTGACATTGGCAAACACATTCTCACTGACTGGTGGGAATGACTGACTTTTGGCATGCTTGCTCGGAGTGATAGAGTTCAAATGCCCCATTGTTAACCATAGAAAAATGGCACCCTGCTTTGTCAATAGGGATTTTTTCATGGCAGCCATTTTGGATTTTGGCAAATAACTGAATTTTTCAAAGGGAAAATAGAACACAAAAATATAGAATTCCTAATGAATTCCTTGCATTAACAACAATCGAAGACCACATTTCAATTCCAACCAAGTTGAAAGTTGGTTACCATGGCAACAGATTCTTTAGATGTGGTCGGCAATGTCTTCATCCCTCACAATCCATAGAGGCCATCATTCTGAGATTTCACATGCACAAATTTGTCTGTAGAGGAAATCAGTTCTGTTTTAATTTGCCCGCCATATTTCAAATCAAAATGGCGGTCATTTCCTTTAATTTGGTCACCATATGGGTAATGGCTGAGGTTTATCATGAAATAGGACCCAGATTGAGTAGAAATGGACACAAAATTACTAAAAAAAACATAGCCAAGCATTGACAACTATCAAAGACCATATTTCATGTCTCTCCATGGTGAATGTAGGTAACAATGGCAACCAATTTCAATAAATGGCGTTGAAAATTCCTTCATCCATCAGAACACCTCAAGACGATCATTTAGACATGTCACATGCCCATATACCTATGTAAAGGAAATGAATTCTGTTTCAGTGTGCCAGCCATATAGGAAACCCAAAATAGCCACAAAAAGGGAACAAATACTTCATTTTAGTACAAATATAGACATGTGACACCTCAAAATGACCGTCTTGATGAGTGCCCATTGATGCTGACATTGGCAAACACATTCTCACTGACTGGTGGGAATGACTGACTTTTGGCATGCTTGCTCGGAGTGATAGAGTTCAAATGCCCCATTGTTAACCATAGAAAAATGGCACCCTGCTTTGTCAATAGGGATTTGTTCATGGCAGCCATTTTGGATTTTGGCAAATAACTGAATTTTTCTAAGGGAAAATAGAACACAAAAATAAAGAATTACTAATGAATTCCTTGCATTAACAACAATCGAAGACCACATTTCAATTCCAACCAAGTTGAAAGTTGGTAACCATGGCAACAGATTCTTTAGATGTGGTCGGCAATGTCTTCATCCCTCACAATCCATAGAGGCCATCATTTTGAGATTTCACATGCACAAATTTGTCTGTAGAGGAAATCAGTTCTGTTTTAATTTGCCAGCCATATTTCAAATCAAAATGCCCGTCATTTCCTTTAATTTGGTCACCATATGGGTAATGGCTGAGGTTTATCATGAAATAGGACCCAGATTGAGTAGAATTGAACACAAAATTACTTTAAAAAAAATAGCCAAGCATTGACAACTATCAAAGACCATATTTCATGTCTCTCCATGGTGAATGTAGGTACCATGGCAACCAATTTCAATAAATGGCGTTGAAAATTCCTTCATCCATCAGAACTACTCAAGACGATCATTTAGACATGTCACATGCCCATATACCTATGTAAAGGAAATGGATTCTGTTTCAGTGTGCCAGCCATATAGGAAACCCAAAATAGCCACAAAAAGGGAACAAATACTTCATTTTAGTACAAATATAGACATGTGACACCTCAAAATGACCGTCTTGATGAGTGCCCATTGATGCTGACATTGGCAAACACATTCTCACTGACTGGTGGGAATGACTGACTTTTGGCATGCTTGCTCAGAGTGATAGAGTTCAAATGCCCCATTGTTAACCATAGAAAAATGGCACCCTGCTTTGTCAATAGGGATTTGTTCATGGCAGCCATTTTGGATTTTGGCAAATAACTGAATTTTTCAAAGGGAAAATAGAACACAAAAATATAGAATTACTAATGAATTCCTTGCATTAACAACAATCGAAGACCACATTTCAATTCCAACCAAGTTGAAAGTTGGTAACCATGGCAACAGATTCTTTAGATGTGGTCGGCAATGTCTTCATCCCTCACAATCCATAGAGGCCATCATTTTGAGATTTCACATGCACAAATTTGTCTGTAGAGGAAATCAGTTCTGTTTTAATTTGCCAGCCATATTTCAAATCAAAATGCCCGTCATTTCCTTTAATTTGGTCACCATATGGGTAATGGCTGAGGTTTATCATGAAATAGGACCTAGATTGAGTAGAATTGAACACAAAATTACTTTTAAAAAAATAGCCAAGCATTGACAACTATCAAAGACCATATTTCATGTCTCTCCATGGTGAATGTAGGTACCATGGCAACCAATTTCAATAAATGGCGTTGAAAATTCCTTCATCCATCAGAACTACTCAAGACGATCATTTAGACATGTCACATGCCCATATACCTATGTAAAGGAAATGAATTCTGTTTCAGTGTGCCAGCCATATAGGAAACCCAAAATAGCCACAAAAAGGGAACAAATACTTCATTTTAGTACAAATATAGACATGTGACACCTCAAAATGACCGTCTTGATGAGTGCCCATTGATGCTGACATTGGCAAACACATTCTCACTGACTGGTGGGAATGACTGACTTTTGGCATGCTTGCTCAGAGTGATAGAGTTCAAATGCCCCATTGTTAACCATAGAAAAATGGCACCCTGCTTTGTCAATAGGGATTTGTTCATGGCAGCCATTTTGGATTTTGGCAAATAACTGAATTTTTCAAAGGGAAAATAGAACACAAAAATGTAGAATTACTAATGAATTCCTTGCATTAACAACAATCGAAGACCACATTTCAATTCCAACCAAGTTGAAAGTTGGTTACCATGGCATAAGATTCTTTAGATGTGGTCGGCAATGTCTTCATCCCTCACAATCCATAGAGGCCATCATTTTGGGATTTCACATGCACAAATTTGTCTGTAGAGGAAATCAGTTCTCTTTTAATTTGCCCGCCATATTTCAAATCAAAATGGCGGTCATTTCCTTTAATTTGGTCACCATATGGGTAATGGCTGAGGTTTATCATGAAATAGGACCCAGATTGAGTAGAAATGGACACAAAATTACTAAAAAAAACATAGCCAAGCATTGACAACTATCAAAGACCATATTTCATGTCTCTCCATGGTGAATGTAGGTACCATGGCAACCAATTTCAATAAATGGCGTTGAAAATTCCTTCATCCATCAGAACACCTCAAGACGATCATTTAGACATGTCACATGCCCATATACCTATGTAAAGGAAATGAATTCTGTTTCAGTGTGCCAGCCATATAGGAAACCCAAAATAGCCACAAAAAGGGAACAAATACTTCATTTTAGTACAAATATAGACATGTGACACCTCAAAATGACCGTCTTGATGAGTGCCCATTGATGCTGACATTGGCAAACACATTCTCACTGACTGGTGGGAATGACTGACTTTTGGCATGCTTGCTCAGAGTGATAGAGTTCAAATGCCCCATTGTTAACCATAGAAAAATGGCACCCTGCTTTGTCAATAGGGATTTGTTCATGGCAGCCATTTTGGATTTTGGCAAATAACTGAATTTTTCTAAGGGAAAATAGAACACAAAAATATAGAATTACTAATGAATTCCTTGCATTAACAACAATCGAAGACCACATTTCAATTCCAACCAAGTTGAAAGTTGGTAACCATGGCAACAGATTCTTTAGATGTGGTCGGCAATGTCTTCATCCCTCACAATCCATAGAGGCCATCATTTTGAGATTTCACATGCACAAATTTGTCTGTAGAGGAAATCAGTTCTGTTTTAATTTGCCAGCCATATTTCAAATCAAAATGCCCGTCATTTCCTTTAATTTGGTCACCATATGGGTAATGGCTGAGGTTTATCATGAAATAGGACCCAGATTGAGTAGAATTGAACACAAAATTACTTTTAAAAAAATAGCCAAGCATTGACAACTATCAAAGACCATATTTCATGTCTCTCCATGGTGAATGTAGGTACCATGGCAACCAATTTCAATAAATGGCGTTGAAAATTCCTTCATCCATCAGAACTACTCAAGACGATCATTTAGACATGTCACATGCCCATATACCTATGTAAAGGAAATGAATTCTGTTTCAGTGTGCCAGCCATATAGGAAACCCAAAATAGCCACAAAAAGGGAACAAATACTTCATTTTAGTACAAATATAGACATGTGACACCTCAAAATGACCGTCTTGATGAGTGCCCATTGATGCTGACATTGGCAAACACATTCTCACTGACTGGTGGGAATGACTGACTTTTGGCATGCTTGCTCAGAGTGATAGAGTTCAAATGCCCCATTGTTAACCATAGAAAAATGGCACCCTGCTTTGTCAATAGGGATTTGTTCATGGCAGCCATTTTGGATTTTGGCAAATAACTGAATTTTTCAAAGGGAAAATAGAACACAAAAATGTAGAATTACTAATGAATTCCTTGCATTAACAACAATCGAAGACCACATTTCAATTCCAACCAAGTTGAAAGTTGGTTACCATGGCATAAGATTCTTTAGATGTGGTCGGCAATGTCTTCATCCCTCACAATCCATAGAGGCCATCATTTTGGGATTTCACATGCACAAATTTGTCTGTAGAGGAAATCAGTTCTGTTTTAATTTGCCCGCCATATTTCAAATCAAAATGGCGGTCATTTCCTTTAATTTGGTCACCATATGGGTAATGGCTGAGGTTTATCATGAAATAGGACCCAGATTGAGTAGAAATGGACACAAAATTACTAAAAAAAACATAGCCAAGCATTGACAACTATCAAAGACCATATTTCATGTCTCTCCATGGTGAATGTAGGTAACCATGGCAACCAATTTCAATAAATGGCGTTGAAAATTCCTTCATCCATCAGAACACCTCAAGACGATCATTTAGACATGTCACATGCCCATATACCTATGTAAAGGAAATGAATTCTGTTTCAGTGTGCCAGCCATATAGGAAACCCAAAATAGCCACAAAAAGGGAACAAATACTTCATTTTAGTACAAATATAGACATGTGACACCTCAAAATGACCGTCTTGATGAGTGCCCATTGATGCTGACATTGGCAAACACATTCTCACTGACTGGTGGGAATGACTGACTTTTGGCATGCTTGCTCGGAGTGATAGAGTTCAAATGCCCCATTGTTAACCATAGAAAAATGGCACCCTGCTTTGTCAATAGGGATTTTTTCATGGCAGCCATTTTGGATTTTGGCAAATAACTGAATTTTTCAAAGGGAAAATAGAACACAAAAATATAGAATTCCTAATGAATTCCTTGCATTAACAACAATCGAAGACCACATTTCAATTCCAACCAAGTTGAAAGTTGGTTACCATGGCAACAGATTCTTTAGATGTGGTCGGCAATGTCTTCATCCCTCACAATCCATAGAGGCCATCATTCTGAGATTTCACATGCACAAATTTGTCTGTAGAGGAAATCAGTTCTGTTTTAATTTGCCCGCCATATTTCAAATCAAAATGGCGGTCATTTCCTTTAATTTGGTCACCATATGGGTAATGGCTGAGGTTTATCATGAAATAGGACCCAGATTGAGTAGAAATGGACACAAAATTACTAAAAAAAACATAGCCAAGCATTGACAACTATCAAAGACCATATTTCATGTCTCTCCATGGTGAATGTAGGTAACAATGGCAACCAATTTCAATAAATGGCGTTGAAAATTCCTTCATCCATCAGAACACCTCAAGACGATCATTTAGACATGTCACATGCCCATATACCTATGTAAAGGAAATGAATTCTGTTTCAGTGTGCCAGCCATATAGGAAACCCAAAATAGCCACAAAAAGGGAACAAATACTTCATTTTAGTACAAATATAGACATGTGACACCTCAAAATGACCGTCTTGATGAGTGCCCATTGATGCTGACATTGGCAAACACATTCTCACTGACTGGTGGGAATGACTGACTTTTGGCATGCTTGCTCGGAGTGATAGAGTTCAAATGCCCCATTGTTAACCATAGAAAAATGGCACCCTGCTTTGTCAATAGGGATTTTTTCATGGCAGCCATTTTGGATTTTGGCAAATAACTGAATTTTTCAAAGGGAAAATAGAACACAAAAATATAGAATTCCTAATGAATTCCTTGCATTAACAACAATCGAAGACCACATTTCAATTCCAACCAAGTTGAAAGTTGGTTACCATGGCAACAGATTCTTTAGATGTGGTCGGCAATGTCTTCATCCCTCACAATCCATAGAGGCCATCATTCTGAGATTTCACATGCACAAATTTGTCTGTAGAGGAAATCAGTTCTGTTTTAATTTGCCCGCCATATTTCAAATCAAAATGGCCGTCATTCCTTTAATTTGGTCACCATATGGGTAATGGCTGAGGTTTATCATGAAATAGGACCCAGATTAAGTAGAATTGAACACAAAATTACTAAAAAAAACATAGCCAAGTATTGACAACTATCAAAGACCATATTTCATGTCTCTCCATGGTGAATGTAGGTAACCATGGCAACCAATTTCAATAAATGGCGTTGAAAATTCCTTCATCCATCAGAACTCCTCAAGACGATCATTTAGACATGTCACATGCCCATATACCTATGTAAAGGAAATGAATTCTGTTTCAGTGTGCCAGCCATATAGGAAACCAAAAATAGGCACAAAAAGGGAACAAATATTTCATTTTAGTACAAATATAGTCATGTGACACCTCAAAATGACCGTCTTGATGAGTGCCCATTGATGCTGACATTGGCAAACACATTCTCACTGACTGGTGGGAATGACTGACTTTTGGCATGCTTGCTCAGAGTGATAGAGTTCAAATGCCCCATTGTTAACCATAGAAAAATGGCACCCTGCTTTGTCAATAGGGATTTTTTCATGGCAGCCATTTTGGATTTTGGCAAATAACTGAATTTTTCCAAGGGAAAATATACCAAAAAAATGTAGAATTACTAATAAATTCCTTGCATTAACAACAATCGAAGACCACATTTCAATTCCAACCAAGTTGAAAGTTGGTTACCATGGCATAAGATTCTTTAGATGTGGTCGGCAATGTCTTCATCCCTCACAATCCATAGAGGCCATCATTTTGAGATTTCACATGCACAAATTTGTCTGTAGAGGAAATCAGTTCTGTTTTAATTTGCCCGCCATATTTCAAATCAAAATGCCCGTCATTTCCTTTAATTTGGTCACCATATGGGTAATGGCTGAGGTTTATCATGAAATAGGACCCAGATTGAGTAGAAATGGATACAAAATTACTAAAAAAAACATAGCCAAGCATTGACAACTATCAAAGACCATATTTCATGTCTCTCCATGGTGAATGTAGGTAACCATGGCAACCAATTTCAATAAATGGCGTTGAAAATTCCTTCATCCATCAGAACTCCTCAAGACGATCATTTAGACATGTCACATGCCCATATACCTATGTAAAGGAAATGAATTCTGTTTCAGTGTGCCAGCCATATAGGAAACCCAAAATAGCCACAAAAAGGGAACAAATACTTCATTTTAGTACAAATATAGACATGTGACACCTCAAAATGACCGTCTTGATGAGTGCCCATTGATGCTGACATTGGCAAACACATTCTCACTGACTGGTGGGAATGACTGACTTTTGGCATGCTTGCTCAGAGTGATAGAGTTCAAATGCCCCATTGTTAACCATAGAAAAATGGCACCCTGCTTTGTCAATAGGGATTTGTTCATGGCAGCCATTTTGGATTTTGGCAAATAACTGAATTTTTCTAAGGGAAAATAGAACACAAAAATATAGAATTACTAATGAATTCCTTGCATTAACAACAATCGAAGACCACATTTCAATTCCAACCAAGTTGAAAGTTGGTAACCATGGCAACAGATTCTTTAGATGTGGTCGGCAATGTCTTCATCCCTCACAATCCATAGAGGCCATCATTTTGAGATTTCACATGCACAAATTTGTCTGTAGAGGAAATCAGTTCTGTTTTAATTTGCCAGCCATATTTCAAATCAAAATGCCCGTCATTTCCTTTAATTTGGTCACCATATGGGTAATGGCTGAGGTTTATCATGAAATAGGACCCAGATTGAGTAGAATTAAACACAAAATTACTAAAAAAAAACAAAGCCAAGTATTGACAACTATCATAGACCATATTTCATGTCTCTCCATGGTGAATGTAGGTAACCATGGCAACCAATTTCAATAAATGGCGTTGAAAATTCCTTCATCCATCAGAACTCCTCAAGACGATCATTTAGACATGTCACATGCCCATATACCTATGTAAAGGAAATGAATTCTGTTTCAGTGTGCCAGCCATATAGGAAACCCAAAATAGCCACAAAAAGGGAACAAATACTTCATTTTAGTACAAATATAGACATGTGACACCTCAAAATGACCGTCTTGATGAGTGCCCATTGATGCTGACATTGGCAAACACATTCTCACTGACTGGTGGGAATGACTGACTTTTGGCATGCTTGCTCAGAGTGATAGAGTTCAAATGCCCCATTGTTAACCATAGAAAAATGGCACCCTGCTTTGTCAATAGGGATTTGTTCATGGCAGCCATTTTGGATTTTGGCAAATAACTGAATTTTTCTAAGGGAAAATAGAACACAAAAATATAGAATTACTAATGAATTCCTTGCATTAACAACAATCGAAGACCACATTTCAATTCCAACCAAGTTGAAAGTTGGTAACCATGGCAACAGATTCTTTAGATGTGGTCGGCAATGTCTTCATCCCTCACAATCCATAGAGGCCATCATTTTGAGATTTCACATGCACAAATTTGTCTGTAGAGGAAATCAGTTCTGTTTTAATTTGCCAGCCATATTTCAAATCAAAATGCCCGTCATTTCCTTTAATTTGGTCACCATATGGGTAATGGCTGAGGTTTATCATGAAATAGGACCCAGATTGAGTAGAATTGAACACAAAATTACTTTTAAAAAAATAGCCAAGCATTGACAACTATCAAAGACCATACTTCATGTCTCTCCATGGTGAATGTAGGTACCATGGCAACCAATTTCAATAAATGGCGTTGAAAATTCCTTCATCCATCAGAACTACTCAAGACGATCATTTAGACATGTCACATGCCCATATACCTATGTAAAGGAAATGGATTCTGTTTCAGTGTGCCAGCCATATAGGAAACCCAAAATAGCCACAAAAAGGGAACAAATACTTCATTTTAGTACAAATATAGACATGTGACACCTCAAAATGACCGTCTTGATGAGTGCCCATTGATGCTGACATTGGCAAACACATTCTCACTGACTGGTGGGAATGACTGACTTTTGGCATGCTTGCTCAGAGTGATAGAGTTCAAATGCCCCATTGTTAACCATAGAAAAATGGCACCCTGCTTTGTCAATAGGGATTTGTTCATGGCAGCCATTTTGGATTTTGGCAAATAACTGAATTTTTCTAAGGGAAAATAGAACACAAAAATATAGAATTACTAATGAATTCCTTGCATTAACAACAATCGAAGACCACATTTCAATTCCAACCAAGTTGAAAGTTGGTAACCATGGCAACAGATTCTTTAGATGTGGTCGGCAATGTCTTCATCCCTCACAATCCATAGAGGCCATCATTTTGAGATTTCACATGCACAAATTTGTCTGTAGAGGAAATCAGTTTTGTTTTAATTTGCCAGCCATATTTCAAATCAAAATGCCCGTCATTTCCTTTAATTTGGTCACCATATGGGTAATGGCTGAGGTTTATCATGAAATAGGACCCAGATTGAGTAGAATTGAACACAAAATTACTTTTAAAAAAATAGCCAAGCATTGACAACTATTAAAGACCATATTTCATGTCTCTCCATGGTGAATGTAGGTACCAAGGCAACCAATTTCAATAAATGGCGTTGAAAATTCCTTCATCCATCAGAACTACTCAAGACGATCATTTAGACATGTCACATGCCCATATACCTATGTAAAGGAAATGAATTCTGTTTCAGTGTGCCAGCCATATAGGAAACCCAAAATAGCCACAAAAAGGGAACAAATACTTCATTTTAGTACAAATATAGACATGTGACACCTCAAAATGACCGTCTTGATGAGTGCCCATTGATGCTGACATTGGCAAACACATTCTCACTGACTGGTGGGAATGACTGACTTTTGGCATGCTTGCTCAGAGTGATAGAGTTCAAATGCCCCATTGTTAACCATAGAAAAATGGCACCCTGCTTTGTCAATAGGGATTTGTTCATGGCAGCCATTTTGGATTTTGGCAAATAACTGAATTTTTCAAAGGGAAAATAGAACACAAAAATGTAGAATTACTAATGAATTCCTTGCATTAACAACAATCGAAGACCACATTTCAATTCCAACCAAGTTGAAAGTTGGTTACCATGGCATAAGATTCTTTAGATGTGGTCGGCAATGTCTTCATCCCTCACAATCCATAGAGGCCATCATTTTGGGATTTCACATGCACAAATTTGTCTGTAGAGGAAATCAGTTCTGTTTTAATTTGCCCGCCATATTTCAAATCAAAATGGCGGTCATTTCCTTTAATTTGGTCACCATATGGGTAATGGCTGAGGTTTATCATGAAATAGGACCCAGATTGAGTAGAAATGGACACAAAATTACTAAAAAAAACATAGCCAAGCATTGACAACTATCAAAGACCATATTTCATGTCTCTCCATGGTGAATGTAGGTAACAATGGCAACCAATTTCAATAAATGGCGTTGAAAATTCCTTCATCCATCAGAACACCTCAAGACGATCATTTAGACATGTCACATGCCCATATACCTATGTAAAGGAAATGAATTCTGTTTCAGTGTGCCAGCCATATAGGAAACCCAAAATAGCCACAAAAAGGGAACAAATACTTCATTTTAGTACAAATATAGACATGTGACACCTCAAAATGACCGTCTTGATGAGTGCCCATTGATGCTGACATTGGCAAACACATTCTCACTGACTGGTGGGAATGACTGACTTTTGGCATGCTTGCTCGGAGTGATAGAGTTCAAATGCCCCATTGTTAACCATAGAAAAATGGCACCCTGCTTTGTCAATAGGGATTTTTTCATGGCAGCCATTTTGGATTTTGGCAAATAACTGAATTTTTCAAAGGGAAAATAGAACACAAAAATATAGAATTCCTAATGAATTCCTTGCATTAACAACAATCGAAGACCACATTTCAATTCCAACCAAGTTGAAAGTTGGTTACCATGGCAACAGATTCTTTAGATGTGGTCGGCAATGTCTTCATCCCTCACAATCCATAGAGGCCATCATTTTGAGATTTCACATGCACAAATTTGTCTGTAGAGGAAATCAGTTCTGTTTTAATTTGCCCGCCATATTTCAAATCAAAATGCCCGTCATTTCCTTTAATTTGGTCACCATATGGGTAATGGCTGAGGTTTATCATGAAATAGGACCCAGATTAAGTAGAATTGAACACAAAATTACTAAAAAAAACATAGCCAAGTATTGACAACTATCAAAGACCATATTTCATGTCTCTCCATGGTGAATGTGGGTAACCATGGCAACCAATTTCAATAAATGGCGTTGAAAATTCCTTCATCCATCAGAACTACTCAAGACGATCATTTAGACATGTCACATGCCCATATACCTATGTAAAGGAAATGAATTCTGTTTCAGTGTGCCAGCCATATAGGAAACCAAAAATAGGCACAAAAAGGGAACAAATATTTCATTTTAGTACAAATATAGACATGTGACACCTCAAAATGACCGTCTTGATGAGTGCCCATTGATGCTGACATTGGCAAACACATTCTCACTGACTGGTGGGAATGACTGACTTTTGGCATGCTTGCTCAGAGTGATAGAGTTCAAATGCCCCATTGTTAACCATAGAAAAATGGCACCCTGCTTTGTCAATAGGGATTTTTTCATGGCAGCCATTTTGGATTTTGGCAAATAACTGAATTTTTCCAAGGGAAAATAGAACACAAAAATATAGAATTACTAATGAATTCCTTGCATTAACAACAATCGAAGACCACATTTCAATTCCAACCAAGTTGAAAGTTGGTAACCATGGCAACAGATTCTTTAGATATGGTCGGCAATGTCTTCATCCCTCACAATCCATAGAGGCCATCATTTTGAGATTTCACATGCACAAATTTGTCTGTAGAGGAAATCAGTTCTGTTTTAATTTGCCAGCCATATTTCAAATCAAAATGCCCGTCATTTCCTTTAATTTGGTCACCATATGGGTAATGGCTGAGGTTTATCATGAAATAGGACCCAGATTGAGTAGAATTAAACACAAAATTACTTTTAAAAAAATAGCCAAGCATTGACAACTATCAAAGACCATATTTCATGTCTCTCCATGGTGAATGTAGGTACCATGCCAACCAATTTCAATAAATGGCGTTGAAAATTCCTTCATCCATCAGAACTACTCAAGACGATCATTTAGACATGTCACATGCCCATATACCTATGTAAAGGAAATGAATTCTGTTTCAGTGTGCCAGCCATATAGGAAACCCAAAATAGCCACAAAAAGGGAACTAATACTTCATTTTAGTACAAATTTAGACATGTGACACATCAAAATGACCGTCTTGATGAGTGCCTAGTGATGCTGACATTGGCAAACACATTCTCACTGACTGGTGGGAATGACTGACTTTTGGCATGCTTGCTCAGAGTGATAGAGTTCAAATGCCCCATTGTTAACCATAGAAAAATGGCACCCTGCTTTGTCAATAGGGATTTGTTCATGGCAGCCATTTTGGATTTTGGCAAATAACTGAATTTTTCCAAGGGAAAATAGAACACAAAAATGTAGAATTACTAATATATTCCTTGCATTAACAACAATCGAAGACCACATTTCAATTCCAACAAAGTTGAAAGTTGGTTACCATGGCATAAGATTCTTTAGATGTGGTCGGCAATGTCTTCATCCCTCACAATCCATAGAGGCCATCATTTTGAGATTTCACATGCACAAATTTGTCTGTAGAGGAAATCAGTTCTGTTTTAATTTGCCCGCCATATTTCAAATCAAAATGGCCGTCATTTTCTTTAATTTGGTCACCATATGGGTAATGGCTGAGGTTTATCATGAAATAGGACCCAGATTGAGTAGAAATGGACACAAAATTACTAAAAAAAACTTAGCCAAGCATTGACAACTATCAAAGACCATATTTCATGTCTCTCCATGGTGAATGTAGGTAACCATGGCAACCAATTTCAATAAATGGCGTTGAAAATTCCTTCATCCATCAGAACTCTTCAAGACGATCATTTGGACATGTCACATGCCCATATACCTATGTAAAGGAAATGAATTCTGTTTCAGTGTGCCAGCCATATAGGAAACCCAAAATAGCCACAAAAAGGGAACAAATACTTCATTTTAGTACAAATATAGACATGTGACACCTCAAAATGACCGTCTTGATGAGTGCCCATTGATGCTGACATTGGCAAACACATTCTCACTGACTGGTGGGAATGACTGACTTTTGGCATGCTTGCTCAGAGTGATAGAGTTCAAATGCCCCATTGTTAACCATAGAAAAATGGCACCCTGCTTTGTCAATAGGGATTTGTTCATGGCAGCCATTTTGGAATTTGGCAAATAACTGAATTTTTCCAGGGGAAAATAGAACACAAAAATGTAGAATTACTAATATATTCCTTGCATTAACAACAAATGAAGACCACATTTCAATTCCAACCAAGTTGAAAGTTGGTTACCATGGCATAAGATTCTTTAGATGTGGTCAGCAATGTCTTCATCCCTCACAATCCATAGAGGCCATCATTTTGAGATTTCACATGCACAAATTTGTCTGTAGAGGAAATCAGTTCTGTTTTAATTTGCCCGCCATATTTCAAATCAAAATGGCCGTCATTTCCTTTAATTTGGTCACCATATGGGTAATGGCTGAGGTTAATCATGAAATAGGACCCAGATTGAGTAGAAATGGACACAAAATTACTAAAAAAAACATAGCCAAGCATTGACAACTATCAAAGACCATATTTCATGTCTCTCCATGGTGAATGTAGGTACCATGGCAACCAATTTCAATAAATGGCGTTGAAAATTCCTTCATCCATCAGAACTACTCAAGACGATCATTTAGACATGTCACATGCCCATATACCTATGTAAAGGAAATGAATTCTGTTTCAGTGTGCCAGCCATATAGGAAACCCAAAATAGCCACAAAAAGGGAACAAATACTTCATTTTAGTACAAATATAGACATGTGACACCTCAAAATGACCGTCTTGATGAGTGCCCATTGATGCTGACATTGGCAAACACATTCTCACTGACTGGTGGGAATGACTGACTTTTGGCATGCTTGCTCAGAGTGATAGAGTTCAAATGCCCCATTGTTAACCATAGAAAAATGGCACCCTGCTTTGTCAATAGGGATTTGTTCATGGCAGCCATTTTGGATTTTGGCAAATAACTGAATTTTTCCAAGGGAAAATAGAACACAAAAATGTAGAATTACTAATAAATTCCTTGCATTAACAACAATCGAAGACCACATTTCAATTCCAACCAAGTTGAAAGTTGGTTACCATGGCATAAGATTCTTTAGATGTGGTCGGCAATGTCTTCATCCCTCACAATCCATAGAGGCCATCATTTTGGGATTTCACATGCACAATTTGTCTGTAGAGGAAATCAGTTCTGTTTTAATTTGCCCGCCATATTTCAAATCAAAATGGCGGTCATTTCCTTTAATTTGGTCACCATATGGGTAATGGCTGAGGTTTATCATGAAATAGGACCCAGATTGAGTAGAAATGGACACAAAATTACTAAAAAAAACATAGCCAAGCATTGACAACTATCAAAGACCATATTTCATGTCTCTCCATGGTGAATGTAGGTACCATGGCAACCAATTTCAATAAATGGCGTTGAAAATTCCTTCATCCATCAGAACTACTCAAGACGATCATTTAGACATGTCACATGCCCATATACCTATGTAAAGGAAATGAATTCTGTTTCAGTGTGCCAGCCATATAGGAAACCCAAAATAGCCACAAAAAGGGAACAAATACTTCATTTTAGTACAAATATAGACATGTGACACCTCAAAATGACCGTCTTGATGAGTGCCCATTGATGCTGACATTGGCAAACACATTCTCACTGACTGGTGGGAATGACTGACTTTTGGCATGCTTGCTCAGAGTGATAGAGTTCAAATGCCCCATTGTTAACCATAGAAAAATGGCACCCTGCTTTGTCAATAGGGATTTGTTCATGGCAGCCATTTTGGATTTTGGCAAATAACTGAATTTTTCAAAGGGAAAATAGAACACAAAAATGTAGAATTACTAATTAATTCCTTGCATTAACAACAATCGAAGACCACATTTCAATTCCAACCAAGTTGAAAGTTGGTTACCATGGCATAAGATTCTTTAGATGTGGTCGGCAATGTCTTCATCCCTCACAATCCATAGAGGCCATCATTTTGGGATTTCACATGCACAAATTTGTCTGTAGAGGAAATCAGTTCTGTTTTAATTTGCCCGCCATATTTCAAATCAAAATGGCGGTCATTTCCTTTAATTTGGTCACCATATGGGTAATGGCTGAGGTTTATCATGAAATAGGACCCAGATTGAGTAGAAATGGACACAAAATTACTAAAAAAAACATAGCCAAGCATTGACAACTATCAAAGACCATATTTCATGTCTCTCCATGGTGAATGTAGGTAACAATGGCAACCAATTTCAATAAATGGCGTTGAAAATTCCTTCATCCATCAGAACACCTCAAGACGATCATTTAGACATGTCACATGCCCATATACCTATGTAAAGGAAATGAATTCTGTTTCAGTGTGCCAGCCATATAGGAAACCCAAAATAGGCACAAAAAGGGAACAAATACTTCATTTTAGTACAAATATAGACATGTGACACCTCAAAATGACCGTCTTGATGAGTGCCCATTGATGCTGACATTGGCAAACACATTCTCACTGACTGGTGGGAATGACTGACTTTTGGCATGCTTGCTCGGAGTGATAGAGTTCAAATGCCCCATTGTTAACCATAGAAAAATGGCACCCTGCTTTGTCAATAGGGATTTTTTCATGGCAGCCATTTTGGATTTTGGCAAATAACTGAATTTTTCAAAGGGAAAATAGAACACAAAAATATAGAATTCCTAATGAATTCCTTGCATTAACAACAATCGAAGACCACATTTCAATTCCAACCAAGTTGAAAGTTGGTTACCATGGCAACAGATTCTTTAGATGTGGTCGGCAATGTCTTCATCCCTCACAATCCATAGAGGCCATCATTCTGAGATTTCACATGCACAAATTTGTCTGTAGAGGAAATCAGTTCTGTTTTAATTTGCCCGCCATATTTCAAATCAAAATGGCCGTCATTCCTTTAATTTGGTCACCATATGGGTAATGGCTGAGGTTTATCATGAAATAGGACCCAGATTAAGTAGAATTGAACACAAAATTACTAAAAAAAACATAGCCAAGTATTGACAACTATCAAAGACCATATTTCATGTCTCTCCATGGTGAATGTAGGTAACCATGGCAACCAATTTCAATAAATGGCGTTGAAAATTCCTTCATCCATCAGAACTCCTCAAGACGATCATTTAGACATGTCACATGCCCATATACCTATGTAAAGGAAATGAATTCTGTTTCAGTGTGCCAGCCATATAGGAAACCAAAAATAGGCACAAAATGGGAACAAATATTTCATTTTAGTACAAATATAGACATGTGACACCTCAAAATGACCGTCTTGATGAGTGCCCATTGATGCTGACATTGGCAAACACATTCTCACTGACTGGTGGGAATGACTGACTTTTGGCATGCTTGCTCAGAGTGATAGAGTTCAAATGCCCCATTGTTAACCATAGAAAAATGGCACCCTGCTTTGTCAATAGGGATTTGTTCATGGCAGCCATTTTGGATTTTGGCAAATAACTGAATTTTTCCAAGGGAAAATATACCAAAAAAATGTAGAATTACTAATAAATTCCTTGCATTAACAACAATCGAAGACCACATTTCAATTCCAACCAAGTTGAAAGTTGGTTACCATGGCATAAGATTCTTTAGATGTGGTCGGCAATGTCTTCATCCCTCACAATCCATAGAGGCCATCATTTTGAGATTTCACATGCACAAATTTGTCTGTAGAGGAAATCAGTTCTGTTTTAATTTGCCCGCCATATTTCAAATCAAAATGCCCGTCATTTCCTTTAATTTGGTCACCATATGGGTAATGGCTGAGGTTTATCATGAAATAGGACCCAGATTGAGTAGAAATGGATACAAAATTACTAAAAAAAACATAGCCAAGCATTGACAACTATCAAAGACCATATTTCATTTCTCTCCATGGTGAATGTAGGTAACCATGGCAACCAATTTCAATAAATGGCGTTGAAAATTCCTTCATCCATCAGAACTACTCAAGACGATCATTTAGACATGTCACATGCCCATATACCTATGTAAAGGAAATGAATTCTGTTTCAGTGTGCCAGCCATATAGGAAACCCAAAATAGCCACAAAAAGGGAACAAATACTTCATTTTAGTACAAATATAGACATGTGACACCTCAAAATGACCGTCTTGATGAGTGCCCATTGATGCTGACATTGGCAAACACATTCTCACTGACTGGTGGGAATGACTGACTTTTGGCATGCTTGCTCAGAGTGATAGAGTTCAAATGCCCCATTGTTAACCATAGAAAAATGGCACCCTGCTTTGTCAATAGGGATTTGTTCATGGCAGCCATTTTGGAATTTGGCAAATAACTGAATTTTTCCAAGGGAAAATAGAACACAAAAATGTAGAATTACTAATATATTCCTTGCATTAACAACAAATGAAGACCACATTTCAATTCCAACCAAGTTGAAAGTTGGTTACCATGGCATAAGATTCTTTAGATGTGGTCAGCAATGTCTTCATCCCTCACAATCCATAGAGGCCATCATTTTGAGATTTCACATGCACAAATTTGTCTGTAGAGGAAATCAGTTCTGTTTTAATTTGCCAGCCATATTTCAAATCAAAATGCCCGTCATTTCCTTTAATTTGGTCACCATATGGGTAATGGCTGAGGTTAATCATGAAATAGGACCCAGATTGAGTAGAAATGGACACAAAATTACTAAAAAAAAACATAGCCAAGCATTGACAACTATCAAAGACCATATTTCATGTCTCTCCATGGTGAATGTAGGTACCATGGCAACCAATTTCAATAAATGGCGTTGAAAATTCCTTCATCCATCAGAACTCCTCAAGACGATCATTTAGACATGTCACATGCCCATATACCTATGTAAAGGAAATGAATTCTGTTTCAGTGTGCCAGCCATATAGGAAACCCAAAATAGCCACAAAAAGGGAACAAATACTTCATTTTAGTACAAATATAGACATGTGACACCTCAAAATGACCGTCTTGATGAGTGCCCATTGATGCTGACATTGGCAAACACATTCTCACTGACTGGTGGGAATGACTGACTTTTGGCATGCTTGCTCGGAGTGATAGAGTTCAAATGCCCCATTGTTAACCATAGAAAAATGGCACCCTGCTTTGTCAATAGGGATTTTTTCATGGCAGCCATTTTGGATTTTGGCAAATAACTGAATTTTTCAAAGGGAAAATAGAACACAAAAATATAGAATTCCTAATGAATTCCTTGCATTAACAACAATCGAAGACCACATTTCAATTCCAACCAAGTTGAAAGTTGGTTACCATGGCAACAGATTCTTTAGATGTGGTCGGCAATGTCTTCATCCCTCACAATCCATAGAGGCCATCATTCTGAGATTTCACATGCACAAATTTGTCTGTAGAGGAAATCAGTTCTGTTTTAATTTGCCCGCCATATTTCAAATCAAAATGGCCGTCATTCCTTTAATTTGGTCACCATAAGGGTAATGGCTGAGGTTTATCATGAAATAGGACCCAGATTAAGTAGAATTGAACACAAAATTACTAAAAAAAACATAGCCAAGTATTGACAACTATCAAAGACCATATTTCATGTCTCTCCATGGTGAATGTAGGTAACCATGGCAACCAATTTCAATAAATGGCGTTGAAAATTCCTTCATCCATCAGAACTCCTCAAGACGATCATTTAGACATGTCACATGCCCATATACCTATGTAAAGGAAATGAATTCTGTTTCAGTGTGCCAGCCATATAGGAAACCAAAAATAGGCACAAAAAGGGAACAAATATTTCATTTTAGTACAAATATAGACATGTGACACCTCAAAATGACCGTCTTGATGAGTGCCCATTGATGCTGACATTGGCAAACACATTCTCACTGACTGGTGGGAATGACTGACTTTTGGCATGCTTGCTCAGAGTGATAGAGTTCAAATGCCCCATTGTTAACCATAGAAAAATGGCACCCTGCTTTGTCAATAGGGATTTTTTCATGGCAGCCATTTTGGATTTTGGCAAATAACTGAATTTTTCAAAGGGAAAATAGAACACAAAAATATAGAATTCCTAATGAATTCCTTGCATTAACAACAATCGAAGACCACATTTCAATTCCAACCAAGTTGAAAGTTGGTTACCATGGCAACAGATTCATTAGATGTGGTCGGCAATGTCTTCATCCCTCACAATCCATAGAGGCCATCATTTTGAGATTTCACATGCACAAATTTGTCTGTAGAGGAAATCAGTTCTGTTTTAATTTGCCCGCCATATTTCAAATCAAAATGCCCGTCATTTCCTTTAATTTGGTCACCATATGGGTAATGGCTGAGGTTTATCATGAAATAGGACCCAGATTAAGTAGAATTGAACACAAAATTACTAAAAAAAACATAGCCAAGTATTGACAACTATCAAAGACCATATTTCATGTCTCTCCATGGTGAATGTGGGTAACCATGGCAACCAATTTCAATAAATGGCGTTGAAAATTCCTTCATCCATCAGAACTACTCAAGACGATCATTTAGACATGTCACATGCCCATATACCTATGTAAAGGAAATGAATTCTGTTTCAGTGTGCCAGCCATATAGGAAACCAAAAATAGGCACAAAAAGGGAACAAATATTTCATTTTAGTACAAATATAGACATGTGACACCTCAAAATGACCGTCTTGATGAGTGCCCATTGATGCTGACATTGGCAAACACATTCTCACTGACTGGTGGGAATGACTGACTTTTGGCATGCTTGCTCAGAGTGATAGAGTTCAAATGCCCCATTGTTAACCATAGAAAAATGGCACCCTGCTTTGTCAATAGGGATTTTTTCATGGCAGCCATTTTGGATTTTGGCAAATAACTGAATTTTTCCAAGGGAAAATAGAACACAAAAATATAGAATTACTAATGAATTCCTTGCATTAACAACAATCGAAGACCACATTTCAATTCCAACCAAGTTGAAAGTTGGTAACCATGGCAACAGATTCTTTAGATATGGTCGGCAATGTCTTCATCCCTCACAATCCATAGAGGCCATCATTTTGAGATTTCACATGCACAAATTTGTCTGTAGAGGAAATCAGTTCTGTTTTAATTTGCCAGCCATATTTCAAATCAAAATGCCCGTCATTTCCTTTAATTTGGTCACCATATGGGTAATGGCTGAGGTTTATCATGAAATAGGACCCAGATTGAGTAGAATTAAACACAAAATTACTTTTAAAAAAATAGCCAAGCATTGACAACTATCAAAGACCATATTTCATGTCTCTCCATGGTGAATGTAGGTACCATGCCAACCAATTTCAATAAATGGCGTTGAAAATTCCTTCATCCATCAGAACTACTCAAGACGATCATTTAGACATGTCACATGCCCATATACCTATGTAAAGGAAATGAATTCTGTTTCAGTGTGCCAGCCATATAGGAAACCCAAAATAGCCACAAAAAGGGAACTAATACTTCATTTTAGTACAAATTTAGACATGTGACACATCAAAATGACCGTCTTGATGAGTGCCTAGTGATGCTGACATTGGCAAACACATTCTCACTGACTGGTGGGAATGACTGACTTTTGGCATGCTTGCTCAGAGTGATAGAGTTCAAATGCCCCATTGTTAACCATAGAAAAATGGCACCCTGCTTTGTCAATAGGGATTTGTTCATGGCAGCCATTTTGGATTTTGGCAAATAACTGAATTTTTCCAAGGGAAAATAGAACACAAAAATGTAGAATTACTAATATATTCCTTGCATTAACAACAATCGAAGACCACATTTCAATTCCAACAAAGTTGAAAGTTGGTTACCATGGCATAAGATTCTTTAGATGTGGTCGGCAATGTCTTCATCCCTCACAATCCATAGAGGCCATCATTTTGAGATTTCACATGCACAAATTTGTCTGTAGAGGAAATCAGTTCTGTTTTAATTTGCCCGCCATATTTCAAATCAAAATGGCCGTCATTTTCTTTAATTTGGTCACCATATGGGTAATGGCTGAGGTTTATCATGAAATAGGACCCAGATTGAGTAGAAATGGACACAAAATTACTAAAAAAAACTTAGCCAAGCATTGACAACTATCAAAGACCATATTTCATGTCTCTCCATGGTGAATGTAGGTAACCATGGCAACCAATTTCAATAAATGGCGTTGAAAATTCCTTCATCCATCAGAACTCTTCAAGACGATCATTTGGACATGTCACATGCCCATATACCTATGTAAAGGAAATGAATTCTGTTTCAGTGTGCCAGCCATATAGGAAACCCAAAATAGCCACAAAAAGGGAACAAATACTTCATTTTAGTACAAATATAGACATGTGACACCTCAAAATGACCGTCTTGATGAGTGCCCATTGATGCTGACATTGGCAAACACATTCTCACTGACTGGTGGGAATGACTGACTTTTGGCATGCTTGCTCAGAGTGATAGAGTTCAAATGCCCCATTGTTAACCATAGAAAAATGGCACCCTGCTTTGTCAATAGGGATTTGTTCATGGCAGCCATTTTGGAATTTGGCAAATAACTGAATTTTTCCAGGGGAAAATAGAACACAAAAATGTAGAATTACTAATATATTCCTTGCATTAACAACAAATGAAGACCACATTTCAATTCCAACCAAGTTGAAAGTTGGTTACCATGGCATAAGATTCTTTAGATGTGGTCAGCAATGTCTTCATCCCTCACAATCCATAGAGGCCATCATTTTGAGATTTCACATGCACAAATTTGTCTGTAGAGGAAATCAGTTCTGTTTTAATTTGCCCGCCATATTTCAAATCAAAATGGCCGTCATTTCCTTTAATTTGGTCACCATATGGGTAATGGCTGAGGTTAATCATGAAATAGGACCCAGATTGAGTAGAAATGGACACAAAATTACTAAAAAAAACATAGCCAAGCATTGACAACTATCAAAGACCATATTTCATGTCTCTCCATGGTGAATGTAGGTACCATGGCAACCAATTTCAATAAATGGCGTTGAAAATTCCTTCATCCATCAGAACTACTCAAGACGATCATTTAGACATGTCACATGCCCATATACCTATGTAAAGGAAATGAATTCTGTTTCAGTGTGCCAGCCATATAGGAAACCCAAAATAGCCACAAAAAGGGAACAAATACTTCATTTTAGTACAAATATAGACATGTGACACCTCAAAATGACCGTCTTGATGAGTGCCCATTGATGCTGACATTGGCAAACACATTCTCACTGACTGGTGGGAATGACTGACTTTTGGCATGCTTGCTCAGAGTGATAGAGTTCAAATGCCCCATTGTTAACCATAGAAAAATGGCACCCTGCTTTGTCAATAGGGATTTGTTCATGGCAGCCATTTTGGATTTTGGCAAATAACTGAATTTTTCCAAGGGAAAATAGAACACAAAAATGTAGAATTACTAATAAATTCCTTGCATTAACAACAATCGAAGACCACATTTCAATTCCAACCAAGTTGAAAGTTGGTTACCATGGCATAAGATTCTTTAGATGTGGTCGGCAATGTCTTCATCCCTCACAATCCATAGAGGCCATCATTTTGGGATTTCACATGCACAATTTGTCTGTAGAGGAAATCAGTTCTGTTTTAATTTGCCCGCCATATTTCAAATCAAAATGGCGGTCATTTCCTTTAATTTGGTCACCATATGGGTAATGGCTGAGGTTTATCATGAAATAGGACCCAGATTGAGTAGAAATGGACACAAAATTACTAAAAAAAACATAGCCAAGCATTGACAACTATCAAAGACCATATTTCATGTCTCTCCATGGTGAATGTAGGTACCATGGCAACCAATTTCAATAAATGGCGTTGAAAATTCCTTCATCCATCAGAACTACTCAAGACGATCATTTAGACATGTCACATGCCCATATACCTATGTAAAGGAAATGAATTCTGTTTCAGTGTGCCAGCCATATAGGAAACCCAAAATAGCCACAAAAAGGGAACAAATACTTCATTTTAGTACAAATATAGACATGTGACACCTCAAAATGACCGTCTTGATGAGTGCCCATTGATGCTGACATTGGCAAACACATTCTCACTGACTGGTGGGAATGACTGACTTTTGGCATGCTTGCTCAGAGTGATAGAGTTCAAATGCCCCATTGTTAACCATAGAAAAATGGCACCCTGCTTTGTCAATAGGGATTTGTTCATGGCAGCCATTTTGGATTTTGGCAAATAACTGAATTTTTCAAAGGGAAAATAGAACACAAAAATGTAGAATTACTAATTAATTCCTTGCATTAACAACAATCGAAGACCACATTTCAATTCCAACCAAGTTGAAAGTTGGTTACCATGGCATAAGATTCTTTAGATGTGGTCGGCAATGTCTTCATCCCTCACAATCCATAGAGGCCATCATTTTGGGATTTCACATGCACAAATTTGTCTGTAGAGGAAATCAGTTCTGTTTTAATTTGCCCGCCATATTTCAAATCAAAATGGCGGTCATTTCCTTTAATTTGGTCACCATATGGGTAATGGCTGAGGTTTATCATGAAATAGGACCCAGATTGAGTAGAAATGGACACAAAATTACTAAAAAAAACATAGCCAAGCATTGACAACTATCAAAGACCATATTTCATGTCTCTCCATGGTGAATGTAGGTAACAATGGCAACCAATTTCAATAAATGGCGTTGAAAATTCCTTCATCCATCAGAACACCTCAAGACGATCATTTAGACATGTCACATGCCCATATACCTATGTAAAGGAAATGAATTCTGTTTCAGTGTGCCAGCCATATAGGAAACCCAAAATAGGCACAAAAAGGGAACAAATACTTCATTTTAGTACAAATATAGACATGTGACACCTCAAAATGACCGTCTTGATGAGTGCCCATTGATGCTGACATTGGCAAACACATTCTCACTGACTGGTGGGAATGACTGACTTTTGGCATGCTTGCTCGGAGTGATAGAGTTCAAATGCCCCATTGTTAACCATAGAAAAATGGCACCCTGCTTTGTCAATAGGGATTTTTTCATGGCAGCCATTTTGGATTTTGGCAAATAACTGAATTTTTCAAAGGGAAAATAGAACACAAAAATATAGAATTCCTAATGAATTCCTTGCATTAACAACAATCGAAGACCACATTTCAATTCCAACCAAGTTGAAAGTTGGTTACCATGGCAACAGATTCTTTAGATGTGGTCGGCAATGTCTTCATCCCTCACAATCCATAGAGGCCATCATTCTGAGATTTCACATGCACAAATTTGTCTGTAGAGGAAATCAGTTCTGTTTTAATTTGCCCGCCATATTTCAAATCAAAATGGCCGTCATTCCTTTAATTTGGTCACCATATGGGTAATGGCTGAGGTTTATCATGAAATAGGACCCAGATTAAGTAGAATTGAACACAAAATTACTAAAAAAAACATAGCCAAGTATTGACAACTATCAAAGACCATATTTCATGTCTCTCCATGGTGAATGTAGGTAACCATGGCAACCAATTTCAATAAATGGCGTTGAAAATTCCTTCATCCATCAGAACTCCTCAAGACGATCATTTAGACATGTCACATGCCCATATACCTATGTAAAGGAAATGAATTCTGTTTCAGTGTGCCAGCCATATAGGAAACCAAAAATAGGCACAAAATGGGAACAAATATTTCATTTTAGTACAAATATAGACATGTGACACCTCAAAATGACCGTCTTGATGAGTGCCCATTGATGCTGACATTGGCAAACACATTCTCACTGACTGGTGGGAATGACTGACTTTTGGCATGCTTGCTCAGAGTGATAGAGTTCAAATGCCCCATTGTTAACCATAGAAAAATGGCACCCTGCTTTGTCAATAGGGATTTGTTCATGGCAGCCATTTTGGATTTTGGCAAATAACTGAATTTTTCCAAGGGAAAATATACCAAAAAAATGTAGAATTACTAATAAATTCCTTGCATTAACAACAATCGAAGACCACATTTCAATTCCAACCAAGTTGAAAGTTGGTTACCATGGCATAAGATTCTTTAGATGTGGTCGGCAATGTCTTCATCCCTCACAATCCATAGAGGCCATCATTTTGAGATTTCACATGCACAAATTTGTCTGTAGAGGAAATCAGTTCTGTTTTAATTTGCCCGCCATATTTCAAATCAAAATGCCCGTCATTTCCTTTAATTTGGTCACCATATGGGTAATGGCTGAGGTTTATCATGAAATAGGACCCAGATTGAGTAGAAATGGATACAAAATTACTAAAAAAAACATAGCCAAGCATTGACAACTATCAAAGACCATATTTCATTTCTCTCCATGGTGAATGTAGGTAACCATGGCAACCAATTTCAATAAATGGCGTTGAAAATTCCTTCATCCATCAGAACTACTCAAGACGATCATTTAGACATGTCACATGCCCATATACCTATGTAAAGGAAATGAATTCTGTTTCAGTGTGCCAGCCATATAGGAAACCCAAAATAGGCACAAAAAGGGAACAAATACTTCATTTTAGTACAAATATAGACATGTGACACCTCAAAATGACCGTCTTGATGAGTGCCCATTGATGCTGACATTGGCAAACACATTCTCACTGACTGGTGGGAATGACTGACTTTTGGCATGCTTGCTCAGAGTGATAGAGTTCAAATGCCCCATTGTTAACCATAGAAAAATGGCACCCTGCTTTGTCAATAGGGATTTGTTCATGGCAGCCATTTTGGAATTTGGCAAATAACTGAATTTTTCCAAGGGAAAATAGAACACAAAAATGTAGAATTACTAATATATTCCTTGCATTAACAACAAATGAAGACCACATTTCAATTCCAACCAAGTTGAAAGTTGGTTACCATGGCATAAGATTCTTTAGATGTGGTCAGCAATGTCTTCATCCCTCACAATCCATAGAGGCCATCATTTTGAGATTTCACATGCACAAATTTGTCTGTAGAGGAAATCAGTTCTGTTTTAATTTGCCAGCCATATTTCAAATCAAAATGCCCGTCATTTCCTTTAATTTGGTCACCATATGGGTAATGGCTGAGGTTAATCATGAAATAGGACCCAGATTGAGTAGAAATGGACACAAAATTACTAAAAAAAACATAGCCAAGCATTGACAACTATCAAAGACCATATTTCATGTCTCTCCATGGTGAATGTAGGTACCATGGCAACCAATTTCAATAAATGGCGTTGAAAATTCCTTCATCCATCAGAACTCCTCAAGACGATCATTTAGACATGTCACATGCCCATATACCTATGTAAAGGAAATGAATTCTGTTTCAGTGTGCCAGCCATATAGGAAACCCAAAATAGCCACAAAAAGGGAACAAATACTTCATTTTAGTACAAATATAGACATGTGACACCTCAAAATGACCGTCTTGATGAGTGCCCATTGATGCTGACATTGGCAAACACATTCTCACTGACTGGTGGGAATGACTGACTTTTGGCATGCTTGCTCAGAGTGATAGAGTTCAAATGCCCCATTGTTAACCATAGAAAAATGGCACCCTGCTTTGTCAATAGGGATTTGTTCATGGCAGCCATTTTGGATTTTGGCAAATAACTGAATTTTTCAAAGGGAAAATAGAACACAAAAATGTAGAATTACTAATTAATTCCTTGCATTAACAACAATCGAAGACCACATTTCAATTCCAACCAAGTTGAAAGTTGGTTACCATGGCATAAGATTCTTTAGATGTGGTCGGCAATGTCTTCATCCCTCACAATCCATAGAGGCCATCATTTTGGGATTTCACATGCACAAATTTGTCTGTAGAGGAAATCAGTTCTGTTTTAATTTGCCCGCCATATTTCAAATCAAAATGGCGGTCATTTCCTTTAATTTGGTCACCATATGGGTAATGGCTGAGGTTTATCATGAAATAGGACCCAGATTGAGTAGAAATGGACACAAAATTACTAAAAAAAACATAGCCAAGCATTGACAACTATCAAAGACCATATTTCATGTCTCTCCATGGTGAATGTAGGTAACAATGGCAACCAATTTCAATAAATGGCGTTGAAAATTCCTTCATCCATCAGAACACCTCAAGACGATCATTTAGACATGTCACATGCCCATATACCTATGTAAAGGAAATGAATTCTGTTTCAGTGTGCCAGCCATATAGGAAACCCAAAATAGGCACAAAAAGGGAACAAATACTTCATTTTAGTACAAATATAGACATGTGACACCTCAAAATGACCGTCTTGATGAGTGCCCATTGATGCTGACATTGGCAAACACATTCTCACTGACTGGTGGGAATGACTGACTTTTGGCATGCTTGCTCGGAGTGATAGAGTTCAAATGCCCCATTGTTAACCATAGAAAAATGGCACCCTGCTTTGTCAATAGGGATTTTTTCATGGCAGCCATTTTGGATTTTGGCAAATAACTGAATTTTTCAAAGGGAAAATAGAACACAAAAATATAGAATTCCTAATGAATTCCTTGCATTAACAACAATCGAAGACCACATTTCAATTCCAACCAAGTTGAAAGTTGGTTACCATGGCAACAGATTCTTTAGATGTGGTCGGCAATGTCTTCATCCCTCACAATCCATAGAGGCCATCATTCTGAGATTTCACATGCACAAATTTGTCTGTAGAGGAAATCAGTTCTGTTTTAATTTGCCCGCCATATTTCAAATCAAAATGGCCGTCATTCCTTTAATTTGGTCACCATATGGGTAATGGCTGAGGTTTATCATGAAATAGGACCTAGAGTAAGTAGAATTGAACACAAAATTACTAAAAAAAACATAGCCAAGTATTGACAACTATCAAAGACCATATTTCATGTCTCTCCATGGTGAATGTAGGTAACCATGGCAACCAATTTCAATAAATGGCGTTGAAAATTCCTTCATCCATCAGAACTCCTCAAGACGATCATTTAGACATGTCACATGCCCATATACCTATGTAAAGGAAATGAATTCTGTTTCAGTGTGCCAGCCATATAGGAAACCAAAAATAGGCACAAAAAGGGAACAAATATTTCATTTTAGTACAAATATAGACATGTGACACCTCAAAATGACCGTCTTGATGAGTGCCCATTGATGCTGACATTGGCAAACACATTCTCACTGACTGGTGGGAATGACTGACTTTTGGCATGCTTGCTCAGAGTGATAGAGTTCAAATGCCCCATTGTTAACCATAGAAAAATGGCACCCTGCTTTGTCAATAGGGATTTTTTCATGGCAGCCATTTTGGATTTTGGCAAATAACTGAATTTTTCCAAGGGAAAATATACCAAAAAAATGTAGAATTACTAATAAATTCCTTGCATTAACAACAATCGAAGACCACATTTCAATTCCAACCAAGTTGAAAGTTGGTTACCATGGCATAAGATTCTTTAGATGTGGTCGGCAATGTCTTCATCCCTCACAATCCATAGAGGCCATCATTTTGAGATTTCACATGCACAAATTTGTCTGTAGAGGAAATCAGTTCTGTTTTAATTTGCCCGCCATATTTCAAATCAAAATGCCCGTCATTTCCTTTAATTTGGTCACCATATGGGTAATGGCTGAGGTTTATCATGAAATAGGACCCAGATTGAGTAGAAATGGATACAAAATTACTAAAAAAAACATAGCCAAGCATTGACAACTATCAAAGACCATATTTCATGTCTCTCCATGGTGAATGTAGGTAACCATGGCAACCAATTTCAATAAATGGCGTTGAAAATTCCTTCATCCATCAGAACTACTCAAGACGATCATTTAGACATGTCACATGCCCATATACCTATGTAAAGGAAATGAATTCTGTTTCAGTGTGCCAGCCATATAGGAAACCCAAAATAGGCACAAAAAGGGAACAAATACTTCATTTTAGTACAAATATAGACATGTGACACCTCAAAATGACCGTCTTGATGAGTGCCCATTGATGCTGACATTGGCAAACACATTCTCACTGACTGGTGGGAATGACTGACTTTTGGCATGCTTGCTCGGAGTGATAGAGTTCAAATGCCCCATTGTTAACCATAGAAAAATGGCACCCTGCTTTGTCAATAGGGATTTTTTCATGGCAGCCATTTTGGATTTTGGCAAATAACTGAATTTTTCAAAGGGAAAATAGAACACAAAAATATAGAATTCCTAATGAATTCCTTGCATTAACAACAATCGAAGACCACATTTCAATTCCAACCAAGTTGAAAGTTGGTTACCATGGCAACAGATTCTTTAGATGTGGTCGGCAATGTCTTCATCCCTCACAATCCATAGAGGCCATCATTCTGAGATTTCACATGCACAAATTTGTCTGTAGAGGAAATCAGTTCTGTTTTAATTTGCCCGCCATATTTCAAATCAAAATGGCCGTCATTCCTTTAATTTGGTCACCATAAGGGTAATGGCTGAGGTTTATCATGAAATAGGACCCAGATTAAGTAGAATTGAACACAAAATTACTAAAAAAAACATAGCCAAGTATTGACAACTATCAAAGACCATATTTCATGTCTCTCCATGGTGAATGTAGGTAACCATGGCAACCAATTTCAATAAATGGCGTTGAAAATTCCTTCATCCATCAGAACTCCTCAAGACGATCATTTAGACATGTCACATGCCCATATACCTATGTAAAGGAAATGAATTCTGTTTCAGTGTGCCAGCCATATAGGAAACCAAAAATAGGCACAAAAAGGGAACAAATATTTCATTTTAGTACAAATATAGACATGTGACACCTCAAAATGACCGTCTTGATGAGTGCCCATTGATGCTGACATTGGCAAACACATTCTCACTGACTGGTGGGAATGACTGACTTTTGGCATGCTTGCTCAGAGTGATAGAGTTCAAATGCCCCATTGTTAACCATAGAAAAATGGCACCCTGCTTTGTCAATAGGGATTTTTTCATGGCAGCCATTTTGGATTTTGGCAAATAACTGAATTTTTCCAAGGGAAAATATACCAAAAAAATGTAGAATTACTAATAAATTCCTTGCATTAACAACAATCGAAGACCACATTTCAATTCCAACCAAGTTGAAAGTTGGTTACCATGGCATAAGATTCTTTAGATGTGGTCGGCAATGTCTTCATCCCTCACAATCCATAGAGGCCATCATTTTGAGATTTCACATGCACAAATTTGTCTGTAGAGGAAATCAGTTCTGTTTTAATTTGCCCGCCATATTTCAAATCAAAATGCCCGTCATTTCCTTTAATTTGGTCACCATATGGGTAATGGCTAAGGTTTATCATGAAATAGGACCCAGATTGAGTAGAAATGGATACAAAATTACTAAAAAAAACATAGCCAAGCATTGACAACTATCAAAGACCATATTTCATGTCTCTCCATGGTGAATGTAGGTAACCATGGCAACCAATTTCAATAAATGGCGTTGAAAATTCCTTCATCCATCAGAACTCCTCAAGACGATCATTTAGACATGTCACATGCCCATATACCTATGTAAAGGAAATGAATTCTGTTTCAGTGTGCCAGCCATATAGGAAACCCAAAATAGCCACAAAAAGGGAACAAATACTTCATTTTAGTACAAATATAGACATGTGACACCTCAAAATGACCGTCTTGATGAGTGCCCATTGATGCTGACATTGGCAAACACATTCTCACTGACTGGTGGGAATGACTGACTTTTGGCATGCTTGCTCAGAGTGATAGAGTTCAAATGCCCCATTGTTAACCATAGAAAAATGGCACCCTGCTTTGTCAATAGGGATTTGTTCATGGCAGCCATTTTGGATTTTGGCAAATAACTGAATTTTTCTAAGGGAAAATAGAACACAAAAATATAGAATTACTAATGAATTCCTTGCATTAACAACAATCGAAGACCACATTTCAATTCCAACCAAGTTGAAAGTTGGTAACCATGGCAACAGATTCTTTAGATGTGGTCGGCAATGTCTTCATCCCTCACAATCCATAGAGGCCATCATTTTGAGATTTCACATGCACAAATTTGTCTGTAGAGGAAATCAGTTCTGTTTTAATTTGCCAGCCATATTTCAAATCAAAATGCCCGTCATTTCCTTTAATTTGGTCACCATATGGGTAATGGCTGAGGTTTATCATGAAATAGGACCCAGATTGAGTAGAATTGAACACAAAATTACTTTAAAAAAAATAGCCAAGCATTGACAACTATCAAAGACCATATTTCATGTCTCTCCATGGTGAATGTAGGTACCATGGCAACCAATTTCAATAAATGGCGTTGAAAATTCCTTCATCCATCAGAACTACTCAAGACGATCATTTAGACATGTCACATGCCCATATACCTATGTAAAGGAAATGAATTCTGTTTCAGTGTGCCAGCCATATAGGAAACCCAAAATAGCCACAAAAAGGGAACAAATACTTCATTTTAGTACAAATATAGACATGTGACACCTCAAAATGACCGTCTTGATGAGTGCCCATTGATGCTGACATTGGCAAACACATTCTCACTGACTGGTGGGAATGACTGACTTTTGGCATGCTTGCTCAGAGTGATAGAGTTCAAATGCCCCATTGTTAACCATAGAAAAATGGCACCCTGCTTTGTCAATAGGGATTTTTTCATGGCAGCCATTTTGGAATTTGGCAAATAACTGAATTTTTCCAAGGGAAAATAGAACACAAAAATGTAGAATTACTAATATATTCCTTGCATTAACAACAAATGAAGACCACATTTCAATTCCAACCAAGTTGAAAGTTGGTTACCATGGCATAAGATTCTTTAGATGTGGTCAGCAATGTCTTCATCCCTCACAATCCATAGAGGCCATCATTTTGAGATTTCACATGCACAAATTTGTCTGTAGAGGAAATCAGTTCTGTTTTAATTTGCCCGCCATATTTCAAATCAAAATGGCTGTCATTTCCTTTAATTTGGTCACCATATGGGTAATGGCTGAGGTTTATCATGAAATAGGACCCAGATTGAGTAGAAATGGACACAAAATTACTAAAAAAAACATAGCCAAGCATTGACAACTATCAAAGACCATATTTCATGTCTCTCCATGGTGAATGTAGGTACCATGGCAACCAATTTCAATAAATGGCGTTGAAAATTCCTTCATCCATCAGAACTACTCAAGACGATCATTTAGACATGTCACATGCCCATATACCTATGTAAAGGAAATGAATTCTGTTTCAGTGTGCCAGCCATATAGGAAACCCAAAATAGCCACAAAAAGGGAACAAATACTTCATTTTAGTACAAATATAGACATGTGACACCTCAAAATGACCGTCTTGATGAGTGCCCATTGATGCTGACATTGGCAAACACATTCTCACTGACTGGTGGGAATGACTGACTTTTGGCATGCTTGCTCAGAGTGATAGAGTTCAAATGCCCCATTGTTAACCATAGAAAAATGGCACCCTGCTTTGTCAATAGGGATTTGTTCATGGCAGCCATTTTGGATTTTGGCAAATAACTGAATTTTTCAAAGGGAAAATAGAACACAAAAATGTAGAATTACTAATTAATTCCTTGCATTAACAACAATCGAAGACCACATTTCAATTCCAACCAAGTTGAAAGTTGGTTACCATGGCATAAGATTCTTTAGATGTGGTCGGCAATGTCTTCATCCCTCACAATCCATAGAGGCCATCATTTTGGGATTTCACATGCACAAATTTGTCTGTAGAGGAAATCAGTTCTGTTTTAATTTGCCCGCCATATTTCAAATCAAAATGCCCGTCATTTCCTTTAATTTGGTCACCATATGGGTAATGGCTGAGGTTTATCATGAAATAGGACCCAGATTGAGTAGAATTGAACACAAAATTACTTTAAAAAAAATAGCCAAGCATTGACAACTATCAAAGACCATATTTCATGTCTCTCCATGGTGAATGTAGGTACCATGGCAACCAATTTCAATAAATGGCGTTGAAAATTCCTTCATCCATCAGAACTACTCAAGACGATCATTTAGACATGTCACATGCCCATATACCTAAGTAAAGGAAATGGATTCTGTTTCAGTGTGCCAGCCATATAGGAAACCCAAAATAGGCACAAAAAGGGAACAAATACTTCATTTTAGTACAAATATAGACATGTGACACCTCAAAATGACCGTCTTGATGAGTGCCCATTGATGCTGACATTGGCAAACACATTCTCACTGACTGGTGGGAATGACTGACTTTTGGCATGCTTGCTCAGAGTGATAGAGTTCAAATGCCCCATTGTTAACCATAGAAAAATGGCACCCTGCTTTGTCAATAGGGATTTGTTCATGGCAGCCATTTTGGATTTTGGCAAATAACTGAATTTTTCTAAGGGAAAATAGAACACAAAAATATAGAATTACTAATGAATTCCTTGCATTAACAACAATCGAAGACCACATTTCAATTCCAACCAAGTTGAAAGTTGGTAACCATGGCAACAGATTCTTTAGATGTGGTCGGCAATGTCTTCATCCCTCACAATCCATAGAGGCCATCATTTTGAGATTTCACATGCACAAATTTGTCTGTAGAGGAAATCAGTTCTGTTTTAATTTGCCAGCCATATTTCAAATCAAAATGCCCGTCATTTCCTTTAATTTGGTCACCATATGGGTAATGGCTGAGGTTTATCATGAAATAGGACCCAGATTGAGTAGAATTGAACACAAAATTACTTTAAAAAAAATAGCCAAGCATTGACAACTATCAAAGACCATATTTCATGTCTCTCCATGGTGAATGTAGGTACCATGGCAACCAATTTCAATAAATGGCGTTGAAAATTCCTTCATCCATCAGAACTACTCAAGACGATCATTTAGACATGTCACATGCCCATATACCTATGTAAAGGAAATGAATTCTGTTTCAGTGTGCCAGCCATATAGGAAACCCAAAATAGCCACAAAAAGGGAACAAATACTTCATTTTAGTACAAATATAGACATGTGACACCTCAAAATGACCGTCTTGATGAGTGCCCATTGATGCTGACATTGGCAAACACATTCTCACTGACTGGTGGGAATGACTGACTTTTGGCATGCTTGCTCAGAGTGATAGAGTTCAAATGCCCCATTGTTAACCATAGAAAAATGGCACCCTGCTTTGTCAATAGGGATTTTTTCATGGCAGCCATTTTGGAATTTGGCAAATAACTGAATTTTTCCAAGGGAAAATAGAACACAAAAATGTAGAATTACTAATATATTCCTTGCATTAACAACAAATGAAGACCACATTTCAATTCCAACCAAGTTGAAAGTTGGTTACCATGGCATAAGATTCTTTAGATGTGGTCAGCAATGTCTTCATCCCTCACAATCCATAGAGGCCATCATTTTGAGATTTCACATGCACAAATTTGTCTGTAGAGGAAATCAGTTCTGTTTTAATTTGCCCGCCATATTTCAAATCAAAATGGCTGTCATTTCCTTTAATTTGGTCACCATATGGGTAATGGCTGAGGTTAATCATGAAATAGGACCCAGATTGAGTAGAAATGGACACAAAATTACTAAAAAAAACATAGCCAAGCATTGACAACTATCAAAGACCATATTTCATGTCTCTCCATGGTGAATGTAGGTACCATGGCAACCAATTTCAATAAATGGCGTTGAAAATTCCTTCATCCATCAGAACTACTCAAGACGATCATTTAGACATGTCACATGCCCATATACCTATGTAAAGGAAATGAATTCTGTTTCAGTGTGCCAGCCATATAGGAAACCCAAAATAGCCACAAAAAGGGAACAAATACTTCATTTTAGTACAAATATAGACATGTGACACCTCAAAATGACCGTCTTGATGAGTGCCCATTGATGCTGACATTGGCAAACACATTCTCACTGACTGGTGGGAATGACTGACTTTTGGCATGCTTGCTCAGAGTGATAGAGTTCAAATGCCCCATTGTTAACCATAGAAAAATGGCACCCTGCTTTGTCAATAGGGATTTGTTCATGGCAGCCATTTTGGATTTTGGCAAATAACTGAATTTTTCAAAGGGAAAATAGAACACAAAAATGTAGAATTACTAATTAATTCCTTGCATTAACAACAATCGAAGACCACATTTCAATTCCAACCAAGTTGAAAGTTGGTTACCATGGCATAAGATTCTTTAGATGTGGTCGGCAATGTCTTCATCCCTCACAATCCATAGAGGCCATCATTTTGGGATTTCACATGCACAAATTTGTCTGTAGAGGAAATCAGTTCTGTTTTAATTTGCCCGCCATATTTCAAATCAAAATGCCCGTCATTTCCTTTAATTTGGTCACCATATGGGTAATGGCTGAGGTTTATCATGAAATAGGACCCAGATTGAGTAGAAATGGACACAAAATTACTAAAAAAAACATAGCCAAGCATTGACAACTATCAAAGACCATATTTCATGTCTCTCCATGGTGAATGTAGGTAACAATGGCAACCAATTTCAATAAATGGCGTTGAAAATTCCTTCATCCATCAGAACACCTCAAGACGATCATTTAGACATGTCACATGCCCATATACCTATGTAAAGGAAATGAATTCTGTTTCAGTGTGCCAGCCATATAGGAAACCCAAAATAGGCACAAAAAGGGAACAAATACTTCATTTTAGTACAAATATAGACATGTGACACCTCAAAATGACCGTCTTGATGAGTGCCCATTGATGCTGACATTGGCAAACACATTCTCACTGACTGGTGGGAATGACTGACTTTTGGCATGCTTGCTCGGAGTGATAGAGTTCAAATGCCCCATTGTTAACCATAGAAAAATGGCACCCTGCTTTGTCAATAGGGATTTTTTCATGGCAGCCATTTTGGATTTTGGCAAATAACTGAATTTTTCAAAGGGAAAATAGAACACAAAAATGTAGAATTACTAATAAATTCCTTGCATTAACAACAATCGAAGACCACATTTCAATTCCAACCAAGTTGAAAGTTGGTTACCATGGCAACAGATTCTTTAGATGTGGTCGGCAATGTCTTCATCCCTCACAATCCATAGAGGCCATCATTCTGAGATTTCACATGCACAAATTTGTCTGTAGAGGAAATCAGTTCTGTTTTAATTTGCCCGCCATATTTCAAATCAAAATGGCCGTCATTCCTTTAATTTGGTCACCATATGGGTAATGGCTGAGGTTTATCATGAAATAGGACCCAGATTAAGTAGAATTGAACACAAAATTACTAAAAAAAACATAGCCAAGTATTGACAACTATCAAAGACCATATTTCATGTCTCTCCCTGGTGAATGTAGGTAACCATGGCAACCAATTTCAATAAATGGCGTTGAAAATTCCTTCATCCATCAGAACTCCTCAAGACGATCATTTAGACATGTCACATGCCCATATACCTATGTAAAGGAAATGAATTCTGTTTCAGTGTGCCAGCCATATAGGAAACCAAAAATAGGCACAAAAAGGGAACAAATATTTCATTTTAGTACAAATATAGACATGTGACACCTCAAAATGACCGTCTTGATGAGTGCCCATTGATGCTGACATTGGCAAACACATTCTCACTGACTGGTGGGAATGACTGACTTTTGGCATGCTTGCTCAGAGTGATAGAGTTCAAATGCCCCATTGTTAACCATAGAAAAATGGCACCCTGCTTTGTCAATAGGGATTTTTTCATGGCAGCCATTTTGGATTTTGGCAAATAACTGAATTTTTCCAAGGGAAAATATACCAAAAAAATGTAGAATTACTAATAAATTCCTTGCATTAACAACAATCGAAGACCACATTTCAATTCCAACCAAGTTGAAAGTTGGTTACCATGGCATAAGATTCTTTAGATGTGGTCGGCAATGTCTTCATCCCTCACAATCCATAGAGGCCATCATTTTGAGATTTCACATGCACAAATTTGTCTGTAGAGGAAATCAGTTCTGTTTTAATTTGCCCGCCATATTTCAAATCAAAATGCCCGTCATTTCCTTTAATTTGGTCACCATATGGGTAATGGCTGAGGTTTATCATGAAATAGGACCCAGATTGAGTAGAATTGAACACAAAATTACTTTAAAAAAAATAGCCAAGCATTGACAACTATCAAAGACCATATTTCATGTCTCTCCATGGTGAATGTAGGTACCATGGCAACCAATTTCAATAAATGGCGTTGAAAATTCCTTCATCCATCAGAACTACTCAAGACGATCATTTAGACATGTCACATGCCCATATACCTATGTAAAGGAAATGAATTCTGTTTCAGTGTGCCAGCCATATAGGAAACCCAAAATAGCCACAAAAAGGGAACAAATACTTCATTTTAGTACAAATATAGACATGTGACACCTCAAAATGACCGTCTTGATGAGTGCCCATTGATGCTGACATTGGCAAACACATTCTCACTGACTGGTGGGAATGACTGACTTTTGGCATGCTTGCTCAGAGTGATAGAGTTCAAATGCCCCATTGTTAACCATAGAAAAATGGCACCCTGCTTTGTCAATAGGGATTTTTTCATGGCAGCCATTTTGGATTTTGGCAAATAACTGAATTTTTCCAAGGGAAAATATACCAAAAAAATGTAGAATTACTAATAAATTCCTTGCATTAACAACAATCGAAGACCACATTTCAATTCCAACCAAGTTGAAAGTTGGTTACCATGGCATAAGATTCTTTAGATGTGGTCGGCAATGTCTTCATCCCTCACAATCCATAGAGGCCATCATTTTGAGATTTCACATGCACAAATTTGTCTGTAGAGGAAATCAGTTCTGTTTTAATTTGCCCGCCATATTTCAAATCAAAATGCCCGTCATTTCCTTTAATTTGGTCACCATATGGGTAATGGCTGAGGTTTATCATGAAATAGGACCCAGATTGAGTAGAAATGGATACAAAATTACTAAAAAAAACATAGCCAAGCATTGACAACTATCAAAGACCATATTTCATGTCTCTCCATGGTGAATGTAGGTAACCATGGCAACCAATTTCAATAAATGGCGTTGAAAATTCCTTCATCCATCAGAACTCCTCAAGACGATCATTTAGACATGTCACATGCCCATATACCTATGTAAAGGAAATGAATTCTGTTTCAGTGTGCCAGCCATATAGGAAACCCAAAATAGCCACAAAAAGGGAACAAATACTTCATTTTAGTACAAATATAGACATGTGACACCTCAAAATGACCGTCTTGATGAGTGCCCATTGATGCTGACATTGGCAAACACATTCTCACTGACTGGTGGGAATGACTGACTTTTGGCATGCTTGCTCGGAGTGATAGAGTTCAAATGCCCCATTGTTAACCATAGAAAAATGGCACCCTGCTTTGTCAATAGGGATTTTTTCATGGCAGCCATTTTGGATTTTGGCAAATAACTGAATTTTTCAAAGGGAAAATAGAACACAAAAATATAGAATTCCTAATGAATTCCTTGCATTAACAACAATCGAAGACCACATTTCAATTCCAACCAAGTTGAAAGTTGGTTACCATGGCAACAGATTCTTTAGATGTGGTCGGCAATGTCTTCATCCCTCACAATCCATAGAGGCCATCATTCTGAGATTTCACATGCACAAATTTGTCTGTAGAGGAAATCAGTTCTGTTTTAATTTGCCCGCCATATTTCAAATCAAAATGGCCGTCATTCCTTTAATTTGGTCACCATATGGGTAATGGCTGAGGTTTATCATGAAATAGGACCCAGATTGAGTAGAATTGAACACAAATTACTTTTAAAAAAATAGCCAAGCATTGACAACTATCAAAGACCATATTTCATGTCTCTCCATGGTGAATGTAGGTACCATGGCAACCAATTTCAATAAATGGCGTTGAAAATTCCTTCATCCATCAGAACTACTCAAGACGATCATTCAGACATGTCACATGCCCATATACCTATGTAAAGGAAATGAATTCTGTTTCAGTGTGCCAGCCATATAGGAAACCCAAAATAGCCACAAAAAGGGAACAAATACTTCATTTTAGTACAAATATAGACATGTGACACCTCAAAATGACCGTCTTGATGAGTGCCCATTGATGCTGACATTGGCAAACACATTCTCACTGACTGGTGGGAATGACTGACTTTTGGCATGCTTGCTCAGAGTGATAGAGTTCAAATGCCCCATTGTTAACCATAGAAAAATGGCACCCTGCTTTGTCAATAGGGATTTGTTCATGGCAGCCATTTTGGATTTTGGCAAATAACTGAATTTTTCAAAGGGAAAATAGAACACAAAAATGTAGAATTACTAATGAATTCCTTGCATTAACAACAATCGAAGACCACATTTCAATTCCAACCAAGTTGAAAGTTGGTTACCATGGCATAAGATTCTTTAGATGTGGTCGGCAATGTCTTCATCCCTCACAATCCATAGAGGCCATCATTTTGGGATTTCACATGCACAAATTTGTCTGTAGAGGAAATCAGTTCTGTTTTAATTTGCCCGCCATATTTCAAATCAAAATGGCGGTCATTTCCTTTAATTTGGTCACCATATGGGTAATGGCTGAGGTTTATCATGAAATAGGACCCAGATTGAGTAGAAATGGACACAAAATTACTAAAAAAAACATAGCCAAGCATTGACAACTATCAAAGACCATATTTCATGTCTCTCCATGGTGAATGTAGGTAACAATGGCAACCAATTTCAATAAATGGCGTTGAAAATTCCTTCATCCATCAGAACTCTTCAAGACGATCATTTGGACATGTCACATGCCCATATACCTATGTAAAGGAAATGAATTCTGTTTCAGTGTGCCAGCCATATAGGAAACCCAAAATAGCCACAAAAAGGGAACAAATACTTCATTTTAGTACAAATATAGACATGTGACACCTCAAAATGACCGTCTTGATGAGTGCCCATTGATGCTGACATTGGCAAACACATTCTCACTGACTGGTGGGAATGACTGACTTTTGGCATGCTTGCTCAGAGTGATAGAGTTCAAATGCCCCATTGTTAACCATAGAAAAATGGCACCCTGCTTTGTCAATAGGGATTTGTTCATGGCAGCCATTTTGGATTTTGGCAAATAACTGAATTTTTCCAAGGGAAAATAGAACACAAAAATGTAGAATTACTTATAAATTCCTTGCATTAACAACAATCGAAGACCACATTTCAATTCCAACCAAGTTGAAAGTTGGTTACCATGGCATAAGATTCTTTAGATGTGGTCGGCAATGTCTTCATCCCTCACAATCCATAGAGGCCATCATTTTGAGATTTCACATGCACAAATTTGTCTGTAGAGGAAATCAGTTCTGTTTTAATTTGCCCGCCATATTTCAAATCAAAATGCCCGTCATTTCCTTTAATTTGGTCACCATATGGGTAATGGCTGAGGTTTATCATGAAATAGGACCCAGATTGAGTAGAAATGGACACAAAATTACTAAAAAAAACATAGCCAAGCATTGACAACTATCAAAGACCATATTTCATGTCTCTCCATGGTGAATGTAGGTAACCATGGCAACCAATTTCAATAAATGGCGTTGAAAATTCCTTCATCCATCAGAACTCTTCAAGACGATCATTTGGACATGTCACATGCACATATACCTATGTAAAGGAAATGAAATCTGTTTCAGTGTGCCAGCCATATAGGAAACCCAAAATAGCCACAAAAAGGGAACTAATACTTCATTTCAGTACAAATTTAGACATGTGACACATCAAAATGACCGTCTTGATGAGTGCCCATTGATGCTGACATTGGCAAACACATTCTCACTGACTGTTGGGAATGACTGACTTTTGGCATGCTTGCTCAGAGTGATAGAGTTCAAATGCCCCATTGTTAACCATAGAAAAATGGCACCCTGCTTTGTCAATAGGGATTTGTTCATGGCAGCCATTTTGGAATTTGGCAAATAACTGAATTTTTCCAAAGGAAAATAGAACACAAAAATGTAGAATTACTAATATATTCCTTGCATTAACAACAAATGAAGACCACATTTCAATTCCAACCAAGTTGAAAGTTGGTTACCATGGCATAAGATTCTTTAGATGTGGTCAGCAATGTCTTCATCCCTCACAATCCATAGAGGCCATCATTTTGAGATTTCACATGCACAAATTTGTCTGTAGAGGAAATCAGTTCTGTTTTAATTTGCCCGCCATATTTCAAATCAAAATGGCCGTCATTTCCTTTAATTTGGTCACCATATGGGTAATGGCTGAGGTTAATCATGAAATAGGACCCAGATTGAGTAGAAATGGACACAAAATTACTAAAAAAAACATAGCCAAGCATTGACAACTATCAAAGACCATATTTCATGTCTCTCCATGGTGAATGTAGGTAACCATGGCAACCAATTTCAATAAATGGCGTTGAAAATTCCTTCATCCATCAGAACTCTTCAAGACGATCATTTGGACATGTCACATGCCCATATACCTATGTAAAGGAAATGAATTCTGTTTCAGTGTGCCAGCCATATAGGAAACCCAAAATAGGCACAAAAAGGGAACAAATACTTCATTTTAGTACAAATATAGACATGTGACACCTCAAAATGACCGTCTTGATGAGTGCCCATTGATGCTGACATTGGCAAACACATTCTCACTGACTGGTGGGAATGACTGACTTTTGACATGCTTGCTCAGAGTGATAGAGTTCAAATGCCCCATTGTTAACCATAGAAAAATGGCACCCTGCTTTGTCAATAGGGATTTGTTCATGGCAGCCATTTTGGATTTTGGCAAATAACTGAATTTTTCCAAGGGAAAATAGAACACAAAAATGTAGAATTACTAATAAATTCCTTGCATTAACAACAATCGAAGACCACATTTCAGTTCCAACCAAGTTGAAAGTTGGTTACCATGGCAACAGATTCTTTAGATGTGGTCGGCAATGTCTTCATCCCTCACAATCCATAGAGGCCATCATTTTGAGATTTCACATGCACAAATTTGTCTGTAGAGGAAATCAGTTCTGTTTTAATTTGCCCGCCATATTTCAAATCAAAATGCCCGTCATTTCCTTTAATTTGGTCACCATATGGGTAATGGCTGAGGTTTATCATGAAATAGGACCCAGATTGAGTAGAATTAAACACAAAATTACTAAAAAAAACATAGCCAAGCATTGACAACTATCAAAGACCATATTTCATGTCTCTCCATGGTGAATGTAGGTAACCATGGCAACCAATTTCAATAAATGGCGTTGAAAATTCCTTCATCCATCAGAACTCCTCAAGACGATCATTTAGACATGTCACATGCCCATATACCTATGTAAAGGAAATGAATTCTGTTTCAGTGTGCCAGCCATATAGGAAACCCAAAATAGCCACAAAAAGGGAACAAATACTTCATTTTAGTACAAATATAGACATGTGACACCTCAAAATGACCGTCTTGATGAGTGCCCATTGATGCTGACATTGGCAAACACATTCTCACTGACTGGTGGGAATGACTGACTTTTGGCATGCTTGCTCAGAGTGATAGAGTTCAAATGCCCCATTGTTAACCATAGAAAAATGGCACCCTGCTTTGTCAATAGGGATTTGTTCATGGCAGCCATTTTGGATTTTGGCAAATAACTGAATTTTTCTAAGGGAAAATAGAACACAAAAATATAGAATTACTAATGAATTCCTTGCATTAACAACAATCGAAGACCACATTTCAATTCCAACCAAGTTGAAAGTTGGTAACCATGGCAACAGATTCTTTAGATGTGGCCGGCAATGTCTTCATCCCTCACAATCCATAGAGGCCATCATTTTGAGATTTCACATGCACAAATTTGTCTGTAGAGGAAATCAGTTCTGTTTTAATTTGCCCGCCATATTTCAAATCAAAATGCCCGTCATTTCCTTTAATTTGGTCACCATATGGGTAATGGCTGAGGTTTATCATGAAATAGGACCCAGATTGAGTAGAATTAAACACAAAATTACTAAAAAAAACATAGCCAAGTATTGACAACTATCATAGACCATATTTCATGTCTCTCCATGGTGAATGTAGGTAACCATGGCAACCAATTTCAATAAATGGCGTTGAAAATTCCTTCATCCATCAGAACTACTCAAGACGATCATTTAGACATGTCACATGCCCATATACCTATGTAAAGGAAATGAATTCTGTTTCAGTGTGCCAGCCATATAGGAAACCCAAAATAGCCACAAAAAGGGAACAAATACTTCATTTTAGTACAAATATAGACATGTGACACCTCAAAATGACCGTCTTGATGAGTGCCCATTGATGCTGACATTGGCAAACACATTCTCACTGACTGGTGGGAATGACTGACTTTTGGCATGCTTGCTCAGAGTGATAGAGTTCAAATGCCCCATTGTTAACCATAGAAAAATGGCACCCTGCTTTGTCAATAGGGATTTGTTCATGGCAGCCATTTTGGATTCTGGCAAATAACTGAATTTTTCAAAGGGAAAATAGAACACAAAAATATAGAATTCCTAATGAATTCCTTGCATTAACAACAATCGAAGACCACATTTCAATTCCAACCAAGTTGAAAGTTGGTTACCATGGCAACAGATTCTTTAGATGTGGTCGGCAATGTCTTCATCCCTCACAATCCATAGAGGCCATCATTCTGAGATTTCACATGCACAAATTTGTCTGTAGTGGAAATCAGTTCTGTTTTAATTTGCCAGCCATATTTCAAATCAAAATGCCCGTCATTTCCTTTAATTTGGTCACCATATGGGTAATGGCTGAGGTTTATCATGAAATAGGACCCAGATTAAGTAGAATTGAACACAAAATTACTAAAAAAAGCATAGCCAAGTATTGACAACTATCAAAGACCATATTTCATGTCTCTCCATGGTGAATGTAGGTAACCATGGCAACCAATTTCAATAAATGGCGTTGAAAATTCCTTCATCCATCAGAACTCCTCAAGACGATCATTTGGACATGTCACATGCCCATATACCTATGTAAAGGAAATGAATTCTGTTTCAGTGTGCCAGCCATATAGGAAACCAAAAATAGGCACAAAAAGGGAACAAATATTTCATTTTAGTACAAATATAGACATGTGACACCTCAAAATGACCGTCTTGATGAGTGCCCATTGATGCTGACATTGGCAAACACATTCTCACTGACTGGTGGGAATGACTGACTTTTGGCATGCTTGCTCAAAGTGATAGAGTTCAAATGCCCCATTGTTAACCATAGAAAAATGGCACCCTGCTTTGTCAATAGGGATTTTTTCATGGCAGCCATTTTGGATTTTGGCAAATAACTGAATTTTTCTAAGGGAAAATAGAACACAAAAATATAGAATTACTAATGAATTCCTTGCATTAACAACAATCGAAGACCACATTTCAATTCCAACCAAGTTAAAAGTTGGTAACCATGGCATAAGATTCTTTAGATGTGGTCGGCAATGTCTTCATCCCTCACAATCCTTAGAGGCCATCATTTTGAGATTTCACATGCACAAATTTGTCTGTAGAGGAAATCAGTTCTGTTTTAATTTGCCCGCCATATTTCAAATCAAAATGGCCGTCATTCCTTTAATTTGGTCACCATATGGGTAATGGCTGAGGTTTATCATGAAATAGGACCCAGATTAAGTAGAATTGAACACAAAATTACTAAAAAAAACATAGCCAAGTATTGACAACTATCAAAGACCATATTTCATGTCTCTCCATGGTGAATGTAGGTAACCATGGCAACCAATTTCAATAAATGGCGTTGAAAATTCCTTCATCCATCAGAACTCCTCAAGACGATCATTTAGACATGTCACATGCCCATATACCTATGTAAAGGAAATGAATTCTGTTTCAGTGTGCCAGCCATATAGGAAACCAAAAATAGGCACAAAAAGGGAACAAATATTTCATTTTAGTACAAATATAGACATGTGACACCTCAAAATGACCGTCTTGATGAGTGCCCATTGATGCTGACATTGGCAAACACATTCTCACTGACTGGTGGGAATGACTGACTTTTGGCATGCTTGCTCAGAGTGATAGAGTTCAAATGCCCCATTGTTAACCATAGAAAAATGGCACCCTGCTTTGTCAATAGGGATTTGTTCATGGCAGCCATTTTGGATTTTGGCAAATAACTGAATTTTTCTAAGGGAAAATAGAACACAAAAATAAAGAATTACTAATGAATTCCTTGCATTAACAACAATCGAAGACCACATTTCAATTCCAACCAAGTTGAAAGTTGGTAACCATGGCAACAGATTCTTTAGATGTGGTCGGCAATGTCTTCATCCCTCACAATCCATAGAGGCCATCATTTTGAGATTTCACATGCACAAATTTGTCTGTAGAGGAAATCAGTTCTGTTTTAATTTGCCAGCCATATTTCAAATCAAAATGCCCGTCATTTCCTTTAATTTGGTCACCATATGGGTAATGGCTGAGGTTTATCATGAAATAGGACCCAGATTGAGTAGAATTGAACACAAAATTACTTTAAAAAAAATAGCCAAGCATTGACAACTATCAAAGACCATATTTCATGTCTCTCCATGGTGAATGTAGGTACCATGGCAACCAATTTCAATAAATGGCGTTGAAAATTCCTTCATCCATCAGAACTACTCAAGACGATCATTTAGACATGTCACATGCCCATATACCTATGTAAAGGAAATGGATTCTGTTTCAGTGTGCCAGCCATATAGGAAACCCAAAATAGCCACAAAAAGGGAACAAATACTTCATTTTAGTACAAATATAGACATGTGACACCTCAAAATGACCGTCTTGATGAGTGCCCATTGATGCTGACATTGGCAAACACATTCTCACTGACTGGTGGGAATGACTGACTTTTGGCATGCTTGCTCAGAGTGATAGAGTTCAAATGCCCCATTGTTAACCATAGAAAAATGGCACCCTGCTTTGTCAATAGGGATTTGTTCATGGCAGCCATTTTGGATTTTGGCAAATAACTGAATTTTTCTAAGGGAAAATAGAACACAAAAATATAGAATTACTAATGAATTCCTTGCATTAACAACAATCGAAGACCACATTTCAATTCCAACCAAGTTGAAAGTTGGTAACCATGGCAACAGATTCTTTAGATGTGGTCGGCAATGTCTTCATCCCTCACAATCCATAGAGGCCATCATTTTGAGATTTCACATGCACAAATTTGTCTGTAGAGGAAATCAGTTCTGTTTTAATTTGCCAGCCATATTTCAAATCAAAATGCCCGTCATTTCCTTTAATTTGGTCACCATATGGGTAATGGCTGAGGTTTATCATGAAATAGGACCCAGATTGAGTAGAATTAAACACAAAATTACTAAAAAAAAACAAAGCCAAGTATTGACAACTATCATAGACCATATTTCATGTCTCTCCATGGTGAATGTAGGTAACCATGGCAACCAATTTCAATAAATGGCGTTGAAAATTCCTTCATCCATCAGAACTCCTCAAGACGATCATTTAGACATGTCACATGCCCATATACCTATGTAAAGGAAATGAATTCTGTTTCAGTGTGCCAGCCATATAGGAAACCCAAAATAGCCACAAAAAGGGAACAAATACTTCATTTTAGTACAAATATAGACATGTGACACCTCAAAATGACCGTCTTGATGAGTGCCCATTGATGCTGACATTGGCAAACACATTCTCACTGACTGGTGGGAATGACTGACTTTTGGCATGCTTGCTCAGAGTGATAGAGTTCAAATGCCCCATTGTTAACCATAGAAAAATGGCACCCTGCTTTGTCAATAGGGATTTGTTCATGGCAGCCATTTTGGATTTTGGCAAATAACTGAATTTTTCTAAGGGAAAATAGAACACAAAAATAAAGAATTACTAATGAATTCCTTGCATTAACAACAATCCAAGACCACATTTCAATTCCAACCAAGTTGAAAGTTGGTAACCATGGCAACAGATTCTTTAGATGTGGTCGGCAATGTCTTCATCCCTCACAATCCATAGAAGCCATCATTTTGAGATTTCACATGCACAAATTTGTCTGTAGAGGAAATCAGTTCTGTTTTAATTTGCCAGCCATATTTCAAATCAAAATGCCCGTCATTTCCTTTAATTTGGTCACCATATGGGTAATGGCTGAGGTTTATCATGAAATAGGACCCAGATTGAGTAGAATTGAACACAAAATTACTTTAAAAAAAATAGCCAAGCATTGACAACTATCAAAGACCATATTTCATGTCTCTCCATGGTGAATGTAGGTACCATGGCAACCAATTTCAATAAATGGCGTTGAAAATTCCTTCATCCATCAGAACTACTCAAGACGATCATTTAGACATGTCACATGCCCATATACCTATGTAAAGGAAATGGATTCTGTTTCAGTGTGCCAGCCATATAGGAAACCCAAAATAGCCACAAAAAGGGAACAAATACTTCATTTTAGTACAAATATAGACATGTGACACCTCAAAATGACCGTCTTGATGAGTGCCCATTGATGCTGACATTGGCAAACACATTCTCACTGACTGGTGGGAATGACTGACTTTTGGCATGCTTGCTCAGAGTGATAGAGTTCAAATGCCCCATTGTTAACCATAGAAAAATGGCACCCTGCTTTGTCAATAGGGATTTGTTCATGGCAGCCATTTTGGATTTTGGCAAATAACTGAATTTTTCTAAGGGAAAATAGAACACAAAAATAAAGAATTACTAATGAATTCCTTGCATTAACAACAATCGAAGACCACATTTCAATTCCAACCAAGTTGAAAGTTGGTAACCATGGCAACAGATTCTTTAGATGTGGTCGGCAATGTCTTCATCCCTCACAATCCATAGAGGCCATCATTTTGAGATTTTACATGCACAAATTTGTCTGTAGAGGAAATCAGTTCTGTTTTAATTTGCCAGCCATATTTCAAATCAAAATGCCCGTCATTTCCTTTAATTTGGTCACCATATGGGTAATGGCTGAGGTTTATCATGAAATAGGACCCAGATTGAGTAGAATTGAACACAAAATTACTTTAAAAAAAATAGCCAAGCATTGACAACTATCAAAGACCATATTTCATGTCTCTCCATGGTGAATGTAGGTACCATGGCAACCAATTTCAATAAATGGCGTTGAAAATTCCTTCATCCATCAGAACTACTCAAGACGATCATTTAGACATGTCACATGCCCATATACCTATGTAAAGGAAATGGATTCTGTTTCAGTGTGCCAGCCATATAGGAAACCCAAAATAGCCACAAAAAGGGAACAAATACTTCATTTTAGTACAAATATAGACATGTGACACCTCAAAATGACCGTCTTGATGAGTGCCCATTGATGCTGACATTGGCAAACACATTCTCACTGACTGGTGGGAATGACTGACTTTTGGCATGCTTGCTCAGAGTGATAGAGTTCAAATGCCCCATTGTTAACCATAGAAAAATGGCACCCTGCTTTGTCAATAGGGATTTGTTCATGGCAGCCATTTTGGATTTTGGCAAATAACTGAATTTTTCAAAGGGAAAATAGAACACAAAAATATAGAATTACTAATGAATTCCTTGCATTAACAACAATCGAAGACCACATTTCAATTCCAACCAAGTTGAAAGTTGGTAACCATGGCAACAGATTCTTTAGATGTGGTCGGCAATGTCTTCATCCCTCACAATCCATAGAGGCCATCATTTTGAGATTTCACATGCACAAATTTGTCTGTAGAGGAAATCAGTTCTGTTTTAATTTGCCAGCCATATTTCAAATCAAAATGCCCGTCATTTCCTTTAATTTGGTCACCATATGGGTAATGGCTGAGGTTTATCATGAAATAGGACCCAGATTGAGTAGAATTGAACACAAAATTACTTTTAAAAAAATAGCCAAGCATTGACAACTATCAAAGACCATATTTCATGTCTCTCCATGGTGAATGTAGGTACCATGGCAACCAATTTCAATAAATGGCGTTGAAAATTCCTTCATCCATCAGAACTCCTCAAGACGATCATTTAGACATGTCACATGCCCATATACCTATGTAAAGGAAATGAATTCTGTTTCAGTGTGCCAGCCATATAGGAAACCCAAAATAGCCACAAAAAGGGAACAAATACTTCATTTTAGTACAAATATAGACATGTGACACCTCAAAATGACCGTCTTGATGAGTGCCCATTGATGCTGACATTGGCAAACACATTCTCACTGACTGGTGGGAATGACTGACTTTTGGCATGCTTGCTCAGAGTGATAGAGTTCAAATGCCCCATTGTTAACCATAGAAAAATGGCACCCTGCTTTGTCAATAGGGATTTGTTCATGGCAGCCATTTTGGATTTTGGCAAATAACTGAATTTTTCAAAGGGAAAATAGAACACAAAAATGTAGAATTACTAATTAATTCCTTGCATTAACAACAATCGAAGACCACATTTCAATTCCAACCAAGTTGAAAGTTGGTTACCATGGCATAAGATTCTTTAGATGTGGTCGGCAATGTCTTCATCCCTCACAATCCATAGAGGCCATCATTTTGGGATTTCACATGCACAAATTTGTCTGTAGAGGAAATCAGTTCTGTTTTAATTTGCCCGCCATATTTCAAATCAAAATGGCGGTCATTTCCTTTAATTTGGTCACCATATGGGTAATGGCTGAGGTTTATCATGAAATAGGACCCAGATTGAGTAGAAATGGACACAAAATTACTAAAAAAAACATAGCCAAGCATTGACAACTATCAAAGACCATATTTCATGTCTCTCCATGGTGAATGTAGGTAACAATGGCAACCAATTTCAATAAATGGCGTTGAAAATTCCTTCATCCATCAGAACACCTCAAGACGATCATTTAGACATGTCACATGCCCATATACCTATGTAAAGGAAATGAATTCTGTTTCAGTGTGCCAGCCATATAGGAAACCCAAAATAGGCACAAAAAGGGAACAAATACTTCATTTTAGTACAAATATAGACATGTGACACCTCAAAATGACCGTCTTGATGAGTGCCCATTGATGCTGACATTGGCAAACACATTCTCACTGACTGGTGGGAATGACTGACTTTTGGCATGCTTGCTCGGAGTGATAGAGTTCAAATGCCCCATTGTTAACCATAGAAAAATGGCACCCTGCTTTGTCAATAGGGATTTGTTCATGGCAGCCATTTTGGATTTTGGCAAATAACTGAATTTTTCTAAGGGAAAATAGAACACAAAAATAAAGAATTACTAATGAATTCCTTGCATTAACAACAATCCAAGACCACATTTCAATTCCAACCAAGTTGAAAGTTGGTAACCATGGCAACAGATTCTTTAGATGTGGTCGGCAATGTCTTCATCCCTCACAATCCATAGAAGCCATCATTTTGAGATTTCACATGCACAAATTTGTCTGTAGAGGAAATCAGTTCTGTTTTAATTTGCCAGCCATATTTCAAATCAAAATGCCCGTCATTTCCTTTAATTTGGTCACCATATGGGTAATGGCTGAGGTTTATCATGAAATAGGACCCAGATTGAGTAGAATTGAACACAAAATTACTTTAAAAAAAATAGCCAAGCATTGACAACTATCAAAGACCATATTTCATGTCTCTCCATGGTGAATGTAGGTACCATGGCAACCAATTTCAATAAATGGCGTTGAAAATTCCTTCATCCATCAGAACTACTCAAGACGATCATTTAGACATGTCACATGCCCATATACCTATGTAAAGGAAATGGATTCTGTTTCAGTGTGCCAGCCATATAGGAAACCCAAAATAGCCACAAAAAGGGAACAAATACTTCATTTTAGTACAAATATAGACATGTGACACCTCAAAATGACCGTCTTGATGAGTGCCCATTGATGCTGACATTGGCAAACACATTCTCACTGACTGGTGGGAATGACTGACTTTTGGCATGCTTGCTCAGAGTGATAGAGTTCAAATGCCCCATTGTTAACCATAGAAAAATGGCACCCTGCTTTGTCAATAGGGATTTGTTCATGGCAGCCATTTTGGATTTTGGCAAATAACTGAATTTTTCTAAGGGAAAATAGAACACAAAAATAAAGAATTACTAATGAATTCCTTGCATTAACAACAATCGAAGACCACATTTCAATTCCAACCAAGTTGAAAGTTGGTAACCATGGCAACAGATTCTTTAGATGTGGTCGGCAATGTCTTCATCCCTCACAATCCATAGAGGCCATCATTTTGAGATTTCACATGCACAAATTTGTCTGTAGAGGAAATCAGTTCTGTTTTAATTTGCCAGCCATATTTCAAATCAAAATGCCCGTCATTTCCTTTAATTTGGTCACCATATGGGTAATGGCTGAGGTTTATCATGAAATAGGACCCAGATTGAGTAGAATTGAACACAAAATTACTTTAAAAAAAATAGCCAAGCATTGACAACTATCAAAGACCATATTTCATGTCTCTCCATGGTGAATGTAGGTACCATGGCAACCAATTTCAATAAATGGCGTTGAAAATTCCTTCATCCATCAGAACTACTCAAGACGATCATTTAGACATGTCACATGCCCATATACCTATGTAAAGGAAATGGATTCTGTTTCAGTGTGCCAGCCATATAGGAAACCCAAAATAGCCACAAAAAGGGAACAAATACTTCATTTTAGTACAAATATAGACATGTGACACCTCAAAATGACCGTCTTGATGAGTGCCCATTGATGCTGACATTGGCAAACACATTCTCACTGACTGGTGGGAATGACTGACTTTTGGCATGCTTGCTCAGAGTGATAGAGTTCAAATGCCCCATTGTTAACCATAGAAAAATGGCACCCTGCTTTGTCAATAGGGATTTGTTCATGGCAGCCATTTTGGATTTTGGCAAATAACTGAATTTTTCTAAGGGAAAATAGAACACAAAAATATAGAATTACTAATGAATTCCTTGCATTAACAACAATCGAAGACCACATTTCAATTCCAACCAAGTTGAAAGTTGGTAACCATGGCAACAGATTCTTTAGATGTGGTCGGCAATGTCTTCATCCCTCACAATCCATAGAGGCCATCATTTTGAGATTTCACATGCACAAATTTGTCTGTAGAGGAAATCAGTTCTGTTTTAATTTGCCAGCCATATTTCAAATCAAAATGCCCGTCATTTCCTTTAATTTGGTCACCATATGGGTAATGGCTGAGGTTTATCATGAAATAGGACCTAGATTGAGTAGAATTGAACACAAAATTACTTTTAAAAAAATAGCCAAGCATTGACAACTATCAAAGACCATATTTCATGTCTCTCCATGGTGAATGTAGGTACCATGGCAACCAATTTCAATAAATGGCGTTGAAAATTCCTTCATCCATCAGAACTACTCAAGACGATCATTTAGACATGTCACATGCCCATATACCTATGTAAAGGAAATGAATTCTGTTTCAGTGTGCCAGCCATATAGGAAACCCAAAATAGCCACAAAAAGGGAACAAATACTTCATTTTAGTACAAATATAGACATGTGACACCTCAAAATGACCGTCTTGATGAGTGCCCATTGATGCTGACATTGGCAAACACATTCTCACTGACTGGTGGGAATGACTGACTTTTGGCATGCTTGCTCAGAGTGATAGAGTTCAAATGCCCCATTGTTAACCATAGAAAAATGGCACCCTGCTTTGTCAATAGGGATTTGTTCATGGCAGCCATTTTGGATTTTGGCAAATAACTGAATTTTTCAAAGGGAAAATAGAACACAAAAATGTAGAATTACTAATGAATTCCTTGCATTAACAACAATCGAAGACCACATTTCAATTCCAACCAAGTTGAAAGTTGGTTACCATGGCATAAGATTCTTTAGATGTGGTCGGCAATGTCTTCATCCCTCACAATCCATAGAGGCCATCATTTTGGGATTTCACATGCACAAATTTGTCTGTAGAGGAAATCAGTTCTCTTTTAATTTGCCCGCCATATTTCAAATCAAAATGGCGGTCATTTCCTTTAATTTGGTCACCATATGGGTAATGGCTGAGGTTTATCATGAAATAGGACCCAGATTGAGTAGAAATGGACACAAAATTACTAAAAAAAACATAGCCAAGCATTGACAACTATCAAAGACCATATTTCATGTCTCTCCATGGTGAATGTAGGTACCATGGCAACCAATTTCAATAAATGGCGTTGAAAATTCCTTCATCCATCAGAACACCTCAAGACGATCATTTAGACATGTCACATGCCCATATACCTATGTAAAGGAAATGAATTCTGTTTCAGTGTGCCAGCCATATAGGAAACCCAAAATAGCCACAAAAAGGGAACAAATACTTCATTTTAGTACAAATATAGACATGTGACACCACAAAATGACCGTCTTGATGAGTGCCCATTGATGCTGACATTGGCAAACACATTCTCACTGACTGGTGGGAATGACTGACTTTTGGCATGCTTGCTCAGAGTGATAGAGTTCAAATGCCCCATTGTTAACCATAGAAAAATGGCACCCTGCTTTGTCAATAGGGATTTGTTCATGGCAGCCATTTTGGATTTTGGCAAATAACTGAATTTTTCTAAGGGAAAATAGAACACAAAAATATAGAATTACTAATGAATTCCTTGCATTAACAACAATCGAAGACCACATTTCAATTCCAACCAAGTTGAAAGTTGGTAACCATGGCAACAGATTCTTTAGATGTGGTCGGCAATGTCTTCATCCCTCACAATCCATAGAGGCCATCATTTTGAGATTTCACATGCACAAATTTGTCTGTAGAGGAAATCAGTTCTGTTTTAATTTGCCAGCCATATTTCAAATCAAAATGCCCGTCATTTCCTTTAATTTGGTCACCATATGGGTAATGGCTGAGGTTTATCATGAAATAGGACCCAGATTGAGTAGAATTGAACACAAAATTACTTTTAAAAAAATAGCCAAGCATTGACAACTATCAAAGACCATATTTCATGTCTCTCCATGGTGAATGTAGGTACCATGGCAACCAATTTCAATAAATGGCGTTGAAAATTCCTTCATCCATCAGAACTACTCAAGACGATCATTTAGACATGTCACATGCCCATATACCTATGTAAAGGAAATGAATTCTGTTTCAGTGTGCCAGCCATATAGGAAACCCAAAATAGCCACAAAAAGGGAACAAATACTTCATTTTAGTACAAATATAGACATGTGACACCTCAAAATGACCGTCTTGATGAGTGCCCATTGATGCTGACATTGGCAAACACATTCTCACTGACTGGTGGGAATGACTGACTTTTGGCATGCTTGCTCAGAGTGATAGAGTTCAAATGCCCCATTGTTAACCATAGAAAAATGGCACCCTGCTTTGTCAATAGGGATTTGTTCATGGCAGCCATTTTGGATTTTGGCAAATAACTGAATTTTTCAAAGGGAAAATAGAACACAAAAATGTAGAATTACTAATGAATTCCTTGCATTAACAACAATCGAAGACCACATTTCAATTCCAACCAAGTTGAAAGTTGGTTACCATGGCATAAGATTCTTTAGATGTGGTCGGCAATGTCTTCATCCCTCACAATCCATAGAGGCCATCATTTTGGGATTTCACATGCACAAATTTGTCTGTAGAGGAAATCAGTTCTGTTTTAATTTGCCCGCCATATTTCAAATCAAAATGGCGGTCATTTCCTTTAATTTGGTCACCATATGGGTAATGGCTGAGGTTTATCATGAAATAGGACCCAGATTGAGTAGAAATGGACACAAAATTACTAAAAAAAACATAGCCAAGCATTGACAACTATCAAAGACCATATTTCATGTCTCTCCATGGTGAATGTAGGTAACCATGGCAACCAATTTCAATAAATGGCGTTGAAAATTCCTTCATCCATCAGAACACCTCAAGACGATCATTTAGACATGTCACATGCCCATATACCTATGTAAAGGAAATGAATTCTGTTTCAGTGTGCCAGCCATATAGGAAACCCAAAATAGCCACAAAAAGGGAACAAATACTTCATTTTAGTACAAATATAGACATGTGACACCTCAAAATGACCGTCTTGATGAGTGCCCATTGATGCTGACATTGGCAAACACATTCTCACTGACTGGTGGGAATGACTGACTTTTGGCATGCTTGCTCGGAGTGATAGAGTTCAAATGCCCCATTGTTAACCATAGAAAAATGGCACCCTGCTTTGTCAATAGGGATTTTTTCATGGCAGCCATTTTGGATTTTGGCAAATAACTGAATTTTTCAAAGGGAAAATAGAACACAAAAATATAGAATTCCTAATGAATTCCTTGCATTAACAACAATCGAAGACCACATTTCAATTCCAACCAAGTTGAAAGTTGGTTACCATGGCAACAGATTCTTTAGATGTGGTCGGCAATGTCTTCATCCCTCACAATCCATAGAGGCCATCATTCTGAGATTTCACATGCACAAATTTGTCTGTAGAGGAAATCAGTTCTGTTTTAATTTGCCCGCCATATTTCAAATCAAAATGGCGGTCATTTCCTTTAATTTGGTCACCATATGGGTAATGGCTGAGGTTTATCATGAAATAGGACCCAGATTGAGTAGAAATGGACACAAAATTACTAAAAAAAACATAGCCAAGCATTGACAACTATCAAAGACCATATTTCATGTCTCTCCATGGTGAATGTAGGTAACAATGGCAACCAATTTCAATAAATGGCGTTGAAAATTCCTTCATCCATCAGAACACCTCAAGACGATCATTTAGACATGTCACATGCCCATATACCTATGTAAAGGAAATGAATTCTGTTTCAGTGTGCCAGCCATATAGGAAACCCAAAATAGCCACAAAAAGGGAACAAATACTTCATTTTAGTACAAATATAGACATGTGACACCTCAAAATGACCGTCTTGATGAGTGCCCATTGATGCTGACATTGGCAAACACATTCTCACTGACTGGTGGGAATGACTGACTTTTGGCATGCTTGCTCGGAGTGATAGAGTTCAAATGCCCCATTGTTAACCATAGAAAAATGGCACCCTGCTTTGTCAATAGGGATTTGTTCATGGCAGCCATTTTGGATTTTGGCAAATAACTGAATTTTTCTAAGGGAAAATAGAACACAAAAATAAAGAATTACTAATGAATTCCTTGCATTAACAACAATCGAAGACCACATTTCAATTCCAACCAAGTTGAAAGTTGGTAACCATGGCAACAGATTCTTTAGATGTGGTCGGCAATGTCTTCATCCCTCACAATCCATAGAGGCCATCATTTTGAGATTTCACATGCACAAATTTGTCTGTAGAGGAAATCAGTTCTGTTTTAATTTGCCAGCCATATTTCAAATCAAAATGCCCGTCATTTCCTTTAATTTGGTCACCATATGGGTAATGGCTGAGGTTTATCATGAAATAGGACCCAGATTGAGTAGAATTGAACACAAAATTACTTTAAAAAAAATAGCCAAGCATTGACAACTATCAAAGACCATATTTCATGTCTCTCCATGGTGAATGTAGGTACCATGGCAACCAATTTCAATAAATGGCGTTGAAAATTCCTTCATCCATCAGAACTACTCAAGACGATCATTTAGACATGTCACATGCCCATATACCTATGTAAAGGAAATGGATTCTGTTTCAGTGTGCCAGCCATATAGGAAACCCAAAATAGCCACAAAAAGGGAACAAATACTTCATTTTAGTACAAATATAGACATGTGACACCTCAAAATGACCGTCTTGATGAGTGCCCATTGATGCTGACATTGGCAAACACATTCTCACTGACTGGTGGGAATGACTGACTTTTGGCATGCTTGCTCAGAGTGATAGAGTTCAAATGCCCCATTGTTAACCATAGAAAAATGGCACCCTGCTTTGTCAATAGGGATTTGTTCATGGCAGCCATTTTGGATTTTGGCAAATAACTGAATTTTTCAAAGGGAAAATAGAACACAAAAATATAGAATTACTAATGAATTCCTTGCATTAACAACAATCGAAGACCACATTTCAATTCCAACCAAGTTGAAAGTTGGTAACCATGGCAACAGATTCTTTAGATGTGGTCGGCAATGTCTTCATCCCTCACAATCCATAGAGGCCATCATTTTGAGATTTCACATGCACAAATTTGTCTGTAGAGGAAATCAGTTCTGTTTTAATTTGCCAGCCATATTTCAAATCAAAATGCCCGTCATTTCCTTTAATTTGGTCACCATATGGGTAATGGCTGAGGTTTATCATGAAATAGGACCTAGATTGAGTAGAATTGAACACAAAATTACTTTTAAAAAAATAGCCAAGCATTGACAACTATCAAAGACCATATTTCATGTCTCTCCATGGTGAATGTAGGTACCATGGCAACCAATTTCAATAAATGGCGTTGAAAATTCCTTCATCCATCAGAACTACTCAAGACGATCATTTAGACATGTCACATGCCCATATACCTATGTAAAGGAAATGAATTCTGTTTCAGTGTGCCAGCCATATAGGAAACCCAAAATAGCCACAAAAAGGGAACAAATACTTCATTTTAGTACAAATATAGACATGTGACACCTCAAAATGACCGTCTTGATGAGTGCCCATTGATGCTGACATTGGCAAACACATTCTCACTGACTGGTGGGAATGACTGACTTTTGGCATGCTTGCTCAGAGTGATAGAGTTCAAATGCCCCATTGTTAACCATAGAAAAATGGCACCCTGCTTTGTCAATAGGGATTTGTTCATGGCAGCCATTTTGGATTTTGGCAAATAACTGAATTTTTCAAAGGGAAAATAGAACACAAAAATGTAGAATTACTAATGAATTCCTTGCATTAACAACAATCGAAGACCACATTTCAATTCCAACCAAGTTGAAAGTTGGTTACCATGGCATAAGATTCTTTAGATGTGGTCGGCAATGTCTTCATCCCTCACAATCCATAGAGGCCATCATTTTGGGATTTCACATGCACAAATTTGTCTGTAGAGGAAATCAGTTCTCTTTTAATTTGCCCGCCATATTTCAAATCAAAATGGCGGTCATTTCCTTTAATTTGGTCACCATATGGGTAATGGCTGAGGTTTATCATGAAATAGGACCCAGATTGAGTAGAAATGGACACAAAATTACTAAAAAAAACATAGCCAAGCATTGACAACTATCAAAGACCATATTTCATGTCTCTCCATGGTGAATGTAGGTACCATGGCAACCAATTTCAATAAATGGCGTTGAAAATTCCTTCATCCATCAGAACACCTCAAGACGATCATTTAGACATGTCACATGCCCATATACCTATGTAAAGGAAATGAATTCTGTTTCAGTGTGCCAGCCATATAGGAAACCCAAAATAGCCACAAAAAGGGAACAAATACTTCATTTTAGTACAAATATAGACATGTGACACCTCAAAATGACCGTCTTGATGAGTGCCCATTGATGCTGACATTGGCAAACACATTCTCACTGACTGGTGGGAATGACTGACTTTTGGCATGCTTGCTCAGAGTGATAGAGTTCAAATGCCCCATTGTTAACCATAGAAAAATGGCACCCTGCTTTGTCAATAGGGATTTGTTCATGGCAGCCATTTTGGATTTTGGCAAATAACTGAATTTTTCTAAGGGAAAATAGAACACAAAAATATAGAATTACTAATGAATTCCTTGCATTAACAACAATCGAAGACCACATTTCAATTCCAACCAAGTTGAAAGTTGGTAACCATGGCAACAGATTCTTTAGATGTGGTCGGCAATGTCTTCATCCCTCACAATCCATAGAGGCCATCATTTTGAGATTTCACATGCACAAATTTGTCTGTAGAGGAAATCAGTTCTGTTTTAATTTGCCAGCCATATTTCAAATCAAAATGCCCGTCATTTCCTTTAATTTGGTCACCATATGGGTAATGGCTGAGGTTTATCATGAAATAGGACCCAGATTGAGTAGAATTGAACACAAAATTACTTTTAAAAAAATAGCCAAGCATTGACAACTATCAAAGACCATATTTCATGTCTCTCCATGGTGAATGTAGGTACCATGGCAACCAATTTCAATAAATGGCGTTGAAAATTCCTTCATCCATCAGAACTACTCAAGACGATCATTTAGACATGTCACATGCCCATATACCTATGTAAAGGAAATGAATTCTGTTTCAGTGTGCCAGCCATATAGGAAACCCAAAATAGCCACAAAAAGGGAACAAATACTTCATTTTAGTACAAATATAGACATGTGACACCTCAAAATGACCGTCTTGATGAGTGCCCATTGATGCTGACATTGGCAAACACATTCTCACTGACTGGTGGGAATGACTGACTTTTGGCATGCTTGCTCAGAGTGATAGAGTTCAAATGCCCCATTGTTAACCATAGAAAAATGGCACCCTGCTTTGTCAATAGGGATTTGTTCATGGCAGCCATTTTGGATTTTGGCAAATAACTGAATTTTTCAAAGGGAAAATAGAACACAAAAATGTAGAATTACTAATGAATTCCTTGCATTAACAACAATCGAAGACCACATTTCAATTCCAACCAAGTTGAAAGTTGGTTACCATGGCATAAGATTCTTTAGATGTGGTCGGCAATGTCTTCATCCCTCACAATCCATAGAGGCCATCATTTTGGGATTTCACATGCACAAATTTGTCTGTAGAGGAAATCAGTTCTGTTTTAATTTGCCCGCCATATTTCAAATCAAAATGGCGGTCATTTCCTTTAATTTGGTCACCATATGGGTAATGGCTGAGGTTTATCATGAAATAGGACCCAGATTGAGTAGAAATGGACACAAAATTACTAAAAAAAACATAGCCAAGCATTGACAACTATCAAAGACCATATTTCATGTCTCTCCATGGTGAATGTAGGTAACCATGGCAACCAATTTCAATAAATGGCGTTGAAAATTCCTTCATCCATCAGAACACCTCAAGACGATCATTTAGACATGTCACATGCCCATATACCTATGTAAAGGAAATGAATTCTGTTTCAGTGTGCCAGCCATATAGGAAACCCAAAATAGCCACAAAAAGGGAACAAATACTTCATTTTAGTACAAATATAGACATGTGACACCTCAAAATGACCGTCTTGATGAGTGCCCATTGATGCTGACATTGGCAAACACATTCTCACTGACTGGTGGGAATGACTGACTTTTGGCATGCTTGCTCGGAGTGATAGAGTTCAAATGCCCCATTGTTAACCATAGAAAAATGGCACCCTGCTTTGTCAATAGGGATTTTTTCATGGCAGCCATTTTGGATTTTGGCAAATAACTGAATTTTTCAAAGGGAAAATAGAACACAAAAATATAGAATTCCTAATGAATTCCTTGCATTAACAACAATCGAAGACCACATTTCAATTCCAACCAAGTTGAAAGTTGGTTACCATGGCAACAGATTCTTTAGATGTGGTCGGCAATGTCTTCATCCCTCACAATCCATAGAGGCCATCATTCTGAGATTTCACATGCACAAATTTGTCTGTAGAGGAAATCAGTTCTGTTTTAATTTGCCCGCCATATTTCAAATCAAAATGGCGGTCATTTCCTTTAATTTGGTCACCATATGGGTAATGGCTGAGGTTTATCATGAAATAGGACCCAGATTGAGTAGAAATGGACACAAAATTACTAAAAAAAACATAGCCAAGCATTGACAACTATCAAAGACCATATTTCATGTCTCTCCATGGTGAATGTAGGTAACAATGGCAACCAATTTCAATAAATGGCGTTGAAAATTCCTTCATCCATCAGAACACCTCAAGACGATCATTTAGACATGTCACATGCCCATATACCTATGTAAAGGAAATGAATTCTGTTTCAGTGTGCCAGCCATATAGGAAACCCAAAATAGCCACAAAAAGGGAACAAATACTTCATTTTAGTACAAATATAGACATGTGACACCTCAAAATGACCGTCTTGATGAGTGCCCATTGATGCTGACATTGGCAAACACATTCTCACTGACTGGTGGGAATGACTGACTTTTGGCATGCTTGCTCGGAGTGATAGAGTTCAAATGCCCCATTGTTAACCATAGAAAAATGGCACCCTGCTTTGTCAATAGGGATTTTTTCATGGCAGCCATTTTGGATTTTGGCAAATAACTGAATTTTTCAAAGGGAAAATAGAACACAAAAATATAGAATTCCTAATGAATTCCTTGCATTAACAACAATCGAAGACCACATTTCAATTCCAACCAAGTTGAAAGTTGGTTACCATGGCAACAGATTCTTTAGATGTGGTCGGCAATGTCTTCATCCCTCACAATCCATAGAGGCCATCATTCTGAGATTTCACATGCACAAATTTGTCTGTAGAGGAAATCAGTTCTGTTTTAATTTGCCCGCCATATTTCAAATCAAAATGGCCGTCATTCCTTTAATTTGGTCACCATATGGGTAATGGCTGAGGTTTATCATGAAATAGGACCCAGATTAAGTAGAATTGAACACAAAATTACTAAAAAAAACATAGCCAAGTATTGACAACTATCAAAGACCATATTTCATGTCTCTCCATGGTGAATGTAGGTAACCATGGCAACCAATTTCAATAAATGGCGTTGAAAATTCCTTCATCCATCAGAACTCCTCAAGACGATCATTTAGACATGTCACATGCCCATATACCTATGTAAAGGAAATGAATTCTGTTTCAGTGTGCCAGCCATATAGGAAACCAAAAATAGGCACAAAAAGGGAACAAATATTTCATTTTAGTACAAATATAGTCATGTGACACCTCAAAATGACCGTCTTGATGAGTGCCCATTGATGCTGACATTGGCAAACACATTCTCACTGACTGGTGGGAATGACTGACTTTTGGCATGCTTGCTCAGAGTGATAGAGTTCAAATGCCCCATTGTTAACCATAGAAAAATGGCACCCTGCTTTGTCAATAGGGATTTTTTCATGGCAGCCATTTTGGATTTTGGCAAATAACTGAATTTTTCCAAGGGAAAATATACCAAAAAAATGTAGAATTACTAATAAATTCCTTGCATTAACAACAATCGAAGACCACATTTCAATTCCAACCAAGTTGAAAGTTGGTTACCATGGCATAAGATTCTTTAGATGTGGTCGGCAATGTCTTCATCCCTCACAATCCATAGAGGCCATCATTTTGAGATTTCACATGCACAAATTTGTCTGTAGAGGAAATCAGTTCTGTTTTAATTTGCCCGCCATATTTCAAATCAAAATGCCCGTCATTTCCTTTAATTTGGTCACCATATGGGTAATGGCTGAGGTTTATCATGAAATAGGACCCAGATTGAGTAGAAATGGATACAAAATTACTAAAAAAAACATAGCCAAGCATTGACAACTATCAAAGACCATATTTCATGTCTCTCCATGGTGAATGTAGGTAACCATGGCAACCAATTTCAATAAATGGCGTTGAAAATTCCTTCATCCATCAGAACTCCTCAAGACGATCATTTAGACATGTCACATGCCCATATACCTATGTAAAGGAAATGAATTCTGTTTCAGTGTGCCAGCCATATAGGAAACCCAAAATAGCCACAAAAAGGGAACAAATACTTCATTTTAGTACAAATATAGACATGTGACACCTCAAAATGACCGTCTTGATGAGTGCCCATTGATGCTGACATTGGCAAACACATTCTCACTGACTGGTGGGAATGACTGACTTTTGGCATGCTTGCTCAGAGTGATAGAGTTCAAATGCCCCATTGTTAACCATAGAAAAATGGCACCCTGCTTTGTCAATAGGGATTTGTTCATGGCAGCCATTTTGGATTTTGGCAAATAACTGAATTTTTCTAAGGGAAAATAGAACACAAAAATATAGAATTACTAATGAATTCCTTGCATTAACAACAATCGAAGACCACATTTCAATTCCAACCAAGTTGAAAGTTGGTAACCATGGCAACAGATTCTTTAGATGTGGTCGGCAATGTCTTCATCCCTCACAATCCATAGAGGCCATCATTTTGAGATTTCACATGCACAAATTTGTCTGTAGAGGAAATCAGTTCTGTTTTAATTTGCCAGCCATATTTCAAATCAAAATGCCCGTCATTTCCTTTAATTTGGTCACCATATGGGTAATGGCTGAGGTTTATCATGAAATAGGACCCAGATTGAGTAGAATTAAACACAAAATTACTAAAAAAAAACAAAGCCAAGTATTGACAACTATCATAGACCATATTTCATGTCTCTCCATGGTGAATGTAGGTAACCATGGCAACCAATTTCAATAAATGGCGTTGAAAATTCCTTCATCCATCAGAACTCCTCAAGACGATCATTTAGACATGTCACATGCCCATATACCTATGTAAAGGAAATGAATTCTGTTTCAGTGTGCCAGCCATATAGGAAACCCAAAATAGCCACAAAAAGGGAACAAATACTTCATTTTAGTACAAATATAGACATGTGACACCTCAAAATGACCGTCTTGATGAGTGCCCATTGATGCTGACATTGGCAAACACATTCTCACTGACTGGTGGGAATGACTGACTTTTGGCATGCTTGCTCAGAGTGATAGAGTTCAAATGCCCCATTGTTAACCATAGAAAAATGGCACCCTGCTTTGTCAATAGGGATTTGTTCATGGCAGCCATTTTGGATTTTGGCAAATAACTGAATTTTTCTAAGGGAAAATAGAACACAAAAATATAGAATTACTAATGAATTCCTTGCATTAACAACAATCGAAGACCACATTTCAATTCCAACCAAGTTGAAAGTTGGTAACCATGGCAACAGATTCTTTAGATGTGGTCGGCAATGTCTTCATCCCTCACAATCCATAGAGGCCATCATTTTGAGATTTCACATGCACAAATTTGTCTGTAGAGGAAATCAGTTCTGTTTTAATTTGCCAGCCATATTTCAAATCAAAATGCCCGTCATTTCCTTTAATTTGGTCACCATATGGGTAATGGCTGAGGTTTATCATGAAATAGGACCCAGATTGAGTAGAATTGAACACAAAATTACTTTTAAAAAAATAGCCAAGCATTGACAACTATCAAAGACCATACTTCATGTCTCTCCATGGTGAATGTAGGTACCATGGCAACCAATTTCAATAAATGGCGTTGAAAATTCCTTCATCCATCAGAACTACTCAAGACGATCATTTAGACATGTCACATGCCCATATACCTATGTAAAGGAAATGGATTCTGTTTCAGTGTGCCAGCCATATAGGAAACCCAAAATAGCCACAAAAAGGGAACAAATACTTCATTTTAGTACAAATATAGACATGTGACACCTCAAAATGACCGTCTTGATGAGTGCCCATTGATGCTGACATTGGCAAACACATTCTCACTGACTGGTGGGAATGACTGACTTTTGGCATGCTTGCTCAGAGTGATAGAGTTCAAATGCCCCATTGTTAACCATAGAAAAATGGCACCCTGCTTTGTCAATAGGGATTTGTTCATGGCAGCCATTTTGGATTTTGGCAAATAACTGAATTTTTCTAAGGGAAAATAGAACACAAAAATATAGAATTACTAATGAATTCCTTGCATTAACAACAATCGAAGACCACATTTCAATTCCAACCAAGTTGAAAGTTGGTAACCATGGCAACAGATTCTTTAGATGTGGTCGGCAATGTCTTCATCCCTCACAATCCATAGAGGCCATCATTTTGAGATTTCACATGCACAAATTTGTCTGTAGAGGAAATCAGTTTTGTTTTAATTTGCCAGCCATATTTCAAATCAAAATGCCCGTCATTTCCTTTAATTTGGTCACCATATGGGTAATGGCTGAGGTTTATCATGAAATAGGACCCAGATTGAGTAGAATTGAACACAAAATTACTTTTAAAAAAATAGCCAAGCATTGACAACTATTAAAGACCATATTTCATGTCTCTCCATGGTGAATGTAGGTACCAAGGCAACCAATTTCAATAAATGGCGTTGAAAATTCCTTCATCCATCAGAACTACTCAAGACGATCATTTAGACATGTCACATGCCCATATACCTATGTAAAGGAAATGAATTCTGTTTCAGTGTGCCAGCCATATAGGAAACCCAAAATAGCCACAAAAAGGGAACAAATACTTCATTTTAGTACAAATATAGACATGTGACACCTCAAAATGACCGTCTTGATGAGTGCCCATTGATGCTGACATTGGCAAACACATTCTCACTGACTGGTGGGAATGACTGACTTTTGGCATGCTTGCTCAGAGTGATAGAGTTCAAATGCCCCATTGTTAACCATAGAAAAATGGCACCCTGCTTTGTCAATAGGGATTTGTTCATGGCAGCCATTTTGGATTTTGGCAAATAACTGAATTTTTCAAAGGGAAAATAGAACACAAAAATGTAGAATTACTAATGAATTCCTTGCATTAACAACAATCGAAGACCACATTTCAATTCCAACCAAGTTGAAAGTTGGTTACCATGGCATAAGATTCTTTAGATGTGGTCGGCAATGTCTTCATCCCTCACAATCCATAGAGGCCATCATTTTGGGATTTCACATGCACAAATTTGTCTGTAGAGGAAATCAGTTCTGTTTTAATTTGCCCGCCATATTTCAAATCAAAATGGCGGTCATTTCCTTTAATTTGGTCACCATATGGGTAATGGCTGAGGTTTATCATGAAATAGGACCCAGATTGAGTAGAAATGGACACAAAATTACTAAAAAAAACATAGCCAAGCATTGACAACTATCAAAGACCATATTTCATGTCTCTCCATGGTGAATGTAGGTAACAATGGCAACCAATTTCAATAAATGGCGTTGAAAATTCCTTCATCCATCAGAACACCTCAAGACGATCATTTAGACATGTCACATGCCCATATACCTATGTAAAGGAAATGAATTCTGTTTCAGTGTGCCAGCCATATAGGAAACCCAAAATAGCCACAAAAAGGGAACAAATACTTCATTTTAGTACAAATATAGACATGTGACACCTCAAAATGACCGTCTTGATGAGTGCCCATTGATGCTGACATTGGCAAACACATTCTCACTGACTGGTGGGAATGACTGACTTTTGGCATGCTTGCTCGGAGTGATAGAGTTCAAATGCCCCATTGTTAACCATAGAAAAATGGCACCCTGCTTTGTCAATAGGGATTTTTTCATGGCAGCCATTTTGGATTTTGGCAAATAACTGAATTTTTCAAAGGGAAAATAGAACACAAAAATATAGAATTCCTAATGAATTCCTTGCATTAACAACAATCGAAGACCACATTTCAATTCCAACCAAGTTGAAAGTTGGTTACCATGGCAACAGATTCTTTAGATGTGGTCGGCAATGTCTTCATCCCTCACAATCCATAGAGGCCATCATTTTGAGATTTCACATGCACAAATTTGTCTGTAGAGGAAATCAGTTCTGTTTTAATTTGCCCGCCATATTTCAAATCAAAATGCCCGTCATTTCCTTTAATTTGGTCACCATATGGGTAATGGCTGAGGTTTATCATGAAATAGGACCCAGATTAAGTAGAATTGAACACAAAATTACTAAAAAAAACATAGCCAAGTATTGACAACTATCAAAGACCATATTTCATGTCTCTCCATGGTGAATGTGGGTAACCATGGCAACCAATTTCAATAAATGGCGTTGAAAATTCCTTCATCCATCAGAACTACTCAAGACGATCATTTAGACATGTCACATGCCCATATACCTATGTAAAGGAAATGAATTCTGTTTCAGTGTGCCAGCCATATAGGAAACCAAAAATAGGCACAAAAAGGGAACAAATATTTCATTTTAGTACAAATATAGACATGTGACACCTCAAAATGACCGTCTTGATGAGTGCCCATTGATGCTGACATTGGCAAACACATTCTCACTGACTGGTGGGAATGACTGACTTTTGGCATGCTTGCTCAGAGTGATAGAGTTCAAATGCCCCATTGTTAACCATAGAAAAATGGCACCCTGCTTTGTCAATAGGGATTTTTTCATGGCAGCCATTTTGGATTTTGGCAAATAACTGAATTTTTCCAAGGGAAAATAGAACACAAAAATATAGAATTACTAATGAATTCCTTGCATTAACAACAATCGAAGACCACATTTCAATTCCAACCAAGTTGAAAGTTGGTAACCATGGCAACAGATTCTTTAGATATGGTCGGCAATGTCTTCATCCCTCACAATCCATAGAGGCCATCATTTTGAGATTTCACATGCACAAATTTGTCTGTAGAGGAAATCAGTTCTGTTTTAATTTGCCAGCCATATTTCAAATCAAAATGCCCGTCATTTCCTTTAATTTGGTCACCATATGGGTAATGGCTGAGGTTTATCATGAAATAGGACCCAGATTGAGTAGAATTAAACACAAAATTACTTTTAAAAAAATAGCCAAGCATTGACAACTATCAAAGACCATATTTCATGTCTCTCCATGGTGAATGTAGGTACCATGCCAACCAATTTCAATAAATGGCGTTGAAAATTCCTTCATCCATCAGAACTACTCAAGACGATCATTTAGACATGTCACATGCCCATATACCTATGTAAAGGAAATGAATTCTGTTTCAGTGTGCCAGCCATATAGGAAACCCAAAATAGCCACAAAAAGGGAACTAATACTTCATTTTAGTACAAATTTAGACATGTGACACATCAAAATGACCGTCTTGATGAGTGCCTAGTGATGCTGACATTGGCAAACACATTCTCACTGACTGGTGGGAATGACTGACTTTTGGCATGCTTGCTCAGAGTGATAGAGTTCAAATGCCCCATTGTTAACCATAGAAAAATGGCACCCTGCTTTGTCAATAGGGATTTGTTCATGGCAGCCATTTTGGATTTTGGCAAATAACTGAATTTTTCCAAGGGAAAATAGAACACAAAAATGTAGAATTACTAATATATTCCTTGCATTAACAACAATCGAAGACCACATTTCAATTCCAACAAAGTTGAAAGTTGGTTACCATGGCATAAGATTCTTTAGATGTGGTCGGCAATGTCTTCATCCCTCACAATCCATAGAGGCCATCATTTTGAGATTTCACATGCACAAATTTGTCTGTAGAGGAAATCAGTTCTGTTTTAATTTGCCCGCCATATTTCAAATCAAAATGGCCGTCATTTTCTTTAATTTGGTCACCATATGGGTAATGGCTGAGGTTTATCATGAAATAGGACCCAGATTGAGTAGAAATGGACACAAAATTACTAAAAAAAACTTAGCCAAGCATTGACAACTATCAAAGACCATATTTCATGTCTCTCCATGGTGAATGTAGGTAACCATGGCAACCAATTTCAATAAATGGCGTTGAAAATTCCTTCATCCATCAGAACTCTTCAAGACGATCATTTGGACATGTCACATGCCCATATACCTATGTAAAGGAAATGAATTCTGTTTCAGTGTGCCAGCCATATAGGAAACCCAAAATAGCCACAAAAAGGGAACAAATACTTCATTTTAGTACAAATATAGACATGTGACACCTCAAAATGACCGTCTTGATGAGTGCCCATTGATGCTGACATTGGCAAACACATTCTCACTGACTGGTGGGAATGACTGACTTTTGGCATGCTTGCTCAGAGTGATAGAGTTCAAATGCCCCATTGTTAACCATAGAAAAATGGCACCCTGCTTTGTCAATAGGGATTTGTTCATGGCAGCCATTTTGGAATTTGGCAAATAACTGAATTTTTCCAGGGGAAAATAGAACACAAAAATGTAGAATTACTAATATATTCCTTGCATTAACAACAAATGAAGACCACATTTCAATTCCAACCAAGTTGAAAGTTGGTTACCATGGCATAAGATTCTTTAGATGTGGTCAGCAATGTCTTCATCCCTCACAATCCATAGAGGCCATCATTTTGAGATTTCACATGCACAAATTTGTCTGTAGAGGAAATCAGTTCTGTTTTAATTTGCCCGCCATATTTCAAATCAAAATGGCCGTCATTTCCTTTAATTTGGTCACCATATGGGTAATGGCTGAGGTTAATCATGAAATAGGACCCAGATTGAGTAGAAATGGACACAAAATTACTAAAAAAAACATAGCCAAGCATTGACAACTATCAAAGACCATATTTCATGTCTCTCCATGGTGAATGTAGGTACCATGGCAACCAATTTCAATAAATGGCGTTGAAAATTCCTTCATCCATCAGAACTACTCAAGACGATCATTTAGACATGTCACATGCCCATATACCTATGTAAAGGAAATGAATTCTGTTTCAGTGTGCCAGCCATATAGGAAACCCAAAATAGCCACAAAAAGGGAACAAATACTTCATTTTAGTACAAATATAGACATGTGACACCTCAAAATGACCGTCTTGATGAGTGCCCATTGATGCTGACATTGGCAAACACATTCTCACTGACTGGTGGGAATGACTGACTTTTGGCATGCTTGCTCAGAGTGATAGAGTTCAAATGCCCCATTGTTAACCATAGAAAAATGGCACCCTGCTTTGTCAATAGGGATTTGTTCATGGCAGCCATTTTGGATTTTGGCAAATAACTGAATTTTTCCAAGGGAAAATAGAACACAAAAATGTAGAATTACTAATAAATTCCTTGCATTAACAACAATCGAAGACCACATTTCAATTCCAACCAAGTTGAAAGTTGGTTACCATGGCATAAGATTCTTTAGATGTGGTCGGCAATGTCTTCATCCCTCACAATCCATAGAGGCCATCATTTTGGGATTTCACATGCACAATTTGTCTGTAGAGGAAATCAGTTCTGTTTTAATTTGCCCGCCATATTTCAAATCAAAATGGCGGTCATTTCCTTTAATTTGGTCACCATATGGGTAATGGCTGAGGTTTATCATGAAATAGGACCCAGATTGAGTAGAAATGGACACAAAATTACTAAAAAAAACATAGCCAAGCATTGACAACTATCAAAGACCATATTTCATGTCTCTCCATGGTGAATGTAGGTACCATGGCAACCAATTTCAATAAATGGCGTTGAAAATTCCTTCATCCATCAGAACTACTCAAGACGATCATTTAGACATGTCACATGCCCATATACCTATGTAAAGGAAATGAATTCTGTTTCAGTGTGCCAGCCATATAGGAAACCCAAAATAGCCACAAAAAGGGAACAAATACTTCATTTTAGTACAAATATAGACATGTGACACCTCAAAATGACCGTCTTGATGAGTGCCCATTGATGCTGACATTGGCAAACACATTCTCACTGACTGGTGGGAATGACTGACTTTTGGCATGCTTGCTCAGAGTGATAGAGTTCAAATGCCCCATTGTTAACCATAGAAAAATGGCACCCTGCTTTGTCAATAGGGATTTGTTCATGGCAGCCATTTTGGATTTTGGCAAATAACTGAATTTTTCAAAGGGAAAATAGAACACAAAAATGTAGAATTACTAATTAATTCCTTGCATTAACAACAATCGAAGACCACATTTCAATTCCAACCAAGTTGAAAGTTGGTTACCATGGCATAAGATTCTTTAGATGTGGTCGGCAATGTCTTCATCCCTCACAATCCATAGAGGCCATCATTTTGGGATTTCACATGCACAAATTTGTCTGTAGAGGAAATCAGTTCTGTTTTAATTTGCCCGCCATATTTCAAATCAAAATGGCGGTCATTTCCTTTAATTTGGTCACCATATGGGTAATGGCTGAGGTTTATCATGAAATAGGACCCAGATTGAGTAGAAATGGACACAAAATTACTAAAAAAAACATAGCCAAGCATTGACAACTATCAAAGACCATATTTCATGTCTCTCCATGGTGAATGTAGGTAACAATGGCAACCAATTTCAATAAATGGCGTTGAAAATTCCTTCATCCATCAGAACACCTCAAGACGATCATTTAGACATGTCACATGCCCATATACCTATGTAAAGGAAATGAATTCTGTTTCAGTGTGCCAGCCATATAGGAAACCCAAAATAGGCACAAAAAGGGAACAAATACTTCATTTTAGTACAAATATAGACATGTGACACCTCAAAATGACCGTCTTGATGAGTGCCCATTGATGCTGACATTGGCAAACACATTCTCACTGACTGGTGGGAATGACTGACTTTTGGCATGCTTGCTCGGAGTGATAGAGTTCAAATGCCCCATTGTTAACCATAGAAAAATGGCACCCTGCTTTGTCAATAGGGATTTTTTCATGGCAGCCATTTTGGATTTTGGCAAATAACTGAATTTTTCAAAGGGAAAATAGAACACAAAAATATAGAATTCCTAATGAATTCCTTGCATTAACAACAATCGAAGACCACATTTCAATTCCAACCAAGTTGAAAGTTGGTTACCATGGCAACAGATTCTTTAGATGTGGTCGGCAATGTCTTCATCCCTCACAATCCATAGAGGCCATCATTCTGAGATTTCACATGCACAAATTTGTCTGTAGAGGAAATCAGTTCTGTTTTAATTTGCCCGCCATATTTCAAATCAAAATGGCCGTCATTCCTTTAATTTGGTCACCATATGGGTAATGGCTGAGGTTTATCATGAAATAGGACCCAGATTAAGTAGAATTGAACACAAAATTACTAAAAAAAACATAGCCAAGTATTGACAACTATCAAAGACCATATTTCATGTCTCTCCATGGTGAATGTAGGTAACCATGGCAACCAATTTCAATAAATGGCGTTGAAAATTCCTTCATCCATCAGAACTCCTCAAGACGATCATTTAGACATGTCACATGCCCATATACCTATGTAAAGGAAATGAATTCTGTTTCAGTGTGCCAGCCATATAGGAAACCAAAAATAGGCACAAAATGGGAACAAATATTTCATTTTAGTACAAATATAGACATGTGACACCTCAAAATGACCGTCTTGATGAGTGCCCATTGATGCTGACATTGGCAAACACATTCTCACTGACTGGTGGGAATGACTGACTTTTGGCATGCTTGCTCAGAGTGATAGAGTTCAAATGCCCCATTGTTAACCATAGAAAAATGGCACCCTGCTTTGTCAATAGGGATTTGTTCATGGCAGCCATTTTGGATTTTGGCAAATAACTGAATTTTTCCAAGGGAAAATATACCAAAAAAATGTAGAATTACTAATAAATTCCTTGCATTAACAACAATCGAAGACCACATTTCAATTCCAACCAAGTTGAAAGTTGGTTACCATGGCATAAGATTCTTTAGATGTGGTCGGCAATGTCTTCATCCCTCACAATCCATAGAGGCCATCATTTTGAGATTTCACATGCACAAATTTGTCTGTAGAGGAAATCAGTTCTGTTTTAATTTGCCCGCCATATTTCAAATCAAAATGCCCGTCATTTCCTTTAATTTGGTCACCATATGGGTAATGGCTGAGGTTTATCATGAAATAGGACCCAGATTGAGTAGAAATGGATACAAAATTACTAAAAAAAACATAGCCAAGCATTGACAACTATCAAAGACCATATTTCATTTCTCTCCATGGTGAATGTAGGTAACCATGGCAACCAATTTCAATAAATGGCGTTGAAAATTCCTTCATCCATCAGAACTACTCAAGACGATCATTTAGACATGTCACATGCCCATATACCTATGTAAAGGAAATGAATTCTGTTTCAGTGTGCCAGCCATATAGGAAACCCAAAATAGCCACAAAAAGGGAACAAATACTTCATTTTAGTACAAATATAGACATGTGACACCTCAAAATGACCGTCTTGATGAGTGCCCATTGATGCTGACATTGGCAAACACATTCTCACTGACTGGTGGGAATGACTGACTTTTGGCATGCTTGCTCAGAGTGATAGAGTTCAAATGCCCCATTGTTAACCATAGAAAAATGGCACCCTGCTTTGTCAATAGGGATTTGTTCATGGCAGCCATTTTGGAATTTGGCAAATAACTGAATTTTTCCAAGGGAAAATAGAACACAAAAATGTAGAATTACTAATATATTCCTTGCATTAACAACAAATGAAGACCACATTTCAATTCCAACCAAGTTGAAAGTTGGTTACCATGGCATAAGATTCTTTAGATGTGGTCAGCAATGTCTTCATCCCTCACAATCCATAGAGGCCATCATTTTGAGATTTCACATGCACAAATTTGTCTGTAGAGGAAATCAGTTCTGTTTTAATTTGCCAGCCATATTTCAAATCAAAATGCCCGTCATTTCCTTTAATTTGGTCACCATATGGGTAATGGCTGAGGTTAATCATGAAATAGGACCCAGATTGAGTAGAAATGGACACAAAATTACTAAAAAAAAACATAGCCAAGCATTGACAACTATCAAAGACCATATTTCATGTCTCTCCATGGTGAATGTAGGTACCATGGCAACCAATTTCAATAAATGGCGTTGAAAATTCCTTCATCCATCAGAACTCCTCAAGACGATCATTTAGACATGTCACATGCCCATATACCTATGTAAAGGAAATGAATTCTGTTTCAGTGTGCCAGCCATATAGGAAACCCAAAATAGCCACAAAAAGGGAACAAATACTTCATTTTAGTACAAATATAGACATGTGACACCTCAAAATGACCGTCTTGATGAGTGCCCATTGATGCTGACATTGGCAAACACATTCTCACTGACTGGTGGGAATGACTGACTTTTGGCATGCTTGCTCGGAGTGATAGAGTTCAAATGCCCCATTGTTAACCATAGAAAAATGGCACCCTGCTTTGTCAATAGGGATTTTTTCATGGCAGCCATTTTGGATTTTGGCAAATAACTGAATTTTTCAAAGGGAAAATAGAACACAAAAATATAGAATTCCTAATGAATTCCTTGCATTAACAACAATCGAAGACCACATTTCAATTCCAACCAAGTTGAAAGTTGGTTACCATGGCAACAGATTCTTTAGATGTGGTCGGCAATGTCTTCATCCCTCACAATCCATAGAGGCCATCATTCTGAGATTTCACATGCACAAATTTGTCTGTAGAGGAAATCAGTTCTGTTTTAATTTGCCCGCCATATTTCAAATCAAAATGGCCGTCATTCCTTTAATTTGGTCACCATAAGGGTAATGGCTGAGGTTTATCATGAAATAGGACCCAGATTAAGTAGAATTGAACACAAAATTACTAAAAAAAACATAGCCAAGTATTGACAACTATCAAAGACCATATTTCATGTCTCTCCATGGTGAATGTAGGTAACCATGGCAACCAATTTCAATAAATGGCGTTGAAAATTCCTTCATCCATCAGAACTCCTCAAGACGATCATTTAGACATGTCACATGCCCATATACCTATGTAAAGGAAATGAATTCTGTTTCAGTGTGCCAGCCATATAGGAAACCAAAAATAGGCACAAAAAGGGAACAAATATTTCATTTTAGTACAAATATAGACATGTGACACCTCAAAATGACCGTCTTGATGAGTGCCCATTGATGCTGACATTGGCAAACACATTCTCACTGACTGGTGGGAATGACTGACTTTTGGCATGCTTGCTCAGAGTGATAGAGTTCAAATGCCCCATTGTTAACCATAGAAAAATGGCACCCTGCTTTGTCAATAGGGATTTTTTCATGGCAGCCATTTTGGATTTTGGCAAATAACTGAATTTTTCAAAGGGAAAATAGAACACAAAAATATAGAATTCCTAATGAATTCCTTGCATTAACAACAATCGAAGACCACATTTCAATTCCAACCAAGTTGAAAGTTGGTTACCATGGCAACAGATTCATTAGATGTGGTCGGCAATGTCTTCATCCCTCACAATCCATAGAGGCCATCATTTTGAGATTTCACATGCACAAATTTGTCTGTAGAGGAAATCAGTTCTGTTTTAATTTGCCCGCCATATTTCAAATCAAAATGCCCGTCATTTCCTTTAATTTGGTCACCATATGGGTAATGGCTGAGGTTTATCATGAAATAGGACCCAGATTAAGTAGAATTGAACACAAAATTACTAAAAAAAACATAGCCAAGTATTGACAACTATCAAAGACCATATTTCATGTCTCTCCATGGTGAATGTGGGTAACCATGGCAACCAATTTCAATAAATGGCGTTGAAAATTCCTTCATCCATCAGAACTACTCAAGACGATCATTTAGACATGTCACATGCCCATATACCTATGTAAAGGAAATGAATTCTGTTTCAGTGTGCCAGCCATATAGGAAACCAAAAATAGGCACAAAAAGGGAACAAATATTTCATTTTAGTACAAATATAGACATGTGACACCTCAAAATGACCGTCTTGATGAGTGCCCATTGATGCTGACATTGGCAAACACATTCTCACTGACTGGTGGGAATGACTGACTTTTGGCATGCTTGCTCAGAGTGATAGAGTTCAAATGCCCCATTGTTAACCATAGAAAAATGGCACCCTGCTTTGTGTCAATAGGGATTTTTTCATGGCAGCCAATTTGGATTTTGGCAAATAACTGAATTTTTCCAAGGGAAAATATACCAAAAAAATGTAGAATTACTAATAAATTCCTTGCATTAACAACAATCGAAGACCACATTTCAATTCCAACCAAGTTGAAAGTTGGTTACCATGGCAACAGATTCTTTAGATGTGGTCGGCAATGTCTTCATCCCTCACAATCCATAGAGGCCATCATTTTGAGATTTCACATGCACAAATTTGTCTGTAGAGGAAATCAGTTGTTTTAATTTGCCCGCCATATTTCAAATCAAAATGCCCGTCATTTCCTTTAATTTGGTCACCATATGGGTAATGGCTGAGGTTTATCATGAAATAGGACCCAGATTGAGTAGAAATGGACACAAAATTACTAAAAAAAACATAGCCAAGCATTGACAACTATCAAAGACCATATTTCATGTCTCTCCATGGTGAATGTAGGTAACCATGGCAACCAATTTCAATAAATGCGTTGAAAATTCCTTCATCCATCAGAACTCCTTAAGACGATCATTTAGACATGTCACATGCCCATATACCTATGTAAAGGAAATGAATTCTGTTTCAGTGTGCCAGCCATATAGGAAACCCAAAATAGCCACAAAAAGGGAACAAATACTTCATTTTAGTACAAATATAGACATGTGACACCTCAAAATGACCGTCTTGATGAGTGCCCATTGATGCTGACATTGGCAAACACATTCTCACTGACTGGTGGGAATGACTGACTTTTGGCATGCTTGCTCAGAGTGATAGAGTTCAAATGCCCCATTGTTAACCATAGAAAAATGGCACCCTGCTTTGTCAATAGGGATTTGTTCATGGCAGCCATTTTGGATTTTGGCAAATAACTGAATTTTTCCAAGGGAAAATAGAACACAAAAATGTAGAATTACTAATGAATTCCTTGCATTAACAACAATCGAAGACCACATTTCAATTCCAACCAAGTTGAAAGTTGGTAACCATGGCAACAGATTCTTTAGATGTGGTCGGCAATGTCTTCATCCCTCACAATCCATAGAGGCCATCATTCTGAGATTTCACATGCACAAATTTGTCCGTAGAGGAAATCAGTTCTGTTTTAATTTGCCCGCCATATTTCAAATCAAAATGGCCGTCATTTCCTTTAATTTGGTCACCATATGGGTAATGGCTGAGGTTTATCATGAAATAGGATCCAGATTAAGTAGAATTGAACACAAAATTACTAAAAAAAACATAGCCAAGTATTGACAACTATCAAAGACCATATTTCATGTCTCTCCATGGTGAATGTAGGTAACCATGGCAACCAATTTCAATAAATGGCGTTGAAAATTCCTTCATCCATCAGAACTCCTCAAGACGATCATTTAGACATGTCACATGCCCATATACCTATGTAAAGGAAATGAATTCTGTTTCAGTGTGCCAGCCATATAGGAAACCAAAAATAGGCACAAAAAGGGAACAAATATTTCATTTTAGTACAAATATAGACATGTGACACCTCAAAATGACCGTCTTGATGAGTGCCCATTGATGCTGACATTGGCAAACACATTCTCACTGACTGGTGGGAATGACTGACTTTTGGCATGCTTGCTCAGAGTGATAGAGTTCAAATGCCCCATTGTTAACCATAGAAAAATGGCACCCTGCTTTGTCAATAGGGATTTTTTCATGGCAGCCATTTTGGATTTTGGCAAATAACTGAATTTTTCCAAGGGAAAATATACCAAAAAAATGTAGAATTACTAATAAATTCCTTGCATTAACAACAATCGAAGACCACATTTCAATTCCAACCAAGTTGAAAGTTGGTTACCATGGCATAAGATTCTTTAGATGTGGTCAGCAATGTCTTCATCCCTCACAATCCATAGAGGCCATCATTTTGAGATTTCACATGCACAAATTTGTCTGTAGAGGAAATCAGTTCTGTTTTAATTTGCCCGCCATATTTCAAATCAAAATGGCCGTCATTTCCTTTAATTTGGTCACCATATGGGTAATGGCTGAGGTTAATCATGAAATAGGACCCAGATTGAGTAGAAATGGACACAAAATTACTAAAAAAAACATAGCCAAGCATTGACAACTATCAAAGACCATATTTCATGTCTCTCCATGGTGAATGTAGGTACCATGGCAACCAATTTCAATAAATGGCGTTGAAAATTCCTTCATCCATCAGAACTACTCAAGACGATCATTTAGACATGTCACATGCCCATATACCTATGTAAAGGAAATGAATTCTGTTTCAGTGTGCCAGCCATATAGGAAACCCAAAATAGCCACAAAAAGGGAACAAATACTTCATTTTAGTACAAATATAGACATGTGACACCTCAAAATGACCGTCTTGATGAGTGCCCATTGATGCTGACATTGGCAAACACATTCTCACTGACTGGTGGGAATGACTGACTTTTGGCATGCTTGCTCAGAGTGATAGAGTTCAAATGCCCCATTGTTAACCATAGAAAAATGGCACCCTGCTTTGTCAATAGGGATTTTTTCATGGCAGCCATTTTGGATTTTGGCAAATAACTGAATTTTTCAAAGGGAAAATAGAACACAAAAATGTAGAATTACTAATTAATTCCTTGCATTAACAACAATCGAAGACCACATTTCAATTCCAACCAAGTTGAAAGTTGGTTACCATGGCATAAGATTCTTTAGATGTGGTCGGCAATGTCTTCATCCCTCACAATCCATAGAGGCCATCATTTTGGGATTTCACATGCACAAATTTGTCTGTAGAGGAAATCAGTTCTGTTTTAATTTGCCCGCCATATTTCAAATCAAAATGGCGGTCATTTCCTTTAATTTGGTCACCATATGGGTAATGGCTGAGGTTTATCATGAAATAGGACCCAGATTGAGTAGAAATGGATACAAAATTACTAAAAAAAACATAGCCAAGCATTGACAACTATCAAAGACCATATTTCATGTCTCTCCATGGTGAATGTAGGTAACAATGGCAACCAATTTCAATAAATGGCGTTGAAAATTCCTTCATCCATCAGAACACCTCAAGACGATCATTTAGACATGTCACATGCCCATATACCTATGTAAAGGAAATGAATTCTGTTTCAGTGTGCCAGCCATATAGGAAACCCAAAATAGGCACAAAAAGGGAACAAATACTTCATTTTAGTACAAATATAGACATGTGACACCTCAAAATGACCGTCTTGATGAGTGCCCATTGATGCTGACATTGGCAAACACATTCTCACTGACTGGTGGGAATGACTGACTTTTGGCATGCTTGCTCGGAGTGATAGAGTTCAAATGCCCCATTGTTAACCATAGAAAAATGGCACCCTGCTTTGTCAATAGGGATTTTTTCATGGCAGCCATTTTGGATTTTGGCAAATAACTGAATTTTTCAAAGGGAAAATAGAACACAAAAATATAGAATTCCTAATGAATTCCTTGCATTAACAACAATCGAAGACCACATTTCAATTCCAACCAAGTTGAAAGTTGGTTACCATGGCAACAGATTCTTTAGATGTGGTCGGCAATGTCTTCATCCCTCACAATCCATAGAGGCCATCATTCTGAGATTTCACATGCACAAATTTGTCTGTAGAGGAAATCAGTTCTGTTTTAATTTGCCCGCCATATTTCAAATCAAAATGGCCGTCATTCCTTTAATTTGGTCACCATATGGGTAATGGCTGAGGTTTATCATGAAATAGGACCCAGATTAAGTAGAATTGAACACAAAATTACTAAAAAAAACATAGCCAAGTATTGACAACTATCAAAGACCATATTTCATGTCTCTCCATGGTGAATGTAGGTAACCATGGCAACCAATTTCAATAAATGGCGTTGAAAATTCCTTCATCCATCAGAACTCCTCAAGACGATCATTTAGACATGTCACATGCCCATATACCTATGTAAAGGAAATGAATTCTGTTTCAGTGTGCCAGCCATATAGGAAACCAAAAATAGGCACAAAAAGGGAACAAATATTTCATTTTAGTACAAATATAGACATGTGACACCTCAAAATGACCGTCTTGATGAGTGCCCATTGATGCTGACATTGGCAAACACATTCTCACTGACTGGTGGGAATGACTGACTTTTGGCATGCTTGCTCAGAGTGATAGAGTTCAAATGCCCCATTGTTAACCATAGAAAAATGGCACCCTGCTTTGTCAATAGGGATTTTTTCATGGCAGCCATTTTGGATTTTGGCAAATAACTGAATTTTTCCAAGGGAAAATATACCAAAAAAATGTAGAATTACTAATAAATTCCTTGCATTAACAACAATCGAAGACCACATTTCAATTCCAACCAAGTTGAAAGTTGGTTACCATGGCATAAGATTCTTTAGATGTGGTCGGCAATGTCTTCATCCCTCACAATCCATAGAGGCCATCATTTTGAGATTTCACATGCACAAATTTGTCTGTAGAGGAAATCAGTTCTGTTTTAATTTGCCCGCCATATTTCAAATCAAAATGCCCGTCATTTCCTTTAATTTGGTCACCATATGGGTAATGGCTGAGGTTTATCATGAAATAGGACCCAGATTGAGTAGAAATGGATACAAAATTACTAAAAAAAACATAGCCAAGCATTGACAACTATCAAAGACCATATTTCATGTCTCTCCATGGTGAATGTAGGTAACCATGGCAACCAATTTCAATAAATGGCGTTGAAAATTCCTTCATCCATCAGAACTCCTCAAGACGATCATTTAGACATGTCACATGCCCATATACCTATGTAAAGGAAATGAATTCTGTTTCAGTGTGCCAGCCATATAGGAAACCCAAAATAGCCACAAAAAGGGAACAAATACTTCATTTTAGTACAAATATAGACATGTGACACCTCAAAATGACCGTCTTGATGAGTGCCCATTGATGCTGACATTGGCAAACACATTCTCACTGACTGGTGGGAATGACTGACTTTTGGCATGCTTGCTCGGAGTGATAGAGTTCAAATGCCCCATTGTTAACCATAGAAAAATGGCACCCTGCTTTGTCAATAGGGATTTTTTCATGGCAGCCATTTTGGATTTTGGCAAATAACTGAATTTTTCAAAGGGAAAATAGAACACAAAAATATAGAATTCCTAATGAATTCCTTGCATTAACAACAATCGAAGACCACATTTCAATTCCAACCAAGTTGAAAGTTGGTTACCATGGCAACAGATTCTTTAGATGTGGTCGGCAATGTCTTCATCCCTCACAATCCATAGAGGCCATCATTCTGAGATTTCACATGCACAAATTTGTCTGTAGAGGAAATCAGTTCTGTTTTAATTTGCCCGCCATATTTCAAATCAAAATGGCCGTCATTCCTTTAATTTGGTCACCATATGGGTAATGGCTGAGGTTTATCATGAAATAGGACCCAGATTAAGTAGAATTGAACACAAAATTACTAAAAAAAACATAGCCAAGTATTGACAACTATCAAAGACCATATTTCATGTCTCTCCATGGTGAATGTAGGTAACCATGGCAACCAATTTCAATAAATGGCGTTGAAAATTCCTTCATCCATCAGAACTCCTCAAGACGATCATTTAGACATGTCACATGCCCATATACCTATGTAAAGGAAATGAATTCTGTTTCAGTGTGCCAGCCATATAGGAAACCAAAAATAGGCACAAAAAGGGAACAAATATTTCATTTTAGTACAAATATAGACATGTGACACCTCAAAATGACCGTCTTGATGAGTGCCCATTGATGCTGACATTGGCAAACACATTCTCACTGACTGGTGGGAATGACTGACTTTTGGCATGCTTGCTCAGAGTGATAGAGTTCAAATGCCCCATTGTTAACCATAGAAAAATGGCACCCTGCTTTGTCAATAGGGATTTTTTCATGGCAGCCATTTTGGATTTTGGCAAATAACTGAATTTTTCCAAGGGAAAATATACCAAAAAAATGTAGAATTACTAATAAATTCCTTGCATTAACAACAATCGAAGACCACATTTCAATTCCAACCAAGTTGAAAGTTGGTTACCATGGCATAAGATTCTTTAGATGTGGTCGGCAATGTCTTCATCCCTCACAATCCATAGAGGCCATCATTTTGAGATTTCACATGCACAAATTTGTCTGTAGAGGAAATCAGTTCTGTTTTAATTTGCCCGCCATATTTCAAATCAAAATGCCCGTCATTTCCTTTAATTTGGTCACCATATGGGTAATGGCTGAGGTTTATCATGAAATAGGACCCAGATTGAGTAGAAATGGATACAAAATTACTAAAAAAAACATAGCCAAGCATTGACAACTATCAAAGACCATATTTCATGTCTCTCCATGGTGAATGTAGGTAACCATGGCAACCAATTTCAATAAATGGCGTTGAAAATTCCTTCATCCATCAGAACTCCTCAAGACGATCATTTAGACATGTCACATGCCCATATACCTATGTAAAGGAAATGAATTCTGTTTCAGTGTGCCAGCCATATAGGAAACCCAAAATAGCCACAAAAAGGGAACAAATACTTCATTTTAGTACAAATATAGACATGTGACACCTCAAAATGACCGTCTTGATGAGTGCCCATTGATGCTGACATTGGCAAACACATTCTCACTGACTGGTGGGAATGACTGACTTTTGGCATGCTTGCTCAGAGTGATAGAGTTCAAATGCCCCATTGTTAACCATAGAAAAATGGCACCCTGCTTTGTCAATAGGGATTTGTTCATGGCAGCCATTTTGGATTTTGGCAAATAACTGAATTTTTCTAAGGGAAAATAGAACACAAAAATATAGAATTACTAATGAATTCCTTGCATTAACAACAATCCAAGACCACATTTCAATTCCAACCAAGTTGAAAGTTGGTAACCATGGCAACAGATTCTTTATATGTGGTCGGCAATGTCTTCATCCCTCACAATCCATAGAGGCCATCATTTTGAGATTTCACATGCACAAATTTGTCTGTAGAGGAAATCAGTTCTGTTTTAATTTGCCAGCCATATTTCAAATCAAAATGCCCGTCATTTCCTTTAATTTGGTCACCATATGGGTAATGGCTGAGGTTTATCATGAAATAGGACCCAGATTGAGTAGAATTGAACACAAAATTACTTTTAAAAAAATAGCCAAGCATTGACAACTATCAAAGACCATATTTCATGTCTCTCCATGGTGAATGTAGGTACCATGGCAACCAATTTCAATAAATGGCGTTGAAAATTCCTTCATCCATCAGAAATACTCAAGACGATCATTTAGACATGTCACATGCCCATATACCTATGTAAAGGAAATGGATTCTGTTTCAGTGTGCCAGCCATATAGGAAACCCAAAATAGCCACAAAAAGGGAACAAATACTTCATTTTAGTACAAATATAGACATGTGACACCTCAAAATGACCGTCTTGATGAGTGCCCATTGATGCTGACATTGGCAAACACATTCTCACTGACTGGTGGGAATGACTGACTTTTGGCATGCTTGCTCAGAGTGATAGAGTTCAAATGCCCCATTGTTAACCATAGAAAAATGGCACCCTGCTTTGTCAATAGGGATTTGTTCATGGCAGCCATTTTGGATTTTGGCAAATAACTGAATTTTTCTAAGGGAAAATAGAACACAAAAATATAGAATTACTAATGAATTCCTTGCATTAACAACAATCGAAGACCACATTTCAATTCCAACCAAGTTGAAAGTTGGTAACCATGGCAACAGATTCTTTAGATGTGGTCGGCAATGTCTTCATCCCTCACAATCCATAGAGGCCATCATTTTGAGATTTCACATGCACAAATTTGTCTGTAGAGGAAATCAGTTCTGTTTTAATTTGCCAGCCATATTTCAAATCAAAATGGCCGTCATTTCCTTTAATTTGGTCACCATATGGGTAATGGCTGAGGTTTATCATGAAATAGGACCCAGATTGAGTAGAATTGAACACAAAATTACTTTTAAAAAAATAGCCAAGCATTGACAACTATCAAAGACCATATTTCATGTCTCTCCATGGTGAATGTAGGTACCATGGCAACCAATTTCAATAAATGGCGTTGAAAATTCCTTCATCCATCAGAACTACTCAAGACGATCATTTAGACATGTCACATGCCCATATACCTATGTAAAGGAAATGAATTCTGTTTCAGTGTGCCAGCCATATAGGAAACCCAAAATAGCCACAAAAAGGGAACAAATACTTCATTTTAGTACAAATATAGACATGTGACACCTCAAAATGACCGTCTTGATGAGTGCCCATTGATGCTGACATTGGCAAACACATTCTCACTGACTGGTGGGAATGACTGACTTTTGGCATGCTTGCTCAGAGTGATAGAGTTCAAATGCCCCATTGTTAACCATAGAAAAATGGCACCCTGCTTTGTCAATAGGGATTTGTTCATGGCAGCCATTTTGGATTTTGGCAACTAACTGAATTTTTCAAAGGGAAAATAGAACACAAAAATGTAGAATTACTAATGAATTCCTTGCATTAACAACAATCGAAGACCACATTTCAATTCCAACCAAGTTGAAAGTTGGTTACCATGGCATAAGATTCTTTAGATGTGGTCGGCAATGTCTTCATCCCTCACAATCCATAGAGGCCATCATTCTGAGATTTCACATGCACAAATTTGTCTGTAGAGGAAATCAGTTGTTTTAATTTGCCAGCCATATTTCAAATCAAAATGCCCGTCATTTCCTTTAATTTGGTCACCATATGGGTAATGGCTGAGGTTTATCATGAAATAGGACCCAGATTGAGTAGAATTAGACACAAAATTACTAAAAAAAACATAGCCAAGTATTGACAACTATCATAGACCATATTTCATGTCTCTCCATGGTGAATGTAGGTAACCATGGCAACCAATTTCAATAAATGGCGTTGAAAATTCCTTCATCCATCAGAACTACTCAAGACGATCATTTAGACATGTCACATGCCCATATACCTATGTAAAGGAAATGAATTCTGTTTCAGTGTGCCAGCCATATAGGAAACCCAAAATAGCCACAAAAAGGGAACAAATACTTCATTTTAGTACAAATATAGACATGTGACACCTCAAAATGACCGTCTTGATGAGTGCCCATTGATGCTGACATTGGCAAACACATTCTCACTGACTGGTGGGAATGACTGACTTTTGGCATGCTTGCTCAGAGTGATAGAGTTCAAATGCCCCATTGTTAACCATAGAAAAATGGCACCCTGCTTTGTCAATAGGGATTTGTTCATGGCAGCCATTTTGGATTCTGGCAAATAACTGAATTTTTCAAAGGGAAAATAGAACACAAAAATATAGAATTCCTAATGAATTCCTTGCATTAACAACAATCGAAGACCACATTTCAATTCCAACCAAGTTGAAAGTTGGTTACCATGGCAACAGATTCTTTAGATGTGGTCGGCAATGTCTTCATCCCTCACAATCCATAGAGGCCATCATTCTGAGATTTCACATGCACAAATTTGTCTGTAGAGGAAATCAGTTCTGTTTTAATTTGCCAGCCATATTTCAAATCAAAATGCCCGTCATTTCCTTTAATTTGGTCACCATATGGGTAATGGCTGAGGTTTATCATGAAATAGGACCCAGATTAAGTAGAATTGAACACAAAATTACTAAAAAAAGCATAGCCAAGTATTGACAACTATCAAAGACCATATTTCATGTCTCTCCATGGTGAATGTAGGTAACCATGGCAACCAATTTCAATAAATGGCGTTGAAAATTCCTTCATCCATCAGAACTCCTCAAGACGATCATTTGGACATGTCACATGCCCATATACCTATGTAAAGGAAATGAATTCTGTTTCAGTGTGCCAGCCATATAGGAAACCAAAAATAGGCACAAAAAGGGAACAAATATTTCATTTTAGTACAAATATAGACATGTGACACCTCAAAATGACCGTCTTGATGAGTGCCCATTGATGCTGACATTGGCAAACACATTCTCACTGACTGGTGGGAATGACTGACTTTTGGCATGCTTGCTCAAAGTGATAGAGTTCAAATGCCCCATTGTTAACCATAGAAAAATGGCACCCTGCTTTGTCAATAGGGATTTTTTCATGGCAGCCATTTTGGATTTTGGCAAATAACTGAATTTTTCTAAGGGAAAATAGAACACAAAAATATAGAATTACTAATGAATTCCTTGCATTAACAACAATCGAAGACCCCTTTTAAATTCCAACCAAGTTAAAAGTTGGTAACCATGGCATAAGATTCTTTAGATGTGGTCGGCAATGTCTTCATCCCTCACAATCCTTAGAGGCCATCATTTTGAGATTTCACATGCACAAATTTGTCTGTAGAGGAAATCAGTTCTGTTTTAATTTGCCCGCCATATTTCAAATCAAAATGGCCGTCATTCCTTTAATTTGGTCACCATATGGGTAATGGCTGAGGTTTATCATGAAATAGGACCCAGATTAAGTAGAATTGAACACAAAATTACTAAAAAAAACATAGCCAAGTATTGACAACTATCAAAGACCATATTTCATGTCTCTCCATGGTGAATGTAGGTAACCATGGCAACCAATTTCAATAAATGGCGTTGAAAATTCCTTCATCCATCAGAACTCCTCAAGACGATCATTTGGACATGTCACATGCCCATATACCTATGTAAAGGAAATGAATTCTGTTTCAGTGTGCCAGCCATATAGGAAACCAAAAATAGGCACAAAAAGGGAACAAATATTTCATTTTAGTACAAATATAGACATGTGACACCTCAAAATGACCGTCTTGATGAGTGCCCATTGATGCTGACATTGGCAAACACATTCTCACTGACTGGTGGGAATGACTGACTTTTGGCATGCTTGCTCAAAGTGATAGAGTTCAAATGCCCCATTGTTAACCATAGAAAAATGGCACCCTGCTTTGTCAATAGGGATTTTTTCATGGCAGCCATTTTGGATTTTGGCAAATAACTGAATTTTTCTAAGGGAAAATAGAACACAAAAATATAGAATTACTAATGAATTCCTTGCATTAACAACAATCGAAGACCCCTTTTAAATTCCAACCAAGTTAAAAGTTGGTAACCATGGCATAAGATTCTTTAGATGTGGTCGGCAATGTCTTCATCCCTCACAATCCTTAGAGGCCATCATTTTGAGATTTCACATGCACAAATTTGTCTGTAGAGGAAATCAGTTCTGTTTTAATTTGCCCGCCATATTTCAAATCAAAATGGCCGTCATTCCTTTAATTTGGTCACCATATGGGTAATGGCTGAGGTTTATCATGAAATAGGACCCAGATTAAGTAGAATTGAACACAAAATTACTAAAAAAAACATAGCCAAGTATTGACAACTATCAAAGACCATATTTCATGTCTCTCCATGGTGAATGTAGGTAACCATGGCAACCAATTTCAATAAATGGCGTTGAAAATTCCTTCATCCATCAGAACTCCTCAAGACGATCATTTAGACATGTCACATGCCCATATACCTATGTAAAGGAAATGAATTCTGTTTCAGTGTGCCAGCCATATAGGAAACCAAAAATAGGCACAAAAAGGGAACAAATATTTCATTTTAGTACAAATATAGACATGTGACACCTCAAAATGACCGTCTTGATGAGTGCCCATTGATGCTGACATTGGCAAACACATTCTCACTGACTGGTGGGAATGACTGACTTTTGGCATGCTTGCTCAGAGTGATAGAGTTCAAATGCCCCATTGTTAACCATAGAAAAATGGCACCCTGCTTTGTCAATAGGGATTTTTTCATGGCAGCCATTTTGGATTTTGGCAAATAACTGAATTTTTCCAAGGGAAAATATACCAAAAAAATGTAGAATTACTAATAAATTCCTTGCATTAACAACAATCGAAGACCACATTTCAATTCCAACCAAGTTGAAAGTTGGTTACCATGGCAACAGATTCTTTAGATGTGGTCGGCAATGTCTTCATCCCTCACAATCCATAGAGGCCATCATTTTGAGATTTCACATGCACAAATTTGTCTGTAGAGGAAATCAGTTCTGTTTTAATTTGCCCGCCATATTTCAAATCAAAATGCCCGTCATTTCCTTTAATTTGGTCACCATATGGGTAATGGCTGAGGTTTATCATGAAATAGGACCCAGATTGAGTAGAAATGGATACAAAATTACTAAAAAAAACATAGCCAAGCATTGACAACTATCAAAGACCATATTTCATGTCTCTCCATGGTGAATGTAGGTAACCATGGCAACCAATTTCAATAAATGCGTTGAAAATTCCTTCATCCATCAGAACTCCTTAAGACGATCATTTAGACATGTCACATGCCCATATACCTATGTAAAGGAAATGAATTCTGTTTCAGTGTGCCAGCCATATAGGAAACCCAAAATAGCCACAAAAAGGGAACAAATACTTCATTTTAGTACAAATATAGACATGTGACACCTCAAAATGACCGTCTTGATGAGTGCCCATTGATGCTGACATTGGCAAACACATTCTCACTGACTGGTGGGAATGACTGACTTTTGGCATGCTTGCTCAGAGTGATAGAGTTCAAATGCCCCATTGTTAACCATAGAAAAATGGCACCCTGCTTTGTCAATAGGGATTTGTTCATGGCAGCCATTTTGGATTTTGGCAAATAACTGAATTTTTCCAAGGGAAAATAGAACACAAAAATGTAGAATTACTAATGAATTCCTTGCATTAACAACAATCGAAGACCACATTTCAATTCCAACCAAGTTGAAAGTTGGTAACCATGGCAACAGATTCTTTAGATGTGGTCGGCAATGTCTTCATCCCTCACAATCCATAGAGGCCATCATTCTGAGATTTCACATGCACAAATTTGTCCGTAGAGGAAATCAGTTCTGTTTTAATTTGCCCGCCATATTTCAAATCAAAATGGCCGTCATTTCCTTTAATTTGGTCACCATATGGGTAATGGCTGAGGTTTATCATGAAATAGGATCCAGATTAAGTAGAATTGAACACAAAATTACTAAAAAAAACATAGCCAAGTATTGACAACTATCAAAGACCATATTTCATGTCTCTCCATGGTGAATGTAGGTAACCATGGCAACCAATTTCAATAAATGGCGTTGAAAATTCCTTCATCCATCAGAACTCCTCAAGACGATCATTTAGACATGTCACATGCCCATATACCTATGTAAAGGAAATGAATTCTGTTTCAGTGTGCCAGCCATATAGGAAACCAAAAATAGGCACAAAAAGGGAACAAATATTTCATTTTAGTACAAATATAGACATGTGACACCTCAAAATGACCGTCTTGATGAGTGCCCATTGATGCTGACATTGGCAAACACATTCTCACTGACTGGTGGGAATGACTGACTTTTGGCATGCTTGCTCAGAGTGATAGAGTTCAAATGCCCCATTGTTAACCATAGAAAAATGGCACCCTGCTTTGTCAATAGGGATTTTTTCATGGCAGCCATTTTGGATTTTGGCAAATAACTGAATTTTTCCAAGGGAAAATATACCAAAAAAATGTAGAATTACTAATAAATTCCTTGCATTAACAACAATCGAAGACCACATTTCAATTCCAACCAAGTTGAAAGTTGGTTACCATGGCATAAGATTCTTTAGATGTGGTCGGCAATGTCTTCATCCCTCACAATCCATAGAGGCCATCATTTTGAGATTTCACATGCACAAATTTGTCTGTAGAGGAAATCAGTTCTGTTTTAATTTGCCAGCCATATTTCAAATCAAAATGGCGGTCATTTCCTTTAATTTGGTCACCATATGGGTAATGGCTGAGGTTTATCATGAAATAGGACCCAGATTGAGTAGAAATGGACACAAAATTACTAAAAAAAACATAGCCAAGCATTGACAACTATCAAAGACCATATTTCATGTCTCTCCATGGTGAATGTAGGTAACAATGGCAACCAATTTCAATAAATGGCGTTGAAAATTCCTTCATCCATCAGAACTCTTCAAGACGATCATTTGGACATGTCACATGCCCATATACCTATGTAAAGGAAATGAATTCTGTTTCAGTGTGCCAGCCATATAGGAAACCCAAAATAGCCACAAAAAGGGAACAAATACTTCATTTTAGTACAAATATAGACATGTGACACCTCAAAATGACCGTCTTGATGAGTGCCCATTGATGCTGACATTGGCAAACACATTCTCACTGACTGGTGGGAATGACTGACTTTTGGCATGCTTGCTCAGAGTGATAGAGTTCAAATGCCCCATTGTTAACCATAGAAAAATGGCACCCTGCTTTGTCAATAGGGATTTGTTCATGGCAGCCATTTTGGAATTTGGCAAATAACTGAATTTTTCCAAGGGAAAATAGAACACAAAAATGTAGAATTACTTATAAATTCCTTGCATTAACAACAATCGAAGACCACATTTCAATTCCAACCAAGTTGAAAGTTGGTTACCATGGCATAAGATTCTTTAGATGTGGTCGGCAATGTCTTCATCCCTCACAATCCATAGAGGCCATCATTTTGAGATTTCACATGCACAAATTTGTCTGTAGAGGAAATCAGTTCTGTTTTAATTTGCCCGCCATATTTCAAATCAAAATGCCCGTCATTTCCTTTAATTTGGTCACCATATGGGTAATGGCTGAGGTTTATCATGAAATAGGACCCAGATTGAGTAGAAATGGACACAAAATTACTAAAAAAAACATAGCCAAGCATTGACAACTATCAAAGACCATATTTCATGTCTCTCCATGGTGAATGTAGGTAACCATGGCAACCAATTTCAATAAATGGCGTTGAAAATTCCTTCATCCATCAGAACTCTTCAAGACGATCATTTGGACATGTCACATGCACATATACCTATGTAAAGGAAATGAAATCTGTTTCAGTGTGCCAGCCATATAGGAAACCCAAAATAGCCACAAAAAGGGAACTAATACTTCATTTTAGTACAAATTTAGACATGTGACACATCAAAATGACCGTCTTGATGAGTGCCCATTGATGCTGACATTGGCAAACACATTCTCACTGACTGGTGGGAATGACTGACTTTTGGCATGCTTGCTCAGAGTGATAGAGTTCAAATGCCCCATTGTTAACCATAGAAAAATGGCACCCTGCTTTGTCAATAGGGATTTGTTCATGGCAGCCATTTTGGAATTTGGCAAATAACTGAATTTTTCCAAGGGAAAATAGAACACAAAAATGTAGAATTACTAATATATTCCTTGCATTAACAACAAATGAAGACCACATTTCAATTCCAACCAAGTTGAAAGTTGGTTACCATGGCATAAGATTCTTTAGATGTGGTCAGCAATGTCTTCATCCCTCACAATCCATAGAGGCCATCATTTTGAGATTTCACATGCACAAATTTGTCTGTAGAGGAAATCAGTTCTGTTTTAATTTGCCCGCCATATTTCAAATCAAAATGGCCGTCATTTCCTTTAATTTGGTCACCATATGGGTAATGGCTGAGGTTAATCATGAAATAGGACCCAGATTGAGTAGAAATGGACACAAAATTACTAAAAAAAACATAGCCAAGCATTGACAACTATCAAAGACCATATTTCATGTCTCTCCATGGTGAATGTAGGTAACCATGGCAACCAATTTCAATAAATGGCGTTGAAAATTCCTTCATCCATCAGAACTCTTCAAGACGATCATTTGGACATGTCACATGCCCATATACCTATGTAAAGGAAATGAATTCTGTTTCAGTGTGCCAGCCATATAGGAAACCCAAAATAGGCACAAAAAGGGAACAAATACTTCATTTTAGTACAAATATAGACATGTGACACCTCAAAATGACCGTCTTGATGAGTGCCCATTGATGCTGACATTGGCAAACACATTCTCACTGACTGGTGGGAATGACTGACTTTTGGCATGCTTGCTCAGAGTGATAGAGTTCAAATGCCCCATTGTTAACCATAGAAAAATGGCACCCTGCTTTGTCAATAGGGATTTGTTCATGGCAGCCATTTTGGATTTTGGCAAATAACTGAATTTTTCCAAGGGAAAATAGAACACAAAAATGTAGAATTACTAATAAATTCCTTGCATTAACAACAATCGAAGACCACATTTCAGTTCCAACCAAGTTGAAAGTTGGTTACCATGGCAACAGATTCTTTAGATGTGGTCGGCAATGTCTTCATCCCTCACAATCCATAGAGGCCATCATTTTGAGATTTCACATGCACAAATTTGTCTGTAGAGGAAATCAGTTCTGTTTTAATTTGCCCGCCATATTTCAAATCAAAATGGCCGTCATTTCCTTTAATTTGGTCACCATATGGGTAATGGCTGAGGTTTATCATGAAATAGGACCCAGATTGAGTAGAATTAAACACAAAATTACTAAAAAAAACATAGCCAAGCATTGACAACTATCAAAGACCATATTTCATGTCTCTCCATGGTGAATGTAGGTAACCATGGCAACCAATTTCAATAAATGGCGTTGAAAATTCCTTCATCCATCAGAACTCCTCAAGACGATCATTTAGACATGTCACATGCCCATATACCTATGTAAAGGAAATGAATTCTGTTTCAGTGTGCCAGCCATATAGGAAACCAAAAATAGCCACAAAAAGGGAACAAATACTTCATTTTAGTACAAATATAGACATGTGACACCTCAAAATGACCGTCTTGATGAGTGCCCATTGATGCTGACATTGGCAAACACATTCTCACTGACTGGTGGGAATGACTGACTTTTGGCATGCTTGCTCAGAGTGATAGAGTTCAAATGCCCCATTGTTAACCATAGAAAAATGGCACCCTGCTTTGTCAATAGGGATTTGTTCATGGCAGCCATTTTGGATTCTGGCAAATAACTGAATTTTTCAAAGGGAAAATAGAACACAAAAATATAGAATTCCTAATGAATTCCTTGCATTAACAACAATCGAAGACCACATTTCAATTCCAACCAAGTTGAAAGTTGGTTACCATGGCAACAGATTCTTTAGATGTGGTCGGCAATGTCTTCATCCCTCACAATCCATAGAGGCCATCATTCTGAGATTTCACATGCACAAATTTGTCTGTAGAGGAAATCAGTTCTGTTTTAATTTGCCAGCCATATTTCAAATCAAAATGCCCGTCATTTCCTTTAATTTGGTCACCATATGGGTAATGGCTGAGGTTTATCATGAAATAGGACCCAGATTAAGTAGAATTGAACACAAAATTACTAAAAAAAGCATAGCCAAGTATTGACAACTATCAAAGACCATATTTCATGTCTCTCCATGGTGAATGTAGGTAACCATGGCAACCAATTTCAATAAATGGCGTTGAAAATTCCTTCATCCATCAGAACTCCTCAAGACGATCATTTGGACATGTCACATGCCCATATACCTATGTAAAGGAAATGAATTCTGTTTCAGTGTGCCAGCCATATAGGAAACCAAAAATAGGCACAAAAAGGGAACAAATATTTCATTTTAGTACAAATATAGACATGTGACACCTCAAAATGACCGTCTTGATGAGTGCCCATTGATGCTGACATTGGCAAACACATTCTCACTGACTGGTGGGAATGACTGACTTTTGGCATGCTTGCTCAAAGTGATAGAGTTCAAATGCCCCATTGTTAACCATAGAAAAATGGCACCCTGCTTTGTCAATAGGGATTTTTTCATGGCAGCCATTTTGGATTTTGGCAAATAACTGAATTTTTCTAAGGGAAAATAGAACACAAAAATATAGAATTACTAATGAATTCCTTGCATTAACAACAATCGAAGACCCCTTTTAAATTCCAACCAAGTTAAAAGTTGGTAACCATGGCATAAGATTCTTTAGATGTGGTCGGCAATGTCTTCATCCCTCACAATCCTTAGAGGCCATCATTTTGAGATTTCACATGCACAAATTTGTCTGTAGAGGAAATCAGTTCTGTTTTAATTTGCCCGCCATATTTCAAATCAAAATGGCCGTCATTCCTTTAATTTGGTCACCATATGGGTAATGGCTGAGGTTTATCATGAAATAGGACCCAGATTAAGTAGAATTGAACACAAAATTACTAAAAAAAACATAGCCAAGTATTGACAACTATCAAAGACCATATTTCATGTCTCTCCATGGTGAATGTAGGTAACCATGGCAACCAATTTCAATAAATGGCGTTGAAAATTCCTTCATCCATCAGAACTCCTCAAGACGATCATTTGGACATGTCACATGCCCATATACCTATGTAAAGGAAATGAATTCTGTTTCAGTGTGCCAGCCATATAGGAAACCAAAAATAGGCACAAAAAGGGAACAAATATTTCATTTTAGTACAAATATAGACATGTGACACCTCAAAATGACCGTCTTGATGAGTGCCCATTGATGCTGACATTGGCAAACACATTCTCACTGACTGGTGGGAATGACTGACTTTTGGCATGCTTGCTCAAAGTGATAGAGTTCAAATGCCCCATTGTTAACCATAGAAAAATGGCACCCTGCTTTGTCAATAGGGATTTTTTCATGGCAGCCATTTTGGATTTTGGCAAATAACTGAATTTTTCTAAGGGAAAATAGAACACAAAAATATAGAATTACTAATGAATTCCTTGCATTAACAACAATCGAAGACCCCTTTTAAATTCCAACCAAGTTAAAAGTTGGTAACCATGGCATAAGATTCTTTAGATGTGGTCGGCAATGTCTTCATCCCTCACAATCCTTAGAGGCCATCATTTTGAGATTTCACATGCACAAATTTGTCTGTAGAGGAAATCAGTTCTGTTTTAATTTGCCCGCCATATTTCAAATCAAAATGGCCGTCATTCCTTTAATTTGGTCACCATATGGGTAATGGCTGAGGTTTATCATGAAATAGGACCCAGATTAAGTAGAATTGAACACAAAATTACTAAAAAAAACATAGCCAAGTATTGACAACTATCAAAGACCATATTTCATGTCTCTCCATGGTGAATGTAGGTAACCATGGCAACCAATTTCAATAAATGGCGTTGAAAATTCCTTCATCCATCAGAACTCCTCAAGACGATCATTTAGACATGTCACATGCCCATATACCTATGTAAAGGAAATGAATTCTGTTTCAGTGTGCCAGCCATATAGGAAACCAAAAATAGGCACAAAAAGGGAACAAATATTTCATTTTAGTACAAATATAGACATGTGACACCTCAAAATGACCGTCTTGATGAGTGCCCATTGATGCTGACATTGGCAAACACATTCTCACTGACTGGTGGGAATGACTGACTTTTGGCATGCTTGCTCAGAGTGATAGAGTTCAAATGCCCCATTGTTAACCATAGAAAAATGGCACCCTGCTTTGTCAATAGGGATTTTTTCATGGCAGCCATTTTGGATTTTGGCAAATAACTGAATTTTTCCAAGGGAAAATATACCAAAAAAATGTAGAATTACTAATAAATTCCTTGCATTAACAACAATCGAAGACCACATTTCAATTCCAACCAAGTTGAAAGTTGGTTACCATGGCAACAGATTCTTTAGATGTGGTCGGCAATGTCTTCATCCCTCACAATCCATAGAGGCCATCATTTTGAGATTTCACATGCACAAATTTGTCTGTAGAGGAAATCAGTTCTGTTTTAATTTGCCCGCCATATTTCAAATCAAAATGCCCGTCATTTCCTTTAATTTGGTCACCATATGGGTAATGGCTGAGGTTTATCATGAAATAGGACCCAGATTGAGTAGAAATGGATACAAAATTACTAAAAAAAACATAGCCAAGCATTGACAACTATCAAAGACCATATTTCATGTCTCTCCATGGTGAATGTAGGTAACCATGGCAACCAATTTCAATAAATGCGTTGAAAATTCCTTCATCCATCAGAACTCCTTAAGACGATCATTTAGACATGTCACATGCCCATATACCTATGTAAAGGAAATGAATTCTGTTTCAGTGTGCCAGCCATATAGGAAACCCAAAATAGCCACAAAAAGGGAACAAATACTTCATTTTAGTACAAATATAGACATGTGACACCTCAAAATGACCGTCTTGATGAGTGCCCATTGATGCTGACATTGGCAAACACATTCTCACTGACTGGTGGGAATGACTGACTTTTGGCATGCTTGCTCAGAGTGATAGAGTTCAAATGCCCCATTGTTAACCATAGAAAAATGGCACCCTGCTTTGTCAATAGGGATTTGTTCATGGCAGCCATTTTGGATTTTGGCAAATAACTGAATTTTTCCAAGGGAAAATAGAACACAAAAATGTAGAATTACTAATGAATTCCTTGCATTAACAACAATCGAAGACCACATTTCAATTCCAACCAAGTTGAAAGTTGGTAACCATGGCAACAGATTCTTTAGATGTGGTCGGCAATGTCTTCATCCCTCACAATCCATAGAGGCCATCATTCTGAGATTTCACATGCACAAATTTGTCCGTAGAGGAAATCAGTTCTGTTTTAATTTGCCCGCCATATTTCAAATCAAAATGGCCGTCATTTCCTTTAATTTGGTCACCATATGGGTAATGGCTGAGGTTTATCATGAAATAGGATCCAGATTAAGTAGAATTGAACACAAAATTACTAAAAAAAACATAGCCAAGTATTGACAACTATCAAAGACCATATTTCATGTCTCTCCATGGTGAATGTAGGTAACCATGGCAACCAATTTCAATAAATGGCGTTGAAAATTCCTTCATCCATCAGAACTCCTCAAGACGATCATTTAGACATGTCACATGCCCATATACCTATGTAAAGGAAATGAATTCTGTTTCAGTGTGCCAGCCATATAGGAAACCAAAAATAGGCACAAAAAGGGAACAAATATTTCATTTTAGTACAAATATAGACATGTGACACCTCAAAATGACCGTCTTGATGAGTGCCCATTGATGCTGACATTGGCAAACACATTCTCACTGACTGGTGGGAATGACTGACTTTTGGCATGCTTGCTCAGAGTGATAGAGTTCAAATGCCCCATTGTTAACCATAGAAAAATGGCACCCTGCTTTGTCAATAGGGATTTTTTCATGGCAGCCATTTTGGATTTTGGCAAATAACTGAATTTTTCCAAGGGAAAATATACCAAAAAAATGTAGAATTACTAATAAATTCCTTGCATTAACAACAATCGAAGACCACATTTCAATTCCAACCAAGTTGAAAGTTGGTTACCATGGCATAAGATTCTTTAGATGTGGTCGGCAATGTCTTCATCCCTCACAATCCATAGAGGCCATCATTTTGAGATTTCACATGCACAAATTTGTCTGTAGAGGAAATCAGTTCTGTTTTAATTTGCCAGCCATATTTCAAATCAAAATGGCGGTCATTTCCTTTAATTTGGTCACCATATGGGTAATGGCTGAGGTTTATCATGAAATAGGACCCAGATTGAGTAGAAATGGACACAAAATTACTAAAAAAAACATAGCCAAGCATTGACAACTATCAAAGACCATATTTCATGTCTCTCCATGGTGAATGTAGGTAACAATGGCAACCAATTTCAATAAATGGCGTTGAAAATTCCTTCATCCATCAGAACTCTTCAAGACGATCATTTGGACATGTCACATGCCCATATACCTATGTAAAGGAAATGAATTCTGTTTCAGTGTGCCAGCCATATAGGAAACCCAAAATAGCCACAAAAAGGGAACAAATACTTCATTTTAGTACAAATATAGACATGTGACACCTCAAAATGACCGTCTTGATGAGTGCCCATTGATGCTGACATTGGCAAACACATTCTCACTGACTGGTGGGAATGACTGACTTTTGGCATGCTTGCTCAGAGTGATAGAGTTCAAATGCCCCATTGTTAACCATAGAAAAATGGCACCCTGCTTTGTCAATAGGGATTTGTTCATGGCAGCCATTTTGGAATTTGGCAAATAACTGAATTTTTCCAAGGGAAAATAGAACACAAAAATGTAGAATTACTTATAAATTCCTTGCATTAACAACAATCGAAGACCACATTTCAATTCCAACCAAGTTGAAAGTTGGTTACCATGGCATAAGATTCTTTAGATGTGGTCGGCAATGTCTTCATCCCTCACAATCCATAGAGGCCATCATTTTGAGATTTCACATGCACAAATTTGTCTGTAGAGGAAATCAGTTCTGTTTTAATTTGCCCGCCATATTTCAAATCAAAATGCCCGTCATTTCCTTTAATTTGGTCACCATATGGGTAATGGCTGAGGTTTATCATGAAATAGGACCCAGATTGAGTAGAAATGGACACAAAATTACTAAAAAAAACATAGCCAAGCATTGACAACTATCAAAGACCATATTTCATGTCTCTCCATGGTGAATGTAGGTAACCATGGCAACCAATTTCAATAAATGGCGTTGAAAATTCCTTCATCCATCAGAACTCTTCAAGACGATCATTTGGACATGTCACATGCACATATACCTATGTAAAGGAAATGAAATCTGTTTCAGTGTGCCAGCCATATAGGAAACCCAAAATAGCCACAAAAAGGGAACTAATACTTCATTTTAGTACAAATTTAGACATGTGACACATCAAAATGACCGTCTTGATGAGTGCCCATTGATGCTGACATTGGCAAACACATTCTCACTGACTGGTGGGAATGACTGACTTTTGGCATGCTTGCTCAGAGTGATAGAGTTCAAATGCCCCATTGTTAACCATAGAAAAATGGCACCCTGCTTTGTCAATAGGGATTTGTTCATGGCAGCCATTTTGGAATTTGGCAAATAACTGAATTTTTCCAAGGGAAAATAGAACACAAAAATGTAGAATTACTAATATATTCCTTGCATTAACAACAAATGAAGACCACATTTCAATTCCAACCAAGTTGAAAGTTGGTTACCATGGCATAAGATTCTTTAGATGTGGTCAGCAATGTCTTCATCCCTCACAATCCATAGAGGCCATCATTTTGAGATTTCACATGCACAAATTTGTCTGTAGAGGAAATCAGTTCTGTTTTAATTTGCCTGCCATATTTCAAATCAAAATGGCCGTCATTTCCTTTAATTTGGTCACCATATGGGTAATGGCTGAGGTTAATCATGAAATAGGACCCAGATTGAGTAGAAATGGACACAAAATTACTAAAAAAAACATAGCCAAGCATTGACAACTATCAAAGACCATATTTCATGTCTCTCCATGGTGAATGTAGGTAACCATGGCAACCAATTTCAATAAATGGCGTTGAAAATTCCTTCATCCATCAGAACTCTTCAAGACGATCATTTGGACATGTCACATGCCCATATACCTATGTAAAGGAAATGAATTCTGTTTCAGTGTGCCAGCCATATAGGAAACCCAAAATAGGCACAAAAAGGGAACAAATACTTCATTTTAGTACAAATATAGACATGTGACACCTCAAAATGACCGTCTTGATGAGTGCCCATTGATGCTGACATTGGCAAACACATTCTCACTGACTGGTGGGAATGACTGACTTTTGGCATGCTTGCTCAGAGTGATAGAGTTCAAATGCCCCATTGTTAACCATAGAAAAATGGCACCCTGCTTTGTCAATAGGGATTTGTTCATGGCAGCCATTTTGGATTTTGGCAAATAACTGAATTTTTCCAAGGGAAAATAGAACACAAAAATGTAGAATTACTAATAAATTCCTTGCATTAACAACAATCGAAGACCACATTTCAGTTCCAACCAAGTTGAAAGTTGGTTACCATGGCAACAGATTCTTTAGATGTGGTCGGCAATGTCTTCATCCCTCACAATCCATAGAGGCCATCATTTTGAGATTTCACATGCACAAATTTGTCTGTAGAGGAAATCAGTTCTGTTTTAATTTGCCCGCCATATTTCAAATCAAAATGGCCGTCATTTCCTTTAATTTGGTCACCATATGGGTAATGGCTGAGGTTTATCATGAAATAGGACCCAGATTGAGTAGAATTAAACACAAAATTACTAAAAAAAACATAGCCAAGCATTGACAACTATCAAAGACCATATTTCATGTCTCTCCATGGTGAATGTAGGTAACCATGGCAACCAATTTCAATAAATGGCGTTGAAAATTCCTTCATCCATCAGAACTCCTCAAGACGATCATTTAGACATGTCACATGCCCATATACCTATGTAAAGGAAATGAATTCTGTTTCAGTGTGCCAGCCATATAGGAAACCAAAAATAGCCACAAAAAGGGAACAAATACTTCATTTTAGTACAAATATAGACATGTGACACCTCAAAATGACCGTCTTGATGAGTGCCCATTGATGCTGACATTGGCAAACACATTCTCACTGACTGGTGGGAATGACTGACTTTTGGCATGCTTGCTCAGAGTGATAGAGTTCAAATGCCCCATTGTTAACCATAGAAAAATGGCACCCTGCTTTGTCAATAGGGATTTGTTCATGGCAGCCATTTTGGATTTTGGCAAATAACTGAATTTTTCTAAGGGAAAATAGAACACAAAAATATAGAATTACTAATGAATTCCTTGCATTAACAACAATCGAAGACCACATTTCAATTCCAACCAAGTTGAAAGTTGGTAACCATGGCAACAGATTCTTTAGATGTGGCCGGCAATGTCTTCATCCCTCACAATCCATAGAGGCCATCATTTTGAGATTTCACATGCACAAATTTGTCTGTAGAGGAAATCAGTTCTGTTTTAATTTGCCCGCCATATTTCAAATCAAAATGCCCGTCATTTCCTTTAATTTGGTCACCATATGGGTAATGGCTGAGGTTTATCATGAAATAGGACCCAGATTGAGTAGAATTAAACACAAAATTACTAAAAAAAACATAGCCAAGTATTGACAACTATCATAGACCATATTTCATGTCTCTCCATGGTGAATGTAGGTAACCATGGCAACCAATTTCAATAAATGGCGTTGAAAATTCCTTCATCCATCAGAACTACTCAAGACGATCATTTAGACATGTCACATGCCCATATACCTATGTAAAGGAAATGAATTCTGTTTCAGTGTGCCAGCCATATAGGAAACCCAAAATAGCCACAAAAAGGGAACAAATACTTCATTTTAGTACAAATATAGACATGTGACACCTCAAAATGACCGTCTTGATGAGTGCCCATTGATGCTGACATTGGCAAACACATTCTCACTGACTGGTGGGAATGACTGACTTTTGGCATGCTTGCTCAGAGTGATAGAGTTCAAATGCCCCATTGTTAACCATAGAAAAATGGCACCCTGCTTTGTCAATAGGGATTTGTTCATGGCAGCCATTTTGGAATTTGGCAAATAACTGAATTTTTCCAAGGGAAAATAGAACACAAAAATGTAGAATTACTTATAAATTCCTTGCATTAACAACAATCGAAGACCACATTTCAATTCCAACCAAGTTGAAAGTTGGTTACCATGGCATAAGATTCTTTAGATGTGGTCGGCAATGTCTTCATCCCTCACAATCCATAGAGGCCATCATTTTGAGATTTCACATGCACAAATTTGTCTGTAGAGGAAATCAGTTCTGTTTTAATTTGCCCGCCATATTTCAAATCAAAATGCCCGTCATTTCCTTTAATTTGGTCACCATATGGGTAATGGCTGAGGTTTATCATGAAATAGGACCCAGATTGAGTAGAAATGGACACAAAATTACTAAAAAAAACATAGCCAAGCATTGACAACTATCAAAGATCATATTTCATGTCTCTCCATGGTGAATGTAGGTAACCATGGCAACCAATTTCAATAAATGGCGTTGAAAATTCCTTCATCCATCAGAACTCTTCAAGACGATCATTTGGACATGTCACATGCACATATACCTATGTAAAGGAAATGAAATCTGTTTCAGTGTGCCAGCCATATAGGAAACCCAAAATAGCCACAAAAAGGGAACTAATACTTCATTTTAGTACAAATTTAGACATGTGACACATCAAAATGACCGTCTTGATGAGTGCCCATTGATGCTGACATTGGCAAACACATTCTCACTGACTGGTGGGAATGACTGACTTTTGGCATGCTTGCTCAGAGTGATAGAGTTCAAATGCCCCATTGTTAACCATAGAAAAATGGCACCCTGCTTTGTCAATAGGGATTTGTTCATGGCAGCCATTTTGGAATTTGGCAAATAACTGAATTTTTCCAAGGGAAAATAGAACACAAAAATGTAGAATTACTAATATATTCCTTGCATTAACAACAAATGAAGACCACATTTCAATTCCAACCAAGTTGAAAGTTGGTTACCATGGCATAAGATTCTTTAGATGTGGTCAGCAATGTCTTCATCCCTCACAATCCATAGAGGCCATCATTTTGAGATTTCACATGCACAAATTTGTCTGTAGAGGAAATCAGTTCTGTTTTAATTTGCCCGCCATATTTCAAATCAAAATGGCCGTCATTTCCTTTAATTTGGTCACCATATGGGTAATGGCTGAGGTTTATCATGAAATAGGACCCAGATTGAGTAGAATTAAACACAAAATTACTAAAAAAAACATAGCCAAGCATTGACAACTATCAAAGACCATATTTCATGTCTCTCCATGGTGAATGTAGGTAACCATGGCAACCAATTTCAATAAATGGCGTTGAAAATTCCTTCATCCATCAGAACTCCTCAAGACGATCATTTAGACATGTCACATGCCCATATACCTATGTAAAGGAAATGAATTCTGTTTCAGTGTGCCAGCCATATAGGAAACCAAAAATAGCCACAAAAAGGGAACAAATACTTCATTTTAGTACAAATATAGACATGTGACACCTCAAAATGACCGTCTTGATGAGTGCCCATTGATGCTGACATTGGCAAACACATTCTCACTGACTGGTGGGAATGACTGACTTTTGGCATGCTTGCTCAGAGTGATAGAGTTCAAATGCCCCATTGTTAACCATAGAAAAATGGCACCCTGCTTTGTCAATAGGGATTTTTTCATGGCAGCCATTTTGGATTTTGGCAAATAACTGAATTTTTCTAAGGGAAAATAGAACACAAAAATATAGAATTACTAATGAATTCCTTGCATTAACAACAATCGAAGACCACATTTCAATTCCAACCAAGTTGAAAGTTGGTAACCATGGCAACAGATTCTTTAGATGTGGTCGGCAATGTCTTCATCCCTCACAATCCATAGAGGCCATCATTCTGAGATTTCACATGCACAAATTTGTCCGTAGAGGAAATCAGTTCTGTTTTAATTTGCCCGCCATATTTCAAATCAAAATGGCCGTCATTTCCTTTAATTTGGTCACCATATGGGTAATGGCTGAGGTTTATCATGAAATAGGATCCAGATTAAGTAGAATTGAACACAAAATTACTAAAAAAAACATAGCCAAGTATTGACAACTATCAAAGACCATATTTCATGTCTCTCCATGGTGAATGTAGGTAACCATGGCAACCAATTTCAATAAATGGCGTTGAAAATTCCTTCATCCATCAGAACTCCTCAAGACGATCATTTAGACATGTCACATGCCCATATACCTATGTAAAGGAAATGAATTCTGTTTCAGTGTGCCAGCCATATAGGAAACCCAAAAGAGCCACAAAAAGGGAACAAATACTTCCTTTTAGTACAAAAATAGACATGTGACACCTCAAAATGACCGTCTTGATGAGTGCCCATTGATGCTGACATTGGCAAACACATTCTCACTGACTGGTGGGAATGACTGACTTTTGGCATGCTTGATCAGAGTGATAGAGTTCAAATGCCCCATTGTTAACCATAGAAAAATGGAACCCTGCTTTGTCAATAGGGATTTTTTCATGGCAGCCATTTTGGATTTTGGCAAATAACTGAATTTTTCCAAGGGAAAATAGAACACAAAAATGTAGAATTACTAATAAATTCCTTGCATTAACAACAATCGAAGACCACATTTCAATTCCAACCAAGTTGAAAGTTGGTTACCATGGCATAAGATTTTTTAGATGTGGTCGGCAATGTCTTCATCCCTCACAATCCATAGAGGCCATCATTTTGAGATTTCACATGCACAAATTTGTCTGTAGAGGAAATCAGTTCTGTTTTAATTTGCCCGCCATATTTCAAATCAAAATGCCCGTCATTTCCTTTAATTTGGTCACCATATGGGTAATGGCTGAGGTTTATCATGAAATAGGACCCAGATTGAGTAGAAATGGACACAAAATTACAAAAAAAACATAGCCAAGCATTGACAACTATCAAAGACCATATATATTTCATGTCTCTCCATGGTGAATGTGGGTAACCATGGCAACCAATTTCAATAAATGGCGTTGAAAATTCCTTCATCCATCAGAACTCCTCAAGACGATCATTTAGACATGTCACATGCCCATATACCTATGTAAAGGAAATGAATTCTGTTTCAGTGTGCCAGCCATATAGGAAACCCAAAATAGCCACAAAAAGGGAACAAATACTTCATTTTAGTACAAATATAGACATGTGACACCTTAAAATGACCGTCTTGATGAGTGCCCATTGATGCTGACATTGGCAAACACATTCTCACTGACTGGTGGGAATGACTGACTTTTGGCATGCTTGCTCAGAGCGATAGAGTTCAAATGCCCCATTGTTAACCATAGAAAAATGGCACCCTGCTTTGTCAATAGGGATTTTTTCATGGCAGCCATTTTGGATTTTGGCAAATAACTGAATTTTTCCAAGGGAAAATAGAACACAAAAATGTAGAATTACTAATGAATTCCTTGCATTAACAACAATCGAAGACCACATTTCAATTCCAACCAAGTTGAAAGTTGGTAACCATGGCAACAGATTCTTTAGATGTGGTCGGCAATGTCTTCATCCCTCACAATCCATAGAGGCCATCATTTTGAGATTTCACATGCACAAATTTGTCTGTAGAGGAAATCAGTTCTGTTTTAATTTGCCAGCCATATTTCAAATCAAAATGCCCGTCATTTCCTTTAATTTGGTCACCATATGGGTAATGGCTGAGGTTTATCATGAAATAGGACACAGATTAAGTAGAATTGAACACAAAATTACTATAAAAAAAAATAGCCAAGCATTGACAACTATCAAAGACCATATTTCATGTCTCTCCATGGTGAATGTAGGTAACCATGGCAACCAATTTCAATAAACGGCGTTGAAAATTCCTCCATCCATCAGAACTCCTCAAGACGATCATTTAGACATGTCACTTGCCCATATACCTATGAAAAGGAAATGAATTCTGTTTCAGTGTGCCAGCTTTATAGAAAACCCAAAATAGCCACATAAAGGGAACAAATACTTCATTTTAGTACAAATATAGACATGTGACACCTCAAAATGACCGTCTTGATGAGTGCCCATTGATGCTGACATTGGCGAACACATTCTCACTGATTGGTGGGAATGACTGACTTTTGGCATGCTTGCTCAGAGTGAGAGTTCAAATGCCCCATTGTTAACCATAGAAAAATGGCACCCTGCTTTGTCAGTAGGGATTTGTTCATGGCAGCCATTTTAGATTTTGGCAAATAACTGAATTTTTCTAAGGGAAAATAGAACACAAAAATATAGAATTACTAATGAATTCCTTGCATTAACAACAATCGAAGACCACATTTCAATTCCAACCAAGCTGAAAGTTGGTAACCATGGCAACATATTCTTTAGATGTGGTCAGCAATGTCTTCATCCCTCACAATCCATAGAGGCCATCATTTTGAGATTTCACATGCACAAATTTGTCCGTAGAGGAAATCAGTTCTGTTTTAATTTGCCAGCCATATTTCAAATCAAAATGGCCGTCATTTCCTTTAATTTGGTCACCATATGGGTAATGGCTGAGGTTTATCATGAAATAGGACTCAGATTGAGTAGAATTGAACACAAAATTACTAAAAAAAACATAGCCAAGCATTGACAACTATCAAAGAACATATTTCATGTCTCTCCATGGTGAATGTAGGTAACCATGGCAACCAATTTCAATAAATGGCGTTGAAAATTCCTTCATCCATCAGAACTCCTCAAGACGATCATTTAGACATGTCACATGCCCATATACCTATGTAAAGGAAATGAATTCTGTTTCAGTGTGCCAGCCATATAGGAAACCAAAAATAGGCACAAAAAGGGAACAAATATTTCATTTTAGTACAAATATAGACATGTGACACCTCAAAATGACCGTCTTGATGAGTGCCCATTGATGCTGACATTGGCAAACACATTCTCACTGACTGGTGGGAATGACTGACTTTTGGCATGCTTGCTCAGAGTGATAGAGTTCAAATGCCCCATTGTTAACCATAGAAAAATGGCACCCTGCTTTGTCAATAGGGATTTTTTCATGGCAGCCATTTTGGATTTTGGCAAATAACTGAATTTTTCTAAGGGAAAATAGAACACAAAAATATAGAATTACTAATAAATTCCTTGCATTAACAACAATCGAAGACCACATTTCAATTCCAACCAAGTTGAAAGTTGGTTACCATGGCATAAGATTTTTTAGATGTGGTCGGCAATGTCTTCATCCCTCACAATCCATAGAGGCCATCATTTTGAGATTTCACATGCACAAATTTGTCTGTAGAGGAAATCAGTTCTGTTTTAATTTGCCCGCCATATTTCAAATCAAAATGCCCGTCATTTCCTTTAATTTGGTCACCATATGGGTAATGGCTGAGGTTTATCATGAAATAGGACCCAGATTGAGTAGAAATGGACACAAAATTACAAAAAAAACATAGCCAAGCATTGACAACTATCAAAGACCATATTTCATGTCTCTCCATGGTGAATGTAGGTAACCATGGCAACCAATTTCAATAAATGGCGTTGAAAATTCCTTCATCCATCAGAACACCTCAAGACGATCATTTAGACATGTCACATGCCCATATACCTATGTAAAGGAAATGAATTCTGTTTCAGTGTGCCAGCCATATAAGAAACCCAAAATAGCCACAAAAAGGAACAAATACTTCATTTTAGTACAAATATAGACATGTGACACCTCAAAATGACCGTCTTGATGAGTGCCCATTGATGCTGACATTGGCAAACACATTCTCACTGACTGGTGGGAATGACTGACTTTTGGCATGCTTGCTCAGAGTGATGGAGTTCAAATGCCCCACTGTTAACCATAGAAAAATGGCACCCTGCTTTGTCAATAGGGATTTTTTCATGGCAGCCATTTTGGATTTTGGCAAATAACTGAATTTTTCTAAGGGAAAATAGAACACAAAAATATAGAATTACTAATGAATTCCTTGCATTAACAACAATCGAAGACCACATTTCAATTCCAACCAAGTTAAAAGTTGGTAACCATGGCAACAGATTCTTTAGATGTGGTCGGCAGTGTCTTCATCCCTCACAATCCATAGAGGCCATCATTTTGAGATTTCACATGCACAAATTTGTCTGTAGAGGAAATCAGTTCTGTTTTAATTTGCCCGCCATATTTCAAATCAAAATGCCCGTCATTTCCTTTAATTTGGTCACCATATGGGTAATGGCTGAGGTTTATCATGAAATAGGACCCAGATTGAGTAGAAATGGACACAAAATTACAAAAAAAACATAGCCAAGCATTGACAACTATCAAAGACCATATATATTTCATGTCTCTCCATGGTGAATGTGGGTAACCATGGCAACCAATTTCAATAAATGGCGTTGAAAATTCCTTCATCCATCAGAACTCCTCAAGACGATCATTTAGACATGTCACATGCCCATATACCTATGTAAAGGAAATGAATTCTGTTTCAGTGTGCCAGCCATATAGGAAACCCAAAATAGCCACAAAAAGGGAACAAATACTTCATTTTAGTACAAATATAGACATGTGACACCTTAAAATGACCGTCTTGATGAGTGCCCATTGATGCTGACATTGGCAAACACATTCTCACTGACTGGTGGGAATGACTGACTTTTGGCATGCTTGCTCAGAGCGATAGAGTTCAAATGCCCCATTGTTAACCATAGAAAAATGGCACCCTGCTTTGTCAATAGGGATTTTTTCATGGCAGCCATTTTGGATTTTGGCAAATAACTGAATTTTTCCAAGGGAAAATAGAACACAAAAATGTAGAATTACTAATGAATTCCTTGCATTAACAACAATCGAAGACCACATTTCAATTCCAACCAAGTTGAAAGTTGGTAACCATGGCAACAGATTCTTTAGATGTGGTCGGCAATGTCTTCATCCCTCACAATCCATAGAGGCCATCATTTTGAGATTTCACATGCACAAATTTGTCTGTAGAGGAAATCAGTTCTGTTTTAATTTGCCAGCCATATTTCAAATCAAAATGCCCGTCATTTCCTTTAATTTGGTCACCATATGGGTAATGGCTGAGGTTTATCATGAAATAGGACACAGATTAAGTAGAATTGAACACAAAATTACTATAAAAAAAAATAGCCAAGCATTGACAACTATCAAAGACCATATTTCATGTCTCTCCATGGTGAATGTAGGTAACCATGGCAACCAATTTCAATAAACGGCGTTGAAAATTCCTCCATCCATCAGAACTCCTCAAGACGATCATTTAGACATGTCACTTGCCCATATACCTATGAAAAGGAAATGAATTCTGTTTCAGTGTGCCAGCTTTATAGAAAACCCAAAATAGCCACATAAAGGGAACAAATACTTCATTTTAGTACAAATATAGACATGTGACACCTCAAAATGACCGTCTTGATGAGTGCCCATTGATGCTGACATTGGCGAACACATTCTCACTGATTGGTGGGAATGACTGACTTTTGGCATGCTTGCTCAGAGTGAGAGTTCAAATGCCCCATTGTTAACCATAGAAAAATGGCACCCTGCTTTGTCAGTAGGGATTTGTTCATGGCAGCCATTTTAGATTTTGGCAAATAACTGAATTTTTCTAAGGGAAAATAGAACACAAAAATATAGAATTACTAATGAATTCCTTGCATTAACAACAATCGAAGACCACATTTCAATTCCAACCAAGCTGAAAGTTGGTAACCATGGCAACATATTCTTTAGATGTGGTCAGCAATGTCTTCATCCCTCACAATCCATAGAGGCCATCATTTTGAGATTTCACATGCACAAATTTGTCCGTAGAGGAAATCAGTTCTGTTTTAATTTGCCAGCCATATTTCAAATCAAAATGGCCGTCATTTCCTTTAATTTGGTCACCATATGGGTAATGGCTGAGGTTTATCATGAAATAGGGCTCAGATTGAGTAGAATTGAACACAAAATTACTAAAAAAAACATAGCCAAGCATTGACAACTATCAAAGAACATATTTCATGTCTCTCCATGGTGAATGTAGGTAACCATGGCAACCAATTTCAATAAATGGCGTTGAAAATTCCTTCATCCATCAGAACTCCTCAAGACGATCATTTAGACATGTCACATGCCCATATACCTATGTAAAGGAAATGAATTCTGTTTCAGTGTGCCAGCCATATAGGAAACCAAAAATAGGCACAAAAAGGGAACAAATATTTCATTTTAGTACAAATATAGACATGTGACACCTCAAAATGACCGTCTTGATGAGTGCCCATTGATGCTGACATTGGCAAACACATTCTCACTGACTGGTGGGAATGACTGACTTTTGGCATGCTTGCTCAGAGTGATAGAGTTCAAATGCCCCATTGTTAACCATAGAAAAATGGCACCCTGCTTTGTCAATAGGGATTTTTTCATGGCAGCCATTTTGGATTTTGGCAAATAACTGAATTTTTCTAAGGGAAAATAGAACACAAAAATATAGAATTCCTAATGAATTCCTTGCATTAACAACAATCGAAGACCACATTTCAATTCCAACCAAGTTAAAAGTTGGTAACCATGGCAACAGATTCTTTAGATGTGGTCGGCAGTGTCTTCATCCCTCACAATCCATAGAGGCCATCATTTTGAGATTTCACATGCACAAATTTGTCTGTAGAAGAAATCAGTTCTGTTTTAATTTGCCCGCCATATTTCAAATCAAAATGCCCGTCATTTCCTTTAATTTGGTCACCATATGGGTAATGGCTGAGGTTTATCATGAAATAGGACCCAGATTGAGTAGAAATGGACACAAAATTACAAAAAAAACATAGCCAAGCATTGACAACTATCAAAGACCATATATATTTCATGTCTCTCCATGGTGAATGTGGGTAACCATGGCAACCAATTTCAATAAATGGCGTTGAAAATTCCTTCATCCATCAGAACTCCTCAAGACGATCATTTGGACATGTCACATGCCCATATACCTATGTAAAGGAAATGGATTCTGTTTCAGTGTGCCAGCCATATAGGAAACCCAAAATAGCCACAAAAAGGGAACAAATACTTCATTTTAGTACAAATATAGACATGTGACACCTTAAAATGACCGTCTTGATGAGTGCCCATTGATGCTGACATTGGCAAACACATTCTCACTGACTGGTGGGAATGACTGACTTTTGGCATGCTTGCTCAGAGCGATAGAGTTCAAATGCCCCATTGTTAACCATAGAAAAATGGCACCCTGCTTTGTCAATAGTGATTTTTTCATGGCAGCCATTTTGGATTTTGGCAAATAACTGAATTTTTCCAAGGGAAAATAGAACACAAAAATGTAGAATTACTAATGAATTCCTTGCATTAACAACAATCGAAGACCACATTTCAATTCCAACCAAGTTGAAAGTTGGTAACCATGGCAACAGATTCTTTAGATGTGGTCGGCAATGTCTTCATCCCTCACAATCCATAGAGGCCATCATTTTGAGATTTCACATGCACAAATTTGTCTGTAGAGGAAATCAGTTCTGTTTTAATTTGCCAGCCATATTTCAAATCAAAATGCCCGTCATTTCCTTTAATTTGGTCACCATATGGGTAATGGCTGAGGTTTATCATGAAATAGGACCCAGATTAAGTAGAATTGAACACAAAATTACTATAAAAAAAAATAGCCAAGCATTGACAACTATCAAAGACCATATTTCATGTCTCTCCATGGTGAATGTAGGTAACCATGGCAACCAATTTCAATAAACGGCGTTGAAAATTCTTCCATCCATCAGAACTCCTCAAGACGATCATTTAGACATGTCACATGCCCATATACCTATGAAAAGGAAATGAATTCTGTTTCAGTGTGCCAGCTTTATAGAAAACCCAAAATAGCCACATAAAGGGAACAAATACTTCATTTTAGTACAAATATAGACATGTGACACCTCAAAATGACCGTCTTGATGAGTGCCCATTGATGCTGACATTGGCGAACACATTCTCACTGATTGGTGGGAATGACTGACTTTTGGCATGCTTGCTCAGAGTGAGAGTTCAAATGCCCCATTGTTAACCATAGAAAAATGGCACCCTGCTTTGTCAGTAGGGATTTGTTCATGGCAGCCATTTTAGATTTTGGCAAATAACTGAATTTTTCTAAGGGAAAATAGAACACAAAAATATAGAATTACTAATGAATTCCTTGCATTAACAACAATCGAAGACCACATTTCAATTCCAACCAAGCTGAAAGTTGGTAACCATGGCAACATATTCTTTAGATGTGGTCGGCAATGTCTTCATCCCTCACAATCCATAGAGGCCATCATTTTGAGATTTCACATGCACAAATTTGTCCGTAGAGGAAATCAGTTCTGTTTTAATTTGCCCGCCATATTTCAAATCAAAATGGCCGTCATTTCCTTTAATTTGGTCACATATGGGTAATGGCTGAGGTTTATCATGAAATAGGACTCAGATTGAGTAGAATTGAACACAAAATTACTAAAAAAAACATAGCCAAGCATTGACAACTATCAAAGACCATATTTCATGTCTCTCCATGGTGAATGTAGGTAACCATGGCAACCAATTTCAATAAATGGCGTTGAAAATTCCTTCATCCATCAGAACTCCTCAAGACGATCATTTAGACATGTCACATGCCCATATACCTATGTAAAGGAAATGAATTCTGTTTCAGTGTGCCAGCCATATAGGAAACCCAAAATAGCCACAAAAAGGGAACAAATACTTCATTTTAGTACAAATATAGACATGTGACACCTCAAAATGACCGTCTTGATGAGTGCCCATTGATGCTGACATTGGCAAACACATTCTCACTGACTGGTGGGAATGACTGACTTTTGGCATGCTTTCTCAGAGTGATAGATATCAAATGCCCCATTGTGAACCATAGAAAAATGGCACCCTGCTTTGTTAATAGGGATTTTTTCATGGCAGCCATTTTGGATTTTGGCAAATAACTGGCAGTGGTGTCGCAGCGTGGTGCCACCATGTCTACGACAGAACCTCCCGACACGCTGCGACACAGAGGTTCTGTGTCGTAGCGTGTCAGGAGCACTATCTTAGTGTGTCGGCTCTGGTGGACACAGGCCTTAAATCAATACCTGATTATATATCATGAATGCCTGTAGGGATTTTCGCACCCCATAATGACTGCAGGCATTTTCACCCTGAATGGGTTAACCATACTGCCCCTCAGCAAAAATGTTCCTAAAGAAGAAACCAACAAGTTTTGGTCAAAGTCCTTGTTCTCCACGAGTTTGATGCGAAGTGATATGAACGAGGCGACAGACGAGTGAATATCATGTAGCATTCAAACGAGTTGCAGAATGACTTGTTTGACCAAAACGAGTTGCTTTCTGTATTTATCTCACCCTATACACATTAAAAGAATGGATGGCACACAGGATATACACCATGGAGAACGGACCGCAATACTCGTAGGGGCATGGAGAACGAGTTTGGAATATTACGTGATAACAATTCTGTATGCCACTAGTGGCATATAAAACTCTGTATGCCAGTCGGTGTGGCATACGGAAACTCAATGTTAAGCCTATGGGATTTTATATTAGGGGTAGGATAATATATACCTGTGCAAAAACCAACTACACATACAGCCCTCTCCTACCCATAACGTATTTATATCCGTACAGCACCTGGGTGCTGTACGTGTACGTGGTCACGTGACTTGTTGTCAAAAAATAAACAAACAAAATGGCGGATGTTTCTCTTATTTATAGGTACACTTACACAATACGATCGACCAGCACTACCCACACACCCGAAATCAACGTGAAATAAACAAACATTCAGTCATGTAAATTTTATACATACCCAATAAGGAAATCATCACACTATAATATAAGAAACGACGCTCTGCCCAACGCCCGATCGAGAGCCTGTCCAAAAGTTACTATATGACGTCATTACTACCGCTCACTCTCCCAGCAGGACTTTCGTTGCACTTGCGCATGCATACTTATCTCTGCTACAACCCACTGCTATCACTCTCCTTGACGACGTTCAGGCATACTGTGTCTGTACGTGATAAATACTTGGTAAAATTGGCTATAAAACGAACCGATGCCGAAGGCAGAGGTTCGTTTTATCGTCAATTTTACCAAGTATTTATCACGTACAGCCACAGTAACCTTGTTTCCGTATATTATTACATATCTATGAAATACTACCCGCTGCTAGGCAGAGGTTCGTTTTATCGTCAATTTTACCAAGTATTTATCACGTACAGCCACAGTAACCTTGTTTCCGTATATTATTACATATCTATGACCGAACGTCTATGAAATACTACCCGCTGCTAGGGTGGCAGTATAAATAATTCTCGGGTGCACTGCGCCCGTAGTGAATATTCGGGCGCACTGTGGCCACAGCGAATGTATCAGGTCAACAGATACATTAAATAAGAATAAAAATGGCATTCTTTTTTATATTTAGGTATGTAATAATATGAAAACATAGTGACTGAGCTCGAAGGGATGCCATTCTCTGTCTTTTGATGCCATAAATATGTCCCTCCACCTGCAGCGTCGGGACGTATTTATGGCATCGAAAGACCTCGAACGGCCATCCCTTCGGGTTCAGTAGCTACGTTTTCTCTTAGTATTTAGACATGAGAATTACATGTTGTGATATGCTTAATTTCGGCAAATTTCATCACTGCGTATGTTCGCGCATGCGCACAAGATACTAGTGGGCGATAATTACAATTTTTGGCAGGGTAACCGTTTTTGGCACTACACCGGAAGTCACTTTCTGCTACTAGCTTGAGCTAGTTCCCCGCCAGTTGACTGGCCACACTGCATCGCTCCAGTTTTTAGCTCTGCAAGCTTACTCGAGATATGCAGTATGTTCCCTAACGTGCTTTACTGCAATATTGATAGCCACAATTTCGTAAGTAGAATTAAAACTCTTAGAAAATTCTTTTCTTTGCAAATATTAGTCTCATAATATCATTTGTTAATTTGTTGGTGGTTTTCTTTGGTCCGAATATTGATTATTCATGATTTATTTTTGTATTTCCATTATTACATGTCTTCGCATCGCAATGTATCGTATTATCACTTGGCACTTTATATAAACTTGTTGTTACATTGCTGTAAATCTTTATGCCAGTCTTATTTAATCACTATGGTCCAAATTTTCATGTTTACCCACAAATATCATGTTTGCATAATTATTTGCTTACGATCATCTTTGTTTACTTTTTGTAACAATCGTTTACACATGGCATCGTGTATCGCGTCATAAATATGTCACTTGATTTTCTTAACCAATCAAATTCAGTGTTCAAAGTGTGGTGGTATGGTGCCATACCGGCACAGTATGGTGGTACGGCTCAACTACCACTTGCATAGCAGAGGTTGGTATTTGGAGTATTTTTAGGCATAGGTGTATACACTGTACCGCAAAACCTTACGATTTTCCGAAGGTTGCTCTAGCAGTGCAGTGTGACACATACTAAGTGACTTGTTTGTTTGGGTAGTTTAACATCCAATTTGTTCGACTAGACTTACTTTGGATTTGACCGAATCTATGAGATGAATGTAGGTAGAAATCCCAACCCTACACATTTACCGTCGGCATTCTGTTATATTGTATCCGCAGTCTCCTAGGAATTGCCTTAACCTGGAGCAACGTGGAAATAGGCTATTTTCAAGCCTACCGTTTACCTCCAGTATAAATAAAAAGCTTAACATTTTTTAAAAAAAATGTACCACTGCTGGGGGTGAAAAGAAAAGTGGCTGCAGTGGGACTCAGATCAACAAAGTCTAACAAGTCTTCCTTACCACTTAGCTAACTCCCCACCCTGGTCGCTTTAGTTATGCTTGCAATGTTGCATACAAGCATATCCGGGAGCTGTTTCAAAAGTAGAGTGAAGTCTTGCCAGCGGCACGTCGCATTTCAACTCTCCTCCCAGATCCGTACCACTCTCCTCCCAGATCTTTCACGGCACTAGCGCTTGCTAATACAAGCGGCCGCAGGAAGTGAAGTGCAGGATATCTGCTAGGAGAGTGAGTTTGTACTTGTGCACTTATCAAATTTAGCATGATATCCGTTCGGAGATTTCTTTGTATTTGCCTAGCTTTCACGGGCACTGCTAAGTGCAAACATCAATTTACATTTCGTCGATCGAGCGATAATAACAGAAAGCTAGGGTCTTCAAAAATAGCAAAGTTCCACTCCCAAGAATTCTGCTATGTCTTCCGAGGCTCTATGAACCCAGAATAGTCCGTGAAATGTGAGAGCAAGAAGGTCTCCACACGCATGCGCGAGTAGAGTGGGCCATACAAGTGGAATTTCGCAAGGTAACCAATTTTCGCATCACAGTGGCAGCAAAACCTGTACCAATACCCAAAGCGGCACCTCCACCTCGATAGCGACGCTTCAAGTGCCATTGTTAGCTCTCGCTTTAGCAGTGAGTACTCTAGTTTAGCACCCTACCTACTTTTGAAACAGCTCCCAGGTCTTCAGCCAACTGTAGGAACTGATAATAGGCTTCCTGCGCGGCTTCCTACCCTGTAGACAACCCCGTTTTAGGTGCGCTGACACGCCACCGAAGAGGTACGGCACCTGAAAGGGGGGGGGGGGGGGGGGCACGGCTCCACGTAGAAATCCCACCAACACAGCAGCAGTGGGGTCTATCCTGAGCTGACGATAAGCCTTGGACAGATCCGCGGACCATACATAGGCATCCGATGAGGTCGCCTATAGTCGGGAGTGAATAGGCCTGGTGCTATGGCGTCATTGACTGACCGTTGGGGGGGGGGGGGGAGGAGGAGAGATCCAAGATGACACAGACTCAGCCCCCCCCCCCTTTCCTTAGTCAGGTGAGGAGAGGAGAGACCTGAGTCCATGGGCCGAAAGGCAAATCCGATAGGGGACCCGACCCGCAAGCCCTCCCAGACTGAACTCTTTAGCGACGAATCTGTGCAGAATTCGTCGGGGGGGGGGGGGGGGGGGGGGGCGCCGCCTCCCGATGCGCTTCCCTCATTGGAGAGGAAATTAGGCTGAAGAAGGGCCGACAGGTCCGGCCCCTGCCTTCCCGCGTGTTGGAAGACTGAGCGTGAAGCCCAGCTTCGTGCCTCGCCCTGATCCAACAGTCCACAAAGTTGTGAGCGTGATGTGCACTGAAATTATCATAGCAATAAGCAGAACAATGACAGACCGTGCCCCCGCTTGCCGCATGGGGGTAGGGTGTGTGTGATGGTGCAGCCCCTCCCAGTGTTGAAAGCCGCGCAAGGGGGGGGGGGGGGCGGGGGTGCGACTGTTTTAAAAGAAAACTTTGGCATTTGACATCACTGGTCATAGCATTGAGCAAGGTCACTGACTCTTACCATCCAAAAAGAAATGAAATAGTCCTACATTTCAGCTATTGAAGTTTAACAGAAAAGATATATTTTTAGTCTTTTGTTCATGGACTAGAAGGTATCAATCTCACAGCAGGACACCCCTTCATTCCCATTTCCTAGAAGCTGCCGGGCTAAAACATTAGTTTCCCATTTCATTTATCGTTGATTTTGGGCATTAAATTATATAAACGTAGAAATTGTCTGACATCACATAAACAAAGGAAAACAAGGGAAGAATGTTTAAAAAGTTGTTTATTCTTTCAATGTTAAAATACACTGTTTCTTTTATGGTTTCTTTGAAATAACAAAGGCAGTTAGTCGTTAATTGTAAAATATGCAACATCTTGTCATTCGGTGGAAAGGAAAAAGGATCGATATAATACTGCTATCATCTGAAAAAATAGATCAAATCTCTGGTAAGTCTATGGGTCGACAATTATTAAATCCAAAAGCTTCATGACTGAATCTCTGTTGTTATATTGTCACGGTACATAAAACACTCCTTCATATTTAGTGACATTCAGTATAAAACTAAGCGGGGTACCTATATTTATATCACACGGAGCATTTTACTTTTGAGGCCTTTCCACTTTGATAATCGAAATGTTCAAATCTGTATGTTTGCATCAACGAATGTAATCGGGAATACGGCTTCACTAGAGTCTGGTTGGTTCTAACCAATACCAGGAACATAATGGTAAAGACACGGAATGACTCTTGCGTTGTGCTAGGTCCCTGAGTGAAAAACATTCATACTCCGATCCCTCTATCCTTCCCTTTGTAGCACAAAAGCTGTTCACGATACTCTCAGGGCAATAGAATATTCTGTCCAGCAGAAGCCCCGCATACCAAAACAGTCAGATCTCATTCACTTCATCCTTCAATGGCAGCTGATAAACCTTCCTATTCTTTTCACAAACAAAACTCCTCTTTGAACACATAAAGATATCTGAGACTAACCCGATCACTTGGTTTTATTCGTGCCAGCCATGACGGCTCCAGTTCCAGTTAACTTCTGGATGAATTCCACATCCAACATTCGTAGCAGCTTCTTCTTGCCCAGATGCACACTTCGCACCTTTGAGACAACGCTGGACTCAAAGAGGGTGTCACCATCCTTGACATACTGCTTGCAGTGTAGTTGGGCACAGCGCATTTCGTTAATGACATTGCCATAGGCCGAATGGCTGCACTCATGGAACCGTTCGACAAAGTGCTGTGCGTATGCTCCTATCAAAGCATCTCCCAGCACGCTAGCAGCTTTAACAAAGTTTGGTGTCTTCTCAAGTCTCTGCAAGACATGTAACAGCACTCCTGGGTGACTGCCACAGTTGTCGTTGAGCAGCCCGATAGTGCGGGTGAAGAAGGAGTTCTTGGAAGTGACTTCCTTAACTGAGCCCTGTGTGCACTTTAAGCAGAGCCACTCCAAGTGGCCGAAGGTATCAGCTGTGATGCTTGCCGGGTTTGTCATCCGAAGGTTAGACAGCGCGTGCTCGATGATCTGGAAGACTTCCTTGTTCATCACCTCCTCCCCACTTCTTGACTTCTTACCGCTATGCGCGGAATGCAGTTTGGCCAACTCAAACAGCGAATTCACCGTGAAGTTTGTGGTGTTTGTCAGGATGGCGTTGGAAGCCTGCTTGAAGTTAGGATCATTGGGTTTGAAGAAGGAAAGCAGGGAGCAGGCACTGTCCTCATGCACCACCTGAAGTGCAAACAATGTGATATTTACACCGCATGATTATGAGGATGTTTGACAGTTCTATGGAGAACACTAATGAAAACCTTCAAGGGCATAGGATACCGGGCATAGGGTGCACTTCAGAAACCCAAATAACTGTCTTGTAGGTCATGTATGATTTAAAGTTCACAAAAATAAAATAAAATAATATTTTGATTCGAACTCGTAGCATTGTGTTGGAAAATCTTGTTTTATCTTTATCTTGGGGGCCATCCATAAAGTACGTACGCAGTAACGTGAGGGCCAGTATGGTTTAGGGACAGCATGGTTGAGGGCAGTGAGGTTCAGGGGCAGTGTTATTTAAGGGCAGTATGGAATAGGGGCAGTATGGTTGAGAGGCAGTATTACTGAGGGACAGTATGGTGGTTGAGGGAAAGCATGCGTGAGGGGCAGTACAGTTGAGAGGCAGTATGGTAGAGCAGCAAAATGGTTGAGAGGCAATATGGTACTCAGGGATGTCAGTTTTCCTTGTTTCCGCAGAATTCCGTGTTTTCAGTTTTTGAATAAGAAATACCTTTTTCTCGTGTAAAATGAACATTACAACTAATAGATACTCAAATCAGCCATAACTCATGATTCCCCAGTTACCCTGCCTCCAGAATTTGAAGGTGCTGACCTTTTTTGGCTGGCAAAAAAAAATGGAGGGGGGGGGGGCGTCGCCCCCCCCCCCCTATTTCTACGCCACTGTAAAGGGGCAGTATGGTACAGGGCCAGTTTGGTAGAGAGGCAGTTTGGTGGAGGGACAGTATGGTGGAGGGGCAGTATAGTAAAGGGACAGTATGGTAGATGGACAGTATAGTGAAGGGACAGTATGTAGGGGGGCAGTATGGTAGAGGAGCAGTATGGTGGAGGGATAGTATGGTGGAGGGGCAGTATGTTAGATGGACAGTATAGTAGAGGGGCAGTATCGGGGAGTGGCAGTATGTGGTGGGACAGTAAGTTTGAGGGGCAGTATGGTGGAGGGGCAATCTGATTCAGGAGCAAATTTGGTGAAGGGCAGTATGGTTAAGGGGCAGTCCGGTTGAGAGGTGAAAGTGTAGTTGAGGGAATGTGTGGGTGAGGGACAATATAGTTGAGGAGCAGTATGGTTGTGAGACTACTGTGAGACTCTTATGAGATTGGGATTGATGTACTCCTGGGCCCTGTTTTTCCTGTTGAGACCGATCTCAAATGAGACCGACTTTGAACATTACAGTAGGTTCAGCACAAACTAGCTGAGTGGTGCAGTGCCTCCGTTTTTATGTTGCTTATCAATTGTTTTTCATGGTCATAATAACCAAAATAAAACTTTGAAATTTAGAATATAGCTTTGTCAGGTTATTAATACACTTTGCTCTAAATATCTTTTAATTTTGATAAGTTTTAGCACCGGATAAAAAAGTTATGACAAGTATGAACTGGTCTCAAGTTGAGACCGAAGTTGAGATCCTTTCACTTGAGATCCCCTGAGATCACCTGAGATCGTCTCAACTGCAAAACACCCAAAGCACCCCAAACGGTTTTAGTTCCAACTTGAGATCCCATAAGATCATCTCAACTGAAAAACACTTTGGCCCTCAAACGGTCTCAACTTAAGAGATCAGTCTCAACTTGAGATCGGTCTCAACTTGAGATCAGTTCATAAAAAGGGAGGGACTTGACAGAACGGTTCAGGGTGATAACAGGCGATTTAGAGGCTCCGGTTCACTTAAGCTGGTTACCTGCAGGAAATTATTCAGGGATGCCAGTGAGATCTCAGAAAAAAACCTGAAATGTCAACTCTCTATTTGACTGCCATTTTCACCTTTGATATGATGATTATTTGACAAATCTGAAATCAGTAGTGAGAAGTCTTTTGATATATGTAAATATTTACAAGACCTGAGCAAGTCTACTACAGATATGACCACCCTAACGCCAGCACCACCAGCCTCCTGAGATTACAAGCAGTTCAAGTTTCATTAAGCTTCACTCTCCAAACACATTTCTTAATTCAGGGCTTTCAGGGGGTTTGAGTTAACCTATGGCAGTCCACTATAGCGCCACTGAGTTCTCAGGGGAATTCCCCTGACTCTGCAAGGCCCTGGGACACACAGGGTACCACTGGGTGCAGCCTAAAACCAGCCACCGGGCATGGCTCCTACGACTGGCCGTCTATAGAGATACACTACATTTCATAAGAATGAATGGTTATGCTTTAGAGTTAAGGAAAATACCTGAAAACCTGAGATTCCCTGAGAACTGGCATCCCTGATCATTATAGAACTTGAGATCGCTCTACATCGAGGGCTAGGGATCTCAACTTGAGATCCTTGGAGTTGAGATCCCCTAAGATCGGCTGTGTAGACTTGAGACAACGTCTGAAAAACACTTTCCGCCATCGATCTCAAAGTCGGTCGCAGGATCTCGGATTGACCTTAGCGGATCTCAAGTTGAGATCCTCTCGACAGAAACCCCCCCCCCCCCCCCTGGACTGACTGGTGGGGACTGGAGTGATAGCTTAATTGCCCCCAACAACTTCCATTCACAAATTAAAGAATCTCATGAGATTTTGATTTCAGACAGGTTTAAAATTCATAGGGGCATTTTGGTGAGACAGATGTATCCTTTCCATGAGAATCCAATCTGCCATTTTTCAAGAAACCCAAAGTTTTTGGGAAAAGCCAAAGTGTACACCCTGCTGCTAGATTTATGTACTAGGGGAAACTTGTCAGAGACTGAGGAAAATGTGTTTGAAAGGGGAGGGGTTCCAGAAAATGTACATACGCAATATGGGGGGGGGGGGGGGCATGAGAAGCGTATGCTGTGCAACAGGGGGGGGGGGGGGGGGTCAATTTTCCAGTAAAATCTGCGTACGTACTTTATGGATGGCCCCTTATCGATTTCATTATGCAGTGATTGAGACATAACCTAACTTGAAAAACCAATGAACAATAGTAGTAGGCAAATCTTATAATTTGTTCTACCCTAACGTCACGTCACTCGTCAGCGAGGTTATATCTAATGTGGATTCACTGTCTTCATGTGAGATCAGAAGTGTCAGGGTCCACAAAAAGCAGATTTCAAATTAACTTTAACGCTTCGCTTTTGGTATATACCCTTACTGTACTTTGCACTATTCAGCACAAGAGCTCGAGTACATGTACCAGGGAAAGCCAAAGGAATTTGTAAAACCATTTTACCTTTCATGGCATAAATTCCGATATATAAAAGAAAAATGGTAATAATTACCATAGCTTCATAGTACTGCATCACGAGCTGTGTGACTTCCTGGGGAACCGTCTTGCAGTCACTTATCTGCGGCCTTAGAACCATGAGTAATTCCTTCAGGTTTCGGCACTCGAAGAAGTTCTGCCACCGACTGATGAACAACCGCAGAGATGGAATGCCCAACTTTCGCACCTGAAATAGGAATGCCAGTAAATTGATGTGATGTCTGGATGATTTTGAATACTCTAGTGGAGCAGCTTAGGCACACACATTAGGTTTTGTGATTTAAGCATGAAATTTCGCACGTGTGTTCCATGTTGGTCACTTTTCCAGAAAGAAAACTGCTAGCCGTGAAGAAAATGCAATATATAGCCATTTTGCAAGATGGCCACCAAACAGGCCTAAGGTATGTAATTTTGTCCAAAACCAGAGTAAAAATTATAATACAAGGATAATAGTTGTTATGGCATTGCCATAATTTCGGTTTTACAAAGTTAGGTATCAATGTTTGAAAACCAAAGAATAAAACATTTTAAATCAGTCAAAACAGCCTTTCAACAGTCTTGTAACAGTCTTATATAAGTCCTGTAACAATCTAACAAGTCTTGTATACGTTTTACAACAGTCTTGTATCAAGCTTACAACAGTCTTGTTACAGTCTTATAACAGTCTTGTATCATTCTTACAACAGTCTTGTATCAATCTTACAACAGTCTTGTATCAGTCTTAAAACAGTCTTGTATCAGTCTTACAACGGTCTTGTAACAGTCTTACAACAGTCTTGAAACAGTCTTACAACAGTCTTGTAACAGTCTTACAACAGTCTTGTAAAAGTCTTACAGCAGTCTTGTAAAAGTCTGACAACAGTCTTGTAAAACTCTTACAATAGTCTTGTAAAACTCTTACAACAGTCTTGTAACAGTCTTACAACAGTCTTGTAACAGTCTTACAACAGTCTTGTAAAAGTCTTACAGCAGTCTTGTAAAAGTCTGACAACAGTCTTGTAAAACTCTTACAATAGTCTTGTAAAACTCTTACAACAGTCTTGTAACAGTCTTACAACAGTCCGCCAACAGTCTTGTAACAGTCTTATAAGAGTCTTACAATAGTCTTGTATCAGTCTTACAACAGTCTTATAACAGTCTTGTAAGTCTTACAACGTCTTACAACAGTCTTGCTACATTTTTGTATCAGCCTTACAACAGTCTCATATTAGCCTTACAACTGTCTTACAAGGATATTGCATTGCCATTAAACTTGTCTCCCCAAAAAAAGAAATCATATACCTATCTGTACTTAGTTATGGCTCCATCTGGTTTTAGTTGGCCATACTACAGGTTCCATGTTCAGAGTGAGGCTGAGCTTCAGCCAGATATTTGGTGTTTTTATGAGGATATAGGTACAAGGCATGGGCCAATATGCTTGGAGAGTGATAGGAACAATAGAGTCAACAATTCAAAGATGGCTGCTACCCCCCTCCTCCCATGCTATGAAATTAGGCAAAAATACATGAATATCATGCCAAATATAAGTTTAACCTAAATAATGACACTTCCTAGAGTGCAAGCAACTGTCAGTACCACTTATGGAGATGGTAAATGATACACCAATGCTCCTTGTTAATCAATAATGAGTAAACCTCTGTTTCAGTATGCCCATTTCACACAAAATACCCCCACTTAGAACAAATACTTGAATAATATAGAATCTACCTAGAAAATTCCACTTCCTAGCACCTGCTGTTTTTTATTATCTTTCAAATGAGGCATCTTATATCATGATTCAACCAGTTTTACAGGTAGAAATATGTGCATAAAGGAGTTCTTAAAAATGGACCTGTGACTACAATAGTCCCCCCCAAACTGAATTTACTTTTTTTTTAAAATAAATCCATACCAAAATACTAAATATCAAAACTGTAAGCCATTGTACCACCATAAAACCTTCTGTCCAAAACAGAAATTATATTTCTATCTGTACTTAGTTAGCTATAAAAGGCAAAAATGTGGTCAGGTCACTTAGTGACTCTACAAGCAGTTGTACTACAATAGGATATCCATAATCTGAAGACCAACCGTCCACCTGCTAATAAAACGATATATTATATATCAAAACAAAAAGTTCCTATATTTAGACTGTCCAAAGAACGTGCATCATCGTCACGGTGTTTAGAATGTATTTCCGTTAACTGCCACTGATGTTAGCATCACCAACAGCTGAAAAAACAACCTCGACTAGCAGTACAGTCCTATTCCTTGTCAATGCTAAGCAGTCTTTGAGAAAAAAAAAGGTAGACGCCGTAATAAAAGTTCTCCAACAGTCTTGTAACAGTTTTCCAACAGTCTTGTGTCAGTCATACAACAATTTTGTATCAGTCTTACAACAATCTTGTATCAGTCTTACAACAATCTTGTATCAGTCTTACAACAATCTTGCATCAGTCTAACAAGTCTTGCAACAGTCTTGCAACAGTCTTGTATCAGTCTTATAACAGTCTTACAACAGTACTGCAACAGTCTTACAACAGTCCTCCAACAGTCTTGTATCAGTCCTCCAACAGTCTTGTATCAGTCCTACAACAGTCTTGTATCAGTCATATAACAGTCATACAACAGTCTTGCATCAGTCTTACAACAATTTTGTAACAGTCTTACAAGCCTCTAAGATATTAGATAGTCGTACCTGAATTGACAGGAAGTGCCAATGCAGAAAAGCCGAGCAATGGATAACAGGGGCTTTAGAAGTTATCTGTGCAGTGTACAGATCTCACAGGATTCAAATGACATTGGATGAACAATCGGGCTATGTGTATGGCAGTTGTATGAACCTAGTTGTATCCCATATATCAAAGTGAGCAAAAGGCAGTAAACGGATAAACCCCCAGCCTTTACTAGTGAATGATGGATGAAGATTTCATACCAAAAACTGGAGTAAAAGCTGCCTTTGTCAGCAGGAAAAGGGCAATAGAAGAAGCAAGATCATGCTGGTGTACCGTAGTCACCTACGGCACAAGGTTTGAGATGTTTTAATTTGTAAAAGATTTAATGAATTGTTACGTCCATTAGATATTCGAAAGTATTAATCAAGGTTTGTTATCATATTAATCATCTAGTAAAATATCAATAATTATATTAACGCAATTAAGAAACATGTGTATTAGTGTTATAGTCACTTATAGTTACTATAGGTTTACATGTATGAGTCTTTACGGTAGTAGGTGCGCATACACCAGAGACTACAGTACTGGGCCTTGTTTTTTAGTCACGACATTCATAAATTACGACACATATTTGCTGCCAGTGTCCTATAGAGCTACGATCTTAGGCTGGCTGCGACACTTGCTGTAGATGCGACACTTAGGGAGCTAAAAGGTGTGCTATAGTCACGATAGTCGATGGCCAATGGACCGGAAAAAGTCGCCATATGTGTCGGATATCTAAGACCACTCTGGACATGTCGTAGCGAATGCGCAACTTCACTTCCCGTAGGAATTAAACGATGAAATTTGAACACGAGTAAGGTATACATATAACCTATAATCGTACCAAATATGGAGAAAATCGGCCATAGCGTTACGGAGATGTCAGCGTTTGAATTTTGTCATAGCAACTACTGCTCTGGTGGCCAGTATACCCCTACCATCACGTGATCTAATTTATGCGGCGACCTTGACATCGACTGCGCTTACTTCACTCTCCCAGCAAATTCCACGCGCTATACCCTGAAAGATCTGCTAGGAGAGTGCTTGTACGATATCCGATGATAGACCGATGTTTCAGATTCAAACGCCGATATCTTCAGAACGCTACATCCGATCTTCTTCATATTTGGTACGATTATGGGTTATATGTACCCCTTACTCGTGTTAAAATTTCATCGCTAAACAGTGATGTGTTATAGAACCTAAGACAGTTCTATACTAAACACTTTGTCGTCAAAAAAGGTCGTAGATCGGCTGTGCGATCGTAGGCCTGCATCATTCACAAATGTTGTGACTAAAAAACAGGGCCCTGTTTTTTAGTCACGACATCCGTAAGTTCCGACATGTTTCAGCTGCCAGTGTCCTATAGAGCTACGATCTTAGGCTGGCTGCGACACTTGCTGCAGATACGACACATAGGGAGGTGAAAGGTGTGCTATAGTCACGACACTCGGTGGCCACCGGACAGGAAAATGTCGCCCTAAGTGTCGTAGGTCTAAGACCACTCTGGACATGTCGTACCGAATGCGCAACTTCACTTCCCTTTGGAATTAAGCGATGAAATTTTATCACGGGTAAGGTATACATATAACCTATCATCGTACCAAATATGAAGAAGAACGGCCGCACCGTTCCGAGGTTATGGGCGTTCAGAGGTTATGGCTTACTTCACTCTCCCAGCAGAGATTCGGCGCGCTATACCGCGAAAGATCTGCTAGGAGAGTGCGTGTACCATATCCGATCGATAGCCCGATGTTTCAAGTTCAAACGCCGATAACTTCAGAACGGTGCGTCCGTTCTTCTTCATATTTGAAATGATTATAGGTCATATGTATCCCTTACTCCTGTAAAAATTTCATTGCTTAATTCGTATGGGCAGCACGGGAAATCCTCTATATACGCACAGTGAGGTTTTATAGAACCTAAGACAGTTCTATACTTGAGACACTTTTAGCGGCGATTGTCCGCGGCGCACTATGACACCGTCTATAGGACGCCGGCCATCTTTTGTCATCCAAAAAGGTCGTAGATCGGCTGTGGGATCGTAGGCCTGCGACACTCACAAATGTCGTGACTAAAAAACAGGGCCCAGGGTCCTGGCCCCTGTGTATGACGTCATGTCGGCACCGGAGCTACCCGCAGTTCTCCCGCACTGTGGATCTGCTATAGAGAAAAAGTCACTAGTGACTCAGATGGAAGCCCCTTCATGTCCCTCCGGGTGTTAACTGAATAAATTAACATAATAAGGTTCAAGTCTCGAACCTGTGTGAACTCAGCACGATTACCCAGAAGCCTTTTCCAAATTGAATTCTCATTAGTGAGCTGAATCCGTAGTGAGAGGATCCTCAGTCTCCCACAACACTTTCTGCTGATTGGATGTATGTGAGCTTCCTCCGGGCAGGAAGCTCGCATCTGATAGCATGGAAATTATATCTGTATAGGCAAAGGTCCTGAAACTTTGCCCACCGGAATTGGTGAATAGTAACTCGGATATTGAGACTCAATCCGAGCTTACAGACCCACTACAAGGCTCCTCACAGACTACAACATCACTCTGAGATTTCACAGGAATTATTTCACCTTCACTTCTCATCTGTGAGAGTTAAGTGGTCTTAGGATCTGAGATATAATATCATCAGGACATTGAGACAGGATTAATTCTGAGTGACTCTCAAAGGACTGAGTCACTTTGGGGAAATATAATTATTGGTGAGTTATGTCATTTATACTTGTTATATGCCATTGATACATCTCTCGATACTTCATGATACCAGACATTGCATATCTTGGCCTATGAACTATTATTGAGAAGAACCTTGATTTGTCAAGAGACATTTGTCAACTCAGTCGGACATTTTATAGAAGTTGGACACCTTGTCAACTCAGACACTATGTCTTGTGAACTGTTTTTTTTGGTCTCTGGACTTGAACTATATCTCAAGACACCATTGACATTATTTGAGAACTTTTGAAGTTAAGAACATCGTGAATGGTATTACTGCCTAGAACTCAGATGTGTATGAATTACCCAGAATACCATCCTGGAACTGCTGTAATCAAAGTGAATTTATGAAGGGTTGATTATTAAAGATTCAAACGATATTTCACTCTCTGACCTCTTTCCTACTACAAAGACACATAGAAACTGAATAGAATATTATTAGAATCAAATTAGAATTATAATAGGCATTAATTATCATATAATTGATTATTCAATATTCCTTAAGTTGTACCTCGTTGTTAGTTGGAATTAAACTATAGATTCTAGTAGCCAATACAACACATTGCCTGGAGTAATCCTACCTTCACCATCTTCATATTTAATGAAACGATCTAATTTACATATTATAATCACCTCATATTTATATTCATGATTCCTATAAAATACTTTACCTAGTGAATTGAAGATCTACGTATATACTTATGGTAATAATGAAATACTATTGAGTTTAATTAAGATCGGTTCATATATAGTAATAGAAGAGCATAAGAGATGAACCCTACGGAACGAAAAGATGAAACAAAGAGATAGACTCTTCACCACGTAATTGAAATGCAAATGTGTAGACATAGGTTCATATTATATTAATAAAGTTCTCAATTAATTAGAATCATTTCCTGCCCGAATTTATATATATATATAGTGGCGGAGATGAGAGGGAGGTACCCGCCTCAGGAGTACTCCGGTCCTCCGGAGGATGTCTCTCCGCCAGGCGACTCGAAACGGGAAGGGGAGCTTTCACTCTGGTGAAGTTGCCCTCCGGACGGAGGGGCCCTCCGGCCCTCCGGATGGGGGAGAGCCCTCCGGTCCTCCGGATGGAGGAGGATCCTCCGGTCCTCCGACCCTCCGATCGGAGGATGCCTCCGACCCTCCAGGAACGATCACCCTCCCGTGACGTAGATGGAAGGTGTGACGTGGTGAGGCTGTGACATCATTGGCAGGGTATATAAGGAGGAGAGGAAGAGAGGGTCGGTAGTCCATGCTTGACCACTGTTGAGAGCACATCTAGAGGAACTAGATACGAAAGCCTTTGAGGCAGGATCTAGCTTACTTAAGTCTGACCTGAGCCTATGCCAGGCCCATAGCACGCGTTAGCCTTTGTGTAAATGAATAAAGCAATCTGCACTGAACAGTATTTCCGGGTCTGAGTCTTCTGTGTTTCCCGTTACATTGGTGGGATCAAAGTTCTCACCGCCTATCGGGAACTCACGGAGACTGGATAGGAAAGCTGGAGCATGGACCCTTCCGCAGAGGCCGCAGCCGCGCTCGGCGCTGGTGTGAAAGGCCCCCTAGTACGCCTAGAGGAGGAGGAGATATGGACCAGGCGGGAAGGGGTAAGCTGGGAAGACGGCGGACCCCACCCCTGGGCCGAGGGGGAAGTTGCAACCCCAGGATCCGTAGGAGAACCGAGCCCGGGTCAAAGCGGCCACTCACGGTCGACGACGGGAGGGGCACGACCGAAGTGGGAAGGAGCTCACGAGGAGAAACCCTGGGGAGAGGAATCCCGCCCCACCTCCGAGAAATGGCCGTGGAGGGGCGACTAGGCGCCTGTGGAGAAGGGCCAGGGAGGCGATGCGGCCACGAGGGGAGGACTGTGGGGAGTGGGCCCGAAAGGAAGTGCGGCTGCAGTAGGGCGGGAAGCCCGCCTGTGGCCAGCGGCCCCACGGCAGGGCTGGCCTTGGGGCCCCCGCGAACTGGAAAAGAAGGAGGAACCGGACGAGTCCCTACGAGGGTCTAGCGCGGGAAGCGGGGAGGAAAGTACCCCCCGCGGAGCGGCAGTAGCGTTCCGGGAGGGGCTCGAGCCCCCGGGCTGGGCGGGTTCAAGGGGGCGGCAATGGCCGTTCGCCCCATCGTCATGCCCGGTAAGTACGACGGGACCACTGACTTAGAAGAGTATATGTCGCACTTCCTCCTGTGCCGAGCCACTAACGGGTGGACGGAAGCACAAGTGGGGACCTTCATAGGGGTCAGCCTCACCGGTCTGGCTCGGCGGGTACTCTCCGGGATCAATCCCGGCAGCCCGGGGGGATTCTCGCTCTTGTCGGATGCCTTCTTCCGGAGGTTTCAACCCCGGAACCAATGTGAAACGTATAAGGCCCTACTATGGAACCGGGGGAGGAGTGAGACGGAGGGGCTACAGGTGTACGGGGAGGAGACCTGGCGCCTTACCCGGTTGGCCTACCCCGATGGCACGACGGTGGGCCTGGGGGACTCTGCCCTGAGGCACTGGATCTTCCAGAGTAAGCCCCGCACGATGGAGGAAGCCGTGTCCACGGCCCTTGAGGCCGAGGCCTATCTCAAGACGGATCGTGAGGCTCTGGGCAAGATGAGGGCCGCGGGCATGTCAATGGCGGAGGAACTCCGAGGCCTCCGACAGGAGCTGGCCGCCCTGAAAACGGAGGTATCCCACACCACCACTGCGGCGCCGTGGGGGAGGAGGTGTTTCCAGTGTGGGGAAGAGGGCCACTTCAAAGTAAACTGCCCCCAACTCCGGCGGCCGTCAGAGACCCCCAGGAGGGACGAGGGAGCCGGCGGGCAGGGCGAGGTTTCCCCGGTGCAGGGAAACTAAGAGGGACCCCTGGCAGGGAAGAGCCAGGGTACTCTGGTGGCCTTCTGCGCCCGATGCGTACCGTGCCTCCGGAGGAAGCCCCCGCCCGCTCCGCACAGGGCCAAGATGGGACACCTTGGCACGCATATGCCCTTGGAGAGGGTGGCCCTGGACATCATGGGCCCCCTCCCCCGTACTCAGAGGGGTCACCGGTATATCCTGGTGGTGATAGACTATTTTACCAAATGGGCGGAGGGGGTAGCCCTGCCCAACCAGGAAGCAGTGACGGTCGCCAGGGCATTTGTGGAGACTTTTGTGTGCCGGCTCGGTCCCCCGGTGGTCCTTCACTCCGACCAGGAGAGGAATTTTCAGTCGGAGGTGTTCCGGAATGTGGTATCCCTGCGCCTTCTGCCCCCAGAGCGACGGGCTCGTCGAAAGGGCAAATCGGACGTTGGAGAGCCTGCTGGCCACCATGGTGGCCTGGGACCAGGGGGACTGGGACCTACACCTGCCTCTGGCCATGAGTGCTTACCGTTCCTCCGTTAACTCCTCCACGGGCGTCTCCCCTAATGCGATGATGTTGGGCCGAGAAACGAGCGCCCCCCTGTCGCTCCTCTACCCCCTGAAGGGATGGGAGGGGGAGACGGCGGACGACTACGTGGCCCAGCTACAGGAAGGGATGGAGCGCGCCCACCTCCTCGTCGGCCAGAACTCGGGAAGGGCGGTGGCATGCCAGCGGAGAAACCATGACTTGCGGGCGAATCAGCGGTCGATCCCGGTGGGAGCGGGGGTATACTACTTTTACCCCTTGCGTAAGTTGGGCAAATCTCCCAAACTGCAGTCCTTCTGGAAAGGGTGGTGCAACACATCGGGGGTCTGATCTACGACATAGCGGAGGGTACGAAGAGACGGATAGTACATCACGACGCTCTCAAGGTGGCGCCTGCGTCCTCGAACGAGGAAGGCGGGAGCTGCCACCTGGTGAGGAGGATTGGACATAACACCCTGTCAACATCAATGGTCGGTCGGACGTACAGCCACGGCTATGTTTCTCGGCGGGGCCATTCCCCGGGCCCGTCTTGGACGGGAGATCAACGCCGTTTCCTTGCACGGGACCAGAGAACCAGTGGCCGGTGGGGGGCCAAGAGGAAGAGGCCAGGAAGGTGGCGGCGGAGACGCCAACAACAGGCCGGGCCGCGTACTCCCGTGGCGTCTGCTAGATTCGCTAGTTGAGACTCCGCTGGGAGAGTGCGATCTGTCGTGATCTCGCGTGGCATAAGGGAGCGCGAGGTTTCGCGAGAAAACAACGGGAGGGAACATCCGCTTGGTGAATCAGACGCTACTGCAGCAATGGCCACTCCTGAGCGAAAACACGTTTGTTCCGACTGTGATGTCGTTTTCCCGCAGTGACGGCCTTAAAAGGCATAGGGAAAACACCCACGAGGAGTGGGGACTCGGGTGGGTGTGCCCTGACTGTGGCATGAGGTTCCAGGTTTCTCGGAAGAACGACTACATACGACACCTAAGACGCCATAGCCACCGTTGGTCCCGGCAGCGGGACGAAATACCCGCTGCCAGCCGCTTTCACTTTCGGGGTTCGACCGATGGCGAGGAGGAGGAAGATAAACCTAATCCGGTGAAGACGGTTGGGAGTGAGGAGCCGGGTGACGGCGAGGTGGCTTCCACCAGCGCGGAGACGCCCACCAAGAAGAAGAAGCCAAGGAGCAGGAAGGCGGGAGACGGTAATAGGAGGGTGGTGGAGAGAAGGACGGAACCTTCCCCTTCCCTCTCCGGCCATGACGGACCCCGGTATCTCTGTGGAGGAGCCCGACCTCCTGGAGGCCGCCGCGCAATGGCAGAATTGGCGGAGTCCCCCCCGGGACCCAAAAAGAAGAAGACATCGAGCCAGCGGTCCTCACCTACGAGTCACTTCGAGCCATCGTGGCGGACTGGGACCGGAGGAGTAACGTGCAGCTGGTGGGAGACCCCGTCTCTGCCCCCCCGGGGGTCTCATTGCCTTGGGTGGAGGAACCACTGTCTCGCCTGGGCGCGTGGGCCCACCAGATGGACCCTGGGCAGCTAGCGGGTGAAGGATGGCGGCTGGTCCGAGGGGAGCAGGTGTCTCTCTGCCTCACCGACGAGGACGGAGTGGTCTCCGTCGGCTTCGAACGCACCACCAAGTACCGACGGGTGAGTTTCTCTTTGTACCCTGGTTGGATTGATGCGCCCCAGTGGCAGTAAGCTATCCGGAGGCATAGGGGAGCGCGGGCCTGTACTGGCCTGCCCCAGATGACCGGCGGGACGGGAGTAAGCCAGCGGAGGGCCGGGTACCAGGGCCCTGTTTTTCAGTAACGACATCGTCGGGCAACAATACCCTACGATCGTCCAGCGATTCCACGACATTCTGGAAGACATAAAATGGCCGCTGTTCTATAGACACGATCGTAGTGCGCCACTCACGATCGCCGCGAAAAATGTCAGCCGCTACGACAAGTATAGAACTGTCTTAGGTTCTATAACACATCACTGTGCGTATATAGAGGATTTTTCCACTTCCCGATAGAATTAAGCAATGAAATTTTAACACGAGTAAGGGGTACATATAACCTATAATCGTACCAAATATGAAGAAGAACGGCCTTACGGTTCTGAAGATACAGGCGTTTGAATTTGAAACATTGGGCTATCGATCGGATATCGTACAAGCACTCTCCTAACAGATCTTTCGCGGTATAGCGCGCGGAATCTCTGCTGGGAGAGTGAAGTAAGCGCAGTCGATGTCAAGGTCGTCGCATAAATTAGATCACGTGATGGTAGGGGTACACTGGCCACCAGAGCAGTATTTGCTATGACAGATTTCAAATGCCCATAACTTCGGTACCCTGCGACCGATTCCCTTCATATTTGGTACGTTAATAGGCTTGATATATACGTTACTCATTTTATCACTTAATTCCCACGGGAAGTGAAGTTGTGAATTCTGTACGACATGTCCATAGGTGTCATGAACAGACGACACTTTGGGCGATATTTTCAATCACGTGACCACACGATTGTCGTGACTGAAAAACACGTCTGGACGCCCTACGCCTCTTAGACTCACGACATATCGCCTGTTCACTATAGTGTCGTGTCTATCGAACACTGACAGCAAAAACACGTCGCCCATAACGATTGTCGTGACTGAAAAACAGGGCCCAGGTGTAGGCTCTGAGGGAGAGACGGGCGGGGAGAAGAGACTGCCCGGATGGGAATAAGAAGGATGGCAGCAGGAGGAGGGGTCGGGGCACCGTGGGAACACGGATGGCGGAATAGATGTGGTCTGCGGTGCTAAAGTTTTGGATCTATTCCATGTGTTTACAGGACCTCTCGGGAGCGGCGGCGGCGGCAAGGAGAAGGCTGGACGTCCCCCGGTAGACCGCCACAAGGGGTCACCGGAGGTACTCGGTAGCCCGGAGTGCCCCAGTAAGGGGTCCCCCGGCGTACGGGCTGTAGGTCCCCCTAAGGGGTCACGGTCGGATAGGGACGGAAACTGTTGTGTTGTGAAGCGTTGCGTTAAAGTAATTTAAAAATTAAAAACCTGTTGTGAGCCCTAAGGGGACGGAGGAACTATTATGAGTCGCATTTAACAAAACAAGAAGAACGAGTTGTGAACCCCACGGGGGCAGTTTATTGAGTAATAAAGTTTTTACAGTAACTATGATGTTCTTCGGTACATACCTCACTTGTAGCCTACCCGATAGCGGGGAGTAAAAATTAAAGTTTGATGGCGCCGGGAGCCCGGTTTCGGCCATAACTACCCTAAATATGAACCAACCATTCCCCTGGCTACAGCAGGAAGATGCCTCAAGGCATTCCCCTGGCTATGGCAGGAAGATGCCTCAAGGCATCATAGAGGCATCATTGGTACTTGTATACAAAATTCAATAGATAAAAAGATAATTGTTTGATTATATCACATGACACATCATGTGACATTGCTATTTCCATAAAAAGGTGCTTGCCGTAGCAGGGTAGTTTGGGTAGGCAATGCCTGCTGTGTAATGCTGAGCAGGGGCACTGGGTGCTGCAGGGAAAGGGTTAAAGGGAGAGACAGACTAGAAAGCAAAACCTCACATACCAGGCTGAAGATGAAGTCTATGTCTTCGCGACGGTGGGTGTCTCGTACCACCAGGTACGCTGTCTCACTGCGCTTTAGCGTGTGCAGCAGTACACGTAACGCTGCCTCAAGGAGCTGGGGTTGGTCGTCCAGCTTAGCAATGTGGAAGCGCAGCTCCTTTGTGACACGCCTTAAGAGGTTGTAGCTCTCGTATGTTTCAAACTGTTGGAACACCTACAAATAACAAGAGATTAAAATTATCAAACTGCTAGATTGCTTGGTGTAGCAAGTGATGTCTTGAAATGGAATAGTTGAGTGTCTTCCTAACCTTGAAACTCCGGAATTCTACCATCCGAATCCAATATCCTATATATGTGAGAGTGACTTAATAAGTCATGAAAACGTTGTTTTTTCATCAATTTAAGGTATATGATAATAAGCAAACGCTTCTTGTTCTCGGTCAGTCTTCGATTTCATACTGGCCACCGCCTATTGCGTCAGGCAGTATGAAATTGAAGACTGACCTCGAACAGGAACCGTTTCGTCCACAGTAAGGACTTTTCCTAATATTACATGTTGCAGGGTACCCTCCTTAACAAGGTGTCCAGCAACCAGGGTTCTCCTGCATGTTTTAACTGTTTTTATACGGTAATACTGTCTTGTAAACTGATTTAGTGATGTCAAACAAAGAGACACGAGGGATTACCTTCTTGGCGAGCTCAATGTGGGCCATTTTGCTAGTGTCGATCTGGGATAGGAAGGTTTCTGTGATAGCGTGGAATTTCTTCTGGGCGAAGTCCTTGTGATGACGTTCAAACCGGTTTGGACGTTCTCCACTTGTCAGGGCTTGAGGGATAACAATGACATTAGATTGAATATCTCCATCATCTTAATAGAGATTAAAGAGGGGTAACAACGTCTTTTAGCTTAACGACTTTGTTACAATTCCTAATTCTTACTGATTCAAGGTCAGAATGAATCAGAGACAATCTGGGTCGATGTAAAACATCCACTTATAGTAACTTGACTGAGATCAAAGAATGCCACAATATGCTAGGCCAGGCTAGGCCCTGGCACTAGGTAAAGTCGGGCATCACCCATACCTAAGGAATGACTGACAGCCATCAGTGGGGCTATAGGATCTGGATGAAACAGTACAGGGTCTGGTTCCAGTCCCGTCCTCTATCCGGCCTTAAATCTGGTACATAACTAATGTTCGCCGGTATGATGGAATAACAGTCAAGTAGTTCAAGCCCCATCTGCTCTAAAATGGTTACCCCAAAAGTTATGTCACCAAGTTTTGAATTGTGCACCCCTGGTGGTCACTGGTGAAGCACAGCTGGCGAAGGCCGAATGTACAAGCTGGAGAAACCCCTGGTCAATATCGGAGTATAATTCTGGAAAATACAACAGGATCTTATATACATTTTCTCCATATGAATCACACTAAGATCTAGCTCTCTATGACCTTATGAATTTCGTGACATCAAAACATGTGACTGCCACTTGCAAAAGGGTAGTATGATAGTGATTATTACCTGTATTGTCGAGATTTTTCGGATGTCTGGTATACATCAGGTATTACGTTAGCACAGATATTCAAATCAGTTAAACCATGCACCCACCAACGCCTATGCACCCCGATAAGACTGCCGATTCACTACGCTTAGAAACAGCAAAATTGTGGTTTGTTGGGAGGGTCATGAAAATTCTCAACGTTGCTTATCGGTATGTATGATTTTGGTAGGTATCATTTAAAGCACAGAGTGTTATGAATACATGGAAGGGAGTAAAACTGTCTTTTTTTCAGGTCTGGGTCAAGTGGGTTTGAATACCAAATCTGTCCCATTAGATTTGACAATCTACATATAGTTAGGTCTGTCCCATCAGATTTGAAAATGTAAATACCATATTTAGTCATTATTATAGTCTAGTGGTTTCCTTTCCTAGTAGCAGATTACAGTATTCATAACTAAGTTTTATCATTTAATGACAGGATTGACATACTGAATCCTTTGTCTTCAAAGAGTAAAGAAATAAAAATTTCTATTATTAGCAACCATGTCAGTAGTGGGGCAGGGGTATTGTAAGGTTGGACACTGGACCCCTACTCATTTTACCAAGGGTTGAATTCTTTGCAGTAACCTCTGTGTCTATATTGGACCATTCTAACTTCTAGATGATGCATATGAGCGTGTTTTCCCACGCTCAATAAAGCTTCCAAATAATCATTGTTTGTTTGTAAATATTGTAGTGAAGGAGGGCCCTCTCCGTGTGGTGAGCGAGTCCAGTGGCGCCGCGCAGTTCCACGAGTTCCGGAGATAGGCCACAGCATCTCCGGAGTGCCCGGAGAAGCCTGGGAGAGCGTTTGGAGTCCACGGAGGGCTAGGACGGAGGGAAGCGTACGAGAGCCCTACTTCCCTGAAGAGGGCGCTGCGGCTTTCCCCAGTGACGTCACGCCCTGGGTGGGTGACGTCACCCCTAGGCTATAAAAGAAGTGATCGCTCTCCGTGCAGGCAGTGGTGATTCAGCTACAGCAGCGAGGACACCTAGGACTTGGCCCCAGCTACCGCTACCTCTCAGGAAGACCTACTTAGCTGAGCTTAGGTGGATGTCTAACCTGAGGAACTGATTGTGTCTACTTGTGTCTAAATAAAGCTACCAACTGTATATCTGTTGTCGGGTCGTTACTTCAGGCTGAATTCACTACAATATACTATAGGAATACATGTAATGGGAAAGTCAGCACTGTACAAATAACCAGTATAAATCTGAAAACTCACCATGTGAGCAGTCACCATGTGTAAGCAGATACTTTGGCCCAGAACGGAGGGCGTCCGCTTGCGCGAGGTTTACTGTATTTATACCTTATCATATTATTATTTTGAGACACTAAAATAATCAAATTGAAAAAGTAAAACTGTGCAGAATCATAATTCCCATAAGAAACCATTATTCTCAGACACCACTTAGACTTGATGGAATAGTACCATATTTCCAGGGAATATACAATTACATTTATATGCGGTCTACCTATTTCCGGGATTTCATAATTGGGAACACGTTTATTTCCAACAAATAAGACAGTCATGATGTCCATGTTGCCACTTGGCAACCAGCTTGGTACATGTCACAAAATCGGTTTTCCATAAATTGATTGCCGCGCCCCAACCTGTTAGCTCTAATTGGTTAAAGCAGCATGAAGATTCTCATAGATGAAACCGATTCACATAGAAAATGCCACCAATGAGTTTTTCTGTCATTTTAGGGTCACCAACAACTTGTTGACACTGTTGTCAACAGGGATTCAAAACCCTAGCAAAACAATAACAAACCACTGTCACCGCAATGAAGACAGCGCTCACATGGTACTTGACTATAAAAGGCGTGACAGTTCAAACTGTCACCAATTCTAGCCTCGTCCTATATTGATTAACGCTCATTTTCGATGAATTTTTCATTATTCTTTTCTAATTAGAAGATTAGAAGGTTTAACCATCCAAAACACATCAAGAAGGTTTAACCTTCCAAAAACACAGTAAATATCATTTTATTAGTCTTCCGTCATTTGGTGGTCGTGATTAGAGTCCTACGTGAAGAATTTCCTGATTTACGGAAATTTCGGCAGAAAATCCAAGATGGCCACTCCCCACATGTTGGTATATGGTAAAAAAATAGATAAATCAATCATTCCATATATTTAAGTTCATCTTGCACACATTTGAGGTGATTCATATAGGTTTCTTCTTGGTAATAACCATTCTGAAAGTGTCATAGTGGTCTGTGATGGTCAATTTTCGAAATGGCCGCCACCCGGCTCCTGGAACTTATCTGCAATGCCCACGCATCTAAAAGGTTTCCTTAGTGGGTCCCCTAACCATGTACCAAAACTCATGCTTGCTTCATTAAATGCACGCTACTGCTGAAATTTGAGCTATATCTGCCCCACTATTTAGGAACCAGGGCCCTGTTTTTTAGTCACGACATCGGAAGTCTATGATGCGCTTAGATCGTATCTAGAATTTACGGCATTTTCACCGACAAAAGATGGCCGTCGTCCTATAGACAGTGTCGTAGGACAAAAAGTAAAATCGCGGGGATACGTGTCAGAAGTTAAGACAAGTATAGAACTGTCTTAGGTTCTTTAAAACGTCACTGTAGATTTCTTGTGCTTCCCCTACGAATTTAGCAATGAAATTTTAACATGAGTACGGGATACATAGAACCTATAATCGTACGAAATATGAAGATGATCGGACCCACTGTCATGAAGATATCCAGGTTTGAATTTGAAACATCGGGCTATCGATCGGATGTAATTCCGCCGTGACCCCTAGCGGATTACCCGGGAACCAGTGTAGGCTATTAGACCACTGGTGGTAGGGGTACACTGGCCATCAGAGCAGTATTTGCTATGACAAAATTTAAACGCCGATATCTTCATAACGGTGTGGCCAATTTTCTTCATATTTGGTACGATGATAGGTTATATGTATACCTTACTCGTGTTCAAATTTCAGTGCTTAATTCCTACGGGAAGTTAAGTTCCGCGTTTGTTACGACATGTCCAGAGTGGTCTTAGACATACGACACTTATAGCCACATTTTCCGGTCCAGTGGCCACCAAGTGTCGTGACTATAGCACACCTTTTACCTCCCTAAGTGTCGTATCTCCACTAAGTGTCGTATCTGCTCTACGATCGTATCTCTCTAGCACACTTACGGCAGATACGTGTCATAAGTTATGAATGTCGTGACTAAAAAACAGGGCCCAGGGCCCTGTTTTTTAGTCACGATATCGCAAGTCTGCGATCACCTAAGATTGGATCAAGATTCTACGGCATTTTCTACGACACAAGATGGCCGGTGTGCTATAGACGATGTCATAGGTTGAATCAAACGATCTTAAGACAAGTATAGAACTGTCTTAGGTTCTATAAAACGTCACTGTGGATTTCCTACGCCTTCCTTACGAATTAAGCGATGAAGTTTTAACACGAGTAAGGAATACATATCACCTATAATTGTACCAAAAATGGAAAAGATCGGACTCACCATTATGAAGATATCGGCGTTTAAATTTGAAACATCGGGCTATCATCGGATATGGTACAAGCACTCTCCTAACAGATCTTTCGCGGTAAAGCGCGCGGAATCTCTGCTGGGAGATTGAAATAAGCGCAGAGTGAGGGTAGAGCTACACTGGCCACCAGAGCAGCGTTTGCTATGACGAAATCCAAACGCCGAAATCTTCATAACGGTGCGGCCGATTTTCTTCTTATTTGGTACGATTAAAGGTTATATGTATACCTTACTCGTGTTCAAATTTCATTGCTTAATTCCTACGGGAAGTTAAGTTCCACGTTTGTTACGACATGTCCAGAGTGGTCTTAGATATATGACACTTAGGGTCACATTTTCCGGTCCAGTGGCCACCGAGTGTCGTGACTATAGCACACCTTTTACCTCCCTAAGTGTCGTATCTCCACAAAGTGTCGTATCTGCTCTACGATCGTATCTCTCTAGCACACTTACGGCAGATACGTGTCATAAGTTACGAATGTCGTGACTAAAAAACAGGGCCCAGAACCTAGAGGATTGGTTGGTTGGTTTTGATTATATGTCCAGTTATCTATTACAGGATATTATCACTTTCTCCAGGTTCTTTTACACCAGAAGGGTGGTGATCGAATCTAGGTCATGAATTTAGGAAGAAATCTTACCCCTACACACTTACCAAGGTGAGAGTTCTTTTAGTTCCCACACCACATGGACATGATGCGAGAACGATTAGCCTCTGATATAGCAGTAAATCTACCACTGCTGGGCCCTGTTTTTTAGTCACGACATCGCAAGTCTACGATCGGCTGAGATCGGATCAAGATTTTACGCGTATTTTCAAGACACAAGATGGCGGGTGTGCTATAGACACGGTCGTAAGTTGAATCGAACTATCTTGGCGAGATATATCGGAAGTTAAGACAAGTATAGAACTGTCTTAGGTGTAAAATCTTTGCCGTCGGATGGGTTTCCGAGCCTGAGAAGTCTGACAGCGTGTTGATTCGGCGTCATTTCGACGAGAAAAATTTTTTCTCGTCGAAATGACGCCGAACCAACACGGAAACCCATCCGACGGCAAAGATTTTACACCATGATTATACACGGTGTTTATCCGCAGCGACACACACAAGTGACAGTGTCGAGCACCACCCGAAATAAACTGAAGAACCTACCTTCAGTACCTTTCAGTAGCATTGGAAGCGAAATACACGCTGTCATGATGCTGAGAGACCATATAAGGACACAATAGACGCCTGATGCGACATATCACTGTCGAAACTAACGAGTAAGATGGGAAATCTATGTTAAGACACCTCCCATCACTGAAAACCTACATAGTAGTTCACCCGATAACCACCAGTTGGTAGGGAGAATACAGGAGAAACGGTTCACACTCCTAACACCAGTCTCATGCTACAAAATGCCCATAGGCCTTGCGGCAGTGACTACGTATCTTTCCTAGATAACTCGTCCGAGGGTTTACTTTCGTCTGGGGTGCCGGTCGCTGCACATGGAAGTAAACTCTTACAATAGCGACCAAAGGGAGCAGTATGTCTGAGACCGCATCCAGAACAGTTCTTTTGTGAGGAACTTTCGTCTTCCTGGTCCGACATAATCCTTGTGTAGTTACTACTACTCGGGTAGTATTTGTTTAGAGGAAAAAAAACTAAAAAAGTTAGAAAAACCAACAAGAAAAAATGAGGCACGCAGGCCATAGGTGTGTTCTGAGGGCCCGTCGGCTGAGGAGTGGCAGGCACCGGTAGGTAGTGAGGTGTGCAGCGCCCTCAGTCGACAAGTCAGGTGGTGCCCTCTTACATTAATACTTCTAACTATCTTAGATAGTTCGTGTCCGTTGTGCCTCGTACACCACATAGAACTGTCTTAGGTTCTATAATACGTCACTGTGTATTTTCTGTGCTTCCCCTACGAATTAAGCAATGAAATTTTAACACGAGTAAGGGGTACATATAACCTATAATCGTACCAAATATGAAGACGATCGGACCCACCGTCATGAAGATATCCATGTTTTAATTTGAAACATCGGGCTATCAATCGGATCTAATTCCGCCGTGACCCCTAGCGGATGACCCGGGAACCAGCGTAGGCCGTCTGGTGAATGGTGGCCGCACTACAGGCTATTAGACCACGTGGTGGTAGGGGTACACTGGCCATCCTATCTAAGCCTATCTCTATAGGACACTGACAGCAAATGCGTGTTGCAAGATACGAATGTCGTGACTAAAAAAACAGGGCCCAGGCAATGAAGGAGAAGAGTGGGTGCAGTGGGACTCAAACCCACAAAGTCCTACAACCTCAGGGCCCTGTTTTTTAGTCACGACATTCGCAACTTATGACACGTATCTACCGTCAGTGTGCTAGAGAGATACGATCATAGATTGGTTACGACACTTAGTGAAGATACGACACTTAGGGAGCTCAAAGGTGTGCTATAGTCATGACAGTCGGTGGCCAATGGAGCAGAAATAGTGGTCATAAGTGTCGTATCTCTAAGACCACTCTGGACATGTCGTATCGAATGCGCAACTTAACTTCCCATAGGAATTAAGCAATGAAATTTGAACACGAGTAAGGTATACATATAACCTGTAATCGTACCAAATATGAATGAAAACGGCCGCACCGTTCCGAAGTTATCGGCGTTTCAATTTCGTCATAGCAATCTCTGCTCTGGTGGCCAGTGTAGCCCTATGCTCACGTGACCCTAATTTATGCAGTGACCTCGACATTCACTGCGCAGGGAGGTGGGAGGGTGCAATGGCCACCAGAGCAGACGTTTGCTATGACGAAATCCAAACGCCGATAACCTCGGAACGCTACATCCGATCGTCTTCATATTTGGAACGAATATAGTTTATATGTATCCCATACTCATGTCAAAATTTCATAGCTTAACCCCTATGGGAAGCACAGGAAAACTAGTGACGTTTTATAGAACCTAAGACAATTCTATACTTGTCTTAACTTCTGATACATCTCGCCAAGATAGTTCGATTCAACTTACGACCTTGTCTATAGCACACCCGCCATCTTGTGTCTTGAAAACACGCGTAAAATCTTGATCCGATCTCAGCCGATCGTATACTTGCGATGTCGTGACTAAAAAACAGGGCCCAGGGCTACAAGTCAAGAACCTAGAGGAGGCTGCATCATCAGTGTCTAAAGGTTCTTCTCAGTGCAGTGAGCAGTGGCTGAATCCTATCTAAGCCTAGTCTGCTAGCTGTATCAACCAGCGTGTTGAGGTGCCCAGGGTAATATACTGCTTTGATTCTTAAAGCTAAGAGCCAGAGTACCTCCCTGAGGTTTCTAATCACTCGCTCATTCCTGGTTAATGATCGCCACAGCTGCTTGGTTGTCTTAGTTGTCCCGGCCCCTTTGAAGGACAATTACCATACTCAGCTGCTAATCAAAGGGGCGCAGACAAAACTGGGGGAATCAGTCTGCAGGAAGGAACCGATGACCGCCCAGCTGTTAATCGTCTTGCTTCGGTGCCTAAACGTCGCAATCCTGTCCCTCGCAGTAGTTTGGGCAGCTGCATTAATAATGTTCTATGGGCTTCTCAGGAGGTCTAATGTCCTGCCAAAGTCACTGGAGTCCTTTGATACAGATTAGGACTTGAGGAGGGTTGTGGTGATAATGTCACAAGGGATGCTGATAATGATCCACTGGTCAAGGACTGACCAGTTTAGATCTAGGAAGAGGGTGCCAAACCTGCTGATTTTGGATACCCCCCACCAACCCCCTCACAGCGGATGCCTTTGCGACATAGGTGATGATGGCACTATAGGCGGCCGGAGTGGACACAGGCCCCTTTAGCAAGGTTAGTTTCTGCCAGGGGGAGCCAGCTTCCTCTGGCAGGCTGGGGTGCCTGAGGCTTGTATATGTGACCTTGGAGACTGGGCTTCCAATGCCTCTTCTTTGTATACCATTAGCCCGGCTTTGAAGCTAGGGGAGCTCACATCAAAGATGGTACATGAGTTGCCACGAGACACCACCTAACTTATAGAATCACTACCCCTACTTCTTGGATTGGGATTGAGCATACATAGACTGAGACGCAGATGATTACATTACGATGGTCTTGTAATCTATAATCATAACTACCTTACATTTTATCCTATGCTATCATTATGTTAATTGTCATTATGTATGGCTTGGTTTACGCACACAACCCTCATGGTTTACTCATACATGTGTGCCTTAATTAGTAATAAACCTCCATTTGTCATCTCTGTACTTAACCCTTTAAAGGCGAATGATGCCTTGAGGCATCATCCGGCCCAGGGCGAATGATGCCTTGAGGCATCATTTCTCAAAAATGTAAAAATTCGTTTTTAACATGGAATTAATGGAGCAATATCGATCAAATTTTCACAGAATGTAGGTCTAGCACCAGAATTAGTTTTTCCATTCGGAAAAAATAAGATATTTAGGATTATGTATCATATCACATGATCAAACACTTAAATTATGGGTTTTGACAACAATGCTCTCGTCCCCTAGCGGTATAAAGTGCCACCAATACCCGTCCTTAAGGGGGTAGCTCGGCCGCAGCCACCCGTCCTTAAAGGGTTAACTATTTTACATTGTTCCAATTTGTCCTACTTAATGATGGCCATTAGCCTGAGCTAGCACTTATTGTGGCATCACATAGCTATAGGATGGTGTGATGTTCCATAAACGAATACGTTATTGAAACATTATCTAATTTATCAATATTTGCCTGGGTCTTAATCTATACATAGCTAAAGCTGTTCTTAGGCTAATCTGTTCTCCTTTTTGGACACCATTGATCACATAATAATAAAGTTTCCAACCACAAAAATAACTCCATAAGATGTATCATAAACAAGTTCCACCCAAAGGTAATTGAGATTATATCAACATATAAATCATGCAGAAGGCAGTTGAAATATGGTGATTTGATTAATATAAATTTATCTGAAATAACCAGGGGCCTGTTTTTTAGTCGTGACTCTTTCCTATAGTGACCAGTTAGTGACCGTTTGGAGACCTTTGGGTTCCAGAGATGCGACGTCATAACATGTGCAACCACTTTCAGGGGTAAAGTGTCGTGGTGACGGTTTTGGGTTCCAGAGTTGTGACCATTTAGCCCAAATGGTGGCATATTTCATTTCATACACTTCCACTTTATCAAATGAAACAATATTTACTGCGATGAATTATCTATATCTGTTTTATCTAATTCCCAAATTTCACATGTGAGAGATGCTTTTGTTTTTGAATGGGCCTTGGACCAACAGTGATCAGCAGCTGAATAGTGACCGGGTCTGAGGAACACTTTTTGGTCATGATCACTGGTTTGGTCGCCCAACTGATCACTCTTTTGTGATCACTACAAATGAAGACGTCGCTGTCTGAAAAACAGGCCCCAGGCTGTCTCTCTCAGCAGCCAGCAATATTTGGCAACCAGAACTAGCAATTCACCTAATGAGGAGAATTCACTTACTGTCAAGGATGAGGTCAAAGGGAGTGCTGGAAGGTAGCGTGAACTTCTCCAGTGGGTTGTGTGAATCCTGAATGAAGGCAGCGCACAGAGTGACCACATCATCCACACGCTCCTTCAGCTTCTCATTCTGCCGCAAATAATAAATGTAGTACAATAATAGTATTTTCAGTGCCATTACACAGGATAAACACAAGAAAGATTTAGTTTGTTTGTTTTCATCTCATGGGTCCCTGACGGACATGTCTCGAAGTTCAACTTTTCTTACTGGATTTACACCACAGGTGGTGTAAAACAAAAGAGAGGAAAAGGGACAAGATTCTACACCACAGGGGGGGGGGGGGGGGGGGGAGGGGGATGATAAAATCTCCTAAATGTATTCAGGCAGAAATCCCATCCCTACATATTTACTAATGTGAGAGTTCGTTTACTTCCAATACCATATGAGAAGGACTGGCTTTTAATAGGGCATGAAGCCTATCACAACTGGGGATGACTAAAGAGTGACCGCAGTTGTCAAGTGCTTTTACCACTTAGTTATCTCCTACCACCCATAAACCATGATCTGTGAAACGATAATCCAAATAGACTGCATTTGGTAAACATTTGTCAAAGAAAATGGAGCAATCATGCAGAAATTCTGAAATAAACAAATATAGAAAAGCAAAGACCCTCCTATAATAACCACTATGGCTAATACGATTAATGCCTAACAATGGGTCCTCCGCAGTTTATCTTAGAAATAAGTATACGCTATATGACATTGTCATCGATACTTAATGCTCACCTATTTGATGGTCTGATTGAGCCAGCTACATTTGTTTGAAAGTACGATACTCTCATACAGTGATCAATTTGAGATCAAAAGATGCTCCTGAGCTGGCCAGGCCAGGCTACAAGCCCATTCCGCCATGTCAAATATCAGAGTTAGGCGCGATGGCCATTGGTGGAGCAACAAATAAAAGTCGGTGAAGTGTGTACATTGAAAAAAAGATGTCATGGATCTAATAAATTTGTCAGATCGGCGAATATCCACACATCCTTATCTTGTAAGGGTTAAAGATGATACCCAAACTTGCGTAACCTGGGAGAGGACTATAGGGTGACATGGTTAGTGTGGATGAATGGAATCTGTTCTGTGTTTTGAGTCAGAAATATTCACTGAGTTTGATGAACAACATGAGTACATCCGACCAAAACAACAAGGAACACATGTAATTCAGCCACACTCACTATGTCTCATTATCATTATTAATTATCATTATATTATCATTATTATTATTGTGGGGATCGAGTGGTGGTTTGTTTCCTTCCCTGTAGACGGTGTGCCATGTCCGCCCCTGGCTGTGAGTAGCAGAGCTGAACCTGTACATGCAGGTGCTACGAGGTTGCATTTTGATACATAACCCGACTGTATATATATAGTCAGGGTCAAGGCTAGGCTGGCAGATCACTCATCATGCTTCTTGAGAGAGGAGCATACCTAGGTTCTCACATAGACGCCTGTCCACAAAATCATCGTTTGTTGCATTTATTATCCATCTTTTTGAAAAAAACTAAACCCTGGAATTGCCATATTAACGGGTATAACAATAGGAACTATTTCTTTGCTCTCTAGCAAAAGGGACTATTTTCCCCGTATACCATGGTTTTGAGGCCGTATACCACAGGTTTGAATCCGTATACCACAGTTATGGTATCTGACAGGTTTTATACAATGGGTCTACTGAGTCCCAATACATTTTCAATGGGGGGTTTGTATACGGCATATAGCCTATGATCCATGGGCGCCGCCATGACGCCCCCCGAGTAGGTGTTCTTCAATAAAGGAGGTGAAAAAGTAAGTGTTCTTCACTAAAGGAGGTGAAAAAGTAGGTGTTCTTCACTAATGGAGGTGAAAAAGTAGGTGTTCTTCACTAATAGAGGTGGAAAAGTAGGTGTTCTTCAATAATGGAGGTGGAAAAGAAGTGAGTGATAATAGGGAAGTGTAACAAATCTAGCCTTGCTCACATATGTAAATAAAGTGTTCCATGTGGAAAATATCATGCCTTGGGTTTAATCATTAAATCATCTTGCTTTGGGATGGGTGTACAGAGTCAAGGGAACCATGGTAAAATATTGAAAGACAGTTGAATTTTGTAAGAACAAAGAGCCAGAATACAGGGCCCTGTTTTTCAGTCACGACAATCGTTATGAACGACATGTTTTTGCTCTGAGTGTGCTATAGTCGCGACATTTTAGAGGGTCGGACAAATATCGCCGCTCTACGACACGTAGGGTGGTGTGAGGTGACCTATAGTCACGACAGTCGGTGGCTAATGGAGCGGAAAATGATGCCCAAAGTATCATAGGTCTAAGACACCTATGGACATGTCGGACAGAATGCGCAACTTCACTTCCCGTTAGAATGAAGCGATGAAATTTTAACACGAGTAAGGTATACATATGACCTATAATCGTCCCAAATATGAAGTAAAACGGCTTCACCGTTCCAAAGTTATAGGCATTTGAATTTCGTCATAGCAATCGTCTGCTCTGGTGGCCAGTGTATTTTCATGCCTCCGCTAATTTATGCGGCAACCTTGACCCTCTGCAGCTGTCACGTGACAGACATAGCCACTCTCCCGCCAGATCTTTCGCGACGCTACCGCCAACTGCAGGAAATAGAGCGCAGATTCTCTGCTGGGAGAGTGAAACATAGCTGGTTCTCAGGTCCAGGGTAGTACAGGGATCGGAATCGAGATTTCACTCACTTTCTGTAAGAATTAAGCCATGAAACTTTAACACAAGTAAGGGATACCCATAACCTATAATCGTACCGAACATGAAGAAGATCAGCCCATTAGATTCGCCGATATAACCAAAACGGTTCCCTGGTTCCTTGATAGAACCTAAGACAATTCTATACTTGTCGTGACGGCCGACGTTTATCACGGCGATCGTCCGTGGCGCACTACGATCGTGTCTATAGAACACCCGCCATCTTTTGTCTTCCAAAGTGTCGTACATTCGCTGTACGATCTTAGGGTATCGTTAATAACGATTGTCGTGACTGAAAAACAGGGCCCAGGTTTGTCCCCTGACCACCTAGTGGCTGCTTTGTGAACTAACAATGGCTATGTCCCCTATACGATGGATAACAAAGAGGAAATAGTCCTTTTGTGTTATAGTTTGGTTTGGTTGATTTAACATCTGATCATCATAATTAACTGTCATCAGACTGCTGTTTGTGTTATAAAGCAAAAAATAGTCCCTATTGTTATACCCTTCAATACAACTATTAATGGGTGTAATTCATTCGAAATGAGGGATAATAAATACAACAAAAGATGGTTTTGTAGACAGGCGGATCTGTAAACCACTCGAGGTTTCGGCCACCAATCCACAAAACCTTCGTTTATCGACTATATATCATAGCATTCATACTTATTCATAATATTGGAGATAGGAATTGGCCATCTCTACAACCAACCCATCAACACTGACCAAAGGAAGTGTTCAGCCTCGACGAACTGTCAGTGTGCATGTGCAACGCCGTGTTTACATTCGATAATCGCCTTAGTTCAGGGTGTTCCAATAGGTACATCTTCTAAAGTGAACCTAGAAATTAATTATCATATTATTCCCCCACTTACTACCAAAAACCATACATTTCTAAGTTGTAATTTCTATCATGGCCGTGCTCCTACATGGGGATTGGGGCCAGTCTATTATCACCATAGGGGAATCACTATGCCTGAAACCAGGGCCCTGTTTTTCAGTCACGACAATCGTTATGAACGACATGTTTTTGTTGTGAGTGTGCTATAGTCGCGACATTTTAGAGGGTCGGATAACGATCGCCGGTTTACGACACGTAGGGCGGTATAAGGTGTGCTATAGTCACAACACATGGAAGGTCACGTGGGTAAATTTGTCTCCCAAACTGTCTTAGACCTAAGACATCTATGGACATGTCGTACAGAATGGCAACTTCACTTCCCGTGAGAAGTAAGCAATGAAATTTTGTTCGGGGAAAGGTTTATATATAACCTATAATCGTACCAAATATGATGAAAATCAGCCCGTCCGTTATCTTGTTATGTGTGTTTGAATTTCATCATAGCAAATGCTGCACTGGTGTCCAGTGTACTCTCACGCCTCCGCTAATTTATGCGGCGACCTTGACCCTCTGCAGCTGTCACGTGACAAACATAGCTGGTTCTCAGGGTCAGGGAAGTACAGGGGTTGGAATCCAGATTTCACTGACTTTCTTTAGGAGTTACGCCATGAAACTTTAACACGAGTAAAGGATACCCATAACCTATAATCGTACCAAATATGAAGAAGATCGACCTATTAGATTCGCCGATATAACCAAAACAGTTCTCTGGTTCCTTGATAGAACCTAAGACAATTCTATACTCGTCGTGACGGCCGACGTTTTTCGCGGCGATCGTCCGTGGCGCACTACGATCGTGACTATAGAACACCCGCCATCTTTTGTCTGCCAAAGTGTCGTACATTTGCTGTACGATCTTAGGGTATCGGTAATAACGATTGTCGTGACTGAAAAACAGGGCCCAGGGCACTTACTCTCCTAGAAGATCCTTCACTGCGTTTGGTGTTACAACTACCAGTATAGGATCTCTGCTGGGATAGTGTCTATGTATAGATCGGCACAAAATCAGGTATTTATCACAGAAAAACACTCAGAAACAATTACAACATATTATCATATTGCCACATGTCATATTTTAATAGGTAATTATCCGATTACTTACCTTTGGTAAAAGTATGAAGGAGAATTAAGGTTCTTGCGAGCCTAGGGACTCTTCTGAGTGCCCTAGGGGAACAGGGAGACTGCAACGCGTAGTAATCAGTCGGAAGAGTGCATATACCAGGAATAATTAATATATTGGGGAAAAAATGTATCTTCTAGCTAGGGAGTTTGTTTGTTTTTTTGTTTTTTTTAGATGTGGCTGAATGGGGTTGGATGGTGGGTCCCTGTTCCCCTAGGCACTCAAAAGAGTCCCTAGGCTCGCAAGAACCTTAATTCTCCTTCATACTTTTACCTAAGGTAAGTAATCGAATAATTACCTATTCTTACTTGCACTAGGGACTACTTTCTTCGTATCCCTAGTCGAACTGGGAGATATTTAAAGCCAATAGATAAATTTTTTCCCCTTTTCAAATTTAAAAAAAAAAAAAAATTAGAACACAAGGCACTTTATTGAATTTATGCTTTTATTCAAGTAAATGCAGAACATTCTCATTTTTATCCTTGCAGGGTACATAAAAGGCACCAATACCTTGCATATGAACATAATGGGTGAGATATGAATAAATTGGTGCAATAATTGCAACAATTGACTAGTAATAACCTCTTCATTTCTTTTGTTTGAAGATGATTATTAATATCATAGTTATCAACTTTTTCTTCCTGAGAAAATTGTACATCAGCAGCTGCTTAGATATGAATGTAAACATAATAATAGGTTTATAACCTTGTTTGTTCTGTTCGTCAATATCAGATATTGGCGTTGAGTATCTTTACCTGTGTATGAAACATACATAAGGTTACATTTACAACAGTATGAAAATTCTTTGTTTGTAATTTTTTCGTTTTATCACGCAATATGTTTGTTCAGGAAAAAACTTTCTACTTAGGTTAAATATTTTTTGGCTTAGCCTATCACAATCATTTATCACCTTTAACTCCTTGAATTTCCATTTGGGAACATTGAAGGATCAACTCGTAAGTATTCATGATTCACTTTTTAGAGTCTCTTAAATGTACATCTAGAATCTCAATTTAATGCAGATTTTCTAAAATTGCATTACCCACTGTGGTTTTCTTTTCCGATTCTATCGGTTTTTTATAGTGCCTTGCCATTGTCTTTTCGTTCTTCCAAGACCCATAATTGAGGAGGGCATTCGTGTCTATTCCTAGTCTTGCTCCTGCAGAGGTGCCTGCACCTCTTGTAGAATGTGCTGTATATTTGGTGGTATTTATACCTGCAGATTTTAGCACTTTCAAAACGTATCTTGAAATCATATCTCTGTGCACTGGTTTGTGCGGTTTTTTGAAAGAAATGATCAAAGTTTGATCTTTTCTAAGATTTTCTGTTCTTTTTACATATGCTTTTAATGTTCTTACCACACAGAGTTTTTTATTGTCATCAAATGGATCAAGGGTTACCGTTTGCAGTGGTTGGCCAGTTCTGGTGGTTTTCATAATTTTGTCAGCATAAATCGCGCTTGATTTTTGTCAGTGAAAGCCAGTCTGTCAAGAGACAGTGCTGTCACTGCCTGTCCTCTCTGTCCCGAAATCAGAAGGAATAGGACCACTAATTTCTGGGTGAGTTGTTCCAGGGATAAGTGTTTTGTTTTTCCCAAATTTGATAAAAATTTGAAAACAATACCCACATCCCAAAATTCAGAATATTTGGGTTGTGGGGGATTTCTGAGGTAGGCTGTTCTTACTGCTCTACATACCCAGTAATTCTTTCCTATCGTATCACCATTTTCCAGTCTTGGAAGCAGTATCAATAATGCAGATCTTGCCGCATTTATCGATCCATAGGCGGTAGTGTTCGTCTGATAGCAATTTTAGAAATTTGCATACTTGGAAATTTGTCGGTCTTTTTTGACTAATTTTTTGGGAAATACAAAACGTACGCCACTTTACAATGTATGTGTTGTACATTCTTTTTGTGGTCTCCTGCTAAGATTCTATAAGGAATTTGGCAGTATCCCTGTCACAACCCTCCTCTTGTACTAACTTTCTTTCTAAAGTAGCGAAATAAGTAGGCCTATTCCCTCGGGGAAATTTTTTACCTGCGATTTCGGGAGAGAGAGGTTCTTTTTCTTTCTCCCAATCGTTTTTTGGCAGATCGCTTGGTTGAATAGCGGGGCATACCAAACCGCTGAAGGCCAGTTGGGGGTTATGAGGATGAGTTTCTCTGGTCTTTCTTGTCTGGTTTTCCGGAGGACACGTAACACCAGGCTGGAAGGTGGAAAAGCATAAGCATTTAAGCCTTTCCAGGAAGCATACGTATCACACTTAATGTTTCTAAATGAAGCAAAAAGATCAATATCAGGGATTCCAAATTGTCTTACGTTTTTTTGGAATATAGTATCAGATAGAACCCATTCTAAGTTATCTTTAAAAACTCTCGATGCCTCATCGGCCAGGCAGTTAAACTTTCCTGGCAGGTAGGATATTGTTATCCAATTTCCCAAAGATTCGGCCCGAATCCAGATTTTTTCAGCGATTTTATCGCATTCGGGCGATCTAACTCCACCCATTTTTGACACATAGCACAGTGCTGTTGGCTATCTGTTTGGACATGTATCAATTTGTTTCTTTCTTTGAAGAAACTTGTCAGAGCTAGGAATATCGCTTCTAATTCCAAAACATTAATGTGTTTTGCATTTTCTTCGCACCACCGACCACCTCTAGACGTGCCGTTGTGATGCGAAAATTGGTTACCTTGCGAAATTCCGCTTTTATCGCCCATGAGCATGCGCAGTCATGAATTTGACGATTGGAGAGTGCGGAAATCATCGGGCGCTCCCATCCTAGTTTGTAACACTCTCCTCGCAGATCTTTGGCGGCTCTAGTGCAAACATCGATTTACGTTTCGGCGATCGAGCGATAATAACAGAAAGCTAGGGTCTCCGAAAATGGCAAAACCCTTTGCCAGCTAAAGCCTCGTTTGGGTTTGAACGTTCCGCTCCCGAGAATTCTACTATGTTTTCCGAGGCTCCAGAATAGTCCGTAAAATGTGAGAGCAAGAAGGTCTACACGCATGCGCGAGTAGAGTGGGCGATAAAAGCGGAATTTCGCAAGGTAACCGATTTTCGCATCACACCGTTATGGTGTGCGCCCCAGCCTTCTAAGCTGGCATCTGTTGATATTGAAAAATCGCTGTCGTCTGAGCGAATTTTTCTATCAGAACTTTGGATATGTTGTAACCACCAATGGATATCTAGCGAACCTTTGTGTGATACTTTCATTATCGCATCAAAGTTTCCTTTGTTGAACGCAAGTGCTTCATTTTTGTCTCACTCCAGTCTTTTTACGTGGGCTAGACCGTAGTCTATTCCCGGAGAGTATGCGATCATCAACCCAATAACCCCTGCTACTTCTCTGATTGTGGGTGATTTTTTGTTTAGCAAATCGTAAGCCATTTTTTGAAACTTTGATCTTTTTTCTTCATTTAGAGTCAAGTTCATCTCTGAGGAATTGAAGTTAAAACCAAGGAAATACAATTGTTTTGCTGGTATCACAACAGATTTTTGGGGGTGGATCACAAACCCTAAACTGTGTAAGGTTTTTGCTAGGCATTTGACTGCTTCCAAACATTTATCAAACGATTATGCCATTACGAATGAATCGTCTATGTAGCCGAAACCTTGTATTCCTTGTTTTCTCAAATTTGCAAAACTGTGAATTGATAAAACTGGTTGTTCCAATAAAATCTCAGGAATTTTCTGTGATTTTTTTAAATCGAGATAGAGTAATAAGCATCTTTTAGATCTATCGATGCCATAAAGTGGTCTTCTTGTAGCATCTCTATTGCCGTATTTAATGAGGCCATCTTAAAATGTTGATATTGAATGTACTTGTTCAATTCTGTAAGATCTAGTATTATTCTGATGTTATTGTTTGGTTTCGGACGAGTGAATATATTTGAAACCCACTGATCATCTTCAACATTTTATCAATTTCACGATCAACTTTCAACCTCTCTTCACATGAAAATCTGTACGGTTTTGGAACTTTATGTTGTTCTGGTGTAGACAAGAATGGAATCTTTATACCCTTAATCGAATTAAAAATCCAATTGTCATTTGTTTGCGATTTCCGGATTTTTGCAAAAGATCGCGTTTGACCAGCTATGAACTCATTTGGTATGTTTTTAACTCCCCAGCTAGAAAGTGTTTCACAAACCTCTATTTCTTTTTCTGTTGGCTCTGTTGGTTTTGTTGTTGTTGTTGTTGTTGGTGGTTGGGCCGGTTTTGTTTTGGAAGTTGCCGTTGTTGTTCGGGTTCTGGAACCTGGGGTTGGGATATTGGTTTCTGCAAAACCCCACGTTGTTGTTCTTTCTTGGAGATTTGTGTTGGGTTTTCTTCTGTGTTTCGAATTTTTCCAGGTTTGGAAAAAATGCGTTTCATAATTTTTCCGTCTTTATCTGCCTCTTTGACTGAGGCGTGGACCGTTTCCCCGAAGAGTGATTTTGTGTTGATCTTCGAATTTATCACCGTATCCGCTGTATCCTTAGCCAGTTTTGCCCGGAAAGCTTCTCTCCTTCTCCGGACAATTGCCATATTCGCGTAGAAAAGCAATCGGACAGCATCAACAGTTGATGCCGATGCTTTCTTTAGCTCGGGGTCGTCCTCCCCACGCGTGAAAGCAAGCTCAATGAAAGGTGTGAGACACGTCATTGCTGCCATCATGGCTTGCATGGCGAAAACAAACTGTTGGTCGCCCTTCTTGATACTTGTATCCACCTCCTTGCTGGATTTCAAGGTTTCTTCCATAACCGGAACAGTCATGTTACTGATATTTTCCGGGGGAGAATGTTTCTCTATAAGTCCCTTCCGGCTCTCATGTTCGAGGTTTAATTTAGAAACGAATCGAACATTTTGGCGAGGGTCGGGTGAATGGGATCTGAGGCTGGCTTTTTGTTATCCTCGGCTATGGCAGTAATGGCGGCTGAGGTTATCATCCCGGGCTTCGCATCGGAGAACAATGGCACCTCTTTTTCGACTACTTCGGTATTTTCCGGGGGAATAATATCCGTGTGTGCTGGTAATCCCACTGATCCTTTGTCGGATGCGAGAAATAGGTCTAAATCCTCACAGTGTGGGTTTATCGTATAATCCGGTTCTGTAGCCATTGGAAAGTTCTACACCCTATGGGAGGGCGCGTCCAATTGTCAGCCATCTTGGATGTGGTGCGTATTTTCGTACGCATATGCTTGTAAATCCAAAAGATTTCGTTTTCCGGGGTATGTGCTGCCCGACGTAACGGTAGAAGAAGGGGCTTTTCTTTTCCGTAGTCTTCTTCTTAGAAACTCTAATTTCTCCTCGTCCGGAGGGGAATCTGAGTCTGTAAGCTGAGTCCCTTTGTTATGGTCAGTGGCCATCTTGGAATTATCCGTTTTGGAGGTATCCGTTTTGGCTTGTTGTGCACACGGGATTTGCGAATCTTCTATTGGCAGAATCCTCTCATAAATCTTGGCTTGCTGTTCCAATGTTTTAGCAGTTGCCATAGTGTAGTTTCAGAACCGAAGTTCTAACTATTCACTGATCCACGTATCACTTTGGTGTAGTTTAGTGGAGTGCACACCTCCGTAACGGCCGAGGCCCAGAGGTTTAAGTTGGCTCTGTAAAATATTAAGAAAAACTGTGTTTAAAAACTATTCAAATCACTATGTCAGGGCCGGGCGAGGCAATAGTGATGATAAGAAAGCCAACATGTATTCAATTCTTTGAAAAAATTGTTAATAGTGGGAAAAAACTATATTTACCTGGTACCGCTCCTCACCACAACCGTTCACTCCAGGTATGCGCGCGGGACTGATTACTACGCGTTGCAGTCTCCCAGTTCGACTAGGGATACGAAGAAAGTAGTCCCTAGTGCGAGTAAGAACCCAATAAGATGGCAGCATTCTCCTACCCCTTATCTGTAGGGTCATTTCCCACAGAAATCAAACGATCCTACACCTGTTGTTTGGATTCCCTGATAGTAGGCATATAACTGAGTGTGTTGTGTCGAGCTTATTTCGCAATTTTGACAGATTAGAACAAATTAATCAAATAACTAGATTTTAGACAATCTGGAGTGTATACTGTTGAATTTCTTGAAATTTTCAAGCAATCTTTAGACTAAGATCAAATCTTACACGTAGGCAAAATCCTACAAACTGGCACCCCTGTCTAATGTCTACAGGCATTTTCGCCCAGGCCCATCCCAATTCATTAAAAACATGAAAAAGGCATTGTAATGACTTAGCAACACCCAAAGATCTCATTTACAGAACAAGAGTGTTTTTAAGAGTTGGGTCCCACTTTAACTCCCTATGGTTTGCGTCATCCCTATAGTTTATAGGGGTAGGTGGAAGACTCATAATAAATTGGGTCAGTGACCTGGTAAGTAAACAAGATCTAAGTGTCCATTTTCAAATAGAATCATAGGCCTTTAAAAGGCCAAATAAGCAGGTGGACGCATTTAAAACTCACTACAAGTAGCTTAATAAATGTTCAAAATTGATGACTGAAAATATTTTGATATCTTAATTCTAACGAAGGGATGGAGGGAGGGAGGGAGGGAGGGAGGGAGGGAGGGAGGGAGGGAGGGAGGGAGGGAGGGAGGGAGGGAGGGAGGGAGGGAGGGAGGGAGGGAGGGAGGGAATCCATGAATAGGGAAGGACCTGTATTGATTGGCTATTTAAAGGCCTATTCCTCTGTGAACACTGTAGTTCATGGATCAGTGCACACACATATTTAGCTACCTGTAGGGGATTCAATTGGCAATCAGCAATGCCTACATACAAAACGTTTTTGCCTCATGGATGAGTGCACAAAGACTTGTCTGCATGCTGCCTGCCAAGTAGGTCAAGCCAATATCTGGCGGTAAATGACACTACAAATGATTTTACAAAACAATATCATTTGACTGGGTCTTGACTGATTCCTAAAACAAAATGATTCCTAAAACAAAGTTATGAACCATTTTGATTTCTGTTTGTGTGTAAACTCTTGTGTCAGTCTTACAACAGTCTGACAATAGTATTGCAACAGTCTTACAACAGTCTTGTATCAGCCTAACAACAGTCTTGTAAGTCTTAGAACAGTCTTGCAACAGTCTTACAACAGTCTTAGAACAGTCTTGTTACAGTCTTAGAACAGTCTTGTATCAGCCTTGCAACAATCTTGCAACAGTCTTACAGCAGTCTTATATCAGCCTTACAACAGTCTTGCAACAGCCTAAAAACAGTCTAACAACAGTTTTGTATCAGCCATACAACAGTCTTTAAAGTCTTACAACAGTCTTACTGCCGTCTTGCAAAGTCTTGCAACAGTCTTACAAGTCTTGTATCAGGCTTACAACAGTCTTGCAACAGTCTTACAACAGTCTTGTTTCAGCCTTACAGCAGTCTTGCAAGTCTTACAACAGTCTTACAACAGTCTTGCAACAGCCTTACAACAGTCTTACAAAAGTCTTGCAACAGTCTTACAAAAGTCTTGCAACAGTCTTGTATAAGCCTTACAATAGTCTTGCAACAGACTAAAAACAGTGTTGCAACAGTCTTACAACAGTGTTGCAACAGTCTGACAACAGTGTTGCAACAGTGTTGCAAGTCTTGTATCAGCCTTACATCAGACAGGTTACAGTGTTGCAACAGTGTTACAACAGTCTTGTATAAGCCTCACAACAGCCTTGTAAGTCTTACAATAGTCTTGCAACAATCTTACAACAGTCTTATAATGGTCTTGTGTCAGTCTTACAAGAGTCTTGGAACAGTCTTACAACAGCCTTGCAAGTCTTACAACGTCTTACAACAGTCTTGCTACATTTTTGTATCAGCCTTACAACAGTCTCATATTAGCCTTACAACTGTCTTACAAGGATATTGCATTGCCATTAAACTTGTCCCCAAAAAAAGAAATCATATACCTATCTGTACTTAGTTATGGCTCCATCTGGTTTTAGTTGGCCATACTACAGGTTCCATGTTCAGAGTGAGGCTGAGCTTCAGCCAGATATTTGGTGTTTTTATGAGGATATAGGTATAAGGCATGTGCCAATATGCTTGGAGAGTGATAGGAACAATAGAGTCAACAATTCAAAGATGGCTGCTACCTCCCTCCACCCATGCTATGAAATTAGGCAAAAATACATGAATATCATGGCAAATATAAGTTTAACCTAAATAATGACACTTCCTAGAGTGTAAGCAACTGTCAGTACCACTTATGGAGATGGTAAATGATACACCAATGCTCCTTGTTAATCAATAATGAGTAAACCTCTGTTTCAGTATGCCCATTTCACACAAAATACCCCCACTTAGAACAAATACTTGAATAATATAGAATCTACCTAGAAAATTCCACTTCCTAGCACCTACTGTTTTTTATTATCTTTCAAATGAGGCATTTTATATTATGATTCAACCAGTTTTACAGGTAGAAATATGTGCATAAAGGAGTTCTTAAAAATGGACCTGTGACTACAATAGTCCCCCCCAAACTGAATTCACTTTTTTTTTTATAAATCCATACCAAAATACTAAATATCAAAACTGTAAGCCATTGTACCACCATAAAACCTTCTGTCCAAAACAGAAATTATATTCCCATCTGTACTTAGTTAGCTATAAAAGGCAAAAATGTGGTCAGGTCACTTAGTGACTCTACAAGCATTTGTACTACAATAGGCTATATCCATAACCTGAAGACCAACAGTCCACCTGCTAATAAAACAATATATTATATATCAAAACAAAAAGTTCCTATATTTAGACTGTCCAAAGAATATGCATCATCGTCACAGTGTTTAGAATGTATTTCCGTTAACTGCCACTGATGTTAGCATCACCAACAGCTGAAAAAACAACCTCGACTAGCAGTACAGTCCTATTCCTTGTCAATGCTAAGCAGTCTTTGAAAAAAAAAGGTAGACGCCGTAATAAAAGGAAAGGAAATTTATTCTTACCTTGACGTAAAGACACAGTAGTATATCCACAAGCACCAAGGGGTAGCAGCCATTGTAGAAGCTGATACCGACAGCTGTAAAGGCATCAAGATACAGATTGACTGCTTCTGTAGCATTATTTACATTACTCTCCAGGAAGTCGCAGACCGAGAGTTCGAGGCGTAACAACCAGTTGCTCTCTGCACTCGTGATCTGATTTTGTGGGGTAGAGGTCCGGTGACGTGACATCTCCAGGGCCAACATGCAAAAGCCAATCAATTGTCGCTCGTAGTTTGTCTTCTTCGGACTCTTTCGTTGCCATTGGATCATGCAGTGGCACAGGTACAATAGACTATAGGTCAGCTGATTCTGAAAGTACATTATGTTTTAGAAAAGATATAAATACTGTTTGGAAAATAACCCACTTACGTATATCGCTTATACATAATGCCGCTTTTAATGGAATAAACCAAAATATAGAACTATATCAGCAATAATTACACATTGTTATCATTTATCAATATTCATATGGTTTGATGGTGTGCAGAAGAGAAGAAACTACAGAAATCACAGATTTAAGAATTCCATAACAAGTTCTTATAATTTCTACAATATGCTTTAAACAAAATATCTTTATAAAATGTTTATGTCATTTATGTTGACATATTAGCTGAGAGTGGAAACAATCTATTTAGAATGTTGATATACCTTTGATATGTGAGGGTGAAGTTCTCCCTTGTGGTGAGTCTTTTTTAATTTCTTTGCAGTCTTGCCTTTCTTCCCTTTTGTCTTTATCTTCGTGGTAGCTTTTGGAGGGGAAAGACAAAATCATTCAGTATGGTCGATATTTTCGTATTCTATTAGACCTATGGCAAGTTATTATCATCACAATTTAACGCATCTTGTGAAGTTTTCCCTCTCATAAAGTATACAGGGATGTCAGCTGGAGTCAGAAAAAAGGGAAATATTTTTTATGAATTACAGGGTTTAAACATTCCAAATATCCACCCAAAACATCGAAAATGTATTAGATAAAAGCAACATTATCATTGCAAAAGATGTTCTTATGACAACGCAATAGAATTCGTTTTTCTTAAACAATTTTTTAAAAAGATAGGCTCTATATATTTTGTCTAAGTCATGTTGCATGTGCACTTCCTCAGTACATGTGTCCAACCACTGCGCTGTGACTTAGCATGTAGCATGTAGCAAACGTGTGCTGCCTTCTATAATAACTACATCTAATTTGACTGTTCACACTTATTTTCGCTCAGATGAATTGGTACGCTGGTTCCCCGGTCATCCGCTAGAGGGCTCGGCGGAATTAGACCGCAGGGACAGCCTGATGAGTTTGTAGACTCTAGTACAGTCCGTTGTCGCCAGGACCAGGGCATACAGGCTCAAACTGAGACTGTTTTGCGCTGCCATTTTAAGGTGGGAATTCCTACCTTCGCTGGTACTAGGCTACCCTGATTTATTTGCCAGTAACCAGTATGCTACTCTTCAAGCAGAGGTCCTAGAGTAGCTTTTACTGGGCATGCACCAAATAAATCAGCTTGGAGAGTTATAATGATTCCCAGAATAGTGCCAGAATCGTGTTATTCTCAGGCTTGGGTTTGCACTAAAATTAGAAATTCCTTTCTCCAATCAGTGCTTTTAGAAGGACCTGGCAAATCAGAGCTGTGCTCTGTCAGACCCTTACAGACCTTAAGCAGACTAAGCGCCTGTCGGTATTCCCCCTTGTCAAAATAATACTATAAATAGAACAGCCAACCACAAAAATCCTCTTACTAAAGGTGGCAGGCCAATCAGAGTCATACTCTGTTAGACCTTCACGTACCGTAACCCGAAGGCGGCGCGGTGCGTGAACGGACTAATGAGTTCGTTCAGATCGTGTTATTTCTGAGAGCGCATGCGCGGGCTATAGAATGAAAACAAACAAGATGGTGTGTCTAACCGATGTTTAGAGGCATGACTGAACTGCGATCACACTTTATATTTAGAACAGTGTGAAAACAAGAATGTGGGGTGGAAATGGTGAAGTATAGCAATGCTTTTATTGTGCAATGTATCAGAGGAACTGACAGTTTATTCTTAGACTGTATGCACAGCCTTGTCAAGTGATTGGAGGAGGGTACCAGATGATTCGCACTGGGAGCCCATTCGCACCCGATGTTTCACACTGTCAACAAGCCGATTTGCACTGGAAATCAAAACAATAACAAACCGCGATGTTTCGCACTTCGCGTGATCGGAAAACGGCAAATTATCATATGTTCCCTTTCGTGAATCACAGTATAAACTATCCGACTGTTTCCAATGGGTATTTAGTTAATTCCCAGTCCTTTTCTGGAGTTTCTATGTCCAGTATTCACTGAAATAAGACCTGAGATGTCAGGAGACTTGGTTTATATTCTTCTTGGTGGCTGTCAGTCATTTCCGACTGTCACTTGACAAACAGTGACATCCGTTGGGAGATCAACAAAATTGAAATAGGCACATTGTCACGATCCAAAATATCGGTATGTTAAACATACAGATTATATCCCTCGGCCTAATGGACCAAGCTGGCTGCGTGGCACGCTGTGTGAGGCGACCCCCCCTTGGTTACAATCAATACGGGTTGCCCCCACGCAGTAAACACGGACCAGCTTATAATCCTGGGCCCTGTTTTTTAGTCACGATATCGCAAGTCTATGATCGCCTGAGATCGGATCAAGATTTTACGTGTGTTTTCAAGACACAAGATGGCGGGTGTGCTATAGACAGGGTCGTAAGTTGAATCAAGGGATCTTGGCGAAATTAGTCTAAAGTTAAGACAAGTATAGAACTGTCTTAGGTTCTATAATACGTCACTGTGGATTTCCTGTGCTTCCCATGCGATTTAAGCTATGAAACTTTAACATGAGTAAGGGACACATATAACCTATAATCGTTTCAAATATGAAGAAGAACGGCCGCACCGTTCTGAAGTTATCGGCGATTGAATTTGAAACATTGGGCTATCGATCGGATATCGTACATGCACTCTCCAAGCAGATCTTTCGCGGTATAGCACGCCGAATCTCTGCGGGGAGAGTGAAGTAAGCGCAGTCGATGTCAAGGTCGCCGCATAAATTAGATCACGTGATGGTAGGGTTACACTGGCCACCAGAGCAGTATTTGTTATGACGAAATTCAAACGTCGATGACTTCGGGACGGTGAAACCAATCTTCTTCATATTTACTACGATTATAGGTTATATGTATACCTTACTCGTGTGAAAATTTCATTGCTTAATTCATAAGGGAAGTGAAGTTACGGATTAGGTACGACATGTCCAGAGTGGTCTTAGAAATACGACACTTATGGCGACTCTTTCCGGTCCAGTGGTCACCGACTATCGTAACTAAAGCACACCCTTTTCCTCCCTAAGTGTTGTATCCACGCTAGGTCTCGTAACCCCTGTAGGTTCGTATCTCTCTAGCACACTGACGGCAGATATGTGTCGTAAGTTACGAATGTCGTGACTAAAAAACAGGGCCCTGATCTTGAGGTACTCAAGTCAGTCCGGTCAGTGTAGCGCATTGTAACACCATCTGCAATAAAGCTTGTAACGGACCGAAGCCTTGGAGTCTTTCATTCAGCTTAATATTCACAACAGATAGTAACACTGGTGGAGAACTCCTAAGACTACCGGTAAACATCTCCCACAAGCACGCAAAACATTGCTAAAACACCATCATTTAGCACCCATGCCGGACACGCCAAACCTTCAACGGTCAGTTAGAAAAGAAAGACCAAACACGTCGTCACAACAACCGGCGGCAACACAACAGCAACCAGCTGCCAACGACGACGATATCAAGCCGGCCGAGACACCTTCGAAAATCATTACATACCTTTCACGATATTTGCGGAAATCACTTCATTAGTATCGTTTTTTGTGGAGTTTTTCCGTAAAGAACACTGATGTCAGTGGGTGGGTGCTGGTTAGTATCAGTGTTGATATGGCACTCAGAATGGCTACCACATATTTCGCTCAGGGATTTTTTTTTTTTTTTTTTGTTGGTTGCTTTTATTTCATTCTGTCATATGTGACAGATCTTCCATGAAACCTGTACATCCGCAAATAATCCACAGAATTTGACGAAAATGGTATCAAATAAAAGCCAAGTCTGCTGGTGAAGGATTGCCAAAGTTTTGTACTATCTAATCATTATCAAGGGATAGTAACAGTAATTTGATTTTTTAGTGTGAAACGTCGGGTGCAAATCGACCGAATAGCAGTGCGATGGATTTTCAGTGCGAATCGTCATACATTCCTTCCCCTCCACAAGCTACCAGTTTCGAAACAAACAATATGGCAGTTGTATTGCAAGTGTGAGAAAGAACCACAATTGATGGAAAATGCACATTGTACCTAAATGTATTGTAAGAATGATAAGTGGGAAATGGAGTTTTATAACCCTGTCTTTGCTTTTGAGTGTGTTACACATACTGCCAGTCGATCTCTAAGCAGTATGCACTATCATAATTCATTGTCAAGTACCTGTGGCCCCTATTATCGCTCAAGCACCTGTCAAAGTATGTTTTCCATCAGTATATCAGTTATTATATGATATCATCAGTTATATTTACCATTTCTATTTGAGTTTTATCAGTTTAAGTTACCAATTGAAGTCTTATGTTCATGATAACCACTTTGCAACAACCGCGATGTCCATTGGTATTTGAAAATTTAGCTTGTTCCCAGGTCTGTCAGGGCCTTCCTATGATTGACTCTAACACCGTCATTCGACCACTGCCAGCACTCGCGCCAGGGGGGTACTACTACCTGCCTGTAAGTACTCAGTACACAGGCGGAACCCAGCCAAATGAATTGGCTTACATCTTACAATAAAATTAAATAAAACACATCATTGTGGATGATGAAATTGGTTTAAATACAACTGATTTAAGAAAAGATTATCATTAAAAGCAAACCGTGGTGAAAATTCAGCCTTCAGAATGTCAGAATAGATCTTTTTCCACTGGCCGGCGATGCGCCTTATCTGCTTGGTTACGCAATGCGTGCGGCCAAACATAGACCTGAAAACGCATACTTTAGCATTGGATCACTGAGTGTATGAGCGTAATACGTTTATAATACCCATGCACATTATTTCCATAGACATAAAAGCGATTGCATCATATTCTATGGTATTCCAGCTCCAATATAATGTATCATACATGCATATCACCTCAATGATACCATAGATATACCTTAGATAACTTAGGGACACTTAAATTGGATATACACTAATACATTGACAGCCCTAGCTATAATATGCTTATTTTTTTCCAAGTTAAAGCCAAGATAATTATCAACTATAAAGTTTAGACAGCCCAGACTCGTTGATACAACATCCTAGTTTGTTCCAGCAATCTAAGTTGTCAAAAAACAACACTCCTGCAATCAAACACTCTAGCTGTGAATGTTGTATATCTCCATACATATGTGGGCGGACTCGGCCGTGTTTGTCCGAGCGCCGGCCAAACTAAGGAAGTCACCGTTAGGTGGCGTTGAACGGCAACACTTGTATTGAAAACTACGTACATATCACTCTCCCAACACAGTTCTAGTGCTTCCTATGCTGGTTCCCCGGTTACCCGCTACACAGGAGGGAACCAGTCAAAGTCCTTCCTTGGTTTTCCTTAGTTTACTGCTTCACAGACACTGGGATTCCCCAGAGAATGTGTCGGCGTTCGCGGCAGAAAGGCTTTGAGGTACTGTGGCCAAGGCCCAGTAAGTGGGGATGCAGAGAGTTAAGGTAAAGATTTGTGTAATAACATGAATCTGTAGCCACGTTAAATGGGGACTCGAGGGTTATGGTTGATTTTAGTAATTTAGCAGTTATCATATTCATTTTACATAAGGAAAAAGGGTTTCGCATTTCAAAATGAAAACCCGGATATCCTTGGAAACATTGAAAACTGACATCCCTAAAATACATCATATGCTGCGAAGTATGCATTAACACTTAAAAAAAAATCATACTACGACTGGTCCATCTCCTGGTTCTGTTTTGTGCATTGCTCCTTCCCTGTGCCACTTTGCCAACTAGTAATAAATGTTATCGGAAAGTTTGGAGGTGTCTGTCATGGAAACACATATGAATATGATCACTCTTATGCAGCAGATCTATCTAGTACAGGGGTCACACAAGCAGTTTCTTTGCACGAGAGCCTTCCTGCTACCGGATCTCATAAGTCTATCTGGCCACACAGCCTAAATACTTTAACTCAATATCAATGAGGTTAATTGCACTGACAGATATGATACTTGTTACGAATATATTTAAATACCCTATTAGCTATACCATTAGGTAGAGATCTGACTAATCACAATACAATAGTATTGTTGTGGATACACAAAATTCAATGCAATCACATTCGCCAACAGATCCATGAGTAAAAGTGAGTGGTCTTTAAGAACGCGTCGTAAAAGAGCAAACCTGGATTAGTGGGTCTGCAGCTTTCCCCTGTCTTCAGAATGTTGACAATGGCCTGGGCCTGTGGGGTGTTCTGCCCGAAGTTCTCCAGATATGCACCAATAATAGAGTCCTGTCAAAAATGAAAAATATAATGAGTAATTGATTTAAAAGCGTACCTGAGAAGAATTAGTTAACCTCACAAGATATTGATATGCCGTTTGCCACCGATGAGACAATCAGTGATATCTTTTGATGGAAACATATCACCACCACTCAAACAGGAGTCCGTGATTACTCGCATGTGCAATGTCACCGATTTTCCCTGACTCCGCCTGCAGCCCGACATTGCCCGGTTGGCATCAGAAGATGCCGTGTATCAAAAATAAAGGTCACCGGTTCTTTATCATGATCGGATCAGTGAGATGATTGTTTGGGTAGCTTAACGTCCAACTTGTTCAAGTAGACCGATGTCGATGTCTTATATGGTTTAGAATATAGAATGAATATACATATATATATATGCGGCGACGATACTGTTGATATCCCTGATAAAATACAATGAAACTTCAGTTTCTTTTGACTGCCTTGGGCAGTAATTTTTCAACCCTTGCCTCGTAACTTTGACTTATTCCCACCGGAACATAGTTTCCCTCTATTCTTCCTCCAAAATGTAAACCTCGGAAGCCTAAAAGACATGCCGTCCAGAAGGACAAGTCCTCAGATTTTTTCAAATCCAATGACAAAAAAATACATTTCATGTCAGAAATAGACAGAGGTAGTACTGAATCGCCTAATACGCGTTTGATTCCGGTTAGCACACGTTTAATCCTATGTGATTCCGGAAATTCAACATTATTTACATCATGTAATACTTTAATGGCAGAAAAATAATTAATAACAGATGAATACTTGAACTTATCTGCCATAAATGATAAATACATACATACAGTGTCCTCGCTTGCCGGGAGTTAATTTAATTTAATTTTATATATATATATATATATATATATATATATATATATATATATATATATATATATATATATATATATATATATATATATATATATACATATAATTTGATTCTTGGCTAGAGGGGTGTTTTATCCTCGGTTACGATTAAACTTGGCTATGCGCCAGTCATCAATATTGTTTGTTCGTCTGGCTCTTCTGTAGAAGTAGCCACAATCCTTGATTGCACTCAGTATTTGATCAGTGAGCCACTTAGGTCTGTGTTTTGATGTTAATTTTCCTAGTTGGGGCGGAAACATATAAAGCATTGATAATGTTAGTAATCATTATTTCCCAAAGTGTGTCAGGGGTGTTTGCCAATGTAAACTCAGTCCAATAACTGTTCAGATAGTCATTGATGAATCTTCTCTCATCAAAGTGTTTATAAATTCTAGCGAGTAGAGTCATCTTTGGTACAATGTTTCTTTTGGATTTTATAACAATACATATTGGTAAGTGGTCACTAACCGTAACATTAACAGTTGAAGCTAGGACATAATTGGATACATTGGTATATGGTCAATCAACGTTGACATGGTTGGGGTAACTCTTGTGTGAGATTGTATAAGCTGTTGTAACTGGTTTAAGCATAGAAATTTATCAACATGGTTTCAACGAAGTTATAAGAATATCAATGTTAATGTCCCCCATTATGAGAAATGCATGTCCTCTAGGTATGAAATTTATAATATCATTAAGCTTTGAATAAGTAATACCTTATTGGAGTTTTAGGGACACGATAGAAGTTGAGAGAGTAAACAGGGCCCTGTTTTTTAGTCACGACATTTGTAACTTACGACACATGGCCCTGTTTTTTAGTCACGACATTCGTAACTTATGACACATATCTGCCGTAAGTGTGCTAGAGAGATACGATCGTAGAGCAGATACGACACTTAGTGGAGATACGACACTTAGGGAGGTAAAAGGTGTGCTATAGTCACGACACTCGGTGGCCACTGGACCGGAAAATGTGGCTATAAGTGTCGTATGTCTAAGACCACTCTGGACATGTCGTAACAAACGCGGAACTTAACTTCCTCTAGGAATTAAGCACTGAAATTTGAACACGAGTAAGGTATACATATAACCTATCATCGTACCAAATATGAAGAAAATTGGCCACACCGTTAAGAAGATATCGGCGTTTAAATTTTGTCATAGCAAATACTGCTCTGATGGCCAGTGTACCCCTACCACCAGTGGTCTAATAGCCTACGCTGGTTCCCGGGTAATCCGCTAGGGGTCACGGCGGAATTAGATCCGATCGATAGCCCGATGTTTCAAATTCAAACGTGGATATCTTCATGACGGTGGGTCCGATCGTCTTCATATTTCGTACGATTATAGGTTCTATGTATCCCGTACTCATGTTAAAATTTCATTGCTAAATTCGTAGAGGAAGCACAAGAAATCTACAGTGACGTTTTATAGAACCTAAGACAGTTCTATACTTGTCTTAACTTCTGACACATATCCCCGCGATTTTACTTTTCGTCCTACGACACTGTCTATAGGACGCCGGCCATCTTTTGTCGGTGAAAATGCCGTAAATTCTAGATACGATCTAAGCGCATCATAGACTTCCGATGTCGTGACTAAAAAACAGGGCCCATATTTGCTGTCAGTGTGCTATAGAGCTACGATCTTAGGCTGGCTGCGACACTTGCTGTAGATACGACACATAGGGAGGTAAAAAGTGTGCTATAGTCACGACACTCGGTGGCCAATGGACCGGAAAGTGTCACCATAAGTCTCAGATATCTAAGACCACTCTGGACATGTCGTACCGAATGCGCAACTTCACTTCCCGTTGGAATTAAGCACTGAAATTTTAACAAGAGTAAGGTATACATATAACCTATAATCGTACCAAATATCAAGAATATCGGATGTACCTTCGCGAAGATATTAGCGTTTTAATTTCGTCATAGCAAATGCTGCTCTGGTGGCCAGTGTAGCGGCAATACACTGCACCACTCCACAAAATTTCTCGTAGGTAAATCGAGCGGGGCAGTGTGCGCTTCTGCTAATTTATGCGGCAACCTTGACATTGACGCAGTTTGCGAGCATGAGTGCCCTGGCTAGCAACAACGTCGCCAAAAAGCAAGTTTTCACCCACTTCCCGTAGGAGTTAAACCACAAAACTTTTACACGAGTTGGAGAACGATATAATCTATAATCGCTCCAAATATGAAGAAGATCGGTCACCCCAATCTAGCGATATATCCAAAACGGTTCCCTGGTTCTTTGATAGAACCTAAGACAGTTCTATACTTGTCGTAACGGCTGACACTTTTAGCGGCGATCTCCGGTGGCGCACTACGACACCGTCTATAGGACACCGGCCATCTTTTGTCGTCCAAAAATGTCGTAGATCGGCCCTGCGATCTTAGGCCTGCGACACTCACAAATGTCGTGACTAAAAAACAAGGCCCAGTTTCCTAGATGTAGTGATACTGATCGTAATAACCTCGTAGGAAGGATCTTTTTCAGTGTCTTCATGTACTAGCTCATAACTGTATACATTTTTTATGTAGGTTACCAGACTACCTCCTTGTTTATGTATGAAAGGTTGCTGATCTAGCCTAAGTGTCTGGTAGCCTTGGATACTACTATTAGCATGGAAGTCTCTATTCCACAAATTACAAATCTTTACTTCTAGAGGCAATATGAGTGTTTCGGAATGGTAGTTCGAGCCAAGACTAGGGTCGGTCTAACTATCAGGGGGAACCTAGAGGTTTATAAAGCACTTTCATCACGCCCCTTTGACATTGGTTCTTGGTGCCAGGTTCCTCCAGGAAAACCTGGGAGCTTCAGTATGACTTGGGTACTCTTGCCAGGTACCTGTTGGACCTTCTGTGAATCTCAGCAAAAAATTAGCATTAAGAGATTTGGGATAGCAGTTGCTAAGCTAAGGGCCTTACTAAGGTATCATTGACACCAGTGTTTTGCCTGAGTTGATCTAGTGGGGGTAGGTAGCATGAGAATGACCTGCCATCAGTAATTTAGGATATTTGTGGTTGCTAGGCAACTCAATCTTGGCTCGCAAGCAAATTAACAGAAATGTAAATCATGAATGAGATAAAACATCACTTACCAAGTGCAATAATGTCATAAGGACAATTATAGAGGCACATTTTTATAGATACAATTCCATACTTTCGATGGCAACCTTAACCACGTTGACATTTATTCACAATGGGTCTACTTCTAAAAATAATCAGGATTATGAAATCTACCTTTGTGCCAAATTTCATGCTTTCATATTACTTTGAAAATTCTGTATGCAAATCTGGCCTTTTCTGCTAGACTATATGGAACAGTCCATTGGAAATGGGTTATCATTTCACCCCTGGTATGTTTTCCTCATAGACCTAACATGAAGAACTCGTATCCAACGCCCCTTGAGTATTTATTAGAAATACTCAATGGGGGATTATGTAACATAGGTTAGCCCATTAGTCAATGTGAAGGATGAGAGAAATTTAGAAACCTATTCCAGTTTAGGTTCAGAGATCGATCCCATCTTGTTTGAATCCCTACATAATTCACGTGGCTTTGCCTTGTGAATAACTACGTGATTCAAACTCGAAGGAATGTGAGCTCTCAACCGAAACTTTCATAGGTTTCCTCTATAATAATTGTCGAGCTAATTTTCATGACCATATGGCCATATCCAGTCAGGCAAATGGCTATTTTAAGAGATTGCATGCCTAAAAATAAATAGTTTAGTCTTTTAAATCACTTAAAGGTGTTATCTAGAAATTGTTTTATGAACATGTGTACACAATTGTAGGTATTTCAGTGGCGAACTTGGATTTACGCAAATTAAGATTTTGCACAAAGGAAGATTTTGCACAATTGTCACATTCCAAGTGACTGCTGGCATATGGGTACATATCAAATCTAGGTTTTGAATTCTGACCATGTGTAAATAATTTGAATCAGCTGAATGCAACTCAGCTAAACATATTTAACGATTACAGCAAAAGTGTAAAAAGAACATGATTACGATTGCTAAAATAATAGAAGAGAAATTCCAGGAACAACTAGCTCTAAATGGGACTGCCTTCGGTGTTATGACCCTGCAGGTAAACATTTTAAAAGTGTAATATCTAGGTCAATTCATTCATTTTTAATAAAACCATGTGATGTTAAGCATAGCTTCCGACGCACCTTCTGGATAATACTGAGGACTTTGTAGACGATGCGTGTGGCGAGGTGACCCATCTTACTGGACACCGAGCTGACCTCCAGCCAGTTAACGGCCTCCAGGCGCGCCATCATGATGGGCAGGTCCTCCTCATATGTCCTGCAAAAAATCCCAATACTTTAAACTAAGTCTCAAAGAAATGAGTTTAAAATCCAAAATAAACATTATGATCCAGCACATGTTATAATACGACAAATAACAAGAGAGCCAAGTGAATTGTTGGCATCCATCTAAAGGACAGATTAGCGGGTGGATGCATTGAAAACTTAATACAAGTCTAAGACTAAGTTATAATGCCAGCTGGTGTTAGTTAGCCATACTACAGGATCCATGTTCAATACAAGGCTGAGCTTCAACCAGATATTTAGTGTTCTTATAAGGATATAGGTATGAGTCATGTGCCAATACTTGGAGCATGATAAGAACCAAAGAGCTCTCTGGTAGAAGCTAACTGCATTAGTATGCCATGTGCTTTCAAAGATGGAGGATCCCTCCCGCACAATAGGAAATTAGGCAAAAAGACATGAACACCATGCCAAGTTTCACCTAAACAAAAGTTATATGTGAATTTCAAAATAGAAAAATTGGTCTTTAGAGCCCAAGGCCTTGTTTTTTAGTCACGACATTTGTGAGTGCCGTAGACCTAAGATCTTATAGCCGATGTACGACATATTTGCAAGACAAAAGATGGCCGCTGTCCTATAGACGATGTCGTAGCGCGCCATGTGAGATCGGCGCTAAAAGTGTCTTAAGTATAGAACTGTCTTAGGTTCTATAAAACCTCACTGTGCGTATATAGAGGATTTCCTGTGCTTCCCATACGAATTAAGCGATGAAATTTTAACACAAGTAACGCATACATATTACCTACAATCATTCCAAATATGAAGAAGACATAGAGTCTAGAAGATATCGGCGTTTTAACTTTTCACTCCTTCCGTGGGTTAGCGTTGGTCGCTGTTCTTTTTCACTCCCTCCGTATTGCGGCGGGGTTTCGTCTGTTCTTTTTGTCTCCCCCCGGAGGGCGGCGGGATGTGCTCGTAATGGCAGGGGTACACTGGCCATCAGAGCAGTATTTGCTATGACACCGTTATCTTCGGAACGGTGTGGCCAATTTTCTTCATATTTGGTACGATTATAGGTTATATGTGTACCTTACTCGTCTTAAAATTTCATCACTTAACTCTCACGAGAAGTGAAGTTCCGCATTTGGTACGACATGTCCATGGTTGTCTTAGACCTATGACACTTTGGGCTACAGTTTCCGCTCCATTGGCCACCGACTGTCATGACTATGACACACCTCACACCGCCCTACGTGTCGTAGAGAGGCGATAATTTTCCGACCCTCTAAAATGTCGCGACTATAGCACACTCAGAGCAAAAACATGTCGTTCATAACGATTGTCGTGACTGAAAAACAGGGCCCAAATTAGCAGGTGGACGCATTTAAAACTCAATGCAAGGTCTGCTAATAATTAATTACAATGATAACAAGGAAGCCCCACTGGGAGTTGGCAGGAAATGGAGGTATAGGGGAGGGGAAAGGAAGGAGTAAGGTTACCATAGGAGAAACTTACAGGAGTTTTGTGCAAATCTTACTAGTCTTTGATTACTGGGCCTGTCAGGTGTTTGGGGTAGTTTACAAAGTAGTTTGAAGTCCATACTCCAAGACTTGAGCAAGTCTAGGGAGAGAGACACTGCCAAGGAGTTCTTAAAAATGGACCTGCGATTAAGAATGTCTCCCCCCCCCCCCCAATCCGAAATGACTCTTTTCTTTTTAAATCCATATCAAAATACTAAATAATAAAACTATAGGATATTGCATGGCCATAAAACTTCTCCAGAAAAAAGAAATCATATACCTTTAAGGCTCCATTATTTGTTAGTTGGCCATACTCCATATTCAAATTGAGGCTAAGCTTCAACCTTTGTTTGTTTGTTTGTTTGTTTGGGTAGTTTAACGTCAAATTTGTTCAATTAGACTTACTTTGGGTTTGACCGAATCTATGAGATGAATGTAGGTAGAAATCTCACCCCAACACATTTACTGAGGTGAGAGTTCTTTTACTTTCCAAACCACATAGACATGGTATGAGAAGGATTGGCCTTTGATATAGCAGTAAATCTACCACTGATGGGGGTGAAGGAGAAAAGTTGCTGCAGTGGGACTTAAATCAACAAAGTCCAACAACCTTGGGATTACAAGTCCAGTGCTCTTTACCACTGAGCTAACTCCCCACCCCGGTTGCTTTTGTTATGCTTGCATGCTTGCATGCAAGCATATCCGGTCTGCACCATGAGGAGGTGAGGCGACCAAGAGGGTGAACAGGTTGGTAATTGCTGTCCACTGCAGCAGACCTCATCCCATCCATCTTGTTACTCACCTTGACTAACCCAACCTGGGAGCTGTTTCACTAGTAGTGGAGTGAAAGCGAGAGGTGAGACCGCAACAGTGGCACCAACAGTGGCACCAACAGTGTCAACCCCAAATTCGCGTTTCATCAGTGGTCTCGCTGTTGAGGTGAGACCAACTCTCACTGTTGGCACAGGTCTTGCTATGCACAGGCACTTGACGTTCGAATTTATTCGTCGACGGGCCGGGATCACGTGGGATTTCACCCCTTTCCATAGGAATTAAGCAATGAAATTTTTACACGAGTAAGGTATATATATAACCTATAATCGTACCAAATATGAAGATAATCAGCTTCGCCGTTATGAAGATATCGGCGTTTGGATTTTGTCATAGCAAATAGGAGCACTTCCCGCCGGTCTCCGGGGGGAGACAAAAAGAATAGCCGAAACCCCGCCGCACTACGGAGGGAGTGAAAAAGAACAGCGACTAACACAATCGCACAGAGGGAGTAAAAAGTTCAAACGCCGATTACATTTCATTGCTTAATTCTAATGGGAAGTGGGTGAAAACCTTCTGTACACGTAACCAATGAGAGGGTCGACCCTCTCGTTTACAGCAGCTCCACAGTGGCACTAACAGCGAGAGCCACTGCGCTGATGAAACGGGTTCTGCCACTGTTGATGCCGCTTGTGTCCCAAGTGCTGTTCACGCTTGACTGCACCTTCTAATGAAACGCAAACTGCCGCTTTGCTGCCACTATTACAAACAGCGAGACTTATAGCTCCTAGTGAAACAGCCCCCTGGTGCCAAATGTGTTTTTGGTTCTGATGCTTTTATCTGGACTTGACTTATTGCTCAGAAGAGCTTCATTGTTGGAGAAATCAAAATAGAATAAACATCTCTCTGAGTATGCCCATTTCACCCAAAATCCCCACCGCCCCCCTCGCCACCTTTTAACAAATACTTGAATATCTCTGTAAATATTCAGTAGAAACCAAACGAGAGTTAGCCTCGTCAACATTTATGCCACGATGGGCAGGTCCTGTACTGCGTTAGCTGAGTGTAGTGAGTGGCAGACCCAACCAGAGTGGTATAAATATTGACAAAGCTAACTCAAGTTCGGTTTCTTATTTCTCCTACCCCATCTCACTAATATAGAGAGAAAATTTTGTAAGTATCCATGTTAGGAGCCTGTTTACACTCATCAGAGGATGGCTGCGTTTATCAATGCTGCCAGATCTACTTTCGTTATCTCGTCCCTGATTGGTCTGTTTTTGTATTCACCTCGGTGCATAAATAATACTTTATTCAACGCTCCGTTAAATACACTGAGTCAATGTTAAACCTATGGCGTTTTTTCTTATAAGTAGGATAAACACTCTACCTTGATAATTCCACTTCACAGCAACTTTTTATTCTCTTTGAAATGAGCCATATCATACCATGATTGAACCAGTTCTTAGGGTAGAAAAATATCTATAAAAGAGGTCTTAAAAATGGGCCTATGACTCCAGAAGTCCCCCCCCCCCCCCCCCCACACACACACTTCCCAAACTGAAATCTCCGTCCCCCTCCCTCCCTCCCTTAGTAAAATGCTAAATTCTAAAACTATAAGATATTGTTTGGCCATAAAACCTTCTGTTCACAACAGAAATAATATTCCTATCTGTACTTAGTTCGCTATATAAAGCAAAAATATGGTCAGGTCACTAGTGTCTTGCAAAGCAGGTATGACCATAACCTATATCACTATATACTTATATACGAACGCCTATGAAATACTACCCGCTGTTGTTCGTTTGTGTAGTTTAACATCCAATTTGTTCAGTAGCCCCATATCAAGCTGGGCGCCAGACACCATGTACCTGAATTACAAGTTCCCAAAATTATAAGAGACTAATACCCTTACAGATGTTCCTCAGTCGCTGATGTGAGGACAATACCGCATAACTACCACCTATCTTTATTGTCTCTTCTGCACCTGACCATGAATCCTCTATAGGTGGGCTGCACCCTCATCCCAACTGGCTGGAAAGTCCCAGGTTATTGAACCATGTGTGGGTGAGGTGTGCCCTAGCACTGAGCCTTTGATATCAGGGACATTCAATGATCCAGGCCAATGATGCTTTAAGGTCCAAGGAAATATTGTAGGATTGTTTGGGTTTAATAATTTGATTTATTGTGGTGAAGGACGGTTGTAGCAGACAATAATGTATTGTGGGGGGCTTGTTTGTATGTTTGTTTTGGTTTGATTTTACATCCAGTCGACCATTATAGTCCTTTCCAGACTTTCTCAAGGTTCTTTTACACCACTTGGGTGGTGATCGAATCTATGTGATGAATTCAGGTAGAAATCTCACCCCTACACATTTACCGAGGTGAGACTTCTTTTACTTCCCACACCACATAGACATGGTATGAGAAGGATGGCCTTTGTTACAGACCAACATTGTCCATAGTTTCATTCACCTCTTCTGATTGTTGACACACCCTGGGGTATCGAAGGTGCATCAAAATATCAAGCATGTTTGGTATCAAATTTTAATACATGTTGCATGTTTAAATGAACATTTTTGTTTGAGTAATTTCTTCATAGAGACATTAAAGCGATACACATGTTTGTACATAGTCATATTTTCCTTGAAAATTTCAACTCAATAAAGAGGCAGAAGGCCTCAGCCTTATCACAAGGCTGGTTTTCATGGCCAAGCCAAAAAGTTTCAGATATCAAATATCTTACAACATGTTATAGCAGAAAGAACAAGTAAAAAAAGCAATCAATCAGGAGCTCCCATGTTAAAACAGTGATTTTAAGAGTTCATGAAGCATTGTTAAAAACGACTAGCTTAGCCAAATTTTGGTCTTCATGTTAGTTCTAGTCAAGGCTTTAAACATCGTATAGGTTTCAGTGTTTTGTACTATTGGGGCAAGATTATTCCATGCCACACCACCATGAAAAGCTACCGATCTCATGTAAGCTATACCGTTTGGACGATCAACATGAACCACTGGCGCATATCTGCAAGTCTAGTATTTTTCAAGGGTTTGACAACATTTACAGGCAATCTTGATCTCTTGTACATGTAATTCAGGGCCCTGTTTTTCAGTCACGACAATCGTTATGAACGACATGTTTTTGCTCTGAGTGTGCTATAGTCGTGACATTTTAGAGGGTCGGACAATTATCGCAGCCCTACGACATGTAGGGCGGTGTGAGGTGTGCTATAGTCACGACAGTCGGTGGCTATTGGAGCGGAAAATGATGCCCAAAGTATCGTAGGTCTAAGACATCTATGGACATGTCGTACCGAATGCGGAACTTCACTTCCCGTGGGAGTTAAGCAATGCAATTTTAACACGAGTAAGGTATACATATAACCAATAATTGTACCAAATATGAAGAGAATCGGTCGTACCGTTACGAAGATGTCGGCGTTTGAATTTCATCATAGCAAATGATGCTCTGGTGGCCAGTGTAGCTCTACCCTCACGTGATCTAATTTATGCGGCGACCTTGACATCGACTGAGCTTACTTCACTCTCCCAGCAGAGAGTCCGCGCTCTGTACCACAAAAGATCTGCTAGGAGAATGCTTGTGCGATATCCGATCGATAGCCCGATGTTTCAAATTCAAACGCCGCTATTTTCGGAACTGTAAGGCCGTTCTTCTTCATATTTGGTACGTTTATAGGTTATATGTACCCCTTACTCGTGTTAAGATTTCATTGCTTAATTCCGTCGGGAAGTGGAAAAATCCTCTATATACGCACAGTGATGTGTTATAGAACCTAAGACAGTTCTATACTTGTCGTAGCGGCCGACATTTTTCGCGGCGATCGTCCGTGCCGCACTACGATCGTGTCTATAAAACATCGGCCATCTTTTGTCGTCCAAAAAGGTCGTAGATCGGCTGTACGATCGTAGGCCTGCGACACTCACAAATGTCGTGACTAAAAAACAGGGCCCAGTAGATGAGCTTCCCTACGATTTTTAAGTAGAGGGATGCAAATTTTTTCTGGAAACATACGGATTTGCCCTGAGACAGATACATAGGGCGCAGTTTTGTAATATCTGAAGCTGGGCCCTGTTTTTTAGTCACAACATCGGAAGTCTACGATGCGCCTAGATCGTATCTAAAATTTACAGCATTTTCACTGACAAAAGATGGCCGGCGTCGTAGGACGAAAAGTAAAATCGCGGGGATATGTGTCAGAAGTTAAGACAAGTATAGAACTGTCTTAGGTTCTATAAAACGTCACTGTAGATTTCTTGTGCTTCCCATACGAATTTAGCAATGAAACGCGATACATGGAACCTATAATCGTACCAAATATGAAGAAAATCGGCTTCACCGTTCCAAAGTTATCGCCGTTTGATGTTCGTCATAGCAATCATATGCTCTGGTGGCCAGTCACCCTCCCACCTCCCGATAAGCAAGTCGGTGCATAAATTAGCGGAGGCGTCGGGAAAATACCCTGGCCACCAGAGCAGACGATTGCTATGATGAAATTCAAACGCCGACAACTTTTGAACGGTGAGGCCGATTTTCTTCACATTTGGTACGATTACAGGTTATATGTATCCCTTACTCGTGTTAAAATTTCATCGCTTAATAACAAAGGGAAGTGACGTTGCGCATTCAGTACGACATGTCCAGAGTGGTCTTATACATACGACACTTATAGCCCCCGTTTCCGCTCCATTGGCAACAAAGTCCCACAACCTTGGGATTACAAGTCCAGGGCCTTGTTTTTCAGTCACGACAATCGTTATGAACGGCATGTTTTTGCTCTGAGTGTTCTATAGTCGCGACATTTTAGAGGGTCGGACAATTATCGCTGCTCTACGACACGTAGGGCGGTGTGAGGTGTGCTATAGTCACGACAGTCGGTGGCTAATGGAGCGGAAACTGTAGCCCAAAGTGTCGTAGGTCCAAGACATCTATGGACATGTCGTACAGAATGCGCAACTTCACTTCCCGTTCGAATTAAGCGATGAAATTTTAACACGAGTAAGGTATACATATGACCTATAATCGTCCCAAATATGAAGAAAATCGGCTGCACCTTTCCAAAGTTATAGGCGTTTGGATCTCGTCATAGCAATGGTCTGCTCTGGTGGCCAGTGTATTTCTCCGATACCTCTGCTAATTTATGCAGCGACCTTGACATTGACTGCGTATCTGGAGGTGGGAGGGTGACTGGCCACCAGAGCAGACAATTGCTATGACGAAGTCCAAACACCGATATCTTCGAAACGCTGCGACCGATTTTCTTCATATTTGGTACGATTATAGGTTATATGTATGCCTTACTTGTATAAAAATTTCATCGCTTAATTCGTATGGGAAGTACAGAAAATCCTCTATATACGCACAGTGAGGTTTTATAGAACCTAAGACAGTTCTATACTTGCGACACTTTTAGCGGCGATCGTCCGTGGCGCACTACGACACCGTCTATAGGACGCCGGCCATCTTTTGTCGTCCAAAAAGGTCGTAGATCAGCTGTGGGATCGTAGGCCTGCGACACTCACAAATGTCGTGACTAAAAAACAGGGCCCAGTGCTCTTAACCACTGAGCTAACTCCCAAACCCTGGGCCCTGTTTTTTAGTCACGACAATCGTTATCGGCGATATCTTCCAGGCGGCAGGCTATATGTATCCCATACTCATGTTAAAATTTCATGGCTTAATTCCGTTGGGAAGTGGAAAAATCATCTATACACGCACAGTGATGTGTTATAGAACCTAAGACAGTTCTATATTTGTCGTTAGCGCCGACACTTTGAGCTCCGATCGTATGCGGCAGGCTACGACACCGTCTATAGCACAGCGGCCATTTTGTATCACCAAAAAGTGTCTTGGTCTCAAGGGACGATCTTAGGCCATCGTGGATCTACGATATTGTGACTAAAAAACAGGGCCCTGGTTACTATAGTAACTGTAACATTCACAATTTCAAAAAGTTATATGCCTAATGGGTATCCCTTGCACAGGCCTTTCTGCTTGTCAAATATGATTGCCAAATACATGGAATCAACGAAGTCATCACAAAAAACTTAATATCCATTGATTTTCCCAGAAATTGCAATGTTGCCATGGAAACCATCATTACAAACATATAAAACAAAATATGAGAACCAAAAGAACCTTATTTTGAAAAAGGACTGTCCGATCATTATTTTAATTAACTATATTTTGTTATCACAAATTGGACTTGCTAAATATTTTTGTTTTAATTGAAGTGATTCATCAAACTCAGCTGAAGTTTCAACAAAGGCAAAAGGTGCAGATTCCGGCAACACTCTTACAAACAGTATTATATTTCCAAAAAAGAATGTACATTGACAGATAATGAAAAGAAAAAGAGTAAAATACAATTCAATCATATAACATTTGACCTTTGAGCATCCAGTGACAATGTAGATAGGGGAAAGGTTTCCCATATATTTTGCCCATATTGAAATTGCATTTTTTTTTTTTGTTAAAGCAATTTTTGGTCACATAGTGTATTGTTCGTGTATATCCGGTAGAATGTCTTAGACTTTTGAAAATTTTATACATTAACATTTGATACATTAATAGGCATATCTTCTCTTCAAATCAGTACTTATTGTGTTTTGTTAACATTTCTCTCACTTTCATCTTTGACATTTTTCAAAGTATACCCTTTCCAATTTGAGGACCTTCCTCAAAACACTCATCTGGTAGCTATGACAACACAAATCTTCCTATTATGGAATGTTTTCAATTATAATATGTAGAGTTCATAGAGATCTTTACACATATCAAATATGGAAAGAAAATATGGAAAATCAAGAAAGTTATTACCAAAAAGTGTGTCTGATGTGATTTTATGAAAAAAAATTATGTTGCCATGGAAACCGAAATTACAAAAATATTACAAAAAAATGTGACCCCTCATGTACTTGATTCAAACAGGGGCAATGCGTATTGGCACATTGAACACTGGTCAGGCGGTCAGGTTAATGAAGATGGGTGTTGTGAGTGAGATGGTGTCATGGGGATACCTAGAGAGTGTACCTGCCTCCCAGGTGATGTTTAGTATTGTGTGAAATATTGTACTGTGGACCATTGGCTGTGATATTAAAAGATGTTTGTGTTCTCTGTTATATGCAAAAGGGTTAATGCTAACAAAGACAACAAACTGGTGTTCAGTTGGCAGAACTGCAGATATTAGGACTGTTTCTGAAATTCATATACAAAATTACCATTTGTTCAATCTTTCACGGATGATAAACCAAACCAAGAAAAATAGGATTGTGAAATGTGCCTTGACTTACGTGTCTTCTGGTGTGACCTTTCCGTCAAGTAAGTCTTTCAGTTCCTGAGATGGTGGGCCAATTTCGTAGGCACATAGCGCCTCTGTAAACAAGCCTGTCCTGAGATTCTGTTAAATAGAAATGATATATATATTTTTTCATATGTCGCATAATTAATCACTATGATAACAAGGACGCCCCCAGGTAGTTGCCAGTAATTGGAGGTATAGGGTAGGGGGAAAGGGAGGTGTTGGGTTACCTAGGAGAAACTCACATAAGTTTTGTGCATATCTTACTAGTCTTTGATTACTGGGCCTGTCAGGTGTTTCGGGAAGTTTGTAAAATAGACTCGAGCAAGTCTAAGGAGAGACCAATGAGATATTTTTCTTTTTTTAAATCCATGTCAAAATACTAAATAATAAAACTATAAGGTATTGCATTGCCATAAAACTTGTCTAAAAAAAGAATCCACACTGCACCGCTTGAGCAACCTACAGAAACTCGTCGCTGCTATTACAGGGCCCTGTTTTTTAGTCACGACAATCGTTATCGGCAATATCTTCCAGGCGGCAGTGTGCTAGAGAGCTACGATCGTAGAACCAACGACAAATGGCGTGGTCCTACGACACCTAGAGAGCTCAAATGTATTTTTTAGTCACGACAGTCGGTGCCTAGCCAAGCGGAAAGTGTCGCGAACTATGTCGTAGGTCTAAGACCATTTTGGACATGTCGTACCAAATAAGGAACTTCACTTCCCGTGGGAATTAAGCAATGAAACTTTTACAAGAGTAAGGTATATATAGAACCTATAATCGTACCAAATATGAAGAAAATCGGCCGCAGGGTTAAGAAGTTACGGTCGTTTGAATTTTGTCATAGCAAATACTGCTGTGGTGGCCAGTGTACGCTTAGCATCACGTGATCTAATTTATGCGGCGACCTTGACATCGACTGCGCTTACTTCACTCTCCCAGCAGAGATTCCGCGCTCTGTACCACGAAAGATATGCTAGGAGAATGCGTGTGCAATATCTGATCGATAGCCCGATGTTTCAAATTCAGACATCCATAACTTCAGAACGCTACGTCCGATCTTCTTCATATTTGGAACGATTATAGTTTATATGTACCCCTTACTCGTGTTAAAATTTCATCGCTTAATTCCGTCGGGAAGTGGATAAATCATCTATATACGCACAGTGTTGTGTTATAGAACTTAAGACAGTTCTATATTTGTCGTTAGCGCCGACACTTTGAGCTCCGATCGTATGCGGCAGGCTACGACACCGTCTATAGCACAGCGGCCATTTTGTATCACCAAAAAGTGTCTTGGTCTCAAGGGACGATCTTAGGCCATCGTGGATCCACGATATCGTGACTAAAAAACAGGGCCCAGGCCTCTGGGAAGGAACTATTTTTCCGTGTTGATCTAGGTTGTCAGTTTGCACGTGCAGCTGTTTTGTAAACATTATCGGAAGTTGTTGAAGAGACTTCATATGATATTTGTATTAAATGCATATCTCTGGTTTCCATATTATTCCTATAGCAAGAAAACATAATAATGTATTTCATAAACATTACTGAGTCACTACACCACCTCTCTGGGTGCAGTCCCAGGTAATGACAGCAGAATGACAGGACATGCAGCAATGGGGATTTAGGTCACTACAGCCACAACCGTTTCTAGGTGATGGTGGAACCTAACTGTCAGTTCAGATTCAAACTGGTCAAACAAATTTGAGAGTGACAACACTAAAAATATCAGTCATAATGAAGATGGCATAGTTTTACATCTGTCTGAATGGCAAAGAAGAGTTTAATATTCAGCAGAAACAAGAAGTTAGAGATCTTATGAATCTGCCATCAAGGTGACAGTTGAATGTTTACTTCGAAAACTCTTATTACCAAATTTTATCATTTTCAAAGTGACTGAAAAAGTTGGTATTAAATACTTTAAATAATTGCGAAAGAAATTCACAAATATCACTGGAATAGTGTCAGATACACTCGATAAAGCTAGAAACTATATTTCGTCTTGAGTAATAATACATCGCGGTAGTCCCGTAAAAAGGCACAGACGTATAATCTTAAAATCCTAAGGTTGTTGTGAGTCTATCATTGCAGAGACAGGTTTTGCGGCACAATAAACCGGAGCGGCGCAGTGTGAAAAGAATCATATACCTATCTGTACCTAGTTAGGGCACCATCTGGTGTTAGTTGGGCATACTGCAGGCTCCACGGTCAAAGGGCTGAACTTCAACCCGATATTTAGTGTTCTTATAAGGATATAGGTATAAGGCATGTGCCAATATGCTTGGAGAGTGATAGGAACCAAAGAGCTCTCAGATGGAAGCTGCATGCATTACTATGCCATGTGCTTTCAAAGATGGATTTCCCCCTCCCCCTCCTCATTAGGAAATTAGGCAAAAATGTATGGATACCAAGCCAAATATAAGTTTCACCTAAATAATGATACTTTCTAGGATGTAAGCAACTGTCAGTGCCACTTATAGAGATGGTAAATGTTAGACCAATACTCACTGTCAATCTATATTAAGTAAAACTCTGTTTAAGTATGCCCATTTCACCGAAAATCCTCTTCACTTTAAACAAATATTTGAATATATCTGTAAATATAGAATCTCCTAGAAAATTCCACTTCCTAGCACCTACTGTAAAAAGCATGTGTCAGTATGCTTGGAGAGTGATAGGAACCCGGGCCCTGTTTTTCAGTCGAGACGATCTCAAGTTGAGACCGTTTGGAAGCCAAACTGTTTTTCAGTTGAGACGATCTCTGGGGATCTCAGCCCGAGACTGAGATGTGACCGTTTTGGGTGATTTCAGTGTTTTTCAGTTGTGATGATCTCAAGGGATCTCAAGTGAAATGATCTCCCAAACGGTCTCAACCTGAGACCAGTTGATACTAGTCATAACTTATTTTTTTAGGTAATTACACTTATTCAAATTAGAAAATATTTAGAGCGAATGGTTCTAATAATCTGACATACCTATATCCGAAATTTCATAGTTTTATTGTGGTTATTAAGACTGTAATAAACATTTGTCTGGAAATCTTAGAGATGCAGTCACTGCCCCACTCAAACAGGTTGTGTATACCTACTGGAATGCTCGATGTTATTTGAGCAGGGTAGGGTCAAGGTCATTCCATATTTATAAATAACAACACTACCCATTCACAAAGAAAAACATGTCTGACTCTTGAAATATTCAATAGAAAATTATGAAATCTTAGGATTCGATTGGATAGACATGGACAATTATTCGCTGTAAATATGGTATAATTTGAATAAGTTTAAGTATCTCAAATCGATAATTTCCGATTGCAGAATCTTGTACCTGGCAGTAAATGATCGCCAGGGTTCTCAGCTAAACGATCACAACCTGAGATCCTCCTGAGATCCGCTGTGGCGCACTGAGACCATGACTGAAAAACACCGGCAGCCATTGATCTCCCAAACGGTCTCAGGATCGCTCACAGATCTCGGCGGATCTCAGGTAGAGATCGTCACGACTGAAAAACACCCCCCAGAAAGCCCACTGATGGAACATGGCTGCATTGCAATAGGCCTTTTACCACTAGTCAGTGATGCGCCTTATCTTCTTGGTTACATAATACATGAGGCCAACAATCACATGGCAATGTCTTCTTTAGCTTTAGAGGACTGAGTGTGTAAGGGTTGTACGTTGGTAGAATATATCTAGATTATGGTGAGAGACCATACAGTAATTGCATCGTATTATCGTAAAACCGGATGAGTTTTAATCTTGGCTCCCGTATGCCACGACTGGCGTTTGGCGTAGTGATATCACAAGGCGGAGCCGAGTGGTATCCGGAACCAAACACCAGGAGTGGCATACGGGAGCCAAGATTAAAATGAATCAGGTTTTGATTTTATCCTACCCCTCTCTACAATATTTTAATATCAAAATCATGAATGAAAATCATCAAAATTCTGTATGCCCCTAGTAGCATACAAACGTCCGTATGCCAGTCTGCGTGGCATACGGAATCTCAATGTTAAGCCTATGGGATTTTATATTAGGGGTAGGATAATCTATGGTACTCCAGCTACAATTTGGTGGGTTTAATATCCATATAGGCTCACCAATTGTTAATATATCGTAGACGTTTAGATAAATTCCTCTTTAGAATACATGATGTATACAACCCCCCCTTGCATATGAAATTCAACCAATATATTTAACATTTGATCCCATTAGGAATGTCATATATATGATGCACATGCATATGTAATATTTACATATTATTCATATATACAGTGAAACCCCCGTTCCGGGACACCCCGCTTAAGGGGGAAATTTGCTCGAAACGGAAATTTTCCCCTCTATTAAGAATTTATTCTTACCCCGCTTAAGGGGGCACCCTACTTACAGGGACAGTTCCTCAGTACAAAAATGCTTCAAAACCCCGCTTAAGGGGACAGTTTGGAGGGACATCTTATCAAATACACCTCTAGATTATCTTAAATCCTTTGTTTATGGGATGTATGTGCGGTGGCCCAACAGTTGTCCCAACGATGGGACACCCAATAATACCAACACAATAGACTGAGCACTCCCGAGCGGGCCGAAGCCCTTGGTCAGTGGGTGTCCTATATATGTTCATGCCTGCTGAAGGTAAGAGACCTGCTTATAGGTTAGCGGTGGGTGGCACAGGGCGGGCTGTAGGCTTTGAAGGTGTGATATTCAGCGGGCCATTCACCACTTGCACATAAGCGTGGTGCTGCGATCAGGTTGCTCTGGTTGCATGTAACTAGGCCCTGCTTGCAGAGAACCAGCAACATGCTTGCATATGAAAACGAGGCGAGCCCTCACCTGTATCAGCAGCATGGCTTCAGTCCCATAAGCACAGAGTAACTGTAGAAGTGTAAATCGTTGTTATGTCGTGAATAACAGGCCAATTTTTATTAACAGAATATTGTTAGAAAGCTAAAACTTGGACCTATTTGTTGGTTCTAATATCATATACCTGTGTTTTGGCTAAGATTTCCAGTCGTACATTGAACATCCAGATTATTTTGGTAAAAAAAAATGCAAACGCTTAACCTTCCTGTTTTTCACAGTGGTTTAATGAAAAATCTATCACGATGACCTATAGAAATAACAATCCTACCTTCTTTAGCATTTCAAGACGATTAAAATGATACCAATATTACCAGGTTGTGATAGATATTTCCTGAGGTAATAGACTAATAATGCATCAGTTAATTGTCAGGAAATTTGGGAATTTATCACAATATTTGATAATGTTTTAAGTCTGATACACTAATAAACCTGTTACAGTAGAAGAATTAAAAAATAAGATATACAGGGGAATAAATACTGCACTTGTAAAATATGGCAACCTTTGACAACTTTGTATCAAAGCCAGTATCTAAAATGCAATAATATCAGAAAATCAATTTTTTTCTAGTGCTCTTTTTGACTCCTTGTCAACTATGATAATGCTCCATTATCTCAGGAAATATTTATCACAGCCTGGCAATATAGGTATCATATTAATTGTCATGAAAAGATCTAAAATTTACAAATATCTGGTTACAAATGTTAGACAGACTAGACTCTTTAATGCACCTGTATTACACACTTTTAGGCCAAATTGTACAGCCTATATGTCCTCATGCCACTACTACGGAGGTAAATTATGGAATGAACAATCTGTTCTTGTAAGAAATACGGAGGAATATAAATATTTTAAGTCATTAACAAAGATCAAATTACAAAATAGCCTCGTAATGTTGTAATACCTCTGTCTGTTTATCTATTGTTCTGAACTATCACGGAATCTGAACAATCACACATCATAGGTCTATGAAATTACTCGATAAATGGAATTACGACCATGATGTCTATAACCCTGATACTACTATAAATCTAAGTACAATCGGCTCATGTATTTTTTATAAATATGATTATTTTATTTTGTTTACTAAACTCAACCAAGGTATATGTGAGATACTCATAGAGGGGTAGGCTTGGTCATGAAAATCAACTTTTATAGTTGAGACCAATGCCCTCTTTATTGTTTCGCCTGGATGAACCAACTTTGTGTAAACTAAAGGAAATTGTACTCTGATATGGAAACAATAAAGAAATTTAAAAAAAAGAAAAAAAAAGAAAGAAATACCTAATAAGATAGGATAGTTATTTCTGTAGGTCATCGCGATAGATTTTTCAATAAATCTCTGTGAAAACAGGAAGGGTACATGTTTTGGTATTTTTTACCTAAAGCAATTCCAATGTTTAATCTACGACAGGAAATGTTAGCCATAACACAGGTATATCATTTATTACCCACCTGATACGGAGTCTCCATACTAAGCCTATGTAGCTTGCAGATCGCTACTGAGTAGGATACGGAGCTGCGTACCCTCCTAGGAGGATACGGAATTTTTAGATGAAAGTAGTCCCATTGAGAAGAAAGTAGTCCCAAACATAACTTCTTAACTATGTTGAAAAGTATTCTAACGATCATATTTATTGCTTAAATCCAAAAATAAGTGAGTAATAAATACAACACTACCATGATTTCGATCTGTGTGGCCGTATTCTCCTTGTAGTTGACGCTACGCAATACTATGCGTCAACTACGCGGAGAATACGGCCACTCAGATCGAAATCATGGTAATATTGTGTATATATATACCAGCAGATAGGCCCAAGTCTCAGCTTTCTAACAATGTATTGTTTATTCAAATCGGCCGATTAGTTAAGACGTGAGAGAGATTTCCATCTTTCAAGTTAGAGAAACAGTAGTATTTTTATCAATATTCAGGACTGAGTGGAGAGGGCTCGCCTCGTTTTTGATTGACTTACATCGGCGGCCATTACAAGATGGCGCCAGTGTGAAGAGGGTCTATAGCGGCTCTGGGAGCTGTTTCACTAGTAGGGGGGGTCAAAGCGAGAGGTAGGACTGGAACAGTGGCTCCAACAGTGGCACCAACAGTGGCAAGCCCAAATTCGCGGTTCATCAGTGCTCTCGCTGTTGAGGTGGGACTAGCTCTCACTGTTAGCACAGCTCTCGCTATGCACATGCGTTTGACAATTGAATTTATTTGTCAACGGGCCGGTATGACATGGAATTTCACCGCTTCCCATAGGAATTAAGCAATGAAATTTTTACACGAGTAAGGTATATATATAACCTATAGTCGTACCAAATATGAAGAAAATCGGCCAAGCCGTTCCCAAGTTATCGGCGTTTAAATTTTGCACGAAAATACTGCACTTCCCGCCGGTCTCCGGGGGGGAGACAAAAAGAATAGCTGAAACCCCGCCGCACTACGGAGGGAGTGAAAAAGAACATCGACTATCGCAATCGCACAGAGGGAGGAAAAAGTTCAAACGCTGATAACTTGGGAACGGCGTGGCCGATTTTCTTCATATTTGGTACTGGCCAATGGAGCGGAAACAGGGGCCATAAGTGTCGTATGTCTAAGACCATTCTGGACATGTCGCAACTTCACTTCCCGTTGGGAATAAGCAAAGAAATTTTAACACGAGTAAGGGATTCATATAACCTATAATCGTACCAAATATCAAGAAAATCGGCCGCACTGTTCCGAAGTTATCGGCGTTTGAATTTTGTCATAGCAGATGCTGCTCTGGGCCCTGTTTTTTAGTCACGACATTTGTGAGTGTCGCAGGCCTATGATCGCACAGCCGATCTACGACCTTTTCGGACGACAAAAGATGGCCGGCGTCCTATAGTCGGTGTCGTAGTGCGCCACGGACGATCGCCCCTAAAAGTGTCGGCAGTCACGACACTGTCTTAGGTTCTATGACACATCACTGTGCGTATATAGAGGATTTTTCAACTTCCTGACGGAATTAAGTCATGAAATTTTAATACGAGTAAGGGATACATATAACCTATAATCGTTCCAAATATAAAGAATATCGGCCCCACCATTCCGAAGTTATCGGAGTTTGAAGTTGAAACATTGGGATATCGATCGGATAACGTACATGCACTCTCCAAGCAGAGCTTTCGCGGTGCCGAGCACGGAATCTCTGCTGGGTCGCTGAGATCGCTGAGGGTAGAGCTACACTGGCCATCAGAGCATCATTTGCTATGATGAAATCCAAACTCAGATATCTTCGTAACGGTAAAACGGATTCTCTTCATATTTGGTACAATTATTGGCTATATGTATACCTTACTCGTGTTAAAATTTCATTGCTTAACTCCCACGGGAAGTGAAGTTCCGCATTCGGTACAACATGTCCATAGATGTCTTAGACCTACGATACTTTGGGCATCATTTTCCGCTTCAATAGCCACCGACTGTCGTGACTATAGCACACCTCACACCGCCCTACGTGTCGTAGGGCTGCGATAATTGTCCGACCCTCTAAAATGTCGCGACTATAGCACACTCAGAGCAAAAACATGTCGTTCATAACGATTGTCGTGACTGAAAAACAGGGCCCTGGTGGCTAGTGTCGAGCACTTCCTGCCGGCCTCCGCAGGGAGACAAAAAGAACAGCCGAAACCCCACTGCACTACGGAGGGATTGAAAAAGAACAGCGACCAACACAAACGCACGGAGGGAGTTAAAAATTCAAACGCCGATATCTTTGGAACGGTCCGATCTTCTTCATATTTGGTACAATTATAGGTTATATGTATCCCTTACTCGTGTTAAAGTTTCATTGCTTAATTCGTATAGGAAGTGCAGGAAATCCACAGTGACGTTTTATAGAACCCAAGACAGTTCTATACTTGTCTTAACTTCTGACACATTTCGCCAAGATCGTTTTATTCAACCTACGACACTGTCTATAGCACACCTGCCATCTTGTGTCGTAGAAAATATCGTAGAATCTTGATCCGATCTGAGGCTTGCGATATTGTGACTAAAAAACAGGGCCCAGGTTCCGTCTACACATACCTTGTCTAGTTGTTTGTCCATGAGATTGGTAATGGAGGGGAGTTCGGCAAAGTCACTGTTGTTTACTTTGTAATGGATCACAGATGCGCTCCGCCTTAAAAGAATTAAGAAACCAGCAAACAATGATGACATATACATCAAGAACGGATTCTGTTGAATAAAATTCAATAATGCTAATTATTTTTCCTAGTTATTCGTGGGGGTTATTTTCATGTTCGTGGGAAAATAACATTTGGGAAAACAATCAGCAATCTTTCCTAAATCCATCCAGACCTTCATTTACTTTCAATTTACAGACTCTTTACTCAATGTATACTTCACTTTACATTCCCGAAGGCAAAGACAGAGGTTCATCTGATCGTCAATTGTACCAAGTATTTATCACGTACAGATACAGTAGTAACCCTGTTCCCGTATCTAACTAGCATAAATCATTGAATACATCGAATAGCTCTAAAGGATTGTGATCAATCCTCACCATTTTCTAAAAAGCCAATATTCTTGAATAATTTTGAAATTCTCTTACATTTCAATTGAAAACGTGTATAACTCTTAGCTGTATGGTTGGAAATTTAACGTACTTTTGTAATTCCACTGCAGACTTGTAGAGGAATGGTCTCATATAGGGTTTGGTTATGAACATGAAGAGAGTATAAAAACGTGAGAGATCATGGCAAAACCGGTTCAGGGCTTGGCACTCGTTGACCAGCGTCATGCTCTCCATCTCTGAAAATAAAAAATAAAATACAAGAACAAATGTGGGAACATGAGTATGGGAAGCGACATAGAGTGCTAAATCAAATAAGACAATTGATGTCAGCTTCATTCTGTCGTTTTGTGATTCTTTTGTTTTCATTTCCCTTCATTAATATTACCTTTCTTTACAACCGCACAGGTCTACTCGCAATCTGCAGTTTTGGTCAAGTCATAAAGAAAATCTTACCACCACCTACAAATCATTGTTGTTTGGGTTTTGTTTTTGTGGCTTAATGCCCCATGGGACCCTGAAGATATATATGGACAATCACAGATTTAAGCTTATCACTTTTGTAGACTAATTTCAGTCAATTCTTTTCAATATTTTAGCATATTCTTTTTTAAATCAAAGAGATGTGTCTCGTTAAAAAAGCTCAATATATCTTTCTTTGGATTAGCCTCAAACAATACTTTCATGTTGTAAGTACCAGGATATGTACAATTATAGGCACACTGCATATTCGACACAATAGATGTTGATCTCCTTTCAGGAGCTACACGTGTTTAAGTCTAAAGTGACCTATTCTCAGACGGGTCAATTTCACTTGTTCACTACGATTTAGAACTCCACAGTTTCCCTTTCCATTCAATGATGATTTTATGACTGCTCCATGAAGAATAGCTAATTACCCGAGGTATTTACCTGTTCTGAAGGGAAATTGGGGTTCTAACGAGCCTATGGAATACGTTGTAGGTGCTAGGATAATAGGGACTGTGTTTCCACGCATTTCATTCATTTTCTGGAATTAGGAATACAGTAAAACCCCTCTTCCGGGACACCCCGCTTAAGGGAGCAATTTGCTCGTAACGGAAATTTTTCCCACTATTAAGAGTTTATTTTAACCTCGCTTAAAGGGACACCCCGTTTAAGGGGACACCCCGCTTTAGGGAACAGTTTTTCGGTACAGAAATGCTTAAAAACCCCGCTTAAGGGGACAGTTTGGAGGGAGATCATATCAAAAACACTGAAAATCCAAGTTTATGGTGCCCGTTTGTACAGGACAGACAGTTGTCGCAACTAGAACAATAGACTGAGCTTTCCCGGGCGGGCCCGGGCGGCCGGAGTGTGGTTTTTCAAGGTAATAACCACATCTCTAGAGGCTCTGGGCGGGCGACTGTGAGTGGATATTAGTATGAGCGACTTTCGCACCCGTTGAAGGTAGAGGGTTAGAGGCCCGCTTACAGGTTAGCGATGGGCGACACAGGGAGGGCTGGGGGCTTTGAAGGTGCGGTATTCACCGGGGGTATAATAAGGAGTGAATTTCACAACGAAGGCATATCCACCTTCAACCTCTATTATCTATTTTTCTTATTTTGTTGTACATTTATATTCATCTAAATTATATAATTTATATTTATTTGCTTATTTATGTATTACTGATAAACCTTTTAACCTAATAACCATCGTTTCCTGCATTTATGTAGGTATTCTCTATTGTATAACCATTGGCAGATTGAAAACCCCGCTTAAGTGGACACTTCTCAAGTTATGTTTAACAATGTATTGATGAATATAGTCACACAATCTGTTACACTTGTATGGCCGATTATTATGGCCAACTTAGTAGTTTCGGCGATTAGCCTTCTCCTGGGATTTAGAAGATAATCTTAAAGGAGGATATACTAGGTCTTGATTTAAGTATTTTAAAACTTGTATCCTTAATCTATAAAGATGTGTCAGTAACAAAAGTCTACTCACTCTGAAGGACACAATTAGCTATTCGTGTCAAGACGTTTGCGGCAGCTTTCATTTCCTTCTTCCGCGCCAGATCAATGACTTTCTTGATGTACTTAAACATATTTGACTCCTTCTTTTCCATCAAGTCGTAGTTATTTGGATAATAGGCTTGTGGGGACCTGCTTTTTCAATAAATCAAACGTTCGGGATGAGAAATAAGTGAATATCTCTCCAGAAAAATCAACAAGAGCTATGTGTGCATTTCAAAGATAGAAATATTGGAATTCAAGACCAAATGAGCAGGTGGATGCATTTAAAACTAAAAACATGGTCTGGTCTGCGAATAATCAATTACTATAATAAAAAGGAAGCTCACCTGGACAGAACACACAGAACATTCCACTTCCTAGCACTTACTGTCTTTTACTCTCTTTCAAATGAGGCATATCATATTATGATCCAACCGGTTTAAGGGGTAGAAATATGTCCAAAAGTAGTTCTTAAAAATGGACCTGCCACAAACAACTGAATAAACCTTTTTTTTTTTAAATCCAAGCCAAAATACTAAATATTACAACTGTAAGGCATTGTACCACAATAAAATCTTCTTTCCAAAACAGAAATCATATTCCTATCTGTACTTAGTGAGCTATAAAAAGCAAAGATGTGGTCAGGGAGCTGTTTCACTAGTAGGGGGGTCAAAGCGAGAGGTAGGACTGCAACAGTGGCCCCAACAGTGTCAACCCCAAATTCGCGTTTCATCAGTGGTCTCGCTGTTGAGGTGAGACCAACTCTCACTGTTGGCACAGGTCTCGCTATGCACACGCGTTTAAAGTTTGAATTTATTCGTCGACGGGCCGCGATGACGTGTAATTTCACCCCTTCCCATAAGAATTAAGCAATGAAATTTTTACACGAGTAAGGTATATATATAACCTAAGATCGTACCAAATATGAACAAAATCGGCCACGCCGTTGCGAAGTTATAGGAAATTTTCACTCCCTCCGGGCGTTTGCGTTGGTCGCTGTTCTTTTTCACTCCCTCCGTAGTGCGGCGGTGTTCCGGCTGTTCTTTCTGTCTCCCCCCCGGAAGCCGGCGAGAAGTGCTCGACACTGGCCACCAGAGCATGACAATATTCAAACGCCGATATCTTCGTAACGCTGAGGCCGATTCTCTTCATATTTGGTACGATTATAGGTCATATGTATATCTTACTCGTGTAAAAATTTCATTGCTTAATTCTCACGGGAAGTGGGTGAGAGTATTTTATACATGTAACAAACGACAGGGTAGACCCTGTCGCTTACAGAGGCTCCACAGTGACACTAACAGCGACACCAATTTTACTGATGAAACAGTCACTGCCACTGTTGGTGTCGCTCCTTTCCCAAGTGCTGTTCACGCTTGAGTGCACCTCCTAATGAAACACACACTGTCGCTGTGGTGTCACTATTACAGAGAGCGACACTTGCAGTTTCTAGTGAAACAGCTCCCAGGTCCCCTAGTAACTCTACAAGCAGTGTACTACAGTAGGCTATACCAGACCAACCAACCGTCCACCTGCTAATAATGATAATATACCATTATAGTCTACGACTTCCTGGTTACCTTTAATAGCAAAGAATTAATATATAAGGAGGGAGACTGAGAGTTACCAGTCATTATCTATCCAGTCCTGAAGAAGGCCACTACTTGGTTCGAAATGTAGGCTAATTGGATTGGTTAATCAAATGTCAATGAACTATCAAAACCGCATGCATGAAGAAAAAATGTCCACATAAAAATCGAACAAATTGTTTGGTTTGTGGTGGTTGTTGGTCATTTCTCTTAGTCTTTATAAATGAAAATCATGGAATTTCAATTCATGGCGATATTTGCATCCTGAGACATGTGTAAATAAGTTCGTAAGAATGACCAACCTGAGCCTTGCGTAGCTTAAGTCGCGGACCATTTCTTTAAGATCAGATTTCAGATTTTTCTCCATGGCCTCTACAGAAAGCTGCCACTGTGTCTTGCAGCCCTGTGCACGCCCGAACGTGGGATCAGGGGCGCCCGGTGTGTTGTTAATGTCTGACGTGGTGTCCCGAATGTCATCTGCAAACAATTTCTTTTTCAAATTTGTGTCTATCATTAATGTTTACAATATCATTTCTCCAAGCAAATATAGAGGAAAGCAAGACAAGATAACCGGTCAATATGAATTCTTGAATTCCTTCATTTAGATTAAAATTCGGAAGATGACAAGTTTGTGTAAGTTTTAGAATAGTTGTACTCCGAAGCCTGTTAATGTGATAACAAACTTCAATCTTGAATGCAAGTAGAATACATCCAAATCCAATAAACATGTATTGTTTAACTTGCAATATAGAAATTATCGACCGCTACGAGGCTACAAAATAGAAAACTATGAATTATTAAGTTTAGACAAGGACGTGGCAGTTGTGATTTGAAGTAGAGCTACCGCGAGAATGAGTTGTCATCTGCCTGACAGCTGGGCCCTGTTTTTTAGTCACGACATTCGTAACTTACGACACGTATCTGCCGTCAGTGTGCTAGAGAGATACGAGCGTAGAGCAGGTACGACACTTAGTGGAGATACGACACTTAGGGAGGTAAAAGGTGTGCTATAGTCACGACACTCGGTGGCCAATGGAGCGGAAAATGTCCCCATAAGTGTCGTATGTCTAAGACAACTCTGGACATGTCGTACCAAACGCGGAACTTCACTTCCCATTAGAATTAAGCAATGAAATTTTAACATGAGTAAGGTATACATACAACCTATAATATTACCAAATACCAAGAAAATCGGCCACACCGTTACGAAGATATCAGCGTTTGAAATTTGTCATAGCAAAAGCTACACTGGTGGCCAGTGTAGCTCTACTGTCACGTGATCTAATTTATGCAGTGACCTCGACATTCACTGGCACGGGAGGTGGGAGGGTGCAATGGCCACCAGAGAATCATTTGCTATGACAAAATTTCAAACGCCGATGTCTTGGGAACGGTCGATTCTCTTGAAATTTGGTACGTTTATAGGCTATAAGTATACCTTACTTGTGTTAAAATTTCATTGCTCAATTCCCATGGGAAGTACAGGAAATCAACAGTGACGTTTTATAGAACCTAAGACAGTTCTATACTTGTCTTAACTTTGCTAAGATTGTTTGATTCAACCTACGACACTGTCTATAGCACACCGGCCATCTTTTGTCTTAGAAATATGTCGTAGATCCGCTGTGCGATCTTAGGCTTGCGACACTTACAAAGGTTGTGACTAAAAAACAGGGCCCTGTTTTTTAGTCACGATATCGTGGATCCACGATGGCCTAAGATCGTAGCTTGAGACCAAGACACTTTTTGGTGATACAAAATGGCCACCGTGCTATAGACGGTGTCGTAGCCTGCGGCCTACGATCGGAGCTCAAAGTGTCGGCCGTCACGACAAGTATAGAACTGTCTTAAGTTCTATAACACATCACTGTGCGTATATAGATGATTTATCCACTTCCCGACGGAATTAAGCAATGAAATTTTTTCACGAGTAAGGGATACATATAACCTATAATCGTACCAAATATGAAGAAGAAAGGCCGTATCGTTCTGAATATATCGGAGTATGAATATGAAACATTGCTACCAGCGTGCTTTCAGGACCACTTGAGCCGTGTACACGCCGTCTGGTGAGTGGTGGCCGCACTACAGGCTAGAACGGACTCACGCTGCGCCGCTCCGGTTTATCGCTCCGCAAAACGAGTTTCTGTAGGTTGCTCTAGCAGTGCAGTGTGGAACGGACTAAGTCGATGTCAAGGTCGCCGCATAAATTAGATCACGTGATGGTAGGAGTACACTGGCCACCAGAGCAGCATTTGGTTTGACGAAATGCAAACGTCGATAACTTCATAACGGTTCGGTCGATTTTCTTCATATTTGGTACGATTATAGGTTATATGTATACCTTACTCGTGTTCAAATTTTATTGCTTGATTCCTACGGGAAGTGAAGTTCCGCGTTTGGTACGACATGTCTAAAATTGTCTTAGCCCTACGACATAGTTGGCGACACTTTCCGCTCGGCTAGGCACCGACTGTCGTGACTAAAAAATACATTTGAGCTCTCTAGGTGTCGTAGGCCCACGCCATTTGTCGTTGGTTCTACGATCGTAGCTCTCTAGCACACTGCCGCCTGGAAGATATCGCCGATAACGATTGTCGTGACTAAAAAACAGGGCCCAGGGCCCTGATGTCAATGCACATCAGTTCGGACAGTTACCAGTTCGGACAGTTACAAGGTGGATCAACACGTTTCTAGGCGAATTGCATGGTGCTCATTTGTTGGGGTGGTAACAGGCGTAAAAGGGGTGATGCCGCAAGGCATAATCCGGGGCTGGCCGGGTGATGCCTTGAGGCATCATTTACAAAATATTCGTTTTCGTGAATAAAATTTGAAATATTTGCTTAATTATCATGAAAATTTCACAATATGTAGGTACATCCTATTTAATATATGTATGTAGAATAAAGAACAATATTGAGGATCACGAGTCATGTCACGTGATGCAAAGATAAAATTATCACAATTAGGCCTCTATACCCGGCCTCTAGTGGTATTCACTGGCACTAGTACCCGGCTCCATACAGGAAAGATTAAGATAGAAACACGCCCACCTCAGATAGTGGAATGCTGATACAGACGGTGTTAAAAATCCACAACTCGTATGACTCATACATTTTATTCCTATTTAAAATGGTGCACATCACACTTGTTTCTGACAAGTCTGATAGGCCATACCACTGAAGAGCGTAAGTTTAGCACCTACCCAGGTATTTGAAGACTCGACCAAGAATGCCAGCTGGGTCTTCTTGTACTGCATATTGTAGGAGTTTCTGTAGCTGGTCACGATTTAGGGTGGACAAGGCCTCCGTCATGGGAGCATGTACAGGTACCTGTCCAATAAAGAAAGTCGCATTTGCTGTTTCCTTTGATAGGCGATGCTCAATTGCTTTTTAATTTTATGTTCAGATTAAATACAGCCAAACATCGTTAATATATCGGATGTTTTTTTTCCCCCGGATAAGTGATCTTAAATACCCTACCAAAATATTACATTTAAATGGAGGATAATGTCATTATTTACTCTGGATGCCGTGTATTCAATCAATAACACAGTTTATTAATTTGGAGAACACCTATAATACTATTGTCGTCACACTGTGTCTTTTATTATGTTTTAGACTGTCTAAAATCACTTAGATTAGTTTGCGCATAATCATTGAGAAATGGAAGTGTAAGGCTTGTTAATTTTTAGTATAAGCTTCGTGTTAAACGTTAATTCATCGATGTTACTACATTCCAACTTATAGTTGCCATTTGCAAGGTCCAATATCATTCTTTAAATTCATCTCAACAGAAAAGCTCCAAGCTTGGGATTTAGTCATGTAGCATTTTACACCAAGCAGCAGTAACGGTCAAATCACAGTGAGATCAAATTTATCAGAACAGGATGGCAGATGAAGGGACAGAATGAGAGTGAGGATGGAACGAGAAGAACTCACCAAGGCAGATTTCCTGATGCGGTAGATGATAGATGCGAGGACATGCGGACACCAAATCTCTGCCCTGCACTCTGAACACGTGCTCGAGATGATTCGTTGCTGTTCAAAGGTCAGCGACACCCGAATCTCACAGTTGTCGTCGGGGGTGGTCTTACTGGCTGTAGGACCAGTTGTCGGGTACTTACTCAAGTGAGCCGAAGCCATGAAACCTGAAGAGAACACAAATCCTCGTGAACCAGGTGATCTTAGACCTATATCTTTGGGGAAACTCTTAGAACGCATTTTACACTGTTATATAACTGATTTTATTGAGGAAAAAGGTCTAATGAATGACAATCAGTATAATTTTAGACGAGGTCGAGGATCAACTGATGCAGTAATGCAGCTTGTTAATGACCTGTACACCAATAGACAATAGCCGTTTTACCCCTTGTGTATTTGTTGATTTTAGTAAAGCCTTTGACCGAGTAAACAGGAAATTGATAACCCTTAAATTAAATCAAAATTTTGCAATAGGTAATAACTAAACACGCTGTATAACTGGATATCTAAACAATAGGTCACAACGAACTAGAGTTGGCAGCACCCTGTCCTCTAGTATACCAAACTACTCAGGAGTACCACAGGGCAGTATCCTCGGCCCCCTGCTATTTAATTGTTTTATTGATGATTTTAAAAGTCTCCCACTGTTGTGCAAACATATCTTTTATGCGGACGATTTGGTTTTATACCCAAATGATCATGACTTCGACAGCAGCATGTTTAGATTGCAACACGACCTGACCCTCTTGGAAAATTGGTGCACGGAGAATTACATGAGGGTAAATGCTAAAAAGACTAAACAGTGTATTTTCGGATCAGCAAATAAATTGAAATCGAGTGAACAAATCATAAGCAGCTCTAAACTATATATAAACGGGTCAGAGATACCTAGGTGTAACAGCTACAAATACCTTGGATGACACTCTGACATGGAAAAACGCAATCGCAGATAATCTAAAGCGTGTGAATCAAAAGCTGTTCCAACTGAGCAAAGCCAGAAAGAATATCACAGAGGCAACTTGTATAAAAATATATAAAACAATAATTGTTCCGATTTTCGATCATCTGAGTTATTTTGTGGGTGGGGCAGGAAAAGTTTACTTCAGCAACTCCAAAGGGCCCAAAATAGAGGCCTCAGGATCTGTGTTAGGAAAGTGATAAGAGACATAAACATAGATATGCTTCACAACAGGTGTAGAATAGAGAAACTAGGGTCGCGACGAAACTACATGCTGCTGTTGTACATGAGACAATATACCTGCGACATTCAAATAGGATCAAACCCTAAAACGAGGGCGCAGGGGAAGAGACAGGTAAAGCTCAGGAGACCTCGTACAAATTTTTACAAGAAGAATCCTCTGCACCTCAGAATGAACCTGTGGAATTCTCTACCATCTGAAGTTCAAAACACAGATTCGGTATATCCAGAAGTAAGGCCCTGCCGTATCCTTGACGATGTTCTAAACTGTGATGATCACCAACCATTGAATTGTTGAGCGCGGGAAGTTGCGCTCATATACGTCATCTAGATAGAGGTTAGAATGCTCACACAGGCTTTCAGCTTACTGCAAAGAATCTAACCCTTCACTCTCCATGCACCAACCATAAAGAACTGGTGAAATGGGCAGGTGTCCTGGGCCCTGTTTTTCAGTCACGACAATCGTTATGAAAGACATGTTTTTGCTGTGAGTGTGCTATAGTCGCGACGTTTTAGAGGGTCGGACAATGATCGCCGCTTTACGACACGTAAGGCGGTGTGAGGTGTGCTATAGTCACGACACATGGAAGGTCACGTTGGTAAATTTGTCTCCCAAACTGTCTTAGACCTAAGACATCTATGGACATGTCGTACAGTATGCGCAACTTTACTTCCCGTAGGAATTAAGCGATAAAATTTTAACACGAGTAAGGCATATATATAACCTATAATTGTACCAAATATGATGAAAATCAGCAGCACCGTTCCGAAGAAATCGATGTTTGAATTTTGTCATAGCAATTGTCTGCTCTGGTGGCCAGTGTACGAGCATGCCTCCGCTAATTTATGCGGCGACCTTGACCCTCTGCAGCTGTCACGTGACAAACACAGCTGGTTCTCGGTTCCAGGGTATCACAGATATCAGAATCAGAATTTCACTCACTTTCCGTGGGAATTAAGTCATGAAACTTTAACACGAGTAAGGGATACCTGTAACCTATAATCGTACCAAATATGAAGAAGATCGGACTGTCCGATTTGCCGATATAACCAAAACAATTCTATATTTGTCGTAACAAAAGACAATTTTCGCGGTGATCTCCCGTGGCGCACTACGATCGTGTCTATAGAACACCCGCCATCTTTTGTCTTCCAAAATGTCGTACATTCGCTGTACGATCTTAGGGTATCGGTAATAACGATTGTCGTGACTGAAAACCAGGGCCCTGTATCCCAGTCTGACCATACCCCTGCCTGACTACTGACTTGGTTCCTAAAAATAGAACTTTTATTTTATAGTCTTTTTGGGGACAAAATATTTACTATATCAATCCTGCCATTAAATAGCATGATGATAATGATTAAATATGCTATATACATGTTCAAGTCTGATGGGACACACCTAAATACACTGTAATCAAAGTGTCACATCCGATGGGACACACTTGAGTGTGTGGTAATCAGACCAACTTTGTAGAGAGCTATAAAATCAGGTCTCCCTCCTTTGACCCAGTGGGCCAGCCTTGCATCTGAGACTTGACCATAGACTTGCTTAAGTGAATTATTATATACTGGGTGTTTTACTGGTTTTTTCCCAAAAAATTATTTATTAAGATTATCTCCACATAACATTACATTTGTTCTGACTTCAGTGTCGGTGTTTGTCTTACTATTATCAGTACAAGCCATTCAAAATTTGACCACATACATATTCAATACTCCTCATATATGTCATACAATTTGGGCAAGTCATAGCTAATACAGGTGCTGCACCTAATCACGTTTGCCTTGGTCTTTATTTAGACTGAGCACACTGGTTTCTGATGGGACACACTGCCTACAAACAGAGCCAGCAACGTTAACGGGGTTCTATTGTACTATAAATGTCCCATGCATTAGAATTGCCTGCCAGCTGATTATAGGTCAATACCTACCTATCCCCTATTTAAACGCAAAGAGAAAGAATTTATCAGAATTTTTTTTTTTTTTTTTTTTTAATTTGACATTTCCTGTGATCACATCGATTTACAGGGCTGCTCTAGGATGCTGGATTTGTTGACATGAACACATATCAACTTAATCCACATCCATCCGTGCAGCCTGAGGATTCCCATGGATGAAACCGCTGTAGTTGCCATGTTCAACACATGACAACCCCTGAGACACCGATTCGCGATCTCCGCAAATCATGTGTCAACAACTTGACACTAGGCAAATCACCACGATGACGCCGCTGTCAACAATGTCGTAATCGAACGAACAGACATGTGATGTCAGCCGATGTCAACATCGAGCTCACTTAAGCGGTAGCTGCCCTATAGATAACACCTAGCCACGTATTCAATAGAATTTATCAGAAATAGCTGTCTAAACTATTAATCTAAATTTGATGATGAATAATTATATAGTCAAACCATGAAATTTCAATGGTTGTATTAGTGATAAGAAATTTGAGATTTAGGTATTGAGAGAAGTGGTCTTCCAGCGAGGTAGTCATATTAGCAAGTTTATCATATCATGATATAATATCCAATGTAATCTAAACACAAAATACAGCGAAAAGGATTGGGACAAAGCCATAATGTTTGTAAATAGTTATGTAAATGGTCGTTATGTGAGAATCTACTGTACTTTAGAAATTCCGCGCTCATCCATTGTAAATGGAAATATCATTAGCTCCTAGTTTTATCCTATATAACATAGGAGCCTAGACTCAACTATACTCATACCGACGCAATGACATTGTCTGGTGTTGGACATGAAATGGTGTGCTGAGTACATGATGACCAGTTATAGTAAATCCCTTGATACATCTCATTTCATCTCATCTCAATCCAGAACTACTTTGGTTGCTACTTGCCTCACTGACTCATAAGAGTTCCCATGTACCTTTGTAAAACTAGAACCTGTATAAATGTGTATAACGAACTTGTTGCAGCATACAAAACCTGCTATAAAAATTAAAAAAAGAAAGGTTTGATGCATCGTACATAATTGGATAAAGTCTATATGCCATCGACGTAGCCGACTGTCAATGATCCATCAATTTTTTCAGATCGCTGACAATCAGTGTAGATGTATGCACGAGATCGACCAAATTTTATGGCTTCCCGGATCGCTGTTGGTCATTAATCACAAGGGGATATGGCCGACTCTGCCTTTATTATCCACCTAATACAAAGTGTCCATAGAAAAGACATAGGGAGTGTGTATGGACATACCCGGAGCATACCGATATGTTGTATGCTCCGGGTTGCAAAAGCGTATATGAAAAAATAGTGTGCACCTAAACTAGCTATTATCCGTACGCCACTTGTCAGAAAAAGGTGGATAATAAATACAATATAGACTGGCTTCAGATGAAATCCGTTGTATGCTCCTCTGAGTTGCCTCGGGGCAATGTTCTCGGAGCACATGGTCGCTTGCATCTGAAAACTGTCTATATTGTGTATCCAGTCCGACCTGGCTTGGCCAGCAGCGGCACCCTTTGGATACAATTGTGCATTTGGACACACATACATCGAGACGATTGTAGCCGATTCATCTCAATTACATTGGAACCCCGTGTAAGCGGTCACCTTCCATTCCGGGCCAAAGTGTCCGCTTATGAGGGTTTTTAAATTCCCTTTGGGCCAATATGCAAGTGGTATATATTGATATGTAGGGGAGACAGAGGGGATGTTCGATCTGAAATCCATTTTCAAATATCCCAATTGGATCCGAAGTTATTGGACTTTGAATTACAAAGTATATTTTCTCTGAATATACTCACACACATTAAAAAGCACAGATTAATCTATTTTTGGTAAGGTGTCCGCTTACACAAGGTTTTAGGCCTTTTAGTACCAAAATAAATGTCCGCTTATGCAGGTTATTCGTTCCGTGGGGTTAAATCAAACATCTATTAGAGGAAAAATTTGAGTTCAGAACAAAAGTGACTGCTTACACGAGGTGTCTGCCTACGCAGTCCGTTAGGCAGGGTTTTACTGTATATGATTATAAGAATTGAGAATGAAGTATTGATACCTTATGGGCTTATGAAGGATATCAATGTTACTATATATATATGTGAAATATTGTAGTTGAGCTACAAGGATTTCGTTTAGATTTCTTCAAACATCAGACTAGGACTGAGCGCAATCGTGTGTATCATTATGTTTTTGTTGATCATTGCCTGTAATATTGTAGACAGTTTAGAATTGTGTAATGGTTAGAATATGTAACACTTCATATGGCATTAGTAGGGTATCAAAGCTGTTACCAGATAAGCAGAGACGCCAGTCACCAGATAATGGATAGGACAATAGGGGTATGCGTCCCAACAAAGGCTGATCATGTGACGTCAGTGGGCGTGGTTGTGTTTGGAGAAACCAATGAGGCTCTGACAAGACCTGGGAGCTGTTTCACTAGTAGTGGGGTGAAAGCGAGAGGTGAGACCGCAACAGTGGCCCCAACAGTGGCACCAACAGTGTCAATCCCTAATTCGCGTTTCATCAGTGGTCTCGCTGTTGAGGTGAGACTAACTCTCACTGTTGGCACAGGTCTCGCTATGCACACGCATTTGACGTTCGAATTTATTCGTCGACGGGCCGGGATCACGTGGAATTGCACCCCTTCCCATAGGAATTAAGCAATGAAATTTTTACACAAGTAAGGTATATATATAACCTATAATCATACCAAATATGAAGAAATTCGGCCAAGCCGTTCCGAAGTTATCGGGGTTTGAATTTTGTCATAGCAAATACTGTACTTCCCGCCGGCCTCCGGGGGGAGACAAAAAGAACAGCCGAAACCCCGCCGCACTACGGTGGGAGTGAAAAAGAACAGCGACCTAAGCAAACGCACAGAGGGAGTAGAAAATTCAAACGCCCACAGCTTCGAAACGCTACGTCCGATCTTCTTCATATTTGGAACTATTTTAGTTTATATGTATCCCTTACTCATGTTAAAATTTCATCGCATAATTCCTACGGGAAGTGGGTGAGAAAATTATATACACATAACAAACGAGAGGGTAGACCCTCTCGCTCACAGCAGCTCCACAGTGGCACTAACAGCGAGAGCCACTGCACTGATGAAACGGGTTCTGCCACTGTTGGTGCCACTTGTGTCCCAAGTGCTGTTCACGCTTGACTGCACCTTCTAATGAAACGCAAACTGCCGCTTTGCTGCCACTGTTACAAACAGCGAGACTTATAGCTCCTAGTGAAACAGCCCCCTGATCCCGTAACCCTGGTAGACTAACATGGATTGAGGCGATTGGAAGATGATGGGAAACAAAGGATGGTGAAATGAAATAAAAAGAAGGTTTTCTGGAGGGTACAGGCAGATCCTGAGCTGATAGTGAAAAGGAGAGAGTGCGGAGGGCTGAGAGAGTCAACTGACCAGGAGGATCAGAAGGCTGGACAGGAGCAAAGTTTGAGTGAACTTTGATGAAACACTGCAGCAACATATTGGCTGGTTTCTACTTTGCATAGACTATGTTGTACACGCTGAATGCGTGTTGTCTCTGCACTCCATTCGCACTTCATGCCCCAGTGACCCGCACCAGTCTGTAAGTACCACCCTCATTTCATGTTGTGTAACCATCTGCGCATGCCTAGCCATCTACCGTTTGTGTAACGTTTAGGGCAGCTATCAATCTGGGCCCTGTTTTTCAGTTGAGATCGTCTCAGCTTGAGATCCGCTGAGATCGATCCGCGATCTTGAGACCAACTTTGAGATCAATGGCGGAAAGTGTTTTTCAGACGTTGTCTCAAGTCTACACAGCCAATCTTAGGGGATCTCAACTCCAAGGATCTCAAGTTGAGATCTCTAACCCTCAGTGTAGAGCTATCTCAAGTTCTATAGTGATCTTCCTGTGGTTTAAGTAAACCCGAGCCTCTAAATTGCCTATTGTCGCCCCAAACTGTTATGTCAAGTCCCTTGCGATACCTTTTGTGAACCAATGTCAAGTTGAGACCAATCTCAAGTTGAGATCGATCTGAAGTTGAGACCAATCTCAAGTTGAAACTGACTTTGAGCATTACAGTAGGTTCAGCACAAACTAGCTGAGTGGTGCAGTGCCTTGTTTTTATGTTGCTTATCAATTGTCTCTCATGGTCATAATAACCACAATAAAACTATGAAATTAGGAAAATACGTTTGCCAGGTTATCAATACACTTTGCTCTAAATATCTTTTAATTTTGATAAGTTTAAGCACGAGATTAAAAAAGTTGAGACAAGTATCAACTGGTCTCAAGTTGAGACCGAAGTTGAGATCCTTTCACTTGAGATCCCTGAGATCATCTCAACTGAAAAACACCCAAAGCACCCCAAACGGTCTTATCTTAGTCTTAACTTGAGATCACCTCAAATGATCTCAACTGAAAAACACTTTCGATCTCAGCGGATCTCAAGTGGACATGATCGTGTTTTTCAGTTGAGATCATTTGAGGTGATCTCAAGTTAAGACTAAGATAAGACCGTTTGGGGTGCTTTGGGTGTTTTTCAGTTGAGATGATCTCAGGGATTTCAAGTGAAAGGATCTCAACTTCGGTCTCAACTTGAGACCAGTTGATACTAGTCTCAACTTTTTTATCCGGTGCTAAAACTTATCAAAATTAAAAGATATTTAGAGCAAAGTGTATTGATAACCTGGCAAACTTATATTCCAAATTTCATAGTTTTATTGTGATTATTATGACCATGAGAGACAATTGATAAGCAACCTAAAAACAAGGCACTGCACCGCTCAACTAGTTTGTGTTGAACCCACTGAAATGCTCAAAGTCAATTTCAAGTTAAGATCGGTCTCAACTTGAGATCGGTCTCAACTTGACATTGGCTCACAAAAGGTATCGCAAGGGACTTGACATCACAGTTAGAGATCTCAACTTGAGATCCTTGGAGTTGAGGTCCCCTAAGATCGGCTGTGTAGACTTGAGACAACGTCTGAAAAACACTTTCCGCCATTGATCTCAAAGTCGGTCTCAGGATCTCTGATTGATCTTAGCGGATCTCAAGTTGAGATCGTCTCAACTGAAAAACAACTCCCTGGTTTTCAACTGTCATCAGCTTGCTGTATTATCGCGCCATCGTGCATCTTCTGATCGTGTCACTGCTTGAAAACTGTATCTAGTGCTTTTGATTTGACTGATTACCTTCTGATATCTTAGTTCCTAATGTGTGTCCTTGGTTTAGCGTTCCAACACTAGGGGATATGACCGTGTTAGTATTCCAAAATAACCGTCCCATGAAACATTGCTCCCAAACTTTGTTCAAAAACGTGTCTTTCCAATGTTGGAATTAGTTGTTTGATTGAGGGATCTCTTAGATGTTTTAACATATACATACATCAATTTGCTGAAGCGCAAAACGGTTATATAATTAAGTACATGACAAAGAGAAACAATACAGTAAGAAGCAGAATTAGCTTATAAATTCTTTTTTTATGGAGGATTCTGTATAAAAAGTGTCTTTCCATAGGTATATTACAAAAGAGTGGCGATAATGTTGTCTTAGATATTAGTGATTCATAGAACACTTGCTGGCCTCTTTTTCCTTTATCATTTATATTGTATCGATGTTATTTAGGAGATATTCTTTCACCTGTACTCTAAAGTGCGAGTTGTCAAGTGTGTTTTTTTTAAAGTGTTTTCTAACATTTACCGAGGTGAGAGTTCTTTTACTTCCCACACCACATAGACATGGTATGAGAAGGATTGGCCTTTGATATAGCAGTAAATCCACCACTGCTGGGGGTTAAGGATAAAAGTGGCTGCAGCGGAACTAAAATCAACAAAGTCCAACAACCTTTAGATTACAAATCCAGTGCTCTTTACCACTAAGCTAACTCCCCACCCCCAGCCGCATTAGTTATGCTTTTTTTTGTTTGTTTAAATGTTTTTTTTGAGTAGCTTTAGATAATACAAAGTCAGATTCACATATCAATCCAGTGTTTCTCAATAAACAACTATGAAAGGAGCCTTATCAGCACATTATGGTTTAGCTGGTTTTCATAAGGCTACCTGGTTCTTTTGTAAATGGCAAAAGTTACATAATAATGTTGGTACATGATATCATACAATTTTACATCCAAAACATATAAGTCTCGTAGTTATATATCCATTTTGTATCGTAGCATAACAGAGTCAAATAGTCATTTTTAACAGCGATAGTTTCGTTTAACATTGGGATTGGATTTAACATTGTAGTTTTCGTAATATTTTTAAATTCTTTATATGTCGGGGTCTGTCTCAACAGTGCTGGTAGCTTGTTCCATAGTGTTGACCCTGTATATTCAACACTGTTTAGATAAGCCTCAATGTTTGGTTGAAAAGTTCTTAGGACCGGGGCAGCATGTTGTCTTGTCAATCGATCACCCTGTATCACAAACCGTTCATCACTGGCCCTTTCATACATGTAGTTATTCATATGGGCAAGTCGCCTATTTTGGAGTAGTGGCATATGGGTCCATTTATGAAGATCTTGAGTTCTGGTAGAACTATTAGCCCTCAGTATTATTCGCAAGCATTGGTTTTGAGTTCTCTGTAATTTATCTAATAGATACTTCGGGGCACTATAGTATAACAAGTCTCCGTAATCAAAATATGGAATAATATAGCTCTTATACAATTTTACACTGATTCCTTATTTAAATATGGTTTTAGTTTGCTCAGTTGGTACATTCTGAAATTGATTTTTCGTAGGCATTCTTTAATAATGGTTGTAAAATTCAAATTCTGGTCCAGTTGGAACCCCAGGTATTTATAAGTCTTGACATTTTGAAGTTCCATACTTTTTAAATTAACTGAGATATGTCCGGTGTGTCGACATCTATAATTTGTTCCAAATAACATAAATTTCGTTTTAGTAGCATTTATTGATAATTTATTTTGGTCACACCAGAGCTCAAATTTGTCTAGAGAATTTTGTAATTTAAATGTTATTTCTTCAATGCCTGGGGCCCCAGCATAGATTATCGTGTCGTCCGCATATAACCTTATATCTATTTCAGGAATATAGTTTATTAAATCATTTGCATATAAGATGAACAGTGTAGGGCCTAGGTTTGAACCCTGCGGGACACCGCAGACCACTCCATCCACATCCGAAAATTCACCATTTGCTTTAGTTATTTGTGTTCTATTTGTTAAATAATTTTTAAATCCCTTCAAATTTCCATCTCTAATTCCATAATGTTCTAATTTAGAAATTAGGATGGAGTGGTCCACGGTGTCGAAGGCCTTTTTAAGATCAATGAATACCGCCCCAGTCAACATTCCAACATTCATCATCCTAAGTATATGATCACTAATTTCTGCAACTATTTTAACTGTTGAATGACCCTTACGGAAGCCACCCTGTTTGATGAAAGTACACCATGATTTTCCATAAATCTCAATAATCGATCATTCATAATTTTTTCTAAAATTTTAGACTGTAGAGGAAGAATCGAGATCGGCCTGTAATTGGCACAGTCCATGGCATCACCCCCTTTGTGGATGGGTGTTACCATTGCCTGCTTCAAACCCTCAGGTATAGACCCTTCAGAGAAGATGCTGTTACATAAGTCTGTGAAAGTGATATAAATAATTGTCAAATAATCCTTAAGTACCTCAGTTTTAATATTCGCTATCCCAGATGGTTTTTTATTTTTACATTCGTTGAGCAGCTTAAGTATTTCTCCTGGTTCAACATTTAGTGGTTCAATTTGTTCGTTTATCCTATCATCATATGGTTTCCACGGTGTGTACTTATTTGATGCTAACATAGGCCCGATTCCAGTAAAGAATTTATTTATAAAATTTGGGACTTTTTCCGAGTCAATTGTTTTATTTTCCATTTTATCCTCGAGGTTTATATCTGGTGTGTTTACTCTATTTGTCCCTGGGAGTACAGTTTTTATTGTTCGCCAAAATTATTTTTGATCTTTATTATTCTCTATTTGATGTTTTAAATAGTCAGTTCTTGCTTCTTTTGCCACCTTATTTGCTTCATTTCTCAGTTTTCTTACCTGTTCCCAACCTTGCCTATTGTTTTTTTTCTTTTTCCCTCTTAATAGCTCTATTTTTTTCATCTATAATTACTGCTAATTCTCCAGTCATCCATGGTTCGTCTTTTGTTTTTATAGAGAATTTTTTGATAGGGCAGCATTTGTTTAGGAAGTCTGTTAAATTCATCATCAAATAGTTCCATTTTTCAGTTGTAGTTTGTAGGCGGTAATACCCATCCCAGTCTAGTTTTTCTACATATTCTTTTAGCTTTTCTTTAGTATATGATTTGTAGGTACGCCCCATAAAAACTTTTTTAATCAATTTCTCCTTTCCTTTCTTTCTAACCAGATATATAACTTTATGATCACTTATTTCTGTTTCAAGCACTCCGCTCCTTTGTATATCATTACTGTTGGTAAATATTAGATCCCTATTAATTTACCCGCATCCTTGTCCTTTTTCCCACTCAGATCTATGTTAAGGTTACCTATGATCACTAGGTGTGCAAGCATATCCGGTCTGCACCAACAGGAGGCGAGGCGACCAAGAGGGTGAAAAGATTGGTTGTACTCCCCAGCAGACCCCGTATGTATGAGGGTGATTTCTATATTTTTTTCGGTTTTGAGGGGGTCTGTTTTGAGTAATTTCTCAGCTGTCCTGGTATTTTTATCACTTTTATTTTTGATGTGATGGGTCATATAACCACCAATAAATATCTTCAGTTGTAGCAACCTTCGATATTTCAGGGGTCGTATCGCACACTCACTATATAATTCATTTTTTTCTCTTGCCTTTCTCACTCCTAGACTGGCACGCATGCAGTGGTAAAAATCTACATCTAGTGAACAATAGATACCATATAGGAGTCTAAGTTTGGGCATTTTAAAACGTGATCCATGTTTATCTTTTTTAACTTGAAACTTATACGCTAGATAACAATGCATTATTTTTCCTAAATAGTCAAAGTGGAATAGTCTCTATATAGACGTATCGTGTATTTCACTAGTTGGTAGTTCGACCTTGTCTAGGGTTTCTCCCCACCAACATTTGTTTAGTATTTTTAATGTTAATTACAAGTGCGTATTTTGTGATCCACCTACTTACTACTAAACTCCGGTTCGTACACATGTTTCTTTTCCTACCTGCTTCTTGATCTGGTGTATGAGACAAAGGCTCTATACCTACCTACTTGCCACATCTCCTTTATCCTGCTGTCCTTGAACAGATTGAGACCACGGTCCCAGTCGTTATATTTGTCTGTCAAGTTGGAATATGCCCGGACTTGCTTTTCATCTTGAGGGAAGGCCCACTGAGCAATCTGTAAATTTAAGTCCGGATCTGATAAAATAAGTAACCAATCAATAAAAAAATAATTTGGCTGCTAACGCCAAGGATTTTGTCCCTTCGGTGGAACTTCGGCCACTTCCGTTTTCTCGTCCATTTTGCGGTCGACCAAGGTTCTTATCACAACGTCTCTTCACAAAACGTCCAACTTTTTATCACATCATGATCAACCATGCAAGCAAAACATAAACATGCTGGGAGAAACAAAGAAGGAAACAAAAGAAGTATATATATCTAGTAATATAAATCTCCTGAAGGCCAGGTATACCAGACATTATCAAATGTAAGAAACTGTGGCAAATTTGTATAAATCGTCATTTACAAAAGAAGTTCAAGCTATTGACGAAAAATCTGTTTAATTCTAGGCAGCTTTGTGATAAAAGGTAAAGTTGATAATAATCTTATTCAATAAGTATTGATATAGAATGTCCTGACCATGCTGTACAAGTCACACAACGAGATGGTAATTTACGGTTTGTACGGAACTCGGCTATAAATGCCTTGTTCCATACAAACCGTAAATTATCATTCAGTTGGACGAGCATGCATGCTTGGACGTTATATATTTACTATATACCCGAATTAAAAAAGAAAAATCAATAATTTCATTTGGATCAACAACCAATATTTTAATAAACGTGTATGGGAAGGTAGTCTGTATTTTCCTGTACGGACCAGTACAGTATTTTTACGTTATATGGTGAAACGGTGCGTATTTACAGTATATATATATACGGCATGGGTATATAGTAAAATTGTTATAAGTCGACGTGGAGTAAAAAAAAAAGAAGAAGCCCAATTGGCAGTACTTACACCTTTCAGCATAGACTCGTCGAGGGGAGGATCACAGTTCTCTAGTTGTTCACAGGTATAGGTGCGAGCAACCAACCGGGAACATATATCTAACAATGTCCGTACCTGAAAATGTTAACATTTGTAAGAGACTTTAACAAAAGTAAAAATATCAATATAATGTTTATGAAGCGATTTATGTCGTCCGCAACAACTAGTGGCACATAAGATACAGGACCAATGAAAACAGACATACCGACCAGAGGCCTCTAACCACGCCCCAGCTGTCTTCTACCCCTGTTGAGGAACATCTAGCCAGCATCCCTTGGGAGGTGGCGGGTCCGCTAGGGATCAGGGATGGAATCTTCTGGACCCTTCTGAAAGCATCGTTGGTCTTGCTTAAGGAGGGGAGATGAATGTGGCACCGTTATGGCCTCCGGGGGGGGGGGGGGGGGGGGAGGGGGGGGGGGGTGCTGCGGTGGCCACTAAACCGGTTGTAACGGAAGGAAGTTTGAATGACATTGAACATTCAAGAGTGTTTGGTCTCACCTCGGTAAATGTGTAGGGGTGAGATTTCTACCTATATTCATCATATAGATTCTATCACCCCCCTCGAGGTGTAAACGAACCTTGAAAAAGTCTGGTAAAGGACCTATAATGGTTGACTGAACGTTAAATCAAACCAAACAAACAAACAAGGTAGTACATCGCACCCCGGAGCCATCCAGAAAAAATCTCAAGAGGGAGGAGCCAGACCTCAGCTGAGGTCAATTGAGAAGACTTGATGCAGGTCCCTTTGGAGACACTGGGCACCCTGTCCTGCTGGGGTTGACAGCAATGATCAATCAGTTTACCCTCTTGGTCGCCTTGCCTCCATGTGGTGCAGGCCGGATATATACTTAAAGGAACCGGGGTGGGAGTTAGCTCATAATCCCAAGCTTGTCAGACTTTGTGGGTTCGAGTCCCACTGCAGCTACTTTTCTCCTTCAACCCCAGCAGTGGCCCTCTACCAAATCATGGGAAAGACAGCAGAGAGGGAGGAGGCCCTGATAGGCCAGCTACACCTATCACTAACACCGTCAGAACACATTGCCCATTCATTTGATAGTGTAGCGCGCGGGTGGGAAAGCTCTCCGAGGCGTTCGGGGATGAATGAGTCTTGGGATTTCTCCTGGGGGTACGAGACTCCATGAAAGCTGATGTCACCTGCGGGTCTCTGAGTGGTAATAACCAAAGCGGTTCTTATATTTAAGGGTTCTGACCCGACAGCGACCAGGAGCAGTGACTGTAGCTCCGTTCTGTAAATAAAGCAACCTAACGTTCAAGATAGTGCACCTTACTTCATTCATCTCATATTCATTACATTGGTGGCAGTGGTGCTGGTTCTATAGCAGATTGGCTCTGGAAGGGGTCTACTCTAGTCCGGCCTAGCCAGCATCCTTGGGAGGTGGCGGTCCGCTAGGGATCAGGGATGGAATCTTCTGGACCCTTCTGAAAGCATCGTTGGTCTTGCTTAAGGAGGGGAGATGAATGTGGCACCGTTATGGCCTCCGGGGGGGGGTGGGGGGGAGGGAGGGGGGGAGTGGCTGCGGTGGCCACTAAACCGGTTGTAACGGAAGGAAGTTTGAATGACATTGAACATTCAAGAGTGTTTGGTCTGCACTCCACCTCGTTTGACCACAGAGTAATTCACTCAGCTTCGCTTCGTGAATTACTCTGTAGTCAAAACTCGGTGGAGTACGGACCAAGCTATTTTCATCTCGTGGGTTTCCTTCTAAATAACCTGGTTGGGTAAGGGGTAGGGGCGTCCGGTGGTACACCGGGGTGTTGGAGAGGCTGCCCCAAAAGGACGAGAAGTAAGGATGGTGGCCGACGGTTGGTCAACTTGGCCATCAGGGGCCTTTTATGCTCAACGAAAGGCAGCAGGCTGGACGACCTTGGTCATCCACTGTATTGACACTGGGTCACCCCACCCCCAAACCGCGAGATGGGTAATGCTATGTTTACACCCATCACCCCGAGAGTGAGTTTACCTCGTTACCGTACTCCATCGGATTGCCGTAGTCCGCCGTAAGTCTTCGGGATTGTGAATCGTAAGTAGACTTGGCTGTCAGGGTGTTGCCGGGACAGTCATGGCAGAACCTTTGACTGTTAAAAATTCTGCCTCGACTGTCCTGGCAACCCTCCGTAGCTATGAGAATTTGGACGCCTTAGGTCGTCGGTATTGTGAATTGCAAGTCGACTTGGCTCCTGGATAGCATAGGGGTGTGGAAGTAAAAGAACTCTCACCTCGGTAAATGTGTAGGGGTGAGATTTCTACCTACATTCATCATATAGATTCTATCACCCCCCTCGAGGTGTAAACGAACCTTGAAAAAAGTCTGGTAAAGGGACCTATAATGGTTGACTGAACGTTAAATCAAACCAAACAAACAAACAAGGTAGTACATCGCACCCCGGAGCCATCCAGAAAAATCTCAAGAGGGAGGAGCCAGACCTCAGCTGAGGTCAATTGAGAAGACTTGATGCAGGTCCCTTGGAGACACTGGGCACCCTGTCCTGCTGGGGTTGACAGCAATGATCAATCAGTTTACCCTCTTGGTCGCCTTGCCTCCATGTGGTGCAGGCCGGATATATACTTAAAGGAAACCGGGGTGGGAGTTAGCTCATAATCCCAAGCTTGTCAGACTTTGTGGGTTCGAGTCCCACTGCAGCTACTTTTCTCCTTCAACCCCAGCAGTGGCCCTCTACCAAATCATGGAAAGACAGCAGAGAGGGAGGAGGAGACACTGGCAGCCCCCCCCGCCCCCCCCCCCCCCCAACAGCCCACCGAGCGTTCCTCGCCTGCAGCCGCCTCTGGAGCCCTGAGAGCGACAACCCTTGGGATACCCCCCACTCTGCTCCTTGCTAGGAAGGAGCTCGTGACCCCAATGTGCCCTCCCTGGGCTCCCTTCAGGCCAGACCATTGACTCTTGGGGGGCGACAAGAGGCCCGCCTTGGATGAGGACACCCTCCCATCCCTGTGACAGTGGACTCCAAGGGGAGTGTGTCTCACCGCCCCACTCCAAGAGGAAGCCCGAAGGGGAACCCCCAAGAAGAGACGCAAGCCGAGAATGGAGGTACTGGGTTTAGGGAGGCCTTTGAGGCCGTGGTTTCCAGATAGGAAAGGGAAAGCCATGTCATGCTCCTCCCTCAGACAAGAAAAACCAGGCGGTATGGCGCCCAGTAGACTGCCTGCAGTGATGGGCCCAATGGGAGTAGCTGGACGACAACAGCGGCGAAGGCTACGAGGTAGACAGTGGCCAGCAGGCCTCGTGGCGTGAGGTCCAACCAGATAGGGCTCTCGAGACTTTGCAAGAACTACTCACAATCTACCATAGGGTGAGTTTACCTCCTAGTTCCCATTGCCATCAGCTGAGTGGGCTCCTGTATCGCGGTCCAACAACCTGGCCCGAGGCAAATGATTTTATCACTTTGCCTAATGAGAAGCCTGATCAGATCAAACATAGCAATCAGCCCAGCAACAACCCCTGGGACAAGGACCACCAGTTTCGAAGATCGCCATTATATTTTAATTCCAAGTATTGGTATACACTCGATGCAAGTACACAAACAACCCTTAAGCGAGTGGTTAAGCTTAAATTACAAAACACTATGGAGCTTAACTTTGTTGACACAGTCACAGTTGACACTTTCATCGTTCTATCATCATAATATGTACACTGTATATATGTTGTCTACACGATCTAATGTAGGCTTGGAAGAACAGTGTTTGCTCATTGAAACGAATAAAAGATCTTTTAAAAAAAAGGCTATTGCGAGTCGGTAAGACCAGGGAGCTGTTTCACTAGTAGTGGAGTGAAAGTGAGAGGTGAGACTGCAACAGTAGCACCAACAGTGGCACCAACAGTGGCAAGCCCAAATTTGCGTTTCATCAGTGCTGTCGCTGTTGAGGTGGGACTAGCTGTCACTGTTGGCACAGCTGTCGCTATGCACACGCGTTTGACGTTCGAATCTTTTCGTCAACGGGCCGCGATGACGTGGAATTTCACCCCTTCCCGTAGGAACTAAGCAATGAAATTTTTACACGAGTAAGGCATATATATAACCTATAATCGGACCAAATATTAAGAAAATCGGTCGAAGCGTTCCTAAGTTATCGGCGTTTCAATTTCATCATAGCAATCATCTGCTCTGGTGGTCAGTCACCCTCCCACCTCCCGATACGCAGTCAATGTCAAGGTCGCTGCATAAATTAGCGAAAAATACACTGACCACCAGAGCAGACGATTGCTATGACGAAATTCAAAGACCGATAACTTCGGAACCGCTTGGCGGATTTTCTTCATATTTGGTACGATTATAGGATATATGTATACCTTACTCGTGTATAAATTTCATTGCTTAATTCTCACGGGAAGTGGGTAAGAGTATTCTTTGCACGTAACAAACGACAGGGTAGACCCTGTCGCTTACAGAGGCTCCACAGTGACACTAACAGCAACACCAATTCTCCTGATGAAATGGTCACTGCCACTGTTGGTGTCGCTCCTTTCCCGAGTGCCGTTCACGCTTGAGTGAACCTCCTGATGAAACGCACACTGTCGCTGTGGTGCCACTATTACACAGAGCGACACTTGCAGCTTCTAGTGAAACAGCTCCCTGGTACATCCTCCCCTAGGGGTGAGGAGAAAGCCGGTCAGGGTCGGTTCAGTGAGGAGAACTTCTGTACTGGACCCCATACCCCAGGCGGTAGTAGTGTCTCTGGGGGCCGTTTCACTAGTAGGGGGGTTAAAGCGAGAGGTAGGACTGCAACAGTGCCAGCAACAGCGATACCAACAGTGTCAAGCCCAAATTCGCGTTTCATCAGTGCTCTCGCTGTTGAGGTGGGACTAGCTCTCACTGTTGGCACAGCTCTCGCTATGCACACGCTTTTGACGTTCGAATTTATTCGTCAACGGGTGGAATATCTGGTACGATTATAGGTTATATGTATACCTTACTTGTATAAAAATTTCATTGCTTAATTCTTACGGGAAGTGGGTGAGAGTATTCTATACACGTAACAAACGACAGGGTAGACCCTGTCGCTTACAGCGGCTCCACAGCGGCAGTAACAGCTACAGCCACTTTACTGATGAAACGGGCTCTGCCACTGTTGCTGTCGTTCATTTCGCCAGTGTCGTTCACGCTTGGTTGCACCTACTAATGAAACGCAAACTGTCGCTATGTTGCCACTGTTTCAAACAGCGATACCTACACCTCCTCGTGAAACGGCCCCCTGGACTGTAACCAACATTGGTTACAGTCCAGAGAGACTACTACCGCCTGGGGTAGGGGAGGAAGCTGTGGCAGAATTGGCGGGATGGCCCATTCTTTTTGTATTTGCAGAAGGAGTCATAGACAGAGGGCAGAGAGCGGCACCCCGAGAGGCGAGATGGACCATGCCTTCTCTCTCTCTCCCCCCCCCCCCCCCCCGATTTCCTTCCTGAAGGGAGACGTGTGGCGGTACACACGATGTCGAGGGGAGCGGGAGCGGCTGTTTCTGGCCACATCCCACTTCAGGGAGCAGCTTACACACTACATTGCACCTGATCTGAAGAGATCTGCTGAGGCTTATGAGACAGGAATATTTTACTCCTGACTCTTACTGACCATTGGATTGCGGAAAATCTGGGGTAAAGTTTCGATGACTAATGCCTATAAGACATTGACAGGCCGAATGATCCCAAGGCCAGGTGGTAGGTCTTTATAAACAATAATGCAAACTTAAATACATCCTGGGAGCTGTTTCACTAGTAGGGGGTCAAAGCGAGAGGTAGGACTGGAACAGTGGCTCCAACAGTGGCACAAACAGTGGCAGGCCCAAATTTGCGTTTCATCAGTGCTGTCGCTGTTGAGGTGGGAATAGCTGTCACTGTTGGCACAGCTCTCGCTATGCACATGCGTTTGACATTTGAATTTATTTGTCAACGGGCCGGTATGACATGGAATTTCACCGCTTCCCATAGGAATTAAGCAATGAAATTTTTACACGAGTATATATATAACCTATAATCGTACCAAATATGAAGAAAATCGGCCAAGCCGTTCCCAAGTTATCGTTAGCGTTTAAATTCTGTCATAGGAAATACTGCACTTCCCGCCGGTCTCCGGGGGGGGGGGGGGGGGGGCAAACAGAATAGCCGAAACCCCGCCGCACTATGGAGGGAGTGAAAAAAGAACAGCGACTAACGCAATCGCACAGAGGGAGTAAAAAGTTCAAACGCCGATAACTTCGGGACCGCTTGGCCGATTTTCTTCATATTTGGTACGATTATAGGATATATGTATATCTTACTCGTGTAAAAATTTCATTGCTTAATTCTCACGGGAAGTGGGTGAGAGTATTCTATACACGTAACAAACGACAGGGTAGACCCTGTCACTTACAGAGGCTCCACAGTGACACTAACAGCAACACCGATTTTACTGATGAAATGGTCACTGCCACTGTTGGTGTCACTCCTTTCCCGAGTGCCGTTCACGCTTGAGTGCACCTCCTAATGAAACGCATACTGTCGCTGTGGTGCCACTATTACAGAGAGCGACACTTGCAGCTGCTAGTGAAACAGCTCCCTGGTCTCATTAATATATCAAGAAAAGGTTTTTAGATTAGTATCACCTTTGTCTGAGGAACAAATTGATATTTGTAGTACTTAGAAATCAGAGATGCCACTTTTGAGTACTATAGGATAACTATGTAATTGTATCTGTATGGAATTATCACCGACTTTAAGACTGGTATAAATACACACCGACGTCGAAGACGGAGGTGATAATTACGCCGATCTAAAAGAGGTATTCATGGAATACAGATACAATCACACTGTTCTCCTATTGCTATATTCAAATTTTAACGTAATTAGCCATTAATTTTACTGTCACTCTACGCAGTTTACGAAGAAAGGTGGGCTTCAATACTCTCTTAGCTGAGGTTAGGTTCGTTCAAGCTTGCCGCTATTCACAGAGACTATGATTCGAAGAGTGTGTAACCATTGACTGCTATCCAATCGTATCTTTTGTCATACACATGCCTACTGAATAGCCAAAAATACGATTCGGAAAGTGGAGAGGTGATTAACACATTTTCGTGCCGGCGCAGTGGCCACATCGAGCGTGTTAGATCTCAGGGTTTGTCTTCCAGTGATTCACGAGTTAAAGGACGTGTTACAGCCTCGCGAGTAGGAATAATGAAGCCAAAACAGTATAGAGACTGAGAAGTTATATGACGGGTGCCCCCATAACTTTTGCCGGTAAGAACCTAGGATATAGAAAGTATAGTCCGTTCACGCACCGTGCCACCTTCGGGTTACGGTACGTGAAGGTCTAACAGAGCATGGCTCTGACTGGCCAGCCACCTTTAGTCAGAGGAATTTCGTAGTTGGCTGTTCTACTTATAGCATCGGTTTGACAAGCAGGTACCCTAGACTGTAGTATTTCCCGTTGGTCACCAGGGTACACCACACTTCAATGCTACTATTTTCTTTTGTGTATCTTTGAGTGAAATAATCATTATCAATATTATCAAGTTTCTCTGCATTATAAAGGCAGACTGAAAAACGCCCTGATTGAGCCTTATAACTCTCCAAGCTGATTTATTTGGTACATGCCCAGTAAAAGCTACTCTAGGACCTCTGTTTGAAGAGTAGCATACTGGTTACTGGCAAATCAATCAGGGCAGCTTCGTACCAGCGGAGGTAGGAATTTCCACCTTAAAATGGCAGCGCAAAACAGTCCCAGTATGAGAGCCTGTGCGCCTGGCCCTGGCGACAACGGGCTGTACTAGAGTCTAATAGAAAGTATAGGTGAATGACAATATCAACTTACCTGCCTATTTTCAATGTTTCCTTCTGTATCATCTGGGGGGTCGACATCCATTACAGTATCATCTAGCGATGATCTGGAGCTTGTTCCAGCCACGTCATAGCCAGGAGAGTGCAGGTCTGGCATCACAGAAATCAGGCCTGCATAAAAAGTTATTTTTCGGTACATTCTGATGGGATTATGCTTCATATTACGATATAGAATTTGCAATCCATCATGGAAAACAGATTTAATACTTGTACCATATCTAAATATTCATCAGAACATGTCAATTAAATAAAAACTTTGATCTAAATGATTTGTAATGTCCTGAAATATCACTTTCTGTTTAATTTATAGGTTAAAAAAGACCTACCTTGGTAAAAGGTGATATTTGACTTAAAGTCTATGATACTACAGGGTGATCGGATGGAGCATGTAGCTCTTGCCAGGTAGTTTTTCACATAAAGAAGCACGAGTGACCTACCCCCTAAGAGCAACACAAAATGATTGACAGGGAAACAATAGTCGTGGGTGGGGGCCATAGCATTATTCCTGCTTGCCTTCCTCAGAATGGCTTCCATTGGTAAATCCCTCTGAGTGGCTTTAAATGTGGCCACTCTCCTTTGTCATGTAACATGGAACAAAACATCATGACGTAAAAGAGCATAGGTTTGTTCAGATTAACCTCATTTGCTATGCAAAATAATGTCTATTTCCTTCAGGAAACATGTATTGTTTCTTCATCAAATCTCTCCAAGACTGTATGTAAAGGGCAGTGTAACAAGAGTCCAAATCCTGTGCTCTGAGAGCCTTCTCTATATTGCCCATGCTACAAGGTGAAGGGACAATGTTTCCAGATACAGGATTCTGCAGTGGGACCCAGGTCCAGCTTTTGCTTCGCTGTGTGCCTCAGGAGGCCGTCCCAAGGTTAGGCTTCCAACGACAGCGTGAGCAGGATACCCTCTGCTCTGTCCTTCCTTGCTTTTTGAGGACCTAGTGACTCAACTTGAAAGGTGGGAATGCAAAGAATCCATCTGATGGAGAAAGCATCGATGATTTCTGCACACAGATCAGGGTGCAAAGCCTAGGTGCTAACAGATCTATGTGGCAGTGGCCTAACTTATTCATTATAAATGAAACTGAAACTGGGGAGCTCCCAATCTACTTTAGACTCTGTATGCAACTCCTCATTGGCCTCAACATTCCTCTCTTCTGGAATATGTTTGTTTGTTTGTTGAAGATGTTTGACATCCAATATGTTCTATTAGACTAGTGTCCCTACTACCCACAGCTTTTGGCACTCACAAAACGCCCAGTTTTCCTTTGCAACCAAATCACAGCCTTCACTATTTGAACCCCCTTTGTGGTCCAGATAAGCCACCCTTGTAGTGTTGTCCGACAAAGATCTGATTGAAGTATTATCCAAGAACCTAGCAAAGCACTGTAAGCTGAAAGCTACTGCCATTGTCTACTTTACATTGTTATGGAGTACTTGTTCTAGCAACTTCCAGCTGCCTTTAATGGCTGTACTATACACCTATGCCCCAAAATACTTCAAATACCAATCTCTGCTGTGCATTTGGTAGTTGAGCCGTACCAGCATACTGTGCCGGTATGGGGCCATACCACCATACTTTGAAGACTCAATCTGATTGGTTTAAACTGACTTATTTATGAAGTGATGCCATGGATGTCGCGATGCCTTGTGCACAATATAAACAAAGTCGATTGTATGCAAAGATTTCTAGAAACATATGATATTTATATCTATGACTGAAATAGTGATTTACAGCCATCTAACAACTAGCATATGAAACATCTCTTCATATGAAGATACGTAGCAACACCAATGTGTATTAGCGGAAATACCAAACTAAATTATAAGTAATGAAGATACGGACAAAAAAACAGACAAAAAATTAATAAATAATATCATGAGACTAATATTTGCAAAGAAAATAATTTTCTATGAGTTTGAATTCTATTTACAAAAATGTGGCTATGCATATTGCGGTAAAGCACACTAGCGAATGGCCAGGGAACCAGCATAAGTTCATAGCAGGAAGTGACTTCCGCACTACCACTCAGTTTGATTTTCGCTTCGATGTCAACTTATTTTGGTAAGTTATTGAATATTTACAATTATTATATACGTGTTCAGTCTGAGCAGTGCCATACAGGCCATTCCATAAATATTTCGGCAGCCATTTTGTTTTTCTTGGATAAACTAAATTCAATGTACTGAATCACATTAGAATTATGGGGAAAATAACTGAATTATCTATAATTTTGAAGTATAAAACGGTTGAATAGCAATTTGATTATATGTATGCGTTAATTTGGTCAAATGGCCGATCCCCACCAATAGTTTTACCATGAAATCGGTGGTACTAGGAGTACACTTCATGGTGTACTGGTTAGGGAATCGGTTTGCTAACCTCGGGATTGCGGGTACGATTCCCTGCCGCGGCGAAGCTTTTTTTTTTAAATAAAAAGGCAAACAGTACAGAACGTGTAAACAAATGAAAAAAAACCACACTAAGCTGATATATATTAGTTTTATGTGTAAACAATGTTACCTTTGCTGTTTCAGTGCTTGTTTACATTTTGATGCTTTATTTACATTTTGCAGAATGCCCTGAATGCTGCTGTTGCCATGATAATTGTTATCCCAGCAACAGCAGCGAAGCCTTTTTAACAGTACTATCTGCTTAGCTTAAAAACATGATTCTTATATTATATAATCACAAAACGTTTTAAATTTACATAGATATTAATTGTGCATATATAATAAACGCATTATGGCCCTCAGAACCGATACAGATTTTGATATGGTATGGGACTTGTTCGTGTCGGTCGTGGTGTAGTGATAAAAACAGGCCACTATGCCGATTTTCTGACCTTAGCCCGTTTGTATCACTACACCACTCCCGCCACGAACTCGTCCCATACCATATCAAAATCTATATCGGCCCTTCGGCCCATAACTGCTAAATATTCAGAGGTGTATAAAAAAAGTGTCTTGGCCTCAACCTACGATCTTAGGCCATCGTGGATCCACGATATCGTGACTAAAAAACAGGGCCCTGAGACCATTTGGGAGATCAATGGCTGCAGGTGTTTTTCAGAGGTGGTCTCAGCTGGCCACAGCGGATCTCAGCTAAAACGATCTCAACCTGAGATCCATAGAGATCATTTCCTGCAAGGTTCAATATTCTGCAATCGGAAATTATTGATTTGAAATACTTATGCTTATTCAAATTAGACCATATTTACAGCGAATGATTGTCCATGCCCATTTGATCCAATCCTAAGATTTCATAATTTTCCGCAATCAGGTGCAATGTAGTGTGTAACCCGAAGGCGGCGCGGTGCGTGGACGGACTAGAGCGGAACTTGTATTTACCATGGGCGATAATGGGGAGTTTAGTAACCTCTGGAGGGTGTATAAGGATGTCTGGCTCATCAGGTTATACCCAGCATGCATGTATACATGTGTTCAGTTTCCAACAGGCAAGCCAGCCTGGCAAAAAGTAGCACAAACTGTTGATTCTTAAACACTTTTATGATCTCTTAAATGAACCGATAATGTGGATTTCTTGTCATTTGACAATCTAACTTTGTGTCAAGCTAGCTTCTAAGATTTCCTGTACACATCAATCTACATGGCAGTGAAAATATACGTTTTTATAGGTTATAAAGGTTTTTTGAAAAAAATAAAGGTTCAAGTATCAAAATTTACGTTTTTATAGGTTTTAAAGGTTTCACTAGGAAGCCTGTAAACATGATTGGCGGAATCCTATGATGTTGAATTTCTGTCGGTTAATGGAAAACACCCTTTGTATGTGAATTGCAAAAATACGAAACCTTGTTAAGTCCCCCCCCCCCCCCTCACATCCAACCCCCCCCCCCCCCCCCCAACCCCCCCGTCTCTAATACCTCACGCCCTGCTGCTGTAATCATGAACGCTCTGTCAAGGATTAAGTTAAAACTTAAAGCCTTTGAGTCGGATCATATCTATATCTATTCATATACACAAAAATACAATCATAAATGAATTTTTAGCATGATCTTACATTAGCAATAACATTACTGACAGTGATACTGACACTGACAGTATCAATACAAACTTGCCCAGTTCAGAGGAAACGGTCTCACACAGGAGTCGGGGTCCATTCGATTCATTCATATATGCTGTCAACCCTCAGGTGTCAACATTTTCATTGACTATGAAACAGATCCCCTCGCGAAGCAAATCACACATCCGCTTTACATGTGAATTTATGTTTTAGCGGTATTATACCCAAATGTGCGCTTCTCGGGTGATATAACCGTTGAATATATGATGCAGATCTCGAGCTATGACTGTAGTATGAGGGTACCTTCCAAAGCGGTAGACATTTAGCTTTTATCAACTTGCACCTACCAGACGGTCGAATTCCACGCGTTCGCAGTGGTCTCCGACTTCCACCTCGCCCGAAAATGGCAGCAAAATTGTCAATATCATCTGGTTCATCGAAATACATGATACCATTGTCGGAGTCATCAGAGGTAAAGCTATCATCCTCAAGGTCCCAAAACCTGAACTCCATGCTCGTGCCACTGAGACTACAAACATTGACTGAGGTCACGAGAATGGTGTGCAACTTACCTGCCAGGGGTCGCTGCAAACGCTGTGTTGTTTCATGAAGGAAATCAATGTAATCATCAACATCTGTGTCATAGTCCGATTCTTCTTCAGAATCCATGAAATCGTCCCAGTATCGAAACATATTTAACTATATTGCATACAGTATGATACACGCAACTGCAAACACAATCAGTCACGTGGGTTATAACGGGCAGATGTCTAGATCGAGATGTAAACTGATTAATTTCCCGCCTTTCTTTTGTAAATAAGATAGCGGGAATGTTACTTTGCATAGCTCATGGTGTCCTTCTTTGTTTTAAATATTTGTGGCAGTTAATGACCTCTAAAGGATTACAACGATACAAGCATCGTCCTTCGACTTCTTGTGGTGGCTCAGCGTTTTCCTTCTTTGGTTTCCTAACGTTCCACCAGGGGACGCAACGCACTGTTGTTGATTAAGTTGACTCCGCTCCTTCCAGCTTTAAAAGGGTTTACAAAGGTGAGTGTGATATTGTTTAAAACAGACTCGGTTAGGCCACATTAAAAGAAAACAACATAAGTTATCCACATCCTTTGACTATAAACAAACACTTCGGTATGTCGCCTCTGTCTTCTTGTTACTTGTAACTGATTATGTGCTTCGATAAACGATAATACCCTATTATCGCTCAAATTTGAACCCTTTTATAAGTTATTCATGCTTTTCAGTTTTCTATTCGAAAGTATCTCGCTACGCATCGTCAAGATTTTGGCCCTAGATTACGATATATTCATGTCCGTATCAAGATTAATTGCGGACGGGATAATTGATTGAAAGGAGTCCACTGATTTCAATGACATTACGTTCATTAGCTATGTGCACGAATTTCATCCATTATTAATACCTACACTACAGCTACATCGTACTCCACGGCCGTAAAGTTCGTGTACCCAATACTCAATGGCTAATTGGGTGATTCATTTTATCAATAAATAATGTTATACGGAGTGAGATAAAATCAGAAACCCACTCTATGAAAATAACTTGGTCCACACTCCACCCCGTTTGATCGCAGAGTAATTCACTCAGCTTCACTTCGTGAATTACTCTGCAGTCAAACTCGGTGGAGTATGGACCAAGCTATTTTCATCTCGTGGGTTTCCATTTAACTTCTAAGTCTAGTCAGACGTAGTGCGACTCTGTTCATTCCTCACGAGGACGCCTGTGGGGAGTGATAGCGGACACAGCGTTGTAATACGTATTTAACTAGGTATGGTCCGACCCTTATGTCACCCCTGGAATAAATGTCCATAGGCTTAACATTGGGATCTCGTTCTCCATGCCCCTACAAGTATTGCAGTCCATTCTCCATGGTCTATATCCTGTGTGTTGTCCATTCTTTTAGTGTGTACAGGGGTGAGATAAATACAGAAAGCAACTCATTTGGTCAAAGAAGTCATTCTCCAACTTGTTTGAATGCTATGTGATATTCTCAGATCCGGCCTGGAAGTAGATGGCGCTACGAACCGCCTTGGCGGCCATTTTGGAGACACACCTCCGCAGTGCTAAGCCTATGGGCCGTTTGGACGTCCATTTATGATACTTTTTAAAGTGTGAGGATGTTTTAAGCACTTCTGAAGAATATCTCCTGACAAAATCAGACTTCCCTCGCAATTTCAGACCAAATGATTATGTGGTAACCCCAGTTTAAACTATAAACGCGATGTCAACAAGTCGTCGAAACAAGCGATTTTCTTTGAGTTGGCACATTTAAATTATGTCTGAATAATGTAGATAATCCCGTTTTAACTATTACATGTACAGAATGCACAAGAGAAGGTCGATTAATACAGTTTTTTGCCATTTTAGACTCTGACAGCGCTTTGTATTCACCAGGCAAGATGGCGGATCGCTCCATTGTCAGGTGAATTTGCATGATTTGGAGGGTATTTAGAACCGTAAGTGTCAAGCCGGATCGGAGAATTCACTCGGCTGTCCCCTCGTTCATATCACTCCGCATCAAACTCATGGAGAATGACGACTTTGACCAAAACTTGTTGGTTTCTTCTTTATTTATCTCACCCCTAGAATAAATGTCCATAGGCCTAACATTGGGAACTCGTTCTTCATGTCTACAAGTATTGCAGTCCGTTCTCTACTGAGTCTACGGTTTATATCATGTGTGTTGTCCATTCTTTTATTCAAAATTAGTATGTTCAGGGGGGATATAAATACAGAAAGCAACTCGTTTTGGTCAAAGAAGTCAGTCTCCAACTCGTCTGAATGCCATGTGATATTGATATTCACTCGGCTATCGCTTCGTTCATATCACTTCACATCAAACTCGTGAAGAACGACGGCTTTGCCCAAAACTTTTTCTTTTCTTCTTTGTTACTCTAGTACGGGAAACGTAGCATTTTGGGTCGTGCCATGACTACTAATACCGTGCCATCTCATCTCATCTCATTTCATGATTTCAGTTTCACTCTTGTAAATCTGTGGAAGCATAATGCCTATGTTTCATTGTTTGTATGGATTACACCCTGCACACCACTGTAGTCAGACTGGTTCAACCTTTTAAGTTATAATTATACATTCGTATAACGTAGCTGTTTTGGTCGCCACGACAAGAAGAACTGATGAAATCAGATGTTTTGATTGAAAATTTATATAAAAAAGAGAAGAAGAAAAAAACTGACGCAAAATAGTTGACCTACGTGAAAACAGTGGGTCAGTTGTCTCACTGGTCAACTCTGAAAGGTCACATTAAAGAAAACGGTGAGTTGTATCACCGGGTACGCGTCATTATGTCGACCCTGTAGTGGCGTCAGAATAGACCTTATAGGGGGCATGGCGATGAAGAAAACTGGTATGTTTATCTAGCTATTATTCTATACTTAATAATAATTGTTCGTCATTAACACCAGATAAAAATACCCCTTTTTCTACTATTTTGCGGATTTCATCCCCAGAAAAGGCAACCCTTTAATATTTCGTAATCCACAAATATCCTCAAAACTTACCACTTTAACCACGAAATTCAGAACGACCATGCGAGCCTATATTACTACATAGTGGGGGCGCGTCCATCAAGCTGGGGTAGAAGGCGCATGCTCAAACTATTTGTTGACTTTACGGTGAGACCAGACCACTCACGTACGCGGTGCCAGGTTTGACATGTATCGACGCCGCGCACACCGGGCGAACTCTCCGGGCTCAGGGCTCAGTCAGTCGGCACGGAAAAGCCGATTATGCTGTCTTATATCACCTCCACCTCGGTGTCTAACTGTCTCATCATAAACCACCCTGATACGTAATGTACTAAATCATCAGGATCCACCAAGAACATAGTGCGGACCGTGATATTTTCACTGAATGACTCTAGCGTGGTTGGCTACATTGGTAGGCGCCTGGGAGGATCGACCCGCTGAGAGTGGGATCTGTAACAGCCACTTCTGAGACAGGTAACTGGAACCATGTGGAGGCAGAGCGGTGCAGATTGAGTGGAGAGGCACGGTTACAGGTGTGGTGCCAACTGCCATCAACACAACAGGCGGAGGGCCCCTTCAGGTACCCAGGGTGGGATATGTGAGTAAAGGAAAGACATACTCAATCCTCAGCTATTATTGTGTCATGCCAATATTATAATGTGAAACTAGATAAACTATGTAATTAGCATACTGAAACGCTGAGCTCTGAGTATTTTTTTGGCTGACATTAAATGCGCAGTGTTCAGATATATACAGTAGATTTATCAAGAGTCCCTAGGCTTCGCAAGAACCTTAATTCTCCTTCATACTTCTACCAAGGTAAGTAATCGGATAATTACCTTTTAGTTAAAATGTCAGGTCAAATTGGGACTTGGGGTAGACAGGTGCTATTAGCTTCGAGTTTAATGGAACAGTAGTTCCATCGACAAGTAAGACCCATTTATGTATTTGCATTTTAGGAAGATGTAATGGAATAAATACCAGGTTTACTTGAACTGAAATTCAGTTTCCCTCTCCTTTTAAAACGTGCCAGTCATGCAGGTATTGCTAAGCTATCATTTCAGAATATCAATGGTAATATCGACCACAGTGTTTAGTATAACTCAGTGTATACTTTCGGTCTTATGTTTGATTTCGTAATTTTTTCCGTTCCAGTAGACTCGTATGCAGGGTCCGTGGGTGTGAGAATTTTTTTTTTTTTACTTTCGGTCTTAGCAAAAAGATAACATGATTAACCCTTTATTCTTGGTATCTTTGGGTGACGCCTGGTTGCGACACCAGTCTGGCCACGATACACAAACACTATAAACACCATAAGCAGGGTTAAAATAAACACTTGATATAGGGAAAAAGTTTCGTTCCGAGCAAATTTCCCCCTTATGTTAGTCAGACGTAGTGCGACTCTGTTTCAGCCAGTTATTACTATAGATACAGGGATGCAATTATTCTATTAAATTATGGATATCTGGAATTTACAATGACCAAATTCTGCTATACCTAAAAGTTAGCCAAACCAACACTCTGGCCAGACCATGGGGAAACCCAAAGGCATCAGGCTATCGGAAGGTGCCATTAGGCTGCCAAATTGTGCATCTTCCTTATTTTTCTAAGGCGAGCGAGTCTCCCTAAACTTAGCAATATACACACATCCCACAGTTGTGTGTTACTACCATTCTTGACACTATCTAGTCATTTCTCCATCTATATTTTATTTTCTATACTTTTCTAACAATAATTACAACCCTAATGAATCTAAGCTTTTCTAAGCAACAGATAAATTATGGAGAAGTAAGTGTGAACACGTCTGTGTGAGAAAGTTTCGGGACTTAGTCGATTAACTGGCCTTGGCCGTGCCTGGTGGCCATGAGAAGGAGCCCGATGGGCGCGGGTGGGGAGGAGGAGGGGGGGGGGGGGGCGGTGCGTTTCCTGAGCTCATGGGTGGTAGTGGGTTGGGGGAGTTGATGACGACTTTGGGAGGGGGCGGCGAAGTGCACACAGGTGTATTAAAATCCGCAGTATTTACCTCGCCTCATTAAACTTACGTCATGACCCCTGCTCGTCAGCAAGGCCATGCTCAATATATCAATGTAGCGGGGACGTGTCTGTACCGTTACATATCCAACCCAGACCGTACCCAGGACTTTCTTCATACATTATTCAACATAAAGCTACGTTTAGATAGTCGAAGGGAAATGATCTTTTAATAATAGTAAACAAACTTCTACCGGATCAATTGAATATTGCTGTTCCAACATACATTCATCAAATCAACAAAATTGAACTTGAGCATTTTCTTACAATTGAATTAACCGTCTGGATGTATGGTGTTCCCCAACAGGATATCTTATTCTATGACTAAGAATATAAAAGCCTATGTACGGTAATTCAGGGAAAAGGCGACTAAGTCATCAATTCAATGTTGAATTAAGATTATGACTTTCTATTACACCAGATTGGTCACACTACCAGTATATAATAACCAAATTCAATTTAGGGGGAAGTCTCAATTTCATTTACATATTCAGCTCAGAATATAACTTTTTTCACATATAAAATAAATTACATTCATAAATGCAGGGATGCCAGTTTTCCACTTTTCCAAGGAAATCCATCTTGTCACTTACATTCTATAAAATCATAAGTCATGTATAAAACCAATATAATACAAATTGTACCTCATTCACACCTATAAAACAATGGTTTGATCCTCCCCACACACCCTCAGCCTTATTCCATGGCCAACACCGAACCTCCTTGAACCTATTTTTGATATGATTTTTTTTTTTTTTGAATTTTTTTTCAAGTTACAGGTCCCTGCCCCCGACTTTCCATTAAATATAATCAAATTGGGCCATGCTGGTAAACTTTACCTCATGCAGATTCAACTTTCTCCCTCAAATTCATGTTAGCAACACAATCTTGGTGATTGCAGAATAAACTTAACATGGGACGCCATCATATTTCCCAACCAGGTATGACATTCTAAAAATCCATTTTGAATCTCATGGACAACAGTTTATTGACTCAAACACACATCAAACTTGCACTGACAAGAGGATTTTACATATTTTAAATCATTTACCATGGTATTCTATCAAAAACTAGACACAGTCAAGACGCCTGAAGAGTCCGATTCGGACGAAACTTTGAGTTTGAGCCCTTAGAAAATACATTTTTCTACTTCCCATACCCTTATTTTGGGCATGGCAGAGTTCCTACACTCTCCCTCCGAACGAAACATCCGTTTGGAGGACGTGGAGACAGTCACAAACGGTTTCCAGGGCTCCCCCAACATTGTTGACTCTTTTCACAATGGTTGCTACATTAGTACATGGCAACAGGCTGGTATCAGATCGAATTCTGGTCAAATTCAAGGTAGCGTCGGCCGTAATGGAGGTGTTTAAGCCTTGTCCCCTAATATCTATTTTTGATATGGGAATGATCGTGAGTGCGAGATTTTCTGCAAATTAGCCACCTTGGGGGAGGATGTTTTTCAGTAGTGATGATCACTAGTAGCGACCGTTTGAAGGGCAAAGCGTTTTTCAGTTGTGACGATATTTAGGGATCTCAGCCACGTGCTGAGATGCGACCGTTTGGGATGATTTGAATGTTTTTCAGATGTGACGATCGCTAAGGATTGCTAGTGATCACAGGCGAAACAATCGCCCAAACGGTCACAATGGGAGACAATTTGATACTGTCATAACTTATTTTTACAGATTGTTTCACGTACATTAATGAACTCCTTATGCTCATAGTATTAAGTTATAGTTGTGATGTGATGTAATGAGTGTGTGTATGGCTCAGAGTCAGAGTACCTTGGCCGATGATAAGCAAGTTACATGCTCTTCTACGCTGAAGCTGGTATCTGGCAGGAAGATCAGTATATAACCTGAGATCATTCTATACTGAACACTAGTGATCTCAGCCGGTGATAGTTTTAGCGGCGATGAGCCAGCAATCACCTGTAGCGCACTGCGGCCATGTCTGATAAACACTTCCCTCCATTGATCACCCAAACAGTTTCTGATCTTAGTTGATCTCAGCTGGCGATCATCACTACTGAATAACGCCCCCACTGGTTTGTTGATTGATCAGGTGGTCATACACCCGTTATGGCTTCAGGGTTTTTGTTGTGTTTTTTTTAGGTTCTTTATTTCATTCTATCATTAACAACAGATCTTCCATGAAATAAAATACAGGCTTTCAAGTAACAAAACTCTGTTGTTGAAAAATATAGAATGACAAAAATGATGATTATATGAGAGTGATTTGGCATACAAGCATTTGGAGTCAACAAATTATGCATACAAGTCTAATAATTTAAACTGCTTTTTTTCTCATTTCAACAAGTTCCTGTAGAACTAAGGTTTTGAACAATGACTTCATTCTCGCTTTTTGAGTTTTAGCACTCAGTTTGTCCCAAATTGCAAAGCCTCCATATGATGTGCTGCATCTGTATCCATCTGTTTTGAACTTATGACCTCATAACTTTACCTTATCATCTCCCCTCGTTCTTTCGTTGCTAGTGATTACATTCCCTGGGTTTTTCGATATTTTATGAAATATACCCATTAGTTGCCTTGACCTTCTTAGCTCTAGCTTTTCAATCTTACACTTATCATAAAGTCGGTCAAAATCAAGGCTTTGACATGGACTGGTCTGATTAGACCTCGGTTTGGTAAACGCTGGAGCTTCATGACATTAGCTAGGGTTGCCCTATCATAAAGAAAACAGGCACACTCCATGATAGGCCTAATTGTACTCACAAATATATAAACCTGGCAACACCCAGTTGAATAGACCACATATCAGCTGTATTGTCAACCTTAATAGCACATTGCACCCAAGGTGATAAGCATGTTTTGTTTGGTCTGACATTGATATCACTTAGCAGCCTATTTGTCTCCATATCTCTTTCGTCATCGACACACCTAATATGTGTATTGAGGGTCACCTTCATTTCTCTGCACAAAAGCAGAATGGAGTTTCAGGTATTTATCTGTTTTTATTGGTACACAGGTATGCGTGTAGTAGAACATTTTAATATCATTAGCGGAGAGGAGTCAGGCCTAGCATCATAAAGCACTAGATCCACCAAAATCGACGCTCAGAGACGGCCGGCAGGCCTCACCCAACGATATTCGGAATTCTCTAAATTCTCCGTGCTGGTCCACCAAAAATAGTAATTTCCAGCTGGCCGACGTCCACATGCTGTACACACGGCGCTCGCAGGGACGGGCCAGTCGAGTTCTCCATTGATCCGATATGCCGGGCGCACATTTTACGTAGTAATCGAGTTCCCCGATACGCGACGCCGCTTGCGGCGATACACTTCGACACTCTGAACCCGCGAAAGCCGCGTATCGAGCGGAGCGGTGTGTTGGCGTGCCGGAATTTGTACGGGAACGGTCAGAAAACATCAAATAACCGCGGAAATACACATTAAATCGAATGTTGAAGGTAAATAAAGATAAGGATCGATGTTATGAATGTGTATTGCATGCTTTAGTGCTAGAATATTACTGAAAATACCAAAAGTGTCGATGTCCGTTCGCAGCTTCGGGTATCACCGTGTTGGCGGCGATCCCTCGCCGCGGGGCCCAGCAAAGCTTGTGGGCAGGTGTCGTGCTCTTCAAATGCATCGACATCGGCCGACTGGCCGCCTTTAAAAAATCAAATGAATCAGCTTTGGGTCGGCTAGCGTCATTCCATCCGCACGGACGTCATCCGGCCCTAACTTTCACTTGGTGGATCACTGGCTTAAAGCTAAACCTTTGATAGTATATACCTGTAGCCGAACATTCCATAGTTACTTACTACTGCTCGGTATTTAATATTGAGTATTCATACCAAGGGTAAAGTTTTTGTCAGGGCTGAAAATTTTATACTAAGGTTGCGCACATATCAGAGATCCTATTATGGTAGTGCGCAACATGAAGCATAAAGGGCCAAACCAACCAGGCTGCCGATGCACACGGATGCGCTGTACGATTCCTGTTCCTTTCCTTGTGATAAATGGCTACTCCATCCCGAGAAGCAATAAAGACTCGCCTATAACCTGTAGTGGTTGTCTTACACTCAAACATATATACAAAATGTATTAGGGCTTAATAAAATAAAATAGATATAATGAGTATTAATTCAATTATAACTTCACACATGAAATATGTACCATCTTAATAATTATGCACGTCGGCCTATCAATCCTGGTGCATAACAATATTCCTGGTCAATAATTGTTCACTTAAGTACCAGTTTCATAATTTAGGATATTCAAAAGATAGTGTTCATGTTTTACCAAGGATAGCCTACTGCTGGTGGAATCTGGGGACGTCTCTGTTGGTGTACTTAGACTATACCTAGTTTTAAAGTCCTGTTGTATAACCTTGTGTAACGGGCCTCAGTCAGTAGCCTCCCGTACATGCTTAATCTCCTTGACGAGTGGCCTGTGTAGTGTCCGTATTGATTAGCTCCACTTCTGACCCCTGCCAAATGACCCGGGTCTATTTCAGTTTACGGCAGCCGGATAGGGGACAGGCATCATCCAGTACCATAGTGATGTGTGACTTGTCTTACAAAGAAAAAATGTTTTCTGTCTAAAGCCCTTGACCCACTGGGCGATATATCTCCCTGCGATATATAGCCTCTTCTGGATCGCAGGAAGGGACAGTTTATCGCAAGGGCCGTCGACCTACGGAGTGGGGTGTACACAGCAAAGATTGGTGCAGGAATTGCATGCATTTTCTGGTCTACTGTACACTTCCTACTGACCTGTTTCCTGTGATAACCCCCCCCCCCCCCTCGCAGGTGCGGAAGGGGGGGGGGGCACCGGAATCTCAGGTCGGAAATCACAAGCTAAAATCCACAGTGCGATTCTGGATGGAGAGGCCATATATCGCAGGGAAAGGAACAAGAATCACACAGTGGATGCAGGCCTTCAGTTTGAACACCTGCTAGATAAGTCTAGAATCCGATTCCCATTCAACCTGCCTCTAGTAGGAGTGATAAATAAAATTTCATGTTAGGGTCAGTGGATCCCTTTTCATCGCGGAAACCAGTATTATCTTTTTCAGACGCGTATTATTATTCTCTTTTTTTTTCATCCCATTCCACCCCTGAAACTTTGCCATGATTTTGAATTTCGTTGCTATCATCTATCGTTACAAAGTTGAAGATTTCAACAACGGCTCATTTTTTTCCGGATAGAACATACCGACACCCTCAAAGCAAATAGGAAGGGGAGAACTGGGCGCCATTCGTAGGTGGGGCATGAATGTATATTTGAAGTCCACCTAGGGAAAGCACTACTAGAAATAGTGGGTTATATCAACCGAATTTAGCGTCAGGATAGCATATTATAACAGACTCCTTGGGGCAGTTCTCTCGCACTTTTCAGACAAAATATCGTCTGCTCAGCCACCTCCCCCCCCCCCCTCCACACCCCAACGTTTTGATCATAGATCCCTTTGCCGTGTTACCGCTCTTCACCTTTTAACCTCAATGTTACCCTTGACCCGACCTATTTTTGTAGGTTATCAGTGGGTGGGCTTGCACTGCAAGTGGTGGGGTCCCTATTTGAGTATTGCAGGTGATATATATCCAGGACCCCCGGCCCTTACCGGACACGCCTATCACGTACACTGTTTATCCAGTATGCGGGCCACTTCCCGGGATGTTCCTGGAAATTCCAGGAAGTGTATACAGAGCACATTTATTCGGATCTCTAGGTAAACCACACAGCATGCATCTCACATACTCTTTCATATCTTAAGTCCATAAGTCATTGACGTGCTGATATTGTCCAATCCAAGTCTGGCCGACAAATTTGTCAGATTGGTAATAATCGATGAAATTCGTTCTGATGTACATACTTCTCGCCCTAGTTTGTCACCGATTCACTCTGCACATCAGCTCACTGATAATCAGGGATCCGTGTCAGCGTCTTATAGACTTTACTCTGACATGAGCAGTAGGTGCCTACCGTGACTTACGACTGCGAACAGCTGAATATATTTGAGAAGCTCAGATAGAGTATGTCATGGGTATCATGTAAATACACGCTTCGCGTGCTCGTTTTGAGATGAGATATGTCAATCAGTAGTCGGGGTGTCGGGTGGCTGTGCATGAAAGCAGAGGGGACTAACCCAAGGCCGCTGAATGCAATAGGCGAGAGGTGTCTGTCTGTAAGTAACACACATGTGCGATCGGAGGGGGGAGGTGCCTGGCTCCACCCAGTCTGACGGTGCTGGTGCACGTGATCCGAATGGAGGATGAGGCAGACGCAGGGCAGACGTGCGCCCAGGTAGCTAGGATACACAACCAGCACTGTCCATCCAAATTATCCGTGAAATTCCACGTACACAGACACGGACTGAAACTAAACCTCTGTGTGGAAGGGTGCTCACAACAAACCTGCACCCCATCCTATTTTCATGTGAAGGATCCGAAGCAGTGAATCCTCACTAGATAATCCTACTAGCAGCAGCAGACACCACCGGCCGCAGAGGCATATAATACCGGTCCAGTAAGCTACCCCAGTGCACCTCCCTCTCCCGCTCATCAGTGTATCCCAAAGTCATCAGAGCAGAACCGAAGCCATTGCGAGATCTTTAACATGGGCCTCTGGCCAAATTGGACTGACAGGTTAATCCATCCCCGGATAAGCTGAGCAAGCTTTCCCGCCCTCCGTAGAGATAACACTCATATCAGGACGGAATTATCTGGATTTAATGCAGTCTCAGGTGAGGGTTCCTTTGATACGTACTCCAATGTTAATCTATTCCGAGGAAATTTATATTTAAAAAATTGTCCCATAGAAATCCATGTATTCATTTTCACTATTTAAAATGCGAGAGAGTAAATCCCACATGAAAAGTATTTCGATTGAATAGCTAGAATATTCAGAGAGATCTGTTGGTGTTGGCTAATAGCCGGACGAGAAGGCTGTTTCAGTTTGTATTGATTCTTGGAGGGTATTTTGACATTTGGATGAAGGTGACATGCAGTTGGGTATTGTATTAATTCCATCCCAGTGGAAATAGCTCCAATCATTATCCTGTCAAATCTCACTGACAGTATAACCCATGGATAAACGCAGGAGTGCGAATATGAAATATACCTATGGCAACTTATCAATTTGGTTCATTCCAGTATGAGAGTGCTTTAATTCTCAAATGTCAGTTTCTTCCTATTGTTCTGGGTATCTTTGTATTACTTAGGGTTTGGCCTTAAGACATTGACATGTTGATGTTCAGCGACACATATAGGAAACAATCGGTGGCAGCCAGTGTTTATTCAATTTTATTACCCTCGGCCGGCCGTCACTCTTTACTCACTTGTAGGATTTGACTGATCGCCTAACTTACATTATCGATATACACGTTTCATTGCCTGTGACCGATTTTAAGGGAAGCGTTTAATCAGTATTGTCAATCATCTCACCCCTGGTATTTTTCCCCATAGACATTTGGAACTCGTACTCAGTGCCCATGAATTATTGTAAAAAAAGTACTCAATGAGTGATATCACAAACATGACCTAATTAATCAGTGCTGGGGTGAGATAAACTCTGAACCGTACTCGATCAATAGTCACTGAAAATATGCCATTCCTTTTGGTTTGCTACGTAATCTCACTCGGCTTTGCCTCGTGAGATAACCCCGCAACCAAAAACTAATATTTTCAACAGCTACGGATATCGATGGAGTTCCTTCTTAGTATACCCCTGTCCGATATCCCAGTATTATATACCGATTTATTATCATTTTCCTACCAACAGCTGTCGGTCATTCCTCGCATGTCGGGTACGACTGACGGCCTCTTGCCAGCATAGCCCAGCCTATTGCTGAACTCTTTGATCATGATCGGCTGGATAAGGTTATCCGACATAGATACTGATTGTTACTAATTCATTCTGACCATAGGATCGGTGAAAATCAGGGATAGGTGTCGATGCCATAAAGGACCTCTTCCATATGTGGATCAATTCGAACTTATATATTCAGTATTCTAATATCCACTATATTCTTATTCAGAGCAGCCATTGTTCAATCTCGTCTGGGATAGGTGGAGGAAATTCTTAACGTTGTTTTCAGGAACCGACCTGTGGTACTGCGCTTTAGAATGCTTCAGCGCCGTGAACGGGGCGTGAGAGCGGCGGTAATTTGCCATGTTATAAAGTATTAATACGCAGGTGAGCGGGTCCGGTGGTGAGTGGGACAGAGGGAGTAGTACCGGAGACTTGTGTTCAGCAGACAACTCGCCAAGACACGGCAAACAGTATAGGCCGTTTTTCTTTTGCTCTATGTGGTCTTCATCTTGGCAGCTGTCTTGCTGCTCATTGGACAACCTGGAAGTATGATCTGAAGCATAATGATACAACTTTACTTGAATATTGCGTTTTCTCAGTGTAAATACTTACCGCTGATCGGGGTATAGTAATTCTGTACATATTGCATGTAGTCCGAGAGACTCTGACTGCCTGCGGACAGTCAGAGAGCACACCCATAGAGCTCTAGGTTAAGAGGTCGACCAGATTGGCACTTCTCAGTTCAGCAGGCGTTTTGCATATAAATAGATGTTGGATGTTTCTAATTGTGTGGGGGACAGCTTTCTCAGACAAAATGCAATAAGATGACAGTAGTTCCCTACCTTTGTATTCGTTCTAAATAATAGAACAGCCAGTGTTAGTAAATCCATGTGAACACATTGTACAGGCGGGAAAATGGCCAATATGGCCGACATGGGTAACAAGTGGTGAGATGAGTTGTAAAAAAAGGCTAAAAAAAGTGACACAAAACAACAAAGGACAAATTATCATCATCAAAACGGATTTATTAGACATCTCTGAAGGTAAGGGCGCATGAACATGCACTGAGAATGACAGGAATACTCAGAACCAAGGGGGTGCGTTTTTGTACTATAGGAATAAGCTGTTGTGCTCTCTGACTGTCCGCAGCACCGCTAAACAGTCAGAGCCTCTCGGACTAATTGCATGATGTGCCGTATACATTTGTGCTTACTAACATATTGCGTGCTTTGACCATCATATTGCGTGCTTTGACAGTCATATTACGAGCTTTCAAAACAATGCATGCTGATTGGCCAAGAGACCGACAACACTGGTCTCAACTGAAGGTGTAAAAATGCCAGATTCACTTCGCAAATTTTGAGGCATCTAGCAAACGCCCCGGAACGATTTATTGTGTGAATCTACCAAATATTGAGGTATTCAATCTAAGGCTTGCACACAATACCGTTTAGATAGCTTAAATATGGGTATCCGATCGCAAACAACACTGGCTGAGCGGGCGATACACAGATGTTGACAAAATAGACTGCATTAGTGTGACGTCATTACTGGGGTTTCCCTACACTCTGGGAAATCCTGATAATGACGTCAATGTCAGCACCACTGTCAGTCGGCTGAACTTGGCGAGTGTTGTTATCAGTCGATATTGAAAGTCTAACTACCCAAACAAACAAACAAACATACAATGTCGATATTGCATTTGAACAGTATCAAGTGAACGCCCTATGTTAGATACCTCAATATTTGGTCTATACACACGATAACTCGTTCCAGAGCGCTTGCCAAAAGCCTTGAAACTCATGAATCGTGATACTGCTACCCTTGGTTACAGCGAGCCGGATGTTCTCCTGATGTACGGAAATATGCAAATGAGATTCACTCTCCTTATCGTAGTCTCTGTGACCATCGGCAAGCTTGCATGAATCTAACCTCTGCTAAGAGAGTGTATCTGACTTCTGATTAGTCTTGTGATGTACTTACCACGCTGGTTGAGAGTGACAGTGTCAACAGAGTCAAGTTATGGTCAGTTTTCGCAGATTATAAATAATTTATGGCATATGATAATAAAAAAACATAGTAATGACGCCAATACTATGATACATGATTCGTTCAGAACTCGTCCTCCAAATTCGTTCTGAACGAATTCTGTCCTACACCTCGAATAAGTATCATCGTATAGGCGTCATGACTGTTTCTACTTATTACAGTTCAGAGGAAATATTTTTAGGGAGAGATTATCCCAATATTCTTTTGTCTCCAGGATAATCTCAACATTGTAATGACAAAGATTGATACTGATAAAAAGGAGGAAATAGAAGTATTTCTCAATGTTTATTTTATCCTGAGATTTCATTTCTGATATCATAACCAAATTATAGCCAACCCTAAATAACACTAGATGAAAATTCATCTGGACATTTCTGTAACATCATCTGATTACAACATGGTCTTATCATGTAATGACATTCCACGTTCCACGGGATGAAGGATAGTCCCGAGTGGTCAGTTTACTGAATTATAAATATATAATGGTGGAACACGACCCCAAATCAATGAGGCACCAGGTGGAGCTGTAGTATTAGACTGTGAGAATACAGAGTGGGGTGTGCATCTGCAGTGATGACTACAGAAATCAAAATGTGAATACCAGGAGATGGGTCACACGGAGTATGGTACTCTTGGTTGAGATTTATTATTTTGCTTAATGTTAAATTTTCTCTCACTCTCCCAAATATTCGATAATGATCTGGTAGTTTAAAAGAAAATATTTTCAATCTCAGATCTTCAATTTTCTGGTCGTTTTGACATGTTTATAAAAGTTAATCAAATATACTTTATCATTGAGCATGAAGTTGCTTGGGCTGTAAAAAGATTTTACATATTCATCAAAAGTCATTTATACATGTAGTTACGTTCTGGTGATCGCAATGCTCATAAACATTATAATCGCAAGACAATTATGGGCAGTAGCATTGCTTAACAAGTGCACTAGAGCAGTGAATCGCTTTCGGGTTTCATGAGTACGAGTACCGTACTCTTTCAGTCATATTTACTTTTTACAAATTTAGGATTTTGATGACAAAAATTTGGCCATGTTTACAAATCGGACACGCCTAGCACCCAGACTGGACCCCAGCCACCGGGATGTCATTGACAGCCCGGCTAATTCATTGATTTAATCATATTTATCCCCAGTCTCGACACGGACAATATATCTTTTCCTCTAGATTTTATTCCCGATTTAGTGGGTTTTTTAAAGGGATTTGTTTTTGGCGTGTGTATCGGTCTAACATAGAGGTTATTTTGGTAAGTACTACGGAATTTAGATTTAACCCCCGACAATTTTTCTAATCCGACTTCCATCAGTGGGAATAATGCTATGTACAGACAGCTGGTCCATGTGTATGCCTTGGTCAACCCAATGTGTGCCATAATTTGGCCAGTGGCCGGTGTACCTGTGTGGATTAGCCCAGTTATAGCAGTTCAAACGGTAACGGAATGAACCACCGTGACCTCAGACTAGACGTGTCGAAGCTAACCAAATTATTTCATTTTTCTTATATCTATTTTTGGAGGGAAAAACAGCTTGTATGACATCAACATGCCGATTTTCTCTGAACCAATTTTATCGAGGGAATTGAGCAAAGGATAGACTTGTGAGACAACGAAGGAGATTTAAAAGCAAAGAAAGGAGGGGACAGCAAAATAGTGTGGAAGAGCAGGCTCGTGAAGTCTATACGGCACAGAGCATATCCCCGACCATCGCTACGAATCTTAGTGGAATTTATAGTGCGACCCATAAAGTGCGCCACCAGTCAGGAGCTCACCTCAGTGGTCTCTGATTTATTAATAATTTAGGGCCAAACCACAGGGGTACACATTCATGTTCAGTGGTGGGCGCTAATGGCAGTTTCCATACTAGAAAGGCTATGTGACAGATAAGACATTAACACTATCCCTGATTCGGATCGATCCAATGGTTGGATTGCACCAATAACAATTGGTTTTGATGTACGATACCGTCATCCACAACTGTAAACAAAGGGAGTCTGGATGGTGGGCATAGTCGAGCGCATGCAAGGCAACAAAACTGAGTCAGTTGTCACCGAACCAATTCATTTTTCTGCCAGAATTGGACCGGAGAATATTGGCACATCAAACATCAATGTATTTTAGCCCTAGGACTCTCGTACTGAGATCAGTCTATAAAACACAATGCTAAAACTGTTGGGGTCATTACCCTAACCTTGAACTCTACCTTCTTATCCTGTGTCGAGGTCTGGTAGCGGTATTGGTGGTCTAAGGTTTATGGACTGCTTGTATTTGATATTTTGTATTATTCATAATCTATATATCTATAGGTAATGATGTAGATAGCATTAGTCATCTGACTGAGATGAGAGATGTAGAGTTAACATTAAAAGAGAATTCATTTCTACACAGGAGATAACACACTTGATTCGGAAGTGTTTCAGGTAAAGAATTAAGTATTTTTATCGATATTTGAAGGTATATAGGAATAGGGAAACCAAGTACCAGTAACCAAAAGTCAAAGCTACTCGGTAAGGCTTGGAAAAATTGCTGCCCGCGGCTGACGCCTTGGGCAGTAATTTTTCCAAGATTTACCTCATAACTTTGAACTTTTGCTCACTGGAACATAGTTTCCCTCTATTATCTCACCCCGGTATTTTTCTCCATAGTTATTCCAGCAATAAATGATGTTATACGGGGTGAGATAAAATCAGAAACCCACTCGATGAGAATAACTTGGTCTGGACTCCACCTCGTTGACCGCTATGTAATTCACTCAGCTTCGCTTCGTGGATTACTCCGCAGTCAAACTCGGTGGAGTACGGACCAAGTTATTCTCATCTCGTGGGTTTCCTTCTAATTATCTCACCCTGGTATTTTTCTCCATAGGCTTAACGTTAGGAACTCGAACTCCACGGCCGTGAAAGTTTCGTACCTAATACTCAATGGCTGATTTGGCGAGTTATTCCAGCAATAAATGATGTTATACGGGGTGAGATAAAATCAGAAACCCACTCGATGAGAATAACTTGGTCTGGACTCCACCTCGTTGACCGCTATGTAATTCACTCAGCTTCGCTTCGTGGATTACTCCTCAGTCAAACTCGGTGGAGTACGGACCAAGTTATTCTCATCTCGTGGGTTTCCTTCTAATTATCTCACCCTGGTATTTTTCTCCATAGGCTTAACGTTAGGAACTCGAACTCCACGGCCGTGAAAGTTTCGTACCTAATACTCAATGGCTGATTTGGCGAGTTATTCCAGCAATAAATGATGTTATACGGGGTGAGATAAAATCAGAAACCCACTCGATGAGAATAACTTGGTCTGGACTCCACCTCGTTGACCGCTATGTAATTCACTCAGCTTCGCTTCGTGGATTACTCCGCAGTCAAACTCGGTGGAGTACGGACCAAGTTATTCTCATCTCGTGCGTTTCCTTCTAATTATCTCACCCCAGTATTTTTCTCCATAGGCTTAACGTTAGGAACTCGAACTCCACGGCCGTGAAAGTTTCGTACCTAATACTCAATGGCTGATTTGGCGAGTTATTCCAGCAATAAATGATGTTATACGGGGTGAGATAAAATCAGAAACCCACTCGATGAGAATAACTTGGTCTGGACTCCACCTCGTTGACCGCTATGTAATTCACTCAGCTTCGCTTCGTGGATTACTCCGCAGTCAAACTCAGTGGAGTACGGACCAAGTTATTCTCATCTCGTGGGTTTCCTTCTAACTATACTCGCAAGCCTGTTGAGTACGAGTTCCTAACGTTAAGCCTTTGGATGTTTATACCAGGCTAAGACAAATATACACAACATCATAGCTTTTTATGGCAAACATTACTGCACTAAGCTTTAGGGAACTGTTGAACAAACCACAAGTTAAGTTACCGCTATCATATTGATTTGTAACCTATTCTGATTTCTTGCAAATTTGCAAGGGAACTGTTGAACAAACCACAAGTTAAGTTACCGCTATCATATTGATTTGTAACCTATTCTGATTTCTTGCAAATTTGGTAGAATATCCGTGGTGTATCTGGTGCTGATACAACCAGTAATACTGGTCATAAGAATTCCGTTCATAATGCCAAGCACTGTATTCAGCATTTAGACTGGTCCTCGATTTTCTCCGATCTGATGGCCAAAATAAATCGGTAAAATGTCCGATGTATGATTAAGGGAAGTGCCACACACTGAGTCAGTTATATCGCACTTGTGAGGAATGATCGATGGCCATTGGTGAGAAACAAAATCGTTCGATGAGGTGCATACATAAAATAATTTCATTAATTATCATCGATCCAACGAATTCCTCAGCCGGAATCAAACGGAGGATATCGGCATGTCGATGTGTGATAGGTTTGATGCTAACCCCTGGTGTACTGTCCTTGTGATCCATTAGGTAAATTCCGTGTAGGTGACACCTGTTAAATAGCTAAGCAAATCCCTCTCCAGAACCACCGCTATGTACAGGCATACCACTCAGGCATTGTTGGGTCAACATTTGCCTGGAGCCTCCCCACAAGGTCTTTACAGTTCAAAGTTTGATCCATTTTATAATGCTCATACATAGTTGATGATGTTAGCTCAGCCCTAAACTGTTGGAAAATATTGATGGTAGTTAAAGGCTAAATGTCTGAAGTAAAGGTCACATATGGCCAGGCCCATGAGAAAAACTCATTAATTCTTTTCAGTATGGTCAGTACGCAGGCTTCCACATGGCAAAAGCTCTCTGTTGGGAGTGACGCAGTAATTTTAGATCGATTCCCACCAGACCACAGAGACCTACTTAATTGATTAGTGGTTGAACAATTCAATATTCATTTGCTTTCATATCACTGACACCCCAGCACGATAATGTATATTGATCAATTTGCGCCTAAAGAAAAGACATTTTCTTTATGTGCAGTTACATAGATATGGAAAGATTAGTGAGACGTGGTTAAAACGTGCAAAAGAAAAAGGTGGCAAACTAGACCACACATCAAAGGAACTAGATAACGGAACAGTAGAGTTTACGCTCACAAAAGTGATGAAAACAGCGAGAAAGGGTGAGAAATTGGCAAAGATAAGCTTAGAATATCCGCAATAAAAGAGGTTATTTGGTACACGCTGACGGTTTATCGAAGGTAAACAAAGTTATTAAGACAAAGTGAGTCGCTAGCAATGTCTTTCATGAAACCACACAACGTGCTTAGTAGAAACACGGTCTCAAGATGGGTGCTAATGGTCCTCAAAGGGAGTGGGGTGGACACCACTTGTTTTGGGGCACATTCCACAAAGGGGCGGGGACGTCCGCAGCAGCAAAACTAGGGATCTGCACGGAAACCTATCTTAAATATGGTTCGTGGAAATCCGAGAAAAGCATGGCTAAACAATGAGAAAAAGGTTGAGCCAGGACCGTCGGAAACAGTCACAAAGGTGATCTAGGATGAAGCAGCCTCACATTTAGACTTAATTTAATGACAAGTTATCAAGATCATATTAGGAATATTATAAATTTACCCAAGAACTTGAAGTTTCTCACATTGACTCTACGAACTAACGTACGGTAGAACCCTGCATAAGCGGACACCCTCCGTTCCAGGCTTAAGTATCCACTTATGCAGGGTGTCTGCTTTCTCACGCTCAAAATAAACGTCTGATAGAGGAATCCCCTCCTAGCAAAGGTGACCATTAAATTGGGGTGTCGCTGGGTGTCCGTTAGGCGGGGATTTACTGTGTCTAAATCAATCTGGGTCTCCTCAGAAGGTGCTCAAAAGTGGTATTACTTTATTGACCAAGTGTATATTGGAGAACAATTTGTGAGTGTTGGTCAGAAGTGATTTGCTCAGAAATGCTATACAAGAACAAACCCAAAGGTTAGGTGCTAGCAGCTTGTTGTATATGGACTTATAGATGGAGAAAGTGATAGAAAAATAAAAGTTCTAGTATAAAGGATGTGCCATTGTTGATTTATTTAACCATCCAGGAGGAAACAATTCGCCTAAATACTAGAAACGTAAATGATACTTTGAATAATCTGCCATGTCGCCAGGCAGGAAGATAGTGCCTGGCGAGTAGGAATATAAGATTTCCCAAGGTACTTGCCAAGTACTGAAGGGGCATTGTTGTTGTTATGAACCTAGACACTATTCTTGTGCATGGGAGGACAGATGTCCGCCACCTTCCCCGATTACCACAATAATATGGGCGCCCGGAGTTTAGACAGTGAGTAATAAGGTTTCTAAACACACTACACTTAAAGGTTAAAAAAAAAAGTTGCTCATAAATTTATGTTTCTGCAGTGTCCACGCTCCTCATAACTGACTACTTCCCATTGGAGTAATATCCCATCCTCCTTGGCACGAAAATAATGTCTAGGCTCGTAAGAGCAACAATTCCCCTTCAGTACTTAGTAAGTGCCTTGAGTAATTTTATATATCTAGATTTGATATTTATTTGTCTTGTTCAGTTAATATTTGTTGTGCATGTTTAGCATTGGATAAAACGTCGTAAGATATTTGCCTGGTCTGATCTTGTAATGAATCGTGCTTTTTGTCAGGTTGATCAAGGTCATAGCCCTATATAAATATAATGGGCAGCTTCATAAATTTTACTTGTGTCACCACCTGTAGTGCCAACGCCATACCAGGCTTACATTGAATTAAAATTTACTTGAAGAGTAGGCTCTTGGGTGTTCATCTCCATCTGGCTCCAGTGGCCTGGTAATTATTCCGCACTTTTCAATACAGAGTTTTAAATACATGAATACTTCTGACAGATTTAATCTATTTAACTCATTGGCGGTGTACATTAAATCTTTCCAGCATGTCTGCGTGGGACGGACTGGGTAGGGATGGAGGCGGGCTTGACTTCATTTCACTGTACATCTCCAAGTCGCAGACACCGAAACACAAGATGAATGGACAAGTAAGCGAACTCTCGTTCTCCCCATCCCCGACCAAGACAGTCGTGGACCCGAACGCCTTCTGTCGGCCAGACAACGTACAGGAGTGTGTGCTCTACCTCAACCAGGTGAGATGCTGATGAGTGTACCCCTCTTTGGCTCTAAGCCTTTTCCTTAACATTTCTCACCCACCCGTAGGCAGTGAGGAGATGTCCTACTATAACGGACTGTTTATACTCTCAGAGAGAATAGACCGTCTATATTCCTATGGCTTAGAGCCTGTTAGAAAGGAAAATTAACCCGATGATAAATTGTGTACTGAAGTGCATAAAGTTTCCCACAATGTGTGGTCCACTTATAAAGATGATTCTGTTAAATCTTAGGAGATCACCACTATGGGCATGCCGTCACTCTACGAGGGCAGCACATCAGTGTATGACATCACCCGCGTCATCAACTGTATGTACGACCTGGTTCAGCGACATCAGCGCTCCTCGCGACTACGAGAGGAACTAGAGAATAGGTAAATTCCTTTAAAACATATACATTTGACCCAAATGTTTATATCTATTTGGGGTGGGGTGGGGCAAAGGACACAAATTTAGGGGGATACAGGTAAGGCAATCGCAGGTATGCCCCCTGCCCCTCTAAAGAGAAAGGGTACAGTTAAATAGAAGAAAGTATTTGAAAAATAGCAACAACATGAAAATGTTGTTTGAGACTATTCCAAAGAAATATTTTAGAAAGCTTTTTGAAAGAAAGAAATCTCATTGATGGTTTATAAAATATTTTAAAACATTGAATTTTTTCAAATTTTGTTTATTCTGAACTTCATCCATGCACATCTGCAGAGGGAGAAATCCAAAAATCTAGGAGATATAATTGAATTGATTAAGTGCCTCCAAATAAATGCCCCCTTTGGCTTAAATGTAATGGACGCACATAGGGCCTAGGTGCTGTTCTAGAGAGAAGAGCTTACCTAGCCATGTCAACATTCTTTTACCATTCTGTGAGCTGTTGAATTTAACTCTGCTCCCCACTCTGACTCTGTCATTCACTTTTTGGAACACACTGGAAGTGAGTTGTCATTGCCAAACCACTTTCTCAACTTGACTTAACAAGTAGGCAGTACTTGACAGGTTGTCTGGTCAACAATGCCAGGACTGTGTGCTTTATAGCATTTTTTTAAAACCAGATGCCTCAAGAGACACTTGTTGAAACCATGATATTCTGATTTCACTTGAAACAGAAATCTGGAGTTACCCTTAAGTTGTTGATACTGGTTTAACATCCTAGTAACTCACCCTATCAACCTTGCTTTCATAGAGATATTGAGAGCGAACATTTGATTTTGATAGCACAGCTGACTTCACTTGTTTTCGGCAGTCACACAGTAGGGTCAATGGTGAAGAGACTGGTATAACTTCATTCAGCCAAAATGTGAAACACTTCAGTCTTTGATGGTCCCGATATACCCTCAGGGACCCATGGGACATTAAACTACGAAAAACCAAACAAAACAAATCTCTGATCATTTTTGCTACAGTGTCATTCAATAAAGCAAACATATCAGGCTATATAATCTATAAAACCCAAGCACTTTTAGGGGCTTTGCTCCTGGACTGTGCAGATAGCCTCAAGTCTGCCCCCCCCCCCCCCCCCCCAAACAAAATCCTGAGTACAGCTTGTATAGGCCCCCTGTTCCCCTAGGAGGGGTTTATCCACTGGGTGCTTGAAAGGCATCCAGTGGATAAGCAGATGAAGTTGTGGCCCCACTTCCTGAAGCAAAATCCTTTGCTACACCACTGGTAGACCTCAGTAATATGCTGCATATACTGACACAGAATTTGCAGACCTTTATGTAACCTTTTGATTTGTTGCAAGACTTTGATTAAACTGTGCATGAAATATCCAGCTTTGTCTTTTTTAAAGAATTGGCCGTGTAAATCTAGGCAGCATAGCTTGCTGCCTATTACAGTGCTTTTATTTAGCTTAGATTCTAAGTCTCAGGCATTTAAACAAACCGTTGAACTTACATGTTTGTCGAGATTTGTCATAATTGCACAGTACGTGTTATGATGAATAGTTTCTTAATCTTGGAGGGCCCTACAAGATCGTGTATTCACGGTTTTAAGTGGATCATCCATAAAAATAAATCACACACAATAATTCAATAGATCACCATCTTATAAATTCATAAAGGTATAGTACATTCGAGCAACCTGCGTTTTTGTGCCAAGGCTATTAGGAATACAGGCATTTGAGAAACCAGGGCCGAATCAGAAGTTTTTCAAATTTCGGACATTAAAAGAATCAACCTCTCTGCTGCAGGAATGGGGAAGATTTCATTTCCTTCCGTAAACTTACCTGGTTGCTTTCCTGCTATCAGGCTTGGATAGGCCATATACATAATGCTATCCCACCCCGGATTTTATCAACCCTGCTCCTTTATTTTTGAACTGCTGTATGCCACTACATAACATACGAAAACCGAAACAATTGCCACCTCTAAAATAAAAAACAGCACGTTCAACTTTGTCTCTTGGTATCCTATGTTGTCCAAACAGTCACAGTCCTATCATGTCGAAAACAACAGCCCTGCATTCACTCTGTGGAGATGGACGTGGCAGGTACTGTTTCAGGCGCAGCTACTGCTTGCTTGGACTGACACTTGCGAGCTAATTTACATTATTTCTTGCCCACCAACGAACAATTGCCTTGCCGATCAACGCGTTTCTAGGCAATTCACTTTGTTTGATCGGTGGGGATCGTGCTGTGGATGATGTCACTACCGGAAAACGATCGGCCTTGCTATAGTTTAGGGGTATAAACAACTTTTGATAGGTCTCATCACAGGGAGTGTTCAGGCTGCTTATTTAAGTTTATGTGCCTTGGGCCCGGTCTGCAGTAATTGACAGTAGCAGAGGTCTTCAAAACACCGTTCACACTGTGTGTGAAAGCATTGAATGATATATGAATCAGGCTAGTCTACGCAATGTTTGGCAGAATGGTGGCATGACTAAGCATCGTGCTGCAATGCAGTGCTGGACGGTAAAACTAGGACATTCTCATTCCACCACTTACTATATACCCATGCCGTATATAATGTAAATACGCACCGATTCGCCATATAACGTAAATAAGAGAAAACGTGGTCACTGAGCCCGAAGGGATGGCCGTTCTAGGTCTTTTAATGCCATAAATACGTCCCGACGCCAAAGGCGGAGGGACGTATTTATGGCATAAAAAGGCTGAGAATGGCACCCCTACGGGCTCAGTCACTACGTTTTGTTATTATTACATATTTAAATATTAAAAAAAGGCCATTTTAGATACTTATTAAATGTACCAATTGACCCAATGGTCACAGTGCGCCCGAATATTTACTACGGGCACAGTGCGCCCGAACATTATTTATACTGTACCCCTAGCAGCGGGTAGTATTTCATAGATGTTCAGCCATAGGTATGTAATAAAATACCGTTCGGAAAACTGTGACAATAAAATACGGAAAATATGGAACACTTCCGTAAACGTTTATTATTATATTCTAATAATACGGCGGTATGTGAACCGGAAATAGATTGCCTCTCTCAAATTATCGATTTTTCAAACAGAATCCATCGGTTGGAGACAGATGAGGCACATTCCAGACTGACACAAGGCCGACTAAAATCGTCAATGGAAGACACGCGGCGGCAGTTGGGTACGGCAGAAGAGCAGGCGCGACAGGCCACAAGCAAAGCCAAACTACTCACAAACAAGCTGAAAGCTGAGAAAGAAGAGGTAGGAACGGGGATGTGTAACATTCAGGGAGAGTTTTCCACCGATCGGCGAATTTCCGTATCATTAGCCCGCCAGGGCCATCTTTGAGATAAGTAGACAGAGGAGTGTTGGGTAGCGGTCCGTGGACCACAACCCAGTAGCTAGATTCATGGAATCAGCCCTCAAAAATACCCTCAAAGACAATATAATAAAATTATATTCCAAGGGCCTCCCGGGGCTTCGCCACCCTGAATAGAATTTTTAGGGATTGACATCTTTTTGGTAGTAGAAGACTTTTTACACTTATATACTCTCTGTTAGACTTAAATAACTGATCTATCTGGTTATAGTTTAGTACATGGCAACGAGAAAGGCTTCAGTGTGCTGTTAGAATTTGAAAAAAAACATCGGTTCATATTCCTTTTGAAATAATTGCATTACCAATTAAATGGTTTAGACTTAATGATGGTTATTGTGTATTAATCAACTATTTTTCCTCCAAAAGGTTCGGCGGCTGCAGTCGGAAGGCCACCGGCGGTACACACAGTTTAAACACGACATAAGCAAGAAAGAGAGAGAAGCCATAAAACTCAAAGAGAGGCTGAATCAACTTCTCTCCGATAAGTGCCAAGAAAAGAAGATAGGTGGGTGAATTCTTCTGAGATGTTCTCATTCATTATGCTGTTTACTGCACACTGGAGTCTTTAAGGTAAATACGTACAATTTACCTTAGATCGGGCGATTTTAAATACATTCATATAACATTATACATATCAAATTACTATTCATAGCAATTCGCATAAACAATAAAACAGACAGTATAAACGGGACATAATTAGAAACCACAGGCAAATACTTTAAAGCACACAAGGATAAAGGAATTGGGATTGCTGACCAAGATATTAAATAATCTCTGAGCTTTCTTGTTTACATTTACCAATATTCTTGATTTTCCAATGAGAATAGGTCTACATAAATATTAAGATACGTGTCATCGCTTATCATTTTTATTTCTCTAGTAGACAATTTCTTAAATGACGGATTTTGCAATTATAACACAATTCGTCTGCTGAACATACTCTTATATACCTTGCTCCTACAGCGTTTTAAAGTAATATCTAACTTTATTTGATCAATTTTCAAACATCCAGTATTTATATAGAACGTCCTGACCATGCTGTACAATTCACGGAACGAGATGATAATTTACGGTTTGTACGGACCGAGGCATTTATCCTACCCCGTATATGCTTTTGTATTACTAAAAGATAAATATTGACTCTTCATAGTAGCTGACATCCTGCTCTCTGATTGGTCAATATTGTTATTACTCTAGTGGCATAAAAAACATTTTATGTCACAGCCTGCCACATAAAATTTCCCTATGTTAAGTCTATGGCGGTTTTTTATTAGGGGTAGGATAAAGAATTTTCCTTCATAAGGAAAATATAAAAAGGAAAGGAAAAAACACAGTCAAAGCTGTCAGGTAGTTATGATTCTGTTTAAAATACTACCAAGATAAAACGATTTATCTAGAGTTAATATTCTTTTACAGGAATGGAAATTTCCGAAGCTTTACAAAGAACTGATGGAAAGAGGGGCACGTGGCAGAAGCGAAACAAGTAAGTAAATTTAGGAATAAAAGTTAAAAATGAATCTATGTTCTGTCGTTAGCCGCTATTCCTCATGTCCATCTTGTTTGTTGGAAAATATACTTTGATATCAGTCATAGGACTACTCCGGGTTTTCCCGGATTTCCGAAAATGTGTGTGTCCCAAGGGTCATTCGTGAGATCAGTGTAAAATATGTTAACATAATTAAAAGCCATTTTAGCTCTCGACTGCTTAAAGTACAGGCTCCGGAAACCTTTTTTTCCTGAGTTTTTTTTGCTATTTTCAAATCCCATGCCTGGATGATAGAATGGCTGTTCCTAGGACAATTTTTTAAGATATCTGTTAGAGTATATCATGACCATGGACTATAATTTGTTATAAGTAGTTCTCCCATCGGTATATAAGAGATATATATATATATATATTTGATCATCGGTGTGTATGACTCAGAAGTTTGAGCAGAAGGAAGTTAGGGTAGTTACCAGAAAGCATAGTTCGTATTAGAAATAAACAAAACTAGAAGACTGTCTTAGCTTGTCTCCTGATTGGGATCGGAGATTGAAAGTTTGATGTTATTTGATCCTTAGGCAGGACGAAGATCTGCACCGTGAAGTGATCTCCAACTACGAGCACAGACAGAAAGAGCTGATGGTGGAGAATGGAGAGTTGCGACAGTGTGTCAGTGCATGTGTGGGCACCCTGCAGAAAGAGCTCGTCTCACTTGTCAACGACCACAGCATATCTGTAAGTATCCCTATTATTCCTCAGATAATCTTATGAAACTTTTACAAAGGGTGCCGGAAAATATCTGTATATACCTTTATCATTCTACAAACCTAAGAAGTGTTAGCAATGGGCCTCCAAGAATATCTGTACCTATCTTTAATATTCTCCTTATATCCCTAAGAAATGCTATCATATTTTTTTTTTATTTTTTTTTTTGCTGTGGCATTCAATATGTTGGGCAAACCAAACAAGAACTGAAATTACGCTTCGCAGCGCATTTCGGGAACATCTCCAAAAACAATGTGCGTGAGAGTGAAGTGGCCAGACACTTCAACTCGATCCACCACAATGGTCTCGACGATATAACTATACACATAGTTGACTTCGTCTATGCTGCACCCGATACAGCAAAGGCCAAATACCTACGAGACCTGCTGGAATTTAACTGGATCCAGCGATTACACACTAATGCCCCGGTAGGTCTGAACGTTATGGACCCTCTCAAGCACTAGTTCAAGTCTAGCCTACACCCACTGTGACCAAAACCTAGCCACGTCAAAAAAAAATTTCAATTCATTTTTGGTCTAAAGTGGGCGAAATTCACATTTATAGCTGGTAGGCATAACCTTTGTGCCCACCTGACCACTCCTTCCAGTCCACTGGGCTGTTGCTACCATTTTTTACTATGTCTTTACCTCTAAGACACAGTTCTTGACAGAAACCTGCCTCCACTGTCAGTTCAAATAAATTGGGAATCCCCTGTTCAACCTTAGAACCTCTCCTCCCCTTTTATCTATCTCCCACAACCAGTGTGAGAACTGCAAAGGAAGTGTAGGGAGCTACTGTCACCTGTACAGAAGTCTAAAACCCCCCCTTCCCCCCCCCCCCCCCCCCCCCAGAGCCTGATGAGCACCTAGCGAAACCGCTTAGAAAGATCGGGTCCTCCCGTTTTTTCGCCCATTAGACATCACACCTTATTTGGGAAAACAACCCCCAACATGGTGATGTCACAGTGTCAACAATCCGAACGTTGCTACACAAACGACTCGGTTGTTATGGTCGCCAAGGTAGCGAGTGGTCTGACTATAAATACTGAGAGCAAACGATCTGCTCCTCACTCTCATGCGGTAGCTCGTACTGTACGCTTCGCCAAGTTTTCAGAAAAAAAAGAAATGCTATCATAGGGTCGCGAATATCTTTATGTAGTTTAACATCCTCCCTGTACCCTTTAGAAATGATTACTTAGGGCCTCCAAGAATACGTGTTTATGCCCTTAACATTTTCCCCAAACTCCTAAGAAATGCTAATATAGCGTCTCCAAGAATATCTGGATGAAGCCTTAATATCCTCATTTTATCACAAATTCTTTTTAAAATTGGGATGTCTTTGTTTAAAAAAATGGTTTCTAAAAAAATGGTTAGTATATCGGTGAATAAAGCACTTTGTTTATTTATAGATACACCACACAGATCTTTCTGACAGTGATGACGACATCAGTGTGGAGTCTGAGAGTAATTCCGAGTTGGCAGATGGTAAGTAGATCCCCACAAAGCTCGGTCAAGGCCCGTGTTTCTTTCCATGTTTCACATCATATATCTCATTGGCTGGCTTTGCATCGGCCATCTTATACCACTGATAAATTTGTGGATGACTACAACCCATTTTTATGGCACCTTTGAGAAAATATCAGATAGTGGAAACTAGCCAACCAGATACATCCCAACAGATTTCATTACAGAATAATGTTTGATTTGGCACCGTCAATTGATAAAGTATGCTACTATCAATTTCAAACAGAACCAAATTGACTTGAAATTAGTTATGGCTAAAAAAAATACGTTGATCAGAACAAAGAGGGTACATTTTAAGCTCGTTGGTCGGAAGTAGGCAAGTCGAAACCGACCACTGATCAAGGTCATCGATAAACTCTGCCAACTCTTTTTTTGGCGCCAGTACCTTCCAGTTTACAGGCCCGTGCTGATATAAAAGGAAATAGAGATTGTCTAGGTTTTTGTCGGTTAAGAGACATCCGGCAATATAGTGTTAATGGAGAACAGTTATTTCACCAGGATGAACTTTACTCAAAATTCTGTCTGCTTCGTCTTTGAAATACAAAGTCCAGTTGCCTTCATCTGAAGTATCTGTTAATCTATTATAGGGCTTAGATGGTGACGCACGAATTCCATTATCTGAGTGTCTACGGTCCTGTAAATTTATGAGAAATAGCAGTCATGAAAAAGTCATGGATAAATGATAATTTTACCAAAAGTCAGTTAAAATTGTCAATGATCACGGAAAGTCATGATAAAACACTGGTGCTGAATTGCCTATGGTGGCATTTCAGTTGAATTCTGATTTTTGGCTAACCAGTCCTGCCCAAGCAGGGAGATGGGATGCATATTTCACCTAATTTTTGTCATGATAATGTCGGTAGATGTACACGTATTCTTGTATTTAGACTAATCAAAGAACACTTTTCTCGGGATGCAGGTAAAATTTTCTTGTCTACAGGACGCCGAGTAAGAATTGGAAAAAAGAGCCAAATGTGTCATTGAATTGTGTGACCAATGTTCTGTGCCAAACTTTCCTTGTCTCTGAGAATCTGATGCTTTAGTCCCTCTCGAATTACTACGGAGTATAAACAAAACTGTGTTTTCTTTTAGCTCACTTTGAAATGCCGTGTGACTTTATGCGAGAAAACCTGGAGAAGAATATGATGGAAAAATGTCGAAAGCTGAAGAAATATGTCAAACGATTCGCCAAAAGCAAAAGTAAGATAAAACTATCAGAATTCCTAGTTAAATTTGATTGAGATGAGGTGGCTTAAAATTGTACCTAATGCCAACAGTGATGCTACCTTTTTTTCCTAATTATATTTGTACGACTTTGAACAGATTGATTACAAAATACGGTAATGATACACATTTCTAAAGTAATGTGAATTCCTGAAGCGAACAAAAATAGTAAATCCATTATGTACTAGTTCCTGTACTAAAGTGCCGATTCCACTGCGAATTCTTAACCAGATACTGTCTGGGAATTTCAGAGAGTTTCGTAGAGTATCGTACAATATCATTCCCGATATTTTCGATAAATTAGGCATGCTTCCACCAAGCTGGACCACCGATCTAAACCGAAACTCTAAATCACATGGTATCTTCCGATGAGTTCCAAATGGGTCTAGGCCAGAAGAGTGATGTCATTCATGGAATACTAATCGTGGAGGTTTCCTGGGTTCTTAGACCACTTTATTTAATGAAGCAAATTATGGGTTGATTGTTGGTTTAGAGTGAAAATAAATATTAGTCTACCTAGTGACCCAAATCATTTAAATATTCAGATTTTATATTCCCTTCAGAGAGTTGAACTCGAAATATCAGAACAACAATAGCCCGAAAAAAATTGTAATGTATCAGAAGCCATCAATATCGCGCAGGATTTATCAAGATATTTCATGATATATTTCGTAATGTTTCGTACAGCTTCGTGAACCTATTCTCTGGGTAGAAGAAGTGTTTGTGGATACAAAATTTCACAAAATGTATTGGCAATGTGAACGGGCCTCCACGAAAATCGCGTGAGGGCCCGAAAATCACCAAATATCTTAGGCGCCTCTTCCACCACGAAAGTATGCTTGTATGATTACGACAGAAACATTATGAAACACTCTAAATAGATTTCGGGGATTTTCTGATTTGATCAGTGGTTCGGTGGAATCAGCACTTTAGACAATGTATCACAGATTCTAAGTAGGCATGTTAACATCTAAAGCCCATAAGACAGTAATATCTACCGCAGATTATCACTGATCCGATCAACGCTTATAATTATTCACAACAGAAAAAGAGTGGTTGGATAATCGCCATTCACCCTAAATCCCATTCCCTGGCCAGCATTGGTGTGGTTTCCATGTTTTTTCAGTATCGCTGTGGTAGTAAAATCCACATGAAAATTATTTCCACTTTGTTTCTGACCCTGACTGAGATCCTTGCCAATTGCCTCTGATCCATCGAATATGTCAGATCGGAGGATACGTGCACAAAGGCTTTCTACCTTGTCTGACTGTATGTTCTGTTCTGCTCAGGTAGAATGATACGCTCTCTGAATAACTGCCCTGTTCTGAACACAGCGGGTAAACTGGTAACCATTTTCTGTTCTGCGCACATCAGGTAGCAGCGTGCCGTCTTCTGCCAGCAAGCCGTGTACTACTCAGTCTGATGAGAAGCATCAGAAAGAATTAGAGCGGCTCCACAAACAGATCGACCGTTACCGCGAGATCATCGAGCAGCAGGAACTACTCATCCAGGTATCCACCGCTAAGACAAATCAATATTTTTACAATGAAAGTTGTTGTTGTTTGCTATTTGAACTACCACTTAGCACTTGTTTTCACTTCCAGTTTAAGACATTATTTTTCTGGTATGAAACAAAGATAGTATAAATTCAGCCTCATTCACACCATAAATACAGTGATTTGAACCTACCCACATACCCTCAGCCCTATTCAGTGGCCAACTTTGATGTATTTTCCTATTTTCTCAGTCTCTTTGAGGCAGTAAATTCCACTTAAAAACAAATATTTCCACCTTTTTAATTCTGACCCAACTGACATCCCTGGTCTTAAGCTACTTGTATTGAGTTTCAAATGCGTCCACCCGCTCATTTGGCCTTTCAAAGGCCAATAATTGTACACTTAGCGCTTGTTTCTAACTATATCCAGATGCATCTAAGCACAAGAAAAAAACACATGGTGACATAGTTACTATAATTTCGCCAAATCGAATGCTCCATTCCGAGACAATTGCTTACATACCTTTTGATAGATCCCGTTTTATTCTGGTGAAATGTCCCAGGGAGCCCACTGGTTATAGAGGGACCATGAACTAGTTATGCTTTTCACTTTTGTATACCTATTTCAGTCAATTCTTTTCAATGTCTTCAACAATGCTTTTGAACTATCAAAGATGGGTCTCTTTCAAATATCTGTCGTCCATAATGATAAAGACGTTCCTATATTCTGTGAACAGCAGAGTCTGGTAAACGCGGGCGGATCGTCGCCACCAAGGAGCGTGGCGGACGCGCTCGAGGACCTCGAGACGCTACACGCGCAGCAGAAGTTGTTCTCCCAGCAGAAGTCTCACTTCGAGGACGAGAGGCGGGCCTACACTGAGGCCGCCATCAGGCTCAGCAGAGAGGTTAGTATGGCTCAACTTGATTTTTTTTTACCCCTAAACTCTGCCCATACTTGAAACCGAAATTATTTACCTAGTATACTTCTTCTGTTCATTTTTCTTAGAAATTAAATATACCGCCCGCTCCTACCTATGTCATATTTATGGCCGTACAACACGTATGTGACGTATGGAGTAGGTATGTGGCGTACTGGGTATGTACGGCGGCGAAACCCAACAAATCGTCAAAAAGCAAAGGTAAAAACAAAGATGACTATTACAAGGTGATATTAGGAAAACAGGTATACTGCATCTGTACGTGATAAGTACTTGGTAAAATTGATGATCAGATGAACCTCTACCTTCGGCATCGGTTCATCAGATCGTCAATTTTACCGCATATTTATCGCCTACAGCCACAGGAACCCTGTTTCCGTATAACACTTAGTGAGTGACCTCGGTCTTTTGTCCCATAAAATACGTTCTGGTCTTGAGGACTGGTGGCGCCTTCTGGTGTATCAGAGTATAAGTAGCTAAGCCTGGTTCCTCAGCACACAAAGGACCAGTTTGAACTGAAAGCTGTCAATACCTCAAAATCACCGAGGTAGCTCTACTAAATTGTATAGTATGCCTCTAGGTCGTCATGGATAGCTCTTATTCTTTGTTGATAGGTCTGTTAGATTAAATGAACATTTTTTTTGTATTGACAACTAAGTAGCTGGAGTGCAGAAATTATCTTTCACCGAAAAGTTAGGCCATTGCCATGTTAGCGTTAATTAATGTTACTGAAGTATGCTTAACACCATGTGATTGAAATATTGTCCAATTTCACTGCTTAAAGAATTCCGAAGATGACATTAAAGATGAGGTAGAGTTAGTCCCGGAAAGGGTAAGACAAACAGATATAAGACTCATACACCACCCATCACAAACTATGAGTTTCAAACCTGTTTTGTTTCCTCACCCAATTCACAATTTTAAAAAAAAGAATATATAACACCACAAATATCCAACATCCCACTGAATATATATTAAGCACGCTGAAATCCTCTTTTCCGTCTTTTTTTCATATCCAAGGCAATGTCGATTGAATAAGGACACCCCTTCCTGATTCCACCCTCATAACTTGAACACTTTTTATGAATTATTCCATCTATTTTCACCAAGAGATAAGTGTAGAGCACTGTCTTATATCTTCTTGCTGATTTATATTTATACTTTACCGGTGTCATTTTACTTTGATAAGTTCTATACAAGTATCATTATTCAAACATTCTAGTAACACTCACTAGTTGACTAAATGTCCGCAATAGAATAACGTAGTTGATTTTACCAATACAACTGACCCAGTAAATTTTCCGTATCTTGTAAATGAATATTACCATAAAAAGCCTTGCATTTGGAAATGTATTAATGTTTTTGAAATTTTGCAGTTTTCCCACTATTTCTGAAAATCACAACAAATAAATTCACATGCACACGAAATAACTAACCAAGCTGATATTCATCTTGTCTAGTCATTGCTTCTAGATTTCCTTTAGTCATTGAAAAAAGACTAAAGATAATTGATCGTTCATGACAAATACACCCCTAGAGTCACTGGTCGTTCACAACGAAGATGAAGGTGCTGATTACACAGACACACAAGATATAGCGAATTTGGTCACGATTAGGTTGTCTTTCTAAGTTGGATTAGGTTTGAATAATCGCGTGCCTATTTGTCGTGATGTGTCCTGAGGTGTCGCGGTGGAGGACCAAAACTCATATCCAACACTGCATGGCTAAGTTTTGCGACAACGGAGTTATGACGTATGGCGACTCTGTAAGATATTACAAGATATATCACCAAAAATCCATCGTGTTGGGAGAATCAGTCCTTAAGAGTCGAGCAGAAGAGATTACCCAATAATACTCAGTTTTTTTAAAAAGTTATTGTCACCAGAAACACTAAATTTCTTATGGTAATTTAAGAATATAATATGATACTTTACTGTGTATTCATTCTTAAATGAGACGTATTTAATGTGTTTTATTATCTCTCAGCGGGAGCTATTTGAAAAGGAGCGGGCGACCTACCTGGCACAGCAGGTTCTACAGATGACTCCATTCAGTGAGAATTCTTCCGTCAGGCTCCGCCCTCATAGTGAGTACCAGCCCAAGTGTGTAGTGATATTATGTTGTCAGTCGGGAAAATCCTCCATCAAAATTCATCTTTACATTGGGTGCTGGTCTAGGTGTGCTTCTGATCGCACGATCCAATCGCACATTGATTACTAGCCTCACTGCTTGGTTGTGGTTCATGATCAATGAAATACGGGTGATGACTGAGTTAAAGAAATCAGTGATAGCAGCTTTCCATTTCTTTTTTATGGGATTTTTCTTTTTCAGTATACAAATTCTATTTTTCTTGTGTAACTTAAAGATAATAAGTCACTGAGCCTCATGCACTCCGATAAAATAGCGGTTTCAACCTCCTTACACACCTTTAATCCCATGCTATGGCTGACACCGAATTATGTCTTACCTTTTTTCGTGCTCACTGAGCACAGATACAGTGTATTGGTTGCCATTAAGCACTATAGCAACTGAATCTAAACTGGTATAAAGGTAAAGACGTAGCGTGTAGCCGATTTGGGAAAGCGACCACGAGTGTTCTCCTGCTTTGATTTTCCCTCCAAAGCTCACCTCTGCTCGAGGTGTTAGACCTGTTCTTATTGGTTGTTGCACTGACTCTCCGATCATTTGATTGGACCAGCCTGTGTCTCACCACAGAAGCGTACCGGTCACTATGTCAACATCACAACAAGCTTGCACCTGCTCTCCCCTCTAACAAGGGGGGAGGGTGTGTTGGTGGGTGGGTGCTGGGGCAGTTCTATGTCCCAGTGTTAAACCAATGTGCTGTGACTAAGTCACAGCCTGGGGCCTGTCTCATAAAGGCCCGGCCCCACTGGTGCGATACGATTGTTGCAAGTCAATAAAAAGTCATAAACAGCCAGTGAGGGTCATAAAAACGGGGCCGCCTATCGCATCGCACACAATCGCTCCAGAGGGGCCGGGGCTACGTACATGTGCGATTGTGTGCAATGCGACGGATTCGCATCGCACATCTTGAAATGTTCATGATGTGCGACGAATCCGTCACACATGCAGGGAGTATATCCTATTGTATTTTATATAATCCCTCTATCCTCAGGTAAACCGAGGTACATCTACCACTGGTACATGGAATACACTATAGTCAATCATAATCACACTCATGTCAGCCTCCATTCAGGTGTTAGGTCTCAGGAGGTGTGAAAGCTGTGAAAATGCCAGGCTGTGCCTTTAGCCGAGATGTAATTCTGATACTTTGTGAAGAGTGAGGGATGAAAAGTAACATAATTGATTCTAATGAATATTATAATATAGCTGTATATCTAGGCCTATACATAGGCGGTACCAGAAGCGATGCGACGAATCCATCGCATCAGTGGGGCATACCCTTAATTTTCCCTGCGATTGAGTGCAATGAATCCATCGCAATAGGGGCCATAAATCCCCCCGAGGGGGCGTTTATGGGCCTATAAAACGTGTGCGACAATCGCATCGCACCAGTGGGGCCGGGCCTTAAGTATTGTATGAGATTTTTGCAGAGCCTGTCAGCTGGCCTAAAGAATCAGGTGTTGTCTTAGAAGACTCGTGGTTTCGAAACAATTACTATTTTCTCGTCAGGTGATGGCTACTTGGTCGTAATTGTTACGACTTCATATTCATAATTGATTTTAGTTTTTTTACCGCTTGCAAAAAAAGTTTTTCGCTCTGGTTTGTGGGAAAATCGAAGTTAGAGTCGAAGAACAAGGTAGGCCGGGATAGCAAGGTATCTAAACTGGTACTTAAAAATGCTTTAAAAGGCAAATTTACTGAATATGTGTAAAACGCATTTGCTGAATCAATAAATGTAATCACTTGTATGTTGAGATATGGTGAGAAAAGTCTAGCTTTCAGTGGAAAGCACCTCATATCATTGCCATTGTACATTTTTATATACTGTATAATGATAGAGAAACAGAGTACATGTGATAAACTATTAATGGAGAAAGTATATATTAGATACAAACAATATGCGGACAATTTATTAAAAGAGCACTCCTCATACCTCCCCAGCTGAGTAGGCCGCAAGGAGCTCCCATCTCGACAATTGAAAGGAAATAATATTATGTATTGGTGATTTATGCTTTTAATTACAAAAAGGTATCCAATAGATCTTATAGATCACCCTTGATATATTATGTGTCACAAGTTTCTCGTGTTTATAATCATTTAATTTTCCTTTATTAGATTTGAGTTGTCTTAGAAGTACCTGCCCATGTTCATTTAGATTATAGTGATTTTCTTTAATGATTATATATATTTTATTATATTTAGTCTGAATGTTGGCGAATTTCTCTCTCTTATCTTTCCTCCCATTTCTAAACTCATATTAAATTGAGATGTTAATGCACCGTAACAAAATGGCACCTTGGTTTTAATATTGGTCGTGTATCTGTAACCGAAATTAGGCCGTTTTTGTGTCATCTAATTTTCAATCTGTACATAGCCAACTGGTAATGCCGTGTCACACGGTCTGTAGTATGCTTGCTACTAACACGCATACAGTAGATAAGGACTGTTTCCATTGCAGGCCCAGAGAAAACACACCTGATGCCCGGGATCGCAGCCTTCTCCCCCGCCCCGAATGTAAAGTCGTCGCTTGCTACCCCGAGCACAGCTGACCTGTACCGCAGCCTGGGGCTGACCCCACGTGAAGCCAGAAAGTAAGGCCCGCCACGGGCACATCTCCTTGCAGGATGCGAGCATGACACGGTCTCTTTTGTGGTGGTTTGGCCTCTTTTGGTGTAGTGGTTGTTTTTCTCATATTGTAGTTGTTGCTTGGTCTGACCCTTGCTCACTTGTCGCCAGCTTCCATAGACCGATGGTAAGGAGGTTGTTCATCATACTTGAACACCTGTTACTGATTCATTTCATCATTTTGGTGAGCATTGGGGATGTCGATATTTTATAGACTTTTATAACGACTTTTATCGATCTTTCAACAGTCCCCACATCTATTCTTCTTACAGAATAGGATGACTGCTATGTATAGATTGCCTGTATAATCGTTGCTTTGGTGCTGTGTCGTGTACCTTTTTTTTCCATTTTTCTTTGGTGGGGGGGAGGGGGCAACAGCTCTTTCGGATAACAGCCCTCCACTTGCACGTGAGGAAAACATTTGAAAAGTATATCATGTCAACTCCTCGGTTATTACAACTGTCTGTCCACAGTACTCTTGATTATTGTGTATATATTCCTCATCCCATGTTAGTAGCATATTGGTTCTATAATCATAGCTGGTCTTACCCTAATCAATATTTACTAAAACTTTAACTTTCCGTTCTTATTAGGAATAAGGATGGTGTCAGAACTGGTGGTTGGTAATCTTTCTCCCTTGACATGCAAGACAAACAGTGACAAACTGAGCTTCACAAACACGATCTTCATACCCGGTGGAACCTCAAACATTACAGCCACAGTCATACCATAGAGAGTGCAAATCAAGAAGATGATGCCATTTCAACTTTCAGTAACCAGTCTTGTCTATGTGTTTCCCCACTTTTTTGTCATCCTTCTTGCTAAAGTCTATTGCTTGTTGTTGGTAAGGAACATACCAACAATGATGTGATGGTCGCCAGGTACCAGCATATAGGCAACTTCCGGGATTCAAGCCGGTAGTGTTTTCGGAATACTCTGTAAATATTAAAAGTTTCGTAGGATTATGTGAAGATTAAATGACGAAAACTATCCTCAATAGTCACAAACTGTTTATCTCGTAGAGTGGACGAGTTCAGTGTACTTGCATGAACTAGTTCTTTGCACATACTTTCGGTTTCAAACTGTGACGGTAGTGTATTGTGAAATTCCAACATGGGAGATGCGCAAGGGGAATCGACCAGGCAAATGAGGTGTCAGTCAAGATCAAGACAGTAGATCTTTGTCTCCAGTTCTCTCTGTGAGCAGTGAGCAGGTGAAAGAGACTGCATTACAGCAATCTCCACAAGTCTAGCAGTGGTCCGTAGTAAAAATGGGACATTTCCACAAGTTGCTAATGGAACTTCTGCATTTGTCAAGTTAGCCTGGAAGTAGGTGGCGCTTCGAAACGCCTCCGCGGCCATCTTGGCAAGGAACCTACACAGTGTTAAGCCTATGGCGAATTCAAATGTTCATTTCTGAAATTATTTCATATGTGAGGATGTTTTAAGTAACATTGTACATTGTTGAGACTTTTTACAAGGAAAAGTCTCAAGGAAAGTCTCAAGGTGTGCATGGATAGGCCTTGAGATTTTCGGTAAACCTCCTGCTGGGGGGACCGACGCTCGAGCAAAATTTGACTTTTCCCTACCCCTGCCGCGTTTATTGCACCCCCCTTGCGATATTTTTCCTAAAAAGCCTCGAGCATATCGCCAGGAAAAAGGTCTCCCAGTGTGCGTTGGGCGTTAAGTGCCTGTCAAACAACACTATGACAGTAGTGTACTTGAACCACAAAGGAGGTTCTATGAGAGTAGGGTGTGATGAAGTTGTAAAGAACATATGGGACATGTGTGAAAAACAGGATCTGTGGATCATTGCTGGTCATATTCTGGGGAAAAGAATATAAAGGCAGATGAGGAATCTAGAACTGGAGCCAAACCAGAATGAGAAATGCCTGATGAGACTTTTGATTTTATCATAAAGCAACTGGGTCCATGTGATGTTGAACTAGGATAGGGTAAGGGTTAGGGTAAGGGATTTTAGAGTTACTTATTTGACTGACTGACTGACAAGGCTGCGGGTATGTCCCGGGTATGGCCAGCCGGGTGGCTGCCGGCACCCGACCCCGGTACCGCGGGTGGCGGCCGGCACTGCGGCCGGTATCGAATTCACCTATTTTGCAGACCGAAAATGTCGCAGTAGCGAACTCACCACCGGACCGAACCTGTCGCGGTACTGAATTCACTGGTATTCTCCAGATCCAGGTACCATATTCTCATTCGAATTGAAGAATGGATTCTATGCCTTTCTACCATCAGGTTGATGCTGAAGGTCCTTCAAAAAGTAAGGAAGGATGAGGCAGAGAGCATCCTAGTCACACCGTTGTAGGATGCCCAATGTTGGGCAGGCCTCCTGAAAAGGACAGCCAGAAGAGATTGGACTTGGGACAAGTCAACCTCAACAATCCAGTGACAGGCGAGTGGTAGCCGCTACACCATGTAGCATGGCTGATTTATACAGAGCATTGAAAGTTCAAGTGCTAAAGCTAGACACAGTGGAGATCTCTATGAAATCTTGGAGGGATTCCACAAATAAACAATATGATGTCGATTTGAAAAATATGGACCTTATTTTGTGTAGAAAATAAGGTTAAACTGAATAAGCTTTTGGTATTTCAAGTCATGGATTTTTTTCACAATGTTACACAAGAAAAGTTTCAGTTATTCTGCTGTGTATACAGCCAGGAGCACACTTTCAGCTTATACAGATAAGGTAGAGGGGGAATCAGTGGGAATTCACATGTTGATTAGACTATTAACTGGAATCTATAATGTTAAACAGCCAAAGGCAAGATATCAACAGACATGGGATATCAACACAGTTATATATCTACTTAAAAGGTAGTCCCCGCTACAGTCTTTGGAATTAAGGACACTTGTGTTACTTGCTTGAACTACAGCACAGAGAACACAGAAGTTACATGCATTAAACACAGAAGGTGCCATCTGGAATGATGACGATGTTATTTTACTATTACAAACTTTGGTGAAGCACACCAAAGAAGGCCAAAATTTAGAGCAGTTAAGTGTGGCAAAATTTAGAGATAAGAGATTGTGGCCTTACAGGATTTTGAAGTGTTATTGTGAAGCCACAAAAGTATGACGAGGAGACCATATGCAGCTATGGATCATGCTGGGTAAGGATCCACACCCAGCCACATGGGAGCAGCCATTTCTAAAGTTGCCCTACAAGGTCTGCCAATTCAGACCATTGATCACCGCCTGTGATGTAAAACCAGTAAGAAAATCTGAACCTTGAGATAGTCCCTATATAGCCTTAGGGTCCTCTCGTAACCGAACCAACAAAAGAAACATCTCATAGGTTCTTTCTCGACATGATATGACTGTGGCTGTTGCTCGAGATTAAAACCCCATGAATCCAGGGACGCAAGTTTGCAGACAAATGACGGAATTCTGGTATTTTCTACACACCGGCGTCTTCCTCACTGTTAGCATGGCATTTCCTGCTTAGTCTCAATGTCTCCTCTAATACTGATTGTTACAGTATAATCTAGAGGAATTAGAATATATACATCGATTCATAGCCATTCCGTTCTAATATAATGTTATCAATTGCTTCTGCTTTTTACGGGTTTTATATTTCCAATTTTATCCTTAGTCCCTACTTTCATCCCTGTGAATCTATCCTTGTGTTAGTGAAACTTGGTATGTCATGCCGTTGATCCCCCTTCCCCTGCATGCTGCCCCTCCTTCTCGGTGACTGGTAGTTCTTTTTCTCTTTTCATTGGTTGGTGGCACACAGGACCAAGACGCCTACCTGCCACCCCGACATCTCACCACAAGGTGGCTGCGCACGGACTCGGTCTCGCACGGTTCGAGACAGCATCAGAGAGTTGTTTGGCCGAGGTGGGCAGAGTGCTTGGCAACCATGGTAACTCTCGTCACATGGTTGGTGGAGGTGGTGGTTGTCACAGGACATCTTCCCGAAGACGCATGTTGCCAAACCCTGAGTTGATTTACCCCGCCAAGAAAAACTGCAGCAGTGTTCAGTCCCTTCACAACCTGACAGACATCACACTGACCTCCCTGGCTGACCTCTGCCCCAAACCAAACACTGTGTAAGGTCATCCCTGATATCCTGGGGTAAAATCTGAACTTTACTATATACCCATGCCGTATATACTCTAAATATGCACTGTTTCGCCATATAACGTAAAAAATACTGTACGGACCACTGGTCCGTACATTATAATACGGACTACCCACCCATACTCGTTTATTAAAATATTGATTGTTAAGCCAAATGAATTTTTTTTTTTTTCAATTTCGGGTATATAGTTAATATAGAACGACCTACCATACTTGTACAAGCCACAGAACTCGATGATAATTCATGGTTTGTATGGAACTCCGCATAAACGCCTCGTTCCATACGAACCGTGAATTATCATCTCGTTTTGTAGCTTGTACAGCATGGTCAGGACGTTCTATATAAGTATTCACCAGTGACACACGAGATTCAGGCATGATTTCTTTTTCATTACTATTGCCCGACTGACTGAAATAAGTTTCTTTAGCGCTACTCTCATAACTTCTTTCATGCCTTTTTCTGTAAGGGTTCTGAAGTGTCTCTAAATAGTCAGATGAATATGGCATATAGCCAGTGAGAAAGACATTATACGCGATATTGTATTTTTTCTATTAACGTTGATTTGGGCAGTATACTCCCTAGGTGTCGCCCTTTTACTATTTGCTTAAAGGTTTATGAAAATTAAGATAATAATGATATCCTGGAGCCTGTGAGAAGCTAAGAGCAGTGTGTACCTCTGCTAAATCTTTTTTTTCTAAACCAACCTTTATCTATTCCTTGCAATATCCTGTACAAATTTGGGATAAATGTTCATTTTTGCTTCAGTGCAAAGAGTTAAGATCGGGTCCTAGACGTCCCCAACCTCCCGTACTCGGGCACTTGACAAAATTTCGATAACTTGTTACCAGACCATGCGGCTGCACAGTATGGAAGTTCTGAATTACTCATTTTTCATTGGTTGCTCTGCAAACTGCCCTTCTAGCTTTATCGATGATTATTACAGATAATTTACTTTACTTTTAGTCCCTTTTTCCAGATCCGAACAGGTCTATTCTTCTCTTTGATTGGCCAATCCATACGATTTCTTACTATTACTATTTAACGCCAGAATTTCTTATTTGTCACTATCTACACGTATTCTGAATCTGTCATGTCTTAGCCAATCAAATGTCTCTATTTGATATGTAGGAACAGCTATGCTGTACCTGTGCAATGTATATTTCCATGTCTATGGAGCTAGATATATGACTGTTGAAATACCTGAGCCTAAAAAAAGGTAACTTTTTTTAAATATGTACCAGAGGTCAATGTCCGGTCACTGCATTAATTAGTTTTTTGTGTGACAGACATTCAAACGAATGCACTAACCTAACTCATAAAAATGGAGTCAGTATTGGCCGACAGAGACCTCAACAATTTCTGTTTACTTCCCTTCGGTGGTGGAGTCCCAAAATTCCGCGATGCCTACCGACCTAGAGCTGTTACCCATTTCTTCAAAATCAATCTGGTGGTGAATTTTGTGGTGCCCAATTTGAGAATAATTAATACTGAACCAACACCTTCCCCCCCCCCCCCCCCCCTTGATCGATGTGTAGCTGCAGTCCTAGTTTCCATTGACTAATATGGTCACTGCGTCGGATGTCTTAGTAGGTACAGTCACCGGGTGCGTGCCACTTAAACTAGTAAGAGTGGGTTTAGGTAATGGAAAGTGCTCTAATTGAGTCCAGGCCCGTCAGCCAGTTGTATAAAATGGCTTATTCGTCAAGGAAATTTGCGCGCTTTAACTCATGTGATTATAGTTAATGTATTTTTATTTGAGAGCCAACCTTAATATGTCAACATTAGAGCCTGCTACAATCTTCAATCATCTGCTTTTTGTTTTCCGTAATGATTTAATTTTGTTAATTTATCATTTCCTTTTTAAGTTTACATCAGATTATTTTCTACTAATAATACCTTGTTTTGCCATAGATAGTTAATGCATGCTCGCCTAATTATGTTAATCGTTATGTCTTTCTTTTATTTGCTATTTTTCCATATACCTTGATTTTATCGAACAGGATGACGTGAAAACGACTCTAATGGCAAGTTTCAAATGATAGATTTCATCTTGCCACATGAATTTTATATTTCTTTATAAACACAATTCATTTCTTCAGATTAATGCATATCTTTTTAATTCATACCTGAAGGAATCGAAACATTGAAACTTTTATTTCCATTTCTAGTCAACAAGCCAGCGCCTTCGCGAGCCCAGCCTTGAAGCGAAATGGTATCGCCAAATCGTTGCCTTCCCCAACAGCTGACCATACGTCTCCGCTTTCCGCGTGCTCATCTCCAAGCCACCATGCGCGCATCAGCGAGCATGCGCATAATGTAAAGATGGCTGTGTTCAACAGGGAGACGGCATCTCCAGATAACCCACGCAGTCCTCACAGTTGACAGCCTCTGCAAATGACCTCGTAAGGTCTTTCACTAAAGGTCCCTTCAGACGTTCGAATCCATGAGCTGAGCTTGCTCACAATGCCCTTATTTTCATTGGATAAAGGGACGCACCAAAGGCACTGCTGTTCATTTAAGTCCATGTGACCAATCTCTTCTTACGTGTCTAAGTGGTACTTCTGTCTACTCTCTAAGGACACCTCAGATTACTCGGTGGACATTGCGACTATCAAAGAGCCCAACGGCATACCGGCCTGACTGACCTTTAAAGTGTTTGAGGTGCCAACATACTCCTCACCTGTAGGGTTTCTATCTTCAAAGAAGGTCTCACGAACTGCTCTTTTACAGACATTTTCAAGGGACTTTGAACTACACTCATTGTAATACCCTGATTTCTGCTGGAGTTTACAAGAGCCTCATAGGGTTCAGCTGAAACCTCAGAATGTGCTCAATTTAAGTCCATCTTGGCATGTCCGCAATAAGGTGCCGTTAATGGATTCTTCACCCTAGAAAACTACGTCTGCTGAGATGACGGATAAGCATCGTAATTTCCTCACGTCTTGTCTTCTCTATAGGGAACATAACACATCTATGCCTACCACTTCCCGGACCATTCCCTCATTACGGTAGAGGCACTGTTCTGCTCGCTAATTGTTAAAATCGGTTGAGGTTATTTTGAGGTTATTCGAGTAGCTCTATTTAGGATGTTACTTGTTCATCCATGACTCAGTGATGCTTCAAGTCTTTAAGACAGTGATGTGCTGACATTCTCTAATCCTGTTCTGGCCAAGACATATATCTCGGATAAGTGACAAACCGATGTACGCATTTCACCGACCCGATTACATTGCACCACAGACATTGGACATGACTCGCATGTGGGATATTACTGACTCGGCCTATATCGGTGTTGATGCCTTATAGCCTTAGTGGCATGTACTACCAGTTCTGTAGACCAGACGGACAGTTTGGTACGATGTAATACCAGTACTGTGGAACAGACACCAGGCCAATAGTTTCGTTTGGTGTAATAGCATAACATGGATGACATGTCGCCTTCTCATCGTCATGTGATAATCATCTGCAGATGTATCTGAAAAATATGTAATAACAAGTTTTCCTGGATCAACTATTCACCAATTATTACATGTATATTTCATTTTATTTTCCATTGTCAGTGAATCCATCCAGTCTTCAGTGTAGGAGCTAATTACCATAAGAAACCTCATTTTTCAAGTTGCTAGAGTAAGGGTATATTTTGATTACTTACTGTTAGTATAAGGGTAAATTTTGAGTGTGTTTTCTGATGACATTTTTCCTGTATTAGAGGCTTGTTGCTGTGAGTGGGACCATACTACAGCTATGTTATCGCCCATAGCGTGTGATAGCATGAGGAAAGCATACTTCTTAAATTGTTATGGAAAACTCTAACCTCCGTGACTGAATTCGTGTAAGAGGGATAGGCAAGTGGTATATAAGTAACTACCTGCTCACCGGTTTGGTCAAATAGGCCGCAACTTTTGTAGAGTCGCTTAATATACAAAGCCAAAAGAAGCGACCAACTAAAACCGAGATACCCTATAACAAATAACTGGCTCAGCAAGAAATTTCTAGATATTTTCAATGTAGTCATTCCAAGAAGACAATTCCTCTAAGTGACACAAGGGCATTGTCACACCCTGCATGTTTTCTATTTATGCACGCCCCCTTATAACTTCTCGCAGGCTCTAAGCTATTTTCGGAATTCATACCTGGCATTTAGAAGAGAGGTGACACCTAGTGGAATACAGTACATGAACAATACATTAGGGTGCTAGTTAATAATTTGCCACCAGGGGTAATTTCTTTCTCATAGACTCAAACCATAGATGGAAGAACTTTTCCTGCTCAGAGACGGGGTGAAAAGACAAAGTAATTTCTGATCTGATCTGGAATGATTTCCAGATGTATTCCAATGTTGGGAGTCCCGATCTTGATACACAGGTGTCTACTGACACCATTTTGAAGTGTAAGGATCTCCGGTGATGTTTGGCGTTAAGTAAGGGTAGAAAATGCATATATCATTTACAGGGGTGCAGATATTCCGATAAATCATCGATTTACATACCCCGACCGCAGGCGGCCAACTCCACCAGGGAATCAAGAGGCTCACCCAAGTTAGTCGAAATGTGTCCTTTTTCCGGAAAGAAAATGAGTCTCTATAACTGTCGAGTATATTTTCCCTCTAGATTTTATCCCCAATTCTTTTCCTTACCATGACTTGCATCTCTATGTATCACTTCAACTTGAGTTGAAATGCCTTCGAGAACAGTTTTGTGAGCTCGTATTATAAGCTGACCATGTGCATTTAACATTAATATACACTGTATAAAAACATACATATATGCATTTATATATGTTGATACATGGTACCTCTGTACCAACAATATTCTATATCATGTTATGAAATGATCATAGTTGCCCTTCACAAGAGTTATCTTGATAGACTGTTTTGCTTTGCTTATCCGATATTGAAGAGGTTATAATAACACATAATTTAAGGATTCAAGCTTGCGAAAACAAACCGTTCAAATGAGACTGACCATCTTGAAAATGACGATGGTTGGTTTTGATACGTCATAACGAAATGACAGGTACAATCATGCTACTAGGAGATGGCTGCATTCCATCGGTGAAAATGCCTAGCATTTTAAGAAAAGCCTAATGGGCTATAAATATGTATTATTAAATGCTTTTGTTTGACCAATTTGGAGAATTACGTGTAAGGCCTTGTAAGACATAATAAGACTGTATGATCTACTGTTGTTCCAGCATAAATTCTACATTTTGATTATGTAAATGTTCAGTCATGATATTCTAACATTGAAGACACTTGCCGATCGTGATATCTTTTATACACATTGACCACTGTATTTTGGGAAATTGAATTATCTTGTCGCAGGTGCAAATTTGAGTTCGACTATTTTCATATTACCTTCTTCCTTTTGCTCATACCTAATGACGTGAAATGTTCTGTCATAGGACAGCATCTCTATTTTCTCCTGTGACTAATCTGTTGAAGTTCAGGTTGTTGAATTAGAAACATTCTTTAATTTATGGACATTCTTCAATGAAGAAGGGTATTCACACTTTCTACTCAATGTTTAATCTTTCGGCTAAACATTTTAAGCATGCTGAACGATCTCAAGATACCAACCATATCATATAGCATGAGTAAGGATTTCAGGATTCATGTTGCAATTATAAATGTATCTTTTTTATGTCGAGATATTTGGAATCAATGTTGTAATATACATGTATAGGTCGTGTGCCTCACACCTACTTCTCCTTAGAAAATATCATCTCTAGCAAACATTGCGTCCAGATTGCATATCATAAAACTGTCCTCATTATCCACTATCTATTGTCAGGTATGACTTGTGATAACGGTAGTAGTTTCGGGTCAGTTCCCTCTCTGTTGAATATTGCATACATATACCTCGGTTCAGAAGTGATTTTGTGGAGTAAATGGCTGGTGAATGTATTTGAATACCATGAGACTCTGGGATAGTTTCTAGGAATACTGGAGAAGACGCCCGGAAAACGAAGTCGTCCTTGGAATTTCTCACCCCGTTTGAAGAACTTGTCCCGTACCAAACTCAAGTATTATAAATACACATAAGAATTAATATGGACAACTAGAATTAGCTGGAAGTTAGATTTGTAATATATTCACATCGATTCATTTGACCAAACCTCCAATAACACCATCACCCTGAACTTAACCCTAGGCCGAGCTCTAACTGCAAAACGCGGCGAGTTCTCCTGTATAGTATGGGGCAACTTCGTTCCTGGGTAACCTCTCCCGTACCCGTTTTGAGATGGTAAATTGTAACGATTGTATCGCTGGGGCGTGACACCGTCCTTTGCCATTTACACGAGGACACACTGGTGCTCATAATCTGTAACATTCCACATTAAATGTATATGAAAGGTTGGTTGGAAATGGTATGAGAAAAGATTTATCTACGAATAATATGATTCTTTTCTTATTTAGAATACAGGTCACCACCACCTGCCCCACAATCACCCGGTCACAATCTCCTGTCAGCGCCACGCAGACTCCTGATATCATTTCCTTCCCGCATATATACCCATATAGACGCGGCCGCTGCGACCACCACAGACGCGCTGCTGTCTTCTATATTTAGCGGTTTAATCGTGAAGGGCCGATACAGTTCTTGACATTATATGGAACAAGTTCTTCGTTACATCTCACTGTTTAATTATATGGCGAAAGATAAATGGCGAAAATATCTATGTTTTCAGCACATTGTCACTCCATTGACTATTGAATCCATATAATGGTGGAATGTAACTCGTGGGCCTATAATGAAGTCAATTACTGTTAATAAAGATAGAATGCACCCAGCCAGGTGCGGCCAGACTGCTGAATGACTGTGGGCCGGCTGATAGTGACGCATACCCACGGTATATACTAAGTTTAAAACATTAAAGTAGATATGTATCTGCAACTCTGATGTTTTGGATGCCATGGCTCTTGCGAGAGGCGCCACAGCCACAGCCACAGCCACAGCCACATGGCCATAATGCAGCTGGTGTCACTACAATGAACGACAGTTGTTTCTGCTAGTAAAATAATCGCTTACTAGAGGTGGATGTGTCCACTTTGACGTAATATTATGAATGTACGACTTTCAGGTGATAGTATTTACAGAAGGTGGTGTGAGGACCCAATGTGATGAAGGATGATTTTCACACCTAATAAAGACGAAGTATCCTCACCTTTTTTAAAAAGATGTATCACATTGTAAAAAGATGATAAGTCATGTGAGTTCACTGGAGTGCCTCGACTAGTATTGGAATCAGGGCATATTTATAAAGAGTCCGTCATGGAAAACATGCGAGGCGAATCATAATTGTTATTGTCATTAACCTTATTTAATGTTTATTTAATTGTGGCAATTATTTCTTGTACTTAGTTTATACCTTATGGAAACGGTTGCTTTTCTTATTTGCATTTCTAATAATATACATTCATCAATAAATGACAAAGTGAAAGCAGCATTCGTAATTATTTTATCGCATCGTGTAAGATCATTGTCAATATCATCTTCATAATAAAATTGAGATGGGGAGTATCTCCAGCAGTGGTAGACTTACTACTTAGGTTGCTTTGACGTTGCTTTGTCGAGCTCCCTACCACAAATGAACTTCGATAGACTCACTATTTTATCAAATGCCAGTCCTTCTCATACCATGTATATATGCAGGGATGCCAGTTTGTAGGATTTTGCCTACATGTAGTATTTTCATTTAAGTCTAAAAGAGATGAAAATTTCAAGAATTGTATATATCTTGAGAACAATATTGACTCCAGGTTCCCTAAAATCTAAATCTTAGATAAACATGTTCTATAATCAGACAAAATTCGGAATCAGCCACCCAGAGCAGACTCAGAGGCCCTATGGATCCCATTGCTCTAACCTAGAGGTGTAGGATGGTAGGATTCCTGGAGGAAATGCTCCTACCGACAAAGGCAAACTAAAATACTGACATCTGATTGGCTTAAAATGTGTCGTGTGAGAATTGAGTTATTAAAGCATTACCAAGTCTAAAAGAAAATATCAAAGGAATGCCTAATGAACTTGTAAAGATATTTTGCAGAATATAGAACTGCTAGTGTGTGGTAATCTTTCTTAAATGATTTTCTTTGAAAAGTACCCCATTTAGTGCAGAACTACTCATATGCCCACTCTCATAGCAGACATCTAGATGTCCTATAGTGCCCATCCATGCCCAAGGATCTGCTAGGAGAGTGGTGGGGATTCCCCATACACCATGTGCGTTTTAGGTGATACATAGACTGGCCTCAGTCTCCATGTAGGAATTTTTCCTAACCCAAACTGGCATCCCTGTATATGGTGTGAGAAGTAAGAGAACTCTCTCCTCAGTAAATGAATAAGGGAAGGATTTCTGCCTGAATTTATCACAAATATTCTTTGACTTAAAACAACGATGGGGGAACCATAGAAGAATAAGCAATACCAAACTATTCGAAGAACTGGGACTCCAACCTTGTAAACAAAGAAGGACAGTGTCATTGCTTGGAATAGTTAGAGCTAAACATATCTGAAGTGCCATTACACGATGTAGATTAACATACTAGGAACAAAAGGTATGTTCATCATAGATGAATGAGCGTAGGATTATATGTAAAAAAAACAATTTAAAGGTTTGGGTTATATTCAGTCTATGGGCCATTTTCTGGAACCCATTTGCACCCAGTGAACTTGCCATTTCTACAACTGCCTTTCTATGATCCAAATATATCAAGCGCCAGTGGACCAATGTGGTATTTCGGTCAAAGTCTATGTGGCAACAATAACTTTTAGACAGATTACATGAAGGTGTGGGCCACACTCAACTAGTTGCTACAGTGCAGACACTTGCTCAACTCGACCTCAGAGGAGGTGTGAAGCGTAGCGCCCCCTATACCGACCTGAACCATATATACGATCGCGACAGCCTCAGGGTGCCACTCTCAGCCAGCATGACCAAGGGGCAGTAGGTGGAGGGGTAAGCACAGCATGATGGTAGGCAGCAGTAGGAGTGGTGGGTAGGACACAGGGACTGAGGCCAGTCTAGCCTTAGTCCGATAAACCTTTACTGCCTAAGGACAGGGCTTCACAGTCAGAGCCTCTAGGACTAGTCTAGCCCAAGCCTAGCAATACTTGTGAGAAATAAGGCAGTATTCCACAACAAAAAACAGGCATAAAACATGGAGCTCTATTGAGCTCTATTGTGGTTTGGAATAGATTAGATATCACTATCAATATCTGAAAAGATTTTTGATAGAGCTCTAACAGTTTGTATACAGTAGCTGTTCCTAATTAGCCCATTTTGGCAATATTTTCCTATAGGAATCTGCATGGCTTCATGCTTTGTTGTGGTTCTTTATTGTCGCTCAAAACTGTAGGGGGCGCTGCGCTTCACACCTCCTCTGACTCGACCTCGAGATTCCAACCACTTCAAGGTCTTATTCTGCACCTCATTCAATGTTACCTTGAACGATTCTCTTTGCATACCATGGAACGTGGAGTTATCTGTGGCTGATAATATTTCAGGCCTGTTTCGGAGATGTGACAGCCTCATTATCACCTCTAATCCCGTGATTCCTGTCACATATTGGACTTTACGACCTTTTATCCCCTATGTTCGAGAATTGTGCAAGCATTACCAGATGACCGGTAGCGGGTGGTTCCATGTTGATTAGATTAGGAATTGGAAAATCCCACCGTTTAAGATAACAGTATTGATCTTCTGTAGATAATGGACATGTTCGCAACTTCATTCAAGTATAGCATAACAATTAAGTTGGCATCTAGCTCTACACGATTACTGGAAAATGACTAGGGTATGTTTAAAATCTCCAAATAACGGTGTTCTTCAAACAAAGTAAAAAAATCCTGAATGGTATCATGTTACCTTTTCACACATTTTCACAGGTAAATGGGACTAGTCTCAGGTGAATATTGGCCACATGTATGTGGTGGAGCTACCTGTATGGAGATTACCGTCTCATACCTGTAGGTGGCGTTCCTATATTTAGAATACGTTGTCTCATTGTATTCTCTCCATATATATATATATATATATATACATAAATGAACCACGATGCAAGTATGAACAGTTGTTAAACATTTATTTACTTTGTACAAGATATTATGCTTTGCACGAAAATCAACTAGAAAGTTGATATTTGAACCAGACTATAATGTGATGCAATGGCTAGCATGCACAGTTATATGTCCGGGTGAGAATGGTGGAAAGAAATGTTCTGAGAATGGATGGAGTAACAGGCACTTCTCGTGTGGTATATTTACATATCCCAATTGTTCTACCGTCGGCGGATTTAACTGGCTTTAAGCTGGATTAGTCGCAGATGATCCTGCCCGCCTGTGGGTGGTAAGCGATCCATCGTTAACTGACTGCCTCCAGTTCATTGCGTAGTGTGAGAAATGCGGCCGTCCGATAGTAGAGACTGGGCACGAATGACACGTCTAGAATCAAAATGGATAAGAAATCAATACTAATTCTATATAATTCCATACTAATAAAGAATTGAGGAAAGTTCTTTTTCTCAATCTGATTCCATATAATCGTATTCCTCTGTATCATTTCTATATGGTGTATTCTATGTTTATCGACTGCGTTCACGTTTCTAAAGTAAAGTTGTCCGAAGTTCTGCGTGATGTGAATAAATCCAGTCATGACCTAGAAAAAGCTTATAATTGTGGCTTAAAAGCATTATACAATTGAAGAATTCGTCGGATCGGTGAGAATCTGTGAAATCTTTTCAATATATGGAACCCACTGACCCTCTTGTTGGATATGCCTGTCCTTTCCATAGAGCCCACAGCCCACCCTCCAGCAGTACTTTATTGTTTCAGTTTGGTCGATATGCAAGTTTATCTTAAGTCAACACCGATCGTTACCGCTTCATTCGAATAATCAGTATAGTAAGAATCGCAGATGCATCTCGATGTTTTATTGGCTTTAATCTACTTACATGTCTGCTCTCACTGCACATATCCTCTATATATATTACAATAAAGGATATTCCGAGAATCGACAGCATTAAGATACTCCCTTGTATAAATTCTCGTTAAATCTCCAAGGCTCTTACGCATTTTACTTGAGTAGAATATGTACGGATTATGTTGCGTCATTCATCATTGAAAATATCTAAGCATAAATATTAACTCACATTTACCGGGTAGGGTCTATGGCAGACGATCTAAGCCATCATCTGAAAGAAACATAAATAAAAATGATCACTTGTAACTCATTAAATTGCAAAAAAAAGAGAATATTATATAGTTTTACCAAGATACCTGGTGTTCAATTGAACAGGTACATTGTTCTCACTTGTATTCATAGTCTTGCAATGCCGACAAATAAAGGTCAGAGCAGCCACTGACCGAAGCAATGTTGGAAGCCACCCAAGAAGCCACATTGAACTTACCGCACTCCAGCATTCCACAAACTCCTGCTTGCTTATCGTACCATCTCCTGTTAACAAAGATAGGAAAGCCATATCGTATTACTTACTGACCAATGAAAAAGCACAAATACACTGTGGAGTATATGAAAGAATAAAAAATGTATGCTCAGTTGAGGTGTCTAAATATATAATGGTTTCTCCTAGGGAAAAGGTCGTTGATGTGACGTCAAAGAGGGGAAACCCAACCGAGGGTCGGTATGATCAGATTCCTATGAATACACTTATTAGACATTTTCTGTACCGATGTCAGTATATGGATTACTGATCATAATTGCGATATGTTTATTATCCCATCCCTTAACATAGGAGCTTTCTTATCCACTCGTAGTGTGAAAGATACATGACCGGTGCTGGGAAGATAAAAGTGGTACTATATATGCACAAAATCACCATGATTTCAATCTGAGTGGCCGTATTCTCCGAGCAGTTGACAAGTAGTAAAACTCCGAAATATATCGAAGAGTATTGCGTAGTGTCAACTCCCAAGGAGAAAACGGCCACTCCGATCGAAATCATGGTAATGTTGTTTTTATTCTCTACCTTTCGACTAATCATGAGAACAAAATTTTGGAAAAGATTAGAAATTCGATGTAGGTGTCCTGCATTGTTTATATAAAGTAGTTTCTATAGTGCCTATCGGGTGGCAGAAAAAGCTGTATTCTACTGAGTAGATTCCGGATTTCCGGAAACTATTCAGTATCTACCTGCGGACTCGTAGTTTAGTATGGAGACTCCATATTAGGTGGGTAATAAAGTACTATGTCACGGGTGGGACATAAAGTGTTGTTTATGCCACTACTTTCTGATACTGAAAAAATATGGAAACGGGGTAGGATAAAATCTAGACGCCACTCGTTTGAGTTTGAGCTTATTTATGCCACTCATTTTGGGGGCTCCGTAATGTCACTCGTCTTCGACACGTGAAATTATGGAGCCAACAAAATGTGTGGCATAAATAAACTCAGACTCAAACTCGTGACGTCTTTTCATAATATTCTAATGACGTGTTTTCTTTTTATTATTGTAATGCAGGGGTGGAATAGATTCTGAAACCAATTTGAGTGATTAGACCTGACTAATATACCTTCTTATTGCTATACAATTTCATTCGGTTTCACCTTGTGAAATCACTATGCAATCAAACTCATATTGTAGTCAAGACTAACCTCTATCATTGATCTCTTTTAAATCTGGTATACATATATTATAGAGTAAAGGTATTAAGAGAAAACAAAGTTACTGAGCCCGTACGGATGGCCGTTCGAGGTCATTTGATGAAAGAATATGACCCAGCGCCACAGGCGGGAGGGCCATATTTTTTCATCAAATGACAGAGAACAGACACTGTGTGGGCTCAGTGACTACCTTTTCTTATTACTATATGCCTCCTCCGTTTAAAATGCCGTTTTATTAACTTTCCTGGTTTGTGATTCAACCCCCAGTTCCCATACAAACCCACTGCCATTAACTTCGGCCTGCTAGCAGAAAGCACCCGCAACAGTCGATGCAAAGCGAACTATGAATTGTTGACGGGTTTTGCAACAACTACTGTCCGTGCATCGCAAGCTTTGACTCTGGAAGTAACCACGGCAAAACTACGTTGGAGACGCGACAACATGAACTCGTTGTTATCAATTGTTTCACATATTTGGGCTATTTGAACTGTATTAAGTGAACATCCCACACTACATTGTAGTAGGTGAATGTCCCATGTTATATACGTTGATATTTAGCCCTCATGCACTTACTTCTACCTGTTGCGAGGGGTTTGTCGGATGTCGCTGAACTCACCAATAGGGTTAAGGGAACCACCATTTTGTTTTTCTAACGTCTACACTGCTCTTGCGGGCAACGCGAGAAATTTCATTAGTAAGCCATACGTTGGTTACAGTGTGACAAACATGGTTGTCAGTGGGGCCGAATATTATTTATACTGTATCCCCGGCAGTGGTTAGTATTTCATATACGTTCGTGCATAGGTATATTAGTAAAGGACGTGGATGTCTAAGTTATATGCAGTCAAGGAAGATATACACAGAGTGGGTTTACTTCTATTTCATTTCCGCACTATCATGAAATAATGAATGTGATTTAATATGTAAATATTCCGTAGGCTATTAGAATGATATCTGAGGTAATATATGCTCTAAGAATTAAGAAAGAAAGAGTTTTCAAATAATTGATTTGTAGTTGATGGAGGCCTATCAAGACAGGCGTATATCAGATAAAGGAGAATATCTTAAGGTATTTCAGGTAATCCATATTCCCCAACTTGTATCAGGTCTGAAGTATTTAAGCGATTGAAGTCTGTCCAGATACCAGTCCAACAATCCGATCCCTCTTGATATAGTTTACCGTTTAGGGCGGCACTCATGTGTCCGCTATATGTATTCCCTGAATATCTATCATACAACTAGCCCTCAGTAATGTCCCATATTACTATACACCTATGAGCGAACGTCTATGATATTATTACATACCTATGGCTGAACGTCTATGATATACTACCCACTCCTCGGGGTGCAGTATAGATAATGTTCGGGTGCAGTGCGCCCGTAGTGAATATTCGGGCGCACTGTGACCGTATTGAATGTCTCAGGTCAAAAAGTACATAAAAAAGTGTTTAAAAAGGCATTTTCTTGATATTTAGGTATGTAATAATAAGAAAACGGAGTGACTGAGTCCGAAGGGATGCCATTCTCGGCCTTTTGATGCCATAAATGCGTCCCTCCGCCTGCGGCGTCGTAACATATTTATGGCATCAAAGGACCTCGAATGGCCATCCCTTCGGACTCAGTAACCACGTTTTCTCTTATAATAACCGCTGCTAAAGGTATCGTATAAATAGTGTTCGAGCCCGCCGTGTAGCAGGCCATAGTGATTCCCATAGGCTTTATCATGTAAAAATATACGTCCCGCTGCTACAGACACTACGGCCCGCTAACGTAAAATATCGCGATAAAGCGAGACCAATGACTGTGTTAAAAACAAACAAAGAAAATGGCGGTTCTCTCTCATTCATAACTTCAGAAGCAGGCCCCGATATCCACATAACAACTATAAGTGTGGTGTAGCGAAATATCGAGGTAAATAACGTGTAGCTTTAACCTAATACCGTTTAAATAGCTGAAACATATGAAATCACTCGATAACAACAAGTCTGATCGCCTCCCGTTACGCCGCTCCGCGTTGTCGACGTCATAATTACGTTGGCTACCAGAGTTCCAGTATCACTGGTGCCACACATTTCAGAGACCGCTCCACGTCGACAGTTGCCGAGTTTTTCCACTAGCGGGCCGTAGTGAATGGCAGTGGTATTATATGGGAACAGGAGGAGGTTGAATCACTGACCAGGAAAGTTTAAAAACGGCATTTTAAACGAGTAGAAGGTGTATAGTAATAAGAAAACGTAGTGACTGAGCCCGTACGGGTGCCATTCTTGGCCATTTGATGAAAAAATACGGCCCTCGCCTACAGCGTCGGCCCGTATTTTTTCATCAAATGACCTCGAACGGCCACCCGTACGGGCTCAGTAACCACGTTTTCTCATAGTAATAGTCCACTCGTACTATACAGGGGATGTACCCTATGTCAACACTAGATGCCGTGACCATCGATGTCCAAAACGGAGTGTGAAAATGACTTCAGATAGCACACTTGTATCGCGAAAATTTTGAATTCAGAAAATTTAGAAAATGTTAAATTATGAAATTCGAAGCACTATTATATAGGGTATCTCTGACGAATAGATATACGATGAAAACGCGGGTTGTAGAAAAATTATATAGGGTTATGGGTTTAAGGGTGACACGCCCTAGCTCTTAGCATTAGGCAATTATGCCGGAACTACAATTATGGCCGATATTTCAGGTGAGTGCGTGGGGGACAAGGCTTTTACCACACGGGAAACACTACCAGAATGTGCTTCAGGTGACATGCTGTCAGTCCGCTTGCCGTTTAATTAAGGATTAGGCTGTGTTTAGGAGAATCCTGTTGGATGTTTTAGCATGGCTAATATGTTCTTACTTGATAAAACAGCTATACGTGCAGTTTCCATTTTGAGTCAAATATATTGTCTCCCATATAGATGAGTCTGTCAGACACAATCGTACAACATGACGTTGCAATGGTTCTTATTACTGACAACATATGGTAAGACAATAAACAGAAACGAAAGAAAGAGATTTTGATGTAGAAGATAATGATGAGCCAGGGGCGTCAGAACATTTTAAAAGTGGGGGGGCAAACTGAAATATTGCTGACTTTTTTCTTGGTATGAAGTCAGACTTTGATATTGGCCTGTTCTACTGGATTTACGTGAATCTGCGAAATGTCTGTGAAAAGTCAGGTCTTAGCCTTCATTGCACGCTAAAAAGTCAGACTTCGACATTTTTATGGTAAAAAGTCAAGGCTTAGCCATCATTGCACACTAAAAAGTCAGACTTTAACATTTTTATGGTCAAAAGTCAGAGCTTAGCCATTACCACACACTAAAAAGTCAGACATTTACAATTTTCCATGGTGAAAAATCAGGGCTTAGCCCTCATTGCACACTAAAAAGTCAGACATTTACAATTTTCCACGGTAAAAAGTCAGGGCTTAGCCACTATTGCACGCTAAAAAGTCAGACATTTACAATTTCCCACGGTGAAAAGTCAGGGCTTAGCCATCATTGCACACTAAAAAGTCAGATATTTATAACTTTCTATGGTCAGGAGTCAGGGCTTAGCCATCATTGCACACTAAAAAGTCAGACATTTACAATTTTCCACGGTGAAAAGTCAGGGCTTAGTCATCATTGCACGCTAAAAAGTCAGACATTTACAATTTTCCACGGTGAAAAGTCAGGGCTTAGTCATCATTGCACACTAAAAAGTCAGATATTTATAGCTTTCCATGTTCAGGAGTCAGGGCTTAGCCATCATTGCACACTAAAAAGTCAGACATTTACAATTTTCCACAGTGAAAAGTCAGGGCTTAGCCATCATTGCACGCTAAAAAGTCAGACATTTACAATTTTCCATGGTGAAAAGTCAAGGCTTAGCCATCATTGCACGCTAAAAAGTCAGACATTTACAATTTTTTATGGTGAAAGGTCAGGGCTTACGTATCATTGCACGCTAAAAAGTCAGACATTGACATTTTTCCACTGTGAAAAGTCAGGTCTTAGCTATTGTTGCATGCTAAAAAGTTAGACTTAGACATTTTTCAATGCTGAAAAGTCAAGCCAGCTTTTACACTTGGTTGAGTAAAATTTGAAGCTGCTGACTTTTTTGGTCTGGCAAAAAAGTGGGGGGGCAGTCGCCCCCCCTGCCCCCCCCCCCTGTTCTGACGCCACTGTGAGCACACTTTATACATTCATGACATTATTGCTTCATTTTTGAGACTGTGCAATTATTGGGACTTTATTCACTCTATTACCTCAAGACATAGATATTTAGATACCTGGTTCATCAGAGGTCTGAATTCGTTTGTCTCGTCTCTCATTGACCATGGTTTTTTCTGAGAATTATGGTAGATTTTAACTCACCGTCCTTGTCCATCTTCTTGAACAGCAGGGTGATCTCCACGGCGGTGATGGAGCCGTCGCCGTCCGAGTCGAGGTGGCCGAATACCTTTCCGGCGTGCTCGGGAGTGCCGCCCAGCTTAGAGGAGTAGGCCCCTGTGAACTCATCCCTCGACACGTTGCCATCACCTGAAGCACACAGCGAGGGACGATGTATATATGCCGCGCGTATAAATCAGGATTTCCAATGACCGACAGAAAAACTAAACCCTTATGGTCCCTTCCTCTAAGAAATCCATGGGTTGTGGGGACCCAAAAAGTCGGTAAGTTAATTGGTGGTTTCTTCTCAACAACTTGCTCTTGGGACCAACTTTAGAGCAGTTGCCTATTTTTCAACAACACTTTTAAATCTCTATGACTTTGTCGGTGGCGCTTTTTTGTTTTATAATCGTTTAAACAGTGTTTATTTTAGTTCATTTATGATACATTATTTACAATAAGTGGTATTTTGATTATATTGTAAAGTGAAATGTACCATGTGTTACACTGTACCAGACAACTTGTATCAGAAAAAGTCACCCTGGTGAGAGATACAATAAAGATATTAAAAAACCCAAACCCTTACTTGTTTTGAGGTATAGTGAGCATTACTGGTCTAGTGTCAGAGGATTCCGCTGAATTTCACATTTATTTGCACTGAAATATGCTGTTAGACTCTCTATGCCTGTCTAGTTTCCATTGACAAATATTTTCTTAACAATGCTGTGATATTTATCAGTAATTACCGACAAAATTATTGTTTGCGAAAATTGGCTTTACTCTTCAACTTTATTTATGATAGTGTTATCATCGTATGTGATAGTTTGTACGATGATTATAAACGCACAATGTTTTTACCCCCTTGGACATTTACCCCCCTTGACGTTTACTTTCGACGTCCCCTTCCTGTTGTTTCATTTAAAGTTTGCGTGAATACGATTCTATTGGGTTATGGACAAACTACTCAATGGTGAGCGATTCCACCATCCAGAACAGATGTGAATGCCATCTGCTGAGTGAGTTACTATACATATACTATCATTTATCAAAATCCAAAAACGAACCATGAATTTAACCAGTAAACCAGAAGCATGAACACATGGGCCAGTATCAACACAGTTGTCCCATTGTTCTATATGTGACCACTCTTACATTTAAGCAATATAGGGAAAGATAAAGCATGTGTCCAATCAATAACAAATACCAAAATTGTAAAGGTGCGTAATATGTATATCAATGTTTAAATATTTGTTTAAGTAACCCAAGTATATAAACTTAATCATGTACCGATATTCCCTTTGAAAACAAAAAAAGTATTGAATTCCTTAATATGTATAGTTATGCAAATCATACACATCGGATCCCATAATGATATAATCCTGACCGCTGCTAGGTTTTAGGACACCACACACCCTCAGCCAGAACAATGCAGATCTTTGCCTCGCTTATGATGGGCATGCTGACTGGAGAGGAGGAGGCTAGCCGGAGTATGGGTCCAGGCTGGGGAGAAGCCGAGGGCCCTGTCTTGGCACCAACAACGTTGATTGGCTCATCGGTGCAGTTTCTGAAGGTTAGATGGTGAGTTAGGAGCAGCGGCAACCTGTCAGATGCCCCAGTGTTTTAACATTGATAAAATAACTCTAAGGATTTGTTTTATGTAGATTATCATAATCCATTGGGATCGGTATGTGATGGGAGTCTTATATTTCTAAGCATACTCATAACTGGTTTTATAATAAGGATTGACATTCCCCTTTTCCCCATTTGTGAGAAAAAGGTTTCTCTTTGTGAAATTACAAATTAATTCGAGTAAATAAATTACATATTATGAAGGAATTCAGTCGCGAGACTATTAGATGGCTAAAGAAATGATCCTGAAAGTAGTTAGATCCTCGTTGTAATGTTTTCAGTCTTAATGTTATTATGCAACTGCCATTCACAAACCTTTAGGAAAATAAGAAGCCATCTTCGCCATGTATGTGCAGGATGTGTGTTTCTGATTTTAGTGGCGTAAGCCAAATGATAACGTTCAATCACCTCACCCCCTGATATTTTGTCAACGCTCACTTAGTTATTGGAGAACCAATATCCAAGAGTTGAAGGTAGTTCTGCACTTCACTGTGAATAAAGGCTGCTCGGAGCAAAAACTCAATAGCGAATATCAAGTTGACATACTTATCAATGGTAGTTATGAGTGGAATTCTGAAAGAATTCCTGAATGAAATGGCATTTTTACGCTATATTCAGGCGATGATATAAATTCAGTTCACTTACATCGTTCTTGTCTATCCTTCATGTAATATCTTATATAATCTCACTCGACCCAACTTTGTGAGATTTCTATGCCACTTCAATTCGGAGGATTATACCAATGTCCATGTAGTTCCTTGGTCTTTCTGAATCCTTGCATGCCTTATTATTGACCTAATTCACTCCCTTACATTACAACGTCTGAAGATGCTACATTTCTGCAAAACCTCCCAAAAGGTCAATAATCATTTTAAACATATTTATTTCGACTCGTTTCCCTCGCAACAGCCACCTCTAATACAAGCAGAACATATTTTGGAGGAAATCACTGATACCATGATCTCTACATCAAAAATGAACACGATGCACCCACCTTCTAAATACATGATTTATAGAACATCTTGAGATCATCATATTCAACTTTATAGGTTTTTTTTTTATCTTTACGGGAATGGAACATTATGCATTTAAACCAGACATACATATAAATCTAATTCTAACGTCCAAAATAGTAAACAATAATGATCTAGTTAGAGTGTACCACATACCTAAACATGTAAACCTAGAGTATGAACCTCTGACATACTTAGAGAAAACTGTTCTCATCTTTTACCACTCAGCCTCGGTTCACCAGAGGTTTGACACAAAACTATTGAAGTGCTTACCCTCACCCCTCTGCTATTTTCCCATTGTACCCTCCCATGTACTGATCTCTACACTGGATCACCTTTAGCCAAACCGCCACAGGTATTTCCAGGCTCAGGAAGGGACTAAACTGAAGATGTGCTTCTACCTCCATAGTTGCAAGGGATGCAAATGGCTTTTGGCACGTCCAACTATCGAACCCCTCCACTATACTCTATCAGAATTTTGTCAATACAAAACATTAACACCCATTGAGAAGTAGTAATTTCCTTTTGGTAATTAGGTTCATGATAAGTGTTAATTTGGGCATATTTCTTCGATGCTTGGACCATTGCCCGGAGGTAGGGCGTTTGGGTCGGCCTTATCCCTGCCCCAGCACCCCGCCTTGGCGGCGTATACGGTCGACCTTTATATGTCAGGTACTCTCTGGAGCTGAATCCAACCCCATCTGCCGGCGTCATTGCAAGCTAGAAATACCACATTTAACAGCCTGCACCTCTCCTTTTGTTGTATGAGACAAGGGGCCCTGCACTTCAGTCAAATGGGTGCAGCTACAAAAAGAATGCCTTCACTTCTCTGCTTCCACCGATGGAGGGTGTCTTGACAACTTTTTCCCTGATGCTAGCCTAAGCAGAAAGCCTCCAAACATAGCAGGATCCCCCGGGTAGTATTTTAACAAGGGGAGTGTATTCTCTCTTGTTGAGAAAGGTTCATTATACTTTACACTTTTTCAGAAGATGCTAAACTTGAATCTGGTTTTCCATTTCATACTCGGAAGTAAATATATGTAGTGTAAAATAAAGAAATACTCTAGCCTATTTTCCCCCTTTATTAGTTGATGCTATTTATGTGATTTTACCGAAAATTCCTCTTTTATGTCCGAAAGAACTTTCTTCCCAAATGGTACGTGTTGACTCTAAGGCGGCTTCTTATTGGTCTATGAACACTGCAATAGTAATGATGTAGGTGTTTTGTGTTTTTTTATGTCATATCAGCGGCCAAGGTCATATCACGGTAAAATCAAAGGTCAGGATGAGAGACAGAAATGTATAAGAGTAAAACTGGAATTGTCGACCACGCTATTCGCAGTTCAGCATGCGGCGCACTGTCCCATACTGATCGATGAAAGCGGCGAGTAGGCGCTTTCTTCCTTTTTTTCTGTTTAAATATTTTTGGGGGCTGGGTGGGAGGAGGGCGGAGGGCGTCTCATTGCATAGTGACTAAAGTGTGTGACCCCGGATTACATTCCTTCTGGTTTCCTAAATAAATTTAAGGTCACTGTGATAGATTTTTGATAGTTTCTTCAGTATTCATCTCCTGATAGTGACTTACCATCAGACGTTGATTATTAATTTTTATAGATCGACGCAACTGCCAGCATCATATCAAGGTGAAACATTTTCAACAAGGTGAGTATGTGCTTACCATCCTCATCGAAGATCTTAAAGATGCCCTCGAGCTCAGTCTGGCAGATGGAACCATCCTTGTCGACATCCAGGGAGTCGAAGATCTTCTCAATAATAGCAGTGGCCATGTTGGATCAGTGGTGGGCAGCGGGTAGCTCTGATATCACCTACAGGAGAAAGAATTAAAAAAACCGAAGTCGTTCCTGTAATGTCTTTTCCCAGTGGTCACTTAAAACTGAGCTGTAGGTGAAGACTGGTAAGCGATGGATATTGTTGAATAGGATTGATCCAATTAAACATATCTCAAGAAGTAGCGAAACGTGCAGTGGTGTGTGGCATGCCTGCCGGACTGAGCTGCTAGTGTCTCAGGTTTAGAGGACAGTGTAGGTTTGAGGGCATTGGCTGTTGCAGCAGCAGGAGGCAGTTGAGATCACTGTGGTGTGTTGTAGAATGTAGGAAACCCGCTGGAGAAGCGGGCTTTAGTTCTCACGAACCCCCGCTAGCTGAACCCTCTTACCTGCCCCACCTGGCTCCCTACAACACCCCGTTCTCTCCACTCTGCCTCCCATTCGCACCGCCCCACTCCCCATCCCACCCTCACACGCCAGTGGACCCCCGGACATACCTTTCCGATGCCCCCTCCCACAAAGATATAACCAACGGGACCCTCGTGCTCAGCTATGAGGCTATGGAAAGCCCACCCCAACCCCCTGCCACTACCCCCAGTCACCATTACCTACCCCGAAGTCATCACCCCACAGTGTTGTCGCCCTCATTGCCTCCTGTCCTTTACCCCCATCCAAATGTACTATACAAATCCCTTGCATCCCCATCCACCCTCTCTGGAAATCCAACAGTACGGTTTCCCAAAATACAATAGCCCCTGGCTGTATGGTACAATGAATTATTTAACTCACTGCACACAAATCACCCACCTTGCCCTGATTTTAGACTCCCTCCTCTCCCTAAAAGGTACCCTAACTCCCCATCTCGTGCCCAGCCCGCACGCATCACTTTAGTACCACATGCAGCATCCCGAATTCAAACCCTTATCCGCATACAACACCCTCCCACTTCCCTTCACATACATGATCCATAAACTCCGCCCTTCTTGCCATCAGACTGCACGGCAGGGAAATAAAGTTCAAAGGGTAGCGGGAATCGTTCGACCGGAAGTGTTTTGGCCAATAGGGGCACTCTCCCAGCTGATACTTCATGCTTTTTGGACTTCTACCAGCGGCTCAGGATCTCTGCGTTGAGAGTACAATAAGGGCCAGGAGAGGCGCAACTCCACCGAAAGGGGGCGTTACGGAAGGTTACCAACTAACACTCACCCAGCAGAGGTTAGGTTTCATGTCCGTCCTCCAAAAGAGAGGAGAACTGCATGGAGAGTGGTGATTGTAGGTATGTACCTAGACCAGTGCCCTGGGCAGTAGGCTACGGGGTTGAGGTTGGTTCGCCCCCCTCAACCTTTATAAGCATCATAGGATCAAGACCATCTCCCCCATCCAAAAGCATTATCCCCACGATCATCAGTATCCAGGGTTACTGATAAGGGGTAGATATTGGAGGGGAGGGGAACAAAAGGACGTGTCAAGTTGGTGGGAACATATACAATATTGACTAGTTTCAGGGACAAATGGCCGAGGATTTGACGCGTAATAATATCCGAGGGTATGCGAGGATATTGCATAGGGTCTACTGCTGATTTTAGTTCACTTTAGACATGCACTATTTTTCACAAGCAGAAATTTTGCGTATGCGTCGTGACCGTATGCGCTGGGTATGTCAATACAGAGGTCTCATAGCTTTATAATGGACACTTTGTATAGATGGATAATGAAACCTAGTCTACTTTGGGGCCTTCCATAAAGTTGTTTTTTTTGCATAGCGGTGGGACAGCACTCACACCAGATACGCCGCGTTTCTCCATACATACCTTCCATAAAGTTAGTTCCCGTAGCCCCCTCCCACACCCCTAGATCTAACACTGATTATCACTCTTGTTTTTTTTCATTGTCAAAGGGAATCGGTTTTGCACGTGATAGGATTATCTCGATGGCGCACTAAGCCCTGGTAATAGTGCTAGTGTGCGGTACTACTATTAACACGCATGGAGTATCTAATGCGGCGTTTCCACCTACCGATAATTTTTTACGCTGTACAAAAGTCGGTCCGTGGTTCTCCTAAATAGGTCGGTGGTACATAATCGATGACCTGCACTGTGCAGTGGATACTCACCGACGTTTAGAAGTAATATATGCAGAGCATTGCTGATTAATTCAATGAGCTTGGATTTCGTTGGTGAGTGCAGAGGCCGGTCGGCCAGTGGTGCCATATTGTATAAGGCAGGGGAGAAAAATCGTTGACCATTTTTGTTTCCTTCTGACAATTATTGCACTAATTATGACTCATAATCGGTCGGAACTATCATAATGGTGGTCATTATTGGGAGGTGGATTTGCTGCATTACTCTGTAAGACCTGGGTCCTAGGTCTTCAATACCCCGGCCCAGACCATAATTTCTAGTAAAAAGCCTTATTGTAAATGACATTGACACCGATCCCCAGTTTGTACCAAAAATACAACTTTTGAACGGCAATAGAATGTAATAGGCTATCTATTGCCAAGGTAACATTCTGATGTACCATTTTAGAACTCGCAACCTATGGCGCAGGTCAACCTGGCTGAAATGTGTAGAAAGATTTATAAAAATATTTCATTTTATGCCTGAATAAGGTCAAACTGTATGTAAAAGGGTTGAATACACACACATAAAAAGATCAATGTGTTTGCCATGGTGACCAATTGTTTGATGCAGCCAATTGCACATTATGATATTTAGATGGACACTGTAGGGGACAGAGCAATTGTTAGTTGATGAAGCAGTCACCAGGTGGTCGGGGGGACAAAACCTGTATTCTGGCTCTTCATTCTTACAAAATTCAACTGCCAGAGCAGGATGACATAATGATTTAACCCAAGACATGATATTTTCACTCACTTCTTTTCCACCTCCATTAATGAAGAACACCTACTTCTTCACCTCCATTAGTGAAGAACACCTACTCGGGGGGCATCATGGCGGTACCTATATATATTTGTGTGTTTGTGACACATGTTTGATGTATGAATGCTATGCATGAATGCATCACTTTCTTCCAATTGATCCAATTGATTGATTTAGATTATTAATGATATAAACTGACAGAACATTTGCCTATCAACAAAGGGAAATCAATTATCAATGATCTAACGCAAAGCACACAGGAAACACATATAACTATTTGTAGCCTTCCCTAAAACCCAATTAATCTTGAACCAACTGTCATGATCTCTTCTAGACGGTCCAACCTTGCCCCGCCCACGGACTCAGAGTTTATAATAATACCCCTGGCAGTCTGCCACTGTGTCATTTCATAACCAGACCAAACCTGCCCGATGTATCTGCTTCTCCGGTAGACGTTTCTATTTCAGAAATAATCTTGGCAGAGGCCGTCGTCTCTCATGCCTTAGTGAGCACTACATATGTTTGCCCGTCTTTTTCCTGGCCTATTTTAAAGGGCCGTTCACCTGTGGCTTCCTCCGGGCTTCATTGGGTGTCGCTTGGTGGAGGCACAGGTCCCCTCTCACCGCCATCTGTCAGCTAAAAGCTAACAACACTCAGAAGAGAGGAGCATTTCTAGGGGGAGGAAGCAGATGCATTTATCTATTGTGATAGGCAAGGATGTGGAATTTTAACATAACCTGGCAACTTTGCAGTATGAAATATATCGGTTAATCGAGCATTTATGATACAGATCACTAAATGTATCTTGCCATCCTGCTTCAACAGACCTCTAACGCAACGAACTGTGTTCAATAATAATCCGTTAGCCATCAGTGTTTGCCACAGATTGCATTGGTTGATTGCTTTAGTAGAGTCAATTTGGCATCTACTGTTAAACATCAATGATGGCTACATTTTAACAGCAAGTTAGAAAAAGCCCTTGACTCAAACATGATGATGGTGGATACAAAATAACAACACTCATGACTGTTTGAAAGGAGAGCACGCATGAGAGACCTTTAACGATCAATGATGGACACATACTCTCCATATGATTATATTTTATAAAAGATGTTTCAACAACGATCGATGATGAGCGTACACTAACAGTATAATCTAAAATGTTACAATTCATGTTAACATATCAACTGTTTGTGGCTTATTTCAGCCACTTATTCGATATGATCAGAATAAATGCCCAGTTAACGACCAGGTCACTCAGATTAAAGAATCATAAAAGCATCAAAGTTGGGGTAGTTTACCTATAGTACCTAACCGTTGAACACCTGTACGTTCCCCTTGCTCCCCTACCACTTGGCCCTTCCCTACCGATCCGCAGGGACGCCGTATTTATTCTCAAGCTGAGCCTTTCTCCTACCTGGAGTCCCGATTTGGAGGCCGGGAGCACTGGAGGAGCTGCCAAAAGCCGGCGGTGCTCAGGCAGGGGCGATGACCTTTGACTTACTGACCAGGCTTACTGCCCCTGCCGTTCTCTCCTCAGTTCCCTCTGTGTCTTTCGGGGTCGCCCTTAGATCAACCTCATGGAGGATTGTAGCATCCCTCTGGTAACGTTTCTCAGAGTTGTATCCTTAAGTTTCATTACATGTCTCTAAGCAGTGAGATTTTTTAATATATGTAGCTTAGAGTCAGTGAGGCGGGTCGCGTGCATGAAATGCATGAAAACTGACTAGGCGTTGTATCTGAGGATGATATTTTCAATGTCAAGAATTGAAAAGAGATAACGATAGATAGCCATTCGAATAGTATTCCGGGCACGCGAACCTGGGCCATATTATAGAGGAAACCTATGAGAGTTTAGGGTCTGAGCTCGTATACCATCGAGTTTGAATCACGTAGTAATTCACAAGGCGAAGCCCTGTGAATTACATAGTGATTCAAACGAGATGGGATCGAGCTCTGACCCTAAACTTGAATGGGTTTCTGAATTTATCTCACCCTTCACATTGACTGATGGGCTATCATTTGTGACATAATCCCCCATTGGATATGTTTCTTAGATATCTAATGGGCGTTAGATACAAGTTCCCAATGTTAAGTCTATGGAGGAAAAATACCAGGGGCGAGATAAAACAGTGTCCGGCACAGTATTTAAACGATAAAGGGAGCATAGGACAGTATAAGAGCTATGTGCAAAGGTGTATAAGAATATACCATATATATATATAGTCCTTATGTAAAACAAACCATACTGACTTCAGTTGTGGAATCGTGTGCACTGCCATATCTTTATTTCTCCACCCCCTTTTATATTCTACTTTTCTTCCCATCATCCTTGCGTTTTCGCCTACACCTAGCCTGTCTGTGTATTTCTCCATATCCCTCTACATCACTATTCTCCTTCTCCTTTCATTTCACTATCCTCTATGAATTGTCTCTACCATCGCTGTCTATATCTGCCTGTCTGTTTGTCCTTTATATATATGCATGTATATATATATATATATATATATATATATATATATATATATATATATATATATATATATAATATATATATATAACGTGGCGTGGCATATATGTATATAAAACTATTTCTACAAAATCAAAAGTCCAAAAGTTGTGCTATAAGCAAGCAGAAGGTAGAAAAAGTAATGTGCCCTTACCGGATGATCTTGTAGTGAGATGGCACGGGATTGGAAATGGCCAGTCTTATATATAGTCGCCTATCAGGTGTGATAAGATTGGTTCTGATGTCTGAGCTTATCCCCTGACGTCAAGGCTCATTATCACAGAGCGGATCGCCAATTCGATTTTCAAGTATTTCCTACTCGCAGAGAGCCTAGAATATGCATTCAATTTCTGTAGCTGCCTAGTTGCAGTCAATATCAGGTGCGATGAATTCTAGATGTTTAAACCAAACTTTATTATGGAATCACAACAGAACATACGTATGTTCTACAAGCATGTATATCATCTTGTTTAGAGACTTCTATTCAAATTGCGAGAAACTATTTGCCATGGAACAGGGAATATATGTATATATGTGTATATATATATATATATATATATATATATATAGCAAGACATAAGAATTTAAACAAGTCCCACTTAAAGTAGAAGGAACCTCAAGGCCAATATGCGCATGTTTTTTTTGTGTTTTTTTTTATGGGGGGATGAACATGGCACATTTAGTGGTGCCAGTGTCAAGCTGTGACTTCATTTGACATGCAACAATTCCAATAGTTATATAGCTTACACCATCACCTCGACAGTCCCGGCAGTGAATTTTGCGCAAACCTTTAGTGAACGTGGAATTTTTATGACTTCTTTTATGGACTTTGCTCCACTCGGCCCCAAATATCCCGGCGACTTAAGGGCCATCAATGTGAGTTAAGGTTGCTGCAGGTTGTGGTCGCCATGATGTTATTGTGGTTTCGCACTGTGGTCTGTCATACGGCAACTTACGTTGTGATCTCGGTAGATTACGGAGCTTTCCCCGGTGAATTGCGGTGAATCGCGGCTTTTTTGTCGATGCGGTCCAAGGGCTTGGGGGTACAAGTCACACAGAGAAATCTACATGTATATATATATTAGAGAATATGGCTGCCAAAGTTGATATCAACTGCACTTTTCCTTGAGTGGACAGTAAAATATTCAAGTATGCCATTAATTGTATATCTATCCGAAACCTATGTGAAATAAAAACTCAGCTATTCATTATCATATCTTTTAGTGTGACACCTTTAGTCTAGGGTTTTTAGGAGCTACAAATACAATGCAATAGTCAGAATTTGTGTATAATCAATATTTGATGGGTTAGGAAGGTCTATAAAGGATCGACTCCCACTAGATGTGATGACAAATCACTGCTGTTGCACATGGTCACATTATCTTGAATAACATGAGGATCAATTCTATTGGCAACTTCTTTTCTACAAAGGTTTAGAAAATGTGTCCTGATTATGTTGCTGCCACCTAATGGATTTCATATTTATCTCACATTTTGAAATAAAAAATGGCTGCTGAAATCAGTCTGAAAACCTATGAGCAGTAACAACTCAGCTGTATATCCTTACAACTTTAAGTGTGATACCTTTACATAAGGGTTTCTGAGGGTCACAAGTCCAATGCAATAATCAGAAATTGAATATTATTAGTAATTACTCATCATACTGAGTTTTTATTGTTCACCATGATTCTAATATTGTGAATTTGTAGAATGATTCATAATCATGGAGAGCTAAATCATAAATGTGTATCTGTGTAATAAGTTTAATTTCCAGGAACAACTTCCAGAATAGCTGCTAAGTTAGAAAAAGGCAACTTTGTGATGAAAGCCTTCTCATAGCTTCTTATACTTGGTTGTACACCATGGATTTGAGAACCACAAGGCTATGACAAAGCACAACTAACTTGTTTAGTGGGTTGACAACCAGAAGTGGATGGCTAGCTCATGAGTTTGAAGAAGTTGTTTATGAAATCAAACAGAAAATTGAAGTAAAATACTATAAACAAGTAAAGTCATTGCAGGCAACATTTGTAAGACTCTGCCAAGCAATTCCTGATCTAGGTAATCCATTCCTTGATCAGAGCACTGAATAATTTGTCCAGGATATTAGAGGTATAATAGGGGAAGATGTAATATCTACAGCATAAATCATTACAAGTATAGGTAGCTTGTCCAAAATAGACCAAAAAAACCAAGCCAATGCAAGAAACTTTTGTCTGATTGTCTAATAGCATAAAGAAAATCAAATGATTAAGAGCTAGTCAGAAACCTACAGAAGCAATACTCTCTTTTTTCTAGGCTTATATATTTCTTGCCAAGTTTGTGATGAAATTGAGAGCTATTCACCATCACTCTCCAAATTTGGAGAGCTGTGCTCGCAAACAAAATCAGATATTGCTCTATATCTAGACAAAATGGGACAACTTAAGTGTGTTCTTCCAGAAGTTGCTGTGGGTCATATGTTAAAGTCTAGTGATACCAAGACATTGGCTGAATATGCTGAATCAGTATCCCTGCCTAGCATCAGAGCACCAAGAGTAGACATTATCTGGAACAAGTTCAAAACAAACAGCCTTACAGAATCTGCTAGACAGGAATGATGGAAAGACTCAAGAAGCTGAGCAAAAAACTCCACTAGGATACCTCCTGAATAGAAGGAATATTTAAAGAGTAATGAAAATGAAGAAGAGCTCTACACGTTCTCATTAAATGAGGCTGCAACTCTCCCAGACCAGCAGGTAAGTGAGACAATATCAGGAGAAGAAACCCTAACAAATTATTCCAATATCAATATATCTTCAGAAGCCTTGCAAAACAAGAGGAACCTGATACAAGAATCCTGTTTCATTTGGTAAATCTTGGCAATGCTGAATGCAAATGGATTCTAGTTTGCACAGCAGATTCTCTAATCTAGTTGGGCTATGTGTGGTTTTGTACCAACAGTTTTCATTGAATCTGTGGTTTCATCTGGAATAGGTTAAGATAACAGAAGCATCCCGGCACACTTTATTGCCCAATTGCCTCTATAGATGTTATATGGATTCACTTGATGTGACTTCAGCATTCTTAAACAAAGAGAAGAAGACTACTTTGGAAACATACACATTCTATCCTGTAGTTATGAATATGTTCTTGGAGTTTTGCAAAACACCACTAAGTACAGAATCTATCCAGATACAAATGATAACAATTGATAAATTTGTTGCCCTCATGTATTAACATACCTCAAATGGTGGTAGTGCTGAAAATATCCAGAGAGATATTCATAGAGAAAGGCAGGCCAATTGACTATATACCACCATCATTAGTTGCCTTCTATCAAAATACACTAATGCCAGCTTACAACATGGGTTATGGCTGGGGCAGTCTCTACAAAATATTCCCGAGCTTCCAGAACATGTTGACTGGGACTAGAAGACAGATGCATTCAAAAAGTGGATTATTGTACAGGCAGCACTACATAAACCTTGTGGAAGAGCATGCGTGCTATGCACAGCATACTGTAAATGCCATTGAAACTGTGAATGTCAATGAGGTAGAGGTGCCTCAGATCATTTCAAATCATATATTCCTTTTGCGTCATCAACAAGTAACATATACTTTGTTTATGTCATTCAATGGAATGATATAAACAATCATACCATTAGAAATATAATGAAAATATTTTCAACTTTCATAATGGTGCAACTATTTCAATCACATGTTATACTTTTATATCTCAGCAACTATTAACCATACTTTATTTCTGATTATTGCATTGGACTTGTGACCCTCAGAAACCCTAATATGAAGGTATCACACTTAAAGTTGTGATAATAAACAGCTGAGTTGTCACTGCAAATAGGTTTTCAGACTGATTTTGGCCACCATTTTGAATTTCAAAATGTGAGATCAATATGAAATCCATTAGGTTGCAGCATAATCAGGTAACATTGTCTAAACTCTCTGTAGAACTGAAGTTGTCCAGAGAATTGATCATCATGTCATTCAATATAATGTGACCAACAGTAGGGATTTTTTATCGTGTCTAGATTCCATCCCTAAGGGACCCTCCTATCTCATCAAATATTGAAATATACAATGTTTCAGGGATGATTTTGACAGCCATTTTGGATTTCAAGATGGCTGAGAGTATAGAAATGCATCAAAGTGATAGATTTGTATTTTCACAGCCATATTGAAAAAAATGAGCTTGGCCCCTACTCTAATTTCGATCAGTACATCAAGTTCTACCATTGTACCAAGTTTCATGCTTCTATACCAAAATGAGGTGAAACCCCCTTTTCTTGCACAATTCTGCTGGACTAGACACACCCCAACGTTGGAAGGCTTGCGACACGTCCGGGCTTATTGGTGCGTGTCGGAATGCTATTGTAGCATGCTGCACTAGTGGACACAGGCTTCCGACAAGGGTTTTGAGTTACGACACCGTTCCGACAAGAGTCTACGGTTCCAACCCCCCTACCCACCTATGGGCGTTTACATTTTCGTCTGTATCTCCGTTAATATTTGACCAATATTCAATTTGTCCTAATGAAACACTGATTAGGACCTACACCTTCTATACCTGGAGAGTTTTAAGCTCCATTAATTAGGGAAAAAAGATATTTAGCAATAGAATATATAAATTCTAAAAAGTTCAATTTCCCTTAATAAAACCCAAGCCACCTTCTTTGAACTTTCACAGAATCTAGTACATGTATGATGCTACTTATTTAGTTTTTAAAAATCATAGGTCACTGTTGTCGTATTTGAAATAATTGCAGCAAACTGTATTCTGTTGTAGCCCATATTGTAGACTGTGTCGGTTCTGTGGTCTCCTTCTTGTCCCCGCAAAAAAACGTTACGGCACGCTCCGACACACTCCGATACGAGTGCTGCGATTGGGCTACGACAGACAAATTCTGTGTCGGAGTGTGTCGTAACGTTTATCGTAGCATGTCATAACTAGTGGGTGCAGAGCCTAAAAGGGGTATCCCACTATCATGATTTGAGCCTCCGACACACTACGATAGCCTTACGACAAGCGTTCCGGTGAAAAAATCAGATTTTTGTCAGAAGGAATGGGTCTATCGTAAAAGTGGGTTTTCTCTTATGATGAGTACTACGACACACTCCGACACACTCCGATAGTGCTACGATAGAAATACCATCTCTCAGGGCTTCCAACAAAATTGAACATGTTCGATTTGTCGTAGTGGTAAAAGTTCATCGGAGTGTGTCGGGATCATTTCCCGCTATGTTTAATGTACTGAAAAATATGGTTTTCCTCAATTTTTTTCAAAAACAAAGATGGTAACAAATAATTTGAAAAATTAAATCTATAGTTCTCCGCAATAGCTATCTCCTGTATAAGTTTGAAGAAAATAGCATGGATTTTACTCTGTGAAATTCAGTTTTTTAAAATTCCTCTATATCCTTCAAGGTTATTTTCTTCAAGTAATTAGCAATTAACCCGGGAGCGTCCCTAGACAATTGCTCAGTCACCACATTTCAGTCAATTCCGCCTGTGGCTGCTATTGTGGCCGTAATCTCTGAGTAGCTGACACGTAGTAATATCCGAGCGATTAGTGAGGATATTACGTTGTCAACTACAAGGAGATTACGGTCATTCGTATACAGAATGTAGGTGGGTATTTATTACCCACCTACAGGATTAATAGCAAATCTATTGCAATTAAAAAGTTTCTGTAAGCCATTTAGTTCCAGACATCACAGCACTGTCAAGTGTGGCAGTAATTCGGTGTAGACTTACACCAATAATGTAGTTTGCCATTAACCTGTGATTTTAGCATACAAAGTGTGTTATGAGAGTAATTTCTGATGGTAAATCAGATTATTATGATTGAATCTAAATAATTAGCATTAAATGAACATTCAGGAAACTTATTTCGAAGTACATGATGATTCAACCTCATTATGGGCAGGACTATTTTTCCGGCAGGAGATTCTGACATGCCAGAATCTCCCAGAAGCTAATTCCAGGTGCCCTATACTTTTCCTATGGAGACTGTAATCGGTGGGTAATTGTCACGTACAGTAGCTAATGCCTAATCCTATAGACTAGCTAACCCAGTGACAAGAAAAGAGAATTCAGAATATCTTCTATACTAAATGAAGAAGACAGATAACCATACACAGATATGTATTAATAACATATATTATAACAAAGTATACAGTTACATAACAATTCTCATCAACATACAAAATCATATACACTTCTGTAGTGTACATATGATATAGGTCCTCTTGGTCTAAGCAGTACTCACAGTCTCTCACTTTCAGTTATTGTTCAATGTCTCCTTGACTTGTGGATATAGATGATCCAAGTAGTGGTAGCAGTCATCAGTGTCTTTTCCTCCAGTGCTGGGGTGATAGTAGCTTATGGAGAAGCCCAATCCTCAGTAAAGGCCTCTGTAGCATAGAGTCCTATGGTGTCTCAAGCCTGACACTGCAGTGGTAGTAATGCTGAGTAGCATGGAGATGTTGACGCCACGGTGTCTGGGTTCCAAGTGAGCTGTGAGTTGAAATCTGCTTCCTTATATACCCTATCGGGGGGTCAGTCCAAACGAAGACAGGGGATGGTTCAAACGCTGGGGGTGGCAGTCCAAACAGTTAGGCCTTAACCTCTATCTGGAGCGAGGACCTGTTAGGAAGCACCCTGTGATATTCTCAATACATACATCACACCTCCCTCCTTAAACAAAAAAAAAAGATTTTTCTTTTTTTTCTAACATCATACATCAAGAAATATGTTATACAATGTAATATATGGCATTCTGCAACATACATTTACCTTTTGTCACAATCACATTTGGTACCTTTTACCATCTTTGGGTAATAACACTTAAAACAATAGTATGTACATAATTAAAGGAAACATTTAAGAAGCTCGTGACAAAGCATCAGCACAGACATTGTCTACACCTCGTACATGAAAAATCTCAAGATTGTATTCTTGCAACACCAAACTCCAGTTCAACAACCGCCTGTTTTTGTTTTTCATCTTCTGCAAGAATGTCAGGGGGTTGTGATCTGTATACACAAGTACAGGATCTGCAGGGGAAGACACATAAACACTGAAGTGTTGTAAGGCCAACACTAATGCCAAAGTTTCCTTTTCAACAGTCGAATAGTTCTTTTGGTGACAAGTGAACTTCTTTGAAAAGTAGCATACAGGGTGCTGAACACCATTGTCATTGTTCTGCAGTAGCACTGCACCTACCCCATGGTCACTTGCATCAACCATCAAAACAAACTGCTTGCCAAAGTCTGGAGCCATCAGAACAGGTCCAGAACACAAAGTAGATTTCACTTTATCAAAAGCATCATCACATTCTTTGGACCAAATGAAGTTTTTCTTTTTCTTTAACAGGTTTGTAAGTGGAGCAGTGATGTCAGAGAAATTCTTACAGAACTTCCTGTAATATCCAGCCATGCCAAGAAACCTCATCAAACTTCTCTTGTTTGCTGGAACTGGATATTCAACAATACTTTTGATTTTGGCTTCCACTGGTGCAACCTGACCTAGACCAACAACATGTCCAAGATAAATCACCTTTGCCTGTCCAAACTCACTTTTTGTCAGGTTTACAGTTAGGTTTGCTTGTTTGAGCCTCTCTAACACAGATTGCAGCCTACACAAATGCTCTTCCCAGGTGTCACTGTAAACCACAATATCATCAACATACACTTCCACACCTGGCAGACCTTTCAAACACTGATTCATCATTCTTTGAAAAGTTGCTGGAGCATTCTTCATACCAAATGGCATCACCTTGTATTGATACAAGCCATCAGGAGTAACAAAAGCAGACACTCGCTTTGCTCTGTTACTCAAAGGAACAGCCCAGTAACCTTTGAGTAAGTCACACTTGGTGATATACTTGGCTTTGCCAATTTTGTCTATGCAGTCATCTATTCTTGGAATAGGATATGAGTCTGTCTTGCTGAGATCATTTACTTTGCGAAAATCAGTGCAAAATCTAACAGAACCATCTGGCTTGGGTACGAGTATACAAGGAGATGACCAGTCACTGTTGCTTGGCTCAATGATGTTATTCTCTAACATGTAGGATACCTCTTTGCTCATTTTTCTCAGCCTTGTGTGGGCTAACTCTGTAAGGATGTTGTTTGATAGGGAGAGCTTCTCCCACATCTACGTCATGGATTGCAATATCAGTTTGACTAGGAACATCAGGAAAGACTTCCTTATACTCTCTGAGCAATATGCTCAATTCCTCTTTCTGTACTGGAGGCAGGTGCCCTAACTTGGCATCTAGATTTGCAAGAACATTTGAGTTGTTCAGTTTTACACTGTAGTCTATAGGTACAAAATCAGTTGTTTCTTCCTCATTACTCAGTGCATTCATGCACCCAACTGTCTTGACACTGTTGGAACTTTCTCTGTTATAGTAAGGCTTCAACATGTTGATATGACACAACTGAGTAGATCGTCTGCGGTCAGGAGTTTTGACAACATAGTTCACCTCACCAATTCTTTTGACTACCTCATAAGGACCATGGTAACGAGCCTTGAGTGTATGCCCAGTAATGGGTAGTAACACCAGCACCTTGTCTCCCACAGAGAATTCACGCTCTTGGGATTTCTTATCAAATTGGTCCTTCATCTTTCTTTGGGCTTCTTTCAGGTTTTCACGTGCTAACTCACAAACACGAACTAGCCTGGTTCTAACTTTGGAAACATAATCCAAGACATTGTTGTTTTCAGGGTTATCTCCTAACCAGTGTTCCTTCAATACCATCAATGGACCTCGTACTGTATGACCAAAGACCAGCTCAAAAGGACTGAATCCCAATGATTCTTGAACAGACTCTCGAGCAGCGAACAACAACATACCAATACCTTCATCCCAATCTTTCTCATTCTCAAAGCAGTAAGTTCTCATCATGTTCTTGAGGGTGCAGTGGAATCTTTCCAATGCACCTTGAGACTCTGGATGGTAAGCACTGGACTTAACCTGCTTTATTCCTAGTTCATGAACTACTTGTTGAAACAAGCCAGACATGAAGTTTGAGCCTTGATCAGACTGAATCTCTTGTGGAAGGCCAACCAGTGAGAAGAAATTAATCAAAGCTTTGACTATCTTTGGGGCAGAGATATTTCTGAGTGGTATAGCCTCAGGAAATCTTGTAGAAGCACACATTATTGTGAGCAAGTACTGATTACCAGATCGAGTTTTGGGCAGAGGACCTACACAGTCAATAATGACATGGCTGAATGCTTCTCCTACTGCGGGAATGGGCCGTAATGGAGCAACAGGGATCTTTTGATTAGGTTTCCCAACCATTTGACATGTGTGACAGGTTCTACAAAATTGAGCAACATCTTGCCTCATCTTAGGCCAATAGAAGTGCCTCATGATCTTTTCGGATGTCTTGTTAACACCCAAATGACCACCCATGGGTAGTTCATGTGCTACATCAAGAACCTCAGAGCGATAAGCCCTAGGAAGCACAATTTGGTAAACAATAGACCAGTCCTCTGATGCTGGGACATCTGGTGGTCTCCATTTTCTCATGAGAACACCATCTTTAAAGAAGTACCCTGTGGAGACTTTGTCAAGCTCTTCTTCTGAAAGTGCATGGCGGGTAAGCAATGAGATCTCAGGATCTTGCCTTTGTTCAGTAATTAACTTACTCCTGCCAAGAGGGACTTCATTACTCAAGTTAGTCTTGTCATCATTTTGACTTGACCCTGGTTGAGAACCGACAAAAGAATGACCTTTAAGGTGTTCATCCTTTGAGTTGATAAATGTCAGAGACAAATCAATGATATCATCCTCAGTCTCAACATCCACAGAATGCTTTTGGGTTAACTCTTTAGCCTGAGCCCTAGTCACAGCACAAGAGGGATAAACTTCACCTATCTCCTCATCAATGACATCATCTTCTGATGACAAAGTGACTGGCTCAAGAACCATCTTTGGTTCTACAAAGACTTTTTCCCCCGCTAGATCATTTCCTAGCAACATTGATACACCGTCAACTGGCAGTTCAGATTTTACTGCAACTTCAACAGACCCTGATACCAAATCAGACTCTAGTCTGATTGTGTGAAGAGGTACACTCATGAAATCACACTCAACACCACGAATAATAACATATTCACCAGTGGCTGAACTTGAACTGAAAGGCAAAGCATTTTCTAAAACCATGGATTGAGATGCCCCAGTATCTCTCAAGATACGAATGGGGACAGAATCTGCAGTGTCACTACCTAGAGACACATTACCTTCAAGTACAAATGGTTTGTATTCTTCTCTGACATCAGTTACCTTATCTGTAACAAATGGCACAATAACACACTCTGACTTTTTGGATGTTATGAATGCATTTGGCTTGGGCTCAGCTTTCTTCTTTTTCAGTGCCCAACACTCAGACATAATGTGACCCAGTTTGTGACAGTAATGACATTTTAGACCTGAACTCCTTCCTGAGTACTCACCTTTTGGCTTCACACTAGATTTCAGATCTTTGCTATCACCACCTTTTGCTCCAAGACTAGAATTGCTCCCTTGAGGTGCACTCTTCTTTTGTTGAAGGCTAGTCTTATGGGTTATGGCATAATCATCAGCAAGAGTGGACATTTCATGCAAGGACATTACTTTCTTTTCATCGAGATAAGTCTTGAGATCATTGTATGTGCAACGCTTAAATTCTTCAACAAGGCACAGTTGTCTGAGTTTATCAAAACTATCCTCCACTTCCATAGATTTGCACCACCTGTCAAAGTACACTTCCTTTTCATGAGCAAACTCTACATAGGTTTGATTATCTTGTTTACGGTAACTCCTAAACTTCTGACGATATGCCTCTGGTACCAGTTCATAAGCCTTGAGAACAGCAGCTTTGACCTTTTCATAATCTAGACTGTCATTCAAAGATAGTGCCGAATAAGCTTCCTGAGCTTCACCCCTCAAAACACTCTGTAACATCAGCGCCCACTTCTCTTTAGGCCATTTCATGCTTTGGGCAACCTTCTCAAAATGTTGAAAGTACTTGTCAACCTCATTTTCATTGAATGATGGCACTAGCCGTACATCTTTACTAACATCACAAATGTTCCGTTGGTTTGTCCTCTCAGCAGCAAGCTGTAGCTCCTTTTCTTTAAGCCTAAGTTCTTTGTCAGCCTGAATCCGATCATGCTCTCTTTCCTTTTCAGCCTGAATCCGATCATGCTCTCTTTCCTTTTCAGCCTGAATCTGAGCAAGCTCTCTCTCTTTTTCAGCCTGGACTTGAGCAAGCCCCTTCTCAGCCTGAATCTGAGCAAGCTCTTTTTCAGCCTGAATCTGAGCAAGCTCTTTTTCAGCCTGAATCTGAGCAAGCTCTTTCTCAGCCTGAATCTGAGCAAGCTCTTTTTCAGCCTGAATCTGAGAATCTTTTTCTCTTTCCTTTTCAGCCTGAAGTCGAGCATGTTCTAGTTCTAGTTGTTTGAGTTTTATCTCTCTCTCTAAAACCTCTTTACGACCTGCTTCTGAGGGACCACTAAAATCCGATTCATGTAAAACATCTTCTGGTAATAACTCATCATCAACCAATATTTCAACAATAGCTCTTTTCAGTTCAGCTTTTCGGCTAGACCTTTTCACATCAAGTTCTAACTCCCTAGCTATTGCTAACAATTCATCCCTTCTGAACTGTCTTAGTTCCTCCACAGAGGGTGACTGTAGAAAAGTTTGGTACTTAGACATTTCAATTTGTTGTACTTATCATCAAGAGAACAGTTTTTCATATCCCGGACAAGCCCCCAATTTCTGTCACGTACAGTAGCTAATGCCTAATCCTATAGACTAGCTAACCCAGTGACAAGAAAAGAGAATTCAGAATATCTTCTATACTAAATGAAGAAGACAGATAACCATACACAGATATGTATTAATAACATATATTATAACAAAGTATACAGTTACATAACAATTCTCATCAACATACAAAATCATATACACTTCTGTAGTGTACATATGATATAGGTCCTCTTGGTCTAAGCAGTACTCACAGTCTCTCACTTTCAGTTATTGTTCAATGTCTCCTTGACTTGTGGATATAGATGATCCAAGTAGTGGTAGCAGTCATCAGTGTCTTTTCCTCCAGTGCTGGGGTGATAGTAGCTTATGGAGAAGCCCAATCCTCAGTAAAGGCCTCTGTAGCATAGAGTCCTATGGTGTCTCAAGCCTGACACTGCAGTGGTAGTAATGCTGAGTAGCATGGAGATGTTGACGCCACGGTGTCTGGGTTCCAAGTGAGCTGTGAGTTGAAATCTGCTTCCTTATATACCCTATCGGGGGGTCAGTCCAAACGAAGACAGGGGATGGTTCAAACGCTGGGGGTGGCAGTCCAAACAGTTAGGCCTTAACCTCTATCTGGAGCGAGGACCTGTTAGGAAGCACCCTGTGATATTCTCAATACATACATCACAGTAATAAATATCTATATACATTGTATATATATTATAGACATTGTATCTATATATATATATATTTGTAAAATTATTCGGTAGAGAAGGGTTCTCTCTCTTCAACTCTTTGCGAGTTTATTGGGGTGAGTTCATTCTCTTATGGAAAAAATTTGTCTGCAAAAAGTAACCAAAGAAAACACTGGATCTAGGTCACCTGACCAAAATCAACCAACCACGGTCACTCTCTGAAAATTCTAGGCGAAAATTCACGCCAAGAACACAGCAAACCGCTTTGGAATCGGTCACTTACTCGCTAGTCGCATAGCAGCCTTGTACACATAATATATATATATATATATTTCTGTATAACACCTTTGATTATACATATATAATTATTAGACCAAAGCTACCCCCGTTGCTACCTAGCGAGTTGCTATGGCGTTTCTATGGGTCATCGGTTATCATACGTCAATAGTTCTATTGACGGTTGGCGTGAGCTCACGCATCACTCTGCCTTTGGATGTCATCAGGACTGGACCTGTAAAATTTAAAATTTAAAATTTTTAGGTTTAAGTTACTCAGTCTGTACATTGTAATACTGAGGTTCTAATGATTGTACTTCCAGTAATAAAGGTTAGGGCCTGGTGTATGTTATTCTCACCAAACTACAATTACTTGTTTGTTATACCTTGTACATTTTACTATATACCCATGCCGTATATACTGTAAATACGCACCGTTTCAGCATATGACGTAAAAATACTGTACGGACCAGCGGTCCGTACACTAAAATACGGACCACCTTGCCATACACGTTTATTAAGAAATTCGTTGTTATTCCAAATGAAATTGAATTTTTAAAAATAATTTCGGATATATAGTAAATATATAACATCCAACCATGCTTATAGAAGTCACAGAACTCGATGATAATTTACCATATGTATGGAACTCTGCATAAATGCTTCAGTCCATACAAACCATAAATTAGCATCTCGTTCTGTGACTTGTACAGCATGGTCAGTGTCACAGATGTACCAAACTAAAAGGTTCTAGTTAACTCTACATAACGTGGGCGGCCGCTTCCGGTTTTTCCCTTATTATCACTCAACAGATCGCTGCCATGCTTGTGCATCTTGTACTTAAAAAGATTAAAGTTTGTATCATCAATCTACAACTTCCCAGCTTTTTCCCATTTGTAACATGGTGTCAGAGAGTGTGGAAAAGTGAGCCTACTCAACAAATGATAGTGAATGAGAAGGACAAGACATCCTGAATTGTGAGCAAAACAACAACTGAACTGTGAGTAAGACTTTTACATCAATCATCACTGTTGACATCAGTGATCAGTTCTGTTAGTAATAATAACACATAAGTCATGGGAAAGTCAGAGCCCCCATCACATCTGAGTTTGGAGGGTAATGTAAGCGTAAACTGGTGAAAGTGGATCCAAAAATTCACAAATCATCTGGGAGCAAAAGAATGGCTGGATAAACCTGATGAAACCAAAATTTACAAGTTACTGGATTGCATTGGTGATGAAGCAGTGGAAAGATTTAACCACTTTGACTGGGATGATCCACCACCAGAAGGGGGAGATCCGCCAGCTAGGGTGCATGGTCAAAGGACAAACTATGATGATGTTGTAGCCAAATTCACCGAAGAATTTTCTGGAATGAAACGAGTGGTCTTCTCTAGATATGAATTCTGGAATCATCAGAAGGGGGAAGCCGTACTGTTCGACCAGTATCTGGCACAGCTACATACCTTAGCATTCCCATGTGAATTTAAGGAAAGAGACAATATGATAAGGGATAAGATAATCTTCTCTATGAAAAACTATGATTTCAAGACCAAGCTTCTTAATAAAGATGACCTTGACCTTGCTAAGACCATATACATGTGTAGAACCGCAGAGAAAACAGCATGCGAAGTCAGGTCCATGAAAGCTACCGTCAGTAGTGAAGCCATAAAACAAGTAGAGGCAGTAGGAAAATCAGGATACAAGGGAGGTAAATCAAAGCATCATGATAAAAAATGTGGTTGTTGCGGAATGAAACATGACAAAATGAAGTGTCCGGCCTGGGGCAAAACATGCTCAAAGTGCAAGGGACTAAATCACTACACTTGTTCCATGAAATCGATGCGGGAAGTAGCATATGATGACCAATACTCAGATGGATGATGATTACCCTCTTCACTCATTGTATGTCGGCAATATTGAGAAACGCATGGAAAATGAGTGGTTTGAACCAGTGCAGTGCAATGACTCTCGAATCAAGATGAAGTTAGACACCGGCGCAGCAACCAACGTCATGCCAGTGAAAACATTCAATAAGATACAGCCGAAACCACAATTATCTCCATCTTAAACCGTGCTCAAAGTATTCGGAGGAACCACGGTCGAACATATCGGGATGTGTGTTATGGAGTGTACGGCCAACAACCGCACAATAAATTGTGAATTTTATGTGGTCAACTCGAAGTCACCACCGATCCTAGGTCTCACAGCATGTGAAAAACTAGGTCTTATTACTCGACGTGTGGAAACAATAAAAACCGATACCTCCAGAGACTTGCTTACCGAATACAAAGATGTCTGTGAAGGACTCGGTAAATTTGAAGAGCCGTACTATATTGAGCTAAAAGAAGATGCCACGCCACATCGGGCACATCCACGAAAGGTTCCATGGGGACTTGATGATAGACTAAAAGCAAAATTGAAGATTATGGAGCAGCAAGAAGTGATCAGAAAAGTTGACAGAGCTTCGGACTGGGTTAGCAACCTGGTGATTGTGGAGAAAAGTGACGGGTCCTTAAGGTTATGCTTAGATCCCAAGGAACTGAACCAGGCTATCAAGCGGGAGTATTACCAGATTCTGACAGTCGAAGACGTAACAAGTCGACTAGCCGGAAAGACGGTTTTCACTGTGATCGACCTCAAAGAAGCATTTTGGCAAGTGCAACTCAGCGAGGATTCTGTCACACTAACCACTTTTGACACGCCAGAAGGGCGTTATTGTTTCAACCGTATGCCCAGCTTCAGAAGTGCTACAGAAACGTATGTTTCAGACATTTGGAGACCTAAAAGATGTCTGCATCATAGCTGACGACTTAATCGTGGCATCGGAAAATGAATCAGAAGCTGACAACGCGCTGAAACATCTGTTCAAGCGGGCTAGGCAGAAGAATATAAAGTTCAACATGAAGAAAATTCAGCTAAAGAAGAGTTCAGTGAAATATATGGGGAATTTTATCGGTACACATGGTGTAACGCCTGACCCCATGAAGGTGAGAACAATAAGAGACATGCCAACACCAACCAAGAAGGACATTCAACAGCTGATTGGTATGCTGAACTACTTGTCCCAGTACATTCCGGACATGTCGACAGTGACAGCACCAATCCGTATGCTGATGAAGAAGGAAGTCCCATTCCAGTGGTATCCGGAACATGATGAAGCATTTGCCAAGATCAAGGAAATCTTGTCAACCACTCACGGACTGAAACTATACGATCCAGAAAAGCCTGTGCAGATTCAATGCGATGCCTCAAAGTTGGGAATAGGTGCCTGTTTGATGCAGGAGGGACAGCCCATTGCATACTATTCTAGGGCACTCACTGATGCAGAGAAGAACTGGTTTCCAATTGAAAAGGAATGTTTAGCAGTTGTAAGTGCAGCAGAACGGTTTCAGCGATACATATACGGTAAAGACGTTGAAATATGCATAGATCATAAGCCACTGGAGATGATCACCAAGAAGTCCATCCACCAAGCTTCACCGAGGATTCAAGCTATGTTACTTCGCTTGATAAAGTACAATCTGTTCGTCAAATATCAACCTGGGCCTACAAGCATATGTGGAAGATCCAAATGACGACGAACTTGAAATTGAGACATCAATGCGCATCCACTCATTGATGGAACATCTACCCATCTCAGATGAGATCCTGCGTGATATCACAGATGCCATGTCAGAGGACGAAGTGTGTTGCAAGCTCACACAAGTTTTCCAGAGAGGCTGGCCAAGATACATAGGCGAATGTGATGCATTAGTTCAGTGGTATTGGCCACATCGGGACGAGTTATACATTGTCGAGGGACTGATATTTAAGGGAGAGTGCATTGTTATTCCCTCACCACTTAGGAATGCCATGCTTGGAAAGCTGCATGAGTCCCACCTGGGAATCGAGAAGTGCAAGGCTAGAGCACGCACGGTGATGTATTGGCCTTCAATAGCAGACGACATTGAGAAGATGGTAGCAGCATGCAGTATTTGTCTGAAATTCCGAAGGCAAAACCAAAGGGAGCCACTGCAGCTGCATCCAATGCCAGAGCTACCATGGATCAAGGTAGGCGCCGATATATTTGACTATGGAGGAAAGGCTTATCTTATCATAGTTGACTATTTCTCATTACCCAGAGATCTGTCCTCAGCCAGTGCGGTGATTGAAATGTTCAAGTCAGTCTTTGCCAGACATGGCATCCCAAAGACTGACAACATGCCATTTGGGAGCTACGAGATGCACCAATTTGCAAGGAGTTATGGGTTCAAGATAGCTACCACAAGTCCTTTACATGCTCAAGCCAATGGACAAAGTGAGAGGATGATCGGCACGATCAAACAGCTGATGCGCAAAGCTCATGAGGAGAGAAAGGACATTTATATAGCACTGCTGTCATACTGCAACACCCCAGTGTTGGGACTACCTTACTCCCCAGCTGAACTCTTGATGAGTCGCAAATTGTGTGACAAGTTGCCAGCAACTACTTCTAGCCTTAAACCGAAGGTTGCATAGAGTGCCTCCAACATGCTCAATGCAAGGCAGGAGAAATCCAAGATGTACTTTGACTGAGGAACCAGATCCTTACCTTAGTTGACGCCAGGAGACACTGTACAAGTCCAGTTTGGACGTGAGTGGAAACCAGGTATTGTGTCGTCTAAACATGAAACACCAAGGTCGTATATTGTGAACACTGACGACGGTGGTGTATACCGTCGTAATCAGAAGTGGATCAACAAAACGCCAGAGCCATCCCCACTCATCAGACAGGAGGACCTACAAGATGACACTGACCACCAGTCAGTGTTACCCCAACCAAGGCCAGCAGCTCAAATTCAGACAGAGCCTAATGTTGCTACACAACTCACTGGTCCAGCAGTGATGCCAGTACCAGCAGCTGCCACTCCACCTAGGCAGTCACCCGTACATCTGGCTGCTCCACCAGATCAGCAGTCGCCAGTTGCCAGGACTCTACCAATACGTCCACTGTCCAGCAGAATGAAAAGACCACCTACATATCTGACAAAAGACTATGTTGTGCCTTAAATTGTACTTGCTTCACATAGCTAGACAAAACCAAAGATTGCTAGTCAGGGACTCATATATGTCTACATGTGACTATAAAGACTGGTAGTTCATATATAATATAAAGACTGGCAGTTAAAGTTTAACCAGAGATTTTCCGATCTTGCCCGTTCAAAGAGCGGTATGGTAGTGACCGTTGAGAGTGGTGGAGAGCGGCATCCAGTGATTTACCGGGATAACATCCGGTGATCCGGCGTCATTATCCCGCTCATCTACACAAGACTATAAAGATCAAACATGATATGATGACTGTCAGTTAAGGTTTAGGCTTCCAGTAAGGGGGGACGTCACAGATGTGTTTATGAAAATACCAAACTAAAAGGTTCTAGTTAACTCTACATAACGTGGGCGGCCGCTTCCGGTTTTCCCTTATTATCACTCAACAGATCGCTGCCATGCTTGTGCATCTTGTACTTAAGAAGATTAAAGTTTGTATCATCAATCTACAACTTCCCAACTTTTTCCCATTTGTAACAGTCAGGACGTTCTATATAAATACTTTGTCTCCATAAATTATATATATATATATTTATTCATATATATATATATATATACATATATATATAACCCGTTTTTAAGCTGACCCTGGTTATAAGCTGATTCCCCCCATTTGGGTTCCAACCCCCCCCCCCCCCGTAAATTGTAGGATATGCCTGTAATTGATTACCTGAGATTTACGTTGGCGCACCCTTTAAATCGTGGCCGGTGTAGTAACCGTGGTTTTCTTTTCAACCCCGTTAGACATACTGTGACACACTCCGACACACTCCGACATAGCCGTCCCGATAGCTCTACGATTGGAAAATTTCCTATCGTAGACAAATCGCAGCACTTTTCAGTGTGTCGGGACAGTGGGAGCCCGGTTTTAGCAGAGACAAAACTCACATGCTTTTGTTTTTTCTCAACCATTGATATTTCAAAGGAGTAGTTCTCATACAGACATTCCTATGGTTAGAATTCCCAGAAAACTAGATGGAAACCATTTAAACACTGTAGGTAATAAGAGTTTACTTTAAGATAAATTGCGTACTTGAGTTTGATACACAGGAAACGATTTTAAGGGGAAATTTGAAAAGAAGTGAAGCAGGAAGCCCAGTTACCCCCTAAACATGTCATGAAGGATCCAGCATGATCAGCATTACCGTAGAAGAACCTCATTTTAGGCAAATTTCACCTTTTTTCTTTTTTTTATTCATGTAAGAAAATACAGTTCACCCCGTAGGGGCGTTTTTACATGTAGGTTCCAAAGGACGCAGCATATGACAGTAGAATATTAACAAATACAGGACAAACAGATAGAAGAGCTGTGTGATTTGATATATCCGTTCTATATAAAATCTAGACTTGGTAGAATGACCAGTATTGATTAATCAATTTTGCTACGTGACCAGTGCCAGCCGACCCACCTGTCCGAATTCATAATTCCTACCATATTCTTGGGTGGTCTAACAAGAATTCTTTTATATATATCCTGTAGTAAGACAGGTCGCCTATACTTCGAATGTTTTGTGGTAACATGTTCCATATTTTGTTTCCCTTGTAAAGGGGTGAGTTGGCATATTCTTCGATACGGGGCTTTTCAATGCACAGGACTAATTTGCCTTGAGCTCTCGTTTGCCTTGTCGGTGGTCTCAAGTTTGTCGGGTCATCTGACCACTTTTTTTATCAGACTCATCAACTGTACCATCCATCTATAGTTTAGTTGCCTAACCTGGCACTGTTGATGTAATACCTCAACAGACGTATCTCTAACATTACGAGTACCTAGGGCTGCTCGGAGGCAGTGGTTGAATATAGTCAGTAGCTCGGCATATTTTTTGGAACAACCCAGATATATATATAAACTCTGCATAGTCTACTTTAGGGAGAATCATTTGTTTTAATATTTTCTTTCTTACTTCTATACTTAGTGTGCTCTTCAACATTCGCAATTTGTTGAGTTTTGTCTGACGTCCCAGATAGTTTGTTCAATATGCAGTTTATAGCTTAGACTAGTGTCTAGTGTGACTCCCAAATATTTTATTGAATCTGTATATTCTAGTTCTTCACCTTGAGCGTAGCATACAAGATCTAGGATGTTTTTTGGTTGCTTTCCGAACCACATTAACTTCGTCTGCTTAGTATTGATCATCATTTTATTTACTTGGCACCAGTGTGTTAGTGTATCTAGGACCTTCACATGGAGAGCCAGATGTTTTCCTTTATTACCTTATGATGCCGTCCGTCATTGAGTATTAGTAGAGGCTACTGTGTGCTGATATCTCCTGTTATTGTACATTTAGCTGAGCTATCACACAGCATATATCTTATCGGATGAAAATAGATTTAGCACAATCGAGGCTTGACCATTTCTGACCAATGAGTACGAACAGACCAGCAATCTGTGCATTGATCTTAGTACCGGTATCTTAGTATCTGCCTGCTTTTTATTTGCTAACTTTTGTTGCCAATAAATATTTTGGTAACCACTGGCCAATGGTTTGGCATTTTTAACGAAACATTGGTTAATGGAAGCTAGCAAACACGAGACAAGCTGACCAGTAATCGGTCATTGAGCACCTCCATTATTATCTAAGAATTCTCACCGCCACCGATTTCTATGAGTAACCCTACTGCACATATAGGCACACTATTTCGTTATGAGAAATGTAAACATTCGGCAATTTTTTAGGGAGGTTAGACTTCAAGCTTGTCAGTTCGGCAGGTAGAAATTAGGCGTGTACGTTAGGTTCTGCGATTATTATCACATATAAATTCTCAAGGAGGTCCACAAACTAACTTTTGTACAGTGTGTTTGGGGATTTCGCCGGCGGCTGTGGCCACCGATGGTAACAAATAATCTCTAAGGGTGAAGTGTCTCCCATATTTCTTCTGCATATTACATATCCATGCTGACTTACATTTCCCATCAAAACCTTGAGGACCACCAACGATATCAAAGATGTTTCAATAGGTTGGACTGTCAGAAAATCAACTGGTCAGTGGTCACCACCCTCATTGTACAACGATCGCAAAAATAATCGTCGGCAGTTTCACATGCTGTGGCTCCTTTCCCATCAGAAATTGTGCCTCGGTGCTCCCAGATAATCGGTCGGTGGTTCCGACTGCAGATCGGTGGCCAATCTATAATCGGCCAGTGGAAAATGGTCTATACAAATAACTGGTTAACAATTTTTGTCTTCGACTGATCCATTTTTAAGCCCACCAGGTATAGATATTCGGTGGCGGAATGAAATTTCAAACTAATAAGCGGTCGGCGACCACCTCTATTTACAATGAAATAAGAGGCCTTCCTTTCCCCAATAGACGATTTTGACATTGAGTCAGGTTTAACAGGCGCCCTGCTACAGGATGACCATACAAAAGGAGAGCCAATTGATAATCTTATCAAGTAGTATTTGCATTTGTGAATAGAAAAGGCTAAGTAGGAGAGGGGGAGTCAGTTTTCTGTGGGGGACAGGAGTACCGGAAACTCACATTAGGGGCCAGGGCGACTGGGCGTCCAACACTTCAACCCATTACACCTAGCCCCCCCCCCCCCGCTGGCGCTGGCTCAGTTAACCACACAAATGGCGACTGCCATGCCCACTTCAAAGCAGTTTCTGTTGTGACTCTGCACTACTGCTACCTACATGGGATATTGGGAGACGTCACACAGTTGAACAGCACAAGAGCCTATGCTTCATATAGACTAATTAGCATATTCGTGTAAGTTATCCTTATTTAGGTGCTAATTAACCTCATTATATGTTTTGACCTTCTATGTCTCTTGTTTAACCTCATCATATTTTATCATATTATAACGTAATGTTTGTCTCTTATGTCAGTGACATGTGCATATCAGGTTACCTAACCTCATTAGTATTAATCATGTTAGAATGGGTCAAGCACTTATCAGGTTATATAATTTCATTATATGAACCATGTTATAACTAATTGTTCCTAATTTTGTAATAACATGCACAGCGCGCAGCATGCCTTCTTAGTGTAATAAACGTTTATCCTTCAATGATGTCTCATCATTTAAGTGACATCTGAAACTATAGGAGCTAATGTTGTTTCCATTTCCGATGAATGAGCTCGGCACTCCTACAGTGTACCATTGGACAAAAGTAAGAGAACATCTATAGTGAGTAACAATTAAGCAGTAAACCATTTGTAGTTAAAATACAGCAGAGTATCACATGATATAAATCACACCAACGCCACATCAAATACATTTCTTCAAATACATGTGGACAAATTGGGAATAATATTGCACTCTAAATAGTAAAATTCTGTGGCATCTCCATATTTTAGACAGCGTATCTGAGTGCTTTTCCCGCACTCAATCATGGAACTTAAATGTAACACATAGGTGGCGCCACCTTCAATTAATACTATCGGCTAACAACATTGACATAATCCCCCATTGAGAGATGGGCTCAGCCTCCATGGGCGTTGGGTACGAGTTCCCAATATCAGGTCGATGGGAAAACTACCATGGGTGAGATCATGTGAAATAGAAATACTCTTAACGTGGCATCTCCATATTTTAGACAGCGTATCTGAGTGCTTTTCCCGCACTCAATCATGGAACTTAAATGTAACACATAGGTGGCGCCACCTTCAATTAATACTAGGAACTGATGAGTTCCTTTACAAATTATTGGCGGGAAATTGACTTCTGATGGGAGAATTCCAGACTTTAGAAGTGAGAGTCACTCGGGACTCTCATCGAGAAGAAATAGAAACGTTGTGTTCAATTATGAGGCGTTTTAGTTCATGATATTGACCGCATCTATATATTTTAGTACTTTGATGTTTTCCCAATCAGTTGATAAAGTACAATGTAAAGCTATGACAAAATCTATTCATCACCCAATCAATATCTAATTTCCTTTGCTGCTTATATAATTAATGTTTTCGGTTTATAAATGGAGGGTTTGTGGTACATTTCTACACAGCCCAAAAGAACTATACATGTATATATTTGAGACGATGCAGCAGTTCCATAAACGAAACTGTCGGACAGAATCGGATTGGTGATAATCTGCAATCTTGATGTCTCTTAGGCTTGGAGTGAACAGGGGCAGATATGGGGCCTCTATTTCTGCTTCAAGTTTATGAATCTAGGGCTGGAAGGTGTTATTGCCCATGTGTCTGGGTGAAAGGATACAAATCTGAAACTGAGTGAATAGCATGCGGTACAGCATATCACGCCGCCAGCCACCCGCTGGCAGAACAGACTCCCTGACCTGGATTCTTCCTACTCCGAAAATGTAAATGATTCTCAGAAAAAAAATTATATTATGTATATTGATGTTATGGTCTAATCGATATGTCAACAAAATTGCAAAGCAGAAACTAGAGCATCAATAATGAATTCTTAAAAAGAACTATCTTGGTAACCCCTAAAGGCCACCATCAAACCATATCCATAGGGTGTGCCAACATATTAATGAGAAACCCATTGAGTTTGAATGGCATAGTAATTCACAAGGTGATGCCGTGTGAATTATATAGCGATCCAAATAAGATGGGATTGAGCTCTGACCGTAAACCTTATTAGGTTTCTGAATTTATCTCACCCCTCACATTGACTTATCGGCTAACAACATTGACATAATACCCCCCATTGAGAGACGGGCTCCGCCTCCATGGGCGTTGGGTACGAGTTCCCAATATCAGGTCGATGGGAAAACTACCATGGGTGAGATCATGTGTTATACTCAATAGAAATACTCTTAACGTGTGTTCCATTCTGTTAAGGTCTGTCTAAAACACCCATGTCCTTCAATATCTATGTAGTAACGTTCTAATAACTTAATATCATGGTGATGCAATAGACTCAACCAAAGTACTGCAAAAGCTATCCCTTCACTATTTGTGTGCCAGCTTTGTGATATTGTAATGTACAAATGACCAGTGTCTCAGTGTCATAGAGGAGTGCCCATCCGATCATGACCAATCATTTCAGACCGAAATAATCATTTCAGATTATACTTCACCTTTTCTTTTTATATGTTTTCCCCTCATTAGTATTTCATTATAAAATCATCCTACCCACGTGGGGAATCCATAACGTGCTGTCCATTTGTATTTCTTTGGAAGATCTGACCGACAAAAAAAGAAATAAAAGTTTTAAAATATTACATTATGAATTAGAACGAATAAGAACTACCTGATAGGGTGATGCACTATCAATGTGGGATATATCATGAAAGACCTATTTGTATGTTGGAGATTTGCATTGCTATGGATTCATCAATTAGACATACAATGCCTTTTTTATCACGCTCTGCTATACAAGGGGATTTAGATATTGAAGCAAGCTTCCCTTGGTTTAGAAGTCGATATGCTATCTGGTTGAGGGGTCAGTCGGCCGAGGCGCCGGTCAAACAGCACGAACAGCACGAACTAGATTTATATGTACAGTTTATGATGACCTCACTGATATCAATGTGTATCCAATGTGATAAGTTAAATATCTCACACGTGTGATTTATCTGTACGCAACCCGCCCCTTAACAGTATGTCTCTTCATCTGTTGAGAGGTATCAAGGGATAATGCGCCTTAAAGCCTGGCTCCACTGGTGCAACGAAATCATCGCAAGTCTTTTACAGTCGTATAGATACAGTTTCTGGATGATATATATGGAGAATGACCTGAAAATAGTATTTTCTTGATATCATTAAAAGAACGAGGACTCATAGCTATAGGTCCCGATACATAGTAATGGAGATTTAAAAAATTGTGTAAAGATAAGAGGAATATTTAAAGGATGTTCTGTGAAATAGACGTTTTTTTTGTAAATTTCTCCAATGCACACCGATTCGCACCGACGCAGAAATTGTTTTACCTCCGACGGGGTCTACGATGCAGAAAAACAGGATCATAGAGCCCATCGGTGTGCATCAGGAAGCCTGAACACTGAGTTGGCTTTGGCGGGTGCCCAGCATAACTGTTCACAGTGTGCAGAGAGATAGAGGACAGTTTATATTTGCTATCACGCAAAAAAACCGAACAACAAAACATATGCAGCTCTATGAGTCATGCCATAAGTTGTTGCCTCCTGGAAACTGGATTCTGCCTTTAGACACGATATGCGATAGACATGGCATAATAAATCGATCCATGCGTTATGGCAATCACTGCAAAACACAGCGGCAGCACGTTAATCCTTTTATCTACTACTTCTCTTTTTAGCCTTCTGTTCTTCAAAATGTTTTGATTTGATAATAAGTTATATATAGTTTAAAAAGAAATCTGGTAAGCATTTGCCACCTACAACAAATCTCTGTGATAATACATAGAACATGGGCTTTACGGACTGTCAGCTGATAATAAGTCTTATCCGCTGGGATAATCTCTGAATCCAAACAGAGGCTGTGACCTCTAAACTGAACCCAGATTTATTTGACTGCAACTAGCATTTGCTATGTTCAAAATTCTTCCTTGTTTTCCTCAGAGGTGCCTATAGATGTTCAGATAGGTATTCTTTTCGTCTTTCGTTTTGCAATTTTGGATTTGAACAGGTAGTGAGTTCCATAATCTGGCTCCTCTGCAATAAGGTGAATTTAAGATTAAAGCACTTCTAGTATCCAAGAGCATACAGCTGTAGAAATAGAAAGCAGAGTTTGGTGCTAGAGCGTAGGAAATGATTGCATTGAGTAGCTAACCCTTATCCTAACGACTTGGTACTAGGGCACTGGAATCGCATGTACTGGGTAGCTGAGAAGCTCACCTACATGTTGCTACCATCTTCTGTATTCTATTGCCAAGGGATCAGCTATATCTAAGGGGTAAAATCAATCTGAGAGAATATGGCTGAAGAATGCAGTTCTGGTAGTAGAGCCCTTGAACTGAAAGCATCACATAGTTTAGACATTCAGCTTCATATTGCATACGTTTTTAGAATTTTAACATCAAGGCAACAGATTCTACGGAGACTTGCTTTGCTTAAAGCAGTGAAAATAGCTTTTTCATCGATCTTAGAGAAAAAAACTGTAGAAAGCACAGTTTTTGTGCTAGAACACTGTTTTTAAAGATATTTGGTAAGTTCAATAAATGCATTTCTTTAATTCAAGTATATTTATAGACAATACAATCGTTCACCTGTCTCCAGGTGATCTTCCACGATATCATAAAAAATGACAAGGAAAAAGACAATAATGTAAAAACACATAACTGTACAGGATAAGACACATCCAGTTATACATCAATTACCTCAACAATAAAAGAGCAGAAACATCAACACAACATCATCTGATAGGGTCCATATACAGTCATCCATATCGATCACTGCACTTTTTTTTTTCCATAAGCTTTATTCATTCTGTATGAAACACAGTTCTTCCATGAACAAGATGAAGAGTAGCTAAGACTGGCAACCTAGTGGTTTGGTCTGTAATATGGTGCAATGGATGGAATGATGGATTGGGTAACTGGTAGAGTAGCTTAGGGTTTAGAGCGAAACGGGAGGGGTGGCATAGATAGAATAATGCAAGAGATTTGGATGGAGTAGGCTTATCGGTTTATTATTTCTCTGGTCATAGCTTTTTTGAAAGCCTGCTTGGTCCGTGATTTCTGTGTATCAGGGCATAGGGAATTCCAGAGGTTCATACCTCTATATGCACTACTTTTCTCATATGTGTTTGTTTTAAAACGATATTCTACAAGTTTGATTTTTTCATCGCTCCGAGTTCCTCTGACCATTCCATCAACATTGGCAGCCACTTTCGACCTCTTAAATATTATACATAGTAGTTGCATCTCTCTGTGTAGGTGCAGTCGTTCAATGTTGCATGCAGTATGCAGACGATCCGTCCCAGTCCTCCCAACATGAGTCCCTTGGACCAGATGGAGTCGCGATTTTGTAGCCTCAGTAACTTATCCATAGTAACTGAAATATGATATTAACCAATGACCTACCTATTTATATATAGGACATAAAGCATAAAGAGGGTCTTATGACCCATTAACATATAATTTGCTTTAGCATTAAACATTATGAAAATGTCTATTATGTGTAACTTTTGGGTCTTCACGCTAAGCTTATCCCACATATTTGCACTAATGTACAGTGGTGAATGCCTGTATTTTTCAATTTTAGGTAGCTGCAATTTGATGCACATTTTTAAATCACTTCTCGTTCTAACTTCAATTATTTCAAAGATGCGATCTAAATCTTTGGTCCACCAGTTGATTAATGTTAATAAATGTCCAGCCCTTCTGACTTCGATTGTCCCTTGCCTTAACCCTAACCCTAACACTTACTTTAAGCATAACCCTAACCCTAACCTAACCCTAACCCTTAAGCTCAGCTTTTGGAGCAAGGGCACTGGAATTTAATAAGTAGAGAAGCTCAACTACATGTTGCTACCATTTTCAGGATACTAAAGTCAATAAAACAGATACTACATTTATAATGAATTGTAATAAGGATCTCAGAAAATATTGCTGTACAATGTAGCTCTGTTGATAGTGCGCTAAATCTAAATGCTTTGCATAGTTTAGACAAGCAGGTACCTGTTGCATTTAAAATTCTAACATCAAGGGAACAGATTCTACAGCCAAATTGAATTTGCTATATTTAAAGCAGTAAAAATGACTTTTTCACGGATCTCAGTTTTTGTGCTAGAGCACTGGATTTGAAGGTTTTTGGTAGGTTCAATGAATGCATTGAGTAGCTAAACCTAACCCAGACTCTAATGCCAATCCTTGCCTTAACCCAAACTCTAATCCTTAATTTAAGCATAACCCTAACCTTAACCATAACCCCAACCTTACCCTAACCCTTATGCTCAACTATTGATGCAAGGGCACTGGAATCGATTGCATTTGGTAGATGAGATGCTCAACTGCAGGTTGGAGCCATCTCTAGACTTCTAAACTCAATAGATTAGAGTCTACAGCTATATCAAATGTGATAAATCTGTAGTGATAAAAACGCTTATTTCATGGATCATAGAGGAAATGGCCATAAAATGTAGAGTTTTGATGCTAGAGCACTTGAATGAATGCATTGGCTAGCTAACCCTAACCCTAGCCTTAACCCTAACCCTAACCCTAACCAAACCCTCACACTTATGCTCTGCTTTTGATGCAAGGGCACTGGAAATGAATGAGTTAGGTAGTAGAGAAGCTCAACTACATGTTGCTACCATTTACAGGATTCTAAAGTCGAGGAAACAGATTCTACATTTATGATGAATTTGCTACACCTGAAGGTGTCATAAGGATCTCAGAAAATATAGCTGTATAATGTAGCTCTGTCGATAGTGGGCTCAAAGTAAAGGCTTCGCATAGTTTGGACATTTAGGTACCTGTTGCATTTGAAATTCTAATATCTAGGGAACAGATTTTACAGCCAAATTGAATTTGCTAAATTTAGATTAGTAAAACTGACTTTTTACCAATCTCAGTGAAAAAAAAGCTGAAGAAAGCATAGTTTTTGGGCTAGAGCACTGGATTTCAAGATTATTGGTTGGTTCAATGAATGTATTTAGTAGCTAAACCAAACCCAGACCCTAACCCAAGCCCTTGCCTTAACCCTAACCCTAATCCTAAATTTAAGCATAACCCTAACCTTAACCATAACCCTAACCATAACCTTGCCCATATGCTCATCTTTTTGTGCAAGGGCACTGGAATCGAATGCATTTGGTGAGACATGCAATTCCAGGTTGGAGCCATCTTGTTCTGGTAGCTACGGGTTTATTATTGTTGTTATGTATGTTTATAATTATTTAATACATAAGATGGGGAGGAAGGTATGAAGTCTATACGTATACACCTAGAAGTACTACGTGAGGACGTAGTGACGTCTGGTGGAAGACTTGCTTAACTTAAATAAACCTTATAGAACACCTGGCGCCACCTTCAGGAACTACAGAAATATTCATATACCATAATTACGGCACATAGTGTCCAAGAAGAGACGTACGGAATTGACTTAATTAAACTATATCAACAGTGGCGACTTCTAGCGGTGAATGTTGTTAAAATGGATGTGGATACTGTGTGCACGCAAGGCTACCAGACTCTGCAACCCCTTGCGCACAGCGAGGAAACCATAATGAGATCTTTAATTAATATAGATATTGATTAAGTAAGGTAATTAACGTATTCTGGATACTATAATAATCGTGTCATGACTATCATGGATGAGAACAAGGATTGAAGTAAGTTTGATAAGTCTTTTAATTATGCAAACGTTTCACACATATAAAGGCACGGCAAATGGTATCAAAGAAGTATCATAAACTCAATATGATATGACAATGTTCACATGTATTGCAATATTAAGAAGTCTGATGATATGTCAGGCACCAGAGTCGTAGTGGAACAAGTCTTCACTGGGTGTCTGACTAAACCACGTAATTCTGTGGAGAATGTTCAATTTCTTGATCTTATAACTTCTCAATACAATGTTCGTTCTATGATTAAAGAGTGTAGAACATCACACAAGGTGATAAGAGATGATCAGTTCATACTATTAACCAACATAAGCAATACTATGTAATTGCAGCATAACTCACCAGATAATGAATGTCCGAAGTGAACTCACAAGATTCTTATGTCTCAATAATCACGAATCCAATTCGTGGAGAAGTTGGGGGAAATGCTAACGAAGTCCGATCACTTAGTTAAGTGATAATGTTCAAGTCTGAACATTGTAAGTTTAGAAGATTCCTATGAAAGTCCAATTCAATACGTGTGTACTTGGAGAGTCCCGATCCAAAACACTATTACAATCCGAAAGTCGCTAAGTAAGTTGCCTTAGCTGTTCCTATATGATATAATTTCAATGCTGCATCCACGCACTTCTGCCGGTATCCGCAGCCAAGCAGAACGCGTCCGGACTGCAAGCGATGGTGATAGAGACTGACGATGCGGTCAGCTCGGGAGCAGATCAAAAATGAGCATTTTCGAAAGGATCATGGGAAATTTGGAATGAATCTCGTTTTAAGTTCACGTAGGTTCGAGACACACATGGTTATGTTAATGCTGCAGGGAATCCGGGAATACCCTGAGATGGGACTTCCCCAGGGAACTCCAGAGGCGACCCTCAGTCGTCATAGTGACATCAGAGGGTCTATTCCCAGAAGCACAGTGTTCCCCAAAGACCAGCTAGTAGTAAAAGGAAACATCGCTTCTCTCATGGCTATCTACCTTAAAGTATACTCAGCCTATAGTGTGGCTTGGTAGACAGTCATGATTAATACTTTGTCATATCATGTTTAACACCTACAGGCTCGAATTTCCGAATTTCCGAGCGGCCCACCACCCCCCCGTTAATGACAGGTCCCTCCATAGACCAAATAACCGCTCTGCGGGCCACCCGCGAGCACGCGCCGAGTCCCGCCGACCACGGTCGGGTCGCGAGGCACGCCGCAAAAAGCGTCATTAGCAACCAATGAGATTGAAGGACGGCACGCGCCGTCGGCCAATCAGAATAGGGCACGCGGAACAAAGAACCCGGTCGACGCTGAGCTGGGAGACACTTGTGGTAGTGAGACTGTTCGGTTCATCTCTTCGTCTACCCACACATGTTTAACACCAACACTCAATGTATTGTCGACAACTAACACTAACACTTTGTCATAACATTAGATATCATATACACATACGTAGTATCAATGTGTCATCTTATATAACAAGCCATACGTATGTTTCAATAACCATACGTGTACATCAATATTCATACGTATATTACATTTTACATTATATTTTCAATATTTAATAAATCATCATTTTAATACATTTTAACAATCTTCCATTTAAAAAATAACCATATATTGTGTATAACTTTGGTTATAGCACACTCTTCTGGGTTTGGCTTGATAGTCCAGCAGCCGTGGGGGTTAACCCTGACTTCTCCGATATAATTTCTTTCTCTGTTGATTATTCATCTCTGGGATGTATATAATGAGATCTAGGGTGGTGGGGAGCTCTCACCCTTGAGCAATTTTAAATATTCAAGATGGCGTCCTTGATCCATGCTCTAAAGGACCTGTATTTTAAAACTCACATTTCTTCATTATTTATTACTTCAGATCTATGATATTTTGGTCAAGATATATGTTTTGGGGTCCAGTGATTTCGATGGAAAGGGTTTTAGAAGAGTTGGATTTACCATTTCCATGGTAACAAGCTATTTTGCTATGATTAAGGCAATAAAAGTGGGTAAAAAGTGGTAAAAATGACATATCATTCAAGATAATGTGAAAAGAACATTATTTATATTTCCAAGGCATATAAAATGGACTACAATAATTTCAATATATGAATAATGAAATTGTGAGTTTCTGTTGCCATGGTAACCAACTGGAAGAGCTCCGAAAATAACGGCTTAAGTAAGCAATCTGTCATTACAACAAAGAGAAAAAACATAAAACAACAAGGGTGTCTTGGATACTATCACTTAAGGATTAAATGAGATGGACATAGGAAATATCAAGAAATAAACCTCAGGGGTTAAAAGAATGTCAGAATGTTCTTGGGCAATTGCAAGTCGATATATGCATACATCTACAGCTTTATCATCATCTGACTGTAGAGCCTGCTTTGTCTTTTGTTTGAAACACCCCTGGATACCCTGACAGGCACAGAAAAATGAGCAGGCAAAGTTTGCACTGTTGCAACTACATCTCTGTGTCTTGCAGGGGATCTCACTACTGCAGGAACATCTGCTGAGTTTCAGTAAATAGCAAATATTCAGCACTCAGTATTTCTACCATGCCAGTGTCAGCCATCAGTGTACCAATGCAACCACAGTAATTCATTAATAGGTGCATACCACCCAATCTAAGATAGAAGTTCTGGGACCTGAATAGTTGTATGGCAAGGCATATCAACACTTCTATCTATAATTTTTGCCAACCAGGGCCCTATACTCTACAGTATGGACTGCTGACGGAATGAAAAACCTGGTTTTATTCTCACAGAGAATATGCAATGCATCATGGTATAGTTGCTGGTCTAGTGTGAGGATTGTGTATTGCCTAGCAGCCTCTGATATCTGTTTTGCCCTCATCATTGTTGCTTTTTTCCTTGACACATCATGATGATTTTGGGTATCTGATGAGAGAGAAGATATATAGAGCTCTGCCATCGTTGATTCTTTTGACATGTGAAATTTTCAAAATCATTCTCCTGTCCTTCTGCAAATGGCTTAGCCAGTTCACTATTCTTGAGGCAAGGAATAGTTTCAATTAGTGGGGTGTCATCTTTGTTGGTTTGCTGCATGATGATCATTACCAATGAGTGTGTGGAGAGCTTATGTCAGTGTCAAAATTGTCAGTCACAACCTGGATTAGAACATCCTTGGCATCAGATATCCTCTGTTTCATAGGATCAAAAGATGCAGCAACAGCAGTTAAGGTCTTAAAGCACAGTAACTCATCATAGCTCCATGTCATGTGATAGTCATACATGTGAGCAATGACTGCTTTTGAGTCCCTAAAAGGTATTCCAAGTACCACTTGTTGAGGAGTTGGATTGCTTGTTATTACATCAGTGATGATATTGGCAATCAGCATTGTTGGTTAAGTTTGGTCCAGTTTCATAGACAGGGCAGCCAGTAACCTCATCAGTGTAGCAGATGCAATGTTCTTATCAATGTGCACTTGATATGAAGATTTCTCACAAGTAATACAATCATTCACAAAATGCTAATGCTCCTCTCAATGTCAACATTCTCATTAACACCCTTAACCATCTTCAGTGGCAGAATGCAATCATGCTGGCATACCCAGGAGTTTTAAGGATGACATGGTCATCACCGAAGCACTGTTGCAACTCATCTAAGAGGTGGAATGAATGAGTGAGCCATGATTATCCTAGTACTTCTTGAAAATTTCAATTGAGTTCCAAATCCAATTTCCGTCAGCCTGTAAAATTTCTTTTACATGTTGCTAGGCTTCATCTGACTCAAACTCTTTGGATGTGCCTTTTGGACCATCTGAAAGGCACCAGTTACTAAGAAAAAAGCTTATACAGCCTTTGTGATAATGAGCGTCAACTTCATGCAAGTCACTGATAGCACCTTCAATGCAGCTTTGGACTTCATTTGCACAGTGGTTATTATGAGAATGGCATTTTTCAAGAAGATTTGATCAGTGTGTATTGAACGACACATAAAATCTGGTCTCCATCTTCTATAATTCATTGGATCCTTGTTTACATCACAGTCTTTGCCACAGTACAGGTAATGAAGTTTGAAGTCAAATACTGACAGTGATCATCATAATCTTTTGGCTGGTGGGAAAACTTCATAACTTTTATACTTGAGATTGGTTTTTGATGTATACCAAGACTGGTTTAACTGATCATTTTCAGCAAGCTGTCTTTCAAGTTCTATATGCAAGGGATCACCATAAACTTTGCTTGCATTAACAAATTGTTTCTATCCGTGCTACACCTGTAGCCTCTGAGAGTGTTTTCTTCTCATTACATTCAGCACAATTCAGAACTTAAAGATACAGCTGCTCTCCATAGTTTAGCTCTAGATTGAAACAAAGAAATGAATATGGTTCAAGTGTTATTCTTGGAAATTTAAGGAGAGAAAGGTACATTCCATCATGCTGTTTCAATCCTAGACTCTATTTCCATCAAATTATCTGAAAATCAATCAACAGGAAATCAGTAAAAAGATCCATGTTTTTCAAAACATTACAGGATTCAGTCATGGTAGCATCTTTGTGGTTACCCTGACAACAACTCAGAGGGTATTTACAAAAAATATCCTAGCATGATCTTAGGAGGCACTCAACTAACCTAATCTGTATTCTTTTAGCTGTGTATCATTACCTCTATTTCCAAACATGAGTATGGCTGGTAGCCATTGCAACAGGAAATGTGACTCATCAAACACATTTATCTGATAAATTGGGGCCATGAACATACAGCTAAGATGAAAAAACAGTGCACTAATTTACATTTTTCTTGGAAGTTATGACAGTTTTATCTCTTTTTTATGAGATTAATCATAGCAATATAGCTTGTTACCATGGAAACGGTGAATCCAATTCTTCTGAAACCCTTTCCATCAAAATTGCTGGACCCCAAAACACATATCTTGACCAAAATATCATAGATCTGAAGTAATAAATAAAGAAAAAATGTGAGTTTTAAAATACAGGTCCTTTAGAGCACGGATCAAGTTTTAGAAATTAACTCCAACAGGGCAGGCATCGAGGACGCCATCTTGAATATCTAAAATTGCTCAAGGGTGAGAGCTCCACACCACTCTAGATCTCATTATATACATCCCAGAGATGAATAATCAGCAGAGAAAAAAACTATATCGGAGAAGTCGGGGTTAGGCCTGAATTTGGGCTTTGGCTGCCGGACTATGAAGACAGGGTCTTTGATCACGAAAAGATCAACTAGCTTGTCTTCAACAATCGTTCCGTAGTTCTTTACCTTTTTGTTTCTTATAATTTTATCATTATTACAAAATCAATACTCAGGTTAGAAACCAACACAAGAAAAGAAAAGAGATATTTAGCAGCAGCAAACACACAAATCATGCAATAAAGTACGACCCATAACTTAGTTTTGTTTATAGCCTTGCCAGTCAAGCTGCAAGGACAAAAATGGTTTTCAAGGATGCTTATTTTATAGATGAATAACAATGTGCAGCACAAAACACGCCATATTCTGCACAGCTAGACTGCATACGAATATGCCGAATAGCCGAAGCACCACCAATAACAGGAGCAGACGAAACCGTCGCCGAGGCTCGTTCATGCAAATGAACAGCAGCTCGCTCCATTCCGACTAAAGTTCGCTCTGCAGCAACGTATGCACCGATTCGCGTCCAACCGGCATCCACCAAACAGGGATAAGACGTTGGCACTGGGGATGCTATCCCAGCAGAGTAGCGAAGCAAACGAGACATCGTGGCTCGCTTGCCATTACCCAACAACTGACGAGCTAACCTTCTCGAGACCGTTAAAGACGCCGGCAAAGGCAGAGCTGTCGCAGGCCTACCTGGGGACAGATCCGAGGCATAAAGGTTACTGCCCCACTGGATCGTCAGCCGAGATCTAAAGAACAGCTGATGCACCACGCAATTCCGTGTAGATCTGGTCAAAAGGAAGGAGGGTCTCACCGAGAAAGAGAGTCTCCATTACATCTGGAGCAGCGATCTGAATGTAAAGACCATTGGTAGTGACATCCTTCCTAGAACGTCGCCACTTAACCACAAAGAAGATGGTCAGTGCGATTAGGATGAGGATGACCACAGAAACAGCTGAATCTTTCGCAGCATGAGATTCACAGACGATCGGAGGAGGGCAGGTCGGGACATAGTCGATAGCCACAGCAGCCGCATGGGTAACCACCTGTGCAGCAGTCATGCCAAAAACAACACGCCGCAGATAGCACAGAGCTGTACAACCCAGACAAATGGCTAGAATAACGAGAATAACCAAACCAATCGTAGTCCACGGAATACCAAGAGTTTTCTCAGCTTTAAGAGCTAGCTCCTCAAAAGCTAACTTAGCAGAACTATCCTCAAGGCATTGACAGAGGTCGCTCGTATCAAACTGAGCAGGTCGACCCTCAAAAGTTTCATCAAGGAGTTTACGAAGATCCGCTGGAAATGGATCCATTACAACTTCCAACTGACTGTCATCCATTAGAGTACGTGACCAGACATGAACATCAAGACTGAGCTTCAGTAAGTCATTCGAAGGGTATCAAATTATACTAGACTGTTCCCTACGCCGACAGGCTTTCAAGGAGTAAGGAATCCAAGCACGATCAGTCTGAAAAGCACAGTCGCATGGGATGCGAACTACTGCATAATAGTTAATGATCTGGGCCAAAGGAGGGCGACTACCATAGATGAGCTGACCGGTAGTCTCAGCACTTGTCATTAGGACGAAACCATCCTCCAGATAGACAGCCAATTCAGGAAACTCTGGATGGATAAGATATTACTATATACTGGTGCACGAATGTCTCACCTTTAGGCACTAGCAGAAAAGATACCGTTCGGCCGCACCGTGGCGTAAAATATTTTTACGCCACACTGTACCACGTGATCTGTTGACATCATCAGAACAAAAAATAAACAAACAAAATGGCAGCCGTTCCCTTCAATTCGTATGGTATTTCAATCGAATTTCGGTATATAGTAATAAAAAGACATAGTGAGTGTGGCCGAATTCCATCTGTTCCTCGATATTTTGGTCAGAAATATTCACCTCAGTCTTCGACTTCGGTGAATATTTCTGACCAAAATATCTCTGAACAGATTCCATTCGGCCACACTAACCATGTCTTTCTATAGTCCCTAGCACAGAAACCAGCAACGGCTGAGGCATCGTCTTGCAACAATGCAGCTACACAAGAGGATTCCGTGAGCCTTTTCATGTACGGCACATCAGGACATATCGTTACAGTGTCACCGTAACACGCAGCCCAATGAACGTCTACCATAGGAATATAGCAAGACTGACTAATTGAAACTGCAACTTCACTTGGAAGACCACAAATACGAACAGCATCAGGAGCATCTGCTTCACTAACGTGCACCGGCACTGGGAAGGAAACAACCCGGTACACACGGAACAAGTGTTCCTCAGACACCACCGGAAAATGGATGTTGACAATAAAGTCACCACCATCACGGAAGCCTGTCGGCCTAGCTTTCTCATAAAAGAACGACGCAGCCTCAAAAGCAACCGCGAAACGTGGATACGACCGTTTCAAGTATCGGTTAGCCACCTGTACAGCATGACGCAACACATCATTTGTAAAGATCTTAGGCGACAGGTGACCTCGACAGGTAAGATGGAGTTCAGTGGCATAAGAATCAATCACACGGAGCAGTTCCACATAATGTAGAGCTCTCCCCAATTTAGAATGCATTGTCACAGCCAAGAGAGACTGAAACACACAAACACCTTCAATTTCACCACGAAAGATAGCGGAAGTGTTACTAAAATGCTGAAGTAAGTGGTCAAAAAATGTTTTCATGCCATCAAAGGTACAATCAATAGCACAAAACTGTTCTTCCAAGCGTGTCATCAAACCACGCTGAATATGACTAAGTTCAGTCATCATATCAGCATGAACATCCAAATGTTTGGTATTCATTTCAATATCATCAGTGCGAGCCGTACCAAATAAATGGTAAGAGAGCTCACCAACTAAGTTGAGAACCGGAATTCCGCCATGAGCAGTGCGGCTAGGCAACCCAGACTGTTCCAAAGAAACATTCCTCAGGGGTTGAACCATTTCCATAAGACGTGCCCTTTCTTGAAAGAAACGTCGGGCATACGACTCAAGAATACTATCAAGCCATACATCAACAGCTTCAATGCGGTCACAGGCTAGATGGAGAGGAACACTTCGTCGAGGGTCATCATAACGATGAGCCCTCTCGTTACACAAGTGTATCGTGGCAAACTGTGAATTAACTTTAGTGTCCTTAGGAATATGAACCCTAAAAGCTTGCACCACGTGGCTTGTGTTTGCCGTAGAGATAAGTCGTCCAGGTTTAAAGACAACACCATATTTCTCTCTACTAAGAACACGAAGAGTTTCGGGAGAAGCCATGACAGAAGAGAAACCCAAAATAAGCAAAGAGTAGACTACATAGAACAATAAGGAAACACAAAAAGAAGCCATGATGAAGACAATTATCCAATCCCAAGTACCTAATTTGACACTTCGCTTAAAGTTCTGGGCGTCAGCCGCTTGGGATATCATGCACGATGGCATACAGAAAAACCGACAGAATTTTAAATCGCAAAAAGACCACAGACTAATACTTCAAGTAAAGTCAATACAATCCACAGATAGTGACCAAAAGACAATGCGTTCCCACAAAAGAACCACCATCAACAGAATTAGAATAAACCAATGTCCGAAGTACTTCCTAATTAGTCAAGAACAATAATTATTCAAAGAAAAACCAATCACACATGAAACGTGGCAAGACCAGCGACAGGACTTGCTAAAAAGCAGAAAAGAAAAACAAGAAAAATGAAATATACGTATACAGAAGGAAACCCACTTATACAGAAGGAAACCACCGTATACCATACACAAACTATACCTAAAACACAAAAACCAGGTTGAAATGAATCAGATCCCTAGTAGACAATGAACAGGTAATTAACCGTAGACGCTACACAATACAAATTACTTTTTTCAAAGTGACAAATCCATGAAATTCAAAGAAAAATAAAATATATGAATTTGGAATAAGGCAAGTCAACGCGGAGCGCGTGGACCCAGGCACAAGCACCCAGTCAGGGCCCCCACCCACCAGCAGGGTATCAGCTGATCGGAGGGTATACACCAGAGGTCACAGGGTCACGCGGGTCACGCGGGGGCACGCCAGCTGGCATTCCCTAGACCAAAACAAATCCAGCCTAGAGTGTATTTTAGATAGAAAACCGAAAAATGTCCCTAGAACGCTTAAAAACGCTCCTAGAGCCTAGATAATGCCACCAAAGGAGAGGAAATGTAATCAATGAAATGACACTGGAAAAACCTCGGCAACCGATTATTGCTAAAGGAAAAACACACACACACCGTACCTAAATAACGATATGTGCGATAAGGGCATCTATGATCACAATGATTGGTATTATACAGAAGATATACAGCACTTCATAAAGAATATGTTGGTTTTCAACATGCATCATGAGATAAACATCTATATTCAATGAAAACACCATCAGAAAGCTATTTAAAAGAGAAATAAATCACAGAATATTTGACAAATAGTAAAATGAAAAATAAAAGACGTTACTAAAAACGATTTCAGTGAATCTGACTAAACTTTTGAACCAGAAATTACTCTCCTCAGTACACCATGCGGTCTTAAGTAGCTGAGGTCATAAAAGATATACACACTGCGACGTGCCACACCGAGGGGGCATGAGAACGTCACAGGGGCAGGTCTTACACAGGGGCCATAAAAGTAGCACCGAGCCTAATGACATATACAATACCAAGAGTCAATCCTTAATGACTAATCAGCAGTGTCTTAGCACGGATAACTGGCGGAAAGGTCACAAGGCTTCAGACAGACCCCCGACACACACCACCAGACACAACTCGGAGCAAGTCAACTTACTCCATAGACACAATAGCCATGGCCCACACGGTGGACTTTTATCTTCTAAATTGTCAAGGGGCTGTACTCATCACGAATGAGCGACTTACACCTGGGAGGGTGTACATCCAGTGTACAACACAACGGATCAACGACCGTTGGAATACGTCACTCACATACACCGGGGAAAACTATACCACGGACGTGATGGAGCTGCACCGCATCACGCAGACGGCACTGGAGAGAGGCCTGGTCGGATACCACCACGTAAATACTACACCTGTACTACACCTGCCAGGTCTGCCAACCACGAGGGAGGCAGGGACCCAGGCGGACCAGGGGGCCGAGGCGGCGGTACGGCAGCAGGGACGGCCACAGGCACCAGCAGCAGCAGCAGCAGGCGCCCCTCAGCGTGCCGGACCCCGGGACCCGGCGGCCCGACGGCACCAGCGCCTACCTGGGCAGCCACGCGCTGGGTGGGTCGACGTGGGGTGTGCACCCTCTGAGGACGTGGACGGGGCCTGTTATCCCTCAGGTCCATGCACGAGCCCACCGCAGCACCAGCAAAGGTCAGAGACGACGAGACGGCAGCTGAAACCCCCGAAATGAGCGGGGATCGCTCGACTCCTAAATGCGATGATCGAGGTCTCCAGTGAGGACGACCTATAGGCGATTCCGGTGAGTAATCAATATTCTATCTAAATCTGATGTGGGACCCTCACCAATGTCACAGGGACGAATGTATGTACCCTTAGCAGGTTTACGTCTAGATATGCTCCGTGGTTCCCTAGAAAGGTTGACAGGGGGAGGCATCACAATAGGCGTCATAGCAAAGGTAGGCCGTCTATGACAACCAAAACACTACCCCATAGTCAATACAGGAACAATCAGCTCACTTAGTCATTAGTAGTCACGACCACCAGTCTAGTTCAGAAAGATGAGGATGACACCACTGAGTCAGAATAAGCACTAGTAGACGAGTCAGGACGGGCAGGTGGCATTTGCTTACCACCAATCACAATAGGACAGTTTCCATTGAAGCAGAGCCACCAGCAGCAGTTTTCCAAAGAGCGTACATAATAACCACAAGCAGGGCACCTAAGTAACATAGGCACTGCAGGTATCCGAGTCAAGATGGACCAAAAGTTCCATAGTAGTCGTGGGTAACCACTCATCCATGAGTAGAGGGTTACGCTCCATTATGAGTCCATGTAAAGCCAACTCCAAACAGGAAAGTCAGTCAGAGTAGCTCTAACACAGAGAATCCCATAGGAAACACTAAATCCGCTGTATCTCCGCAAATAAGCACGTTAGCGCTTCAGAAACATCACCAGTGAATAGCTACCACAGAGGTGTGTGTGAGCAGTTACATCGAAATTTAAGCAACATTACCATAATCAGAGAGCTTATAGGGATTGACCATGTAACAGGCACCCCTGATATGCACCCCTAGAGGGAGGGAGGTTTATTTTCCACACCAAATATTCAAACGAACCATCCATACTAATACGGCCAAATAGTAAAACCAAATTAGCCTATTTAAAATATCATCCAGTAAGGGAACAGAGTAGCCGTAGCCACCAGAAATACACTCCACACCGCACAAGGCGATAGGGAGGGAGGGTGGGAGGGAGAGGGCAGTATTCTAATACCGCACACATTCCAATTAGAAATGCCGGCACCAAGAACAGCACATGTGCGGGCAGGCAGGGTAGGAATACCCATGCGACACGCACTCCCAAACAAGGAGGCGGGAGGGGGAGGGCAACAGCAACTACCAACTCCAAGAATTCGCATATGCAAATTATCGTAACCAGGCAAACCTTACAATACTAACGCATCCAAGATGGCGCCGCGTTGCTGGGGGGAAGTACACCATGGTCCTGACAAAGACAGGAACCGGTAGTGCGCACGACCATAAAAAGGGTGCGTCCGAACAGCTGGTAGACGGAAGCATACGTCAGCATCTAGGCACCATCCCCTATCAGACATACAGCTGGCCATGTCCTAACAAACACTGTAAGCGTCCCACGAAAGACACCACAAATGCACCACACATATCACATCCCGTATACAGACATAGACAGTCGGACAAGTCTAATGCTGTAGCCACCACACAAACAACCTCGTTAGTCACCAAATCCATGACCAAACAGAAGGCGCCAAGTCGTTAATCCGCCGCTCTATTGCGGGAACGACCAGGGTGAGACTCGTTAAGCCGTCGGGATGGGTGATAACGACCATAGCGGGACCAGCTGTGTGCATTGACTGCACATCAACACAGCATGGGGCGCGCATCAACGCGTCGGGGAGGGAGACACTAAACGACCATAAACACAGATAGTAGCCGCATTAACGTCTTCCTATTGAGAAAAACGATCGGGCTGAATTTAAACTGTTAATAGAGAGAGAACTTTAGAATCAACGTAAAAACCCAGAAAACACCGTATACGATCAATAATACGTCTGTAACACAAAGAATTAGTGTGGCAACAAACTAAATTCGTGACTTTATATTTCAGATCACCATCCTGCAACGAGGCCGACGACGCTGACAGACACGCCAGCCCAGCAGAACTAGTAGTAATGTAGTGCCATTATATACCATAATAGTAAAAAGATAGTAATTTCCAGAAAAGTAAATAAAATAGAAATTAGACAAGAAAACAAATTTACTTATCACTTCCATAGAATAGATCCCATACGGATAAAGATTAAGTTAATCAACCCGTGTCAATATGAGAAGGTCTTTTCCCAACAATCAGAGCTCTTACGGCATTAATATAACCACAAAGGGATTACATATATACACGCAAGAACATCCAAACGACCGGGAAACTAAACAAACTGAAAAATGAGAAATATCCAAAATTTCACTTTGAAAACGCGATTTTGAGGCACTTGCGATCGTCGGAGCGATCTGAGAGTGCGATTTTCGGAATCCTGAGGTCGAAATTGACAAAAGTTAAAACGAGGACATTTAGAAGCACGACACATGCAGTACCAAATACTGCTCCAAATACACCATACTCCTAAAATAGCCAATACTACTAACTATACCGAAAAAAACCTCAAGATTACTACAGATGACTAAGCAATCATCAGGCGAGGCCCACAAACATCAGGCAATCACCCAGTCTTGTAATCATCATAGTTTTCAAGGAAAGTGTTGACCAAGGCTTTTCAAGTGAAAACGGGGCTTACTAAGCGTATTATAGCTTTGGAAAATGCGTTCCAAAATCCGAATTTTAGGAGACCCCAGAAAATTTTCAGAGCCCTAGAGCCATTATTTCCCATAGCTGCCATAGAAACCCATGTTAAACCAAATTAGGGCCCAAGTAAGCGCACTTAGCAAATTCTCATAGAGTTACTATAGACAACGCTGAGCCTATGGGGATTCCTATATATATTCCAACTTCCTTAAAAACGATTGTATCGAAATACGGTAAGACCAAAATTATTCGGAAAATCATGGACAACACTAGAAAAATACAAAACAACATGTAGAAACAATATAAACATCACAAAAACAGCAAAAACATGTAAAAACCAACCAAAATCATACGATAAGGCTAGAGACAAAATGCAATCATCACAGCACAGCTCACGGATGAACCAAGCAGAGTTTATAGAGGTAGTAAGACGTGAATAAGACCCTTTTAACGCAGGCATAGGGAAGCCTACCCAGGCAACAGCCAGTTACCCACAGGGATTTTCGTCCTCAAACCCTCGGAAGACTCGTAGGGCGCAGTGCGGAATCTGCTTTTCCACCCTAGGTAATCTGGGCCAAAAATAAAGTCAAGCATGTTCAACTTAATCTGAAAACAATGCAACGCTTACCCCTCACACCCAGTGGAGATGACACAGTGTGGAACCTGCGCATCCAGTCAGTGAGAGTTAGGGAGGTCCCGAATAATTCGGAGGGCTAAATTTCCTCAGATCATAACAACCACGGTGACCGGGGGACCGTGCTGAGGTAAACCTTTTTGCTGGCAGAGCGACTGTACCAGGCTCCACACCAGGGGTAGCCTCCGAGACCCCTTGTACCACCACGGATGGGGCTGGGCCAGGGGTGGATAGAATGCTTGTACTCCCACCACTGTCCATATTTTTAGTACACTCCCCATGAGTTGGCAGTTCATACGAGCCATGCCGGCCATTCACACTCGTTTTCTGATCAGCACCTCTGAATGGGTGTGAACCGCGACGGGAATGTTTCTTCACAGTTGACCGACGACGACCAACCGCTGAGACCGGAGCCTCAGACGTTACCACCAGCTTGTGCCGCGCGGGCAACGTCAAGCCCGACGGAACCCTGTGGCTCCTAGCGGATACACCTGAGGGCAGTGCGGAATCTAAACCAACAGGCGGGGGGAGGGAAGTAGAAGGAAACTCAGACTTTGGTACGACTGATCGACCTTTATCAGAGGCAGGTGCGGTAGTACCTTTCATAGACCGCACAGTCCCAGAGTTCGCATGGGCCAAAGGACATGAGGGCGAGGCATCAGCCCCTAAAGTCTTGCCTGGCGGACCAGACGAAGCCGGAGCTTCTTCGAACAAATCATCTTTACTGTCAGATGAACAAACCTTCTCATGAGAAGCAGCATCATACAGACGACTCAAACGGTCGTTAGCTAGGGCGGGAGACCATGAACCATACACTCTCTTTACTTTGTTAATGTTCACATAATGTGAAATCACTTTCCCAGTATCAACTGATCGCAATTGAACTAAATTTTGTCCACGAACGTTCTCAACGCGATAGGGGCCCCTGTAACGTGGGGCCAGCTTAGCAATGGCACCGGGCTGTGGGGATGAAATCAACATATACACCAAGTCACCTACGAAAAACTCAGCGGGACGACATTTCTCATCGCATCTAGTTCTAATCTTAGCTTCGTAAGCATCTAAAACATCAGTAAATAATCCGATGTTGTCTTTAGTTCTCATGAAAAATTCATGATCATTAAGAGAATCTGGAAATCCAGTCATAGTTGGCAAATTCATAGACAATGGATCTCTACCAAACATCAATGAGTACGGGGCAAAACTAGTTCTACCAGAGATAGTGGAATGAATTGTCCATAAAGCATATGGAACAACTTCTGGCCATCTATCATAAGAACCATCAATGTAACATGCCATTACTTCTTCTAAAGCTTTCTGACCACGCTCAGCTCTGGCATTACCAGTAGGCTGACCACCAGAAGTGAATGTTTGTTTGCAAGCCAGACGCTTAGTTATTTCCGTAAACAAAGTAGATAGGTAGTTCGGACCTCTATCGGAATGTAGACGCTCAACACGTCCATATCTGCATACGATACCTTTCACAAAGTATTCGGCAGTTGTATCAGCAGTACTATCTACTGTACAAAAAGCTTCGGGCCAACCCGTCAAAAGATCAATAAAAGTGAGAATATACTTAGAACCATCAAAAGCAGTTTTCAGTGGACCAATAAAATCGGTCGCAACCCACTGAAAAGGTTGAGCTAGGGCCTGGAAATGTGGAACTTTCTTCCTAACAGCACAAACTTCACAACTTCGAACATACTGATAGACATCTTTATGCATGTTTCGCCAGTAATAGTCTAGAGTAACTTTCTCAGTCACACTTTGAATTCCGAGATGACCACCAGAAATAATATTGTCATGAGACAGCTTCAAAACTTCACCAATCAAACTAAGAGGCACCACAATTTGTCGGCGTCCATAATTCTTCCTAGCTTTCTTTGTTCCTCTAGGACCATCAAATTTACACAGTATCCCAGAAGGCATAATTGAAAACAAATGCGCATGTCCAGCAACAACCTTAGCTAACTTCGAATTTGAAGGCAATACAGCCGATTCGAGATACTTCATAAGAGCAGAACATTCAGGATCATTTCGTTGGGCATCAATAATTTCAGACATGGTCAAACCAGAATCAGTAGTTTGAAGACCAAACAACTCAGAACCAACAGGAGGTTCACATTCACTAGTCGAAGTATCATGTCCATGAACTCTGGACAAAAAGTCAGGCAAATGATGACCTTTACCAGGGGTATATTCCACAGTAAAATCCAAATCAGACAAGGCTAGAGCCCATCTACAAAGGCCTGCACTAGGGGCTTTGTGAGCTGAATCAAGCAAGGCAACTAAGGGTCTATGATCTGTAACAAACGTAAGCTTAGCGCCATGCAACATATCCTCATAATGTTTAGTTACTTTTATGATAGCAAGAGCTTCTTTCTCAGTAACCGTGTACAATGTTTCAGCAGGGTTCAAAGCATGTCCATAGTAAGCAAAAGGACGTAACACATCATCAACCATGTAACAAATAGCAGCACCACATGCATAATCAGAAGCATCACTAACAATATAGAAATGACCACCAATTTGAGGGTGAACTAGCAATGGCGGTGAAACCAGTTTACTCTTAATCTCAAGGAAAGCAGATTCGCATTCCTCATTCCATTTGAATGGGGCACCCTTTTTCAAGAGCGCATTCATGGGTATTGCCAATTTTGAAAAATTTGGAATAAATGCACGATAAAAATTGCAAAGACCTAAGAAGGAACGGACTGTTTTGACGTTGTGAGGTCGTTTAAAACACTCAACTCTTTCAGTGATCACAGGTTGCGTCTTCAAACCTTCAGGAGTTATCAAATGACCAAGATAATTAATTTCATCATGACACCATTGACATTTCGATGGTTTAATTTTGAGACCAGCAGCAGCTAGTGCCTTCAGAACAAGTTCAACGTTTGCAAGATGATCTTCGAAATCTTTATCATAAATAATTACATCATCGAGGTAGGCTAGACATACTCTCGGAATCAAGCCACGCAAGGCTATAGACATAATTTTAGAAAAATGCCATGGAGCATTTACCAAACCAAAAGCAACACGTTTGTACCTAAAAACACCATCAGGAGCTTCAAAAGTCGTTTTATCAAGAGAACCTTCGTCAATTTCACATTGATGATAACCAGATAGCAAATCTAAAGCAGTCCAGATGGTAGGGTGTTTGTAAGCCATATACAGAAACAAAGATCTGGCAGTAGGCATCGGGAATTTATCCTTGTATGTGATGGAATTTAGCCACCGATAATCAGTGCATAAATGATTCTTTCCATCCTTCTTTTTGACAACCACTAACGGGCTGCGCCATGGGGCTTCACTTGGTTCAATTACACCTAAACGTAGCAACCCTGAGCATTAATAATTTCCATTTGTTGTGGGGCATACCTGTACGGTCGACTACGGGCTATACCCTGAGAATCATCAGTTCTGATAGTCATAGGACTGATAGGACAATGGCCTAACTCTGTAATATCAAAAGCCAAACTAGCTCTGTTGCGAACTAGCATATTCTTAAATCTTTCAAGTTGTTCAGGATCTAAACACGACTTAGAGAAGTCAATAGAATCAATGTCAGATTTAGCTGAATCGAATTTTGCTTGTTCTTCTTCACTCAACTTTTCCAAATTAAACAGAGAACATGGGTCATCACAAACATAAGATTCAAATTCATCAGGTAATCGCGGTTGGGCGAATACGTTTGTTTCATCATCAACAAAAGCCAAAATGGTATGTCTGTCAATAGAAATAGGCTTATAGCAAGGATTCATGAACTTAATCACAGCAGCTTCAACGCATACAGGTGAAATGTCGGCAGGCGCGCAGTATACTGGACTGCCGTCAGAGGATTCCACTGGAAACCAGGAATTCACAGCACACAACGTCTCTGCCATAGGCTGCATATGAATAGTCTGTGTAGGAGAGATGGGGTTACCTCCAAACAAATTAACAGTACCTTACTAACAGAAATACCGCTTTTCATTGAAGCCAGCAATGTTCTACCCATAATAATACCAGGTGATAACTTATCCAAAACATAGAAATCAAAAGTCAAAAATACTTTCTGAATATTGAAGGCCAGTCTAACCTTAAATAAAATATTGATGTTAGAGAAATCAGGCAAAACCACTGGAGAATCACACAAAGTATCACGATGATTAATACAAATGACAGGTACATCTTTTAGCTTCTCTAAAGAGATAAAACAGTCACTAGCACCCGTATCAACCAAAGCTTTGATCCTAACGTTTTTGAAATCGAAAGGCACATATATTGGATCAGATTTTACATTTGAAACATCACTATTGGGCCCACTCACAGGAAATAATTTCGGCTCTGCTGAGCAAGCGGACCCCTCTAAGCATTTCCCTGATGACTAGCACCATTATCAAAGGACAATCTGTGAGCAGGATAGTATAGATTACGAGACTCATCAATTCGAACATGATTAAGCTCCTCAACACGCTGACGTATCCACCTGCAATCGTCAGTTACATGACCACACTCCTGGTGCAATAAGCAGTACTTACTCTTGTCCACCTCATGGTACCCACTAGGAGATTGATACCTACGAGCACCTGGTGATGGGCTACGAGATTGACCACCTCCGCGCCTAGCAGAGGAAGGGACGGCCTCCAGACGTGGGAGCCGAGTAGGAACGGCCACCAGATGAAGGGGGCGGTATCCACGACCGTTGATGAGGTTGCTCGGACCGATAGCTGCCCGACCATTGATCAGCAGATGGAGACCGATATCGGCGATCATCACGATGACGATCACGGTTGTCACCTGCACGGTAGAAGTCACAGGAGGGACGGTCTTGTTGGTAGGGGCGTCTCATCGGAGACGCCTCACGAGGGCCTGATGTCTGGGGTCTTGTAGACAGCATGGACAGCACGATGTCAACTTTGTCACACAGCTTAGTGATAGCAGGATCCGCAGGGGAAGACACAGGTGAGGCTGAACGAGACCTTGTAGTTGACACAGCATGGAGGCTTCGTGCCACCGACGATGGAGTCGTAGTTGGAGCCACAGACGAGATAGAACTCAATCTAGCAGCAGCATTCACAGCTTCTTGGAAGTTATCTGGATTGATTACAGCCAGATTATGTGCAAGGACAGCATCAATACCTGCGATGAAGACAGCAAGTAGTGCACCATCATCAACACCTGTACGTGCCTGCTGTTGCCGTAACTTGCCAGCAAAAATCAAGCACTGACTGACCTGGGCTTTGTTTCAGGGCAAAGAACTCCTTATGTCTCTGCCACAAAGGACGGCTGTCACCAAACAATTCCAACAAAGCAGCCTTTAGATAGGCATACGTGTCTTTTCTGTTGTCTGGGAGAGCGCAAACCCAGTCAGCTGCAGCTCCCCTCAGGCCATGTATTGTCATAGCCACCTTCTGTGCATCGGGCCAATTGCAGATATTACTAACACTGTGCATGTCATGTAAGAAGGTGTCAACACACTCACTGCTGAGTCCTGAGAACTGAGGTATTTTAAGATGAGGTATATGAGGTCTAGGTGCCCATCTTGAGGTGCAGGGCCCTGGGCACCCTGATTCCCTTGACCAATCTAAGCATTCATGTTGGGTGCGTTGTGAATTAAGGCAGGATTATCAGGTTGAATAATATCACCACCAGCAAGCTGGTCAGTCTGGGGGACCGGGCCAACAAGCAAGTCTGTCTTGAAATCGTCCTGAAGAGTATCAGAATCAGAAACTGAACCTGTAGTAGACTCAATATCCTCAATAAAGCCTTTATCACCAATCAGCAATGCCCTATCAATGTCATGTGAAGAATCTTCATAATCTGAATTATCTCCAAATAATCTTCTTGCCTGAACAGATGACTCTTGTCTCTGTAAAGCACTGTAACTTGTTCGGGGTGTCGAAAATTGACCTACAGCAGGATTAGGTGCAATACCGGTAAGTACTGATTCGTCGGGCACCAAAGCTGCAAGCCCTCCTGTAGGGGTCTGACCGGGTTTGAAGGTCCCTACAGACCGGATATCAGTTCTGTAACCACTTAGAGAGACAGTATCGTGGTCGGTTGATTCCAACAATGGCTTAGTAGGGGTCGGGCCGCGCAAGCGGTCGTTAGAAACAGTTGTATCTGGTGCCACACCCGAAGGTGCGCGTGCATTGGATACGGCACCAGAAACAGTAGAAAAGTCAGAACTATCTACAGACACATTAGATGGTAGTGAAGTGTCTGAATAGGAACTAGGGCTTGAAACGGATGTAGGAATTGAGGGACTGACTAAACGTTCAAAGGAAGAGCTGACTGATCTTGAGGTGTTTCAACAGTCAGAGCACTCCTTAAAGTACGATCTGATGGAGGTACTTGAACAGTTCTAGTCTTACGAGGCACCAGTCATTGCCAGGAATCATAGTGGAATCGTTAGATAGTGAGTCACATGTGAGTCAGAGTTATGAAAACCATAATGCCATGTGAAACAATACAAAAATCAAAGACACTCAAACCATGAAGACACGAGAAAATACCTTATAAATGGGTTCTCCACCAGTGTTCTGGTAACTACGGGTTTATTATTGATGTTATGTATGTTTATAATTATTTAATACGTAAGATGGGGAGGAAGGTATGAAGTCTATACGTATACACCTAGAAGTACTACGTGAGGACGTAGTGACATCTGGTGGAAGACTTGCTTAACTTAACTAAACCTTATAGAACACCTGGTGCCACCTAACGGCGACTTCAGGAACTACAGAAATATTCATATACCATATTTACGGCACGTAGTGTCCAAGAAGAGAAGTACGGAATTGACTTAATTAAACTATATCAACAGTGGCGACACCTAGCAGTGAACGTCGTTAAAATGGACGTGGATTCGCCAAATGACCGCAACTCAATCATTAACTTATTGCGCTCATTTGTGTTTCGTAATTAACTAACTAAATACGTAAGCGTGACAGAGATGGATATTACTCCATAGTTCACGTTAACCAGTAGACGTTATACATATTCATGATTACTTTGTTTCAGTAAGTTATGATATAAATATAATAATTATTATACTATTTTGTTACGTAACATTGTGGGGAAGGTAGGAGCAACTCTAATACTGTGTGCACGCAAGGCTACCAGACTCTGCAACCCCTTGCGCACAGCGAGGAAACCATAATGAGATCTTTAATTAATATAGATATTAATTAAGTAAGGTAATTAACGTATTCTGGATACTATAATAATCGTGTCATGACTATCATGGATGAGAACAAGGATTGAAGTAAGTTTGATAAGTCTTTTAATTATGCAAACGTTTCACACATTTAAAGGCACGGCAAATGGTATCAAAGAAGTATCATAAACTCAATATGATATGACAATGTTCACATGTATTGCAATATTAAGAAGTCTGATGATATGTCAGGCACCAGAGTCATAGTGGAACAAGTCTTCACTGGGTGTCTGACTAAACCACGTAATTCTGTGGAGAATGTTCAATTTCTTGATCTTATAACTTCTCAATACAATGTTCGTTGTATGATTAAAGAGTGTAGAACATCACACAAGGTGATAAGAGATGATCAGTTCATACTATTAACCAACATAAGCAATACTTTGTAATTGCAGCATAACTCATGAATGTCTGAAGTGAACTCACAAGATTCCTATGTCTCAATAATCACAAATCCAATTCGTGGAGTAGTTGGGGGAAATGCTAACGAAGTCTGATCACTTAGTTAAGTGATAATGTTCAAGCCTGAACATTGTAAGTTTAGAAGATTCCTATGAAAGTCCAATTCAATATGTGTGTACTTGGAGAGTCCCGATCCAAAACACTATTACAATCCGAAAGTCGCTAAGTAAGTTGCCTTAGCTGTTCCTATATGATATAATTTCAATGCTGCATCCACGCACTTCTGCCGGTATCCGCAGCCAAGCAGAACGCGTCCGGACTGCAAGCGATGGTGATGGAGACTGACGATGCGGTCAGCTCGGGAGCAGATCAAAAATGAGCATTTTCGAAAGGATCATGGGAAATTTGGAATGAATCTCGTTTTAAGTTCACGTAGGTTCGAGACACACGTGGTTATGTTAATGCTGCAGGGAATCCGGGAATACCCTGAGATGGGACTTCCCCAGGGAACTCCAGAGGCGACCCTCAGTCGTCATAGTGACGTCAGAGGGTCTATTCCCAGAAGCGCGGTGTTCCCCAAAGACCAGCTAGTAGTACAAGGAAACATCGCTTCTCTCATGGCTATCTACCTTAAAGTATACTCAGCCTATAGTGTGGCTTGGTAGACAGTCATGATTTTTTTATTTATTTATTTATTTTTTTTATTTCAGAAAAAAAGACATCACAATCACCCTATGGCGGGCGTTCTTCCTTGTACAGTCCGGAAACATATATACATAACATATTGTAATACAAAACAGGACATACAGGACAGACGGGACAAAACAGTGTAGCCGCTAAAAGCCTGGAAGTGACCCACTTGATAATAATTTCTTTATTTATTTAGACCAACCTCGAACACCTTTGCACACATATAGGGGGTCTTACTCTTAAACTATACTACCAGCCATATTACTCAGTGTTACCGGTTCCCTTTTGATACATATTATTGTCTGTATTATAACCATGTTTCTTATGATATGCATATTTCTTAAATGTAGTTCAATCCCAGGGTCATATGACTCCTTGGACATTTCTGGTTTCACTAATTTATGCCTATGCACATATATCCTGTAGTCTATTATATATGTCAGGTTTAAAAAAAACCGATTTAATCTCTCTTTTGAAATCCTTGGAAGATGATAAGTGTTGTACTCCAGGATTTAATAAATTCCAAATTTCGCTGCCCTGATAGAGTGGACTATGTTTATACCTTTCAGTTCTTGTCCTTTTTACCTTAAGGGTCGTTTTCAAGTTTCCTCTGGTCTTATAGTTTTTATCTCTGCTTATTATATTATTCTCATTTTTTTGCCACCAGTGGATTAACATTAATAACTGTACAGCTCTTCTATAAAATAGCGGTCTTATTTTAACCTGCTCGTGGAGATCAATTATATGCATGTCTCTGGGGTTTTTTACTGACAGAGCAGATCGCAAGCAATTGTTTACAATAGATTGTAATTTATTTCTATTCCGTATCGACGCACATCCATAAATAAAACTAACATATTTGAGCTTGGGTAAAATCATTTGCTTAACCACTCTTATCGCTGTTTATGTATTTAAGCAGTATCTGATTTTTCGTAATCTATAACATCTAAGTCGTATGTCTCCAAGCACCCTTTCAGTATGCTGGTTAAAATTGAGATTTCGATTTATAAGTACGCCTAAATAATTATAAACATCAACTACTTTAATGGGAGAGTCATCAATTTTACATGTTAATCTATTTTCATTCTTACCAATCCACATCAATTTTGATTTACTGATGTTTACTGTCAATTTCCTGTCATTAAAGAACTCACTCATTATATCTAGTTCAGTTTTTCAGCCAGTACCGAACCAATATTTGCGAAATATTCATTCATTTCCTCCAGTGCTTCTTCTGTAAATAACAGTTCATGTGCTAAAGTATTCTTTTTATCAGCACTCGGGTACCATAGTCCATTTAGATTTCTCCAAAATTTCTTTGGGTTATCTGTGTTCTTTTTATTAACTGCCTTATTCGGTCTTAACTTTTTATGTATCAACTTTCGAAGTTTTCAAACCTCATTCAACTTACTATGATCCATTATTGTTTCATTGTGGTCCGAGATATAAAAATTTATGTTTCCCGATTTCGTTATGTGCCGGCAGTTGGTATATATATAGTCAAGCGTACTCATGGCAAATTTGCACATAAACTTTTCATTTGTAGGTAACATCTCCAGACGGTTTATACTGAGAAATTGTTTCAAAATTGCAAATTTCTTACTAGCTGTTGCTTTGGTATTTACGTTAAAATCCCCCATTACCCAGCATTCGTAGTTTTTGAAAAGCGGATCCTTCATAATAGTACCTATCATATCATAGCAACTTTTGACATCGTCGCTGGGGGGCCTATGTACCGATATGACCAATTGTCTCTTATGATATGGCCTGTTCAAGTAACAAGTTAAAATTTCATATTCAGGGGTCGAATAACAGTGATTTGGTATTCTGGTTATAAACGGTGAGTTTTCTTGGTTAACGTATAATGCAACTCCGCCTCCAATTTTATCACTGGGGTATGATCTATGATTTCTAATTAATTCCATGTTGGCTATATATAATAAATCACTTAGATGTTTTTCTTTTAGCCAGGTTTCGGTTAAACAAACGATTTCACATTTACTGAAAACTTCCTTTATATCTTCCACTTTATTATAAAGACTCCTCACATTTGCAGTTACATATACTACTCCCTTGTGTGCAAATAATTCGTCAGGGGTCAAATAACACAACATTTAACATGGTTGGACAATATCTGTATATCACAAAGTGAGTTCACATATACGGCCAGACCCATGAGCAAGCTACACATACATAATCGACAAGACGAGGCATAGAGGTGCAAAATACACATCATATATGTAGAACATATATAATGAAGCCATACTGACATAGTCAAAAAAGGCATAGTTCCAAAGTGCAAAAAAACTGAAAGAAAAAATAAGTAAATACAAATAAGTTATATAAATAAGTTATTACGATGGCAGACGTGCATTAAACGTGTGCAAGCATATTAAACTGGTCTCAAGTAAGTTCTGTTTGCATATTGGGATTCAGTCTCTAATTTTAGCTTGTTTATGTGATACTTCTACTAATATGGGTAACGTGCATAAGGTAATTAACATGCCACATATCCAGTGTATATTATAATATCCTGTGTAAATACCTGAAAAGAATATAATAAGTTCCATGGTACGTAATATTAACTCAGATTCTACATTTATCTAGGTCATATGACTCTCCACACAAGTCCAGTTTTTTGGTGCATAAATATTGGTGATGGCTAGTCATTAAGTGAGATCATATGACTCTCACTCTTGTCCAAGATGTTTTTTTTTATTTTTTTTATTTTTTATTAAGCACATAATTCGTCCCGAAGGACGGTCTTACATTATGGCGTGATTCCGTACAAGCGTCGATACAGAAAGTGACCATTGATATGTCAAAAATGTGATTTCACACAGGATACAATAGTAAGTAGAAAAGTAGATTATGTGATGAGATGTAATGGGATGAAAGAATTCGAACATATAGACAGTAACGATTACAAATTGTAATAAGGGGTATTTGTATAAGTGTAGGTATAAGTGTACTTGTACTCTACTTTCGGACTACTTTATCCATTAAGGTTTGGGGTTAACCTGAGGGCTTTTTTGAATGAGTGTTTACTGCCCATATTTTTTAGTGTCTCGTCTTGCCTATTCCAGAGGGTCTCCCCTCGATGCACTGGCGACTTTTTGTAGAACTCGCTCATTGGTTTACGTTTCCTGAACAGTCTTTTGTTTTCGGAACGTAATGTTCTTCTAGTGTTCTGATCTTCAGGTCTTTCTTGTACAACATGTTGTCTCCAATATTCCCTACGCATATAACCTAGGAGAAGTTCGTCTCTCCTTCGAGAAAGTGTGACCACCCCAGTGAGACTGTGTAGCTCTTCGACAGCGTGTGTCATCCCATAATCCCTGAGACAAATTCGCAGGGATTTATTCTGCAATCTTTGGAGTTTATCCAACCAGACTTTGTTTGCATCCCCTAGGAAGATAGCGGAGTAATCTATTCCCGGTAAAATTGCTTGTTTGTAGAACCTGATCGCGACTTGACGTGACATTAGGTGCCGTATCTTATTAAAAGTGAATATCTTTTGGTTAAATTTCTTGATCAGATTCCTTGTTTGTTTTTCAAAACTTAAAGCAGCATCTAACTCGACCCCTAGGTAAGGGTATGTGTATACTCTGTCAAGCTTTCTAAGGCTTGCGTACACTCAAAAATTCTTAATCTTGTTAGTTTTATTCGGAGGACCGAACAGACATACTTTAGTCTTGGCCTTGTTCAGCGTCAGAAAGTTCTCTTTGCTCCAATTTACGAAATCGTCCATTGTGTGTTGCAACTGTCCGACCACCTCGGCCTCGGTTTTGGACGAATAGTAGATCACAATGTCGTCCGCATAAAGAGTGTACTTTACTTTGTCTAATACGCTGTATACGTCATTAATATAATAAATAAACAGAAGGGGTCCAAGAACGGACCATGTTGGTGGTCAGGTGACGCACCCTAGCAGAAAAATAGGTCATATGGTCAACTCATTTAATAATGCATGTAAGTAGTCCATTTACTGTTCTTATAATATTACGGATAATTTTGGTCATATGACTCACTAGTTTTACATATTTTCATCATGGAGGTCATTTGACACTTGATTAATACTTTGTCATATCATGTTTAACACCAACACTCAATGTATTGTCAACAACTAACACTAACACTTTGTCATAACATTAGATATCATATACACATACGTAGTATCAATGTGTCATCTTGTATAACAAGCCATACATATGTTTCAATAACCATACGTGTACATCAATATTCATACATATATTACATTTTACATTATATTTTCAATATTTAATAAATCATCATTTTAATACATTTTAACAATCTTTCATTTCCAAAAATAACCATATATTGTGTATAACTTTGGTTATAGCACAATCTCTAGACTTCTAAACTCAATAGAACAGATTCTACAGCTATATCAAATATGATACATCGGAAGCAATAAAAAACGCTTATTTAATGGATTATAGATGAATAAAATGTAAAGTTTTGATGCTAGAGCATTGGAATGAATCCATTGGCTAGCTAACCCTAACCCTAGCTTTAACTATGAAGCCTAACCCTAACTCTAACCCTTACCATAACCCTAACCCTAACCTTACCCGTATGCCCTGCTTTTGGAGCAAGGGCACTGGAATTGAATGAGCTAGGTAGTAGAGAAGCTCAACTACCTGTTGCTTCCATTTTCAGGATTCTAAAGTCGAGGAAACAGATTCTACATTTATGATGAATTTGCTACACCTTAAGGTATAATAATGATCTCAGAAAATATAGCTGTGCAATGTAGCTCTATTGATAGTGGGCTTAAAGTAAATGCTTTGCATAGTTTGGACATTCAGGTACCTGGACCTGTTGCATTTTAAATTCTCACAATATGGGAACAGATTCTACAGCCAAATTAAAATTTGCTGAATCTAAATTAGTAAAATTGATTTTCTTTCATCAATCTCAGTGAAAAGAAAAGCTGAAGAATGCATAGTTTTTGTGGTACAACATTGGATTTGTAGATTTTTGTTAGGTTCAATGAATGCATTGAGTAACTAAACCTTACCCAGACCCTAACCCTAACCTTTGCCTTAACCCTAACTCTAATCCTAAATTTAAGCATCACCCTAACCTTAACCATAACCCTAACCATACCCTAACCCCTATACCCATTTTATGTTTGTGTGAGGGCAGTGGAATCGAATGCATTTGGTAGGTGAGATGTTCAACTTCAGATTGGAGCCATCCCTGGATTTCTAAACTCAATAGAAAAGATTCCACAGGAGGATCCAAGCCACACTTGGAATTGAGATGAAGACAATCCAGCCACATTTCTATAATTCTGCACAATTTTCAGTCCCCTGACTAATAGTTTTTCTATTGCAGCTAGGTCTGCCTTTCTGAAACTTTCCTGTACAAATCAACAGTATTCAACTATTGCACCATGAGTCAAAGGCTTTGCGGAAGTCCACAAAGCAGGCAGCAGTAATTTTCCCTTCTTTACGAGCTATAGTAATGTCTCTCAGGAAAGCAAAAATGGCTTCCGAGGTTCCTCTCCCAGGTCTTAAGCCATATTGCTTGTCAGTTAATATATTTGCATGCTGTAATAGATTATAAATTTCTTTGTGGACAACTTTCTCCATGATCTTGCTTGGCAGATTTAACAAGGAAATAGGCCTCCAGTTATCCAATTCCTGGTGGTCACCCGCTTTCGGTATGTGGACCACTCGGGCTGTCTGCCATTCTTCTGGAAATTTCTGATTACCAATCGACAATGAAACGAGTTCACAAAACTGAGCTGCGGACATCCTTAGAAAGTCTTTAACCCTTTAAGGACTCATGATGCCTGGAGGCATCACCACACTAAAGACGCATGATGCCTGGAGGCATCACCGCACTAAAGACGCATGATGCCTTGAGGCATCATTGTCCCAATATTAACAAAAATGTTTTAACAATGAAATAACAGAGCAATATTCATGAAATCTTCAGAATATGTAGATATAACATCATATTTGGTATTTCTATTAAAACGAAATAAAATATTTGTGATTATGTATCATATTTCATGATTACAACCTTGGATATCAGTTTTACTCATAATGTGGCCGTCCTCTAGCCAGACAGACTGCCACCAGCACCCGTCCTTATGGGACTAGCTGGGCCCGAGGCAGCCGTCCTTAAAGGGTTAAGAACCAAATTGGACACATCCACAATACTGGAGGCTTTATGGGACCCGGATTCTTTAATAAGCTGTACTATTCTATCTGGTTCCACTTCAATTACATAATCAGGACTGTCACGTGTAGGATCATCATAATCTGAAGAGTCCCCAAACAGCTGTCTCGCCTGAAAAGACGACTCTTGTCTCTGAACAGCACTGAAACTTGACTGGGGTGTTGAAAATTGACTTACGGCAGGGTTAGGTGCTACACCGGTAAGTGCATGTATGTCGGGCACCAAAGCCGTAGGCCCACCTGTAGGGGTTTGACCGGGTTTGAAAGTCCCTACAGACCGGATATCAGTTCTGTAGCCACTTAGAAGGACAGAATCGTGGCTTGTCGATTCCAACAACGTCTTAGTAGGTGTCAGGCCGCCCAAGCAGTCATTGGAAGCGTGTGTATCTGGTGCCACACCCGAAGTCGGCGCGCATTGGATACGGCACCAGTAACAGAAAAAAAGTCAGAACTGTCTATAGACACTTTAGATGATTGTGAAGTGTCCGAATAGGAATTAGGACTCGTAGATAATGTAGAATCTGTAGGACAGACTAAACGTTCTGAGGGAGGACTCCCCTCACAGCTAGCTGGAGAAGACTGATCTTGAGTATTAATCACAGTCGGAGCACTCCTTAAGGTACGATCCGAGGAAGGTACTCGAACACTTTTAGTCTTATGAGGCACTGGAAAACGACCAGTCATTGCCAGGAATCATAGTGGAATCGGTAGATAGTGAGTCACTTGTGAGCTATACTAATCAGAACCATAATGCCATGTGAAACTATACAACAATCAAAGACACTCAAACCATGAAGACACGTGTAATTACCTTATAAATGGGTTCTCCACCAGTGTTCTGGTAGCTGTCGAGTTCATTAGTGTTATAATTACCTTAATACATAAGATGGTGAGGACTAGTAGTAAGTCTACACATATACGCTTAGAAGTCCTATGTGAGTGCATAGTGACGCCTAGGGTAAGGCTTTCCTAGCTTGATTAACTTTATCAAAACCCTAGTGCCATCTAGTGGCCACGTTGGGAACTACTGAAACATCTCAGATATTAATTACGGCACGTTGTGGCCATGAGATGAAGTACAGGTTATCTTAGTTAAGTTGTAACTATGGTGTCGACACCTAGCGGTGAACGTAGGCAAAATGGACGTAGATTCGTCTCCTACTATTCGGAGGTATGGACTAACAAATGTCCGTAACCCAATGATTAATTAGTTACGTTCATTTGTAATTTATAAATCATTTTGCTATATATGGTTCCGTGACAGAGATGGATACTACGCCTATCTCCGTAAGTCACGTTAGTCTTAAGTAATCATACGTATTCTTAATTGTTCATAATGAGTTAAGTTATTAGATAATTATGATAACCATATTTCTATTTTAGTTATGTAACATTGTGGGGAAGGTAAGAGCAACTCTAAGGCTATGTGTGCGCAAGGCTACCAGACTCTGTAACCCCTTGCGCACAGCGAGGTCACCTAATGAGACCTTTAATTAAGGTAAGAAAGATCTAATATCAATATTAAATAAACTCTAGATACTATTAGTTTCGTGTCTTTACTATCATGGATAAGGACGAGATGGATGTAGGATTGATATTCTTTTAATCAAGGCAAGCGTTTCACAGTAGAAGTACTACAAGGCATAGATTAGAATAGCATATCAGTGGTTCAGTATAATTATGTCAGTTCATGAGTAACGTGATGTTGAAAGACAATAGAAGAGTCGGACACCAAAGTCTCAACACGGTTAGACTTAATGAGGTGTCGGAAATGAACCACGTAATCAGTGGTAGTGACAATAATTCAAAGTTCGAGTTCTTCTTAAACAATGTCCGAAGTCTTGTCACAGAGTGAAAGAACTCATACTCAGAGTTGTCAAGAGAGAATGAACCATACTAACAGTAACTCAAAGTAATGCAAGGTATTTGCAGCATTAACTCACCAGTTAAGTGAATGTCCGAAGTGAACTCACGAGATTCCTATATTCACTAATAAACTTTGATCCTTCCGAATGGAGAATTGGAGGGAAATAGAAGTGAAGTAATTAAGTGAAGACGTTCAAGAGTAAACGTTAATAGTTCGAAAGATTCCTATGTAAGTCCGTTACAGAAGTCGTGTCCTTGGAGAGTCCCAATCCAAGTCACTTTCTACAATCTGAGTCCGCTAGGCAAAACGCCTTAGCTGTTCCTATCAGATATAATATTACTGCAGAATCCGCGCACTTCTGCCGGTATCCGGAGCCAAGCAGAACGCGTCCGATTCGCAGGAGATGGTGGTAGAGACTGACGATACGATCAGCTCAGGAGCAGATCGAAAATAAGCATTTTCTAAAGGATCATGGGAAATTTGGAATAGATCTCGTTTTAAGTTCACGTAGGTCCGAGACACGCGTGGCTATGTTAATGCCGCGGGAATTCAAGGAACTCCAGAGGCAACCCTCAGTCGTCACAGTGGCGTTAGAGGGTCTATTCCCAGAAGCGCGGTGTTCCCCAGAGGCTAGCTAGTAGTATTAGTAGGGGAGCAAAGTGTCAAAAAGAGCCTTAAAAAGGGGTCACAATGACACCCGAGAGTCTCCTGGCTGAAACTTGCCACGTTGGTCAATTATGACCTCAGGAATCTGAATCTGGTGCTCCTTTGTTCCAAAAAGTGTAGCATCATGCTCGTTTCCATGGTAACAGAAGGAAAACATATTTCAATAATTATTGATGTATATTAAATACTTTGATATAAAAAGGTAAAAATATGCAATTTTTCTGTGAAGAAAATCATTGATTCTTTTGTCAAAAGTATACACTATGAAAATATGCCCTTTTCCATTCTCATGGAAGAATTGTTGCCATGGTAACATTCCAATATCTAGGAGAACCCTTATTTTCGTTTTTCTCATGGTACTTGACGTTGAATAAAAAGAGTTATTTTATGAACAACACATAAAAATTGATGAATATAGCAAAAGTACAAAGCAATAATGGGCAGCGCCATTTTTTGAAGTCATTAGATTGTTCCCATGGCAACCATCACAAGGTAGTTTTTATGGCCATATCTGCCAAATAATGATAAATTAACTGGACATTTGTTTGGTGAGTAATTACATGCTGGTAATGACATGGCAACTAGTAGAGGAGTAGAGTATAAAAATGGTCATTAGAGAGTCTCCTGCATGAAATCTGCCATATTTGTCAATTATTACATGGGGAATCTGATTCTGCCACTCTCTTGGCCAAAAGAATGTAGCATCACTTCCGTTTCCATGACAACATAAATGCATAATGATTTACTCAGAAATCCCTATTTTCCTATACATATGAATAGTAAGTGTAAGAAAAACAACAAAACATCTGTTCACAAGCCTTCATTTTCATTTTTATATGTGTACCTTTGGAACATAATGGAGGATTGTTATTTACTTTCCCTTAGAATATTATTGCCATGGCAACCAATGCAGCCCAAAACATCCACTGTAGGAAGCAACTCTGAATGTATGTGAAACTAACTGCTGTACCTTTATAGTCACTGAAGATAGGGACTTTTTTCTGGTACTTTGAGAGTCTACTGCACGAAACTTGGCATGTTTGTCAATTATTACATGGGGATTGTGATTCTGCCACACTTTTGGCCAAAAGAATGTAGCATTACTTCTGTTTCCATGACAACATAAAAGCATGATAATGTACTCAGAAACCACTATTTCCCTATACATATAAATAGTAGGTGTAAGAAAAACAGTGAAGCATCTGCTTATGAGATTACATTTGCAATTTTTAAAGCATGAGATTACACTTGCATTCTTTAAAGCATACATTTGGGACATAAGGAAGGATTGTTATTTCAATGTCCTTACAATTTGGTTGCCATGGCAACCAATGCCGAAAAAAACATCCATTGAAGTAACAACCTCTGACTGTCATCTAAATAAATTACTATAACTTTGTAGCCATTGAAGATAGAGACCTGATGGAAGTATCTATTCTGGTACATTAAAGCATGTAGAATTCAATGGGATGCAGCCGCAATCCCAGAATGCAATATTTAGGTTGCCATTTTAAATCTGAGCACTTTCAAATAAATATACATATACATGTATATATACATAGGGTAGGACACCATTTAGTACCGGTTTTTATTCGATTTTATAAAGAGTAATATCTCATCAAGAATATCTATTAAATTGTTATATAATCCAGATGGGCAAGAAATGTCTATAGTTTATAGAATGAAAATACACAGAGAAAGACATAGCAGCTCTAGTAAGGTGTCAAAACATAAACAACTTATCTCATTCTGGAGATTATTACAGTAAACTGAACTATTCTCAGTGTAACACATCAGCAAAGAGTAAAGTCCCATGGTCACTTTAACCCTGTTTGTTATTAGCCACGTTACTCATTTCTAATCCCTGTTCCTATTAGTTATTACAGCCTAGGTATCTTCATTGACATAAATTCTTTTTGCTGTACACAGATCTAATATAGTGTCACTTGCTACCTGTAGTTTCTGTGTATGGGCCTGACCATTTGAAGTCAGCCTGGGAGGCAGTGTGGTGATCATTATGTCACTTTGTGATGGGCTGTTCTTATATGGAGCTCAGCATTTTAGGACTTTAGCTGTCTGAACACTCACAATTTGAGGGATTTCTGGTGATTAGTGATTTCAAATCTTCTACAGATTTTCCACAGGCATGGTAAGAGCTTACTAGTCACTCTATTTTGGGTTTCTGGAACCTGTAATGTGAATAACATGGGGAAACATATTTCTGAATGAAATCATATAACCAAAGTAAATGGTTTCATTATTCAAAAACCTGCTTGTATGATTGGTTACACATTAGTTTTCATTAACATACCTCCTGCCTGCATGTATCTGCCAGATACTTGAGTCATGTTTCATAAGAGCTCTTGCTATTACCAGTAACTATGAGAGCTAAACCTTTACAAATGGTTGCATAGAAAAAAGATGGAACCAGAGCCAAGGATGGCCTCTCAAAGGAGAAAACGGGGCACTACCTGGTTTCAAATGGTGGCCCACTCTTGCTGGCTCTCTGACCCATATTATGAAGTTATGTGGCCTTTTTGTCAATACCCCTAGTGCCCTTGGACATACCCTCACCATGATGTCTCTATTTGAGTGTGGCCACCCTCTATTCCCCAGTTGGGAAGCCAGGCCAGTGACTCCACAGAGGAGAGCCTGAGACACAGGAAGAGGAAACCATCTCTGTACTAGAGAATGGGAGGGGACTTGGGAGGGGGAGACCCTAGACTGTTCTCCTGAGTAAGAATGCTAACCAACTGAAGGGTCCCTACATCACTGACTCTGCCTGACAGGGCCATGGAGGAAACATCCCTGGAGAATGCCCCAGAGGCAGCTTCAGCCCCAGAGAGCATATCTGAAAGGCAATACAGGAGACACCCAGATGGATTATTGCAAGTGCTGACCTCCATTTAATCCGCTTCGCTGATCTGACCACTATCCAGGCCAACATGCACCCAGAATTTGTTGGGAGGCATCTTCCATACACCTGGGAGGTATGCTCCATACACCCGGGCCTATCCAGCACTCCCAAATACCATCACTGAATATCCCGGCAGCCTTTTTCCACCAGCCCCCTTAGCTCCCCCCCAGGTCAGGGTGGCAGTTTATCTAGGACAGCATGAATAGGTTCAAGTGTGCCTTGGATAGTACCAGGGTGCCTCACCTCTAGACATGCTCCAGGGAGTAGAACTTTCAGTTTATTTTCTATATAATTTCTTTTTTATTGAACAAAGATCATGTCCCATATATATTTTGTTTTATTTGGTCACAAAGCATTCAACGGTACATGTCGTTCTTCCATGCTCATGAGTAAGACCCTTTCAATTTTTTGGGCTTGGAAAGGCAAAGGATTTGTTTTCTCCAAATTAAAGCAAAAAAGGTAAAAAAATATTTAAATGTGGGTTTTTTTACCAGGCCTGCTGGGTGAAACAAATTGGGAGGCAAGGCTATGGGAATTTGGTGGGTTTTTGCTGGGTTTATGCTTGGGGAGTGCTATTTATACCTGGATTAGATAACTTCTGCCAGAATGAGGGTGACCAGGGTCCATAAATCAGCCCCTTTACACCCCCAGGAGGTCAGGGCCCTGTTTTATTTTCTGCCCGAGGAGTCTTGAAACACCCGGGGAGAGGTCCTAGGAGAGTTTGGGTTCGATATTTCAATGTATCCCGGGGAAGGAGAGTTGTGGGCCACGATCTAGGAGATCTCCTCAAATTTTGTTTTATTTTCAATACTCGGGCCAGTAGAGCTCCTGAAAAGTGTCCTGCAGCTCTCCTAGCTGGGGACACGTCTAGGGGTATCGTGGGTGATTCAAAATAACAAATAAAAGCTATTTAATTCATTTGAACTATAAGAAATATATTTATTATGATTTTAATTAAAACTGGAGGTCTCAGATGAAGAATTACTGTGCTATTTACTTAGATTTACATACATTCATAAATGATGAAATTAATTCCCAAAAATACCACTATGTGCCACCACCTGCAGTATACACAGCCTCTCTTTCAAGTATCCTCAAAAGTCTCCTACAGGTTTATTTTCTCCTGGGGATTTCTCAAAGGAGACTTCGGCCGAGGATTTCTCTCCCTCCCGAGGACAGGGTAAATCGAACGAGATTGAGGAGATCTCCTCAAAAATATCCTCAATGGAGCTATCCCTCGTGGGGACTCTCCTCCCCCAGGAGAGCTGAAAATAAAACAGGGCCCAGGACTAAGTCCTGTTAGAGGCCAGAAGATGTGGAAAAAGGTTTTTCAATACTGCATCATTGGTCCATCAAATGATCCATTTTTTTAGGTCATTTGCTCCTCTACTATATAAGGAACATCGCTTCTGTCATGGCTATCTACTCTGAAGTATATTCAGCCTATAATGTGGCTTAGTAGATAATAACACTCAATAATAACACCCTCAAACACTAATACCCAACGATAACACTTGATACCATACACAAACACTTGTCATCATAGTTTCCTCTTCTTGGTACTTATACTTGATACATTACATTTCAATACTTATACGTATTACATTCTATTTTTAATATTTAATAAAACAACATTTTAATAGACTTTCATTTTCATAAATATACATTCTTTGTGCTTAGCTTTGGTTACAGCACACATGTGTAGTAATAAAAATGCTTAACTGCAGGGTCAAGGAGGAATTTGCAATAGAATGTAGAGTTCTGATGCTAGAGCACTGGAATGAATGCATTGGCTAGCTAACCCTAATCCTAACCCCAATATGGAAACAGATACTACAGCCAAATTGAAATTTGCAAAATTCAAATTAGTAAAATTGATTTTTTTATCAATCTCAGTAAAAAATAGCTGAAGAATGCAAAGTTTTTGTGCTAGAACATTGGATTTGTAGATTTTTGTTATCTATGCTTCACATAGTTTGGACATTCAGGTACCTGGACTTGTTGCATTTTAAATTCCCACAATATGGAAACAGATACTACAGCCTAATTAAAATTTGCTAAATTCAAATTAGTAAAATTGATTTTTTCATCAATCTCAGTGAAAATAAAAGCTAAAGAATGCAAAGTTTTTGTGCTAGAACATTGGATTCGTAGATTTTTGTTAGGTTCAATGAATGCATTGAGTAGCTAAACCTAACCCAGACCTTAACCCTAACCCTTGCCTTTACCCTAACCCTAATCGTTAATTCAAGCATAACCCTAACCTTAACCCTAACCCTAACCTCAACCTAACCTTCATGCACACCTTTTTGTATGGGGGCACTCGAATTGAATGTATTTGGCAGGCGAGACACTCACCTGCAGGCTGGAACCATCTCTAGACTTTTAATCTCAATAGAAAAGATTCTACAGCTATATCAAATGTGATACATCTGTAGTAATAAAAATGCTTAACTGCAGGGTCACGGAGGAAATTGCCATAGAATGTAGAGTTCTGATACTAGAGCACTGGAATGAATGCATTGGCTAGCTAACCCTAATCTTAACCCTAGCCTTAACCCTTACCCTAAGCCTACCTTACCTTAACCCTAACCCTAACCTAACCCTAACACTTTTGCTCTCCTTTTGATGCAAGGACACTGGAATTGAATGAGTTAGGTAGTAGAGAAGCTCAACTACCTGTTGCTACCATTTTCAGGATTCTAAAGTCGAGGAAACAGATTCTACATTTATAATGAATTTGCTACACCTGAAGGTATAATAAGGGTCTCAGAAAATATAGCTGTACAATGTAGCTCTTTTGATAGTGGGCTCAAAGTAAATGCTTCACATAGTTTGGACATTCAGGTACCTGGACTTGTTGCATTTTAAATTCCCACAATATGGAAACAGATACTACAGCCAAATTGAAATTGGCAAAATTCAAATTAGTAAAATTGATTTTTTCAACAATCTCAGTGAAAATAAAAGCTGAAGAATGCAAAGTTTTGTGCTAGAACATTGGATTTGTAGATTTTTGTTAGGTTCAATGAATGCATTGAGTAGCTAAACCTAACCCAGACCTTAACCCTAACCCTTGCCTTTACCCTAACCCTAATCGTTAATTCAAGCATAACCCTAACCTAAATCGTAACCCTAACGTCAACCTAACCTTCATGCACACCTTTTTGTATGGGGGCACTCGAATTGAATGTATTTGGCAGGCAAGACACTCAGCTGCAGGTTGGAACCATCTCTAGACTTTTAATCTCAATAGAAAAGATTCTACAGCTATATCAAATGTGATACATCTGTAGTAATAAAAATGCTTAATTGCAGGGTCAAGGAGGAAATTGCCATAGAATGTAGAGTTCTGATGCTAGAGCACTGGACTGAATGCATTGGCTAGCTAACCCTAATCCTAACCCTAGCCTTAACCCTAAACCTAAGCCTACCTTACCTTAACCCTAACCCTAACCTAACCCTCACACTTATGCTCTCCTTTTGATGCAAGGACACTGGAATTGAATGAGTTAGGTAGTAGAGAAGCTCAACTACCTGTTGCTACCATTTTCAGGATTCTAAAGTCGAGGAAACAGATTCTACATTTATAATGAATTTGCTATGTACACCTGAAGGTATAATAAGGGTCTCAGAAAATATAGCTGTACAATGTAGCTCTTTTGATAATGGGCTCAAAGTAAATGCTTCACATAGTTTAGACATTCAGGTACCTAGACTTGTTGCATTTTAAATTCCCACAATATGGAAACAGATACTACAGCCAAATTGAAATTGGCAAAATTCAAATTAGTAAAATTGATTTTTTCATCAATCTCAGTGAAAAAAAGCTGAAGAATGCAAAGTTTTTGTGCTAGAACATTGGATTTTTTAGATTTTTGTTAGGTTCAATGAATGCATTGAGTAGCTAAACCTAGCCCAGACCTTAACCCTAACCATTGCCTTTACCCTAACCCTAATCGTTAATTCAAGCATAACCCTAACCTAAATCATAACCCTAACGTCAACCTAACCTTTATGCACACTTTTTTGTATGGGGGCACTCGAATTGAATGTATTTGGCAGGCAAGACACTCAGCTGCAGGTTGGAATCATTTCTAGACTTTTAATCTCAATAGAAAAGAATATACAGCTATATCAAATGTGATACATCTGTAGTAATAAAAATGCTTAATTGCAGGGTCAAGGAGGAAATTGCCATAGAATGTAGAGTTCTGATGCTAGAGCACTGGACTGAATGCATTGGCTAGCTAACCCTAATCCTAACCCTAGCCTTAACCCTAAACCTAAGCCTACCTTACCTTAACCCTAACCCTAACCTTACCCTCACACTTATGCTCTCCTTTTGATGCAAGGACATTGAAATTGAATGAGTTAGGTAGTAGAGAAGCTCAACTACCTGTTGCTACCATTTTCAGGATTCTAAAGTCGAGGAAACAGATTCTACATTTATAATGAATTTGCTATGTACACCTGAAGATATAATAAGGGTCTCAGAAAATATAGCTGTACAATGTAGCTCTTTTGATAGTGAGCTCAAAGTAAATGCTTCACATAGTTTGGACATTCAGGTACCTGGACTTGTTGCATTTTAAATTCCAACAAAATGGAAACAGATACTACAGCCAAATTGAAATTTGCTAAATTCAAATTAGTAAAATGTATTTTTTCATCAGTCTCAGTGAAAATAAAAGCTAAAGAATGCAAAGTTTTTGTGCTAGAACATTGGATTTGTAGATTTTTGTTAGGTTCAATGAATGCATTGAGTAGCTAAACCTAACCCAGACCTTAACCCTAACCCTTGCCTTTACCCTAACCCTAATCGTTAATTCAAGCATAACCCTAACCTTAACCCTAACCCTAACCTCAACCTAACCTTCATGCACACCTTTTTGTATGGGGCCACTCGAATTGAATGTATTTGGCAGGCATGACACTCAGCTGCAGGTTGGAACCATTTCTAGACTTTTAATCTCAATAGAAAAGATTCTACAGCTATATCAAATGTGATACATCTGTAGTAATAAAAATGCCTAACTGCAGGGTCATGGAGGAAATTGCCATAGAATGTAGAGTTCTGATACTAGAGCACTAGAATGAATGCATTGGCTAGCTAACCCTAATCCTAACCCTAGCCTTAACCCTAAACCTAAGCCTACCTTACCTTAACCCTAACCCTAACCTAACCCTCACACCTATGCTCTCCTTTTGATGCAAGGACACTGGAATTGAATGAGTTAGGTAGTAGAGAAACTCAACTACCTGTTGCTACCATTTTCAGGATTCTTAAGTCGAGGAAACAGATTCTACATTTATAATGAATTTGCTATGTACACTTGAAGGTATAATAAGGGTCTCAGAAAATATAGCTGTACAATGTAGCTCTTTTGATAGTGGGCTCAAAGTAAATGCTTCACATAGTTTGGACATTCAGGTACCTGGAGTTGTTGCATTTTAAATTCCCACAATATGGAAACAGATACTACAGCCAAATTGAAATTTGCTAAATTCAAATTAGTAAAATTGATTTTTTCATCAATCTCATTGAAAATAAAAGCTGAAGAATGCAAAGTTTTTGTGCTAGAACATTGGATTTGTAGATTTTAGTTAGGTTCAATGAATGCATTGAGTAGCTAAACCTAACCCAGACCTTGACCCTAACCCTTGCCTTTACCCTAACCCTAATTGTTAATTCAAGCATAACCCTAACCTTAACCCTAACCCTAACCGCAACCTAACCTTCATGCACACCTTTTTGTATGGGGGCATTCAAATTGAATGTATTTGATAGGCGAGACACTCAGCTGCAGGTTGGAACCATCTCTAGACTTTTAGTCTCAATAGAGAAGATTCTACAGCTATATCAAATGTGATACACCTGTAGTAATAGAAATGGTTAATTGCAGGGTCAAGGAGGAAATTGCCATAGAATGTAGAGCTCTGATACTAGGGCACTGGACTGAATGCATTGGCTAGCTAACCCTAATCCTAACCCTAGCCTTAACCCTTACCCTGAGCCTACCTTACCTTAACCCTAACCGTAACCTAACCCTCACACTTATGCTCTCCTTTTGATGCAAGGACACTGGAATTGAATGAGTTAGGTAGTAGAGAAGCTCAACTACCTGTTGCTACCATTTTCAGGATTCTAAAGTCGAGGAAACAGATTCTACATTTATAATGAATTTGCTATGTACACCTGAAGGTATAATAAGGGTCTCAGAAAATATAGCTGTACAATGTAGCTCTTTTGATAATGGGCTCAAAGTAAATGCTTCACATAGTTTAGACATTCAGGTACCTAGACTTGTTGCATTTTAAATTCCCACAACATGGAAACAGATACTACAGCCAAATTGAAATTTGCAAAATATTAATTAGTAAAATTGATTTTTTCATCAATCTCAGTGAAAAAAAGCTGAAGAATGCAAAGTTTTTGTGCTAGAACATTGGATTTGTAGATTTTTGTTAGGTTCAAGGAATGCATTGAGTAGCTAAACCTAGCCCAGACCTTAACCCTAACCATTGCCTTTACCCTAACCCTAATCGTTAATTCAAGCATAACCCTAACCTAAATCATAACCCTAACGTCAACCTAACCTTTATGCACACCTTTTTGTATGGAGGCACTCGAATTGAATGTATTTGGCAGGCAAGACACTCAGCTGCAGGTTGGAACCATTTCTAGACTTTTAATCTTAATAGAAAAGATTCTACAGCTATATCAAATGTGATACATCTGTAGTAATAAAAATGCTTAATTGCAGGGTCAAGGAGGAAATTGCCATAGAATGTAGAGTTCTGATGCTAGAGCACTGGACTGAATGCATTGGCTAGCTAACCCTAATCCTAACCCTAGCCTTAACCCTAAACCTAAGCCTACCTTACCTTAACCCTAACCCTAACCTTACCCTCACACTTATGCTCTCCTTTTGATGCAAGGACATTTAAATTGAATGAGTTAGGTAGTAGAGAAGCTCAACTACCTGTTGCTACCATTTTCAGGATTCTAAAGTCGAGGAAACAGATTCTACATTTATAATGAATTTGCTATGTACACCTGAAGGTATAATAAGGGTCTCAGAAAATATAGCTGTACAATGTAGCTCTTTTGATAGTGGGCTCAAAGTAAATGCTTCACATAGTTTAGACATTCAGGTACCTGGACTTGTTGCATTTTAAATTCCAACAATATGGAAACAGATACTACAGCCAAATTGAAATTTGCTAAATTCAAATTAGTAAAATTGATTTTTTCATCAGTCTCAGTGAAAATAAAAGCTAAAGAATGCAAAGTTTTTGTGCTAGAACATTGGATTTGTAGATTTTTGTTAGGTTCAATGAATGCATTGAGTAGCTAAACCTAACCCAGACCTTAACCCTAACCCTTGCCTTTACCCTAACCCTAATCGTTAATTCAAGCATAACCCTAACCTTAACCCTAACCCTAACCTCAACCTAACCTTCATGCACAACTTTTTGTATGGGGCCACTCGAATTGAATGTATTTGGCAGGCATGACACTCAGCTGCAGGTTGGAACCATTTCTAGACTTTTAATCTTAATAGAAAAGATTCTACAGCTATATCAAATGTGATACATCTGTAGTAATAGAAATGGTTAATTGCAGGGTCACGGAGGAAATTGCCATAGAATGTAGAGTTCTGATACTAGAGCACTGGACTGAATGCATTGGCTAGCTAACCCTAATCCTAACCCTAGCCTTAACCCTTACCCTAAGCCTACCTTACCTTAACCCTAACCCTAACCTTACCCTCACACTTATGCTCTCCTTTTGATGCAAGGACACTGGAATTGAAAGAGTTAGGTAGTAGAGAAGCTCAACTACCTGTTGCTACCATTTTCAGGATTCTTAAGTCGAGGAAACAGATTCTACATTTATAATGAATTTGCTACACCTGAAGGTATAATAAGGGTCTCAGAAAATATAGCTGTACAATGTAGCTCTTTTGATAGTGGGCTCAAAGTAAATGCTTTACATAGTTTGGACATTCAGGTACCTGGACTTGTTGCATTTTAAATTCCAACAATATGGAAACAGATACTACAGCCAAATTGAAATTTGCTAAATTCAAATTAGTAAAATGTATTTTTTCATCAGTCTCAGTGAAAATAAAAGCTAAAGAATGCAAAGTTTTTGTGCTAGAACATTGGATTTGTAGATTTTTGTTAGGTTCAATGAATGCATTGAGTAGCTAAACCTAACCCAGTCCTTAACCCTAACCCTTACCTTTACCCTAACCCTAATCGTTAATTCAAGCATAACCCTAACCTTAACCCTAACCCTAACCTCAACCTAACCTTCATGCACACCTTTTTGTATGGGGCCACTCGAATTGAATGTATTTGGCAGGCATGACACTCAGCTGCAGGTTGGAACCATTTCTAGACTTTTAATCTTAATAGAAAAGATTCTACAGCTATATCAAATGTGATACATCTGTAGTAATAAAAATGCTTAATTGCAGGGTCACGGAGGAAATTGTCATAGAATGTAGAGTTCTGATACTAGAGCACTGGACTGAATGCATTGGCTAGCTAACCCTAATCCTAACCCTAGCCTTAACCCTTACCCTAAGCCTACTTTACCTTAACCCTAACCCTAACCTTACCCTCACACTTATGCTCTCCTTTTGATGCAAGGACATTGAAATTGAATGAGTTAGGTAGTAGAGAAGCTCAACTACCTGTTGCTACCATTTTCAGGATTCTAAAGTCGAGGAAACAGATTCTACATTTATAATGAATTTGCTATGTACACCTGAAGATATAATAAGGGTCTCAGAAAAAATAGCTGTACAATGTAGCTCTTTTGATAGTGGGCTCAAAGTAAATGCTTCACATAGTTTGGACATTCAGGTACCTGGACTTGTTGCATTTTAAATTCCAACAATATGGAAACAGATACTACAGCCAAATTGAAATTTGCTAAATTCAAATTAGTAAAATGTATTTTTTCATCAGTCTCAGTGAAAATAAAAGCTAAAGAATGCAAAGTTTTTGTGCTAGAACATTGGATTTGTAGATTTTTGTTAGGTTCAATGAATGCATTGAGTAGCTAAACCTAACCCAGACCTTAACCCTAACCCTTGCCTTTACCCTAACCCTAATCGTTAATTCAAGCATAACCCTAACCTTAACCCTAACCCTAACCTCAACCTAACCTTCATGCACACCTTTTTGTATGGGGCCACTCGAATTGAATGTATTTGGCAGGCATGACACTCAGCTGCAGGTTGGAACCATTTCTAGACTTTTAATCTTAATAGAAAAGATTCTACAGCTATATCAAATGTGATACATCTGTAGTAATAAAAATGCTTAATTGCAGGGTCACGGAGGAAATTGCCATAGAATGTAGAGTTCTGATACTAGAGCACTGGACTGAATGCATTGGCTAGCTAACCCTAATCCTAACCCTAGCCTTAACCCTTACCCTAAGCCTACCTTACCTTAACCCTAACCCTAACCTTACCCTCACACTTATGCTCTCCTTTTGATGCAAGGACACTGGAATTGAAAGAGTTAGGTAGTAGAGAAGCTCAACTACCTGTTGCTACCATTTTCAGGATTCTAAAGTCGAGGAAACAGATTCTACATTTATAATGAATTTGCTACACCTGAAGGTATAATAAGGGTCTCAGAAAATATAGCTGTACAAGGTAGCTCTTTTGATAGTGGGCTCAAAGTAAATGCTTCACATAGTTTGGACATTCAGGTACCTGGACTTGTTGCATTTTAAATTCCAACAATATGGAAACAGATACTACAGCCAAATTGAAATTTGCTAAATTCAAATTAGTAAAATGTATTTTTTCATCAGTCTCAGTGAAAATAAAAGCTAAAGAATGCAAAGTTTTTGTGCTAGAACATTGGATTTGTAGATTTTTGTTAGGTTCAATGAATGCATTGAGTAGCTAAACCTAACCCAGACCTTAACCCTAACCCTTGCCTTTACCCTAACCCTAATCGTTAATTCAAGCATAACCCTAACCTTAACCCTAACCCTAACCTCAACCTAACCTTCATGCACACCTTTTTGTATGGGGCCACTCGAATTGAATGTATTTGGCAGGCATGACACTCAGCTGCAGGTTGGAACCATTTCTAGACTTTTAATCTTAATAGAAAAGATTCTACAGCTATATCGTTATATAGTTTTTGTGCTAGAACATTGGATTTGTAGATTTTTGTTAGGTTCAATGAATGCATTGAGTAGCTAAACCTAACCCAGACCTTAACCCTAACCCTTGCCTTTACCCTAACCCTAATCGTTAATTCAAGCATAACCCTAACCTTAACCCTAACCCTAACCTCAACCTAACCTTCATGCACACCTTTTTGTATGGGGCCACTCGAATTGAATGTATTTGGCAGGCATGACACTCAGCTGCAGGTTGGAACCATTTCTAGACTTTTAATCTTAATAGAAAAGATTCTACAGCTATATCAAATGTGATACATCTGTAGTAATAAAAATGCTTAATTGCAGGGTCAAGGAGGAAATTGCCATAGAATGTAGAGTTCTGATACTAGAGCACTGGACTGAATGCATTGGCTAGCTAACCCTAATCCTAACCCTAGCCTTAACCCTTACCCTAAGCCTACCTTACCTTAACCCTAACCCTAACCTTACCCTCACACTTATGCTCTCCTTTTGATGCAAGGACACTGGAATTGAATGAGTTAGGTAGTAGAGAAGCTCAACTACCTGTTGCTACCATTTTCAGGATTCTAAAGTCGAGGAAACAGATTCTACATTTATAATGAATTTGCTACACCTGAAGGTATAATAAGGGTCTCAGAAAATATAGCTGTACAATGTAGCTCTTTTGATAGTGGGCTCAAAGTAAATGCTTCACATAGTTTGGACATTCAGGTACCTGGACTTGTTGCATTTTAAATTCCAACAATATGGAAACAGATACTACAGCCAAATTGAAATTTGCTAAATTCAAATTAGTAAAATTGATTTTTTCATCAATCTCAGTGAAAATAAAAGCTAAAGAATGCAAAGTTTTTGTGCTAGAACATTGGATTTGTAGATTTTTGTTAGGTTCAATGAATGCATTGAGTAGCTAAACCTAACCCAGACCTTAACCCTAACCCTTGCCTTTACCCTAACCCTAATCGTTAATTCAAGCATAACCCTAACCTTAACCCTAACCCTAACGTCAACCTAACCTTCATGCACACCTTTTTGTATGGGGGCACTCGAATTGAATGTATTTGGCAGGCGAGACACTCAGCTGCAGGTTGGAACCATCGCTAGACTTTTAATCTCAATAGAAAAGATTCTACAGCTATATCAAATGTGATACATCTGTAGTAATAAAAATGCCTAACTGCAGGGTCATGGAGGAAATTGCCATAGAATGTAGAGTTCTGATACTAGAGCACTAGAATGAATGCATTGGCTAGCTAACCCTAATCCTAACCCTAGCCTTAACCCTAAACCTAAGCCTACCTTACCTTAACCTTAACCCTAACCTAACCCTCACACCTATGCTCTCCTTTTGATGCAAGGACACTGGAATTGAATGAGTTAGGTAGTAGAGAAGCTCAACTACCTGTTGCTACCATTTTCAGGATTCTAAAGTCGAGGAAACAGATTCTACATTTATAATGAATTTGCTATGTACACTTGAAGGTATAATAAGGGTCTCAGAAAATATAGCTGTACAATGTAGCTCTTTTGATAGTGGGCTCAAAGTAAATGCTTCACATAGTTTGAACATTCAGGTACCTGGAGTTGTTGCATTTTAAATTCCCACAATATGGAAACAGATACTACAGCCATATTGAAATTTGCTAAATTCAAATTAGTAAAATTGATTTTTTCATCAATCTCATTGAAAATAAAAGCTGAAGAATGCAAAGTTTTTGTGCTAGAACATTGGATTTGTAGATTTTAGTTAGGTTCAATGAATGCATTGAGTAGCTAAACCTAACCCAGACCTTGACCCTAACCCTCGCCTTTACCCTAACCCTAATTGTTAATTCAAGCATAACCCTAACCTTAACCCTAACCCTAACCGCAACCTAACATTCATGCACACCTTTTTGTATGGGGGCATTCAAATTGAATGTATTTGGTAGGCGAGACACTCAGCTGCAGGTTGGAACCATCTCTAGACTTTTAGCCTCAATAGAAAAGATTCTACAGCTATATCAAATGTGATACACCTGTAGTAATAGAAATGGTTAATTGCAGGGTCAAGGAGGAAATTGCCATAGAATGTAGAGTTCTGATACTAGGGCACTGGACTGAATGCATTGGCTAGCTAACCCTAATCCTAACCCTAGCCTTAACCCTTACCCTGAGCCTACCTTACCTTAACCCTAACCCTAACCTAACCCTCACACTTATGCTCTCCTTTTGATGCAAGGACACTGGAATTGAATGAGTTAGGTAGTAGAGAAGCTCAACTACCTGTTGCTACCATTTTCAGGATTCTAAAGTCGAGGAAACAGATTCTACATTTATAATGAATTTGCTATGTACACCTGAAGGTATAATAAGGGTCTCAGAAAATATAGCTGTACAATGTAGCTCTTTTGATAATGGGCTCAAAGTAAATGCTTCACATAGTTTAGACATTCAGGTACCTAGACTTGTTGCATTTTAAATTCCCACAATATGGAAACAGATACTACAGCCAAATTGAAATTTGCAAAATTCTAATTAGTAAAATTGATTTTTTCATCAATCTCAGTGAAAAAAAGCTGAAGAATGCAAAGTTTTTGTGCTAGAACATTGGATTTGTAGATTTTTGTTAGGTTCAAGGAATGCATTGAGTAGCTAAACCTAGCCCAGACCTTAACCCTAACCATTGCCTTTACCCTAACCCTAATCGTTAATTCAAGCATAACCCTAACCTAAATCATAACCCTAACGTCAACCTAACCTTTATGCACACCTTTTTGTATGGAGGCACTCGAATTGAATGTATTTGGCAGGCAAGACACTCAGCTGCAGGTTGGAACCATTTCTAGACTTTTAATCTTAATAGAAAAGATTCTACAGCTATATCAAATGTGATACATCTGTAGTAATAAAAATGCTTAATTGCAGGGTCAAGGAGGAAATTGCCATAGAATGTAGAGTTCTGATGCTAGAGCACTGGACTGAATGCATTGGCTAGCTAACCCTAATCCTAACCCTAGCCTTAACCCTAAACCTAAGCCTACCTTACCTTAACCCTAACCCTAACCTTACCCTCACACTTATGCTCTCCTTTTGATGCAAGGACATTGAAATTGAAAGAGTTAGGTAGTAGAGAAGCTCAACTACCTGTTGCTACCATTTTCAGGATTCTAAAGTCGAGGAAACAGATTCTACATTTATAATGAATTTGCTATGTACACCTGAAGGTATAATAAGGGTCTCAGAAAATATAGCTGTACAATGTAGCTCTTTTGATAGTGGGCTCAAAGTAAATGCTTCACATAGTTTGGACATTCAGGTACCTGGACTTGTTGCATTTTAAATTCCCACAATATGGAAACAGATACTACAGCCAAATTGAAATTTGCTAAATTCAAATTAGTAAAATGTATTTTTTCATCAGTCTCAGTGAAAAATAAAGCTAAAGAATGCAAAGTTTTTGTGCTAGAACATTGGATTTGTAGATTTTTGTTAGGTTCAATGAATGCATTGAGTAGCTAAACCTAACCCAGACCTTAACCCTAACCCTTGCCTTTACCCTAACCCTAATCGTTAATTCAAGCATAACCCTAACCTTAACCCTAACCCTAACCTCAACCTAACCTTCATGCACACCTTTTTGTATGGGGCCACTCGAATTGAATGTATTTGGCAGGCATGACACTCAGCTGCAGGTTGGAACCATTTCTAGACTTTTAATCTTAATAGAAAAGATTCTACAGCTATATCAAATGTGATACATCTGCAGTAATAAAAATGCTTAATTGCAGGGTCACGGAGGAAATTGCCATAGAATGTAGAGTTCTGATACTAGAGCACTGGACTGAATGCATTGGCTAGCTAACCCTAATCCTAACCCTAGCCTTAACCCTTACCCTAAGCCTACCTTACCTTAACCCTAACCCTAACCTTACCCTCACACTTATGCTCTCCTTTTGATGCAAGGACACTGGAATTGAAAGAGTTAGGTAGTAGAGAAGCTCAACTACCTGTTGCTACCATTTTCAGGATTCTTAAGTCGAGGAAACAGATTCTACATTTATAATGAATTTGCTACACCTGAAGGTATAATAAGGGTCTCAGAAAATATAGCTGTACAATGTAGCTCTTTTGATAGTGGGCTCAAAGTAAATGCTTCACATAGTTTGGACATTCAGGTACCTGGACTTGTTGCATTTTAAATTCCAACAATATGGAAACAGATACTACAGCCAAATTGAAATTTGCTAAATTCAAATTAGTAAAATGTATTTTTTCATCAGTCTCAGTGAAAATAAAAGCTAAAGAATGCAAAGTTTTTGTGCTAGAACATTGGATTTGTAGATTTTTGTTAGGTTCAATGAATGCATTGAGTAGCTAAACCTAACCCAGACCTTAACCCTAACCCTTACCTTTACCCTTACCCTAATCGTTAATTCAAGCATAACCCTAACCTTAACCCTAACCCTAACCTCAACCTAACCTTCATGCACACCTTTTTGTATGGGGCCACTCGAATTGAATGTATTTGGCAGGCATGACACTCAGCTGCAGGTTGGAACCATTTCTAGACTTTTAATCTTAATAGAAAAGATTCTACAGCTATATCAAATGTGATACATCTGTAGTAATAAAAATGCTTAATTGCAGGGTCACGGAGGAAATTGCCATAGAATGTAGAGTTCTGATACTAGAGCACTGGACTGAATGCATTGGCTAGCTAACCCTAATCCTAACCCTAGCCTTAACCCTTACCCTAAGCCTACCTTACCTTAACCCTAACCCTAACCTTACCCTCACACTTATGCTCTCCTTTTGATGCAAGGACACTGGAATTGAATGAGTTAGGTAGTAGAGAAGCTCAACTACCTGTTGCTACCATTTTCAGGATTCTAAAGTCGAGGAAACAGATTCTACATTTATAATGAATTTGCTACACCTGAAGGTATAATAAGGGTCTCAGAAAATATAGCTGTACAATGTAGCTCTTTTGATAATGGGCTCAAAGTAAATGCTTCACATAGTTTGGACATTCAGGTACCTGGAGTTGTTGCATTTTAAATTCCCACAATATGGAAACAGATACTACAGCCAAATTGAAATTTGCTAAATTCAAATTAGTAAAATTGATTTTTTCATCAATCTCATTGAAAATAAAAGCTGAAGAATGCAAAGTTTTTGTGCTAGAACATTGGATTTGTAGATTTTTGTTAGGTTCAATGAATGCATTGAGTAGCTAAACCTAACCCAGACCTTGACCCTAACCCTTGCCTTTACCCTAACCCTAATCGTTAATTCAAGCATAACCCTAACCTTAACCCTAACCCTAACCGCAACCTAACCTTCATGCACACCTTTTTGTATGGGGGCATTCAAATTGAATGTATTTGGTAGGCGAGACACTCAGCTGCAGGTTGGAACCATCTCTAGACTTTTAGTCTCAATAGAAAAGATTCTACAGCTATATCAAATGTGATACATCTGTAGTAATAGAAATGCTTAATTGCAGGGTCAAGGAGGAAATTGCCATAGAATGTAGAGTTCTGATACTAGGGCACTGGACTGAATGCATTGGCTAGCTAACCCTAATCCTAACCCTAGCCTTAACCCTTACCCTGAGCCTACCTTACCTTAACCCTAACCCTAACCTAACCCTCACACTTATGCTCTCCTTTTGATGCAAGGACACTGGAATTGAATGAGTTAGGTAGTAGAGAAGCTCAACTACCTGTTGCTACCATTTTCAGGATTCTAAAGTCGAGGAAACAGATTCTACATTTATAATGAATTTGCTATGTACACCTGAAGGTATAATAAGGGTCTCAGAAAATATAGCTGTACAATGTAGCTCTTTTGATAATGGGCTCAAAGTAAATGCTTCACATAGTTTGGACATTCAGGTACCTGGACTTGTTGCATTTTAAATTCTAACAATATGGAAACAGATACTACAGTCAAATTGAAATTTGCTAAATACAAATTAGTAAGATTGATTTTTTCATCAATCTCAGTGAAAATAAAAGCTGAAGAATGCAAAGTTTTTGTGCTAGAACATTGGATTTGAGGATTTTTGTCAGGTTCAATGAATGCATTGAGTAGCTAAACCTAACCCAGACCTTAACCCTAACCCTTGCCTTTACCCTAACCCTAATCGTTAATTCAAGCATAACCCTAACCTAAATCATAACCCTAACGTCAACCTAACCTTCATGCACACCTTTTTGTATGGGGGCACTCAAATTGAAAGTATTTGGCAGGCAAGACACTCAGCTGCAGGTTAAAACCATCTCGAGACTTTTAATCTCAATAGAAAAGATTCTACAGCTATATCAAATGTGATACAACTGTAGTAATAAAAATGCTTAACTGCAGGGTCACGGAGGAAATTGCCATAGAATGTAGAGTTCTGATACTAGAGCACTGGAATGAATGCATTGGCTAGCTAACCCTAATCCTAACCCTAGCCTTAACCCTAACCCTAAGCCTACCTAACCTTAACCCTAACCCTAACCTAACCCTCACACTTATGCTCTCCTTTTGATGCAAGGACACTGGAATTGAATGAGTTAGGTAGTAGAGAAGCTCAACTACCTGTTGCTACCATTTTCAGGATTCTAAAGTCGAGGAAACAGATTCTACATTTATAATGAATTTGCTATGTACACCTGAAGGTATAATAAGGGTCTCAGAAAATATAGCTGTACAATGTAGCTCTTTTGATAGTGGGCTCAAAGTAAATGCTTCACATAGTTTGGAGATTCAGGTACCTGGACTTGTTGCATTTTAAATTCCCACAATATGGAAACAGATATTACAGCCAAATTGAAATTTGCTAAATTCAAATTAGTAAAATTGATTTTTTCATCAATCTCAGTGAAAATAAAAGCTGAAGAATGCAAAGTTTTTGTGCTAGAACATTGGATTTGTAGATTTTTGTTAGGTTCAATGAATGCATTGAGTAGCTAAACCTAACCCAGACCTTAACCCTAACCCTTGCCTTTACCCTAACCCTAATCGTTAATTCAAGCATAACCCTAACCTTAACCCTAACCCTAACGTCAACCTAACCTTCATGCACACCTTTTTGTATGGGGGCACTCGAATTGAATGTATTTGGCAGGCGAGACACTCACCTGCAGGCTGGAACAATCTCTAGACTTTTAATCTCAATAGAAAAGATTCTACAGCTATATCAAATGTGATACATCTGTAGTAATAAAAATGCTTAACTGCAGGGTCACGGAGGAAATTGCCATAGAATGTAGAGTTCTGATACTAGAGCACTGGAATGAATGCATTGGCTAGCTAACCCTAATCCTAACCCTAGCCTTAACCCTAACCCTAAGCCTACCTTACCTTAACCCTAACCCTAACCTAACCCTCACACTTATGCTCTCCTTTTGATGCAAGGACACTGGAATTGAATGAGTTAGGAAGTAGAGAAGCTCAACTACCTGTTGCTACCATTTTCAGGATTCTAAAGTCGAGGAAACAGATTCTACATTTATAATGAATTTGCTATGTACACCTGAAGGTATAATAAGGGTCTCAGAAAATATAGCTGTACAATGTAGCTCTTTTGATAATCGGCTCAAAGTAAATGCTTCACATAGTTTGGACATTCAGGTACCTGGACTTGTTGCATTTTAAATTACCACAATATGGAAACAGATACTACAGCCAAATTGAAATTTGCTAAATTCAAATTAGTAAAATTGATTTTTTCATCAATCTCAGTGAAAATAAAAGCTGAAGAATGCAAAGTTTTTGTGCTAGAACATTGGATTTGTAGATTTTTGTTAGGTTCAATGAATGCATTGAGTAGCTAAACCTAGCCCAGACCTTAACCCTAACCCTTGCCTTTACCCTAACCCTAATCGTTAATTCAAGCATAACCCTAACCTAAATCATAACCCTAACGTCAACCTAACCTTCATGCACACCTTTTTGTATGGGGGCATTCAAATTGAATGTATTTGGTAGGCGATACACTCAGCTGCAGGTTGGAACCATCGCTAGACACTTTTAATCTCAATAGAAAAGATTCTACAGCTATATCAAATGTGATGCATCTGTAGTAATAAAAATGCTTAATTGCAGGGTAAAAGAGGAAATTGCCATAGAATGTAGAGTTCTGATGCTAGAGTACTGGACTGAATGCATTGGCTAGCTAACCCTAATCCTAACCCTAGCCTAAACCCTAACCCTATGCCTACCTTACCTTAACCCTAACCTAACCCTCACACTTATGCTCTCCTTTTGATGCAAGGACACTGGAATTGAATGAGTTAGGTAGTAGAGAAGCTCAACTACCTGTTGCTACCATTTTCAGGATTCTAAAGTCGAGGAAACAGATTCTACATTTATAATGAATTTGCTATGTACACCTGAAGGTATAATAAGGGTCTCAGAAAATATAGCTGTACAATGTAGCTCTTTTGATAGTGGGCTCAAAGTAAATGCTTCACATAGTTTGGAGATTCAGGTACCTGGACTTGTTGCATTTTAAATTCCCACAATATGGAAACATATATATAGCCAAATTGAAATTTGCTAAATTCAAATTAGTAAAATTGATTTTTTCATCAATCTCAGTGAAAATAAAAGCTGAAGAATGCAAAGTTTTTGTGCTAGAACATTGGATTTGTAGATTTTTGTTAGGTTCAATGAATGCATTGAGTAGCTAAACCTAGCCCAGACCTTAACCCTAACCCTTGCCTTTACCCTAACCCTAATCGTTAATTCAAGCATAACCCTAACCTTAACCCTAACCCTAACGTCAACCTAACCTTCATGCACACCTTTTTGTATGGGGGCACTCGAATTGAATGTATTTGGCAGGCGAGACACTCACCTGCAGGCTGGAACAATCTCTAGACTTTTAATCTCAATAGAAAAGATTCTACAGCTATATCAAATGTGATACATCTGTAGTAATAAAAATGCTTAACTGCAGGGTCACGGAGGAAATTGCCATAGAATGTAGAGTTCTGATACTAGAGCACTGGAATGAATGCATTGGCTAGCTAACCCTAATCCTAACCCTAGCCTTAACCCTAACCCTAAGCCTACCTTACCTTAACCCTAACCCTAACCTAACCCTCACACTTATGCTCTCCTTTTGATGCAAGGACACTGGAATTGAATGAGTTAGGAAGTAGAGAAGCTCAACTACCTGTTGCTACCATTTTCAGGATTCTAAAGTCGAGGAAACAGATTCTACATTTATAATGAATTTGCTATGTACACCTGAAGGTATAATAAGGGTCTCAGAAAATATAGCTGTACAATGTAGCTCTTTTGATAATCGGCTCAAAGTAAATGCTTCACATAGTTTGGACATTAAGGTACCTGGACTTGTTGCATTTTAAATTACCACAATATGGAAACAGATACTACAGCCAAATTGAAATTTGCTAAATTCAAATTAGTAAAATTGATTTTTTCATCAATCTCAGTGAAAATAAAAGCTGAAGAATGCAAAGTTTTTGTGCTAGAACATTGGATTTGTAGATTTTTGTTAGGTTCAATGAATGCATTGAGTAGCTAAACCTAGCCCAGACCTTAACCCTAACCCTTGCCTTTACCCTAACCCTAATCGTTAATTCAAGCATAACCCTAACCTAAATCATAACCCTAACGTCAACCTAACCTTCATGCACACCTTTTTGTATGGGGGCACTCGAATTGAATGTATTTGGCAGGCAAGACACTCACCTGCAGGTTGGAACCATCTCTAGACTTTCAATCTCAATAGAAAAGATTCTACAGCTATATCAAATGTGATACATCTGTAGTAATAAAAATGCTTAATTGCAGGGTCAAGGAGGAAATTGCCATAGAATGTAGAGTTCTGATGCTAGAGCACTGGAATAAATGCATTGGCTAGCTAACCCTAATCCTAACCCTAGCCTTAACCCTAAACCTAAGCCTACCTTACCTTAACCCTAACCCTAACCTTACCCTCACACTTATGCTCTCCTTTTGATGCAAGGACACTGGAATTGAATGAGTTAGGTAGTATAGAAGCTCAACTACCTGTTGCTACCATTTTCAGGATTCTAAAGTCGAGGAAACAGATTCTACATTTATAATAAATTTGCTATGTACACCTGAAGGTATAATAAGGGTCTCAGAAAATATAGCTGTACAATGTAGCTCTTTTGATAGTGGGCTCAAAGTAAATGCTTCACATAGTTTAGACATTCAGGTACCTGGAGTTGTTGCATTTTAAATTCCCACAATATGGAAACAGATACTACAGCCAAATTGAAATTTGCAAAATTCTAATTAGTAAAATTGATTTTTTCATCAATCTCAGTGAAAATAAAAGCTGAAGAATGCAAAGTTTTTGTGCTAGAACATTGGATTTGTAGATTTTTGTTAGGTTCAATGAATGCATTGAGTAGCTAAACCTAGCCCAGACCTTAACCCTAACCCTTGCCTTTACCCTAACCCTAATCGTTAATTCAAGCATAACCCTAACCTTAACCCTAACCCTAACCTCAACCTAACCTTCATGCACACCTTTTTGTATGGGGGCACTCAAATTGAATGTATATGGCAGGCGAGACACTCAGCTGCAGGCTGGAACATTCTCTAGACTTTTAATCTCAATAGAAAAGATTCTACAGCTATATCAAATGTGATACATCTGTAGTAATAAAAATGCTTAACTGCATGGTCACGGAGGAAATTGCCATAGAATGTAGAGTTCTGATACTAGAGCACTGGAATGAAAGCATTGGCTAGCTAACCCTAATCCTAACCCTAGCCTTAACCCTTACCCTAAGCCTACCTTACCTTAACCCTAACCCTAACCTAACCCTCACACTTATGCTCTCCTTTTGATGCAAGGACACTGGAATTGAATGAGTTAGGTAGTAGAGAAGCTCAACTACCTGTTGCTACCATTTTCAGGATTCTAAAGTCGAGGAAACAGATTCTACATTTACAGTAGAACCCCGCGTAAGCGGACACCCTCCGTTTCGGACCAAAGTGTCTGCTTACGCGGGGTGTCCGCTTACGCGAGGTTAAAATAAACATCTAATAGAGGGAACCGTTCCTAGCAAAGGTGTCCGTTAACGCGGGATGCCCACTTACGCGGGGTGTCCGTTAGGCGGGGTTCTACTGTATAATTAATTTGCTATGTACACCTGAAGGTATAATAAGGGTCTCAGAAAATATAGCTGTACAATGTAGCTCTTTTGATAATGGGCTCAAAGTAAATGCATCACATAGTTTAGACATTCAGGTACCTGGACTTGTTGCATTTTAAATTCCCACAATATGGAAACAGATACTACAGCCAAATTGAAATTTGCAAAATTCTAATTAGAAAAATTGATTTTTTCATCAATCTCAGTGAAAATAAAAGCTGAAGAATGCAAAGTTTTTGTGCTAGAACATTGGATTTGTAGATTTTTGTTAGGTTCAATGAATGCATTGAGTAGCTAAACCTAACCCAGACCTTAACCCTAACCCTTGCCTTTACCCTAACCCTAATCGTTAATTCAAGCATAACCCTAACCTTAACCCTAACCCTAACCTCAACCTAACCTTCATGCACACCTTTTTGTATGGGGGCACACAAATTGAATGTATATGGCAGGCGAGACACTCAGCTGCAGGTTGGAACCATCTCTAGACTTTTAATCTCAATAGAAAAGATTCTACAGCTATATCAAATGTGATACAACTGTAGTAATAAAAATGCTTAACTGCAGGGTCAAGGAGGAAATTGCCATAGAATGTAGAGTTCTGATGCTAGAGCACTGGAATGAATGCATTGGCTAGCTAACCCTAATCCTAACCCTAGCCTTAACCCTAACCCTAAGCCTACCTTACCTTAACCCTAACCCTAACCTAACCCTCACACTTATGCTCTCCTTTTGATGCAAGGACACTGGAATTGAATGAGTTAGGTAGTAGAGAAGCTCAACTACCTGTTGCTACCATTTTCAGGATTCTTAAGTCGAGGAAACAGATTCTACATTTATAATGAATTTGCTATGTACACCTGAAGGTATAATAAGGGTCTCAGAAAATATAGCTGTACAATGTAGCTCTTTTGATAAGTGGCTCAAAGTAAATGCTTCACATAGTTTAGACATTCAGGTACCTAGACTTGTTGCATTTTAAATTCCCACAATATGGAAACAGATACTACAGCCAAATTGAAATTTGCAAAATTCTAATCAGTAAAATTGATTTTTTCATCAATCTCAGTGAAAAAAAGCTGAAGAATGCAAAGTTTTTGTGCTAGAACATTGGATTTGTAGATTTTTGTTAGGTTCAATGAATGCATTGAGTAGCTAAACCTAACCCAGACCTTAACCCTAACCCTTGCCTTTACCCTAACCCTAATCGTCAATTCAAGCATAACCCTAACCTAAATCATAACCCTAACGTCAACCTAACCTTCATGCACACCAATTTTTATAGGGGCACTCAAATTGAATATATTTGGCAGGCAAGACACTCAGCTGCAGGTTTGAACCATCTCTAGACTTTTAATCTCAATAGAAAAGATTCTACAGCTATATCAAATGTGATACATCTGTAGTTATAAAAATGCTTAACTGCAGGGTCACGGAGGAAATTGCCATAGAATGTAGAGTTCTGATACTAGAGCACTGGAATGAATGCATTGGCTAGCTAACCCTAATCCTAACCCTAGCCTTAACCCTTACCCTAAGCCTACCTTACCTTAACCCTAACCTAACCCTCACACTTATGCTCTCCTTTTGATGCAAGGACACTGGAATTGAATGAGTTAGGTAGTAGAGAAGCTCAACTACCTGTTGCTACCATTTTCAGGATTCTAAAGTCGAGGAAACAGATTCTACATTTACAGTAGAACCCCGCGTAAGCGGACACCCTCCGTTCCGGACCAATGTGTCTGCTTACGTGGGGTGTCCGCTTACGCGAGGTTAAAATAAACATCTAATAGAGGGAACCGTTCCTAGCAACGGTGTCCGTTAACGCGCGGTGCCCACTTACGCGGGGTGTCCGTTAGGTGGGGTTCTACTGTATAATTAATTTGCTATGTACACCTGAAGGTATAATAAGGGTCTCAGAAAATATAGCTGTACAATGTAGCTTTTTTGATAGTGGGCTCAAAGTAAATGCTTCACATAGTTTGGACATTCAGGTACCTGGACTTGTTGCATTTTAAATTCCCACAATATGGAAACAGATACTACAGCCAAATTGAAATTTGCTAAATTCAAATTAGTAAAATTGATTTTTTCATCAATCTCAGTGAAAATAAAAGCTGAAGAATGCAAAGTTTTTGTGCTAGAACATTGGATTTGTAGATTTTTGTTAGGTTCAATGAATGCATTGAGTAGCTAAACCTAACCCAGACCTTAACCCTAACCCTTGCCTTTACCCTAACCCTAATCGTTAATTCAATCATAACCCTAACCTTAACCCTAACCCTAACGTCAACCTAACCTTCATGCACACCTTTTTGTATGGGGGCACTCAAATTGAAAGTATTTGGCAGGCAAGACACTCAGCTGCAGGTTGGAACCATCTCTAGACTTTTAATCTCAATAGAAAAGATTCTACAGCTATATCAAATGTGATACAACTGTAGTAATAAAAATGCTTAACTGCAGGGTCAAGGAGGAAATTGCCATAGAATGTAGAGTTCTGATGCTAGAGCACTGGATTGAATGCATTGGCTAGCTAACCCTAATCCTAACCCTAGCCTTAACCCTAAACCTAAGCCTACCTTACCTTAACCCTAACCCTAACCTTACCCTCACACTTATGCTCTCCTTTTGATGCAAGGACACTGGAATTGAATGAGTTAGGTAGTAGAGAAGCTCAACTACCTGTTGCTACCATTTTCAGGATTCTAAAGTCGAGGAAACAGATTCTACATTTACAGTAGAACCCCGCATAAGCGGACACCCTCCGTTCCGGACCAAAGTGTCTGCTTACGCGGGGTGTCCGCTTACGCGAGGTTAAAATAAACATCTAATAGAGGGAACCGTTCCTAGCAGCGGTGTCCGTTAACGCGCGGTGCCCACTTACGCGGTGTGTCCGTTAGGCGGGGTTCTACTGTATAATTAATTTGCTATGTACACCTGAAGGTATAATAAGGGTCTCAGAAAATATAGCTGTACAATGTAGCTTTTTTGATAGTGGGCTCAAAGTAAATGCTTCACATAGTTTGGACATTCAGGTACCTGGACTTGTTGCATTTTAAATTCCCACAATATGGAAACAAATACTACAGCCAAATTGAAATTTGCTAAATTCAAATTAGTAAAATTGACTTTTTCATCAATCTCAGTGAAAATAAAAGCTGAAGAATGCAAAGTTTTTGTGCTAGAACATTGGATTTGTAGATTTTTATTAGGTTCAATGAATGCATTGACTAGCTAAACCTAACCCAGACCTTGACCCTAACCCTTGCCTTTACCCTAACCTTCATGCACACCTTTTTCTATGGGGGCACTCGAATTGAATGTATTTGGCAGGCAAGACACTCAGCTCGAGGTTGAAACCATCTCTAGACTTTTAATCTCAATAGAAAAAATATTATACAGTTATATCAAATGTGATACATCCGTAGTAATAAAAATGCTTAACTGCAGGGTCAAGGAGGAAATTGCCATAGAATGTAGAGTTCTGATGCTAGAGCACTGGAATGAATGCATTGGCTAGCTAACCCTAATCCTAACCCTAGCCTTAACCCTAACCCTAAGCCTACCTTACCTTAACCCTAACCCTAACCTTACCCTCACACTTATGCTCTCCTTTTGATGCAAAGACACTGGAATTGAATGAGTAAGGTAATAGAGAAGCTCAACTACCTGTTGCTACCATTTTCAGGATTCTAAAGTCGAGGAAACAGATTCTACATTTATAATGAATTTGCTATGTACACCTGAAGGTATAATAAGGGTCTCAGAAAATATAGCTGTACAATATAGCTCCTTTGATAATGGGCTCAAAGTAAATGCTTCACATAGTTTGGACATTCAGGTACCTGGACTTGTTGCATTTTAAATTCCCACAATATGGAAACAGATACTACAGCCAAATTGAAATTTGCTAAATTCAAATTAGTAAAATTGATTTTTTCATCAATCTCAGTGAAAATTAAAGCTGAAGAATGCAAAGTTTTTGTGCTAGAACATTGGATTTGTAGATTTTTGTTAGGTTCAATGAATGCATTGAGTAGCTAAACCTAACCCAGACCTTAACCCTAACCCTTGCCTTTACCCTAACCCTAATCGTTAATTCAAGCATAACCCTAACCTTAACCCTAACCCTAACGTCAACCTAACCTTCATGCACACCTTTTTGTATGGGGGCACTCGAATTGAATGTATTTGGCAGGCAAGACACTCAGCTGCAGGTTGGAATCATTTCTAGACTTTTAATCTCAATAGAAAAGAATATACAGCTATATCAAATGTGATACATCTGTAGTAATAAAAATGCTTAATTGCAGGGTCAAGGAGGAAATTGCCATAGAATGTAGAGTTCTGATGCTAGAGCACTGGACTGAATGCATTGGCTAGCTAACCCTAATCCTAACCCTAGCCTTAACCCTAAACCTAAGCCTACCTTACCTTAACCCTAACCCTAACCTTACCCTCACACTTATGCTCTCCTTTTGATGCAAGGACATTGAAATTGAATGAGTTAGGTAGTAGAGAAGCTCAACTACCTGTTGCTACCATTTTCAGGATTCTAAAGTCGAGGAAACAGATTCTACATTTATAATGAATTTGCTATGTACACCTGAAGGTATAATAAGGGTCTCAGAAAATATAGCTGTACAATGTAGCTCTTTTGATAGTGGGCTCAAAGTAAATGCTTCACATAGTTTGGACATTCAGGTACCTGGACTTGTTGCATTTTAAATTCTAACAATATGGAAACAGATACTACAGCCAAATTGAAATTTGCTAAATTCAAATTAGTAAAATTGATTTTTTCATCAATCTCAGTGAAAATAAAAGCTGAAGAATGCAAAGTTTTTGTGCTAGAACATTGGATTTGTAGATTTTTGTTAGGTTCAATGAATGCATTGAGTAGCTAAACCTAACCCAGACCTTAACCCTAACCCTTGCCTTTACCCTAACCCTAATCGTTAATTCAAGCATAACCCTAACCTTTATCATAACCCTAACGTCAACCTAACCTTCATGCACACCTTTTTGTATGGGGGCACTCAAATTGAAAGTATTTGGCAGGCAAGACACTCAGCTGCAGGTTGGAACCATCTCTAGACTTTTAATCTCAATAGAAAAGATTCTACAGCTATATCAAATGTGATACAACTGTAGTAATAAAAATCGTAAACTGCAGGGTCACGGAGGAAATTGCCATAGAATGTAGAGTTCTGATACTAGAGCACTGGAATGAATGCATTGGCTAGCTAACCCTAATCCTAACCCTAGCCTTAACCCTTACCCTGAGCCTACCTAACCTTAACCCTAACCCTAACCTAACCCTCACACTTATGCTCTCCTTTTGATGCAAGGACACTGGAATTGAATGAGTTAGGTAGTAGAGAAGCTCAACTACCTGTTGCTACCATTTTCAGGATTCTATAGTCGAGGAAACAGATTCTACATTTATAATGAATTTGCTATGTACACCTGAAGGTATAATAAGGGTCTCAGAAAATATAGCTGTACAATGTAGCTCTTTTGATAATGGGCTCAAAGTAAATGCTTCACATAGTTAAGACATTCAGGTACCTAGACTTGTTGCATTTTAAATTCCCACAATATGGAAACAGATACTACAGCCAAATTGAAATTTGCAAAATTCTAATTAGTAAAATTGATTTTTTCATCAATCTCAGTGAAAAAAAGCTGAAGAATGCAAAGTTTTTGTGCTAGAACATTGGATTTGTAGATTTTTGTTAGGTTCAATGAATGCATTGAGTAGCTAAACCTAGCCCAGACCTTAACCCTAACCATTGCCTTTACCCTAACCCTAATCGTTAATTCAAGCATAACCCTAACCTAAATCATAACCCTAACGTCAACCTAACCTTTATGCACACCTTTTTGTATGGAGGCACTCGAATTGAATGTATTTGGAAGGCAAGACACTCAGCTGCAGGTTGGAACCATTTCTAGACTTTTAATCTCAATAGAAAAGATTCTACAGCTATATCAAATGTGATACATTTGTAGTAATAAAAATCCTTAATTGCAGGGTCAAGGAGGAAATTGCCATAGAATGTAGAGTTCTGATGCTAGAGCACTGGATTGAATGCATTGGCTAGCTAACCCTAATCCTAACCCTAGCCTTAACCCTAAACCTAAGCCTACCTTACCTTAACCCTAACCCTAACCTTACCCTCACACTTATGCTCTCCTTTTGATGCAAGGACACTGGAATTGAATGAGTTAGGTAGTAGAGAAGCTCAACTACCTGTTGCTACCATTTTCAGGATTCTAAAGTCGAGGAAACAGATTCTACATTTACAGTAGAACCCCGCATAAGCGGACACCCTCCGTTCCGGACCAAAGTGTCTGCTTACGCGGGGTGTCCGCTTACGCGAGGTTAAAATAAACATCTAATAGAGGGAACCGTTCCTAGCAGCGGTGTCCGTTAACGCGCGGTGCCCACTTACGCGGGGTGTCCGTTAGGCGGGGTTCTACTGTATAATTAATTTGCTATGTACACCTGAAGGTATAATAAGGGTCTCAGAAAATATAGCTGTACAATGTAGCTCTTTTGATAGTGGGCTCAAAGTAAATGCTTCACATAGTTTGGACATTCAGGTACCTGGACTTGTTGCATTTTAAATTCCCACAATATGGAAACAGATACTACAGCCAAATTGAAATTTGCTAAATTCAAATTAGTAAAATTGACTTTTTCATCAATCTCAGTGAAAATAAAAGCTGAAGAATGCAAAGTTTTTGTGCTAGAACATTGGATTTGTAGATTTTTGTTAGGTTCAATGAATGCATTGACTAGCTAAACCTAACCCAGACCTTGACCCTAACCCTTGCCTTTACCCTAACCTTCATGCACACCTTTTTCTATGGGGGCACTCGAATTGAATGTATTTGGCAGGCAAGACACTCAGCTCGAGGTTGAAACCATCTCTAGACTTTTAATCTCAATAGAAAAAATATTATACAGTTATATCAAATGTGATACATCCGTAGTAATAAAAATGCTTAACTGCAGGGTCAAGGAGGAAATTGCCATAGAATGTAGAGTTCTGATGCTAGAGCACTGGAATGAATGCATTGGCTAGCTAACCCTAATCCTAACCCTAGCCTTAACCCTAACCCTAAGCCTACCTTACCTTAACCCTAACCCTAACCTTACCCTCACACTTATGCTCTCCTTTTGATGCAAAGACACTGGAATTGAATGAGTAAGGTAATAGAGAAGCTCAACTACCTGTTGCTACCATTTTCAGGATTCTAAAGTCGAGGAAACAGATTCTACATTTATAATGAATTTGCTATGTACACCTGAAGGTATAATAAGGGTCTCAGAAAATATAGCTGTACAATATAGCTCCTTTGATAATGGGCTCAAAGTAAATGCTTCACATAGTTTGGACATTCAGGTACCTGGACTTGTTGCATTTTAAATTCTAACAATATGGAAACAGATACTACAGCCAAATTGAAATTTGCTAAATTCAAATTAGTAAAATTGATTTTTTCATCAATCTCAGTGAAAATAAAAGCTGAAGAATGCAAAGTTTTTGTGCTAGAACATTGGATTTGTAGATTTTTGTTAGGTTCAATGAATGCATTGAGTAGCTAAACCTAACCCAGACCTTAACCCTAACCCTTGCCTTTACCCTAACCCTAATCGTTAATTCAAGCATAACCCTAACCTTAACCCTAACCCTAACGTCAACCTAACCTTCATGCACACCTTTTTGTATGGGGGCACTCGAATTGAATGTATTTGGCAGGCAAGACACTCAGCTGCAGGTTGGAATCATTTCTAGACTTTTAATCTCAATAGAAAAGAATATACAGCTATATCAAATGTGATACATCTGTAGTAATAAAAATGCTTAATTGCAGGGTCAAGGAGGAAATTGCCATAGAATGTAGAGTTCTGATACTAGAGCACTGGAATGAATGCATTGGCTAGCTAACCCTAATCCTAACCCTAGCCTTAACCCTTACCCTGAGCCTACCTAACCTTAACCCTAACCCTAACCTAACCCTCACACTTATGCTCTCCTTTTGATGCAAGGACACTGGAATTGAATGAGTTAGGTAGTAGAGAAGCTCAACTACCTGTTGCTACCATTTTCAGGATTCTATAGTCGAGGAAACAGATTCTACATTTATAATGAATTTGCTATGTACACCTGAAGGTATAATAAGGGTCTCAGAAAATATAGCTGTACAATGTAGCTCTTTTGATAATGGGCTCAAAGTAAATGCTTCACATAGTTAAGACATTCAGGTACCTAGACTTGTTGCATTTTAAATTCCCACAATATGGAAACAGATACTACAGCCAAATTGAAATTTGCAAAATTCTAATTAGTAAAATTGATTTTTTCATCAATCTCAGTGAAAAAAAGCTGAAGAATGCAAAGTTTTTGTGCTAGAACATTGGATTTGTAGATTTTTGTTAGGTTCAATGAATGCATTGAGTAGCTAAACCTAGCCCAGACCTTAACCCTAACCATTGCCTTTACCCTAACCCTAATCGTTAATTCAAGCATAACCCTAACCTAAATCATAACCCTAACGTCAACCTAACCTTTATGCACACCTTTTTGTATGGAGGCACTCGAATTGAATGTATTTGGAAGGCAAGACACTCAGCTGCAGGTTGGAACCATTTCTAGACTTTTAATCTCAATAGAAAAGATTCTACAGCTATATCAAATGTGATACATTTGTAGTAATAAAAATCCTTAATTGCAGGGTCAAGGAGGAAATTGCCATAGAATGTAGAGTTCTGATGCTAGAGCACTGGACTGAATGCATTGGCTAGCTAACCCTAATCCTAACCCTAGCCTTAACCCTAAACCTAAGCCTACCTTACCTTAACCCTAACCCTAACCTAACCCTCACACTTATGCTCTCCTTTTGATGCAAGGACACTGGAATTGAATGAGTTAGGTAGTAGAGAAGCTCAACTACCTGTTGCTACCATTTTCAGGATTCTAAAGTCGAGGAAACAGATTCTACATTTATAATGAATTTGCTATGTACACTTGAAGGTATAATAAGGATCTCAGAAAATATAGCTGTACAATGTAGCTCTTTTGATAGTGGGCTCAAAGTAAATGCTTCACATAGTTTGGACATTCAGGTACCTGGACTTGTTGCATTTTAAATTCCCACAATATGGAAACAGATACTACAGCCAAATTGAAATTTGCTAAATTCAAATTAGTAAAATTGATTTTTTCATCAATCTCATTGAAAATAAAAGCTGAAGAATGCAAAGTTTTTGTGCTAGAACATTGGATTTGTAGATTTTAGTTAGGTTCAATGAATGCATTGAGTAGCTAAACCTAACCCAGACCTTGACCCTAACCCTTGCCTTTACCCTAACCCTAATTGTTAATTCAAGCATAACCCTAACCTTAACCCTAACCCTAACCGCAACCTAACCTTCATGCACACCTTTTTGTATGGGGGCATTCAAATTGAATGTATCTGGTAGGCGTGACACTCAGCTGCAGGTTGGAACCATCTCTAGACTTTTAGTCTCAATAGAAAAGATTCTACAGCTATATCAAATGTGATACATCTGTAGTAATAGAAATGCTTAATTGCAGGGTCAAGGAGGAAATTGCCATAGAATGTAGAGTTCTGATACTAGGGCACTGGACTGAATGCATTGGCTAGCTGACCCTAATCCTAACCCTAGCCTTAACCCTTACCCTAAGCCTACCTTACCTTAACCCTAACCTAACCCTCACACTTATGCTCTCCTTTTGATGCAAGGACACTGGAATTGAATGAGTTAGGTAGTAGAGAAGCTCAACTACCTGTTGCTACCATTTTCAGGATTCTAAAGTCGAGGAAACAGATTCTACATTTATAATGAATTTGCTATGTACACTTGAAGGTATAATAAGGATCTCAGAAAATATAGCTGTACAATGTAGCTCTTTTGATAGTGGGCTCAAAGTAAATGCTTCACATAGTTTGGACATTCAGGTACCTGGACTTGTTGCATTTTAAATTCCCACAATATGGAAACAGATACTACAGCCAAATTGAAATTTGCTAAATTCAAATTAGTAAAATTGATTTTTTCATCAATCTCATTGAAAATAAAAGCTGAAGAATGCAAAGTTTTTGTGCTAGAACATTGGATTTGTAGATTTTAGTTAGGTTCAATGAATGCATTGAGTAGCTAAACCTAACCCAGACCTTGACCCTAACCCTTGCCTTTACCCTAACCCTAATTGTTAATTCAAGCATAACCCTAACCTTAACCCTAACCCTAACCGCAACCTAACCTTCATTCACACCTTTTTGTATGGGGGCATTCAAATTGAATGTATCTGGTAGGCGAGACACTCAGCTGCAGGTTGGAACCATCTCTAGACTTTTAGTCTCAATAGAAAAGATTCTACAGCTATATCAAATGTGATACATCTGTAGTAATAGAAATGCTTAATTGCAGGGTCAAGGAGGAAATTGCCATAGAATGTAGAGTTCTGATACTAGGGCACTGGACTGAATGCATTGGCTAGCTAACCCTAATCCTAACCCTAGCCTTAACCCTTACCCTAAGCCTACCTTACCTTAACCCTAACCTAACCCTCACACTTATGCTCTCCTTTTGATGCAAGGACACTGGAATTGAATGAGTTAGGTAGTAGAGAAGCTCAACTACCTGTTGCTACCATTTTCAGGATTCTAAAGTCGAGGAAACAGATTCTACATTTATAATGAATTTGCTATGTACACCTGAAGGTATAATAAGGGTCTCAGAAAATATAGCTGTACAATGTAGCTCTTTTGATAGTGGGCTCAAAGTAAATGCTTCACATAGTTTGGACATTCAGGTACCTGGACTTGTTGCATTTTAAATTCTAACAATATGGAAACAGATACTACAGCCAAATTGAAATTTGCTAAATTCAAATTAGTAAAATTGATTTTTTCATCAATCTCAGTGAAAATAAAAGCTGAAGAATGCAAAGTATTTGTGCTAGAACTTTGGATTTGTAGATTTTTGTTAGGTTCAATGAATGCATTGAGTAGCTAAACCTAACCCAGACCTTGACCCTAACCCTTGCCTTTACCCTAACCCTAATCGTTAATTCAAGCATAACCCTAACCTAAATCATAACCCTAACGTCAACCTAACCTTCATGCACACCTTTTTGTATGGGGGCACTCAAATTGAAAGTATTTGGCAGGCAAGACACTCAGCTGCAGGTTGGAACCATCTCTAGACTTTTAATCTCAATAGAAAAGATTCTACAGCTATATCAAATGTGATACAACTGTAGTAATAAAAATGCTTAACTGCTGGGTCACGGAGGAAATTGCCATAGAATGTAGAGTTCTGATACTAGAGCACTGGAATGAATGCATTGGCTAGCTAACCCTAATCCTAACCCTAGCCTTAACCCTTACCCTAAGCCTACCTTACCTTAACCCTAACCCTAACCTAACCCTCACACTTATGCTCTCCTTTTGATGCAAGGACACTGGAATTGAAGGTGTTAGGTAGTAAAGAAGCTCAACTACCTGTTGCTACCATTTTCAGGATTCTAAAGTCGAGGAAACAGATTCTACATTCATAATGAATTTGCTACACCTGAAGGTATAATAAGGGTCTCAGAAAATATAGCTGTACAATGTAGCTCTTTTGATAGTGGGCTCAAAGTAAATGCTTCACATAGTTTGGACATTCAGGTACCTGGACTTGTTGCATTTTAAATTCCCACAATATGGAAACAGATACTACAGTCAAATTGAAATTTGCTAAATTCAAATTAGTAAGATTGATTTTTTCATCAATCTCAGTGAAAATAAAAGCTGAAGAATGCAAAGTTTTTGTGCTAGAACATTGGATTTGTAGATTTTTGTTAGGTTCAATGAATGCATTGAGTAGCTAAACCTAACCCAGACCCTAACCCTAACCCTTGCCTTTACCCTAACCCTAATCGTTAATTCAAGCATAACCCTAACCTTAACCCTAACCCTAACGTCAACCTAACCTTCATGCACACCTTTTTGTATGGGGGCACTCGAATTGAATGTATTTGGCAGGCGAGACACTCACCTGCAGGCTGGAACAATCTCTAGACTTTTAATCTCAATAGAAAAGATTCTACAGCTATATCAAATGTGATACATCTGTAGTAATAAAAATGCTTAACTGCAGGGTCACGGAGGAAATTGCCATAGAATGTAGAGTTCTGATACTAGAGCACTGGACTGAATGCATTGGCTAGCTAACCCTAATCCTAACCCTAGCCTTAACCCTTACCCTAAGCCTACCTTACCTTAACCCTAACCCTAACCTAACCCTCACACTGATGCTCTCCTTTTGATGCAAGGACACTGGAATTGAATGAGTTAGGTAGTAGAGAAGCTCAACTACCTGTTGCTACCATTTTCAGGATTTTACAGTCGAGGAAACAGATTCTACATATATAATGAATTTGCTATGTACACCTGAAGGTATAATAAGGGTCTCAGAAAATATAGCTGTACAATGTAGCTCTTTTGATAATCGGCTCAAAGTAAATGCTTCACATAGTTTGAACATTCAGGTACCTGGACTTGTTGCATTTTAAATTCCCACAATATGGAAACAGATATTACAGCCAAATTGAAATTTGCTAAATTCAAGTTAGTAAAATTGATTTTTTCATCAATCTCTGTGAAAATAAAAGCTGAAGAATGCAAAGTTTTTGTGCTAGAACATTGGATTTGTAGATTTTTGTTAGGTTCAATGAATGCATTGAGTAGCTAAACCTAGCCCAGACCTTAACCCTAACCCTTGCCTTTACCCTAACCCTAATCGTTAATTCAAGCATAACCCTAACCTAAATCATAACCCTAACGTCAACCTAACCTTCATGCACACCTTTTTGTATGGGGGCACTCAAATTGAAAGTATTTGGCAGGCAAGACACTCAGCTGCAGGTTGGAACCATCTCTAGACTTTTAATCTCAATAGAAAAGATTCTACAGCTATATCAAATGTGATACAACTGTAGTAATAAAAATGCTTAACTGCAGGGTCACGGAGGAAATTGCCATAGAATGTAGAGTTCTGATACTAGAGCACTGGAATGAATGCATTGGCTAGCTAACCCTAATCCTAACCCTAGCCTTAACCCTAACCCTAAGCCTACCTAACCTTAACCTTAACCCTAACCTAACCCTCACACTTATGCTCTCCTTTTGATGCAAGGACACTGGAATTGAATGAGTTAGGTAGTAGAGAAGCTCAACTACCTGTTGCTACCATTTTCAGGATTCTAAATTCGAGGAAACAGATTCTACATTTATAATGAATTTGCTATGTACACCTGAAGGTATAATAAGGGTCTCAGAAAATATAGCTGTACAATGTAGCTCTTTTGATAATCGGCTCAAAGTAAATGCTTCACATAGTTTGAACATTCAGGTACCTGGACTTGTTGCATTTTAAATTCCCACAATATGGAAACAGATATTACAGCCAAATTGAAATTTGCTAAATTCAAGTTAGTAAAATTGATTTTTTCATCAATCTCAGTGAAAATAAAAGCTGAAGAATGCAAAGTTTTTGTGCTAGAACATTGGATTTGTAGATTTTTGTTAGGTTCAATGAATGCATTGAGTAGCTAAACCTAGCCCAGACCTTAACCCTAACCCTTGCCTTTACCCTAACCCTAATCGTTAATTCAAGCATAACCCTAACCTAAATCATAACCCTAACGTCAACCTAACCTTCATGCACACCTTTTTGTATGGGGGCACTCAAATTGAAAGTATTTGGCAGGCAAGACACTCAGCTGCAGGTTGGAACCATCTCTAGACTTTTAATCTCAATAGAAAAGATTCTACAGCTATATCAAATGTGATACAACTGTAGTAATAAAAATGCTTAACTGCAGGGTCACGGAGGAAATTGCCATAGAATGTAGAGTTCTGATACTAGAGCACTGGAATGAATGCATTGGCTAGCTAACCCTAATCCTAACCCTAGCCTTAACCCTAACCCTAAGCCTACCTAACCTTAACCCTAACCCTAACCTAACCCTCACACTTATGCTCTCCTTTTGATGCAAGGACACTGGAATTGAATGAGTTAGGTAGTAGAGAAGCTCAACTACCTGTTGCTACCATTTTCAGGATTCTAAAGTCGAGGAAACAGATTCTACATTTATAATGAATTTGCTATGTACACCTGAAGGTATAATAAGGGTCTCAGAAAATATAGCTGTACAATGTAGCTCTTTTGATAGTGGGCTCAAAGTAAATGCTTCACATAGTTTGGAGATTCAGGTACCTGGACTTGTTGCATTTTAAATTCCCACAATATGGAAACAGATATTACAGCCAAATTGAAATTTGCTAAATTCAAATTAGTAAAATTGATTTTTTCATCAATCTCAGTGAAAATAAAAGCTGAAGAATGCAAAGTTTTTGTGCTAGAACATTGGATTTGTAGATTTTTGTTAGGTTCAATGAATGCATTGAGTAGCTAAACCTAGCCCAGACCTTAACCCTAACCCTTGCCTTTACCCTAACCCTAATCGTTAATTCAAGCATAACCCTAACCTTAACCCTAACCCTAACGTCAACCTAACCTTCATGCACACCTTTTTGTATGGGGGCACTCGAATTGAATGTATTTGGCAGGCGAGACACTCACCTGCAGGCTGGAACAATCTCTAGACTTTTAATCTCAATAGAAAAGATTCTACAGCTATATCAAATGTGATACATCTGTAGTAATAAAAATGCTTAACTGCAGGGTCACGGAGGAAATTGCCATAGAATGTAGAGTTCTGATACTAGAGCACTGGAATGAATGCATTGGCTAGCTAACCCTAATCCTAACCCTAGCCTTAACCCTTACCCTAAGCCTACCTTACCTTAACCCTAACCCTAACCTAACCCTCACACTTATGCTCTCCTTTTGATGCAAGGACACTGGAATTGAATGAGTTAGGAAGTAGAGAAGCTCAACTACCTGTTGCTACCATTTTCAGGATTCTAAAGTCGAGGAAACAGATTCTACATTTATAATGAATTTGCTATGTACACCTGAAGGTATAATAAGGGTCTCAGAAAATATAGCTGTACAATGTAGCTCTTTTGATAATCGGCTCAAAGTAAATGCTTCACATAGTTTGGACATTCAGGTACCTGGACTTGTTGCATTTTAAATTACCACAATATGGAAACAGATACTACAGCCAAATTGAAATTTGCTAAATTCAAATTAGTAAAATTGATTTTTTCATCAATCTCAGTGAAAATAAAAGCTGAAGAATGCAAAGTTTTTGTGCTAGAACATTGGATTTGTAGATTTTTGTTAGGTTCAATGAATGCATTGAGTAGCTAAACCTAGCCCAGACCTTAACCCTAACCCTTGCCTTTACCCTAACCCTAATCGTTAATTCAAGCATAACCCTAACCTAAATCATAACCCTAACGTCAACCTAACCTTCATGCACACCTTTTTGTATGGGGGCACTCAAATTGAAAGTATTTGGCAGGCAAGACACTCAGCTGCAGGTTGGAACCATCTCTAGACTTTTAATCTCAATAGAAAAGATTCTACAGCTATATCAAATGTGATACAACTGTAGTAATAAAAATGCTTAACTGCAGGGTCACGGAGGAAATTGCCATAGAATGTAGAGTTCTGATACTAGAGCACTGGAATGAATGCATTGGCTAGCTAACCCTAATCCTAACCCTAGCCTTAACCCTAACCCTAAGCCTACCTAACCTTAACCCTAACCCTAACCTAACCCTCACACTTATGCTCTCCTTTTGATGCAAGGACACTGGAATTGAATGAGTTAGGTAGTAGAGAAGCTCAACTACCTGTTGCTACCATTTTCAGGATTCTAAATTCGAGGAAACAGATTCTACATTTATAATGAATTTGCTATGTACACCTGAAGGTATAATAAGGGTCTCAGAAAATATAGCTGTACAATGTAGCTCTTTTGATAGTGGGCTCAAAGTAAATGCTTCACATAGTTTGGAGATTCAGGTACCTGGACTTGTTGCATTTTAAATTCCCACAATATGGAAACAGATATTACAGCCAAATTGAAATTTGCTAAATTCAAATTAGTAAAATTGATTTTTTCATCAATCTCAGTGAAAATAAAAGCTGAAGAATGCAAAGTTTTTGTGCTAGAACATTGGATTTGTAGATTTTTGTTAGGTTCAATGAATGCATTGAGTAGCTAAACCTAGCCCAGACCTTAACCCTAACCCTTGCCTTTACCCTAACCCTAATCGTTAATTCAAGCATAACCCTAACCTTAACCCTAACCCTAACGTCAACCTAACCTTCATGCACACCTTTTTGTATGGGGGCACTCGAATTGAATGTATTTGGCAGGCGAGACACTCACCTGCAGGCTGGAACAATCTCTAGACTTTTAATCTCAATAGAAAAGATTCTACAGCTATATCAAATGTGATACATCTGTAGTAATAAAAATGCTTAACTGCAGGGTCACGGAGGAAATTGCCATAGAATGTAGAGTTCTGATACTAGAGCACTGGAATGAATGCATTGGCTAGCTAACCCTAATCCTAACCCTAGCCTTAACCCTTACCCTAAGCCTACCTTACCTTAACCCTAACCCTAACCTAACCCTCACACTTATGCTCTCCTTTTGATGCAAGGACACTGGAATTGAATGAGTTAGGAAGTAGAATAGCTCAACTACCTGTTGCTACCATTTTCAGGATTCTAAAGTCGAGGAAACAGATTCTACATTTATAATGAATTTGCTATGTACACCTGAAGGTATAATAAGGGTCTCAGAAAATATAGCTGTACAATGTAGCTCTTTTGATAGTGGGCTCAAAGTAAATGCTTCACATAGTTAGGACATTCAGGTACCTGGACTTGTTGCATTTTAAATTCCCACAATATGGAAACAGATACTACAGCCAAATTGAAATTTGCTAAATTCAAATTAGTAAAATTGATTTTTTCATCAATCTCATTGAAAATAAAAGCTGAAGAATGCAAAGTTTTTGTGCTAGAACATTGGATTTGTAGATTTTTGTCAGGTTCAATGAATGCATTGAGTAGCTAAACCTAACCCAGACCTTAACCCTAACCCTTGCCTTTACCCTAACCCTAATCGTTAATTCAAGCATAACCCTAACCTAAATCATAACCCTAACGTCAACCTAACCTTCATGCACACCTTTTTGTATGGGGGCACTCAAATTGAAAGTATTTGGCAGGCAAGACACTCAGCTGCAGGTTGGAACCATCTCTAGACTTTTTATCTCAATAGAAAAGATTCTACAGCTATATCAAATGTGATACAACTGTAGTAATAAAAATGCTTAACTGCAGGGTCAAGGAGGAAATTGCCATAGAATGTAGAGTTCTGATGCTAGAGCACTGGAATGAATGCATTGGCTAGCTAACCCTAATCCTAACCCTAGCCTTAACCCTAACCCTAAGCCTACCTTACCTTAACCCTTTAGGCGCAGCATGATGCCTGGAGGCATTCCCGTGCGAACCGCAGCATGATGCCTCCAGGCATTCCCGTGCGAACCGCAGCATGATGCCTCCAGGCATTCCCGTGCGAACCGCAGCATGATGCCTTGAGGCATCATAGAGTTGTTATTTTTATAAAGTCATTTTTTCAGTAGATTTAAGCACAGAAGGGTTAAGAAAAGCTCCATATATAAATAAAACAGTTTAAACTCAATGTATTTGTGTGTTTCGAGTCTATTTCGGGACATGGAGATGGTTATTTGCGAGTAGAACACGGAGAAAAATAAAGCAATGCACTGATCGAGTCGCGCATATGGACGAGTGTAGCGCCTGTCAGAGCATTTCCCAATAGATGAAACGACGAACGAGTTTATATATATTAAAAAGCGTACGATTTGGTTGTCTTGCTCACACTAGTACAGAATATACATATACTATCTAATTTGCGAGTTTTTAGGCAGTCTTACCCTTTCGTTTTTACTATTTTGCGAATTCTCCGCCGATGTTTACATTTTATTCGACACCAAGAGCAAACGCAGCAGTGGAGAGTTATACTTCCGGTCGCCCTAGTTTTACGTTCCCGCCCCAACCACAACAAAGCTGAGACCAAGGAAAGCACCAAAGCTCGTATATTATTATAAATCGAGACCAATAAATCATTGAAACCTGTATATTATTAAAAATATCACAAAATATTGTGAATCTGGTCATCAGAAAAACAAAATAAAACATAAGTGTATCTTGTTGTATCAGTCACCGCACTTACAGCAGAAGTGTATGGACATTTTTTTTTTTTTCTTTTTTCCCCCCGACAATCCGCACACTGTCATATCTTACGCGATTTAACTCGGAAAGTGTTAGGATACCTCCAATACATAAATAAAACATTATAATTTCGATAAATATGTGTTTTTGGGGTTCATATATTGCCATGGCGACGTTGATATGCGACTATAAAAGTCGCAAAAACTTTCGATGATGCGTAGAGCGCGTCGCACTTTCACAGAGTGAGCCTCTACACCACCTGCTTAGCGAAACACAACGAAATTCGCTAACATGGCCTGCAATGATCCTTTTGAAGACGTCTACGATGACGAATGGGAGCTACTTTTGGATTCCTCTTCGGAGGAGGATTACGAGAGTGCGGACGAGGAACAAGAAAACTCGCTCCAGGACGCATCGACTGCCACGATAGCGACTACTCCAGGAGGGCGACGATGGGTAATTTACCCCGAAAACATCGGACGGTGGGAAACGCTGAAACCCACTGAAAGCACACCTGGAGTAACAGCAGCCGTCGACACGGCAGAAACGAAGACATCGTTAGACTTTCTGCGAGTTTTCCTTTCGCTAAGTTTTATAACGAGTTTGGTGGACAGGACCAACAGATACGCAGAGGCGAACAAGGGTGGGCGTGGCTTGCCGAAGAAAATGACGGCCTGGACTCCTGTGGGAATCAACGAGATGTTGCGGTTTATCGGCCTCACATATTTGATGGGAATACTGAAGAAACCAGATGTGGAGCACTATTGGACAACGATAGTCGAATACGCCACCCCTGGCTTGAAGTCACTGATGTCCAGAACTCGCTTTCTCTCTATTCTACGGTAAGTTTAATTCGCTAATGTTCACAGTATCATTGTTTATATTTCAGCCCAGACTCAGAGCTGCGCAAGCGCAGTGAAACGATTTCCAGATACTGTAGCGGCGAATCGATTTTCATATATTTATATCGCAAATATAGCCCTGTCTTCCTCACATTAGTTCAGAATATACATGTATTATGTATTCCTAGAGTCTTAGACCATTCTTCCCCTTGTATTTTAAAGATTCCTGCATTTCTCAAACCCTGATGTTACGACTGGAGCAGACGCTGGTCCTCAGAGCGCCGCATCCGGTCCCGCGACAACATCCGGTCCATCGACGTCCCGCCCCAGATCTCCACACATGATGACTGACTTTTTATTTCAGCATTTCAATTCTGTTTGTAATTCCGTTTATGTCCCCCGTCGTGAGGTTGCGATTGACGAAACAATCGTGAAGCACAAAGGCCGTACCCGTCATCGCCAGTACATGCCTAACAAACCGTGCAAATGGGGTCTCAAGTGCTGGGTGCTGGCGGAGTCGGCTACGGGCTTTGTGCTTCAGGTGATTCCTTTCTTTGGCCGTGACGACCGTAAGGGAAGTAACTCAACAGAAAATATAATTATGAGGCTGTTACGGGGTGCTAAACTATTAAACAAAGGCTACCATGTTTTCTTCGATAATTTCTACACTGGTGTACAGGTTCTCGAACGGCTCCACTCACTTCAAACCTACGCTTGTGGTACTCTCCGAATGAATCGCACGGAGGTGCCTAAGTCCTACATGGCGAGGAAACATCCTGAGTTGACACAGCGGGGCGACTCGATTTTCGCTAAGGCTGGGTGCTTGTTATTGACTTGCTGGCTAGATCGTAAAATAATTCGTATTCTCTCCACCATTCACGGCTCCACTATGTCCACATGTATTCGAACACTACGGGGTACTGACGGCAAATTCGCTAAGAAAGAAATCCCTTGTCCAGACACTATAAAATCGTTTAGTCAGTACATGGGCGGGGTAGACTTAGCTGATCAAATGGCTTCGTATTATTCTTTCGGGAGGAAAAGTAGGAAATGGACCAAGAAATTCTTCTTTTTCGTGATGGAGATCATGAAATTGAACTCCCAGATAATGTACAACTCACTTTCGGACAAGAAAATCAGTTTAGTCGACTTCTCTCTCTGTCTGGTCCAGCAGATTATGACTGCAACTAACGAGGAAGTCGCTAGACCCCTTTCGGATTCTGCAAATCGATTAACGAGTAGATGTTTTCCTGACGATTTAGAGCGTAAAAGTTTTTGCCGGGTTTGCTATTATCGTAACAAGAACGGATTTGGACCTAGGAAGCAAACTCGCTACGGTTGTAAAACCTGTGGTACTCACCTCTGTCTTCCACATTGTTTTCGGATTTATCACACAAAATCAAATTTCGAAATTTCTGACAGTGCCACAGAAGAATAGGAAGTTAAAATGATCAGCCATCTCACCCCCCCCCCCATCCTTTTAGGCTCCAAATTAAAGTAAAAATGTCAATAGCACACTTCCCACGATATCCAAATTTCTCATATTATCGGTGAATTATACCTTGTTAAATATTAAAATGCCTGTGGCGTTTGCTACTTATAATTTTCTATCGCAAAAAAACCCTTGTCAACTCAATTTTCGAACCTGAAATTCTAAATTATATGTATACCCCATGTAACTTTTCGATCGGATGTCTTGTTGATAACCTATACACCAGTAAATCTTTTTTTATTGGTTTATTTTTGTATCTAATATCGACCAGAAGTGGTTAAATTGATTATTATATCGGAGAAAAAGTCTGTAAGTCCGACCACGTCGAGTGCCAGACAGACACTGATAAATTTATATCACCCTGAACCATTCCTATGTGATCTAGCACGTAATGCTATTCTATGATTCAACTGTGAAGTCTATGGACACAAACGATATGGTTTTGTATCTAATCTACGATATCAGCCTGAAACAAAGTAATCCTGGACGATCTATGTATCATCAAGGTTCTCCACATGTACATTTTGTGAAAATATATTGACCAGAAGTGGTCAAATTGATTATTATATCGGCGATAAAGCCCCCACCTCAGACCATGTCAAGTGCCAGCTAGACACCGATAAATTTATATCACCTTGAAACCTTCCTGCCTATGTGATCAAGCACGTAATGCTATTCTATGATTCAACTGTGAAGTCTATGGACACAAACGATATCTTGGTTTTGTATCTAATCTACTGTATCAACCTGAAACAAAGTAATCCTGGGTGATCTATGAACCATCATGGTTCTCTACATGTACATTTTGTGAAAATATATTGACCAGAAGTGGTTAAATTGATTATTATATCGGAGACAAAGCCCCCAGGTCCGACCACGTCGAGTGCCAGACAGACACTGAATATATTTATATCTTGTCGACTATTTCAATCTGAAACAAAAATCATTCCTGCCTGTGTAATATATATATATATAGCGTTGATTCAGTCTCAGATCAACCTCAGAACTGTAGAAATTGATCATATACCTTGTTGAATCTGAAATAAAACATGCCTATCTGTGTATAGCCAACACTAATCTATGTATATCAACCTGAACCATTCCTATGTGATCTAGCACGTAATGCTATTCTATGATTCAACTGTGAAGTCTATGGACACAAACGATATCTTGGTTTTGTATCTAATCTACTGTATCAACCTAAAACAAAGTAATCCTGGACGATCTATAGACCTTCAAGGTTCTCCACATGTACATTTTGTGAAAATATATCGACCAGAAGTGGTTAAATTGATTATTATATCGGAGAAAAAGCCTGTAGGTCTGACCACGTTGAGTGCCAGACAGACACTGAATATATTTATATCTTGTTGAATCTGAAATAAAACATGCCTATCTGTGTATAGCCAACACTAATCTATGTACATATTGTGAATACGATGACGACTGCTGCACCTGGAAATGTATCAAGCCTTGTCAACCTGTGTATATATATATATATTTAACAATATTGATGAATAATTGATCTGAAAGAAAATACAACACATTATTAAAATATATTTTAAATCTTACTTCACCTACCTTGTCTTCTTTTCTGCTTTTCAGAAGTATTCGTCTGTAGATATAGTCAATCATTGTCCAGCAATCGATTTAAAAGTTAACTCCTCCTGGAGATGTCAATGCTGAATAGGCACAAGTCGAATTTTCCGAATTCAATATATCAGCCTGGACATTAAATATATATGTAGATGATCCTTAGAGTGTGGGAGATAACCACATATAGCCTTGTAATGATCAAACTCCATTAGAATCCTTAGGGGAGTCCATAGTATAATCAATGGCGAAATAAGCCAATATAGTCACTGCTCGAATCTAATTTTCAAAAATCAATATCTAAGTCCCAACTTCTCCGAAATGGTCGAGATATATATCAAATGAAAGCTGAGAGTATCTAATTTATGAATATTGATGTCTCCAATCATATATTTCAAGTTAAATCATGAAAATAAATGATTTTCTAAATCATGTCTTGCCCAGCGCCTAACTCCCCTACCGCACCCATAGTAAAGGCTCAGCTTAGATGACCATTACTTTTAATTCAATTCTAAATCATCCGCTGGTTCAAAATGATTCATATTTCATATAAACAAACCTCAGACAGTGTAGTTTACCCTGATATAAGTCCCCGTTCATAGATTCAAGGTTAAAAGCCTCAAAGAAATCATTTTAAAAGAGATGTCTTAGAACCCAGCTATGGCGAAATAAGCCAATTTATTGACAGAGTACTTTTAATCTTCTAAATTCGATAATTAAATCCCACATTGTCCGAAATACACAAAATATATATCAGGAGAAAGCTAAGGACCCGTAGTTTACGTATATTAATGTCTCCAGTAATAAAATTAAAGTTAAATCCTCGTAATAAAAGATTTTCTAAATCGTATCTCGACCAGCGCCTGAATCCCCTACCAAGTCTATAGTAAAGCTTTTAACCTTCTAAATTCGATAACTAAATCCCACATTGTCTGAAATACACAAAGTATATATCAGGAGAAAGCTGAGAATCTGTAGTTTACGAATATTAATGTCTCCAGTAATAGAATTCAAGTTAAATTCTTATAATAAATGAATTTCTGAATCGTGTCTGGCCCAGATCCACACTCCCATACTGAACCTATAGTAAAGTATAGAGAGTGCGTATGGCGCATCTTAATATTTCGATTACTTGGTCTCGAATCGACCAAAATGGACAATATTATATCATCATGAAGCTGAGAGTGTGTAGTTCACGTTAGAATATACGAAAATCCATTTATCTAAGATTTAAACCCCGAAATATATGATTTAGTTAGCCAAACCACAAAACTGCGTAATGCTGACTTTCTTTTTTCGATTATTAATTCTAACCTGATCTAACCTGTACAATATTTACATAGATAGGTAGCTTAGAGTGTGTAGAATAACAATATATATATGATTAATCATGAATCTAAAGTTTAAACCCGGTGCGAGCTGATTTCTTATGACAGCTCGACCACCTTAACTACACAGTATAAGCGATGGCGTATCAAGCTAGGCCAGAATTCAACGTGCGTAACTCGCATCGTAATATTCTAATATCTTGGTCTCTTCTCGTCTAAATATGATAAAATACATACTGGAACAAACCTTGGAGTCTATAGAATGTGAAAATACACTTCCCTGTGGTTAATTCTAATGTTTAAACCCTATCTGAGCTGATTTTGTGATCATCGTATGAAATTCGACTGAACCAGCAAGCCGACTGCGTAATGCCTAAGGCTTAATTTGAAATATTAAATCTGAACTCGTCAAACCTGGACATTATTTACATAGAACGGTAGCTTAGAGTGTGTAGAATAAGAATATATGTATCATTAATCATGAATCTAAAGTTTAAACCCGGTGCGAGCTGATTTCTTATGACAGCTCGACCACCTTAACTACACAGTATAAGCGATGGCGTATCAAGCTAGGCCAGAATTCAACATGCGTAACTCGCATCGTAATATTTCAATATCTTGGTCTCTACTCGTCTGAATTTGCTAAAATACATACTGGAACAAACCTTAGAGTCTATAGAATGTGAAAATACACTTCCCTGTGGTTAATTCTAAAGTTTAAACCCTATCTGAGCTGATTTTGTTAACCTCGTCTAAGATTCGACTGAACCAGCAAGCCGAGTGCGTAATAATCAATGTTAAATTTGAATTATTAAATCTAAAGACGTCAAAGCTAAAGACATTATTTAGATAGAAACAAACCTTACAGTATGTAGAATAAGAATATACGTATCATTAATCATTTATCTAAAGTTTAAACCCGGTGCGAGCTGATTTCTAATGACAGCTCGACCACCCTACGTTTCGAGCAGTGACATGGTTTCCCATAGACTCAACCTTATAATCTACACAGCACTCTATAGAGGCTTTGCCGATATTAGTTACAAAGCGTTATGTTAATTCCACCGTGTCAAGTCTGACACCCTCGTATAGCTGATGATCAGATGAACATAATGCTGGTCTCAGTTTACACTGTTGACGCCATAGGAAGATATAAATGGCAATTCTGTGGGTTGTCGCATCGACTTGTAGCAGACAGCTTAGCAGACATGTCGCTGTCACTGGACTTGACACCTATACTCCCAGCCTCAGATCCGAAGTTATGACAGTATTAACCACACTTTCGATGGTTTTTCCGCCATAATATTTATATCCTTTTGTAGGCACAAGCCTTATAATGAAGTTGCTGGGTTTCATTTCTGTTGTTAATCCGCTATTTGACGAGGGGAAATGATTTTACACAGCGTCCATTGCGTAGAGGAATCTGCTTAGCCATCCATGTTTACACTGACACTCCCGCCCCCACCAACGGTTTTGCTATGTGCGCGAGTTCAAACTTTCAATATTGCTTAGATCACCTTAGGAGTCGTTTTATTTCATAATACTTTAGAATCGTGTAGGTAGGGTTCATATTTGAATATCAATGGGGGTTTCATCGACTTTAACGACTATATATATTGATGCGAAGAAATCTGCTACAGTAGTGTGTAAGGCCTAAGATAGGCGGACGCCATGGACGGTTATTTTTTACATAGGCACATATTTTAGGCCAACTTCAGTTCGAGATTACATATATTCAACCGTTAATTTTATTCACAAAATATATATACACACCAAGATACAGGTCTTGCCGTTATAGTAATGGTCATCTTTTATTCATAAATCATCAATTTACGGAGAAAATGGAGAAATTCTACCACTACCACCTTCCTCAGACCCCTAGCGGCAAAACATGCCTGCGGTACAGCGGTGAATCTGGTAAAAGCCTGCTGCGGTAGTACACAGTATAACGATAGGTGGTGCTGCGATCGAGTGGCCAACCGGGTAACACCCTGCTGCGAGGAATGGGTTAACCCTAACCCTAACCTAACCCTCACACTTATGCTCTCCTTTTGATGCAAGGACACTGGAATTGAATGAGTTAGGTAGTAGAGAAGCTCAACTACCTGTTGCTACCATTTTCAGGATTCTTAAGTCGAGGAAACAGATTCTACATTTATAATGAATTTGCTATGTACACCTGAAGGTATAATAAGGGTCTCAGAAAATATAGCTGTACAATGTAGCTCTTTTGATAATGGGCTCAAAGTAAATGCTTCACATAGTTTAGACATTCAGGTACCTAGACTTGTTGCATTTTAAATTCCCACAATATGGAAACAGATACTACAGCCAAATTGAAATTTGCAAAATTCTAATTAGTAAAATTGATTTTTTCATCAATCTCAGTGAAAAAAAGCTGAAGAATGCAAAGTTTTTGTGCTAGAACATTGGATTTGTAGATTTTTGTTAGGTTCAATGAATGCATTGAGTAGCTAAACCTAACCCAGACCTTAACCCTAACCCTTGCCTTTACCCTAACCCTAATCGTTAATTCAAGCATAACCCTAACCTAAATCATAACCCTAACGTCAACCTAACCTTCATGCACACCAATTTTTATAGGGGCACTCAAATTGAATGTATTTGGCAGGCAAGACACTCAGCTGCAGGTTTGAACCATCTCTAGACTTTTAATCTCAATAGAAAAGATTCTACAGCTATATCAAATGTGATACATCTGTAGTAATAAAAATGCTTAATTGCAGGGTCAAGGAGGAAATTGCCATAGAATGTAGAGTTCTGATGCTAGAGCACTGGAATAAATGCATTGGCTAGCTAACCCTAATCCTAACCCTAGCCTTAACCCTAAACCTAAGCCTACCTTACCTTAACCCTAACCCTAACCTTACCCTCACACTTATGCTCTCCTTTTGATGCAAGGACACTGGAATTGAATGAGTTAGGTAGTAGAGAAGCTCAACTACCTGTTGCTACCATTTTCAGGATTCTAAAGTCGAGGAAACAGATTCTATATTAACAGTAGAACCCCGCGTAAGCGGACACCCTCCGTTCCGGACCAAAGTGTCTGCTTACGCGGGGTGTCCGCTTACGCGAGGTTAAAATAAACATCTAATAGAGGGAACCGTTCCTAGCAAAGGTGTCCGTTAACGCGGGGTGCCCACTTTCGGGGGGTGTCCGTTAGGCGGGGTTCTACTGTATAATTAATTTGCTATGTACACCTGAAGGTATAATAAGGGTCTCAGAAAATATAGCTGTACAATGTAGCTCTTTTGATAGTGGGCTCAAAGTAAATGCTTCACATAGTTTGGACATTCAGGTACCTGGACTTGTTGCATTTTAAATTCCCACAATATGGAAACAGATACTACAGCCAAATTGAAATTTGCTAAATTCAAATTAGTAAAATTGATTTTTTCATCAATCTCAGTGAAAATAAAAGCTGAAGAATGCAAAGTTTTTGTGCTAGAACATTGGATTTGTAGATTTTTGTTAGGTTCAATGAATGCATTGAGTAGCTAAACCTAGCCCAGACCTTAACCCTAACCCTTGCCTTTACCCTAACCCTAATCGTTAATTCAAGCATAACCCTAACCTTAACCCTAACCCTAACGTCAACCTAACCTTCATGCACACCTTTTTGTATGGGGGCACTCGAATTGAATGTATTTGGCAGGCGAGACACTCACCTGCAGGCTGGAACAATCTCTAGACTTTTAATCTCAATAGAAAAGATTCTACAGCTATATCAAATGTGATACATCTGTAGTAATAAAAATGCTTAACTGCAGGGTCACGGAGGAAATTGCCATAGAATGTAGAGTTCTGATACTAGAGCACTGGAATGAATGCATTGGCTAGCTAACCCTAATCCTAACCCTAGCCTTAACCCTAACCCTAAGCCTACCTTACCTTAACCCTAACCCTATCCTAACCCTCACACTTATGCTCTCCTTTTGATGCAAGGACACTGGAATTGAATGAGTTAGGTAGTAGAGAAGTTCAACTACCTGTTGCTACCATTTTCAGGATTCTAAAGTCGAGGAAACAGATTCTACATTTATAATGAATTTGCTACACCTGAAGGTATAATAAGGGTCTCAGAAAATATAGCTGTACAATGTAGCTCTTTTGATAGTGGGCTCAAAGTAAATGCTTCACATTGTTTTGACATTCAGGTACCTGGACTTGTTGCATTTTAAATTCCCACAATATGGAAACAGATACTACAGCCAAATTGAAATTTGCTAAATTCAAATTAGTAAAATTGATTTTTTCATCAATTTCAGTGAAAATAAAAGCTGAAGAATGCAAAGTTTTTGTGCTAGAACATTGGATTTGTAGATTTTTGTTAGGTTCAATGAATGCATTGAGTAGCTAAACCTAACCCAGACCTTGACCCTAACCCTTGCCTTTACCCTAACCTTCATGCACACCTTTTTCTATGGGGGCACTAAAATTGAATGTATTTGGCAGGCAAGACACTCAGCTCGAGGTTGAAACCATCTCTAGACTTTTAATCTCAATAGAAAATATTATACAGTTATATCAAATGTGATACATCTGTAGTAATAAAAATGCTTAACTGCAGGGTCAAGGAGGAAATTGCCATAGAATGTAGAGTTCTGATGCTAGAGCACTGGAATGAATGCATTGGCTAGCTAACCCTAATCCTAACCCTAGCCTTAACCCTAACCCTAAGCCTACCTTACCTTAACCCTAACCCTAACCTAACCCTCACACTTATGCTCTCCTTTTGATGCAAGGACACTGGAATTGAATGAGTTAGGTAGTAGAGAAGCTCAACTACCTGTTGCTACCATTTTCAGGATTCTAAAGTCGAGGAAACAGATTCTACATTTATAATGAATTTGCTATGTACACCTGAAGGTATAATAAGGGTCTCAGAAAATATAGCTGTACAATGTAGCTCTTTTGATAATGGGCTCAAAGTAAATGCTTCACATAGTTTGGACATTCAGGTACCTGGACTTGTTGCATTTTAAATTCCCACAATATGGAAACAGATACTACAGCCAAATTGAAATTTGCAAAATTCTAATTAGTAAAATTGATTTTTTCATCAATCTCAGTGAAAATAAAAGCTGAAGAATGCAAAGTTTTTGTGCTAGAACATTGGATTTGTAGATTTTTGTTAGGTTCAATGAATGCATTGAGTAGCTAAACCTAACCCAGACCTTAACCCTAACCCTTGCCTTTACCCTAACCCTAATCGTTAATTCAAGCATAACCCTAACCTTAACCCTAACCCTAACCTCAACCTAACCTTCATGCACACCTTTTTGTATGGGGGCACTCAAATTGAATGTATATGGCAGGCGAGACACTAACATGCAGGCTGGAACAATCTCTAGACTTTTAATCTCAATAGAAAAGATTCTACAGCTATATCAAATGTGATACATCTGTAGTAATAAAAATGCTTAACTGCATGGTCACGGAGGAAATTGCCATAGAATGTAGAGTTCTGATGCTAGAGCACTGGAATGAATGCATTGGCTAGCTAACCCTAATCCTAACCCTAGCCTTAACCCTAACCCTAAGCCTACCTTACCTTAACCCTAACCCTAACCTAACCCTCACACTTATGCTCTCCTTTTGATGCAAGGACACTGGAATTGAATGAGTTAGGTAGTAGAGAAGCTCAACTACCTGTTGCTACCATTTTCAGGATTCTAAAGTCGAGGAAACAGATTCTACATTTATAATGAATTTGCTACACCTGAAGGTATAATAAGGGTCTCAGAAAATATAGCTGTACAATGTAGCTCTTTTGATAGTGGGCTCAAAGTAAATGCTTCACATAGTTTGGACATTCAGGTACCTGGACTTGTTGCATTTTAAATTCCCACAATATGGAAACAGATACTACAGCCAAATTGAAATTTGCTAAATTCAAATTAGTAAAATTGATTTTTTCATCAATCTCAGTGAAAATAAAAGCTAAAGAATGCAAAGTTTGTGTGCTAGAACATTGAATTTGTAGATTTTTGTTAGGTTCAATGAATGCATTGAGTAGCTAAACCTAACCCAGACCTTAACCCTAACCCTTGCCTTTATCCTAACCCTAATCGTTAATTCAAGCATAACCCTAACCTTAACCCTAACCCTAACCTCAACCTAACCTTCATGCACACCTTTTTGTATGGGGGAATTCAAATTGAATGTATTTGGTAGGCGAGACACTCAGCTGCAGGTTGGAACCATCTCTAGACACTTTTAATCTCAATAGAAAAGATTCTACAGCTATATCAAATGTGATACATCTGTAGTAATAAAAATGCTTAATTGCAGGGTAAAAGAGGAAATTGCCATAGAATTTAGAGTTCTGATGCTAGAGTACTGGACTGAATGCATTGGCTAGCTAACCCTAATCCTAACCCTAGCCGAAACCCTAACCCTATGCCTACCTTACCTTAACCCTAACCTAACCCTCACACTTATGCTCTCCTTTTGATGCAAGGACACTGGAATTGAATGAGTTAGGTAGTAGAGAAGCTCAACTACCTGTTGCTACCATTTTCAGGATTCTAAAGTCGAGGAAACAGATTCTACATTTACAGTAGAACCCCGCGTAAGCGGACACCCTCCGTTCCGGGCCAAAGTGTCTGCTTACGCGGGGTGTCAGCTTAACTGAGGTTAAAATAAACATCTAATAGAGGGAACCGTTCCTAGCAAAGGTGTCCGTTAACGCGCGGTGCCCACTTACACGGGGTGTCCGTTAATCGGGGTTCTACTGTATAATGAATTTGCTATGTACACCTGAAGGTATAATAAGGGTCTCAGAAAATATAGCTGTACAATGTAGCTCTTTTGATAGTGGGCTCAAAGTAAATGCTTCACATAGTTAGGACATTCAGGTACCTGGACTTGTTGCATTTTAAATTCCCACAATATGGAAACAGATACTACAGCCAAATTGAAATTTGCTAAATTCAAATTAGTAAAATTGATTTTTTCATCAATCTCATTGAAAATAAAAGCTGAAGAATGCAAAGTTTTTGTGCTAGAACATTGGATTTGAGGATTTTTGTCAGGTTCAATGAATGCATTGAGTAGCTAAACCTAACCCAGACCTTAACCCTAACCCTTGCCTTTACCCTAACCCTAATCGTTAATTCAAGCATAACCCTAACCTAAATCATAACCCTAACGTCAACCTAACCTTCATGCACACCTTTTTGTATGGGGGCACTCAAATTGAAAGTATTTGGCAGGCAAGACACTCAGCTGCAGGTTGGAACCATCTCTAGACTTTTAATCTCAATAGAAAAGATTCTACAGCTATATCAAATGTGATACAACTGTAGTAATAAAAATGCTTAACTGCAGGGTCAAGGAGGAAATTGCCATAGAATGTAGAGTTCTGATGCTAGAGCACTGGAATGAATGCATTGGCTAGCTAACCCTAATCCTAACCCTAGCCTTAACCCTAACCCTAAGCCTACCTTACCTTAACCCTAACCCTAACCTAACCCTCACACTAATGCTCTCCTTTTGATGCAAGGATACTGGAATTCAATGAGTTAGGTAGTAGAGAAGCTTAACTACCTGTTGCTACCATTTTCAGGATTCTTAAGTCGAGGAAACAGATTCTACATTTATAATGAATTTGCTATGTACACCTGAAGGTATAATAAGGGTCTCAGAAAATATAGCTGTACAATGTAGCTCTTTTGATAATGGGCTCAAAGTAAATGCTTCACATAGTTTAGACATTCAGGTCCCTAGACTTGTTGCATTTTAAATTCCCACAATATGGAAACAGATACTACAGCCAAATTGAAATTTGCAAAATTCTAATTAGGAAAATTGATTTTTTCATCAATCTCAGTGAAAAAAAGCTGAAGAATGCAAAGTTTTTGTGCTAGAACATTGGATTTGTAGAATTTTTGTTAGGTTCAATGAATGCATTGAGTAGCTAAACCTAACCCAGACCTTAACCCTAACCCTTGCCTTTACCCTAACCCTAATCGTTAATTCAAGCATAACCCTAACCTAAATCATAACCCTAACGTCAACCTAACCTTCATGCACACCAATTTTTATAGGGGCACTCAAATTGAATGTATTTGGCAGGCAAGACACTCAGCTGCAGGTTTGAACCATCTCTAGACTTTTAATCTCAATAGAAAAGATTCTACAGCTATATCAAATGTGATACATCTGTAGTAATAAAAATGCTTAATTGCAGGGTCAAGGAGGAAATTGCCATAGAATGTAGAGTTCTGATGCTAGAGCACTGGAATAAATGCATTGGCTAGCTAACCCTAATCCTAACCCTAGCCTTAACCCTAAACCTAAGCCTACCTTACCTTAACCCTAACCCTAACCTTACCCTCACACTTATGCTCTCCTTTTGATGCAAGGACACTGGAATTGAATGAGTTAGGTAGTAGAGAAGCTCAACTACCTGTTGCTACCATTTTCAGGATTCTAAAGTCGAGGAAACAGATTCTACATTTACAGTAGAACCCCGCGTAAGCGGACACCCTCCGTTCCGGACCAAAGTGTCTGCTTACACGGGGTGTCCGCTTACGCGAGGTTAAAATAAACATCTAATAGAGGGAACCGTTCCTAGCAAAGGTGTCCGTTAACGCGGGGTGCCCACTTACGCGGGGTGTCTGTTAGGCGGGGTTCTACTGTATAATTAATTTGCTATGTACACCTGAAGGTATAATAAGGGTCTCAGAAAATATAGCTGTACAATGTAGCTCTTTTGATAGTGGGCTCAAAGTAAATGCTTCACATAGTTTGGACATTCAGGTACCTGGACTTGTTGCATTTTAAATTCCCACAATATGGAAACAGATACTACAGCCAAATTGAAATTTGCTAAATTCAAATTAGTAAATTGATTTTTTCATCAATCTCAGTGAAAATAAAGGCTGAAGAATGCAAAGTTTTTGTGCTAGAACATTGGATTTGTAGATTTTTGTTAGGTTCAATGAATGCATTGAGTAGCTAAACCTAGCCCAGACCTTAACCCTAACCCTTGCCTTTACCCTAACCCTAATCGTTAATTCAAGCATAACCCTAACCTTAACCCTAACCCTAACCTCAACCTAACCTTCATGCACACCTTTTTGTATGGGGGCACTCGAATTGAATGTATTTGGCAGGCGAGACACTCACCTGCAGGCTGGAACAATCTCTAGACTTTTAATCTCAATAGAAAAGATTCTACAGCTATATCAAATGTGATACATCTGTAGTAATAAAAATGCTTAACTGCAGGGTCACGGAGGAAATTGCCATAGAATGTAGAGTTCTGATACTAGAGCACTGGAATGAATGCATTGGCTAGCTAACCCTAATCCTAACCCTAGCCTTAACCCTTACCCTAAGCCTACCTTACCTTAACCCTAACCTAACCATCACACTTATGCTCTCCTTTTGATGCAAGGACACTGGAATTGAATGAGTTAGGTAGTAGAGAAGCTCAACTACCTGTTGCTACCATTTTCAGGATTCTAAAGTCGAGGAAACAGATTCTACATTTACAGTAGAACCCCGCGTAAGCGGACACCCTCCGTTCCGGACCAAAGTGTCTGCTTACGCGGGGTGTCCGCTTACGCGAGGTTAAAATAAACATCTAATAGAGGGAACCGTTCCTAGCAAAGGTGTCCGTTAACGCGCGGTGCCCACTTACACGGGGTGTCCGTTAATCGGGGTTCTACTGTATAATGAATTTGCTATGTACACCTGAAGGTATAATAAGGGTCTCAGAAAATATAGCTGTACAATGTAGCTCTTTTGATAGTGGGCTCAAAGTAAATGCTTCACATAGTTAGGACATTCAGGTACCTGGACTTGTTGCATTTTAAATTCCCACAATATGGAAACAGATACTACAGCCAAATTGAAATTTGCTAAATTCAAATTAGTAAAATTAATTTTTTCATCAATCTCATTGAAAATAAAAGCTGAAGAATGCAAAGTTTTTGTGCTAGAACATTGGATTTGAGGATTTTTGTCAGGTTCAATGAATGCATTGAGTAGCTAAACCTAACCCAGACCTTAACCCTAACCCTTGCCTTTACCCTAACCCTAATCGTTAATTCAAGCATAACCCTAACCTAAATCATAACCCTAACGTCAACCTAACCTTCATGCACACCTTTTTGTATGGGGGCACTCAAATTGAAAGTATTTGGCAGGCAAGACACTCAGCTGCAGGTTGGAACCATCTCTAGACTTTTAATCTCAATAGAAAAGATTCTACAGCTATATCAAATGTGATACAACTGTAGTAATAAAAATGCTTAACTGCAGGGTCAAGGAGGAAATTGCCATAGAATGTAGAGTTCTGATGCTAGAGCACTGGAATGAATGCATTGGCTAGCTAACCCTAATCCTAACCCTAGCCTTAACCCTAACCCTAAGCCTACCTTACCTTAACCCTAACCCTAACCTAACCCTCACACTAATGCTCTCCTTTTGATGCAAGGATACTGGAATTCAATGAGTTAGGTAGTAGAGAAGCTTAACTACCTGTTGCTACCATTTTCAGGATTCTTAAGTCGAGGAAACAGATTCTACATTTATAATGAATTTGCTATGTACACCTGAAGGTATAATAAGGGTCTCAGAAAATATAGCTGTACAATGTAGCTCTTTTGATAATGGGCTCAAAGTAAATGCTTCACATAGTTTAGACATTCAGGTCCCTAGACTTGTTGCATTTTAAATTCCCACAATATGGAAACAGATACTACAGCCAAATTGAAATTTGCAAAATTCTAATTAGTAAAATTGATTTTTTCATCAATCTCAGTGAAAAAAAGCTGAAGAATGCAAAGTTTTTGTGCTAGAACATTGGATTTGTAGAATTTTTGTTAGGTTCAATGAATGCATTGAGTAGCTAAACCTAACCCAGACCTTAACCCTAACCCTTGCCTTTACCCTAACCCTAATCGTTAATTCAAGCATAACCCTAACCTAAATCATAACCCTAACGTCAACCTAACCTTCATGCACACCAATTTTTATAGGGGCACTCAAATTGAATGTATTTGGCAGGCAAGACACTCAGCTGCAGGTTTGAACCATCTCTAGACTTTTAATCTCAATAGAAAAGATTCTACAGCTATATCAAATGTGATACATCTGTAGTAATAAAAATGCTTAATTGCAGGGTCAAGGAGGAAATTGCCATAGAATGTAGAGTTCTGATGCTAGAGCACTGGAATAAATGCATTGGCTAGCTAACCCTAATCCTAACCCTAGCCTTAACCCTTACCCTAAGCCTACCTTACCTTAACCCTAACCCTAACCTTACCCTCACACTTATGCTCTCCTTTTGATGCAAGGACACTGGAATTGAATGAGTTAGGTAGTAGAGAAGCTCAACTACCTGTTGCTACCATTTTCAGGATTCTAAAGTCGAGGAAACAGATTCTACATTTACAGTAGAACCCCGCGTAAGCGGACACCCTCCGTTCCGGACCAAAGTGTCTGCTTACGCGGGGTGTCCGCTTACGCGAGGTTAAAATAAACATCTAATAGAGGGAACCGTTCCTAGCAAAGGTGTCCGTTAACGCGGGGTGCCCACTTACGCGGGGTGTCTGTTAGGCGGGGTTCTACTGTATAATTAATTTGCTATGTACACCTGAAGGTATAATAAGGGTCTCAGAAAATATAGCTGTACAATGTAGCTCTTTTGATAGTGGGCTCAAAGTAAATGCTTCACATAGTTTGGACATTCAGGTACCTGGACTTGTTGCATTTTAAATTCCCACAATATGGAAACAGATACTACAGTCAAATTGAAATTTGCTAAATTCAAATTAGTAAGATTGATTTTTTCATCAATCTTAGTGAAAATAAAAGCTGAAGAATGCAAAGTTTTTGTGCTAGAACATTGGATTTGTAGATTTTTGTTAGGTTCAATGAATGCATTGAGTAGCTAAACCTAACCCAGACCTTAACCCTAACCCTTGCCTTTACCCTAACCCTAATCGTTAATTCAAGCATAACCCTAACCTTAACCCTAACCCTAACGTCAACCTAACCTTCATGCACACCTTTTTGTATGGGGGCACTCGAATTGAATGTATTTGGCAGGCGAGACACTCACCTGCAGGCTGGAACAATCTCTAGACTTTTAATCTTAATAGAAAAGATTCTAAAGCTATATCAAATGTGATACATCTGTAGTAATAAAAATGCTTAACTGCAGGGTCACGGAGGAAATTGCCATAGAATGTAGAGTTCTGATACTAGAGCACTGGAATGAATGCATTGGCTAGCTAACCCTAATCCTAACCCTAGCCTTAACCCTAACCCTAAGCCTACCTTACCTTAACCCTAACCCTTACCTAACCCTCACACTTATGCTCTCCTTTTGATGCAAGGACACTGGAATTGAATGAGTTAGGTAGTAGAGAAGCTCAACTACCTGTTGCTACCATTTTCAGGATTCTAAAGTCGAGGAAACAGATTCTACATTTATAATGAATTTGCTATGTACACCTGAAGGTATAATAAGGGTCTCAGAAAATATAGCTGTACAATGTAGCTCTTTTGATAATGGGCTAAAAGTAAATGCTTCACATAGTTTAGACATTCAGGTACCTGGACTTGTTGCATTTTAAATTCCCACAATATGGAAACAGATACTACAGCCAAATTGAAATTTGCAAAATTCTAATTAGTAAAATTGATTTTTTCATCAATCTCATTAAAAAAAAGCTGAAGAATGCAAAGTTTTTGTGCTAGAACATTGGATTTGTAGATTTTTGTTAGGTTCAATGAATGCATTGAGTAGCTAAACCTAACCCAGACCTTAACCCTTGCCTTTACCCTAACCCTAATCGTTAATTCAAGCATAACCCTAACCTAAATCATAACCCTAACGTCAACCTAACCTTCATGCACACCTTTTTTTATGGGGGCACTCGAATTGAATGTATTTGGCAGGCAAGACACTCACCTGCAGGTTGGAACCATCTCTAGACTTTCAATCTCAATAGAAAAGATTCTACAGCTATATCAAATGTGATACATCTGTAGTAATAAAAATGCTTAATTGCAGGGTCAAGGAGGAAATTGCCATAGAATGTAGAGTTCTGATGCTAGAGCACTGGAATAAATGCATTGGCTAGCTAACCCTAATCCTAACCCTAGCCTTAACCCTAAACCTAAGCCTACCTTACCTTAACCCTAACCCTAACCTTACCCTCACACTTATGCTCTCCTTTTGATGCAAGGACACTGGAATTGAATGAGTTAGGTAGTATAGAAGCTCAACTACCTGTTGCTACCATTTTCAGGATTCTAAAGTCGAGGAAACAGATTCTACATTTATAATAAATTTGCTATGTACACCTGAAGGTATAATAAGGGTCTCAGAAAATATAGCTGTACAATGTAGCTCTTTTGATAGTGGGCTCAAAGTAAATGCTTCACATAGTTTAGACATTCAGGTACCTGGAGTTGTTGCATTTTAAATTCCCACAATATGGAAACAGATACTACAGCCAAATTGAAATTTGCAAAATTCTAATTAGTAAAATTGATTTTTTCATCAATCTCAGTGAAAATAAAAGCTGAAGAATGCAAAGTTTTTGTGCTAGAACATTGGATTTGTAGATTTTTGTTAGGTTCAATGAATGCATTGAGTAGCTAAACCTAGCCCAGACCTTAACCCTAACCCTTGCCTTTACCCTAACCCTAATCGTTAATTCAAGCATAACCCTAACCTTAACCCTAACCCTAACCTCAACCTAACCTTCATGCACACCTTTTTGTATGGGGGCACTCAAATTGAATGTATATGGCAGGCGAGACACTCAGCTGCAGGCTGGAACATTCTCTAGACTTTTAATCTCAATAGAAAAGATTCTACAGCTATATCAAATGTGATACATCTGTAGTAATAAAAATGCTTAACTGCATGGTCAGGGAGGAAATTGCCATAGAATGTAGAGTTCTGATACTAGAGCACTGGAATGAAAGCATTGGCTAGCTAACCCTAATCCTAACCCTAGCCTTAACCCTTACCCTAAGCCTACCTTACCTTAACCCTAACCTAACCATCACACTTATGCTCTCCTTTTGATGCAAGGACACTGGAATTGAATGAGTTAGGTAGTAGAGAAGCTCAACTACCTGTTGCTACCATTTTCAGGATTCTAAAGTCGAGGAAACAGATTCTACATTTACAGTAGAACCCCGCGTAAGCGGACACCCTCCGTTCCGGACCAAAGTGTCTGCTTACGCGGGGTGTCCGCTTACGCGAGGTTAAAATAAACATCTAATAGAGGGAACCGTTCCTAGCAAAGGTGTCCGTTAATGCGGGGTGCCCACTTACGCGGGGTGTCCGTTAGGCGGGGTTCTACTGTATAATTAATTTGCTATGTACACCTGAAGGTATAATAAGTGTCTCAGAAAATATAGCTGTACAATGTAGCTCTTTTGATAGTGGGCTCAAAGTAAATGCTTCACATAGTTTGGACATTCAGGTACCTGGACTTGTTGCATTTTAAATTCCCACAATATGGAAACAGATACTACAGCCAAATTGAAATTTGCTAAATTCAAATTAGTAAAATTGATTTTTTCATCAATCTCAGTGAAAATAAAAGCTGAAGAATGCAAAGTTTTTGTGCTAGAACATTGGATTTGTAGATTTTTGTTAGGTTCAATGAATGCATTGAGTAGCTAAACCTAACCCAGACCTTGACCCTAACCCTTGCCTTTACCCTAACCTTCATGCACACCTTTTTCTATGGGGGCACTCAAATTGAATGTATTTGGCAGGCAAGACACTCAGCTCGAGGTTGAAACCATCTCTAGACTTTTAATCTCAATAGAAAATATTATACAGTTATATCAAATGTGATACATCTGTAGTAATAAAAATGCTTAACTGCAGGGTCAAGGAGGAAATTGCCATAGAATGTAGAGTTCTGATGCTAGAGCACTGGAATGAATGCATTGGCTAGCTAACCCTAATCCTAACCCTAGCCTTAACCCTAAACCTAAGCCTACCTTACCTTAACCCTAACCCTAACCTAACCCTCACACTTATGCTCTCCTTTTGATGCAAGGACACTGGAATTGAATGAGTTAGGTAGTAGAGAAGCTCAACTACCTGTTGCTACCATTTTCAGGATTCTAAAGTCGAGGAAACAGATTCTACATTTATAATGAATTTGCCATGTACACCTGAAGGTATAATAAGGGTCTCAGAAAATATAGCTGTACAATGTAGCTCTTTTGATAGTGGGCTCAAAGTAAATGCTTCACATAGTTTGGACATTCAGGTACCTGGACTTGTTGCATTTTAAATTCCCACAATATGGAAACAGATACTACAGTCAAATTGAAATTTGCTAAATTCAAATTAGTAAGATTGATTTTTTCATCAATCTTAGTGAAAATAAAAGCTGAAGAATGCAAAGTTTTTGTGCTAGAACATTGGATTTGTAGATTTTTGTTAGGTTCAATGAATGCATTGAGTAGCTAAACCTAACCCAGACCTTAACCCTAACCCTTGCCTTTACCCTAACCCTAATCGTTAATTCAAGCATAACCCTAACCTTAACCCTAACCCTAACGTCAACCTAACCTTCATGCACACCTTTTTGTATGGGGGCACTCGAATTGAATGTATTTGGCAGGCGAGACACTCACCTGCAGGCTGGAACAATCTCTAGACTTTTAATCTTAATAGAAAAGATTCTAAAGCTATATCAAATGTGATACATCTGTAGTAATAAAAATGCTTAACTGCAGGGTCACGGAGGAAATTGCCATAGAATGTAGAGTTCTGATACTAGAGCACTGGAATGAATGCATTGGCTAGCTAACCCTAATCCTAACCCTAGCCTTAACCCTAACCCTAAGCCTACCTTACCTTAACCCTAACCCTTACCTAACCCTCACACTTATGCTCTCCTTTTGATGCAAGGACACTGGAATTGAATGAGTTAGGTAGTAGAGAAGCTCAACTACCTGTTGCTACCATTTTCAGGATTCTAAAGTCGAGGAAACAGATTCTACATTTATAATGAATTTGCTATGTACACCTGAAGGTATAATAAGGGTCTCAGAAAATATAGCTGTACAATGTAGCTCTTTTGATAATGGGCTAAAAGTAAATGCTTCACATAGTTTAGACATTCAGGTACCTGGACTTGTTGCATTTTAAATTCCCACAATATGGAAACAGATACTACAGCCAAATTGAAATTTGCAAAATTCTAATTAGTAAAATTGATTTTTTCATCAATCTCAGTGAAAAAAAGCTGAAGAATGCAAAGTTTTTGTGCTAGAACATTGGATTTGTAGATTTTTGTTAGGTTCAATGAATGCATTGAGTAGCTAAACCTAACCCAGACCTTAACCCTTGCCTTTACCCTAACCCTAATCGTTAATTCAAGCATAACCCTAACCTAAATCATAACCCTAACGTCAACCTAACCTTCATGCACACCTTTTTGTATGGGGGCACTCGAATTGAATGTATTTGGCAGGCAAGACACTCACCTGCAGGTTGGAACCATCTCTAGACTTTCAATCTCAATAGAAAAGATTCTACAGCTATATCAAATGTGATACATCTGTAGTAATAAAAATGCTTAATTGCAGGGTCAAGGAGGAAATTGCCATAGAATGTAGAGTTCTGATGCTAGAGCACTGGAATAAATGCATTGGCTAGCTAACCCTAATCCTAACCCTAGCCTTAACCCTAAACCTAAGCCTACCTTACCTTAACCCTAACCCTAACCTTACCCTCACACTTATGCTCTCCTTTTGATGCAAGGACACTGGAATTGAATGAGTTAGGTAGTATAGAAGCTCAACTACCTGTTGCTACCATTTTCAGGATTCTAAAGTCGAGGAAACAGATTCTACATTTATAATAAATTTGCTATGTACACCTGAAGGTATAATAAGGGTCTCAGAAAATATAGCTGTACAATGTAGCTCTTTTGATAGTGGGCTCAAAGTAAATGCTTCACATAGTTTAGACATTCAGGTACCTGGAGTTGTTGCATTTTAAATTCCCACAATATGGAAACAGATACTACAGCCAAATTGAAATTTGCAAAATTCTAATTAGTAAAATTGATTTTTTCATCAATCTCAGTGAAAATAAAAGCTGAAGAATGCAAAGTTTTTGTGCTAGAACATTGGATTTGTAGATTTTTGTTAGGTTCAATGAATGCATTGAGTAGCTAAACCTAGCCCAGACCTTAACCCTAACCCTTGCCTTTACCCTAACCCTAATCGTTAATTCAAGCATAACCCTAACCTTAACCCTAACCCTAACCTCAACCTAACCTTCATGCACACCTTTTTGTATGGGGGCACTCAAATTGAATGTATATGGCAGGCGAGACACTCAGCTGCAGGCTGGAACATTCTCTAGACTTTTAATCTCAATAGAAAAGATTCTACAGCTATATCAAATGTGATACATCTGTAGTAATAAAAATGCTTAACTGCATGGTCACGGAGGAAATTGCCATAGAATGTAGAGTTCTGATACTAGAGCACTGGAATGAAAGCATTGGCTAGCTAACCCTAATCCTAACCCTAGCCTTAACCCTTACCCTAAGCCTACCTTACCTTAACCCTAACCCTAACCTAACCCTCACACTTATGCTCTCCTTTTGATGCAAGGACACTGGAATTGAATGAGTTAGGTAGTAGAGAAGCTCAACTACCTGTTGCTACCATTTTCAGGATTCTAAAGTCGAGGAAACAGATTCTACATTTACAGTAGAACCCCGCGTAAGCGGACACCCTCCGTTTCGGACCAAAGTGTCTGCCTACGCGGGGTGTCCGCTTACGCGAGGTTAAAATAAACATCTAATAGAGGGAACCGTTCCTAGCAAAGGTGTCCGTTAACGCGGGATGCCCACTTACGCGGGGTGTCCGTTAGGCGGGGTTCTACTGTATAATTAATTTGCTATGTACACCTGAAGGTATAATAAGGGTCTCAGAAAATATAGCTGTACAATGTAGCTCTTTTGATAATGGGCTCAAAGTAAATGCATCACATAGTTTAGACATTCAGGTACCTGGACTTGTTGCATTTTAAATTCCCACAATATGGAAACAGATACTACAGCCAAATTGAAATTTGCAAAATTCTAATTAGAAAAATTGATTTTTTCATCAATCTCAGTGAAAATAAAAGCTGAAGAATGCAAAGTTTTTGTGCTAGAACATTGGATTTGTAGATTTTTGTTAGGTTCAATGAATGCATTGAGTAGCTAAACCTAACCCAGACCTTAACCCTAACCCTTGCCTTTACCCTAACCCTAATCGTTAATTCAAGCATAACCCTAACCTTAACCCTAACCCTAACCTCAACCTAACCTTCATGCACACCTTTTTGTATGGGGGCACACAAATTGAATGTATATGGCAGGCGAGACACTCAGCTGCAGGTTGGAACCATCTCTAGACTTTTAATCTCAATAGAAAAGATTCTACAGCTATATCAAATGTGATACAACTGTAGTAATAAAAATGCTTAACTGCAGGGTCAAGGAGGAAATTGCCATAGAATGTAGAGTTCTGATGCTAGAGCACTGGAATGAATGCATTGGCTAGCTAACCCTAATCCTAACCCTAGCCTTAACCCTAACCCTAAGCCTACCTTACCTTAACCCTAACCCTAACCTAACCCTCACACTTATGCTCTCCTTTTGATGCAAGGACACTGGAATTGAATGAGTTAGGTAGTAGAGAAGCTCAACTACCTGTTGCTACCATTTTCAGGATTCTTAAGTCGAGGAAACAGATTCTACATTTATAATGAATTTGCTATGTACACCTGAAGGTATAATAAGGGTCTCAGAAAATATAGCTGTACAATGTAGCTCTTTTGATAAGTGGCTCAAAGTAAATGCTTCACATAGTTTAGACATTCAGGTACCTAGACTTGTTGCATTTTAAATTCCCACAATATGGAAACAGATACTACAGCCAAATTGAAATTTGCAAAATTCTAATTAGTAAAATTGATTTTTTCATCAATCTCAGTGAAAAAAAGCTGAAGAATGCAAAGTTTTTGTGCTAGAACATTGGATTTGTAGATTTTTGTTAGGTTCAATGAATGCATTGAGTAGCTAAACCTAACCCAGACCTTAACCCTAACCCTTGCCTTTACCCTAACCCTAATCGTCAATTCAAGCATAACCCTAACCTAAATCATAACCCTAACGTCAACCTAACCTTCATGCACACCAATTTTTATAGGGGCACTCAAATTGAATGTATTTGGCAGGCAAGACACTCAGCTGCAGGTTTGAACCATCTCTAGACTTTTAATCTCAATAGAAAAGATTCTACAGCTATATCAAATGTGATACATCTGTAGTTATAAAAATGCTTAACTGCAGGGTCAGTGAGGAAATTGCCATAGAATGTAGAGTTCTGATACTAGAGCACTGGAATGAATGCATTGGCTAGCTAACCCTAATCCTAACCCTAGCCTTAACCCTTACCCTAAGCCTACCTTACCTTAACCCTAACCTAACCCTCACACTTATGCTCTCCTTTTGATGCAAGGACAATGGAATTGAATGAGTTAGGTAGTAGAGAAGCTCAACTACCTGTTGCTACCATTTTCAGGATTCTAAAGTCGAGGAAACAGATTCTACATTTACAGTAGAACCCCGCGTAAGCGGACACCCTCCGTTCCGGACCAATGTGTCTGCTTACGTGGGGTGTCCGCTTACGCGAGGTTAAAATAAACATCTAATAGAGGGAACCGTTCCTAGCAACGGTGTCCGTTAACGCGCGGTGCCCACTTACGCGGGGTGTCCGTTAGGTGGGGTTCTACTGTATAATTAATTTGCTATGTACACCTGAAGGTATAATAAGGGTCTCAGAAAATATAGCTGTACAATGTAGCTTTTTTATAGTGGGCTCAAAGTAAATGCTTCACATAGTTTGGACATTCAGGTACCTGGACTTGTTGCATTTTAAATTCCCACAATATGGAAACAGATACTACAGCCAAATTGAAATTTGCTAAATTCAAATTAGTAAAATTGATTTTTTCATCAATCTCAGTGAAAATAAAAGCTGAAGAATGCAAAGTTTTTGTGCTAGAACATTGGATTTGTAGATTTTTGTTAGGTTCAATGAATGCATTGAGTAGCTAAACCTAGCCCAGACCTTGACCCTAACCCTTGCCTTTACCCTAACCCTAATCGTTAATTCAAGCATAACCCTAACCTTAACCCTAACCCTAACGTCAACCTAACCTTCATGCACACCTTTTTGTATGGGGGCACTCGAATTGAATGTATTTGGCAGGCGAGACACTCACCTGCAGGTTGGAACAATCTCTAGACTTTTAATCTCAATAGAAAAGATTCTACAGCTATATCAAATGTGATACAACTGTAGTAATAAAAATGCTTAACTGCAGGGTCAAGGAGGAAATTGCCATAGAATGTAGAGTTCTGATGCTAGAGCACTGGATTGAATGCATTGGCTAGCTAACCCTAATCCTAACCCTAGCCTTAACCCTAAACCTAAGCCTACCTTACCTTAACCCTAACCCTAACCTTACCCTCACACTTATGCTCTCCTTTTGATGCAAGGACACTGGAATTGAATGAGTTAGGTAGTAGAGAAGCTCAACTACCTGTTGCTACCATTTTCAGGATTCTAAAGTCGAGGAAACAGATTCTACATTTACAGTAGAACCCCGCGTAAGCGGACACCCTCCGTTCCAGACCAAAGTGTCTGCTTACGCGGGGTGTCCGCTTACGCGAGGTTAAAATAAACATCTAATAGAGGGAACCGTTCCTAGCAGCGGTGTCCGTTAACGCGCGGTGCCCACTTACGCGGGGTGTCCGTTAGGCGGGGTTCTACTGTATAATTAATTTGCTATGTACACCTGAAGGTATAATAAGGGTCTCAGAAAATATAGCTGTACAATGTAGCTCTTTTGATAGTGGGCTCAAAGTAAATGCTTCACATAGTTTGGACATTCAGGTACCTGGACTTGTTGCATTTTAAATTCCCACAATATGGAAACAAATACTACAGCCAAATTGAAATTTGCTAAATTCAAATTAGTAAAATTGACTTTTTCATCAATCTCAGTGAAAATAAAAGCTGAAGAATGCAAAGTTTTTGTGCTAGAACATTGGATTTGTAGATTTTTGTTAGGTTCAATGAATGCATTGACTAGCTAAACCTAACCCAGACCTTGACCCTAACCCTTGCCTTTACCCTAACCTTCATGCACACCTTTTTCTATGGGGGCACTCGAATTGAATGTATTTGGCAGGCAAGACACTCAGCTCGAGGTTGAAACCATCTCTAGACTTTTAATCTCAATAGAAAAAATATTATACAGTTATATCAAATGTGATACATCCGTAGTAATAAAAATGCTTAACTGCAGGGTCAAGGAGGAAATTGCCATAGAATGTAGAGTTCTGATGCTAGAGCACTGGAATGAATGCATTGGCTAGCTAACCCTAATCCTAACCCTAGCCTTAACCCTAACCCTAAGCCTACCTTACCTTAACCCTAACCCTAACCTTACCCTCACACTTATGCTCTCCTTTTGATGCAAAGACACTGGAATTGAATGAGTAAGGTAATAGAGAAGCTCAACTACCTGTTGCTACCATTTTCAGGATTCTAAAGTCGAGGAAACAGATTCTACATTTATAATGAATTTGCTATGTACACCTGAAGGTATAATAAGGGTCTCAGAAAATATAGCTGTACAATATAGCTCCTTTGATAATGGGCTCAAAGTAAATGCTTCACATAGTTTGGACATTCAGGTACCTGGACTTGTTGCATTTTAAATTCCCACAATATGGAAACAGATACTACAGCCAAATTGAAATTTGCTAAATTCAAATTAGTAAAATTGATTTTTTCATCAATCTCAGTGAAAATTAAAGCTGAAGAATGCAAAGTTTTTGTGCTAGAACATTGGATTTGTAGATTTTTGTTAGGTTCAATGAATGCATTGAGTAGCTAAACCTAACCCAGACCTTAACCCTAACCCTTGCCTTTACCCTAACCCTAATCGTTAATTCAAGCATAACCCTAACCTTAACCCTAACCCTAACGTCAACCTAACCTTCATGCACACCTTTTTGTATGGGGGCACTCGAATTGAATGTATTTGGCAGGCAAGACACTCAGCTGCAGGTTGGAATCATTTCTAGACTTTTAATCTCAATAGAAAAGAATATACAGCTATATCAAATGTGATACATCTGTAGTAATAAAAATGCTTAATTGCAGGGTCAAGGAGGAAATTGCCATAGAATGTAGAGTTCTGATGCTAGAGCACTGGACTGAATGCATTGGCTAGCTAACCCTAATCCTAACCCTAGCCTTAACCCTAAACCTAAGCCTACCTTACCTTAACCCTAACCCTAACCTTACCCTCACACTTATGCTCTCCTTTTGATGCAAGGACATTGAAATTGAATGAGTTAGGTAGTAGAGAAGCTCAACTACCTGTTGCTACCATTTTCAGGATTCTAAAGTCGAGGAAACAGATTCTACATTTATAATGAATTTGCTATGTACACCTGAAGGTATAATAAGGGTCTCAGAAAATATAGCTGTACAATGTAGCTCTTTTGATAGTGGGCTCAAAGTAAATGCTTCACATAGTTTGGACATTCAGGTACCTGGACTTGTTGCATTTTAAATTCTAACAATATGGAAACAGATACTACAGCCAAATTGAAATTTGCTAAATTCAAATTAGTAAAATTGATTTTTTCATCAATCTCAGTGAAAATAAAAGCTGAAGAATGCAAAGTTTTTGTGCTAGAACATTGGATTTGTAGATTTTTGTTAGGTTCAATGAATGCATTGAGTAGCTAAACCTAACCCAGACCTTAACCCTAACCCTTGCCTTTACCCTAACCCTAATCGTTAATTCAAGCATAACCCTAACCTTTATCATAACCCTAACGTCAACCTAACCTTCATGCACACCTTTTTGTATGGGGGCACTCAAATTGAAAGTATTTGGCAGGCAAGACACTCAGCTGCAGGTTGGAACCATCTCTAGACTTTTAATCTCAATAGAAAAGATTCTACAGCTATATCAAATGTGATACAACTGTAGTAATAAAAATCGTAAACTGCAGGGTCACGGAGGAAATTGCCATAGAATGTAGAGTTCTGATACTAGAGCACTGGAATGAATGCATTGGCTAGCTAACCCTAATCCTAACCCTAGCCTTAACCCTTACCCTGAGCCTACCTAACCTTAACCCTAACCCTAACCTAACCCTCACACTTATGCTCTCCTTTTGATGCAAGGACACTGGAATTGAATGAGTTAGGTAGTAGAGAAGCTCAACTACCTGTTGCTACCATTTTCAGGATTCTATAGTCGAGGAAACAGATTCTACATTTATAATGAATTTGCTATGTACACCTGAAGGTATAATAAGGGTCTCAGAAAATATAGCTGTACAATGTAGCTCTTTTGATAATGGGCTCAAAGTAAATGCTTCACATAGTTTAGACATTCAGGTACCTAGACTTGTTGCATTTTAAATTCCCACAATATGGAAACAGATACTACAGCCAAATTGAAATTTGCAAAATTCTAATTAGTAAAATTGATTTTTTCATCAATCTCAGTGAAAAAAAGCTGAAGAATGCAAAGTTTTTGTGCTAGAACATTGGATTTGTAGATTTTTGTTAGGTTCAATGAATGCATTGAGTAGCTAAACCTAGCCCAGACCTTAACCCTAACCATTGCCTTTACCCTAACCCTAATCGTTAATTCAAGCATAACCCTAACCTAAATCATAACCCTAACGTCAACCTAACCTTTATGCACACCTTTTTGTATGGAGGCACTCGAATTGAATGTATTTGGAAGGCAAGACACTCAGCTGCAGGTTGGAACCATTTCTAGACTTTTAATCTCAATAGAAAAGATTCTACAGCTATATCAAATGTGATACATTTGTAGTAATAAAAATCCTTAATTGCAGGGTCAAGGAGGAAATTGCCATAGAATGTAGAGTTCTGATGCTAGAGCACTGGACTGAATGCATTGGCTAGCTAACCCTAATCCTAACCCTAGCCTTAACCCTAAACCTAAGCCTACCTTACCTTAACCCTAACCCTAACCTAACCCTCACACTTATGCTCTCCTTTTGATGCAAGGACACTGGAATTGAATGAGTTAGGTAGTAGAGAAGCTCAACTACCTGTTGCTACCATTTTCAGGATTCTAAAGTCGAGGAAACAGATTCTACATTTATAATGAATTTGCTATGTACACCTGAAGGTATAATAAGGATCTCAGAAAATATAGCTGTACAATGTAGCTCTTTTGATAGTGGGCTCAAAGTAAATGCTTCACATAGTTTGGACATTCAGGTACCTGGACTTGTTGCATTTTAAATTCCCACAATATGGAAACAGATACTACAGCCAAATTGAAATTTGCTAAATTCAAATTAGTAAAATTGATTTTTTCATCAATCTCATTGAAAATAAAAGCTGAAGAATGCAAAGTTTTTGTGCTAGAACATTGGATTTGTAGATTTTAGTTAGGTTCAATGAATGCATTGAGTAGCTAAACCTAACCCAGACCTTGACCCTAACCCTTGCCTTTACCCTAACCCTAATTGTTAATTCAAGCATAACCCTAACCTTAACCCTAACCCTAACCGCAACCTAACCTTCATGCACACTTTTTTGTATGGGGGCATTCAAATTGAATGTATCTGGTAGGCGAGACACTCAGCTGCAGGTTGGAACCATCTCTAGACTTTTAGTCTCAATAGAAAAGATTCTACAGCTATATCAAATGTGATACATCTGTAGTAATAGAAATGGTTAATTGCAGGGTCAAGGAGGAAATTGCCATAGAATGTAGAGTTCTGATACTAGGGCACTGGACTGAATGCATTGGCTAGCTAACCCTAATCCTAACCCTAGCCTTAACCCTTACCCTAAGCCTACCTTACCTTAACCCTAACCTAACCCTCACACTTATGCTCTCCTTTTGATGCAAGGACACTGGAATTGAATGAGTTAGGTAGTAGAGAAGCTCAACTACCTGTTGCTACCATTTTCAGGATTCTAAAGTCGAGGAAACAGATTCTACATTTATAATGAATTTGCAATGTACACCTGAAGGTATAATAAGGGTCTCAGAAAATATAGCTGTACAATGTAGCTCTTTTGATAGTGGGCTCAAAGTAAATGCTTCACATAGTTTGGACATTCAGGTACCTGGACTTGTTGCATTTTAAATTCTAACAATATGGAAACAGATACTACAGCCAAATTGAAATTTGCTAAATTCAAATTAGTAAAATTGATTTTTTCATCAATCTCAGTGAAAATAAAAGCTGAAGAATGCAAAGTATTTGTGCTAGAACTTTGGATTTGTAGATTTTTGTTAGGTTCAATGAATGCATTGAGTAGCTAAACCTAACCCAGACCTTGACCCTAACCCTTGCCTTTACCCTAACCCTAATTGTTAATTCAAGCATAACCCTAACCTTAACCCTAACCCTAACCGCAACCTAACCTTCATGCACACCTTTTTGTATGGGGGCACTCAAATTGAAAGTATTTGGCAGGCAAGACACTCAGCTGCAGGCTAGAACAATCTCTAGACTTTTAATCTCAATAGAAAAGATTCTACAGCTATATCAAATGTGATACATCTGTAGTAATAAAAATGCTTAACTGCAGGGTCACGGAGGAAATTGCCATAGAATGTAGAGTTCTGATACTAGAGCACTGGACTGAATGCATTGGCTAGCTAACCCTAATCCTAACCCTAGCCTTAACCCTTACCCTGAGCCTACCTTACCTTAACCCTAACCCTAACCTAACCCTCACACTTATGCTCTCCTTTTGATGCAAGGACACTGGAATTGAATGAGTTAGGTAGTAGAGAAGCTCAACTACCTGTTGCTACCATTTTCAGGATTCTAAAGTCGAGGAAACAGAGTCTACATTTATAATGAATTTGCTATGTACACCTGAAGGTATAATAAGGGTCTCAGAAAATATAGCTGTACAATGTAGCTCTTTTGATAATGGGCTCAAAGTAAATGCTTCACATAGTTTAGACATTCAGGTACCTAGACTTGTTGCATTTTAAATTCCCACAATATGGAAACAGATACTACAGCCAAATTGAAATTTGCTAAATTCAAATTAGTAAAATTGATTTTTTCATCAATCTCAGTGAAAAAAAGCTGAAAAATGCAAAGTTTTTGTGCTAGAACATTGGATTTGTAGATTTTTGTTAGGTTCAAGGAATGCATTGAGTAGCTAAACCTAGCCCAGACCTTAACCCTAACCATTGCCTTTACCCTAACCCTAATCGTTAATTCAAGCATAACCCTAACCTAAATCATAACCCTAACGTCAACCTAACCTTTATGCACACCTTTTTGTATGGGGGCACTCGAAGTGAATGTATTTGGCAGGCAAGACACTCAGCTGCAGGTTGAAACCATTTCTAGACTTTTAATCTTAATAGAAAAGATTCTACAGCTATATCAAATGTGATACATCTGTAGTAATAAAAATGCTTAATTGCAGGGTCAAAAAGGAAATTGCCATAGAATGTAGAGTTCTGATGCTAGAGCACTGGACTGAATGCATTGGCTAGCTAACCCTAATCCTAACCCTAGCCTTAACCCTAAACCTAAGCCTACCTTACCTTAACCCTAACCCTAACCTTACCCTCACACTTATGCTCTCCTTTTGATGCAAGGACACTGGAATTGAATGAGTTAGGTAGTAGAGAAGCTCAACTACCTGTTGCTACCATTTTCAGGATTCTAAAGTCGAGGAAACAGATTCTACATTTATAATGAATTTGCTATGTACACCTGAAGATATAATAAGGGTCCCCAGAAAATATAGCTGTACAATGTAGCTCTTTTGATAGTGGGCTCAAAGTAAATGCTTCACATAGTTTGGACATTCAGGTACCTGGACTTGTTGCATTTTAAATTCCAACAATATGGAAACAGATACTACAGCCTAATTGAAATTTGCTAAATTCAAATTAGTAAAATGTATTTTTTCATCAGTCTCAGTGAAAATAAAAGCTAAAGAATGCAAAGTTTTTGTGCTAGAACATTGGATTTGTAGATTTTTGTTAGGTTCAATGAATGCATTGAGTAGCTAAACCTAACCCAGACCTTAACCCTATCCCTTGCCTTTACCCTAACCCTAATCGTTAATTCAAGCATAACCCTAACCTTAACCCTAACCCTAACCTCAACCTAACCTTCATGCACACCTTTTTGTATGGGGCCACTCGAATTGAATGTATTTGGCAGGCATGACACTCAGCTGCAGGTTGGAACCATTTCTAGACTTTTAATCTTAAAAGAAAAGATTCTACAGCTATATCAAATGTGATTCATCTGCAGTAATAAAAATGCTTAATTGCAGGGTCACGGAGGAAATTGCCATAGAATGTAGAGTTCTGATACTAGAGCACTGGACTGAATGCATTGGCTAGCTAACCCTAATCCTAACCCTAGCCTTAACCCTTACCCTAAGCCTACCTTACCTTAACCCTAACCCTAACCTTACCCTCACACTTATGCTCTCCTTTTGATGCAAGGACACTGGAATTGAAAGAGTTAGGTAGTAGAGAAGGTCAACTACCTGTTGCTACCATTTTCAGGATTCTAAAGTCGAGGAAACAGATTCTACATTTATAATGAATTTGCTATGTACACCTGAAGATATAATAAGGGTCTCAGAAAATATAGCTGTACAATGTAGCTCTTTTGATAGTGGGCTCAAAGTAAATGTAGTAATAAAAATGCCTAACTGCAGGGTCATGGAGGAAATTGCCATAGAATGTAGAGTTCTGATACTAGAGCACTAGAATGAATGCATTGGCTAGCTAACCCTAATCCTAACCCTAGCCTTAACCCTAAACCTAAGCCTACCTTACCTTAACCCTAACCCTAACCTTACCCTCACACTTATGCTTTCCTATTGATGCAAGGACATTGAAATTGAATGAGTTAGGTAGCAGAGAAGCTCAACTACCTGTTGCTACCATTTTCAGGATTCTAAAGTCGAGGAAACAGATTCTACATTTATAATGAATTTGCTATGTACACCTGAAGATATAATAAGGGTCTCAGAAAATATAGCTGTACAATGTAGCTCTTTTGATAGTGGGCTCAAAGTAAATGTAGTAATAAAAATGCCTAACTGCAGGGTCATGGAGGAAATTGCCATAGAATGTAGAGTTCTGATCCTAGAGCACTAGAATGAATGCATTGGCTAGCTAACCCTAATCCTAACCCTAGCCTTAACCCTAAACCTAAGCCTACCTTACCTTAACCCTAACCCTAACCTTACCCTCACACTTATGCTTTCCTTTTGATGCAAGGACATTGAAATTGAATGAGTTAGGTAGCAGAGAAGCTCAACTACCTGTTGCTACCATTTTCAGGATTCTAAAGTCGAGGAAACAGATTCTACATTTATAATGAATTTGCTATGTACACCTGAAGATATAATAAGGGTCTCAGAAAATATAGCTGTACAATGTAGCTCTTTTGATAGTGGGCTCAAAGTAAATGCTTCACATAGTTTGGACATTCAGGTACCTGGACTTGTTGCATTTTAAATTCCAACAATATGGAAACAGATACTACAGCCAAATTGAAATTTGCTAAATTCAAATTAGTAAAATGTATTTTTTCATCAGTCTCAGTGAAAATAAAAGCTAAAGAATGCAAAGTTTTTGTGCTAGAACATTGGATTTGTAGATTTTTGTTAGGTTCAATGAATGCATTGAGTAGCTAAACCTAACCCAGACCTTAACCCTAACCCTTGCCTTTACCCTAACCCTAATCGTTAATTCAAGCATAACCCTAACCTTAACCCTAACCCTAACGTCAACCTAACCTTCATGCACACCTTTTTGTATGGGGCCACTCGAATTGAATGTATTTGGCAGGCATGACACTCAGCTGCAGGTTGGAACCATTTCTAGACTTTTAATCTTAATAGAAAAGATTCTACAGCTATATCAAATGTGATACATCTGTAGTAATAAAAATACTTAATTGCAGGGTCACGGAGGAAATTGCCATAGAATGTAGAGTTCTGATACTAGAGCACTGGACTGAATGCATTGGCTAGCTAACCCTAATCCTAACCCTAGCCTTAACCCTTACCCTAAGCCTACCTTACCTTAACCCTAACCCTAACCTTACCCTCACACTTATGCTCTCCTTTTGATGCAAGGACACTGGAATTGAAAGAGTTAGGTAGTAGAGAAGGTCAACTACCTGTTGCTACCATTTTCAGGATTCTAAAGTCGAGGAAACAGATTCTACATTTATAATGAATTTGCTACACCTGAAGGTATAATAAGGGTCTCAGAAAATATAGCTGTACAATGTAGCTCTTTTGATAGTGGGCTCAAAGTAAATGCTTCACATAGTTTGGACATTCAGGTACCTGGACTAGTTGCATTTTAAATTCCAACAATATGGAAACAGATACTACAGCCAAATTGAAATTTGCTAAATTCAAATTAGTAAAATTGATTTTTTCATCAATCTCAGTGAAAATAAAAGCTAAAGAATGCAAAGTTTTTGTGCTAGAACATTGGATTTGTAGATTTTTGTTAGGTTCAATGAATGCATTGAGTAGCTAAACCTAACCCAGACCTTAACCCTAACCCTTGCCTTTACCCCAACCCTAATCGTTAATTCAAGCATAACCCTAACCTTAACCCTAACCCTAACGTCAACCTAACCTTCATGCACACCTTTTTGTATGGGGGCACTCGAATTGAATGTATTTGGCAGGCGAGACACTCAGCTGCAGGTTGGAACCATCTCTAGACTTTTAATCTCAATAGAAAAGATTCTACAGCTATATCAAATGTGATACATCTGTAGTAATAAAAATGCCTAACTGCAGGGTCATGGAGGAAATTGCCATAGAATGTAGAGTTCTGATACTAGAGCACTAGAATGAATGCATTGGCTAGCTAACCCTAATCCTAACCCTAGCCTTAACCCTAAACCTAAGCCTACCTTACCTTAACCCTAACCCTAACCTAACCCTCACACCTATGCTCTCCTTTTGATGCAAGGACACTGGAATTGAATGAGTTAGGTAGTAGAGAAGCTCAACTACCTGTTGCTACCATTTTCAGGATTCTAAAGTCGAGGAAACAGATTCTACATTTATAATGGATTTGCTATGTTCACTTGAAGGTATAATAAGGGTCTCAGAAAATATAGCTGTACAATGTAGCTCTTTTGATAGTGGGCTCAAAGTAAATGCTTCACATAGTTTGGACATTCAGGTACCTGGACTTGTTGCATTTTAAATTCCCACAATATGGAAACAGATACTACAGCCAAATTGAAATTTGCTAAATTCAAATTAGTAAAATTGATTTTTTCATCAATCTCATTGAAAATAAAAGCTGAAGAATGCAAAGTTTTTGTGCTAGAACATTGGATTTGTAGATTTTAGTTAGGTTCAATGAATGCATTGAGTAGCTAAACCTAACCCAGACCTTGACCCTAACCCTCGCCTTTACCCTAACCCTAATTGTTAATTTAAGCATAACCCTAACCTTAACCCTAACCCTAACCGCAACCTAACCTTCATGCACACCTTTTTGTATGGGGGCATTCAAATTGAATGTATTTGGTAGGCGAGACACTCAGCTGCAGGTTGGAACCATCTCTAGACTTTTAGTCTCAATAGAAAAGATTCTACAGCTATATCAAATGTGATACACCTGTAGTAATAGAAATGGTTAATTGCAGGGTCAAGGAGGAAATTGCCATAGAATGTAGAGTTCTGATACTAGGGCACTGGACTGAATGCATTGGCTAGCTAACCCTAATCCTAACCCTAGCCTTAACCCTTACCCTAAGCCTACCTTACCTTAACCCTAACCCTAACCTTACCCTCACACTTATGCTCTCCTTTTGATGCAAGGACACTGGAATTGAAAGAGTTAGGTAGTAGAGAAGGTCAACTACCTGTTGCTACCATTTTCAGGATTCTTAAGTCGAGGAAACAGATTCTACATTTATAATGAATTTGCTATGTACACCTGAAGATATAATAAGGGTCTCAGAAAATATAGCTGTACAATGTAGCTCTTTTGATAGTGGGCTCAAAGTAAATGTAGTAATAAAAATGCCTAACTGCAGGGTCATGGAGGAAATTGCCATAGAATGTAGAGTTCTGATACTAGAGCACTAGAATGAATGCATTGGCTAGCTAACCCTAATCCTAACCCTAGCCTTAACCCTAAACCTAAGCCTACCTTACCTTAACCCTAACCCTAACCTTACCCTCACACTTATGCTTTCCTATTGATGCAAGGACATTGAAATTGAATGAGTTAGGTAGCAGAGAAGCTCAACTACCTGTTGCTACCATTTTCAGGATTCTAAAGTCGAGGAAACAGATTCTACATTTATAATGAATTTGCTATGTACACCTGAAGATATAATAAGGGTCTCAGAAAATATAGCTGTACAATGTAGCTCTTTTGATAGTGGGCTCAAAGTAAATGTAGTAATAAAAATGCCTAACTGCAGGGTCATGGAGGAAATTGCCATAGAATGTAGAGTTCTGATACTAGAGCACTAGAATGAATGCATTGGCTAGCTAACCCTAATCCTAACCCTAGCCTTAACCCTAAACCTAAGCCTACCTTACCTTAACCCTAACCCTAACCTTACCCTCACACTTATGCTTTCCTTTTGATGCAAGGACATTGAAATTGAATGAGTTAGGTAGCAGAGAAGCTCAACTACCTGTTGCTACCATTTTCAGGATTCTAAAGTCGAGGAAACAGATTCTACATTTATAATGAATTTGCTATGTACACCTGAAGATATAATAAGGGTCTCAGAAAATATAGCTGTACAATGTAGCTCTTTTGATAGTGGGCTCAAAGTAAATGCTTCACATAGTTTGGACATTCAGGTACCTGGACTTGTTGCATTTTAAATTCCAACAATATGGAAACAGATACTACAGCCAAATTGAAATTTGCTAAATTCAAATTAGTAAAATGTATTTTTTCATCAGTCTCAGTGAAAATAAAAGCTAAAGAATGCAAAGTTTTTGTGCTAGAACATTGGATTTGTAGATTTTTGTTAGGTTCAATGAATGCATTGAGTAGCTAAACCTAACCCAGACCTTAACCCTAACCCTTGCCTTTACCCTAACCCTAATCGTTAATTCAAGCATAACCCTAACCTTAACCCTAACCCTAACCTCAACCTAACCTTCATGCACACCTTTTTGTATGGGGCCACTCGAATTGAATGTATTTGGCAGGCATGACACTCAGCTGCAGGTTGGAACCATTTCTAGACTTTTAGTCTTAATAGAAAAGATTCTACAGCTATATCAAATGTGATACATCTGTAGTAATAAAAATACTTAATTGCAGGGTCACGGAGGAAATTGCCATAGAATGTAGAGTTCTGATACTAGAGCACTGGACTGAATGCATTGGCTAGCTAACCCTAATCCTAACCCTAGCCTTAACCCTTACCCTAAGCCTACCTTACCTTAACCCTAACCCTAACCTTACCCTCACACTTATGCTCTCCTTTTGATGCAAGGACACTGGAATTGAAAGAGTTAGGTAGTAGAGAAGGTCAACTACCTGTTGCTACCATTTTCAGGATTCTAAAGTCGAGGAAACAGATTCTACATTTATAATGAATTTGCTACACCTGAAGATATAATAAGGGTCTCAGAAAATATAGCTGTACAATGTAGCTCTTTTGATAGTGGGCTCAAAGTAAATGCTTCACATAGTTTGGACATTCAGGTACCTGGACTAGTTGCATTTTAAATTCCAACAATATGGAAACAGATACTACAGCCAAATTGAAATTTGCTAAATTCAAATTAGTAAAATTGATTTTTTCATCAATCTCAGTGAAAATAAAAGCTAAAGAATGCAAAGTTTTTGTGCTAGAACATTGGATTTGTAGATTTTTGTTAGGTTCAATGAATGCATTGAGTAGCTAAACCTAACCCAGACCTTAACCCTAACCCTTGCCTTTACCCCAACCCTAATCGTTAATTCAAGCATAACCCTAACCTTAACCCTAACCCTAACGTCAACCTAACCTTCATGCACACCTTTTTGTATGGGGGCACTCGAATTGAATGTATTTGGCAGGCGAGACACTCAGCTGCAGGTTGGAACCATCTCTAGACTTTTAATCTCAATAGAAAAGATTCTACAGCTATATCAAATGTGATACATCTGTAGTAATAAAAATGCCTAACTGCAGGGTCATGGAGGAAATTGCCATAGAATGTAGAGTTCTGATACTAGAGCACTAGAATGAATGCATTGGCTAGCTAACCCTAATCCTAACCCTAGCCTTAACCCTAAACCTAAGCCTACCTTACCTTAACCCTAACCCTAACCTAACCCTCACACCTATGCTCTCCTTTTGATGCAAGGACACTGGAATTGAATGAGTTAGGTAGTAGAGAAGCTCAACTACCTGTTGCTACCATTTTCAGGATTCTAAAGTCGAGGAAACAGATTCTACATTTATAATGGATTTGCTATGTTCACTTGAAGGTATAATAAGGGTCTCAGAAAATATAGCTGTACAATGTAGCTCTTTTGATAGTGGGCTCAAAGTAAATGCTTCACATAGTTTGGACATTCAGGTACCTGGACTTGTTGCATTTTAAATTCCCACAATATGGAAACAGATACTACAGCCAAATTGAAATTTGCTAAATTCAAATTAGTAAAATTGATTTTTTCATCAATCTCATTGAAAATAAAAGCTGAAGAATGCAAAGTTTTTGTGCTAGAACATTGGATTTGTAGATTTTAGTTAGGTTCAATGAATGCATTGAGTAGCTAAACCTAACCCAGACCTTGACCCTAACCCTCGCCTTTACCCTAACCCTAATTGTTAATTCAAGCATAACCCTAACCTTAACCCTAACCCTAACCGCAACCTAACCTTCATGCACACCTTTTTGTATGGGGGCATTCAAATTGAATGTATTTGGTAGGCGAGACACTCAGCTGCAGGTTGGAACCATCTCTAGACTTTTAGTCTCAATAGAAAAGATTCTACAGCTATATCAAATGTGATACACCTGTAGTAATAGAAATGGTTAATTGCAGGGTCAAGGAGGAAATTGCCATAGAATGTAGAGTTCTGATACTAGGGCACTGGACTGAATGCATTGGCTAGCTAACCCTAATCCTAACCCTAGCCTTAACCCTTACCCTAAGCCTACCTTACCTTAACCCTAACCTAACCCTCACACTTATGCTCTCCTTTTGATGCAAGGACACTGGAATTGAATGAGTTAGGTAGTAGAGAAGCTCAACTACCTGTTGCTACCATTTTCAGGATTCTAAAGTCGAGGAAACAGATTCTACATTTATAATGAATTTGCTATGTACACCTGAAGGTATAATAAGGGTCTCAGAAAATATAGCTGTACAATGTAGCTCTTTTGATAGTGGGCTCAAAGTAAATGCTTCACATAGTTTGGACATTCAGGTACCTGGACTTGTTGCTTTTAAATTCTAACAATATGGAAACAGATACTACAGCCAAATTGAAATTTGCTAAATTCAAATTAGTAAAATTGATTTTTTCATAAATCTCAGTGAAAATAAAAGCTGAAGAATGCAAAGTTTTTGTGCTAGAACATTGGATTTGTAGATTTTTGTTAGGTTCAATGAATGCATTGAGTAGCTAAACCTAACCCAAACCTTAACCCTAACCCTTGCCTTTACCCTAACCCTAATTGTTAATTCAAGCATAACCCTAAACTTAACCCTAACCCTAACCTCAACCTAACCTTCATGCACACCTTTTTGTATGGGGGCATTCAAATTGAATGTATTTGGTAGGCGAGACACTCAGCTGCAGGTTGGAACCATCTCTAGACTTTTAATCTCAATAGAAAAGATTCTACAGCTATATCAAATGTGATACATCTGTAGTAATAGAAATGCTTAATTGCAGGGTCAAGGAGGAAATTGCCATAGAATGTAGAGTTCTGATACTAGAGCACTGGACTGAATGCATTGGCTAGCTAACCCTAATCCTAACCCTAGCCTTAACCCTTACCCTAAGCCTACCTTACCTTAACCTTAACCTAACCCTCACACTTATGCTCTCCTTTTGATGCAAGGACACTGGAATTGAATGAGTTAGGTAGTAGAGGAGCTCAACTACCTGTTGCTACCATTTTTAGGATTCTAAAGTCGAGGAAACAGATTCTACATTTATAATGAATTTGCTATGTACACCTGAAGGTATAATAAGGGTCTCAGAAAATATAGCTGTACAATGTAGCTCTTTTGATAGCGGGCTCAAAGTAAATGCTTCACATAGTTTGGACATTCAGGTACCTGGACTTGTTGCATTTTAAATTCAAACAATATGGAAACAGATACTACAGCCAAATTAAAATTTGCTAAATTCAAATTAGTAAAATTGATTTTTTCATCAATCTCAGTGAAAATAAAAGCTGAAGAATGCAAAGTGTTTGTGCTAGAACATTGGATTTGTAGATTTTTGTTAAGTTCAATGAATGCATTGAGTAGCTAAACCTAACCCAGACCTTAACACTAACCCTTGCCTTTACCCTAACCCTAATTGTTAATTCAAGCATAACCCTAACCTTTATCATAACCCTAACGTCAACCTAACCTTCATGCACACCTTTTTGTATGGGGGCACTCAAATTGAAGGTATTTGGCAGGCAAGACACTCAGCTGCAGGTTGGAACCATCTCTAGACTTTTAATCTCAATAGAAAAGATTCTACAGCTATATCTAATGTGATACAACTGTAGTAATAAAAATCCTAAACTGCAGGGTCACAAAGGAAATTGCCATAGAATGTAGAGTTCTGATACTAGAGCACTGGAATGAATGCATAGGCTAGCTAACCCTAATCCTAACCCTAGCCTTAACCCTTATCCTGAGCCTACCTTACCTTAACCCTAACCCTAACCTAACCCTCACACTTATGCTCTCCTTTTGATGCAAGGACACTGGAATTGAATGAGTTAGGTAGTAGAGAAGCTCAACTACCTGTTGCTACCATTTTTAGGATTCTAAAGTCGAGGAAACAGATTCTACATTCATAATGAATTTGCTACACCTGAAGGTATAATAAGGGTCTCAGAAAATATAGCTGTACAATGTAGCTCTTTTGATAGTGGGCTCAAAGTAAATGCTTCACATAGTTTGGACATTCAGGTACCTGGACTTGTTGCATTTTAAATTCCAACAATATGGAAACAGATACTACAGCCAAATTGAAATTTGCTAAATTCAAATTAGTAAAATTGATTTTTTCATCAATCTCAGTGAAAATAAAAGCTGAAGAATGCAAAGTTTTTGTGCTAGAACATTGGATTTGTAGATTTTTGTTAGGTTCAATGAATGCATTGAGTAGCTAAACCTAACCCAGACCTTGACCCTAACCCTTGCCTTTACCCTAACCTTCATGCACACCTTTTTCTATGGGGGCACTCGAATTGAATGTATTTGGCAGGCAAGACACTCAGCTCGAGGTTGAAACCATCTCTAGAGTTTTAATCTCAATAGAAAATATTATACAGTTATATCAAATGTGATACATCTGTAGTAATAAAAATGCTTAACTGCAGGGTCAAGGAGGAAATTGCCATAGAATGTAGAGTTCTGATGCTAGAGCACTGGAATGAATGCATTGGCTAGCTAACCCTAATCCCAACCCTAGCCTTAACCCTAACCCTAAGCCTACCTTACCTTAACCCTAACCCTAACCTAACCCTCACACCTATGCTCTCCTTTTGATGCAAGGACACTGGAATTGAATGAGTTAGGTAGTAGAGAAGCTCAACTACCTGTTGCTACCATTTTCAGGATTCTAAAGTCGAGGAAACAGATTCTACATTTATAATGAATTTGCTACACCTGAAGGTATAATAAGGGTCTCAGAAAATATAGCTGTACAATGTAGCTCTTTTGATAGTGGGCTCAAAGTAAATGCTTCACATAGTTTGGACATTCAGGTACCTGGACTTGTTGCATTTTAAATTCCAACAATATGGAAACAGATACTACAGCCAAATTGAAATTTACTAAATTCAAATTAGTAAAATTGATTTTTTCATCAATCTCAGTGAAAATAAAAGCTGAAGAATGCAAAGTTTTTGTGCTAGAACATTGGATTTGTAGATTTTTGTTAGGTTCAATGAATGCATTGAGTAGCTAAACCTAACCCAGACCTTAACCCTAACCCTTGCCTTTATCCTAACCCTAATCGTTAATTCAAGCATAACCCTAACCTTAACCCTAACCCTAACGTCAACCTAACCTTCATGCACACCTTTTTGTATGGGGGCATTCAAATTGAATGTATTTGGTAGGCGAGACACTCAGCTGCAGGTTGGAACCATCTCTAGAATTTTAATCTCAATAGAAAAGATTCTACAGCTATATAAAATGTGATACATCTGTAGTAATAAAAATGCTTTATTGCAGGGTCAAGGAGGAACTTGCCATAGAATGTAGAGTTCTGATGCTAGAGTACTTGACTGAATGCATTGGCTAGCTAACCCTAATCCTAACCCTAGCCTAAACCCTAACCCTATGCCTACCTTACCTTAACCCTAACCTAACCCTCACACTTATGCTCACCTTTTGATGCAAGGACACTGGAATTGAATGAGTTAGGTAGTAGAGAAGCTCAACTACCTGTTGCTACCATTTTCAGGATTCTAAAGTCGAGGAAACAGATTCTACATTTACAGTAGAACCCCGCGTAAGCGGTCACCCTCCGTTCCGGGCCAAAGTGTCTGCGTACGCGGGGTGTCCGCTTAACTGAGGTTAAAATAAACATCTAATAGAGGGAACCATTCCTAGCAAAGGTGTCCGTTAACGGGAGGTTCCCACTTACACGGGGTGTCCGTTAGGCGGGGTTCTACTGTATAATGAATTTGCTATGTACACCTGAAGGTATAATAAGGGTCTCAGAAAATATAGCTGTACAATGTAGCTCTTTTGATAGTGGGCTCAAAGTAAATGCTTCACATAGTTTGGACATTCAGGTACCTGGACTTGTTGCATTTTAAATTCCAACAATATGGAAACAGATACTACAGCCAAATTGAAATTTGCTAAATTCAAATTATTAAAATTAATTTTTTCATCAATCTCAGTGAAAATAAAAGCTGAAGAATGCAAAGTTTTTGTGCTAGAACATTGGATTTGTAGATTTTTGTTAGGTTCAATGAATGCATTGAGTAGCTAAACCTAACCCAGACCTTAACCCTAACCCTTGCCTTTACCCTAACCCTAATCGTTAATTCAAGGATAACCCTAACCTTTATCATAACCCTAACCTCAACCTAACCTTCATGCACACCTTTTTGTATGGGGGCACTCAAATTGAAAGTATTTGGCAGGCAAGACACTCAGCTGCATGTTGGAACCATCTCTAGACTTTTAATCTCAATAGAAAAGATACTACAGCTATATCAAATGTGATACAACTGTAGTAATAAAAATCGTAAACTGCAGGGTCACGGAGGAAATTGCCATAGAATGTAGAGTTCTGATACTAGAGCACTGGAATGAATGCATTGGCTAGCTAACCCTAATCCTAACCCTAGCCTTAACCCTTACCCTGAGCCTACCTTACCTTAACCCTAACCCTAACCTAACCCTCACACTTATGCCCTCCTTTTGATGCAAGGACACTGGAATTGAATGAGTTAGGTAGTAGAGAAGCTCAACTACCTGTTGCTACCATTTTCAGGATTCTAAAGTCGAGGAAACAGATTCTACATTTACAGCAGAACCCCGCGTAAGCAGACACCCTCCGTTCCGGACCAAAGTGTCTGCTTACGCGGGGTGTCCGCTTACGCGAGGTTAAAATAAACATCTAATAGAGGGAACCGTTCCTAGCAACGGTGTCCGTTAACGCGGGGTGCCCACTTACGCGGGGTGTCCGTTAGGTGGGGTTCTACTGTATAATTAATTTGCTATGTACACCTGAAGGTATAATAAGGGTCTCAGAAAATATAGCTGTACAATGTAGCTCTTTTGATAGTGGGCTCTAAGTAAATGCTTCACATAGTTTGGACATTCAGGTACCTGGACTTGTTGCATTTTAAATTCCAACAATATGGAAACAGATACTACAGCCAAATTGAAATTTGCAAAATTCAAATTAGAAAAATGTATTTTTTCATCAGTCTCAGTGAAAATAAAAGCTAAAGAATGCAAAGTTTTTGTGCTAGAACATTGGATTTGTAGATTTTTGTTAGGTTCAATAAATGCATTGAGTAGCTAAACCTAACCCGGACCTTGACCCTAACGGTTGCCTTTACCCTAACCTTCATGTACACCTTTTTCTATGGGGGCACTCGAATTGAATGTATTTGGCAGGCAAGACACTCAGCTCGAGGTTGAAACCATCTCTAGACTTTTAATCTCAATAGAAAATATTATACAGTTATATCAAATGTGATACATCTGTTGTAATAAAAATGCTTAACTGAAGGGTCAAGGAGGAAATTGCCATAGAATGTAGAGTTCTGATGCTAGAGCACTGGAATGAATGCATTGGCTAGCTAACCCTAATCCTAACCCTAGCCTTAACCCTAACCCTAAGCCTACCTTACCTTAACCCTAACCCTAACCTAACCCTCACACTTATGCTCTCCTTTTGATGCAAGGACACTGGAATTGAAAGAGTTAGGTAGTAGAGAAGCTCAACTACCTGTTGCTACCATTTTCAGGATTCTAAAGTCGAGGAAACAGATTCTACATTTATAATGAATTTGCAATGTACACCTAAAGGTATAATAAGGGTCTCAGAAAATATAGCTGTACAATGTAGCTCTTTTGATAATGGGCTCAAAGTAAATGCTTCACATAGTTTAGACATTCAGGTACCTAGACTTGTTGCATTTTAAATTCCCACAATATGGAAACAGATACTACAGCCAAATTGAAATTTGCTAAATTCAAATTAGTAAAATGTATTTTTTCATCAGTCTCAGTGAAAATAAAAGCTAAAGAATGCAAAGTTTTTGTGCTAGAACATTGGATTTGTAGATTTTTGTTAGGTTCAATGAATGCATTGAGTAGCTAAACCTAACCCAGACCTTAACCCTAACCCTTGCCTTTACCCTAACCCTAATCGTTAATTCAAGCATAACCCTAACCTTAACCCTAACCCTAACCTCAACCTAACCTTCATGCACACCTTTTTGTATGGGGCCACTCGAATTGAATGTATTTGGCAGGCATGACACTCAGCTGCAGGTTTGAACCATTTCTAGACTTTTAATCTCAATAGAAAAGATTCTACAGCTATATCAAATGTGATACATCTGTAGTAATAAAAATGCTTAATTGCAGGGTCACGGAGGAAATTGCCATAGAATGTAGAGTTCTGATACTAGAGCACTGGACTGAATGCATTGGCTAGCTAACCCTAATCCTAACCTTGGCCTTAACCCTTACCCTAAGCCTACCTTACCTTAACCCTAACCCTAACCTTACCCTCACACTTATGCTCTCCTTTTGATGCAAGGACACTGGAATTGAAAGAGTTAGGTAGTAGAGAAGGTCAACTACCTGTTGCTACCATTTTCAGGATTCTTAAGTCGAGGAAACAGATTTTACATTTATAATGAATTTGCTACACCTGAAGGTATAATAAGGGTCTCAGAAAATATAGCTGTACAATGTAGCTCTTTTGATAGTGGGCTCAAAGTAAATGCTTCACATAGTTTGGACATTCAGGTACCTGGACTAGTTGCATTTTAAATTCCAACAATATTGAAACAGATACTACAGCCAAATTGAAATTTGCTAAATTCAAATTAGTAAAATTGATTTTTTCATCAATCTCAGTGAAAATAAAAGCTAAAGAATGCAAAGTTTTTGTGCTAGAACATTGGATTTGTAGATTTTTGTTAGGTTCAATGAATGCATTGAGTAGCTAAACCTAACCCAGACCTTAACCCTAACCCTTGCCTTTACCCTAACCCTAATCGTTAATTCAAGCATAACCCTAACCTTAACCCTAACCCTAACCGCAACCTAACCTTCATGCACACCTTTTTGTATGGGGGCACTCGAATTGAATGTATTTGGCAGGCGAGACACTCAGCTGCAGGTTGGAACCATCTCTAGACTTTTAATCTCAATAGAAAAGATTCTACAGCTATATCAAATGTGATACATCTGTAGTAATAAAAATGCCTAACTGCAGGGTCATGGAGGAAATTGCCATAGAATGTAGAGTTCTGATACTAGAGCACTAGAATGAATGCATTGGCTAGCTAACCCTAATCCTAACCCTAGCCTTAACCCTAAACCTAAGCCTACCTTACCTTAACCCTAACCCTAACCTAACCCTCACACTTATGCTCTCCTTTTGATGCAAGGACACTGGAATTGAATGAGTTAGGTAGTAGAGAAGCTCAACTACCTGTTGCTACCATTTTCAGGATTCTAAAGTCGAGGAAACAGATTCTACATTTATAATGAATTTGCTATGTACACTTGAAGGTATAATAAGGGTCTCAGAAAATATAGCTGTACAATGTAGCTCTTTTGATAGTGGGCTCAAAGTAAATGCTTCACATAGTTTGGACATTCAGGTACCTGGAGTTGTTGCATTTTAAATTCCAACAATATGGAAACAGATACTACAGCCAAATTGAAATTTGCTAAATTCAAATTAGTAAAATTGATTTTTTCATCAATCTCATTGAAAATAAAAGCTGAAGAATGCAAAGTTTTTGTGCTAGAACATTGGATTTGTAGATTTTAGTTAGGTTCAATGAATGCATTGAGTAGCTAAACCTAACCCAGACCTTGACCCTAACCCTTGCCTTTACCCTAACCCTAATTGTTAATTCAAGCATAACCCTAACCTTAACCCTAACCCTAACCGCAACCTAACCTTCATGCACACCTTTTTGTATGGGGGCATTCAAATTGAATGTATTTGGTAGGCGAGACACTCAGCTGCAGGTTGGAACCATCTCTAGACTTTTAGTCTCAATAGAAAAGATTCTACAGCTATATCAAATGTGATACATCTGTAGTAATAGAAATGCTTAATTGCAGGGTCAAGGAGGAAATTGCCATAGAATGTAAAGTTCTGATACTAGGGCACTGGACTGAATGCATTGGCTAGCTAACCCTAATCCTAACCCTAGCCTTAACCCTTACCCTGAGCCTACCTTACCTTAACCCTAACCCTAACCTAACCCTCACACTTATGCTCTCCTTTTGATGCAAGGACACTGGAATTGAATGAGTTAGGTAGTAGAGAAGCTCAACTACCTGTTTCTACCATTTTCAGGATTCTAAAGTCGAGGAAACAGATTCTACATTTATAATGAATTTGCTATGTACACTTGAAGGTATAATAAGGGTCTCAGAAAATATAGCTGTACAATGTAGCTCTTTTGATAGTGGGCTCAAAGTAAATGCTTCACATAGTTTGGACATTCAGGTACCTGGAGTTGTTGCATTTTAAATTCCAACAATATGGAAACAGATACTACAGCCAAATTGAAATTTGCTAAATTCAAATTAGTAAAATTGATTTTTTCATCAATCTCATTGAAAATAAAAGCTGAAGAATGCAAAGTTTTTGTGCTAGAACATTGGATTTGTAGATTTTAGTTAGGTTCAATGAATGCATTGAGTAGCTAAACCTAACCCAGACCTTGACCCTAACCCTTGCCTTTACCCTAACCCTAATTGTTAATTCAAGCATAACCCTAACCTTAACCCTAACCCTAACCGCAACCTAACCTTCATGCACACCTTTTTGTATGGGGGCATTCAAATTGAATGTATTTGGTAGGCGAGACACTCAGCTGCAGGTTGGAACCATCTCTAGACTTTTAGTCTCAATAGAAAAGATTCTACAGCTATATCAAATGTGATACATCTGTAGTAATAGAAATGCTTAATTGCAGGGTCAAGGAGGAAATTGCCATAGAATGTAAAGTTCTGATACTAGGGCACTGGACTGAATGCATTGGCTAGCTAACCCTAATCCTAACCCTAGCCTTAACCCTTACCCTGAGCCTACCTTACCTTAACCCTAACCCTAACCTAACCCTCACACTTATGCTCTCCTTTTGATGCAAGGACACTGGAATTGAATGAGTTAGGTAGTAGAGAAGCTCAACTACCTGTTTCTACCATTTTCAGGATTCTAAAGTCGAGGAAACAGATTCTACATTTATAATGAATTTGCTATGTACACCTGAAGGTATAATAAGGGTCTCAGAAAATATAGCTGTACAATGTAGCTCTTTTGATAATGGGCTCAAAGTAAATGCTTCACATAGTTTAGACATTCAGGTACCTAGACTTGTTGCATTTTAAATTCCCACAATATGGAAACAGATACTACAGCCAAATTGAAATTTGCAAAATTCTAATTAGTAAAATTGATTTTTTCATCAATCTCAGTGAAAAAAAGCTGAAGAATGCAAAGTTTTTGTGCTAGAACATTGGATTTGTAGATTTTTGTTAGGTTCAATGAATGCATTGAGTAGCTAAACCTAGCCCAGACCTTAACCCTAACCATTGCCTTTACCCTAACCCTAATCGTTAATTCAAGCATAACCCTAACCTTTATCATAACCCTAACGTCAACCTAACCTTTATGCACACCTTTTTGTATGGAGGCACTCGAATTGAATGTATTTGGTAGGCGAGACACTCAGCTGCAGGTTGGAACCATTTCTAGACTTTTAATCTCAATAGAAAAGATTCTACAGCTATATCAAATGTGATACATCTGTAGTAAAAGAAATGCTTAATTGCAGGGTCAAGGAGGAAATTGCCATAGAATGTAGAGTTCTGATGCTAGAGCACTGGACTGAATGCATTGGCTAGTAACCCTAATCCTAACCCTAGCCTTAACCCTAAACCTAAGCCTACCTTACCTTAACCCTAACCCTAACCTTACCCTCACACTTATGCTCTCCTTTTGATGCAAGGACATTGAAATTGAATGAGTTAGGTAGTAGAGAAGCTCAACTACCTGTTGCTACCATTTTCAGGATTCTAAAGTCGAGGAAACAGATTCTACATTTATAATGAATTTGCTATGTACACCTGAAGGTATAATAAGGGTCTCAGAAACGATAGCTGTACAATGTAGCTCTTTTGATAGTGGGCTCAAAGTAAATGCTTCACATAGTTTGGACATTCAGGTACCTTGACTAGTTGCATTTTAAATTCCAACAATATGGAAACAGATACTACAGCCAAATTGAAATTAGCTAAATTCAAATTAGTAAAATTGATTTTTTCATCAATCTCAGTGAAAATAAAAGCTAAAGAATGCAAAGTTTTTGTGCTAGAACATTGGATTTGTAGATTTTTGATAGGTTCAATGAATGCATTGAGTAGCTAAACCTAACCCAGACCTTGACCCTAACCCTTGCCTTTACCCTAACCCTAATTGTTAATTCAAGCATAACCCTAACCTTAACCCTAACCCCAACCGCAACCTAACCTTCATGCACACCTTTTTGTATGGGGGCATTCAAATTGAATGTATTTGGTAGGCGAGACACTCAGCTGCAGGTTGGAACCATCTCTAGACTTTTAGTCTCAATAGAAAAGATTCTACAGCTATATCAAATGTGATACATCTGTAGTAATAGAAATGCTTAATTGCAGGGTCAAGGAGGAAATTGCCATAGAATGTAGAGTTCTGATACTAGGGCACTGGACTGAATGCATTGGCTAGCTAACCCTAATCCTAACCCTAGCCTTAACCCTAAACCTAAGCCTACCTTACCTTAACCCTAACCCTAACCTAACCCTCACACTTATGCTCTCCTTTTGATGCAAGGACACTGGAATTGAATGAGTTAGGTAGTAGAGAAGCTCAACTACCTGTTGCTACCATTTTCAGGATTCTAAAGTCGAGGAAACAGATTCTACATTTATAATGAATTTGCTATGTACACTTGAAGGTATAATAAGGGTCTCAGAAAATATAGCTGTACAATGTAGCTCTTTTGATAGTGGGCTCAAAGTAAATGCTTCACATAGTTTGGACATTCAGGTACCTGGAGTTGTTGCATTTTAAATTCCCACAATATGGAAACAGATACTACAGCCAAATTGAAATTTGCTAAATTCAAATTAGTAAAATTGATTTTTTCATCAATCTCATTGAAAATAAAAGCTGAAGAATGCAAAGTTTTTGTGCTAGAACATTGGATTTGTAGATTTTAGTTAGGTTCAATGAATGCATTGAGTAGCTAAACCTAACCCAGACCTTGACCCTAACCCTTGCCTTTACCCTAACCCTAATTGTTAATTCAAGCATAACCCTAACCTTAACCCTAACCCTAACCGCAACCTAACCTTCATGCACACCTTTTTGTATGGGGGCATTCAAATTGAATGTATTTGGTAGGCGAGACACTCAGCTGCAGGTTGGAACCATCTCTAGACTTTTAGTCTCAATAGAAAATATTCTACAGCTATATCAAATGTGATACATCTGTAGTAATAGAAATGCTTAATTGCAGGGTCAAGGAGGAAATTGCCATAGAATGTAGAGTTCTGATACTAGGGCACTGGACTGAATGCATTGGCTAGCTAACCCTAATCCTAACCCTAGCCTTAACCCTTACCCTGAGCCTACCTTACCTTAACCCTAACCCTAACCTAACCCTCACACTTATGCTCTCCTTTTGATGCAAGGACACTGGAATTGAATGAGTTAGGTAGTAGAGAAGCTCAACTACCTGTTTCTACCATTTTCAGGATTCTAAAGTCGAGGAAACAGATTCTACATTTATAATGAATTTGCTATGTACACCTGAAGGTATAATAAGGGTCTCAGAAAATATAGCTGTACAATGTAGCTCTTTTGATAATGGGCTCAAAGTAAATGCTTCACATAGTTTAGACATTCAGGTACCTAGACTTGTTGCATTTTAAATTCCCACAATATGGAAACAGATACTACAGCCAAATTGAAATTTGCAAAATTCTAATTAGTAAAATTGATTTTTTCATCAATCTCAGTGAAAAAAAGCTGAAGAATGCAAAGTTTTTGTGCTAGAACATTGGATTTGTAGATTTTTGTTAGGTTCAATGAATGCATTGAGTAGCTAAACCTAGCCCAGACCTTAACCCTAACCATTGCCTTTACCCTAACCCTAATCGTTAATTCAAGCATAACCCTAACCTTTATCATAACCCTAACGTCAACCTAACCTTTATGCACACCTTTTTGTATGGAGGCACTCGAATTGAATGTATTTGGTAGGCGAGACACTCAGCTGCAGGTTGGAACCATTTCTTGACTTTTAATCTCAATAGAAAAGATTCTACAGCTATATCAAATGTGATACATCTGTAGTAATAAAAATGCTTAATTGCAGGGTCAAGGAGGAAATTGCCATAGAATGTAGAGTTCTGATGCTAGAGCACTGGACTGAATGCATTGGCTAGTAACCCTAATCCTAACCCTAGCCTTAACCCTAAACCTAAGCCTACCTTACCTTAACCCTAACCCTAACCTTACCCTCACACTTATGCTCTCCTTTTGATGCAAGGACATTGAAATTGAATGAGTTAGGTAGTAGAGAAGCTCAACTACCTGTTGCTACCATTTTCAGGATTCTAAAGTCGAGGAAACAGATTCTACATTTATAATGAATTTGCTATGTACACCTGAAGGTATAATAAGGGTCTCAGAAACGATAGCTGTACAATGTAGCACTTTTGATAGTGGGCTCAAAGTAAATGCTTCACATAGTTTGGACATTCAGGTACCTGGACTTGTTGCATTTTAAATTCCAACAATATGGAAACAGATACTACAGCCAAATTGAAATTTGCTAAATTCAAATTAGTAAAATGTATTTTTTCATCAGTCTCAGTGAAAATAAAAGCTAAAGAATGCAAAGTTTTTGTGCTAGAACATTGGATTTGTAGATTTTTGTTAGGTTCAATGAATGCATTGAGTAGCTAAACCTAACCCAGACCTTAACCCTAACCCTTGCCTTTACCCTAACCCTAATTGTTAATTCAAGCATAACCCTAACCTTAACCCTAACCCTAACCTCAACCTAACCTTCATGCACACCTTTTTGTATGGGGCCACTCGAATTGAATGTATTTGGCAGGCATGACACTCAGCTGCAGGTTGGAACCATTTCTAGACTTTTAATCTCAATAGAAAAGATTCTACAGCTATATCAAATGTGATACATCTGTAGTAATAAAAATGCTTAATTGCAGGGTCACGGAGGAAATTGCCATAGAATGTAGAGTTCTGATACTAGAGCACTGGACTGAATGCATTGGCTAGCTAACCCTAATCCTAACCCTAGCCTTAACCCTTACCCTAAGCCTACCTTACCTTAACTCTAACCCTAACCTTACCCTCACACTTATGCTCTCCTTTTGATGCAAGGACACTGGAATTGAAAGAGTTAGGTAGTAGAGAAGCTCAACTACCTGTTGCTACCATTTTCAGGATTCTTGAGTCGAGGAAACAGATTCTACATTTATAATGAATTTGCTACACCTGAAGGTATAATAAGGGTCTCAGAAAATATAGCTGTACAATGTAGCTCTTTTGATAGTGGGCTCAAAGTAAATGCTTCACATAGTTTGGACATTCAGGTACCTGGAGTTGTTGCATTTTAAATTCCCACAATATGGAAACAGATACTACAGCCAAATTGAAATTTGCTAAATTCAAATTAGTAAAATTGATTTTTTCATCAATCTCATTGAAAATAAAAGCTGAAGAATGCAAAGTTTTTGTGCTAGAACATTGGATTTGTAGATTTTTGTTAGGTTCAATGAATGCATTGAGTAGCTAAACCTAACCCAGACCTTGACCCTAACCCTTGCCTTTACCCTAACCCTAATCGTTAATTCAAGCATAACCCTAACCTTAACCCTAACCCTAACCGCAACCTAACCTTCATGCACACCTTTTTGTATGGGGGCATTCAAATTGAATGTATTTGGTAGGCGAGACACTCAGCTGCAGGTCGGAACCATCTCTAGACTTTTAGTCTCAATAGAAAAGATTCTACAGCTATATCAAATGTGATACATCTGTAGTAATAGAAATGCTTAATTGCAGGGTCAAGGAGGAAATTGCCATAGAATGTAGAGTTCTGATACTAGGGCACTGGACTGAATGCATTGGCTAGCTAACCCTAATCCTAACCCTAGCCTTAACCCTTACCCTGAGCCTACCTTACCTTAACCCTAACCCTAACCTAACCCTCACACTTTTGCTCTCCTTTTGATGCAAGGACACTGGAATTGAATGAGTTAGGTAGTAGAGAAGCTCAACTACCTGTTGCTACCATTTTCAGGATTCTAAAGTCGAGGAAACAGATTCTACATTTATAATGAATTTGCTATGTACACCTGAAGGTATAATAAGGGTCTCAGAAAATATAGCTGTACAATGTAGCTCTTTTGATAATGGGCTCAAAGTAAATGCTTCACATAGTTTGGACATTCAGGTACCTGGACTTGTTGCATTTTAAATTCCCACAATATGGAAACAGATATTACAGCCAAATTGAAATTTGCTAAATTCAAATTAGTAAAATTGATTTTTTCATCAATCTCAGTGAAAATAAAAGCTGAAGAATGCAAAGTTTTTGTGCTAGAACATTGGATTTGTAGATTTTTGTTAGGTTCAATGAATGCATTGAGTAGCTAAACCTAGCCCAGACCTTAACCCTAACCCTTGCCTTTACCCTAACCCTAATCGTTAATTCAAGCATAACCCTAACCTAAATCATAACCCTAACGTCAACCTAACCTTCATGCACACCTTTTTGTATGGGGGCACTCAAATTGAAAGTATTTGGCAGGCAAGACACTCAGCTGCAGGTTGGAACCATCTCTAGACTTTTAATCTCAAAAGAAAAGATTCTACAGCTATATCAAATGTGATACAACTGTAGTAATAAAAATGCTTAACTGCAGGGTCACGGAGGAAATTACCATAGAATGTAGAGTTCTGATACTAGAGCACTGGAATGAATGCATTGGCTAGCTAACCCTAATCCTAACCCTAGCCTTAACCCTAACCCTAAGCCTACCTTACCTTAACCCTAACCCTAACCTAACCCTCACACTTATGCTCTCCTTTTGATGCAAGGACACTGGAATTGAAGGTGTTAGGTAGTAGAGAAGCTCAACTACCTGTTGCTACCATTTTCAGGATTTTAAAGTCGAGGAAACAGATTCTACATTTATAATGAATTTGCTACACCTGAAGGTATAATAAGGGTCTCAGAAAATATAGCTGTACAATGTAGCTCTTTTGATAGTGGGCTCAAAGTAAATGCTTCACATAGTTTGGACATTCAGGTACCTGGACTTGTTGCATTTTAAATTCTAACAATATGGAAACAGATACTACATTCAAATTGAAATTTGCTAAATTCAAATTAGTAAGATTGATTTTTTCATCAATCTCAGTGAAAATAAAAGCTGAAGAATGCAAAGTTTTTGTGCTAGAACATTGGATTTGTAGATTTTTGTTAGGTTCAATAAATGCATTGAGTAGCTAAACCTAACCCAGACCTTAACCCTAACCCTTGCCTTTACCCTAACCCTAATCGTTAATTCAAGCATAACCCTAACCTTAACCCTGACCCTAACGTCAACCTAACCTTCATGCACACCTTTTTGTATGGGGGCACTCGAATTGAATGTATTTGGCAGGCGAGACACTCACCTGCAGGCTGGAACAATCTCTAGACTTTTAATCTCAATAGAAAAGATTCTACAGCTATATCAAATGTGATACATCTGTAGTAATAAAAATGCTTAACTGCAGGGTCACGGAGGAAATTGCCATAGAATGTAGAGTTCTGATACTAGAGCACTGGAATGAATGCATTGGCTAGCTAACCCTAATCCTAACCCTAGCCTTAACCCTAACCCTAAGCCTACCTTACCTTAACCATAACACTAACCTAACCCTCACACTTATGCTCTCCTTTTGATGCAAGGACACTGGAATTGAATGAGTTAGGTAGTAGAGAAGCTCAACTACCTGTTGCTACCATTTTCAGGATTCTTAAGTCGAGGAAACAGATTCTACATTTATAATGAATTTGCTATGTACACTTGAAGGTATAATAAGGGTCTCAGAAAATATAGCTGTACAATGTAGCTCTTTTGATAATGGGCTCAAAGTAAATGCTTCACATAGTTTGGACATTCAGGTACCTGGACTTGTTGCATTTTAAATTCCCACAATATGGAAACAGATATTACAGCCAAATTGAAATTTGCTAAATTCAAATTAGTAAAATTGATTTTTTCATCAATCTCAGTGAAAATAAAAGCTGAAGAATGCAAAGTTTTTGTGCTAGAACATTGGATTTGTAGATTTTTGTTAGGTTCAATGAATGCATTGAGTAGCTAAACCTAGCCCAGACCTTAACCCTAACCCTTGCCTTTACCCTAACCCTAATCGTTAATTCAAGCATAACCCTAACCTAAATCATAACCCTAACGTCAACCTAACCTTCATGCACACCTTTTTGTATGGGGGCACTCAAATTGAAAGTATTTGGCAGGCAAGACACTCAGCTGCAGGTTGGAACCATCTCTAGACTTTTAATCTCAATAGAAAAGATTCTACAGCTATATCAAATGTGATACAACTGTAGTAATAAAAATGCTTAACTGCAGGGTCACGGAGGAAATTGCCATAGAATGTAGAGTTCTGATACTAGAGCACTGGAATGAATGCATTGGCTAGCTAACCCTAATCCTAACCCTAGCCTTAACCCTTACCCTAAGCCTACCTTACCTTAACCCTAACCCTAACCTAACCCTCACACTTATGCTCTCCTTTTGATGCAAGGACACTGGAATTGAAGGTGTTAGGTAGTAGAGAAGCTCAACTACCTGTTGCTACCATTTTCAGGATTCTAAAGTCGAGGAAACAGATTCTACATTCATAATGAATTTGCTACACCTGAAGGTATAATAAGGGTCTCAGAAAATATAGCTGTACAATGTAGCTCTTTTGATAGTGGGCTCAAAGTAAATGCTTCACATAGTTTGGACATTCAGGTACCTGGACTTGTTGCATTTTAAATTCCCACAATATGGAAACAGATACTACAGTCAAATTGAAATTTGCTAAATTCAAATTAGTAAGATTGATTTTTTCATCAATCTCAGTGAAAATAAAAGCTGAAGAATGCAAAGTTTTTGTGCTAGAACATTGGATTTGTAGATTTTTGTTAGGTTCAATGAATGCATTGAGTAGCTAAACCTAACCCAGACCCTAACCCTAACCCTTGCCTTTACCCTAACCCTAATCGTTAATTCAAGCATAACCCTAACCTTAACCCTAACCCTAACGTCAACCTAACCTTCATGCACACCTTTTTGTATGGGGGCACTCGAATTGAATGTATTTGGCAGGCGAGACACTCACCTGCAGGCTGGAACAATCTCTAGACTTTTAATCTCAATAGAAAAGATTCTACAGCTATATCAAATGTGATACATCTGTAGTAATAAAAATGCTTAACTGCAGGGTCACGGAGGAAATTGCCATAGAATGTAGAGTTCTGATACTAGAGCACTGGACTGAATGCATTGGCTAGCTAACCCTAATCCTAACCCTAGCCTTAACCCTTACCCTAAGCCTACCTTACCTTAACCCTAACCCTAACCTAACCCTCACACTGATGCTCTCCTTTTGATGCAAGGACACTGGAATTGAATGAGTTAGGTAGTAGAGAAGCTCAACTACCTGTTGCTACCATTTTCAGGATTTTACAGTCGAGGAAACAGATTCTACATTTATAATGAATTTGCTATGTACACCTGAAGGTATAATAAGGGTCTCAGAAAATATAGCTGTACAATGTAGCTCTTTTGATAATCGGCTCAAAGTAAATGCTTCACATAGTTTGAACATTCAGGTACCTGGACTTGTTGCATTTTAAATTCCCACAATATGGAAACAGATATTACAGCCAAATTGAAATTTGCTAAATTCAAGTTAGTAAAATTGATTTTTTCATCAATCTCAGTGAAAATAAAAGCTGAAGAATGCAAAGTTTTTGTGCTAGAACATTGGATTTGTAGATTTTTGTTAGGTTCAATGAATGCATTGAGTAGCTAAACCTAGCCCAGACCTTAACCCTAACCCTTGCCTTTACCCTAACCCTAATCGTTAATTCAAGCATAACCCTAACCTAAATCATAACCCTAACGTCAACCTAACCTTCATGCACACCTTTTTGTATGGGGGCACTCAAATTGAAAGTATTTGGCAGGCAAGACACTCAGCTGCAGGTTGGAACCATCTCTAGACTTTTAATCTCAATAGAAAAGATTCTACAGCTATATCAAATGTGATACAACTGTAGTAATAAAAATGCTTAACTGCAGGGTCACGGAGGAAATTGCCATAGAATGTAGAGTTCTGATACTAGAGCACTGGAATGAATGCATTGGCTAGCTAACCCTAATCCTAACCCTAGCCTTAACCCTAACCCTAAGCCTACCTAACCTTAACCCTAACCCTAACCTAACCCTCACACTTATGCTCTCCTTTTGATGCAAGGACACTGGAATTGAATGAGTTAGGTAGTAGAGAAGCTCAACTACCTGTTGCTACCATTTTCAGGATTCTAAATTCGAGGAAACAGATTCTACATTTATAATGAATTTGCTATGTACACCTGAAGGTATAATAAGGGTCTCAGAAAATATAGCTGTACAATGTAGCTCTTTTGATAGTGGGCTCAAAGTAAATGCTTCACATAGTTTGGAGATTCAGGTACCTGGACTTGTTGCATTTTAAATTCCCACAATATGGAAACAGATATTACAGCCAAATTGAAATTTGCTAAATTCAAATTAGTAAAATTGATTTTTTCATCAATCTCAGTGAAAATAAAAGCTGAAGAATGCAAAGTTTTTGTGCTAGAACATTGGATTTGTAGATTTTTGTTAGGTTCAATGAATGCATTGAGTAGCTAAACCTAACCCAGACCTTAACCCTAACCCTTGCCTTTACCCTAACCCTAATCGTTAATTCAAGGATAACCCTAACCTTTATCATAACCCTAACCTCAACCTAACCTTCATGCACACCTTTTTGTATGGGGGCACTCAAATTGAAAGTATTTGGCAGGCAAGACACTCAGCTGCAGGTTGGAACCATCTCTAGACTTTTAATCTCAATAGAAAAGATACTACAGCTATATCAAATGTGATACAACTGTAGTAATAAAAATGCTTAACTGCAGGGTCACGGAGGAAATTGCCATAGAATGTAGAGTTCTGATACTAGAGCACTGGAATGAATGCATTGGCTAGCTAACCCTAATCCTAACCCTAGCCTTAACCCTTACCCTAAGCCTACCTTACCTTAACCCTAACCCTAACCTAACCCTCACACTTATGCTCTCCTTTTGATGCAAGGACACTGGAATTGAAGGTGTTAGGTAGTAGAGAAGCTCAACTACCTGTTGCTACCATTTTCAGGATTCTAAAGTCGAGGAAACAGATTCTACATTCATAATGAATTTGCTACACCTGAAGGTATAATAAGGGTCTCAGAAAATATAGCTGTACAATGTAGCTCTTTTGATAGTGGGCTCAAAGTAAATGCTTCACATAGTTTGGACATTCAGGTACCTGGACTTGTTGCATTTTAAATTCCCACAATATGGAAACAGATACTACAGTCAAATTGAAATTTGCTAAATTCAAATTAGTAAGATTGATTTTTTCATCAATCTCAGTGAAAATAAAAGCTGAAGAATGCAAAGTTTTTGTGCTAGAACATTGGATTTGTAGATTTTTGTTAGGTTCAATGAATGCATTGAGTAGCTAAACCTAACCCAGACCTTAACCCTAACCCTTGCCTTTACCCTAACCCTAATCGTTAATTCAAGCATAACCCTAACCTTAACCCTAACCCTAACGTCAACCTAACCTTCATGCACACCTTTTTGTATGGGGGCACTCGAATTGAATGTATTTGGCAGGCGAGACACTCACCTGCAGGCTGGAACAATCTCTAGACTTTTAATCTCAATAGAAAAGATTCTACAGCTATATCAAATGTGATACATCTGTAGTAATAAAAATGCTTAACTGCAGGGTCACGGAGGAAATTGCCATAGAATGTAGAGTTCTGATACTAGAGCACTGGACTGAATGCATTGGCTAGCTAACCCTAATCCTAACCCTAGCCTTAACCCTTACCCTAAGCCTACCTTACCTTAACCCTAACCCTAACCTAACCCTCACACTGATGCTCTCCTTTTGATGCAAGGACACTGGAATTGAATGAGTTAGGTAGTAGAGAAGCTCAACTACCTGTTGCTACCATTTTCAGGATTTTACAGTCGAGGAAACAGATTCTACATTTATAATGAATTTGCTATGTACACCTGAAGGTATAATAAGGGTCTCAGAAAATATAGCTGTACAATGTAGCTCTTTTGATAATCGGCTCAAAGTAAATGCTTCACATAGTTTGAACATTCAGGTACCTGGACTTGTTGCATTTTAAATTCCCACAATATGGAAACAGATATTACAGCCAAATTGAAATTTGCTAAATTCAAGTTAGTAAAATTGATTTTTTCATCAATCTCAGTGAAAATAAAAGCTGAAGAATGCAAAGTTTTTGTGCTAGAACATTGGATTTGTAGATTTTTGTTAGGTTCAATGAATGCATTGAGTAGCTAAACCTAGCCCAGACCTTAACCCTAACCCTTGCCTTTACCCTAACCCTAATCGTTAATTCAAGCATAACCCTAACCTAAATCATAACCCTAACGTCAACCTAACCTTCATGCACACCTTTTTGTATGGGGGCACTCAAATTGAAAGTATTTGGCAGGCAAGACACTCAGCTGCAGGTTGGAACCATCTCTAGACTTTTAATCTCAATAGAAAAGATTCTACAGCTATATCAAATGTGATACAACTGTAGTAATAAAAATGCTTAACTGCAGGGTCACGGAGGAAATTGCCATAGAATGTAGAGTTCTGATACTAGAGCACTGGAATGAATGCATTGGCTAGCTAACCCTAATCCTAACCCTAGCCTTAACCCTTACCCTAAGCCTACCTTACCTTAACCCTAACCCTAACCTAACCCTCACACTTATGCTCTCCTTTTGATGCAAGGACACTGGAATTGAAGGTGTTAGGTAGTAGAGAAGCTCAACTACCTGTTGCTACCATTTTCAGGATTCTAAAGTCGAGGAAACAGATTCTACATTCATAATGAATTTGCTACACCTGAAGGTATAATAAGGGTCTCAGAAAATATAGCTGTACAATGTAGCTCTTTTGATAGTGGGCTCAAAGTAAATGCTTCACATAGTTTGGACATTCAGGTACCTGGACTTGTTGCATTTTAAATTCCCACAATATGGAAACAGATACTACAGTCAAATTGAAATTTGCTAAATTCAAATTAGTAAGATTGATTTTTTCATCAATCTCAGTGAAAATAAAAGCTGAAGAATGCAAAGTTTTTGTGCTAGAACATTGGATTTGTAGATTTTTGTTAGGTTCAATGAATGCATTGAGTAGCTAAACCTAACCCAGACCTTAACCCTAACCCTTGCCTTTACCCTAACCCTAATCGTTAATTCAAGCATAACCCTAACCTTAACCCTAACCCTAACGTCAACCTAACCTTCATGCACACCTTTTTGTATGGGGGCACTCGAATTGAATGTATTTGGCAGGCGAGACACTCACCTGCAGGCTGGAACAATCTCTAGACTTTTAATCTCAATAGAAAAGATTCTACAGCTATATCAAATGTGATACATCTGTAGTAATAAAAATGCTTAACTGCAGGGTCACGGAGGAAATTGCCATAGAATGTAGAGTTCTGATACTAGAGCACTGGACTGAATGCATTGGCTAGCTAACCCTAATCCTAACCCTAGCCTTAACCCTTACCCTAAGCCTACCTTACCTTAACCCTAACCCTAACCTAACCCTCACACTGATGCTCTCCTTTTGATGCAAGGACACTGGAATTGAATGAGTTAGGTAGTAGAGAAGCTCAACTACCTGTTGCTACCATTTTCAGGATTTTACAGTCGAGGAAACAGATTCTACATTTATAATGAATTTGCTATGTACACCTGAAGGTATAATAAGGGTCTCAGAAAATATAGCTGTACAATGTAGCTCTTTTGATAATCGGCTCAAAGTAAATGCTTCACATAGTTTGAACATTCAGGTACCTGGACTTGTTGCATTTTAAATTCCCACAATATGGAAACAGATATTACAGCCAAATTGAAATTTGCTAAATTCAAGTTAGTAAAATTGATTTTTTCATCAATCTCAGTGAAAATAAAAGCTGAAGAATGCAAAGTTTTTGTGCTAGAACATTGGATTTGTAGATTTTTGTTAGGTTCAATGAATGCATTGAGTAGCTAAACCTAGCCCAGACCTTAACCCTAACCCTTGCCTTTACCCTAACCCTAATCGTTAATTCAAGCATAACCCTAACCTAAATCATAACCCTAACGTCAACCTAACCTTCATGCACACCTTTTTGTATGGGGGCACTCAAATTGAAAGTATTTGGCAGGCAAGACACTCAGCTGCAGGTTGGAACCATCTCTAGACTTTTAATCTCAATAGAAAAGATTCTACAGCTATATCAAATGTGATACAACTGTAGTAATAAAAATGCTTAACTGCAGGGTCACGGAGGAAATTGCCATAGAATGTAGAGTTCTGATACTAGAGCACTGGAATGAATGCATTGGCTAGCTAACCCTAATCCTAACCCTAGCCTTAACCCTAACCCTAAGCCTACCTAACCTTAACCCTAACCCTAACCTAACCCTCACACTTATGCTCTCCTTTTGATGCAAGGACACTGGAATTGAATGAGTTAGGTAGTAGAGAAGCTCAACTACCTGTTGCTACCATTTTCAGGATTCTAAATTCGAGGAAACAGATTCTACATTTATAATGAATTTGCTATGTACACCTGAAGGTATAATAAGGGTCTCAGAAAATATAGCTGTACAATGTAGCTCTTTTGATAGTGGGCTCAAAGTAAATGCTTCACATAGTTTGGAGATTCAGGTACCTGGACTTGTTGCATTTTAAATTCCCACAATATGGAAACAGATATTACAGCCAAATTGAAATTTGCTAAATTCAAATTAGTAAAATTGATTTTTTCATCAATCTCAGTGAAAATAAAAGCTGAAGAATGCAAAGTTTTTGTGCTAGAACATTGGATTTGTAGATTTTTGTTAGGTTCAATGAATGCATTGAGTAGCTAAACCTAGCCCAGACCTTAACCCTAACCCTTGCCTTTACCCTAACCCTAATCGTTAATTCAAGCATAACCCTAACCTTAACCCTAACCCTAACGTCAACCTAACCTTCATGCACACCTTTTTGTATGGGGGCACTCGAATTGAATGTATTTGGCAGGCGAGACACTCACCTGCAGGCTGGAACAATCTCTAGACTTTTAATCTCAATAGAAAAGATTCTACAGCTATATCAAATGTGATACATCTGTAGTAATAAAAATGCTTAACTGCAGGGTCACGGAGGAAATTGCCATAGAATGTAGAGTTCTGATACTAGAGCACTGGAATGAATGCATTGGCTAGCTAACCCTAATCCTAACCCTAGCCTTAACCCTTACCCTAAGCCTACCTTACCTTAACCCTAACCCTAACCTAACCCTCACACTTATGCTCTCCTTTTGATGCAAGGACACTGGAATTGAATGAGTTAGGAAGTAGAGAAGCTCAACTACCTGTTGCTACCATTTTCAGGATTCTAAAGTCGAGGAAACAGATTCTACATTTATAATGAATTTGCTATGTACACCTGAAGGTATAATAAGGGTCTCAGAAAATATAGCTGTACAATGTAGCTCTTTTGATAATCGGCTCAAAGTAAATGCTTCACATAGTTTGGACATTCAGGTACCTGGACTTGTTGCATTTTAAATTACCACAATATGGAAACAGATACTACAGCCAAATTGAAATTTGCTAAATTCAAATTAGTAAAATTGATTTTTTCATCAATCTCAGTGAAAATAAAAGCTGAAGAATGCAAAGTTTTTGTGCTAGAACATTGGATTTGTAGATTTTTGTTAGGTTCAATGAATGCATTGAGTAGCTAAACCTAGCCCAGACCTTAACCCTAACCCTTGCCTTTACCCTAACCCTAATCGTTAATTCAAGCATAACCCTAACCTAAATCATAACCCTAACGTCAACCTAACCTTCATGCACACCTTTTTGTATGGGGGCACTCAAATTGAAAGTATTTGGCAGGCAAGACACTCACCTGCAGGTTGGAACCATCTCTAGACTTTCAATCTCAATAGAAAAAATTCTTCAGCTATATCAAATGTGATACATCTGTAGTAATAAAAATGCTTAATTGCAGGGTCAAGGAGGAAATTGCCATAGAATGTAGAGTTCTGATGCTAGAGCACTGGAATAAATGCATTGGCTAGCTAACCCTAATCCTAACTCTAGCCTTAACCCTAAACCTAAGCCTACCTTACCTTAACCCTAACCCTAACCTTACCCTCACACTTATGCTCTCCTTTTGATGCAAGGACACTGGAATTGAATGAGTTAGGTAGTAGAGAAGCTCAACTACCTGTTGCTACCATTTTCAGGATTCTAAAGTCGAGGAAACAGATTCTACATTTATAATGAATTTGCTATGTACACCTGAAGGTATAATAAGGGTCTCAGAAAATAAAGCTGTACAATGTAGCTCTTTTGATAGTGGGCTCAAAGTAAATGCTTCACATAGTTTGGACATTCAGGTACCTGGACTTGTTGCATTTTAAATTACCACAATATGGAAACAGATACTACAGCCAAATTGAAATTTGCTAAATTCAAATTAGTAAAATTGATTTTTTCATCAATCTCATTGAAAATAAAAGCTGAAGAATGCAAAGTTTTTGTGCTAGAACATTGGATTTGTAGATTTTTGTTAGGTTCAATGAATGCATTGAGTAGCTAAACCTAACCCATACCTTAGCCCTAACCCTTGCCTTTACTCTAACCCTAATCGTTAATTCAAGCATAACCCTAACCTTAACCCTAACCCTAATGTCAACCTAACCTTCATGCACACCTTTTTTGTATGGGGGCACTCGAATTGAATGTATTTGGCAGGCGAGACACTCACCTGCAGGCTGGAACAATCTCTAGACTTTTAATCTCAATAGAAAATATTATACAGTTATATCAAATGTGATACATCTGTAGTAATAAAAATGCTTAACTGCAGGGTCAACAGATTCTACATTCATAATGAATTTGCTATGTACACCTGAAGGTATAATAAGGGTCTCAGAAAATATAGCTGTACAATGTAGCTCTTTTGATAATGGGCTCAAAGTAAATGCTTAACATAGTTTGGACATTCAGGTACCTGGACTTGTTGCATTTTAAATTCTAACAATATGGAAACAGATACTACAGCCAAATTGAAATTTGCTAAATTCAAATTAGTAAAATTGATTTTTTCATCAATCTCAGTGAAAATAAAAGCTGAAGAATGCAAAGTTTTTGTGCTAGAACATTGGATTTGTAGATTTTTGTTAGGTTCAATGAATGCATTGAGTAGCTAAACCTAACCCAGACCTTAACCCTAACCCTTGCCATGTACCCTAACCCTAATCGTTAATTCAAGCATAACCCTAACCTTAACCCTAACCCTAACGTCAACCTAACCTTCATGCACACCTTTTTGTATGGGGGCACTCGAATTGAATGTATTTGGCAGGCGAGACACTCACCTGCAGGCTGGAACAATCTCTAGACTTTTAATCTCAATAGAAAAGATTCTACAGCTATATCAAATGTGATACATCTGTAGTAATAAAAATGCTTAACTGCATGGTCACGGAGGAAATTGCCATAGAATGTAGAGTTCTGATACTAGAGCACTGGAATGAATGCATTGGCTAGCTAACCCTAATCCTAACCCTAGCCTTAACCCTTACCCTAAGCCTACCTTACCTTAACCCTAACCCTAACCTAACCCTCACACTTATGCTCTCCTTTTGATGCAAGGACACTGGAATTGAATGAGTTAGGTAGTAAAGAAGCTCAACTACCTGTTGCTACCATTTTCAGGATTCTAAAGTCGAGGAAACAGATTCTACATTCATAATGAATTTGCTACACCTGAAGGTATAATAAGGGTCTCAGAAAATATAGCTGTACAATGTAGCTCTTTTGATAGTGGGCTCAAAGTAAATGCTTCACATAGTTTGGACATTTAGGTACCTGGACTTGTTGCATTTTAAATTCCAACAATATGGAAACAGATACTACAGCCAAATTGAAATTTGCTAAATTCAAATAAGTAAAATTGATTTTTTCATCAATCTCAGTGAAAATAAAAGCTAAAGAATGCAAAGTTTTTGTGCTAGAACATTGAATTTGTAGATTTTTGTTAGGTTCAATGAATGCATTAGGTAGCTAAACCTAACCCAGACCTTAACCCTAACCCTTGCCTTTATCCTAACCCTAATCGTTAATTCAAGCATAACCCTAACCTTAACCCTAACCCTAACCTCAACCTAACCTTCATGCACACCTTTTTGTATGGGGGCATTCAAATTGAATGTATTTGGTAGGCGATACACTCAGCTGCAGGTTGGAACCATCTCTAGACACTTTTAATCTCAATAGAAAAGATTCTACAGCTATATCAAATGTGATGCATCTGTAGTAATAAAAATGCTTAATTGCAGGGTAAAAGAGGAAATTGCCATAGAATGTAGAGTTCTGATGCTAGAGTACTGGACTGAATGCATTGGCTAGCTAACCCTAATCCTAACCCTAGCCTAAACCCTAACCCTATGCCTACCTTACCTTAACCCTAACCTAACCCTCACACTTATGCTCTCCTTTTGATGCAAGGACACTGGAATTGAATGAGTTAGGTAGTAGAGAAGCTCAACTACCTGTTGCTACCATTTTCAGGATTCTAAAGTCGAGGAAACAGATTCTACATTTACAGTAGAACCCCGCGTAAGCGGACACCCTCCGTTCCGGGCCAAAGTGTCTGCTTACGCGGGGTGTCCGCTTAACTGAGGTTAAAATAAACATCTAATAGAGGGAACCGTTCCTAGCAAAGGTGTCCGTTAACGCAGGGTGCCCACTTACACGGGGTGTCCGTTAGGCGGGGTTCTACTGTATAATGAATTTGCTATGTACACCTGAAGGTATAATAAGGGTCTCAGAAAATATAGCTGTACAATGTAGCTCTTTTGATAGTGGGCTCAAAGTAAATGCTTCACATAGTTAGGACATTCAGGTACCTGGACTTGTTGCATTTTAAATTCCCACAATATGGAAACAGATACTACAGCCAAATTGAAATTTGCTAAATTCAAATTAGTAAAATTGATTTTTTCATCAATCTCATTGAAAATAAAAGCTGAAGAATGCAAAGTTTTTGTGCTAGAACATTGGATTTGTAGATTTTTGTCAGGTTCAATGAATGCATTGAGTAGCTAAACCTAACCCAGACCTTAACCCTAACCCTTGCCTTTACCCTAACCCTAATCGTTAATTCAAGCATAACCCTAACCTAAATCATAACCCTAACGTCAACCTAACCTTCATGCACACCTTTTTGTATGGGGGCACTCAAATTGAAAGTATTTGGCAGGCAAGACACTCAGCTGCAGGTTGGAACCATCTCTAGACTTTTTATCTCAATAGAAAAGATTCTACAGCTATATCAAATGTGATACAACTGTAGTAATAAAAATGCTTAACTGCAGGGTCAAGGAGGAAATTGCCATAGAATGTAGAGTTCTGATGCTAGAGCACTGGAATGAATGCATTGGCTAGCTAACCCTAATCCTAACCCTAGCCTTAACCCTAACCCTAAGCCTACCTTACCTTAACCCTTTAGGCGCAGCATGATGCCTGGAGGCATTCCCGTGCGAACCGCAGCATGATGCCTCCAGGCATTCCCGTGCGAACCGCAGCATGATGCCTCCAGGCATTCCCGTGCGAACCGCAGCATGATGCCTTGAGGCATCATAGAGTTGTTATTTTTATAAAGTCATTTTTTCAGTAGATTTAAGCACAGAAGGGTTAAGAAAAGCTCCATATATAAATAAAACAGTTTAAACTCAATGTATTTGTGTGTTTCGAGTCTATTTCGGGACATGGAGATGGTTATTTGCGAGTAGAACACGGAGAAAAATAAAGCAATGCACTGATCGAGTCGCGCATATGGACGAGTGTAGCGCCTGTCAGAGCATTTCCCAATAGATGAAACGACGAACGAGTTTATATATATTAAAAAGCGTACGATTTGGTTGTCTTGCTCACACTAGTACAGAATATACATATACTATCTAATTTGCGAGTTTTTAGGCAGTCTTACCCTTTCGTTTTTACTATTTTGCGAATTCTCCGCCGATGTTTACATTTTATTCGACACCAAGAGCAAACGCAGCAGTGGAGAGTTATACTTCCGGTCGCCCTAGTTTTACGTTCCCGCCCCAACCACAACAAAGCTGAGACCAAGGAAAGCACCAAAGCTCGTATATTATTATAAATCGAGACCAATAAATCATTGAAACCTGTATATTATTAAAAATATCACAAAATATTGTGAATCTGGTCATCAGAAAAACAAAATAAAACATAAGTGTATCTTGTTGTATCAGTCACCGCACTTACAGCAGAAGTGTATGGACATTTTTTTTTTTTTCTTTTTTCCCCCCGACAATCCGCACACTGTCATATCTTACGCGATTTAACTCGGAAAGTGTTAGGATACCTCCAATACATAAATAAAACATTATAATTTCGATAAATATGTGTTTTTGGGGTTCATATATTGCCATGGCGACGTTGATATGCGACTATAAAAGTCGCAAAAACTTTCGATGATGCGTAGAGCGCGTCGCACTTTCACAGAGTGAGCCTCTACACCACCTGCTTAGCGAAACACAACGAAATTCGCTAACATGGCCTGCAATGATCCTTTTGAAGACGTCTACGATGACGAATGGGAGCTACTTTTGGATTCCTCTTCGGAGGAGGATTACGAGAGTGCGGACGAGGAACAAGAAAACTCGCTCCAGGACGCATCGACTGCCACGATAGCGACTACTCCAGGAGGGCGACGATGGGTAATTTACCCCGAAAACATCGGACGGTGGGAAACGCTGAAACCCACTGAAAGCACACCTGGAGTAACAGCAGCCGTCGACACGGCAGAAACGAAGACATCGTTAGACTTTCTGCGAGTTTTCCTTTCGCTAAGTTTTATAACGAGTTTGGTGGACAGGACCAACAGATACGCAGAGGCGAACAAGGGTGGGCGTGGCTTGCCGAAGAAAATGACGGCCTGGACTCCTGTGGGAATCAACGAGATGTTGCGGTTTATTGGCCTCACATATTTGATGGGAATACTGAAGAAACCAGATGTGGAGCACTATTGGACAACGATAGTCGAATACGCCACCCCTGGCTTGAAGTCACTGATGTCCAGAACTCGCTTTCTCTCTATTCTACGGTAAGTTTAATTCGCTAATGTTGACAGTATCATTGTTTATATTTCAGCCCAGACTCAGAGCTGCGCAAGCGCAGTGAAACGATTTCCAGATACTGTAGCGGCGAATCGATTTTCATATATTTATATCGCAAATATAGCCCTGTCTTCCTCACATTAGTTCAGAATATACATGTATTATGTATTCCTAGAGTCTTAGACCATTCTTCCCCTTGTATTTTAAAGATTCCTGCATTTCTCAAACCCTGATGTTATGACTGGAGCAGACGCTGGTCCTCAGAGCGCCGCATCCGGTCCCGCGACAACATCCGGTCCATCGACGTCCCGCCCCAGATCTCCACACATGATGACTGACTTTTTATTTCAGCATTTCAATTCTGTTTGTAATTCCGTTTATGTCCCCCGTCGTGAGGTTGCGATTGACGAAACAATCGTGAAGCACAAAGGCCGTACCCGTCATCGCCAGTACATGCCTAACAAACCGTGCAAATGGGGTCTCAAGTGCTGGGTGCTGGCGGAGTCGGCTACGGGCTTTGTGCTTCAGGTGATTCCTTTCTTTGGCCGTGACGACCGTAAGGGAAGTAACTCAACAGAAAATATAATTATGAGGCTGTTACGGGGTGCTAAACTATTAAACAAAGGCTACCATGTTTTCTTCGATAATTTCTACACTGGTGTACAGGTTCTCGAACGGCTCCACTCACTTCAAACCTACGCTTGTGGTACTCTCCGAATGAATCGCACGGAGGTGCCTAAGTCCTACATGGCGAGGAAACATCCCGAGTTGACACAGCGGGGCGACTCGATTTTCGCTAAGGCTGGGTGCTTGTTATTGACTTGCTGGCTAGATCGTAAAATAATTCGTATTCTCTCCACCATTCACGGCTCCACTATGTCCACATGTATTCGAACACTACGGGGTACTGACGGCAAATTCGCTAAGAAAGAAATCCCTTGTCCAGACACTATAAAATCGTATAGTCAGTACATGGGCGGGGTAGACTTAGCTGATCAAATGGCTTCGTATTATTCTTTCGGGAGGAAAAGTAGGAAATGGACCAAGAAATTCTTCTTTTTCGTGATGGAGATCATGAAATTGAACTCCCAGATAATGTACAACTCACTTTCGGACAAGAAAATCAGTTTAGTCGACTTCTCTCTCTGTCTGGTCCAGCAGATTATGACTGCAACTAACGAGGAAGTCGCTAGACCCCTTTCGGATTCTGCAAATCGATTAACGAGTAGATGTTTTCCTGACGATTTAGAGCGTAAAAGTTTTTGCCGGGTTTGCTATTATCGTAACAAGAACGGATTTGGACCTAGGAAGCAAACTCGCTACGGTTGTAAAACCTGTGGTACTCACCTCTGTCTTCCACATTGTTTTCGGATTTATCACACAAAATCAAATTTCGAAATTTCTGACAGTGCCACAGAAGAATAGGAAGTTAAAATGATCAGCCATCTCACCCCCCCCCCACCCTTTTAGGCTCCAAATTAAAGTAAAAATGTCAATAGCACACTTCCCACGATATCCAAATTTCTCATATTATCGGTGAATTATACCTTGTTAAATATTAAAATGCCTGTGGCGTTTGCTACTTATAATTTTCTATCGCAAAAAAACCCTTGTCAACTCAATTTTCGAACCTGAAATTCTAAATTATATGTATACCCCATGTAACTTTTCGATCGGATGTCTTGTTGATAACCTATACACCAGTAAATCTTTTTTTATTGGTTTATTTTTGTATCTAATATCGACCAGAAGTGGTTAAATTGATTATTATATCAGAGAAAAAGTCTGTAAGTCCGACCACGTCGAGTGCCAGACAGACACTGATAAATTTATATCACCCTGAACCATTCCGTAATGCTATTCTATGATTCAACTGTGAAGTCTATGGACACAAACGATATGGTTTTGTATCTAATCTACGATATCAGCCTGAAACAAAGTAATCCTGGACGATCTATGTATCATCAAGGTTCTCCACATGTACATTTTGTGAAAATATATTGACCAGAAGTGGTCAAATTGATTATTATATCGGCGATAAAGCCCCCACCTCAGACCATGTCAAGTGCCAGCTAGACACCGATAAATTTATATCACCTTGAAACCTTCCTGCCTATGTGATCTAGCACGTAATGCTATTCTATGATTCAACTGTGAAGTCTATGGACACAAACGATATCTTGGTTTTGTATCTAATCTACTGTATCAACCTGAAACAAAGTAATCCTGGGTGATCTATGAACCATCATGGTTCTCTACATGTACATTTTGTGAAAATATATTGACCAGAAGTGGTTAAATTGATTATTATATCGGAGACAAAGCCCCCAGGTCCGACCACGTCGAGTGCCAGACAGACACTGAATATATTTATATCTTGTCGACTATTTCAATCTGAAACAAAAATCATTCCTGCCTGTGTAATATATATATATAGCGTTGATTCAGTCTCAGATCAACCTCAGAACTGTAGAAATTGATCATATACCTTGTTGAATCTGAAATAAAACATGCCTATCTGTGTATAGCCAACACTAATCTATGTATATCAACCTGAACCATTCCTATGTGATCTAGCACGTAATGCTATTCTATGATTCAACTGTGAAGTCTATGGACACAAACGATATCTTGGTTTTGTATCTAATCTACTGTATCAACCTAAAACAAAGTAATCCTGGACGATCTATAGACCTTCAAGGTTCTCCACATGTACATTTTGTGAAAATATATCGACCAGAAGTGGTTAAATTGATTATTATATCGGAGAAAAAGCCTGTAGGTCTGACCACGTTGAGTGCCAGACAGACACTGAATATATTTATATCTTGTTGAATCTGAAATAAAACATGCCTATCTGTGTATAGCCAACACTAATCTATGTACATATTGTGAATACGATGACGACTGCTGCACCTGGAAATGTATCAAGCCTTGTCAACCTGTGTATATATATATATATTTAACAATATTGATGAATAATTGATCTGAAAGAAAATACAACACATTATTAAAATATATTTTAAATCTTACTTCACCTACCTTGTCTTCTTTTCTGCTTTTCAGAAGTATTCGTCTGTAGATATAGTCAATCATTGTCCAGCAATCGATTTAAAAGTTAACTCCTCCTGGAGATGTCAATGCTGAATAGGCACAAGTCAAATTTTCCGAATTCAATATATCAGCCTGGACATTAAATATATATGTAGATGATCCTTAGAGTGTGGGAGATAACCACATATAGCCTTGTAATGATCAAACTCCATTAGAATCCTTAGGCGAGTCCATAGTATAATCAATGGCGAAATAAGCCAATATAGTCACTGCTCGAATCTAATTTTCAAAAATCAATATCTAAGTCCCAACTTCTCCGAAATGGTCGAGATATATATCAAATGAAAGCTGAGAGTATCTAATTTATGAATATTGATGTCTCCAATCATATATTTCAAGTTAAATCATGAAAATAAATGATTTTCTAAATCATGTCTTGCCCAGCGCCTAACTCCCCTACCGCACCCATAGTAAAGGCTCAGCTTAGATGACCATTACTTTTAATTCAATTCTAAATCATCCGCTGGTTCAAAATGATTCATATTTCATATAAACAAACCTCAGACAGTGTAGTTTACCCTGATATAAGTCCCCGTTCATAGATTCAAGGTTAAAAGCCTCAAAGAAATCATTTTGAAAGAGATGTCTTAGAACCCAGCTATGGCGAAATAAGCCAATTTATTGACAGAGTACTTTTAATCTTCTAAATTCGATAATTAAATCCCACATTGTCCGAAATACACAAAATATATATCAGGAGAAAGCTAAGGACCCGTAGTTTACGTATATTAATGTCTCCAGTAATAAAATTAAAGTTAAATCCTCGTAATAAAAGATTTTCTAAATCGTATCTCGACCAGCGCCTGAATCCCCTACCAAGTCTATAGTAAAGCTTTTAACCTTCTAAATTCGATAACTAAATCCCACATTGTCTGAAATACACAAAGTATATATCAGGAGAAAGCTGAGAATCTGTAGTTTACGAATATTAATGTCTCCAGTAATAGAATTCAAGTTAAATTCTTATAATAAATGAATTTCTGAATCGTGTCTGGCCCAGATCCACACTCCCATACTGAACCTATAGTAAAGTATAGAGAGTGCGTATGGCGCATCTTAATATTTCGATTACTTGGTCTCGAATCGACCAAAATGGACAATATTATATCATCATGAAGCTGAGAGTGTGTAGTTCACGTTAGAATATACGAAAATCCATTTATCTAAGATTTAAACCCCGAAATATATGATTTAGTTAGCCAAACCACAAAACTGCGTAATGCTGACTTTCTTTTTTCGATTATTAATTCTAACCTGATCTAACCTGTACAATATTTACATAGAAAGGTAGCTTAGAGTGTGTAGAATAACAATATATATATGATTAATCATGAATCTAAAGTTTAAACCCGGTGCGAGCTGATTTCTTATGACAGCTCGACCACCTTAACTACACAGTATAAGCGATGGCGTATCAAGCTAGGCCAGAATTCAACGTGCGTAACTCGCATCGTAATATTCTAATATCTTGGTCTCTTCTCGTCTAAATATGATAAAATACATACTGGAACAAACCTTGGAGTCTATAGAATGTGAAAATACACTTCCCTGTGGTTAATTCTAATGTTTAAACCCTATCTGAGCTGATTTTGTGATCATCGTATGAAATTCGACTGAACCAGCAAGCCGACTGCGTAATGCCTAAGGCTTAATTTGAAATATTAAATCTGAACTCGTCAAACCTGGACATTATTTACATAGAACGGTAGCTTAGAGTGTGTAGAATAAGAATATATGTATCATTAATCATGAATCTAAAGTTTAAACCCGGTGCGAGCTGATTTCTTATGACAGCTCGACCACCTTAACTACACAGTATAAGCGATGGCGTATCAAGCTAGGCCAGAATTCAACGTGCGTAACTCGCATCGTAATATTCTAATATCTTGGTCTCTTCTCGTCTAAATATGATAAAATACATACTGGAACAAACCTTGGAGTCTATAGAATGTGAAAATACACTTCCCTGTGGTTAATTCTAATGTTTAAACCCTATCTGAGCTGATTTTGTGATAATCATATGAAATTCGACTGAACCAGCAAGCCGACTGCGTAATGCCCAAGGCTAAATTTGAAATATTAAATCTGAACTCGTCAAACCTGGACATTATTTACATAGAACGGTAGCTTAGAGTGTGTAGAATAAGAATATATGTATCATTAATCATGAATCTAAAGTTTAAACCCGGTGCGAGCTGATTTCTTATGACAGCTCGACCACCTTAACTACACAGTATAAGCGATGGCGTATCAAGCTAGGCCAGAATTCAACGTGCGTAACTCGCATCGTAATATTCTAATATCTTGGTCTCTTCTCGTCTAAATATGATAAAATACATACTGGAACAAACCTTGGAGTCTATAGAATGTGAAAATACACTTCCCTGTGGTTAATTCTAATGTTTAAACCCTATCTGAGCTGATTTTGTGATCATCGTATGAAATTCGACTGAACCAGCAAGCCGACTGCGTAATGCCCAAGGCTAAATTTGAAATATTAAATCTGAACTCGTCAAACCTGGACATTATTTACATAGAACGGTAGCTTAGAGTGTGTAGAATAAGAATATATGTATCATTAATCATGAATCTAAAGTTTAAACCCGGTGCGAGCTGATTTCTTATGACAGCTCGACCACCTTAACTACACAGTATAAGCGATGGCGTATCAAGCTAGGCCAGAATTCAACGTGCGTAACTCGCATCGTAATATTTCAATATCTTGGTCTCTACTCGTCTGAATTTGCTAAAATACATACTGGAACAAACCTTAGAGTCTATAGAATGTGAAAATACACTTCCCTGTGGTTAATTCTAAAGTTTAAACCCTATCTGAGCTGATTTTGTTAACCTCGTCTAAGATTCGACTGAACCAGCAAGCCGAGTGCGTAATAATCAATGTTAAATTTGAATTATTAAATCTAAAGACGTCAAAGCTGGACATTATTTAGATAGAAACAAACCTTACAGTATGTAGAATAAGAATATACGTATCATTAATCATTTATCTAAAGTTTAAACCCGGTGCGAGCTGATTTCTAATGACAGCTCGACCACCCTACGTTTCGAGCAGTGACATGGTTTCCCATAGACTCAACCTTATAATCTACACAGCACTCTATAGAGGCTTTGCCGATATTAGTTACAAAGCGTTATGTTAATTCCACCGTGTCAAGTCTGACACCCTCGTATAGCTGATGATCAGATGAACATAATGCTGGTCTCAGTTTACACTGTTGACGCCATAGGAAGATATAAATGGCAATTCTGTGGGTTGTCGCATCGACTTGTAGCAGACAGCTTAGCAGACATGTCGCTGTCACTGGACTTGACACCTATACTCCCAGCCTCAGATCCGAAGTTATGACAGTATTAACCACACTTTCGATGGTTTTTCCGCCATAATATTTATATCCTTTTGTAGGCACAAGCCTTATAATGAAGTTGCTGGGTTTCATTTCTGTTGTTAATCCGCTATTTGACGAGGGGAAATGATTTTACACAGCGTCCATTGCGTAGAGGAATCTGCTTAGCCATCCATGTTTACACTGACACTCCCGCCCCCACCAACGGTTTTGCTATGTGCGCGAGTTCAAACTTTCAATATTGCTTAGATCACCTTAGGAGTCGTTTTATTTCATAATACTTTAGAATCGTGTAGGTAGGGTTCATATTTGAATATCAATGGGGGTTTCATCGACTTTAACGACTATATATATTGATGCGAAGAAATCTGCTACAATAGTGTGTAAGGCCTAAGATAGGCGGACGCCATGGACGGTTATTTTTTACATAGGCGCATATTTTAGGCCAACTTCAGTTCGAGATTACATATATTCAACCGTTAATTTTATTCACAAAATATATATACACACCAAGATACAGGTCTTGCCGTTATAGTAATGGTCATCTTTTATTCATAAATCATCAATTTACGGAGAAAATGGAGAAATTCTACCACTACCACCTTCCTCAGACCCCTAGCGGCAAAACATGCCTGCGGTACAGCGGTGAATCTGGTAAAAGCCTGCTGCGGTAGTACACAGTATAACGATAGGTGGTGCTGCGATCGAGTGGCCAACCGGGTAACACCCTGCTGCGAGGAATGGGTTAACCCTAACCCTAACCTAACCCTCACACTTATGCTCTCCTTTTGATGCAAGGACACTGGAATTGAATGAGTTAGGTAGTAGAGAAGCTCAACTACCTGTTGCTACCATTTTCAGGATTCTTAAGTCGAGGAAACAGATTCTACATTTATAATGAATTTGCTATGTACACCTGAAGGTATAATAAGGGTCTCAGAAAATATAGCTGTACAATGTAGCTCTTTTGATAATGGGCTCAAAGTAAATACTTCACATAGTTTAGACATTCAGGTACCTAGACTTGTTGCATTTTAAATTCCCACAATATGGAAACAGATACTACAGCCAAATTGAAATTTGCAAAATTCTAATTAGTAAAATTGATTTTTTCATCAATCTCAGTGAAAAAAAGCTGAAGAATGCAAAGTTTTTGTGCTAGAACATTGGATTTGTAGATTTTTGTTAGGTTCAATGAATGCATTGAGTAGCTAAACCTAACCCAGACCTTAACCCTAACCCTTGCCTTTACCCTAACCCTAATCGTTAATTCAAGCATAACCCTAACCTAAATCATAACCCTAACGTCAACCTAACCTTCATGCACACCTTTTTGTATGGGGGCACTCAAATTGAAAGTATTTGGCAGGCAAGACACTCAGCTGCAGGTTGGAACCATCTCTAGACTTTTAATCTCAATAGAAAAGATTCTACAGCTATATCAAATGTGATACAACTGTAGTAATAAAAATGCTTAACTGCAGGGTCACGGAGGAAATTGCCATAGAATGTAGAGTTCTGATACTAGAGCACTGGAATGAATGCATTGGCTAGCTAACCCTAATCCTAACCCTAGCCTTAACCCTAACCCTAAGCCTACCTAACCTTAACCCTAACCCTAACCTAACCCTCACACTTATGCTCTCCTTTTGATGCAAGGACACTGGAATTGAATGAGTTAGGTAGTAGAGAAGCTCAACTACCTGTTGCTACCATTTTCAGGATTCTAAATTCGAGGAAACAGATTCTACATTTATAATGAATTTGCTATGTACACCTGAAGGTATAATAAGGGTCTCAGAAAATATAGCTGTACAATGTAGCTCTTTTGATAGTGGGCTCAAAGTAAATGCTTCACATAGTTTGGAGATTCAGGTACCTGGACTTGTTGCATTTTAAATTCCCACAATATGGAAACAGATATTACAGCCAAATTGAAATTTGCTAAATTCAAATTAGTAAAATTGATTTTTTCATCAATCTCAGTGAAAATAAAAGCTGAAGAATGCAAAGTTTTTGTGCTAGAACATTGGATTTGTAGATTTTTGTTAGGTTCAATGAATGCATTGAGTAGCTAAACCTAGCCCAGACCTTGACCCTAACCCTTGCCTTTACCCTAACCCTAATCGTTAATTCAAGCATAACCCTAACCTTAACCCTAACCCTAACGTCAACCTAACCTTCATGCACACCTTTTTGTATGGGGGCACTCGAATTGAATGTATTTGGCAGGCGAGACACTCACCTGCAGGCTGGAACAATCTCTAGACTTTTAATCTCAATAGAAAAGATTCTACAGCTATATCAAATGTGATACATCTGTAGTAATAAAAATGCTTAACTGCAGGGTCACGGAGGAAATTGCCATAGAATGTAGAGTTCTGATACTAGAGCACTGGAATGAATGCATTGGCTAGCTAACCCTAATCCTAACCCTAGCCTTAACCCTAACCCTAAGCCTACCTTACCTTAACCCTAACCCTAACCTAACCCTCACACTTATGCTCTCCTTTTGATGCAAGGACACTGGAATTGAATGAGTTAGGAAGTAGAGAAGCTCAACTACCTGTTGCTACCATTTTCAGGATTCTAAAGTCGAGGAAACAGATTCTACATTTATAATGAATTTGCTATGTACACCTGAAGGTATAATAAGGGTCTCAGAAAATATAGCTGTACAATGTAGCTCTTTTGATAATGGGCTCAAAGTAAATGCTTCACATAGTTTGGACATTCAGGTACCTGGACTTGTTGCATTTTAAATTCCCACAATATGGAAACAGATATTACAGCCAAATTGAAATTTGCTAAATTCAAATTAGTAAAATTGATTTTTTCATCAATCTCAGTGAAAATAAAAGCTGAAGAATGCAAAGTTTTTGTGCTAGAACATTGGATTTGTAGATTTTTGTTAGGTTCAATGAATGCATTGAGTAGCTAAACCTAGCCCAGACCTTAACCCTAACCCTTGCCTTTACCCTAACCCTAATCGTTAATTCAAGCATAACCCTAACCTAAATCATAACCCTAACGTCAACCTAACCTTCATGCACACCTTTTTGTATGGGGGCACTCAAATTGAAAGTATTTGGCAGGCAAGACACTCAGCTGCAGGTTGGAACCATCTCTAGACTTTTAATCTCAATAGAAAAGATTCTACAGCTATATCAAATGTGATACAACTGTAGTAATAAAAATGCTTAACTGCAGGGTCACGGAGGAAATTGCCATAGAATGTAGAGTTCTGATACTAGAGCACTGGAATGAATGCATTGGCTAGCTAACCCTAATCCTAACCCTAGCCTTAACCCTTACCCTAAGCCTACCTTACCTTAACCCTAACCCTAACCTAACCCTCACACTTATGCTCTCCTTTTGATGCAAGGACACTGGAATTGAAGGTGTTAGGTAGTAGAGAAGCTCAACTACCTGTTGCTACCATTTTCAGGATTCTAAAGTCGAGGAAACAGATTCTACATTCATAATGAATTTGCTACACCTGAAGGTATAATAAGGGTCTCAGAAAATATAGCTGTACAATGTAGCTCTTTTGATAGTGGGCTCAAAGTAAATGCTTCACATAGTTTGGACATTCAGGTACCTGGACTTGTTGCATTTTAAATTCCCACAATATGGAAACAGATACTACAGTCAAATTGAAATTTGCTAAATTCAAATTAGTAAGATTGATTTTTTCATCAATCTCAGTGAAAATAAAAGCTGAAGAATGCAAAGTTTTTGTGCTAGAACATTGGATTTGTAGATTTTTGTTAGGTTCAATGAATGCATTGAGTAGCTAAACCTAACCCAGACCTTAACCCTAACCCTTGCCTTTACCCTAACCCTAATCGTTAATTCAAGCATAACCCTAACCTTAACCCTAACCCTAACGTCAACCTAACCTTCATGCACACCTTTTTGTATGGGGGCACTCGAATTGAATGTATTTGGCAGGCGAGACACTCACCTGCAGGCTGGAACAATCTCTAGACTTTTAATCTCAATAGAAAAGATTCTACAGCTATATCAAATGTGATACATCTGTAGTAATAAAAATGCTTAACTGCAGGGTCACGGAGGAAATTGCCATAGAATGTAGAGTTCTGATACTAGAGCACTGGACTGAATGCATTGGCTAGCTAACCCTAATCCTAACCCTAGCCTTAACCCTTACCCTAAGCCTACCTTACCTTAACCCTAACCCTAACCTAACCCTCACACTGATGCTCTCCTTTTGATGCAAGGACACTGGAATTGAATGAGTTAGGTAGTAGAGAAGCTCAACTACCTGTTGCTACCATTTTCAGGATTTTACAGTCGAGGAAACAGATTCTACATTTATAATGAATTTGCTATGTACACCTGAAGGTATAATAAGGGTCTCAGAAAATATAGCTGTACAATGTAGCTCTTTTGATAATCGGCTCAAAGTAAATGCTTCACATAGTTTGAACATTCAGGTACCTGGACTTGTTGCATTTTAAATTCCCACAATATGGAAACAGATATTACAGCCAAATTGAAATTTGCTAAATTCAAGTTAGTAAAATTGATTTTTTCATCAATCTCAGTGAAAATAAAAGCTGAAGAATGCAAAGTTTTTGTGCTAGAACATTGGATTTGTAGATTTTTGTTAGGTTCAATGAATGCATTGAGTAGCTAAACCTAGCCCAGACCTTAACCCTAACCCTTGCCTTTACCCTAACCCTAATCGTTAATTCAAGCATAACCCTAACCTAAATCATAACCCTAACGTCAACCTAACCTTCATGCACACCTTTTTGTATGGGGGCACTCAAATTGAAAGTATTTGGCAGGCAAGACACTCAGCTGCAGGTTGGAACCATCTCTAGACTTTTAATCTCAATAGAAAAGATTCTACAGCTATATCAAATGTGATACAACTGTAGTAATAAAAATGCTTAACTGCAGGGTCACGGAGGAAATTGCCATAGAATGTAGAGTTCTGATACTAGAGCACTGGAATGAATGCATTGGCTAGCTAACCCTAATCCTAACCCTAGCCTTAACCCTTACCCTAAGCCTACCTTACCTTAACCCTAACCCTAACCTAACCCTCACACTTATGCTCTCCTTTTGATGCAAGGACACTGGAATTGAAGGTGTTAGGTAGTAGAGAAGCTCAACTACCTGTTGCTACCATTTTCAGGATTCTAAAGTCGAGGAAACAGATTCTACATTCATAATGAATTTGCTACACCTGAAGGTATAATAAGGGTCTCAGAAAATATAGCTGTACAATGTAGCTCTTTTGATAGTGGGCTCAAAGTAAATGCTTCACATAGTTTGGACATTCAGGTACCTGGACTTGTTGCATTTTAAATTCCCACAATATGGAAACAGATACTACAGTCAAATTGAAATTTGCTAAATTCAAATTAGTAAGATTGATTTTTTCATCAATCTCAGTGAAAATAAAAGCTGAAGAATGCAAAGTTTTTGTGCTAGAACATTGGATTTGTAGATTTTTGTTAGGTTCAATGAATGCATTGAGTAGCTAAACCTAACCCAGACCTTAACCCTAACCCTTGCCTTTACCCTAACCCTAATCGTTAATTCAAGCATAACCCTAACCTTAACCCTAACCCTAACGTCAACCTAACCTTCATGCACACCTTTTTGTATGGGGGCACTCGAATTGAATGTATTTGGCAGGCGAGACACTCACCTGCAGGCTGGAACAATCTCTAGACTTTTAATCTCAATAGAAAAGATTCTACAGCTATATCAAATGTGATACATCTGTAGTAATAAAAATGCTTAACTGCAGGGTCACGGAGGAAATTGCCATAGAATGTAGAGTTCTGATACTAGAGCACTGGACTGAATGCATTGGCTAGCTAACCCTAATCCTAACCCTAGCCTTAACCCTTACCCTAAGCCTACCTTACCTTAACCCTAACCCTAACCTAACCCTCACACTGATGCTCTCCTTTTGATGCAAGGACACTGGAATTGAATGAGTTAGGTAGTAGAGAAGCTCAACTACCTGTTGCTACCATTTTCAGGATTTTACAGTCGAGGAAACAGATTCTACATTTATAATGAATTTGCTATGTACACCTGAAGGTATAATAAGGGTCTCAGAAAATATAGCTGTACAATGTAGCTCTTTTGATAATCGGCTCAAAGTAAATGCTTCACATAGTTTGAACATTCAGGTACCTGGACTTGTTGCATTTTAAATTCCCACAATATGGAAACAGATATTACAGCCAAATTGAAATTTGCTAAATTCAAGTTAGTAAAATTGATTTTTTCATCAATCTCAGTGAAAATAAAAGCTGAAGAATGCAAAGTTTTTGTGCTAGAACATTGGATTTGTAGATTTTTGTTAGGTTCAATGAATGCATTGAGTAGCTAAACCTAGCCCAGACCTTAACCCTAACCCTTGCCTTTACCCTAACCCTAATCGTTAATTCAAGCATAACCCTAACCTAAATCATAACCCTAACGTCAACCTAACCTTCATGCACACCTTTTTGTATGGGGGCACTCAAATTGAAAGTATTTGGCAGGCAAGACACTCAGCTGCAGGTTGGAACCATCTCTAGACTTTTAATCTCAATAGAAAAGATTCTACAGCTATATCAAATGTGATACAACTGTAGTAATAAAAATGCTTAACTGCAGGGTCACGGAGGAAATTGCCATAGAATGTAGAGTTCTGATACTAGAGCACTGGAATGAATGCATTGGCTAGCTAACCCTAATCCTAACCCTAGCCTTAACCCTAACCCTAAGCCTACCTAACCTTAACCCTAACCCTAACCTAACCCTCACACTTATGCTCTCCTTTTGATGCAAGGACACTGGAATTGAATGAGTTAGGTAGTAGAGAAGCTCAACTACCTGTTGCTACCATTTTCAGGATTCTAAATTCGAGGAAACAGATTCTACATTTATAATGAATTTGCTATGTACACCTGAAGGTATAATAAGGGTCTCAGAAAATATAGCTGTACAATGTAGCTCTTTTGATAGTGGGCTCAAAGTAAATGCTTCACATAGTTTGGAGATTCAGGTACCTGGACTTGTTGCATTTTAAATTCCCACAATATGGAAACAGATATTACAGCCAAATTGAAATTTGCTAAATTCAAATTAGTAAAATTGATTTTTTCATCAATCTCAGTGAAAATAAAAGCTGAAGAATGCAAAGTTTTTGTGCTAGAACATTGGATTTGTAGATTTTTGTTAGGTTCAATGAATGCATTGAGTAGCTAAACCTAGCCCAGACCTTAACCCTAACCCTTGCCTTTACCCTAACCCTAATCGTTAATTCAAGCATAACCCTAACCTTAACCCTAACCCTAACGTCAACCTAACCTTCATGCACACCTTTTTGTATGGGGGCACTCGAATTGAATGTATTTGGCAGGCGAGACACTCACCTGCAGGCTGGAACAATCTCTAGACTTTTAATCTCAATAGAAAAGATTCTACAGCTATATCAAATGTGATACATCTGTAGTAATAAAAATGCTTAACTGCAGGGTCACGGAGGAAATTGCCATAGAATGTAGAGTTCTGATACTAGAGCACTGGAATGAATGCATTGGCTAGCTAACCCTAATCCTAACCCTAGCCTTAACCCTTACCCTAAGCCTACCTTACCTTAACCCTAACCCTAACCTAACCCTCACACTTATGCTCTCCTTTTGATGCAAGGACACTGGAATTGAATGAGTTAGGAAGTAGAGAAGCTCAACTACCTGTTGCTACCATTTTCAGGATTCTAAAGTCGAGGAAACAGATTCTACATTTATAATGAATTTGCTATGTACACCTGAAGGTATAATAAGGGTCTCAGAAAATATAGCTGTACAATGTAGCTCTTTTGATAATCGGCTCAAAGTAAATGCTTCACATAGTTTGGACATTCAGGTACCTGGACTTGTTGCATTTTAAATTACCACAATATGGAAACAGATACTACAGCCAAATTGAAATTTGCTAAATTCAAATTAGTAAAATTGATTTTTTCATCAATCTCAGTGAAAATAAAAGCTGAAGAATGCAAAGTTTTTGTGCTAGAACATTGGATTTGTAGATTTTTGTTAGGTTCAATGAATGCATTGAGTAGCTAAACCTAGCCCAGACCTTAACCCTAACCCTTGCCTTTACCCTAACCCTAATCGTTAATTCAAGCATAACCCTAACCTAAATCATAACCCTAACGTCAACCTAACCTTCATGCACACCTTTTTGTATGGGGGCACTCAAATTGAAAGTATTTGGCAGGCAAGACACTCACCTGCAGGTTGGAACCATCTCTAGACTTTCAATCTCAATAGAAAAAATTCTTCAGCTATATCAAATGTGATACATCTGTAGTAATAAAAATGCTTAATTGCAGGGTCAAGGAGGAAATTGCCATAGAATGTAGAGTTCTGATGCTAGAGCACTGGAATAAATGCATTGGCTAGCTAACCCTAATCCTAACTCTAGCCTTAACCCTAAACCTAAGCCTACCTTACCTTAACCCTAACCCTAACCTTACCCTCACACTTATGCTCTCCTTTTGATGCAAGGACACTGGAATTGAATGAGTTAGGTAGTAGAGAAGCTCAACTACCTGTTGCTACCATTTTCAGGATTCTAAAGTCGAGGAAACAGATTCTACATTTATAATGAATTTGCTATGTACACCTGAAGGTATAATAAGGGTCTCAGAAAATAAAGCTGTACAATGTAGCTCTTTTGATAGTGGGCTCAAAGTAAATGCTTCACATAGTTTGGACATTCAGGTACCTGGACTTGTTGCATTTTAAATTACCACAATATGGAAACAGATACTACAGCCAAATTGAAATTTGCTAAATTCAAATTAGTAAAATTGATTTTTTCATCAATCTCATTGAAAATAAAAGCTGAAGAATGCAAAGTTTTTGTGCTAGAACATTGGATTTGTAGATTTTTGTTAGGTTCAATGAATGCATTGAGTAGCTAAACCTAACCCATACCTTAGCCCTAACCCTTGCCTTTACTCTAACCCTAATCGTTAATTCAAGCATAACCCTAACCTTAACCCTAACCCTAATGTCAACCTAACCTTCATGCACACCTTTTTTGTATGGGGGCACTCGAATTGAATGTATTTGGCAGGCGAGACACTCACCTGCAGGCTGGAACAATCTCTAGACTTTTAATCTCAATAGAAAATATTATACAGTTATATCAAATGTGATACATCTGTAGTAATAAAAATGCTTAACTGCAGGGTCAACAGATTCTACATTCATAATGAATTTGCTATGTACACCTGAAGGTATAATAAGGGTCTCAGAAAATATAGCTGTACAATGTAGCTCTTTTGATAATGGGCTCAAAGTAAATGCTTAACATAGTTTGGACATTCAGGTACCTGGACTTGTTGCATTTTAAATTCTAACAATATGGAAACAGATACTACAGCCAAATTGAAATTTGCTAAATTCAAATTAGTAAAATTGATTTTTTCATCAATCTCAGTGAAAATAAAAGCTGAAGAATGCAAAGTTTTTGTGCTAGAACATTGGATTTGTAGATTTTTGTTAGGTTCAATGAATGCATTGAGTAGCTAAACCTAACCCAGACCTTAACCCTAACCCTTGCCATGTACCCTAACCCTAATCGTTAATTCAAGCATAACCCTAACCTTAACCCTAACCCTAACGTCAACCTAACCTTCATGCACACCTTTTTGTATGGGGGCACTCGAATTGAATGTATTTGGCAGGCGAGACACTCACCTGCAGGCTGGAACAATCTCTAGACTTTTAATCTCAATAGAAAAGATTCTACAGCTATATCAAATGTGATACATCTGTAGTAATAAAAATGCTTAACTGCATGGTCACGGAGGAAATTGCCATAGAATGTAGAGTTCTGATACTAGAGCACTGGAATGAATGCATTGGCTAGCTAACCCTAATCCTAACCCTAGCCTTAACCCTTACCCTAAGCCTACCTTACCTTAACCCTAACCCTAACCTAACCCTCACACTTATGCTCTCCTTTTGATGCAAGGACACTGGAATTGAATGAGTTAGGTAGTAAAGAAGCTCAACTACCTGTTGCTACCATTTTCAGGATTCTAAAGTCGAGGAAACAGATTCTACATTCATAATGAATTTGCTACACCTGAAGGTATAATAAGGGTCTCAGAAAATATAGCTGTACAATGTAGCTCTTTTGATAGTGGGCTCAAAGTAAATGCTTCACATAGTTTGGACATTTAGGTACCTGGACTTGTTGCATTTTAAATTCCAACAATATGGAAACAGATACTACAGCCAAATTGAAATTTGCTAAATTCAAATAAGTAAAATTGATTTTTTCATCAATCTCAGTGAAAATAAAAGCTAAAGAATGCAAAGTTTTTGTGCTAGAACATTGAATTTGTAGATTTTTGTTAGGTTCAATGAATGCATTAGGTAGCTAAACCTAACCCAGACCTTAACCCTAACCCTTGCCTTTATCCTAACCCTAATCGTTAATTCAAGCATAACCCTAACCTTAACCCTAACCCTAACCTCAACCTAACCTTCATGCACACCTTTTTGTATGGGGGCATTCAAATTGAATGTATTTGGTAGGCGATACACTCAGCTGCAGGTTGGAACCATCTCTAGACACTTTTAATCTCAATAGAAAAGATTCTACAGCTATATCAAATGTGATGCATCTGTAGTAATAAAAATGCTTAATTGCAGGGTAAAAGAGGAAATTGCCATAGAATGTAGAGTTCTGATGCTAGAGTACTGGACTGAATGCATTGGCTAGCTAACCCTAATCCTAACCCTAGCCTAAACCCTAACCCTATGCCTACCTTACCTTAACCCTAACCTAACCCTCACACTTATGCTCTCCTTTTGATGCAAGGACACTGGAATTGAATGAGTTAGGTAGTAGAGAAGCTCAACTACCTGTTGCTACCATTTTCAGGATTCTAAAGTCGAGGAAACAGATTCTACATTTACAGTAGAACCCCGCGTAAGCGGACACCCTCCGTTCCGGGCCAAAGTGTCTGCTTACGCGGGGTGTCCGCTTAACTGAGGTTAAAATAAACATCTAATAGAGGGAACCGTTCCTAGCAAAGGTGTCCGTTAACGCAGGGTGCCCACTTACACGGGGTGTCCGTTAGGCGGGGTTCTACTGTATAATGAATTTGCTATGTACACCTGAAGGTATAATAAGGGTCTCAGAAAATATAGCTGTACAATGTAGCTCTTTTGATAGTGGGCTCAAAGTAAATGCTTCACATAGTTAGGACATTCAGGTACCTGGACTTGTTGCATTTTAAATTCCCACAATATGGAAACAGATACTACAGCCAAATTGAAATTTGCTAAATTCAAATTAGTAAAATTGATTTTTTCATCAATCTCATTGAAAATAAAAGCTGAAGAATGCAAAGTTTTTGTGCTAGAACATTGGATTTGTAGATTTTTGTCAGGTTCAATGAATGCATTGAGTAGCTAAACCTAACCCAGACCTTAACCCTAACCCTTGCCTTTACCCTAACCCTAATCGTTAATTCAAGCATAACCCTAACCTAAATCATAACCCTAACGTCAACCTAACCTTCATGCACACCTTTTTGTATGGGGGCACTCAAATTGAAAGTATTTGGCAGGCAAGACACTCAGCTGCAGGTTGGAACCATCTCTAGACTTTTTATCTCAATAGAAAAGATTCTACAGCTATATCAAATGTGATACAACTGTAGTAATAAAAATGCTTAACTGCAGGGTCAAGGAGGAAATTGCCATAGAATGTAGAGTTCTGATGCTAGAGCACTGGAATGAATGCATTGGCTAGCTAACCCTAATCCTAACCCTAGCCTTAACCCTAACCCTAAGCCTACCTTACCTTAACCCTTTAGGCGCAGCATGATGCCTGGAGGCATTCCCGTGCGAACCGCAGCATGATGCCTCCAGGCATTCCCGTGCGAACCGCAGCATGATGCCTCCAGGCATTCCCGTGCGAACCGCAGCATGATGCCTTGAGGCATCATAGAGTTGTTATTTTTATAAAGTCATTTTTTCAGTAGATTTAAGCACAGAAGGGTTAAGAAAAGCTCCATATATAAATAAAACAGTTTAAACTCAATGTATTTGTGTGTTTCGAGTCTATTTCGGGACATGGAGATGGTTATTTGCGAGTAGAACACGGAGAAAAATAAAGCAATGCACTGATCGAGTCGCGCATATGGACGAGTGTAGCGCCTGTCAGAGCATTTCCCAATAGATGAAACGACGAACGAGTTTATATATATTAAAAAGCGTACGATTTGGTTGTCTTGCTCACACTAGTACAGAATATACATATACTATCTAATTTGCGAGTTTTTAGGCAGTCTTACCCTTTCGTTTTTACTATTTTGCGAATTCTCCGCCGATGTTTACATTTTATTCGACACCAAGAGCAAACGCAGCAGTGGAGAGTTATACTTCCGGTCGCCCTAGTTTTACGTTCCCGCCCCAACCACAACAAAGCTGAGACCAAGGAAAGCACCAAAGCTCGTATATTATTATAAATCGAGACCAATAAATCATTGAAACCTGTATATTATTAAAAATATCACAAAATATTGTGAATCTGGTCATCAGAAAAACAAAATAAAACATAAGTGTATCTTGTTGTATCAGTCACCGCACTTACAGCAGAAGTGTATGGACATTTTTTTTTTTTTCTTTTTTCCCCCCGACAATCCGCACACTGTCATATCTTACGCGATTTAACTCGGAAAGTGTTAGGATACCTCCAATACATAAATAAAACATTATAATTTCGATAAATATGTGTTTTTGGGGTTCATATATTGCCATGGCGACGTTGATATGCGACTATAAAAGTCGCAAAAACTTTCGATGATGCGTAGAGCGCGTCGCACTTTCACAGAGTGAGCCTCTACACCACCTGCTTAGCGAAACACAACGAAATTCGCTAACATGGCCTGCAATGATCCTTTTGAAGACGTCTACGATGACGAATGGGAGCTACTTTTGGATTCCTCTTCGGAGGAGGATTACGAGAGTGCGGACGAGGAACAAGAAAACTCGCTCCAGGACGCATCGACTGCCACGATAGCGACTACTCCAGGAGGGCGACGATGGGTAATTTACCCCGAAAACATCGGACGGTGGGAAACGCTGAAACCCACTGAAAGCACACCTGGAGTAACAGCAGCCGTCGACACGGCAGAAACGAAGACATCGTTAGACTTTCTGCGAGTTTTCCTTTCGCTAAGTTTTATAACGAGTTTGGTGGACAGGACCAACAGATACGCAGAGGCGAACAAGGGTGGGCGTGGCTTGCCGAAGAAAATGACGGCCTGGACTCCTGTGGGAATCAACGAGATGTTGCGGTTTATCGGCCTCACATATTTGATGGGAATACTGAAGAAACCAGATGTGGAGCACTATTGGACAACGATAGTCGAATACGCCACCCCTGGCTTGAAGTCACTGATGTCCAGAACTCGCTTTCTCTCTATTCTACGGTAAGTTTAATTCGCTAATGTTGACAGTATCATTGTTTATATTTCAGCCCAGACTCAGAGCTGCGCAAGCGCAGTGAAACGATTTCCAGATACTGTAGCGGCGAATCGATTTTCATATATTTATATCGCAAATATAGCCCTGTCTTCCTCACATTAGTTCAGAATATACATGTATTATGTATTCCTAGAGTCTTAGACCATTCTTCCCCTTGTATTTTAAAGATTCCTGCATTTCTCAAACCCTGATGTTATGACTGGAGCAGACGCTGGTCCTCAGAGCGCCGCATCCGGTCCCGCGACAACATCCGGTCCATCGACGTCCCGCCCCAGATCTCCACACATGATGACTGACTTTTTATTTCAGCATTTCAATTCTGTTTGTAATTCCGTTTATGTCCCCCGTCGTGAGGTTGCGATTGACGAAACAATCGTGAAGCACAAAGGCCGTACCCGTCATCGCCAGTACATGCCTAACAAACCGTGCAAATGGGGTCTCAAGTGCTGGGTGCTGGCGGAGTCGGCTACGGGCTTTGTGCTTCAGGTGATTCCTTTCTTTGGCCGTGACGACCGTAAGGGAAGTAACTCAACAGAAAATATAATTATGAGGCTGTTACGGGGTGCTAAACTATTAAACAAAGGCTACCATGTTTTCTTCGATAATTTCTACACTGGTGTACAGGTTCTCGAACGGCTCCACTCACTTCAAACCTACGCTTGTGGTACTCTCCGAATGAATCGCACGGAGGTGCCTAAGTCCTACATGGCGAGGAAACATCCCGAGTTGACACAGCGGGGCGACTCGATTTTCGCTAAGGCTGGGTGCTTGTTATTGACTTGCTGGCTAGATCGTAAAATAATTCGTATTCTCTCCACCATTCACGGCTCCACTATGTCCACATGTATTCGAACACTACGGGGTACTGACGGCAAATTCGCTAAGAAAGAAATCCCTTGTCCAGACACTATAAAATCGTATAGTCAGTACATGGGCGGGGTAGACTTAGCTGATCAAATGGCTTCGTATTATTCTTTCGGGAGGAAAAGTAGGAAATGGACCAAGAAATTCTTCTTTTTCGTGATGGAGATCATGAAATTGAACTCCCAGATAATGTACAACTCACTTTCGGACAAGAAAATCAGTTTAGTCGACTTCTCTCTCTGTCTGGTCCAGCAGATTATGACTGCAACTAACGAGGAAGTCGCTAGACCCCTTTCGGATTCTGCAAATCGATTAACGAGTAGATGTTTTCCTGACGATTTAGAGCGTAAAAGTTTTTGCCGGGTTTGCTATTATCGTAACAAGAACGGATTTGGACCTAGGAAGCAAACTCGCTACGGTTGTAAAACCTGTGGTACTCACCTCTGTCTTCCACATTGTTTTCGGATTTATCACACAAAATCAAATTTCGAAATTTCTGACAGTGCCACAGAAGAATAGGAAGTTAAAATGATCAGCCATCTCACCCCCCCCCCCCACCCTTTTAGGCTCCAAATTAAAGTAAAAATGTCAATAGCACACTTCCCACGATATCCAAATTTCTCATATTATCGGTGAATTATACCTTGTTAAATATTAAAATGCCTGTGGCGTTTGCTACTTATAATTTTCTATCGCAAAAAAACCCTTGTCAACTCAATTTTCGAACCTGAAATTCTAAATTATATGTATACCCCATGTAACTTTTCGATCGGATGTCTTGTTGATAACCTATACACCAGTAAATCTTTTTTTATTGGTTTATTTTTGTATCTAATATCGACCAGAAGTGGTTAAATTGATTATTATATCGGAGAAAAAGTCTGTAAGTCCGACCACGTCGAGTGCCAGACAGACACTGATAAATTTATATCACCCTGAACCATTCCGTAATGCTATTCTATGATTCAACTGTGAAGTCTATGGACACAAACGATATGGTTTTGTATCTAATCTACGATATCAGCCTGAAACAAAGTAATCCTGGACGATCTATGTATCATCAAGGTTCTCCACATGTACATTTTGTGAAAATATATTGACCAGAAGTGGTCAAATTGATTATTATATCGGCGATAAAGCCCCCACCTCAGACCATGTCAAGTGCCAGCTAGACACCGATAAATTTATATCACCTTGAAACCTTCCTGCCTATGTGATCTAGCACGTAATGCTATTCTATGATTCAACTGTGAAGTCTATGGACACAAACGATATCTTGGTTTTGTATCTAATCTACTGTATCAACCTGAAACAAAGTAATCCTGGGTGATCTATGAACCATCATGGTTCTCTACATGTACATTTTGTGAAAATATATTGACCAGAAGTGGTTAAATTGATTATTATATCGGAGACAAAGCCCCCAGGTCCGACCACGTCGAGTGCCAGACAGACACTGAATATATTTATATCTTGTCGACTATTTCAATCTGAAACAAAAATCATTCCTGCCTGTGTAATATATATATATAGCGTTGATTCAGTCTCAGATCAACCTCAGAACTGTAGAAATTGATCATATACCTTGTTGAATCTGAAATAAAACATGCCTATCTGTGTATAGCCAACACTAATCTATGTATATCAACCTGAACCATTCCTATGTGATCTAGCACGTAATGCTATTCTATGATTCAACTGTGAAGTCTATGGACACAAACGATATCTTGGTTTTGTATCTAATCTACTGTATCAACCTAAAACAAAGTAATCCTGGACGATCTATAGACCTTCAAGGTTCTCCACATGTACATTTTGTGAAAATATATCGACCAGAAGTGGTTAAATTGATTATTATATCGGAGAAAAAGCCTGTAGGTCTGACCACGTTGAGTGCCAGACAGACACTGAATATATTTATATCTTGTTGAATCTGAAATAAAACATGCCTATCTGTGTATAGCCAACACTAATCTATGTACATATTGTGAATACGATGACGACTGCTGCACCTGGAAATGTATCAAGCCTTGTCAACCTGTGTATATATATATATATTTAACAATATTGATGAATAATTGATCTGAAAGAAAATACAACACATTATTAAAATATATTTTAAATCTTACTTCACCTACCTTGTCTTCTTTTCTGCTTTTCAGAAGTATTCGTCTGTAGATATAGTCAATCATTGTCCAGCAATCGATTTAAAAGTTAACTCCTCCTGGAGATGTCAATGCTGAATAGGCACAAGTCAAATTTTCCGAATTCAATATATCAGCCTGGACATTAAATATATATGTAGATGATCCTTAGAGTGTGGGAGATAACCACATATAGCCTTGTAATGATCAAACTCCATTAGAATCCTTAGGCGAGTCCATAGTATAATCAATGGCGAAATAAGCCAATATAGTCACTGCTCGAATCTAATTTTCAAAAATCAATATCTAAGTCCCAACTTCTCCGAAATGGTCGAGATATATATCAAATGAAAGCTGAGAGTATCTAATTTATGAATATTGATGTCTCCAATCATATATTTCAAGTTAAATCATGAAAATAAATGATTTTCTAAATCATGTCTTGCCCAGCGCCTAACTCCCCTACCGCACCCATAGTAAAGGCTCAGCTTAGATGACCATTACTTTTAATTCAATTCTAAATCATCCGCTGGTTCAAAATGATTCATATTTCATATAAACAAACCTCAGACAGTGTAGTTTACCCTGATATAAGTCCCCGTTCATAGATTCAAGGTTAAAAGCCTCAAAGAAATCATTTTGAAAGAGATGTCTTAGAACCCAGCTATGGCGAAATAAGCCAATTTATTGACAGAGTACTTTTAATCTTCTAAATTCGATAATTAAATCCCACATTGTCCGAAATACACAAAATATATATCAGGAGAAAGCTAAGGACCCGTAGTTTACGTATATTAATGTCTCCAGTAATAAAATTAAAGTTAAATCCTCGTAATAAAAGATTTTCTAAATCGTATCTCGACCAGCGCCTGAATCCCCTACCAAGTCTATAGTAAAGCTTTTAACCTTCTAAATTCGATAACTAAATCCCACATTGTCTGAAATACACAAAGTATATATCAGGAGAAAGCTGAGAATCTGTAGTTTACGAATATTAATGTCTCCAGTAATAGAATTCAAGTTAAATTCTTATAATAAATGAATTTCTGAATCGTGTCTGGCCCAGATCCACACTCCCATACTGAACCTATAGTAAAGTATAGAGAGTGCGTATGGCGCATCTTAATATTTCGATTACTTGGTCTCGAATCGACCAAAATGGACAATATTATATCATCATGAAGCTGAGAGTGTGTAGTTCACGTTAGAATATACGAAAATCCATTTATCTAAGATTTAAACCCCGAAATATATGATTTAGTTAGCCAAACCACAAAACTGCGTAATGCTGACTTTCTTTTTTCGATTATTAATTCTAACCTGATCTAACCTGTACAATATTTACATAGAAAGGTAGCTTAGAGTGTGTAGAATAACAATATATATATGATTAATCATGAATCTAAAGTTTAAACCCGGTGCGAGCTGATTTCTTATGACAGCTCGACCACCTTAACTACACAGTATAAGCGATGGCGTATCAAGCTAGGCCAGAATTCAACGTGCGTAACTCGCATCGTAATATTCTAATATCTTGGTCTCTTCTCGTCTAAATATGATAAAATACATACTGGAACAAACCTTGGAGTCTATAGAATGTGAAAATACACTTCCCTGTGGTTAATTCTAATGTTTAAACCCTATCTGAGCTGATTTTGTGATCATCGTATGAAATTCGACTGAACCAGCAAGCCGACTGCGTAATGCCTAAGGCTTAATTTGAAATATTAAATCTGAACTCGTCAAACCTGGACATTATTTACATAGAACGGTAGCTTAGAGTGTGTAGAATAAGAATATATGTATCATTAATCATGAATCTAAAGTTTAAACCCGGTGCGAGCTGATTTCTTATGACAGCTCGACCACCTTAACTACACAGTATAAGCGATGGCGTATCAAGCTAGGCCAGAATTCAACGTGCGTAACTCGCATCGTAATATTCTAATATCTTGGTCTCTTCTCGTCTAAATATGATAAAATACATACTGGAACAAACCTTGGAGTCTATAGAATGTGAAAATACACTTCCCTGTGGTTAATTCTAATGTTTAAACCCTATCTGAGCTGATTTTGTGATAATCGTATGAAATTCGACTGAACCAGCAAGCCGACTGCGTAATGCCCAAGGCTAAATTTGAAATATTAAATCTGAACTCGTCAAACCTGGACATTATTTACATAGAACGGTAGCTTAGAGTGTGTAGAATAAGAATATATGTATCATTAATCATGAATCTAAAGTTTAAACCCGGTGCGAGCTGATTTCTTATGACAGCTCGACCACCTTAACTACACAGTATAAGCGATGGCGTATCAAGCTAGGCCAGAATTCAACGTGCGTAACTCGCATCGTAATATTCTAATATCTTGGTCTCTTCTCGTCTAAATATGATAAAATACATACTGGAACAAACCTTGGAGTCTATAGAATGTGAAAATACACTTCCCTGTGGTTAATTCTAATGTTTAAACCCTATCTGAGCTGATTTTGTGATCATCGTATGAAATTCGACTGAACCAGCAAGCCGACTGCGTAATGCCCAAGGCTAAATTTGAAATATTAAATCTGAACTCGTCAAACCTGGACATTATTTACATAGAACGGTAGCTTAGAGTGTGTAGAATAAGAATATATGTATCATTAATCATGAATCTAAAGTTTAAACCCGGTGCGAGCTGATTTCTTATGACAGCTCGACCACCTTAACTACACAGTATAAGCGATGGCGTATCAAGCTAGGCCAGAATTCAACGTGCGTAACTCGCATCGTAATATTTCAATATCTTGGTCTCTACTCGTCTGAATTTGCTAAAATACATACTGGAACAAACCTTAGAGTCTATAGAATGTGAAAATACACTTCCCTGTGGTTAATTCTAAAGTTTAAACCCTATCTGAGCTGATTTTGTTAACCTCGTCTAAGATTCGACTGAACCAGCAAGCCGAGTGCGTAATAATCAATGTTAAATTTGAATTATTAAATCTAAAGACGTCAAAGCTGGACATTATTTAGATAGAAACAAACCTTACAGTATGTAGAATAAGAATATACGTATCATTAATCATTTATCTAAAGTTTAAACCCGGTGCGAGCTGATTTCTAATGACAGCTCGACCACCCTACGTTTCGAGCAGTGACATGGTTTCCCATAGACTCAACCTTATAATCTACACAGCACTCTATAGAGGCTTTGCCGATATTAGTTACAAAGCGTTATGTTAATTCCACCGTGTCAAGTCTGACACCCTCGTATAGCTGATGATCAGATGAACATAATGCTGGTCTCAGTTTACACTGTTGACGCCATAGGAAGATATAAATGGCAATTCTGTGGGTTGTCGCATCGACTTGTAGCAGACAGCTTAGCAGACATGTCGCTGTCACTGGACTTGACACCTATACTCCCAGCCTCAGATCCGAAGTTATGACAGTATTAACCACACTTTCGATGGTTTTTCCGCCATAATATTTATATCCTTTTGTAGGCACAAGCCTTATAATGAAGTTGCTGGGTTTCATTTCTGTTGTTAATCCGCTATTTGACGAGGGGAAATGATTTTACACAGCGTCCATTGCGTAGAGGAATCTGCTTAGCCATCCATGTTTACACTGACACTCCCGCCCCCACCAACGGTTTTGCTATGTGCGCGAGTTCAAACTTTCAATATTGCTTAGATCACCTTAGGAGTCGTTTTATTTCATAATACTTTAGAATCGTGTAGGTAGGGTTCATATTTGAATATCAATGGGGGTTTCATCGACTTTAACGACTATATATATTGATGCGAAGAAATCTGCTACAATAGTGTGTAAGGCCTAAGATAGGCGGACGCCATGGACGGTTATTTTTTACATAGGCGCATATTTTAGGCCAACTTCAGTTCGAGATTACATATATTCAACCGTTAATTTTATTCACAAAATATATATACACACCAAGATACAGGTCTTGCCGTTATAGTAATGGTCATCTTTTATTCATAAATCATCAATTTACGGAGAAAATGGAGAAATTCTACCACTACCACCTTCCTCAGACCCCTAGCGGCAAAACATGCCTGCGGTACAGCGGTGAATCTGGTAAAAGCCTGCTGCGGTAGTACACAGTATAACGATAGGTGGTGCTGCGATCGAGTGGCCAACCGGGTAACACCCTGCTGCCAGGAATGGGTTAACCCTAACCCTAACCTAACCCTCACACTTATGCTCTCCTTTTGATGCAAGGACACTGGAATTGAATGAGTTAGGTAGTAGAGAAGCTCAACTACCTGTTGCTACCATTTTCAGGATTCTTAAGTCGAGGAAACAGATTCTACATTTATAATGAATTTGCTATGTACACCTGAAGGTATAATAAGGGTCTCAGAAAATATAGCTGTACAATGTAGCTCTTTTGATAATGGGCTCAAAGTAAATGCTTCACATAGTTTAGACATTCAGGTACCTAGACTTGTTGCATTTTAAATTCCCACAATATGGAAACAGATACTACAGCCAAATTGAAATTTGCAAAATTCTAATTAGTAAAATTGATTTTTTCATCAATCTCAGTGAAAAAAAGCTGAAGAATGCAAAGTTTTTGTGCTAGAACATTGGATTTGTAGATTTTTGTTAGGTTCAATGAATGCATTGAGTAGCTAAACCTAACCCAGACCTTAACCCTAACCCTTGCCTTTACCCTAACCCTAATCGTTAATTCAAGCATAACCCTAACCTAAATCATAACCCTAACGTCAACCTAACCTTCATGCACACCAATTTTTATAGGGGCACTCAAATTGAATGTATTTGGCAGGCAAGACACTCAGCTGCAGGTTTGAACCATCTCTAGACTTTTAATCTCAATAGAAAAGATTCTACAGCTATATCAAATTTGATACATCTGTAGTAATAAAAATGCTTAATTGCAGGGTCAAGGAGGAAATTGCCATAGAATGTAGAGTTCTGATGCTAGAGCACTGGAATAAATGCATTGGCTAGCTAACCCTAATCCTAACCCTAGCCTTAACCCTAAACCTAAGCCTACCTTACCTTAACCCTAACCCTAACCTTACCCTCACACTTATGCTCTCCTTTTGATGCAAGGACACTGGAATTGAATGAGTTAGGTAGTAGAGAAGCTCAACTACCTGTTGCTACCATTTTCAGGATTCTAAAGTCGAGGAAACAGATTCTATATTAACAGTAGAACCCCGCGTAAGCGGACACCCTCCGTTCCGGACCAAAGTGTCTGCTTACGCGGGGTGTCCGCTTACGCGAGGTTAAAATAAACATCTAATAGAGGGAACCGTTCCTAGCAAAGGTGTCCGTTAACGCGGGGTGCCCACTTACGCGGGGTGTCCGTTAGGCGGGGTTCTACTGTATAATTAATTTGCTATGTACACCTGAAGGTATAATAAGGGTCTCAGAAAATATAGCTGTACAATGAAGCTCTTTTGATAGTGGGCTCAAAGTAAATGCTTCACATAGTTTGGACATTCAGGTACCTGGACTTGTTGCATTTTAAATTCCCACAATATGGAAACAGATACTACAGCCAAATTGAAATTTGCTAAATTCAAATTAGTAAAATTGATTTTTTCATCAATCTCAGTGAAAATAAAAGCTGAAGAATGCAAAGTTTTTGTGCTAGAACATTGGATTTGTAGATTTTTGTTAGGTTCAATGAATGCATTGAGTAGCTAAACCTAGCCCAGACCTTAACCCTAACCCTTGCCTTTACCCTAACCCTAATCGTTAATTCAAGCATAACCCTAACCTTAACCCTAACCCTAACGTCAACCTAACCTTCATGCACACCTTTTTGTATGGGGGCACTCGAATTGAATGTATTTGGCAGGCGAGACACTCACCTGCAGGCTGGAACAATCTCTAGACTTTTAATCTCAATAGAAAAGATTCTACAGCTATATCAAATGTGATACATCTGTAGTAATAAAAATGCTTAACTGCAGGGTCACGGAGGAAATTGCCATAGAATGTAGAGTTCTGATACTAGAGCACTGGAATGAATGCATTGGCTAGCTAACCCTAATCCTAACCCTAGCCTTAACCCTAACCCTAAGCCTACCTTACCTTAACCCTAACCCTATCCTAACCCTCACACTTATGCTCTCCTTTTGATGCAAGGACACTGGAATTGAATGAGTTAGGTAGTAGAGAAGTTCAACTACCTGTTGCTACCATTTTCAGGATTCTAAAGTCGAGGAAACAGATTCTACATTTATAATGAATTTGCTACACCTGAAGGTATAATAAGGGTCTCAGAAAATATAGCTGTACAATGTAGCTCTTTTGATAGTGGGCTCAAAGTAAATGCTTCACATAGTTTGGACATTCAGGTACCTGGACTTGTTGCATTTTAAATTCCCACAATATGGAAACAGATACTACAGCCAAATTGAAATTTGCTAAATTCAAATTAGTAAAATTGATTTTTTCATCAATCTCAGTGAAAATAAAAGCTGAAGAATGCAAAGTTTTTGTGCTAGAACATTGGATTTGTAGATTTTTGTTAGGTTCAATGAATGCATTGAGTAGCTAAACCTAACCCAGACCTTGACCCTAACCCTTGCCTTTACCCTAACCTTCATGCACACCTTTTTCTATGGGGGCACTCAAATTGAATGTATTTGGCAGGCAAGACACTCAGCTCGAGGTTGAAACCATCTCTAGACTTTTAATCTCAATAGAAAATATTATACAGTTATATCAAATGTGATACATCTGTAGTAATAAAAATGCTTAACTGCAGGGTCAAGGAGGAAATTGCCATAGAATGTAGAGTTCTGATGCTAGAGCACTGGAATGAATGCATTGGCTAGCTAACCCTAATCCTAACCCTAGCCTTAACCCTAAACCTAAGCCTACCTTACCTTAACCCTAACCCTAACCTAACCCTCACACTTATGCTCTCCTTTTGATGCAAGGACACTGGAATTGAATGAGTTAGGTAGTAGAGAAGCTCAACTACCTGTTGCTACCATTTTCAGGATTCTAAAGTCGAGGAAACAGATTCTACATTTATAATGAATTTGCTATGTACACCTGAAGGTATAATAAGGGTCTCAGAAAATATAGCTGTACAATGTAGCTCTTTTGATAGTGGGCTCAAAGTAAATGCTTCACATAGTTTAGACATTCAGGTACCTGGACTTGTTGCATTTTAAATTCCCACAATATGGAAACAGATACTACAGTCAAATTGAAATTTGCTAAATTCAAATTAGTAAGATTGATTTTTTCATCAATCTTAGTGAAAATAAAAGCTGAAGAATGCAAAGTTTTTGTGCTAGAACATTGGATTTGTAGATTTTTGTTAGGTTCAATGAATGCATTGAGTAGCTAAACCTAACCCAGACCTTAACCCTAACCCTTGCCTTTACCCTAACCCTAATCGTTAATTCAAGCATAACCCTAACCTTAACCCTAACCCTAACGTCAACCTAACCTTCATGCACACCTTTTTGTATGGGGGCACTCGAATTGAATGTATTTGGCAGGCGAGACACTCACCTGCAGGCTGGAACAATCTCTAGACTTTTAATCTCAATAGAAAAGATTCTAAAGCTATATCAAATGTGATACATCTGTAGTAATAAAAATGCTTAACTGCAGGGTCACGGAGGAAATTGCCATAGAATGTAGAGTTCTGATACTAGAGCACTGGAATGAATGCATTGGCTAGCTAACCCTAATCCTAACCCTAGCCTTAACCCTAACCCTAAGCCTACCTTACCTTAACCCTAACCCTTACCTAACCCTCACACTTATGCTCTCCTTTTGATGCAAGGACACTGGAATTGAATGAGTTAGGTAGTAGAGAAGCTCAACTACCTGTTGCTACCATTTTCAGGATTCTAAAGTCGAGGAAACAGATTCTACATTTATAATGAATTTGCTATGTACACCTGAAGGTATAATAAGGGTCTCAGAAAATATAGCTGTACAATGTAGCTCTTTTGATAATGGGCTAAAAGTAAATGCTTCACATAGTTTAGACATTCAGGTACCTGGACTTGTTGCATTTTAAATTCCCACAATATGGAAACAGATACTACAGCCAAATTGAAATTTGCAAAATTCTAATTAGTAAAATTGATTTTTTCATCAATCTCAGTGAAAAAAAGCTGAAGAATGCAAAGTTTTTGTGCTAGGACATTGGATTTGTAGATTTTTGTTAGGTTCAATGAATGCATTGAGTAGCTAAACCTAACCCAGACCTTAACCCTTGCCTTTACCCTAACCCTAATCGTTAATTCAAGCATAACCCTAACCTAAATCATAACCCTAACGTCAACCTAACCTTCATGCACACCTTTTTTTATGGGGGCACTCGAATTGAATGTATTTGGCAGGCAAGACACTCACCTGCAGGTTGGAACCATCTCTAGACTTTCAATCTCAATAGAAAAGATTCTACAGCTATATCAAATGTGATACATCTGTAGTAATAAAAATGCTTAATTGCAGGGTCAAGGAGGAAATTGCCATAGAATGTAGAGTTCTGATGCTAGAGCACTGGAATAAATGCATTGGTTAGCTAACCCTAATCCTAACCCTAGCCTTAACCCTAAACCTAAGCCTACCTTACCTTAACCCTAACCCTAACCTTACCCTCACACTTATGCTCTCCTTTTGATGCAAGGACACTGGAATTGAATGAGTTAGGTAGTAGAGAAGCTCAACTACCTGTTGCTACCATTTTCAGGATTCTAAAGTCGAGGAAACAGATTCTACATTTATAATGAATTTGCTATGTACACCTGAAGGTATAATAAGGGTCTCAGAAAATATAGCTGTACAATGTAGCTCTTTTGATAGTGGGCTCAAAGTAAATGCTTCACATAGTTTAGACATTCAGGTACCTGGAGTTGTTGCATTTTAAATTCCCACAATATGGAAACAGATACTACAGCCAAATTGAAATTTGCAAAATTCTAATTAGTAAAATTGATTTTTTCATCAATCTCAGTGAAAATAAAAGCTGAAGAATGCAAAGTTTTTGTGCTAGAACATTGGATTTGTAGATTTTTGTTAGGTTCAATGAATGCATTGAGTAGCTAAACCTAGCCCAGACCTTAACCCTAACCCTTGCCTTTACCCTAACCCTAATCGTTAATTCAAGCATAACCCTAACCTTAACCCTAACCCTAACCTCAACCTAACCTTCATGCACACCTTTTTGTATGGGGGCACTCAAATTGAATGTATATGGCAGGCGAGACACTCAGCTGCAGGCTGGAACATTCTCTAGACTTTTAATCTCAATAGAAAAGATTCTACAGCTATATCAAATGTGATACATCTGTAGTAATAAAAATGCTTAACTGCATGGTCACGGAGGAAATTGCCATAGAATGTAGAGTTCTGATACTAGAGCACTGGAATGAAAGCATTGGCTAGCTAACCCTAATCCTAACCCTAGCCTTAACCCTTACCCTAAGCCTACCTTACCTTAACCCTAACCCTAACCTAACCCTCACACTTATGCTCTCCTTTTGATGCAAGGACACTGGAATTGAATGAGTTAGGTAGTAGAGAAGCTCAACTACCTGTTGCTACCATTTTCAGGATTCTAAAGTCGAGGAAACAGATTCTACATTTACAGTAGAACCCCGCGTAAGCGGACACCCTCCGTTCCGGACCAAAGTGTCTGCTTACGCGGGGTGTCCGCTTACGCGAGGTTAAAATAAACATCTAATAGAGGGAACCGTTCCTAGCAAAGGTGTCCGTTAACGCGGGGTGCCCACTTACGCGGGGTGTCCGTTAGGCGGGGTTCTACTGTATAATTAATTTGCTATGTACACCTGAAGGTATAATAAGGGTCTCAGAAAATATAGCTGTACAATGTAGCTCTTTTGATAATGGGCTCAAAGTAAATGCATCACATAGTTTAGACATTCAGGTACCTGGACTTGTTGCATTTTAAATTCCCACAATATGGAAACAGATACTACAGCCAAATTGAAATTGCAAAATTCTAATTAGAAAAATTGATTTTTTCATCAATCTCAGTGAAAATAAAAGCTGAAGAATGCAAAGTTTTTGTGCTAGAACATTGGATTTGTAGATTTTTGTTAGGTTCAATGAATGCATTGAGTAGCTAAACCTAGCCCAGACCTTAACCCTAACCCTTGCCTTTACCCTAACCCTAATCGTTAATTCAAGCATAACCCTAACCTTAACCCTAACCCTAACCTCAACCTAACCTTCATGCACACCTTTTTGTATGGGGGCACACAAATTGAATGTATATGGCAGGCGAGACACTCAGCTGCAGGTTGGAACCATCTCTAGACTTTTAATCTCAATAGAAAAGATTCTACAGCTATATCAAATGTGATACAACTGTAGTAATAAAAATGCTTAACTGCAGGGTCAAGGAGGAAATTGCCATAGAATGTAGAGTTCTGATGCTAGAGCACTGGAATGAATGCATTGGCTAGCTAACCCTAATCCTAACCCTAGCCTTAACCCTAACCCTAAGCCTACCTTACCTTAACCCTAACCCTAACCTAACCCTCACACTTATGCTCTCCTTTTGATGCAAGGACACTGGAATTGAATGAGTTAGGTAGTAGAGAAGCTCAACTACCTGTTGCTACCATTTTCAGGATTCTTAAGTCGAGGAAACAGATTCTACATTTATAATGAATTTGCTATGTACACCTGAAGGTATAATAAGGGTCTCAGAAAATATAGCTGTACAATGTAGCTCTTTTGATAATGGGCTCAAAGTAAATGCTTCACATAGTTTAGACATTCAGGTACCTAGACTTGTTGCATTTTAAATTCCCACAATATGGAAACAGATACTACAGCCAAATTGAAATTTGCAAAATTCTAATTAGTAAAATTGATTTTTTCATCAATCTCAGTGAAAAAAAGCTGAAGAATGCAAAGTTTTTGTGCTAGAACATTGGATTTGTAGATTTTTGTTAGGTTCAATGAATGCATTGAGTAGCTAAACCTAACCCAGACCTTAACCCTAACCCTTGCCTTTACCCTAACCCTAATCGTTAATTCAAGCATAACCCTAACCTAAATCATAACCCTAACGTCAACCTAACCTTCATGTACACCAATTTTTATAGGGGCACCCAAATTGAATGTATTTGGCAGGCAAGACACTCAGCTGCAGGTTTGAACCATCTCTAGACTTTTAATCTCAATAGAAAAGATTCTACAGCTATATCAAATGTGATACATCTGTAGTAATAAAAATGCTTAATTGCAGGGTCAAGGAGGAAATTGCCATAGAATGTAGAGTTCTGATGCTAGAGCACTGGAATAAATACATTGGCTAGCTAACCCTAATCCTAACCCTAGCCTTAACCCTAAACCTAAGCCTACCTTACCTTAACCCTAACCCTAACCTTACCCTCACACTTATGCTCTCCTTTTGATGCAAGGACACTGGAATTGAATGAGTTAGGTAGTAGAGAAGCTCAACTACCTGTTGCTACCATTTTCAGGATTCTAAAGTCGAGGAAACAGATTCTACATTTACAGTAGAACCCCGCGTAAGCGGACACCCTCCGTTCCGGACCAAAGTGTCTGCTTACGCGGGGTGTCCGCTTACCCGAGGTTAAAATAAACATCTAATAGAGGGAACCGTTCCTAGCAAAGGTGTCCGTTAACGCGGGGTGCCCACTTACGCGGGGTGTCCGTTAGGCGGGGTTCTACTGTATAATGAATTTGCTATGTACACCTGAAGGTATAATAAGGGTCTCAGAAAATATAGCTGTACAATGTAGCTCTTTTGATAGTGGGCTCAAAGTAAATGCTTCACATAGTTTGGACATTCAGGTACCTGGACTTGTTGCATTTTAAATTCCCACAATATGGAAACAGATACTACAGCCAAATTGAAATTTAATAAATTCAAATTAGTAAAATTGATTTTTTCATCAATCTCAGTGAAAATAAAAGCTGAAGAATGCAAAGTTTTTGTGCTAGAACATTGGATTTGTAGATTTTTGTTAGGTTCAATGAATGCATTGAGTAGCTAAACCTAGCCCAGACCTTAACCCTAACCCTTGCCTTTACCCTAACCCTAATCGTTAATTCAAGCATAACCCTAACCTTAACCCTAACCCTAACCTCAACCTAACCTTCATGCACCCCTTTTTGTATGGGGGCACTCGAATTGAATGTATTTGGCAGGCGAGACACTCACCTGCAGGCTGGAACAATCTCTAGACTTTTAATCTCAATAGAAAAGATTCTACAGCTATATCAAATGTGATACATCTGTAGTAATAAAAATGCTTAACTGCAGGGTCACGGAGGAAATTGCCATAGAATGTAGAGTTCTGATACTAGAGCACTGGAATGAATGCATTGGCTAGCTAACCCTAATCCTAACCCTAGCCTTAACCCTAACCCTAAGCCTACCTTACCTTAACCCTAACCCTATCCTAACCCTCACACTTATGCTCTCCTTTTGATGCAAGGACACTGGAATTGAATGAGTTAGGTAGTAGAGAAGCTCAACTACCTGTTGCTACCATTTTCAGGATTCTAAAGTCGAGGAAACAGATTCTACATTTATAATGAATTTGCTACACCTGAAGGTATAATAAGGGTCTCAGAAAATATAGCTGTACAATGTAGCTCTTTTGATAGTGGGCTCAAAGTAAATGCTTCACATAGTTTGGACATTCAGGTACCTGGACTTGTTGCATTTTAAATTCCCACAATATGGAAACAGATACTACAGCCAAATTGAAATTTGCTAAATTCAAATTAGTAAAATTGATTTTTTCATAAATCTCAGTGAAAATAAAAGCTGAAGAATGCAAAGTTTTTTGTGCTAGAACATTGTATTTGTAGATTTTTGTTAGGTTAAATGAATGCATTAAGTAGCTAAACCTAACCCAGACCTTAACCCTAACCCTTGCCTTTATCCTAACCCTAATCGTTAATTCAAGCATAACCCTAACCTTAACCCTAACCCTAACGTCAACCTAACCTTCATGCACACCTTTTTGTATGGGGGCATTCAAATCGAATGTATTTGGTAGGCGAGACACTCAGCTGCAGGTTGGAACCATCTCTAGACTTTTAATCTCAATAGAAAAGATTCTACAGCTATATCAAATGTGATACATCTGTAGTAATAGAAATGCTTAATTGCAGGATCAAGGAGGAAATTGCCATAGAATGAAGAGTTCTGATGCTAGAGCACTGGACTGAATGCATTGGCTAGCTAACCCTAATCCTAACCCTAGCCTAAACCCTAACCCTAAGCCTACCTGACCTTAACCCTAACCTAACCCTCACACTTATGCTCTCCTTTTGATGCAAGGACACTGAAATTGAATGAGTGAGGTAGTAGAGAAGCTCAACTACCTGTTGCTACCATTTTCAGGATTCTAAAGTCGAGGAAACAGATTCTACATTTACAGTAGAACCCTGCGTAAGCGGACACCCTCCGTTCCGGACCAAAGTGTCTGCTTACGCGGGGTGTCCACTTACGCGAGGTTAAAATAAACATCTAATAGAGGGAACCGTTCCTAGCAAAGGTGTCCTTTAACGCGTGGTGCCCACTTACGCGGGGTGTCCGTAAGGCGGGGTTCTACTGTATAATGAATTTGCTATGTACACCTGAAGGTATAATAAGGGTCTCAGAAAATATAGCTGTACAATGTAGCTCTTTTGATAATGGGCTCAAAGTAAATGCTTCACATAGTTTAGACATTCAGGTACCTAGACTTGTTGCATTTTAAATTCCCACAATATGGAAACAGATACTACAGCCAAATTGAAATTTGCAAAATTCTAATTAGTAAAATTGATTTTTTCATCAATCTCAGTGAAAAAAAGCTGAAGAATGCAAAGTTTTTGTGCTAGAACATTGGATTTGTAGATTTTTGTTAGGTTCAATGAATGCATTGAGTAGCTAAACCTAGCCCAGACCTTAACCCTAACCCTTGCCTTTACCCTAACCCTAATCGTCAATTCAAGCATAACCCTAACCTTAACCCTAACCCTAACCTCAACCTAACCTTCATGCACACCTTTTTGTATGGGGGAACACAAATTGAATGTATATGGCAGGCGAGACACTCACCTGCAGGCTGGAACAATCTCTAGACTTTTAATCTCAATAGAAAAGATTCTACAGCTATATCAAATGTGATACATCTGTAGTAATAAAAATGCTTAACTGCATGGTCACGGAGGAAATTGCCATAGAATGTAGAGTTCTGATACTAGAGCACTGGAATGAAAGCATTGGCTAGCTAACCTTAATCCTAACCCTAGCCTTAACCCTTACCCTAAGCCTACCTTACCTTAACCCTAACCCTAACCTAACCCTCACACTTATGCTCTCCTTTTGATGCAAGGACACTGGAATTGAATGAGTTAGGTAGTATAGAAGCTCAACTACCTGTTGCTACCATTTTCAGGATTCTAAAGTCGAGGAAACAGATTCTACATTCATAATGAATTTGCTACACCTGAAGGTATAATAAGGTCTTAGAAAATATAGCTGTACAATGTAGCTCTTTTGATAGTGGGCTCAAAGTAAATGCTTCACATAGTTTGGACATTTAGGTACCTGGACTTGTTGCATTTTAAATTCCAACAATATGGAAACAGATACTACAGCCAAATTGAAATTTGCTAAATTCAAATTAGTAAAATTGATTTTTTCATCAATCTCAGTGAAAATAAAAGCTAAAGAATGCAAAGTTTTTGTGCTAGAACATTGAATTTGTAGATTTTTGTTAGGTTCAATGAATGCATTGAGTAGCTAAACCTAACCCAGACCTTAACCCTAACCCTTGCCTTTATCCTAACCCTAATCGTTAATTCAAGCATAACCCATACCTTAACCCTAACCCTAACCTCAACCTAACCTTCATGCACACCTTTTTGTATGGGGGCATTCAAATTGAATGTATTTGGTAGGCGAGACACTCAGCTGCAGGTTGGAACCATCTCTAGACACTTTTAATCTCAATAGAAAAGATTCTACAGCTATATCAAATGTGATACATCTGTAGTAATAAAAATGCTTATTGCAGGGTAAAAGAGGAAATTGCCATAGAATGTAGAGTTCTGATGCTAGAGTACTGGACTGAATGCATTGGCTAGCTAACCCTAATCCTAACCCTTGCCTAAACCCTAACCCTATGCCTACCTTACCTTAACCCTAACCTAACCCTCACACTTATGCTCTCCTTTTGATGCAAGGACACTGGAATTGAATGAGTTAGGTAGTATAGAAGCTCAACTACCTGTTGCTACCATTTCCAGGATTCTAAAGTCGAGGAAACAGATTCTACATTTACAGTAGAACCCCGCGTAAGCGGACACCCTCCGTTCCGGGCCAAAGTGTCTGCTTACGCGGGGTGTCCGCTTAACTGAGGTTAAAATAAACATCTAATAGAGGGAACCGTTCCTAGCAAAGGTGTCCGTTAACGCGGGGTGCCCACTTACACGGGGTGTCCGTTAGGCGGGGTTCTACTGTATAATGAATTTGCTATGTACACCTGAAGGTATAATAAGGGTCTCAGAAAATATAGCTGTACAATGTAGCTCTTTTGATAGTGGGCTCAAAGTAAATGCTTCACATAGTTAGGACATTCAGGTACCTGGACTTGTTGCATTTTAAATTCCCACAATACGGAAACAGATACTACAGCCAAATTGAAATTTGCTAAATTCAAATTAGTAAAATTGATTTTTTCATCAATCTCAGTGAAAATAAAAGCTGAAGAATGCAAAGTTTTTGTGCTAGAACATTGAATTTGTAGATTTTTGTTAGGTTCAATGAATGCATTGAGTAGCTAAACCTAACCCAGACCTTAACCCTAACCCTTGCCTTTATCCTAACCCTAATCGTTAATTCAAGCATAACCCTAACCTTAACCCTAACCCTAACCTCAACCTAACCTTCATGCACACCTTTTTGTATGGGGGCATTCAAATTGAATGTATTTGGTAGGCGAGACACTCAGCTGCAGGTTGGAACCATCTCTAGACACTTTTAATCTCAATAGAAAAGATTCTACAGCTATATCAAATGTGATACATCTGTAGTAATAAAAATGCTTAACTGCAGGGTCAAGGAGGAAATTGCCATAGAATGTAGAGTTCTGATGCTAGAGCACTGGAATGAATGCATTGGCTAGCTAACCCTAATCCTAACCCTAGCCTTAACCCTAACCCTAAGCCTACCTTACCTTAACCCTAACCCTAACCTAACCCTCACACTTATGCTCTCCTTTTGATGCAAGGACACTGGAATTGAATGAGTTAGGTAGTAGAGAAGCTCAACTACCTGTTGCTACCATTTTCAGGATTCTTAAGTCGAGGAAACAGATTCTACATTTATAATGAATTTGCTATGTACACCTGAAGGTATAATAAGGGTCTCAGAAAATATAGCTGTACAATGTAGCTCTTTTGATAATGGGCTCAAAGTAAATGCTTCACATAGTTTAGACATTCAGGTACCTAGACTTGTTGCATTTTAAATTCCCACAATATGGAAACAGATACTACAGCCAAATTGAAATTTGCAAAATTCTAATTAGTAAAATTGATTTTTTCATCAATCTCAGTGAAAAAAAGCTGAAGAATGCAAAGTTTTTGTGCTAGAACATTGGATTTGTAGATTTTTGTTAGGTTCAATGAATGCATTGAGTAGCTAAACCTAACCCAGACCTTAACCCTAACCCTTGCCTTTACCCTAACCCTAATCGTTAATTCAAGCATAACCCTAACCTAAATCATAACCCTAACGTCAACCTAACCTTCATGTACACCAATTTTTATAGGGGCACCCAAATTGAATGTATTTGGCAGGCAAGACACTCAGCTGCAGGTTTGAACCATCTCTAGACTTTTAATCTCAATAGAAAAGATTCTACAGCTATATCAAATGTGATACATCTGTAGTAATAAAAATGCTTAATTGCAGGGTCAAGGAGGAAATTGCCATAGAATGTAGAGTTCTGATGCTAGAGCACTGGAATAAATACATTGGCTAGCTAACCCTAATCCTAACCCTAGCCTTAACCCTAAACCTAAGCCTACCTTACCTTAACCCTAACCCTAACCTTACCCTCACACTTATGCTCTCCTTTTGATGCAAGGACACTGGAATTGAATGAGTTAGGTAGTAGAGAAGCTCAACTACCTGTTGCTACCATTTTCAGGATTCTAAAGTCGAGGAAACAGATTCTACATTTACAGTAGAACCCCGCGTAAGCGGACACCCTCCGTTCCGGACCAAAGTGTCTGCTTACGCGGGGTGTCCGCTTAACTGAGGTTAAAATAAACATCTAATAGAGGGAACCGTTCCTAGCAAAGGTGTCCGTTAACGCGGGGTGCCCACTTACGCGGGGTGTCCGTTAGGCGAGGTTCTACTGTATAATTAATTTGCTATGTACACCTGAAGGTATAATAAGGGTCTCAGAAAATATAGCTGTACAATGTAGCTCTTTTGATAGTGGGCTCAAAGTAAATGCTTCACATAGTTTGGACATTCAGGTACCTGGACTTGTTGCATTTTAAATTCCCACAATATGGAAACAGATACTACAGCCAAATTGAAATTTGCTAAATTCAAATTAGTAAAATTGATTTTTTCATCAATCTCAGTGAAAATAAAAGCTGAAGAATGCAAAGTTTTTGTGCTAGAACATTGGATTTGTAGATTTTTGTTAGGTTCAATGAATGCATTGAGTAGCTAAACCTAGCCCAGACCTTAACCCTAACCCTTGCCTTTACCCTAACCCTAATCGTTAATTCAAGCATAACCCTAACCTTAACCCTAACCCTAACCTCAACCTAACCTTCATGCACACCTTTTTGTATGGGGGCACTCGAATTGAATGTATTTGGCAGGCGAGACACTCACCTGCAGGCTGGAACAATCTCTAGACTTTTAATCTCAATAGAAAAGATTCTACAGCTATATCAAATGTGATACATCTGTAGTAATAAAAATGCTTAACTGCAGGGTCACGGAGGAAATTGCCATAGAATGTAGAGTTCTGATACTAGAGCACTGGAATGAATGCATTGGCTAGCTAACCCTAATCCTAACCCTAGCCTTAACCCTAACCCTAAGCCTACCTTACCTTAACCCTAACCCTATCCTAACCCTCACACTTATGCTCTCCTTTTGATGCAAGGACACTGGAATTGAATGAGTTAGGTAGTAGAGAAGCTCAACTACCTGTTGCTACCATTTTCAGGATTCTAAAGTCGAGGAAACAGATTCTACATTTATAATGAATTTGCTACACCTGAAGGTATAATAAGGGTCTCAGAAAATATAGCTGTACAATGTAGCTCTTTTGATAGTGGGCTCAAAGTAAATGCTTCACATAGTTTGGACATTCAGGTACCTGGACTTGTTGCATTTTAAATTCCCACAATATGGAAACAGATACTACAGCCAAATTGAAATTTGCTAAATTCAAATTAGTAAAATTGATTTTTTCATAAATCTCAGTGAAAATAAAAGCTGAAGAATGCAAAGTTTTTTGTGCTAGAACATTGTATTTGTAGATTTTTGTTAGGTTAAATGAATGCATTAAGTAGCTAAACCTAACCCAGACCTTAACCCTAACCCTTGCCTTTATCCTAACCCTAATCGTTAATTCAAGCATAACCCTAACCTTAACCCTAACCCTAACGTCAACCTAACCTTCATGCACACCTTTTTGTATGGGGGCATTCAAATCGAATGTATTTGGTAGGCGAGACACTCAGCTGCAGGTTGGAACCATCTCTAGACTTTTAATCTCAATAGAAAAGATTCTACAGCTATATCAAATGTGATACATCTGTAGTAATAGAAATGCTTAATTGCAGGATCAAGGAGGAAATTGCCATAGAATAAAGAGTTCTGATGCTAGAGCACTGGACTGAATGCATTGGCTAGCTAACCCTAATCCTAACCCTAGCCTAAACCCTAACCCTAAGCCTACCTGACCTTAACCCTAACCTAACCCTCACACTTATGCTCTCCTTTTGATGCAAGGACACTGAAATTGAATGAGTGAGGTAGTAGAGAAGCTCAACTACCTGTTGCTACCATTTTCAGGATTCTAAAGTCGAGGAAACAGATTCTACATTTACAGTAGAACCCTGCGTAAGCGGACACCCTCCGTTCCGGACCAAAGTGTCTGCTTACGCGGGGTGTCCACTTACGCGAGGTTAAAATAAACATCTAATAGAGGGAACCGTTCCTAGCAAAGGTGTCCGTTAACGCGTGGTGCCCACTTACGCGGGGTGTCCGTTAGGCGGGGTTCTACTGTATAATGAATTTGCTATGTACACCTGAAGGTATAATAAGGGTCTCAGAAAATATAGCTGTACAATGTAGCTCTTTTGATAAGTGGCTCAAAGTAAATGCTTCACATAGTTTAGACATTCAGGTACCTAGACTTGTTGCATTTTAAATTCCCACAATATGGAAACAGATACTACAGCCAAATTGAAATTTGCAAAATTCTAATTAGTAAAATTGATTTTTTCATCAATCTCAGTGAAAAAAAGCTGAAGAATGCAAAGTTTTTGTGCTAGAACATTGGATTTGTAGATTTTTGTTAGGTTCAATGAATGCATTGAGTAGCTAAACCTAACCCAGACCTTAACCCTAACCCTTGCCTTTACCCTAACCCTAATCGTCAATTCAAGCATAACCCTAACCTAAATCATAACCCTAACGTCAACCTAACCTTCATGCACACCAATTTTTATAGGGGCACTCAAATTGAATGTATTTGGCAGGCAAGACACTCAGCTGCAGGTTTGAACCATCTCTAGACTTTTAATCTCAATAGAAAAGATTCTACAGCTATATCAAATGTGATACATCTGTAGTAATAAAAATGCTTAATTGCAGGGTCAAGGAGGAAATTGCCATAGAATGTAGAGTTCTGATGCTAGAGCACTGGAATAAATGCATTGGCTAGCTAACCCTAATCCTAACCCTAGCCTTAACCCTAAACCTAAGCCTACCTTACCTTAACCCTAACCCTAACCTTACCCTCACACTTATGCTCTCCTTTTGATGCAAGGACACTGGAATTGAATGAGTTAGGTAGTAGAGAAGCTCAACTACCTGTTGCTACCATTTTCAGGATTCTAAAGTCGAGGAAACAGATTCTACATTTACAGTAGAACCCCGCGTAAGCGGACACCCTCCGTTCCGGACCAAAGTGTCTGCTTACGCGGGGTGTCCGCTTACGCGAGGTTAAAATAAACATCTAATAGAGGGAACCGTTCCTAGCAAAGGTGTCCGTTAACGCGGGGTGCCCACTTACGCGGGGTGTCCGTTAGGCGGGGTTCTACTGTATAATTAATTTGCTATGTACACCTGAAGGTATAATAAGGGTCTCAGAAAATATAGCTGTACAATGTAGCTCTTTTGATAATGGGCTCAAAGTAAATGCATCACATAGTTTAGACATTCAGGTACCTGGACTTGTTGCATTTTAAATTCCCACAATATGGAAACAGATACTACAGCCAAATTGAAATTTGCAAAATTCTAATTAGTAAAATTGATTTTTTCATCAATCTCAGTGAAAATAAAAGCTGAAGAATGCAAAGTTTTTGTGCTAGAACATTGGATTTGTAGATTTTTGTTAGGTTCAATGAATGCATTGAGTAGCTAAACCTAGCCCAGACCTTAACCCTAACCCTTGCCTTTACCCTAACCCTAATCGTTAATTCAAGCATAACCCTAACCTTAACCCTAACCCTAACCTCAACCTAACCTTCATGCACACCTTTTTGTATGGGGGCACACAAATTGAATGTATATGGCAGGCGAGACACTCACCTGCAGGCTGGAACAATCTCTAGACTTTTAATCTCAATAGAAAAGATTCTACAGCTATATCAAATGTGATACATCTGTAGTAATAAAAATGCTTAACTGCATGGTCACGGAGGAAATTGCCATAGAATGTAGAGTTCTGATACTAGAGCACTGGAATGAAAGCATTGGCTAGCTAACCTTAATCCTAACCCTAGCCTTAACCCTTACCCTAAGCCTACCTTACCTTAACCCTAACCCTAACCTAACCCTCACACTTATGCTCTCCTTTTGATGCAAGGACACTGGAATTGAATGAGTTAGGTAGTATAGAAGCTCAACTACCTGTTGCTACCATTTTCAGGATTCTAAAGTCGAGGAAACAGATTCTACATTCATAATGAATTTGCTACACCTGAAGGTATAATAAGGTCTCAGAAAATATAGCTGTACAATGTAGCTCTTTTGATAGTGGGCTCAAAGTAAATGCTTCACATAGTTTGGACATTTAGGTACCTGGACTTGTTGCATTTTAAATTCCAACAATATGGAAACAGATACTACAGCCAAATTGAAATTTGCTAAATTCAAATTAGTAAAATTGATTTTTTCATCAATCTCAGTGAAAATAAAAGCTAAAGAATGCAAAGTTTTTGTGCTAGAACATTGAATTTGTAGATTTTTGTTAGGTTCAATGAATGCATTGAGTAGCTAAACCTAACCCAGACCTTAACCCTAACCCTTGCCTTTATCCTAACCCTAATCGTTAATTCAAGCATAACCCATACCTTAACCCTAACCTAACCCTCACACTTATGCTCTCCTTTTGATGCAAGGACACTGGAATTGAATGAGTTAGGTAGTATAGAAGCTCAACTACCTGTTGCTACCATTTTCAGGATTCTAAAGTCGAGGAAACAGATTCTACATTTACAGTAGAACCCCGCGTAAGCGGACACCCTCCGTTCCGGGCCAAAGTGTCTGCTTACGCGGGGTGTCCGCTTAACTGAGGTTAAAATAAACATCTAATAGAGGGAACCGTTCCTAGCAAAGGTGTCCGTTAACGCGGGGTGCCCACTTACACGGGGTGTCCGTTAGGCGGGGTTCTACTGTATAATGAATTTGCTATGTACACCTGAAGGTATAATAAGGGTCTCAGAAAATATAGCTGTACAATGTAGCTCTTTTGATAGTGGGCTCAAAGTAAATGCTTCACATAGTTAGGACATTCAGGTACCTGGACTTGTTGCATTTTAAATTCCCACAATATGGAAACAGATACTACAGCCAAATTGAAATTTGCTAAATTCAAATTAGTAAAATTGATTTTTTCATCAATCTCAGTGAAAATAAAAGCTGAAGAATGCAAAGTTTTTGTGCTAGAACATTGAATTTGTAGATTTTTGTTAGGTTCAATGAATGCATTGAGTAGCTAAACCTAACCCAGACCTTAACCCTAACCCTTGCCTTTATCCTAACCCTAATCGTTAATTCAAGCATAACCCTAACCTTAACCCTAACCCTAACCTCAACCTAACCTTCATGCACACCTTTTTGTATGGGGGCATTCAAATTGAATGTATTTGGTAGGCGAGACACTCAGCTGCAGGTTGGAACCATCTCTAGACACTTTTAATCTCAATAGAAAAGATTCTACAGCTATATCAAATGTGATACATCTGTAGTAATAAAAATGCTTAATTGCAGGGTAAAAGAGGAAATTGCCATAGAATGTAGAGTTCTGATGCTAGAGTACTGGACTGAATGCATTGGCTAGCTAACCCTAATCCTAACCCTAGCCTAAACCCTAACCCTATGCCTACCTTACCTTAGCCCTAACCTAACCCTCACACTTATGCTCTCCTTTTGATGCAAGGACACTGGAATTGAATGAGTTAGGTAGTATAGAAGCTCAACTACCTGTTGCTACCATTTTCAGGATTCTAAAGTCGAGGAAACAGATTCTACATTTACAGTAGAACCCCGCGTAAGCGGACACCCTCCGTTCCGGGCCAAAGTGTCTGCTTACGCGGGGTGTCCGCTTAACTGAGGTTAAAATAAACATCTAATAGAGGGAACCGTTCCTAGCAAAGGTGTCCGTTAACGCGGGGTGCCCACTTACACGGGGTGTCCGTTAGGCGGGGTTCTACTGTATAATTAATTTGCTATGTACACCTGAAGGTATGATAAGGGTCTCAGAAAATATAGCTGTACAATGTAGCTCTTTTGATAGTGGGCTCAAAGTAAATGCTTCACATAGTTAGGACATTCAGGTACCTGGACTTGTTGCATTTTAAATTCCCACAATATGGAAACAGATACTACAGCCAAATTGAAATTTGCTAAATTCAAATTAGTAAAATTGATTTTTTCATCAATCTCAGTGAAAATAAAAGCTGAAGAATGCAAAGTTTTTGTGCTAGAACATTGGATTTGTAGATTTTTGTCAGGTTCAATGAATGCATTGAGTAGCTAAACCTAACCCAGACCTTAACCCTAACCCTTGCCTTTACCCTAACCCTAATCGTTAATTCAAGCATAACCCTAACCTAAATCATAACCCTAACGTCAACCTAACCTTCATGCACACCTTTTTGTATCGGGGCACTCAAATTGAAAGTATTTGGCAGGCAAGACACTCAGCTGCAGGTTGGAACCATCTCTAGACTTTTAATCTCAATAGAAAAGATTCTACAGCTATATCAAATGTGATACAACTGTAGTAATAAAAATGCTTAACTGCAGGGTCAAGGAGGAAATTGCCATAGAATGTAGAGTTCTGATGCTAGAGCACTGGAATGAATGCATTGGCTAGCTAACCCTAATCCTAACCCTAGCCTTAACCCTAACCCTAAGCCTACCTTACCTTAACCCTAACCCTAACCTAACCCTCACACTTATGCTCTCCTTTTGATGCAAGGACACTGGAATTGAATGAGTTAGGTAGTAGAGAAGCTCAACTACCTGTTGCTACCATTTTCAGGATTCTTAAGTCGAGGAAACAGATTCTACATTTATAATGAATTTGCTATGTACACCTGAAGGTATAATAAGGGTCTCAGAAAATATAGCTGTACAATGTAGCTCTTTTGATAATGGGCTCAAAGTAAATGCTTCACATAGTTTAGACATTCAGGTACCTAGACTTGTTGCATTTTAAATTCCCACAATATGGAAACAGATACTACAGCCAAATTGAAATTTGCAAAATTCTAATTAGTAAAATTGATTTTTTCATCAATCTCAGTGAAAAAAAGCTGAAGAATGCAAAGTTTTTGTGCTAGAACATTGGATTTGTAGATTTTTGTTAGGTTCAATGAATGCATTGAGTAGCTAAACCTAACCCAGACCTTAACCCTAACCCTTGCCTTTACCCTAACCCTAATCGTTAATTCAAGCATAACCCTAACCTAAATCATAACCCTAACGTCAACCTAACCTTCATGTACACCAATTTTTATAGGGGCACCCAAATTGAATGTATTTGGCAGGCAAGACACTCAGCTGCAGGTTTGAACCATCTCTAGACTTTTAATCTCAATAGAAAAGATTCTACAGCTATATCAAATGTGATACATCTGTAGTAATAAAAATGCTTAATTGCAGGGTCAAGGAGGAAATTGCCATAGAATGTAGAGTTCTGATGCTAGAGCACTGGAATAAATACATTGGCTAGCTAACCCTAATCCTAACCCTAGCCTTAACCCTAAACCTAAGCCTACCTTACCTTAACCCTAACCCTAACCTTACCCTCACACTTATGCTCTCCTTTTGATGCAAGGACACTGGAATTGAATGAGTTAGGTAGTAGAGAAGCTCAACTACCTGTTGCTACCATTTTCAGGATTCTAAAGTCGAGGAAACAGATTCTACATTTACAGTAGAACCCCGCGTAAGCGGACACCCTCCGTTCCGGACCAAAGTGTCTGCTTACGCGGGGTGTCCGCTTACGCGAGGTTAAAATAAACATCTAATAGAGGGAACCGTTCCTAGCAAAGGTGTCCGTTAACGCGGGGTGCCCACTTACGCGGGGTGTCCGTTAGGCGGGGTTCTACTGTATAATGAATTTGCTATGTACACCTGAAGGTATAATAAGGGTCTCAGAAAATATAGCTGTACAATGTAGCTCTTTTGATAGTGGGCTCAAAGTAAATGCTTCACATAGTTTGGACATTCAGGTACCTGGACTTGTTGCATTTTAAATTCCCACAATATGGAAACAGATACTACAGCCAAATTGAAATTTGCTAAATTCAAATTAGTAAAATTGATTTTTTCATCAATCTCAGTGAAAATAAAAGCTGAAGAATGCAAAGTTTTTGTGCTAGAACATTGGATTTGTAGATTTTTGTTAGGTTCAATGAATGCATTGAGTAGCTAAACCTAGCCCAGACCTTAACCCTAACCCTTGCCTTTACCCTAACCCTAATCGTTAATTCAAGCATAACCCTAACCTTAACCCTAACCCTAACCTCAACCTAACCTTCATGCACACCTTTTTGTATGGGGGCACTCGAAATGAATGTATTTGGCAGGCGAGACACTCACCTGCAGGCTGGAACAATCTCTAGACTTTTAATCTCAATAGAAAAGATTCTACAGCTATATCAAATGTGATACATCTGTAGTAATAAAAATGCTTAACTGCAGGGTCACGGAGGAAATTGCCATAGAATGTAGAGTTCTTATACTAGAGCACTGGAATGAATGCATTGGCTAGCTAACCCTAATCCTAACCCTAGCCTTAACCCTTACCCTAAGCCTACCTTACCTTAACCCTAACCCTATCCTAACCCTCACACTTATGCTCTCCTTTTGATGCAAGGACACTGGAATTGAATGAGTTAGGTAGTAGAGAAGCTCAACTACCTGTTGCTACCATTTTCAGGATTCTAAAGTCGAGGAAACAGATTCTACATTTATAATGAATTTGCTACACCTGAAGGTATAATAAGGGTCTCAGAAAATATAGCTGTACAATGTAGCTCTTTTGATAGTGGGCTCAAAGTAAATGCTTCACATAGTTTGGACATTCAGGTACCTGGACTTGTTGCATTTTAAATTCCCACAATATGGAAACAGATACTACAGCCAAATTGAAATTTGCTAAATTCAAATTAGTAAAATTGATTTTTTCATAAATCTCAGTGAAAATAAAAGCTGAAGAATGCAAAGTTTTTTGTGCTAGAACATTGTATTTGTAGATTTTTGTTAGGTTAAATGAATGCATTAAGTAGCTAAACCTAACCCAGACCTTAACCCTAACCCTTGCCTTTATCCTAACCCTAATCGTTAATTCAAGCATAACCCTAACCTTAACCCTAACCCTAACGTCAACCTAACCTTCATGCACACCTTTTTGTATGGGGGCATTCAAATCGAATGTATTTGGTAGGCGAGACACTCAGCTGCAGGTTGGAACCATCTCTAGACTTTTAATCTCAATAGAAAAGATTCTACAGCTATATCAAATGTGATACATCTGTAGTAATAGAAATGCTTAATTGCAGGATCAAGGAGGAAATTGCCATAGAATGAAGAGTTCTGATGCTAGAGCACTGGACTGAATGCATTGGCTAGCTAACCCTAACCCTAACCCTAGCCTAAACCCTAACCCTAAGCCTACCTGACCTTAACCCTAACCTAACCCTCACACTTATGCTCTCCTTTTGATGCAAGGACACTGAAATTGAATGAGTGAGGTAGTAGAGAAGCTCAACTACCTGTTGCTACCATTTTCAGGATTCTAAAGTCGAGGAAACAGATTCTACATTTACAGTAGAACCCTGCGTAAGCGGACACCCTCCGTTCCGGACCAAAGTGTCTGCTTACGCGGGGTGTCCACTTACGCGAGGTTAAAATAAACATCTAATAGAGGGAACCGTTCCTAGCAAAGGTGTCCGTTAACGCGTGGTGCCCACTTACGCGGGGTGTCCGTTAGGCGGGGTTCTACTGTATAATGAATTTGCTATGTACACCTGAAGGTATAATAAGGGTCTCAGAAAATATAGCTGTACAATGTAGCTCTTTTGATAGTGGGCTCAAAGTAAATGCTTCACATAGTTTGGACATTCAGGTACCTAGACTTGTTGCATTTTAAATTCCCACAATATGGAAACAGATACTACAGCCAAATTGAAATTTGCTAAATTCAAATTAGTAAAATTGATTTTTTCATCAATCTCAGTGAAAATAAAAGCTGAAGAATGCAAAGTTTTTGTGCTAGAACATTGGATTTGTAGATTTTTGTTAGGTTCAATGAATGCATTGAGTAGCTAAACCTAACCCGGACCTTAACCCTAACCCTTGCCTTTACCCTAACCCTAATCGTTAATTCAAGCATAACCCTAACCTTAACCCTAACCCTAACGTCAACCTAACCTTCATGCACACCTTTTTGTATGGGGGCACTCGAATTGAATGTATTTGGCAGGCGAGACAGTCACCTGCAGGCTAGAACAATCTCTAGACTTTTAATCTCAATAGAAAAGATTCTACAGCTATATCAAATGTGATACATCTGTAGTTATAAAAATGCTGAATTGCAGGGTCAAGGAGGAAATTGCCATAGAATGTAGAGTTCTGATACTAGAGCACTGGAATGAATGCATTGGCTAGCTAACCCTAATCCTAACCCTAGCCTTAACCCTTACCCTAAGCCTACCTTACCTTAACCCTAACCCTAACCTTACCCTCACACTTATGCTCTCCTTTTGATGCAAGGACACTGGAATTGAATGAGTTAGGTAGTAGAGAAGCTCAACTACCTGTTGATACCATTTTCAGGATTCTAAAGTCGAGGAAACAGATTCTACATTTACAGTAGAACCCCGCGTAAGCGGACACCCTCCGTTCCGGGCCAAAGTGTCTGCTTACGCGGGGTGTCCGCTTAACTGAGGTTTAAATAAACATCTAATAGAGGGAACTGTTCCTAGCAAAGGTGTCCGTTAACGCGGGGTGCCCACTTACACGGGGTGTCCGTTAATCGGGGTTCTACTGTATAATGAATTTGCTATGTACACCTGAAGGTATAATAAGGGTCTCAGAAAATATAGCTGTACAATGTAGCTCTTTTGATAGTGGGCTCAAAGTAAATGCTTCACATAGTTTGGACATTCAGGTACCTGGACTTGTTGCATTTTAAATTCCCACAATATGGAAACAGATACTACAGCCAAATTGAAATTTGCTAAATTCAAATTAGTAAAATTGATTTTTTCATCAATCTCAGTGAAAATAAAAGCTGAAAATTGCAAAGTTTTTGTGCTAGAACATTGGATTTGTAGATTTTTGTTAGGTTCAATGAATGCATTGAGTAGCTAAACCTAACCCATCAACGAGCATGGCGTGAGACGGACGTGTGTGTGCAGCGGTCCTGACCTTATCCAACAATAGAGACTGTTTAACACCAGTATGAGTACTACAACCAGGACAACTTATTGATAGTGACATCGTGTGCCGTATAGACTCTATGAATCGACCAGAAGGGATCCTACGGTTGGTAATTTTGTCTTGTTTATGTGTGTGTGTACTACAACCCAGACCGGAGCCAGCCATGGTACGTACCGGCGGTGCTACCGGCCCGAGCAAGGCTGATGAAAGTATTACCATAACTGACAGTCAGGAGAATATACAACACCCAGGCCTTTCTAAAGACCAAACTGCAGTATCCGATCTCATTGGACATGCATTGTCTGATAGTAATGATCAAGGTGAGGAAAATCTCCCAGTTAAACTTGATGAAAATGTTGTTGAAAAACCAGGTACAAGCACTCGCCGTGATGTTGATAACACACAGCGTAGGGCCCGCTCACAGGTGCGTAGGCAGGTGGCTATTAAATCAAAGCAAAACGTAACCCGCTCTGTAAGCTGCAAACGTACCCGGACAAAAAGTACTGAGATACAATATCCAGGAACAGTGGGTATGAATGCTAAGTCCCCCTCAGCACCCCCGCCAAAGAAGGTGGCGGCGGTTGACATTGTTAATCAGGCTAAATGTACTGATAATCCCTCTGCTGATCTGCCTGTAATGCCGGTGATACCCACAACCCTAGAGGGAGCACTTGGTGGTAGTAGTGAAATGAGTGTGTTCTTCAATCTGATTGTCAGTCACATAAACTCTGTAACTTCAGAAATAAAACAAGAAATCTCTGAGTCTAAACATGAATTAACTAGTGAGGTTGGTACCATTCGACAGGATATTGATGCACTTAAATTGACCGTTGAACAAAAAGTGACAGACCTTAAGACCAGAGTTATCACAAATGAGACGGGGATACAAACACTGCATAAGAGTATAGCCAATAAGTTTACTGATGTTGAACAGAAAACAGATACACTCGCAGCTCACGTGTGTCGTCTTGAAAAAACAGGTGTTAGGAATAGGGAGGAGATTGGGACAACGAAGAAAGATCTGTGTAACGTTAGTTCTGAGAGTGCAGTCAGTGTAAGTGAGATAAAGAAGAAGCTTAAGGATTATGATGCGAAGTTTGAACAAAAGTATGGTGAATGCCTTAAGGAAATTGCTGAGTTGAAAACTGCCCTAGCCTCTAAGGCGCCAAGTACTGATAATCGACAAACTAGTCAGCATACCCCCTCTGACACACGCTTTCTCTCACATAGACGTATGAACCTGTATATAAATGGCCTTGCAACAGATGACGACGATGACATTTATTCCTCTGTACTCACATTACTACAGGCATTAGATGTACGCATGACACTCTCAGATATATCATATGTTCGGAAAGTAGGCAAAAAACAACATGATGACCGTCCCGTCCCGATCCTGTGTTGTTTCACATCAGTCAGGGCAAGGGATTCGGTCATGAGTAAGAAAACTGGACTAAGGTCGATTCAGGAATACCGTAGAGTGTTCTTGAATCCCGATGAGGACGTCGAATCTAGAGCTGCTAGAATGCGAGCTAGATTGATTGCTACCCACTGTAGGAAAAACAATATGACTGTTGAACTGCGAGGTGATAAAATTAAAATTGATGGTAATGAGTACACTGCTAGGCTCATGGAAAGTATACCGACCCACTTAAAGCCCCCTGCTACCCTGAAAATACCGGTGAGTAAGACCCCAAGTACTACCCCTGGTAAGTCTATATTGAACCAACAGGGCACTCAAGGCGTCCTTCAGGTGATCAGCGATTGGCAAACTGTTAGTACGCCAAATCGACGCACAAAGCCTCTGACTGGTAATCAAGGCCCCAACAATGGTTCTGGAGAGAAAGTCAGTAAAAGTGGACTTCTGTTTCGGGGGCCTAAAACCCCGCTGAGTAACTTTTACCTGTCTGACATAAACCATGATGGTATTACCTACAAAAGTAGTGAGCACCTTTTCCAGGCGTGGAAATGCCGAAATTGTAAGGAAATCGATCTGATGCATCAAATTGAGGGATGTGATACGCCAGCTGAAGCAAAGCGAATTGGCAATAAATGTAAGGTTAGCCAGGAATGGCTCAAGGGTAGAGAGAATGTGATGTCTACGATCTGTAATCTGAAATTTAGGCAACATCGTGACCTCTCAGATGCACTAGTTGACACCCATCCACACACACTAGTAGAGGCCACACGAGACCTTTATTGGGGCGGGGGTGCGGAACTGAATTCAGATTCCTACCAGTCCGGCCACTTTAAGGGCAAGAATACCCTGGGAGTTATATTAGGCAATATCAGAGAGAACCTGAGACGTGAGCGTGCTGCTGAGGCCAATATCGAGACCGCTATGGGAGGGTCCGATTGATTGATTGACTTAATGAAACAGGTAGACTAAAGTTAGACTGGTTCCTCTGTGTTGAACCCAGATGTTGTATGAAATCCAAAACTAAAATTAGAATCTATATGTGGGAATGCAACCAGTGTATCGGGTCCATTGGTGCATGGACTTGTGTTTATAAGGAAGGGAAGCCTGAATACAGGACCATATACCTCTGGAGCGTGGATCAAGCGTCTGCTGACCAGCTGACTTTTTTTGCCGGTGCTACCGTATAGGTCTGTATGCTTTACCCTACCCCGTGCTGAACTGTTGACATAGTATGGTATAGAGCTTCTGAAATAATACTCTGAACTGGCCTTACATTGTTCATTTAAATTTATATTTGCATTATTTTTAATGCTTATTTAACTGTTTGACTGAGGTCTATATCTGCCTACCACCATGTCCGATGCTATTTACATGATAGCCCTGTACTGCTCGGTTGGGCGTTATTATATGTTGCTCTATATAAGATATGAATTTGATATGCTCGAATTAAAACTTGCAGGTGATACTTTATGTGATGATCAGACTAGACTGTTAAGTTACATCTGAAGAACTACTGCAGTCAAACCAAGTTGGAGAGTTATGATGGCACACAATGTATATCGGTATCTCTTATGTGGTGATTCTCGACTGCAAAGCATGCAGTCCTGTCTGTCTGCTAGGGGTATCTATGATATTGAAGTATTATGCCGCCCCTGCTTGGATATAGATGGGGTATGTAACTCCGTCATTCCAGTGGTGAAGCGGCGTACCTGGAATGCTATTTATATCCAATGTGGGATAAACAGTATTACTAAACTCGAGAAAAACCCTAGAGTGGTTAGTTTGCGGGAGCAAGACCCAGTACTGGGGGCACGCGTTGTTATGGACGATTTTCAAAATCTAGTTGAAAAGATTGCAGTGGTAGCAGCCAACACCCCAATAGTTATTTGCACTGTGTATGGAGCTGAACTATTGATAATGAATGGTCTTGGCCTCCAGTCTGAACAACAACGTTTGTTGAATCACACAGTAGAGCTGATCAATAATGGGATAGTATCAATGAACCTGGGGTCCGGAGTTTTAACTCCATATACTGGCACACTGGTACATAGAAATATGGGACGTAGACGTGGAAAGATACATATATATACGCACCTCTATGATGGGATACACCCAAATAGATGGGCTTCGCACAAACTATGTCGGTTTGTCCTAAAAGCGATGTACGAGAATGTCAGATGCAGTGCCCACATATAAATATTAAATACTACTGATCTTGTGGTCATGAGACCTGGCTGGTTGGTTTGCTCTCTATATTAAAGACGGTCTGGACTCGCTATTTGCACTTAAATGTATGAACATAGTATCCCTGATTATATGGTTCGTAACAGACACACTGAAATGATAATGTCTATTATTGTTTCGGGTGTTTCTTGGCTCAGCCTGCTATTATATGTATTAATTGTAAGCACTAGAAACTATGGGCCAAGTATGTGTACTCCTGACTGGAGTCACTGCCACCCTCCCCTGTATGCATTGCATGCATTACAGTTGCTGTGTACTGCACATTGTTATATTGTGGTGTCTCCGTTAAATTGTCGTGATCTGTTTTTTGTCTTATGTGTGTTGACTCCATCTGCCCTTGTGGGTCTGTGTGATCCATGCTCTTTGTCCAAATGCACTGTTGTGTTGACCTCTATCTCTCTGCAGTACCAGGCTGATGGAAGTGATGTTATTAACACACAGCATCGTGTCTATGGTGGATTGACAGTATTTTATAGTACTAGCGATGGAAGTATGTATAGCCAGAATAAAAAACCTAAGCTAACTCATAACGATATGTCTGCAATAAACAGTTATACTAGACTGCAATCACTGTGTTTGATTCCTGAGGCTAATTGCCCGAATAAAAAACTATGTATACCAGATTTCACTATTGTTGTGGTTACTTTACCCAACTTGACCTACAGCCGAAATGATTTATCTATTACCTCATGAAGTTACATCGAAGAAAGGTTTATCCTTTGTCACAATTAATATACTGAGTCTCTATAGAAAACTTGAGCAGGTTAAAATAATGTTTAATAAAGTGGACTTTCTCTCAGTTACTGAAACCTGGTTGGCCGAGCGCTATGATAATGATCTTTTACATATTGAGAACATGGAAAGTTATAGACTGGATAGACTGCCATGTTTGGCAATGTCTGGTGGAGGAGTTATGCTATATGTTAATTCTAAATTGTCGCCCCATGTTGAAAAAATAGAGGAATGTTGTAGGTGTGATAAACATATAGAACTGTTGACATGTGAATACTCAAGAACTGATAGAAGGAAAATGGTAATTCTGACTGTGTATCGCCCACCTAAAGGAAATCATGAGCAGGCTTACAAAACGATCTCCGATGTGCTTTTGAACCCTAGGTTTAAGGACCATGAGGTCTGGCTGCTTGGTGACCTAAACGTTAATGCGAATTATCCAAATAGCTGTAAAGGTAAAATAATGCGTGTGTTTCTTAGCAGGTTCTCTCTCTCACATTTGTCTACATCGGATACGTATCTGACTAAGCATGGGACCTCGAAAATAGATCATATCTATACGAATTCACCGAATGTGGAAATGTCTGGAAACTGTAACTGCTTCATAAGCGACCACGTGCCTATCTTTGCCATCAGAAAATTTAATCGTCCGATGTCTGGTAATAGAACCATAACTGGTCGTAGCTATAAGAATGTTGACCCAGTGACTCTCAGAGATGCTTTAAGGGGATTTGATACCTCTCAAGTTAACTATCACTCTGCAGAACAACTATTTGTACAATGGGAGAACTCCCTTAAGGAATATCTAGACAGATGGTGTCCGATTAAATCGTTTGGGTGAACCAGCGAGATGGACTGGATCTACCAGCAGTGGTGCAGGCAATGATTAAACGAAGAGCGTTCTTATTGTCTAAATGTATGAGGGATACTGACCCGACCACCAGAACTGAATGTAGGCATCTATCTAGGGATATTAATCGAGAAATACGATTGATCAAATCAAAGTTTATCCAGGATAAGCTTGTCGAAAACTTTTCTAATCCGTTGCGCTTTTGGAGGCAGGTGAAGAGTATATGGAAGCCAGCAAACAGGACAGGGCAGCTAATGTTGTATAATGAGGATGGGGAGGTGATCCAGGATGCAATGTTACCCAACGTCATGAATAAGCACTATAGTTCTGTCGCTAGTAATATAACTAAACCGGCCTCACCCCTACTTGATGTAGGTGATTACATGACTGATGGCATAGCTGAAGTATCATTCCTAAATGAAATTGATATGGATAGATGTCTAGAGCTAATCAAAATGATTAAAACTAACAAAGCGTCGGGTATTGAAGATATGAGTAGTGACTTCCTAAAGAAAGCATTTTTTGACAGACCAGATGTACTGAAAATTATTGTAAATAAAGCCATATCAGCTGGACATTTTCCGGCCATGTGGTGTAAGGGGGTTATAACCCCTATACCTAAGACCCCCAGACCTAGATGTCCAGTTGAATTTCGACCGATATCGGGCCTATCGATTATGTCAAAGATCTTAGAATATGAGCTACATCACCAATTGCTCCCGTCCTGGATCGACCTTGGCTGCTTTTCTGGTTTACAATTTGGGTTTCTCCCTGGCCGTTCTACTGGACAGGCGGTGTTTAAACTCGTGTCCTGGTTGTATGAAGCCAGAGACTACCAGAATATAAGTCTCTGCCTCTTTCTTGACCTCCAAAAGGCATTTGACTGCATTGACCATAGCACGTTATTAAAAATTCTGGGGGAACGGTCAGGTAACCCACATATAGTACAGATTTTTAAGTCATATCTCTCTCAACGTATCCAAGCGACTAAAATAAATGAGATGATGTCCGACCCGATTGCAGTCCGCAAGGGTGTCCCGCAGGGGTCTGTGATGGGACCTATCCTGTTTATACTGTATCTGAACGGATGTCTTGGAGTCATTAAAAATGTGCGCTTTCTGCTATACGCTGACGATATAGTGTTGGTAGTAAGCGGAAAAGATCCGGAGATATTGGCCCGCTTGATGCAAGAAGATCTAAATTCGTTGGTCTCTTGGTTTGATGACCACCACCTTAAGCTAAATGGGAACAAGAGTAAAGCGATGTGGTGTCACCCAAAAGTTACGAGGTTACAACCCGCCTACCCGAAATGTGTGCTTGATGGACGAGCCATAGATAGTGTAAAAACTTTTAATTATCTGGGGGTCCCCATAGACCAATCACTACGTTTCGATCTGTTCTACGACAAGATCACTAACGATTTTTTGCTTCGTCTACATAAGCTGCGGAAGTTAAGGTATTTTATAAATACTAAAACGGCAGTGGCGATAGTTAAAACAATGTTGCTAAGCAAGATTGAATACTGTGACTTTCTGGTAGTGACCCTGACCAACCTACAAAGGATGAAGTTACAATCCCTGATGAATACAGCTCTGAGGATCTGTTATCATGTTAAACTCGAGGATCATGTCAGTGGGGATGCGCTATGTGCCCGGGCCGGTCTAGATAAGCTAGTAATTAGGCGTACCAGGCACCTCTTGTCGCATGTTTTTTGGTGGTCACTTGACCCCGAAAATACAGTAAACACGTTATCGGCAGAGGGAGGAGCTAGAACTAGAAGCGTGACAAAAATCAAACTCAAGGTGAAGTGCCCACGAACGGATTTTTTCAGAAAATCGCCTCTATATCTTGGAGCCCAATTCTGGGATCGCCTGAAGCCGGACCTTCATGTAGCCAGTAATAACATGGTATTCAAAGCACTCTTAAAATCGGTGGATCTAAATGAAATTATGGCTGGTACTCTGAGATAAAATGATATGTACTGTCTAGATATGTTGCTGTGTGGACTAGGTGGATAACTGCGATAGTGTTGTGGACAAGGGTAGTGTGAGTGATGGCCTTGGAAATGTGTAGTATGTCTGTCGGAAGAAGTGTGTCTAGTATAAGACCCTCTTCCTACCCTGTATTATCATTGTTGTCTGTAAGGGTATTTTTGCCATGTCCCACGTCTGACTGTCAAGTGTGTTGTTGTAACTACTGTCTGTATAACTGTAACTCTCTGTGACGAGAAAAGTTGAAAATCGCGTTTTCTGTAATGTGAACCTTTCCGTCAATAAACATATTTTTCCAAAAAAAAAAAAAAACCCAGACCTTAACCCTAACCCTTGCCTTTACCCTTACCCTAATCGTTAATTCAAGCATAACCCTAACCTAAATCATAACCCTAACGTCAACCTAACCTTCATGCACACCTTTTTGTATGGGGGCACTCAAATTGAAAGTATTTGGCAGGCAAGACACTCAGCTGCAGGTTGGAACCATATCTAGACTTTTAATCTCAATAGAAAAGATTCTACAGCTATATCAAATGTGATACAACTGTAGTAATAAAAATGCTTAACTGCAGGGTCAAGGAGGAAATTGCCATAGAATGTAGAGTTCTGATGCTAGAGCACTGGAATGAATGCATTGGCTAGCTAACCCTAATCCTAACCCTAGCCTTAACCCTTACCCTAAGCCTACCTTACCTTAACCCTAACCCTAACCTAACCCTCACACTTATGCTCTCCTTTTGATGCAAGGACACTGGAATTGAATGAGTTAGGTAGTAGAGAAGCTCAACTACCTGTTGCTACCATTTTCAGGATTCTAAAGTCGAGGAAACAGATTCTCGTTCATAATGAATTTGCTACACCTGAAGGTATAATAAGGGTCTCAGAAAATATAGCTGTACAATGTAGCTCTTTTGATAGTGGGCTCAAAGTAAATGCTTCACATAGTTTGGACATTCAGGTACCTGGACTTGTTGCATTTTAAATTCCAACAATATGGAAACAGATACTACAGCCAAATTGAAATTTGCTAAATTCAAATTAGTAAAATTGAATTTTTTCATCAATCTCAGTGAAAATAAAAGCTGAAGAATGCAAAGTTTTTGTGCTAGAACATTGGATTTGTAGATTTTTGTTAGGTTCAATGAATGCATTGAGTAGCTAAACCTAACCCAGACCTTAACCCTAACCCTTGCCTTTATCCTAACCCTAATCGTTAATTCAAGCATAACCCTAACCTTAACCCTAACCCTAACGTCAACCTAACCTTCATGCACACCTTTTTGTATGGGGGCATTCAAATTGAATGTATTTGGTAGGCGAGACACTCAGCTGCAGGTTGGAACCATCTCTAGAATTTTAATCTCAATAGAAAAGATTCTACAGCTATATCAAATGTGATACATCTGTAGTAATAAAAATGCTTAATTGCAGGGTCAAGGAGGAAATTGCCATAGAATGTAGAGTTCTGATGCTAGAGCACTGGAATGAATGCATTGGCTAGCTAACCCTAATCCTAACCCTAGCCTAAACCCTAACCCTATGCCTACCTTACCTTAACCCTTACCTAACCCTCACACTTATGCTCTCCTTTTGATGCAAGGACACTGGAATTGAATGAGTTAGGTAGTAGAGAAGCTCAACTACCTGTTGCTACCATTTTCAGGATTCTAAAGTCGAGGAAACAGATTCTACATTTACAGTAGAACCCCGCGTAAGCGGACACCCTCCGTTCCGGGCCAAAGTGTCTGCTTACGCAGGGTGTCCGCTTAACTGAGGTTAAAATAAACATCTAATAGAGGGAACCGTTCCTAGCAAAGGTGTCCGTTAACGCGGGGTGCCAACTTACACGGGGTGTCCGTTAATCGGGGTTCTACTGTATAATGAATTTCCTATGTACACCTGAAGGTATAATAAGGGTCTCAGAAAATATAGCTGTACAATGTAGCTCTTTTGATAGTGGGCTCAAAGTAAATGCTTCACATAGTTTGGACATTCAGGTACCTGGACTTGTTGCATTTTAAATTCCCACAATATGGAAACAGATACTTCAGCCAAATTGAAATTTGCTAAATTCAAATTAGTAAAATTGATTTTTTCATCAATCTCAGTGAAAATAAAAGCTGAAGAATGAAAAGTTTTTGTGCTAGAACATTGGATTTGTAGATTTTTGTTAGGTTCAATGAATGCATTGAGTAGCTAAACCTAACCCAGACCTTAACCCTAACCCTTGCCTTTACCCTAACCCTAATCGTTAATTCAAGCATAACCCTAACCTTAACCCTAACCCTAACGTCAACCTAACCTTCATGCACACCTTTTTGTATGGGGGCACTCGAATTGAATGTATTTGGCAGGCGAGACACTCACCTGCAGGCTAGAACAATCTCTAGACTTTTAATCTCAATAGAAAAGATTCTACAGCTATATCAAATGTGATACATCTGTAGTAATAAAAATGCTTAACTGCAGGGTCACGGAGGAAATTGCCATAGAATGTAGAGTTCTGATGCTAGAGCACTGGAATGAATGCATTGGCTAGCTAACCCTAATCCTAACCCTAGCCTTAACCCTTACCCTAAGCCTACCTTACCTTAACCCTAACCCTAACCTAACCCTCACACTTATGCTCTCCTTTTGATGCAAGGACACTGGAATTGAATGAGTTAGGTAGTAGAGAAGCTCAACTACCTGTTGCTACCATTTTCAGGATTCTAAAGTCGAGGAAACAGATTCTACATTTATAATGAATTTGCTACACCTTAAGATATAATAAGGGTCTCAGAAAATATAGCTGTACAATGTAGCTCTTTTGATAGTGGGCTCAAAGTAAATGCTTCAAATAGTTTGGACATTCAAGTACCTGGACTTGTTGCATTTTAAATTCCAACAATATGGAAACAGATACTACAGCCAAATTGAAATTTGCCAAATTCAAATTAGTAAAATTGATTTTTTCATCAATCTCAGTGAAAATAAAAGCTGAAGAATGCAAAGTTTTTGTGCTAGAACATTGGATTTATAAATTTTGTTAGGTTCAATGAATGCATTGAGTAGCTTAACCTTACCCAGACCTTAACCCTAACCCTTGCCTTTACCCTAACCTTCATGCACACCTTTTTCTATGGGGGCACACGAATTGAATGTATTTGGCAGGGGAGACACTCAGCTCGAAGTTGAAACCATCTCTAGACTTTTAATCTCAATAGAAAAGATTCTCCAGCTATATCAAATGTGATACATCTGTAGTAATAAAAATGCTTAACTGCAGGGTCAAGGAGGAAATTGCCGTAGAATGTAGAGTTCTGATGCTAGAGCACTGGAATGAATGCATTGGCTAGCTAACCCTAATCCTAACCCTAGCCTTAACCCTAACCCTAAGCCTACCTTACCTTAACCCTAACCCTTACCTTACCCTCACACTTATGCTCTCCTTTTGATGCAAGGACACTGGAATTGAATGAGTTAGGTAGTAGAGAAGCTCAACTACCTGTTGCTACCATTTTTAGGATTCTAAAGTCGAGGAAACAGATTCTACATTTATAATGAATTTGCTACACCTGAAGGTATAATAAGGGTCTCAGAAAATATAGCTGTACAATGTAGCTCTTTTGAAAGTGGGCTCAAAGTAAATGCTTCACATAGTTTGGACATTCAGGTACCTGGACTTGTTGCATTTTAAATTCCCACAATATGGAAACAGATACTTCAGCCAAATTGAAATTTGCTAAATTCAAATTAGTAAAATTGATTTTTTCATCAATCTCAGTGAAAATAAAAGCTGAAGAATGCAAAGTTTTTGTGCTAGAACATTGGATTTGTAGATTTTTGTTAGGTTCAATGAATGCATTGAGTAGCTAAACCTAACCCAGACCTTAACCCTAACCCTTGCCTTTACCCTAACCCTAATCGTTAATACAAGCATAACCCTAACCTTCACCCTAACCCTAACGTCAACCTAACCTTCATGCACATCTTTTTGTATGGGGGCACTCGAATTGAATGTATTTGGCAGGCGAGACACTCACCTGCAGGCTAGAACAATCTCTAGACTTTTAATCTCAATAGAAAAGATTCTACAGCTATATCAAATGTGATACAACTGTAGTAATAAAAATCGTAAACTGCAGGGTCACGGAGGAAATTGCCATAGAATGTAGAGTTCTGATACTAGAGCACTGGAATGAATGCATTGGCTAGCTAACCCTAATCCTAACCCTAGCCTTAACCCTTACCCTAAGCCTACCTTACCTTAACCCTAACCCTAACCTAACCCTCACACTTATGCTCTCCTTTTGATGCAAGGACACTGGAATTGAATGAGTTAGGTAGTAGAGAAGCTCAACTACCTGTTGCTACCATTTTCAGGATTCTAAAGTTGAGGAAACAGATTCTACATTTACAGTAGAACCCCACGTAAGCGGACACCCTCCGTTCCGGGCCAAAGTGTCTGCTTACGCGGGGTGTCCGCTTAACTGAGGTTAAAATAAACATCTAATAGAGGGAACCGTTCCTAGCAAAGGTGTCCGTTAACGCGGGGTGCCCACTTACGCGGGGTGTCCGTTAGGCGAGGTTCTACTGTATAATTAATTTGCTATGTACACCTGAAGGTATAATAAGGGTCTCAGAAAATATAGCTGTACAATGTAGCTCTTTTGATAGTGGGCTCAAAGTAAATGCTTCACATAGTTTGGACATTCAGGTACCTGGACTTGTTGCATTTTAAATTCCCACAATATGGAGCAGATACTTCAGCCAAATTGAAATTTGCTAAATTCAAATTAGTAAAATTGATTTTTTCATCAATCTCAGTGAAAATAAAAGCTGAAGAATGAAAAGTTTTTGTGCTAGAACATTGGATTTGTAGATTTTTGTTAGGTTCAATGAATGCATTGAGTAGCTAAACCTAACCCAGACCTTAACCCTAACCCTTGCCTTTACCCTAACCCTAATCGTTAATTCAAGCATAACCCTAACCTTAACCCTAACCCTAACCGCGACCTAACCTTCATGCACACCTTTTTGTATGGGGGCACTCGAATTGAATGTATTTGGCAGGCGAGACACTCACCTGCAGGCTAGAACAATCTCTAGACTTTTAATCTCAATAGAAAAGATTCTACAGCTATATCAAATGTGATACATCTGTAGTAATAAAAATGCTTAACTGCAGGGTCACGGAGGAAATTGCCATAGAATGTAGAGTTCTGATGCTAGAGCACTGGAATGAATGCATTGGCTAGCTAACCCTAATCCTAACCCTAGCCTTAACCCTTACCCTAAGCCTACCTTACCTTAACCCTAACCCTAACCTAACCCTCACACTTATGCTCTCCTTTTGATGCAAGGACACTGGAATTGAATGAGTTAGGTAGTAGAGAAGCTCAACTACCTGTTGCTACCATTTTCAGGATTCTAAAGTCGAGGAAACAGATTCTACATTTATAATGAATTTGCTACACCTTAAGGTATAATAAGGGTCTCAGAAAATATAGCTGTACAATGTAGCTCTTTTGATAGTGGGCTCAAAGTAAATGCTTCAAATAGTTTGGACATTCAAGTACCTGGACTTGTTGCATTTTAAATTCCAACAATATGGAAACAGATGCTACAGCCAAATTGAAATTTGCCAAATTCAAATTAGTAAAATTTATTTTTTCATCAATCTCAGTGAAAATAAAAGCTGAAGAATGCAAAGTTTTTGTGCTAGAACATTGGATTTGTAAATTTTGTTAGGTTCAATGAATGCATTGAGTAGCTAAACCTTACCCAGACCTTAACCCTAACCCTTGCCTTTACCCTAACCCTAATCGTTAATTCAAGCATAACCCTAACCTTAACCCTAACCCTAACGTCAACCTAACCTTCATGCACACCTTTTTGTATGGGGGCACTCGAATTGAATGTATTTGGCAGGCGAGACACTCACCTGCAGGCTAGAACAATCTCTAGACTTTTAATCTCAATAGAAAAGATTCTACAGCTATATCAAATGTGATACATCTGTAGTAATAAAAATGCTTAACTGCAGGGTCACGGAGGAAATTGCCATAGAATGTAGAGTTCTGATACTAGAGCACTGGAATGAATGCATTGGCTAGCTAACCCTAATCCTAACCCTAGCCTTAACCCTTACCCTAAGCCTACCTTACCTTAACCCTAACCCTAACCTTACCCTCACACTTATGCTCTCCTTTTGATGCAAGGACACTGGAATTGAATGAGTTAGGTAGTAGAGAAGCTCAACTACCTGTTGCTACCATTTTCAGGATTCTAAAGTCGAGGAAACAGATTCTACATTTACAGTAGAACCCCGCGTAAGCGGACACCCTCCGTTCCGGGCCAAAGTGTCTGCTTACGCGGGTTGTCCGCTTAACTGAGGTTAAAATAAACATCTAATAGAGGGAACCGTTCCTAGCAAAGGTGTCCGTTAACGCGGGGTGCCCACTTACGCGGGGTGTCCGTTAGGCGAGGTTCTACTGTATAATTAATTTGCTATGTACACCTGAAGGTATAATAAGGGTCTCAGAAAATATAGCTGTACAATGTAGCTCTTTTGATAGTGGGCTCAAAGTAAATGCTTCACATAGTTTGGACATTCAGGTACCTGGACTTGTTGCATTTTAAATACCCACAATATGGAAACAGATACTTCAGCCAAATTGAAATTTGCTAAATTCAAATTAGTAAAATTGATTTTTTCATCAATCTCAGTGAAAATAAAAGCTGAAGAATGAAAAGTTTTTGTGCTAGAACATTGGATTTGTAGATTTTTGTTAGGTTCAATGAATGCATTGAGTAGCTAAACCTAACCCAGACCTTAACCCTAACCCTTGCCTTTACCCTAACCCTAATCGTTAATTCAAGCATAACCCTAACCTTAACCCTAACCCTAATGTCAACCTAACCTTCATGCACACCTTTTTGTATGGGGGCACTCGAATTGAATGTATTTGGCAGGCGAGACACTCACCTGCAGGCTAGAACAATCTCTAGACTTTTAATCTCAATAGAAAAGATTCTACAGCTATATCAAATGTGATACATCTGTAGTAATAAAAATGCTTAACTGCAGGGTCACGGAGGAAATTGCCATAGAATGTAGAGTTCTGATGCTAGAGCACTGGAATGAATGCATTGGCTAGCTAACCCTAATCCTAACCCTAGCCTTAACCCTTACCCTAAGCCTACCTTACCTTAACCCTAACCCTAACCTAACCCTCACACTTATGCTCTCCTTTTGATGCAAGGACACTGGAATTGAATGAGTTAGGTAGTAGAGAAGCTCAACTACCTGTTGCTACCATTTTCAGGATTCTAAAGTCGAGGAAACAGATTCTACATTTACAGTAGAACCCCGCGTAAGCGGACACCCTCCGTTCCGGGCCAAAGTGTCTGCTTACGCGGGGTGTCCGCTTAACTGAGGTTAAAATAAACATCTAATAGAGGGAACCGTTCCTAGCAAAGGTGTCCGTTAACGCGGGGTGCCCACTTACGCGGGGTGTCCGTTAGGCGAGGTTCTACTGTATAATTAATTTGCTATGTACACCTGAAGGTATAATAAGGGTCTCAGAAAATATAGCTGTACAATGTAGCTCTTTTGATAGTGGGCTCAAAGTAAATGCTTCACATAGTTTGGACATTCAGGTACCTGGACTTGTTGCATTTTAAATTCCCACAATATGGAAACAGATACTTCAGCCAAATTGAAATTTGCTAAATTCAAATTAGTAAAATTGATTTTTTCATCAATCTCAGTGAAAATAAAAGCTGAAGAATGAAAAGTTTTTGTGCTAGAACATTGGATTTGTAGATTTTTGTTAGGTTCAATGAATGCATTGAGTAGCTAAACCTAACCCAGACCTTAACCCTAACCCTTGCCTTTACCCTAACCCTAATCGTTAATTCAAGCATAACCCTAACCTTAACCCTAACCCTAACCGCAACCTAACCTTCATGCACACCTTTTTGTATGGGGGCACTCGAATTGAATGTATTTGGCAGGCGAGACACTCACCTGCAGGCTAGAACAATCTCTAGACTTTTAATCTCAATAGAAAAGATTCTACAGCTATATCAAATGTGATACATCTGTAGTAATAAAAATGCTTAACTGCAGGGTCACGGAGGAAATTGCCATAGAATGTAGAGTTCTGATGCTAGAGCACTGGAATGAATGCATTGGCTAGCTAACCCTAATCCTAACCCTAGCCTTAACCCTTACCCTAAGCCTACCTTACCTTAACCCTAACCCTAACCTAACCCTCACACTTATGCTCTCCTTTTGATGCAAGGACACTGGAATTGAATGAGTTAGGTAGTAGAGAAGCTCAACTACCTGTTGCTACCATTTTCAGGATTCTAAAGTCGAGGAAACAGATTCTACATTTATAATGAATTTGCTACACCTTAAGGTATAATAAGGGTCTCAGAAAATATAGCTGTACAATGTAGCTCTTTTGATAGTGGGCTCAAAGTAAATGCTTCAAATAGTTTGGACATTCAAGTACCTGGACTTGTTGCATTTTAAATTCCAACAATATGGAAACAGATGCTACAGCCAAATTGAAATTTGCCAAATTCAAATTAGTAAAATTGATTTTTTCATCAATCTCAGTGAAAATAAAAGCTGAAGAATGCAAAGTTTTTGTGCTAGAACATTGGATTTGTAAATTTTGTTAGGTTCAATGAATGCATTGAGTAGCTAAACCTTACCCAGACCTTAACCCTAACCCTTGCCTTTACCCTAACCCTAATCGTTAATTCAAGCATAACCCTAACCTTAACCCTAACCCTAACGTCAACCTAACCTTCATGCACACCTTTTTGTATGGGGGCACTCGAATTGAATGTATTTGGCAGGCGAGACACTCACCTGCAGGCTAGAACAATCTCTAGACTTTTAATCTCAATAGAAAAGATTCTACAGCTATATCAAATGTGATACATCTGTAGTAATAAAAATGCTTAACTCCGGCAAGATGGCGCCACAGAGAGAGTAACTGTCCGCGCTTCGGCTGGGGGAATTACACCGATATATATGGAACTTTTACCACTACAGTGACGGATTCTACACATAGATGTCTACGAATATCCAGAGAACAGGTTGATTCTCAAGGTGAGACTGATTCCAGTAGGAAAGAGTGATTTATCGAACTTTCTATATTGTGACCGCCTACCGCACTGTACTCCCGCGTGCTTTAGGCATCAATCATGTCTTCGGAAGAAGAAGTCTGTTACTACCAGTTAAAGCAGAAAGGTCAGAGAGGAAGACCACCCAAAAAAGATGTTATGTCATCTAAATTAGATATGGTCTTGAACAAGATGGGCAAGATGGAAAAGACATTGGATCAACTAAGCAAAGCTACTCAGGCGCTAAAGGGGCTACAGGATTCAGTGGGTAGGATTGAGGCTCAAGTAAAAGTAATGGCGGACGACCTCAGACTCACTGACGTTCGAGCTACGGAAAACAAACGAAATATTGCGGTTCTCTTAGAGAAGGATGAGCATGTTAGTTTCACTTTACAGGATAATCAGGAAGCAATCGAAAAAAACAACAAAAGTATCGATAAGCTCAAAAAACAAATTGATGAAGTCCATAAGCTAGGCCAAACTTACAGCCGATCGGCTAAAGGGCTGACTTCTGATGAAAAACTCAGACAGGAAATAAACGATCTCCAAAACCAGTTTAATAAGCACCAACTGATTTTCTCCGGAATTAGAGAGCGCAGGAATGAGGATATCAAATTGACAATAGCCGAAATCGTGACTAACACCGGTATCTCATTGAAGGCCTATGACATTACTGAAGCAGTCAGGCTGGGCGCCTACAGCCGTGTGGGGAAACCCAGGGAGGTCAGGGTTTCCTTCAGAGATCAAGGGACAAAAGAGGAAGTTTTTAGAAGGAAAAACCAGGTAAAAACAAACCCAGCATGTAGAGATATTTGGGTGAGCGAGAACTTGACAGAGGGAACTAAAAATCATAGGGCACTTTTGCGTTCTCTACAGGAATTCGCACTTGAAAAAAGGATTAACGCTAGAACAGTAGGGGACCTGTTCATCGTGGACGGTATAACATATGGGCCCTCACAACTCCAACATCTTCCCGATAAGATCTCACTTGAAAAAGTTTACACTAAACAAGAAGGAAATACAATTTTCTTCCATGGGCAATTTTCTCCGTTGTCGAACTTTTTTCCAGTGGGGATAATCATGAACGGAACTGAATATGTGTCTGCAGAGCAAGCCTATATGCACCAGAAAGCCTTAGCTGCGGAGAACTCGCAGGCCGCGAAAATGATCCTCCTTGAAACAGACCCCTACAAAATCAAAAAGTTAGGGGCGACCATTGTTACTAAGCCGACTTGGAGGGATGAGGCTCTGGTGGCTATGGAAAATATTTTACTAGCTAAATTCAAGCAGAATAGGCCCCTATACACCAAGCTATTGGCGACAGATCATCTCGAACTTGTTGAAGCAACAAGAAGTGTTTTTTGGGCCGCAGGACGGTCGCTAAGCGACCTACGTCGCGGGGCTGACGTCACGGGACAGAATCACCTCGGGAAGCTACTAATGAAGGTACGGGGATTACTCAAACCGGTCGGTGAGTCAAATAATTCCCCTTAATTCCCCTTCAATTCGTTAGAGCTTTAAAGAATTATGTTGAATATCCCAGTATGGATCGTATTGGACTCGCGTGGGCGTTATCTTCAGCAGTACATTGATAGAGTGAATGACACTGATATAACAATCTCGGTTGACTTCAACCCGGGCGCCTGCATCTATGGCGTGGCTGATCGTATACTTCATCTCCAGGAACGTTGGCCCAATCACCAGTTTATTTTCTCTGCAGGAGTCAATGACATCACAACTAAAAATGGCCGCCATGTTTCAATGCTTTTTCCATCCAGTCAAGATTTAGAGTTCAATCTTTCTGGGAAGCTAATGGACGTTAATTACGGATTTGCACAATATATTCCTGAAACGAACGTAGTGTATGCACCCATCACAGGGCTAGACTATAGACGTTACACTGGTTACGGAATACCCGAGCAACAAGAAGTGATTGACCGAGGCGTGGCGGCAGTCAACAGGCTCATTGTCCGCCTCAATGAGGATAGGGCCAACCCAACGCCTTGGATCTCTAGATTTGTGCACCCAAACAGACGTAAAAAGTCTAAAGCTATATATTCTCTTCTAAATGACGGACTGCACCCAACGGACCATCTTCTCCAGCAGTGGGCCAGACAATTTGTGAAAGCTGTAAAGAAAATCAACAAGTTGTGCTAACCTTGCCCTTGCACGATACACCCCCCTCCTTGGTTCGATTGACGGGAGGGGGGGGGTGGAGGGGCGGAACAAATATATAAATATAGGGGGGGGGGGGGGGGGAAATAGATATATAAATAAAGGAATTAAAAATAAGGGGGGCAATGAATGAATGAAAAAGGAAGGGTGAAATAGAATGATTTGGGGCTTGCCCCCCCCCCCCCTCCTTGGCTCGATCGACGGGAGGGGGGGAGGGGGGGGAGCAGGAGGGGGAATTCTCTTAATGGAGTAACTAGTACAATACAGGAATGACTATGATCTATTCACTATGGTAATCTTGTCTTAAACTTTATTATTAAATGGTTCATACAACACATATCTTGGTGACTTGTATACATCCGCAATGCTTGATATGTCACCACCCCGGGTGGTATGGGTAGAATGCTATCTTAGGTATACAACGAAGCTTGTCATACTGGCCAGATTTGTCTCTATGAAAGGTGTATGTATATATGTTGCTTTTGCTCCTTGATATTTTTGAAAGTTGAAAGTTGTTCTACACATCCCACTACACATCCCATACGTTGTGAAAGGCTCCAGAGCGATGGAAGAACTGCAATCCAAAGACGTACAGTATGGAGAAGGATGCGGGAAGAATGAGGGTCGTTAAAATAATAAAGAGGAAACTCCAGGACGCCTAAAGAGTACAAAGGAGAGCGTGGAGGAGAGAAAGAAGAAAGGCGATGGGGCAATACTTCTCCAAAGGAGCTCAACTAGGACGACCTACGGAGGAAGGCTCAGTTTTTTGACTGTATGTATTAGATCAGGTTTAAATTCTATGCTCTAGTTTAGGACTAGAAAGGTACTACAGGGCTGGAAGCCAAGACCCGATCGGAAGAATGCTTCTATTTCCATTTTTGAAAAAGAAAAAAAGTTTTGCCAGTATAATCAATATAAGGGTATATTGCTTGCCTTGCTTTGGGTTGAAATTGCTCCGTGGTTAACTGGCATAGTTCTAGCTTTAGAAATTAATTTGAACCATTTGGCTTGAAGAATTCCATAGATTTATTGAGGTAAATAGACACACTCAAGAGGGTTTACTCACTGGTTACATGTACGCAGGGTAAAACCAACGTGTTGATGTTTTTTGGGTTTGTTTCTTTTTCCGTCTTTTCTTTCCTTTCTCGAGGTGATTCCCCCAGCCGAAGGAATGACCTTAAGATAGCCATGGATATGATCATAACTATGGTCAATATACTATATGTCTCTATGTTATATGTTGTATGTTTGCCTCTAATCGTTGTCTATGTTACATGCTACATGTGTTATTTTGCTGGGACGGAATCGCCTGTGATGAAGGGTGGGGCGAAATTAAGGAAACAAGTTAAATCTCAGGGAAGGGTCATGATAAAGGAAAACCGGAGACGGAAAAAAAGGGGGAAACGGAAGAAAAAATGGATTTCAACCACAATCCATAATGAATAACATAAGGATTGCATGTCTTAATGTGAATGGTCTGGGAGAGGCAACGAAGCGTCGCGCATGTTTTTCAAAGCTCAGATCTGACTTTGACATTATTATGTTTCAAGAAACCCATAGCACGATTGCAACAAATGATTTATGGAGGAATGAATGGGGGGGGGACATCATATTTTCTAATGGTCTCTCTAACTCTAGAGGGGTGGCCATCTTATTTTCCAGGAAACTGGACTTTAAGCTTGAGAGAGTTAACCACGATGACCAGGGTCGTTTAGTAATTGCTCAGGTTTCCATTATGGGAGAAACATTTGTCCTTGTCAATGCGTATTGCCCGACACAAACTAACCAACAGGAACAGATAGAAAATTTATCTCAAATAAGTTCACAGATACAGGAATTTGATGAGTACCCATTATTAGTTGGAGGAGATTTCAATGTTGCACTGGATCCAGGCATCGATAGAAAAAACACTTCAAGTCCAATAACCACAAAAAAATATAGATTGTGCTTAGCTGAATTTTTAACTAATAATGACATGGTAGACTTGTGGAGGGAAAGACATCCCACAACAAAGAGGTACACATTTCATAGAGCTCAGCAAGCCTCTAGGCTCGACTATTGGTTTATATCTGAATGTATTAAGAATAGGATAGTTAGTATGGATATAAGATCTGCTTCTTTCACAGACCACTCTCTTCTATCACTTGATCTTAAATGGAAAGCTGCCCCTCGTGGGCCGTCATTTTGGAAATTCAACAATTTACTTCTAGCTGATAAAAAATTTACTGGCTTAATCAAAAACGAGTTAGAAAGATTAGAATACGAGCACCAATGTTTGTGCCCAATACTTAGATGGGACTTTATCAAATATAAACTACGTGACATTACAATACAATATGCTAAGAAAAAGAAATTAAAAGAAAAGGAAGAGTATAAGGCTATGATAAAACGACTGAATGATTTACAAAAAGAGGAGGATACGGCAGATACTAATAGCAAGAATAGGGTTTCGGAAATTGAGGCGCTTAAAAAAGACATTGAATTCCAAGACAGAAAAGACACATTGGCTCTGCTTTTCCGCTCAAAGAGCAATTGGGCTCTGAATGGTGAGCGCCCCAATCGCTATTTTTTAAATATCATTAAGAAAAATTCTATGGATAGATGTATCACGCAATTAACTGTTCAAGACTCCACAGAGGAGTATGATACGTACAATTCAAACAAAATCATGGCCACCATAGAGAAGTTTTATAAGAACATTTACACCAAAGATACGGACCATCCCTTTTTAAATGATATCAGTAATTTGGTATTTCCAGAGCACATCCCACGGATATCGGCATTCCAGAAAGAATTTTTGGATAGACCCATGTCTATGGAAGAATTACAGGCTGCGCTTAAAAAATTGAATTGCAACAAATCCCCAGGTTCCGATGGACTAACACCGGAATTTTTCAAATTCTTTTGGAATGACATAAAAAAGCCTCTTTTTGAATCCCTGATGAAGTCAAAAGAGACAGGTTTATTGAGTCTTGAACAACGCAGGGGAATAATTACCTTAATTCCCAAGAAAGGTCTTAGTAGGTTAGAACTGAAAAACTGGAGACCAATTACTCTGCTGAATACCGATTATAAAATATTGACGAAAACATTAGCTATTAGATTGCAAAACCCCATCAGGGACATCGTGCATGAAGACCAGACTGGATTTTTGAAGGGCAGATATATAGGGAAGAATATCAGAAATATACAAGACGTTATTGACTCATTGAACAAAAACAAACTGGCTGGTATCCTTCTCGCACTAGACTTTGAGAAGGCCTTTGACACTGTTTCCTGGGAAGCCATCTTTGATTCATTGTTTTTGTTTGGATGTGGAGATGAATTTATAAATTGGATTAAACTCATCTATAATGATATTTTGTCATGTGTTTCCAACGCGGGGTTCCATACCCGATGGTTCCAACCATCAAGAGGGACCCGTCAGGGCTGTTGCATTTCCCCTTACCTTTTTATCATCCTGGTAGAACTTGTAGCGATAGCTATAAGAGAATCCCAAGATATAAAAGGAGTGCATATAAAGGGTAGATTATTTAAATTGTCATTGTTTGCTGATGATTTTACATGTCTGTTGGGTGACCATCAATCGGTGAATCATATCTTGGATATGCTGTCCAGATTCAGACGATACTCTGGGTTAAAAATTAATTTTGAAAAATCATATGCGATGAAGATAGGAGACAGTTCTGTAGACTTTCCACCCTCCTTTCCGCTACAGGTAAAAGAAAGAGTCAAGATTTTAGGTATTACATTCGCTAATAGTTGGAAAGACGAGGACTATATTAGAATACATTTTGCCGATCATATTTCAAAATGTGCACAAATTTGTGATTCATGGAACAAAAAAAAACTGTCTTTGAAGGGTAAAGTAACGATTGTGAACTCCATTATTATTCCTATAATGCTGTACCCAGTCTCAATGCTGTACACACCACCATCGGTGTTTGTGGACTTTAGAAAAATGATATGCAGATTTCTATGGAACAGTAGTGTCAACAAAATTGCGTACAGCGCCATTTGTCAACCTGTCAATGAAGGAGGGCTTAACCTTCTGAATCTGGTAACAATGTATGAGGTGTCGAGAGTTAAATGGATAGCGAGAATTTGTAACGAAGCAAAGCATTGTTGGGACTATGTGGTTCCGGAGTTCTTCTCCGATTTCAAATCTCATGTGGTTCAATCAAATCTACTGCTCTTCAGAACGAAAAGTAAAATCCAATACCCCCTTTGTCACTCCAAATTTTATCAAGATCTGGCAAGGATTTGGAATAAGATTTATCTTAGATTTCCCATTCATGAAGAAGATAGACAATTTGAATATATTTGGGATAACAAATTTATCAATATCTATGATCACGACAATATGAAGAGATGCTGGGGCCCCGCGGGTATCAATTCCCTCCATGACATTATCAGCAACGATACTCTCATGACGGAAAAGGATATTATGCATAAATTTAAAATTCCTTGTACCTTCCTTCACATATTGCAACTTAGAAGGGCCATTCCTTGGTTATCAAAAATGACTCTTGGTTCAATTAAAAAAGAATCTAACCCACTGTATATCAACGATTCTGTAAATGTTACTATCAACATACGAGCATGTAACAACAAAAAATTGTATTATGTAATGAATTCCTACAGAACCACGACACCTACGAGTCAGAAATACTGGTGCATCGAATATAAAATACCTCAGATGGATACTGACCGTTGGACTGGTATATATACTGATATTTATAAAGTCACCAGAGAGACAAAATTACAGTCTTTTCACTATAAAATTGTTAACAGATTGATACCTACGAATGATTATTTATACAAGAGGAAAGTGATCTCTTCTGATGTTTGTTCCTACTGCACCGAGAGAGACACGCTGGAACATTTTTTCCTAACCTGTCCAGAAGTTAAAATCTTTTGGGATAATGTCAAAAGATGGTTGTATGAGGTTTACGGGGTATCTGGCCTCTGGTCAGGGGAAAATATTTTACTGGGATTTCCAGGCAGAAGCACAGAAACACAAAAACTTAATTTCATAAATATCTGCTTGAAGTTCTACATCTATCGGCAGAGACTCTTTCACGATAATAAAATATTCCTTTATAACTGGTCCCTAGAATTTAGGGAGAAGTTACGTATGAAACAGTACCTGAGTCATTTGGAAAACCAACCTAATAAATTTAAAAAGTGGCTCAGAATGTTCGAGAAAATGGTGTAAGAAACACTAGTAAACCACTGAAATTACACACCCAGGTTAGAGTGGCTCTACCCAGGTTTTTTTTTTTTTTTTTTTTTTCTCTCCTTTTTCCAGAGTATGTCCTGTGACTTTGTCCCCTGTAAACGTTTGGTATAAAGTTATGTCAAATATTGGTTTGCCTTAGAGGCTGTTAGATGCAGTCCCGACAATAATCTAATTTCGGTCTTGTCATGTAGGAAATATAATTTAGGTTTTGTCTTGTCATGTACTATATGTGTAGTATCCGAGGAAATGTACTGTCATTGTTTAGAAGAATTTAAGAAACCTTTTCAAGTTACTCAACTATATCATCAGTTTGTCATATATCCAAAGGAGAGGGAGGGGAAAAAAAGGGGGGGGAAAAAAAAAAAAAAAAAAAAAAAAAAAAAAAAAAAAAAAAGTGGTGTTCTGTTAAAAGCATTTAACATGTAAGGATGTCATTGTAAAAGAATGGTGGAAAATAAGTTTAAAATAATTTCAAGATAAGTTGAAGATGCTGGCACAATTGATGTAAACGCTGGAAATTTGAATAAACACTGCAACATAAAAAAAAAAAAAAAAAAAAATGCTTAACTGCAGGGTCACGGAGGAAATTGCCATAGAATGTAGAGTTCTGATACTAGAGCACTGGAATGAATGCATTGGCTAGCTAACCCTAATCCTAACCCTAGCCTTAACCCTTACCCTAAGCCTACCTTACCTTAACCCTAACCCTAACCTAACCCTCACACTTATGCTCTCCTTTTGATGCAAGGACACTGGAATTGAATGAGTTAGGTAGTAGAGAAGCTCAACTACCTGTTGCTACCATTTTCAGGATTCTAAAGTCGAGGAAACAGATTCTACATTTACAGTAGAACCCCGCGTAAGCGGACACCCTCCGTTCCGGGCCAAAGTGTCTGCTTACGCGGGGTGTCCGCTTAACTGAGGTTAAAATAAACATCTAATAGAGGGAACCGTTCCTAGCAAAGGTGTCCGTTAACGCGGGGTGCCCACTTACGCGGGGTGTCCGTTAGGCGAGGTTCTACTGTATAATTAATTTGCTATGTACACCTGAAGGTATAATAAGGGTCTCAGAAAATATAGCTGTACAATGTAGCTCTTTTGATAGTGGGCTCAAAGTAAATGCTTCACATAGTTTGGACATTCAGGTACCTGGACTTGTTGCATTTTAAATACCCACAATATGGAAACAGATACTTCAGCCAAATTGAAATTTGCTAAATTCAAATTAGTAAAATTGATTTTTTCATCAATCTCAGTGAAAATAAAAGCTGAAGAATGAAAAGTTTTTGTGCTAGAACATTGGATTTGTAGATTTTTGTTAGGTTCAATGAATGCATTGAGTAGCTAAACCTAACCCAGACCTTAACCCTAACCCTTGCCTTTACCCTAACCCTAATCGTTAATACAAGCATAACCCTAACCTTCACCCTAACCCTAACGTCAACCTAACCTTCATGCACATCTTTTTGTATGGGGGCACTCGAATTGAATGTATTTGGCAGGCGAGACACTCACCTGCAGGCTAGAACAATCTCTAGACTTTTAATCTCAATAGAAAAGATTCTACAGCTATATCAAATGTGATACATCTGTAGTAATAAAAATGCTTAACTGCAGGGTCACGGAGGAAATTGCCATAGAATGTAGAGTTCTGATACTAGAGCACTGGAATGAATGCATTGGCTAGCTAACCCTAATCCTAACCCTAGCCTTAACCCTTACCCTAAGCCTACCTTACCTTAACCCTAACCCTAACCTAACCCTCACACTTATGCTCTCCTTTTGATGCAAGGACACTGGAATTGAATGAGTTAGGTAGTAGAGAAGCTCAACTACCTGTTGCTACCATTTTTAGGATTCTAAAGTCGAGGAAACAGATTCTACATTCATAATGAATTTGCTACACCTGAAGGTATAATAAGGGTCTCAGAAAATATAGCTGTACAATGTAGCTCTTTTGATAGTGGGCTCAAAGTAAATGCTTCACATAGTTTGGACATTCAGGTACCTGGACTTGTTGCATTTTAAATTCCAACAATATGGAAATAGATACTACAGCCAAATTGAAATTTGCAAAATTCAAATTAGTAAAATTGATTTTTTCATCAATCTCAGTGAAAATAAAAGCTGAAGAATGCAAAGTTTTTGTGCTAGAACATTGGATTTGTAGATTTTTGTTAGGTTCAATGAATGCATTGAGTAGCTAAACCTTACCCAGACCTTAACCCTAACCCTTGCCTTTACCCTAACCTTCATGCACACCTTTTTCTATGGGGGCACACGAATTGAATGTATTTGGCAGGCAAAACACTCAGCTCGAGGTTGAAACCATCTCTAGACTTTTAATCTCAATAGAAAGATTCTCCAGCTATATCAAATGTGATACATCTGTAGTAATAAAAATGCTTAACTGCAGGGTCAAGGAGGAAATTGCCATAGAATGTAGAGTTCTGATGCTAGAGCACTGGAATGAATGCATTGGCTAGCTAACCCTAATCCTAACCCTAGCCTTAACCCTAACCCTAAGCCTACCTTACCTTAACCCTAACCCTAACCTAACCCTCACACTTATGCTCTCCTTTTGATGCAAGGACACTGGAATTGAATGAGTTAGGTAGTAGAGAAGCTCAACTACCTGTTGCTACCATTTTTAGGATTCTAAAGTCGAGGAAACAGAGTCTACATTTATAATGAATTTGCTACACCTGAAGGTATAATAACAGTCTCAGAAAATATAGCTGTACAATGTAGCTCTTTTGATAGTGGGCTCAAAGTAAATGCTTCACATAGTTTGGACATTCAGGTACCTGGACTTGTCCATTTTAAATTCCAACAATATGGAAACAGATACTACAGCCAAATTGAAATTTGCTAAATTCAAATTAGTAAAATTGAATTTTTTCATCAATCTCAGTGAAAATAAAAGCTGAAGAATGCAAAGTTTTTGTGCTAGAACATTGGATTTGTAGATTTTTGTTAGGTTCAATGAATGCATTGAGTAGCTAAACCTTACCCAGACCTTAACCCTAACCCTTGCCTTTATCCTAACCCTAATCGTTAATTCAAGCATAACCCTAACCTTAACCCTAACCCTAACGTCAACCTAACCTTCATGCACACCTTTTTGTATGGGGGCATTCAAATTGAATGTATTTGGTAGGCGAGACACTCAGCTGCAGGTTGGAACCATCTCTAGAATTTTAATCTCAATAGAAAAGATTCTACAGCTATATCAAATGTGATACATCTGTAGTAATAAAAATGCTTAATTGCAGGGTCACGGAGGAAATTGCCATAGAATGTAGAGTTCTGATGCTAGAGCACTGGACTGAATGCATTGGCTAGCTAACCCTAATCCTAACCCTAGCCTAAACCCTAACCCTAAGCCTACCTTACCTTAACCCTAACCTAACCCTCACACTTATGCTCTCCTTTTGATGCAAGGACACTGGAATTGAATGAGTTAAGTAGTAGAGAAGCTCAACTACCTGTTGCTACCATTTTCAGGATTCTAAAGTCGAGAAAACAGATTCTACATTTACAGTAGAACCCAGCGTAAGCGGACACCCTCCGTTCCGGACCAAAGTGTCTGCTTACGTGGGGTGTCCGCTTACGCGAGGTTAAAATAAACATCTAATAGAGGAACCGTTCCTAGCAAAGGTGTCCGTTATCGCGGGGTGCCCACTTACGCGGGGTGTCCGTTATGCGGGGTTCTACTGTATAATTAATTTGCTATGTACACCTGAAGGTATAATAAGGGTCTCAGAAAATATAGCTGTACAATGTAGCTCTTTTGATAGTGGGCTCAAAGTAAATGCTTCACATAGTTTGGACATTCAGGTACCTGGACTTGTTGCATTTTAAATTCCAACAATATGGAAACAGATACTACAGCCAAATTGAAATTTGCTAAATTCAAATTAGTAAAATTGATTTTTTCATCAATCTCAGTGAAAATAAAAGCTGAAGAATGCAAAGTTTTTGTGCTAGAACATTGGATTTGTAGATTTTTGTTAGGTTCAATGAATGCATTGAGTAGCTAAACCTAACCCAGACCTTGACCCTAACCCTTGCCTTTACCCTAACCTTCATGCACACCTTTTTCTATGGGGGCACTCGAATTGAATGTATTTGGCAGGCAAGACACTTAGCTCGAGGTTGAAACCATCTCTAGACTTTTAATCTCAATAGAAAATATTATACAGTTATATCAAATGTGATACATCTGTAGTAATAAAAATGCTTAACTGCAGGGTCAAGGAGGAAATTGCCATAGAATGTAGAGTTCTGATGCTAGAGCACTGGAATGAATGCATTGGCTAGCTAACCCTAATCCTAACCCTAGCCTTAACCCTAACCCTAAGCCTACCTTACCTTAACCCTAACCCTAACCTAACCCTCACACTTATGCTCTCCTTTTGATGCAAGGACACTGGAATTGAATGAGTTAGATAGTAGAGAAGCTTAACTACCTGTTGCTACCATTTTCAGGATTCTATAGTCGAGGAAACAGATTCTACAGTTATAATGAATTTGCTATGTACACCTGAAGGTACAATAAGGGTCTCAGAAAAAATAGCTGTACAATGTAGCTCTTTTGATGATGGGCTCAAAGTAAATGCTTCACATAGTTTGGACATTCAGGTACCTGGACTTGTTGCATTTTAAATTCCAACAATATGGAAACAGATACTACAGCCAAATTGAAATTTGCTAAATTCAAATTAGTAAAATTGAATTTTTTCATCAATCTCAGTGAAAATAAAAGCTAAAGAATGCAAAGTTTTTGTGCTAGAACATTGGATTTGTAGATTTTTGTTAGGTTCAATGAATGCATTGAGTAGCTAAACCTAGCCCAGACCTTAACCCTAACCCTTGCCTTTATCCTAACCCTAATCGTTAATTCAAGCATAACCCTAACCTTAACCCTAACCCTAACGTCAACCTAACCTTTATGCACACCTTTTTGTATGGGGGCATTCAAATTGAATGTATTTGGTAGTCGAGACACTCAGCTGCAGGTTGGAACCATCTCTAGAATTTTAATCTCAATAGAAAAGATTCTACAGCTATATCAAATGTGATACATCTGTAGTAATAAAAATGCTTAATTGCAGGGTCAAGGAGGAAATTGCCATAGAATGTAGAGTTCTGATGCTAGAGTACTGGACTGAATGCATTGGCTAGCTAACCCTAATCCTAACCCTAGCCTAAACCCTAACCCTATGCCTACCTTACCTTAACCCTAAGCTAACCCTCACACTTATGCTCTCCTTTTGATGCAAGGACACTGGAATTGAATGAGTTAGGTAGTAGAGAAGCTCAACTACCTGTTGCTACCATTTTCAGGATTCTAAAGTCGAGGAAACAGATTCTACATTTACAGTAGAACCCCGCGTAAGCGGACACCCTCCGTTCCGGGCCAAAGTGTCTGCTCACGCGGGGTGCCCGCTTAACTGAGGTTAAAATAAACATCTAATAGAGGGAACCGTTCCTAGCAAAGGTGTCCGTTAACGCGGGGTGGCCACTTACACGGGGTGTCCGTAAATCGGGGTTCTACTGTATAATGAATTTGCTATGTACACCTGAAGGTATAATAAGGGTCTCAGAAAATATAGCTGTACAATGTAGCTCTTTTGATAATGGGCTCAAAGTAAATGCTTCACATAGTTTGGACATTCAGGTACCTGGACTTGTTGCATTTTAAATTCCCACAATATGGAAACAGTTACTACAGCCAAATTGAAATTTGCTAAATTCAAATTAGTAAAATTGGTTTTTTCATCAATCTCAGTGAAAATAAAAGCTGAAGAATGCAAAGTTTTTGTGCTAGAACATTGGATTTGTAGATTTTTGTTAGGTTCAATGAATGCATTGAGTAGCTAAACCTAACCCAGACCTTAACCCTAACCCTTGCCTTTACCCTAACCCTAATCGTTAATTCAAGCATAACCCTAACCTTAACCCTAACCCTAACGCCAACCGAACCTTCATGCACACCTTTTTGTATGGGGGCACTCGAATTGAATGTATTTGGCAGGCGAGACACTCACCTGCAGGCTGGAACAATCTCTAGACTTTTAATCTCAATAGAAAAGATTCTACAGCTATATCAAATGTGATACATCTGTAGTAATAAAAATGCTTAACTGCAGGGTCACGGAGGAAATTGCCATAGAATGTAGAGTTCTGATGCTAGAGCACTGGAATGAATGAATTGGCTAGCTAACCCTAATCCATAACCCTAGCCTTAACCCTTACCCTAAGCCTACCTTACCTTAACTCTAACCCTAACCTAACCCTCACACTTATGCTCTCCTTTTGATGCAAGGACACTGGAATTGAATGAGTTAGGTAGTAGAGAAGCTCAACTACCTGTTGCTACCATTTTTAGGATTCTAAAGTCGAGGAAACAGATTCTACATTTATAATGAATTTGCTACACCTGAAGGTAAAATAAGGGTCTCAGAAAATATAGCTGTACAATGTAGCTCTTTTGATAGTGGGCTCAAATTAAATGCTTCACATAGTTTGGACATTCAGGTACCTGGACTTGTTGCATTTTAAATTCCAACAATATGGAAACAGATACTACAGCCAAATTGAAATTTGCTAAATTCAAATTAGTAAAATTGATTTTTTCATCAATCTCAGTGAAAATAAAAGCTGAAGAATGCAAAGTTTTTGTGCTAGAACATTGGATTTGTAGATTTTTGTTAGGTTCAATGAATGCATTGAGTAGCTAAACCTAACCCAGACCTTGACCCTAACCCTTGCCTTTACCCTAACCTTCATGCACACCTTTTTCTATGGGGGCACTCGAATTGAATGTATTTGGCAGGCAAGACACTTAGCTCGAGGTTGAAACCATCTCTAGACTTTTAATCTCAATAGAAAATATTATACAGTTATATCAAATGTGATACATTTGTAGTAATAAAAATGCTTAACTGCAGGGTCAAGGAGGAAATTGCCAAAGAATGTAGAGTTCTGATGCTAGAGCACTGGAATGAATGCATTGGCTAGCTAACCCTAATCCTAACCCTAGCCTTAACCCTAACCCTAAGCCTACCTTACCTTAACCCTAACCCTAACCTAACCCTCACACTTATGCTCTCCTTTTGATGCAAGGACACTGGAATTGAATGAGTTAGATAGTAGAGAAGCTTAACTACCTGTTGCTACCATTTTCAGGATTCTATAGTCGAGGAAACAGATTCTACATTTATAATGAATTTGCTACACCTGAAGGTATAATAAGGGTCTCAGAAAATATAGCTGTACAATGTAGCTCTTTTGATGATGGGCTCAAAGTAGATGCTTCATATAGTTTGATATTCAGGTACCTGGACTTGTTGCATTTTAAATTCCCACAATATGGAAACAGATACTACAGCCAAATTGAAATTTGCAAAATTCTAATTAGTAAAATTGATTTTTTCATCAATCTCAGTGAAAAAAAGCTGAAGAATGCAAATTTTTTTTGCTAGAACATTGGATTTGTAGATTTTTGTTAGGTTCAATGAATGCATTGAGTAGCTAAACCTAACCCAGACCTTTACCCTAACTCTTGCCTTTACCCTAACCCTAATCGTTAATTCAAGCATAACCCTAACCTAAATCATAACCCTAACGTCAACCTAACCTTCATGCACACCTTTTTTTATGGGGGCACTCGAATTGAATGTATTTGGTAGGCAAGACACTCACCTGCAGGTTGGAACCATCTCTAGACTTTTAATCTCAATAGAAAAGATTCTACAGCTATATCAAATGTGATACATCTGTAGTAATAAAAATGCTTAACTGCAGGGTCACGGAGGAAATTGCCATAGAATGTAGAGTTCTGATACTAGAGCACTGGAATGAATGCATTGGTTAGCTAACCCTAATCCTAACCCTAGCCTTAACCCTAAGCCTAAGCCTACCTTCCCTCAACCCTAACCCTAACCTTACCCTCACACTTATGCTCTCCTTTTGATGCAAGGACACTGGAATTGAATGAGTTAGGTAGTAGAGAAGCTCAACTACCTGTTGCTACCATTTTCAGGATTCTAAAGTCGAGGAAACAGATTCTACATTTATAATGAATTTGCTATGTACACCTGAAGGTATAATAAGGGTCTCAGAAAATATAGCTGTACAATGTAGCTCTTTTGATAGTGGGCTCAAAATAAATGCTTCACATAGTTATGACATTCAGGTACCTGGACTTGTTGCATTTTAAATTCTCACAATATGGAAACAGATATTACAGCCAAATTGAAATTTGCTAAATTCAAATTAGTAAAATTGATTTTTTCATCAATCTCAGTGAAAATAAAAGCTGAAGAATGCAAAGTTTTTGTGCTAGAACATTGGATTTGTAGATTTTTGTTAGGTTCAATGAATGCATTGAGTAGCTAAACCTAGCCCAGACCTTAACCCTAACCCTTGCCTTTACCCTAACCCTAATCGTTAATTCAAGCATAACCCTAACCTTAACCCTAACCCTAACGTCAACCTAACCTTTATGCACACCTTTTTGTATGGGGGGATTCAAATTGAATGTATTTGGTAGGCGAGACACTCAGCTGCAGGTTGGAACCATCTCTAGAATTTTAATCTCAATAGAAAAGATTCTACAGCTATATCAAATGTGATACATCTGTAGTACTAAAAATGCTTAATTGCAGGGTCAAGGAGGAAATTGCCATAGAATGTAGAGTTCTGATGCTAGAGTACTGGACTGAATGCATTGGCTAGCTAACCCTAATCCTAACCCTAGCCTAAACCCTAACCCTATGCCTACCTTACCTTAACCCTAAGCTAACCCTCACACTTATGCTCTCCTTTTGATGCAAGGACACTGGAATTGAATGAGTTAGGTAGTAGAGAAGCTCAACTACCTGTTGCTACCATTTTTAGGATTCTAAAGTCGAGGAAACAGATTCTACATTTATAATGAATTTGCTACACCTGAAGGTATAATAAGGGTCTCAGAAAATATAGCTGTACAATGTAGCTCTTTTGATAGTGGGCTCAAAGTAAATGCTTCACATAGTTTGGACATTCAGGTACCTGGACTTGTTGCATTTTAAATTCCAACAATATGGAAACAGATACTACAGCCAAATTGAAATTTGCTAAATTCAAATTAGTAAAATTGATTTTTTCATCAATCTCAGTGAAAATAAAAGCTGAAGAATGCAAAGTTTTTGTGCTAGAACATTGGATTTGTAGATTTTTGTTAGGTTCAATGAATGCATTGAGTAGCTAAACCTAACCCAGACCTTGACCCTAACCCTTGCCTTTACCCTAACCTTCATGCACACCTTTTTCTAAGGGGGCACTCGAATTGAATGTATTTGGCAGGCAAGACACTTAGCTCGAGGTTGAAACCATCTCTAGACTTTTAATCTCAATAGAAAATATTATACAGTTATATCAAATGTGATACATTTGTAGTAATAAAAATGCTTAACTGCAGGGTCAAGGAGGAAATTGCCATAGAATGTAGAGTTCTGATGCTAGAGCACTGGAATGAATGCATTGGCTAGCTAACCCTAATCCTAACCCTAGCCTTAACCCTAACCCTAAGCCTACCTTACCTTAACCCTAACCCTAACCTAACCCTCACACTTATGCTCTCCTTTTGATGCAAGGACACTGGAATTGAATGAGTTAGATAGTAGAGAAGCTTAACTACCTGTTGCTACCATTTTCAGGATTCTATAGTCGAGGAAACAGATTCTACATTTATAATGAATTTGCTATGTACACCTGAAGGTATAATAAGGGTCTCAGAAAATATAGCTGTACAATGTAGCTCTTTTGATAATGGGCTCAAAGTAAATGCTTCACATAGTTTGGACATTCAGGTACCTGGACTTGTTGCATTTTAAATTCCCACAATATGGAAACAGTTACTACAGCCAAATTGAAATTTGCTAAATTCTAATTAGTAAAATTGATTTTTTCATCAATCTCAGTGAAAATAAAAGCTAAAGAATGCAAAGTTTTTGTGCTAGAACATTGGATTTGTAGATTTTTGTTAGGTTCAATGAATGCATTGAGTAGCTAAACCTAACCCAGACCTTAACCCTAACCCTTGCCTTTACCCTAACCCTAATCGTTAATTCAAGCATAACCCTAACCTTAACCCTAACCCTAACGCCAACCTAACCTTCATGCACACCTTTTTGTATGGGGGCACTCGAATTGAATGTATTTGGCAGGCGAGACACTCACCTGCAGGCTGGAACAATCTCTAGACTTTTAATCTCAATAGAAAAGATTCTACAGCTATATCAAATGTGATACATCTGTAGTAATAAAAATGCTTAACTGCAGGGTCACGGAGGAAATTGCCATAGAATGTAGAGTTCTGATACTAGAGCACTGGAATGAATGAATTGGCTAGCTAACCCTAATCCTAACCCTAGCCTTAACCCTTACCCTAAGCCTACCTTACCTTAACTCTAACCCTAACCTAACCCTCACACTTATGCTCTCCTTTTGATGCAAGGACACTGGAATTGAATGAGTTAGGTAGTAGAGAAGCTCAACTACCTGTTGCTACCATTTTTAGGATTCTAAAGTCGAGGAAACAGATTCTACATTTATAATGAATTTGCTACACCTGAAGGTATAATAAGGGTCTCAGAAAATATAGCTGTACAATGTAGCTCTTTTGATAGTGGGCTCAAATTAAATGCTTCACATAGTTTGGACATTCAGGTACCTGGACTTGTTGCATTTTAAATTCCAACAATATGGAAACAGATACTACAGCCAAATTGAAATTTGCTAAATTCAAATTAGTAAAATTGATTTTTTCATCAATCTCAGTGAAAATAAAAGCTGAAGAATGCAAAGTTTTTGTGCTAGAACATTGGATTTGTAGATTTTTGTTAGGTTCAATGAATGCATTGAGTAGCTAAACCTAACCCAGACCTTAACCCTAACCCTTGCCTTTACCCTAACCCTAATCGTTAATTCAAGCATAACCCTAACCTAAATCATAACCCTAACATCAACCTAACCTTCATGCACACCTTTTTGTATGGGGGCACTCAAATTGAATGTATTTGGCAGGCAAGACACTCACCTGCAGGTTGGAACCATCTCTAGACTTTTAATCTCAATAGAAAAGATTCTACAGCTATATCAAATGTGATACATCTGTTGTAATAAAAATGCTTAATTGCAGGGTCAAGGAGGAAATTGCCATAGAATGTAGAGTTCTGATGCTAGAGCACTGGAATGAATGCATTGGCTAGCTAACCCTAATCCTAACCCTAGCCTTAACCCTAACCCTAAGCCTACCTTACCTTAACCCTAACCCTAACCTAACCCTCACACTTATGCTCTCCTTTTGATGCAAGGACACTGGAATTGAATGAGTTAGGTAGTAGAGAAGCTCAACTACCTGTTGCTACCATTTTCAGGATTCTAAAGTCGAGGAAACAGATTCTACATTTATAATGAATTTGCTATGTACACCTGAAGGTATAATAAGGGTCTCAGAAAATATAGCTGTACAATGTAGCTCTTTTGATAGTGGGCTCAAAGTAAATGCTTCACATAGTTTGGACATTCAGGTACCTTGACTTGTTGCATTTTAAATTCCCACAATATGGAAACAGATACTACAGCCAAATTGAAATTTGCTAAATTCAAATTAGTAAAATTGATTTTTTTTATCAATCTCAGTGAAAATAAAAGCTGAAGAATGCAAAGTTTTTGTGCTAGAACATTGGATTTGTACATTTTTGTTAGTATAAAGACGTAAAAATTCACCAAAAGTAGGCGTTCCTCCATTGTAGTCAAACGACAAACATTTCAGTATGTACAAGACAAACAGGACAGACAGGACAAACAGGATACGGCAGGTTGCTCCTTGGCATGGTCGGGTATTTCATTGTAACGTTTGGGAACTACTGAGTGAGCTCTGGCATTGTTAAGAGGAGATTTTTAACATTTACTTTAAAGTAAGAGGCGTCGCTAGTTGTTTGTATTTCTTTCGGGATTTTATCCCATATGGGGGCACCTATATATAAGGGGGATTTCCTAAATTTTTCGGTTTTCGGTGTATCTATCCTTAACACGATTTTTTCTTGTCTTCTGGTTTTAACATTTCTTGGTTCTACATGTGCTGGGTCATTTGACCACCAACGCAGCAGTGTTAGCAAGTGAACCAGTCTTCGGTATTTGAGGCTTCTCATATTACATTTTTGATAGAGTTCGATTATCGATATGTCTCTTATGTTTCTTACTCCCACTGCTGTTCTCATACAGTGGTTAAAAGAGATATCTAGACGATTAATATCCATTTGTGTGCAACTTAGATATAGGTAGTCTACATAGTCATAGATTGGGAGAATGCATTGTTTCATTATTGATACTCTTGTTACTATGGGCAGGAGATATTTCAATAATAACAATTTTTGTGTCTTTAGCCTGGTTTCCGAGATTATTTTATTTACTTGTGGCTTGAACGTTAGTCTACTATCAATAGTTATACCAAGATAACTAAATTGATATACCCTTTGAAGTTCCTTATCATTTATTAAGTTGGTACGCAGTTCTAGGTTATTTAGATTGTTTCCTACCCACATCTGTACAGTTTTTTTGGTGTTAACTAATAGTTTGTTCTCTCTCATCCATATTTGTATATTGTCAAGATCTTCTTGCATTTTCAGGACGGATTCATTATTTTTACTATTTTTTGCTATCAACACCAAATCGTCGGCATACATTAAGGCTGTACAATTTTTTATGACTTTAAAAAGATCGTTCACGAACATGATGAAGAGTGTGGGGCCCAAGACTGAGCCTTGTGGCACCCCACATGTGTTTGGTATTTTATCTGATGTTGTATTGCCCATTTTTATCGATTGTGTCCTTTGTCCTAGGTAAGATTCAATTAGCTTGATAAAGTTGTCTGTTAAACCAAAACTTTGTAGTTTTTTTATAGAGTAACTTGTGGCATACGCTGTCGAATGCCTTTCGCAGATCTACGAAGGTGCATAGGCTGGCAGTCTTTGTATTCATTGCATTGTTTAATTCTGTGATAAGATAAAAAATCGCTTGGTTAGTGGATCTGCCCGGCATGAACCCAAACTGCTTGTTATTGATTAGGTCATTCTCCTCTAGGTGGGTTATCATTTGCTGTTGTATTGCTTTCTCTATCAGTTTAGACATTGTGGGAACCACAGTGATTGGACGCCAGTTAGAGTATTCTTTTAGGTTGCCAGATTTTGGTAGGGGGGTGATAGTTCCATGTAGTAATGATTCTGGGAATGTATGGCTGGTCATCACAGAGTTTATCAGGTCCGTTAATATATTTAGGTTGCTTAACAGGATTCTTTTGAGTTGCCCAGAATTTAGACAATTTATGCCAGTTGCTTTATTTGAGTCCAAGTTCGTCACAATTTGTTTTACTTCTGTTTTTGATATTGACTTGGGAGCTAAGATACGAGGTAGTATATCATAGTGTGTAGTGCAAGCAGTATCCTCGACTCTACCAAGCAATGTCAATATGTTAGGACCTATGTTAGCAAAATAGCTATTCATGTTGTTAGCAGTTTCTTTGAGATTTTGGTCAGTTTCAGCAGTGCATTGCTTATATATTCCCTCATTTGAATGTTTCGGTTCCCAGATTCCGTTTATGACCCTCCATAAACGTTTTGGGTTCTTTCTATTAGCTTCTAGTTTCTGGGCTACCTCACTTGCTCTATGGACCCTAATCTGTCGATTCACTTCTTTTCGCAGCATTCTTATTTCCTTTAATATATCCATATTTACAAATCTGTTCACTGTTAATGACCTCTTATTGACTTGGGTAGTTCTAAGCCATTTTTAGTTGTGATCGTGAATGTGCGTATAGGACATACATTGTTCTGTAACATGTAGATATGTTTTTCTAGATCATTATTCAGGTCTCTACCATCATTTGGGACTACATATGTTTTCATGTGATCGGTTATTACCTTATCACTCAGCTTACTGAAATTTCTACCAACCACTGATGTTTTTTCCAGTTTTGTCCTGGTGTGTTTTCATTGAGCAAAGATGGCCACATGGTCGGATATGTAGAAGTTCAAGTTACCAGATCTCATCACCTGCCTGCTATTAGTATAAAAATGATCGATTTTACTTTTGCCACTATTAAATATAAAAGTATCTAGTGTATCTAGTTGTTTTTATCAGGAATGATTTTAGAATTCGGTACTTAGGGCTCATCCTGGTATTTGTGTTGATGTTCAGGTCCCCTTGGATCCAGATTTCGTAGTTATTGAAAACCTCATCTGTTAGTATGCTATTTAGGTAGTCGTAACATGCTTTAGCGTTTTTATGAGGGGGGCGATACACCAAAATTATCAATAGTTTCTTTTTGTTGGGTTCAGTTACTGTACAGGTAAGTACTTCATATTTTGGGGTAGAGGTACTGTATTTATTTATCTTATTGAAGTATGGTAGAATGCTGTTTTTACAGTAAAGGGCCACTCCACCCCCGACTTTCTCTTCTTCGTAGTTCCTATCTAGGCGTGTTAGGAATAGATTGTCTATGTGAAGGAGATTAGGTGCATGGTGTTCTTTTAACCATGTTTCGGTGATTGTGATATAACTACAACTTTGAAATATTCCATATATTTGATCTAATTTAGAATAAAGGCTACGTACATTTACGTTTTAAAATATGTCTCCTTTTAATGCCCTCAGCTCATCTGGTAGTATATAAGCCATAGTTGCGAGTTAAGGATTTTCCTGTTTTTATTTCAGATACATCATGACATACCGACCAGCCAAGTGAGCAACACATAGAATAAACATATAAAGGTGCATACACAACGTCAGTTCCAATTTCATGGTACTGGCATAGCCCCACTGGCTGTGTAGCCTGGAGCATAGTTACAAGTGCTAACATGATTTTATACAATAGATGGGTAACGATAAGCTTGTATGCAGACATTAGGTAAATCTTTTGCAACGGTAATAGATATAACAGTACAATACAGAGGGCATTATATTTTGATTTTTCGTCGAGTTATGATTACTGTCAGTTCTATACAAAAAAGTTCTTCAGTTTCAGTGTCACTATAATTACTTAATTCGGGTGAAGGTATCAGGAAAATTTTTCATTTTTATGCTAGAGCGGTAAAATTTGTATGCTATAAGGTTATGTTCAAAAATTGTCAATTGTCCAGTTTAGATATTTGATTACTATAACTTTGATTTGTTGAAAAGTTCATATGGTTATTATTCAGAGTACATTTGTGTTGTTCTTAGTTTCACAGCATTCTATCGGTCATTTGACCTGAGGTTTCGACTGGTCATTTGACCCAGTGTGGTTCAGGTCATTTGACCATGATATACGTTCGTGGTGGGTCATGTGACCTCAGAAGTCCCCGGGTCATCTGACCTTATAGGGAGTGTTTCTTGTTTGTTCATGGTCATTTGACCCGGATGTTGTTTGTTTACGCTGGTCATTTGACCTAGGGATACGTTCAAGTGTAGATAGCGATTTAGTCCTGGCGTGTCTTAACCGTTAGCGATGCTAGATATCCGTGGTTGTGGTCATGTGACCCATCAAATACTCATGTAGGGAGTTTGTCGTCGTCCGGCCTGTGCAGGAAATCATGCAATCTGAAGTCAGAAGTCGACTTGATGTTGTTTGGATGATTTGATAGACTCACATGGTCATGTGACCAGTTATAATGCCTAATATTACTCAATTATGGGCACTATCGTGAATGTTCTTAGAAATGCAAAATGATATCAGGCGGGCCATTCGTCTTTGCGTCATGAAGTCGGGGTGGACTCCGTCATACAGGTAATAGTATCTATTTACTGTCTGGCGATTCGGGCGATTACGGTGTATATCTCGGGCGATATATGCTGTATGCACGCCCTCCTCATCGTTCAGTCTTCCTATCCCCTCGTTTAGTAGTCGGATCTGAACATTGAGATTTCGTTGTTCTGCTATGATCCTATTTGTATGGTTAGCTTGGTTTAAAGAAATCCCATATACTGTTCCGAAGATCACGGGTGTACCTGGGGCTATGGCATGTATAGCTAGACGTGCATTGTTTAGGAGATCCAGAATATTGGCTGCAGCCAGATTATCATCTTGTGTGTTTCTTAGTAATATTTCACCTGTGTCCTGGGATTTTTGCGTGATATTATTAATCCCACCGAATATATAAACCGCTTCGTATCTTTGGTGTGCCTCACGTTTGTCACGCAAGGCTTCAACGGTGTGTCGGGTGATTCGTTGTATATTTGCTCCTGGATGGTATGAAACAACATAATCTGTATTCCGCCAGAAGTTTAGGTGAGTATCCATATGTCGTAGCCTGGAGTCGCCAACTAGTAAGTGGCGTGCGTTGGTCATGGTGTTGGCACGTCAGACTGACCTTTTCTAGCCGTGTTTTCCAGGTGGTAAGGACAAGCTAATCTCTCTAACTACTTGTTTGTCGCACTCTCAGGTAACTCCCGTCACAGTTCGCCGCGGAGGTCCATTAGGATCTTTCCCAGGGTGTTCTGACCATAGAATTTGCCCAGATCATATATCTCGTCATCGATTTCAGAACCCCCTCCCCAGAAATTATCGCGAGTACCTTCAATCAGCTGAGATGGGTAAGTAGACAATAACTTTCTTTTTAGATCTTCGTGCTGCCGGAACTTGTGGTCTAGGATGGATTTCATCGTTTCCTCCTTTTTTTCTAGCCAGATGGAGGTCAGTTTGCATTGGTCTCCACTTTTTTTGGCAGTGTACGCCGATCTCGTTTTCAGAATTATCGGTAGTAGATCTAATCGTTTGCACGATTTGACTCTTTCTGCTTGGTATGCTTGTTCGCTTGACACATAGTCAATGCCTTTAAACTTTATGTCGACTGTGTAAAAGTTGCTGAAAATAGACATGGGTCCCTTAAATACTATGCCTGATTTTGTTATTATTTGGCCATTTTGTGTGACTTGGGCCTCTGCACATTCTACACCTTTTTTCTCCGTGCTCAGCACTGGGAAAGCTGAGTCGCTAACTGCTCCTGGTGAGACTAGGGTTGTTTGGACACCTTCATGATTTGTTGGCCTTTCATTACCACTTTGTTGTGTTGACCCCATGCACCGCGGTAAAGTGGTTATGTCATCTGTGTCCATTGATTCACACAGTGGGTCATCGGCAATGGTCCAGTCGAAACTGTTACTATGCCTTGGTGGATTGTTGTTGTGTTGTTGTACATTGTGTGTGGTGGTTGAAGCCCCGTCTTGGTCTGTGGTTGGTATTGTTTTGTTGTCATTTAGTGCCCGGGTCGTTTGGGCGGGAGGATATGTTGCTTGGGCTGTATGGGTTGTGGGCGGCGTGTTTTTGTTTTTCACACTAGGGTTGTCGTTGCCGGCGTTCCAGCTGGTGGGGATGTATTGTTGAGGGACTTTTCCCATGTTTCTTGAGTTATACCAAACATTGTTTATTTCAAAGTCTTCCCCTTTTAGTTGCGTACTCAGGCCTTGTTTTTTGCAGAAGGCCACTATTAGACGCGATCGGGTCCTGGCTTTCCTTGTGTCAGGGTCCTCATCGGCATTGATGTAAACCCTTTCAAACCCCTCAATGTGTCGTAGTTGCCTTTTACATTTCATAATCATGTCTCGTGTTCTTACCGTGGTTAGGCAGATGAGTATCGGGGGAGTCGGCCTGGGGTTCCCTTTTTTTCTGATTCTTTGTGTGTAGCTTATGTCTCTTATCTCGATTGCAGGTACAATTCTTTTTAGGATATTTACTACGGTCTGATATATGTCATCATCCTTGCTATCACGATATCCCTCTATATATATATTCATCCTGCGTGGAGAAACGAACCTATCTGTGTCAGGTGGGTGTTGAGGGTGACTGTGTGTGGGTTGTTCTACCTTTCTTTCTAGTGCGTTTAGTTTCTCACGAATAGCTTTATTTTCGCTTGCCATCTCCTGTTGAAGGGATGTTTGTTTGTCATTTAGGTCTTTTAGGCCTTTCTCGTGATCTTTTTCGACCCTATCTAGCTTTCCTTCCAGATCTGTGATCTTAGAGCTTATGTTATCGACTTTAGTGTCCAGTAGTTCTCGCATTTCTTTGCGTTCGTTACTGGATTGGTCAATGTTCTTTTTCATTTCAGTAGTAAGTGTTTTGATTTGTGCGGACATGACATTGCTTAGCATGTCAATTGCATTTGAATCTAGTGTTACAACATTAGGCATTGTGTTAGCTGTGTTGGTTGTCGCTTGCATATTATCTATTGGGATGTTCGACGATTGACTTCGTGTTTTGTTTTTCATATTGTCAGTCACTGCCTTCTTTGCAGGCTGTCTACTTGGGGATAGAGACTGAGTTTGTTTGTTTGGGACTACCTGTGTGTGTTCGTCGCTCGCGGGGCGGGCTCTCTTTCCTCCCCGTTTACCTCTGTGTTTCCCTCTAGTACTTTTTGATTTATCTGTTGTACGGTTATTCACAACTTCTTCAGATTGGAAAACTTCATCACTTAATGGGTCCTTTGTTTTCAGAGCCTTGTCACTGCTACTACTTACAGGTTCATGCGATGGGTCATATATTATTATACTATCGTCACTTACTTGCTGTCCGGACATGACACCGTCTCACCTGGCACCCAAGAGTGTTGACCTAGATACAGCTGCCGTGCATACGTGCATAGGTTCCTTTTAGTTAGTCCATGTTCAACACAAAAGCGGGTATTCCTGTAGAAATATTGTCCGATTGAACTCATATAGACATTCCTGATACCTTCATGTAGGTGTCTGCTAAGTTACAATGTAGGATTCATTCAGGTTTCTGTGTAGAACCATGAAATACTGCGAGCCCGAGCGTAACACGTCAACACATCATAGCGCGAAATAACGGCCTTGGATTTGTAGATTTTTGTTAGGTTCAATGAATGCATTGAGTAGCTAAACCTAACCCAGACCTAAACCCTAACCCTTCCCTTTATCCTAACCCTAATCGTTAATTCAAGCATAACCCTAACCTTAACCCTAACCCTAACGTCAACCTAACCTTCATGCACACCTTTTTGTATGGGGGCACTCGAATTGAATGTATTTGGCAGGCGAGACACTCAGCTGCAGGCTGGAACAATCTCTAGACTTTTAATCTCAATAGAAAAGATTCTACAGCTATATCAAATGTGATACATCTGTAGTAATAAGAATGCTTAACTGCAGGGTCAAGGAGGAAATTGCCATAGAATGTAGAGTTCTGATACTAGAGCACTTGAATGAATGCATTGGCTAGCTAACCCTAATCCTAACCCTAGCCTTAACCCTTACCCTAAGCCTACCTTACCTTAACCCTAACCCTAACCTAACCCTCACACTTATGCTCTCCTTTTGATGCAAGGACACTGGAATTGAATGAATTAGGTAGTAGAGAAGCTCAACTACCTGTTGCTACCATTTTCAGGATTCTAAAGTCGAGGAAACAGATTCTACATTTATAATGAATTTGCTACACCTGAAGGTATAATAAGGGTCTCAGAAAATATAGCTGTACAATGTAGCTCTTTTGATAGTGGGCTCAAAGTAAATGCTTCACATAGTTTGGACATTCAGGTACCTGGACTTGTTGCATTTTAAATTCCAACAATATGGAAACAGATACTACAGCCAAATTGAAATTTGCTAAATTCAAATTAGTAAAATTGATTTTTTCATCAATCTCAGTGAAAATAAAAGCTGAAGAATGAAAAGTTTTTGTGCTAGAACATTGGATTTGTAGATTTTTGTTAGGTTCAATGAATGCATTGAGTAGCTAAACCTAACCCAGACCTTGACCCTAACCCTTGCCTTTACCCTAACCTTCATGCACACCTTTTTCTATGGGGGCACTCGAATTGAATGTATTTGGCAGGCAAGACACTGAGCTCGAGGTTGAAACCATCTCTAGACTTTTAATCTCAATAGAAAATATTATACAGTTATATCAAATGTGATACATCTGTAGTAATAAAAATGCTTAACTGCAGGGTCAAGGAGGAAATTGCCATAGAATGTAGAGTTCTGATGCTAGAGCACTGGAATGAATGCATTGGCTAGCTAACCCTAACCCAACCCTAGCCTTAACCCTAACCCTAAGCCTACCCTACCTTAACCCTAACCCTAACCTAACCCTCACACTTATGCTCTCCTTTTGATGCAAGGACACTGGAATTGAATGAGTTAGATAGTAGAGAAGCTCAACTACCTGTTGCTACCATTTTCAGGATTCTAAAGTCGAGGAAACAGATTCTACATTTATAATGAATTTGCTATGTACACCTGAAGGTATAATAAGGGTCTCAGAAAATATAGCTGTACAATGTAGCTCTTTTGATGATGGGCTCAAAGTAAATGCTTCACATAGTTTAGACATTCAGGTACCTGGACTTGTTGCATTTTAAATTCCCACAATATGGAAACAGATACTACAGCCAAATTGAAATTTGCAAAATTCTAATTAGTAAAATTGATTTTTTCATCAATCTCAGTGAAAAAAAAGCTGAAGAATGCAAAGTTTTTGTGCTAGAACATTGGATTTGTAGATTTTTGTTAGGTTCAATGAATGCATTGAGTAGCTAAACCTAGCCCAGACCTTAACCCTAACCCTTGCCTTTACCCTAACCCTAATCGTTAATTCAAGCATAACCCTAACCTAAATCATAACCCTAACGTCAACCTAACCTTCATGCACACCTTTTTGTATGGGGGCACTCGAATTGAATGTATTTGGCAGGCAAAACACTCACCTGCAGGTTGGAACCATCTCTAGACTTTTAATCTCAATAGAAAAGATTCTACAGCTATATCAAATGTGATACAACTGTAGTAATAAAAATGCTTAATTGCAGGGTCAAGGAGGAAATTGCCAAAGAATGTAGAGTTCTGATGCTAAAGCACTGGAATGAATGCATTGGCTAGCTAACCCTAATCCTAACCCTAGCCTTAACCCTAAACCTAAGCCTACCTTACCTTAACCCTAACCCTAACCTTACCCTCACACTTATGCTCTCCTTTTGATGCAAGGACACTGGAATTGAATGAGTTAGGTAGTAGAGAAGCTCAACTACCTGTTGCTACCATTTTCAGGATTCTAAAGTCGAGGAAACAGATTCTACATTTATAATGAATTTGCTATGTACACCTGAAGGTACAATAAGGGTCTCAGAAAATATAGCTGTACAATGTAGCTCTTTTGATAGTGGGCTCAAAGTAAATGCTTCACATAGTTTAGACATTCAAGTACCTAGACTTGTTGCATTTTAAATTCCCACAATATGGAAACAGATACTACAGCCAAATTGAAATTTGCAAAATTCTAATTAGTAAAATTGATTTTTTCATCAATCTCAGTGAAAAAAAGCTGAAGAATGCAAAGTTTTTGTGCTAGAACATTGGATTTGTAGATTTTTGTTAGGTTCAATGAATGCATTGAGTAGCTAAACCTAACCCAGACCTTAACCCTAACCCTTGCCTTTACCCTAACCCTAATCGTTAATTCAAGCATAACCCTAACCTAAATCATAACCCTAACGTCAACCTAACCTTCATGCACACCAATTTTTATAGGGGCACTCAAATTGAATGTATTTGGCAGGCAAGACACTCAGCTGCAGGTTTGAACCATCTCTAGACTTTTAATCTCAATAGAAAAGATTCTACAGCTATATCAAATGTGATACATCTGTAGTAATAAAAATGCTTAATTGCAGGGTCAAGGAGGAAATTGCCATAGAATGTAGAGTTCTGATGCTAGAGCACTGGAATAAATGCATTGGCTAGCTAACCCTAATCCTAACCCTAGCCTTAACCCTAAACCTAAGCCTACCTTACCTTAACCCTAACCCTAACCTTACCCTCACACTTATGCTCTCCTTTTGATGCAAGGACACTGGAATTGAATGAGTTAGGTAGTAGAGAAGCTCAACTACCTGTTGCTACCATTTTCAGGATTCTAAAGTCGAGGAAACAGATTCTATATTAACAGTAGAACCCCGCGTAAGCGGACACCCTCCGTTCCGGACCAAAGTGTCTGCTTACGCGGGGTGTCCGCTTACGCGAGGTTAAAATAAACATCTAATAGAGGGAACCGTTCCTAGCAAAGGTGTCCGTTAACGCGGGGTGCCCACTTACGCGGGGTGTCCGTTAGGCGGGGTTCTACTGTATAATTAATTTGCTATGTACACCTGAAGGTATAATAAGGGTCTCAGAAAATATAGCTGTACAATGTAGCTCTTTTGATAGTGGGCTCAAAGTAAATGCTTCACATAGTTTGGACATTCAGGTACCTGGACTTGTTGCATTTTAAATTCCCACAATATGGAAACAGATACTACAGCCAAATTGAAATTTGCTAAATTCAAATTAGTAAAATTGATTTTTTCATCAATCTCAGTGAAAATAAAAGCTGAAGAATGCAAAGTTTTTGTGCTAGAACATTGGATTTGTAGATTTTTGTTAGGTTCAATGAATGCATTGAGTAGCTAAACCTAGCCCAGACCTTAACCCTAACCCTTGCCTTTACCCTAACCCTAATCGTTAATTCAAGCATAACCCTAACCTTAACCCTAACCCTAACGTCAACCTAACCTTCATGCACACCTTTTTGTATGGGGGCACTCGAATTGAATGTATTTGGCAGGCGAGACACTCACCTGCAGGCTGGAACAATCTCTAGACTTTTAATCTCAATAGAAAAGATTCTACAGCTATATCAAATGTGATACATCTGTAGTAATAAAAATGCTTAACTGCAGGGTCACGGAGGAAATTGCCATAGAATGTAGAGTTCTGATACTAGAGCACTGGAATGAATGCATTGGCTAGCTAACCCTAATCCTAACCCTAGCCTTAACCCTAACCCTAAGCCTACCTTACCTTAACCCTAACCCTATCCTAACCCTCACACTTATGCTCTCCTTTTGATGCAAGGACACTGGAATTGAATGAGTTAGGTAGTAGAGAAGTTCAACTACCTGTTGCTACCATTTTCAGGATTCTAAAGTCGAGGAAACAGATTCTACATTTATAATGAATTTGCTACACCTGAAGGTATAATAAGGGTCTCAGAAAATATAGCTGTACAATGTAGCTCTTTTGATAGTGGGCTCAAAGTAAATGCTTCACATAGTTTGGACATTCAGGTACCTGGACTTGTTGCATTTTAAATTCCCACAATATGGAAACAGATACTACAGCCAAATTGAAATTTGCTAAATTCAAATCAGTAAAATTGATTTTTTCATCAATCTCAGTGAAAATAAAAGCTGAAGAATGCAAAGTTTTTGTGCTAGAACATTGGATTTGTAGATTTTTGTTAGGTTCAATGAATGCATTGAGTAGCTAAACCTAACCCAGACCTTGACCCTAACCCTTGCCTTTACCCTAACCTTCATGCACACCTTTTTCTATGGGGGCACTCAAATTGAATGTATTTGGCAGGCAAGACACTCAGCTCGAGGTTGAAACCATCTCTAGACTTTTAATCTCAATAGAAAATATTATACAGTTATATCAAATGTGATACATCTGTAGTAATAAAAATGCTTAACTGCAGGGTCAAGGAGGAAATTGCCATAGAATGTAGAGTTCTGATGCTAGAGCACTGGAATGAATGCATTGGCTAGCTAACCCTAATCCTAACCCTAGCCTTAACCCTAAACCTAAGCCTACCTTACCTTAACCCTAACCCTAACCTAACCCTCACACTTATGCTCTCCTTTTGATGCAAGGACACTGGAATTGAATGAGTTAGGTAGTAGAGAAGCTCAACTACCTGTTGCTACCATTTTCAGGATTCTAAAGTCGAGGAAACAGATTCTACATTTATAATGAATTTGCTATGTACACCTGAAGGTATAATAAGGGTCTCAGAAAATATAGCTGTACAATGTAGCTCTTTTGATAGTGGGCTCAAAGTAAATGCTTCACATAGTTTGGACATTCAGGTACCTGGACTTGTTGCATTTTAAATTCCCACAATATGGAAACAGATACTACAGTCAAATTGAAATTTGCTAAATTCAAATTAGTAAGATTGATTTTTTTATCAATCTTAGTGAAAATAAAAGCTGAAGAATGCAAAGTTTTTGTGCTAGAACATTGGATTTGTAGATTTTTGTTAGGTTCAATGAATGCATTGAGTAGCTAAACCTAACCCAGACCTTAACCCTAACCCTTGCCTTTACCCTAACCCTAATCGTTAATTCAAGCATAACCCTAACCTTAACCCTAACCCTAACGTCAACCTAACCTTCATGCACACCTTTTTGTATGGGGGCACTCGAATTGAATGTATTTGGCAGGCGAGACACTCACCTGCAGGCTGGAACAATCTCTAGACTTTTAATCTCAATAGAAAAGATTCTAAAGCTATATCAAATGTGATACATCTGTAGTAATAAAAATGCTTAACTGCAGGGTCACGGAGGAAATTGCCATAGAATGTAGAGTTCTGATGCTAGAGCACTGGAATAAATGCATTGGCTAGCTAACCCTAATCCTAACCCTAGCCTTAACCCTAAACCTAAGCCTACCTTACCTTAACCCTAACCCTAACCTTACCCTCACACTTATGCTCTCCTTTTGATGCAAGGACACTGGAATTGAATGAGTTAGGTAGTAGAGAAGCTCAACTACCTGTTGCTACCATTTTCAGGATTCTAAAGTCGAGGAAACAGATTCTACATTTATAATGAATTTGCTATGTACACCTGAAGGTATAATAAGGGTCTCAGAAAATATAGCTGTACAATGTAGCTCTTTTGATAGTGGGCTCAAAGTAAATGCTTCACATAGTTTAGACATTCAGGTACCTGGAGTTGTTGCATTTTAAATTCCCACAATATGGAAACAGATACTACAGCCAAATTGAAATTTGCAAAATTCTAATTAGTAAAATTGATTTTTTCATCAATCTCAGTGAAAATAAAAGCTGAAGAATGCAAAGTTTTTGTGCTAGAACATTGGATTTGTAGATTTTTGTTAGGTTCAATGAATGCATTGAGTAGCTAAACCTAGCCCAGACCTTAACCCTAACCCTTGCCTTTACCCTAACCCTAATCGTTAATTCAAGCATAACCCTAACCTTAACCCTAACCCTAACCTCAACCTAACCTTCATGCACACCTTTTTGTATGGGGGCACTCAAATTGAATGTATATGGCAGGCGAGACACTCAGCTGCAGGCTGGAACATTCTCTAGACTTTTAATCTCAATAGAAAAGATTCTACAGCTATATCAAATGTGATACATCTGTAGTAATAAAAATGCTTAACTGCATGGTCACGGAGGAAATTGCCATAGAATGTAGAGTTCTGATACTAGAGCACTGGAATGAAAGCATTGGCTAGCTAACCCTAATCCTAACCCTAGCCTTAACCCTTACCCTAAACCTACCTTACCTTAACCCTAACCCTAACCTAACCCTCACACTTATGCTCTCCTTTTGATGCAAGGACACTGGAATTGAATGAGTTAGGTAGTAGAGAAGCTCAACTACCTGTTGCTACCATTTTCAGGATTCTAAAGTCGAGGAAACAGATTCTACATTTACAGTAGAACCCCGCGTAAGCGGACACCCTCCGTTCCGGACCAAAGTGTCTGCTTACGCGGGGTGTCCGCTTACGCGAGGTTAAAATAAACATCTAATAGAGGGAACCGTTCCTAGCAAAGGTGTCCGTTAACGCGGGGTGCCCACTTACGCGGGGTGTCCGTTAGGCGGGGTTCTACTGTATAATTAATTTGCTATGTACACCTGAAGGTATAATAAGGGTCTCAGAAAATATAGCTGTACAATGTAGCTCTTTTGATAATGGGCTCAAAGTAAATGCATCACATAGTTTAGACATTCAGGTACCTGGACTTGTTGCATTTTAAATTCCCACAATATGGAAACAGATACTACAGCCAAATTGAAATTGCAAAATTCTAATTAGTAAAATTGATTTTTTCATCAATCTCAGTGAAAATAAAAGCTGAAGAATGCAAAGTTTTTGTGCTAGAACATTGGATTTGTAGATTTTTGTTAGGTTCAATGAATGCATTGAGTAGCTAAACCTAACCCAGACCTTAACCCTAACCCTTGCCTTTACCCTAACCCTAATCGTTAATTCAAGCATAACCCTAACCTAAATCATAACCCTAACGTCAACCTAACCTTCATGCACACCTTTTTTGTATCGGGGCACTCAAATTGAAAGTATTTGGCAGGCAAGACACTCAGCTGCAGGTTGGAACCATCTCTAGACTTTTAATCTCAATAGAAAAGATTCTACAGCTATATCAAATGTGATACAACTGTAGTAATAAAAATGCTTAACTGCAGGGTCAAGGAGGAAATTGCCATAGAATGTAGAGTTCTGATGCTAGAGCACTGGAATGAATGCATTGGCTAGCTAACCCTAATCCTAACCCTAGCCTTAACCCTAACCCTAAGCCTACCTTACCTTAACCCTAACCCTAACCTAACCCTCACACTTATGCTCTCCTTTTGATGCAAGGACACTGGAATTGAATGAGTTAGGTAGTAGAGAAGCTCAACTACCTGTTGCTACCATTTTCAGGATTCTTAAGTCGAGGAAACAGATTCTACATTTATAATGAATTTGCTATGTACACCTGAAGGTATAATAAGGGTCTCAGAAAATATAGCTGTACAATGTAGCTCTTTTGATAATGGGCTCAAAGTAAATGCTTCACATAGTTTAGACATTCAGGTACCTAGACTTGTTGCATTTTAAATTCCCACAATATGGAAACAGATACTACAGCCAAATTGAAATTTGCAAAATTCTAATTAGTAAAATTGATTTTTTCATCAATCTCAGTGAAAAAAAGCTGAAGAATGCAAAGTTTTTGTGCTAGAACATTGGATTTGTAGATTTTTGTTAGGTTCAATGAATGCATTGAGTAGCTAAACCTAACCCAGACCTTAACCCTAACCCTTGCCTTTACCCTAACCCTAATCGTTAATTCAAGCATAACCCTAACCTAAATCATAACCCTAACGTCAACCTAACCTTCATGTACACCAATTTTTATAGGGGCACCCAAATTGAATGTATTTGGCAGGCAAGACACTCAGCTGCAGGTTTGAACCATCTCTAGACTTTTAATCTCAATAGAAAAGATTCTACAGCTATATCAAATGTGATACATCTGTAGTAATAAAAATGCTTAATTGCAGGGTCAAGGAGGAAATTGCCATAGAATGTAGAGTTCTGATGCTAGAGCACTGGAATAAATACATTGGCTAGCTAACCCTAATCCTAACCCTAGCCTTAACCCTAAACCTAAGCCTACCTTACCTTAACCCTAACCCTAACCTTACCCTCACACTTATGCTCTCCTTTTGATGCAAGGACACTGGAATTGAATGAGTTAGGTAGTAGAGAAGCTCAACTACCTGTTGCTACCATTTTCAGGATTCTAAAGTCGAGGAAACAGATTCTACATTTACAGTAGAACCCCGCGTAAGCGGACACCCTCCGTTCCGGACCAAAGTGTCTGCTTACGCGGGGTGTCCGCTTACGCGAGGTTAAAATAAACATCTAATAGAGGGAACCGTTCCTAGCAAAGGTGTCCGTTAACGCGGGGTGCCCACTTACGCGGGGTGTCCGTTAGGCGGGGTTCTACTGTATAATGAATTTGCTATGTACACCTGAAGGTATAATAAGGGTCTCAGAAAATATAGCTGTACAATGTAGCTCTTTTGATAGTGGGCTCAAAGTAAATGCTTCACATAGTTTGGACATTCAGGTACCTGGACTTGTTGCATTTTAAATTCCCACAATATGGAAACAGATACTACAGCCAAATTGAAATTTGCTAAATTCAAATTAGTAAAATTGATTTTTTCATAAATCTCAGTGAAAATAAAAGCTGAAGAATGCAAAGTTTTTTGTGCTAGAACATTGTATTTGTAGATTTTTGTTAGGTTAAATGAATGCATTAAGTAGCTAAACCTAACCCAGACCTTAACCCTAACCCTTGCCTTTATCCTAACCCTAATCGTTAATTCAAGCATAACCCTAACCTTAACCCTAACCCTAACGTCAACCTAACCTTCATGCACACCTTTTTGTATGGGGGCATTCAAATCGAATGTATTTGGTAGGCGAGACACTCAGCTGCAGGTTGGAACCATCTCTAGACTTTTAATCTCAATAGAAAAGATTCTACAGCTATATCAAATGTGATACATCTGTAGTAATAGAAATGCTTAATTGCAGGATCAAGGAGGAAATTGCCATAGAATGAAGAGTTCTGATGCTAGAGCACTGGACTGAATGCATTGGCTAGCTAACCCTAATCCTAACCCTAGCCTAAACCCTAACCCTAAGCCTACCTGACCTTAACCCTAACCTAACCCTCACACTTATGCTCTCCTTTTGATGCAAGGACACTGAAATTGAATGAGTGAGGTAGTAGAGAAGCTCAACTACCTGTTGCTACCATTTTCAGGATTCTAAAGTCGAGGAAACAGATTCTACATTTACAGTAGAACCCTGCGTAAGCGGACACCCTCCGTTCCGGACCAAAGTGTCTGCTTACGCGGGGTGTCCACTTACGCGAGGTTAAAATAAACATCTAATAGAGGGAACCGTTCCTAGTAAAGGTGTCCGTTAACGCGTGGTGCCCACTTACGCGGGGTGTCCGTTAGGCGGGGTTCTACTGTATAATGAATTTGCTATGTACACCTGAAGGTATAATAAGGGTCTCAGAAAATATAGCTGTACAATGTAGCTCTTTTGATAATGGGCTCAAAGTAAATGCTTCACATAGTTTAGACATTCAGGTACCTAGACTTGTTGCATTTTAAATTCCCACAATATGGAAACAGATACTACAGCCAAATTGAAATTTGCAAAATTCTAATTAGTAAAATTGATTTTTTCATCAATCTCAGTGAAAAAAAGCTGAAGAATGCAAAGTTTTTGTGCTAGAACATTGGATTTGTAGATTTTTGTTAGGTTCAATGAATGCATTGAGTAGCTAAACCTTACCCAGACCTTAACCCTAACCCTTGCCTTTACCCTAACCCTAATCGTCAATTCAAGCATAACCCTAACCTAAATCATAACCCTAACGTCAACCTAACCTTCATGCACACCAATTTTTATAGGGGCACTCAAATTGAATGTATTTATCAGGCAAGACACTCAGCTGCAGGTTTGAACCATCTCTAGACTTTTAATCTCAATAGAAAAGATTCTACAGCTATATCAAATGTGATACATCTGTAGTAATAAAAATGCTTAATTGCAGGGTCAAGGAGGAAATTGCCATAGAATGTAGAGTTCTGATGCTAGAGCACTGGAATAAATGCATTGGCTAGCTAACCCTAATCCTAACCCTAGCCTTAACCCTAAACCTAAGCCTACCTTACCTTAACCCTAACCCTAACCTTACCCTCACACTTATGCTCTCCTTTTGATGCAAGGACACTGGAATTGAATGAGTTAGGTAGTAGAGAAGCTCAACTACCTGTTGCTACCATTTTCAGGATTCTAAAGTCGAGGAAACAGATTCTACATTTACAGTAGAACCCCGCGTAAGCGGACACCCTCCGTTCCGGACCAAAGTGTCTGCTTACGCGGGGTGTCCGCTTACGCGAGGTTAAAATAAACATCTAATAGTGGGAACCGTTCCTAGCAAAGGTGTCCGTTAACGCGGGGTGCCCACTTATGCGGGGTGTCCGTTAGGCGGGGTTCTACTGTATAATTAATTTGCTATGTACACCTGAAGGTATAATAAGGGTCTCAGAAAATATAGCTGTACAATGTAGCTCTTTTGATAATGGGCTCAAAGTAAATGCATCACATAGTTTAGACATTCAGGTACCTGGACTTGTTGCATTTTAAATTCCCACAATATGGAAACAGATACTACAGCCAAATTGAAATTTGCAAAATTCTAATTAGTAAAATTGATTTTTTCATCAATCTCAGTGAAAATAAAAGCTGAAGAATGCAAAGTTTTTGTGCTAGAACATTGGATTTGTAGATTTTTGTTAGGTTCAATGAATGCATTGAGTAGCTAAACCTAGCCCAGACCTTAACCCTAACCCTTGCCTTTACCCTAACCCTAATCGTTAATTCAAGCATAACCCTAACCTTAACCCTAACCCTAACCTCAACCTAACCTTCATGCACACCTTTTTGTATGGGGGCACACAAATTGAATGTATATGGCAGGCGAGACACTCACCTGCAGGCTGGAACAATCTCTAGACTTTTAATCTCAATAGAAAAGATTCTACAGCTATATCAAATGTGATACATCTGTAGTAATAAAAATGCTTAACTGCATGGTCACGGAGGAAATTGCCATAGAATGTAGAGTTCTGATACTAGAGCACTGGAATGAAAGCATTGGCTAGCTAACCTTAATCCTAACCCTAGCCTTAACCCTTACCCTAAGCCTACCTTACCTTAACCCTAACCCTAACCTAACCCTCACACTTATGCTCTCCTTTTGATGCAAGGACACTGGAATTGAATGAGTTAGGTAGTATAGAAGCTCAACTACCTGTTGCTACCATTTTCAGGATTCTAAAGTCGAGGAAACAGATTCTACATTCATAATGAATTTGCTACACCTGAAGGTATAATAAGGTCTCAGAAAATATAGCTGTACAATGTAGCTCTTTTGATAGTGGGCTCAAAGTAAATGCTTCACATAGTTTGGACATTTAGGTACCTGGACTTGTTGCATTTTAAATTCCAACAATATGGAAACAGATACTACAGCCAAATTGAAATTTGCTAAATTCAAATTAGTAAAATTGATTTTTTCATCAATCTCAGTGAAAATAAAAGCTAAAGAATGCAAAGTTTTTGTGCTAGAACATTGAATTTGTAGATTTTTGTTAGGTTCAATGAATGCATTGAGTAGCTAAACCTAACCCAGACCTTAACCCTAACCCTTGCCTTTATCCTAACCCTAATCGTTAATTCAAGCATAACCCATACCTTAACCCTAACCCTAACCTCAACCTAACCTTCATGCACACCTTTTTGTATGGGGGCATTCAAATTGAATGTATTTGGTAGGCGAGACACTCAGCTGCAGGTTGGAACCATCTCTAGACACTTTTAATCTCAATAGAAAAGATTCTACAGCTATATCAAATGTGATACATCTGTAGTAATAAAAATGCTTATTGCAGGGTAAAAGAGGAAATTGCCATAGAATGTAGAGTTCTGATGCTAGAGTACTGGACTGAATGCATTGGCTAGCTAACCCTAATCCTAACCCTTGCCTAAACCCTAACCCTATGCCTACCTTACCTTAACCCTAACCTAACCCTCACACTTATGCTCTCCTTTTGATGCAAGGACACTGGAATTGAATGAGTTAGGTAGTATAGAAGCTCAACTACCTGTTGCTACCATTTTCAGGATTCTAAAGTCGAGGAAACAGATTCTACATTTACAGTAGAACCCCGCGTAAGCGGACACCCTCCGTTCCGGGCCAAAGTGTCTGCTTACGCGGGGTGTCCGCTTAACTGAGGTTAAAATAAACATCTAATAGAGGGAACCGTTCCTAGCAAAGGTGTCCGTTAACGCGGGGTGCCCACTTACACGGGGTGTCCGTTAGGCGGGGTTCTACTGTATAATGAATTTGCTAAGTACACCTGAAGGTATAATAAGGGTCTCAGAAAATATAGCTGTACAATGTAGCTCTTTTGATAGTGGGCTCAAAGTAAATGCTTCACATAGTTAGGACATTCAGGTACCTGGACTTGTTGCATTTTAAATTCCCACAATACGGAAACAGATACTACAGCCAAATTGAAATTTGCTAAATTCAAATTAGTAAAATTGATTTTTTCATCAATCTCAGTGAAAATAAAAGCTGAAGAATGCAAAGTTTTTGTGCTAGAACATTGAATTTGTAGATTTTTGTTAGGTTCAATGAATGCATTGAGTAGCTAAACCTAACCCAGACCTTAACCCTAACCCTTGCCTTTATCCTAACCCTAATCGTTAATTCAAGCATAACCCTAACCTTAACCCTAACCCTAACCTCAACCTAACCTTCATGCACACCTTTTTGTATGGGGGCATTCAAATTGAATGTATTTGGTAGGCGAGACACTCAGCTGCAGGTTGGAACCATCTCTAGACACTTTTAATCTCAATAGAAAAGATTCTACAGCTATATCAAATGTGATACATCTGTAGTAATAAAAATGCTTAATTGCAGGGTAAAAGAGGAAATTGCCATAGAATGTAGAGTTCTGATGCTAGAGTACTGGACTGAATGCATTGGCTAGCTAACCCTAATCCTAACCCTAGCCTAAACCCTAACCCTATGCCTACCTTACCTTAACCCTAACCTAACCCTCACACTTATGCTCTCCTTTTGATGCAAGGACACTGGAATTGAATGAGTTAGGTAGTATAGAAGCTCAACTACCTGTTGCTACCATTTTCAGGATTCTAAAGTCGAGGAAACAGATTCTACATTTACAGTAGAACCCCGCGTAAGCGGACACCCTCCGTTCCGGGCCAAAGTGTCTGCTTACGCGGGGTGTCCGCGTAACTGAGGTTAAAATAAACATCTAATAGAGGGAACCGTTCCTAGCAAAGGTGTCCGTTAACGCGGGGTGCCCACTTACACGGGGTGTCCGTTAGGCGGGGTTCTACTGTATAATTAATTTGCTATGTACACCTGAAGGTATAATAAGGGTCTCAGAAAATATAGCTGTACAATGTAGCTCTTTTGATAGTGGGCTCAAAGTAAATGCTTCACATAGTTAGGACATTCAGGTACCTGGACTTGTTGCATTTTAAATTCCCACAATATGGAAACAGATACTACAGCCAAATTGAAATTTGCTAAATTCAAATTAGTAAAATTGATTTTTTCATCAATCTCAGTGAAAATAAAAGCTGAAGAATGCAAAGTTTTTGTGCTAGAACATTGGATTTGTAGATTTTTGTCAGGTTCAATGAATGCATTGAGTAGCTAAACCTAACCCAGACCTTAACCCTAACCCTTGCCTTTACCCTAACCCTAATCGTTAATTCAAGCATAACCCTAACCTAAATCATAACCCTAACGTCAACCTAACCTTCATGCACACCTTTTTGTATCGGGGCACTCAAATTGAAAGTATTTGGCAGGCAAGACACTCAGCTGCAGGTTGGAACCATCTCTAGACTTTTAATCTCAATAGAAAAGATTCTACAGCTATATCAAATGTGATACAACTGTAGTAATAAAAATGCTTAACTGCAGGGTCAAGGAGGAAATTGCCATAGAATGTAGAGTTCTGATGCTAGAGCACTGGAATGAATGCATTGGCTAGCTAACCCTAATCCTAACCCTAGCCTTAACCCTAACCCTAAGCCTACCTTACCTTAACCCTAACCCTAACCTAACCCTCACACTTATGCTCTCCTTTTGATGCAAGGACACTGGAATTGAATGAGTTAGGTAGTAGAGAAGCTCAACTACCTGTTGCTACCATTTTCAGGATTCTTAAGTCGAGGAAACAGATTCTACATTTATAATGAATTTGCTATGTACACCTGAAGGTATAATAAGGGTCTCAGAAAATATAGCTGTACAATGTAGCTCTTTTGATAATGGGCTCAAAGTAAATGCTTCACATAGTTTAGACATTCAGGTACCTAGACTTGTTGCATTTTAAATTCCCACAATATGGAAACAGATACTACAGCCAAATTGAAATTTGCAAAATTCTAATTAGTAAAATTGATTTTTTCATCAATCTCAGTGAAAAAAAGCTGAAGAATGCAAAGTTTTTGTGCTAGAACATTGGATTTGTAGATTTTTGTTAGGTTCAATGAATGCATTGAGTAGCTAAACCTAACCCAGACCTTAACCCTAACCCTTGCCTTTACCCTAACCCTAATCGTTAATTCAAGCATAACCCTAACCTAAATCATAACCCTAACGTCAACCTGACCTTCATGTACACCAATTTTTATAGGGGCACCCAAATTGAATGTATTTGGCAGGCAAGACACTCAGCTGCAGGTTTGAACCATCTCTAGACTTTTAATCTCAATAGAAAAGATTCTACAGCTATATCAAATGTGATACATCTGTAGTAATAAAAATGCTTAATTGCAGGGTCAAGGAGGAAATTGCCATAGAATGTAGAGTTCTGATGCTAGAGCACTGGAATAAATACATTGGCTAGCTAACCCTAATCCTAACCCTAGCCTTAACCCTAAACCTAAGCCTACCTTACCTTAACCCTAACCCTAACCTTACCCTCACACTTATGCTCTCCTTTTGATGCAAGGACACTGGAATTGAATGAGTTAGGTAGTAGAGAAGCTCAACTACCTGTTGCTACCATTTTCAGGATTCTAAAGTCGAGGAAACAGATTCTACATTTACAGTAGAACCCCGCGTAAGCGGACACCCTCCGTTCCGGACCAAAGTGTCTGCTTACGCGGGGTGTCCGCTTACGCGAGGTTAAAATAAACATCTAATAGAGGGAACCGTTCCTAGCAAAGGTGTCCGTTAACGCGGGGTGCCCACTTACGCGGGGTGTCCGTTAGGCGGGGTTCTACTGTATAATGAATTTGCTATGTACACCTGAAGGTATAATAAGGGTCTCAGAAAATATAGCTGTACAATGTAGCTCTTTTGATAGTGGGCTCAAAGTAAATGCTTCACATAGTTTGGACATTCAGGTACCTGGACTTGTTGCATTTTAAATTCCCACAATATGGAAACAGATACTACAGCCAAATTGAAATTTGCTAAATTCAAATTAGTAAAATTGATTTTTTCATCAATCTCAGTGAAAATAAAAGCTGAAGAATGCAAAGTTTTTGTGCTAGAACATTGGATTTGTAGATTTTTGTTAGGTTCAATGAATGCATTGAGTAGCTAAACCTAGCCCAGACCTTAACCCTAACCCTTGCCTTTACCCTAACCCTAATCGTTAATTCAAGCATAACCCTAACCTTAACCCTAACCCTAACCTCAACCTAACCTTCATGCACACCTTTTTGTATGGGGGCACTCGAATTGAATGTATTTGGCAGGCGAGACACTCACCTGCAGGCTGGAACAATCTCTAGACTTTTAATCTCAATAGAAAAGATTCTACAGCTATATCAAATGTGATACATCTGTAGTAATAAAAATGCTTAACTGCAGGGTCACGGAGGAAATTGCCATAGAATGTAGAGTTCTGATACTAGAGCACTGGAATGAATGCATTGGCTAGCTAACCCTAATCCTAACCCTAGCCTTAACCCTAACCCTAAGCCTACCTTACCTTAACCCTAACCCTATCCTAACCCTCACACTTATGCTCTCCTTTTGATGCAAGGACACTGGAATTGAATGAGTTAGGTAGTAGAGAAGCTCAACTACCTGTTGCTACCATTTTCAGGATTCTAAAGTCGAGGAAACAGATTCTACATTTATAATGAATTTGCTACACCTGAAGGTATAATAAGGGTCTCAGAAAATATAGCTGTACAATGTAGCTCTTTTGATAGTGGGCTCAAAGTAAATGCTTCACATAGTTTGGACATTCAGGTACCTGGACTTGTTGCATTTTAAATTCCCACAATATGGAAACAGATACTACAGCCAAATTGAAATTTGCTAAATTCAAATTAGTAAAATTGATTTTTTCATAAATCTCAGTGAAAATAAAAGCTGAAGAATGCAAAGTTTTTTGTGCTAGAACATTGTATTTGTAGATTTTTGTTAGGTTAAATGAATGCATTAAGTAGCTAAACCTAACCCAGACCTTAACCCTAACCCTTGCCTTTATCCTAACCCTAATCGTTAATTCAAGCATAACCCTAACCTTAACCCTAACCCTAACGTCAACCTAACCTTCATGCACACCTTTTTGTATGGGGGCATTCAAATCGAATGTATTTGGTAGGCGAGACACTCAGCTGCAGGTTGGAACCATTTCTAGACTTTTAATCTCAATAGAAAAGATTCTACAGCTATATCAAATGTGATACATCTGTAGTAATAGAAATGCTTAATTGCAGGATCAAGGAGGAAATTGCCATAGAATGAAGAGTTCTGATGCTAGAGCACTGGACTGAATGCATTGGCTAGCTAACCCTAATCCTAACCCTAGCCTAAACCCTAACCCTAAGCCTACCTGACCTTAACCCTAACCTAACCCTCACACTTATGCTCTCCTTTTGATGCAAGGACACTGAAATTGAATGAGTGAGGTAGTAGAGAAGCTCAACTACCTGTTGCTACCATTTTCAGGATTCTAAAGTCGAGGAAACAGATTCTACATTTACAGTAGAACCCTGCGTAAGCGGACACCCTCCGTTCCGGACCAAAGTGTCTGCTTACGCGGGGTGTCCACTTACGCGAGGTTAAAATAAACATCTAATAGAGGGAACCGTTCCTAGCAAAGGTGTCCGTTAACGCGTGGTGCCCACTTACACGGGGTGTCCGTTAGGCGGGGTTCTACTGTATAATGAATTTGCTATGTACACCTGAAGGTATAATAAGGGTCTCAGAAAATATAGCTGTACAATGTAGCTCTTTTGATAAGTGGCTCAAAGTAAATGCTTCACATAGTTTAGACATTCAGGTACCTAGACTTGTTGCATTTTAAATTCCCACAATATGGAAACAGATACTACAGCCAAATTGAAATTTGCAAAATTCTAATTAGTAAAATTGATTTTTTCATCAATCTCAGTGAAAAAAAGCTGAAGAATGCAAAGTTTTTGTGCTAGAACATTGGATTTGTAGATTTTTGTTAGGTTCAATGAATGCATTGAGTAGCTAAACCTAACCCAGACCTTAACCCTAACCCTTGCCTTTACCCTAACCCTAATCGTCAATTCAAGCATAACCCTAACCTAAATCATAACCCTAACGTCAACCTAACCTTCATGCACACCAATTTTTATAGGGGCACTCAAATTGAATGTATTTGGCAGGCAAGACACTCAGCTGCAGGTTTGAACCATCTCTAGACTTTTAATCTCAATAGAAAAGATTCTACAGCTATATCAAATGTGATACATCTGTAGTAATAAAAATGCTTAATTGCAGGGTCAAGGAGGAAATTGCCATAGAATGTAGAGTTCTGATGCTAGAGCACTGGAATAAATGCATTGGCTAGCTAACCTTAATCCTAACCCTTGCCTAAACCCTAACCCTATGCCTACCTTACCTTAACCCTAACCTAACCCTCACACTTATGCTCTCCTTTTGATGCAAGGACACTGGAATTGAATGAGTTAGGTAGTATAGAAGCTCAACTACCTGTTGCTACCATTTTCAGGATTCTAAAGTCGAGGAAACAGATTCTACATTTACAGTAGAACCCCGCGTAAGCGGACACCCTCCGTTCCGGGCCAAAGTGTCTGCTTACGCGGGGTGTCCGCTTAACTGAGGTTAAAATAAACATCTAATAGAGGGAACCGTTCCTAGTAAAGGTGTCCGTTAACGCGGGGTGCCCACTTACACGGGGTGTCCGTTAGGCGGGGTTCTACTGTATAATGAATTTGCTATGTACACCTGAAGGTATAATAAGGGTCTCAGAAAATATAGCTGTACAATGTAGCTCTTTTGATAGTGGGCTCAAAGTAAATGCTTCACATAGTTAGGACATTCAGGTACCTGGACTTGTTGCATTTTAAATTCCCACAATATGGAAACAGATACTACAGCCAAATTGAAATTTGCTAAATTCAAATTAGTAAAATTGATTTTTTCATCAATCTCAGTGAAAATAAAAGCTGAAGAATGCAAAGTTTTTGTGCTAGAACATTGAATTTGTAGATTTTTGTTAGGTTCAATGAATGCATTGAGTAGCTAAACCTAACCCAGACCTTAACCCTAACCCTTGCCTTTATCCTAACCCTAATCGTTAATTCAAGCATAACCCTAACCTTAACCCTAACCCTAACCTCAACCTAACCTTCATGCACACCTTTTTGTATGGGGGCATTCAAATTGAATGTATTTGGTAGGCGAGACACTCAGCTGCAGGTTGGAACCATCTCTAGACACTTTTAATCTCAATAGAAAAGATTCTACAGCTATATCAAATGTGATACATCTGTAGTAATAAAAATGCTTAATTGCAGGGTAAAAGAGGAAATTGCCATAGAATGTAGAGTTCTGATGCTAGAGTACTGGACTGAATGCATTGGCTAGCTAACCCTAATCCTAACCCTAGCCTAAACCCTAACCCTATGCCTACCTTACCTTAGCCCTAACCTAACCCTCACACTTATGCTCTCCTTTTGATGCAAGGACACTGGAATTGAATGAGTTAGGTAGTATAGAAGCTCAACTACCTGTTGCTACCATTTTCAGGATTCTAAAGTCGAGGAAACAGATTCTACATTTACAGTAGAACCCCGCGTAAGCGGACACCCTCCGTTCCGGGCCAAAGTGTCTGCTTACGCGGGGTGTCCGCTTAACTGAGGTTAAAATAAACATCTAATAGAGGGAACCGTTCCTAGCAAAGGTGTCCGTTAACGCGGGGTGCCCACTTACACGGGGTGTCCGTTAGGCGGGGTTCTACTGTATAATTAATTTGCTATGTACACCTGAAGGTATAATAAGGGTCTCAGAAAATATAGCTGTACAATGTAGCTCTTTTGATAGTGGGCTCAAAGTAAATGCTTCACATAGTTAGGACATTCAGGTACCTGGACTTGTTGCATTTTAAATTCCCACAATATGGAAACAGATACTACAGCCAAATTGAAATTTGCTAAATTCAAATTAGTAAAATTGATTTTTTCATCAATCTCAGTGAAAATAAAAGCTGAAGAATGCAAAGTTTTTGTGCTAGAACATTGGATTTGTAGATTTTTGTTAGGTTCAATGAATGCATTGAGTAGCTAAACCTAACCCAGACCTTAACCCTAACCCTTGCCTTTACCCTAACCCTAATCGTTAATTCAAGCATAACCCTAACCTAAATCATAACCCTAACGTCAACCTAACCTTCATGCACACCTTTTTGTATCGGGGCACTCAAATTGAAAGTATTTGGCAGGCAAGACACTCAGCTGCAGGTTGGAACCATCTCTAGACTTTTAATCTCAATAGAAAAGATTCTACAGCTATATCAAATGTGATACAACTGTAGTAATAAAAATGCTTAACTGCAGGGTCAAGGAGGAAATTGCCATAGAATGTAGAGTTCTGATGCTAGAGCACTGGAATGAATGCATTGGCTAGCTAACCCTAATCCTAACCCTAGCCTTAACCCTAACCCTAAGCCTACCTTACCTTAACCCTAACCCTAACCTAACCCTCACACTTATGCTCTCCTTTTGATGCAAGGACACTGGAATTGAATGAGTTAGGTAGTAGAGAAGCTCAACTACCTGTTGCTACCATTTTCAGGATTCTTAAGTCGAGGAAACAGATTCTACATTTATAATGAATTTGCTATGTACACCTGAAGGTATAATAAGGGTCTCAGAAAATATAGCTGTACAATGTAGCTCTTTTGATAATGGGCTCAAAGTAAATGCTTCACATAGTTTAGACATTCAGGTACCTAGACTTGTTGCATTTTAAATTCCCACAATATGGAAACAGATACTACAGCCAAATTGAAATTTGCAAAATTCTAATTAGTAAAATTGATTTTTTCATCAATCTCAGTGAAAAAAAGCTGAAGAATGCAAAGTTTTTGTGCTAGAACATTGGATTTGTAGATTTTTGTTAGGTTCAATGAATGCATTGAGTAGCTAAACCTAACCCAGACCTTAACCCTAACCCTTGCCTTTACCCTAACCCTAATCGTTAATTCAAGCATAACCCTAACCTAAATCATAACCCTAACGTCAACCTAACCTTCTTGTACACCAATTTTTATAGGGGCACCCAAATTGAATGTATTTGGCAGGCAAGACACTCAGCTGCAGGTTTGAACCATCTCTAGACTTTTAATCTCAATAGAAAAGATTCTACAGCTATATCAAATGTGATACATCTGTAGTAATAAAAATGCTTAATTGCAGGGTCAAGGAGGAAATTGCCATAGAATGTAGAGTTCTGATGCTAGAGCACTGGAATAAATACATTGGCTAGCTAACCCTAATCCTAACCCTAGCCTTAACGCTAAACCTAAGCCTACCTTACCTTAACCCTAACCCTAACCTTACCCTCACACTTATGCTCTCCTTTTGATGCAAGGACACTGGAATTGAATGAGTTAGGTAGTAGAGAAGCTCAACTACCTGTTGCTACCATTTTCAGGATTCTAAAGTCGAGGAAACAGATTCTACATTTACAGTAGAACCCCGCGTAAGCGGACACCCTCCGTTCCGGACCAAAGTGTCTGCTTACGCGGGGTGTCCGCTTACGCGAGGTTAAAATAAACATCTAATAGAGGGAACCGTTCCTAGCAAAGGTGTCCGTTAACGCGGGGTGCCCACTTACGCGGGGTGTCCGTTAGGCGGGGTTCTACTGTATAATGAATTTGCTATGTACACCTGAAGGTATAATAAGGGTCTCAGAAAATATAGCTGTACAATGTAGCTCTTTTGATAGTGGGCTCAAAGTAAATGCTTCACATAGTTTGGACATTCAGGTACCTGGACTTGTTGCATTTTAAATTCCCACAATATGGAAACAGATACTACAGCCAAATTGAAATTTGCTAAATTCAAATTAGTAAAATTGATTTTTTCATCAATCTCAGTGAAAATAAAAGCTGAAGAATGCAAAGTTTTTGTGCTAGAACATTGGATTTGTAGATTTTTGTTAGGTTCAATGAATGCATTGAGTAGCTAAACCTAGCCCAGACCTTAACCCTAACCCTTGCCTTTACCCTAACCCTAATCGTTAATTCAAGCATAACCCTAACCTTAACCCTAACCCTAACCTCAACCTAACCTTCATGCACACCTTTTTGTATGGGGGCACTCGAAATGAATGTATTTGGCAGGCGAGACACTCACCTGCAGGCTGGAACAATCTCTAGACTTTTAATCTCAATAGAAAAGATTCTACAGCTATATCAAATGTGATACATCTGTAGTAATAAAAATGCTTAACTGCAGGGTCACGGAGGAAATTGCCATAGAATGTAGAGTTCTGATACTAGAGCACTGGAATGAATGCATTGGCTAGCTAACCCTAATCCTAACCCTAGCCTTAACCCTAACCCTAAGCCTACCTTACCTTAACCCTAACCCTATCCTAACCCTCACACTTATGCTCTCCTTTTGATGCAAGGACACTGGAATTGAATGAGTTAGGTAGTAGAGAAGCTCAACTACCTGTTGCTACCATTTTCAGGATTCTAAAGTCGAGGAAACAGATTCTACATTTATAATGAATTTGCTACACCTGAAGGTATAATAAGGGTCTCAGAAAATATAGCTGTACATTGTAGCTCTTTTGATAGTGGGCTCAAAGTAAATGCTTCACATAGTTTGGACATTCAGGTACCTGGACTTGTTGCATTTTAAATTCCCACAATATGGAAACAGATACTACAGCCAAATTGAAATTTGCTAAATTCAAATTAGTAAAATTGATTTTTTCATAAATCTCAGTGAAAATAAAAGCTGAAGAATGCAAAGTTTTTTGTGCTAGAACATTGTATTTGTAGATTTTTGTTAGGTTAAATGAATGCATTAAGTAGCTAAACCTAACCCAGACCTTAACCCTAACCCTTGCCTTTATCCTAACCCTAATCGTTAATTCAAGCATAACCCTAACCTTAACCCTAACCCTAACGTCAACCTAACCTTCATGCACACCTTTTTGTATGGGGGCATTCAAATCGAATGTATTTGGTAGGCGAGACACTCAGCTGCAGGTTGGAACCATCTCTAGACTTTTAATCTCAATAGAAAAGATTCTACAGCTATATCAAATGTGATACATCTGTAGTAATAGAAATGCTTAATTGCAGGATCAAGGAGGAAATTGCCATAGAATGAAGAGTTCTGATGCTAGAGCACTGGACTGAATGCATTGGCTAGCTAACCCTAACCCTAACCCTAGCCTAAACCCTAACCCTAAGCCTACCTGACCTTAACCCTAACCTAACCCTCACACTTATGCTCTCCTTTTGATGCAAGGACACTGAAATTGAATGAGTGAGGTAGTAGAGAAGCTCAACTACCTGTTGCTACCATTTTCAGGATTCTAAAGTCGAGGAAACAGATTCTACATTTACAGTAGAACCCTGCGTAAGCGGACACCCTCCGTTCCGGACCAAAGTGTCTGCTTACGCGGGGTGTCCACTTACGCGAGGTTAAAATAAACATCTAATAGAGGGAACCGTTCCTAGCAAAGGTGTCCGTTAACGCGTGGTGCCCACTTACGCGGGGTGTCCGTTAGGCGGGGTTCTACTGTATAATGAATTTGCTATGTACACCTGAAGGTATAATAAGGGTCTCAGAAAATATAGCTGTACAATGTAGCTCTTTTGATAGTGGGCTCAAAGTAAATGCTTCACATAGTTTGGACATTCAGGTACCTGGACTTGTTGCATTTTAAATTCCCACAATATGGAAACAGATACTACAGCCAAATTGAAATTTGCTAAATTCAAATTAGTAAAATTGATTTTTTCATCAATCTCAGTGAAAATAAAAGCTGAAGAATGCAAAGTTTTTGTGCTAGAACATTGGATTTGTAGATTTTTGTTAGGTTCAATGAATGCATTGAGTAGCTAAACCTAACCCGGACCTTAACCCTAACCCTTGCCTTTACCCTAACCCTAATCGTTAATTCAAGCATAACCCTAACCTTAACCCTAACCCTAACGTCAACCTAACCTTCATGCACACCTTTTTGTATGGGGGCACTCGAATTGAATGTATTTGGCAGGCGAGACAGTCACCTGCAGGCTAGAACAATCTCTAGACTTTTAATCTCAATAGAAAAGATTCTACAGCTATATCAAATGTGATACATCTGTAGTTATAAAAATGCTGAATTGCAGGGTCAAGGAGGAAATTGCCATAGAATGTAGAGTTCTGATACTAGAGCACTGGAATGAATGCATTGGCTAGCTAACCCTAATCCTAACCCTAGCCTTAACCCTTACCCTAAGCCTACCTTACCTTAACCCTAACCCTAACCTTACCCTCACACTTATGCTCTCCTTTTGATGCAAGGACACTGGAATTGAATGAGTTAGGTAGTAGAGAAGCTCAACTACCTGTTGATACCATTTTCAGGATTCTAAAGTCGAGGAAACAGATTCTACATTTACAGTAGAACCCCGCGTAAGCGGACACCCTCCGTTCCGGGCCAAAGTGTCTGCTTACGCGGGGTGTCCGCTTAACTGAGGTTTAAATAAACATCTAATAGAGGGAACTGTTCCTAGCAAAGGTGTCCGTTAACGCGGGGTGCCCACTTACACGGGGTGTCCGTTAATCGGGGTTCTACTGTATAATGAATTTGCTATGTACACCTGAAGGTATAATAAGGGTCTCAGAAAATATAGCTGTACAATGTAGCTCTTTTGATAGTGGGCTCAAAGTAAATGCTTCACATAGTTTGGACATTCAGGTACCTGGACTTGTTGCATTTTAAATTCCCACAATATGGAAACAGATACTACAGCCAAATTGAAATTTGCTAAATTCAAATTAGTAAAATTGATTTTTTCATCAATCTCAGTGAAAATAAAAGCTGAAAATTGCAAAGTTTTTGTGCTAGAACATTGGATTTGTAGATTTTTGTTAGGTTCAATGAATGCATTGAGTAGCTAAACCTAACCCATCAACGAGCATGGCGTGAGACGGACGTGTGTGTGCAGCGGTCCTGACCTTATCCAACAATAGAGACTGTTTAACACCAGTATGAGTACTACAACCAGGACAACTTATTGATAGTGACATCGTGTGCCGTATAGACTCTATGAATCGACCAGAAGGGATCCTACGGTTGGTAATTTTGTCTTGTTTATGTGTGTGTGTACTACAACCCAGACCGGAGCCAGCCATGGTACGTACCGGCGGTGCTACCGGCCCGAGCAAGGCTGATGAAAGTATTACCATAACTGACAGTCAGGAGAATATACAACACCCAGGCCTTTCTAAAGACCAAACTGCAGTATCCGATCTCATTGGACATGCATTGTCTGATAGTAATGATCAAGGTGAGGAAAATCTCCCAGTTAAACTTGATGAAAATGTTGTTGAAAAACCAGGTACAAGCACTCGCCGTGATGTTGATAACACACAGCGTAGGGCCCGCTCACAGGTGCGTAGGCAGGTGGCTATTAAATCAAAGCAAAACGTAACCCGCTCTGTAAGCTGCAAACGTACCCGGACAAAAAGTACTGAGATACAATATCCAGGAACAGTGGGTATGAATGCTAAGTCCCCCTCAGCACCCCCGCCAAAGAAGGTGGCGGCGGTTGACATTGTTAATCAGGCTAAATGTACTGATAATCCCTCTGCTGATCTGCCTGTAATGCCGGTGATACCCACAACCCTAGAGGGAGCACTTGGTGGTAGTAGTGAAATGAGTGTGTTCTTCAATCTGATTGTCAGTCACATAAACTCTGTAACTTCAGAAATAAAACAAGAAATCTCTGAGTCTAAACATGAATTAACTAGTGAGGTTGGTACCATTCGACAGGATATTGATGCACTTAAATTGACCGTTGAACAAAAAGTGACAGACCTTAAGACCAGAGTTATCACAAATGAGACGGGGATACAAACACTGCATAAGAGTATAGCCAATAAGTTTACTGATGTTGAACAGAAAACAGATACACTCGCAGCTCACGTGTGTCGTCTTGAAAAAACAGGTGTTAGGAATAGGGAGGAGATTGGGACAACGAAGAAAGATCTGTGTAACGTTAGTTCTGAGAGTGCAGTCAGTGTAAGTGAGATAAAGAAGAAGCTTAAGGATTATGATGCGAAGTTTGAACAAAAGTATGGTGAATGCCTTAAGGAAATTGCTGAGTTGAAAACTGCCCTAGCCTCTAAGGCGCCAAGTACTGATAATCGACAAACTAGTCAGCATACCCCCTCTGACACACGCTTTCTCTCACATAGACGTATGAACCTGTATATAAATGGCCTTGCAACAGATGACGACGATGACATTTATTCCTCTGTACTCACATTACTACAGGCATTAGATGTACGCATGACACTCTCAGATATATCATATGTTCGGAAAGTAGGCAAAAAACAACATGATGACCGTCCCGTCCCGATCCTGTGTTGTTTCACATCAGTCAGGGCAAGGGATTCGGTCATGAGTAAGAAAACTGGACTAAGGTCGATTCAGGAATACCGTAGAGTGTTCTTGAATCCCGATGAGGACGTCGAATCTAGAGCTGCTAGAATGCGAGCTAGATTGATTGCTACCCACTGTAGGAAAAACAATATGACTGTTGAACTGCGAGGTGATAAAATTAAAATTGATGGTAATGAGTACACTGCTAGGCTCATGGAAAGTATACCGACCCACTTAAAGCCCCCTGCTACCCTGAAAATACCGGTGAGTAAGACCCCAAGTACTACCCCTGGTAAGTCTATATTGAACCAACAGGGCACTCAAGGCGTCCTTCAGGTGATCAGCGATTGGCAAACTGTTAGTACGCCAAATCGACGCACAAAGCCTCTGACTGGTAATCAAGGCCCCAACAATGGTTCTGGAGAGAAAGTCAGTAAAAGTGGACTTCTGTTTCGGGGGCCTAAAACCCCGCTGAGTAACTTTTACCTGTCTGACATAAACCATGATGGTATTACCTACAAAAGTAGTGAGCACCTTTTCCAGGCGTGGAAATGCCGAAATTGTAAGGAAATCGATCTGATGCATCAAATTGAGGGATGTGATACGCCAGCTGAAGCAAAGCGAATTGGCAATAAATGTAAGGTTAGCCAGGAATGGCTCAAGGGTAGAGAGAATGTGATGTCTACGATCTGTAATCTGAAATTTAGGCAACATCGTGACCTCTCAGATGCACTAGTTGACACCCATCAACACACACTAGTAGAGGCCACACGAGACCTTTATTGGGGCGGGGGTGCGGAACTGAATTCAGATTCCTACCAGTCCGGCCACTTTAAGGGCAAGAATACCCTGGGAGTTATATTAGGCAATATCAGAGAGAACCTGAGACGTGAGCGTGCTGCTGAGGCCAATATCGAGACCGCTATGGGAGGGTCCGATTGATTGATTGACTTAATGAAACAGGTAGACTAAAGTTAGACTGGTTCCTCTGTGTTGAACCCAGATGTTGTATGAAATCCAAAACTAAAATTAGAATCTATATGTGGGAATGCAACCAGTGTATCGGGTCCATTGGTGCATGGACTTGTGTTTATAAGGAAGGGAAGCCTGAATACAGGACCATATACCTCTGGAGCGTGGATCAAGCGTCTGCTGACCAGCTGACTTTTTTTGCCGGTGCTACCGTATAGGTCTGTATGCTTTACCCTACCCCGTGCTGAACTGTTGACATAGTATGGTATAGAGCTTCTGAAATAATACTCTGAACTGGCCTTACATTGTTCATTTAAATTTATATTTGCATTATTTTTAATGCTTATTTAATTGTTTGACTGAGGTCGATATCTGCCTACCACCATGTCCGATGCTATTTACATGATAGCCCTGTACTGCTCGGTTGGGCGTTATTATATGTTGCTCTATATAAGATATGAATTTGATATGCTCGAATTAAAACTTGCAGGTGATACTTTATGTGATGATCAGACTAGACTGTTAAGTTACATCTGAAGAACTACTGCAGTCAAACCAAGTTGGAGAGTTATGATGGCACACAATGTATATCGGTATCTCTTATGTGGTGATTCTCGACTGCAAAGCATGCAGTCCTGTCTGTCTGCTAGGGGTATCTATGATATTGAAGTATTATGCCGCCCCTGCTTGGATATAGATGGGGTATGTAACTCCGTCATTCCAGTGGTGAAGCGGCGTACCTGGAATGCTATTTATATCCAATGTGGGATAAACAGTATTACTAAACTCGAGAAAAACCCTAGAGTGGTTAGTTTGCGGGAGCAAGACCCAGTACTGGGGGCACGCGTTGTTATGGACGATTTTCAAAATCTAGTTGAAAAGATTGCAGTGGTAGCAGCCAACACCCCAATAGTTATTTGCACTGTGTATGGAGCTGAACTATTGATAATGAATGGTCTTGGCCTCCAGTCTGAACAACAACGTTTGTTGAATCACACAGTAGAGCTGATCAATAATGGGATAGTATCAATGAACCTGGGGTCCGGAGTTTTAACTCCATATACTGGCACACTGGTACATAGAAATATGGGACGTAGACGTGGAAAGATACATATATATACGCACCTCTATGATGGGATACACCCAAATAGATGGGCTTCGCACAAACTATGTCGGTTTGTCCTAAAAGCGATGTACGAGAATGTCAGATGCGGTGCCCACATATAAATATGAAATACTAATGATCTTGTGGTCATGAGACCTCGCTGGTTGGTTTGCTCTCTATATTAAAGACGGTCTGGACTCGCTATTTGCACTTAAATGTATGAACATAGTATCCCTGATTATATGGTTCGTAACAGACACACTGAAATGATAATGTCTATTATTGTTTCGGGTGTTTCTTGGCTCAGCCTGCTATTATATGTATTAATTGTAAGCACTAGAAACTATGGGCCAAGTATGTGTACTCCTGACTGGAGTCACTGCCACCCTCCCCTGTATGCATTGCATGCATTACAGTTGCTGTGTACTGCACATTGTTATATTGTGGTGTCTCCGTTAAATTGTCGTGATCTGTTTTTTGTCTTATGTGTGTTGACTCCATCTGCCCTTGTGGGTCTGTGTGATCCATGCTCTTTGTCCAAATGCACTGTTGTGTTGACCTCTATCTCTCTGCAGTACCAGGCTGATGGAAGTGATGTTATTAACACACAGCATCGTGTCTATGGTGGATTGACAGTATTTTATAGTACTAGCGATGGAAGTATGTATAGCCAGAATAAAAAACCTAAGCTAACTCATAACGATATGTCTGCAATAAACAGTTATACTAGACTGCAATCACTGTGTTTGATTCCTGAGGCTAATTGCCCGAATAAAAAACTATGTATACCAGATTTCACTATTGTTGTGGTTACTTTACCCAACTTGACCTACAGCCGAAATGATTTATCTATTACCTCATGAAGTTACATCGAAGAAAGGTTTATCCTTTGTCACAATTAATATACTGAGTCTCTATAGAAAACTTGAGCAGGTTAAAATAATGTTTAATAAAGTGGACTTTCTCTCAGTTACTGAAACCTGGTTGGCCGAGCGCTATGATAATGATCTTTTACATATTGAGAACATGGAAAGTTATAGACTGGATAGACTGCCATGTTTGGCAATGTCTGGTGGAGGAGTTATGCTATATGTTAATTCTAAATTGTCGCCCCATGTTGAAAAAATAGAGGAATGTTGTAGGTGTGATAAACATATAGAACTGTTGACATGTGAATACTCAAGAACTGATAGAAGGAAAATGGTAATTCTGACTGTGTATCGCCCACCTAAAGGAAATCATGAGCAGGCTTACAAAACGATCTCCGATGTGCTTTTGAACCCTAGGTTTAAGGACCATGAGGTCTGGCTGCTTGGTGACCTAAACGTTAATGCGAATTATCCAAATAGCTGTAAAGGTAAAATAATGCGTGTGTTTCTTAGCAGGTTCTCTCTCTCACATTTGTCTACATCGGATACGTATCTGACTAAGCATGGGACCTCGAAAATAGATCATATCTATACGAATTCACCGAATGTGGAAATGTCTGGAAACTGTAACTGCTTCATAAGCGACCACGTGCCTATCTTTGCCATCAGAAAATTTAATCGTCTGATGTCTGGTAATAGAACCATAACTGGTCGTAGCTATAAGAATGTTGACCCAGTGACTCTCAGAGATGCTTTAAGGGGATTTGATACCTCTCAAGTTAACTATCACTCTGCAGAACAACTATTTGTACAATGGGAGAACTCCCTTAAGGAATATCTAGACAGATGGTGTCCGATTAAATCATTTGGGTGAACCAGCGAGATGGACTGGATCTACCAGCAGTGGTGCAGGCAATGATTAAACGAAGAGCGTTCTTATTGTCTAAATGTATGAGGGATACTGACCCGACCACCAGAACTGAATGTAGGCATCTATCTAGGGATATTAATCGAGAAATACGATTGATCAAATCAAAGTTTATCCAGGATAAGCTTGTCGAAAACTTTTCTAATCCGTTGCGCTTTTGGAGGCAGGTGAAGAGTATATGGAAGCCAGCAAACAGGACAGGGCAGCTAATGTTGTATAATGAGGATGGGGAGGTGATCCAGGATGCAATGTTACCCAACGTCATGAATAAGCACTATAGTTCTGTCGCTAGTAATATAACTAAACCGGCCTCACCCCTACTTGATGTAGGTGATTACATGACTGATGGCATAGCTGAAGTATCATTCCTAAATGAAATTGATATGGATAGATGTCTAGAGCTAATCAAAATGATTAAAACTAACAAAGCGTCGGGTATTGAAGATATGAGTAGTGACTTCCTAAAGAAAGCATTTTTTGACAGACCAGATGTACTGAAAATTATTGTAAATAAAGCCATATCAGCTGGACATTTTCCGGCCATGTGGTGTAAGGGGGTTATAACCCCTATACCTAAGACCCCCAGACCTAGATGTCCAGTTGAATTTCGACCGATATCGGGCCTATCGATTATGTCAAAGATCTTAGAATATGAGCTACATCACCAATTGCTCCCGTCCTGGATCGACCTTGGCTGCTTTTCTGGTTTACAATTTGGGTTTCTCCCTGGCCGTTCTACTGGACAGGCGGTGTTTAAACTCGTGTCCTGGTTGTATGAAGCCAGAGACTACCAGAATATAAGTCTCTGCCTCTTTCTTGACCTCCAAAAGGCATTTGACTGCATTGACCATAGCACGTTATTAAAAATTCTGGGGGAACGGTCAGGTAACCCACATATAGTACAGATTTTTAAGTCATATCTCTCTCAACGTATCCAAGCGACTAAAATAAATGAGATGATGTCCGACCCGATTGCAGTCCGCAAGGGTGTCCCGCAGGGGTCTGTGATGGGACCTATCCTGTTTATACTGTATCTGAACGGATGTCTTGGAGTCATTAAAAATGTGCGCTTTCTGCTATACGCTGACGATATAGTGTTGGTAGTAAGCGGAAAAGATCCGGAGATATTGGCCCGCTTGATGCAAGAAGATCTAAATTCGTTGGTCTCTTGGTTTGATGACCACCACCTTAAGCTAAATGGGAACAAGAGTAAAGCGATGTGGTGTCACCCAAAAGTTACGAGGTTACAACCCGCCTACCCGAAATGTGTGCTTGATGGACGAGCCATAGATAGTGTAAAAACTTTTAATTATCTGGGGGTCCCCATAGACCAATCACTACGTTTCGATCTGTTCTACGACAAGATCACTAACGATTTTTTGCTTCGTCTACATAAGCTGCGGAAGTTAAGGTATTTTATAAATACTAAAACGGCAGTGGCGATAGTTAAAACAATGTTGCTAAGCAAGATTGAATACTGTGACTTTCTGGTAGTGACCCTGACCAACCTACAAAGGATGAAGTTACAATCCCTGATGAATACAGCTCTGAGGATCTGTTATCATGTTAAACTCGAGGATCATGTCAGTGGGGATGCGCTATGTGCCCGGGCCGGTCTAGATAAGCTAGTAATTAGGCGTACCAGGCACCTCTTGTCGCATGTTTTTTGGTGGTCACTTGACCCCGAAAATACAGTAAACACGTTATCGGCAGAGGGAGGAGCTAGAACTAGAAGCGTGACAAAAATCAAACTCAAGGTGAAGTGCCCACGAACGGATTTTTTCCCACGTCTGACTGTCAAGTGTGTTGTTGTAACTACTGTCTGGATAACTGTTACTCTCTGTGACGAGAAAAGTTGAAAATCGCGTTTTCTGTAATGTGAACCTTTCCGTCAATAAACATATTTTTCCAAAAAAAAAAAAAAACCCAGACCTTAACCCTAACCCTTGCCTTTACCCTTACCCTAATCGTTAATTCAAGCATAACCCTAACCTAAATCATAACCCTAACGTCAACCTAACCTTCATGCACACCTTTTTGTATGGGGGCACTCAAATTGAAAGTATTTGGCAGGCAAGACACTCAGCTGCAGGTTGGAACCATATCTAGACTTTTAATCTCAATAGAAAAGATTCTACAGCTATATCAAATGTGATACAACTGTAGTAATAAAAATGCTTAACTGCAGGGTCAAGGAGGAAATTGCCATAGAATGTAGAGTTCTGATGCTAGAGCACTGGAATGAATGCATTGGCTAGCTAACCCTAATCCTAACCCTAGCCTTAACCCTTACCCTAAGCCTACCTTACCTTAACCCTAACCCTAACCTAACCCTCACACTTATGCTCTCCTTTTGATGCAAGGACACTGGAATTGAATGAGTTAGGTAGTAGAGAAGCTCAACTACCTGTTGCTACCATTTTCAGGATTCTAAAGTCGAGGAAACAGATTCTCGTTCATAATGAATTTGCTACACCTGAAGGTATAATAAGGGTCTCAGAAAATATAGCTGTACAATGTAGCTCTTTTGATAGTGGGCTCAAAGTAAATGCTTCACATAGTTTGGACATTCAGGTACCTGGACTTGTTGCATTTTAAATTCCAACAATATGGAAACAGATACTACAGCCAAATTGAAATTTGCCAAATTCAAATTAGTAAAATTGATTTTTTCATCAATCTCAGTGAAAATAAAAGCTGAAGAATGCAAAGTTTTTGTGCTAGAACATTGGATTTATAAATTTTGTTAGGTTCAATGAATGCATTGAGTAGCTTAACCTTACCCAGACCTTAACCCTAACCCTTGCCTTTACCCTAACCTTCATGCACACCTTTTTCTATGGGGGCACACGAATTGAATGTATTTGGCAGGGGAGACACTCAGCTCGAAGTTGAAACCATCTCTAGACTTTTAATCTCAATAGAAAAGATTCTCCAGCTATATCAAATGTGATACATCTGTAGTAATAAAAATGCTTAACTGCAGGGTCAAGGAGGAAATTGCCGTAGAATGTAGAGTTCTGATGCTAGAGCACTGGAATGAATGCATTGGCTAGCTAACCCTAATCCTAACCCTAGCCTTAACCCTAACCCTAAGCCTACCTTACCTTAACCCTAACCCTTACCTTACCCTCACACTTATGCTCTCCTTTTGATGCAAGGACACTGGAATTGAATGAGTTAGGTAGTAGAGAAGCTCAACTACCTGTTGCTACCATTTTTAGGATTCTAAAGTCGAGGAAACAGATTCTACATTTATAATGAATTTGCTACACCTGAAGGTATAATAAGGGTCTCAGAAAATATAGCTGTACAATGTAGCTCTTTTGATAGTGGGCTCAAAGTAAATGCTTCACATAGTTTGGACATTCAGGTACCTGGACTTGTTGCATTTTAAATACCCACAATATGGAAACAGATACTTCAGCCAAATTGAAATTTGCTAAATTCAAATTAGTAAAATTGATTTTTTCATCAATCTCAGTGAAAATAAAAGCTGAAGAATGAAAAGTTTTTGTGTTAGAACATTGGATTTGTAGATTTTTGTTAGGTTCAATGAATGCATTGAGTAGCTAAACCTAACCCAGACCTTAACCCTAACCCTTGCCTTTACCCTAACCCTAATCGTTAATTCAAGCATAACCCTAACCTTAACCCTAACCCTAATGTCAACCTAACCTTCATGCACACCTTTTTGTATGGGGGCACTCGAATTGAATGTATTTGGCAGGCGAGACACTCACCTGCAGGCTAGAACAATCTCTAGACTTTTAATCTCAATAGAAAAGATTCTACAGCTATATCAAATGTGATACATCTGTAGTAATAAAAATGCTTAACTGCAGGGTCACGGAGGAAATTGCCATAGAATGTAGAGTTCTGATGCTAGAGCACTGGAATGAATGCATTGGCTAGCTAACCCTAATCCTAACCCTAGCCTTAACCCTTACCCTAAGCCTACCTTACCTTAACCCTAACCCTAACCTAACCCTCACACTTATGCTCTCCTTTTGATGCAAGGACACTGGAATTGAATGAGTTAGGTAGTAGAGAAGCTCAACTACCTGTTGCTTCCATTTTCAGGATTCTAAAGTCGAGGAAACAGATTCTACATTTACAGTAGAACCCCGCGTAAGCGGACACCCTCCGTTCCGGGCCAAAGTGTCTGCTTACGCGGGGTGTCCGCTTAACTGAGGTTAAAATAAACATCTAATAGAGGGAACCGTTCCTAGCAAAGGTGTCCGTTAACGCGGGGTGCCCACTTACGCGGGGTGTCCGTTAGGCGAGGTTCTACTGTATAATTAATTTGCTATGTACACCTGAAGGTATAATAAGGGTCTCAGAAAATATAGCTGTACAATGTAGCTCTTTTGATAGTGGGCTCAAAGTAAATGCTTCACATAGTTTGGACATTCAGGTACCTGGACTTGTTGCATTTTAAATTCCCACAATATGGAAACAGATACTTCAGCCAAATTGAAATTTGCTAAATTCAAATTAGTAAAATTGATTTTTTCATCAATCTCAGTGAAAATAAAAGCTGAAGAATGAAAAGTTTTTGTGCTAGAACATTGGATTTGTAGATTTTTGTTAGGTTCAATGAATGCATTGAGTAGCTAAACCTAACCCAGACCTTAACCCTAACCCTTGCCTTTACCCTAACCCTAATCGTTAATTCAAGCATAACCCTAACCTTAACCCTAACCCTAACCGCAACCTAACCTTCATGCACACCTTTTTGTATGGGGGCACTCGAATTGAATGTATTTGGCAGGCGAGACACTCACCTGCAGGCTAGAACAATCTCTAGACTTTTAATCTCTATAGAAAAGATTCTACAGCTATATCAAATGTGATACATCTGTAGTAATAAAAATGCTTAACTGCAGGGTCACGGAGGAAATTGCCATAGAATGTAGAGTTCTGATGCTAGAGCACTGGAATGAATGCATTGGCTAGCTAACCCTAATCCTAACCCTAGCCTTAACCCTTACCCTAAGCCTACCTTACCTTAACCCTAACCCTAACCTAACCCTCACACTTATGCTCTCCTTTTGATGCAAGGACACTGGAATTGAATGAGTTAGGTAGTAGAGAAGCTCAACTACCTGTTGCTACCATTTTCAGGATTCTAAAGTCGAGGAAACAGATTCTACATTTATAATGAATTTGCTACACCTTAAGGTATAATAAGGGTCTCAGAAAATATAGCTGTACAATGTAGCTCTTTTGATAGTGGGCTCAAAGTAAATGCTTCAAATAGTTTGGACATTCAAGTACCTGGACTTGTTGCATTTTAAATTCCAACAATATGGAAACAGATGCTACAGCCAAATTGAAATTTGCCAAATTCAAATTAGTAAAATTGATTTTTTCATCAATCTCAGTGAAAATAAAAGCTGAAGAATGCAAAGTTTTTGTGCTAGAACATTGGATTTGTAAATTTTGTTAGGTTCAATGAATGCATTGAGTAGCTAAACCTTACCCAGACCTTAACCCTAACCCTTGCCTTTACCCTAACCCTAATCGTTAATTCAAGCATAACCCTAACCTTAACCCTAACCCTAACGTCAACCTAACCTTCATGCACACCTTTTTGTATGGGGGCACTCGAATTGAATGTATTTGGCAGGCGAGACACTCACCTGCAGGCTAGAACAATCTCTAGACTTTTAATCTCAATAGAAAAGATTCTCCAGCTATATCAAATGTGATACATCTGTAGTAATAAAAATGCTTAACTGCAGGGTCACGGAGGAAATTGCCATAGAATGTAGAGTTCTGATACTAGAGCACTGGAATGAATGCATTGGCTAGCTAACCCTAATCCTAACCCTAGCCTTAACCCCTTACCCTAAGCCTACCTTACCTTAACCCTAACCCTAACCTAACCCTCACACTTATGCTCTCCTTTTGATGCAAGGACACTGGAATTGAATGAGTTAGGTAGTAGAGAAGCTCAACTACCTGTTGCTACCATTTTCAGGATTCTAAAGTCGAGGAAACAGATTCTACATTTACAGTAGAACCCCGCGTAAGCGGACACCCTCCGTTCCGGGCCAAAGTGTCTGCTTACGCGGGGTGTCCGCTTAACTGAGGTTAAAATAAACATCTAATAGAGGGAACCGTTCCTAGCAAAGGTGTCCGTTAACGCGGGGTGCCCACTTACGCGGGGTGTCCGTTAGGCGAGGTTCTACTGTATAATTAATTTGCTATGTACACCTGAAGGTATAATAAGGGTCTCAGAAAATATAGCTGTACAATGTAGCTCTTTTGATAGTGGGCTCAAAGTAAATGCTTCACATAGTTTGGACATTCAGGTACCTGGACTTGTTGCATTTTAAATACCCACAATATGGAAACAGATACTTCAGCCAAATTGAAATTTGCTAAATTCAAATTAGTAAAATTGATTTTTTCATCAATCTCAGTGAAAATAAAAGCTGAAGAATGAAAAGTTTTTGTGCTAGAACATTGGATTTGTAGATTTTTGTTAGGTTCAATGAATGCATTGAGTAGCTAAACCTAACCCAGACCTTAACCCTAACCCTTGCCTTTACCTTAACCCTAATCGTTAATTCAAGCATAACCCTAACCTTAACCCTAACCCTAATGTCAACCTAACCTTCATGCACACCTTTTTGTATGGGGGCACTCGAATTGAATGTATTTGGCAGGCGAGACACTCACCTGCAGGCTAGAACAATCTCTAGACTTTTAATCTCAATAGAAAAGATTCTACAGCTATATCAAATGTGATACATCTGTAGTAATAAAAATGCTTAACTGCAGGGTCACGGAGGAAATTGCCATAGAATGTAGAGTTCTGATGCTAGAGCACTGGAATGAATGCATTGGCTAGCTAACCCTAATCCTAACCCTAGCCTTAACCCTTACCCTAAGCCTACCTTACCTTAACCCTAACCCTAACCTAACCCTCACACTTATGCTCTCCTTTTGATGCAAGGACACTGGAATTGAATGAGTTAGGTAGTAGAGAAGCTCAACTACCTGTTGCTACCATTTTCAGGATTCTAAAGTCGAGGAAACAGATTCTACATTTATAATGAATTTGCTACACCTTAAGATATAATAAGGGTCTCAGAAAATATAGCTGTACAATGTAGCTCTTTTGATAGTGGGCTCAAAGTAAATGCTTCAAATAGTTTGGACATTCAAGTACCTGGACTTGTTGCATTTTAAATTCCAACAATATGGAAACAGATACTACAGCCAAATTGAAATTTGCCAAATTCAAATTAGTAAAATAGATTTTTTCATCAATCTCAGTGAAAATAAAAGCTGAAGAATGCAAAGTTTTTGTGCTAGAACATTGGATTTGTAAATTTTGTTAGGTTCAATGAATGCATTGAGTAGCTTAACCTTACCCAGACCTTAACCCTAACCCTTGCCTTTACCCTAACCTTCATGCACACCTTTTTCTATGGGGGCACACGAATTGAATGTATTTGGCAGGCGAGACACTCAGCTCGAGGTTGAAACCATCTCTAGACTTTTAATCTCAATAGAAAAGATTCTCCAGCTATATCAAATGTGATACATCTGTAGTAATAAAAATGCTTAACTGCAGGGTCAAGGAGGAAATTGCCATAGAATGTAGAGTTCTGATGCTAGAGCACTGGAATGAATGCATTGGCTAGCTAACCCTAATCCTAACCCTAGCCTTAACCCTAACCCTAAGCCTACCTTACCTTAACCCTAACCCTTACCTTACCCTCACACTTATGCTCTCCTTTTGATGCAAGGACACTGGAATTGAATGAGTTAGGTAGTAGAGAAGCTCAACTACCTGTTGCTACCATTTTTAGGATTCTAAAGTCGAGGAATCAGATTCTACATTTATAATGAATTTGCTACACCTGAAGGTATAATAAGGGTCTCAGAAAATATAGCTGTACAATGTAGCTCTTTTGATAGTGGGCTCAAAGTAAATGCTTCACATAGTTTGGACATTCAGGTACCTGGACTTGTTGCATTTTAAATTCCCACAATATGAAAACAGATACTTCAGCCAAATTGAAATTTGCTAAATTCAAATTAGTAAAATTGATTTTTTCATCAATCTCAGTGAAAATAAAAGCTGAAGAATGCAAAGTTTTTGTGCTAGAACATTGGATTTGTAGATTTTTGTTAGGTTCAATGAATGCATTAAGTAGCTAAACCTAACCCAGACCTTAACCCTAACCCTTGCCTTTACCCTAACCCTAATCGTTAATACAAGCATAACCCTAACCTTCACCCTAACCCTAACGTCAACCTAACCTTCATGCACATCTTTTTGTATGGGGGCACTCGAATTGAATGTATTTGGCAGGCGAGACACTCACCTGCAGGCTAGAACAATCTCTAGACTTTTAATCTCAATAGAAAAGATTCTACAGCTATATCAAATGTGATACATCTGTAGTAATAAAAATGCTTAACTGCAGGGTCACGGAGGAAATTGCCATAGAATGTAGAGTTCTGATACTAGAGCACTGGAATGAATGCATTGGCTAGCTAACCCTAATCCTAACCCTAGCCTTAACCCTTACCCTAAGCCTACCTTACCTTAACCCTAACCCTAACCTAACCCTCACACTTATGCTCTCCTTTTGATGCAAGGACACTGGAATTGAATGAGTTAGGTAGTAGAGAAGCTCAACTACCTGTTGCTACCATTTTTAGGATTCTAAAGTCGAGGAAACAGATTCTACATTCATAATGAATTTGCTACACCTGAAGGTATAATAAGGGTCTCAGAAAATATAGCTGTACAATGTAGCTCTTTTGATAGTGGGCTCAAAGTAAATGCTTCACATAGTTTGGACATTCAGGTACCTGGACTTGTTGCATTTTAAATTCCAACAATATGGAAATAGATACTACAGCCAAATTGAAATTTGCAAAATTCAAATTAGTAAAATTGATTTTTTCATCAATCTCAGTGAAAATAAAAGCTGAAGAATGCAAAGTTTTTGTGCTAGAACATTGGATTTGTAGATTTTTGTTAGGTTCAATGAATGCATTGAGTAGCTAAACCTTACCCAGACCTTAACCCTAACCCTTGCCTTTACCCTAACCTTCATGCACACCTTTTTCTATGGGGGCACACGAATTGAATGTATTTGGCAGGCAAAACACTCAGCTCGAGGTTGAAACCATCTCTAGACTTTTAATCTCAATAGAAAAGATTCTCCAGCTATATCAAATGTGATACATCTGTAGTAATAAAAATGCTTAACTGCAGGGTCAAGGAGGAAATTGCCATAGAATGTAGAGTTCTGATGCTAGAGCACTGGAATGAATGCATTGGCTAGCTAACCCTAATCCTAACCCTAGCCTTAACCCTAACCCTAAGCCTACCTTACCTTAACCCTAACCCTAACCTAACCCTCACACTTATGCTCTCCTTTTGATGCAAGGACACTGGAATTGAATGAGTTAGGTAGTAGAGAAGCTCAACTACCTGTTGCTACCATTTTTAGGATTCTAAAGTCGAGGAAACAGAGTCTACATTTATAATGAATTTGCTACACCTGAAGGTATAATAACGGTCTCAGAAAATATAGCTGTACAATGTAGCTCTTTTGATAGTGGGCTCAAAGTAAATGCTTCACATAGTTTGGACATTCAGGTACCTGGACTTGTCCATTTTAAATTCCAACAATATGGAAACAGATACTACAGCCAAATTGAAATTTGCTAAATTCAAATTAGTAAAATTGAATTTTTTCATCAATCTCAGTGAAAATAAAAGCTGAAGAATGCAAAGTTTTTGTGCTAGAACATTGGATTTGTAGATTTTTGTTAGGTTCAATGAATGCATTGAGTAGCTAAACCTTACCCAGACCTTAACCCTAACCCTTGCCTTTATCCTAACCCTAATCGTTAATTCAAGCATAACCCTAACCTTAACCCTAACCCTAACGTCAACCTAACCTTCATGCACACCTTTTTGTATGGGGGCATTCAAATTGAATGTATTTGGTAGGCGAGACACTCAGCTGCAGGTTGGAACCATCTCTAGAATTTTAATCTCAATAGAAAAGATTCTACAGCTATATCAAATGTGATACATCTGTAGTAATAAAAATGCTTAATTGCAGGGTCACGGAGGAAATTGCCATAGAATGTAGAGTTCTGATGCTAGAGCACTGGACTGAATGCATTGGCTAGCTAACCCTAATCCTAACCCTAGCCTAAACCCTAACCCTAAGCCTACCTTACCTTAACCCTAACCTAACCCTCACACTTATGCTCTCCTTTTGATGCAAGGACACTGGAATTGAATGAGTTAAGTAGTAGAGAAGCTCAACTACCTGTTGCTACCATTTTCAGGATTCTAAAGTCGAGAAAACAGATTCTACATTTACAGTGGAACCCAGCGTAAGCGGACACCCTCCGTTCCGGACCAAAGTGTCTGCTTACGTGGGGTGTCCGCTTACGCGAGGTTAAAATAAACATCTAATAGAGGAACCGTTCCTAGCAAAGGTGTCCGTTATCGCGGGGTGCCCACTTACGCGGGGTGTCCGTTATGCGGGGTTCTACTGTATAATGAATTTGCTATGTACACCTGAAGGTATAATAAGGGTCTCAGAAAATATAGCTGTACAATGTAGCTCTTTTGATAGTGGGCTCAAAGTAAATGCTTCACATAGTTTGGACATTCAGGTACCTGGACTTGTTGCATTTTAAATTCCAACAATATGGAAACAGATACTACAGCCAAATTGAAATTTGCTAAATTCAAATTAGTAAAATTGATTTTTTCATCAATCTCAGTGAAAATAAAAGCTGAAGAATGCAAAGTTTTTGTGCTAGAACATTGGATTTGTAGATTTTTGTTAGGTTCAATGAATGCATTGAGTAGCTAAACCTAACCCAGACCTTGACCCTAACCCTTGCCTTTACCCTAACCTTCATGCACACCTTTTTCTATGGGGGCACTCGAATTGAATGTATTTGGCAGGCAAGACACTTAGCTCGAGGTTGAAACCATCTCTAGACTTTTAATCTCAATAGAAAATATTATACAGTTATATCAAATGTGATACATCTGTAGTAATAAAAATGCTTAACTGCAGGGTCAAGGAGGAAATTGCCATAGAATGTAGAGTTCTGATGCTAGAGCACTGGAATGAATGCATTGGCTAGCTAACCCTAATCCTAACCTTAGCCTTAACCCTAACCCTAAGCCTACCTTACCTTAACCCTAACCCTAACCTAACCCTCACACTTATGCTCTCCTTTTGATGCAAGGACACTGGAATTGAATGAGTTAGATAGTAGAGAAGCTTAACTACCTGTTGCTACCATTTTCAGGATTCTATAGTCGAGGAAACAGATTCTACAGTTATAATGAATTTGCTATGTACACCTGAAGGTACAATAAGGGTCTCAGAAAAAATAGCTGTACAATGTAGCTCTTTTGATGATGGGCTCAAAGTAAATGCTTCACATAGTTTGGACATTCAGGTACCTGGACTTGTTGCATTTTAAATTCCAACAATCAGGAAACAGATACTACAGCCAAATTGAAATTTGCTAAATTCAAATTAGTAAAATTGAATTTTTTCATCAATCTCAGTGAAAATAAAAGCTAAAGAATGCAAAGTTTTTGTGCTAGAACATTGGATTTGTAGATTTTTGTTAGGTTCAATGAATGCATTGAGTAGCTAAACCTAGCCCAGACCTTAACCCTAACCCTTGCCTTTATCCTAACCCTAATCGTTAATTCAAGCATAACCCTAACCTTAACCCTAACCCTAACGTCAACCTAACCTTTATGCACACCTTTTTGTATGGGGGCATTCAAATTGAATGTATTTGGTAGTCGAGACACTCAGCTGCAGGTTGGAACCATCTCTAGAATTTTAATCTCAATAGAAAAGATTCTACAGCTATATCAAATGTGATACATCTGTAGTAATAAAAATGCTTAATTGCAGGGTCAAGGAGGAAATTGCCATAGAATGTAGAGTTCTGATGCTAGAGTACTGGACTGAATGCATTGGCTAGCTAACCCTAATCCTAACCCTAGCCTAAACCCTAACCCTATGCCTACCTTACCTTAACCCTAAGCTAACCCTCACACTTATGCTCTCCTTTTGATGCAAGGACACTGGAATTGAATGAGTTAGGTAGTAGAGAAGCTCAACTACCTGTTGCTACCATTTTCAGGATTCTAAAGTCGAGGAAACAGATTCTACATTTACAGTAGAACCCCGCGTAAGCGGACACCCTCCGTTCCGGGCCAAAGTGTCTGCTCACGCGGGGTGCCCGCTTAACTGAGGTTAAAATAAACATCTAATAGAGGGAACCGTTCCTAGCAAAGGTGTCCGTTAACGCGGGGTGGCCACTTACACGGGGTGTCCGTAAATCGGGGTTCTACTGTATAATGAATTTGCTATGTACACCTGAAGGTATAATAAGGGTCTCAGAAAATATAGCTGTACAATGTAGCTCTTTTGATAATGGGCTCAAAGTAAATGCTTCACATAGTTTGGACATTCAGGTACCTGGACTTGTTGCATTTTAAATTCCCACAATATGGAAACAGTTACTACAGCCAAATTGAAATTTGCTAAATTCAAATTAGTAAAATTGGTTTTTTCATCAATCTCAGTGAAAATAAAAGCTGAAGAATGCAAAGTTTTTGTGCTAGAACATTGGATTTGTAGATTTTTGTTAGGTTCAATGAATGCATTGAGTAGCTAAACCTAACCCAGACCTTAACCCTAACCCTTGCCTTTATCCTAACCCTAATCGTTAATTCAAGCATAACCCTAACCTTAACCCTAACCCTAACGTCAACCTAACCTTCATGCACACCTTTTTGTATGGGGGCATTCAAATTGAATGTATTTGGTAGGCGAGACACTCAGCTGCAGGTTGGAACCATCTCTAGAATTTTAATCTCAATAGAAAAGATTCTACAGCTATATCAAATGTGATACATCTGTAGTAATAAAAATGCTTAATTGCAGGGTCACGGAGGAAATTGCCATAGAATGTAGAGTTCTGATGCTAGAGCACTGGACTGAATGCATTGGCTAGCTAACCCTAATCCTAACCCTAGCCTAAACCCTAACCCTAAGCCTACCTTACCTTAACCCTAACCTAACCCTCACACTTATGCTCTCCTTTTGATGCAAGGACACTGGAATTGAATGAGTTAAGTAGTAGAGAAGCTCAACTACCTGTTGCTACCATTTTCAGGATTCTAAAGTCGAGAAAACAGATTCTACATTTACAGTGGAACCCAGCGTAAGCGGACACCCTCCGTTCCGGACCAAAGTGTCTGCTTACGTGGGGTGTCCGCTTACGCGAGGTTAAAATAAACATCTAATAGAGGAACCGTTCCTAGCAAAGGTGTCCGTTATCGCGGGGTGCCCACTTACGCGGGGTGTCCGTTATGCGGGGTTCTACTGTATAATTAATTTGCTATGTACACCTGAAGGTATAATAAGGGTCTCAGAAAATATAGCTGTACAATGTAGCTCTTTTGATAGTGGGCTCAAAGTAAATGCTTCACATAGTTTGGACATTCAGGTACCTGGACTTGTTGCATTTTAAATTCCAACAATATGGAAACAGATACTACAGCCAAATTGAAATTTGCTAAATTCAAATTAGTAAAATTGATTTTTTCATCAATCTCAGTGAAAATAAAAGCTGAAGAATGCAAAGTTTTTGTGCTAGAACATTGGATTTGTAGATTTTTGTTAGGTTCAATGAATGCATTGAGTAGCTAAACCTAACCCAGACCTTGACCCTAACCCTTGCCTTTACCCTAACCTTCATGCACACCTTTTTCTATGGGGGCACTCGAATTGAATGTATTTGGCAGGCAAGACACTTAGCTCGAGGTTGAAACCATCTCTAGACTTTTAATCTCAATAGAAAATATTATACAGTTATATCAAATGTGATACATCTGTAGTAATAAAAATGCTTAACTGCAGGGTCAAGGAGGAAATTGCCATAGAATGTAGAGTTCTGATGCTAGAGCACTGGAATGAATGCATTGGCTAGCTAACCCTAATCCTAACCCTAGCCTTAACCCTAACCCTAAGCCTACCTTACCTTAACCCTAACCCTAACCTAACCCTCACACTTATGCTCTCCTTTTGATGCAAGGACACTGGAATTGAATGAGTTAGATAGTAGAGAAGCTTAACTACCTGTTGCTACCATTTTCAGGATTCTATAGTCGAGGAAACAGATTCTACAGTTATAATGAATTTGCTATGTACACCTGAAGGTACAATAAGGGTCTCAGAAAAAATAGCTGTACAATGTAGCTCTTTTGATGATGGGCTCAAAGTAAATGCTTCACATAGTTTGGACATTCAGGTACCTGGACTTGTTGCATTTTAAATTCCAACAATCAGGAAACAGATACTACAGCCAAATTGAAATTTGCTAAATTCAAATTAGTAAAATTGAATTTTTTCATCAATCTCAGTGAAAATAAAAGCTAAAGAATGCAAAGTTTTTGTGCTAGAACATTGGATTTGTAGATTTTTGTTAGGTTCAATGAATGCATTGAGTAGCTAAACCTAGCCCAGACCTTAACCCTAACCCTTGCCTTTATCCTAACCCTAATCGTTAATTCAAGCATAACCCTAACCTTAACCCTAACCCTAACGCCAACCGAACCTTCATGCACACCTTTTTGTATGGGGGCACTCGAATTGAATGTATTTGGCAGGCGAGACACTCACCTGCAGGCTGGAACAATCTCTAGACTTTTAATCTCAATAGAAAAGATTCTACAGCTATATCAAATGTGATACATCTGTAGTAATAAAAATGCTTAACTGCAGGGTCACGGAGGAAATTGCCATAGAATGTAGAGTTCTGATGCTAGAGCACTGGAATGAATGAATTGGCTAGCTAACCCTAATCCATAACCCTAGCCTTAACCCTTACCCTAAGCCTACCTTACCTTAACTCTAACCCTAACCTAACCCTCACACTTATGCTCTCCTTTTGATGCAAGGACACTGGAATTGAATGAGTTAGGTAGTAGAGAAGCTCAACTACCTGTTGCTACCATTTTTAGGATTCTAAAGTCGAGGAAACAGATTCTACATTTATAATGAATTTGCTACACCTGAAGGTAAAATAAGGGTCTCAGAAAATATAGCTGTACAATGTAGCTCTTTTGATAGTGGGCTCAAATTAAATGCTTCACATAGTTTGGACATTCAGGTACCTGGACTTGTTGCATTTTAAATTCCAACAATATGGAAACAGATACTACAGCCAAATTGAAATTTGCTAAATTCAAATTAGTAAAATTGATTTTTTCATCAATCTCAGTGAAAATAAAAGCTGAAGAATGCAAAGTTTTTGTGCTAGAACATTGGATTTGTAGATTTTTGTTAGGTTCAATGAATGCATTGAGTAGCTAAACCTAACCCAGACCTTAACCCTAACCCTTGCCTTTACCCTAACCTTCATGCACACCTTTTTCTATGGGGGCACTCGAATTGAATGTATTTGGCAGGCAAGACACTTAGCTCGAGGTTGAAACCATCTCTAGACTTTTAATCTCAATAGAAAATATTATACAGTTATATCAAATGTGATACATTTGTAGTAATAAAAATGCTTAACTGCAGGGTCAAGGAGGAAATTGCCATAGAATGTAGAGTTCTGATGCTAGAGCACTGGAATGAATGCATTGGCTAGCTAACCCTAATCCTAACCCTAGCCTTAACCCTAACCCTAAGCCTACCTTACCTTAACCCTAACCCTAACCTAACCCTCACACTTATGCTCTCCTTTTGATGCAAGGACACTGGAATTGAATGAGTTAGATAGTAGAGAAGCTTAACTACCTGTTGATACCATTTTCAGGATTCTATAGTCGAGGAAACAGATTCTACATTTATAATGAATTTGCTACACCTGAAGGTATAATAAGGGTCTCAGAAAATATAGCTGTACAATGTAGCTCTTTTGATGATGGGCTCAAAGTAGATGCTTCATATAGTTTGATATTCAGGTACCTGGACTTGTTGCATTTTAAATTCCCACAATATGGAAACAGATACTACAGCCAAATTGAAATTTGCAAAATTCTAATTAGTAAAATTGATTTTTTCATCAATCTCAGTGAAAAAAAGCTAAAGAATGCAAAGTTTTTGTGCTAGAACATTGGATTTGTAGATTTTTGTTAGGTTCAATGAATGCATTGAGTAGCTAAACCTAACCCAGACCTTTACCCTAACCCTTGCCTTTACCCTAACCCTAATCGTTAATTCAAGCATAACCCTAACCTAAATCATAACCCTAACGTCAACCTAACCTTCATGCACACCTTTTTTTATGGGGGCACTCGAATTGAATGTATTTGGTAGGCAAGACACTCACCTGCAGGTTGGAACCATCTCTAGACTTTTAATCTCAATAGAAAAGATTCTACAGCTATATCAAATGTGATACATCTGTAGTAATAAAAATGCTTAACTGCAGGGTCACGGAGGAAATCGCCATAGAATGTAGAGTTCTGATACTAGAGCACTGGAATGAATGCATTGGTTAGCTAACCCTAATCCTAACCCTAGCCTTAACCCTAAGCCTAAGCCTACCTTCCCTCAACCCTAACCCTAACCTTACCCTCACACTTATGCTCTCCTTTTGATGCAAGGACACTGGAATTGAATGAGTTAGGTAGTAGAGAAGCTCAACTACCTGTTGCTACCATTTTCAGGATTCTAAAGTCGAGGAAACAGATTCTACATTTATAATGAATTTGCTATGTACACCTGAAGGTATAATAAGGGTCTCAGAAAATATAGCTGTACAATGTAGCTCTTTTGATAGTGGGCTCAAAATAAATGCTTCACATAGTTATGACATTCAGGTACCTGGACTTGTTGCATTTTAAATTCTCACAATATGGAAACAGATATTACAGCCAAATTGAAATTTGCTAAATTCAAATTAGTAAAATTGATTTTTTCATCAATCTCAGTGAAAATAAAAGCTGAAGAATGCAAAGTTTTTGTGCTAGAACATTGGATTTGTAGATTTTTGTTAGGTTCAATGAATGCATTGAGTAGCTAAACCTAGCCCAGACCTTAACCCTAACCCTTGCCTTTACCCTAACCCTAATCGTTAATTCAAGCATAACCCTAACCTTAACCCTAACCCTAACGTCAACCTAACCTTTATGCACACCTTTTTGTATGGGGGGATTCAAATTGAATGTATTTGGTAGGCGAGACACTCAGCTGCAGGTTGGAACCATCTCTAGAATTTTAATCTCAATAGAAAAGATTCTACAGCTATATCAAATGTGATACATCTGTAGTACTAAAAATGCTTAATTGCAGGGTCAAGGAGGAAATTGCCATAGAATGTAGAGTTCTGATGCTAGAGTACTGGACTGAATGCATTGGCTAGCTAACCCTAATCCTAACCCTAGCCTAAACCCTAACCCTATGCCTACCTTACCTTAACCCTAACCTAACCCTCACACTTATGCTCTCCTTTTGATGCAAGGACACTGGAATTGAATGAGTTAGGTAGTAGAGAAGCTCAACTACCTGTTGCTACCATTTTCAGGATTCTAAAGTCGAGGAAACAGATTCTACATTTACAGTAGAACCCCGCGTAAGCGGTCACCCTCCGTTCCGGGCCAAAGTGTCTGCTCACGCGGGGTGCCCGCTTAACTGAGGTTAAAATAAACATCTAATAGAGGGAACCGTTCCTAGCAAAGGTGTCCATTAACGCGGGGTGCCCACTTACACGGGGTGTCCGTTAATCGGGGTTCTACTGTATAATGAATTTGCTATGTACACCTGAAGGTATAATAAGGGTCTCAGAAAATATAGCTGTACAATGTAGCTCTTTTGATAATGGGCTCAAAGTAAATGCTTCACATAGTTTGGACATTCAGGTACCTGGACTTGTTGCATTTTAAATTCCCACAATATGGAAACAGTTACTACAGCCAAATTGAAATTTGCTAAATTCAAATTAGTAAAATTGATTTTTTCATCAATCTCAGTGAAAATAAAAGCTAAAGAATGCAAAGTTTTTGTGCTAGAACATTGGATTTGTAGATTTTTGTTAGGTTCAATGAATGCATTGAGTAGCTAAACCTAACCCAGACCTTAACCCTAACCCTTGCCTTTACCCTAACCCTAATCGTTAATTCAAGCATAACCCTAACCTTAACCCTAACCCTAACGCCAACCTAACCTTCATGCACACCTTTTTGTATGGGGGCACTCGAATTGAATGTATTTGGCAGGCGAGACACTCACCTGCAGGCTGGAACAATCTCTAGACTTTTAATCTCAATAGAAAAGATTCTACAGCTATATCAAATGTGATACATCTGTAGTAATAAAAATGCTTAACTGCAGGGTCACGGAGGAAATTGCCATAGAATGTAGAGTTCTGATACTAGAGCACTGGAATGAATGAATTGGCTAGCTAACCCTAATCCTAACCCTAGCCTTAACCCTTACCCTAAGCCTACCTTACCTTAACTCTAACCCTAACCTAACCCTCACACTTATGCTCTCCTTTTGATGCAAGGACACTGGAATTGAATGAGTTAGGTAGTAGAGAAGCTCAACTACCTGTTGCTACCATTTTTAGGATTCTAAAGTCGAGGAAACAGATTCTACATTTATAATGAATTTGCTACACCTGAAGGTATAATAAGGGTCTCAGAAAATATAGCTGTACAATGTAGCTCTTTTGATAGTGGGCTCAAAGTAAATGCTTCACATAGTTTGGACATTCAGGTACCTGGACTTGTTGCATTTTAAATTCCAACAATATGGAAACAGATACTACAGCCAAATTGAAATTTGCTAAATTCAAATTAGTAAAATTGATTTTTTCATCAATCTCAGTGAAAATAAAAGCTGAAGAATGCAAAGTTTTTGTGCTAGAACATTGGATTTGTAGATTTTTGTTAGGTTCAATGAATGCATTGAGTAGCTAAACCTAACCCAGACCTTGACCCTAACCCTTGCCTTTACCCTAACCTTCATGCACACCTTTTTCTATGGGGGCACTCGAATTGAATGTATTTGGCAGGCAAGACACTTAGCTCGAGGTTGAAACCATCTCTAGACTTTTAATCTCAATAGAAAATATTATACAGTTATATCAAATGTGATACATTTGTAGTAATAAAAATGCTTAACTGCAGGGTCAAGGAGGAAATTGCCATAGAATGTAGAGTTCTGATGCTAGAGCACTGGAATGAATGCATTGGCTAGCTAACCCTAATCCTAACCCTAGCCTTAACCCTAACCCTAAGCCTACCTTACCTTAACCCTAACCCTAACCTAACCCTCACACTTATGCTCTCCTTTTGATGCAAGGACACTGGAATTGAATGAGTTAGATAGTAGAGAAGCTTAACTACCTGTTGCTACCATTTTCAGGATTCTATAGTCGAGGAAACAGATTCTACATTTATAATGAATTTGCTATGTACACCTGAAGGTATAATAAGGGTCTCAGAAAATATAGCTGTACAATGTAGCTCTTTTGATAATGGGCTCAAAGTAAATGCTTCACATAGTTTGGACATTCAGGTACCTGGACTTGTTGCATTTTAAATTCCCACAATATGGAAACAGTTACTACAGCCAAATTGAAATTTGCTAAATTCTAATTAGTAAAATTGATTTTTTCATCAATCTCAGTGAAAATAAAAGCTAAAGAATGCAAAGTTTTTGTGCTAGAACATTGGATTTGTAGATTTTTGTTAGGTTCAATGAATGCATTGAGTAGCTAAACCTAACCCAGACCTTAACCCTAACCCTTGCCTTTACCCTAACCCTAATCGTTAATTCAAGCATAACCCTAACCTTAACCCTAACCCTAACGCCAACCTAACCTTCATGCACACCTTTTTGTATGGGGGCACTCGAATTGAATGTATTTGGCAGGCGAGACACTCACCTGCAGGCTGGAACAATCTCTAGACTTTTAATCTCAATAGAAAAGATTCTACAGCTATATCAAATGTGATACATCTGTAGTAATAAAAATGCTTAACTGCAGGGTCAAGGAGGAAATTGCCATAGAATGTAGAGTTCTGATACTAGAGCACTGGAATGAATGAATTGGCTAGCTAACCCTAATCCTAACCCTAGCCTTAACCCTTACCCTAAGCCTACCTTACCTTAACTCTAACCCTAACCTAACCCTCACACTTATGCTCTCCTTTTGATGCAAGGACACTGGAATTGAATGAGTTAGGTAGTAGAGAAGCTCAACTACCTGTTGCTACCATTTTTAGGATTCTAAAGTCGAGGAAACAGATTCTACATTTATAATGAATTTGCTACACCTGAAGGTATAATAAGGGTCTCAGAAAATATAGCTGTACAATGTAGCTCTTTTGATAGTGGGCTCAAATTAAATGCTTCACATAGTTTGGACATTCAGGTACCTGGACTTGTTGCATTTTAAATTCCAACAATATGGAAACAGATACTACAGCCAAATTGAAATTTGCTAAATTCAAATTAGTAAAATTGATTTTTTCATCAATCTCAGTGAAAATAAAAGCTGAAGAATGCAAAGTTTTTGTGCTAGAACATTGGATTTGTAGATTTTTGTTAGGTTCAATGAATGCATTGAGTAGCTAAACCTAACCCAGACCTTGACCCTAACCCTTGCCTTTACCCTAACCTTCATGCACACCTTTTTCTATGGGGGCACTCGAATTGAATGTATTTGGCAGGCAAGACACTTAGCTCGAGGTTGAAACCATCTCTAGACTTTTAATCTCAATAGAAAATATTATACAGTTATATCAAATGTGATACATTTGTAGTAATAAAAATGCTTAACTGCAGGGTCAAGGAGGAAATTGCCATAGAATGTAGAGTTCTGATGCTAGAGCACTGGAATGAATGCATTGGCTAGCTAACCCTAATCCTAACCCTAGCCTTAACCCTAACCCTAAGCCTACCTTACCTTAACCCTAACCCTAACCTAACCCTCACACTAATGCTCTCCTTTTGATGCAAGGATACTGGAATTCAATGAGTTAGGTAGTAGAGAAGCTTAACTACCTGTTGCTACCATTTTCAGGATTCTTAAGTCGAGGAAACAGATTCTACATTTATAATGAATTTGCTATGTACACCTGAAGGTATAATAAGGGTCTCAGAAAATATAGCTGTACAATGTAGCTCTTTTGATAATGGGCTCAAAGTAAATGCTTCACATAGTTTAGACATTCAGGTCCCTAGACTTGTTGCATTTTAAATTCCCACAATATGGAAACAGATACTACAGCCAAATTGACATTTGCAAAATTCTAATTAGTAAAATTGATTTCTTCATCAATCTCAGTGAAAAAAAGCTGAAGAATGCAAAGTTTTTGTGCTAGAACATTGGATTTGTAGAATTTTTGTTAGGTTCAATGAATGCATTGAGTAGCTAAACCTAACCCAGACCTTAACCCTAACCCTTGCCTTTACCCTAACCCTAATCGTTAATTCAAGCATAACCCTAACCTAAATCATAACCCTAACGTCAACCTAACCTTCATGCACACCAATTTTTATAGGGGCACTCAAATTGAATGTATTTGGCAGGCAAGACACTCAGCTGCAGGTTTGAACCATCTCTAGACTTTTAATCTCAATAGAAAAGATTCTACAGCTATATCAAATGTGATACATCTGTAGTAATAAAAATGCTTAATTGCAGGGTCAAGGAGGAAATTGCCATAGAATGTAGAGTTCTGATGCTAGAGCACTGGAATAAATGCATTGGCTAGCTAACCCTAATCCTAACCCTAGCCTTAACCCTAAACCTAAGCCTACCTTACCTTAACCCTAACCCTAACCTTACCCTCACACTTATGCTCTCCTTTTGATGCAAGGACACTGGAATTGAATGAGTTAGGTAGTAGAGAAGCTCAACTACCTGTTGCTACCATTTTCAGGATTCTAAAGTCGAGGAAACAGATTCTACATTTACAGTAGAACCCCGCGTAAGCGGACACCCTCCGTTCCGGACAAAAGTGTCTGCTTACGCGGGGTGTCCGCTTACGCGAGGTTAAAATAAACATCTAATAGAGGGAACCGTTCCTAGCAAAGGTGTCCTTTAACGCGGGGTGCCCACTTACGCGGGGTGTCTGTTAGGCGGGGTTCTACTGTATAATTAATTTGCTATGTACACCTGAAGGTATAATAAGGGTCTCAGAAAATATAGCTGTACAATGTAGCTCTTTTGATAGTGGGCTCAAAGTAAATGCTTCACATAGTTTGGACATTCAGGTACCTGGACTTGTTGCATTTTAAATTCCCACAATATGGAAACAGATACTACAGTCAAATTGAAATTTGCTAAATTCAAATTAGTAAGATTGATTTTTTCATCAATCTTAGTGAAAATAAAAGCTGAAGAATGCAAAGTTTTTGTGCTAGAACATTGGATTTGTAGATTTTTGTTAGGTTCAATGAATGCATTGAGTAGCTAAACCTAACCCAGACCTTAACCCTAACCCTTGCCTTTACCCTAACCCTAATCGTTAATTCAAGCATAACCCTAACCTTAACCCTAACCCTAACGTCAACCTAACCTTCATGCACACCTTTTTGTATGGGGGCACTCGAATTGAATGTATTTGGCAGGCGAGACACTCACCTGCAGGCTGGAACAATCTCTAGACTTTTAATCTTAATAGAAAAGATTCTCCAGCTATATCAAATGTGATACATCTGTAGTAATAAAAATGCTTAACTGCAGGGTCAAGGAGGAAATTGCCATAGAATGTAGAGTTCTGATGCTAGAGCACTGGAATGAATGCATTGGCTAGCTAACCCTAATCCTAACCCTAGCCTTAACCCTAACCCTAAGCCTACCTTACCTTAACCCTAACCCTAACCTAACCCTCACACTTATGCTCTCCTTTTGATGCAAGGACACTGGAATTGAATGAGTTAGGTAGTAGAGAAGCTCAACTACCTGTTGCTACCATTTTTAGGATTCTAAAGTCGAGGAAACAGAGTCTACATTTATAATGAATTTGCTACACCTGAAGGTATAATAACGGTCTCAGAAAATATAGCTGTACAATGTAGCTCTTTTGATAGTGGGCTCAAAGTAAATGCTTCACATAGTTTGGACATTCAGGTACCTGGACTTGTCCATTTTAAATTCCAACAATATGGAAACAGATACTACAGCCAAATTGAAATTTGCTAAATTCAAATTAGTAAAATTGAATTTTTTCATCAATCTCAGTGAAAATAAAAGCTGAAGAATGCAAAGTTTTTGTGCTAGAACATTGGATTTGTAGATTTTTGTTAGGTTCAATGAATGCATTGAGTAGCTAAACCTTACCCAGACCTTAACCCTAACCCTTGCCTTTATCCTAACCCTAATCGTTAATTCAAGCATAACCCTAACCTTAACCCTAACCCTAACGTCAACCTAACCTTCATGCACACCTTTTTGTATGGGGGCATTCAAATTGAATGTATTTGGTAGGCGAGACACTCAGCTGCAGGTTGGAACCATCTCTAGAATTTTAATCTCAATAGAAAAGATTCTACAGCTATATCAAATGTGATACATCTGTAGTAATAAAAATGCTTAATTGCAGGGTCACGGAGGAAATTGCCATAGAATGTAGAGTTCTGATGCTAGAGCACTGGACTGAATGCATTGGCTAGCTAACCCTAATCCTAACCCTAGCCTAAACCCTAACCCTAAGCCTACCTTACCTTAACCCTAACCTAACCCTCACACTTATGCTCTCCTTTTGATGCAAGGACACTGGAATTGAATGAGTTAAGTAGTAGAGAAGCTCAACTACCTGTTGCTACCATTTTCAGGATTCTAAAGTCGAGAAAACAGATTCTACATTTACAGTAGAACCCAGCGTAAGCGGACACCCTCCGTTCCGGACCAAAGTGTCTGCTTACGTGGGGTGTCTGCTTACGCGAGGTTAAAATAAACATCTAATAGAGGAACCGTTCCTAGCAAAGGTGTCCGTTATCGCGGGGTGCCCACTTACGCGGGGTGTCCGTTATGCGGGGTTCTACTGTATAATTAATTTGCTATGTACACCTGAAGGTATAATAAGGGTCTCAGAAAATATAGCTGTACAATGTAGCTCTTTTGATAGTGGGCTCAAAGTAAATGCTTCACATAGTTTGGACATTCAGGTACCTGGACTTGTTGCATTTTAAATTCCAACAATATGGAAACAGATACTACAGCCAAATTGAAATTTGCTAAATTCAAATTAGTAAAATTGATTTTTTCATCAATCTCAGTGAAAATAAAAGCTGAAGAATGCAAAGTTTTTGTGCTAGAACATTGGATTTGTAGATTTTTGTTAGGTTCAATGAATGCATTGAGTAGCTAAACCTAACCCAGACCTTAACCCTAACCCTTGCCTTTACCCTAACCTTCATGCACACCTTTTTCTATGGGGGCACTCGAATTGAATGTATTTGGCAGGCAAGACACTTAGCTCGAGGTTGAAACCATCTCTAGACTTTTAATCTCAATAGAAAATATTATACAGTTATATCAAATGTGATACATTTGTAGTAATAAAAATGCTTAACTGCAGGGTCAAGGAGGAAATTGCCATAGAATGTAGAGTTCTGATGCTAGAGCACTGGAATGAATGCATTGGCTAGCTAACCCTAATCCTAACCCTAGCCTTAACCCTAACCCTAAGCCTACCTTACCTTAACCCTAACCCTAACCTAACCCTCACACTTATGCTCTCCTTTTGATGCAAGGACACTGGAATTGAATGAGTTAGATAGTAGAGAAGCTTAACTACCTGTTGATACCATTTTCAGGATTCTATAGTCGAGGAAACAGATTCTACATTTATAATGAATTTGCTACACCTGAAGGTATAATAAGGGTCTCAGAAAATATAGCTGTACAATGTAGCTCTTTTGATGATGGGCTCAAAGTAGATGCTTCATATAGTTTGATATTCAGGTACCTGGACTTGTTGCATTTTAAATTCCCACAATATGGAAACAGATACTACAGCCAAATTGAAATTTGCAAAATTCTAATTAGTAAAATTGATTTTTTCATCAATCTCAGTGAAAAAAAGCTAAAGAATGCAAAGTTTTTGTGCTAGAACATTGGATTTGTAGATTTTTGTTAGGTTCAATGAATGCATTGAGTAGCTAAACCTAACCCAGACCTTTACCCTAACCCTTGCCTTTACCCTAACCCTAATCGTTAATTCAAGCATAACCCTAACCTAAATCATAACCCTAACGTCAACCTAACCTTCATGCACACCTTTTTTTATGGGGGCACTCGAATTGAATGTATTTGGTAGGCAAGACACTCACCTGCAGGTTGGAACCATCTCTAGACTTTTAATCTCAATAGAAAAGATTCTACAGCTATATCAAATGTGATACATCTGTAGTAATAAAAATGCTTAACTGCAGGGTCACGGAGGAAATTGCCATAGAATGTAGAGTTCTGATACTAGAGCACTGGAATGAATGCATTGGTTAGCTAACCCTAATCCTAACCCTAGCCTTAACCCTAAGCCTAAGCCTACCTTCCCTCAACCCTAACCCTAACCTTACCCTCACACTTATGCTCTCCTTTTGATGCAAGGACACTGGAATTGAATGAGTTAGGTAGTAGAGAAGCTCAACTACCTGTTGCTACCATTTTCAGGATTCTAAAGTCGAGGAAACAGATTCTACATTTATAATGAATTTGCTATGTACACCTGAAGGTATAATAAGGGTCTCAGAAAATATAGCTGTACAATGTAGCTCTTTTGAGAGTGGGCTCAAAATAAATGCTTCACATAGTTATGACATTCAGGTACCTGGACTTGTTGCATTTTAAATTCTCACAATATGGAAACAGATATTACAGCCAAATTGAAATTTGCTAAATTCAAATTAGTAAAATTGATTTTTTCATCAATCTCAGTGAAAATAAAAGCTGAAGAATGCAAAGTTTTTGTGCTAGAACATTGGATTTGTAGATTTTTGTTAGGTTCAATGAATGCATTGAGTAGCTAAACCTAGCCCAGACCTTAACCCTAACCCTTGCCTTTACCCTAACCCTAATCGTTAATTCAAGCATAACCCTAACCTTAACCCTAACCCTAACGTCAACCTAACCTTTATGCACACCTTTTTGTATGGGGGGATTCAAATTGAATGTATTTGGTAGGCGAGACACTCAGCTGCAGGTTGGAACCATCTCTAGAATTTTAATCTCAATAGAAAAGATTCTACAGCTATATCAAATGTGATACATCTGTAGTACTAAAAATGCTTAATTGCAGGGTCAAGGAGGAAATTGCCATAGAATGTAGAGTTCTGATGCTAGAGTACTGGACTGAATGCATTGGCTAGCTAACCCTAATCCTAACCCTAGCCTAAACCCTAACCCTATGCCTACCTTACCTTAACCCTAACCTAACCCTCACACTTATGCTCTCCTTTTGATGCAAGGACACTGGAATTGAATGAGTTAGGTAGTAGAGAAGCTCAACTACCTGTTGCTACCATTTTCAGGATTCTAAAGTCGAGGAAACAGATTCTACATTTACAGTAGAACCCCGCGTAAGCGGACACCCTCCGTTCCGGGCCAAAGTGTCTGCTCACGCGGGGTGCCCGCTTAACTGAGGTTAAAATAAACATCTAATAGAGGGAACCGTTCCTAGCAAAGGTGTCCATTAACGCGGGGTGCCCACTTACACGGGGTGTCCGTTAATCGGGGTTCTACTGTATAATGAATTTGCTATGTACACCTGAAGGTATAATAAGGGTCTCAGAAAATATAGCTGTACAATGTAGCTCTTTTGATAATGGGCTCAAAGTAAATGCTTCACATAGTTTGGACATTCAGGTACCTGGACTTGTTGCATTTTAAATTCCCACAATATGGAAACAGTTACTACAGCCAAATTGAAATTTGCTAAATTCAAATTAGTAAAATTGATTTTTTCATCAATCTCAGTGAAAATAAAAGCTAAAGAATGCAAAGTTTTTGTGCTAGAACATTGGATTTGTAGATTTTTGTTAGGTTCAATGAATGCATTGAGTAGCTAAACCTAACCCAGACCTTAACCCTAACCCTTGCCTTTACCCTAACCCTAATCGTTAATTCAAGCATAACCCTAACCTTAACCCTAACCCTAACGCCAACCTAACCTTCATGCACACCTTTTTGTATGGGGGCACTCGAATTGAATGTATTTGGCAGGCGAGACACTCACCTGCAGGCTGGAACAATCTCTAGACTTTTAATCTCAATAGAAAAGATTCTACAGCTATATCAAATGTGATACATCTGTAGTAATAAAAATGCTTAACTGCAGGGTCACGGAGGAAATTGCCATAGAATGTAGAGTTCTGATACTAGAGCACTGGAATGAATGAATTGGCTAGCTAACCCTAATCCTAACCCTAGCCTTAACCCTTACCCTAAGCCTACCTTACCTTAACTCTAACCCTAACCTAACCCTCACACTTATGCTCTCCTTTTGATGCAAGGACACTGGAATTGAATGAGTTAGGTAGTAGAGAAGCTCAACTACCTGTTGCTACCATTTTTAGGATTCTAAAGTCGAGGAAACAGATTCTACATTTATAATGAATTTGCTACACCTGAAGGTATAATAAGGGTCTCAGAAAATATAGCTGTACAATGTAGCTCTTTTGATAGTGGGCTCAAAGTAAATGCTTCACATAGTTTGGACATTCAGGTACCTGGACTTGTTGCATTTTAAATTCCAACAATATGGAAACAGATACTACAGCCAAATTGAAATTTGCTAAATTCAAATTAGTAAAATTGATTTTTTCATCAATCTCAGTGAAAATAAAAGCTGAAGAATGCAAAGTTTTTGTGCTAGAACATTGGATTTGTAGATTTTTGTTAGGTTCAATGAATGCATTGAGTAGCTAAACCTAACCCAGACCTTGACCCTAACCCTTGCCTTTACCCTAACCTTCATGCACACCTTTTTCTATGGGGGCACTCGAATTGAATGTATTTGGCAGGCAAGACACTTAGCTCGAGGTTGAAACCATCTCTAGACTTTTAATCTCAATAGAAAATATTATACAGTTATATCAAATGTGATACATTTGTAGTAATAAAAATGCTTAACTGCAGGGTCAAGGAGGAAATTGCCATAGAATGTAGAGTTCTGATGCTAGAGCACTGGAATGAATGCATTGGCTAGCTAACCCTAATCCTAACCCTAGCCTTAACCCTAACCCTAAGCCTACCTTACCTTAACCCTAACCCTAACCTAACCCTCACACTTATGCTCTCCTTTTGATGCAAGGACACTGGAATTGAATGAGTTAGATAGTAGAGAAGCTTAACTACCTGTTGCTACCATTTTCAGGATTCTATAGTCGAGGAAACAGATTCTACATTTATAATGAATTTGCTATGTACACCTGAAGGTATAATAAGGGTCTCAGAAAATATAGCTGTACAATGTAGCTCTTTTGATAATGGGCTCAAAGTAAATGCTTCACATAGTTTGGACATTCAGGTACCTGGACTTGTTGCATTTTAAATTCCCACAATATGGAAACAGTTACTACAGCCAAATTGAAATTTGCTAAATTCTAATTAGTAAAATTGATTTTTTCATCAATCTCAGTGAAAATAAAAGCTAAAGAATGCAAAGTTTTTGTGCTAGAACATTGGATTTGTAGATTTTTGTTAGGTTCAATGAATGCATTGAGTAGCTAAACCTAACCCAGACCTTAACCCTAACCCTTGCCTTTACCCTAACCCTAATCGTTAATTCAAGCATAACCCTAACCTTAACCCTAACCCTAACGCCAACCTAACCTTCATGCACACCTTTTTGTATGGGGGCACTCGAATTGAATGTATTTGGCAGGCGAGACACTCACCTGCAGGCTGGAACAATCTCTAGACTTTTAATCTCAATAGAAAAGATTCTACAGCTATATCAAATGTGATACATCTGTAGTAATAAAAATGCTTAACTGCAGGGTCACGGAGGAAATTGCCATAGAATGTAGAGTTCTGATACTAGAGCACTGGAATGAATGAATTGGCTAGCTAACCCTAATCCTAACCCTAGCCTTAACCCTTACCCTAAGCCTACCTTACCTTAACTCTAACCCTAACCTAACCCTCACACTTATGCTCTCCTTTTGATGCAAGGACACTGGAATTGAATGAGTTAGGTAGTAGAGAAGCTCAACTACCTGTTGCTACCATTTTTAGGATTCTAAAGTCGAGGAAACAGATTCTACATTTATAATGAATTTGCTACACCTGAAGGTATAATAAGGGTCTCAGAAAATATAGCTGTACAATGTAGCTCTTTTGATAGTGGGCTCAAATTAAATGCTTCACATAGTTTGGACATTCAGGTACCTGGACTTGTTGCATTTTAAATTCCAACAATATGGAAACAGATACTACAGCCAAATTGAAATTTGCTAAATTCAAATTAGTAAAATTGATTTTTTCATCAATCTCAGTGAAAATAAAAGCTGAAGAATGCAAAGTTTTTGTGCTAGAACATTGGATTTGTAGATTTTTGTTAGGTTCAATGAATGCATTGAGTAGCTAAACCTAACCCAGACCTTGACCCTAACCCTTGCCTTTACCCTAACCTTCATGCACACCTTTTTCTATGGGGGCACTCGAATTGAATGTATTTGGCAGGCAAGACACTTAGCTCGAGGTTGAAACCATCTCTAGACTTTTAATCTCAATAGAAAATATTATACAGTTATATCAAATGTTATACATTTGTAGTAATAAAAATGCTTAACTGCAGGGTCAAGGAGGAAATTGCCATAGAATGTAGAGTTCTGATGCTAGAGCACTGGAATGAATGCATTGGCTAGCTAACCCTAATCCTAACCCTAGCCTTAACCCTAACCCTAAGCCTACCTTACCTTAACCCTAACCCTAACCTAACCCTCACACTAATGCTCTCCTTTTGATGCAAGGATACTGGAATTCAATGAGTTAGGTAGTAGAGAAGCTTAACTACCTGTTGCTACCATTTTCAGGATTCTTAAGTCGAGGAAACAGATTCTACATTTATAATGAATTTGCTATGTACACCTGAAGGTATAATAAGGGTCTCAGAAAATATAGCTGTACAATGTAGCTCTTTTGATAATGGGCTCAAAGTAAATGCTTCACATAGTTTAGACATTCAGGTCCCTAGACTTGTTGCATTTTAAATTCCCACAATATGGAAACAGATACTACAGCCAAATTGACATTTGCAAAATTCTAATTAGTAAAATTGATTTTTTCATCAATCTCAGTGAAAAAAAGCTGAAGAATGCAAAGTTTTTGTGCTAGAACATTGGATTTGTAGAATTTTTGTTAGGTTCAATGAATGCATTGAGTAGCTAAACCTAACCCAGACCTTAACCCTAACCCTTGCCTTTACCCTAACCCTAATCGTTAATTCAAGCATAACCCTAACCTAAATCATAACCCTAACGTCAACCTAACCTTCATGCACACCAATTTTTATAGGGGCACTCAAATTGAATGTATTTGGCAGGCAAGACACTCAGCTGCAGGTTTGAACCATCTCTAGACTTTTAATCTCAATAGAAAAGATTCTACAGCTATATCAAATGTGATACATCTGTAGTAATAAAAATGCTTAATTGCAGGGTCAAGGAGGAAATTGCCATAGAATGTAGAGTTCTGATGCTAGAGCACTGGAATAAATGCATTGGCTAGCTAACCCTAATCCTAACCCTAGCCTTAACCCTAAACCTAAGCCTACCTTACCTTAACCCTAACCCTAACCTTACCCTCACACTTATGCTCTCCTTTTGATGCAAGGACACTGGAATTGAATGAGTTAGGTAGTAGAGAAGCTCAACTACCTGTTGCTACCATTTTCAGGATTCTAAAGTCGAGGAAACAGATTCTACATTTACAGTAGAACCCCGCGTAAGCGGACACCCTCCGTTCCGGACAAAAGTGTCTGCTTACGCGGGGTGTCCGCTTACGCGAGGTTAAAATAAACATCTAATAGAGGGAACCGTTCCTAGCAAAGGTGTCCTTTAACGCGGGGTGCCCACTTACGCGGGGTGTCTGTTAGGCGGGGTTCTACTGTATAATTAATTTGCTATGTACACCTGAAGGTATAATAAGGGTCTCAGAAAATATAGCTGTACAATGTAGCTCTTTTGATAGTGGGCTCAAAGTAAATGCTTCACATAGTTTGGACATTCAGGTACCTGGACTTGTTGCATTTTAAATTCCCACAATATGGAAACAGATACTACAGTCAAATTGAAATTTGCTAAATTCAAATTAGTAAGATTGATTTTTTCATCAATCTTAGTGAAAATAAAAGCTGAAGAATGCAAAGTTTTTGTGCTAGAACATTGGATTTGTAGATTTTTGTTAGGTTCAATGAATGCATTGAGTAGCTAAACCTAACCCAGACCTTAACCCTAACCCTTGCCTTTACCCTAACCCTAATCGTTAATTCAAGCATAACCCTAACCTTAACCCTAACCCTAACGTCAACCTAACCTTCATGCACACCTTTTTGTATGGGGGCACTCGAATTGAATGTATTTGGCAGGCGAGACACTCACCTGCAGGCTGGAACAATCTCTAGACTTTTAATCTTAATAGAAAAGATTCTAAAGCTATATCAAATGTGATACATCTGTAGTAATAAAAATGCTTAACTGCAGGGTCACGGAGGAAATTGCCATAGAATGTAGAGTTCTGATACTAGAGCACTGGAATGAATGCATTGGCTAGCTAACCCTAATCCTAACCCTAGCCTTAACCCTAACCCTAAGCCTACCTTACCTTAACCCTAACCCTTACCTAACCCTCACACTTATGCTCTCCTTTTGATGCAAGGACACTGGAATTGAATGAGTTAGGTAGTAGAGAAGCTCAACTACCTGTTGCTACCATTTTCAGGATTCTAAAGTCGAGGAAACAGATTCTACATTTATAATGAATTTGCTATGTACACCTGAAGGTATAATAAGGGTCTCAGAAAATATAGCTGTACAATGTAGCTCTTTTGATAATGGGCTAAAAGTAAATGCTTCACATAGTTTAGACATTCAGGTACCTGGACTTGTTGCATTTTAAATTCCCACAATATGGAAACAGATACTACAGCCAAATTGAAATTTGCAAAATTCTAATAAGTAAAATTGATTTTTTCATCAATCTCAGTGAAAAAAAGCTGAAGAATGCAAAGTTTTTGTGCTAGAACATTGGATTTGTAGATTTTTGTTAGGTTCAATGAATGCATTGAGTAGCTAAACCTAACCCAGACCTTAACCCTTGCCTTTACCCTAACCCTAATCGTTAATTCAAGCATAACCCTAACCTAAATCATAACCCTAACGTCAACCTAACCTTCATGCACACCTTTTTTTATGGGGGCACTCGAATTGAATGTATTTGGCAGGCAAGACACTCACCTGCAGGTTGGAACATTCTCTAGACTTTCAATCTCAATAGAAAAGATTCTACAGCTATATCAAATGTGATACATCTGTAGTAATAAAAATGCTTAATTGCAGGGTCAAGGAGGAAATTGCCATAGAATGTAGAGTTCTGATACTAGAGCACTGGAATGAAAGCATTGGCTAGCTAACCCTAATCCTAACCCTAGCCTTAACCCTAAACCTAAGCCTACCTTACCTTAACCCTAACCCTAACCTTACCCTCACACTTATGCTCTCCTTTTGATGCAAGGACACTGGAATTGAATGAGTTAGGTAGTATAGAAGCTCAACTACCTGTTGCTACCATTTTCAGGATTCTAAAGTCGAGGAAACAGATTCTACATTTATAATAAATTTGCTATGTACACCTGAAGGTATAATAAGGGTCTCAGAAAATATAGCTGTACAATGTAGCTCTTTTGATAGTGGGCTCAAAGTAAATGCTTCACATAGTTTAGACATTCAGGTACCTGGAGTTGTTGCATTTTAAATTCCCACAATATGGAAACAGATACTACAGCCAAATTGAAATTTGCAAAATTCTAATTAGTAAAATTGATTTTTTCATCAATCTCAGTGAAAATAAAAGCTGAAGAATGCAAAGTTTTTGTGCTAGAACATTGGATTTGTAGATTTTTGTTAGGTTCAATGAATGCATTGAGTAGCTAAACCTAGCCCAGACCTTAACCCTAACCCTTGCCTTTACCCTAACCCTAATCGTTAATTCAAGCATAACCCTAACCTTAACCCTAACCCTAACCTCAACCTAACCTTCATGCACACCTTTTTGTATGGGGGCACTCAAATTGAATGTATATGGCAGGCGAGACACTCAGCTGCAGGCTGGAACATTCTCTAGACTTTTAATCTCAATAGAAAAGATTCTACAGCTATATCAAATGTGATACATCTGTAGTAATAAAAATGCTTAACTGCATGGTCAGGGAGGAAATTGCCATAGAATGTAGAGTTCTGATACTAGAGCACTGGAATGAAAGCATTGGCTAGCTAACCCTAATCCTAACCCTAGCCTTAACCCTTACCCTAAGCCTACCTTACCTTAACCCTAACCTAACCATCACACTTATGCTCTCCTTTTGATGCAAGGACACTGGAATTGAATGAGTTAGGTAGTAGAGAAGCTCAACTACCTGTTGCTACCATTTTCAGGATTCTAAAGTCGAGGAAACAGATTCTACATTTACAGTAGAACCCCGCGTAAGCGGACACCCTCCGTTCCGGACCAAAGTGTCTGCTTACGCGGGGTGTCCGCTTACGCGAGGTTAAAATAAACATCTAATAGAGGGAACCGTTCCTAGCAAAGGTGTCCGTTAATGCGGGGTGCCCACTTACGCGGGGTGTCCGTTAGGCGGGGTTCTACTGTATAATTAATTTGCTATGTACACCTGAAGGTATAATAAGTGTCTCAGAAAATATAGCTGTACAATGTAGCTCTTTTGATAGTGGGCTCAAAGTAAATGCTTCACATAGTTTGGACATTCAGGTACCTGGACTTGTTGCATTTTAAATTCCCACAATATGGAAACAGATACTACAGCCAAATTGAAATTTGCTAAATTCAAATTAGTAAAATTGATTTTTTCATCAATCTCAGTGAAAATAAAAGCTGAAGAATGCAAAGTTTTTGTGCTAGAACATTGGATTTGTAGATTTTTGTTAGGTTCAATGAATGCATTGAGTAGCTAAACCTAACCCAGACCTTGACCCTAACCCTTGCCTTTACCCTAACCTTCATGCACACCTTTTTCTATGGGGGCACTCAAATTGAATGTATTTGGCAGGCAAGACACTCAGCTCGAGGTTGAAACCATCTCTAGACTTTTAATCTCAATAGAAAATATTATACAGTTATATCAAATGTGATACATCTGTAGTAATAAAAATGCTTAACTGCAGGGTCAAGGAGGAAATTGCCATAGAATGTAGAGTTCTGATGCTAGAGCACTGGAATGAATGCATTGGCTAGCTAACCCTAATCCTAACCCTAGCCTTAACCCTAAACCTAAGCCTACCTTACCTTAACCCTAACCCTAACCTAACCCTCACACTTATGCTCTCCTTTTGATGCAAGGACACTGGAATTGAATGAGTTAGGTAGTAGAGAAGCTCAACTACCTGTTGCTACCATTTTCAGGATTCTAAAGTCGAGGAAACAGATTCTACATTTATAATGAATTTGCTATGTACACCTGAAGGTATAATAAGGGTCTCAGAAAATATAGCTGTACAATGTAGCTCTTTTGATAGTGGGCTCAAAGTAAATGCTTCACATAGTTTGGACATTCAGGTACCTGGACTTGTTGCATTTTAAATTCCCACAATATGGAAACAGATACTACAGTCAAATTGAAATTTGCTAAATTCAAATTAGTAAGATTGATTTTTTCATCAATCTTAGTGAAAATAAAAGCTGAAGAATGCAAAGTTTTTGTGCTAGAACATTGGATTTGTAGATTTTTGTTAGGTTCAATGAATGCATTGAGTAGCTAAACCTAACCCAGACCTTAACCCTAACCCTTGCCTTTACCCTAACCCTAATCGTTAATTCAAGCATAACCCTAACCTTAACCCTAACCCTAACGTCAACCTAACCTTCATGCACACCTTTTTGTATGGGGGCACTCGAATTGAATGTATTTGGCAGGCGAGACACTCACCTGCAGGCTGGAACAATCTCTAGACTTTTAATCTTAATAGAAAAGATTCTAAAGCTATATCAAATGTGATACATCTGTAGTAATAAAAATGCTTAACTGCAGGGTCACGGAGGAAATTGCCATAGAATGTAGAGTTCTGATACTAGAGCACTGGAATGAATGCATTGGCTAGCTAACCCTAATCCTAACCCTAGCCTTAACCCTAACCCTAAGCCTACCTTACCTTAACCCTAACCCTTACCTAACCCTCACACTTATGCTCTCCTTTTGATGCAAGGACACTGGAATTGAATGAGTTAGGTAGTAGAGAAGCTCAACTACCTGTTGCTACCATTTTCAGGATTCTAAAGTCGAGGAAACAGATTCTACATTTATAATGAATTTGCTATGTACACCTGAAGGTATAATAAGGGTCTCAGAAAATATAGCTGTACAATGTAGCTCTTTTGATAATGGGCTAAAAGTAAATGCTTCACATAGTTTAGACATTCAGGTACCTGGACTTGTTGCATTTTAAATTCCCACAATATGGAAACAGATACTACAGCCAAATTGAAATTTGCAAAATTCTAATTAGTAAAATTGATTTTTTCATCAATCTCAGTGAAAAAAAGCTGAAGAATGCAAAGTTTTTGTGCTAGAACATTGGATTTGTAGATTTTTGTTAGGTTCAATGAATGCATTGAGTAGCTAAACCTAACCCAGACCTTAACCCTTGCCTTTACCCTAACCCTAATCGTTAATTCAAGCATAACCCTAACCTAAATCATAACCCTAACGTCAACCTAACCTTCATGCACACCTTTTTTTATGGGGGCACTCGAATTGAATGTATTTGGCAGGCAAGACACTCACCTGCAGGTTGGAACCATCTCTAGACTTTCAATCTCAATAGAAAAGATTCTACAGCTATATCAAATGTGATACATCTGTAGTAATAAAAATGCTTAATTGCAGGGTCAAGGAGGAAATTGCCATAGAATGTAGAGTTCTGATGCTAGAGCACTGGAATAAATGCATTGGCTAGCTAACCCTAATCCTAACCCTAGCCTTAACCCTAAACCTAAGCCTACCTTACCTTAACCCTAACCCTAACCTTACCCTCACACTTATGCTCTCCTTTTGATGCAAGGACACTGGAATTGAATGAGTTAGGTAGTATAGAAGCTCAACTACCTGTTGCTACCATTTTCAGGATTCTAAAGTCGAGGAAACAGATTCTACATTTATAATAAATTTGCTATGTACACCTGAAGGTATAATAAGGGTCTCAGAAAATATAGCTGTACAATGTAGCTCTTTTGATAGTGGGCTCAAAGTAAATGCTTCACATAGTTTAGACATTCAGGTACCTGGAGTTGTTGCATTTTAAATTCCCACAATATGGAAACAGATACTACAGCCAAATTGAAATTTGCAAAATTCTAATTAGTAAAATTGATTTTTTCATCAATCTCAGTGAAAATAAAAGCTGAAGAATGCAAAGTTTTTGTGCTAGAACATTGGATTTGTAGATTTTTGTTAGGTTCAATGAATGCATTGAGTAGCTAAACCTAGCCCAGACCTTAACCCTAACCCTTGCCTTTACCCTAACCCTAATCGTTAATTCAAGCATAACGCTAACCTTAACCCTAACCCTAACCTCAACCTAACCTTCATGCACACCTTTTTGTATGGGGGCACTCAAATTGAATGTATATGGCAGGCGAGACACTCAGCTGCAGGCTGGAACATTCTCTAGACTTTTAATCTCAATAGAAAAGATTCTACAGCTATATCAAATGTGATACATCTGTAGTAATAAAAATGCTTAACTGCATGGTCAGGGAGGAAATTGCCATAGAATGTAGAGTTCTGATACTAGAGCACTGGAATGAAAGCATTGGCTAGCTAACCCTAATCCTAACCCTAGCCTTAACCCTTACCCTAAGCCTACCTTACCTTAACCCTAACCCTAACCTAACCCTCACACTTATGCTCTCCTTTTGATGCAAGGACACTGGAATTGAATGAGTTAGGTAGTAGAGAAGCTCAACTACCTGTTGCTACCATTTTCAGGATTCTAAAGTCGAGGAAACAGATTCTACATTTACAGTAGAACCCCGCGTAAGCGGACACCCTCCGTTTCGGACCAAAGTGTCTGCTTACGCGGGGTGTCCGCTTACGCGAGGTTAAAATAAACATCTAATAGAGGGAACCGTTCCTAGCAAAGGTGTCCGTTAACGCGGGATGCCCACTTACACGGGGTGTCCGTTAGGCGGGGTTCTACTGTATAATTAATTTGCTATGTACACCTGAAGGTATAATAAGGGTCTCAGAAAATATAGCTGTACAATGTAGCTCTTTTGATAATGGGCTCAAAGTAAATGCTTCACATAGTTTAGACATTCAGGTACCTAGACTTGTTGCATTTTAAATTCCCACAATATGGAAACAGATACTACAGCCAAATTGAAATTTGCAAAATTCTAATTAGAAAAATTGATTTTTTCATCAATCTCAGTGAAAATAAAAGCTGAAGAATGCAAAGTTTTTGTGCTAGAACATTGGATTTGTAGATTTTTGTTAGGTTCAATGAATGCATTGAGTAGCTAAACCTAGCCCAGACCTTAACCCTAACCATTGCCTTTACCCTAACCCTAATCGTTAATTCAAGCATAACCCTAACCTAAATCATAACCCTAACGTCAACCTAACCTTTATGCACACCTTTTTGTATGGAGGCACTCGAATTGAATGTATTTGGAAGGCAAGACACTCAGCTGCAGGTTGGAACCATTTCTAGACTTTTAATCTCAATAGAAAAGATTCTACAGCTATATCAAATGTGATACATTTGTAGTAATAAAAATGCTTAACTGCAGGGTCAAGGAGGAAATTGCCATAGAATGTAGAGTTCTGATGCTAGAGCACTGGACTGAATGCATTGGCTAGCTAACCCTTATCCTAACCCTAGCCTTAACCCTAAACCTAAGCCTACCTTACCTTAACCCTAACCCTAACCTAACCCTCACACTTATGCTCTCCTTTTGATGCAAGGACACTGGAATTGAATGAGTTAGGTAGTAGAGAAGCTCAACTACCTGTTGCTACCATTTTCAGGATTTTAAAGTCGAGGAAACAGATTCTACATTTATAATGAATTTGCTATGTACACCTGAAGGTATAATAAGGGTCTCAGAAAATATAGCTGTACAATGTAGCTCTTTTGATAATGGGCTAAAAGTAAATGCTTCACATAGTTTAGACATTCAGGTACCTGGACTTGTTGCATTTTAAATTCCCACAATATGGAAACAGATACTACAGCCAAATTGAAATTTGCAAAATTCTAATTAGTAAAATTGATTTTTTCATCAATCTCAGTGAAAAAAAGCTGAAGAATGCAAAGTTTTTGTGCTAGAACATTGGATTTGTAGATTTTTGTTAGGTTCAATGAATGCATTGAGTAGCTAAACCTAACCCAGACCTTAACCCTTGCCTTTACCCTAACCCTAATCGTTAATTCAAGCATAACCCTAACCTAAATCATAACCCTAACGTCAACCTAACCTTCATGCACACCTTTTTTTATGGGGGCACTCGAATTGAATGTATTTGGCAGGCAAGACACTCACCTGCAGGTTGGAACCATCTCTAGACTTTCAATCTCAATAGAAAAGATTCTACAGCTATATCAAATGTGATACATCTGTAGTAATAAAAATGCTTAATTGCAGGGTCAAGGAGGAAATTGCCATAGAATGTAGAGTTCTGATGCTAGAGCACTGGAATAAATGCATTGGCTAGCTAACCCTAATCCTAACCCTAGCCTTAACCCTAAACCTAAGCCTACCTTACCTTAACCCTAACCCTAACCTTACCCTCACACTTATGCTCTCCTTTTGATGCAAGGACACTGGAATTGAATGAGTTAGGTAGTATAGAAGCTCAACTACCTGTTGCTACCATTTTCAGGATTCTAAAGTCGAGGAAACAGATTCTACATTTATAATAAATTTGCTATGTACACCTGAAGGTATAATAAGGGTCTCAGAAAATATAGCTGTACAATGTAGCTCTTTTGATAGTGGGCTCAAAGTAAATGCTTCACATAGTTTAGACATTCAGGTACCTGGAGTTGTTGCATTTTAAATTCCCACAATATGGAAACAGATACTACAGCCAAATTGAAATTTGCAAAATTCTAATTAGTAAAATTGATTTTTTCATCAATCTCAGTGAAAATAAAAGCTGAAGAATGCAAAGTTTTTGTGCTAGAACATTGGATTTGTAGATTTTTGTTAGGTTCAATGAATGCATTGAGTAGCTAAACCTAGCCCAGACCTTAACCCTAACCCTTGCCTTTACCCTAACCCTAATCGTTAATTCAAGCATAACCCTAACCTTAACCCTAACCCTAACCTCAACCTAACCTTCATGCACACCTTTTTGTATGGGGGCACTCAAATTGAATGTATATGGCAGGCGAGACACTCAGCTGCAGGCTGGAACATTCTCTAGACTTTTAATCTCAATAGAAAAGATTCTACAGCTATATCAAATGTGATACATCTGTAGTAATAAAAATGCTTAACTGCATGGTCAGGGAGGAAATTGCCATAGAATGTAGAGTTCTGATACTAGAGCACTGGAATGAAAGCATTGGCTAGCTAACCCTAATCCTAACCCTAGCCTTAACCCTTACCCTAAGCCTACCTTACCTTAACCCTAACCCTAACCTAACCCTCACACTTATGCTCTCCTTTTGATGCAAGGACACTGGAATTGAATGAGTTAGGTAGTAGAGAAGCTCAACTACCTGTTGCTACCATTTTCAGGATTCTAAAGTCGAGGAAACAGATTCTACATTTACAGTAGAACCCCGCGTAAGCGGACACCCTCCGTTTCGGACCAAAGTGTCTGCTTACGCGGGGTGTCCGCTTACGCGAGGTTAAAATAAACATCTAATAGAGGGAACCGTTCCTAGCAAAGGTGTCCGTTAACGCGGGATGCCCACTTACACGGGGTGTCCGTTAGGCGGGGTTCTACTGTATAATTAATTTGCTATGTACACCTGAAGGTATAATAAGGGTCTCAGAAAATATAGCTGTACAATGTAGCTCTTTTGATAATGGGCTCAAAGTAAATGCTTCACATAGTTTAGACATTCAGGTACCTAGACTTGTTGCATTTTAAATTCCCACAATATGGAAACAGATACTACAGCCAAATTGAAATTTGCAAAATTCTAATTAGAAAAATTGATTTTTTCATCAATCTCAGTGAAAATAAAAGCTGAAGAATGCAAAGTTTTTGTGCTAGAACATTGGATTTGTAGATTTTTGTTAGGTTCAATGAATGCATTGAGTAGCTAAACCTAGCCCAGACCTTAACCCTAACCATTGCCTTTACCCTAACCCTAATCGTTAATTCAAGCATAACCCTAACCTAAATCATAACCCTAACGTCAACCTAACCTTTATGCACACCTTTTTGTATGGAGGCACTCGAATTGAATGTATTTGGAAGGCAAGACACTCAGCTGCAGGTTGGAACCATTTCTAGACTTTTAATCTCAATAGAAAAGATTCTACAGCTATATCAAATGTGATACATTTGTAGTAATAAAAATGCTTAACTGCAGGGTCAAGGAGGAAATTGCCATAGAATGTAGAGTTCTGATGCTAGAGCACTGGACTGAATGCATTGGCTAGCTAACCCTAATCCTAACCCTAGCCTTAACCCTAAACCTAAGCCTACCTTACCTTAACCCTAACCCTAACCTAACCCTCACACTTATGCTCTCCTTTTGATGCAAGGACACTGGAATTGAATGAGTTAGGTAGTAGAGAAGCTCAACTACCTGTTGCTACCATTTTCAGGATTCTAAAGTCGAGGAAACAGATTCTACATTTATAATGAATTTGCTATGTACACCTGAAGGTATAATAAGGGTCTCAGAAAATATAGCTGTACAATGTAGCTCTTTTGATAAGTGGCTCAAAGTAAATGCTTCACATAGTTTGGACATTCAGGTACCTGGACTTGTTGCATTTTAAATTCCCACAATATGGAAACAGATACTACAGCCAAATTGAAATTTGCTAAATTCAAATTAGTAAAATTGATTTTTTCATCAATCTCAGTGAAAAAAAGCTGAAGAATGCAAAGTTTTTGTGCTAGAACATTGGATTTGTAGATTTTTGTTAGGTTCAATGAATGCATTGAGTAGCTAAACCTAACCCAGACCTTAACCCTAACCCTTGCCTTTACCCTAACCCTAATCGTCAATTCAAGCATAACCCTAACCTAAATCATAACCCTAACGTCAACCTAACCTTCATGCACACCAATTTTTATAGGGGCACTCAAATTGAATGTATCTGGTAGGCAAGACACTCAGCTGCAGGTTTGAACCATCTCTAGACTTTTAATCTCAATAGAAAAGATTCTACAGCTATATCAAATGTGATACATCTGTAGTTATAAAAATGCTTAACTGCAGGGTCACGGAGGAAATTGCCATAGAATGTAGAGTTCTGATACTAGGGCACTGGACTGAATGCATTGGCTAGCTAACCCTAATCCTAACCCTAGCCTTAACCCTTACCCTAAGCCTACCTTACCTTAACCCTAACCTAACCCTCACACTTATGCTCTCCTTTTGATGCAAGGACACTGGAATTGAATGAGTTAGGTAGTAGAGAAGCTCAACTACCTGTTGCTACCATTTTCAGGATTCTAAAGTCGAGGAAACAGATTCTACATTTATAATGAATTTGCTATGTACACTTGAAGGTATAATAAGGATCTCAGAAAATATAGCTGTACAATGTAGCTCTTTTGATAGTGGGCTCAAAGTAAATGCTTCACATAGTTTGGACATTCAGGTACCTGGACTTGTTGCATTTTAAATTCCCACAATATGGAAACAGATACTACAGCCAAATTGAAATTTGCTAAATTCAAATTAGTAAAATTGATTTTTCCATCAATCTCATTGAAAATAAAAGCTGAAGAATGCAAAGTTTTTGTGCTAGAACATTGGATTTGTAGATTTTAGTTAGGTTCAATGAATGCATTGAGTAGCTAAACCTAACCCAGACCTTGACCCTAACCCTTGCCTTTACCCTAACCCTAATTGTTAATTCAAGCATAACCCTAACCTTAACCCTAACCCTAACCGCAACCTAACCTTCATTCACACCTTTTTGTATGGGGGCATTCAAATTGAATGTATCTGGTAGGCGAGACACTCAGCTGCAGGTTGGAACCATCTCTAGACTTTTAGTCTCAATAGAAAAGATTCTACAGCTATATCAAATGTGATACATCTGTAGTAATAGAAATGCTTAATTGCAGGGTCAAGGAGGAAATTGCCATAGAATGTAGAGTTCTGATACTAGGGCACTGGACTGAATGCATTGGCTAGCTAACCCTAATCCTAACCCTAGCCTTAACCCTTACCCTAAGCCTACCTTACCTTAACCCTAACCTAACCCTCACACTTATGCTCTCCTTTTGATGCAAGGACACTGGAATTGAATGAGTTAGGTAGTAGAGAAGCTCAACTACCTGTTGCTACCATTTTCAGGATTCTAAAGTCGAGGAAACAGATTCTACATTTATAATGAATTTGCTATGTACACCTGAAGGTATAATAAGGGTCTCAGAAAATATAGCTGTACAATGTAGCTCTTTTGATAGTGGGCTCAAAGTAAATGCTTCACATAGTTTGGACATTCAGGTACCTGGACTTGTTGCATTTTAAATTCTAACAATATGGAAACAGATACTACAGCCAAATTGAAATTTGCTAAATTCAAATTAGTAAAATTGATTTTTTCATCAATCTCAGTGAAAATAAAAGCTGAAGAATGCAAAGTATTTGTGCTAGAACTTTGGATTTGTAGATTTTTGTTAGGTTCAATGAATGCATTGAGTAGCTAAACCTAACCCAGACCTTGACCCTAACCCTTGCCTTTACCCTAACCCTAATTGTTAATTCAAGCATAACCCTAACCTTAACCCTAACCCTAACCGCAACCTAACCTTCATGCACACCTTTTTGTATGGGGGCACTCAAATTGAAAGTATTTGGCAGGCAAGACACTCAGCTGCAGGCTAGAACAATCTCTAGACTTTTAATCTCAATAGAAAAGATTCTACAGCTATATCAAATGTGATACATCTGTAGTAATAAAAATGCTTAACTGCAGGGTCACGGAGGAAATTGCCATAGAATGTAGAGTTCTGATACTAGAGCACTGGAATGAATGCATTGGCTAGCTAACCCTAATCCTAACCCTAGCCTTAACCCTTACCCTGAGCCTACCTTACCTTAACCCTAACCCTAACCTAACCCTCACACTTATGCTCTCCTTTTGATGCAAGGACACTGGAATTGAATGAGTTAGGTAGTAGAGAAGGTCAACTACCTGTTGCTACCATTTTCAGGATTCTAAAGTCGAGGAAACAGAGTCTACATTTATAATGAATTTGCTATGTACACCTGAAGGTATAATAAGGGTCTCAGAAAATATAGCTGTACAATGTAGCTCTTTTGATAATGGGCTCAAAGTAAATGCTTCACATAGTTTAGACATTCAGGTACCTAGACTTGTTGCATTTTAAATTCCCACAATATGGAAACAGATACTACAGCCAAATTGAAATTTGCTAAATTCAAATTAGTAAAATTGATTTTTTCATCAATCTCAGTGAAAAAAAGCTGAAGAATGCAAAGTTTTGTGCTAGAACATTGGATTTGTAGAATTTTGTTAGGTTCAAGGAATGCATTGAGTAGCTAAACCTAGCCCAGACCTTAACCCTAACCATTGCCTTTACCCTAACCCTAATCGTTAATTCAAGCATAACCCTAACCTAAATCATAACCCTAACGTCAACCTAACCTTTATGCACACCTTTTTGTATGGGGGCACTCGAAGTGAATGTATTTGGCAGGCAAGACACTCAGCTGCAGGTTGAAACCATTTCTAGACTTTTAATCTTAATAGAAAAGATTCTACAGCTATATCAAATGTGATACATCTGTAGTAATAAAAATGCTTAATTGCAGGGTCAAAAAGGAAATTGCCATAGAATGTAGAGTTCTGATGCTAGAGCACTGGACTGAATGCATTGGCTAGCTAACCCTAATCCTAACCCTAGCCTTAACCCTAAACCTAAGCCTACCTTACCTTAACCCTAACCCTAACCTTACCCTCACACTTATGCTCTCCTTTTGATGCAAGGACACTGGAATTGAATGAGTTAGGTAGTAGAGAAGCTCAACTACCTGTTGCTACCATTTTCAGGATTCTAAAGTCGAGGAAACAGATTCTACATTTATAATGAATTTGCTATGTACACCTGAAGATATAATAAGGGTCCCCAGAAAATATAGCTGTACAATGTAGCTCTTTTGATAGTGGGCTCAAAGTAAATGCTTCACATAGTTTGGACATTCAGGTACCTGGACTTGTTGCATTTTAAATTCCAACAATATGGAAACAGATACTACAGCCTAATTGAAATTTGCTAAATTCAAATTAGTAAAATGTATTTTTTCATCAGTCTCAGTGAAAATAAAAGCTAAAGAATGCAAAGTTTTTGTGCTAGAACATTGGATTTGTAGATTTTTGTTAGGTTCAATGAATGCATTGAGTAGCTAAACCTAACCCAGACCTTAACCCTAACCCTTGCCTTAACCCTAACCCTAATCGTTAATTCAAGCATAACCCTAACCTTAACCCTAACCCTAACCTCAACCTAACCTTCATGCACACCTTTTTGTATGGGGCCACTCGAATTGAATGTATTTGGCAGGCATGACACTCAGCTGCAGGTTGGAACCATTTCTAGACTTTTAATCTTAAAAGAAAAGATTCTACAGCTATATCAAATGTGATTCATCTGCAGTAATAAAAATGCTTAATTGCAGGGTCACGGAGGAAATTGCCATAGAATGTAGAGTTCTGATACTAGAGCACTGGACTGAATGCATTGGCTAGCTAACCCTAATCCTAACCCTAGCCTTAACCCTTACCCTAAGCCTACCTTACCTTAACCCTAACCCTAACCTTACCCTCACACTTATGCTCTCCTTTTGATGCAAGGACACTGGAATTGAAAGAGTTAGGTAGTAGAGAAGGTCAACTACCTGTTGCTACCATTTTCAGGATTCTTAAGTCGAGGAAACAGATTCTACATTTATAATGAATTTGCTATGTACACCTGAAGATATAATAAGGGTCTCAGAAAATATAGCTGTACAATGTAGCTCTTTTGATAGTGGGCTCAAAGTAAATGTAGTAATAAAAATGCCTAACTGCAGGGTCATGGAGGAAATTGCCATAGAATGTAGAGTTCTGATACTAGAGCACTATAATGAATGCATTGGCTAGCTAACCCTAATCCTAACCCTAGCCTTAACCCTAAACCTAAGCCTACCTTACCTTAACCCTAACCCTAACCTTACCCTCACACTTATGCTTTCCTTTTGATTCAAGGACATTGAAATTGAATGAGTTAGGTAGCAGAGAAGCTCAACTACCTGTTGCTACCATTTTCAGGATTCTAAAGTCGAGGAAACAGATTCTACATTTATAATGAATTTGCTATGTACACCTGAAGATATAATAAGGGTCTCAGAAAATATAGCTGTACAATGTAGCTCTTTTGATAGTGGGCTGAAAGTAAATGTAGTAATAAAAATGCCTAACTGCAGGGTCATGGAGGAAATTGCCATAGAATGTAGAGTTCTGATACTAGAGCACTAGAATGAATGCATTGGCTAGCTAACCCTAATCCTAACCCTAGCCTTAACCCTAAACCTAAGCCTACCTTACCTTAACCCTAACCCTAACCTTACCCTCACACTTATGCTTTCCTTTTGATGCAAGGACATTGAAATTGAATGAGTTAGGTAGCAGAGAAGCTCAACTACCTGTTGCTACCATTTTCAGGATTCTAAAGTCGAGGAAACAGATTCTACATTTATAATGAATTTGCTATGTACACCTGAAGATATAATAAGGGTCTCAGAAAATATAGCTGTACAATGTAGCTCTTTTGATAGTGGGCTCAAAGTAAATGTAGTAATAAAAATGCCTAACTGCAGGGTCATGGAGGAAATTGCCATAGAATGTAGAGTTCTGATACTAGAGCACTAGAATGAATGCATTGGCTAGCTAACCCTAATCCTAACTCTAGCCTTAACCCTAAACCTAAGCCTACCTTACCTTAACCCTAACCCTAACCTTACCCTCACACTTATGCTTTCCTTTTGATGCAAGGACATTGAAATTGAATGAGTTAGGTAGCAGAGAAGCTCAACTACCTGTTGCTACCATTTTCAGGATTCTAAAGTCGAGGAAACAGATTCTACATTTATAATGAATTTGCTATGTACACCTGAAGATATAATAAGGGTCTCAGAAAATATAGCTGTACAATGTAGCTCTTTTGATAGTGGGCTCAAAGTAAATGCTTCACATAGTTTGGACATTCAGGTACCTGGACTTGTTGCATTTTAAATTCCAACAATATGGAAACAGATACTACAGCCAAATTGAAATTTGCTAAATTCAAATTAGTAAAATGTATTTTTTCATCAGTCTCAGTGAAAATAAAAGCTAAAGAATGCAAAGTTTTTGTGCTAGAACATTGGATTTGTAGATTTTTGTTAGGTTCAATGAATGCATTGAGTAGCTAAACCTAACCCAGACCTTAACCCTAACCCTTGCCTTTACCCTAACCCTAATCGTTAATTCAAGCATAACCCTAACCTTAACCCTAACCCTAACCTCAACCTAACCTTCATGCACACCTTTTTGTATGGGGCCACTCGAATTGAATGTATTTGGCAGGCATGACACTCAGCTGCAGGTTGGAACCATTTCTAGACTTTTAATCTTAATAGAAAAGATTCTACAGCTATATCAAATGTGATACATCTGTAGTAATAAAAATACTTAATTGCAGGGTCACGGAGGAAATTGCCATAGAATGTAGAGTTCTGATACTAGAGCACTGGACTGAATGCATTGGCTAGCTAACCCTAATCCTAACCCTAGCCTTAACCCTTACCCTAAGCCTACCTTACCTTAACCCTAACCCTAACCTTACCCTCACACTTATGCTCTCCTTTTGATGCAAGGACACTGGAATTGAAAGAGTTAGGTAGTAGAGAAGGTCAACTACCTGTTGCTACCATTTTCAGGATTCTAAAGTCGAGGAAACAGATTCTACATTTATAATGAATTTGCTACACCTGAAGGTATAATAAGGGTCTCAGAAAATATAGCTGTACAATGTAGCTCTTTTGATAGTGGGCACAAAGTAAATGCTTCACATAGTTTGGACATTCAGGTACCTGGACTAGTTGCATTTTAAATTCCAACAATATGGAAACAGATACTACAGCCAAATTGAAATTTGCTAAATTCAAATTAGTAAAATTGATTTTTTCATCAATCTCATTGAAAATAAAAGCTGAAGAATGCAAAGTTTTTGTGCTAGAACATTGGATTTGTAGATTTTAGTTAGGTTCAATGAATGCATTGAGTAGCTAAACCTAACCCAGACCTTGACCCTAACCCTTGCCTTTACCCTAACCCTAATTGTTAATTCAAGCATAACCCTAACCTTAACCCTAACCCTAACCGCAACCTAACCTTCATGCACACCTTTTTGTATGGGGGCATTCAAATTGAATGTATTTGGTAGGCGAGACACTCAGCTGCAGGTTGGAACCATCTCTAGACTTTTAGTCTCAATAGAAAAGATTCTACAGCTATATCAAATGTGATACATCTGTAGTAATAGAAATGCTTAATTGCAGGGTCAAGGAGGAAATTGCCATAGAATGTAAAGTTCTGATACTAGGGCACTGGACTGAATGCATTGGCTAGCTAACCCTAATCCTAACCCTAGCCTTAACCCTTACCCTGAGCCTACCTTACCTTAACCCTAACCCTAACCTAACCCTCACACTTATGCCCTCCTTTTGATGCAAGGACACTGAAATTGAATGAGTTAGGTAGTAGAGAAGCTCAACTACCTGTTTCTACCATTTTCAGGATTCTAAAGTCGAGGAAACAGATTCTACATTTATAATGAATTTGCTATGTACACCTGAAGGTATAATAAGGGTCTCAGAAAATATAGCTGTACAATGTAGCTCTTTTGATAATGGGCTCAAAGTAAATGCTTCACATAGTTTAGACATTCAGGTACCTAGACTTGTTGCATTTTAAATTCCCACAATATGGAAACAGATACTACAGCCAAATTGAAATTTGCAAAATTCTAATTAGTAAAATTGATTTTTCCATCAATCTCAGTGAAAAAAAGCTGAAGAATGCAAAGTTTTTGTGCTAGAACATTGGATTTGTAGATTTTTGTTAGGTTCAATGAATGCATTGAGTAGCTAAACCTAGCCCAGACCTTAACCCTAACCATTGCCTTTACCCTAACCCTAATCGTTAATTCAAGCATAACCCTAACCTTTATCATAACCCTAACGTCAACCTAACCTTTATGCACACCTTTTTGTATGGAGGCACTCGAATTGAATGTATTTGGTAGGCGAGACACTCAGCTGCAGGTTGGAACCATTTCTAGACTTTTAATCTCAATAGAAAAGATTCTACAGCTATATCAAATGTGATACATCTGTAGTAATAGAAATGCTTAATTGCAGGGTCAAGGAGGAAATTGCCATAGAATGTAGAGTTCTGATGCTAGAGCACTGGACTGAATGCATTGGCTAGTAACCCTAATCCTAACCCTAGCCTTAACCCTAAACCTAAGCCTACCTTACCTTAACCCTAACCCTAACCTTACCCTCACACTTATGCTCTCCTTTTGATGCAAGGACATTGAAATTGAATGAGTTAGGTAGTAGAGAAGCTCAACTACCTGTTGCTACCATTTTCAGGATTCTAAAGTCGAGGAAACAGATTCTACATTTATAATGAATTTGCTATGTACACCTGAAGGTATAATAAGGGTCTCAGAAACGATAGCTGTACAATGTAGCTCTTTTGATAGTGGGCTCAAAGTAAATGCTTCACATAGTTTGGACATTCAGGTACCTGGAGTTGTTGCATTTTAAATTCCAACAATATGGAAACAGATACTACAGCCAAATTGAAATTTGCTAAATTCAAATTAGTAAAATGTATCTTTTTCATCAGTCTCAGTGAAAATAAAAGCTAAAGAATGCAAAGTTTTTGTGCTAGAACATTGGATTTGTAGATTTTTGTTAGGTTCAATGAATGCATTGAGTAGCTAAACCTAGCCCAGACCTTAACCCTAACCCTTGCCTTTACCCTAACCCTAATTGTTAATTCAAGCATAACCCTAACCTTAACCCTAACCCTAACCTCAACCTAACCTTCATGCACACCTTTTTGTATGGGGCCACTCGAATTGAATGTATTTGGCAGGCATGACACTCAGCTGCAGGTTGGAACCATTTCTAGACTTTTAATCTCAATAGAAAAGATTCTACAGCTATATCAAATGTGATACATCTGTAGTAATAAAAATGCTTAATTGCAGGGTCACGGAGGAAATTGCCATAGAATGTAGAGTTCTGATACTAGAGCACTGGACTGAATGCATTGGCTAGCTAACCCTAATCCTAACCCTAGCCTTAACCCTTACCCTAAGCCTACCTTACCTTAACCCTAACCCTAACCTTACCCTCACACTTATGCTCTCCTTTTGATGCAAGGACACTGGAATTGAAAGAGTTAGGTAGTAGAGAAGGTCAACTACCTGTTGCTACCATTTTCAGGATTCTTAAGTCGAGGAAACAGATTCTACATTTATAATGAATTTGCTACACCTGAAGGTATAATAAGGGTCTCAGAAAATATAGCTGTACAATGTAGCTCTTTTGATAGTGGGCTCAAAGTAAATGCTTCACATAGTTTGGACATTCAGGTACCTGGAGTTGTTGCATTTTAAATTCCCACAATATGGAAACAGATACTACAGCCAAATTGAAATTTGCTAAATTCAAATTAGTAAAATTGATTTTTTCATCAATCTCATTGAAAATAAAAGCTGAAGAATGCAAAGTTTTTGTGCTAGAACATTGGATTTGTAGATTTTTGTTAGGTTCAATGAATGCATTGAGTAGCTAAACCTAACCCAGACCTTGACCCTAACCCTTGCCTTTACCCTAACCCTAATCGTTAATTCAAGCATAACCCTAACCTTAACCCTAACCCTAACCGCAACCTAACCTTCATGCACACCTTTTTGTATGGGGGCATTCAAATTGAATGTATTTGGTAGGCGAGACACTCAGCTGCAGGTTGGAACCATCTCTAGACTTTTAGTCTCAATAGAAAAGATTCTACAGCTATATCAAATGTGATACATCTGTAGTAATAGAAATGCTTAATTGCAGGGTCAAGGAGGAAATTGCCATAGAATGTAGAGTTCTGATACTAGGGCACTGGACTGAATGCATTGGCTAGCTAACCCTAATCCTAACCCTAGCCTTAACCCTTACCCTGAGCCTACCTTACCTTAACCCTAACCCTAACCTAACCCTCACACTTATGCTCTCCTTTTGATGCAAGGACACTGGAATTGAATGAGTTAGGTAGTAGAGAAGCTCAACTACCTGTTGCTACCATTTTCAGGATTCTAAAGTCGAGGAAACAGATTCTACATTTATAATGAATTTGCTACACCTGAAGGTATAATAAGGGTCTCAGAAAATATAGCTGTACAATGTAGCTCTTTTGATAGTGGGCTCAAAGTAAATGCTTCACATAGTTTGGACATTCAGGTACCTGGACTAGTTGCATTTTAAATTCCAACAATATGGAAACAGATACTACAGCCAAATTGAAATTAGCTAAATTCAAATTAGTAAAATTGATTTTTTCATCAATCTCAGTGAAAATAAAAGCTAAAGAATGCAAAGTTTTTGTGCTAGAACATTGGATTTGTAGATTTTTGATAGGTTCAATGAATGCATTGAGTAGCTAAACCTAACCCAGACCTTGACCCTAACCCTTGCCTTTACCCTAACCCTAATTGTTAATTCAAGCATAACCCTAACCTTAACCCTAACCCCAACCGCAACCTAACCTTCATGCACACCTTTTTGTATGGGGGCATTCAAATTGAATGTATTTGGTAGGCGAGACACTCAGCTGCAGGTTGGAACCATCTTTAGACTTTTAGTCTCAATAGAAAAGATTCTACAGCTATATCAAATGTGATACATCTGTAGTAATAGAAATGCTTAATTGCAGGGTCAAGGAGGAAATTGCCATAGAATGTAAAGTTCTGATACTAGAGCACTAGAATGAATGCATTGGCTAGCTAACCCTAATCCTAACCCTAGCCTTAACCCTAAACCTAAGCCTACCATACCTTAACCCTAACCCTAACCTAACCCTCACACTTATGCTCTCCTTTTGATGCAAGGACACTGGAATTGAATGAGTTAGGTAGTAGAGAAGCTCAACTACCTGTTGCTACCATTTTCAGGATTCTAAAGTCGAGGAAACAGATTCTACATTTATAATGAATTTGCTATGTACACTTGAAGGTATAATAAGGGTCTCAGAAAATATAGCTGTACAATGTAGCTCTTTTGATAGTGGGCTCAAAGTAAATGCTTCACATAGTTTGGACATTCAGGTACCTGGACTTGTTGCATTTTAAATTCCCACAATATGGAAACAGATACTACAGCCAAATTGAAATTTGCTAAATTCAAATTAGTAAAATTGATTTTTTCATCAATCTCATTGAAAATAAAAGCTGAAGAATGCAAAGTTTTTGTGCTAGAACATTGGATTTGTAGATTTTAGTTAGGTTCAATGAATGCATTGAGTAGCTAAACCTAACCCAGACCTTGACCCTAACCCTTGCCTTTACCCTAACCCTAATTGTTAATTCAAGCATAACCCTAACCTTAACCCTAACCCTAACCGCAACCTAACCTTCATGCACACCTTTTTGTATGGGGGCATTCAAATTGAATGTATTTGGTAGGCGAGACACTCAGCTGCAGGTTGGAACCATCTCTAGACTTTTAGTCTCAATAGAAAATATTCTACAGCTATATCAAATGTGATACATCTGTAGTAATAGAAATGCTTAATTGCAGGGTCAAGGAGGAAATTGCCATAGAATGTAGAGTTCTGATACTAGGGCACTGGACTGAATGCATTGGCTAGCTAACCCTAATCCTAACCCTAGCCTTAACCCTTACCCTGAGCCTACCTTACCTTAACCCTAACCCTAACCTAACCCTCACACTTATGCTCTCCTTTTGATGCAAGGACACTGGAATTGAATGAGTTAGGTAGTAGAGAAGCTCAACTACCTGTTTCTACCATTTTCAGGATTCTAAAGTCGAGGAAACAGATTCTACATTTATAATGAATTTGCTATGTACACCTGAAGGTATAATAAGGGTCTCAGAAAATATAGCTGTACAATGTAGCTCTTTTGATAGTGGGCTCAAAGTAAATGCTTCACATAGTTTGGACATTCAGGTACCTGGAGTTGTTGCATTTTAAATTCCAACAATATGGAAACAGATACTACAGCCAAATTGAAATTTGCTAACTTCAAATTAGTAAAATTGATTTTTTCATCAATCTCATTGAAAATAAAAGCTGAAGAATGCAAAGTTTTTGTGCTAGAACATTGGATTTGTAGATTTTTGTTAGGTTCAATGAATGCATTGAGTAGCTAAACCTAACCCAGACCTTGACCCTAACCCTTGCCTTTACCCTAACCCTAATCGTTAATTCAAGCATAACCCTAACCTTAACCCTAACCCTAACCGCAACCTAACCTTCATGCACACCTTTTTGTATGGGGGCATTCAAATTGAATGTATTTGGTAGGCGAGACACTCAGCTGCAGGTCGGAACCATCTCTAGACTTTTAGTCTCAATAGAAAAGATTCTACAGCTATATCAAATGTGATACATCTGTAGTAATAGAAATGCTTAATTGCAGGGTCAAGGAGGAAATTGCCATAGAATGTAGAGTTCTGATACTAGGGCACTGGACTGAATGCATTGGCTAGCTAACCCTAATCCTAACCCTAGCCTTAACCCTTACCCTGAGCCTACCTTACCTTAACCCTAACCCTAACCTAACCCTCACACTTATGCTCTCCTTTTGATGCAAGGACACTGGAATTGAATGAGTTAGGTAGTAGAGAAGCTCAACTACCTGTTGCTACCATTTTCAGGATTCTAAAGTCGAGGAAACAGATTCTACATTTATAATGAATTTGCTATGTACACCTGAAGGTATAATAAGGGTCTCAGAAAATATAGCTGTACAATGTAGCTCTTTTGATAATGGGCTCAAAGTAAATGCTTCACATAGTTTGGACATTCAGGTACCTGGACTTGTTGCATTTTAAATTCCCACAATATGGAAACAGATATTACAGCCAAATTGAAATTTGCTAAATTCAAATTAGTAAAATTGATTTTTTCATCAATCTCAGTGAAAATAAAAGCTGAAGAATGCAAAGTTTTTGTGCTAGAACATTGGATTTGTAGATTTTTGTTAGGTTCAATGAATGCATTGAGTAGCTAAACCTAGCCCAGACCTTAACCCTAACCCTTGCCTTTACCCTAACCCTAATCGTTAATTCAAGCATAACCCTAACCTAAATCATAACCCTAACGTCAACCTAACCTTCATGCACACCTTTTTGTATGGGGGCACTCAAATTGAAAGTATTTGGCAGGCAAGACACTCAGCTGCAGGTTGGAACCATCTCTAGACTTTTAATCTCAAAAGAAAAGATTCTACAGCTATATCAAATGTGATACAACTGTAGTAATAAAAATGCTTAACTGCAGGGTCAAGGAGGAAATTGCCATAGAATGTAGAGTTCTGATACTAGAGCACTGGAATGAATGCATTGGCTAGCTAACCCTAATCCTAACCCTAGCCTTAACCCTAAACCTAAGCCTACCTTACCTTAACCCTAACCCTAACCTAACCCTCACACTTATGCTCTCCTTTTGATGCAAGGACACTGAAATTGAATGAGTTAGGTAGTAGAGAAGCTCAACTACCTGTTGCTACCATTTTCAGGATTCTAAAGTCGAGGAAACAGATTCTACATTTATAATGAATTTGCTATGTACACTTGAAGGTATAATAAGGGTCTCAGAAAATATAGCTGTACAATGTAGCTCTTTTGATAGTGGGCTCAAAGTAAATGCTTCACATAGTTTGGACATTCAGGTACCTGGAGTTGTTGCATTTTAAATTCCCACAATATGGAAACAGATACTACAGCCAAATTGAAATTTGCAAAATTCTAATTAGTAAAATTGATTTTTTCATCAATCTCAGTGAAAAAAAGCTGAAGAATGCAAAGTTTTTGTGCTAGAACATTGGATTTGTAGATTTTTGTTAGGTTCAATGAATGCATTGAGTAGCTAAACCTAGCCCAGACCTTAACCCTAACCATTGCCTTTACCCTAACCCTAATCGTTAATTCAAGCATAACCCTAACCTTTATCATAACCCTAACGTCAACCTAACCTTTATGCACACCTTTTTGTATGGAGGCACTCGAATTGAATGTATTTGGTAGGCGAGACACTCAGCTGCAGGTTGGAACCATTTCTAGACTTTTAATCTCAATAGAAAAGATTCTACAGCTATATCAAATGTGATACATCTGTAGTAATAAAAATGCTTAATTGCAGGGTCAAGGAGGAAATTGCCATAGAATGTAGAGTTCTGATGCTAGAGCACTGGACTGAATGCATTGGCTAGTAACCCTAATCCTAACCCTAGCCTTAACCCTAAACCTAAGCCTACCTTACCTTAACCCTAACCCTAACCTTACCCTCACACTTATGCTCTCCTTTTGATGCAAGGACATTGAAATTGAATGAGTTAGGTAGTAGAGAAGCTCAACTACCTGTTGCTACCATTTTCAGGATTCTAAAGTCGAGGAAACAGATTCTACATTTATAATGAATTTGCTATGTACACCTGAAGGTATAATAAGGGTCTCAGAAACGATAGCTGTACAATGTAGCACTTTTGATAGTGGGCTCAAAGTAAATGCTTCACATAGTTTGGACATTCAGGTACCTGGACTTGTTGCATTTTAAATTCCAACAATATGGAAACAGATACTACAGCCAAATTGAAATTTGCTAAATTCAAATTAGTAAAATGTATTTTTTCATCAGTCTCAGTGAAAATAAAAGCTAAAGAATGCAAAGTTTTTGTGCTAGAACATTGGATTTGTAGATTTTTGTTAGGTTCAATGAATGCATTGAGTAGCTAAACCTAACCCAGACCTTAACCCTAACCCTTGCCTTTACCCTAACCCTAATTGTTAATTCAAGCATAACCCTAACCTTAACCCTAACCCTAACCTCAACCTAACCTTCATGCACACCTTTTTGTATGGGGCCACTCGAATTGAATGTATTTGGCAGGCATGACACTCAGCTGCAGGTTGGAACCATTTCTAGACTTTTAATCTCAATAGAAAAGATTCTACAGCTATATCAAATGTGATACATCTGTAGTAATAAAAATGCTTAATTGCAGGGTCACGGAGGAAATTGCCATAGAATGTAGAGTTCTGATACTAGAGCACTGGACTGAATGCATTGGCTAGCTAACCCTAATCCTAACCCTAGCCTTAACCCTTACCCTAAGCCTACCTTACCTTAACTCTAACCCTAACCTTACCCTCACACTTATGCTCTCCTTTTGATGCAAGGACACTGGAATTGAAAGAGTTAGGTAGTAGAGAAGCTCAACTACCTGTTGCTACCATTTTCAGGATTCTTGAGTCGAGGAAACAGATTCTACATTTATAATGAATTTGCTACACCTGAAGGTATAATAAGGGTCTCAGAAAATATAGCTGTACAATGTAGCTCTTTTGATAGTGGGCTCAAAGTAAATGCTTCACATAGTTTGGACATTCAGGTACCTGGAGTTGTTGCATTTTAAATTCCCACAATATGGAAACAGATACTACAGCCAAATTGAAATTTGCTAAATTCAAATTAGTAAAATTGATTTTTTCATCAATCTCATTGAAAATAAAAGCTGAAGAATGCAAAGTTTTTGTGCTAGAACATTGGATTTGTAGATTTTTGTTAGGTTCAATGAATGCATTGAGTAGCTAAACCTAACCCAGACCTTGACCCTAACCCTTGCCTTTACCCTAACCCTAATCGTTAATTCAAGCATAACCCTAACCTTAACCCTAACCCTAACCGCAACCTAACCTTCATGCACACCTTTTTGTATGGGGGCATTCAAATTGAATGTATTTGGTAGGCGAGACACTCAGCTGCAGGTCGGAACCATCTCTAGACTTTTAGTCTCAATAGAAAAGATTCTACAGCTATATCAAATGTGATACATCTGTAGTAATAGAAATGCTTAATTGCAGGGTCAAGGAGGAAATTGCCATAGAATGTAGAGTTCTGATACTAGGGCACTGGACTGAATGCATTGGCTAGCTAACCCTAATCCTAACCCTAGCCTTAACCCTTACCCTGAGCCTACCTTACCTTAACCCTAACACTAACCTAACCCTCACACTTTTGCTCTCCTTTTGATGCAAGGACACTGGAATTGAATGAGTTAGGTAGTAGAGAAGCTCAACTACCTGTTGCTACCATTTTCAGGATTCTAAAGTCGAGGAAACAGATTCTACATTTATAATGAATTTGCTATGTACACCTGAAGGTATAATAAGGGTCTCAGAAAATATAGCTGTACAATGTAGCTCTTTTGATAATGGGCTCAAAGTAAATGCTTCACATAGTTTGGACATTCAGGTACCTGGACTTGTTGCATTTTAAATTCCCACAATATGGAAACGATATTACAGCCAAATTGAAATTTGCTAAATTCAAATTAGTAAAATTGATTTTTTCATCAATCTCAGTGAAAATAAAAGCTGAAGAATGCAAAGTTTTTGTGCTAGAACATTGGATTTGTAGATTTTTGTTAGGTTCAATGAATGCATTGAGTAGCTAAACCTAGCCCAGACCTTAACCCTAACCCTTGCCTTTACCCTAACCCTAATCGTTAATTCAAGCATAACCCTAACCTAAATCATAACCCTAACGTCAACCTAACCTTCATGCACACCTTTTTGTATGGGGGCACTCAAATTGAAAGTATTTGGCAGGCAAGACACTCAGCTGCAGGTTGGAACCATCTCTAGACTTTTAATCTCAAAAGAAAAGATTCTACAGCTATATCAAATGTGATACAACTGTAGTAATAAAAATGCTTAACTGCAGGGTCACGGAGGAAATTGCCATAGAATGTAGAGTTCTGATACTAGAGCACTGGAATGAATGCATTGGCTAGCTAACCCTAATCCTAACCCTAGCCTTAACCCTAACCCTAAGCCTACCTTACCTTAACCCTAACCCTAACCTAACCCTCACACTTATGCTCTCCTTTTGATGCAAGGACACTGGAATTGAAGGTGTTAGGTAGTAGAGAAGCTCAACTACCTGTTGCTACCATTTTCAGGATTTTAAAGTCGAGGAAACAGATTCTACATTTATAATGAATTTGCTACACCTGAAGGTATAATAAGGGTCTCAGAAAATATAGCTGTACAATGTAGCTCTTTTGATAGTGGGCTCAAAGTAAATGCTTCACATAGTTTGGACATTCAGGTACCTGGACTTGTTGCATTTTAAATTCTAACAATATGGAAACAGATACTACAGTCAAATTGAAATTTGCTAAATTCAAATTAGTAAGATTGATTTTTTCATCAATCTCAGTGAAAATAAAAGCTGAAGAATGCAAAGTTTTTGTGCTAGAACATTGGATTTGTAGATTTTTGTTAGGTTCAATAAATGCATTGAGTAGCTAAACCTAACCTAGACCTTAACCCTAACCCTTGCCTTTACCCTAACCCTAATCGTTAATTCAAGCATAACCCTAACCTTAACCCTGACCCTAACGTCAACCTAACCTTCATGCACACCTTTTTGTATGGGGGCACTCGAATTGAATGTATTTGGCAGGCGAGACACTCACCTGCAGGCTGGAACAATCTCTAGACTTTTAATCTCAATAGAAAAGATTCTACAGCTATATCAAATGTGATACATCTGTAGTAATAAAAATGCTTAACTGCAGGGTCACGGAGGAAATTGCCATAGAATGTAGAGTTCTGATACTAGAGCACTGGAATGAATGCATTGGCTAGCTAACCCTAATCCTAACCCTAGCCTTAACCCTAACCCTAAGCCTACCTTACCTTAACCATAACACTAACCTAACCCTCACACTTATGCTCTCCTTTTGATGCAAGGACACTGGAATTGAATGAGTTAGGTAGTAGAGAAGCTCAACTACCTGTTGCTACCATTTTCAGGATTCTTAAGTCGAGGAAACAGATTCTACATTTATAATGAATTTGCTATGTACATTTGAAGGTATAATAAGGGTCTCAGAAAATATAGCTGTACAATGTAGCTCTTTTGATAATGGGCTCAAAGTAAATGCTTCACATAGTTTGGACATTCAGGTACCTGGACTTGTTGCATTTTAAATTCCCACAATATGGAAACAGATATTACAGCCAAATTGAAATTTGCTAAATTCAAATTAGTAAAATTGATTTTTTCATCAATCTCAGTGAAAATAAAAGCTGAAGAATGCAAAGTTTTTGTGCTAGAACATTGGATTTGTAGATTTTTGTTAGGTTCAATGAATGCATTGAGTAGCTAAACCTAGCCCAGACCTTAACCCTAACCCTTGCCTTTACCCTAACCCTAATCGTTAATTCAAGCATAACCCTAACCTAAATCATAACCCTAACGTCAACCTAACCTTCATGCACACCTTTTTGTATGGGGGCACTCAAATTGAAAGTATTTGGCAGGCAAGACACTCAGCTGCAGGTTGGAACCATCTCTAGACTTTTAATCTCAATAGAAAAGATTCTACAGCTATATCAAATGTGATACAACTGTAGTAATAAAAATGCTTAACTGCAGGGTCACGGAGGAAATTGCCATAGAATGTAGAGTTCTGATACTAGAGCACTGGAATGAATGCATTGGCTAGCTAACCCTAATCCTAACCCTAGCCTTAACCCTTACCCTAAGCCTACCTTACCTTAACCCTAACCCTAACCTAACCCTCACACTTATGCTCTCCTTTTGATGCAAGGACACTGGAATTGAAGGTGTTAGGTAGTAGAGAAGCTCAACTACCTGTTGCTACCATTTTCAGGATTCTAAAGTCGAGGAAACAGATTCTACATTCATAATGAATTTGCTACACCTGAAGGTATAATAAGGGTCTCAGAAAATATAGCTGTACAATGTAGCTCTTTCGATAGTGGGCTCAAAGTAAATGCTTCACATAGTTTGGACATTCAGGTACCTGGACTTGTTGCATTTTAAATTCCCACAATATGGAAACAGATACTACAGTCAAATTGAAATTTGCTAAATTCAAATTAGTAAGATTGATTTTTTCATCAATCTCAGTGAAAATAAAAGCTGAAGAATGCAAAGTTTTTGTGCTAGAACATTGGATTTGTAGATTTTTGTTAGGTTCAATGAATGCATTGAGTAGCTAAACCTAACCCAGACCCTAACCCTAACCCTTGCCTTTACCCTAACCCTAATCGTTAATTCAAGCATAACCCTAACCTTAACCCTAACCCTAACGTCAACCTAACCTTCATGCACACCTTTTTGTATGGGGGCACTCGAATTGAATGTATTTGGCAGGCGAGACACTCACCTGCAGGCTGGAACAATCTCTAGACTTTTAATCTCAATAGAAAAGATTCTACAGCTATATCAAATGTGATACATCTGTAGTAATAAAAATGCTTAACTGCAGGGTCACGGAGGAAATTGCCATAGAATGTAGAGTTCTGATACTAGAGCACTGGACTGAATGCATTGGCTAGCTAACCCTAATCCTAACCCTAGCCTTAACCCTTACCCTAAGCCTACCTTACCTTAACCCTAACCCTAACCTAACCCTCACACTGATGCTCTCCTTTTGATGCAAGGACACTGGAATTGAATGAGTTAGGTAGTAGAGAAGCTCAACTACCTGTTGCTACCATTTTCAGGATTTTACAGTCGAGGAAACAGATTCTACATTTATAATGAATTTGCTATGTACACCTGAAGGTATAATAAGGGTCTCAGAAAATATAGCTGTACAATGTAGCTCTTTTGATAATCGGCTCAAAGTAAATGCTTCACATAGTTTGAACATTCAGGTACCTGGACTTGTTGCATTTTAAATTCCCACAATATGGAAACAGATATTACAGCCAAATTGAAATTTGCTAAATTCAAGTTAGTAAAATTGATTTTTTCATCAATCTCAGTGAAAATAAAAGCTGAAGAATGCAAAGTTTTTGTGCTAGAACATTGGATTTGTAGATTTTAGTTAGGTTCAATGAATGCATTGAGTAGCTAAACCTAACCCAGACCTTGACCCTAACCCTTGCCTTTACCCTAACCCTAATTGTTAATTCAAGCATAACCCTAACCTTAACCCTAACCCTAACCGCAACCTAACCTTCATGCACACCTTTTTGTATGGGGGCATTCAAATTGAATGTATTTGGTAGGCGAGACACTCAGCTGCAGGTTGGAACCATCTCTAGACTTTTAGTCTCAATAGAAAATATTCTACAGCTATATCAAATGTGATACATCTGTAGTAATAGAAATGCTTAATTGCAGGGTCAAGGAGGAAATTGCCATAGAATGTAGAGTTCTGATACTAGGGCACTGGACTGAATGCATTGGCTAGCTAACCCTAATCCTAACCCTAGCCTTAACCCTTACCCTGAGCCTACCTTACCTTAACCCTAACCCTAACCTAACCCTCACACTTATGCTCTCCTTTTGATGCAAGGACACTGGAATTGAATGAGTTAGGTAGTAGAGAAGCTCAACTACCTGTTTCTACCATTTTCAGGATTCTAAAGTCGAGGAAACAGATTCTACATTTATAATGAATTTGCTATGTACACCTGAAGGTATAATAAGGGTCTCAGAAAATATAGCTGTACAATGTAGCTCTTTTGATAGTGGGCTCAAAGTAAATGCTTCACATAGTTTGGACATTCAGGTACCTGGAGTTGTTGCATTTTAAATTCCAACAATATGGAAACAGATACTACAGCCAAATTGAAATTTGCTAACTTCAAATTAGTAAAATTGATTTTTTCATCAATCTCATTGAAAATAAAAGCTGAAGAATGCAAAGTTTTTGTGCTAGAACATTGGATTTGTAGATTTTTGTTAGGTTCAATGAATGCATTGAGTAGCTAAACCTAACCCAGACCTTGACCCTAACCCTTGCCTTTACCCTAACCCTAATCGTTAATTCAAGCATAACCCTAACCTTAACCCTAACCCTAACCGCAACCTAACCTTCATGCACACCTTTTTGTATGGGGGCATTCAAATTGAATGTATTTGGTAGGCGAGACACTCAGCTGCAGGTCGGAACCATCTCTAGACTTTTAGTCTCAATAGAAAAGATTCTACAGCTATATCAAATGTGATACATCTGTAGTAATAGAAATGCTTAATTGCAGGGTCAAGGAGGAAATTGCCATAGAATGTAGAGTTCTGATACTAGGGCACTGGACTGAATGCATTGGCTAGCTAACCCTAATCCTAACCCTAGCCTTAACCCTTACCCTGAGCCTACCTTACCTTAACCCTAACCCTAACCTAACCCTCACACTTATGCTCTCCTTTTGATGCAAGGACACTGGAATTGAATGAGTTAGGTAGTAGAGAAGCTCAACTACCTGTTGCTACCATTTTCAGGATTCTAAAGTCGAGGAAACAGATTCTACATTTATAATGAATTTGCTATGTACACCTGAAGGTATAATAAGGGTCTCAGAAAATATAGCTGTACAATGTAGCTCTTTTGATAATGGGCTCAAAGTAAATGCTTCACATAGTTTGGACATTCAGGTACCTGGACTTGTTGCATTTTAAATTCCCACAATATGGAAACAGATATTACAGCCAAATTGAAATTTGCTAAATTCAAATTAGTAAAATTGATTTTTTCATCAATCTCAGTGAAAATAAAAGCTGAAGAATGCAAAGTTTTTGTGCTAGAACATTGGATTTGTAGATTTTTGTTAGGTTCAATGAATGCATTGAGTAGCTAAACCTAGCCCAGACCTTAACCCTAACCCTTGCCTTTACCCTAACCCTAATCGTTAATTCAAGCATAACCCTAACCTAAATCATAACCCTAACGTCAACCTAACCTTCATGCACACCTTTTTGTATGGGGGCACTCAAATTGAAAGTATTTGGCAGGCAAGACACTCAGCTGCAGGTTGGAACCATCTCTAGACTTTTAATCTCAAAAGAAAAGATTCTACAGCTATATCAAATGTGATACAACTGTAGTAATAAAAATGCTTAACTGCAGGGTCAAGGAGGAAATTGCCATAGAATGTAGAGTTCTGATACTAGAGCACTGGAATGAATGCATTGGCTAGCTAACCCTAATCCTAACCCTAGCCTTAACCCTAAACCTAAGCCTACCTTACCTTAACCCTAACCCTAACCTAACCCTCACACTTATGCTCTCCTTTTGATGCAAGGACACTGAAATTGAATGAGTTAGGTAGTAGAGAAGCTCAACTACCTGTTGCTACCATTTTCAGGATTCTAAAGTCGAGGAAACAGATTCTACATTTATAATGAATTTGCTATGTACACTTGAAGGTATAATAAGGGTCTCAGAAAATATAGCTGTACAATGTAGCTCTTTTGATAGTGGGCTCAAAGTAAATGCTTCACATAGTTTGGACATTCAGGTACCTGGAGTTGTTGCATTTTAAATTCCCACAATATGGAAACAGATACTACAGCCAAATTGAAATTTGCAAAATTCTAATTAGTAAAATTGATTTTTTCATCAATCTCAGTGAAAAAAAGCTGAAGAATGCAAAGTTTTTGTGCTAGAACATTGGATTTGTAGATTTTTGTTAGGTTCAATGAATGCATTGAGTAGCTAAACCTAGCCCAGACCTTAACCCTAACCATTGCCTTTACCCTAACCCTAATCGTTAATTCAAGCATAACCCTAACCTTTATCATAACCCTAACGTCAACCTAACCTTTATGCACACCTTTTTGTATGGAGGCACTCGAATTGAATGTATTTGGTAGGCGAGACACTCAGCTGCAGGTTGGAACCATTTCTAGACTTTTAATCTCAATAGAAAAGATTCTACAGCTATATCAAATGTGATACATCTGTAGTAATAAAAATGCTTAATTGCAGGGTCAAGGAGGAAATTGCCATAGAATGTAGAGTTCTGATGCTAGAGCACTGGACTGAATGCATTGGCTAGTAACCCTAATCCTAACCCTAGCCTTAACCCTAAACCTAAGCCTACCTTACCTTAACCCTAACCCTAACCTTACCCTCACACTTATGCTCTCCTTTTGATGCAAGGACATTGAAATTGAATGAGTTAGGTAGTAGAGAAGCTCAACTACCTGTTGCTACCATTTTCAGGATTCTAAAGTCGAGGAAACAGATTCTACATTTATAATGAATTTGCTATGTACACCTGAAGGTATAATAAGGGTCTCAGAAACGATAGCTGTACAATGTAGCACTTTTGATAGTGGGCTCAAAGTAAATGCTTCACATAGTTTGGACATTCAGGTACCTGGACTTGTTGCATTTTAAATTCCAACAATATGGAAACAGATACTACAGCCAAATTGAAATTTGCTAAATTCAAATTAGTAAAATGTATTTTTTCATCAGTCTCAGTGAAAATAAAAGCTAAAGAATGCAAAGTTTTTGTGCTAGAACATTGGATTTGTAGATTTTTGTTAGGTTCAATGAATGCATTGAGTAGCTAAACCTAACCCAGACCTTAACCCTAACCCTTGCCTTTACCCTAACCCTAATTGTTAATTCAAGCATAACCCTAACCTTAACCCTAACCCTAACCTCAACCTAACCTTCATGCACACCTTTTTGTATGGGGCCACTCGAATTGAATGTATTTGGCAGGCATGACACTCAGCTGCAGGTTGGAACCATTTCTAGACTTTTAATCTCAATAGAAAAGATTCTACAGCTATATCAAATGTGATACATCTGTAGTAATAAAAATGCTTAATTGCAGGGTCACGGAGGAAATTGCCATAGAATGTAGAGTTCTGATACTAGAGCACTGGACTGAATGCATTGGCTAGCTAACCCTAATCCTAACCCTAGCCTTAACCCTTACCCTAAGCCTACCTTACCTTAACTCTAACCCTAACCTTACCCTCACACTTATGCTCTCCTTTTGATGCAAGGACACTGGAATTGAAAGAGTTAGGTAGTAGAGAAGCTCAACTACCTGTTGCTACCATTTTCAGGATTCTTGAGTCGAGGAAACAGATTCTACATTTATAATGAATTTGCTACACCTGAAGGTATAATAAGGGTCTCAGAAAATATAGCTGTACAATGTAGCTCTTTTGATAGTGGGCTCAAAGTAAATGCTTCACATAGTTTGGACATTCAGGTACCTGGAGTTGTTGCATTTTAAATTCCCACAATATGGAAACAGATACTACAGCCAAATTGAAATTTGCTAAATTCAAATTAGTAAAATTGATTTTTTCATCAATCTCATTGAAAATAAAAGCTGAAGAATGCAAAGTTTTTGTGCTAGAACATTGGATTTGTAGATTTTTGTTAGGTTCAATGAATGCATTGAGTAGCTAAACCTAACCCAGACCTTGACCCTAACCCTTGCCTTTACCCTAACCCTAATCGTTAATTCAAGCATAACCCTAACCTTAACCCTAACCCTAACCGCAACCTAACCTTCATGCACACCTTTTTGTATGGGGGCATTCAAATTGAATGTATTTGGTAGGCGAGACACTCAGCTGCAGGTCGGAACCATCTCTAGACTTTTAGTCTCAATAGAAAAGATTCTACAGCTATATCAAATGTGATACATCTGTAGTAATAGAAATGCTTAATTGCAGGGTCAAGGAGGAAATTGCCATAGAATGTAGAGTTCTGATACTAGGGCACTGGACTGAATGCATTGGCTAGCTAACCCTAATCCTAACCCTAGCCTTAACCCTTACCCTGAGCCTACCTTACCTTAACCCTAACACTAACCTAACCCTCACACTTTTGCTCTCCTTTTGATGCAAGGACACTGGAATTGAATGAGTTAGGTAGTAGAGAAGCTCAACTACCTGTTGCTACCATTTTCAGGATTCTAAAGTCGAGGAAACAGATTCTACATTTATAATGAATTTGCTATGTACACCTGAAGGTATAATAAGGGTCTCAGAAAATATAGCTGTACAATGTAGCTCTTTTGATAATGGGCTCAAAGTAAATGCTTCACATAGTTTGGACATTCAGGTACCTGGACTTGTTGCATTTTAAATTCCCACAATATGGAAACGATATTACAGCCAAATTGAAATTTGCTAAATTCAAATTAGTAAAATTGATTTTTTCATCAATCTCAGTGAAAATAAAAGCTGAAGAATGCAAAGTTTTTGTGCTAGAACATTGGATTTGTAGATTTTTGTTAGGTTCAATGAATGCATTGAGTAGCTAAACCTAGCCCAGACCTTAACCCTAACCCTTGCCTTTACCCTAACCCTAATCGTTAATTCAAGCATAACCCTAACCTAAATCATAACCCTAACGTCAACCTAACCTTCATGCACACCTTTTTGTATGGGGGCACTCAAATTGAAAGTATTTGGCAGGCAAGACACTCAGCTGCAGGTTGGAACCATCTCTAGACTTTTAATCTCAAAAGAAAAGATTCTACAGCTATATCAAATGTGATACAACTGTAGTAATAAAAATGCTTAACTGCAGGGTCACGGAGGAAATTGCCATAGAATGTAGAGTTCTGATACTAGAGCACTGGAATGAATGCATTGGCTAGCTAACCCTAATCCTAACCCTAGCCTTAACCCTAACCCTAAGCCTACCTTACCTTAACCCTAACCCTAACCTAACCCTCACACTTATGCTCTCCTTTTGATGCAAGGACACTGGAATTGAAGGTGTTAGGTAGTAGAGAAGCTCAACTACCTGTTGCTACCATTTTCAGGATTTTAAAGTCGAGGAAACAGATTCTACATTTATAATGAATTTGCTACACCTGAAGGTATAATAAGGGTCTCAGAAAATATAGCTGTACAATGTAGCTCTTTTGATAGTGGGCTCAAAGTAAATGCTTCACATAGTTTGGACATTCAGGTACCTGGACTTGTTGCATTTTAAATTCTAACAATATGGAAACAGATACTACAGTCAAATTGAAATTTGCTAAATTCAAATTAGTAAGATTGATTTTTTCATCAATCTCAGTGAAAATAAAAGCTGAAGAATGCAAAGTTTTTGTGCTAGAACATTGGATTTGTAGATTTTTGTTAGGTTCAATAAATGCATTGAGTAGCTAAACCTAACCTAGACCTTAACCCTAACCCTTGCCTTTACCCTAACCCTAATCGTTAATTCAAGCATAACCCTAACCTTAACCCTGACCCTAACGTCAACCTAACCTTCATGCACACCTTTTTGTATGGGGGCACTCGAATTGAATGTATTTGGCAGGCGAGACACTCACCTGCAGGCTGGAACAATCTCTAGACTTTTAATCTCAATAGAAAAGATTCTACAGCTATATCAAATGTGATACATCTGTAGTAATAAAAATGCTTAACTGCAGGGTCACGGAGGAAATTGCCATAGAATGTAGAGTTCTGATACTAGAGCACTGGAATGAATGCATTGGCTAGCTAACCCTAATCCTAACCCTAGCCTTAACCCTAACCCTAAGCCTACCTTACCTTAACCATAACACTAACCTAACCCTCACACTTATGCTCTCCTTTTGATGCAAGGACACTGGAATTGAATGAGTTAGGTAGTAGAGAAGCTCAACTACCTGTTGCTACCATTTTCAGGATTCTTAAGTCGAGGAAACAGATTCTACATTTATAATGAATTTGCTATGTACATTTGAAGGTATAATAAGGGTCTCAGAAAATATAGCTGTACAATGTAGCTCTTTTGATAATGGGCTCAAAGTAAATGCTTCACATAGTTTGGACATTCAGGTACCTGGACTTGTTGCATTTTAAATTCCCACAATATGGAAACAGATATTACAGCCAAATTGAAATTTGCTAAATTCAAATTAGTAAAATTGATTTTTTCATCAATCTCAGTGAAAATAAAAGCTGAAGAATGCAAAGTTTTTGTGCTAGAACATTGGATTTGTAGATTTTTGTTAGGTTCAATGAATGCATTGAGTAGCTAAACCTAGCCCAGACCTTAACCCTAACCCTTGCCTTTACCCTAACCCTAATCGTTAATTCAAGCATAACCCTAACCTAAATCATAACCCTAACGTCAACCTAACCTTCATGCACACCTTTTTGTATGGGGGCACTCAAATTGAAAGTATTTGGCAGGCAAGACACTCAGCTGCAGGTTGGAACCATCTCTAGACTTTTAATCTCAATAGAAAAGATTCTACAGCTATATCAAATGTGATACAACTGTAGTAATAAAAATGCTTAACTGCAGGGTCACGGAGGAAATTGCCATAGAATGTAGAGTTCTGATACTAGAGCACTGGAATGAATGCATTGGCTAGCTAACCCTAATCCTAACCCTAGCCTTAACCCTTACCCTAAGCCTACCTTACCTTAACCCTAACCCTAACCTAACCCTCACACTTATGCTCTCCTTTTGATGCAAGGACACTGGAATTGAAGGTGTTAGGTAGTAGAGAAGCTCAACTACCTGTTGCTACCATTTTCAGGATTCTAAAGTCGAGGAAACAGATTCTACATTCATAATGAATTTGCTACACCTGAAGGTATAATAAGGGTCTCAGAAAATATAGCTGTACAATGTAGCTCTTTCGATAGTGGGCTCAAAGTAAATGCTTCACATAGTTTGGACATTCAGGTACCTGGACTTGTTGCATTTTAAATTCCCACAATATGGAAACAGATACTACAGTCAAATTGAAATTTGCTAAATTCAAATTAGTAAGATTGATTTTTTCATCAATCTCAGTGAAAATAAAAGCTGAAGAATGCAAAGTTTTTGTGCTAGAACATTGGATTTGTAGATTTTTGTTAGGTTCAATGAATGCATTGAGTAGCTAAACCTAACCCAGACCCTAACCCTAACCCTTGCCTTTACCCTAACCCTAATCGTTAATTCAAGCATAACCCTAACCTTAACCCTAACCCTAACGTCAACCTAACCTTCATGCACACCTTTTTGTATGGGGGCACTCGAATTGAATGTATTTGGCAGGCGAGACACTCACCTGCAGGCTGGAACAATCTCTAGACTTTTAATCTCAATAGAAAAGATTCTACAGCTATATCAAATGTGATACATCTGTAGTAATAAAAATGCTTAACTGCAGGGTCACGGAGGAAATTGCCATAGAATGTAGAGTTCTGATACTAGAGCACTGGACTGAATGCATTGGCTAGCTAACCCTAATCCTAACCCTAGCCTTAACCCTTACCCTAAGCCTACCTTACCTTAACCCTAACCCTAACCTAACCCTCACACTGATGCTCTCCTTTTGATGCAAGGACACTGGAATTGAATGAGTTAGGTAGTAGAGAAGCTCAACTACCTGTTGCTACCATTTTCAGGATTTTACAGTCGAGGAAACAGATTCTACATTTATAATGAATTTGCTATGTACACCTGAAGGTATAATAAGGGTCTCAGAAAATATAGCTGTACAATGTAGCTCTTTTGATAATCGGCTCAAAGTAAATGCTTCACATAGTTTGAACATTCAGGTACCTGGACTTGTTGCATTTTAAATTCCCACAATATGGAAACAGATATTACAGCCAAATTGAAATTTGCTAAATTCAAGTTAGTAAAATTGATTTTTTCATCAATCTCTGTGAAAATAAAAGCTGAAGAATGCAAAGTTTTTGTGCTAGAACATTGGATTTGTAGATTTTTGTTAGGTTCAATGAATGCATTGAGTAGCTAAACCTAGCCCAGACCTTAACCCTAACCCTTGCCTTTACCCTAACCCTAATCGTTAATTCAAGCATAACCCTAACCTAAATCATAACCCTAACGTCAACCTAACCTTCATGCACACCTTTTTGTATGGGGGCACTCAAATTGAAAGTATTTGGCAGGCAAGACACTCAGCTGCAGGTTGGAACCATCTCTAGACTTTTAATCTCAATAGAAAAGATTCTACAGCTATATCAAATGTGATACAACTGTAGTAATAAAAATGCTTAACTGCAGGGTCACGGAGGAAATTGCCATAGAATGTAGAGTTCTGATACTAGAGCACTGGAATGAATGCATTGGCTAGCTAACCCTAATCCTAACCCTAGCCTTAACCCTAACCCTAAGCCTACCTAACCTTAACCCTAACCCTAACCTAACCCTCACACTTATGCTCTCCTTTTGATGCAAGGACACTGGAATTGAATGAGTTAGGTAGTAGAGAAGCTCAACTACCTGTTGCTACCATTTTCAGGATTCTAAATTCGAGGAAACAGATTCTACATTTATAATGAATTTGCTATGTACACCTGAAGGTATAATAAGGGTCTCAGAAAATATAGCTGTACAATGTAGCTCTTTTGATAGTGGGCTCAAAGTAAATGCTTCACATAGTTTGGAGATTCAGGTACCTGGACTTGTTGCATTTTAAATTCCCACAATATGGAAACAGATATTACAGCCAAATTGAAATTTGCTAAATTCAAATTAGTAAAATTGATTTTTTCATCAATCTCAGTGAAAATAAAAGCTGAAGAATGCAAAGTTTTTGTGCTAGAACATTGGAACTGTAGATTTTTGTTAGGTTCAATGAATGCATTGAGTAGCTAAACCTAGCCCAGACCTTGACCCTAACCCTTGCCTTTACCCTAACCCTAATCGTTAATTCAAGCATAACCCTAACCTAAATCATAACCCTAACGTCAACCTAACCTTCATGCACACCTTTTTGTATGGGGGCACTCAAATTGAAAGTATTTGGCAGGCAAGACACTCAGCTGCAGGTTGGAACCATCTCTAGACTTTTAATCTCAATAGAAAAGATTCTACAGCTATATCAAATGTGATACAACTGTAGTAATAAAAATGCTTAACTGCAGGGTCACGGAGGAAATTGCCATAGAATGTAGAGTTCTGATACTAGAGCACTGGAATGAATGCATTGGCTAGCTAACCCTAATCCTAACCCTAGCCTTAACCCTTACCCTAAGCCTACCTTACCTTAACCCTAACCCTAACCTAACCCTCACACTTATGCTCTCCTTTTGATGCAAGGACACTGGAATTGAAGGTGTTAGGTAGTAGAGAAGCTCAACTACCTGTTGCTACCATTTTCAGGATTCTAAAGTCGAGGAAACAGATTCTACATTCATAATGAATTTGCTACACCTGAAGGTATAATAAGGGTCTCAGAAAATATAGCTGTACAATGTAGCTCTTTTGATAGTGGGCTCAAAGTAAATGCTTCACATAGTTTGGACATTCAGGTACCTGGACTTGTTGCATTTTAAATTCCCACAATATGGAAACAGATACTACAGTCAAATTGAAATTTGCTAAATTCAAATTAGTAAGATTGATTTTTTCATCAATCTCAGTGAAAATAAAAGCTGAAGAATGCAAAGTTTTTGTGCTAGAACATTGGATTTGTAGATTTTTGTTAGGTTCAATGAATGCATTGAGTAGCTAAACCTAACCCAGACCTTAACCCTAACCCTTGCCTTTACCCTAACCCTAATCGTTAATTCAAGCATAACCCTAACCTTAACCCTAACCCTAACGTCAACCTAACCTTCATGCACACCTTTTTGTATGGGGGCACTCGAATTGAATGTATTTGGCAGGCGAGACACTCACCTGCAGGCTGGAACAATCTCTAGACTTTTAATCTCAATAGAAAAGATTCTACAGCTATATCAAATGTGATACATCTGTAGTAATAAAAATGCTTAACTGCAGGGTCACGGAGGAAATTGCCATAGAATGTAGAGTTCTGATACTAGAGCACTGGACTGAATGCATTGGCTAGCTAACCCTAATCCTAACCCTAGCCTTAACCCTTACCCTAAGCCTACCTTACCTTAACCCTAACCCTAACCTAACCCTCACACTGATGCTCTCCTTTTGATGCAAGGACACTGGAATTGAATGAGTTAGGTAGTAGAGAAGCTCAACTACCTGTTGCTACCATTTTCAGGATTTTACAGTCGAGGAAACAGATTCTACATTTATAATGAATTTGCTATGTACACCTGAAGGTATAATAAGGGTCTCAGAAAATATAGCTGTACAATGTAGCTCTTTTGATAATCGGCTCAAAGTAAATGCTTCACATAGTTTGAACATTCAGGTACCTGGACTTGTTGCATTTTAAATTCCCACAATATGGAAACAGATATTACAGCCAAATTGAAATTTGCTAAATTCAAGTTAGTAAAATTGATTTTTTCATCAATCTCAGTGAAAATAAAAGCTGAAGAATGCAAAGTTTTTGTGCTAGAACATTGGATTTGTAGATTTTTGTTAGGTTCAATGAATGCATTGAGTAGCTAAACCTAGCCCAGACCTTAACCCTAACCCTTGCCTTTACCCTAACCCTAATCGTTAATTCAAGCATAACCCTAACCTAAATCATAACCCTAACGTCAACCTAACCTTCATGCACACCTTTTTGTATGGGGGCACTCAAATTGAAAGTATTTGGCAGGCAAGACACTCAGCTGCAGGTTGGAACCATCTCTAGACTTTTAATCTCAATAGAAAAGATTCTACAGCTATATCAAATGTGATACAACTGTAGTAATAAAAATGCTTAACTGCAGGGTCACGGAGGAAATTGCCATAGAATGTAGAGTTCTGATACTAGAGCACTGGAATGAATGCATTGGCTAGCTAACCCTAATCCTAACCCTAGCCTTAACCCTAACCCTAAGCCTACCTAACCTTAACCCTAACCCTAACCTAACCCTCACACTTATGCTCTCCTTTTGATGCAAGGACACTGGAATTGAATGAGTTAGGTAGTAGAGAAGCTCAACTACCTGTTGCTACCATTTTCAGGATTCTAAATTCGAGGAAACAGATTCTACATTTATAATGAATTTGCTATGTACACCTGAAGGTATAATAAGGGTCTCAGAAAATATAGCTGTACAATGTAGCTCTTTTGATAGTGGGCTCAAAGTAAATGCTTCACATAGTTTGGAGATTCAGGTACCTGGACTTGTTGCATTTTAAATTCCCACAATATGGAAACAGATATTACAGCCAAATTGAAATTTGCTAAATTCAAATTAGTAAAATTGATTTTTTCATCAATCTCAGTGAAAATAAAAGCTGAAGAATGCAAAGTTTTTGTGCTAGAACATTGGATTTGTAGATTTTTGTTAGGTTCAATGAATGCATTGAGTAGCTAAACCTAGCCCAGACCTTAACCCTAACCCTTGCCTTTACCCTAACCCTAATCGTTAATTCAAGCATAACCCTAACCTTAACCCTAACCCTAACGTCAACCTAACCTTCATGCACACCTTTTTGTATGGGGGCACTCGAATTGAATGTATTTGGCAGGCGAGACACTCACCTGCAGGCTGGAACAATCTCTAGACTTTTAATCTCAATAGAAAAGATTCTACAGCTATATCAAATGTGATACATCTGTAGTAATAAAAATGCTTAACTGCAGGGTCACGGAGGAAATTGCCATAGAATGTAGAGTTCTGATACTAGAGCACTGGAATGAATGCATTGGCTAGCTAACCCTAATCCTAACCCTAGCCTTAACCCTTACCCTAAGCCTACCTTACCTTAACCCTAACCCTAACCTAACCCTCACACTTATGCTCTCCTTTTGATGCAAGGACACTGGAATTGAATGAGTTAGGAAGTAGAGAAGCTCAACTACCTGTTGCTACCATTTTCAGGATTCTAAAGTCGAGGAAACAGATTCTACATTTATAATGAATTTGCTATGTACACCTGAAGGTATAATAAGGGTCTCAGAAAATATAGCTGTACAATGTAGCTCTTTTGATAATCGGCTCAAAGTAAATGCTTCACATAGTTTGGACATTCAGGTACCTGGACTTGTTGCATTTTAAATTACCACAATATGGAAACAGATACTACAGCCAAATTGAAATTTGCTAAATTCAAATTAGTAAAATTGATTTTTTCATCAATCTCAGTGAAAATAAAAGCTGAAGAATGCAAAGTTTTTGTGCTAGAACATTGGATTTGTAGATTTTTGTTAGGTTCAATGAATGCATTGAGTAGCTAAACCTAGCCCAGACCTTAACCCTAACCCTTGCCTTTACCCTAACCCTAATCGTTAATTCAAGCATAACCCTAACCTAAATCATAACCCTAACGTCAACCTAACCTTCATGCACACCTTTTTGTATGGGGGCACTCAAATTGAAAGTATTTGGCAGGCAAGACACTCAGCTGCAGGTTGGAACCATCTCTAGACTTTTAATCTCAATAGAAAAGATTCTACAGCTATATCAAATGTGATACAACTGTAGTAATAAAAATGCTTAACTGCAGGGTCACGGAGGAAATTGCCATAGAATGTAGAGTTCTGATACTAGAGCACTGGAATGAATGCATTGGCTAGCTAACCCTAATCCTAACCCTAGCCTTAACCCTAACCCTAAGCCTACCTAACCTTAACCCTAACCCTAACCTAACCCTCACACTTATGCTCTCCTTTTGATGCAAGGACACTGGAATTGAATGAGTTAGGTAGTAGAGAAGCTCAACTACCTGTTGCTACCATTTTCAGGATTCTAAATTCGAGGAAACAGATTCTACATTTATAATGAATTTGCTATGTACACCTGAAGGTATAATAAGGGTCTCAGAAAATATAGCTGTACAATGTAGCTCTTTTGATAGTGGGCTCAAAGTAAATGCTTCACATAGTTTGGAGATTCAGGTACCTGGACTTGTTGCATTTTAAATTCCCACAATATGGAAACAGATATTACAGCCAAATTGAAATTTGCTAAATTCAAATTAGTAAAATTGATTTTTTCATCAATCTCAGTGAAAATAAAAGCTGAAGAATGCAAAGTTTTTGTGCTAGAACATTGGATTTGTAGATTTTTGTTAGGTTCAATGAATGCATTGAGTAGCTAAACCTAGCCCAGACCTTAACCCTAACCCTTGCCTTTACCCTAACCCTAATCGTTAATTCAAGCATAACCCTAACCTTAACCCTAACCCTAACGTCAACCTAACCTTCATGCACACCTTTTTGTATGGGGGCACTCGAATTGAATGTATTTGGCAGGCGAGACACTCACCTGCAGGCTGGAACAATCTCTAGACTTTTAATCTCAATAGAAAAGATTCTACAGCTATATCAAATGTGATACATCTGTAGTAATAAAAATGCTTAACTGCAGGGTCAACAGATTCTACATTCATAATGAATTTGCTATGTACACCTGAAGGTATAATAAGGGTCTCAGAAAATATAGCTGTACAATGTAGCTCTTTTGATAATGGGCTCAAAGTAAATGCTTAACATAGTTTGGACATTCAGGTACCTGGACTTGTTGCATTTTAAATTCTAACAATATGGAAACAGATACTACAGCCAAATTGAAATTTGCTAAATTCAAATTAGTAAAATTGATTTTTTCATCAATCTCAGTGAAAATAAAAGCTGAAGAATGCAAAGTTTTTGTGCTAGAACATTGGATTTGTAGATTTTTGTTAGGTTCAATGAATGCATTGAGTAGCTAAACCTAACCCAGACCTTAACCCTAACCCTTGCCATGTACCCTAACCCTAATCGTTAATTCAAGCATAACCCTAACCTTAACCCTAACCCTAACGTCAACCTAACTTTCATGCACACCTTTTTGTATGGGGGCACTCGAATTGAATGTATTTGGCAGGCGAGACACTCACCTGCAGGCTGGAACAATCTCTAGACTTTTAATCTCAATAGAAAAGATTCTACAGCTATATCAAATGTGATACATCTGTAGTAATAAAAATGCTTAACTGCATGGTCACGGAGGAAATTGCCATAGAATGTAGAGTTCTGATACTAGAGCACTGGAATGAATGCATTGGCTAGCTAACCCTAATCCTAACCCTAGCCTTAACCCTTACCCTAAGCCTACCTTACCTTAACCCTAACCCTAACCTAACCCTCACACTTATGCTCTCCTTTTGATGCAAGGACACTGGAATTGAATGAGTTAGGTAGTAAAGAAGCTCAACTACCTGTTGCTACCATTTTCAGGATTCTAAAGTCGAGGAAACAGATTCTACATTCATAATGAATTTGCTACACCTGAAGGTATAATAAGGGTCTCAGAAAATATAGCTGTACAATGTAGCTCTTTTGATAGTGGGCTCAAAGTAAATGCTTCACATAGTTTGGACATTTAGGTACCTGGACTTGTTGCATTTTAAATTCCAACAATATGGAAACAGATACTACAGCCAAATTGAAATTTGCTAAATTCAAATAAGTAAAATTGATTTTTTCATCAATCTCAGTGAAAATAAAAGCTAAAGAATGCAAAGTTTTTGTGCTAGAACATTGAATTTGTAGATTTTTGTTAGGTTCAATGAATGCATTAGGTAGCTAAACCTAACCCAGACCTTAACCCTAACCCTTGCCTTTATCCTAACCCTAATCGTTAATTCAAGCATAACCCTAACCTTAACCCTAACCCTAACCTCAACCTAACCTTCATGCACACCTTTTTGTATGGGGGCATTCAAATTGAATGTATTTGGTAGGCGAGACACTCAGCTGCAGGTTGGAACCATCTCTAGACACTTTTAATCTCAATAGAAAAGATTCTACAGCTATATCAAATGTGATGCATCTGTAGTAATAAAAATGCTTAATTGCAGGGTAAAAGAGGAAATTGCCATAGAATGTAGAGTTCTGATGCTAGAGTACTGGACTGAATGCATTGGCTAGCTAACCCTAATCCTAACCCTAGCCTAAACCCTAACCCTATGCCTACCTTACCTTAACCCTAACCTAACCCTCACACTTATGCTCTCCTTTTGATGCAAGGACACTGGAATTGAATGAGTTAGGTAGTAGAGAAGCTCAACTACCTGTTGCTACCATTTTCAGGATTCTAAAGTCGAGGAAACAGATTCTACATTTACAGTAGAACCCCGCGTAAGCGGACACCCTCCGTTCCGGGCCAAAGTGTCTGCTTACGCGGGGTGTCCGCTTAACTGAGGTTAAAATAAACATCTAATAGAGGGAACCGTTCCTAGCAAAGGTGTCCGTTAACGCAGGGTGCCCACTTACACGGGGTGTCCGTTAGGCGGGGTTCTACTGTATAATGAATTTGCTATGTACACCTGAAGGTATAATAAGGGTCTCAGAAAATATAGCTGTACAATGTAGCTCTTTTGATAGTGGGCTCAAAGTAAATGCTTCACATAGTTAGGACATTCAGGTACCTGGACTTGTTGCATTTTAAATTCCCACAATATGGAAACAGATACTACAGCCAAATTGAAATTTGCTAAATTCAAATTAGTAAAATTGATTTTTTCATCAATCTCATTGAAAATAAAAGCTGAAGAATGCAAAGTTTTTGTGCTAGAACATTGGATTTGTAGATTTTTGTCAGGTTCAATGAATGCATTGAGTAGCTAAACCTAACCCAGACCTTAACCCTAACCCTTGCCTTTACCCTAACCCTAATCGTTAATTCAAGCATAACCCTAACCTAAATCATAACCCTAACGTCAACCTAACCTTCATGCACACCTTTTTGTATGGGGGCACTCAAATTGAAAGTATTTGGCAGGCAAGACACTCAGCTGCAGGTTGGAACCATCTCTAGACTTTTTATCTCAATAGAAAAGATTCTACAGCTATATCAAATGTGATACAACTGTAGTAATAAAAATGCTTAACTGCAGGGTCAAGGAGGAAATTGCCATAGAATGTAGAGTTCTGATGCTAGAGCACTGGAATGAATGCATTGGCTAGCTAACCCTAATCCTAACCCTAGCCTTAATCCTAACCCTAAGCCTACCTTACCTTAACCCTTTAGGCGCAGCATGATGCCTGGAGGCATTCCCGTGCGAACCGCAGCATGATGCCTCCAGGCATTCCCGTGCGAACCGCAGCATGATGCCTCCAGGCATTCCCGTGCGAACCGCAGCATGATGCCTTGAGGCATCATAGAGTTGTTATTTTTATAAAGTCATTTTTTCAGTAGATTTAAGCACAGAAGGGTTAAGAAAAGCTCCATATATAAATAAAACAGTTTAAACTCAATGTATTTGTGTGTTTCGAGTCTATTTCGGGACATGGAGATGGTTATTTGCGAGTAGAACACGGAGAAAAATAAAGCAATGCACTGATCGAGTCGCGCATATGGACGAGTGTAGCGCCTGTCAGAGCATTTCCCAATAGATGAAACGACGAACGAGTTTATATATATTAAAAAGCGTACGATTTGGTTGTCTTGCTCACACTAGTACAGAATATACATATACTATCTAATTTGCGAGTTCTTAGGCAGTCTTACCCTTTCGTTTTTACTATTTTGCGAATTCTCCGCCGATGTTTACATTTTATTCGACACCAAGAGCAAACGCAGCAGTGGAGAGTTATACTTCCGGTCGCCCTAGTTTTACGTTCCCGCCCCAACCACAACAAAGCTGAGACCAAGGAAAGCACCAAAGCTCGTATATTATTATAAATCGAGACCAATAAATCATTGAAACCTGTATATTATTAAAAATATCACAAAATATTGTGAATCTGGTCATCAGAAAAACAAAATAAAACATAAGTGTATCTTGTTGTATCAGTCACCGCACTTACAGCAGAAGTGTATGGACATTTTTTTTTTTTTCTTTTTTCCCCCCGACAATCCGCACACTGTCATATCTTACGCGATTTAACTCGGAAAGTGTTAGGATACCTCCAATACATAAATAAAACATTATAATTTCGATAAATATGTGTTTTTGGGGTTCATATATTGCCATGGCGACGTTGATATGCGACTATAAAAGTCGCAAAAACTTTCGATGATGCGTAGAGCGCGTCGCACTTTCACAGAGTGAGCCTCTACACCACCTGCTTAGCGAAACACAACGAAATTCGCTAACATGGCCTGCAATGATCCTTTTGAAGACGTCTACGATGACGAATGGGAGCTACTTTTGGATTCCTCTTCGGAGGAGGATTACGAGAGTGCGGACGAGGAACAAGAAAACTCGCTCCAGGACGCATCGACTGCCACGATAGCGACTACTCCAGGAGGGCGACGATGGGTAATTTACCCCGAAAACATCGGACGGTGGGAAACGCTGAAACCCACTGAAAGCACACCTGGAGTAACAGCAGCCGTCGACACGGCAGAAACGAAGACATCGTTAGACTTTCTGCGAGTTTTCCTTTCGCTAAGTTTTATAACGAGTTTGGTGGACAGGACCAACAGATACGCAGAGGCGAACAAGGGTGGGCGTGGCTTGCCGAAGAAAATGACGGCCTGGACTCCTGTGGGAATCAACGAGATGTTGCGGTTTATCGGCCTCACATATTTGATGGGAATACTGAAGAAACCAGATGTGGAGCACTATTGGACAACGATAGTCGAATACGCCACCCCTGGCTTGAAGTCACTGATGTCCAGAACTCGCTTTCTCTCTATTCTACGGTAAGTTTAATTCGCTAATGTTGACAGTATCATTGTTTATATTTCAGCCCAGACTCAGAGCTGCGCAAGCGCAGTGAAACGATTTCCAGATACTGTAGCGGCGAATCGATTTTCATATATTTATATCGCAAATATAGCCCTGTCTTCCTCACATTAGTTCAGAATATACATGTATTATGTATTCCTAGAGTCTTAGACCATTCTTCCCCTTGTATTTTAAAGATTCCTGCATTTCTCAAACCCTGATGTTACGACTGGAGCAGACGCTGGTCCTCAGAGCGCCGCATCCGGTCCCGCGACAACATCCGGTCCATCGACGTCCCGCCCCAGATCTCCACACATGATGACTGACTTTTTATTTCAGCATTTCAATTCTGTTTGTAATTCCGTTTATGTCCCCCGTCGTGAGGTTGCGATTGACGAAACAATCGTGAAGCACAAAGGCCGTACCCGTCATCGCCAGTACATGCCTAACAAACCGTGCAAATGGGGTCTCAAGTGCTGGGTGCTGGCGGAGTCGGCTACGGGCTTTGTGCTTCAGGTGATTCCTTTCTTTGGCCGTGACGACCGTAAGGGAAGTAACTCAACAGAAAATATAATTATGAGGCTGTTACGGGGTGCTAAACTATTAAACAAAGGCTACCATGTTTTCTTCGATAATTTCTACACTGGTGTACAGGTTCTCGAACGGCTCCACTCACTTCAAACCTACGCTTGTGGTACTCTCCGAATGAATCGCACGGAGGTGCCTAAGTCCTACATGGCGAGGAAACATCCTGAGTTGACACAGCGGGGCGACTCGATTTTCGCTAAGGCTGGGTGCTTGTTATTGACTTGCTGGCTAGATCGTAAAATAATTCGTATTCTCTCCACCATTCACGGCTCCACTATGTCCACATGTATTCGAACACTACGGGGTACTGACGGCAAATTCGCTAAGAAAGAAATCCCTTGTCCAGACACTATAAAATCGTTTAGTCAGTACATGGGCGGGGTAGACTTAGCTGATCAAATGGCTTCGTATTATTCTTTCGGGAGGAAAAGTAGGAAATGGACCAAGAAATTCTTCTTTTTCGTGATGGAGATCATGAAATTGAACTCCCAGATAATGTACAACTCACTTTCGGACAAGAAAATCAGTTTAGTCGACTTCTCTCTCTGTCTGGTCCAGCAGATTATGACTGCAACTAACGAGGAAGTCGCTAGACCCCTTTCGGATTCTGCAAATCGATTAACGAGTAGATGTTTTCCTGACGATTTAGAGCGTAAAAGTTTTTGCCGGGTTTGCTATTATCGTAACAAGAACGGATTTGGACCTAGGAAGCAAACTCGCTACGGTTGTAAAACCTGTGGTACTCACCTCTGTCTTCCACATTGTTTTCGGATTTATCACACAAAATCAAATTTCGAAATTTCTGACAGTGCCACAGAAGAATAGGAAGTTAAAATGATCAGCCATCTCACCCCCCCCCATCCTTTTAGGCTCCAAATTAAAGTAAAAATGTCAATAGCACACTTCCCACGATATCCAAATTTCTCATATTATCGGTGAATTATACCTTGTTAAATATTAAAATGCCTGTGGCGTTTGCTACTTATAATTTTCTATCGCAAAAAAACCCTTGTCAACTCAATTTTCGAACCTGAAATTCTAAATTATATGTATACCCCATGTAACTTTTCGATCGGATGTCTTGTTGATAACCTATACACCAGTAAATCTTATTTTATTGGTTTATTTTTGTATCTAATATCGACCAGAAGTGGTTAAATTGATTATTATATCGGAGAAAAAGTCTGTAAGTCCGACCACGTCGAGTGCCAGACAGACACTGATAAATTTATATCACCCTGAACCATTCCTATGTGATCTAGCACGTAATGCTATTCTATGATTCAACTGTGAAGTCTATGGACACAAACGATATGGTTTTGTATCTAATCTACGATATCAGCCTGAAACAAAGTAATCCTGGACGATCTATGTATCATCAAGGTTCTCCACATGTACATTTTGTGAAAATATATTGACCAGAAGTGGTCAAATTGATTATTATATCGGCGATAAAGCCCCCACCTCAGACCATGTCAAGTGCCAGCTAGACACCGATAAATTTATATCACCTTGAAACCTTCCTGCCTATGTGATCAAGCACGTAATGCTATTCTATGATTCAACTGTGAAGTCTATGGACACAAACGATATCTTGGTTTTGTATCTAATCTACTGTATCAACCTGAAACAAAGTAATCCTGGGTGATCTATGAACCATCATGGTTCTCTACATGTACATTTTGTGAAAATATATTGACCAGAAGTGGTTAAATTGATTATTATATCGGAGACAAAGCCCCCAGGTCCGACCACGTCGAGTGCCAGACAGACACTGAATATATTTATATCTTGTCGACTATTTCAATCTGAAACAAAAATCATTCCTGCCTGTGTAATATATATATATATAGCGTTGATTCAGTCTCAGATCAACCTCAGAACTGTAGAAATTGATCATATACCTTGTTGAATCTGAAATAAAACATGCCTATCTGTGTATAGCCAACACTAATCTATGTATATCAACCTGAACCATTCCTATGTGATCTAGCACGTAATGCTATTCTATGATTCAACTGTGAAGTCTATGGACACAAACGATATCTTGGTTTTGTATCTAATCTACTGTATCAACCTAAAACAAAGTAATCCTGGACGATCTATAGACCTTCAAGGTTCTCCACATGTACATTTTGTGAAAATATATCGACCAGAAGTGGTTAAATTGATTATTATATCGGAGAAAAAGCCTGTAGGTCTGACCACGTTGAGTGCCAGACAGACACTGAATATATTTATATCTTGTTGAATCTGAAATAAAACATGCCTATCTGTGTATAGCCAACACTAATCTATGTACATATTGTGAATACGATGACGACTGCTGCACCTGGATATGTATCAAGCCTTGTCAACCTGTGTATATATATATATATTTAACAATATTGATGAATAATTGATCTGAAAGAAAATACAACACATTATTAAAATATATTTTAAATCTTACTTCACCTACCTTGTCTTCTTTTCTGCTTTTCAGAAGTATTCGTCTGTAGATATAGTCAATCATTGTCCAGCAATCGATTTAAAAGTTAACTCCTCCTGGAGATGTCAATGCTGAATAGGCACAAGTCGAATTTTCCGAATTCAATATATCAGCCTGGACATTAAATATATATGTAGATGATCCTTAGAGTGTGGGAGATAACCACATATAGCCTTGTAATGATCAAACTCCATTAGAATCCTTAGGGGAGTCCATAGTATAATCAATGGCGAAATAAGCCAATATAGTCACTGCTCGAATCTAATTTTCAAAAATCAATATCTAAGTCCCAACTTCTCCGAAATGGTCGAGATATATATCAAATGAAAGCTGAGAGTATCTAATTTATGAATATTGATGTCTCCAATCATATATTTCAAGTTAAATCATGAAAATAAATGATTTTCTAAATCATGTCTTGCCCAGCGCCTAACTCCCCTACCGCACCCATAGTAAAGGCTCAGCTTAGATGACCATTACTTTTAATTCAATTCTAAATCATCCGCTGGTTCAAAATGATTCATATTTCATATAAACAAACCTCAGACAGTGTAGTTTACCCTGATATAAGTCCCCGTTCATAGATTCAAGGTTAAAAGCCTCAAAGAAATCATTTTGAAAGAGATGTCTTAGAACCCAGCTATGGCGAAATAAGCCAATTTATTGACAGAGTACTTTTAATCTTCTAAATTCGATAATTAAATCCCACATTGTCCGAAATACACAAAATATATATCAGGAGAAAGCTAAGGACCCGTAGTTTACGTATATTAATGTCTCCAGTAATAAAATTAAAGTTAAATCCTCGTAATAAAAGATTTTCTAAATCGTATCTCGACCAGCGCCTGAATCCCCTACCAAGTCTATAGTAAAGCTTTTAACCTTCTAAATTCGATAACTAAATCCCACATTGTCTGAAATACACAAAGTATATATCAGGAGAAAGCTGAGAATCTGTAGTTTACGAATATTAATGTCTCCAGTAATAGAATTCAAGTTAAATTCTTATAATAAATGAATTTCTGAATCGTGTCTGGCCCAGATCCACACTCCCATACTGAACCTATAGTAAAGTATAGAGAGTGCGTATGGCGCATCTTAATATTTCGATTACTTGGTCTCGAATCGACCAAAATGGACAATATTATATCATCATGAAGCTGAGAGTGTGTAGTTCACGTTAGAATATACGAAAATCCATTTATCTAAGATTTAAACCCCGAAATATATGATTTAGTTAGCCAAACCACAAAACTGCGTAATGCTGACTTTCTTTTTTCGATTATTAATTCTAACCTGATCTAACCTGTACAATATTTACATAGAAAGGTAGCTTAGAGTGTGTAGAATAACAATATATATATGATTAATCATGAATCTAAAGTTTAAACCCGGTGCGAGCTGATTTCTTATGACAGCTCGACCACCTTAACTACACAGTATAAGCGATGGCGTATCAAGCTAGGCCAGAATTCAACGTGCGTAACTCGCATCGTAATATTCTAATATCTTGGTCTCTTCTCGTCTAAATATGATAAAATACATACTGGAACAAACCTTGGAGTCTATAGAATGTGAAAATACACTTCCCTGTGGTTAATTCTAATGTTTAAACCCTATCTGAGCTGATTTTGTGATCATCGTATGAAATTCGACTGAACCAGCAAGCCGACTGCGTAATGCCTAAGGCTTAATTTGAAATATTAAATCTGAACTCGTCAAACCTGGACATTATTTACATAGAACGGTAGCTTAGAGTGTGTAGAATAAGAATATATGTATCATTAATCATGAATCTAAAGTTTAAACCCGGTGCGAGCTGATTTCTTATGACAGCTCGACCACCTTAACTACACAGTATAAGCGATGGCGTATCAAGCTAGGCCAGAATTCAACATGCGTAACTCGCATCGTAATATTTCAATATCTTGGTCTCTACTCGTCTGAATTTGCTAAAATACATACTGGAACAAACCTTAGAGTCTATAGAATGTGAAAATACACTTCCCTGTGGTTAATTCTAAAGTTTAAACCCTATCTGAGCTGATTTTGTTAACCTCGTCTAAGATTCGACTGAACCAGCAAGCCGAGTGCGTAATAATCAATGTTAAATTTGAATTATTAAATCTAAAGACGTCAAAGCTAAAGACATTATTTAGATAGAAACAAACCTTACAGTATGTAGAATAAGAATATACGTATCATTAATCATTTATCTAAAGTTTAAACCCGGTGCGAGCTGATTTCTAATGACAGCTCGACCACCCTACGTTTCGAGCAGTGACATGGTTTCCCATAGACTCAACCTTATAATCTACACAGCACTCTATAGAGGCTTTGCCGATATTAGTTACAAAGCGTTATGTTAATTCCACCGTGTCAAGTCTGACACCCTCGTATAGCTGATGATCAGATGAACATAATGCTGGTCTCAGTTTACACTGTTGACGCCATAGGAAGATATAAATGGCAATTCTGTGGGTTGTCGCATCGACTTGTAGCAGACAGCTTAGCAGACATGTCGCTGTCACTGGACTTGACACCTATACTCCCAGCCTCAGATCCGAAGTTATGACAGTATTAACCACACTTTCGATGGTTTTTCCGCCATAATATTTATATCCTTTTGTAGGCACAAGCCTTATAATGAAGTTGCTGGGTTTCATTTCTGTTGTTAATCTGCTATTTGACGAGGGGAAATGATTTTACACAGCGTCCATTGCGTAGAGGAATCTGCTTAGCCATCCATGTTTACACTGACACTCCCGCCCCCACCAACGGTTTTGCTATGTGCGCGAGTTCAAACTTTCAATATTGCTTAGATCACCTTAGGAGTCGTTTTATTTCATAATACTTTAGAATCGTGTAGGTAGGGTTCATATTTGAATATCAATGGGGGTTTCATCGACTTTAACGACTATATATATTGATGCGAAGAAATCTGCTACAGTAGTGTGTAAGGCCTAAGATAGGCGGACGCCATGGACGGTTATTTTTTACATAGGCGCATATTTTAGGCCAACTTCAGTTCGAGATTACATATATTCAACCGTTAATTTTATTCACAAAATATATATACACACCAAGATACAGGTCTTGCCGTTATAGTAATGGTCATCTTTTATTCATAAATCATCAATTTACGGAGAAAATGGAGAAATTCTACCACTACCACCTTCCTCAGACCCCTAGCGGCAAAACATGCCTGCGGTACAGCGGTGAATCTGGTAAAAGCCTGCTGCGGTAGTACACAGTATAACGATAGGTGGTGCTGCGATCGAGTGGCCAACCGGGTAACACCCTGCTGCGAGGAATGGGTTAACCCTAACCCTAACCTAACCCTCACACTTATGCTCTCCTTTTGATGCAAGGACACTGGAATTGAATGAGTTAGGTAGTAGAGAAGCTCAACTACCTGTTGCTACCATTTTCAGGATTCTTAAGTCGAGGAAACAGATTCTACATTTATAATGAATTTGCTATGTACACCTGAAGGTATAATAAGGGTCTCAGAAAATATAGCTGTACAATGTAGCTCTTTTGATAATGGGCTCAAAGTAAATGCTTCACATAGTTTAGACATTCAGGTACCTAGACTTGTTGCATTTTAAATTCCCACAATATGGAAACAGATACTACAGCCAAATTGAAATTTGCAAAATTCTAATTAGTAAAATTGATTTTTTCATCAATCTCAGTGAAAAAAAGCTGAAGAATGCAAAGTTTTTGTGCTAGAACATTGGATTTGTAGATTTTTGTTAGGTTCAATGAATGCATTGAGTAGCTAAACCTAACCCAGACCTTAACCCTAACCCTTGCCTTTACCCTAACCCTAATCGTTAATTCAAGCATAACCCTAACCTAAATCATAACCCTAACGTCAACCTAACCTTTATGCACACCTTTTTGTATGGGGGCACTCGAAGTGAATGTATTTGGCAGGCAAGACACTCAGCTGCAGGTTGAAACCATTTCTAGACTTTTAATCTTAATAGAAAAGATTCTACAGCTATATCAAATGTGATACATCTGTAGTAATAAAAATGCTTAATTGCAGGGTCAAAAAGGAAATTGCCATAGAATGTAGAGTTCTGATGCTAGAGCACTGGACTGAATGCATTGGCTAGCTAACCCTAATCCTAACCCTAGCCTTAACCCTAAACCTAAGCCTACCTTACCTTAACCCTAACCCTAACCTTACCCTCACACTTATGCTCTCCTTTTGATGCAAGGACACTGGAATTGAATGAGTTAGGTAGTAGAGAAGCTCAACTACCTGTTGCTACCATTTTCAGGATTCTAAAGTCGAGGAAACAGATTCTACATTTATAATGAATTTGCTATGTACACCTGAAGATATAATAAGGGTCCCCAGAAAATATAGCTGTACAATGTAGCTCTTTTGATAGTGGGCTCAAAGTAAATGCTTCACATAGTTTGGACATTCAGGTACCTGGACTTGTTGCATTTTAAATTCCAACAATATGGAAACAGATACTACAGCCTAATTGAAATTTGCTAAATTCAAATTAGTAAAATGTATTTTTTCATCAGTCTCAGTGAAAATAAAAGCTAAAGAATGCAAAGTTTTTGTGCTAGAACATTGGATTTGTAGATTTTTGTTAGGTTCAATGAATGCATTGAGTAGCTAAACCTAACCCAGACCTTAACCCTAACCCTTGCCTTAACCCTAACCCTAATCGTTAATTCAAGCATAACCCTAACCTTAACCCTAACCCTAACCTCAACCTAACCTTCATGCACACCTTTTTGTATGGGGCCACTCGAATTGAATGTATTTGGCAGGCATGACACTCAGCTGCAGGTTGGAACCATTTCTAGACTTTTAATCTTAAAAGAAAAGATTCTACAGCTATATCAAATGTGATTCATCTGCAGTAATAAAAATGCTTAATTGCAGGGTCACGGAGGAAATTGCCATAGAATGTAGAGTTCTGATACTAGAGCACTGGACTGAATGCATTGGCTAGCTAACCCTAATCCTAACCCTAGCCTTAACCCTTACCCTAAGCCTACCTTACCTTAACCCTAACCCTAACCTTACCCTCACACTTATGCTCTCCTTTTGATGCAAGGACACTGGAATTGAAAGAGTTAGGTAGTAGAGAAGGTCAACTACCTGTTGCTACCATTTTCAGGATTCTTAAGTCGAGGAAACAGATTCTACATTTATAATGAATTTGCTATGTACACCTGAAGATATAATAAGGGTCTCAGAAAATATAGCTGTACAATGTAGCTCTTTTGATAGTGGGCTCAAAGTAAATGTAGTAATAAAAATGCCTAACTGCAGGGTCATGGAGGAAATTGCCATAGAATGTAGAGTTCTGATACTAGAGCACTATAATGAATGCATTGGCTAGCTAACCCTAATCCTAACCCTAACCTTAACCCTAAACCTAAGCCTACCTTACCTTAACCCTAACCCTAACCTTACCCTCACACTTATGCTTTCCTTTTGATGCAAGGACATTGAAATTGAATGAGTTAGGTAGCAGAGAAGCTCAACTACCTGTTGCTACCATTTTCAGGATTCTAAAGTCGAGGAAACAGATTCTACATTTATAATGAATTTGCTATGTACACCTGAAGATATAATAAGGGTCTCAGAAAATATAGCTGTACAATGTAGCTCTTTTGATAGTGGGCTGAAAGTAAATGTAGTAATAAAAATGCCTAACTGCAGGGTCATGGAGGAAATTGCCATAGAATGTAGAGTTCTGATACTAGAGCACTAGAATGAATGCATTGGCTAGCTAACCCTAATCCTAACCCTAGCCTTAACCCTAAACCTAAGCCTACCTTACCTTAACCCTAACCCTAACCTTACCCTCACACTTATGCTTTCCTTTTGATGCAAGGACATTGAAATTGAATGAGTTAGGTAGCAGAGAAGCTCAACTACCTGTTGCTACCATTTTCAGGATTCTAAAGTCGAGGAAACAGATTCTACATTTATAATGAATTTGCTATGTACACCTGAAGATATAATAAGGGTCTCAGAAAATATAGCTGTACAATGTAGCTCTTTTGATAGTGGGCTCAAAGTAAATGTAGTAATAAAAATGCCTAACTGCAGGGTCATGGAGGAAATTGCCATAGAATGTAGAGTTCTGATACTAGAGCACTAGAATGAATGCATTGGCTAGCTAACCCTAATCCTAACTCTAGCCTTAACCCTAAACCTAAGCCTACCTTACCTTAACCCTAACCCTAACCTTACCCTCACACTTATGCTTTCCTTTTGATGCAAGGACATTGAAATTGAATGAGTTAGGTAGCAGAGAAGCTCAACTACCTGTTGCTACCATTTTCAGGATTCTAAAGTCGAGGAAACAGATTCTACATTTATAATGAATTTGCTATGTACACCTGAAGATATAATAAGGGTCTCAGAAAATATAGCTGTACAATGTAGCTCTTTTGATAGTGGGCTCAAAGTAAATGCTTCACATAGTTTGGACATTCAGGTACCTGGACTTGTTGCATTTTAAATTCCAACAATATGGAAACAGATACTACAGCCAAATTGAAATTTGCTAAATTCAAATTAGTAAAATGTATTTTTTCATCAGTCTCAGTGAAAATAAAAGCTAAAGAATGCAAAGTTTTTGTGCTAGAACATTGGATTTGTAGATTTTTGTTAGGTTCAATGAATGCATTGAGTAGCTAAACCTAACCCAGACCTTAACCCTAACCCTTGCCTTTACCCTAACCCTAATCGTTAATTCAAGCATAACCCTAACCTTAACCCTAACCCTAACCTCAACCTAACCTTCATGCACACCTTTTTGTATGGGGCCACTCGAATTGAATGTATTTGGCAGGCATGACACTCAGCTGCAGGTTGGAACCATTTCTAGACTTTTAATCTTAATAGAAAAGATTCTACAGCTATATCAAATGTGATACATCTGTAGTAATAAAAATACTTAATTGCAGGGTCACGGAGGAAATTGCCATAGAATGTAGAGTTCTGATACTAGAGCACTGGACTGAATGCATTGGCTAGCTAACCCTAATCCTAACCCTAGCCTTAACCCTTACCCTAAGCCTACCTTACCTTAACCCTAACCCTAACCTTACCCTCACACTTATGCTCTCCTTTTGATGCAAGGACACTGGAATTGAAAGAGTTAGGTAGTAGAGAAGGTCAACTACCTGTTGCTACCATTTTCAGGATTCTAAAGTCGAGGAAACAGATTCTACATTTATAATGAATTTGCTACACCTGAAGGTATAATAAGGGTCTCAGAAAATATAGCTGTACAATGTAGCTCTTTTGATAGTGGGCTCAAAGTAAATGCTTCACATAGTTTGGACATTCAGGTACCTGGACTAGTTGCATTTTAAATTCCAACAATATGGAAACAGATACTACAGCCAAATTGAAATTTGCTAAATTCAAATTAGTAAAATTGATTTTTTCATCAATCTCATTGAAAATAAAAGCTGAAGAATGCAAAGTTTTTGTGCTAGAACATTGGATTTGTAGATTTTTGTTAGGTTCAATGAATGCATTGAGTAGCTAAACCTAACCCAGACCTTGACCCTAACCCTTGCCTTTACCCTAACCCTAATTGTTAATTCAAGCATAACCCTAACCTTAACCCTAACCCTAACCGCAACCTAACCTTCATGCACACCTTTTTGTATGGGGGCATTCAAATTGAATGTATTTGGTAGGCGAGACACTCAGCTGCAGGTTGGAACCATCTCTAGACTTTTAGTCTCAATAGAAAAGATTCTACAGCTATATCAAATGTGATACATCTGTAGTAATAGAAATGCTTAATTGCAGGGTCAAGGAGGAAATTGCCATAGAATGTAAAGTTCTGATACTAGGGCACTGGACTGAATGCATTGGCTAGCTAACCCTAATCCTAACCCTAGCCTTAACCCTTACCCTGAGCCTACCTTACCTTAACCCTAACCCTAACCTAACCCTCACACTTATGCCCTCCTTTTGATGCAAGGACACTGGAATTGAATGAGTTAGGTAGTAGAGAAGCTCAACTACCTGTTTCTACCATTTTCAGGATTCTAAAGTCGAGGAAACAGATTCTACATTTATAATGAATTTGCTATGTACACCTGAAGGTATAATAAGGGTCTCAGAAAATATAGCTGTACAATGTAGCTCTTTTGATAATGGGCTCAAAGTAAATGCTTCACATAGTTTAGACATTCAGGTACCTAGACTTGTTGCATTTTAAATTCCCACAATATGGAAACAGATACTACAGCCAAATTGAAATTTGCAAAATTCTAATTAGTAAAATTGATTTTTTCATCAATCTCAGTGAAAAAAAGCTGAAGAATGCAAAGTTTTTGTGCTAGAACATTGGATTTGTAGATTTTTGTTAGGTTCAATGAATGCATTGAGTAGCTAAACCTAGCCCAGACCTTAACCCTAACCATTGCCTTTACCCTAACCCTAATCGTTAATTCAAGCATAACCCTAACCTTTATCATAACCCTAACGTCAACCTAACCTTTATGCACACCTTTTTGTATGGAGGCACTCGAATTGAATGTATTTGGTAGGCGAGACACTCAGCTGCAGGTTGGAACCATTTCTAGACTTTTAATCTCAATAGAAAAGATTCTACAGCTATATCAAATGTGATACATCTGTAGTAATAGAAATGCTTAATTGCAGGGTCAAGGAGGAAATTGCCATAGAATGTAGAGTTCTGATGCTAGAGCACTGGACTGAATGCATTGGCTAGTAACCCTAATCCTAACCCTAGCCTTAACCCTAAACCTAAGCCTACCTTACCTTAACCCTAACCCTAACCTTACCCTCACACTTATGCTCTCCTTTTGATGCAAGGACATTGAAATTGAATGAGTTAGGTAGTAGAGAAGCTCAACTACCTGTTGCTACCATTTTCAGGATTCTAAAGTCGAGGAAACAGATTCTACATTTATAATGAATTTGCTATGTACACCTGAAGGTATAATAAGGGTCTCAGAAACGATAGCTGTACAATGTAGCTCTTTTGATAGTGGGCTCAAAGTAAATGCTTCACATAGTTTGGACATTCAGGTACCTGGACTTGTTGCATTTTAAATTCCAACAATATGGAAACAGATACTACAGCCAAATTGAAATTTGCTAAATTCAAATTAGTAAAATGTATCTTTTTCATCAGTCTTAGTGAAAATAAAAGCTAAAGAATGCAAAGTTTTTGTGCTAGAACATTGGATTTGTAGATTTTTGTTAGGTTCAATGAATGCATTGAGTAGCTAAACCTAACCCAGACCTTAACCCTAACCCTTGCCTTTACCCTAACCCTAATTGTTAATTCAAGCATAACCCTAACCTTAACCCTAACCCTAACCTCAACCTAACCTTCATGCACACCTTTTTGTATGGGGCCACTCGAATTGAATGTATTTGGCAGGCATGACACTCAGCTGCAGGTTGGAACCATTTCTAGACTTTTAATCTCAATAGAAAACATTCTACAGCTATATCAAATGTGATACATCTGTAGTAATAAAAATGCTTAATTGCAGGGTCACGGAGGAAATTGCCATAGAATGTAGAGTTCTGATACTAGAGCACTGGACTGAATGCATTGGCTAGCTAACCCTAATCCTAACCCTAGCCTTAACCCTTACCCTAAGCCTACCTTACCTTAACCCTAACCCTAACCTTACCCTCACACTTATGCTCTCCTTTTGATGCAAGGACACTGGAATTGAAAGAGTTAGGTAGTAGAGAAGGTCAACTACCTGTTGCTACCATTTTCAGGATTCTTAAGTCGAGGAAACAGATTCTACATTTATAATGAATTTGCTACACCTGAAGGTATAATAAGGGTCTCAGAAAATATAGCTGTACGATGTAGCTCTTTTGATAGTGGGCTCAAAGTAAATGCTTCACATAGTTTGGACATTCAGGTACCTGGAGTTGTTGCATTTTAAATTCCCACAATATGGAAACAGATACTACAGCCAAATTGAAATTTGCTAAATTCAAATTAGTAAAATTGATTTTTTCATCAATCTCATTGAAAATAAAAGCTGAAGAATGCAAAGTTTTTGTGCTAGAACATTGGATTTGTAGATTTTTGTTAGGTTCAATGAATGCATTGAGTAGCTAAACCTAACCCAGACCTTGACCCTAACCCTTGCCTTTACCCTAACCCTAATCGTTAATTCAAGCATAACCCTAACCTTAACCCTAACCCTAACCGCAACCTAACCTTCATGCACACCTTTTTGTATGGGGGCATTCAAATTGAATGTATTTGGTAGGCGAGACACTCAGCTGCAGGTTGGAACCATCTCTAGACTTTTAGTCTCAATAGAAAAGATTCTACAGCTATATCAAATGTGATACATCTGTAGTAATAGAAATGCTTAATTGCAGGGTCAAGGAGGAAATTGCCATAGAATGTAGAGTTCTGATACTAGGGCACTGGACTGAATGCATTGGCTAGCTAACCCTAATCCTAACCCTAGCCTTAACCCTTACCCTGAGCCTACCTTACCTTAACCCTAACTCTAACCTAACCCTCACACTTATGCTCTCCTTTTGATGCAAGGACACTGGAATTGAATGAGTTAGGTAGTAGAGAAGCTCAACTACCTGTTGCTACCATTTTCAGGATTCTAAAGTCGAGGAAACAGATTCTACATTTATAATGAATTTGCTACACCTGAAGGTATAATAAGGGTCTCAGAAAATATAGCTGTACAATGTAGCTCTTTTGATAGTGGGCTCAAAGTAAATGCTTCACATAGTTTGGACATTCAGGTACCTGGACTAGTTGCATTTTAAATTCCAACAATATGGAAACAGATACTACAGCCAAATTGAAATTAGCTAAATTCAAATTAGTAAAATTGATTTTTTCATCAATCTCAGTGAAAATAAAAGCTGAAGAATGCAAAGTTTTTGTGCTAGAACATTGGATTTGTAGATTTTTGTTAGGTTCAATGAATGCATTGAGTAGCTAAACCTAGCCCAGACCTTAACCCTAACCCTTGCCTTTACCCTAACCCTAATCGTTAATTCAAGCATAACCCTAACCTAAATCATAACCCTAACGTCAACCTAACCTTCATGCACACCTTTTTGTATGGGGGCACTCGAATTGAAAGTATTTGGCAGGCAAGACACTCAGCTGCAGGTTGGAACCATCTCTAGACTTTTAATCTCAATAGAAAAGATTCTACAGCTATATCAAATGTGATACAACTGTAGTAATAAAAATGCTTAACTGCAGGGTCACGGAGGAAATTGCCATAGAATGTAGAGTTCTGATACTAGAGCACTGGAATGAATGCATTGGCTAGCTAACCCTAATCCTAACCCTAGCCTTAACCCTAACCCTAAGCCTACCTAACCTTAACCCTAACCCTAACCTAACCCTCACACTTATGCTCTCCTTTTGATGCAAGGACACTGGAATTGAATGAGTTAGGTAGTAGAGAAGCTCAACTACCTGTTGCTACCATTTTCAGGATTCTAAATTCGAGGAAACAGATTCTACATTTATAATGAATTTGCTATGTACACCTGAAGGTATAATAAGGGTCTCAGAAAATATAGCTGTACAATGTAGCTCTTTTGATAGTGGGCTCAAAGTAAATGCTTCACATAGTTTGGAGATTCAGGTACCTGGACTTGTTGCATTTTAAATTCCCACAATATGGAAACAGATATTACAGCCAAATTGAAATTTGCTAAATTCAAATTAGTAAAATTGATTTTTTCATCAATCTCAGTGAAAATAAAAGCTGAAGAATGCAAAGTTTTTGTGCTAGAACATTGGATTTGTAGATTTTTGTTAGGTTCAATGAATGCATTGAGTAGCTAAACCTAGCCCAGACCTTAACCCTAACCCTTGCCTTTACCCTAACCCTAATCGTTAATTCAAGCATAACCCTAACCTTAACCCTAACCCTAACGTCAACCTAACCTTCATGCACACCTTTTTGTATGGGGGCACTCGAATTGAATGTATTTGGCAGGCGAGACACTCACCTGCAGGCTGGAACAATCTCTAGACTTTTAATCTCAATAGAAAAGATTCTACAGCTATATCAAATGTGATACATCTGTAGTAATAAAAATGCTTAACTGCAGGGTCAACAGATTCTACATTCATAATGAATTTGCTATGTACACCTGAAGGTATAATAAGGGTCTCAGAAAATATAGCTGTACAATGTAGCTCTTTTGATAATGGGCTCAAAGTAAATGCTTAACATAGTTTGGACATTCAGGTACCTGGACTTGTTGCATTTTAAATTCTAACAATATGGAAACAGATACTACAGCCAAATTGAAATTTGCTAAATTCAAATTAGTAAAATTGATTTTTTCATCAATCTCAGTGAAAATAAAAGCTGAAGAATGCAAAGTTTTTGTGCTAGAACATTGGATTTGTAGATTTTTGTTAGGTTCAATGAATGCATTGAGTAGCTAAACCTAACCCAGACCTTAACCCTAACCCTTGCCATGTACCCTAACCCTAATCGTTAATTCAAGCATAACCCTAACCTTAACCCTAACCCTAACGTCAACCTAACTTTCATGCACACCTTTTTGTATGGGGGCACTCGAATTGAATGTATTTGGCAGGCGAGACACTCACCTGCAGGCTGGAACAATCTCTAGACTTTTAATCTCAATAGAAAAGATTCTACAGCTATATCAAATGTGATACATCTGTAGTAATAAAAATGCTTAACTGCATGGTCACGGAGGAAATTGCCATAGAATGTAGAGTTCTGATACTAGAGCACTGGAATGAATGCATTGGCTAGCTAACCCTAATCCTAACCCTAGCCTTAACCCTTACCCTAAGCCTACCTTACCTTAACCCTAACCCTAACCTAACCCTCACACTTATGCTCTCCTTTTGATGCAAGGACACTGGAATTGAATGAGTTAGGTAGTAAAGAAGCTCAACTACCTGTTGCTACCATTTTCAGGATTCTAAAGTCGAGGAAACAGATTCTACATTCATAATGAATTTGCTACACCTGAAGGTATAATAAGGGTCTCAGAAAATATAGCTGTACAATGTAGCTCTTTTGATAGTGGGCTCAAAGTAAATGCTTCACATAGTTTGGACATTTAGGTACCTGGACTTGTTGCATTTTAAATTCCAACAATATGGAAACAGATACTACAGCCAAATTGAAATTTGCTAAATTCAAATAAGTAAAATTGATTTTTTCATCAATCTCAGTGAAAATAAAAGCTAAAGAATGCAAAGTTTTTGTGCTAGAACATTGAATTTGTAGATTTTTGTTAGGTTCAATGAATGCATTAGGTAGCTAAACCTAACCCAGACCTTAACCCTAACCCTTGCCTTTATCCTAACCCTAATCGTTAATTCAAGCATAACCCTAACCTTAACCCTAACCCTAACCTCAACCTAACCTTCATGCACACCTTTTTGTATGGGGGCATTCAAATTGAATGTATTTGGTAGGCGAGACACTCAGCTGCAGGTTGGAACCATCTCTAGACACTTTTAATCTCAATAGAAAAGATTCTACAGCTATATCAAATGTGATGCATCTGTAGTAATAAAAATGCTTAATTGCAGGGTAAAAGAGGAAATTGCCATAGAATGTAGAGTTCTGATGCTAGAGTACTGGACTGAATGCATTGGCTAGCTAACCCTAATCCTAACCCTAGCCTAAACCCTAACCCTATGCCTACCTTACCTTAACCCTAACCTAACCCTCACACTTATGCTCTCCTTTTGATGCAAGGACACTGGAATTGAATGAGTTAGGTAGTAGAGAAGCTCAACTACCTGTTGCTACCATTTTCAGGATTCTAAAGTCGAGGAAACAGATTCTACATTTACAGTAGAACCCCGCGTAAGCGGACACCCTCCGTTCCGGGCCAAAGTGTCTGCTTACGCGGGGTGTCCGCTTAACTGAGGTTAAAATAAACATCTAATAGAGGGAACCGTTCCTAGCAAAGGTGTCCGTTAACGCAGGGTGCCCACTTACACGGGGTGTCCGTTAGGCGGGGTTCTACTGTATAATGAATTTGCTATGTACACCTGAAGGTATAATAAGGGTCTCAGAAAATATAGCTGTACAATGTAGCTCTTTTGATAGTGGGCTCAAAGTAAATGCTTCACATAGTTAGGACATTCAGGTACCTGGACTTGTTGCATTTTAAATTCCCACAATATGGAAACAGATACTACAGCCAAATTGAAATTTGCTAAATTCAAATTAGTAAAATTGATTTTTTCATCAATCTCATTGAAAATAAAAGCTGAAGAATGCAAAGTTTTTGTGCTAGAACATTGGATTTGTAGATTTTTGTCAGGTTCAATGAATGCATTGAGTAGCTAAACCTAACCCAGACCTTAACCCTAACCCTTGCCTTTACCCTAACCCTAATCGTTAATTCAAGCATAACCCTAACCTAAATCATAACCCTAACGTCAACCTAACCTTCATGCACACCTTTTTGTATGGGGGCACTCAAATTGAAAGTATTTGGCAGGCAAGACACTCAGCTGCAGGTTGGAACCATCTCTAGACTTTTTATCTCAATAGAAAAGATTCTACAGCTATATCAAATGTGATACAACTGTAGTAATAAAAATGCTTAACTGCAGGGTCAAGGAGGAAATTGCCATAGAATGTAGAGTTCTGATGCTAGAGCACTGGAATGAATGCATTGGCTAGCTAACCCTAATCCTAACCCTAGCCTTAATCCTAACCCTAAGCCTACCTTACCTTAACCCTTTAGGCGCAGCATGATGCCTGGAGGCATTCCCGTGCGAACCGCAGCATGATGCCTCCAGGCATTCCCGTGCGAACCGCAGCATGATGCCTCCAGGCATTCCCGTGCGAACCGCAGCATGATGCCTTGAGGCATCATAGAGTTGTTATTTTTATAAAGTCATTTTTTCAGTAGATTTAAGCACAGAAGGGTTAAGAAAAGCTCCATATATAAATAAAACAGTTTAAACTCAATGTATTTGTGTGTTTCGAGTCTATTTCGGGACATGGAGATGGTTATTTGCGAGTAGAACACGGAGAAAAATAAAGCAATGCACTGATCGAGTCGCGCATATGGACGAGTGTAGCGCCTGTCAGAGCATTTCCCAATAGATGAAACGACGAACGAGTTTATATATATTAAAAAGCGTACGATTTGGTTGTCTTGCTCACACTAGTACAGAATATACATATACTATCTAATTTGCGAGTTTTTAGGCAGTCTTACCCTTTCGTTTTTACTATTTTGCGAATTCTCCGCCGATGTTTACATTTTATTCGACACCAAGAGCAAACGCAGCAGTGGAGAGTTATACTTCCGGTCGCCCTAGTTTTACGTTCCCGCCCCAACCACAACAAAGCTGAGACCAAGGAAAGCACCAAAGCTCGTATATTATTATAAATCGAGACCAATAAATCATTGAAACCTGTATATTATTAAAAATATCACAAAATATTGTGAATCTGGTCATCAGAAAAACAAAATAAAACATAAGTGTATCTTGTTGTATCAGTCACCGCACTTACAGCAGAAGTGTATGGACATTTTTTTTTTTTTCTTTTTTCCCCCCGACAATCCGCACACTGTCATATCTTACGCGATTTAACTCGGAAAGTGTTAGGATACCTCCAATACATAAATAAAACATTATAATTTCGATAAATATGTGTTTTTGGGGTTCATATATTGCCATGGCGACGTTGATATGCGACTATAAAAGTCGCAAAAACTTTCGATGATGCGTAGAGCGCGTCGCACTTTCACAGAGTGAGCCTCTACACCACCTGCTTAGCGAAACACAACGAAATTCGCTAACATGGCCTGCAATGATCCTTTTGAAGACGTCTACGATGACGAATGGGAGCTACTTTTGGATTCCTCTTCGGAGGAGGATTACGAGAGTGCGGACGAGGAACAAGAAAACTCGCTCCAGGACGCATCGACTGCCACGATAGCGACTACTCCAGGAGGGCGACGATGGGTAATTTACCCCGAAAACATCGGACGGTGGGAAACGCTGAAACCCACTGAAAGCACACCTGGAGTAACAGCAGCCGTCGACACGGCAGAAACGAAGACATCGTTAGACTTTCTGCGAGTTTTCCTTTCGCTAAGTTTTATAACGAGTTTGGTGGACAGGACCAACAGATACGCAGAGGCGAACAAGGGTGGGCGTGGCTTGCCGAAGAAAATGACGGCCTGGACTCCTGTGGGAATCAACGAGATGTTGCGGTTTATCGGCCTCACATATTTGATGGGAATACTGAAGAAACCAGATGTGGAGCACTATTGGACAACGATAGTCGAATACGCCACCCCTGGCTTGAAGTCACTGATGTCCAGAACTCGCTTTCTCTCTATTCTACGGTAAGTTTAATTCGCTAATGTTGACAGTATCATTGTTTATATTTCAGCCCAGACTCAGAGCTGCGCAAGCGCAGTGAAACGATTTCCATATACTGTAGCGGCGAATCGATTTTCATATATTTATATCGCAAATATAGCCCTGTCTTCCTCACATTAGTTCAGAATATACATGTATTATGTATTCCTAGAGTCTTAGACCATTCTTCCCCTTGTATTTTAAAGATTCCTGCATTTCTCAAACCCTGATGTTACGACTGGAGCAGACGCTGGTCCTCAGAGCGCCGCATCCGGTCCCGCGACAACATCCGGTCCATCGACGTCCCGCCCCAGATCTCCACACATGATGACTGACTTTTTATTTCAGCATTTCAATTCTGTTTGTAATTCCGTTTATGTCCCCCGTCGTGAGGTTGCGATTGACGAAACAATCGTGAAGCACAAAGGCCGTACCCGTCATCGCCAGTACATGCCTAACAAACCGTGCAAATGGGGTCTCAAGTGCTGGGTGCTGGCGGAGTCGGCTACGGGCTTTGTGCTTCAGGTGATTCCTTTCTTTGGCCGTGACGACCGTAAGGGAAGTAACTCAACAGAAAATATAATTATGAGGCTGTTACGGGGTGCTAAACTATTAAACAAAGGCTACCATGTTTTCTTCGATAATTTCTACACTGGTGTACAGGTTCTCGAACGGCTCCACTCACTTCAAACCTACGCTTGTGGTACTCTCCGAATGAATCGCACGGAGGTGCCTAAGTCCTACATGGCGAGGAAACATCCTGAGTTGACACAGCGGGGCGACTCGATTTTCGCTAAGGCTGGGTGCTTGTTATTGACTTGCTGGCTAGATCGTAAAATAATTCGTATTCTCTCCACCATTCACGGCTCCACTATGTCCACATGTATTCGAACACTACGGGGTACTGACGGCAAATTCGCTAAGAAAGAAATCCCTTGTCCAGACACTATAAAATCGTTTAGTCAGTACATGGGCGGGGTAGACTTAGCTGATCAAATGGCTTCGTATTATTCTTTCGGGAGGAAAAGTAGGAAATGGACCAAGAAATTCTTCTTTTTCGTGATGGAGATCATGAAATTGAACTCCCAGATAATGTACAACTCACTTTCGGACAAGAAAATCAGTTTAGTCGACTTCTCTCTCTGTCTGGTCCAGCAGATTATGACTGCAACTAACGAGGAAGTCGCTAGACCCCTTTCGGATTCTGCAAATCGATTAACGAGTAGATGTTTTCCTGACGATTTAGAGCGTAAAAGTTTTTGCCGGGTTTGCTATTATCGTAACAAGAACGGATTTGGACCTAGGAAGCAAACTCGCTACGGTTGTAAAACCTGTGGTACTCACCTCTGTCTTCCACATTGTTTTCGGATTTATCACACAAAATCAAATTTCGAAATTTCTGACAGTGCCACAGAAGAATAGGAAGTTAAAATGATCAGCCATCTCACCCCCCCCCCATCCTTTTAGGCTCCAAATTAAAGTAAAAATGTCAATAGCACACTTCCCACGATATCCAAATTTCTCATATTATCGGTGAATTATACCTTGTTAAATATTAAAATGCCTGTGGCGTTTGCTACTTATAATTTTCTATCGCAAAAAAACCCTTGTCAACTCAATTTTCGAACCTGAAATTCTAAATTATATGTATACCCCATGTAACTTTTCGATCGGATGTCTTGTTGATAACCTATACACCAGTAAATCTTATTTTATTGGTTTATTTTTGTATCTAATATCGACCAGAAGTGGTTAAATTGATTATTATATCGGAGAAAAAGTCTGTAAGTCCGACCACGTCGAGTGCCAGACAGACACTGATAAATTTATATCACCCTGAACCATTCCTATGTGATCTAGCACGTAATGCTATTCTATGATTCAACTGTGAAGTCTATGGACACAAACGATATGGTTTTGTATCTAATCTACGATATCAGCCTGAAACAAAGTAATCCTGGACGATCTATGTATCATCAAGGTTCTCCACATGTACATTTTGTGAAAATATATTGACCAGAAGTGGTCAAATTGATTATTATATCGGCGATAAAGCCCCCACCTCAGACCATGTCAAGTGCCAGCTAGACACCGATAAATTTATATCACCTTGAAACCTTCCTGCCTATGTGATCAAGCACGTAATGCTATTCTATGATTCAACTGTGAAGTCTATGGACACAAACGATATCTTGGTTTTGTATCTAATCTACTGTATCAACCTGAAACAAAGTAATCCTGGGTGATCTATGAACCATCATGGTTCTCTACATGTACATTTTGTGAAAATATATTGACCAGAAGTGGTTAAATTGATTATTATATCGGAGACAAAGCCCCCAGGTCCGACCACGTCGAGTGCCAGACAGACACTGAATATATTTATATCTTGTCGACTATTTCAATCTGAAACAAAAATCATTCCTGCCTGTGTAATATATATATATATAGCGTTGATTCAGTCTCAGATCAACCTCAGAACTGTAGAAATTGATCATATACCTTGTTGAATCTGAAATAAAACATGCCTATCTGTGTATAGCCAACACTAATCTATGTATATCAACCTGAACCATTCCTATGTGATCTAGCACGTAATGCTATTCTATGATTCAACTGTGAAGTCTATGGACACAAACGATATCTTGGTTTTGTATCTAATCTACTGTATCAACCTAAAACAAAGTAATCCTGGACGATCTATAGACCTTCAAGGTTCTCCACATGTACATTTTGTGAAAATATATCGACCAGAAGTGGTTAAATTGATTATTATATCGGAGAAAAAGCCTGTAGGTCTGACCACGTTGAGTGCCAGACAGACACTGAATATATTTATATCTTGTTGAATCTGAAATAAAACATGCCTATCTGTGTATAGCCAACACTAATCTATGTACATATTGTGAATACGATGACGACTGCTGCACCTGGATATGTATCAAGCCTTGTCAACCTGTGTATATATATATATATTTAACAATATTGATGAATAATTGATCTGAAAGAAAATACAACACATTATTAAAATATATTTTAAATCTTACTTCACCTACCTTGTCTTCTTTTCTGCTTTTCAGAAGTATTCGTCTGTAGATATAGTCAATCATTGTCCAGCAATCGATTTAAAAGTTAACTCCTCCTGGAGATGTCAATGCTGAATAGGCACAAGTCGAATTTTCCGAATTCAATATATCAGCCTGGACATTAAATATATATGTAGATGATCCTTAGAGTGTGGGAGATAACCACATATAGCCTTGTAATGATCAAACTCCATTAGAATCCTTAGGGGAGTCCATAGTATAATCAATGGCGAAATAAGCCAATATAGTCACTGCTCGAATCTAATTTTCAAAAATCAATATCTAAGTCCCAACTTCTCCGAAATGGTCGAGATATATATCAAATGAAAGCTGAGAGTATCTAATTTATGAATATTGATGTCTCCAATCATATATTTCAAGTTAAATCATGAAAATAAATGATTTTCTAAATCATGTCTTGCCCAGCGCCTAACTCCCCTACCGCACCCATAGTAAAGGCTCAGCTTAGATGACCATTACTTTTAATTCAATTCTAAATCATCCGCTGGTTCAAAATGATTCATATTTCATATAAACAAACCTCAGACAGTGTAGTTTACCCTGATATAAGTCCCCGTTCATAGATTCAAGGTTAAAAGCCTCAAAGAAATCATTTTGAAAGAGATGTCTTAGAACCCAGCTATGGCGAAATAAGCCAATTTATTGACAGAGTACTTTTAATCTTCTAAATTCGATAATTAAATCCCACATTGTCCGAAATACACAAAATATATATCAGGAGAAAGCTAAGGACCCGTAGTTTACGTATATTAATGTCTCCAGTAATAAAATTAAAGTTAAATCCTCGTAATAAAAGATTTTCTAAATCGTATCTCGACCAGCGCCTGAATCCCCTACCAAGTCTATAGTAAAGCTTTTAACCTTCTAAATTCGATAACTAAATCCCACATTGTCTGAAATACACAAAGTATATATCAGGAGAAAGCTGAGAATCTGTAGTTTACGAATATTAATGTCTCCAGTAATAGAATTCAAGTTAAATTCTTATAATAAATGAATTTCTGAATCGTGTCTGGCCCAGATCCACACTCCCATACTGAACCTATAGTAAAGTATAGAGAGTGCGTATGGCGCATCTTAATATTTCGATTACTTGGTCTCGAATCGACCAAAATGGACAATATTATATCATCATGAAGCTGAGAGTGTGTAGTTCACGTTAGAATATACGAAAATCCATTTATCTAAGATTTAAACCCCGAAATATATGATTTAGTTAGCCAAACCACAAAACTGCGTAATGCTGACTTTCTTTTTTCGATTATTAATTCTAACCTGATCTAACCTGTACAATATTTACATAGAAAGGTAGCTTAGAGTGTGTAGAATAACAATATATATATGATTAATCATGAATCTAAAGTTTAAACCCGGTGCGAGCTGATTTCTTATGACAGCTCGACCACCTTAACTACACAGTATAAGCGATGGCGTATCAAGCTAGGCCAGAATTCAACGTGCGTAACTCGCATCGTAATATTCTAATATCTTGGTCTCTTCTCGTCTAAATATGATAAAATACATACTGGAACAAACCTTGGAGTCTATAGAATGTGAAAATACACTTCCCTGTGGTTAATTCTAATGTTTAAACCCTATCTGAGCTGATTTTGTGATCATCGTATGAAATTCGACTGAACCAGCAAGCCGACTGCGTAATGCCTAAGGCTTAATTTGAAATATTAAATCTGAACTCGTCAAACCTGGACATTATTTACATAGAACGGTAGCTTAGAGTGTGTAGAATAAGAATATATGTATCATTAATCATGAATCTAAAGTTTAAACCCGGTGCGAGCTGATTTCTTATGACAGCTCGACCACCTTAACTACACAGTATAAGCGATGGCGTATCAAGCTAGGCCAGAATTCAACATGCGTAACTCGCATCGTAATATTTCAATATCTTGGTCTCTACTCGTCTGAATTTGCTAAAATACATACTGGAACAAACCTTAGAGTCTATAGAATGTGAAAATACACTTCCCTGTGGTTAATTCTAAAGTTTAAACCCTATCTGAGCTGATTTTGTTAACCTCGTCTAAGATTCGACTGAACCAGCAAGCCGAGTGCGTAATAATCAATGTTAAATTTGAATTATTAAATCTAAAGACGTCAAAGCTAAAGACATTATTTAGATAGAAACAAACCTTACAGTATGTAGAATAAGAATATACGTATCATTAATCATTTATCTAAAGTTTAAACCCGGTGCGAGCTGATTTCTAATGACAGCTCGACCACCCTACGTTTCGAGCAGTGACATGGTTTCCCATAGACTCAACCTTATAATCTACACAGCACTCTATAGAGGCTTTGCCGATATTAGTTACAAAGCGTTATGTTAATTCCACCGTGTCAAGTCTGACACCCTCGTATAGCTGATGATCAGATGAACATAATGCTGGTCTCAGTTTACACTGTTGACGCCATAGGAAGATATAAATGGCAATTCTGTGGGTTGTCGCATCGACTTGTAGCAGACAGCTTAGCAGACATGTCGCTGTCACTGGACTTGACACCTATACTCCCAGCCTCAGATCCGAAGTTATGACAGTATTAACCACACTTTCGATGGTTTTTCCGCCATAATATTTATATCCTTTTGTAGGCACAAGCCTTATAATGAAGTTGCTGGGTTTCATTTCTGTTGTTAATCTGCTATTTGACGAGGGGAAATGATTTTACACAGCGTCCATTGCGTAGAGGAATCTGCTTAGCCATCCATGTTTACACTGACACTCCCGCCCCCACCAACGGTTTTGCTATGTGCGCGAGTTCAAACTTTCAATATTGCTTAGATCACCTTAGGAGTCGTTTTATTTCATAATACTTTAGAATCGTGTAGGTAGGGTTCATATTTGAATATCAATGGGGGTTTCATCGACTTTAACGACTATATATATTGATGCGAAGAAATCTGCTACAGTAGTGTGTAAGGCCTAAGATAGGCGGACGCCATGGACGGTTATTTTTTACATAGGCGCATATTTTAGGCCAACTTCAGTTCGAGATTACATATATTCAACCGTTAATTTTATTCACAAAATATATATACACACCAAGATACAGGTCTTGCCGTTATAGTAATGGTCATCTTTTATTCATAAATCATCAATTTACGGAGAAAATGGAGAAATTCTACCACTACCACCTTCCTCAGACCCCTAGCGGCAAAACATGCCTGCGGTACAGCGGTGAATCTGGTAAAAGCCTGCTGCGGTAGTACACAGTATAACGATAGGTGGTGCTGCGATCGAGTGGCCAACCGGGTAACACCCTGCTGCGAGGAATGGGTTAACCCTAACCCTAACCTAACCCTCACACTTATGCTCTCCTTTTGATGCAAGGACACTGGAATTGAATGAGTTAGGTAGTAGAGAAGCTCAACTACCTGTTGCTACCATTTTCAGGATTCTTAAGTCGAGGAAACAGATTCTACATTTATAATGAATTTGCTATGTACACCTGAAGGTATAATAAGGGTCTCAGAAAATATAGCTGTACAATGTAGCTCTTTTGATAATGGGCTCAAAGTAAATGCTTCACATAGTTTAGACATTCAGGTACCTAGACTTGTTGCATTTTAAATTCCCACAATATGGAAACAGATACTACAGCCAAATTGAAATTTGCAAAATTCTAATTAGTAAAATTGATTTTTTCATCAATCTCAGTGAAAAAAAGCTGAAGAATGCAAAGTTTTTGTGCTAGAACATTGGATTTGTAGATTTTTGTTAGGTTCAATGAATGCATTGAGTAGCTAAACCTAACCCAGACCTTAACCCTAACCCTTGCCTTTACCCTAACCCTAATCGTTAATTCAAGCATAACCCTAACCTAAATCATAACCCTAACGTCAACCTAACCTTTATGCACACCTTTTTGTATGGGGGCACTCGAAGTGAATGTATTTGGCAGGCAAGACACTCAGCTGCAGGTTGAAACCATTTCTAGACTTTTAATCTTAATAGAAAAGATTCTACAGCTATATCAAATGTGATACATCTGTAGTAATAAAAATGCTTAATTGCAGGGTCAAAAAGGAAATTGCCATAGAATGTAGAGTTCTGATGCTAGAGCACTGGACTGAATGCATTGGCTAGCTAACCCTAATCCTAACCCTAGCCTTAACCCTAAACCTAAGCCTACCTTACCTTAACCCTAACCCTAACCTTACCCTCACACTTATGCTCTCCTTTTGATGCAAGGACACTGGAATTGAATGAGTTAGGTAGTAGAGAAGCTCAACTACCTGTTGCTACCATTTTCAGGATTCTAAAGTCGAGGAAACAGATTCTACATTTATAATGAATTTGCTATGTACACCTGAAGATATAATAAGGGTCCCCAGAAAATATAGCTGTACAATGTAGCTCTTTTGATAGTGGGCTCAAAGTAAATGCTTCACATAGTTTGGACATTCAGGTACCTGGACTTGTTGCATTTTAAATTCCAACAATATGGAAACAGATACTACAGCCTAATTGAAATTTGCTAAATTCAAATTAGTAAAATGTATTTTTTCATCAGTCTCAGTGAAAATAAAAGCTAAAGAATGCAAAGTTTTTGTGCTAGAACATTGGATTTGTAGATTTTTGTTAGGTTCAATGAATGCATTGAGTAGCTAAACCTAACCCAGACCTTAACCCTAACCCTTGCCTTAACCCTAACCCTAATCGTTAATTCAAGCATAACCCTAACCTTAACCCTAACCCTAACCTCAACCTAACCTTCATGCACACCTTTTTGTATGGGGCCACTCGAATTGAATGTATTTGGCAGGCATGACACTCAGCTGCAGGTTGGAACCATTTCTAGACTTTTAATCTTAAAAGAAAAGATTCTACAGCTATATCAAATGTGATTCATCTGCAGTAATAAAAATGCTTAATTGCAGGGTCACGGAGGAAATTGCCATAGAATGTAGAGTTCTGATACTAGAGCACTGGACTGAATGCATTGGCTAGCTAACCCTAATCCTAACCCTAGCCTTAACCCTTACCCTAAGCCTACCTTACCTTAACCCTAACCCTAACCTTACCCTCACACTTATGCTCTCCTTTTGATGCAAGGACACTGGAATTGAAAGAGTTAGGTAGTAGAGAAGGTCAACTACCTGTTGCTACCATTTTCAGGATTCTTAAGTCGAGGAAACAGATTCTACATTTATAATGAATTTGCTATGTACACCTGAAGATATAATAAGGGTCTCAGAAAATATAGCTGTACAATGTAGCTCTTTTGATAGTGGGCTCAAAGTAAATGTAGTAATAAAAATGCCTAACTGCAGGGTCATGGAGGAAATTGCCATAGAATGTAGAGTTCTGATACTAGAGCACTATAATGAATGCATTGGCTAGCTAACCCTAATCCTAACCCTAACCTTAACCCTAAACCTAAGCCTACCTTACCTTAACCCTAACCCTAACCTTACCCTCACACTTATGCTTTCCTTTTGATGCAAGGACATTGAAATTGAATGAGTTAGGTAGCAGAGAAGCTCAACTACCTGTTGCTACCATTTTCAGGATTCTAAAGTCGAGGAAACAGATTCTACATTTATAATGAATTTGCTATGTACACCTGAAGATATAATAAGGGTCTCAGAAAATATAGCTGTACAATGTAGCTCTTTTGATAGTGGGCTGAAAGTAAATGTAGTAATAAAAATGCCTAACTGCAGGGTCATGGAGGAAATTGCCATAGAATGTAGAGTTCTGATACTAGAGCACTAGAATGAATGCATTGGCTAGCTAACCCTAATCCTAACCCTAGCCTTAACCCTAAACCTAAGCCTACCTTACCTTAACCCTAACCCTAACCTTACCCTCACACTTATGCTTTCCTTTTGATGCAAGGACATTGAAATTGAATGAGTTAGGTAGCAGAGAAGCTCAACTACCTGTTGCTACCATTTTCAGGATTCTAAAGTCGAGGAAACAGATTCTACATTTATAATGAATTTGCTATGTACACCTGAAGATATAATAAGGGTCTCAGAAAATATAGCTGTACAATGTAGCTCTTTTGATAGTGGGCTCAAAGTAAATGTAGTAATAAAAATGCCTAACTGCAGGGTCATGGAGGAAATTGCCATAGAATGTAGAGTTCTGATACTAGAGCACTAGAATGAATGCATTGGCTAGCTAACCCTAATCCTAACTCTAGCCTTAACCCTAAACCTAAGCCTACCTTACCTTAACCCTAACCCTAACCTTACCCTCACACTTATGCTTTCCTTTTGATGCAAGGACATTGAAATTGAATGAGTTAGGTAGCAGAGAAGCTCAACTACCTGTTGCTACCATTTTCAGGATTCTAAAGTCGAGGAAACAGATTCTACATTTATAATGAATTTGCTATGTACACCTGAAGATATAATAAGGGTCTCAGAAAATATAGCTGTACAATGTAGCTCTTTTGATAGTGGGCTCAAAGTAAATGCTTCACATAGTTTGGACATTCAGGTACCTGGACTTGTTGCATTTTAAATTCCAACAATATGGAAACAGATACTACAGCCAAATTGAAATTTGCTAAATTCAAATTAGTAAAATGTATTTTTTCATCAGTCTCAGTGAAAATAAAAGCTAAAGAATGCAAAGTTTTTGTGCTAGAACATTGGATTTGTAGATTTTTGTTAGGTTCAATGAATGCATTGAGTAGCTAAACCTAACCCAGACCTTAACCCTAACCCTTGCCTTTACCCTAACCCTAATCGTTAATTCAAGCATAACCCTAACCTTAACCCTAACCCTAACCTCAACCTAACCTTCATGCACACCTTTTTGTATGGGGCCACTCGAATTGAATGTATTTGGCAGGCATGACACTCAGCTGCAGGTTGGAACCATTTCTAGACTTTTAATCTTAATAGAAAAGATTCTACAGCTATATCAAATGTGATACATCTGTAGTAATAAAAATACTTAATTGCAGGGTCACGGAGGAAATTGCCATAGAATGTAGAGTTCTGATACTAGAGCACTGGACTGAATGCATTGGCTAGCTAACCCTAATCCTAACCCTAGCCTTAACCCTTACCCTAAGCCTACCTTACCTTAACCCTAACCCTAACCTTACCCTCACACTTATGCTCTCCTTTTGATGCAAGGACACTGGAATTGAAAGAGTTAGGTAGTAGAGAAGGTCAACTACCTGTTGCTACCATTTTCAGGATTCTAAAGTCGAGGAAACAGATTCTACATTTATAATGAATTTGCTACACCTGAAGGTATAATAAGGGTCTCAGAAAATATAGCTGTACAATGTAGCTCTTTTGATAGTGGGCTCAAAGTAAATGCTTCACATAGTTTGGACATTCAGGTACCTGGACTAGTTGCATTTTAAATTCCAACAATATGGAAACAGATACTACAGCCAAATTGAAATTTGCTAAATTCAAATTAGTAAAATTGATTTTTTCATCAATCTCATTGAAAATAAAAGCTGAAGAATGCAAAGTTTTTGTGCTAGAACATTGGATTTGTAGATTTTAGTTAGGTTCAATGAATGCATTGAGTAGCTAAACCTAACCCAGACCTTGACCCTAACCCTTGCCTTTACCCTAACCCTAATTGTTAATTCAAGCATAACCCTAACCTTAACCCTAACCCTAACCGCAACCTAACCTTCATGCACACCTTTTTGTATGGGGGCATTCAAATTGAATGTATTTGGTAGGCGAGACACTCAGCTGCAGGTTGGAACCATCTCTAGACTTTTAGTCTCAATAGAAAAGATTCTACAGCTATATCAAATGTGATACATCTGTAGTAATAGAAATGCTTAATTGCAGGGTCAAGGAGGAAATTGCCATAGAATGTAAAGTTCTGATACTAGGGCACTGGACTGAATGCATTGGCTAGCTAACCCTAATCCTAACCCTAGCCTTAACCCTTACCCTGAGCCTACCTTACCTTAACCCTAACCCTAACCTAACCCTCACACTTATGCCCTCCTTTTGATGCAAGGACACTGGAATTGAATGAGTTAGGTAGTAGAGAAGCTCAACTACCTGTTTCTACCATTTTCAGGATTCTAAAGTCGAGGAAACAGATTCTACATTTATAATGAATTTGCTATGTACACCTGAAGGTATAATAAGGGTCTCAGAAAATATAGCTGTACAATGTAGCTCTTTTGATAATGGGCTCAAAGTAAATGCTTCACATAGTTTAGACATTCAGGTACCTAGACTTGTTGCATTTTAAATTCCAACAATATGGAAACAGATACTACAGCCAAATTGAAATTTGCAAAATTCTAATTAGTAAAATTGATTTTTTCATCAATCTCAGTGAAAAAAAGCTGAAGAATGCAAAGTTTTTGTGCTAGAACATTGGATTTGTAGATTTTTGTTAGGTTCAATGAATGCATTGAGTAGCTAAACCTAGCCCAGACCTTAACCCTAACCATTGCCTTTACCCTAACCCTAATCGTTAATTCAAGCATAACCCTAACCTTTATCATAACCCTAACGTCAACCTAACCTTTATGCACACCTTTTTGTATGGAGGCACTCGAATTGAATGTATTTGGTAGGCGAGACACTCAGCTGCAGGTTGGAACCATTTCTAGACTTTTAATCTCAATAGAAAAGATTCTACAGCTATATCAAATGTGATACATCTGTAGTAATAGAAATGCTTAATTGCAGGGTCAAGGAGGAAATTGCCATAGAATGTAGAGTTCTGATGCTAGAGCACTGGACTGAATGCATTGGCTAGTAACCCTAATCCTAACCCTAGCCTTAACCCTAAACCTAAGCCTACCTTACCTTAACCCTAACCCTAACCTTACCCTCACACTTATGCTCTCCTTTTGATGCAAGGACATTGAAATTGAATGAGTTAGGTAGTAGAGAAGCTCAACTACCTGTTGCTACCATTTTCAGGATTCTAAAGTCGAGGAAACAGATTCTACATTTATAATGAATTTGCTATGTACACCTGAAGGTATAATAAGGGTCTCAGAAACGATAGCTGTACAATGTAGCTCTTTTGATAGTGGGCTCAAAGTAAATGCTTCACATAGTTTGGACATTCAGGTACCTGGACTAGTTGCATTTTAAATTCCAACAATATGGAAACAGATACTACAGCCAAATTGAAATTTGCTAAATTCAAATTAGTAAAATGTATCTTTTTCATCAGTCTTAGTGAAAATAAAAGCTAAAGAATGCAAAGTTTTTGTGCTAGAACATTGGATTTGTAGATTTTTGTTAGGTTCAATGAATGCATTGAGTAGCTAAACCTAACCCAGACCTTAACCCTAACCCTTGCCTTTACCCTAACCCTAATTGTTAATTCAAGCATAACCCTAACCTTAACCCTAACCCTAACCTCAACCTAACCTTCATGCACACCTTTTTGTATGGGGCCACTCGAATTGAATGTATTTGGCAGGCATGACACTCAGCTGCAGGTTGGAACCATTTCTAGACTTTTAATCTCAATAGAAAACATTCTACAGCTATATCAAATGTGATACATCTGTAGTAATAAAAATGCTTAATTGCAGGGTCACGGAGGAAATTGCCATAGAATGTAGAGTTCTGATACTAGAGCACTGGACTGAATGCATTGGCTAGCTAACCCTAATCCTAACCCTAGCCTTAACCCTTACCCTAAGCCTACCTTACCTTAACCCTAACCCTAACCTTACCCTCACACTTATGCTCTCCTTTTGATGCAAGGACACTGGAATTGAAAGAGTTAGGTAGTAGAGAAGGTCAACTACCTGTTGCTACCATTTTCAGGATTCTTAAGTCGAGGAAACAGATTCTACATTTATAATGAATTTGCTACACCTGAAGGTATAATAAGGGTCTCAGAAAATATAGCTGTACGATGTAGCTCTTTTGATAGTGGGCTCAAAGTAAATGCTTCACATAGTTTGGACATTCAGGTACCTGGAGTTGTTGCATTTTAAATTCCCACAATATGGAAACAGATACTACAGCCAAATTGAAATTTGCTAAATTCAAATTAGTAAAATTGATTTTTTCATCAATCTCATTGAAAATAAAAGCTGAAGAATGCAAAGTTTTTGTGCTAGAACATTGGATTTGTAGATTTTTGTTAGGTTCAATGAATGCATTGAGTAGCTAAACCTAACCCAGACCTTGACCCTAACCCTTGCCTTTACCCTAACCCTAATCGTTAATTCAAGCATAACCCTAACCTTAACCCTAACCCTAACCGCAACCTAACCTTCATGCACACCTTTTTGTATGGGGGCATTCAAATTGAATGTATTTGGTAGGCGAGACACTCAGCTGCAGGTTGGAACCATCTCTAGACTTTTAGTCTCAATAGAAAATATTCTACAGCTATATCAAATGTGATACATCTGTAGTAATAGAAATGCTTAATTGCAGGGTCAAGGAGGAAATTGCCATAGAATGTAGAGTTCTGATACTAGGGCACTGGACTGAATGCATTGGCTAGCTAACCCTAATCCTAACCCTAGCCTTAACCCTTACCCTGAGCCTACCTTACCTTAACCCTAACTCTAACCTAACCCTCACACTTATGCTCTCCTTTTGATGCAAGGACACTGGAATTGAATGAGTTAGGTAGTAGAGAAGCTCAACTACCTGTTGCTACCATTTTCAGGATTCTAAAGTCGAGGAAACAGATTCTACATTTATAATGAATTTGCTACACCTGAAGGTATAATAAGGGTCTCAGAAAATATAGCTGTACAATGTAGCTCTTTTGATAGTGGGCTCAAAGTAAATGCTTCACATAGTTTAGACATTCAGGTACCTGGACTAGTTGCATTTTAAATTCCAACAATATGGAAACAGATACTACAGCCAAATTGAAATTAGCTAAATTCAAATTAGTAAAATTGATTTTTTCATCAATCTCAGTGAAAATAAAAGCTAAAGAATGCAAAGTTTTTGTGCTAGAACATTGGATTTGTAGATTTTTGATAGGTTCAATGAATGCATTGAGTAGCTAAACCTAACCCAGACCTTGACCCTAACCCTTGCCTTTACCCTAACCCTAATTGTTAATTCAAGCATAACCCTAACCTTAACCCTAACCCCAACCGCAACCTAACCTTCATGCACACCTTTTTGTATGGGGGCATTCAAATTGAATGTATTTGGTAGGCGAGACACTCAGCTGCAGGTTGGAACCATCTTTAGACTTTTAGTCTCAATAGAAAAGATTCTACAGCTATATCAAATGTGATACATCTGTAGTAATAGAAATGCTTAATTGCAGGGTCAAGGAGGAAATTGCCATAGAATGTAAAGTTCTGATACTAGAGCACTAGAATGAATGCATTGGCTAGCTAACCCTAATCCTAACCCTAGCCTTAACCCTAAACCTAAGCCTACCATACCTTAACCCTAACCCTAACCTAACCCTCACACTTATGCTCTCCTTTTGATGCAAGGACACTGGAATTGAATGAGTTAGGTAGTAGAGAAGCTCAACTACCTGTTGCTACCATTTTCAGGATTCTAAAGTCGAGGAAACAGATTCTACATTTATAATGAATTTGCTATGTACACTTGAAGGTATAATAAGGGTCTCAGAAAATATAGCTGTACAATGTAGCTCTTTTGATAGTGGGCTCAAAGTAAATGCTTCACATAGTTTGGACATTCAGGTACCTGGAGTTGTTGCATTTTAAATTCCCACAATATGGAAACAGATACTACAGCCAAATTGAAATTTGCTAAATTCAAATTAGTAAAATTGATTTTTTCATCAATCTCATTGAAAATAAAAGCTGAAGAATGCAAAGTTTTTGTGCTAGAACATTGGATTTGTAGATTTTAGTTAGGTTCAATGAATGCATTGAGTAGCTAAACCTAACCCAGACCTTGACCCTAACCCTTGCCTTTACCCTAACCCTAATTGTTAATTCAAGCATAACCCTAACCTTAACCCTAACCCTAACCGCAACCTAACCTTCATGCACACCTTTTTGTATGGGGGCATTCAAATTGAATGTATTTGGTAGGCGAGACACTCAGCTGCAGGTTGGAACCATCTCTAGACTTTTAGTCTCAATAGAAAATATTCTACAGCTATATCAAATGTGATACATCTGTAGTAATAGAAATGCTTAATTGCAGGGTCAAGGAGGAAATTGCCATAGAATGTAGAGTTCTGATACTAGAGCACTGGAATGAATGCATTGGCTAGCTAACCCTAATCCTAACCCTAGCCTTAACCCTTACCCTGAGCCTACCTTACCTTAACCCTAACCCTAACCTAACCCTCACACTTATGCTCTCCTTTTGATGCAAGGACACTGGAATTGAATGAGTTAGGTAGTAGAGAAGCTCAACTACCTGTTTCTACCATTTTCAGGATTCTAAAGTCGAGGAAACAGATTCTACATTTATAATGAATTTGCTATGTACACCTGAAGGTATAATAAGGGTCTCAGAAAATATAGCTGTACAATGTAGCTCTTTTGATAGTGGGCTCAAAGTAAATGCTTCACATAGTTTGGACATTCAGGTACCTGGAGTTGTTGCATTTTAAATTCCAACAATATGGAAACAGATACTACAGCCAAATTGAAATTTGCTAAATTCAAATTAGTAAAATTGATTTTTTCATCAATCTCATTGAAAATAAAAGCTGAAGAATGCAAAGTTTTTGTGCTAGAACATTGGATTTGTAGATTTTTGTTAGGTTCAATGAATGCATTGAGTAGCTAAACCTAACCCAGACCTTGACCCTAACCCTTGCCTTTACCCTAACCCTAATCGTTAATTCAAGCATAACCCTAACCTTAACCCTAACCCTAACCGCAACCTAACCTTCATGCACACCTTTTTGTATGGGGGCATTCAAATTGAATGTATTTGGTAGGCGAGACACTCAGCTGCAGGTCGGAACCATCTCTAGACTTTTAGTCTCAATAGAAAAGATTCTACAGCTATATCAAATGTGATACATCTGTAGTAATAGAAATGCTTAATTGCAGGGTCAAGGAGGAAATTGCCATAGAATGTAGAGTTCTGATACTAGGGCACTGGACTGAATGCATTGGCTAGCTAACCCTAATCCTAACCCTAGCCTTAACCCTTACCCTGAGCCTACCTTACCTTAACCCTAACCCTAACCTAACCCTCACACTTATGCTCTCCTTTTGATGCAAGGACACTGGAATTGAATGAGTTAGGTAGTAGAGAAGCTCAACTACCTGTTGCTACCATTTTCAGGATTCTAAAGTCGAGGAAACAGATTCTACATTTATAATGAATTTGCTATGTACACCTGAAGGTATAATAAGGGTCTCAGAAAATATAGCTGTACAATGTAGCTCTTTTGATAATGGGCTCAAAGTAAATGCTTCACATAGTTTGGACATTCAGGTACCTGGACTTGTTGCATTTTAAATTCCCACAATATGGAAACAGATATTACAGCCAAATTGAAATTTGCTAAATTCAAATTAGTAAAATTGATTTTTTCATCAATCTCAGTGAAAATAAAAGCTGAAGAATGCAAAGTTTTTGTGCTAGAACATTGGATTTGTAGATTTTTGTTAGGTTCAATGAATGCATTGAGTAGCTAAACCTAGCCCAGACCTTAACCCTAACCCTTGCCTTTACCCTAACCCTAATCGTTAATTCAAGCATAACCCTAACCTAAATCATAACCCTAACGTCAACCTAACCTTCATGCACACCTTTTTGTATGGGGGCACTCAAATTGAAAGTATTTGGCAGGCAAGACACTCAGCTGCAGGTTGGAACCATCTCTAGACTTTTAATCTCAAAAGAAAAGATTCTACAGCTATATCAAATGTGATACAACTGTAGTAATAAAAATGCTTAACTGCAGGGTCACGGAGGAAATTGCCATAGAATGTAGAGTTCTGATACTAGAGCACTGGAATGAATGCATTGGCTAGCTAACCCTAATCCTAACCCTAGCCTTAACCCTAAACCTAAGCCTACCTTACCTTAACCCTAACCCTAACCTAACCCTCACACTTATGCTCTCCTTTTGATGCAAGGACACTGAAATTGAATGAGTTAGGTAGTAGAGAAGCTCAACTACCTGTTGCTACCATTTTCAGGATTCTAAAGTCGAGGAAACAGATTCTACATTTATAATGAATTTGCTATGTACACTTGAAGGTATAATAAGGGTCTCAGAAAATATAGCTGTACAATGTAGCTCTTTTGATAGTGGGCTCAAAGTAAATGCTTCACATAGTTTGGACATTCAGGTACCTGGAGTTGTTGCATTTTAAATTCCCACAATATGGAAACAGATACTACAGCCAAATTGAAATTTGCTAAATTCAAATTAGTAAAATTGATTTTTTCATCAATCTCATTGAAAATAAAAGCTGAAAAATGCAAAGTTTTTGTGCTAGAACATTGGATTTGTAGATTTTAGTTAGGTTCAATGAATGCATTGAGTAGCTAAACCTAACCCAGACCTTGACCCTAACCCTTGCCTTTACCCTAACCCTAATTGTTAATTCAAGCATAACCCTAACCTTAACCCTAACCCTAACCGCAACCTAACCTTCATGCACACCTTTTTGTATGGGGGCATTCAAATTGAATGTATTTGGTAGGCGAGACACTCAGCTGCAGGTTGGAACCATCTCTAGACTTTTAGTCTCAATAGAAAATATTCTACAGCTATATCAAATGTGATACATCTGTAGTAATAGAAATGCTTAATTGCAGGGTCAAGGAGGAAATTGCCATAGAATGTAGAGTTCTGATACTAGGGCACTGGACTGAATGCATTGGCTAGCTAACCCTAATCCTAACCCTAGCCTTAACCCTTACCCTGAGCCTACCTTACCTTAACCCTAACCCTAACCTAACCCTCACACTTATGCTCTCCTTTTGATGCAAGGACACTGGAATTGAATGAGTTAGGTAGTAGAGAAGCTCAACTACCTGTTTCTACCATTTTCAGGATTCTAAAGTCGAGGAAACAGATTCTACATTTATAATGAATTTGCTATGTACACCTGAAGGTATAATAAGGGTCTCAGAAAATATAGCTGTACAATGTAGCTCTTTTGATAATGGGCTCAAAGTAAATGCTTCACATAGTTTAGACATTCAGGTACCTAGACTTGTTGCATTTTAAATTCCCACAATATGGAAACAGATACTACAGCCAAATTGAAATTTGCAAAATTCTAATTAGTAAAATTGATTTTTTCATCAATCTCAGTGAAAAAAAGCTGAAGAATGCAAAGTTTTTGTGCTAGAACATTGGATTTGTAGATTTTTGTTAGGTTCAATGAATGCATTGAGTAGCTAAACCTAGCCCAGACCTTAACCCTAACCATTGCCTTTACCCTAACCCTAATCGTTAATTCAAGCATAACCCTAACCTTTATCATAACCCTAACGTCAACCTAACCTTTATGCACACCTTTTTGTATGGAGGCACTCGAATTGAATGTATTTGGTAGGCGAGACACTCAGCTGCAGGTTGGAACCATTTCTAGACTTTTAATCTCAATAGAAAAGATTCTACAGCTATATCAAATGTGATACATCTGTAGTAATAAAAATGCTTAATTGCAGGGTCAAGGAGGAAATTGCCATAGAATGTAGAGTTCTGATGCTAGAGCACTGGACCGAATGCATTGGCTAGTAACCCTAATCCTAACCCTAGCCTTAACCCTAAACCTAAGCCTACCTTACCTTAACCCTAACCCTAACCTTACCCTCACACTTATGCTCTCCTTTTGATGCAAGGACATTGAAATTGAATGAGTTAGGTAGTAGAGAAGCTCAACTACCTGTTGCTACCATTTTCAGGATTCTAAAGTCGAGGAAACAGATTCTACATTTATAATGAATTTGCTATGTACACCTGAAGGTATAATAAGGGTCTCAGAAACGATAGCTGTACAATGTAGCACTTTTGATAGTGGGCTCAAAGTAAATGCTTCACATAGTTTGGACATTCAGGTACCTGGACTTGTTGCATTTTAAATTCCAACAATATGGAAACAGATACTACAGCCAAATTGAAATTTGCTAAATTCAAATTAGTAAAATGTATTTTTTCATCAGTCTCAGTGAAAATAAAAGCTAAAGAATGCAAAGTTTTTGTGCTAGAACATTGGATTTGTAGATTTTTGTTAGGTTCAATGAATGCATTGAGTAGCTAAACCTAACCCAGACCTTAACCCTAACCCTTGCCTTTACCCTAACCCTAATTGTTAATTCAAGCATAACCCTAACCTTAACCCTAACCCTAACCTCAACCTAACCTTCATGCACACCTTTTTGTATGGGGCCACTCGAATTGAATGTATTTGGCAGGCATGACACTCAGCTGCAGGTTGGAACCATTTCTAGACTTTTAATCTCAATAGAAAAGATTCTACAGCTATATCAAATGTGATACATCTGTAGTAATAAAAATGCTTAATTGCAGGGTCACGGAGGAAATTGCCATAGAATGTAGAGTTCTGATACTAGAGCACTGGACTGAATGCATTGGCTAGCTAACCCTAATCCTAACCCTAGCCTTAACCCTTACCCTAAGCCTACCTTACCTTAACTCTAACCCTAACCTTACCCTCACACTTATGCTCTCCTTTTGATGCAAGGACACTGGAATTGAAAGAATTAGGTAGTAGAGAAGCTCAACTACCTGTTGCTACCATTTTCAGGATTCTTGAGTCGAGGAAACAGATTCTACATTTATAATGAATTTGCTACACCTGAAGGTATAATAAGGGTCTCAGAAAATATAGCTGTACAATGTAGCTCTTTTGATAGTGGGCTCAAAGTAAATGCTTCACATAGTTTGGACATTCAGGTACCTGGAGTTGTTGCATTTTAAATTCCCACAATATGGAAACAGATACTACAGCCAAATTGAAATTTGCTAAATTCAAATTAGTAAAATTGATTTTTTCATCAATCTCATTGAAAATAAAAGCTGAAGAATGCAAAGTTTTTGTGCTAGAACATTGGATTTGTAGATTTTTGTTAGGTTCAATGAATGCATTGAGTAGCTAAACCTAACCCAGACCTTGACCCTAACCCTTGCCTTTACCCTAACCCTAATCGTTAATTCAAGCATAACCCTAACCTTAACCCTAACCCTAACCGCAACCTAACCTTCATGCACACCTTTTTGTATGGGGGCATTCAAATTGAATGTATTTGGTAGGCGAGACACTCAGCTGCAGGTCGGAACCATCTCTAGACTTTTAGTCTCAATAGAAAAGATTCTACAGCTATATCAAATGTGATACATCTGTAGTAATAGAAATGCTTAATTGCAGGGTCAAGGAGGAAATTGCCATAGAATGTAGAGTTCTGATACTAGGGCACTGGACTGAATGCATTGGCTAGCTAACCCTAATCCTAACCCTAGCCTTAACCCTTACCCTGAGCCTACCTTACCTTAACCCTAACCCTAACCTAACCCTCACACTTTTGCTCTCCTTTTGATGCAAGGACACTGGAATTGAATGAGTTAGGTAGTAGAGAAGCTCAACTACCTGTTGCTACCATTTTCAGGATTCTAAAGTCGAGGAAACAGATTCTACATTTATAATGAATTTGCTATGTACACCTGAAGGTATAATAAGGGTCTCAGAAAATATAGCTGTACAATGTAGCTCTTTTGATAATGGGCTCAAAGTAAATGCTTCACATAGTTTGGACATTCAGGTACCTGGACTTGTTGCATTTTAAATTCCCACAATATGGAAACAGATATTACAGCCAAATTGAAATTTGCTAAATTCAAATTAGTAAAATTGATTTTTTCATCAATCTCAGTGAAAATAAAAGCTGAAGAATGCAAAGTTTTTGTGCTAGAACATTGGATTTGTAGATTTTTGTTAGGTTCAATGAATGCATTGAGTAGCTAAACCTAGCCCAGACCTTAACCCTAACCCTTGCCTTTACCCTAACCCTAATCGTTAATTCAAGCATAACCCTAACCTAAATCATAACCCTAACGTCAACCTAACCTTCATGCACACCTTTTTGTATGGGGGCACTCAAATTGAAAGTATTTGGCAGGCAAGACACTCAGCTGCAGGTTGGAACCATCTCTAGACTTTTAATCTCAAAAGAAAAGATTCTACAGCTATATCAAATGTGATACAACTGTAGTAATAAAAATGCTTAACTGCAGGGTCACGGAGGAAATTGCCATAGAATGTAGAGTTCTGATACTAGAGCACTGGAATGAATGCATTGGCTAGCTAACCCTAATCCTAACCCTAGCCTTAACCCTAACCCTAAGCCTACCTTACCTTAACCCTAACCCTAACCTAACCCTCACACTTATGCTCTCCTTTTGATGCAAGGACACTGGAATTGAAGGTGTTAGGTAGTAGAGAAGCTCAACTACCTGTTGCTACCATTTTCAGGATTTTAAAGTCGAGGAAACAGATTCTACATTTATAATGAATTTGCTACACCTGAAGGTATAATAAGGGTCTCAGAAAATATAGCTGTACAATGTAGCTCTTTTGATAGTGGGCTCAAAGTAAATGCTTCACATAGTTTGGACATTCAGGTACCTGGACTTGTTGCATTTTAAATTCTAACAATATGGAAACAGATACTACAGTCAAATTGAAATTTGCTAAATTCAAATTAGTAAGATTGATTTTTTCATCAATCTCAGTGAAAATAAAAGCTGAAGAATGCAAAGTTTTTGTGCTAGAACATTGGATTTGTAGATTTTTGTTAGGTTCAATAAATGCATTGAGTAGCTAAACCTAACCTAGACCTTAACCCTAACCCTTGCCTTTACCCTAACCCTAATCGTTAATTCAAGCATAACCCTAACCTTAACCCTGACCCTAACGTCAACCTAACCTTCATGCACACCTTTTTGTATGGGGGCACTCGAATTGAATGTATTTGGCAGGCGAGACACTCACCTGCAGGCTGGAACAATCTCTAGACTTTTAATCTCAATAGAAAAGATTCTACAGCTATATCAAATGTGATACATCTGTAGTAATAAAAATGCTTAACTGCAGGGTCACGGAGGAAATTGCCATAGAATGTAGAGTTCTGATACTAGAGCACTGGAATGAATGCATTGGCTAGCTAACCCTAATCCTAACCCTAGCCTTAACCCTAACCCTAAGCCTACCTTACCTTAACCATAACACTAACCTAACCCTCACACTTATGCTCTCCTTTTGATGCAAGGACACTGGAATTGAATGAGTTAGGTAGTAGAGAAGCTCAACTACCTGTTGCTACCATTTTCAGGATTCTTAAGTCGAGGAAACAGATTCTACATTTATAATGAATTTGCTATGTACACTTGAAGGTATAATAAGGGTCTCAGAAAATATAGCTGTACAATGTAGCTCTTTTGATAATGGGCTCAAAGTAAATGCTTCACATAGTTTGGACATTCAGGTACCTGGACTTGTTGCATTTTAAATTCCCACAATATGGAAACAGATACTACAGTCAAATTGAAATTTGCTAAATTCAAATTAGTAAGATTGATTTTTTCATCAATCTCAGTGAAAATAAAAGCTGAAGAATGCAAAGTTTTTGTGCTAGAACATTGGATTTGTAGATTTTTGTTAGGTTCAATGAATGCATTGAGTAGCTAAACCTAACCCAGACCCTAACCCTAACCCTTGCCTTTACCCTAACCCTAATCGTTAATTCAAGCATAACCCTAACCTTAACCCTAACCCTAACGTCAACCTAACCTTCATGCACACCTTTTTGTATGGGGGCACTCGAATTGAATGTATTTGGCAGGCGAGACACTCACCTGCAGGCTGGAACAATCTCTAGACTTTTAATCTCAATAGAAAAGATTCTACAGCTATATCAAATGTGATACATCTGTAGTAATAAAAATGCTTAACTGCAGGGTCACGGAGGAAATTGCCATAGAATGTAGAGTTCTGATACTAGAGCACTGGACTGAATGCATTGGCTAGCTAACCCTAATCCTAACCCTAGCCTTAACCCTTACCCTAAGCCTACCTTACCTTAACCCTAACCCTAACCTAACCCTCACACTGATGCTCTCCTTTTGATGCAAGGACACTGGAATTGAATGAGTTAGGTAGTAGAGAAGCTCAACTACCTGTTGCTACCATTTTCAGGATTTTACAGTCGAGGAAACAGATTCTACATTTATAATGAATTTGCTATGTACACCTGAAGGTATAATAAGGGTCTCAGAAAATATAGCTGTACAATGTAGCTCTTTTGATAATCGGCTCAAAGTAAATGCTTCACATAGTTTGAACATTCAGGTACCTGGACTTGTTGCATTTTAAATTCCCACAATATGGAAACAGATATTACAGCCAAATTGAAATTTGCTAAATTCAAGTTAGTAAAATTGATTTTTTCATCAATCTCATTGAAAATAAAAGCTGAAGAATGCAAAGTTTTTGTGCTAGAACATTGGATTTGTAGATTTTTGTCAGGTTCAATGAATGCATTGAGTAGCTAAACCTAACCCAGACCTTAACCCTAACCCTTGCCTTTACCCTAACCCTAATCGTTAATTCAAGCATAACCCTAACCTAAATCATAACCCTAACGTCAACCTAACCTTCATGCACACCTTTTTGTATGGGGGCACTCAAATTGAAAGTATTTGGCAGGCAAGACACTCAGCTGCAGGTTGGAACCATCTCTAGACTTTTTATCTCAATAGAAAAGATTCTACAGCTATATCAAATGTGATACAACTGTAGTAATAAAAATGCTTAACTGCAGGGTCAAGGAGGAAATTGCCATAGAATGTAGAGTTCTGATGCTAGAGCACTGGAATGAATGCATTGGCTAGCTAACCCTAATCCTAACCCTAGCCTTAATCCTAACCCTAAGCCTACCTTACCTTAACCCTTTAGGCGCAGCATGATGCCTGGAGGCATTCCCGTGCGAACCGCAGCATGATGCCTCCAGGCATTCCCGTGCGAACCGCAGCATGATGCCTCCAGGCATTCCCGTGCGAACCGCAGCATGATGCCTTGAGGCATCATAGAGTTGTTATTTTTATAAAGTCATTTTTTCAGTAGATTTAAGCACAGAAGGGTTAAGAAAAGCTCCATATATAAATAAAACAGTTTAAACTCAATGTATTTGTGTGTTTCGAGTCTATTTCGGGACATGGAGATGGTTATTTGCGAGTAGAACACGGAGAAAAATAAAGCAATGCACTGATCGAGTCGCGCATATGGACGAGTGTAGCGCCTGTCAGAGCATTTCCCAATAGATGAAACGACGAACGAGTTTATATATATTAAAAAGCGTACGATTTGGTTGTCTTGCTCACACTAGTACAGAATATACATATACTATCTAATTTGCGAGTTTTTAGGCAGTCTTACCCTTTCGTTTTTACTATTTTGCGAATTCTCCGCCGATGTTTACATTTTATTCGACACCAAGAGCAAACGCAGCAGTGGAGAGTTATACTTCCGGTCGCCCTAGTTTTACGTTCCCGCCCCAACCACAACAAAGCTGAGACCAAGGAAAGCACCAAAGCTCGTATATTATTATAAATCGAGACCAATAAATCATTGAAACCTGTATATTATTAAAAATATCACAAAATATTGTGAATCTGGTCATCAGAAAAACAAAATAAAACATAAGTGTATCTTGTTGTATCAGTCACCGCACTTACAGCAGAAGTGTATGGACATTTTTTTTTTTTTCTTTTTTCCCCCCGACAATCCGCACACTGTCATATCTTACGCGATTTAACTCGGAAAGTGTTAGGATACCTCCAATACATAAATAAAACATTATAATTTCGATAAATATGTGTTTTTGGGGTTCATATATTGCCATGGCGACGTTGATATGCGACTATAAAAGTCGCAAAAACTTTCGATGATGCGTAGAGCGCGTCGCACTTTCACAGAGTGAGCCTCTACACCACCTGCTTAGCGAAACACAACGAAATTCGCTAACATGGCCTGCAATGATCCTTTTGAAGACGTCTACGATGACGAATGGGAGCTACTTTTGGATTCCTCTTCGGAGGAGGATTACGAGAGTGCGGACGAGGAACAAGAAAACTCGCTCCAGGACGCATCGACTGCCACGATAGCGACTACTCCAGGAGGGCGACGATGGGTAATTTACCCCGAAAACATCGGACGGTGGGAAACGCTGAAACCCACTGAAAGCACACCTGGAGTAACAGCAGCCGTCGACACGGCAGAAACGAAGACATCGTTAGACTTTCTGCGAGTTTTCCTTTCGCTAAGTTTTATAACGAGTTTGGTGGACAGGACCAACAGATACGCAGAGGCGAACAAGGGTGGGCGTGGCTTGCCGAAGAAAATGACGGCCTGGACTCCTGTGGGAATCAACGAGATGTTGCGGTTTATCGGCCTCACATATTTGATGGGAATACTGAAGAAACCAGATGTGGAGCACTATTGGACAACGATAGTCGAATACGCCACCCCTGGCTTGAAGTCACTGATGTCCAGAACTCGCTTTCTCTCTATTCTACGGTAAGTTTAATTCGCTAATGTTGACAGTATCATTGTTTATATTTCAGCCCAGACTCAGAGCTGCGCAAGCGCAGTGAAACGATTTCCAGATACTGTAGCGGCGAATCGATTTTCATATATTTATATCGCAAATATAGCCCTGTCTTCCTCACATTAGTTCAGAATATACATGTATTATGTATTCCTAGAGTCTTAGACCATTCTTCCCCTTGTATTTTAAAGATTCCTGCATTTCTCAAACCCTGATGTTACGACTGGAGCAGACGCTGGTCCTCAGAGCGCCGCATCCGGTCCCGCGACAACATCCGGTCCATCGACGTCCCGCCCCAGATCTCCACACATGATGACTGACTTTTTATTTCAGCATTTCAATTCTGTTTGTAATTCCGTTTATGTCCCCCGTCGTGAGGTTGCGATTGACGAAACAATCGTGAAGCACAAAGGCCGTACCCGTCATCGCCAGTACATGCCTAACAAACCGTGCAAATGGGGTCTCAAGTGCTGGGTGCTGGCGGAGTCGGCTACGGGCTTTGTGCTTCAGGTGATTCCTTTCTTTGGCCGTGACGACCGTAAGGGAAGTAACTCAACAGAAAATATAATTATGAGGCTGTTACGGGGTGCTAAACTATTAAACAAAGGCTACCATGTTTTCTTCGATAATTTCTACACTGGTGTACAGGTTCTCGAACGGCTCCACTCACTTCAAACCTACGCTTGTGGTACTCTCCGAATGAATCGCACGGAGGTGCCTAAGTCCTACATGGCGAGGAAACATCCTGAGTTGACACAGCGGGGCGACTCGATTTTCGCTAAGGCTGGGTGCTTGTTATTGACTTGCTGGCTAGATCGTAAAATAATTCGTATTCTCTCCACCATTCACGGCTCCACTATGTCCACATGTATTCGAACACTACGGGGTACTGACGGCAAATTCGCTAAGAAAGAAATCCCTTGTCCAGACACTATAAAATCGTTTAGTCAGTACATGGGCGGGGTAGACTTAGCTGATCAAATGGCTTCGTATTATTCTTTCGGGAGGAAAAGTAGGAAATGGACCAAGAAATTCTTCTTTTTCGTGATGGAGATCATGAAATTGAACTCCCAGATAATGTACAACTCACTTTCGGACAAGAAAATCAGTTTAGTCGACTTCTCTCTCTGTCTGGTCCAGCAGATTATGACTGCAACTAACGAGGAAGTCGCTAGACCCCTTTCGGATTCTGCAAATCGATTAACGAGTAGATGTTTTCCTGACGATTTAGAGCGTAAAAGTTTTTGCCGGGTTTGCTATTATCGTAACAAGAACGGATTTGGACCTAGGAAGCAAACTCGCTACGGTTGTAAAACCTGTGGTACTCACCTCTGTCTTCCACATTGTTTTCGGATTTATCACACAAAATCAAATTTCGAAATTTCTGACAGTGCCACAGAAGAATAGGAAGTTAAAATGATCAGCCATCTCACCCCCCCCCCATCCTTTTAGGCTCCAAATTAAAGTAAAAATGTCAATAGCACACTTCCCACGATATCCAAATTTCTCATATTATCGGTGAATTATACCTTGTTAAATATTAAAATGCCTGTGGCGTTTGCTACTTATAATTTTCTATCGCAAAAAAACCCTTGTCAACTCAATTTTCGAACCTGAAATTCTAAATTATATGTATACCCCATGTAACTTTTCGATCGGATGTCTTGTTGATAACCTATACACCAGTAAATCTTTTTTTATTGGTTTATTTTTGTATCTAATATCGACCAGAAGTGGTTAAATTGATTATTATATCGGAGAAAAAGTCTGTAAGTCCGACCACGTCGAGTGCCAGACAGACACTGATAAATTTATATCACCCTGAACCATTCCTATGTGATCTAGCACGTAATGCTATTCTATGATTCAACTGTGAAGTCTATGGACACAAACGATATGGTTTTGTATCTAATCTACGATATCAGCCTGAAACAAAGTAATCCTGGACGATCTATGTATCATCAAGGTTCTCCACATGTACATTTTGTGAAAATATATTGACCAGAAGTGGTCAAATTGATTATTATATCGGCGATAAAGCCCCCACCTCAGACCATGTCAAGTGCCAGCTAGACACCGATAAATTTATATCACCTTGAAACCTTCCTGCCTATGTGATCAAGCACGTAATGCTATTCTATGATTCAACTGTGAAGTCTATGGACACAAACGATATCTTGGTTTTGTATCTAATCTACTGTATCAACCTGAAACAAAGTAATCCTGGGTGATCTATGAACCATCATGGTTCTCTACATGTACATTTTGTGAAAATATATTGACCAGAAGTGGTTAAATTGATTATTATATCGGAGACAAAGCCCCCAGGTCCGACCACGTCGAGTGCCAGACAGACACTGAATATATTTATATCTTGTCGACTATTTCAATCTGAAACAAAAATCATTCCTGCCTGTGTAATATATATATATATAGCGTTGATTCAGTCTCAGATCAACCTCAGAACTGTAGAAATTGATCATATACCTTGTTGAATCTGAAATAAAACATGCCTATCTGTGTATAGCCAACACTAATCTATGTATATCAACCTGAACCATTCCTATGTGATCTAGCACGTAATGCTATTCTATGATTCAACTGTGAAGTCTATGGACACAAACGATATCTTGGTTTTGTATCTAATCTACTGTATCAACCTAAAACAAAGTAATCCTGGACGATCTATAGACCTTCAAGGTTCTCCACATGTACATTTTGTGAAAATATATCGACCAGAAGTGGTTAAATTGATTATTATATCGGAGAAAAAGCCTGTAGGTCTGACCACGTTGAGTGCCAGACAGACACTGAATATATTTATATCTTGTTGAATCTGAAATAAAACATGCCTATCTGTGTATAGCCAACACTAATCTATGTACATATTGTGAATACGATGACGACTGCTGCACCTGGAAATGTATCAAGCCTTGTCAACCTGTGTATATATATATATATTTAACAATATTGATGAATAATTGATCTGAAAGAAAATACAACACATTATTAAAATATATTTTAAATCTTACTTCACCTACCTTGTCTTCTTTTCTGCTTTTCAGAAGTATTCGTCTGTAGATATAGTCAATCATTGTCCAGCAATCGATTTAAAAGTTAACTCCTCCTGGAGATGTCAATGCTGAATAGGCACAAGTCGAATTTTCCGAATTCAATATATCAGCCTGGACATTAAATATATATGTAGATGATCCTTAGAGTGTGGGAGATAACCACATATAGCCTTGTAATGATCAAACTCCATTAGAATCCTTAGGGGAGTCCATAGTATAATCAATGGCGAAATAAGCCAATATAGTCACTGCTCGAATCTAATTTTCAAAAATCAATATCTAAGTCCCAACTTCTCCGAAATGGTCGAGATATATATCAAATGAAAGCTGAGAGTATCTAATTTATGAATATTGATGTCTCCAATCATATATTTCAAGTTAAATCATGAAAATAAATGATTTTCTAAATCATGTCTTGCCCAGCGCCTAACTCCCCTACCGCACCCATAGTAAAGGCTCAGCTTAGATGACCATTACTTTTAATTCAATTCTAAATCATCCGCTGGTTCAAAATGATTCATATTTCATATAAACAAACCTCAGACAGTGTAGTTTACCCTGATATAAGTCCCCGTTCATAGATTCAAGGTTAAAAGCCTCAAAGAAATCATTTTGAAAGAGATGTCTTAGAACCCAGCTATGGCGAAATAAGCCAATTTATTGACAGAGTACTTTTAATCTTCTAAATTCGATAATTAAATCCCACATTGTCCGAAATACACAAAATATATATCAGGAGAAAGCTAAGGACCCGTAGTTTACGTATATTAATGTCTCCAGTAATAAAATTAAAGTTAAATCCTCGTAATAAAAGATTTTCTAAATCGTATCTCGACCAGCGCCTGAATCCCCTACCAAGTCTATAGTAAAGCTTTTAACCTTCTAAATTCGATAACTAAATCCCACATTGTCTGAAATACACAAAGTATATATCAGGAGAAAGCTGAGAATCTGTAGTTTACGAATATTAATGTCTCCAGTAATAGAATTCAAGTTAAATTCTTATAATAAATGAATTTCTGAATCGTGTCTGGCCCAGATCCACACTCCCATACTGAACCTATAGTAAAGTATAGAGAGTGCGTATGGCGCATCTTAATATTTCGATTACTTGGTCTCGAATCGACCAAAATGGACAATATTATATCATCATGAAGCTGAGAGTGTGTAGTTCACGTTAGAATATACGAAAATCCATTTATCTAAGATTTAAACCCCGAAATATATGATTTAGTTAGCCAAACCACAAAACTGTGTAATGCTGACTTTCTTTTTTCGATTATTAATTCTAACCTGATCTAACCTGTACAATATTTACATAGAAAGGTAGCTTAGAGTGTGTAGAATAACAATATATATATGATTAATCATGAATCTAAAGTTTAAACCCGGTGCGAGCTGATTTCTTATGACAGCTCGACCACCTTAACTACACAGTATAAGCGATGGCGTATCAAGCTAGGCCAGAATTCAACGTGCGTAACTCGCATCGTAATATTCTAATATCTTGGTCTCTTCTCGTCTAAATATGATAAAATACATACTGGAACAAACCTTGGAGTCTATAGAATGTGAAAATACACTTCCCTGTGGTTAATTCTAATGTTTAAACCCTATCTGAGCTGATTTTGTGATCATCGTATGAAATTCGACTGAACCAGCAAGCCGACTGCGTAATGCCTAAGGCTTAATTTGAAATATTAAATCTGAACTCTTCAAACCTGGACATTATTTACATAGAACGGTAGCTTAGAGTGTGTAGAATAAGAATATATGTATCATTAATCATGAATCTAAAGTTTAAACCTGGTGCGAGCTGATTTCTTATGACAGCTCGACCACCTTAACTACACAGTATAAGCGATGGCGTATCAAGCTAGGCCAGAATTCAACATGCGTAACTCGCATCGTAATATTTCAATATCTTGGTCTCTACTCGTCTGAATTTGCTAAAATACATACTGGAACAAACCTTAGAGTCTATAGAATGTGAAAATACACTTCCCTGTGGTTAATTCTAAAGTTTAAACCCTATCTGAGCTGATTTTGTTAACCTCGTCTGAAGATTCGACTGAACCAGCAAGCCGAGTGCGTAATAATCAATGTTAAATTTGAATTATTAAATCTAAAGACGTCAAAGCTAAAGACATTATTTAGATAGAAACAAACCTTACAGTATGTAGAATAAGAATATACGTATCATTAATCATTTATCTAAAGTTTAAACCCGGTGCGAGCTGATTTCTAATGACAGCTCGACCACCCTACGTTTCGAGCAGTGACATGGTTTCCCATAGACTCAACCTTATAATCTACACAGCACTCTATAGAGGCTTTGCCGATATTAGTTACAAAGCGTTATGTTAATTCCACCGTGTCAAGTCTGACACCCTCGTATAGCTGATGATCAGATGAACATAATGCTGGTCTCAGTTTACACTGTTGACGCCATAGGAAGATATAAATGGCAATTCTGTGGGTTGTCGCATCGACTTGTAGCAGACAGCTTAGCAGACATGTCGCTGTCACTGGACTTGACACCTATACTCCCAGCCTCAGATCCGAAGTTATGACAGTATTAACCACACTTTCGATGGTTTTTCCGCCATAATATTTATATCCTTTTGTAGGCACAAGCCTTATAATGAAGTTGCTGGGTTTCATTTCTGTTGTTAATCCGCTATTTGACGAGGGGAAATGATTTTACACAGCGTCCATTGCGTAGAGGAATCTGCTTAGCCATCCATGTTTACACTGACACTCCCGCCCCCACCAACGGTTTTGCTATGTGCGCGAGTTCAAACTTTCAATATTGCTTAGATCACCTTAGGAGTCGTTTTATTTCATAATACTTTAGAATCGTGTAGGTAGGGTTCATATTTGAATATCAATGGGGGTTTCATCGACTTTAACGACTATATATATTGATGCGAAGAAATCTGCTACAGTAGTGTGTAAGGCCTAAGATAGGCGGACGCCATGGACGGTTATTTTTTACATAGGCGCATATTTTAGGCCAACTTCAGTTCGAGATTACATATATTCAACCGTTAATTTTATTCACAAAATATATATACACACCAAGATACAGGTCTTGCCGTTATAGTAATGGTCATCTTTTATTCATAAATCATCAATTTACGGAGAAAATGGAGAAATTCTACCACTACCACCTTCCTCAGACCCCTAGCGGCAAAACATGCCTGCGGTACAGCGGTGAATCTGGTAAAAGCCTGCTGCGGTAGTACACAGTATAACGATAGGTGGTGCTGCGATCGAGTGGCCAACCGGGTAACACCCTGCTGCGAGGAATGGGTTAACCCTAACCCTAACCTAACCCTCACACTTATGCTCTCCTTTTGATGCAAGGACACTGGAATTGAATGAGTTAGGTAGTAGAGAAGCTCAACTACCTGTTGCTACCATTTTCAGGATTCTTAAGTCGAGGAAACAGATTCTACATTTATAATGAATTTGCTATGTACACCTGAAGGTATAATAAGGGTCTCAGAAAATATAGCTGTACAATGTAGCTCTTTTGATAATGGGCTCAAAGTAAATGCTTCACATAGTTTAGACATTCAGGTACCTAGACTTGTTGCATTTTAAATTCCCACAATATGGAAACAGATACTACAGCCAAATTGAAATTTGCAAAATTCTAATTAGTAAAATTGATTTTTTCATCAATCTCAGTGAAAAAAAGCTGAAGAATGCAAAGTTTTTGTGCTAGAACATTGGATTTGTAGATTTTTGTTAGGTTCAATGAATGCATTGAGTAGCTAAACCTAACCCAGACCTTAACCCTAACCCTTGCCTTTACCCTAACCCTAATCGTTAATTCAAGCATAACCCTAACCTAAATCATAACCCTAACGTCAACCTAACCTTCATGCACACCAATTTTTATAGGGGCACTCAAATTGAATGTATTTGGCAGGCAAGACACTCAGCTGCAGGTTTGAACCATCTCTAGACTTTTAATCTCAATAGAAAAGATTCTACAGCTATATCAAATGTGATACATCTGTAGTAATAAAAATGCTTAATTGCAGGGTCAAGGAGGAAATTGCCATAGAATGTAGAGTTCTGATGCTAGAGCACTGGAATAAATGCATTGGCTAGCTAACCCTAATCCTAACCCTAGCCTTAACCCTAAACCTAAGCCTACCTTACCTTAACCCTAACCCTAACCTTACCCTCACACTTATGCTCTCCTTTTGATGCAAGGACACTGGAATTGAATGAGTTAGGTAGTAGAGAAGCTCAACTACCTGTTGCTACCATTTTCAGGATTCTAAAGTCGAGGAAACAGATTCTATATTAACAGTAGAACCCCGCGTAAGCGGACACCCTCCGTTCCGGACCAAAGTGTCTGCTTACGCGGGGTGTCCGCTTACGCGAGGTTAAAATAAACATCTAATAGAGGGAACCGTTCCTAGCAAAGGTGTTCATTAACGCGGGGTGCCCACTTTCGCGGGGTGTCCGTTAGGCGGGGTTCTACTGTATAATTAATTTGCTATGTACACCTGAAGGTATAATAAGGGTCTCAGAAAATATAGCTGTACAATGTAGCTCTTTTGATAGTGGGCTCAAAGTAAATGCTTCACATAGTTTGGACATTCAGGTACCTGGACTTGTTGCATTTTAAATTCCCACAATATGGAAACAGATACTACAGCCAAATTGAAATTTGCTAAATTCAAATTAGTAAAATTGATTTTTTCATCAATCTCAGTGAAAATAAAAGCTGAAGAATGCAAAGTTTTTGTGCTAGAACATTGGATTTGTAGATTTTTGTTAGGTTCAATGAATGCATTGAGTAGCTAAACCTAGCCCAGACCTTAACCCTAACCCTTGCCTTTACCCTAACCCTAATCGTTAATTCAAGCATAACCCTAACCTTAACCCTAACCCTAACGTCAACCTAACCTTCATGCACACCTTTTTGTATGGGGGCACTCGAATTGAATGTATTTGGCAGGCGAGACACTCACCTGCAGGCTGGAACAATCTCTAGACTTTTAATCTCAATAGAAAAGATTCTACAGCTATATCAAATGTGATACATCTGTAGTAATAAAAATGCTTAACTGCAGGGTCACGGAGGAAATTGCCATAGAATGTAGAGTTCTGATACTAGAGCACTGGAATGAATGCATTGGCTAGCTAACCCTAATCCTAACCCTAGCCTTAACCCTAACCCTAAGCCTACCTTACCTTAACCCTAACCCTATCCTAACCCTCACACTTATGCTCTCCTTTTGATGCAAGGACACTGGAATTGAATGAGTTAGGTAGTAGAGAAGTTCAACTACCTGTTGCTACCATTTTCAGGATTCTAAAGTCGAGGAAACAGATTCTACATTTATAATGAATTTGCTACACCTGAAGGTATAATAAGGGTCTCAGAAAATATAGCTGTACAATGTAGCTCTTTTGATAGTGGGCTCAAAGTAAATGCTTCACATTGTTTTGACATTCAGGTACCTGGACTTGTTGCATTTTAAATTCCCACAATATGGAAACAGATACTACAGCCAAATTGAAATTTGCTAAATTCAAATTAGTAAAATTGATTTTTTCATCAATTTCAGTGAAAATAAAAGCTGAAGAATGCAAAGTTTTTGTGCTAGAACATTGGATTTGTAGATTTTTGTTAGGTTCAATGAATGCATTGAGTAGCTAAACCTAACCCAGACCTTGACCCTAACCCTTGCCTTTACCCTAACCTTCATGCACACCTTTTTCTATGGGGGCACTAAAATTGAATGTATTTGGCAGGCAAGACACTCAGCTCGAGGTTGAAACCATCTCTAGACTTTTAATCTCAATAGAAAATATTATACAGTTATATCAAATGTGATACATCTGTAGTAATAAAAATGCTTAACTGCAGGGTCAAGGAGGAAATTGCCATAGAATGTAGAGTTCTGATGCTAGAGCACTGGAATGAATGCATTGGCTAGCTAACCCTAATCCTAACCCTAGCCTTAACCCTAACCCTAAGCCTACCTTACCTTAACCCTAACCCTAACCTAACCCTCACACTTATGCTCTCCTTTTGATGCAAGGACACTGGAATTGAATGAGTTAGGTAGTAGAGAAGCTCAACTACCTGTTGCTACCATTTTCAGGATTCTTAAGTCGAGGAAACAGATTCTACATTTATAATGAATTTGCTATGTACACCTGAAGGTATAATAAGGGTCTCAGAAAATATAGCTGTACAATGTAGCTCTTTTGATAATGGGCTCAAAGTAAATGCTTCACATAGTTTAGACATTCAGGTACCTAGACTTGTTGCATTTTAAATTCCCACAATATGGAAACAGATACTACAGCCAAATTGAAATTTGCAAAATTCTAATTAGTAAAATTGATTTTTTCATCAATCTCAGTGAAAATAAAAGCTGAAGAATGCAAAGTTTTTGTGCTAGAACATTGGATTTGTAGATTTTTGTTAGGTTCAATGAATGCATTGAGTAGCTAAACCTAACCCAGACCTTAACCCTAACCCTTGCCTTTACCCTAACCCTAATCGTTAATTCAAGCATAACCCTAACCTAAATCATAACCCTAACGTCAACCTAACCTTCATGCACACCTTTTTGTATGGGGGCACTCAAATTGAATGTATATGGCAGGCGAGACACTAACATGCAGGCTGGAACAATCTCTAGACTTTTAATCTCAATAGAAAAGATTCTACAGCTATATCAAATGTGATACATCTGTAGTAATAAAAATGCTTAACTGCATGGTCACGGAGGAAATTGCCATAGAATGTAGAGTTCTGATGCTAGAGCACTGGAATGAATGCATTGGCTAGCTAACCCTAATCCTAACCCTAGCCTTAACCCTTACCCTAAGCCTACCTTACCTTAACCCTAACCCTAACCTAACCCTCACACTTATGCTCTCCTTTTGATGCAAGGACACTGGAATTGAATGAGTTAGGTAGTAGAGAAGCTCAACTACCTGTTGCTACCATTTTCAGGATTCTAAAGTCGAGGAAACAGATTCTACATTTATAATGAATTTGCTACACCTGAAGGTATAATAAGGGTCTCAGAAAATATAGCTGTACAATGTAGCTCTTTTGATAGTGGGCTCAAAGTAAATGCTTCACATAGTTTGGACATTCAGGTACCTGGACTTGTTGCATTTTAAATTCCCACAATATGGAAACAGATACTACAGCCAAATTGAAATTTGCTAAATTCAAATTAGTAAAATTGATTTTTTCATCAATCTCAGTGAAAATAAAAGCTAAAGAATGCAAAGTTTGTGTGCTAGAACATTGAATTTGTAGATTTTTGTTAGGTTCAATGAATGCATTGAGTAGCTAAACCTAACCCAGACCTTAACCCTAACCCTTGCCTTTATCCTAACCCTAATCGTTAATTCAAGCATAACCCTAACCTTAACCCTAACCCTAACCTCAACCTAACCTTCATGCACACCTTTTTGTATGGGGGAATTCAAATTGAATGTATTTGGTAGGCGAGACACTCAGCTGCAGGTTGGAACCATCTCTAGACACTTTTAATCTCAATAGAAAAGATTCTACAGCTATATCAAATGTGATACATCTGTAGTAATAAAAATGCTTAATTGCAGGGTAAAAGAGGAAATTGCCATAGAATTTAGAGTTCTGATGCTAGAGTACTGGACTGAATGCATTGGCTAGCTAACCCTAATCCTAACCCTAGCCTAAACCCTAACCCTATGCCTACCTTACCTTAACCCTAACCTAACCCTCACACTTATGCTCTCCTTTTGATGCAAGGACACTGGAATTGAATGAGTTAGGTAGTATAGAAGCTCAACTACCTGTTGCTACCATTTTCAGGATTCTAAAGTCGAGGAAACAGATTCTACATTTACAGTAGAACCCTGCGTAAGCGGACACCCTCCGTTCCGGGCCAAAGTGTCTGCTTACGCGGGGTGTCAGCTTAACTGAGGTTAAAATAAACATCTAATAGAGGGAACCGTTCCTAGCAAAGGTGTCCGTTAACGCGCGGTGCCCACTTACACGGGGTGTCCGTTAATCGGGGTTCTACTGTATAATGAATTTGCTATGTACACCTGAAGGTATAATAAGGGTCTCAGAAAATATAGCTGTACAATGTAGCTCTTTTGATAGTGGGCTCAAAGTAAATGCTTCACATAGTTAGGACATTCAGGTACCTGGACTTGTTGCATTTTAAATTCCCACAATATGGAAACAGATACTACAGCCAAATTGAAATTTGCTAAATTCAAATTAGTAAAATTGATTTTTTCATCAATCTCATTGAAAATAAAAGCTGAAGAATGCAAAGTTTTTGTGCTAGAACATTGGATTTGAGGATTTTTGTCAGGTTCAATGAATGCATTGAGTAGCTAAACCTAACCCAGACCTTAACCCTAACCCTTGCCTTTACCCTAACCCTAATCGTTAATTCAAGCATAACCCTAACCTAAATCATAACCCTAACGTCAACCTAACCTTCATGCACACCTTTTTGTATGGGGGCACTCAAATTGAAAGTATTTGGCAGGCAAGACACTCAGCTGCAGGTTGGAACCATCTCTAGACTTTTAATCTCAATAGAAAAGATTCTACAGCTATATCAAATGTGATACAACTGTAGTAATAAAAATGCTTAACTGCAGGGTCAAGGAGGAAATTGCCATAGAATGTAGAGTTCTGATGCTAGAGCACTGGAATGAATGCATTGGCTAGCTAACCCTAATCCTAACCCTAGCCTTAACCCTAACCCTAAGCCTACCTTACCTTAACCCTAACCCTAACCTAACCCTCACACTAATGCTCTCCTTTTGATGCAAGGATACTGGAATTCAATGAGTTAGGTAGTAGAGAAGCTTAACTACCTGTTGCTACCATTTTCAGGATTCTTAAGTCGAGGAAACAGATTCTACATTTATAATGAATTTGCTATGTACACCTGAAGGTATAATAAGGGTCTCAGAAAATATAGCTGTACAATGTAGCTCTTTTGATAATGGGCTCAAAGTAAATGCTTCACATAGTTTAGACATTCAGGTCCCTAGACTTGTTGCATTTTAAATTCCCACAATATGGAAACAGATACTACAGCCAAATTGAAATTTGCAAAATTCTAATTAGTAAAATTGATTTTTTCATCAATCTCAGTGAAAAAAAGCTGAAGAATGCAAAGTTTTTGTGCTAGAACATTGGATTTGTAGAATTTTTGTTAGGTTCAATGAATGCATTGAGTAGCTAAACCTAACCCAGACCTTAACCCTAACCCTTGCCTTTACCCTAACCCTAATCGTTAATTCAAGCATAACCCTAACCTAAATCATAACCCTAACGTCAACCTAACCTTCATGCACACCAATTTTTATAGGGGCACTCAAATTGAATGTATTTGGCAGGCAAGACACTCAGCTGCAGGTTTGAACCATCTCTAGACTTTTAATCTCAATAGAAAAGATTCTACAGCTATATCAAATGTGATACATCTGTAGTAATAAAAATGCTTAATTGCAGGGTCAAGGAGGAAATTGCCATAGAATGTAGAGTTCTGATGCTAGAGCACTGGAATAAATGCATTGGCTAGCTAACCCTAATCCTAACCCTAGCCTTAACCCTAAACCTAAGCCTACCTTACCTTAACCCTAACCCTAACCTTACCCTCACACTTATGCTCTCCTTTTGATGCAAGGACACTGGAATTGAATGAGTTAGGTAGTAGAGAAGCTCAACTACCTGTTGCTACCATTTTCAGGATTCTAAAGTCGAGGAAACAGATTCTACATTTACAGTAGAACCCCGCGTAAGCAGACACCCTCCGTTCCGGACCAAAGTGTCTGCTTACGCGGGGTGTCCGCTTACGCGAGGTTAAAATAAACATCTAATAGAGGGAACCGTTCCTAGCAAAGGTGTCCGTTAACGCGGGGTGCCCACTTACGCGGGGTGTCTGTTAGGCGGGGTTCTACTGTATAATTAATTTGCTATGTACACCTGAAGGTATAATAAGGGTCTCAGAAAATATAGCTGTACAATGTAGCTCTTTTGATAGTGGGCTCAAAGTAAATGCTTCACATAGTTTGGACATTCAGGTACCTGGACTTGTTGCATTTTAAATTCCAACAATATGGAAACAGATACTACAGCCAAATTGAAATTTGCTAAATTCAAATTAGTAAATTGATTTTTTCATCAATCTCAGTGAAAATAAAGGCTGAAGAATGCAAAGTTTTTGTGCTAGAACATTGGATTTGTAGATTTTTGTTAGGTTCAATGAATGCATTGAGTAGCTAAACCTAGCCCAGACCTTAACCCTAACCCTTGCCTTTACCCTAACCCTAATCGTTAATTCAAGCATAACCCTAACCTTAACCCTAACCCTAACCTCAACCTAACCTTCATGCACACCTTTTTGTATGGGGGCACTCGAATTGAATGTATTTGGCAGGCGAGACACTCACCTGCAGGCTGGAACAATCTCTAGACTTTTAATCTCAATAGAAAAGATTCTACAGCTATATCAAATGTGATACATCTGTAGTAATAAAAATGCTTAACTGCAGGGTCACGGAGGAAATTGCCATAGAATGTAGAGTTCTGATACTAGAGCACTGGAATGAATGCATTGGCTAGCTAACCCTAATCCTAACCCTAGCCTTAACCCTTACCCTAAGCCTACCTTACCTTAACCCTAACCTAACCATCACACTTATGCTCTCCTTTTGATGCAAGGACACTGGAATTGAATGAGTTAGGTAGTAGAGAAGCTCAACTACCTGTTGCTACCATTTTCAGGATTCTAAAGTCGAGGAAACAGATTCTACATTTACAGTAGAACCCTGCGTAAGCGGACACCCTCCGTTCCGGACCAAAGTGTCTGCTTACGCGGGGTGTCCGCTTACGCGAGGTTAAAATAAACATCTAATAGAGGGAACCGTTCCTAGCAAAGGTGTCCGTTAACGCGCGGTGCCCACTTACACGGGGTGTCCGTTAATCGGGGTTCTACTGTATAATGAATTTGCTATGTACACCTGAAGGTATAATAAGGGTCTCAGAAAATATAGCTGTACAATGTAGCTCTTTTGATAGTGGGCTCAAAGTAAATGCTTCACATAGTTAGGACATTCAGGTACCTGGACTTGTTGCATTTTAAATTCCCACAATATGGAAACAGATACTACAGCCAAATTGAAATTTGCTAAATTCAAATTAGTAAAATTGATTTTTTCATCAATCTCATTGAAAATAAAAGCTGAAGAATGCAAAGTTTTTGTGCTAGAACATTGGATTTGAGGATTTTTGTCAGGTTCAATGAATGCATTGAGTAGCTAAACCTAACCCAGACCTTAACCCTAACCCTTGCCTTTACCCTAACCCTAATCGTTAATTCAAGCATAACCCTAACCTAAATCATAACCCTAACGTCAACCTAACCTTCATGCACACCTTTTTGTATGGGGGCACTCAAATTGAAAGTATTTGGCAGGCAAGACACTCAGCTGCAGGTTGGAACCATCTCTAGACTTTTAATCTCAATAGAAAAGATTCTACAGCTATATCAAATGTGATACAACTGTAGTAATAAAAATGCTTAACTGCAGGGTCAAGGAGGAAATTGCCATAGAATGTAGAGTTCTGATGCTAGAGCACTGGAATGAATGCATTGGCTAGCTAACCCTAATCCTAACCCTAGCCTTAACCCTAACCCTAAGCCTACCTTACCTTAACCCTAACCCTAACCTAACCCTCACACTAATGCTCTCCTTTTGATGCAAGGATACTGGAATTCAATGAGTTAGGTAGTAGAGAAGCTTAACTACCTGTTGCTACCATTTTCAGGATTCTTAAGTCGAGGAAACAGATTCTACATTTATAATGAATTTGCTATGTACACCTGAAGGTATAATAAGGGTCTCAGAAAATATAGCTGTACAATGTAGCTCTTTTGATAATGGGCTCAAAGTAAATGCTTCACATAGTTTAGACATTCAGGTCCCTAGACTTGTTGCATTTTAAATTCCCACAATATGGAAACAGATACTACAGCCAAATTGAAATTTGCAAAATTCTAATTAGTAAAATTGATTTTTTCATCAATCTCAGTGAAAAAAAGCTGAAGAATGCAAAGTTTTTGTGCTAGAACATTGGATTTGTAGATTTTTGTTAGGTTCAATGAATGCATTGAGTAGCTAAACCTAACCCAGACCTTAACCCTTGCCTTTACCCTAACCCTAATCGTTAATTCAAGCATAACCCTAACCTAAATCATAACCCTAACGTCAACCTAACCTTCATGCACACCTTTTTTTATGGGGGCACTCGAATTGAATGTATTTGGCAGGCAAGACACTCACCTGCAGGTTGGAACCATCTCTAGACTTTCAATCTCAATAGAAAAGATTCTACAGCTATATCAAATGTGATACATCTGTAGTAATAAAAATGCTTAATTGCAGGGTCAAGGAGGAAATTGCCATAGAATGTAGAGTTCTGATGCTAGAGCACTGGAATAAATGCATTGGCTAGCTAACCCTAATCCTAACCCTAGCCTTAACCCTAAACCTAAGCCTACCTTACCTTAACCCTAACCCTAACCTTACCCTCACACTTATGCTCTCCTTTTGATGCAAGGACACTGGAATTGAATGAGTTAGGTAGTATAGAAGCTCAACTACCTGTTGCTACCATTTTCAGGATTCTAAAGTCGAGGAAACAGATTCTACATTTATAATAAATTTGCTATGTACACCTGAAGGTATAATAAGGGTCTCAGAAAATATAGCTGTACAATGTAGCTCTTTTGATAGTGGGCTCAAAGTAAATGCTTCACATAGTTTAGACATTCAGGTACCTGGAGTTGTTGCATTTTAAATTCCCACAATATGGAAACAGATACTACAGCCAAATTGAAATTTGCAAAATTCTAATTAGTAAAATTGATTTTTTCATCAATCTCAGTGAAAATAAAAGCTGAAGAATGCAAAGTTTTTGTGCTAGAACATTGGATTTGTAGATTTTTGTTAGGTTCAATGAATGCATTGAGTAGCTAAACCTAGCCCAGACCTTAACCCTAACCCTTGCCTTTACCCTAACCCTAATCGTTAATTCAAGCATAACCCTAACCTTAACCCTTACCCTAACCTCAACCTAACCTTCATGCACACCTTTTTGTATGGGGGCACTCAAATTGAATGTATATGGCAGGCGAGACACTCAGCTGCAGGCTGGAACATTCTCTAGACTTTTAATCTCAATAGAAAAGATTCTACAGCTATATCAAATGTGATACATCTGTAGTAATAAAAATGCTTAACTGCATGGTCAGGGAGGAAATTGCCATAGAATGTAGAGTTCTGATACTAGAGCACTGGAATGAAAGCATTGGCTAGCTAACCCTAATCCTAACCCTAGCCTTAACCCTTACCCTAAGCCTACCTTACCTTAACCCTAACCTAACCATCACACTTATGCTCTCCTTTTGATGCAAGGACACTGGAATTGAATGAGTTAGGTAGTAGAGAAGCTCAACTACCTGTTGCTACCATTTTCAGGATTCTAAAGTCGAGGAAACAGATTCTACATTTACAGTAGAACCCCGCGTAAGCGGACACCCTCCGTTCCGGACCAAAGTGTCTGCTTACGCGGGGTGTCCGCTTACGCGAGGTTAAAATAAACATCTAATAGAGGGAACCGTTCCTAGCAAAGGTGTCCGTTAATGCGGGGTGCCCACTTACGCGGGGTGTCCGTTAGGCGGGGTTCTACTGTATAATTAATTTGCTATGTACACCTGAAGGTATAATAAGTGTCTCAGAAAATATAGCTGTACAATGTAGCTCTTTTGATAGTGGGCTCAAAGTAAATGCTTCACATAGTTTGGACATTCAGGTACCTGGACTTGTTGCATTTTAAATTCCCACAATATGGAAACAGATACTACAGCCAAATTGAAATTTGCTAAATTCAAATTAGTAAAATTGATTTTTTCATCAATCTCAGTGAAAATAAAAGCTGAAGAATGCAAAGTTTTTGTGCTAGAACATTGGATTTGTAGATTTTTGTTAGGTTCAATGAATGCATTGAGTAGCTAAACCTAACCCAGACCTTGACCCTAACCCTTGCCTTTACCCTAACCTTCATGCACACCTTTTTCTATGGGGGCACTCAAATTGAATGTATTTGGCAGGCAAGACACTCAGCTCGAGGTTGAAACCATCTCTAGACTTTTAATCTCAATAGAAAATATTATACAGTTATATCAAATGTGATACATCTGTAGTAATAAAAATGCTTAACTGCAGGGTCAAGGAGGAAATTGCCATAGAATGTAGAGTTCTGATGCTAGAGCACTGGAATGAATGCATTGGCTAGCTAACCCTAATCCTAACCCTAGCCTTAACCCTAAACCTAAGCCTACCTTACCTTAACCCTAACCCTAACCTAACCCTCACACTTATGCTCTCCTTTTGATGCAAGGACACTGGAATTGAATGAGTTAGGTAGTAGAGAAGCTCAACTACCTGTTGCTACCATTTTCAGGATTCTAAAGTCGAGGAAACAGATTCTACATTTATAATGAATTTGCTATGTACACCTGAAGGTATAATAAGGGTCTCAGAAAATATAGCTGTACAATGTAGCTCTTTTGATAGTGGGCTCAAAGTAAATGCTTCACATAGTTTGGACATTCAGGTACCTGGACTTGTTGCATTTTAAATTCCCACAATATGGAAACAGATACTACAGTCAAATTGAAATTTGCTAAATTCAAATTAGTAAGATTGATTTTTTCATCAATCTTAGTGAAAATAAAAGCTGAAGAATGCAAAGTTTTTGTGCTAGAACATTGGATTTGTAGATTTTTGTTAGGTTCAATGAATGCATTGAGTAGCTAAACCTAACCCAGACCTTAACCCTAACCCTTGCCTTTACCCTAACCCTAATCGTTAATTCAAGCATAACCCTAACCTTAACCCTAACCCTAACGTCAACCTAACCTTCATGCACACCTTTTTGTATGGGGGCACTCGAATTGAATGTATTTGGCAGGCGAGACACTCACCTGCAGGCTGGAACAATCTCTAGACTTTTAATCTTAATAGAAAAGATTCTAAAGCTATATCAAATGTGATACATCTGTAGTAATAAAAATGCTTAACTGCAGGGTCACGGAGGAAATTGCCATAGAATGTAGAGTTCTGATACTAGAGCACTGGAATGAATGCATTGGCTAGCTAACCCTAATCCTAACCCTAGCCTTAACCCTAACCCTAAGCCTACCTTACCTTAACCCTAACCCTTACCTAACCCTCACACTTATGCTCTCCTTTTGATGCAAGGACACTGGAATTGAATGAGTTAGGTAGTAGAGAAGCTCAACTACCTGTTGCTACCATTTTCAGGATTCTAAAGTCGAGGAAACAGATTCTACATTTATAATGAATTTGCTATGTACACCTGAAGGTATAATAAGGGTCTCAGAAAATATAGCTGTACAATGTAGCTCTTTTGATAATGGGCTAAAAGTAAATGCTTCACATAGTTTAGACATTCAGGTACCTGGACTTGTTGCATTTTAAATTCCCACAATATGGAAACAGATACTACAGCCAAATTGAAATTTGCAAAATTCTAATTAGTAAAATTGATTTTTTCATCAATCTCAGTGAAAAAAAGCTGAAGAATGCAAAGTTTTTGTGCTAGAACATTGGATTTGTAGATTTTTGTTAGGTTCAATGAATGCATTGAGTAGCTAAACCTAACCCAGACCTTAACCCTTGCCTTTACCCTAACCTTAATCGTTAATTCAAGCATAACCCTAACCTAAATCATAACCCTAACGTCAACCTAACCTTCATGCACACCTTTTTTTATGGGGGCACTCGAATTGAATGTATTTGGCAGGCAAGACACTCACCTGCAGGTTGGAACCATCTCTAGACTTTCAATCTCAATAGAAAAGATTCTACAGCTATATCAAATGTGATACATCTGTAGTAATAAAAATGCTTAATTGCAGGGTCAAGGAGGAAATTGCCATAGAATGTAGAGTTCTGATGCTAGAGCACTGGAATAAATGCATTGGCTAGCTAACCCTAATCCTAACCCTAGCCTTAACCCTAAACCTAAGCCTACCTTACCTTAACCCTAACCCTAACCTTACCCTCACACTTATGCTCTCCTTTTGATGCAAGGACACTGGAATTGAATGAGTTAGGTAGTATAGAAGCTCAACTACCTGTTGCTACCATTTTCAGGATTCTAAAGTCGAGGAAACAGATTCTACATTTATAATAAATTTGCTATGTACACCTGAAGGTATAATAAGGGTCTCAGAAAATATAGCTGTACAATGTAGCTCTTTTGATAGTGGGCTCAAAGTAAATGCTTCACATAGTTTAGACATTCAGGTACCTGGAGTTGTTGCATTTTAAATTCCCACAATATGGAAACAGATACTACAGCCAAATTGAAATTTGCAAAATTCTAATTAGTAAAATTGATTTTTTCATCAATCTCAGTGAAAATAAAAGCTGAAGAATGCAAAGTTTTTGTGCTAGAACATTGGATTTGTAGATTTTTGTTAGGTTCAATGAATGCATTGAGTAGCTAAACCTAGCCCAGACCTTAACCCTAACCCTTGCCTTTACCCTAACCCTAATCGTTAATTCAAGCATAACCCTAACCTTAACCCTAACCCTAACCTCAACCTAACCTTCATGCACACCTTTTTGTATGGGGGCACTCAAATTGAATGTATATGGCAGGCGAGACACTCAGCTGCAGGCTGGAACATTCTCTAGACTTTTAATCTCAATAGAAAAGATTCTACAGCTATATCAAATGTGATACATCTGTAGTAATAAAAATGCTTAACTGCATGGTCAAGGAGGAAATTGCCATAGAATGTAGAGTTCTGATACTAGAGCACTGGAATGAAAGCATTGGCTAGCTAACCCTAATCCTAACCCTAGCCTTAACCCTTACCCTAAGCCTACCTTACCTTAACCCTAACCCTAACCTAACCCTCACACTTATGCTCTCCTTTTGATGCAAGGACACTGGAATTGAATGAGTTAGGTAGTAGAGAAGCTCAACTACCTGTTGCTACCATTTTCAGGATTCTAAAGTCGAGGAAACAGATTCTACATTTATAATGAATTTGCTATGTACACCTGAAGGTATAATAAGGGTCTCAGAAAATATAGCTGTACAATGTAGCTCTTTTGATAAGTGGCTCAAAGTAAATGCTTCACATAGTTTAGACATTCAGGTACCTAGACTTGTTGCATTTTAAATTCCCACAATATGGAAACAGATACTACAGCCAAATTGAAATTTGCAAAATTCTAATTAGTAAAATTGATTTTTTCATCAATCTCAGTGAAAAAAAGCTGAAGAATGCAAAGTTTTTGTGCTAGAACATTGGATTTGTAGATTTTTGTTAGGTTCAATGAATGCATTGAGTAGCTAAACCTAACCCAGACCTTAACCCTAACCCTTGCCTTTACCCTAACCCTAATCGTCAATTCAAGCATAACCCTAACCTAAATCATAACCCTAACGTCAACCTAACCTTCATGCACACCAATTTTTATAGGGGCACTCAAATTGAATGTATTTGGCAGGCAAGACACTCAGCTGCAGGTTTGAACCATCTCTAGACTTTTAATCTCAATAGAAAAGATTCTACAGCTATATCAAATGTGATACATCTGTAGTTATAAAAATGCTTAACTGCAGGGTCACGGAGGAAATTGCCATAGAATGTAGAGTTCTGATACTAGAGCACTGGAATGAATGCATTGGCTAGCTAACCCTAATCCTAACCCTAGCCTTAACCCTTACCCTAAGCCTACCTTACCTTAACCCTAACCTAACCCTCACACTTATGCTCTCCTTTTGATGCAAGGACAATGGAATTGAATGAGTTAGGTAGTAGAGAAGCTCAACTACCTGTTGCTACCATTTTCAGGATTCTAAAGTCGAGGAAACAGATTCTACATTTACAGTAGAACCCCGCGTAAGCGGACACCCTCCGTTCCGGACCAATGTGTCTGCTTACGTGGGGTGTCCGCTTACGCGAGGTTAAAATAAACATCTAATAGAGGGAACCGTTCCTAGCAACGGTGTCCGTTAACGCGCGGTGCCCACTTACGCGGGGTGTCCGTTAGGTGGGGTTCTACTGTATAATTAATTTGCTATGTACACCTGAAGGTATAATAAGGGTCTCAGAAAATATAGCTGTACAATGTAGCTTTTTTATAGTGGGCTCAAAGTAAATGCTTCACATAGTTTGGACATTCAGGTACCTGGACTTGTTGCATTTTAAATTCCCACAATATGGAAACAGATACTACAGCCAAATTGAAATTTGCTAAATTCAAATTAGTAAAATTGATTTTTTCATCAATCTCAGTGAAAATAAAAGCTGAAGAATGCAAAGTTTTTGTGCTAGAACATTGGATTTGTAGATTTTTGTTAGGTTCAATGAATGCATTGAGTAGCTAAACCTAACCCAGACCTTAACCCTAACCCTTGCCTTTACCCTAACCCTAATCGTTAATTCAATCATAACCTTAACCTTAACCCTAACCCTAATGTCAACCTAACCTTCATGCACACCTTTTTGTATGGGGGCACTCAAATTGAAAGTATTTGGCAGGCAAGACACTCAGCTGCAGGTTGGAACCATCTCTAGACTTTTAATCTCAATAGAAAAGATTCTACAGCTATATCAAATGTGATACAACTGTAGTAATAAAAATGCTTAACTGCAGGGTCAAGGAGGAAATTGCCATAGAATGTAGAGTTCTGATGCTAGAGCACTGGATTGAATGCATTGGCTAGCTAACCCTAATCCTAACCCTAGCCTTAACCCTAAACCTAAGCCTACCTTACCTTAACCCTAACCCTAACCTTACCCTCACACTTATGCTCTCCTTTTGATGCAAGGACACTGGAATTGAATGAGTTAGGTAGTAGAGAAGCTCAACTACCTGTTGCTACCATTTTCAGGATTCTAAAGTCGAGGAAACAGATTCTACATTTACAGTAGAACCCCGCGTAAGCGGACACCCTCCGTTCCGGACCAAAGTGTCTGCTTACGCGGGGTGTCCGCTTACGCGAGGTTAAAATAAACATCTAATAGAGGGAACCGTTCCTAGCAGCGGTGTCCGTTAACGCGCGGTGCCCACTTACGCGGGGTGTCCGTTAGGCGGGGTTCTACTGTATAATTAATTTGCTATGTACACCTGAAGGTATAATAAGGGTCTCAGAAAATATAGCTGTACAATGTAGCTCTTTTGATAGTGGGCTCAAAGTAAATGCTTCACATAGTTTGGACATTCAGGTACCTGGACTTGTTGCATTTTAAATTCCCACAATATGGAAACAAATACTACAGCCAAATTGAAATTTGCTAAATTCAAATTAGTAAAATTGACTTTTTCATCAATCTCAGTGAAAATAAAAGCTGAAGAATGCAAAGTTTTTGTGCTAGAACATTGGATTTGTAGATTTTTGTTAGGTTCAATGAATGCTTTGACTAGCTAAACCTAACCCAGACCTTGACCCTAACCCTTGCCTTTACCCTAACCTTCATGCACACCTTTTTCTATGGGGGCACTCGAATTGAATGTATTTGGCAGGCAAGACACTCAGCTCGAGGTTGAAACCATCTCTAGACTTTTAATCTCAATAGAAAAAATATTATACAGTTATATCAAATGTGATACATCCGTAGTAATAAAAATGCTTAACTGCAGGGTCAAGGAGGAAATTGCCATAGAATGTAGAGTTCTGATGCTAGAGCACTGGAATGAATGCATTGGCTAGCTAACCCTAATCCTAACCCTAGCCTTAACCCTAACCCTAAGCCTACCTTACCTTAACCCTAACCCTAACCTTACCCTCACACTTATGCTCTCCTTTTGATGCAAAGACACTGGAATTGAATGAGTAAGGTAATAGAGAAGCTCAACTACCTGTTGCTACCATTTTCAGGATTCTAAAGTCGAGGAAACAGATTCTACATTTATAATGAATTTGCTATGTACACCTGAAGGTATAATAAGGGTCTCAGAAAATATAGCTGTACAATATAGCTCCTTTGATAATGGGCTCAAAGTAAATGCTTCACATAGTTTGGACATTCAGGTACCTGGACTTGTTGCATTTTAAATTCCCACAATATGGAAACAGATACTACAGCCAAATTGAAATTTGCTAAATTCAAATTAGTAAAATTGATTTTTTCATCAATCTCAGTGAAAATTAAAGCTGAAGAATGCAAAGTTTTTGTGCTAGAACATTGGATTTGTAGATTTTTGTTAGGTTCAATGAATGCATTGAGTAGCTAAACCTAACCCAGACCTTAACCCTAACCCTTGCCTTTACCCTAACCCTAATCGTTAATTCAAGCATAACCCTAACCTTAACCCTAACCCTAACGTCAACCTAACCTTCATGCACACCTTTTTGTATGGGGGCACTCGAATTGAATGTATTTGGCAGGCAAGACACTCAGCTGCAGGTTGGAATCATTTCTAGACTTTTAATCTCAATAGAAAAGAATATACAGCTATATCAAATGTGATACATCTGTAGTAATAAAAATGCTTAATTGCAGGGTCAAGGAGGAAATTGCCATAGAATGTAGAGTTCTGATGCTAGAGCACTGGACTGAATGCATTGGCTAGCTAACCCTAATCCTAACCCTAGCCTTAACCCTAAACCTAAGCCTACCTTACCTTAACCCTAACCCTAACCTTACCCTCACACTTATGCTCTCCTTTTGATGCAAGGACATTGAAATTGAATGAGTTAGGTAGTAGAGAAGCTCAACTACCTGTTGCTACCATTTTCAGGATTCTAAAGTCGAGGAAACAGATTCTACATTTATAATGAATTTGCTATGTACACCTGAAGGTATAATAAGGGTCTCAGAAAATATAGCTGTACAATGTAGCTCTTTTGATAGTGGGCTCAAAGTAAATGCTTCACATAGTTTGGACATTCAGGTACCTGGACTTGTTGCATTTTAAATTCTAACAATATGGAAACAGATACTACAGCCAAATTGAAATTTGCTAAATTCAAATTAGTAAAATTGATTTTTTCATCAATCTCAGTGAAAATAAAAGCTGAAGAATGCAAAGTTTTTGTGCTAGAACATTGGATTTGTAGATTTTTGTTAGGTTCAATGAATGCATTGAGTAGCTAAACCTAACCCAGACCTTAACCCTAACCCTTGCCTTTACCCTAACCCTAATCGTTAATTCAAGCATAACCCTAACCTTTATCATAACCCTAACGTCAACCTAACCTTCATGCACACCTTTTTGTATGGGGGCACTCAAATTGAAAGTATTTGGCAGGCAAGACACTCAGCTGCAGGTTGGAACCATCTCTAGACTTTTAATCTCAATAGAAAAGATTCTACAGCTATATCAAATGTGATACAACTGTAGTAATAAAAATCGTAAACTGCAGGATCACGGAGGAAATTGCCATAGAATGTAGAGTTCTGATACTAGAGCACTGGAATGAATGCATTGGCTAGCTAACCCTAATCCTAACCCTAGCCTTAACCCTTACCCTGAGCCTACCTAACCTTAACCCTAACCCTAACCTAACCCTCACACTTATGCTCTCCTTTTGATGCAAGGACACTGGAATTGAATGAGTTAGGTAGTAGAGAAGCTCAACTACCTGTTGCTACCATTTTCAGGATTCTATAGTCGAGGAAACAGATTCTACATTTATAATGAATTTGCTATGTACACCTGAAGGTATAATAAGGGTCTCAGAAAATATAGCTGTACAATGTAGCTCTTTTGATAATGGGCTCAAAGTAAATGCTTCACATAGTTTAGACATTCAGGTACCTAGACTTGTTGCATTTTAAATTCCCACAATATGGAAACAGATACTACAGCCAAATTGAAATTTGCAAAATTCTAATTAGTAAAATTGATTTTTTCATCAATCTCAGTGAAAAAAAGCTGAAGAATGCAAAGTTTTTGTGCTAGAACATTGGATTTGTAGATTTTTGTTAGGTTCAATGAATGCATTGAGTAGCTAAACCTAGCCCAGACCTTAACCCTAACCATTGCCTTTACCCTAACCCTAATCGTTAATTCAAGCATAACCCTAACCTAAATCATAACCCTAACGTCAACCTAACCTTTATGCACACCTTTTTGTATGGAGGCACTCGAATTGAATGTATTTGGAAGGCAAGACACTCAGCTGCAGGTTGGAACCATTTCTAGACTTTTAATCTCAATAGAAAAGATTCTACAGCTATATCAAATGTGATACATTTGTAGTAATAAAAATCCTTAATTGCAGGGTCAAGGAGGAAATTGCCATAGAATGTAGAGTTCTGATGCTAGAGCACTGGACTGAATGCATTGGCTAGCTAACCCTAATCCTAACCCTAGCCTTAACCCTAAACCTAAGCCTACCTTACCTTAACCCTAACCCTAACCTAACCCTCACACTTATGCTCTCCTTTTGATGCAAGGACACTGGAATTGAATGAGTTAGGTAGTAGAGAAGCTCAACTACCTGTTGCTACCATTTTCAGGATTCTAAAGTCGAGGAAACAGATTCTACATTTATAATGAATTTGCTATGTACACTTGAAGGTATAATAAGGATCTCAGAAAATATAGCTGTACAATGTAGCTCTTTTGATAGTGGGCTCAAAGTAAATGCTTCACATAGTTTGGACATTCAGGTACCTGGACTTGTTGCATTTTAAATTCCCACAATATGGAAACAGATACTACAGCCAAATTGAAATTTGCTAAATTCAAATTAGTAAAATTGATTTTTTCATCAATCTCATTGAAAATAAAAGCTGAAGAATGCAAAGTTTTTGTGCTAGAACATTGGATTTGTAGATTTTAGTTAGGTTCAATGAATGCATTGAGTAGCTAAACCTAACCCAGACCTTGACCCTAACCCTTGCCTTTACCCTAACCCTAATTGTTAATTCAAGCATAACCCTAACCTTAACCCTAACCCTAACCGCAACCTAACCTTCATGCACACCTTTTTGTATGGGGGCATTCAAATTGAATGTATCTGGTAGGCGAGACACTCAGCTGCAGGTTGGAACCATCTCTAGACTTTTAGTCTCAATAGAAAAGATTCTACAGCTATATCAAATGTGATACATCTGTAGTAATAGAAATGGTTAATTGCAGGGTCAAGGAGGAAATTGCCATAGAATGTAGAGTTCTGATACTAGGGCACTGGACTGAATGCATTGGCTAGCTAACCCTAATCCTAACCCTAGCCTTAACCCTTACCCTAAGCCTACCTTACCTTAACCCTAACCTAACCCTCACACTTATGCTCTCCTTTTGATGCAAGGACACTGGAATTGAATGAGTTAGGTAGTAGAGAAGCTCAACTACCTGTTGCTACCATTTTCAGGATTCTAAAGTCGAGGAAACAGATTCTACATTTATAATGAATTTGCAATGTACACCTGAAGGTATAATAAGGGTCTCAGAAAATATAGCTGTACAATGTAGCTCTTTTGATAGTGGGCTCAAAGTAAATGCTTCACATAGTTTGGACATTCAGGTACCTGGACTTGTTGCATTTTAAATTCTAACAATATGGAAACAGATACTACAGCCAAATTGAAATTTGCTAAATTCAAATTAGTAAAATTGATTTTTTCATCAATCTCAGTGAAAATAAAAGCTGAAGAATGCAAAGTATTTGTGCTAGAACTTTGGATTTGTAGATTTTTGTTAGGTTCAATGAATGCATTGAGTAGCTAAACCTAACCCAGACCTTGACCCTAACCCTTGCCTTTACCCTAACCCTAATTGTTAATTCAAGCATAACCCTAACCTTAACCCTAACCCTAACCGCAACCTAACCTTCATGCACACCTTTTTGTATGGGGGCACTCAAATTGAAAGTATTTGGCAGGCAAGACACTCAGCTGCAGGCTAGAACAATCTCTAGACTTTTAATCTCAATAGAAAAGATTCTACAGCTATATCAAATGTGATACATCTGTAGTAATAAAAATGCTTAACTGCAGGGTCACGGAGGAAATTGCCATAGAATGTAGAGTTCTGATACTAGAGCACTGGAATGAATGCATTGGCTAGCTAACCCTAATCCTAACCCTAGCCTTAACCCTTACCCTGAGCCTACCTTACCTTAACCCTAACCCTAACCTAACCCTCACACTTATGCTCTCCTTTTGATGCAAGGACACTGGAATTGAATGAGTTAGGTAGTAGAGAAGCTCAACTACCTGTTGCTACCATTTTCAGGATTCTAAAGTCGAGGAAACAGAGTCTACATTTATAATGAATTTGCTATGTACACCTGAAGGTATAATAAGGGTCTCAGAAAATATAGCTGTACAATGTAGCTCTTTTGATAATGGGCTCAAAGTAAATGCTTCACATAGTTTAGACATTCAGGTACCTAGACTTGTTGCATTTTAAATTCCCACAATATGGAAACAGATACTACAGCCAAATTGAAATTTGCTAAATTCAAATTAGTAAAATTGATTTTTTCATCAATCTCAGTGAAAAAAAGCTGAAAAATGCAAAGTTTTTGTGCTAGAACATCGGATTTGTAGATTTTTGTTAGGTTCAAGGAATGCATTGAGTAGCTAAACCTAGCCCAGACCTTAACCCTAACCATTGCCTTTACCCTAACCCTAATCGTTAATTCAAGCATAACCCTAACCTAAATCATAACCCTAACGTCAACCTAACCTTTATGCACACCTTTTTGTATGGGGGCACTCGAAGTGAATGTATTTGGCAGGCAAGACACTCAGCTGCAGGTTGAAACCATTTCTAGACTTTTAATCTTAATAGAAAAGATTCTACAGCTATATCAAATGTGATACATTTGTAGTAATAAAAATCCTTAATTGCAGGGTCAAGGAGGAAATTGCCATAGAATGTAGAGTTCTGATGCTAGAGCACTGGACTGAATGCATTGGCTAGCTAACCCTAATCCTAACCCTAGCCTTAACCCTAAACCTAAGCCTACCTTACCTTAACCCTAACCCTAACCTAACCCTCACACTTATGCTCTCCTTTTGATGCAAGGACACTGGAATTGAATGAGTTAGGTAGTAGAGAAGCTCAACTACCTGTTGCTACCATTTTCAGGATTCTAAAGTCGAGGAAACAGATTCTACATTTATAATGAATTTGCTATGTACACTTGAAGGTATAATAAGGATCTCAGAAAATATAGCTGTACAATGTAGCTCTTTTGATAGTGGGCTCAAAGTAAATGCTTCACATAGTTTGGACATTCAGGTACCTGGACTTGTTGCATTTTAAATTCCCACAATATGGAAACAGATACTACAGCCAAATTGAAATTTGCTAAATTCAAATTAGTAAAATTGATTTTTTCATCAATCTCATTGAAAATAAAAGCTGAAGAATGCAAAGTTTTTGTGCTAGAACATTGGATTTGTAGATTTTAGTTAGGTTCAATGAATGCATTGAGTAGCTAAACCTAACCCAGACCTTGACCCTAACCCTTGCCTTTACCCTAACCCTAATTGTTAATTCAAGCATAACCCTAACCTTAACCCTAACCCTAACCGCAACCTAACCTTCATGCACACCTTTTTGTATGGGGGCATTCAAATTGAATGTATCTGGTAGGCGAGACACTCAGCTGCAGGTTGGAACCATCTCTAGACTTTTAGTCTCAATAGAAAAGATTCTACAGCTATATCAAATGTGATACATCTGTAGTAATAGAAATGGTTAATTGCAGGGTCAAGGAGGAAATTGCCATAGAATGTAGAGTTCTGATACTAGGGCACTGGACTGAATGCATTGGCTAGCTAACCCTAATCCTAACCCTAGCCTTAACCCTTACCCTAAGCCTACCTTACCTTAACCCTAACCTAACCCTCACACTTATGCTCTCCTTTTGATGCAAGGACACTGGAATTGAATGAGTTAGGTAGTAGAGAAGCTCAACTACCTGTTGCTACCATTTTCAGGATTCTAAAGTCGAGGAAACAGATTCTACATTTATAATGAATTTGCAATGTACACCTGAAGGTATAATAAGGGTCTCAGAAAATATAGCTGTACAATGTAGCTCTTTTGATAGTGGGCTCAAAGTAAATGCTTCACATAGTTTGGACATTCAGGTACCTGGACTTGTTGCATTTTAAATTCTAACAATATGGAAACAGATACTACAGCCAAATTGAAATTTGCTAAATTCAAATTAGTAAAATTGATTTTTTCATCAATCTCAGTGAAAATAAAAGCTGAAGAATGCAAAGTATTTGTGCTAGAACTTTGGATTTGTAGATTTTTGTTAGGTTCAATGAATGCATTGAGTAGCTAAACCTAACCCAGACCTTGACCCTAACCCTTGCCTTTACCCTAACCCTAATTGTTAATTCAAGCATAACCCTAACCTTAACCCTAACCCTAACCGCAACCTAACCTTCATGCACACCTTTTTGTATGGGGGCACTCAAATTGAAAGTATTTGGCAGGCAAGACACTCAGCTGCAGGCTAGAACAATCTCTAGACTTTTAATCTCAATAGAAAAGATTCTACAGCTATATCAAATGTGATACATCTGTAGTAATAAAAATGCTTAACTGCAGGGTCACGGAGGAAATTGCCATAGAATGTAGAGTTCTGATACTAGAGCACTGGAATGAATGCATTGGCTAGCTAACCCTAATCCTAACCCTAGCCTTAACCCTTACCCTGAGCCTACCTTACCTTAACCCTAACCCTAACCTAACCCTCACACTTATGCTCTCCTTTTGATGCAAGGACACTGGAATTGAATGAGTTAGGTAGTAGAGAAGCTCAACTACCTGTTGCTACCATTTTCAGGATTCTAAAGTCGAGGAAACAGAGTCTACATTTATAATGAATTTGCTATGTACACCTGAAGGTATAATAAGGGTCTCAGAAAATATAGCTGTACAATGTAGCTCTTTTGATAATGGGCTCAAAGTAAATGCTTCACATAGTTTAGACATTCAGGTACCTAGACTTGTTGCATTTTAAATTCCCACAATATGGAAACAGATACTACAGCCAAATTGAAATTTGCTAAATTCAAATTAGTAAAATTGATTTTTTCATCAATCTCAGTGAAAAAAAGCTGAAAAATGCAAAGTTTTTGTGCTAGAACATCGGATTTGTAGATTTTTGTTAGGTTCAAGGAATGCATTGAGTAGCTAAACCTAGCCCAGACCTTAACCCTAACCATTGCCTTTACCCTAACCCTAATCGTTAATTCAAGCATAACCCTAACCTAAATCATAACCCTAACGTCAACCTAACCTTTATGCACACCTTTTTGTATGGGGGCACTCGAAGTGAATGTATTTGGCAGGCAAGACACTCAGCTGCAGGTTGAAACCATTTCTAGACTTTTAATCTTAATAGAAAAGATTCTACAGCTATATCAAATGTGATACATCTGTAGTAATAAAAATGCTTAATTGCAGGGTCAAAAAGGAAATTGCCATAGAATGTAGAGTTCTGATGCTAGAGCACTGGACTGAATGCATTGGCTAGCTAACCCTAATCCTAACCCTAGCCTTAACCCTAAACCTAAGCCTACCTTACCTTAACCCTAACCCTAACCTTACCCTCACACTTATGCTCTCCTTTTGATGCAAGGACACTGGAATTGAATGAGTTAGGTAGTAGAGAAGCTCAACTACCTGTTGCTACCATTTTCAGGATTCTAAAGTCGAGGAAACAGATTCTACATTTATAATGAATTTGCTATGTACACCTGAAGATATAATAAGGGTCCCCAGAAAATATAGCTGTACAATGTAGCTCTTTTGATAGTGGGCTCAAAGTAAATGCTTCACATAGTTTGGACATTCAGGTACCTGGACTTGTTGCATTTTAAATTCCAACAATATGGAAACAGATACTACAGCCTAATTGAAATTTGCTAAATTCAAATTAGTAAAATGTATTTTTTCATCAGTCTCAGTGAAAATAAAAGCTAAAGAATGCAAAGTTTTTGTGCTAGAACATTGGATTTGTAGATTTTTGTTAGGTTCAATGAATGCATTGAGTAGCTAAACCTAACCCAGACCTTAACCCTATCCCTTGTCTTACCCTAACCCTAATCGTTAATTCAAGCATAACCCTAACCTTAACCCTAACCCTAACCTCAACCTAACCTTCATGCACACCTTTTTGTATGGGGCCACTCGAATTGAATGTATTTGGCAGGCATGACACTCAGCTGCAGGTTGGAACCATTTCTAGACTTTTAATCTTAAAAGAAAAGATTCTACAGCTATATCAAATGTGATTCATCTGCAGTAATAAAAATGCTTAATTGCAGGGTCACGGAGGAAATTGCCATAGAATGTAGAGTTCTGATACTAGAGCACTGGACTGAATGCATTGGCTAGCTAACCCTAATCCTAACCCTAGCCTTAACCCTTACCCTAAGCCTACCTTACCTTAACCCTAACCCTAACCTTACCCTCACACTTATGCTCTCCTTTTGATGCAAGGACACTGGAATTGAAAGAGTTAGGTAGTAGAGAAGGTCAACTACCTGTTGCTACCATTTTCAGGATTCTTAAGTCGAGGAAACAGATTCTACATTTATAATGAATTTGCTATGTACACCTGAAGATATAATAAGGGTCTCAGAAAATATAGCTGTACAATGTAGCTCTTTTGATAGTGGGCTCAAAGTAAATGTAGTAATAAAAATGCCTAACTGCAGGGTCATGGAGGAAATTGCCATAGAATGTAGAGTTCTGATACTAGAGCACTAGAATGAATGCATTGGCTAACTAACCCTAATCCTAACCCTAGCCTTAACCCTAAACCTAAGCCTACCTTACCTTAACCCTAACCCTAACCTTACCCTCACACTTATGCTTTCCTATTGATGCAAGGACATTGAAATTGAATGAGTTAGGTAGCAGAGAAGCTCAACTACCTGTTGCTACCATTTTCAGGATTCTAAAGTCGAGGAAACAGATTCTACATTTATAATGAATTTGCTATGTACACCTGAAGATATAATAAGGGTCTCAGAAAATATAGCTGTACAATGTAGCTCTTTTGATAGTGGGCTCAAAGTAAATGTAGTAATAAAAATGCCTAACTGCAGGGTCATGGAGGAAATTGCCATAGAATGTAGAGTTCTGATCCTAGAGCACTAGAATGAATGCATTGGCTAGCTAACCCTAATCCTAACCCTAGCCTTAACCCTAAACCTAAGCCTACCTTACCTTAACCCTAACCCTAACCTTACCCTCACACTTATGCTTTCCTTTTGATGCAAGGACATTGAAATTGAATGAGTTAGGTAGCAGAGAAGCTCAACTACCTGTTGCTACCATTTTCAGGATTCTAAAGTCGAGGAAACAGATTCTACATTTATAATGAATTTGCTATGTACACCTGAAGATATAATAAGGGTCTCAGAAAATATAGCTGTACAATGTAGCTCTTTTGATAGTGGGCTCAAAGTAAATGCTTCACATAGTTTGGACATTCAGGTACCTGGACTTGTTGCATTTTAAATTCCAACAATATGGAAACAGATACTACAGCCAAATTGAAATTTGCTAAATTCAAATTAGTAAAATGTATTTTTTCATCAGTCTCAGTGAAAATAAAAGCTAAAGAATGCAAAGTTTTTGTGCTAGAACATTGGATTTGTAGATTTTTGTTAGGTTCAATGAATGCATTGAGTAGCTAAACCTAACCCAGACCTTAACCCTAACCCTTGCCTTTACCCTAACCCTAATCGTTAATTCAAGCATAACCCTAACCTTAACCCTAACCCTAACCTCAACCTAACCTTCATGCACACCTTTTTGTATGGGGCCACTCGAATTGAATGTATTTGGCAGGCATGACACTCAGCTGCAGGTTGGAACCATTTCTAGACTTTTAATCTTAATAGAAAAGATTCTACAGCTATATCAAATGTGATACATCTGTAGTAATAAAAATACTTAATTGCAGGGTCACGGAGGAAATTGCCATAGAATGTAGAGTTCTGATACTAGAGCACTGGACTGAATGCATTGGCTAGCTAACCCTAATCCTAACCCTAGCCTTAACCCTTACCCTAAGCCTACCTTACCTTAACCCTAACCCTAACCTTACCCTCACACTTATGCTCTCCTTTTGATGCAAGGACACTGGAATTGAAAGAGTTAGGTAGTAGAGAAGGTCAACTACCTGTTGCTACCATTTTCAGGATTCTAAAGTCGAGGAAACAGATTCTACATTTATAATGAATTTGCTACACCTGAAGGTATAATCAGGGTCTCAGAAAATATAGCTGTACAATGTAGCTCTTTTGATAATGGGCTCAAAGTAAATGCTTCACATAGTTTAGACATTCAGGTACCTAGACTTGTTGCATTTTAAATTCCCACAATATGGAAACAGATACTACAGCCAAATTGAAATTTGCTAAATTCAAATTAGTAAAATTGATTTTTTCATCAATCTCAGTGAAAAAAAGCTGAAAAATGCAAAGTTTTTGTGCTAGAACATCGGATTTGTAGATTTTTGTTAGGTTCAAGGAATGCATTGAGTAGCTAAACCTAGCCCAGACCTTAACCCTAACCATTGCCTTTACCCTAACCCTAATCGTTAATTCAAGCATAACCCTAACCTAAATCATAACCCTAACGTCAACCTAACCTTTATGCACACCTTTTTGTATGGGGGCACTCGAAGTGAATGTATTTGGCAGGCAAGACACTCAGCTGCAGGTTGAAACCATTTCTAGACTTTTAATCTTAATAGAAAAGATTCTACAGCTATATCAAATGTGATACATTTGTAGTAATAAAAATCCTTAATTGCAGGGTCAAGGAGGAAATTGCCATAGAATGTAGAGTTCTGATGCTAGAGCACTGGACTGAATGCATTGGCTAGCTAACCCTAATCCTAACCCTAGCCTTAACCCTAAACCTAAGCCTACCTTACCTTAACCCTAACCCTAACCTAACCCTCACACTTATGCTCTCCTTTTGATGCAAGGACACTGGAATTGAATGAGTTAGGTAGTAGAGAAGCTCAACTACCTGTTGCTACCATTTTCAGGATTCTAAAGTCGAGGAAACAGATTCTACATTTATAATGAATTTGCTATGTACACTTGAAGGTATAATAAGGATCTCAGAAAATATAGCTGTACAATGTAGCTCTTTTGATAGTGGGCTCAAAGTAAATGCTTCACATAGTTTGGACATTCAGGTACCTGGACTTGTTGCATTTTAAATTCCCACAATATGGAAACAGATACTACAGCCAAATTGAAATTTGCTAAATTCAAATTAGTAAAATTGATTTTTTCATCAATCTCATTGAAAATAAAAGCTGAAGAATGCAAAGTTTTTGTGCTAGAACATTGGATTTGTAGATTTTAGTTAGGTTCAATGAATGCATTGAGTAGCTAAACCTAACCCAGACCTTGACCCTAACCCTTGCCTTTACCCTAACCCTAATTGTTAATTCAAGCATAACCCTAACCTTAACCCTAACCCTAACCGCAACCTAACCTTCATGCACACCTTTTTGTATGGGGGCATTCAAATTGAATGTATCTGGTAGGCGAGACACTCAGCTGCAGGTTGGAACCATCTCTAGACTTTTAGTCTCAATAGAAAAGATTCTACAGCTATATCAAATGTGATACATCTGTAGTAATAGAAATGGTTAATTGCAGGGTCAAGGAGGAAATTGCCATAGAATGTAGAGTTCTGATACTAGGGCACTGGACTGAATGCATTGGCTAGCTAACCCTAATCCTAACCCTAGCCTTAACCCTTACCCTAAGCCTACCTTACCTTAACCCTAACCTAACCCTCACACTTATGCTCTCCTTTTGATGCAAGGACACTGGAATTGAATGAGTTAGGTAGTAGAGAAGCTCAACTACCTGTTGCTACCATTTTCAGGATTCTAAAGTCGAGGAAACAGATTCTACATTTATAATGAATTTGCAATGTACACCTGAAGGTATAATAAGGGTCTCAGAAAATATAGCTGTACAATGTAGCTCTTTTGATAGTGGGCTCAAAGTAAATGCTTCACATAGTTTGGACATTCAGGTACCTGGACTTGTTGCATTTTAAATTCTAACAATATGGAAACAGATACTACAGCCAAATTGAAATTTGCTAAATTCAAATTAGTAAAATTGATTTTTTCATCAATCTCAGTGAAAATAAAAGCTGAAGAATGCAAAGTATTTGTGCTAGAACTTTGGATTTGTAGATTTTTGTTAGGTTCAATGAATGCATTGAGTAGCTAAACCTAACCCAGACCTTGACCCTAACCCTTGCCTTTACCCTAACCCTAATTGTTAATTCAAGCATAACCCTAACCTTAACCCTAACCCTAACCGCAACCTAACCTTCATGCACACCTTTTTGTATGGGGGCACTCAAATTGAAAGTATTTGGCAGGCAAGACACTCAGCTGCAGGCTAGAACAATCTCTAGACTTTTAATCTCAATAGAAAAGATTCTACAGCTATATCAAATGTGATACATCTGTAGTAATAAAAATGCTTAACTGCAGGGTCACGGAGGAAATTGCCATAGAATGTAGAGTTCTGATACTAGAGCACTGGAATGAATGCATTGGCTAGCTAACCCTAATCCTAACCCTAGCCTTAACCCTTACCCTGAGCCTACCTTACCTTAACCCTAACCCTAACCTAACCCTCACACTTATGCTCTCCTTTTGATGCAAGGACACTGGAATTGAATGAGTTAGGTAGTAGAGAAGCTCAACTACCTGTTGCTACCATTTTCAGGATTCTAAAGTCGAGGAAACAGAGTCTACATTTATAATGAATTTGCTATGTACACCTGAAGGTATAATAAGGGTCTCAGAAAATATAGCTGTACAATGTAGCTCTTTTGATAATGGGCTCAAAGTAAATGCTTCACATAGTTTAGACATTCAGGTACCTAGACTTGTTGCATTTTAAATTCCCACAATATGGAAACAGATACTACAGCCAAATTGAAATTTGCTAAATTCAAATTAGTAAAATTGATTTTTTCATCAATCTCAGTGAAAAAAAGCTGAAAAATGCAAAGTTTTTGTGCTAGAACATCGGATTTGTAGATTTTTGTTAGGTTCAAGGAATGCATTGAGTAGCTAAACCTAGCCCAGACCTTAACCCTAACCATTGCCTTTACCCTAACCCTAATCGTTAATTCAAGCATAACCCTAACCTAAATCATAACCCTAACGTCAACCTAACCTTTATGCACACCTTTTTGTATGGGGGCACTCGAAGTGAATGTATTTGGCAGGCAAGACACTCAGCTGCAGGTTGAAACCATTTCTAGACTTTTAATCTTAATAGAAAAGATTCTACAGCTATATCAAATGTGATACATTTGTAGTAATAAAAATCCTTAATTGCAGGGTCAAGGAGGAAATTGCCATAGAATGTAGAGTTCTGATGCTAGAGCACTGGACTGAATGCATTGGCTAGCTAACCCTAATCCTAACCCTAGCCTTAACCCTAAACCTAAGCCTACCTTACCTTAACCCTAACCCTAACCTAACCCTCACACTTATGCTCTCCTTTTGATGCAAGGACACTGGAATTGAATGAGTTAGGTAGTAGAGAAGCTCAACTACCTGTTGCTACCATTTTCAGGATTCTAAAGTCGAGGAAACAGATTCTACATTTATAATGAATTTGCTATGTACACTTGAAGGTATAATAAGGATCTCAGAAAATATAGCTGTACAATGTAGCTCTTTTGATAGTGGGCTCAAAGTAAATGCTTCACATAGTTTGGACATTCAGGTACCTGGACTTGTTGCATTTTAAATTCCCACAATATGGAAACAGATACTACAGCCAAATTGAAATTTGCTAAATTCAAATTAGTAAAATTGATTTTTTCATCAATCTCATTGAAAATAAAAGCTGAAGAATGCAAAGTTTTTGTGCTAGAACATTGGATTTGTAGATTTTAGTTAGGTTCAATGAATGCATTGAGTAGCTAAACCTAACCCAGACCTTGACCCTAACCCTTGCCTTTACCCTAACCCTAATTGTTAATTCAAGCATAACCCTAACCTTAACCCTAACCCTAACCGCAACCTAACCTTCATGCACACCTTTTTGTATGGGGGCATTCAAATTGAATGTATCTGGTAGGCGAGACACTCAGCTGCAGGTTGGAACCATCTCTAGACTTTTAGTCTCAATAGAAAAGATTCTACAGCTATATCAAATGTGATACATCTGTAGTAATAGAAATGGTTAATTGCAGGGTCAAGGAGGAAATTGCCATAGAATGTAGAGTTCTGATACTAGGGCACTGGACTGAATGCATTGGCTAGCTAACCCTAATCCTAACCCTAGCCTTAACCCTTACCCTAAGCCTACCTTACCTTAACCCTAACCTAACCCTCACACTTATGCTCTCCTTTTGATGCAAGGACACTGGAATTGAATGAGTTAGGTAGTAGAGAAGCTCAACTACCTGTTGCTACCATTTTCAGGATTCTAAAGTCGAGGAAACAGATTCTACATTTATAATGAATTTGCAATGTACACCTGAAGGTATAATAAGGGTCTCAGAAAATATAGCTGTACAATGTAGCTCTTTTGATAGTGGGCTCAAAGTAAATGCTTCACATAGTTTGGACATTCAGGTACCTGGACTTGTTGCATTTTAAATTCTAACAATATGGAAACAGATACTACAGCCAAATTGAAATTTGCTAAATTCAAATTAGTAAAATTGATTTTTTCATCAATCTCAGTGAAAATAAAAGCTGAAGAATGCAAAGTATTTGTGCTAGAACTTTGGATTTGTAGATTTTTGTTAGGTTCAATGAATGCATTGAGTAGCTAAACCTAACCCAGACCTTGACCCTAACCCTTGCCTTTACCCTAACCCTAATTGTTAATTCAAGCATAACCCTAACCTTAACCCTAACCCTAACCGCAACCTAACCTTCATGCACACCTTTTTGTATGGGGGCACTCAAATTGAAAGTATTTGGCAGGCAAGACACTCAGCTGCAGGCTAGAACAATCTCTAGACTTTTAATCTCAATAGAAAAGATTCTACAGCTATATCAAATGTGATACATCTGTAGTAATAAAAATGCTTAACTGCAGGGTCACGGAGGAAATTGCCATAGAATGTAGAGTTCTGATACTAGAGCACTGGAATGAATGCATTGGCTAGCTAACCCTAATCCTAACCCTAGCCTTAACCCTTACCCTGAGCCTACCTTACCTTAACCCTAACCCTAACCTAACCCTCACACTTATGCTCTCCTTTTGATGCAAGGACACTGGAATTGAATGAGTTAGGTAGTAGAGAAGCTCAACTACCTGTTGCTACCATTTTCAGGATTCTAAAGTCGAGGAAACAGAGTCTACATTTATAATGAATTTGCTATGTACACCTGAAGGTATAATAAGGGTCTCAGAAAATATAGCTGTACAATGTAGCTCTTTTGATAATGGGCTCAAAGTAAATGCTTCACATAGTTTAGACATTCAGGTACCTAGACTTGTTGCATTTTAAATTCCCACAATATGGAAACAGATACTACAGCCAAATTGAAATTTGCTAAATTCAAATTAGTAAAATTGATTTTTTCATCAATCTCAGTGAAAAAAAGCTGAAAAATGCAAAGTTTTTGTGCTAGAACATCGGATTTGTAGATTTTTGTTAGGTTCAAGGAATGCATTGAGTAGCTAAACCTAGCCCAGACCTTAACCCTAACCATTGCCTTTACCCTAACCCTAATCGTTAATTCAAGCATAACCCTAACCTAAATCATAACCCTAACGTCAACCTAACCTTTATGCACACCTTTTTGTATGGGGGCACTCGAAGTGAATGTATTTGGCAGGCAAGACACTCAGCTGCAGGTTGAAACCATTTCTAGACTTTTAATCTTAATAGAAAAGATTCTACAGCTATATCAAATGTGATACATCTGTAGTAATAAAAATGCTTAATTGCAGGGTCAAAAAGGAAATTGCCATAGAATGTAGAGTTCTGATGCTAGAGCACTGGACTGAATGCATTGGCTAGCTAACCCTAATCCTAACCCTAGCCTTAACCCTAAACCTAAGCCTACCTTACCTTAACCCTAACCCTAACCTTACCCTCACACTTATGCTCTCCTTTTGATGCAAGGACACTGGAATTGAATGAGTTAGGTAGTAGAGAAGCTCAACTACCTGTTGCTACCATTTTCAGGATTCTAAAGTCGAGGAAACAGATTCTACATTTATAATGAATTTGCTATGTACACCTGAAGATATAATAAGGGTCCCCAGAAAATATAGCTGTACAATGTAGCTCTTTTGATAGTGGGCTCAAAGTAAATGCTTCACATAGTTTGGACATTCAGGTACCTGGACTTGTTGCATTTTAAATTCCAACAATATGGAAACAGATACTACAGCCTAATTGAAATTTGCTAAATTCAAATTAGTAAAATGTATTTTTTCATCAGTCTCAGTGAAAATAAAAGCTAAAGAATGCAAAGTTTTTGTGCTAGAACATTGGATTTGTAGATTTTTGTTAGGTTCAATGAATGCATTGAGTAGCTAAACCTAACCCAGACCTTAACCCTATCCCTTGTCTTACCCTAACCCTAATCGTTAATTCAAGCATAACCCTAACCTTAACCCTAACCCTAACCTCAACCTAACCTTCATGCACACCTTTTTGTATGGGGCCACTCGAATTGAATGTATTTGGCAGGCATGACACTCAGCTGCAGGTTGGAACCATTTCTAGACTTTTAATCTTAAAAGAAAAGATTCTACAGCTATATCAAATGTGATTCATCTGCAGTAATAAAAATGCTTAATTGCAGGGTCACGGAGGAAATTGCCATAGAATGTAGAGTTCTGATACTAGAGCACTGGACTGAATGCATTGGCTAGCTAACCCTAATCCTAACCCTAGCCTTAACCCTTACCCTAAGCCTACCTTACCTTAACCCTAACCCTAACCTTACCCTCACACTTATGCTCTCCTTTTGATGCAAGGACACTGGAATTGAAAGAGTTAGGTAGTAGAGAAGGTCAACTACCTGTTGCTACCATTTTCAGGATTCTTAAGTCGAGGAAACAGATTCTACATTTATAATGAATTTGCTATGTACACCTGAAGATATAATAAGGGTCTCAGAAAATATAGCTGTACAATGTAGCTCTTTTGATAGTGGGCTCAAAGTAAATGTAGTAATAAAAATGCCTAACTGCAGGGTCATGGAGGAAATTGCCATAGAATGTAGAGTTCTGATACTAGAGCACTAGAATGAATGCATTGGCTAACTAACCCTAATCCTAACCCTAGCCTTAACCCTAAACCTAAGCCTACCTTACCTTAACCCTAACCCTAACCTTACCCTCACACTTATGCTTTCCTATTGATGCAAGGACATTGAAATTGAATGAGTTAGGTAGCAGAGAAGCTCAACTACCTGTTGCTACCATTTTCAGGATTCTAAAGTCGAGGAAACAGATTCTACATTTATAATGAATTTGCTATGTACACCTGAAGATATAATAAGGGTCTCAGAAAATATAGCTGTACAATGTAGCTCTTTTGATAGTGGGCTCAAAGTAAATGTAGTAATAAAAATGCCTAACTGCAGGGTCATGGAGGAAATTGCCATAGAATGTAGAGTTCTGATCCTAGAGCACTAGAATGAATGCATTGGCTAGCTAACCCTAATCCTAACCCTAGCCTTAACCCTAAACCTAAGCCTACCTTACCTTAACCCTAACCCTAACCTTACCCTCACACTTATGCTTTCCTTTTGATGCAAGGACATTGAAATTGAATGAGTTAGGTAGCAGAGAAGCTCAACTACCTGTTGCTACCATTTTCAGGATTCTAAAGTCGAGGAAACAGATTCTACATTTATAATGAATTTGCTATGTACACCTGAAGATATAATAAGGGTCTCAGAAAATATAGCTGTACAATGTAGCTCTTTTGATAGTGGGCTCAAAGTAAATGCTTCACATAGTTTGGACATTCAGGTACCTGGACTTGTTGCATTTTAAATTCCAACAATATGGAAACAGATACTACAGCCAAATTGAAATTTGCTAAATTCAAATTAGTAAAATGTATTTTTTCATCAGTCTCAGTGAAAATAAAAGCTAAAGAATGCAAAGTTTTTGTGCTAGAACATTGGATTTGTAGATTTTTGTTAGGTTCAATGAATGCATTGAGTAGCTAAACCTAACCCAGACCTTAACCCTAACCCTTGCCTTTACCCTAACCCTAATCGTTAATTCAAGCATAACCCTAACCTTAACCCTAACCCTAACCTCAACCTAACCTTCATGCACACCTTTTTGTATGGGGCCACTCGAATTGAATGTATTTGGCAGGCATGACACTCAGCTGCAGGTTGGAACCATTTCTAGACTTTTAATCTTAATAGAAAAGATTCTACAGCTATATCAAATGTGATACATCTGTAGTAATAAAAATACTTAATTGCAGGGTCACGGAGGAAATTGCCATAGAATGTAGAGTTCTGATACTAGAGCACTGGACTGAATGCATTGGCTAGCTAACCCTAATCCTAACCCTAGCCTTAACCCTTACCCTAAGCCTACCTTACCTTAACCCTAACCCTAACCTTACCCTCACACTTATGCTCTCCTTTTGATGCAAGGACACTGGAATTGAAAGAGTTAGGTAGTAGAGAAGGTCAACTACCTGTTGCTACCATTTTCAGGATTCTAAAGTCGAGGAAACAGATTCTACATTTATAATGAATTTGCTACACCTGAAGGTATAATCAGGGTCTCAGAAAATATAGCTGTACAATGTAGCTCTTTTGATAGTGGGCTCAAAGTAAATGCTTCACATAGTTTGGACATTCAGGTACCTGGACTAGTTGCATTTTAAATTCCAACAATATGGAAACAGATACTACAGCCAAATTGAAATTTGCTAAATTCAAATTAGTAAAATTGATTTTTTCATCAATCTCAGTGAAAATAAAAGCTAAAGAATGCAAAGTTTTTGTGCTAGAACATTGGATTTGTAGATTTTTGTTAGGTTCAATGAATGCATTGAGTAGCTAAACCTAACCCAGACCTTAACCCTAACCCTTGCCTTTACCCCAACCCTAATCGTTAATTCAAGCATAACCCTAACCTTAACCCTAACCCTAACGTCAACCTAACCTTCATGCACACCTTTTTGTATGGGGGCACTCGAATTGAATGTATTTGGCAGGCGAGACACTCAGCTGCAGGTTGGAACCATCTCTAGACTTTTAATCTCAATAGAAAAGATTCTACAGCTATATCAAATGTGATACATCTGTAGTAATAAAAATGCCTAACTGCAGGGTCATGGAGGAAATTGCCATAGAATGTAGAGTTCTGATACTAGAGCACTAGAATGAATGCATTGGCTAGCTAACCCTAATCCTAACCCTAGCCTTAACCCTAAACCTAAGCCTACCTTACCTTAACCCTAACCCTAACCTAACCCTCACACCTATGCTCTCCTTTTGATGCAAGGACACTGGAATTGAATGAGTTAGGTAGTAGAGAAGCTCAACTACCTGTTGCTACCATTTTCAGGATTCTAAAGTCGAGGAAACAGATTCTACATTTATAATGGATTTGCTATGTTCACTTGAAGGTATAATAAGGGTCTCAGAAAATATAGCTGTACAATGTAGTTCTTTTGATAGTGGGCTCAAAGTAAATGCTTCACATAGTTTGGACATTCAGGTACCTGGACTTGTTGCATTTTAAATTCCCACAATATGGAAACAGATACTACAGCCAAATTGAAATTTGCTAAATTCAAATTAGTAAAATTGATTTTTTCATCAATCTCATTGAAAATAAAAGCTGAAGAATGCAAAGTTTTTGTGCTAGAACATTGGATTTGTAGATTTTAGTTAGGTTCAATGAATGCATTGAGTAGCTAAACCTAACCCAGACCTTGACCCTAACCCTCGCCTTTACCCTAACCCTAATTGTTAATTCAAGCATAACCCTAACCTTAACCCTAACCCTAACCGCAACCTAACCTTCATGCACACCTTTTTGTATGGGGGCATTCAAATTGAATGTATTTGGTAGGCGAGACACTCAGCTGCAGGTTGGAACCATCTCTAGACTTTTAGTCTCAATAGAAAAGATTCTACAGCTATATCAAATGTGATACACCTGTAGTAATAGAAATGGTTAATTGCAGGGTCAAGGAGGAAATTGCCATAGAATGTAGAGTTCTGATACTAGGGCACTGGACTGAATGCATTGGCTAGCTAACCCTAATCCTAACCCTAGCCTTAACCCTTACCCTAAGCCTACCTTACCTTAACCCTAACCCTAACCTTACCCTCACACTTATGCTCTCCTTTTGATGCAAGGACACTGGAATTGAAAGAGTTAGGTAGTAGAGAAGGTCAACTACCTGTTGCTACCATTTTCAGGATTCTTAAGTCGAGGAAACAGATTCTACATTTATAATGAATTTGCTATGTACACCTGAAGATATAATAAGGGTCTCAGAAAATATAGCTGTACAATGTAGCTCTTTTGATAGTGGGCTCAAAGTAAATGTAGTAATAAAAATGCCTAACTGCAGGGTCATGGAGGAAATTGCCATAGAATGTAGAGTTCTGATACTAGAGCACTAGAATGAATGCATTGGCTAGCTAACCCTAATCCTAACCCTAGCCTTAACCCTAAACCTAAGCCTACCTTACCTTAACCCTAACCCTAACCTTACCCTCACACTTATGCTTTCCTATTGATGCAAGGACATTGAAATTGAATGAGTTAGGTAGCAGAGAAGCTCAACTACCTGTTGCTACCATTTTCAGGATTCTAAAGTCGAGGAAACAGATTCTACATTTATAATGAATTTGCTATGTACACCTGAAGATATAATAAGGGTCTCAGAAAATATAGCTGTACAATGTAGCTCTTTTGATAGTGGGCTCAAAGTAAATGCTTCACATAGTTTGGACATTCAGGTACCTGGACTTGTTGCATTTTAAATTCCAACAATATGGAAACAGATACTACAGCCAAATTGAAATTTGCTAAATTCAAATTAGTAAAATGTATTTTTTCATCAGTCTCAGTGAAAATAAAAGCTAAAGAATGCAAAGTTTTTGTGCTAGAACATTGGATTTGTAGATTTTTGTTAGGTTCAATGAATGCATTGAGTAGCTAAACCTAACCCAGACCTTAACCCTAACCCTTGCCTTTACCCTAACCCTAATCGTTAATTCAAGCATAACCCTAACCTTAACCCTAACCCTAACCTCAACCTAACCTTCATGCACACCTTTTTGTATGGGGCCACTCGAATTGAATGTATTTGGCAGGCATGACACTCAGCTGCAGGTTGGAACCATTTCTAGACTTTTAATCTTAATAGAAAAGATTCTACAGCTATATCAAATGTGATACATCTGTAGTAATAAAAATACTTAATTGCAGGGTCACGGAGGAAATTGCCATAGAATGTAGAGTTCTGATACTAGAGCACTGGACTGAATGCATTGGCTAGCTAACCCTAATCCTAACCCTAGCCTTAACCCTTACCCTAAGCCTACCTTACCTTAACCCTAACCCTAACCTTACCCTCACACTTATGCTCTCCTTTTGATGCAAGGACACTGGAATTGAAAGAGTTAGGTAGTAGAGAAGGTCAACTACCTGTTGCTACCATTTTCAGGATTCTAAAGTCGAGGAAACAGATTCTACATTTATAATGAATTTGCTACACCTGAAGGTATAATAAGGGTCTCAGAAAATATAGCTGTACAATGTAGCTCTTTTGATAGTGGGCTCAAAGTAAATGCTTCACATAGTTTGGACATTCAGGTACCTGGACTAGTTGCATTTTAAATTCCAACAATATGGAAACAGATACTACAGCCAAATTGAAATTTGCTAAATTCAAATTAGTAAAATTGATTTTTTCATCAATCTCAGTGAAAATAAAAGCTAAAGAATGCAAAGTTTTTGTGCTAGAACATTGGATTTGTAGATTTTTGTTAGGTTCAATGAATGCATTGAGTAGCTAAACCTAACCCAGACCTTAACCCTAACCCTTGCCTTTACCCCAACCCTAATCGTTAATTCAAGCATAACCCTAACCTTAACCCTAACCCTAACGTCAACCTAACCTTCATGCACACCTTTTTGTATGGGGGCACTCGAATTGAATGTATTTGGCAGGCGAGACACTCAGCTGCAGGTTGGAACCATCTCTAGACTTTTAATCTCAATAGAAAAGATTCTACAGCTATATCAAATGTGATACATCTGTAGTAATAAAAATGCCTAACTGCAGGGTCATGGAGGAAATTGCCATAGAATGTAGAGTTCTGATACTAGAGCACTAGAATGAATGCATTGGCTAGCTAACCCTAATCCTAACCCTAGCCTTAACCCTAAACCTAAGCCTACCTTACCTTAACCCTAACCCTAACCTAACCCTCACACCTATGCTCTCCTTTTGATGCAAGGACACTGGAATTGAATGAGTTAGGTAGTAGAGAAGCTCAACTACCTGTTGCTACCATTTTCAGGATTCTAAAGTCGAGGAAACAGATTCTACATTTATAATGGATTTGCTATGTTCACTTGAAGGTATAATAAGGGTCTCAGAAAATATAGCTGTACAATGTAGCTCTTTTGATAGTGGGCTCAAAGTAAATGCTTCACATAGTTTGGACATTCAGGTACCTGGACTTGTTGCATTTTAAATTCCCACAATATGGAAACAGATACTACAGCCAAATTGAAATTTGCTAAATTCAAATTAGTAAAATTGATTTTTTCATCAATCTCATTGAAAATAAAAGCTGAAGAATGCAAAGTTTTTGTGCTAGAACATTGGATTTGTAGATTTTAGTTAGGTTCAATGAATGCATTGAGTAGCTAAACCTAACCCAGACCTTGACCCTAACCCTCGCCTTTACCCTAACCCTAATTGTTAATTCAAGCATAACCCTAACCTTAACCCTAACCCTAACCGCAACCTAACCTTCATGCACACCTTTTTGTATGGGGGCATTCAAATTGAATGTATTTGGTAGGCGAGACACTCAGCTGCAGGTTGGAACCATCTCTAGACTTTTAGTCTCAATAGAAAAGATTCTACAGCTATATCAAATGTGATACACCTGTAGTAATAGAAATGGTTAATTGCAGGGTCAAGGAGGAAATTGCCATAGAATGTAGAGTTCTGATACTAGGGCACTGGACTGAATGCATTGGCTAGCTAACCCTAATCCTAACCCTAGCCTTAACCCTTACCCTAAGCCTACCTTACCTTAACCCTAACCTAACCCTCACACTTATGCTCTCCTTTTGATGCAAGGACACTGGAATTGAATGAGTTAGGTAGTAGAGAAGCTCAACTACCTGTTGCTACCATTTTCAGGATTCTAAAGTCGAGGAAACAGATTCTACATTTATAATGAATTTGCTATGTACACCTGAAGGTATAATAAGGGTCTCAGAAAATATAGCTGTACAATGTAGCTCTTTTGATAGTGGGCTCAAAGTAAATGCTTCACATAGTTTGGACATTCAGGTACCTGGACTTGTTGCTTTTAAATTCTAACAATATGGAAACAGATACTACAGCCAAATTGAAATTTGCTAAATTCAAATTAGTAAAATTGATTTTTTCATAAATCTCAGTGAAAATAAAAGCTGAAGAATGCAAAGTTTTTGTGCTAGAACATTGGATTTGTAGATTTTTGTTAGGTTCAATGAATGCATTGAGTAGCTAAACCTAACCCAAACCTTAACCCTAACCCTTGCCTTTACCCTAACCCTAATTGTTAATTCAAGCATAACCCTAAACTTAACCCTAACCCTAACCTCAACCTAACCTTCATGCACACCTTTTTGTATGGGGGCATTCAAATTGAATGTATTTGGTAGGCGAGACACTCAGCTGCAGGTTGGAACCATCTCTAGACTTTTAATCTCATTAGAAAAGATTCTACAGCTATATCAAATGTGATACATCTGTAGTAATAGAAATGCTTAATTGCAGGGTCAAGGAGGAAATTGCCATAGAATGTAGAGTTCTGATACTAGAGCACTGGACTGAATGCATTGGCTAGCTAACCCTAATCCTAACCCTAGCCTTAACCCTTACCCTAAGCCTACCTTACCTTAACCTTAACCTAACCCTCACACTTATGCTCTCCTTTTGATGCAAGGACACTGGAATTGAATGAGTTAGGTAGTAGAGGAGCTCAACTACCTGTTGCTACCATTTTTAGGATTCTAAAGTCGAGGAAACAGATTCTACATTTATAATGAATTTGCTATGTACACCTGAAGGTATAATAAGGGTCTCAGAAAATATAGCTGTACAATGTAGCTCTTTTGATAGCGGGCTCAAAGTAAATGCTTCACATAGTTTGGACATTCAGGTACCTGGACTTGTTGCATTTTAAATTCAAACAATATGGAAACAGATACTACAGCCAAATTAAAATTTGCTAAATTCAAATTAGTAAAATTGATTTTTTCATCAATCTCAGTGAAAATAAAAGCTGAAGAATGCAAAGTGTTTGTGCTAGAACATTGGATTTGTAGATTTTTGTTAAGTTCAATGAATGCATTGAGTAGCTAAACCTAACCCAGACCTTAACACTAACCCTTGCCTTTACCCTAACCCTAATTGTTAATTCAAGCATAACCCTAACCTTTATCATAACCCTAACGTCAACCTAACCTTCATGCACACCTTTTTGTATGGGGGCACTCAAATTGAAGGTATTTGGCAGGCAAGACACTCAGCTGCAGGTTGGAACCATCTCTAGACTTTTAATCTCAATAGAAAAGATTCTACAGCTATATCTAATGTGATACAATTGTAGTAATAAAAATCCTAAACTGCAGGGTCACAAAGGAAATTGCCATAGAATGTAGAGTTCTGATGCTAGAGCACTGGAATGAATGCATTGGCTAGCTAACCCTAATCCCAACCCTAGCCTTAACCCTAACCCTAAGCATCCCTTACCTTAACCCTAACCCTAACCTAACCCTCACACCTATGCTCTCCTTTTGATGCAAGGACACTGGAATTGAATGAGTTAGGTAGTAGAGAAGCTCAACTACCTGTTGCTACCATTTTCAGGATTCTAAAGTCGAGGAAACAGATTCTACATTTATAATGAATTTGTTACACCTGAAGGTATAATAAGGGTCTCAGAAAATATAGCTGTACAATGTAGCTCTTTTGATAGTGGGCTCAAAGTAAATGCTTCACATAGTTTGGACATTCAGGTACCTGGACTTGTTGCATTTTAAATTCCAACAATATGGAAACAGATACTACAGCCAAATTGAAATTTACTAAATTCAAATTAGTAAAATTGATTTTTTCATCAATCTCAGTGAAAATAAAAGCTAAAGAATGCAAAGTTTTTGTGCTAGAACATTGGATTTGTAGATTTTTGTTAGGTTCAATGAATGCATTGAGTAGCTAAACCTAACCCAGACCTTAACCCTAACCCTTGCCTTTATCCTAACCCTAATCGTTAATTCAAGCATAACCCTAACCTTAACCCTAACCCTAACCTCAACCTAACCTTCATGCACACCTTTTTGTATGGGGGCATTCAAATTGAATGTATTTGGTAGGCGAGACACTCAGCTGCAGGTTGGAACCATCTCTAGAATTTTAATCTCAATAGAAAAGATTCTACAGCTATATAAAATGTGATACATCTGTAGTAATAAAAATGCTTTATTGCAGGGTCAAGGAGGATCTTGCCATAGAATGTAGAGTTCTGATGCTAGAGTACTTGACTGAATGCATTGGCTAGCTAACCCTAATCCTAACCCTAGCCTAAACCCTAACCCTATGCCTACCTTACCTTAACCCTAACCTAACCCTCACACTTATGCTCACCTTTTGATGCAAGGACACTGGAATTGAATGAGTTAGGTAGTAGAGAAGCTCAACTACCTGTTGCTACCATTTTCAGGATTCTAAAGTCGAGGAAACAGATTCTACATTTACAGTAGAACCCCGCGTAAGCGGTCACCCTCCGTTCCGGGCCAAAGTGTCTGCGTACGCGGGGTGTCCGCTTAACTGAGGTTAAAATAAACATCTAATAGAGGGAACCATTCCTAGCAAAGGTGTCCGTTAACGGGAGGTTCCCACTTACACGGGGTGTCCGTTAGGCGGGGTTCTACTGTATAATGAATTTGCTATGTACACCTGAAGGTATAATAAGGGTCTCAGAAAATATAGCTGTACAATGTAGCTCTTTTGATAGTGGGCTCAAAGTAAATGCTTCACATAGTTTGGACATTCAGGTACCTGGACTTGTTGCATTTTAAATTCCAACAATATGGAAACAGATACTACAGCCAAATTGAAATTTGCTAAATTCAAATTATTAAAATTAATTTTTTCATCAATCTCAGTGAAAATAAAAGCTGAAGAATGCAAAGTTTTTGTGCTAGAACATTGGATTTGTAGATTTTTGTTAGGTTCAATGAATGCATTGAGTAGCTAAACCTAACCCAGACCTTAACCCTAACCCTTGCCTTTACACTAACCCTAATCGTTAATTCAAGGATAACCCTAACCTTTATCATAACCCTAACCTCAACCTAACCTTCATGCACACCTTTTTGTATGGGGGCACTCAAATTGAAAGTATTTGGCAGGCAAGACACTCAGCTGCAGGTTGGAACCATCTCTAGACTTTTAATCTCAATAGAAAAGATACTACAGCTATATCAAATGTGATACAACTGTAGTAATAAAAATCGTAAACTGCAGGGTCACGGAGGAAATTGCCATAGAATGTAGAGTTCTGATACTAGAGCACTGGAATGAATGCATTGGCTAGCTAACCCTAATCCTAACCCTAGCCTTAACCCTTACCCTGAGCCTACCTTACCTTAACCCTAACCCTAACCTAACCCTCACACTTATGCCCTCCTTTTGATGCAAGGACACTGGAATTGAATGAGTTAGGTAGTAGAGAAGCTCAACTACCTGTTGCTACCATTTTCAGGATTCTAAAGTCGAGGAAACAGATTCTACATTTACAGTAGAACCCCGCGTAAGCAGACACCCTCCGTTCCGGACCAAAGTGTCTGCTTACGCGGGGTGTCCGCTTACGCGAGGTTAAAATAAACATCTAATAGAGGGAACCGTTCCTAGCAACGGTGTCCGTTAACGCGGGGTGCCCACTTACGCGGGGTGTCCGTTAGGTGGGGTTCTACTGTATAATTAATTTGCTATGTACACCTGAAGGTATAATAAGGGTCTCAGAAAATATAGCTGTACAATGTAGCTCTTTTGATAGTGGGCTCTAAGTAAATGCTTCACATAGTTTGGACATTCAGGTACCTGGACTTGTTGCATTTTAAATTCCAACAATATGGAAACAGATACTACAGCCAAATTGAAATTTGCAAAATTCAAATTAGAAAAATGTATTTTTTCATCAGTCTCAGTGAAAATAAAAGCTAAAGAATGCAAAGTTTTTGTGCTAGAACATTGGATTTGTAGATTTTTGTTAGGTTCAATAAATGCATTGAGTAGCTAAACCTAACCCGGACCTTGACCCTAACGGTTGCCTTTACCCTAACCTTCATGTACACCTTTTACTATGGGGGCACTCGAATTGAATGTATTTGGCAGGCAAGACACTCAGCTCGAGGTTGAAACCATCTCTAGACTTTTAATCTCAATAGAAAATATTATACAGTTATATCAAATGTGATACATCTGTTGTAATAAAAATGCTTAACTGCAGGGTCAAGGAGGAAATTGCCATAGAATGTAGAGTTCTGATGCTAGAGCACTGGAATGAATGCATTGGCTAGCTAACCCTAATCCTAACCCTAGCCTTAACCCTAACCCTAAGCCTACCTTACCTTAACCCTAACCCTAACCTAACCCTCACACTTATGCTCTCCTTTTGATGCAAGGACACTGGAATTGAAAGAGTTAGGTAGTAGAGAAGCTCAACTACCTGTTGCTACCATTTTCAGGATTCTAAAGTCGAGGAAACAGATTCTACATTTATAATGAATTTGCAATGTACACCTAAAGGTATAATAAGGGTCTCAGAAAATATAGCTGTACAATGTAGCTCTTTTGATAATGGGCTCAAAGTAAATGCTTCACATAGTTTAGACATTCAGGTACCTAGACTTGTTGCATTTTAAATTCCCACAATATGGAAACAGATACTACAGCCAAATTGAAATTTGCTAAATTCAAATTAGTAAAATGTATTTTTTCATCAGTCTCAGTGAAAATAAAAGCTAAAGAATGCAAAGTTTTTGTGCTAGAACATTGGATTTGTAGATTTTTGTTAGGTTCAATGAATGCATTGAGTAGCTAAACCTAACCCAGACCTTAACCCTAACCCTTGCCTTTACCCTAACCCTAATCGTTAATTCAAGCATAACCCTAACCTTAACCCTAACCCTAACCTCAACCTAACCTTCATGCACACCTTTTTGTATGGGGCCACTCGAATTGAATGTATTTGGCAGGCATGACACTCAGCTGCAGGTTTGAACCATTTCTAGACTTTTAATCTCAATAGAAAAGATTCTACAGCTATATCAAATGTGATACATCTGTAGTAATAAAAATGCTTAATTGCAGGGTCACGGAGGAAATTGCCATAGAATGTAGAGTTCTGATACTAGAGCACTGGACTGAATGCATTGGCTAGCTAACCCTAATCCTAACCTTGGCCTTAACCCTTACCCTAAGCCTACCTTACCTTAACCCTAACCCTAACCTTACCCTCACACTTATGCTCTCCTTTTGATGCAAGGACACTGGAATTGAAAGAGTTAGGTAGTAGAGAAGGTCAACTACCTGTTGCTACCATTTTCAGGATTCTTAAGTCGAGGAAACAGATTTTACATTTATAATGAATTTGCTACACCTGAAGGTATAATAAGGGTCTCAGAAAATATAGCTGTACAATGTAGCTCTTTTGATAGTGGGCTCAAAGTAAATGCTTCACATAGTTTGGACATTCAGGTACCTGGACTAGTTGCATTTTAAATTCCAACAATATGGAAACAGATACTACAGCCAAATTGAAATTTGCTAAATTCAAATTAGTAAAATTGATTTTTTCATCAATCTCAGTGAAAATAAAAGCTAAAGAATGCAAAGTTTTTGTGCTAGAACATTGGATTTGTAGATTTTTGTTAGGTTCAATGAATGCATTGAGTAGCTAAACCTAACCCAGACCTTAACCCTAACCCTTGCCTTTACCCTAACCCTAATCGTTAATTCAAGCATAACCCTAACCTTAACCCTAACCCTAACGTCAACCTAACCTTCATGCACACCTTTTTGTATGGGGGCACTCGAATTGAATGTATTTGGCAGGCGAGACACTCAGCTGCAGGTTGGAACCATCTCTAGACTTTTAATCTCAATAGAAAAGATTCTACAGCTATATCAAATGTGATACATCTGTAGTAATAAAAATGCCTAACTGCAGGGTCATGGAGGAAATTGCCATAGAATGTAGAGTTCTGATACTAGAGCACTAGAATGAATGCATTGGCTAGCTAACCCTAATCCTAACCCTAGCCTTAACCCTAAACCTAAGCCTACCTTACCTTAACCCTAACCCTAACCTAACCCTCACACTTATGCTCTCCTTTTGATGCAAGGACACTGGAATTGAATGAGTTAGGTAGTAGAGAAGCTCAACTACCTGTTGCTACCATTTTCAGGATTCTAAAGTCGAGGAAACAGATTCTACATTTATAATGAATTTGCTATGTACACTTGAAGGTATAATAAGGGTCTCAGAAAATATAGCTGTACAATGTAGCTCTTTTGATAGTGGGCTCAAAGTAAATGCTTCACATAGTTTGGACATTCAGGTACCTGGAGTTGTTGCATTTTAAATTCCAACAATATGGAAACAGATACTACAGCCAAATTGAAATTTGCTAAATTCAAATTAGTAAAATTGATTTTTTCATCAATCTCATTGAAAATAAAAGCTGAAGAATGCAAAGTTTTTGTGCTAGAACATTGGATTTGTAGATTTTAGTTAGGTTCAATGAATGCATTGAGTAGCTAAACCTAACCCAGACCTTGACCCTAACCCTTGCCTTTACCCTAACCCTAATTGTTAATTCAAGCATAACCCTAACCTTAACCCTAACCCTAACCGCAACCTAACCTTCATGCACACCTTTTTGTATGGGGGCATTCAAATTGAATGTATTTGGTAGGCGAGACACTCAGCTGCAGGTTGGAACCATCTCTAGACTTTTAGTCTCAATAGAAAAGATTCTACAGCTATATCAAATGTGATACATCTGTAGTAATAGAAATGCTTAATTGCAGGGTCAAGGAGGAAATGCCATAGAATGTAAAGTTCTGATACTAGGGCACTGGACTGAATGCATTGGCTAGCTAACCCTAATCCTAACCCTAGCCTTAACCCTTACCCTGAGCCTACCATACCTTAACCCTAACCCTAACCTAACCCTCACACTTATGCTCTCCTTTTGATGCAAGGACACTGGAATTGAATGAGTTAGGTAGTAGAGAAGCTCAACTACCTGTTTCTACCATTTTCAGGATTCTAAAGTCGAGGAAACAGATTCTACATTTATAATGAATTTGCTATGTACACTTGAAGGTATAATAAGGGTCTCAGAAAATATAGCTGTACAATGTAGCTCTTTTGATAGTGGGCTCAAAGTAAATGCTTCACATAGTTTGGACATTCAGGTACCTGGAGTTGTTGCATTTTAAATTCCAACAATATGGAAACAGATACTACAGCCAAATTGAAATTTGCTAAATTCAAATTAGTAAAATGTATTTTTTCATCAGTCTCAGTGAAAATAAAAGCTAAAGAATGCAAAGTTTTTGTGCTAGAACATTGGATTTGTAGATTTTTGTTAGGTTCAATGAATGCATTGAGTAGCTAAACCTAACCCAGACCTTAACCCTAACCCTTGCCTTTACCCTAACCCTAATCGTTAATTCAAGCATAACCCTAACCTTAACCCTAACCCTAACCTCAACCTAACCTTCATGCACACCTTTTTGTATGGGGCCACTCGAATTGAATGTATTTGGCAGGCATGACACTCAGCTGCAGGTTGGAACCATTTCTAGACTTTTAATCTTAATAGAAAAGATTCTACAGCTATATCAAATGTGATACATCTGTAGTAATAAAAATACTTAATTGCAGGGTCACGGAGGAAATTGCCATAGAATGTAGAGTTCTGATACTAGAGCACTGGACCGAATGCATTGGCTAGCTAACCCTAATCCTAACCCTAGCCTTAACCCTTACCCTAAGCCTACCTTACCTTAACCCTAACCCTAACCTTACCCTCACACTTATGCTCTCCTTTTGATGCAAGGACACTGGAATTGAAAGAGTTAGGTAGTAGAGAAGGTCAACTACCTGTTGCTACCATTTTCAGGATTCTAAAGTCGAGGAAACAGATTCTACATTTATAATGAATTTGCTACACCTGAAGGTATAATAAGGGTCTCAGAAAATATAGCTGTACAATGTAGCTCTTTTGATAGTGGGCTCAAAGTAAATGCTTCACATAGTTTGGACATTCAGGTACCTGGACTTGTTGCATTTTAAATTCCAACAATATGGAAACAGATACTACAGCCAAATTGAAATTTGCTAAATTCAAATTAGTAAAATGTATTTTTTCATCAGTCTCAGTGAAAATAAAAGCTAAAGAATGCAAAGTTTTTGTGCTAGAACATTGGATTTGTAGATTTTTGTTAGGTTCAATGAATGCATTGAGTAGCTAAACCTAACCCAGACCTTAACCCTAACCCTTGCCTTTACCCTAACCCTAATCGTTAATTCAAGCATAACCCTAACCTTAACCCTAACCCTAACCTCAACCTAACCTTCATGCACACCTTTTTGTATGGGGCCACTCGAATTGAATGTATTTGGCAGGCATGACACTCAGCTGCAGGTTGGAACCATTTCTAGACTTTTAATCTTAATAGAAAAGATTCTACAGCTATATCAAATGTGATACATCTGTAGTAATAAAAATACTTAATTGCAGGGTCACGGAGGAAATTGCCATAGAATGTAGAGTTCTGATACTAGAGCACTGGACTGAATGCATTGGCTAGCTAACCCTAATCCTAACCCTAGCCTTAACCCTTACCCTAAGCCTACCTTACCTTAACCCTAACCCTAACCTTACCCTCACACTTATGCTCTCCTTTTGATGCAAGGACACTGGAATTGAAAGAGTTAGGTAGTAGAGAAGGTCAACTACCTGTTGCTACCATTTTCAGGATTCTAAAGTCGAGGAAACAGATTCTACATTTATAATGAATTTGCTACACCTGAAGGTATAATAAGGGTCTCAGAAAATATAGCTGTACAATGTAGCTCTTTTGATAGTGGGCTCAAAGTAAATGCTTCACATAGTTTGGACATTCAGGTACCTGGACTAGTTGCATTTTAAATTCCAACAATATGGAAACAGATACTACAGCCAAATTGAAATTTGCTAAATTCAAATTAGTAAAATTGATTTTTTCATCAATCTCAGTGAAAATAAAAGCTAAAGAATGCAAAGTTTTTGTGCTAGAACATTGGATTTGTAGATTTTTGTTAGGTTCAATGAATGCATTGAGTAGCTAAACCTAACCCAGACCTTAACCCTAACCCTTGCCTTTACCCCAACCCTAATCGTTAATTCAAGCATAACCCTAACCTTAACCCTAACCCTAACGTCAACCTAACCTTCATGCACACCTTTTTGTATGGGGGCACTCGAATTGAATGTATTTGGCAGGCGAGACACTCAGCTGCAGGTTGGAACCATCTCTAGACTTTTAATCTCAATAGAAAAGATTCTACAGCTATATCAAATGTGATACATCTGTAGTAATAAAAATGCCTAACTGCAGGGTCATGGAGGAAATTGCCATAGAATGTAGAGTTCTGATACTAGAGCACTAGAATGAATGCATTGGCTAGCTAACCCTAATCCTAACCCTAGCCTTAACCCTAAACCTAAGCCTACCTTACCTTAACCCTAACCCTAACCTAACCCTCACACCTATGCTCTCCTTTTGATGCAAGGACACTGGAATTGAATGAGTTAGGTAGTAGAGAAGCTCAACTACCTGTTGCTACCATTTTCAGGATTCTAAAGTCGAGGAAACAGATTCTACATTTATAATGGATTTGCTATGTTCACTTGAAGGTATAATAAGGGTCTCAGAAAATATAGCTGTACAATGTAGCTCTTTTGATAGTGGGCTCAAAGTAAATGCTTCACATAGTTTGGACATTCAGGTACCTGGACTTGTTGCATTTTAAATTCCCACAATATGGAAACAGATACTACAGCCAAATTGAAATTTGCTAAATTCAAATTAGTAAAATTGATTTTTTCATCAATCTCATTGAAAATAAAAGCTGAAGAATGCAAAGTTTTTGTGCTAGAACATTGGATTTGTAGATTTTAGTTAGGTTCAATGAATGCATTGAGTAGCTAAACCTAACCCAGACCTTGACCCTAACCCTCGCCTTTACCCTAACCCTAATTGTTAATTCAAGCATAACCCTAACCTTAACCCTAACCCTAACCGCAACCTAACCTTCATGCACACCTTTTTGTATGGGGGCATTCAAATTGAATGTATTTGGTAGGCGAGACACTCAGCTGCAGGTTGGAACCATCTCTAGACTTTTAGTCTCAATAGAAAAGATTCTACAGCTATATCAAATGTGATACACCTGTAGTAATAGAAATGGTTAATTGCAGGGTCAAGGAGGAAATTGCCATAGAATGTAGAGTTCTGATACTAGGGCACTGGACTGAATGCATTGGCTAGCTAACCCTAATCCTAACCCTAGCCTTAACCCTTACCCTAAGCCTACCTTACCTTAACCCTAACCTAACCCTCACACTTATGCTCTCCTTTTGATGCAAGGACACTGGAATTGAATGAGTTAGGTAGTAGAGAAGCTCAACTACCTGTTGCTACCATTTTCAGGATTCTAAAGTCGAGGAAACAGATTCTACATTTATAATGAATTTGCTATGTACACCTGAAGGTATAATAAGGGTCTCAGAAAATATAGCTGTACAATGTAGCTCTTTTGATAGTGGGCTCAAAGTAAATGCTTCACATAGTTTGGACATTCAGGTACCTGGACTTGTTGCTTTTAAATTCTAACAATATGGAAACAGATACTACAGCCAAATTGAAATTTGCTAAATTCAAATTAGTAAAATTGATTTTTTCATAAATCTCAGTGAAAATAAAAGCTGAAGAATGCAAAGTTTTTGTGCTAGAACATTGGATTTGTAGATTTTTGTTAGGTTCAATGAATGCATTGAGTAGCTAAACCTAACCCAAACCTTAACCCTAACCCTTGCCTTTACCCTAACCCTAATTGTTAATTCAAGCATAACCCTAAACTTAACCCTAACCCTAACCTCAACCTAACCTTCATGCACACCTTTTTGTATGGGGGCATTCAAATTGAATGTATTTGGTAGGCGAGACACTCAGCTGCAGGTTGGAACCATCTCTAGACTTTTAATCTCATTAGAAAAGATTCTACAGCTATATCAAATGTGATACATCTGTAGTAATAGAAATGCTTAATTGCAGGGTCAAGGAGGAAATTGCCATAGAATGTAGAGTTCTGATACTAGAGCACTGGACTGAATGCATTGGCTAGCTAACCCTAATCCTAACCCTAGCCTTAACCCTTACCCTAAGCCTACCTTACCTTAACCTTAACCTAACCCTCACACTTATGCTCTCCTTTTGATGCAAGGACACTGGAATTGAATGAGTTAGGTAGTAGAGGAGCTCAACTACCTGTTGCTACCATTTTTAGGATTCTAAAGTCGAGGAAACAGATTCTACATTTATAATGAATTTGCTATGTACACCTGAAGGTATAATAAGGGTCTCAGAAAATATAGCTGTACAATGTAGCTCTTTTGATAGCGGGCTCAAAGTAAATGCTTCACATAGTTTGGACATTCAGGTACCTGAACTTGTTGCATTTTAAATTCAAACAATATGGAAACAGATACTACAGCCAAATTAAAATTTGCTAAATTCAAATTAGTAAAATTGATTTTTTCATCAATCTCAGTGAAAATAAAAGCTGAAGAATGCAAAGTGTTTGTGCTAGAACATTGGATTTGTAGATTTTTGTTAAGTTCAATGAATGCATTGAGTAGCTAAACCTAACCCAGACCTTAACACTAACCCTTGCCTTTACCCTAACCCTAATTGTTAATTCAAGCATAACCCTAACCTTTATCATAACCCTAACGTCAACCTAACCTTCATGCACACCTTTTTGTATGGGGGCACTCAAATTGAAGGTATTTGGCAGGCAAGACACTCAGCTGCAGGTTGGAACCATCTCTAGACTTTTAATCTCAATAGAAAAGATTCTACAGCTATATCTAATGTGATACAACTGTAGTAATAAAAATCCTAAACTGCAGGGTCACAAAGGAAATTGCCATAGAATGTAGAGTTCTGATGCTAGAGCACTGGACTGAATGCATTGGCTAGCTAACCCTAATCCCAACCCTAGCCTTAACCCTAACCCTAAGCATCCCTTACCTTAACCCTAACCCTAACCTAACCCTCACACCTATGCTCTCCTTTTGATGCAAGGACACTGGAATTGAATGAGTTAGGTAGTAGAGAAGCTCAACTACCTGTTGCTACCATTTTCAGGATTCTAAAGTCGAGGAAACAGATTCTACATTTATAATGAATTTGCTACACCTGAAGGTATAATAAGGGTCTCAGAAAATATAGCTGTACAATGTAGCTCTTTTGATAGTGGGCTCAAAGTAAATGCTTCACATAGTTTGGACATTCAGGTACCTGGACTTGTTGCATTTTAAATTCCAACAATATGGAAACAGATACTACAGCCAAATTGAAATTTACTAAATTCAAATTAGTAAAATTGATTTTTTCATCAATCTCAGTGAAAATAAAAGCTAAAGAATGCAAAGTTTTTGTGCTAGAACATTGGATTTGTAGATTTTTGTTAGGTTCAATGAATGCATTGAGTAGCTAAACCTAACCCAGACCTTAACCCTAACCCTTGCCTTTATCCTAACCCTAATCGTTAATTCAAGCATAACCCTAACCTTAACCCTAACCCTAACCTCAACCTAACCTTCATGCACACCTTTTTGTATGGGGGCATTCAAATTGAATGTATTTGGTAGGCGAGACACTCAGCTGCAGGTTGGAACCATCTCTAGAATTTTAATCTCAATAGAAAAGATTCTACAGCTATATAAAATGTGATACATCTGTAGTAATAAAAATGCTTTATTGCAGGGTCAAGGAGGATCTTGCCATAGAATGTAGAGTTCTGATGCTAGAGTACTTGACTGAATGCATTGGCTAGCTAACCCTAATCCTAACCCTAGCCTAAACCCTAACCCTATGCCTACCTTACCTTAACCCTAACCTAACCCTCACACTTATGCTCACCTTTTGATGCAAGGACACTGGAATTGAATGAGTTAGGTAGTAGAGAAGCTCAACTACCTGTTGCTACCATTTTCAGGATTCTAAAGTCGAGGAAACAGATTCTACATTTACAGTAGAACCCCGCGTAAGCGGTCACCCTCCGTTCCGGGCCAAAGTGTCTGCGTACGCGGGGTGTCCGCTTAACTGAGGTTAAAATAAACATCTAATAGAGGGAACCATTCCTAGCAAAGGTGTCCGTTAACGGGAGGTTCCCACTTACACGGGGTGTCCGTTAGGCGGGGTTCTACTGTATAATGAATTTGCTATGTACACCTGAAGGTATAATAAGGGTCTCAGAAAATATAGCTGTACAATGTAGCTCTTTTGATAGTGGGCTCAAAGTAAATGCTTCACATAGTTTGGACATTCAGGTACCTGGACTTGTTGCATTTTAAATTCCAACAATATGGAAACAGATACTACAGCCAAATTGAAATTTGCTAAATTCAAATTATTAAAATTAATTTTTTCATCAATCTCAGTGAAAATAAAAGCTGAAGAATGCAAAGTTTTTGTGCTAGAACATTGGATTTGTAGATTTTTGTTAGGTTCAATGAATGCATTGAGTAGCTAAACCTAACCCAGACCTTAACCCTAACCCTTGCCTTTACACTAACCCTAATCGTTAATTCAAGGATAACCCTAACCTTTATCATAACCCTAACCTCAACCTAACCTTCATGCACACCTTTTTGTATGGGGGCACTCAAATTGAAAGTATTTGGCAGGCAAGACACTCAGCTGCAGGTTGGAACCATCTCTAGACTTTTAATCTCAATAGAAAAGATACTACAGCTATATCAAATGTGATACAACTGTAGTAATAAAAATCGTAAACTGCAGGGTCACGGAGGAAATTGCCATAGAATGTAGAGTTCTGATACTAGAGCACTGGAATGAATGCATTGGCTAGCTAACCCTAATCCTAACCCTAGCCTTAACCCTTACCCTGAGCCTACCTTACCTTAACCCTAACCCTAACCTAACCCTCACACTTATGCCCTCCTTTTGATGCAAGGACACTGGAATTGAATGAGTTAGGTAGTAGAGAAGCTCAACTACCTGTTGCTACCATTTTCAGGATTCTAAAGTCGAGGAAACAGATTCTACATTTACAGTAGAACCCCGCGTAAGCAGACACCCTCCGTTCCGGACCAAAGTGTCTGCTTACGCGGGGTGTCCGCTTACGCGAGGTTAAAATAAACATCTAATAGAGGGAACCGTTCCTAGCAACGGTGTCCGTTAACGCGGGGTGCCCACTTATGCGGGGTGTCCGTTAGGTGGGGTTCTACTGTATAATTAATTTGCTATGTACACCTGAAGGTATAATAAGGGTCTCAGAAAATATAGCTGTACAATGTAGCTCTTTTGATAGTGGGCTCTAAGTAAATGCTTCACATAGTTTGGACATTCAGGTACCTGGACTTGTTGCATTTTAAATTCCAACAATATGGAAACAGATACTACAGCCAAATTGAAATTTGCAAAATTCAAATTAGAAAAATGTATTTTTTCATCAGTCTCAGTGAAAATAAAAGCTAAAGAATGCAAAGTTTTTGTGCTAGAACATTGGATTTGTAGATTTTTGTTAGGTTCAATAAATGCATTGAGTAGCTAAACCTAACCCGGACCTTGACCCTAACGGTTGCCTTTACCCTAACCTTCATGTACACCTTTTACTATGGGGGCACTCGAATTGAATGTATTTGGCAGGCAAGACACTCAGCTCGAGGTTGAAACCATCTCTAGACTTTTAATCTCAATAGAAAATATTATACAGTTATATCAAATGTGATACATCTGTTGTAATAAAAATGCTTAACTGCAGGGTCAAGGAGGAAATTGCCATAGAATGTAGAGTTCTGATGCTAGAGCACTGGAATGAATGCATTGGCTAGCTAACCCTAATCCTAACCCTAGCCTTAACCCTAACCCTAAGCCTACCTTACCTTAACCCTAACCCTAACCTAACCCTCACACTTATGCTCTCCTTTTGATGCAAGGACACTGGAATTGAAAGAGTTAGGTAGTAGAGAAGCTCAACTACCTGTTGCTACCATTTTCAGGATTCTAAAGTCGAGGAAACAGATTCTACATTTATAATGAATTTGCAATGTACACCTAAAGGTATAATAAGGGTCTCAGAAAATATAGCTGTACAATGTAGCTCTTTTGATAATGGGCTCAAAGTAAATGCTTCACATAGTTTAGACATTCAGGTACCTAGACTTGTTGCATTTTAAATTCCCACAATATGGAAACAGATACTACAGCCAAATTGAAATTTGCTAAATTCAAATTAGTAAAATGTATTTTTTCATCAGTCTCAGTGAAAATAAAAGCTAAAGAATGCAAAGTTTTTGTGCTAGAACATTGGATTTGTAGATTTTTGTTAGGTTCAATGAATGCATTGAGTAGCTAAACCTAACCCAGACCTTAACCCTAACCCTTGCCTTTACCCTAACCCTAATCGTTAATTCAAGCATAACCCTAACCTTAACCCTAACCCTAACCTCAACCTAACCTTCATGCACACCTTTTTGTATGGGGCCACTCGAATTGAATGTATTTGGCAGGCATGACACTCAGCTGCAGGTTTGAACCATTTCTAGACTTTTAATCTCAATAGAAAAGATTCTACAGCTATATCAAATGTGATACATCTGTAGTAATAAAAATGCTTAATTGCAGGGTCACGGAGGAAATTGCCATAGAATGTAGAGTTCTGATACTAGAGCACTGGACTGAATGCATTGGCTAGCTAACCCTAATCCTAACCTTGGCCTTAACCCTTACCCTAAGCCTACCTTACCTTAACCCTAACCCTAACCTTACCCTCACACTTATGCTCTCCTTTTGATGCAAGGACACTGGAATTGAAAGAGTTAGGTAGTAGAGAAGGTCAACTACCTGTTGCTACCATTTTCAGGATTCTTAAGTCGAGGAAACAGATTTTACATTTATAATGAATTTGCTACACCTGAAGGTATAATAAGGGTCTCAGAAAATATAGCTGTACAATGTAGCTCTTTTGATAGTGGGCTCAAAGTAAATGCTTCACATAGTTTGGACATTCAGGTACCTGGACTAGTTGCATTTTAAATTCCAACAATATGGAAACAGATACTACAGCCAAATTGAAATTTGCTAAATTCAAATTAGTAAAATTGATTTTTTCATCAATCTCAGTGAAAATAAAAGCTAAAGAATGCAAAGTTTTTGTGCTAGAACATTGGATTTGTAGATTTTTGTTAGGTTCAATGAATGCATTGAGTAGCTAAACCTAACCCAGACCTTAACCCTAACCCTTGCCTTTACCCTAACCCTAATCGTTAATTCAAGCATAACCCTAACCTTAACCCTAACCCTAACGTCAACCTAACCTTCATGCACACCTTTTTGTATGGGGGCACTCGAATTGAATGTATTTGGCAGGCGAGACACTCAGCTGCAGGTTGGAACCATCTCTAGACTTTTAATCTCAATAGAAAAGATTCTACAGCTATATCAAATGTGATACATCTGTAGTAATAAAAATGCCTAACTGCAGGGTCATGGAGGAAATTGCCATAGAATGTAGAGTTCTGATACTAGAGCACTAGAATGAATGCATTGGCTAGCTAACCCTAATCCTAACCCTAGCCTTAACCCTAAACCTAAGCCTACCTTACCTTAACCCTAACCCTAACCTAACCCTCACACTTATGCTCTCCTTTTGATGCAAGGACACTGGAATTGAATGAGTTAGGTAGTAGAGAAGCTCAACTACCTGTTGCTACCATTTTCAGGATTCTAAAGTCGAGGAAACAGATTCTACATTTATAATGAATTTGCTATGTACACTTGAAGGTATAATAAGGGTCTCAGAAAATATAGCTGTACAATGTAGCTCTTTTGATAGTGGGCTCAAAGTAAATGCTTCACATAGTTTGGACATTCAGGTACCTGGAGTTGTTGCATTTTAAATTCCAACAATATGGAAACAGATACTACAGCCAAATTGAAATTTGCTAAATTCAAATTAGTAAAATTGATTTTTTCATCAATCTCATTGAAAATAAAAGCTGAAGAATGCAAAGTTTTTGTGCTAGAACATTGGATTTGTAGATTTTAGTTAGGTTCAATGAATGCATTGAGTAGCTAAACCTAACCCAGACCTTGACCCTAACCCTTGCCTTTACCCTAACCCTAATTGTTAATTCAAGCATAACCCTAACCTTAACCCTAACCCTAACCGCAACCTAACCTTCATGCACACCTTTTTGTATGGGGGCATTCAAATTGAATGTATTTGGTAGGCGAGACACTCAGCTGCAGGTTGGAACCATCTCTAGACTTTTAGTCTCAATAGAAAAGATTCTACAGCTATATCAAATGTGATACATCTGTAGTAATAGAAATGCTTAATTGCAGGGTCAAGGAGGAAATGCCATAGAATGTAAAGTTCTGATACTAGGGCACTGGACTGAATGCATTGGCTAGCTAACCCTAATCCTAACCCTAGCCTTAACCCTTACCCTGAGCCTACCATACCTTAACCCTAACCCTAACCTAACCCTCACACTTATGCTCTCCTTTTGATGCAAGGACACTGGAATTGAATGAGTTAGGTAGTAGAGAAGCTCAACTACCTGTTTCTACCATTTTCAGGATTCTAAAGTCGAGGAAACAGATTCTACATTTATAATGAATTTGCTATGTACACTTGAAGGTATAATAAGGGTCTCAGAAAATATAGCTGTACAATGTAGCTCTTTTGATAGTGGGCTCAAAGTAAATGCTTCACATAGTTTGGACATTCAGGTACCTGGAGTTGTTGCATTTTAAATTCCAACAATATGGAAACAGATACTACAGCCAAATTGAAATTTGCTAAATTCAAATTAGTAAAATTGATTTTTTCATCAATCTCATTGAAAATAAAAGCTGAAGAATGCAAAGTTTTTGTGCTAGAACATTGGATTTGTAGATTTTAGTTAGGTTCAATGAATGCATTGAGTAGCTAAACCTAACCCAGACCTTGACCCTAACCCTTGCCTTTACCCTAACCCTAATTGTTAATTCAAGCATAACCCTAACCTTAACCCTAACCCTAACCGCAACCTAACCTTCATGCACACCTTTTTGTATGGGGGCATTCAAATTGAATGTATTTGGTAGGCGAGACACTCAGCTGCAGGTTGGAACCATCTCTAGACTTTTAGTCTCAATAGAAAAGATTCTACAGCTATATCAAATGTGATACATCTGTAGTAATAGAAATGCTTAATTGCAGGGTCAAGGAGGAAATTGCCATAGAATGTAAAGTTCTGATACTAGGGCACTGGACTGAATGCATTGGCTAGCTAACCCTAATCCTAACCCTAGCCTTAACCCTTACCCTGAGCCTACCTTACCTTAACCCTAACCCTAACCTAACCCTCACACTTATGCTCTCCTTTTGATGCAAGGACACTGGAATTGAATGAGTTAGGTAGTAGAGAAGCTCAACTACCTGTTTCTACCATTTTAAGGATTCTAAAGTCGAGGAAACAGATTCTACATTTATAATGAATTTGCTATGTACACCTGAAGGTATAATAAGGGTCTCAGAAAATATAGCTGTACAATGTAGCTCTTTTGATAATGGGCTCAAAGTAAATGCTTCACATAGTTTAGACATTCAGGTACCTAGACTTGTTGCATTTTAAATTCCCACAATATGGAAACAGATACTACAGCCAAATTGAAATTTGCAAAATTCTAATTAGTAAAATTGATTTTTTCATCAATCTCAGTGAAAAAAAGCTGAAGAATGCAAAGTTTTTGTGCTAGAACATTGGATTTGTAGATTTTTGTTAGGTTCAATGAATGCATTGAGTAGCTAAACCTAGCCCAGACCTTAACCCTAACCATTGCCTTTACCCTAACCCTAATCGTTAATTCAAGCATAACCCTAACCTTTATCATAACCCTAACGTCAACCTAACCTTTATGCACACCTTTTTGTATGGAGGCACTCGAATTGAATGTATTTGGTAGGCGAGACACTCAGCTGCAGGTTGGAACCATTTCTAGACTTTTAATCTCAATAGAAAAGATTCTACAGCTATATCAAATGTGATACATCTGTAGTAATAGAAATGCTTAATTGCAGGGTCAAGGAGGAAATTGCCATAGAATGTAGAGTTCTGATGCTAGAGCACTGGACTGAATGCATTGGCTAGTAACCCTAATCCTAACCCTAGCCTTAACCCTAAACCTAAGCCTACCTTACCTTAACCCTAACCCTAACCTTACCCTCACACTTATGCTCTCCTTTTGATGCAAGGACATTGAAATTGAATGAGTTAGGTAGTAGAGAAGCTCAACTACCTGTTGCTACCATTTTCAGGATTCTAAAGTCGAGGAAACAGATTCTACATTTATAATGAATTTGCTATGTACACCTGAAGGTATAATAAGGGTCTCAGAAACGATAGCTGTACAATGTAGCTCTTTTGATAGTGGGCTCAAAGTAAATGCTTCACATAGTTTGGACATTCAGGTACCTGGACTAGTTGCATTTTAAATTCCAACAATATGGAAACAGATACTACAGCCAAATTGAAATTAGCTAAATTCAAATTAGTAAAATTGATTTTTTTCATCAATCTCAGTGAAAATAAAAGCTAAAGAATGCAAAGTTTTTGTGCTAGAACATTGGATTTGTAGATTTTTGATAGGTTCAATGAATGCATTGAGTAGCTAAACCTAACCCAGACCTTGACCCTAACCCTTGCCTTTACCCTAACCCTAATTGTTAATTCAAGCATAACCCTAACCTTAACCCTAACCCCAACCGCAACCTAACCTTCATGCACACCTTTTTGTATGGGGGCATTCAAATTGAATGTATTTGGTAGGCGAGACACTCAGCTGCAGGTTGGAACCATCTTTAGACTTTTAGTCTCAATAGAAAAGATTCTACAGCTATATCAAATGTGATACATCTGTAGTAATAGAAATGCTTAATTGCAGGGTCAAGGAGGAAATTGCCATAGAATGTAAAGTTCTGATACTAGAGCACTAGAATGAATGCATTGGCTAGCTAACCCTAATCCTAACCCTAGCCTTAACCCTAAACCTAAGCCTACCTTACCTTAACCCTAACCCTAACCTAACCCTCACACTTATGCTCTCCTTTTGATGCAAGGACACTGGAATTGAATGAGTTAGGTAGTAGAGAAGCTCAACTACCTGTTGCTACCATTTTCAGGATTCTAAAGTCGAGGAAACAGATTCTACATTTATAATGAATTTGCTATGTACACTTGAAGGTATAATAAGGGTCTCAGAAAATATAGCTGTACAATGTAGCTCTTTTGATAGTGGGCTCAAAGTAAATGCTTCACATAGTTTGGACATTCAGGTACCTGGAGTTGTTGCATTTTAAATTCCCACAATATGGAAACAGATACTACAGCCAAATTGAAATTTGCTAAATTCAAATTAGTAAAATTGATTTTTTCATCAATCTCATTGAAAATAAAAGCTGAAGAATGCAAAGTTTTTGTGCTAGAACATTGGATTTGTAGATTTTAGTTAGGTTCAATGAATGCATTGAGTAGCTAAACCTAACCCAGACCTTGACCCTAACCCTTGCCTTTACCCTAACCCTAATTGTTAATTCAAGCATAACCCTAACCTTAACCCTAACCCTAACCGCAACCTAACCTTCATGCACACCTTTTTGTATGGGGGCATTCAAATTGAATGTATTTGGTAGGCGAGACACTCAGCTGCAGGTTGGAACCATCTCTAGACTTTTAGTCTCAATAGAAAATATTCTACAGCTATATCAAATGTGATACATCTGTAGTAATAGAAATGCTTAATTGCAGGGTCAAGGAGGAAATTGCCATAGAATGTAGAGTTCTGATACTAGGGCACTGGACTGAATGCATTGGCTAGCTAACCCTAATCCTAACCCTAGCCTTAACCCTTACCCTGAGCCTACCTTACCTTAACCCTAACCCTAACCTAACCCTCACACTTATGCTCTCCTTTTGATGCAAGGACACTGGAATTGAATGAGTTAGGTAGTAGAGAAGCTCAACTACCTGTTTCTACCATTTTCAGGATTCTAAAGTCGAGGAAACAGATTCTACATTTATAATGAATTTGCTATGTACACCTGAAGGTATAATAAGGGTCTCAGAAAATATAGCTGTACAATGTAGCTCTTTTGATAATGGGCTCAAAGTAAATGCTTCACATAGTTTAGACATTCAGGTACCTAGACTTGTTGCATTTTAAATTCCCACAATATGGAAACAGATACTACAGCCAAATTGAAATTTGCAAAATTCTAATTAGTAAAATTGATTTTTTCATCAATCTCAGTGAAAAAAAGCTGAAGAATGCAAAGTTTTTGTGCTAGAACATTGGATTTGTAGATTTTTGTTAGGTTCAATGAATGCATTGAGTAGCTAAACCTAGCCCAGACCTTAACCCTAACCATTGCCTTTACCCTAACCCTAATCGTTAATTCAAGCATAACCCTAACCTTTATCATAACCCTAACGTCAACCTAACCTTTATGCACACCTTTTTGTATGGAGGCACTCGAATTGAATGTATTTGGTAGGCGAGACACTCAGCTGCAGGTTGGAACCATTTCTAGACTTTTAATCTCAATAGAAAAGATTCTACAGCTATATCAAATGTGATACATCTGTAGTAATAAAAATGCTTAATTGCAGGGTCAAGGAGGAAATTGCCATAGAATGTAGAGTTCTGATGCTAGAGCACTGGACTGAATGCATTGGCTAGTAACCCTAATCCTAACCCTAGCCTTAACCCTAAACCTAAGCCTACCTTACCTTAACCCTAACCCTAACCTTACCCTCACACTTATGCTCTCCTTTTGATGCAAGGACATTGAAATTGAATGAGTTAGGTAGTAGAGAAGCTCAACTACCTGTTGCTACCATTTTCAGGATTCTAAAGTCGAGGAAACAGATTCTACATTTATAATGAATTTGCTATGTACACCTGAAGGTATAATAAGGGTCTCAGAAACGATAGCTGTACAATGTAGCACTTTTGATAGTGGGCTCAAAGTAAATGCTTCACATAGTTTGGACATTCAGGTACCTGGACTTGTTGCATTTTAAATTCCAACAATATGGAAACAGATACTACAGCCAAATTGAAATTTGCTAAATTCAAATTAGTAAAATGTATTTTTTCATCAGTCTCAGTAAAAATAAAAGCTAAAGAATGCAAAGTTTTTGTGCTAGAACATTGGATTTGTAGATTTTTGTTAGGTTCAATGAATGCATTGAGTAGCTAAACCTAACCCAGACCTTAACCCTAACCCTTGCCTTTACCCTAACCCTAATTGTTAATTCAAGCATAACCCTAACCTTAACCCTAACCCTAACCTCAACCTAACCTTCATGCACACCTTTTTGTATGGGGCCACTCGAATTGAATGTATTTGGCAGGCATGACACTCAGCTGCAGGTTGGAACCATTTCTAGACTTTTAATCTCAATAGAAAAGATTCTACAGCTATATCAAATGTGATACATCTGTAGTAATAGAAATGCTTAAATGCAGGGTCAAGGAGGAAATTGCCATAGAATGTAGAGTTCTGATACTAGGGCACTGGACTGAATGCATTGGCTAGCTAACCCTAATCCTAACCCTAGCCTTAACCCTTACCCTGAGCCTACCTTACCTTAACCCTAACCCTAACCTAACCCTCACACTTTTGCTCTCCTTTTGATGCAAGGACACTGGAATTGAATGAGTTAGGTAGTAGAGAAGCTCAACTACCTGTTGCTACCATTTTCAGGATTCTAAAGTCGAGGAAATAGATTCTACATTTATAATGAATTTGCTATGTACACCTGAAGGTATAATAAGGGTCTCAGAAAATATAGCTGTACAATGTAGCTCTTTTGATAATGGGCTCAAAGTAAATGCTTCACATAGTTTGGACATTCAGGTACCTGGACTTGTTGCATTTTAAATTCCCACAATATGGAAACAGATATTACAGCCAAATTGAAATTTGCTAAATTCAAATTAGTAAAATTGATTTTTTCATCAATCTCAGTGAAAATAAAAGCTGAAGAATGCAAAGTTTTTGTGCTAGAACATTGGATTTGTAGATTTTTGTTAGGTTCAATGAATGCATTGAGTAGCTAAACCTAGCCCAGACCTTAACCCTAACCCTTGCCTTTACCCTAACCCTAATCGTTAATTCAAGCATAACCCTAACCTAAATCATAACCCTAACGTCAACCTAACCTTCATGCACACCTTTTTGTATGGGGGCACTCAAATTGAAAGTATTTGGCAGGCAAGACACTCAGCTGCAGGTTGGAACCATCTCTAGACTTTTAATCTCAAAAGAAAAGATTCTACAGCTATATCAAATGTGATACAACTGTAGTAATAAAAATGCTTAACTGCAGGGTCACGGAGGAAATTGCCATAGAATGTAGAGTTCTGATACTAGAGCACTGGAATGAATGCATTGGCTAGCTAACCCTAATCCTAACCCTAGCCTTAACCCTAACCCTAAGCCTACCTTACCTTAACCCTAACCCTAACCTAACCCTCACACTTATGCTCTCCTTTTGATGCAAGGACACTGGAATTGAAGGTGTTAGGTAGTAGAGAAGCTCAACTACCTGTTGCTACCATTTTCAGGATTTTAAAGTCGAGGAAACAGATTCTACATTTATAATGAATTTGCTACACCTGAAGGTATAATAAGGGTCTCAGAAAATATAGCTGTACAATGTAGCTCTTTTGATAGTGGGCTCAAAGTAAATGCTTCACATAGTTTGGACATTCAGGTACCTGGACTTGTTGCATTTTAAATTCCCACAATATGGAAACAGATACTACAGTCAAATTGAAATTTGCTAAATTCAAATTAGTAAGATTGATTTTTTCATCAATCTCAGTGAAAATAAAAGCTGAAGAATGCAAAGTTTTTGTGCTAGAACATTGGATTTGTAGATTTTTGTTAGGTTCAATAAATGCATTGAGTAGCTAAACCTATCCCAGACCTTAACCCTAACCCTTGCCTTTACCCTAACCCTAATCGTTAATTCAAGCATAACCCTAACCTTAACCCTGACCCTAACGTCAACCTAACCTTCATGCACACCTTTTTGTATGGGGGCACTCGAATTGAATGTATTTGGCAGGCGAGACACTCACCTGCAGGCTGGAACAATCTCTAGACTTTTAATCTCAATAGAAAAGATTCTACAGCTATATCAAATGTGATACATCTGTAGTAATAAAAATGCTTAACTGCAGGGTCACGGAGGAAATTGCCATAGAATGTAGAGTTCTGATACTAGAGCACTGGAATGAATGCATTGGCTAGCTAACCCTAATCCTAACCCTAGCCTTAACCCTAACCCTAAGCCTACCTTACCTTAACCATAACACTAACCTAACCCTCACACTTATGCTCTCCTTTTGATGCAAGGACACTGGAATTGAATGAGTTAGGTAGTAGAGAAGCTCAACTACCTGTTGCTACCATTTTCAGGATTCTTAAGTCGAGGAAACAGATTCTACATTTATAATGAATTTGCTATGTACACTTGAAGGTATAATAAGGGTCTCAGAAAATATAGCTGTACAATGTAGCTCTTTTGATAATGGGCTCAAAGTAAATGCTTCACATAGTTTGGACATTCAGGTACCTGGACTTGTTGCATTTTAAATTCCCACAATATGGAAACAGATATTACAGCCAAATTGAAATTTGCTAAATTCAAATTAGTAAAATTGATTTTTTCATCAATCTCAGTGAAAATAAAAGCTGAAGAATGCAAAGTTTTTGTGCTAGAACATTGGATTTGTAGATTTTTGTTAGGTTCAATGAATGCATTGAGTAGCTAAACCTAGCCCAGACCTTAACCCTAACCCTTGCCTTTACCCTAACCCTAATCGTTAATTCAAGCATAACCCTAACCTAAATCATAACCCTAACGTCAACCTAACCTTCATGCACACCTTTTTGTATGGGGGCACTCAAATTGAAAGTATTTGGCAGGCAAGACACTCAGCTGCAGGTTGGAACCATCTCTAGACTTTTAATCTCAATAGAAAAGATTCTACAGCTATATCAAATGTGATACAACTGTAGTAATAAAAATGCTTAACTGCAGGGTCACGGAGGAAATTGCCATAGAATGTAGAGTTCTGATACTAGAGCACTGGAATGAATGCATTGGCTAGCTAACCCTAATCCTAACCCTAGCCTTAACCCTAACCCTAAGCCTACCTAACCTTAACCCTAACCCTAACCTAACCCTCACACTTATGCTCTCCTTTTGATGCAAGGACACTGGAATTGAATGAGTTAGGTAGTAGAGAAGCTCAACTACCTGTTGCTACCATTTTCAGGATTCTAAAGTCGAGGAAACAGATTCTACATTCATAATGAATTTGCTACACCTGAAGGTATAATAAGGGTCTCAGAAAATATAGCTGTACAATGTAGCTCTTTTGATAGTGGGCTCAAAGTAAATGCTTCACATAGTTTGGACATTCAGGTACCTGGACTTGTTGCATTTTAAATTCCCACAATATGGAAACAGATACTACAGTCAAATTGAAATTTGCTAAATTCAAATTAGTAAGATTGATTTTTTCATCAATCTCAGTGAAAATAAAAGCTGAAGAATGCAAAGTTTTTGTGCTAGAACATTGGATTTGTAGATTTTTGTTAGGTTCAATGAATGCATTGAGTAGCTAAACCTAACCCAGACCTTAACCCTAACCCTTGCCTTTACCCTAACCCTAATCGTTAATTCAAGCATAACCCTAACCTTAACCCTAACCCTAACGTCAACCTAACCTTCATGCACACCTTTTTGTATGGGGGCACTCGAATTGAATGTATTTGGCAGGCGAGACACTCACCTGCAGGCTGGAACAATCTCTAGACTTTTAATCTCAATAGAAAAGATTCTACAGCTATATCAAATGTGATACATCTGTAGTAATAAAAATGCTTAACTGCAGGGTCACGGAGGAAATTGCCATAGAATGTAGAGTTCTGATACTAGAGCACTGGACTGAATGCATTGGCTAGCTAACCCTAATCCTAACCCTAGCCTTAACCCTTACCCTAAGCCTACCTTACCTTAACCCTAACCCTAACCTAACCCTCACACTGATGCTCTCCTTTTGATGCAAGGACACTGGAATTGAATGAGTTAGGTAGTAGAGAAGCTCAACTACCTGTTGCTACCATTTTCAGGATTTTACAGTCGAGGAAACAGATTCTACATTTATAATGAATTTGCTATGTACACCTGAAGGTATAATAAGGGTCTCAGAAAATATAGCTGTACAATGTAGCTCTTTTGATAATCGGCTCAAAGTAAATGCTTCACATAGTTTGAACATTCAGGTACCTGGACTTGTTGCATTTTAAATTCCCACAATATGGAAACAGATATTACAGCCAAATTGAAATTTGCTAAATTCAAGTTAGTAAAATTGATTTTTTCATCAATCTCAGTGAAAATAAAAGCTGAAGAATGCAAAGTTTTTGTGCTAGAACATTGGATTTGTAGATTTTTGTTAGGTTCAATGAATGCATTGAGTAGCTAAACCTAGCCCAGACCTTAACCCTAACCCTTGCCTTTACCCTAACCCTAATCGTTAATTCAAGCATAACCCTAACCTAAATCATAACCCTAACGTCAACCTAACCTTCATGCACACCTTTTTGTATGGGGGCACTCAAATTGAAAGTATTTGGCAGGCAAGACACTCAGCTGCAGGTTGGAACCATCTCTAGACTTTTAATCTCAATAGAAAAGATTCTACAGCTATATCAAATGTGATACAACTGTAGTAATAAAAATGCTTAACTGCAGGGTCACGGAGGAAATTGCCATAGAATGTAGAGTTCTGATACTAGAGCACTGGAATGAATGCATTGGCTAGCTAACCCTAATCCTAACCCTAGCCTTAACCCTTACCCTAAGCCTACCTTACCTTAACCCTAACCCTAACCTAACCCTCACACTTATGCTCTCCTTTTGATGCAAGGACACTGGAATTGAAGGTGTTAGGTAGTAGAGAAGCTCAACTACCTGTTGCTACCATTTTCAGGATTCTAAAGTCGAGGAAACAGATTCTACATTCATAATGAATTTGCTACACCTGAAGGTATAATAAGGGTCTCAGAAAATATAGCTGTACAATGTAGCTCTTTTGATAGTGGGCTCAAAGTAAATGCTTCACATAGTTTGGACATTCAGGTACCTGGACTTGTTGCATTTTAAATTCCCACAATATGGAAACAGATACTACAGTCAAATTGAAATTTGCTAAATTCAAATTAGTAAGATTGATTTTTTCATCAATCTCAGTGAAAATAAAAGCTGAAGAATGCAAAGTTTTTGTGCTAGAACATTGGATTTGTAGATTTTTGTTAGGTTCAATGAATGCATTGAGTAGCTAAACCTAACCCAGACCTTAACCCTAACCCTTGCCTTTACCCTAACCCTAATCGTTAATTCAAGCATAACCCTAACCTTAACCCTAACCCTAACGTCAACCTAACCTTCATGCACACCTTTTTGTATGGGGGCACTCGAATTGAATGTATTTGGCAGGCGAGACACTCACCTGCAGGCTGGAACAATCTCTAGACTTTTAATCTCAATAGAAAAGATTCTACAGCTATATCAAATGTGATACATCTGTAGTAATAAAAATGCTTAACTGCAGGGTCACGGAGGAAATTGCCATAGAATGTAGAGTTCTGATACTAGAGCACTGGACTGAATGCATTGGCTAGCTAACCCTAATCCTAACCCTAGCCTTAACCCTTACCCTAAGCCTACCTTACCTTAACCCTAACCCTAACCTAACCCTCACACTGATGCTCTCCTTTTGATGCAAGGACACTGGAATTGAATGAGTTAGGTAGTAGAGAAGCTCAACTACCTGTTGCTACCATTTTCAGGATTTTACAGTCGAGGAAACAGATTCTACATTTATAATGAATTTGCTATGTACACCTGAAGGTATAATAAGGGTCTCAGAAAATATAGCTGTACAATGTAGCTCTTTTGATAATCGGCTCAAAGTAAATGCTTCACATAGTTTGAACATTCAGGTACCTGGACTTGTTGCATTTTAAATTCCCACAATATGGAAACAGATATTACAGCCAAATTGAAATTTGCTAAATTCAAGTTAGTAAAATTGATTTTTTCATCAATCTCAGTGAAAATAAAAGCTGAAGAATGCAAAGTTTTTGTGCAAGAACATTGGATTTGTAGATTTTTGTTAGGTTCAATGAATGCATTGAGTAGCTAAACCTAGCCCAGACCTTAACCCTAACCCTTGCCTTTACCCTAACCCTAATCGTTAATTCAAGCATAACCCTAACCTAAATCATAACCCTAACGTCAACCTAACCTTCATGCACACCTTTTTGTATGGGGGCACTCAAATTGAAAGTATTTGGCAGGCAAGACACTCAGCTGCAGGTTGGAACCATCTCTAGACTTTTAATCTCAATAGAAAAGATTCTACAGCTATATCAAATGTGATACAACTGTAGTAATAAAAATGCTTAACTGCAGGGTCACGGAGGAAATTGCCATAGAATGTAGAGTTCTGATACTAGAGCACTGGAATGAATGCATTGGCTAGCTAACCCTAATCCTAACCCTAGCCTTAACCCTAACCCTAAGCCTACCTAACCTTAACCCTAACCCTAACCTAACCCTCACACTTATGCTCTCCTTTTGATGCAAGGACACTGGAATTGAATGAGTTAGGTAGTAGAGAAGCTCAACTACCTGTTGCTAGTATTTTCAGGATTCTAAATTCGAGGAAACAGATTCTACATTTATAATGAATTTGCTATGTACACCTGAAGGTATAATAAGGGTCTCAGAAAATATAGCTGTACAATGTAGCTCTTTTGATAGTGGGCTCAAAGTAAATGCTTCACATAGTTTGGAGATTCAGGTACCTGGACTTGTTGCATTTTAAATTCCCACAATATGGAAACAGATATTACAGCCAAATTGAAATTTGCTAAATTCAAATTAGTAAAATTGATTTTTTCATCAATCTCAGTGAAAATAAAAGCTTAAGAATGCAAAGTTTTTGTGCTAGAACATTGGATTTGTAGATTTTTGTTAGGTTCAATGAATGCATTGAGTAGCTAAACCTAGCCCAGACCTTAACCCTAACCCTTGCCTTTACCCTAACCCTAATCGTTAATTCAAGCATAACCCTAACCTTAACCCTAACCCTAACGTCAACCTAACCTTCATGCACACCTTTTTGTATGGGGGCACTCGAATTGAATGTATTTGGCAGGCGAGACACTCACCTGCAGGCTGGAACAATCTCTAGACTTTTAATCTCAATAGAAAAGATTCTACAGCTATATCAAATGTGATACATCTGTAGTAATAAAAATGCTTAACTGCAGGGTCACGGAGGAAATTGCCATAGAATGTAGAGTTCTGATACTAGAGCACTGGAATGAATGCATTGGCTAGCTAACCCTAATCCTAACCCTAGCCTTAACCCTTACCCTAAGCCTACCTTACCTTAACCCTAACCCTAACCTAACCCTCACACTTATGCTCTCCTTTTGATGCAAGGACACTGGAATTGAATGAGTTAGGAAGTAGAGAAGCTCAACTACCTGTTGCTACCATTTTCAGGATTCTAAAGTCGAGGAAACAGATTCTACATTTATAATGAATTTGCTATGTACACCTGAAGGTATAATAAGGGTCTCAGAAAATATAGCTGTACAATGTAGCTCTTTTGATAATCGGCTCAAAGTAAATGCTTCACATAGTTTGGACATTCAGGTACCTGGACTTGTTGCATTTTAAATTACCACAATATGGAAACAGATACTACAGCCAAATTGAAATTTGCTAAATTCAAATTAGTAAAATTGATTTTTTCATCAATCTCAGTGAAAATAAAAGCTGAAGAATGCAAAGTTTTTGTGCTAGAACATTGGATTTGTAGATTTTTGTTAGGTTCAATGAATGCATTGAGTAGCTAAACCTAGCCCAGACCTTAACCCTAACCCTTGCCTTTACCCTAACCCTAATCGTTAATTCAAGCATAACCCTAACCTAAATCATAACCCTAACGTCAACCTAACCTTCATGCACACCTTTTTGTATGGGGGCACTCAAATTGAAAGTATTTGGCAGGCAAGACACTCACCTGCAGGTTGGAACCATCTCTAGACTTTCAATCTCAATAGAAAAAATTCTTCAGCTATATCAAATGTGATACATCTGTAGTAATAAAAATGCTTAATTGCAGGGTCAAGGAGGAAATTGCCATAGAATGTAGAGTTCTGATGCTAGAGCACTGGAATAAATGCATTGGCTAGCTAACCCTAATCCTAACTCTAGCCTTAACCCTAAACCTAAGCCTACCTTACCTTAACCCTAACCCTAACCTTACCCTCACACTTATGCTCTCCTTTTGATGCAAGGACACTGGAATTGAATGAGTTAGGTAGTAGAGAAGCTCAACTACCTGTTGCTACCATTTTCAGGATTCTAAAGTCGAGGAAACAGATTCTACATTTATAATGAATTTGCTATGTACACCTGAAGGTATAATAAGGGTCTCAGAAAATAAAGCTGTACAATGTAGCTCTTTTGATAGTGGGCTCAAAGTAAATGCTTCACATAGTTTGGACATTCAGGTACCTGGACTTGTTGCATTTTAAATTACCACAATATGGAAACAGATACTACAGCCAAATTGAAATTTGCTAAATTCAAATTAGTAAAATTGATTTTTTCATCAATCTCATTGAAAATAAAAGCTGAAGAATGCAAAGTTTTTGTGCTAGAACATTGGATTTGTAGATTTTTGTTAGGTTCAATGAATGCATTGAGTAGCTAAACCTAACCCATACCTTAGCCCTAACCCTTGCCTTTACTCTAACCCTAATCGTTAATTCAAGCATAACCCTAACCTTAACCCTAACCCTAATGTCAACCTAACCTTCATGCACACCTTTTTTGTATGGGGGCACTCGAATTGAATGTATTTGGCAGGCGAGACACTCACCTGCAGGCTGGAACAATCTCTAGACTTTTAATCTCAATAGAAAATATTATACAGTTATATCAAATGTGATACATCTGTAGTAATAAAAATGCTTAACTGCAGGGTCAACAGATTCTACATTCATAATGAATTTGCTATGTACACCTGAAGGTATAATAAGGGTCTCAGAAAATATAGCTGTACAATGTAGCTCTTTTGATAATGGGCTCAAAGTAAATGCTTAACATAGTTTGGACATTCAGGTACCTGGACTTGTTGCATTTTAAATTCTAACAATATGGAAACAGATACTACAGCCAAATTGAAATTTGCTAAATTCAAATTAGTAAAATTGATTTTTTCATCAATCTCAGTGAAAATAAAAGCTGAAGAATGCAAAGTTTTTGTGCTAGAACATTGGATTTGTAGATTTTTGTTAGGTTCAATGAATGCATTGAGTAGCTAAACCTAACCCAGACCTTAACCCTAACCCTTGCCATGTACCCTAACCCTAATCGTTAATTCAAGCATAACCCTAACCTTAACCCTAACCCTAACGTCAACCTAACCTTCATGCACACCTTTTTGTATGGGGGCACTCGAATTGAATGTATTTGGCAGGCGAGACACTCACCTGCAGGCTGGAACAATCTCTAGACTTTTAATCTCAATAGAAAAGATTCTACAGCTATATCAAATGTGATACATCTGTAGTAATAAAAATGCTTAACTGCATGGTCACGGAGGAAATTGCCATAGAATGTAGAGTTCTGATACTAGAGCACTGGAATGAATGCATTGGCTAGCTAACCCTAATCCTAACCCTAGCCTTAACCCTTACCCTAAGCCTACCTTACCTTAACCCTAACCCTAACCTAACCCTCACACTTATGCTCTCCTTTTGATGCAAGGACACTGGAATTGAATGAGTTAGGTAGTAAAGAAGCTCAACTACCTGTTGCTACCATTTTCAGGATTCTAAAGTCGAGGAAACAGATTCTACATTCATAATGAATTTGCTACACCTGAAGGTATAATAAGGGTCTCAGAAAATATAGCTGTACAATGTAGCTCTTTTGATAGTGGGCTCAAAGTAAATGCTTCACATAGTTTGGACATTTAGGTACCTGGACTTGTTGCATTTTAAATTCCAACAATATGGAAACAGATACTACAGCCAAATTGAAATTTGCTAAATTCAAATAAGTAAAATTGATTTTTTCATCAATCTCAGTGAAAATAAAAGCTAAAGAATGCAAAGTTTTTGTGCTAGAACATTGAATTTGTAGATTTTTGTTAGGTTCAATGAATGCATTAGGTAGCTAAACCTAACCCAGACCTTAACCCTAACCCTTGCCTTTATCCTAACCCTAATCGTTAATTCAAGCATAACCCTAACCTTAACCCTAACCCTAACCTCAACCTAACCTTCATGCACACCTTTTTGTATGGGGGCATTCAAATTGAATGTATTTGGTAGGCGATACACTCAGCTGCAGGTTGGAACCATCTCTAGACACTTTTAATCTCAATAGAAAAGATTCTACAGCTATATCAAATGTGATGCATCTGTAGTAATAAAAATGCTTAATTGCAGGGTAAAAGAGGAAATTGCCATAGAATGTAGAGTTCTGATGCTAGAGTACTGGACTGAATGCATTGGCTAGCTAACCCTAATCCTAACCCTAGCCTAAACCCTAACCCTATGCCTACCTTACCTTAACCCTAACCTAACCCTCACACTTATGCTCTCCTTTTGATGCAAGGACACTGGAATTGAATGAGTTAGGTAGTAGAGAAGCTCAACTACCTGTTGCTACCATTTTCAGGATTCTAAAGTCGAGGAAACAGATTCTACATTTACAGTAGAACCCCGCGTAAGCGGACACCCTCCGTTCCGGGCCAAAGTGTCTGCTTACGCGGGGTGTCCGCTTAACTGAGGTTAAAATAAACATCTAATAGAGGGAACCGTTCCTAGCAAAGGTGTCCGTTAACGCAGGGTGCCCACTTACACGGGGTGTCCGTTAGGCGGGGTTCTACTGTATAATGAATTTGCTATGTACACCTGAAGGTATAATAAGGGTCTCAGAAAATATAGCTGTACAATGTAGCTCTTTTGATAGTGGGCTCAAAGTAAATGCTTCACATAGTTAGGACATTCAGGTACCTGGACTTGTTGCATTTTAAATTCCCACAATATGGAAACAGATACTACAGCCAAATTGAAATTTGCTAAATTCAAATTAGTAAAATTGATTTTTTCATCAATCTCATTGAAAATAAAAGCTGAAGAATGCAAAGTTTTTGTGCTAGAACATTGGATTTGTAGATTTTTGTCAGGTTCAATGAATGCATTGAGTAGCTAAACCTAACCCAGACCTTAACCCTAACCCTTGCCTTTACCCTAACCCTAATCGTTAATTCAAGCATAACCCTAACCTAAATCATAACCCTAACGTCAACCTAACCTTCATGCACACCTTTTTGTATGGGGGCACTCAAATTGAAAGTATTTGGCAGGCAAGACACTCAGCTGCAGGTTGGAACCATCTCTAGACTTTTTATCTCAATAGAAAAGATTCTACAGCTATATCAAATGTGATACAACTGTAGTAATAAAAATGCTTAACTGCAGGGTCAAGGAGGAAATTGCCATAGAATGTAGAGTTCTGATGCTAGAGCACTGGAATGAATGCATTGGCTAGCTAACCCTAATCCTAACCCTAGCCTTAACCCTAACCCTAAGCCTACCTTACCTTAACCCTTTAGGCGCAGCATGATGCCTGGAGGCATTCCCGTGCGAACCGCAGCATGATGCCTCCAGGCATTCCCGTGCGAACCGCAGCATGATGCCTCCAGGCATTCCCGTGCGAACCGCAGCATGATGCCTTGAGGCATCATAGAGTTGTTATTTTTATAAAGTCATTTTTTCAGTAGATTTAAGCACAGAAGGGTTAAGAAAAGCTCCATATATAAATAAAACAGTTTAAACTCAATGTATTTGTGTGTTTCGAGTCTATTTCGGGACATGGAGATGGTTATTTGCGAGTAGAACACGGAGAAAAATAAAGCAATGCACTGATCGAGTCGCGCATATGGACGAGTGTAGCGCCTGTCAGAGCATTTCCCAATAGATGAAACGACGAACGAGTTTATATATATTAAAAAGCGTACGATTTGGTTGTCTTGCTCACACTAGTACAGAATATACATATACTATCTAATTTGCGAGTTTTTAGGCAGTCTTACCCTTTCGTTTTTACTATTTTGCGAATTCTCCGCCGATGTTTACATTTTATTCGACACCAAGAGCAAACGCAGCAGTGGAGAGTTATACTTCCGGTCGCCCTAGTTTTACGTTCCCGCCCCAACCACAACAAAGCTGAGACCAAGGAAAGCACCAAAGCTCGTATATTATTATAAATCGAGACCAATAAATCATTGAAACCTGTATATTATTAAAAATATCACAAAATATTGTGAATCTGGTCATCAGAAAAACAAAATAAAACATAAGTGTATCTTGTTGTATCAGTCACCGCACTTACAGCAGAAGTGTATGGACATTTTTTTTTTTTTCTTTTTTCCCCCCGACAATCCGCACACTGTCATATCTTACGCGATTTAACTCGGAAAGTGTTAGGATACCTCCAATACATAAATAAAACATTATAATTTCGATAAATATGTGTTTTTGGGGTTCATATATTGCCATGGCGACGTTGATATGCGACTATAAAAGTCGCAAAAACTTTCGATGATGCGTAGAGCGCGTCGCACTTTCACAGAGTGAGCCTCTACACCACCTGCTTAGCGAAACACAACGAAATTCGCTAACATGGCCTGCAATGATCCTTTTGAAGACGTCTACGATGACGAATGGGAGCTACTTTTGGATTCCTCTTCGGAGGAGGATTACGAGAGTGCGGACGAGGAACAAGAAAACTCGCTCCAGGACGCATCGACTGCCACGATAGCGACTACTCCAGGAGGGCGACGATGGGTAATTTACCCCGAAAACATCGGACGGTGGGAAACGCTGAAACCCACTGAAAGCACACCTGGAGTAACAGCAGCCGTCGACACGGCAGAAACGAAGACATCGTTAGACTTTCTGCGAGTTTTCCTTTCGCTAAGTTTTATAACGAGTTTGGTGGACAGGACCAACAGATACGCAGAGGCGAACAAGGGTGGGCGTGGCTTGCCGAAGAAAATGACGGCCTGGACTCCTGTGGGAATCAACGAGATGTTGCGGTTTATCGGCCTCACATATTTGATGGGAATACTGAAGAAACCAGATGTGGAGCACTATTGGACAACGATAGTCGAATACGCCACCCCTGGCTTGAAGTCACTGATGTCCAGAACTCGCTTTCTCTCTATTCTACGGTAAGTTTAATTCGCTAATGTTGACAGTATCATTGTTTATATTTCAGCCCAGACTCAGAGCTGCGCAAGCGCAGTGAAACGATTTCCAGATACTGTAGCGGCGAATCGATTTTCATATATTTATATCGCAAATATAGCCCTGTCTTCCTCACATTAGTTCAGAATATACATGTATTATGTATTCCTAGAGTCTTAGACCATTCTTCCCCTTGTATTTTAAAGATTCCTGCATTTCTCAAACCCTGATGTTATGACTGGAGCAGACGCTGGTCCTCAGAGCGCCGCATCCGGTCCCGCGACAACATCCGGTCCATCGACGTCCCGCCCCAGATCTCCACACATGATGACTGACTTTTTATTTCAGCATTTCAATTCTGTTTGTAATTCCGTTTATGTCCCCCGTCGTGAGGTTGCGATTGACGAAACAATCGTGAAGCACAAAGGCCGTACCCGTCATCGCCAGTACATGCCTAACAAACCGTGCAAATGGGGTCTCAAGTGCTGGGTGCTGGCGGAGTCGGCTACGGGCTTTGTGCTTCAGGTGATTCCTTTCTTTGGCCGTGACGACCGTAAGGGAAGTAACTCAACAGAAAATATAATTATGAGGCTGTTACGGGGTGCTAAACTATTAAACAAAGGCTACCATGTTTTCTTCGATAATTTCTACACTGGTGTACAGGTTCTCGAACGGCTCCACTCACTTCAAACCTACGCTTGTGGTACTCTCCGAATGAATCGCACGGAGGTGCCTAAGTCCTACATGGCGAGGAAACATCCCGAGTTGACACAGCGGGGCGACTCGATTTTCGCTAAGGCTGGGTGCTTGTTATTGACTTGCTGGCTAGATCGTAAAATAATTCGTATTCTCTCCACCATTCACGGCTCCACTATGTCCACATGTATTCGAACACTACGGGGTACTGACGGCAAATTCGCTAAGAAAGAAATCCCTTGTCCAGACACTATAAAATCGTATAGTCAGTACATGGGCGGGGTAGACTTAGCTGATCAAATGGCTTCGTATTATTCTTTCGGGAGGAAAAGTAGGAAATGGACCAAGAAATTCTTCTTTTTCGTGATGGAGATCATGAAATTGAACTCCCAGATAATGTACAACTCACTTTCGGACAAGAAAATCAGTTTAGTCGACTTCTCTCTCTGTCTGGTCCAGCAGATTATGACTGCAACTAACGAGGAAGTCGCTAGACCCCTTTCGGATTCTGCAAATCGATTAACGAGTAGATGTTTTCCTGACGATTTAGAGCGTAAAAGTTTTTGCCGGGTTTGCTATTATCGTAACAAGAACGGATTTGGACCTAGGAAGCAAACTCGCTACGGTTGTAAAACCTGTGGTACTCACCTCTGTCTTCCACATTGTTTTCGGATTTATCACACAAAATCAAATTTCGAAATTTCTGACAGTGCCACAGAAGAATAGGAAGTTAAAATGATCAGCCATCTCACCCCCCCCCCCCACCCTTTTAGGCTCCAAATTAAAGTAAAAATGTCAATAGCACACTTCCCACGATATCCAAATTTCTCATATTATCGGTGAATTATACCTTGTTAAATATTAAAATGCCTGTGGCGTTTGCTACTTATAATTTTCTATCGCAAAAAAACCCTTGTCAACTCAATTTTCGAACCTGAAATTCTAAATTATATGTATACCCCATGTAACTTTTCGATCGGATGTCTTGTTGATAACCTATACACCAGTAAATCTTTTTTTATTGGTTTATTTTTGTATCTAATATCGACCAGAAGTGGTTAAATTGATTATTATATCGGAGAAAAAGTCTGTAAGTCCGACCACGTCGAGTGCCAGACAGACACTGATAAATTTATATCACCCTGAACCATTCCGTAATGCTATTCTATGATTCAACTGTGAAGTCTATGGACACAAACGATATGGTTTTGTATCTAATCTACGATATCAGCCTGAAACAAAGTAATCCTGGACGATCTATGTATCATCAAGGTTCTCCACATGTACATTTTGTGAAAATATATTGACCAGAAGTGGTCAAATTGATTATTATATCGGCGATAAAGCCCCCACCTCAGACCATGTCAAGTGCCAGCTAGACACCGATAAATTTATATCACCTTGAAACCTTCCTGCCTATGTGATCTAGCACGTAATGCTATTCTATGATTCAACTGTGAAGTCTATGGACACAAACGATATCTTGGTTTTGTATCTAATCTACTGTATCAACCTGAAACAAAGTAATCCTGGGTGATCTATGAACCATCATGGTTCTCTACATGTACATTTTGTGAAAATATATTGACCAGAAGTGGTTAAATTGATTATTATATCGGAGACAAAGCCCCCAGGTCCGACCACGTCGAGTGCCAGACAGACACTGAATATATTTATATCTTGTCGACTATTTCAATCTGAAACAAAAATCATTCCTGCCTGTGTAATATATATATATAGCGTTGATTCAGTCTCAGATCAACCTCAGAACTGTAGAAATTGATCATATACCTTGTTGAATCTGAAATAAAACATGCCTATCTGTGTATAGCCAACACTAATCTATGTATATCAACCTGAACCATTCCTATGTGATCTAGCACGTAATGCTATTCTATGATTCAACTGTGAAGTCTATGGACACAAACGATATCTTGGTTTTGTATCTAATCTACTGTATCAACCTAAAACAAAGTAATCCTGGACGATCTATAGACCTTCAAGGTTCTCCACATGTACATTTTGTGAAAATATATCGACCAGAAGTGGTTAAATTGATTATTATATCGGAGAAAAAGCCTGTAGGTCTGACCACGTTGAGTGCCAGACAGACACTGAATATATTTATATCTTGTTGAATCTGAAATAAAACATGCCTATCTGTGTATAGCCAACACTAATCTATGTACATATTGTGAATACGATGACGACTGCTGCACCTGGAAATGTATCAAGCCTTGTCAACCTGTGTATATATATATATATTTAACAATATTGATGAATAATTGATCTGAAAGAAAATACAACACATTATTAAAATATATTTTAAATCTTACTTCACCTACCTTGTCTTCTTTTCTGCTTTTCAGAAGTATTCGTCTGTAGATATAGTCAATCATTGTCCAGCAATCGATTTAAAAGTTAACTCCTCCTGGAGATGTCAATGCTGAATAGGCACAAGTCAAATTTTCCGAATTCAATATATCAGCCTGGACATTAAATATATATGTAGATGATCCTTAGAGTGTGGGAGATAACCACATATAGCCTTGTAATGATCAAACTCCATTAGAATCCTTAGGCGAGTCCATAGTATAATCAATGGCGAAATAAGCCAATATAGTCACTGCTCGAATCTAATTTTCAAAAATCAATATCTAAGTCCCAACTTCTCCGAAATGGTCGAGATATATATCAAATGAAAGCTGAGAGTATCTAATTTATGAATATTGATGTCTCCAATCATATATTTCAAGTTAAATCATGAAAATAAATGATTTTCTAAATCATGTCTTGCCCAGCGCCTAACTCCCCTACCGCACCCATAGTAAAGGCTCAGCTTAGATGACCATTACTTTTAATTCAATTCTAAATCATCCGCTGGTTCAAAATGATTCATATTTCATATAAACAAACCTCAGACAGTGTAGTTTACCCTGATATAAGTCCCCGTTCATAGATTCAAGGTTAAAAGCCTCAAAGAAATCATTTTGAAAGAGATGTCTTAGAACCCAGCTATGGCGAAATAAGCCAATTTATTGACAGAGTACTTTTAATCTTCTAAATTCGATAATTAAATCCCACATTGTCCGAAATACACAAAATATATATCAGGAGAAAGCTAAGGACCCGTAGTTTACGTATATTAATGTCTCCAGTAATAAAATTAAAGTTAAATCCTCGTAATAAAAGATTTTCTAAATCGTATCTCGACCAGCGCCTGAATCCCCTACCAAGTCTATAGTAAAGCTTTTAACCTTCTAAATTCGATAACTAAATCCCACATTGTCTGAAATACACAAAGTATATATCAGGAGAAAGCTGAGAATCTGTAGTTTACGAATATTAATGTCTCCAGTAATAGAATTCAAGTTAAATTCTTATAATAAATGAATTTCTGAATCGTGTCTGGCCCAGATCCACACTCCCATACTGAACCTATAGTAAAGTATAGAGAGTGCGTATGGCGCATCTTAATATTTCGATTACTTGGTCTCGAATCGACCAAAATGGACAATATTATATCATCATGAAGCTGAGAGTGTGTAGTTCACGTTAGAATATACGAAAATCCATTTATCTAAGATTTAAACCCCGAAATATATGATTTAGTTAGCCAAACCACAAAACTGCGTAATGCTGACTTTCTTTTTTCGATTATTAATTCTAACCTGATCTAACCTGTACAATATTTACATAGAAAGGTAGCTTAGAGTGTGTAGAATAACAATATATATATGATTAATCATGAATCTAAAGTTTAAACCCGGTGCGAGCTGATTTCTTATGACAGCTCGACCACCTTAACTACACAGTATAAGCGATGGCGTATCAAGCTAGGCCAGAATTCAACGTGCGTAACTCGCATCGTAATATTCTAATATCTTGGTCTCTTCTCGTCTAAATATGATAAAATACATACTGGAACAAACCTTGGAGTCTATAGAATGTGAAAATACACTTCCCTGTGGTTAATTCTAATGTTTAAACCCTATCTGAGCTGATTTTGTGATCATCGTATGAAATTCGACTGAACCAGCAAGCCGACTGCGTAATGCCTAAGGCTTAATTTGAAATATTAAATCTGAACTCGTCAAACCTGGACATTATTTACATAGAACGGTAGCTTAGAGTGTGTAGAATAAGAATATATGTATCATTAATCATGAATCTAAAGTTTAAACCCGGTGCGAGCTGATTTCTTATGACAGCTCGACCACCTTAACTACACAGTATAAGCGATGGCGTATCAAGCTAGGCCAGAATTCAACGTGCGTAACTCGCATCGTAATATTCTAATATCTTGGTCTCTTCTCGTCTAAATATGATAAAATACATACTGGAACAAACCTTGGAGTCTATAGAATGTGAAAATACACTTCCCTGTGGTTAATTCTAATGTTTAAACCCTATCTGAGCTGATTTTGTGATAATCGTATGAAATTCGACTGAACCAGCAAGCCGACTGCGTAATGCCCAAGGCTAAATTTGAAATATTAAATCTGAACTCGTCAAACCTGGACATTATTTACATAGAACGGTAGCTTAGAGTGTGTAGAATAAGAATATATGTATCATTAATCATGAATCTAAAGTTTAAACCCGGTGCGAGCTGATTTCTTATGACAGCTCGACCACCTTAACTACACAGTATAAGCGATGGCGTATCAAGCTAGGCCAGAATTCAACGTGCGTAACTCGCATCGTAATATTTCAATATCTTGGTCTCTACTCGTCTGAATTTGCTAAAATACATACTGGAACAAACCTTAGAGTCTATAGAATGTGAAAATACACTTCCCTGTGGTTAATTCTAAAGTTTAAACCCTATCTGAGCTGATTTTGTTAACCTCGTCTAAGATTCGACTGAACCAGCAAGCCGAGTGCGTAATAATCAATGTTAAATTTGAATTATTAAATCTAAAGACGTCAAAGCTGGACATTATTTAGATAGAAACAAACCTTACAGTATGTAGAATAAGAATATACGTATCATTAATCATTTATCTAAAGTTTAAACCCGGTGCGAGCTGATTTCTAATGACAGCTCGACCACCCTACGTTTCGAGCAGTGACATGGTTTCCCATAGACTCAACCTTATAATCTACACAGCACTCTATAGAGGCTTTGCCGATATTAGTTACAAAGCGTTATGTTAATTCCACCGTGTCAAGTCTGACACCCTCGTATAGCTGATGATCAGATGAACATAATGCTGGTCTCAGTTTACACTGTTGACGCCATAGGAAGATATAAATGGCAATTCTGTGGGTTGTCGCATCGACTTGTAGCAGACAGCTTAGCAGACATGTCGCTGTCACTGGACTTGACACCTATACTCCCAGCCTCAGATCCGAAGTTATGACAGTATTAACCACACTTTCGATGGTTTTTCCGCCATAATATTTATATCCTTTTGTAGGCACAAGCCTTATAATGAAGTTGCTGGGTTTCATTTCTGTTGTTAATCCGCTATTTGACGAGGGGAAATGATTTTACACAGCGTCCATTGCGTAGAGGAATCTGCTTAGCCATCCATGTTTACACTGACACTCCCGCCCCCACCAACGGTTTTGCTATGTGCGCGAGTTCAAACTTTCAATATTGCTTAGATCACCTTAGGAGTCGTTTTATTTCATAATACTTTAGAATCGTGTAGGTAGGGTTCATATTTGAATATCATTGGGGTTTCATCGACTTTAACGACTATATATATTGATGCGAAGAAATCTGCTACAATAGTGTGTAAGGCCTAAGATAGGCGGACGCCATGGACGGTTATTTTTTACATAGGCGCATATTTTAGGCCAACTTCAGTTCGAGATTACATATATTCAACCGTTAATTTTATTCACAAAATATATATACACACCAAGATACAGGTCTTGCCGTTATAGTAATGGTCATCTTTTATTCATAAATCATCAATTTACGGAGAAAATGGAGAAATTCTACCACTACCACCTTCCTCAGACCCCTAGCGGCAAAACATGCCTGCGGTACAGCGGTGAATCTGGTAAAAGCCTGCTGCGGTAGTACACAGTATAACGATAGGTGGTGCTGCGATCGAGTGGCCAACCGGGTAACACCCTGCTGCGAGGAATGGGTTAACCCTAACCCTAACCTAACCCTCACACTTATGCTCTCCTTTTGATGCAAGGACACTGGAATTGAATGAGTTAGGTAGTAGAGAAGCTCAACTACCTGTTGCTACCATTTTCAGGATTCTTAAGTCGAGGAAACAGATTCTACATTTATAATGAATTTGCTATGTACACCTGAAGGTATAATAAGGGTCTCAGAAAATATAGCTGTACAATGTAGCTCTTTTGATAATGGGCTCAAAGTAAATGCTTCACATAGTTTAGACATTCAGGTACCTAGACTTGTTGCATTTTAAATTCCCACAATATGGAAACAGATACTACAGCCAAATTGAAATTTGCAAAATTCTAATTAGTAAAATTGATTTTTTCATCAATCTCAGTGAAAAAAAGCTGAAGAATGCAAAGTTTTTGTGCTAGAACATTGGATTTGTAGATTTTTGTTAGGTTCAATGAATGCATTGAGTAGCTAAACCTAACCCAGACCTTAACCCTAACCCTTGCCTTTACCCTAACCCTAATCGTTAATTCAAGCATAACCCTAACCTAAATCATAACCCTAACGTCAACCTAACCTTCATGCACACCAATTTTTATAGGGGCACTCAAATTGAATGTATTTGGCAGGCAAGACACTCAGCTGCAGGTTTGAACCATCTCTAGACTTTTAATCTCAATAGAAAAGATTCTACAGCTATATCAAATTTGATACATCTGTAGTAATAAAAATGCTTAATTGCAGGGTCAAGGAGGAAATTGCCATAGAATGTAGAGTTCTGATGCTAGAGCACTGGAATAAATGCATTGGCTAGCTAACCCTAATCCTAACCCTAGCCTTAACCCTAAACCTAAGCCTACCTTACCTTAACCCTAACCCTAACCTTACCCTCACACTTATGCTCTCCTTTTGATGCAAGGACACTGGAATTGAATGAGTTAGGTAGTAGAGAAGCTCAACTACCTGTTGCTACCATTTTCAGGATTCTAAAGTCGAGGAAACAGATTCTATATTAACAGTAGAACCCCGCGTAAGCGGACACCCTCCGTTCCGGACCAAAGTGTCTGCTTACGCGGGGTGTCCGCTTACGCGAGGTTAAAATAAACATCTAATAGAGGGAACCGTTCCTAGCAAAGGTGTCCGTTAACGCGGGGTGCCCACTTACGCGGGGTGTCCGTTAGGCGGGGTTCTACTGTATAATTAATTTGCTATGTACACCTGAAGGTATAATAAGGGTCTCAGAAAATATAGCTGTACAATGTAGCTCTTTTGATAGTGGGCTCAAAGTAAATGCTTCACATAGTTTGGACATTCAGGTACCTGGACTTGTTGCATTTTAAATTCCCACAATATGGAAACAGATACTACAGCCAAATTGAAATTTGCTAAATTCAAATTAGTAAAATTGATTTTTTCATCAATCCCAGTGAAAATAAAAGCTGAAGAATGCAAAGTTTTTGTGCTATAAACATTGGATTTGTAGATTTTTGTTAGGTTCAATGAATGCATTGAGTAGCTAAACCTAGCCCAGACCTTAACCCTAACCCTTGCCTTTACCCTAACCCTAATCGTTAATTCAAGCATAACCCTAACCCTAACGTCAACCTAACCTTCATGCACACCTTTTTGTATGGGGGCACTCGAATTGAATGTATTTGGCAGGCGAGACACTCACCTGCAGGCTGGAACAATCTCTAGACTTTTAATCTCAATAGAAAAGATTCTACAGCTATATCAAATGTGATACATCTGTAGTAATAAAAATGCTTAACTGCAGGGTCACGGAGGAAATTGCCATAGAATGTAGAGTTCTGATACTAGAGCACTGGAATGAATGCATTGGCTAGCTAACCCTAATCCTAACCCTAGCCTTAACCCTAACCCTAAGCCTACCTTACCTTAACCCTAACCCTATCCTAACCCTCACACTTATGCTCTCCTTTTGATGCAAGGACACTGGAATTGAATGAGTTAGGTAGTAGAGAAGTTCAACTACCTGTTGCTACCATTTTCAGGATTCTAAAGTCGAGGAAACAGATTCTACATTTATAATGAATTTGCTACACCTGAAGGTATAATAAGGGTCTCAGAAAATATAGCTGTACAATGTAGCTCTTTTGATAGTGGGCTCAAAGTAAATGCTTCACATAGTTTGGACATTCAGGTACCTGGACTTGTTGCATTTTAAATTCCCACAATATGGAAACAGATACTACAGCCAAATTGAAATTTGCTAAATTCAAATTAGTAAAATTGATTTTTTCATCAATCTCAGTGAAAATAAAAGCTGAAGAATGCAAAGTTTTTGTGCTAGAACATTGGATTTGTAGATTTTTGTTAGGTTCAATGAATGCATTGAGTAGCTAAACCTAACCCAGACCTTGACCCTAACCCTTGCCTTTACCCTAACCTTCATGCACACCTTTTTCTATGGGGGCACTCAAATTGAATGTATTTGGCAGGCAAGACACTCAGCTCGAGGTTGAAACCATCTCTAGACTTTTAATCTCAATAGAAAATATTATACAGTTATATCAAATGTGATACATCTGTAGTAATAAAAATGCTTAACTGCAGGGTCAAGGAGGAAATTGCCATAGAATGTAGAGTTCTGATGCTAGAGCACTGGAATGAATGCATTGGCTAGCTAACCCTAATCCTAACCCTAGCCTTAACCCTAAACCTAAGCCTACCTTACCTTAACCCTAACCCTAACCTAACCCTCACACTTATGCTCTCCTTTTGATGCAAGGACACTGGAATTGAATGAGTTAGGTAGTAGAGAAGCTCAACTACCTGTTGCTACCATTTTCAGGATTCTAAAGTCGAGGAAACAGATTCTACATTTATAATGAATTTGCTATGTACACCTGAAGGTATAATAAGGGTCTCAGAAAATATAGCTGTACAATGTAGCTCTTTTGATAGTGGGCTCAAAGTAAATGCTTCACATAGTTTGGACATTCAGGTACCTGGACTTGTTGCATTTTAAATTCCCACAATATGGAAACAGATACTACAGTCAAATTGAAATTTGCTAAATTCAAATTAGTAAGATTGATTTTTTCATCAATCTTAGTGAAATTAAAAGCTGAAGAATGCAAAGTTTTTGTGCTAGAACATTGGATTTGTAGATTTTTGTTAGGTTCAATGAATGCATTGAGTAGCTAAACCTAACCCAGACCTTAACCCTAACCCTTGCCTTTACCCTAACCCTAATCGTTAATTCAAGCATAACCCTAACCTTAACCCTAACCCTAACGTCAACCTAACCTTCATGCACACCTTTTTGTATGGGGGCACTCGAATTGAATGTATTTGGCAGGCGAGACACTCACCTGCAGGCTGGAACAATCTCTAGACTTTTAATCTCAATAGAAAAGATTCTAAAGCTATATCAAATGTGATACATCTGTAGTAATAAAAATGCTTAACTGCAGGGTCACGGAGGAAATTGCCATAGAATGTAGAGTTCTGATACTAGAGCACTGGAATGAATGCATTGGCTAGCTAACCCTAATCCTAACCCTAGCCTTAACCCTAACCCTAAGCCTACCTTACCTTAACCCTAACCCTTACCTAACCCTCACACTTATGCTCTCCTTTTGATGCAAGGACACTGGAATTGAATGAGTTAGGTAGTAGAGAAGCTCAACTACCTGTTGCTACCATTTTCAGGATTCTAAAGTCGAGGAAACAGATTCTACATTTATAATGAATTTGCTATGTACACCTGAAGGTATAATAAGGGTCTCAGAAAATATAGCTGTACAATGTAGCTCTTTTGATAATGGGCTAAAAGTAAATGCTTCACATAGTTTAGACATTCAGGTACCTGGACTTGTTGCATTTTAAATTCCCACAATATGGAAACAGATACTACAGCCAAATTGAAATTTGCAAAATTCTAATTAGTAAAATTGATTTTTTCATCAATCTCAGTGAAAAAAAGCTGAAGAATGCAAAGTTTTTGTGCTAGGACATTGGATTTGTAGATTTTTGTTAGGTTCAATGAATGCATTGAGTAGCTAAACCTAACCCAGACCTTAACCCTAACCCTTGCCTTTACCCTAACCCTAATCGTTAATTCAAGCATAACCCTAACCTAAATCATAACCCTAACGTCAACCTAACCTTCATGCACACCAATTTTTATAGGGGCACTCAAATTGAATGTATTTGGCAGGCAAGACACTCAGCTGCAGGTTGGAACCATCTCTAGACTTTTAATCTCAATAGAAAAGATTCTACAGCTATATCAAATTTGATACATCTGTAGTAATAAAAATGCTTAATTGCAGGGTCAAGGAGGAAATTGCCATAGAATGTAGAGTTCTGATGCTAGAGCACTGGAATAAATGCATTGGCTAGCTAACCCTAATCCTAACCCTAGCCTTAACCCTAAACCTAAGCCTACCTTACCTTAACCCTAACCCTAACCTTACCCTCACACTTATGCTCTCCTTTTGATGCAAGGACACTGGAATTGAATGAGTTAGGTAGTAGAGAAGCTCAACTACCTGTTGCTACCATTTTCAGGATTCTAAAGTCGAGGAAACAGATTCTATATTAACAGTAGAACCCCGCGTAAGCGGACACCCTCCGTTCCGGACCAAAGTGTCTGCTTACGCGGGGTGTCCGCTTACGGGAGGTTAAAATAAACATCTAATAGAGGGAACCGTTCCTAGCAAAGGTGTCCGTTAACGCGGGGTGCCCACTTACGCGGGGTGTCCGTTAGGCGGGGTTCTACTGTATAATTAATTTGCTATGTACACCTGAAGGTATAATAAGGGTCTCAGAAAATATAGCTGTACAATGTAGCTCTTTTGATAGTGGGCTCAAAGTAAATGCTTCACATAGTTTGGACATTCAGGTACCTGGACTTGTTGCATTTTAAATTCCCACAATATGGAAACAGATACTACAGCCAAATTGAAATTTGCTAAATTCAAATTAGTAAAATTGATTTTTTCATCAATCTCAGTGAAAATAAAAGCTGAAGAATGCAAAGTTTTTGTGCTATAAACATTGGATTTGTAGATTTTTGTTAGGTTCAATGAATGCATTGAGTAGCTAAACCTAGCCCAGACCTTAACCCTAACCCTTGCCTTTACCCTAACCCTAATCGTTAATTCAAGCATAACCCTAACCTTAACCCTAACCCTAACGTCAACCTAACCTTCATGCACACCTTTTTGTATGGGGGCACTCGAATTGAATGTATTTGGCAGGCGAGACACTCACCTGCAGGCTGGAACAATCTCTAGACTTTTAATCTCAATAGAAAAGATTCTACAGCTATATCAAATGTGATACATCTGTAGTAATAAAAATGCTTAACTGCAGGGTCACGGAGGAAATTGCCATAGAATGTAGAGTTCTGATACTAGAGCACTGGAATGAATGCATTGGCTAGCTAACCCTAATCCTAACCCTAGCCTTAACCCTAACCCTAAGCCTACCTTACCTTAACCCTAACCCTATCCTAACCCTCACACTTATGCTCTCCTTTTGATGCAAGGACACTGGAATTGAATGAGTTAGGTAGTAGAGAAGTTCAACTACCTGTTGCTACCATTTTCAGGATTCTAAAGTCGAGGAAACAGATTCTACATTTATAATGAATTTGCTACACCTGAAGGTATAATAAGGGTCTCAGAAAATATAGCTGTACAATGTAGCTCTTTTGATAGTGGGCTCAAAGTAAATGCTTCACATAGTTTGGACATTCAGGTACCTGGACTTGTTGCATTTTAAATTCCCACAATATGGAAACAGATACTACAGCCAAATTGAAATTTGCTAAATTCAAATTAGTAAAATTGATTTTTTCATCAATCTCAGTGAAAATAAAAGCTGAAGAATGCAAAGTTTTTGTGCTAGAACATTGGATTTGTAGATTTTTGTTAGGTTCAATGAATGCATTGAGTAGCTAAACCTAACCCAGACCTTGACCCTAACCCTTGCCTTTACCCTAACCTTCATGCACACCTTTTTCTATGGGGGCACTCAAATTGAATGTATTTGGCAGGCAAGACACTCAGCTCGAGGTTGAAACCATCTCTAGACTTTTAATCTCAATAGAAAATATTATACAGTTATATCAAATGTGATACATCTGTAGTAATAAAAATGCTTAACTGCAGGGTCAAGGAGGAAATTGCCATAGAATGTAGAGTTCTGATGCTAGAGCACTGGAATGAATGCATTGGCTAGCTAACCCTAATCCTAACCCTAGCCTTAACCCTAAACCTAAGCCTACCTTACCTTAACCCTAACCCTAACCTAACCCTCACACTTATGCTCTCCTTTTGATGCAAGGACACTGGAATTGAATGAGTTAGGTAGTAGAGAAGCTCAACTACCTGTTGCTACCATTTTCAGGATTCTAAAGTCGAGGAAACAGATTCTACATTTATAATGAATTTGCTATGTACACCTGAAGGTATAATAAGGGTCTCAGAAAATATAGCTGTACAATGTAGCTCTTTTGATAGTGGGCTCAAAGTAAATGCTTCACATAGTTTGGACATTCAGGTACCTGGACTTGTTGCATTTTAAATTCCCACAATATGGAAACAGATACTACAGTCAAATTGAAATTTGCTAAATTCAAATTAGTAAGATTGATTTTTTCATCAATCTTAGTGAAAATAAAAGCTGAAGAATGCAAAGTTTTTGTGCTAGAACATTGGATTTGTAGATTTTTGTTAGGTTCAATGAATGCATTGAGTAGCTAAACCTAACCCAGACCTTAACCCTAACCCTTGCCTTTACCCTAACCCTAATCGTTAATTCAAGCATAACCCTAACCTTAACCCTAACCCTAACGTCAACCTAACCTTCATGCACACCTTTTTGTATGGGGGCACTCGAATTGAATGTATTTGGCAGGTGAGACACTCACCTGCAGGCTGGAACAATCTCTAGACTTTTAATCTCAATAGAAAAGATTCTAAAGCTATATCAAATGTGATACATCTGTAGTAATAAAAATGCTTAACTGCAGGGTCACGGAGGAAATTGCCATAGAATGTAGAGTTCTGATACTAGAGCACTGGAATGAATGCATTGGCTAGCTAACCCTAATCCTAACCCTAGCCTCAACCCTAACCCTAAGCCTACCTTACCTTAACCCTAACCCTTACCTAACCCTCACACTTATGCTCTCCTTTTGATGCAAGGACACTGGAATTGAATGAGTTAGGTAGTAGAGAAGCTCAACTACCTGTTGCTACCATTTTCAGGATTCTAAAGTCGAGGAAACAGATTCTACATTTATAATGAATTTGCTATGTACACCTGAAGGTATAATAAGGGTCTCAGAAAATATAGCTGTACAATGTAGCTCTTTTGATAATGGGCTAAAAGTAAATGCTTCACATAGTTTAGACATTCAGGTACCTGGACTTGTTGCATTTTAAATTCCCACAATATGGAAACAGATACTACAGCCAAATTGAAATTTGCAAAATTCTAATTAGTAAAATTGATTTTTTCATCAATCTCAGTGAAAAAAAGCTGAAGAATGCAAAGTTTTTGTGCTAGGACATTGGATTTGTAGATTTTTGTTAGGTTCAATGAATGCATTGAGTAGCTAAACCTAACCCAGACCTTAACCCTTGCCTTTACCCTAACCCTAATCGTTAATTCAAGCATAACCCTAACCTAAATCATAACCCTAACGTCAACCTAACCTTCATGCACACCTTTTTTTATGGGGGCACTCGAATTGAATGTATTTGGCAGGCAAGACACTCACCTGCAGGTTGGAACCATCTCTAGACTTTCAATCTCAATAGAAAAGATTCTACAGCTATATCAAATGTGATACATCTGTAGTAATAAAAATGCTTAATTGCAGGGTCAAGGAGGAAATTGCCATAGAATGTAGAGTTCTGATGCTAGAGCACTGGAATAAATGCATTGGCTAGCTAACCCTAATCCTAACCCTAGCCTTAACCCTAAACCTAAGCCTACCTTACCTTAACCCTAACCCTAACCTTACCCTCACACTTATGCTCTCCTTTTGATGCAAGGACACTGGAATTGAATGAGTTAGGTAGTAGAGAAGCTCAACTACCTGTTGCTACCATTTTCAGGATTCTAAAGTCGAGGAAACAGATTCTACATTTATAATGAATTTGCTATGTACACCTGAAGGTATAATAAGGGTCTCAGAAAATATAGCTGTACAATGTAGCTCTTTTGATAGTGGGCTCAAAGTAAATGCTTCACATAGTTTAGACATTCAGGTACCTGGAGTTGTTGCATTTTAAATTCCCACAATATGGAAACAGATACTACAGCCAAATTGAAATTTGCAAAATTCTAATTAGTAAAATTGATTTTTTCATCAATCTCAGTGAAAATAAAAGCTGAAGAATGCAAAGTTTTTGTGCTAGAACATTGGATTTGTAGATTTTTGTTAGGTTCAATGAATGCATTGAGTAGCTAAACCTAGCCCAGACCTTAACCCTAACCCTTGCCTTTACCCTAACCCTAATCGTTAATTCAAGCATAACCCTAACCTTAACCCTAACCCTAACCTCAACCTAACCTTCATGCACACCTTTTTGTATGGGGGCACTCAAATTGAATGTATATGGCAGGCGAGACACTCAGCTGCAGGCTGGAACATTCTCTAGACTTTTAATCTCAATAGAAAAGATTCTACAGCTATATCAAATGTGATACATCTGTAGTAATAAAAATGCTTAACTGCATGGTCACGGAGGAAATTGCCATAGAATGTAGAGTTCTGATACTAGAGCACTGGAATGAAAGCATTGGCTAGCTAACCCTAATCCTAACCCTAGCCTTAACCCTTACCCTAAGCCTACCTTACCTTAACCCTAACCCTAACCTAACCCTCACACTTATGCTCTCCTTTTGATGCAAGGACACTGGAATTGAATGAGTTAGGTAGTAGAGAAGCTCAACTACCTGTTGCTACCATTTTCAGGATTCTAAAGTCGAGGAAACAGATTCTACATTTACAGTAGAACCCCGCGTAAGCGGACACCCTCCGTTCCGGACCAAAGTGTCTGCTTACGCGGGGTGTCCGCTTACGCGAGGTTAAAATAAACATCTAATAGAGGGAACCGTTCCTAGCAAAGGTGTCCGTTAACGCGGGGTGCCCACTTACGCGGGGTGTCCGTTAGGCGGGGTTCTACTGTATAATTAATTTGCTATGTACACCTGAAGGTATAATAAGGGTCTCAGAAAATATAGCTGTACAATGTAGCTCTTTTGATAATGGGCTCAAAGTAAATGCATCACATAGTTTAGACATTCAGGTACCTGGACTTGTTGCATTTTAAATTCCCACAATATGGAAACAGATACTACAGCCAAATTGAAATTGCAAAATTCTAATTAGAAAAATTGATTTTTTCATCAATCTCAGTGAAAATAAAAGCTGAAGAATGCAAAGTTTTTGTGCTAGAACATTGGATTTGTAGATTTTTGTTAGGTTCAATGAATGCATTGAGTAGCTAAACCTAGCCCAGACCTTAACCCTAACCCTTGCCTTTACCCTAACCCTAATCGTTAATTCAAGCATAACCCTAACCTTAACCCTAACCCTAACCTCAACCTAACCTTCATGCACACCTTTTTGTATGGGGGCACACAAATTGAATGTATATGGCAGGCGAGACACTCAGCTGCAGGTTGGAACCATCTCTAGACTTTTAATCTCAATAGAAAAGATTCTACAGCTATATCAAATGTGATACAACTGTAGTAATAAAAATGCTTAACTGCAGGGTCAAGGAGGAAATTGCCATAGAATGTAGAGTTCTGATGCTAGAGCACTGGAATGAATGCATTGGCTAGCTAACCCTAATCCTAACCCTAGCCTTAACCCTAACCCTAAGCCTACCTTACCTTAACCCTAACCCTAACCTAACCCTCACACTTATGCTCTCCTTTTGATGCAAGGACACTGGAATTGAATGAGTTAGGTAGTAGAGAAGCTCAACTACCTGTTGCTACCATTTTCAGGATTCTTAAGTCGAGGAAACAGATTCTACATTTATAATGAATTTGCTATGTACACCTGAAGGTATAATAAGGGTCTCAGAAAATATAGCTGTACAATGTAGCTCTTTTGATAAGTGGCTAAAAGTAAATGCTTCACATAGTTTAGACATTCAGGTACCTAGACTTGTTGCATTTTAAATTCCCACAATATGGAAACAGATACTACAGCCAAATTGAAATTTGCAAAATTCTAATTAGTAAAATTGATTTTTTCATCAATCTCAGTGAAAAAAAGCTGAAGAATGCAAAGTTTTTGTGCTAGAACATTGGATTTGTAGATTTTTGTTAGGTTCAATGAATGCATTGAGTAGCTAAACCTAACCCAGACCTTAACCCTAACCCTTGCCTTTACCCTAACCCTAATCGTCAATTCAAGCATAACCCTAACCTAAATCATAACCCTAACGTCAACCTAACCTTCATGCACACCAATTTTTATAGGGGCACTCAAATTGAATGTATTTGGCAGGCAAGACACTCAGCTGCAGGTTTGAACCATCTCTAGACTTTTAATCTCAATAGAAAAGATTCTACAGCTATATCAAATGTGATACATCTGTAGTAATAAAAATGCTTAATTGCAGGGTCAAGGAGGAAATTGCCATAGAATGTAGAGTTCTGATGCTAGAGCACTGGAATAAATGCATTGGCTAGCTAACCCTAATCCTAACCCTAGCCTTAACCCTAAACCTAAGCCTACCTTACCTTAACCCTAACCCTAACCTTACCCTCACACTTATGCTCTCCTTTTGATGCAAGGACACTGGAATTGAATGAGTTAGGTAGTAGAGAAGCTCAACTACCTGTTGCTACCATTTTCAGGATTCTAAAGTCGAGGAAACAGATTCTACATTTACAGTAGAACCCTGCGTAAGCGGACACCCTCCGTTCCGGACCAAAGTGTCTGCTTACGCGGGGTGTCCACTTACGCGAGGTTAAAATAAACATCTAATAGAGGGAACCGTTCCTAGCAAAGGTGTCCGTTAACGCGTGGTGCCCACTTACGCGGGGTGTCCGTTAGGCGGGGTTCTACTGTATAATGAATTTGCTATGTACACCTGAAGGTATAATAAGGGTCTCAGAAAATATAGCTGTACAATGTAGCTCTTTTGATAGTGGGCTCAAAGTAAATGCTTCACATAGTTTGGACATTCAGGTACCTGGACTTGTTGCATTTTAAATTCCCACAATATGGAAACAGATACTACAGCCAAATTGAAATTTGCTAAATTCAAATTAGTAAAATTGATTTTTTCATCAATCTCAGTGAAAATAAAAGCTGAAGAATGCAAAGTTTTTGTGCTAGAACATTGGATTTGTAGATTTTTGTTAGGTTCAATGAATGCATTGAGTAGCTAAACCTAACCCGGACCTTAACCCTAACCCTTGCCTTTACCCTAACCCTAATCGTTAATTCAAGCATAACCCTAACCTTAACCCTAACCCTAACGTCAACCTAACCTTCATGCACACCTTTTTGTATGGGGGCACTCGAATTGAATGTATTTGGCAGGCGAGACAGTCACCTGCAGGCTAGAACAATCTCTAGACTTTTAATCTCAATAGAAAAGATTCTACAGCTATATCAAATGTGATACATCTGTAGTTATAAAAATGCTGAATTGCAGGGTCAAGGAGGAAATTGCCATAGAATGTAGAGTTCTGATACTAGAGCACTGGAATGAATGCATTGGCTAGCTAACCCTAATCCTAACCCTAGCCTTAACCCTTACCCTAAGCCTACCTTACCTTAACCCTAACCCTAACCTTACCCTCACACTTATGCTCTCCTTTTGATGCAAGGACACTGGAATTGAATGAGTTAGGTAGTAGAGAAGCTCAACTACCTGTTGATACCATTTTCAGGATTCTAAAGTCGAGGAAACAGATTCTACATTTACAGTAGAACCCCGCGTAAGCGGACACCCTCCGTTCCGGGCCAAAGTGTCTGCTTACGCGGGGTGTCCGCTTAACTGAGGTTTAAATAAACATCTAATAGAGGGAACTGTTCCTAGCAAAGGTGTCCGTTAACGCGGGGTGCCCACTTACACGGGGTGTCCGTTAATCGGGGTTCTACTGTATAATGAATTTGCTATGTACACCTGAAGGTATAATAAGGGTCTCAGAAAATATAGCTGTACAATGTAGCTCTTTTGATAGTGGGCTCAAAGTAAATGCTTCACATAGTTTGGACATTCAGGTACCTGGACTTGTTGCATTTTAAATTCCCACAATATGGAAACAGATACTACAGCCAAATTGAAATTTGCTAAATTCAAATTAGTAAAATTGATTTTTTCATCAATCTCAGTGAAAATAAAAGCTGAAAATTGCAAAGTTTTTGTGCTAGAACATTGGATTTGTAGATTTTTGTTAGGTTCAATGAATGCATTGAGTAGCTAAACCTAACCCATCAACGAGCATGGCGTGAGACGGACGTGTGTGTGCAGCGGTCCTGACCTTATCCAACAATAGAGACTGTTTAACACCAGTATGAGTACTACAACCAGGACAACTTATTGATAGTGACATCGTGTGCCGTATAGACTCTATGAATCGACCAGAAGGGATCCTACGGTTGGTAATTTTGTCTTGTTTATGTGTGTGTGTACTACAACCCAGACCGGAGCCAGCCATGGTACGTACCGGCGGTGCTACCGGCCCGAGCAAGGCTGATGAAAGTATTACCATAACTGACAGTCAGGAGAATATACAACACCCAGGCCTTTCTAAAGACCAAACTGCAGTATCCGATCTCATTGGACATGCATTGTCTGATAGTAATGATCAAGGTGAGGAAAATCTCCCAGTTAAACTTGATGAAAATGTTGTTGAAAAACCAGGTACAAGCACTCGCCGTGATGTTGATAACACACAGCGTAGGGCCCGCTCACAGGTGCGTAGGCAGGTGGCTATTAAATCAAAGCAAAACGTAACCCGCTCTGTAAGCTGCAAACGTACCCGGACAAAAAGTACTGAGATACAATATCCAGGAACAGTGGGTATGAATGCTAAGTCCCCCTCAGCACCCCCGCCAAAGAAGGTGGCGGCGGTTGACATTGTTAATCAGGCTAAATGTACTGATAATCCCTCTGCTGATCTGCCTGTAATGCCGGTGATACCCACAACCCTAGAGGGAGCACTTGGTGGTAGTAGTGAAATGAGTGTGTTCTTCAATCTGATTGTCAGTCACATAAACTCTGTAACTTCAGAAATAAAACAAGAAATCTCTGAGTCTAAACATGAATTAACTAGTGAGGTTGGTACCATTCGACAGGATATTGATGCACTTAAATTGACCGTTGAACAAAAAGTGACAGACCTTAAGACCAGAGTTATCACAAATGAGACGGGGATACAAACACTGCATAAGAGTATAGCCAATAAGTTTACTGATGTTGAACAGAAAACAGATACACTCGCAGCTCACGTGTGTCGTCTTGAAAAAACAGGTGTTAGGAATAGGGAGGAGATTGGGACAACGAAGAAAGATCTGTGTAACGTTAGTTCTGAGAGTGCAGTCAGTGTAAGTGAGATAAAGAAGAAGCTTAAGGATTATGATGCGAAGTTTGAACAAAAGTATGGTGAATGCCTTAAGGAAATTGCTGAGTTGAAAACTGCCCTAGCCTCTAAGGCGCCAAGTACTGATAATCGACAAACTAGTCAGCATACCCCCTCTGACACACGCTTTCTCTCACATAGACGTATGAACCTGTATATAAATGGCCTTGCAACAGATGACGACGATGACATTTATTCCTCTGTACTCACATTACTACAGGCATTAGATGTACGCATGACACTCTCAGATATATCATATGTTCGGAAAGTAGGCAAAAAACAACATGATGACCGTCCCGTCCCGATCCTGTGTTGTTTCACATCAGTCAGGGCAAGGGATTCGGTCATGAGTAAGAAAACTGGACTAAGGTCGATTCAGGAATACCGTAGAGTGTTCTTGAATCCCGATGAGGACGTCGAATCTAGAGCTGCTAGAATGCGAGCTAGATTGATTGCTACCCACTGTAGGAAAAACAATATGACTGTTGAACTGCGAGGTGATAAAATTAAAATTGATGGTAATGAGTACACTGCTAGGCTCATGGAAAGTATACCGACCCACTTAAAGCCCCCTGCTACCCTGAAAATACCGGTGAGTAAGACCCCAAGTACTACCCCTGGTAAGTCTATATTGAACCAACAGGGCACTCAAGGCGTCCTTCAGGTGATCAGCGATTGGCAAACTGTTAGTACGCCAAATCGACGCACAAAGCCTCTGACTGGTAATCAAGGCCCCAACAATGGTTCTGGAGAGAAAGTCAGTAAAAGTGGACTTCTGTTTCGGGGGCCTAAAACCCCGCTGAGTAACTTTTACCTGTCTGACATAAACCATGATGGTATTACCTACAAAAGTAGTGAGCACCTTTTCCAGGCGTGGAAATGCCGAAATTGTAAGGAAATCGATCTGATGCATCAAATTGAGGGATGTGATACGCCAGCTGAAGCAAAGCGAATTGGCAATAAATGTAAGGTTAGCCAGGAATGGCTCAAGGGTAGAGAGAATGTGATGTCTACGATCTGTAATCTGAAATTTAGGCAACATCGTGACCTCTCAGATGCACTAGTTGACACCCATCCACACACACTAGTAGAGGCCACACGAGACCTTTATTGGGGCGGGGGTGCGGAACTGAATTCAGATTCCTACCAGTCCGGCCACTTTAAGGGCAAGAATACCCTGGGAGTTATATTAGGCAATATCAGAGAGAACCTGAGACGTGAGCGTGCTGCTGAGGCCAATATCGAGACCGCTATGGGAGGGTCCGATTGATTGATTGACTTAATGAAACAGGTAGACTAAAGTTAGACTGGTTCCTCTGTGTTGAACCCAGATGTTGTATGAAATCCAAAACTAAAATTAGAATCTATATGTGGGAATGCAACCAGTGTATCGGGTCCATTGGTGCATGGACTTGTGTTTATAAGGAAGGGAAGCCTGAATACAGGACCATATACCTCTGGAGCGTGGATCAAGCGTCTGCTGACCAGCTGACTTTTTTTGCCGGTGCTACCGTATAGGTCTGTATGCTTTACCCTACCCCGTGCTGAACTGTTGACATAGTATGGTATAGAGCTTCTGAAATAATACTCTGAACTGGCCTTACATTGTTCATTCAAATTTATATTTGCATTATTTTTAATGCTTATTTAACTGTTTGACTGAGGTCGATATCTGCCTACCACCATGTCCGATGCTATTTACATGATAGCCCTGTACTGCTCGGTTGGGCGTTATTATATGTTGCTCTATATAAGATATGAATTTGATATGCTCGAATTAAAACTTGCAGGTGATACTTTATGTGATGATCAGACTAGACTGTTAAGTTACATCTGAAGAACTACTGCAGTCAAACCAAGTTGGAGAGTTATGATGGCACACAATGTATATCGGTATCTCTTATGTGGTGATTCTCGACTGCAAAGCATGCAGTCCTGTCTGTCTGCTAGGGGTATCTATGATATTGAAGTATTATGCCGCCCCTGCTTGGATATAGATGGGGTATGTAACTCCGTCATTCCAGTGGTGAAGCGGCGTACCTGGAATGCTATTTATATCCAATGTGGGATAAACAGTATTACTAAACTCGAGAAAAACCCTAGAGTGGTTAGTTTGCGGGAGCAAGACCCAGTACTGGGGGCACGCGTTGTTATGGACGATTTTCAAAATCTAGTTGAAAAGATTGCAGTGGTAGCAGCCAACACCCCAATAGTTATTTGCACTGTGTATGGAGCTGAACTATTGATAATGAATGGTCTTGGCCTCCAGTCTGAACAACAACGTTTGTTGAATCACACAGTAGAGCTGATCAATAATGGGATAGTATCAATGAACCTGGGGTCCGGAGTTTTAACTCCATATACTGGCACACTGGTACATAGAAATATGGGACGTAGACGTGGAAAGATACATATATATACGCACCTCTATGATGGGATACACCCAAATAGATGGGCTTCGCACAAACTATGTCGGTTTGTCCTAAAAGCGATGTACAAGAATGTCAGATGCGGTGCCCACATATAAATATTAAATACTACTGATCTTGTGGTCATGAGACCTGGCTGGTTGGTTTGCTCTCTATATTAAAGACGGTCTGGACTCGCTATTTGCACTTAAATGTATGAACATAGTATCCCTGATTATATGGTTCGTAACAGACACACTGAAATGATAATGTCTATTATTGTTTCGGGTGTTTCTTGGCTCAGCCTGCTATTATGTACTATTATACACTATAATTATATAATTCCGGCCAGGTCCATGTTACCTAACAACGGTAGCCAGGTTCGTTACTACGGACTCTCGGGTTACTATGTACCCGCCGCGTGCGGCTACGTCACCGGATTCCATGTCTTGGGTCAGTTGCGCCCTATAACCTGAAGGTATAAGACGTTTTCCAGTTTGGGAAAAAAGTTTTAATTTTGAAATGGGTAAAAGGAAAGGGTCTGCGGTCCAATCCACCCAGGGTGGCAGCTCAAGGACTACGGGTGGTTCTGCTGCTGTTAATGCTGTTCCGGAGGTCCAGCAGTCACAAAGTCAAGTGACAACAGCGGAGACCATCGACCAGACGGGGGCGACGGCTGGGACCGAGTCGGAGACGAGGGGGACAGACGGGGCACACCCAGACAGGATGGACAGGATGGAAATGATGCTGAATACTACAATTCAAAAGCTCGTGGATATCACGTCGAAGGTGGAGGGAATGAGTGTGAAAAACGATTCGGATACTATCTTAAATGACAAATTCAAGCCTTCAAAGAAAAGTGGTCGCTCGAGAGATCAAATGAGAAGTGTTTCGAGCAGGGATACTGACTTTTCTGATACAAGCAGCAGTGATACTTCTTCATCGAGAAGCGCTTCTAGGGACTCCAGAAAGAAGAAAAAAGGTAGAAAATCAATATTTGATGCAAAAAGCTATCTAAGTGAGGGCGATAAATTGATATCTTATGAAAGATTAATCCTTGTTAATGCCAAGATTTTAGAGAAACTTTTAAGGCTAGGAAAAGATGTATCGGGTTTTGTGAAGCATGTTATTCTTATTGCGGAAAAAGCAGATTCTAAACTTTTCACATCAGAAGCATTGATAAGGTACGACAAAGCTATCAAAGATAAGGCAAAGAATGAGGGATTGAGGGTTTTTTCGGAGGTTAATCCATCAGAAATTATTAGATTCCTATCGTACGAGGGAACTGTGGCAGCCTCAGTCACGAAGAAATCCAAACCGAAGTCTGAGACCAAGGGCCTAGATGGGTTTTGTTTTAGTTTTAATAAAACTGCAGGTGGCTGCACGTTTAAAACGTGCAAATACAAGCACCAGTGTAGTACTTGTTCAAGCTATAGTCACGCCGCCTATGATTGCAGTAATGCGAAGGCCAAGCCTATGGCGAGTAAATGAAATCAGGCCTCGAGCGGTTTGAGCGATAGCGATGGATTTGAATGCGTTCATATTGTTGACGCTGGTAACTATGGTGACGCTCGCGCTCGATTTGAACCAGCGGTCGGCCGCACTAACACTAACACTGCTGAAAAGTTAGTTTACGATGTAAACACTGGTACCTTAACAAGTGATTCTTTTATTTTTGATACTGATTCCTCAAATGACTGCATTAGGGGTATATGTGAATGCACTCAATGCATCGGAGAAAATAGGTCACAACTGAAAATATGTAGGTTAATCCCCGTCCTAGATAATGACCTGATCTGTGGCAACATGAGTATCGATAGTAGGCTATACTTGAAGAAGGGTTTTACTGAGGGTTTCAGAATAGTCGATGACAATTGTAACTCTGTCTACTATTGTGAAAACTATTCCTCCATCACTGAGGGAGATTTTCAAAATGAAATGACTAATTTGTTAGAAACTGAAGTATCTGAGGGAAAAGTAAAGGAGGTCTATGAAATTCCTCAGTGTGTTCACGCACTCGGAGCTGTACAAAAATCTAACGGTCGCTTACGCCCTATCACAGACTGTAGCAGACCAGATGGTGAATGTATAAATGAGTTCATGAAAGATACATATATACCATTCAAATATAACTCGATATCAGATGTTTGCGATAATCTTATCGGCAATGAGTTTTTATCAGTTGTGGATATCAGAGCAGCTTATAGATCTATAAATGTTTTCCCAGAACACACAACATTCCAGGGGTTTTTCTGGGATTCAGGTACTGGTGGTAGATTTTATGAGGATTGCCGTTTATGTTTTGGGTTAAAATGCGCCCCCAATATTTTCAACTCGGTTTCTGATTTTATCGTTGAATGTGTCAAAAGCAGGGGTGTTGATAGGATATTAAATTATCTTGATGACTTTCTCATTATCGGTAGTACTGAGGAGGAGTGTTTGAGAGGCCGGGATACCCTAGTCGATGTACTCGAGTACTTTGGTTTTGTGGTCGCATTAGAAAAAGTGACTATCCCCAGCAGAATTTATACTTTTTTGGGTATAAGAATTGATACTCAGGAGATGACAGTTTCCCTTCCCCATGAGAAATTGGTTAAACTTGAAACCGAAATAGATAAAGTTTTTTCTCAAAACTTCGTTACCAAGAAGGATCTTGAAAAACTGGGGGGGCTTGTTTCGTTTTGCTCCAGCGTTGTCAGGGGCGGTAGGACCTTTAGCAGGCGCCTGTTCGATCTTTGTTCTAATACTCCTAGAGGAAAGAGAGTGGGTTTGAGCGACGAACTCGTTGAGGATTTATCTTGGTGGAAGAAACTCGTTAGAGTATTTAACGGAAAAAGTATTATCCTGAAAGATTGTGGCCTAGTCCCGATAGTCACTGACTCCTCGTTTACTGGGTTCGGCGCATGGTGCGGTAAGGATTTTGTGCTAGGTACTTGGGATAATGAAATTGTTTTTGATTCAGATTGTAGTCACCAGGTGTCGCCGCCTGGTTTCGATGTATTGACCAGAAATATCAATGTTTTGGAGTTGTGGCCGGTGGTGGTAGGGGTGAAACGTTGGTCAAACTATTTTAAAAATCGGAGAATTCACATTTGGACTGATAACATGCAAGTTTTGGCCATGCTGAACACTGGCAGGAGCAGAAATCGCACATGCATGGAATGGCTTAGGGAACTCTTCTGGATAAGTTTTCTCTTTAACTTTGAGTTTTTCGCCAGTTATATCCCTTCAAAAGAAAATGTCCTAGCAGATCAATTGTCCCGGGTATCCCAACCCGGATATTCAGATTTGTGTAGGGAACAACTATCAAAAATGGATATGTGTTGTACTTCCAGCCCCCGGTTTGATCGATCTAGAGTTGAGACAGTCGTTTCTCCAGAAATTGGCGATATCGGAAAATACCCGGAAAACCAGACAGGGCCAGATAAAATGCTACTCGAGATTTTGTGAGTCTTATGAAATTACTCCTTTCCCAGCAACTCCTAGAAGTTGTTCCTTATTTGTGTCCTTCTTGTCTGGAAAAATGAAACCAGTTTCTATCAAGAATTACTTGTCTGCGGTGAACTTTCAACAGAAATCTTTAGGTTTCACTCCTGTAGTGGGCGACTTCATGGTTTCTCAAACAGTAAAAGGTATCGAAAGGTTGTTCTCCACTCCTGTGATCGAAAAATATCCTCTAACCCCCGAGGACTTGCTTGGTATATTCAAGTTTCTAGATTTTTCGGTATACAATGACCGGGTTTTTTGGTCGGCCCTCATCCTGGGGTTCAGGGCACTATTGAGAATTTCACATCTGGTAGATTCAAATCATACCTTACGAGTTTCGGATATTTCTTTTCCGGATGGTAACTTATCTTTGACAATCAGGTCTTCCAAAACCTCTCAATTTGGGAAAGTTCCTATTACTACTTATCTAAGAAAAATCCAGGACTCTCCATTATGTCCAGTTCCACACATTAGGCAGATGTTAGCTGCTAGGGTCTCTTTCCCCCACCAGTACTTGTTTCTTGAAGAATCTAATGGGAAACTGAAAAAATTGGGTTATCAGAATTTTAACTCAAAACTAAAATTGTTATGCTCGAAAATTGGTCTAGATGTCTCGCGTGTATCTACCCACTCTATCAGACACGGTGGGGCCACCTTCCTTTCCAGAGTGGGATTATCCCTGAGTGATATCCAGAAACGAGGAAACTGGAAGTCAAAGGTGGTCGAGAATTATATCCATGATACTGTATCTGTGATTCTTGAAAAAGACTTATCTGTATCAAACTTTCTTAAGGAATTGTCTTAAATTATTCTAAGTCAATTGTTATTGGCGGGTGTTTGGCTGGTGTTTGTCTATATTTCCGCCAAACCAATTTCCTGTCTCATGTTATTTATCACTATTTATTACAGACCGTTAGCCGTAACTTATGTACTATTATACACTATAATTATATAATTCCGGCCAGGTCCATGTTACCTAACAACGGTAGCCAGGTTCGTTACTACGGACTCTCGGGTTACTATGTACCCGCCGCGTGCGGCTACGTCACCGGATTCCATGTCTTGGGTCAGTTGCGCCCTATAACCTGAAGGTATAAGACGTTTTCCAGTTTGGGAAAAAAGTTTTAATTTTACTGAATAAAGCTGGTGTTTGTCTATATTTCCGCCAAACCAATTTCCTGTCTCATGTTATTTATCACTATTTATTACAGACCGTTAGCCGTAACTTATATGTATTAATTGTAAGCACTAGAAACTATGGGCCAAGTATGTGTACTCCTGACTGGAGTCACTGCCACCCTCCCCTGTATGCATTGCATGCATTACAGTTGCTGTGTACTGCACATTGTTATATTGTGGTGTCTCCGTTAAATTGTCGTGATCTGTTTTTTGTCTTATGTGTGTTGACTCCATCTGCCCTTGTGGGTCTGTGTGATCCATGCTCTTTGTCCAAATGCACTGTTGTGTTGACCTCTATCTCTCTGCAGTACCAGGCTGATGGAAGTGATGTTATTAACACACAGCATCGTGTCTATGGTGGATTGACAGTATTTTATAGTACTAGCGATGGAAGTATGTATAGCCAGAATAAAAAACCTAAGCTAACTCATAACGATATGTCTGCAATAAACAGTTATACTAGACTGCAATCACTGTGTTTGATTCCTGAGGCTAATTGCCCGAATAAAAAACTATGTATACCAGATTTCACTATTGTTGTGGTTACTTTACCCAACTTGACCTACAGCCGAAATGATTTATCTATTACCTCATGAAGTTACATCGAAGAAAGGTTTATCCTTTGTCACAATTAATATACTGAGTCTCTATAGAAAACTTGAGCAGGTTAAAATAATGTTTAATAAAGTGGACTTTCTCTCAGTTACTGAAACCTGGTTGGCCGAGCGCTATGATAATGATCTTTTACATATTGAGAACATGGAAAGTTATAGACTGGATAGACTGCCATGTTTGGCAATGTCTGGTGGAGGAGTTATGCTATATGTTAATTCTAAATTGTCGCCCCATGTTGAAAAAATAGAGGAATGTTGTAGGTGTGATAAACATATAGAACTGTTGACATGTGAATACTCAAGAACTGATAGAAGGAAAATGGTAATTCTGACTGTGTATCGCCCACCTAAAGGAAATCATGAGCAGGCTTACAAAACGATCTCCGATGTGCTTTTGAACCCTAGGTTTAAGGACCATGAGGTCTGGCTGCTTGGTGACCTAAACGTTAATGCGAATTATCCAAATAGCTGTAAAGGTAAAATAATGCGTGTGTTTCTTAGCAGGTTCTCTCTCTCACATTTGTCTACATCGGATACGTATCTGACTAAGCATGGGACCTCGAAAATAGATCATATCTATACGAATTCACCGAATGTGGAAATGTCTGGAAACTGTAACTGCTTCATAAGCGACCACGTGCCTATCTTTGCCATCAGAAAATTTAATCGTCCGATGTCTGGTAATAGAACCATAACTGGTCGTAGCTATAAGAATGTTGACCCAGTGACTCTCAGAGATGCTTTAAGGGGATTTGATACCTCTCAAGTTAACTATCACTCTGCAGAACAACTATTTGTACAATGGGAGAACTCCCTTAAGGAATATCTAGACAGATGGTGTCCGATTAAATCGTTTGGGTGAACCAGCGAGATGGACTGGATCTACCAGCAGTGGTGCAGGCAATGATTAAACGAAGAGCGTTCTTATTGTCTAAATGTATGAGGGATACTGACCCGACCACCAGAACTGAATGTAGGCATCTATCTAGGGATATTAATCGAGAAATACGATTGATCAAATCAAAGTTTATCCAGGATAAGCTTGTCGAAAACTTTTCTAATCCGTTGCGCTTTTGGAGGCAGGTGAAGAGTATATGGAAGCCAGCAAACAGGACAGGGCAGCTAATGTTGTATAATGAGGATGGGGAGGTGATCCAGGATGCAATGTTACCCAACGTCATGAATAAGCACTATAGTTCTGTCGCTAGTAATATAACTAAACCGGCCTCACCCCTACTTGATGTAGGTGATTACATGACTGATGGCATAGCTGAAGTATCATTCCTAAATGAAATTGATATGGATAGATGTCTAGAGCTAATCAAAATGATTAAAACTAACAAAGCGTCGGGTATTGAAGATATGAGTAGTGACTTCCTAAAGAAAGCATTTTTTGACAGACCAGATGTACTGAAAATTATTGTAAATAAAGCCATATCAGCTGGACATTTTCCGGCCATGTGGTGTAAGGGGGTTATAACCCCTATACCTAAGACCCCCAGACCTAGATGTCCAGTTGAATTTCGACCGATATCGGGCCTATCGATTATGTCAAAGATCTTAGAATATGAGCTACATCACCAATTGCTCCCGTCCTGGATCGACCTTGGCTGCTTTTCTGGTTTACAATTTGGGTTTCTCCCTGGCCGTTCTACTGGACAGGCGGTGTTTAAACTCGTGTCCTGGTTGTATGAAGCCAGAGACTACCAGAATATAAGTCTCTGCCTCTTTCTTGACCTCCAAAAGGCATTTGACTGCATTGACCATAGCACGTTATTAAAAATTCTGGGGGAACGGTCAGGTAACCCACATATAGTACAGATTTTTAAGTCATATCTCTCTCAACGTATCCAAGCGACTAAAATAAATGAGATGATGTCCGACCCGATTGCAGTCCGCAAGGGTGTCCCGCAGGGGTCTGTGATGGGACCTATCCTGTTTATACTGTATCTGAACGGATGTCTTGGAGTCATTAAAAATGTGCGCTTTCTGCTATACGCTGACGATATAGTGTTGGTAGTAAGCGGAAAAGATCCGGAGATATTGGCCCGCTTGATGCAAGAAGATCTAAATTCGTTGGTCTCTTGGTTTGATGACCACCACCTTAAGCTAAATGGGAACAAGAGTAAAGCGATGTGGTGTCACCCAAAAGTTACGAGGTTACAACCCGCCTACCCGAAATGTGTGCTTGATGGACGAGCCATAGATAGTGTAAAAACTTTTAATTATCTGGGGGTCCCCATAGACCAATCACTACGTTTCGATCTGTTCTACGACAAGATCACTAACGATTTTTTGCTTCGTCTACATAAGCTGCGGAAGTTAAGGTATTTTATAAATACTAAAACGGCAGTGGCGATAGTTAAAACAATGTTGCTAAGCAAGATTGAATACTGTGACTTTCTGGTAGTGACCCTGACCAACCTACAAAGGATGAAGTTACAATCCCTGATGAATACAGCTCTGAGGATCTGTTATCATGTTAAACTCGAGGATCATGTCAGTGGGGATGCGCTATGTGCCCGGGCCGGTCTAGATAAGCTAGTAATTAGGCGTACCAGGCACCTCTTGTCGCATGTTTTTTGGTGGTCACTTGACCCCGAAAATACAGTAAACACGTTATCGGCAGAGGGAGGAGCTAGAACTAGAAGCGTGACAAAAATCAAACTCAAGGTGAAGTGCCCACGAACGGATTTTTTCAGAAAATCGCCTCTATATCTTGGAGCCCAATTCTGGGATCGCCTGAAGCCGGACCTTCATGTAGCCAGTAATAACATGGTATTCAAAGCACTCTTAAAATCGGTGGATCTAAATGAAATTATGGCTGGTACTCTGAGATAAAATGATATGTACTGTCTAGATATGTTGCTGTGTGGACTAGGTGGATAACTGCGATAGTGTTGTGGACAAGGGTAGTGTGAGTGATGGCCTTGGAAATGTGTAGTATGTCTGTCGGAAGAAGTGTGTCTAGTATAAGACCCTCTTCCTACCCTGTATTATCATTGTTGTCTGTAAGGGTATTTTTGCCATGTCCCACGTCTGACTGTCAAGTGTGTTGTTGTAACTACTGTCTGTATAACTGTAACTCTCTGTGACGAGAAAAGTTGAAAATCGCGTTTTCTGTAATGTGAACCTTTCCGTCAATAAACATATTTTTCCAAAAAAAAAAAAAAACCCAGACCTTAACCCTAACCCTTGCCTTTACCCTTACCCTAATCGTTAATTCAAGCATAACCCTAACCTAAATCATAACCCTAACGTCAACCTAACCTTCATGCACACCTTTTTGTATGGGGGCACTCAAATTGAAAGTATTTGGCAGGCAAGACACTCAGCTGCAGGTTGGAACCATATCTAGACTTTTAATCTCAATAGAAAAGATTCTACAGCTATATCAAATGTGATACAACTGTAGTAATAAAAATGCTTAACTGCAGGGTCAAGGAGGAAATTGCCATAGAATGTAGAGTTCTGATGCTAGAGCACTGGAATGAATGCATTGGCTAGCTAACCCTAATCCTAACCCTAGCCTTAACCCTTACCCTAAGCCTACCTTACCTTAACCCTAACCCTAACCTAACCCTCACACTTATGCTCTCCTTTTGATGCAAGGACACTGGAATTGAATGAGTTAGGTAGTAGAGAAGCTCAACTACCTGTTGCTACCATTTTCAGGATTCTAAAGTCGAGGAAACAGATTCTCGTTCATAATGAATTTGCTACACCTGAAGGTATAATAAGGGTCTCAGAAAATATAGCTGTACAATGTAGCTCTTTTGATAGTGGGCTCAAAGTAAATGCTTCACATAGTTTGGACATTCAGGTACCTGGACTTGTTGCATTTTAAATTCCAACAATATGGAAACAGATACTACAGCCAAATTGAAATTTGCTAAATTCAAATTAGTAAAATTGAATTTTTTCATCAATCTCAGTGAAAATAAAAGCTGAAGAATGCAAAGTTTTTGTGCTAGAACATTGGATTTGTAGATTTTTGTTAGGTTCAATGAATGCATTGAGTAGCTAAACCTAACCCAGACCTTAACCCTAACCCTTGCCTTTATCCTAACCCTAATCGTTAATTCAAGCATAACCCTAACCTTAACCCTAACCCTAACGTCAACCTAACCTTCATGCACACCTTTTTGTATGGGGGCATTCAAATTGAATGTATTTGGTAGGCGAGACACTCAGCTGCAGGTTGGAACCATCTCTAGAATTTTAATCTCAATAGAAAATATTCTACAGCTATATCAAATGTGATACATCTGTAGTAATAAAAATGCTTAATTGCAGGGTCAAGGAGGAAATTGCCATAGAATGTAGAGTTCTGATGCTAGAGCACTGGAATGAATGCATTGGCTAGCTAACCCTAATCCTAACCCTAGCCTAAACCCTAACCCTATGCCTACCTTACCTTAACCCTTACCTAACCCTCACACTTATGCTCTCCTTTTGATGCAAGGACACTGGAATTGAATGAGTTAGGTAGTAGAGAAGCTCAACTACCTGTTGCTACCATTTTCAGGATTCTAAAGTCGAGGAAACAGATTCTACATTTATAATGAATTTGCTACACCTTAAGATATAATAAGGGTCTCAGAAAATATAGCTGTACAATGTAGCTCTTTTGATAGTGGGCTCAAAGTAAATGCTTCAAATAGTTTGGACATTCAAGTACCTGGACTTGTTGCATTTTAAATTCCAACAATATGGAAACAGATACTACAGCCAAATTGAAATTTGCCAAATTCAAATTAGTAAAATTGATTTTTTCATCAATCTCAGTGAAAATAAAAGCTGAAGAATGCAAAGTTTTTGTGCTAGAACATTGGATTTATAAATTTTGTTAGGTTCAATGAATGCATTGAGTAGCTTAACCTTACCCAGACCTTAACCCTAACCCTTGCCTTTACCCTAACCTTCATGCACACCTTTTTCTATGGGGGCACACGAATTGAATGTATTTGGCAGGGGAGACACTCAGCTCGAAGTTGAAACCATCTCTAGACTTTTAATCTCAATAGAAAAGATTTTCCAGCTATATCAAATGTGATACATCTGTAGTAATAAAAATGCTTAACTGCAGGGTCAAGGAGGAAATTGCCGTAGAATGTAGAGTTCTGATGCTAGAGCACTGGAATGAATGCATTGGCTAGCTAACCCTAATCCTAACCCTAGCCTTAACCCTAACCCTAAGCCTACCTTACCTTAACCCTAACCCTTACCTTACCCTCACACTTATGCTCTCCTTTTGATGCAAGGACACTGGAATTGAATGAGTTAGGTAGTAGAGAAGCTCAACTACCTGTTGCTACCATTTTTAGGATTCTAAAGTCGAGGAAACAGATTCTACATTTATAATGAATTTGCTACACCTGAAGGTATAATAAGGGTCTCAGAAAATATAGCTGTACAATGTAGCTCTTTTGATAGTGGGCTCAAAGTAAATGCTTCACATAGTTTGGACATTCAGGTACCTGGACTTGTTGCATTTTAAATTCCCACAATATGGAAACAGATACTTCAGCCAAATTGAAATTTGCTAAATTCAAATTAGTAAAATTGATTTTTTCATCAATCTCAGTGAAAATAAAAGCTGAAGAATGCAAAGTTTTTGTGCTAGAACATTGGATTTGTAGATTTTTGTTAGGTTCAATGAATGCATTGAGTAGCTAAACCTAACCCAGACCTTGACCCTAACCCTTGCCTTTACCCTAACCTTCATGCACACCTTTTTCTATGGGGGCACTCAAATTGAATGTATTTGGCAGGCAAGACACTCAGCTCGAGGTTGAAACCATCTCTAGACTTTTAATCTCAATAGAAAATATTATACAGTTATATCAAATGTGATACATCTGTAGTAATAAAAATGCTTAACTGCAGGGTCAAGGAGGAAATTGCCATAGAATGTAGAGTTCTGATGCTAGAGCACTGGAATGAATGCATTGGCTAGCTAACCCTAATCCTAACCCTAGCCTTAACCCTAAACCTAAGCCTACCTTACCTTAACCCTAACCCTAACCTAACCCTCACACTTATGCTCTCCTTTTGATGCAAGGACACTGGAATTGAATGAGTTAGGTAGTAGAGAAGCTCAACTACCTGTTGCTACCATTTTCAGGATTCTAAAGTCGAGGAAACAGATTCTACATTTATAATGAATTTGCTATGTACACCTGAAGGTATAATAAGGGTCTCAGAAAATATAGCTGTACAATGTAGCTCTTTTGATAGTGGGCTCAAAGTAAATGCTTCACATAGTTTGGACATTCAGGTACCTGGACTTGTTGCATTTTAAATTCCCACAATATGGAAACAGATACTACAGTCAAATTGAAATTTGCTAAATTCAAATTAGTAAGATTGATTTTTTCATCAATCTTAGTGAAAATAAAAGCTGAAGAATGCAAAGTTTTTGTGCTAGAACATTGGATTTGTAGATTTTTGTTAGGTTCAATGAATGCATTGAGTAGCTAAACCTAACCCAGACCTTAACCCTTACCCTTGCCTTTACCCTAACCCTAATCGTTAATTCAAGCATAACCCTAACCTTAACCCTAACCCTAACGTCAACCTAACCTTCATGCACACCTTTTTGTATGGGGGCACTCGAATTGAATGTATTTGGCAGGCGAGACACTCACCTGCAGGCTGGAACAATCTCTAGACTTTTAATCTCAATAGAAAAGATTCTAAAGCTATATCAAATGTGATACATCTGTAGTAATAAAAATGCTTAACTGCAGGTTCACGGAGGAAATTGCCATAGAATGTAGAGTTCTGATACTAGAGCACTGGAATGAATGCATTGGCTAGCTAACCCTAATCCTAACCCTAGCCTTAACCCTAACCCTAAGCCTACCTTACCTTAACCCTAACCCTTACCTAACCCTCACACTTATGCTCTCCTTTTGATGCAAGGACACTGGAATTGAATGAGTTAGGTAGTAGAGAAGCTCAACTACCTGTTGCTACCATTTTCAGGATTCTAAAGTCGAGGAAACAGATTCTACATTTATAATGAATTTGCTATGTACACCTGAAGGTATAATAAGGGTCTCAGAAAATATAGCTGTACAATGTAGCTCTTTTGATAATGGGCTAAAAGTAAATGCTTCACATAGTTTAGACATTCAGGTACCTGGACTTGTTGCATTTTAAATTCCCACAATATGGAAACAGATACTACAGCCAAATTGAAATTTGCAAAATTCTAATTAGTAAAATTGATTTTTTCATCAATCTCAGTGAAAAAAAGCTGAAGAATGCAAAGTTTTTGTGCTAGAACATTGGATTTGTAGATTTTTGTTAGGTTCAATGAATGCATTGAGTAGCTAAACCTAACCCAGACCTTAACCCTTGCCTTTACCCTAACCCTAATCGTTAATTCAAGCATAACCCTAACCTAAATCATAACCCTAACGTCAACCTAACCTTCATGCACACCTTTTTTTATGGGGGCACTCGAATTGAATGTATTTGGCAGGCAAGACACTCACCTGCAGGTTGGAACCATCTCTAGACTTTCAATCTCAATAGAAAAGATTCTACAGCTATATCAAATGTGATACATCTGTAGTAATAAAAATGCTTAATTGCAGGGTCAAGGAGGAAATTGCCATAGAATGTAGAGTTCTGATGCTAGAGCACTGGAATAAATGCATTGGCTAGCTAACCCTAATCCTAACCCTAGCCTTAACCCTAAACCTAAGCCTACCTTACCTTAACCCTAACCCTAACCTTACCCTCACACTTATGCTCTCCTTTTGATGCAAGGACACTGGAATTGAATGAGTTAGGTAGTAGAGAAGCTCAACTACCTGTTGCTACCATTTTCAGGATTCTAAAGTCGAGGAAACAGATTCTACATTTATAATGAATTTGCTATGTACACCTGAAGGTATAATAAGGGTCTCAGAAAATATAGCTGTACAATGTAGCTCTTTTGATAGTGGGCTCAAAGTAAATGCTTCACATAGTTTAGACATTCAGGTACCTGGAGTTGTTGCATTTTAAATTCCCACAATATGGAAACAGATACTACAGCCAAATTGAAATTTGCAAAATTCTAATTAGTAAAATTGATTTTTTCATCAATCTCAGTGAAAATAAAAGCTGAAGAATGCAAAGTTTTTGTGCTAGAACATTGGATTTGTAGATTTTTGTTAGGTTCAATGAATGCATTGAGTAGCTAAACCTAGCCCAGACCTTAACCCTAACCCTTGCCTTTACCCTAACCCTAATCGTTAATTCAAGCATAACCCTAACCTTAACCCTAACCCTAACCTCAACCTAACCTTCATGCACACCTTTTTGTATGGGGGCACTCAAATTGAATGTATATGGCAGGCGAGACACTCAGCTGCAGGCTGGAACATTCTCTAGACTTTTAATCTCAATAGAAAAGATTCTACAGCTATATCAAATGTGATACATCTGTAGTAATAAAAATGCTTAACTGCATGGTCACGGAGGAAATTGCCATAGAATGTAGAGTTCTGATACTAGAGCACTGGAATGAAAGCATTGGCTAGCTAACCCTAATCCTAACCCTAGCCTTAACCCTTACCCTAAGCCTACCTTACCTTAACCCTAACCCTAACCTAACCCTCACACTTATGCTCTCCTTTTGATGCAAGGACACTGGAATTGAATGAGTTAGGTAGTAGAGAAGCTCAACTACCTGTTGCTACCATTTTCAGGATTCTAAAGTCGAGGAAACAGATTCTACATTTACAGTAGAACCCCGCGTAAGCGGACACCCTCCGTTCCGGACCAAAGTGTCTGCTTACGCGGGGTGTCCGCTTACGCGAGGTTAAAATAAACATCTAATAGAGGGAACCGTTCCTAGCAAAGGTGTCCGTTAACGCGGGGTGCCCACTTACGCGGGGTGTCCGTTAGGCGGGGTTCTACTGTATAATTAATTTGCTATGTACACCTGAAGGTATAATAAGGGTCTCAGAAAATATAGCTGTACAATGTAGCTCTTTTGATAATGGGCTCAAAGTAAATGCATCACATAGTTTAGACATTCAGGTACCTGGACTTGTTGCATTTTAAATTCCCACAATATAGAAACAGATACTACAGCCAAATTGAAATTGCAAAATTCTAATTAGAAAAATTGATTTTTTCATCAATCTCAGTGAAAATAAAAGCTGAAGAATGCAAAGTTTTTGTGCTAGAACATTGGATTTGTAGATTTTTGTTAGGTTCAATGAATGCATTGAGTAGCTAAACCTAACCCAGACCTTAACCCTAACCCTTGCCTTTATCCTAACCCTAATCGTTAATTCAAGCATAACCCTAACCTTAACCCTAACCCTAACCTCAACCTAACCTTCATGCACACCTTTTTGTATGGGGGCATTCAAATTGAATGTATTTGGTAGGCGAGACACTCAGCTGCAGGTTGGAACCATCTCTAGAATTTTAATCTCAATAGAAAAGATTCTACAGCTATATAAAATGTGATACATCTGTAGTAATAAAAATGCTTTATTGCAGGGTCAAGGAGGATCTTGCCATAGAATGTAGAGTTCTGATGCTAGAGTACTTGACTGAATGCATTGGCTAGCTAACCCTAATCCTAACCCTAGCCTAAACCCTAACCCTATGCCTACCTTACCTTAACCCTAACCTAACCCTCACACTTATGCTCACCTTTTGATGCAAGGACACTGGAATTGAATGAGTTAGGTAGTAGAGAAGCTCAACTACCTGTTGCTACCATTTTGAGGATTCTAAAGTCGAGGAAACAGATTCTACATTTACAGTAGAACCCCGCGTAAGCGGTCACCCTCCGTTCCGGGCCAAAGTGTCTGCGTACGCGGGGTGTCCGCTTAACTGAGGTTAAAATAAACATCTAATAGAGGGAACCATTCCTAGCAAAGGTGTCCGTTAACGGGAGGTTCCCACTTACACGGGGTGTCCGTTAGGCGGGGTTCTACTGTATAATGAATTTGCTATGTACACCTGAAGGTATAATAAGGGTCTCAGAAAATATAGCTGTACAATGTAGCTCTTTTGATAGTGGGCTCAAAGTAAATGCTTCACATAGTTTGGACATTCAGGTACCTGGACTTGTTGCATTTTAAATTCCAACAATATGGAAACAGATACTACAGCCAAATTGAAATTTGCTAAATTCAAATTATTAAAATTAATTTTTTCATCAATCTCAGTGAAAATAAAAGCTGAAGAATGCAAAGTTTTTGTGCTAGAACATTGGATTTGTAGATTTTTGTTAGGTTCAATGAATGCATTGAGTAGCTAAACCTAACCCAGACCTTAACCCTAACCCTTGCCTTTACACTAACCCTAATCGTTAATTCAAGGATAACCCTAACCTTTATCATAACCCTAACCTCAACCTAACCTTCATGCACACCTTTTTGTATGGGGGCACTCAAATTGAAAGTATTTGGCAGGCAAGACACTCAGCTGCAGGTTGGAACCATCTCTAGACTTTTAATCTCAATAGAAAAGATACTACAGCTATATCAAATGTGATACAACTGTAGTAATAAAAATCGTAAACTGCAGGGTCACGGAGGAAATTGCCATAGAATGTAGAGTTCTGATACTAGAGCACTGGAATGAATGCATTGGCTAGCTAACCCTAATCCTAACCCTAGCCTTAACCCTTACCCTGAGCCTACCTTACCTTAACCCTAACCCTAACCTAACCCTCACACTTATGCCCTCCTTTTGATGCAAGGACACTGGAATTGAATGAGTTAGGTAGTAGAGAAGCTCAACTACCTGTTGCTACCATTTTCAGGATTCTAAAGTCGAGGAAACAGATTCTACATTTACAGTAGAACCCCGCGTAAGCAGACACCCTCCGTTCCGGACCAAAGTGTCTGCTTACGCGGGGTGTCCGCTTACGCGAGGTTAAAATAAACATCTAATAGAGGGAACCGTTCCTAGCAACGGTGTCCGTTAACGCGGGGTGCCCACTTACGCGGGGTGTCCGTTAGGTGGGGTTCTACTGTATAATTAATTTGCTATGTACACCTGAAGGTATAATAAGGGTCTCAGAAAATATAGCTGTACAATGTAGCTCTTTTGATAGTGGGCTCTAAGTAAATGCTTCACATAGTTTGGACATTCAGGTACCTGGACTTGTTGCATTTTAAATTCCAACAATATGGAAACAGATACTACAGCCAAATTGAAATTTGCAAAATTCAAATTAGAAAAATGTATTTTTTCATCAGTCTCAGTGAAAATAAAAGCTAAAGAATGCAAAGTTTTTGTGCTAGAACATTGGATTTGTAGATTTTTGTTAGGTTCAATAAATGCATTGAGTAGCTAAACCTAACCCGGACCTTGACCCTAACGGTTGCCTTTACCCTAACCTTCATGTACACCTTTTACTATGGGGGCACTCGAATTGAATGTATTTGGCAGGCAAGACACTCAGCTCGAGGTTGAAACCATCTCTAGACTTTTAATCTCAATAGAAAATATTATACAGTTATATCAAATGTGATACATCTGTTGTAATAAAAATGCTTAACTGCAGGGTCAAGGAGGAAATTGCCATAGAATGTAGAGTTCTGATGCTAGAGCACTGGAATGAATGCATTGGCTAGCTAACCCTAATCCTAACCCTAGCCTTAACCCTAACCCTAAGCCTACCTTACCTTAACCCTAACCCTAACCTAACCCTCACACTTATGCTCTCCTTTTGATGCAAGGACACTGGAATTGAAAGAGTTAGGTAGTAGAGAAGCTCAACTACCTGTTGCTACCATTTTCAGGATTCTAAAGTCGAGGAAACAGATTCTACATTTATAATGAATTTGCAATGTACACCTAAAGGTATAATAAGGGTCTCAGAAAATATAGCTGTACAATGTAGCTCTTTTGATAATGGGCTCAAAGTAAATGCTTCACATAGTTTAGACATTCAGGTACCTAGACTTGTTGCATTTTAAATTCCCACAATATGGAAACAGATACTACAGCCAAATTGAAATTTGCTAAATTCAAATTAGTAAAATGTATTTTTTCATCAGTCTCAGTGAAAATAAAAGCTAAAGAATGCAAAGTTTTTGTGCTAGAACATTGGATTTGTAGATTTTTGTTAGGTTCAATGAATGCATTGAGTAGCTAAACCTAACCCAGACCTTAACCCTAACCCTTGCCTTTACCCTAACCCTAATCGTTAATTCAAGCATAACCCTAACCTTAACCCTAACCCTAACCTCAACCTAACCTTCATGCACACCTTTTTGTATGGGGCCACTCGAATTGAATGTATTTGGCAGGCATGACACTCAGCTGCAGGTTTGAACCATTTCTAGACTTTTAATCTCAATAGAAAAGATTCTACAGCTATATCAAATGTGATACATCTGTAGTAATAAAAATGCTTAATTGCAGGGTCACGGAGGAAATTGCCATAGAATGTAGAGTTCTGATACTAGAGCACTGGACTGAATGCATTGGCTAGCTAACCCTAATCCTAACCTTGGCCTTAACCCTTACCCTAAGCCTACCTTACCTTAACCCTAACCCTAACCTTACCCTCACACTTATGCTCTCCTTTTGATGCAAGGACACTGGAATTGAAAGAGTTAGGTAGTAGAGAAGCTCAACTACCTGTTGCTACCATTTTCAGGATTCTTAAGTCGAGGAAACAGATTTTACATTTATAATGAATTTGCTACACCTGAAGGTATAATAAGGGTCTCAGAAAATATAGCTGTACAATGTAGCTCTTTTGATAGTGGGCTCAAAGTAAATGCTTCACATAGTTTGGACATTCAGGTACCTGGACTAGTTGCATTTTAAATTCCAACAATATGGAAACAGATACTACAGCCAAATTGAAAGTTGCTAAATTCAAATTAGTAAAATTGATTTTTTCATCAATCTCAGTGAAAATAAAAGCTAAAGAATGCAAAGTTTTTGTGCTAGAACATTGGATTTGTAGATTTTTGTTAGGTTCAATGAATGCATTGAGTAGCTAAACCTAACCCAGACCTTAACCCTAACCCTTGCCTTTACCCTAACCCTAATCGTTAATTCAAGCATAACCCTAACCTTAACCCTAACCCTAACGTCAACCTAACCTTCATGCACACCTTTTTGTATGGGGGCACTCGAATTGAATGTATTTGGCAGGCGAGACACTCAGCTGCAGGTTGGAACCATCTCTAGACTTTTAATCTCAATAGAAAAGATTCTACAGCTATATCAAATGTGATACATCTGTAGTAATAAAAATGCCTAACTGCAGGGTCATGGAGGAAATTGCCATAGAATGTAGAGTTCTGATACTAGAGCACTAGAATGAATGCATTGGCTAGCTAACCCTAATCCTAACCCTAGCCTTAACCCTAAACCTAAGCCTACCTTACCTTAACCCTAACCCTAACCTAACCCTCACACTTATGCTCTCCTTTTGATGCAAGGACACTGGAATTGAATGAGTTAGGTAGTAGAGAAGCTCAACTACCTGTTGCTACCATTTTCAGGATTCTAAAGTCGAGGAAACAGATTCTACATTTATAATGAATTTGCTATGTACACTTGAAGGTATAATAAGGGTCTCAGAAAATATAGCTGTACAATGTAGCTCTTTTGATAGTGGGCTCAAAGTAAATGCTTCACATAGTTTGGACATTCAGGTACCTGGAGTTGTTGCATTTTAAATTCCAACAATATGGAAACAGATACTACAGCCAAATTGAAATTTGCTAAATTCAAATTAGTAAAATTGATTTTTTCATCAATCTCATTGAAAATAAAAGCTGAAGAATGCAAAGTTTTTGTGCTAGAACATTGGATTTGTAGATTTTAGTTAGGTTCAATGAATGCATTGAGTAGCTAAACCTAACCCAGACCTTGACCCTAACCCTTGCCTTTACCCTAACCCTAATTGTTAATTCAAGCATAACCCTAACCTTAACCCTAACCCTAACCGCAACCTAACCTTCATGCACACCTTTTTGTATGGGGGCATTCAAATTGAATGTATTTGGTAGGCGAGACACTCAGCTGCAGGTTGGAACCATCTCTAGACTTTTAGTCTCAATAGAAAAGATTCTACAGCTATATCAAATGTGATACATCTGTAGTAATAGAAATGCTTAATTGCAGGGTCAAGGAGGAAATGCCATAGAATGTAAAGTTCTGATACTAGGGCACTGGACTGAATGCATTGGCTAGCTAACCCTAATCCTAACCCTAGCCTTAACCCTTACCCTGAGCCTACCATACCTTAACCCTAACCCTAACCTAACCCTCACACTTATGCTCTCCTTTTGATGCAAGGACACTGGAATTGAATGAGTTAGGTAGTAGAGAAGCTCAACTACCTGTTTCTACCATTTTCAGGATTCTAAAGTCGAGGAAACAGATTCTACATTTATAATGAATTTGCTATGTACACTTGAAGGTATAATAAGGGTCTCAGAAAATATAGCTGTACAATGTAGCTCTTTTGATAGTGGGCTCAAAGTAAATGCTTCACATAGTTTGGACATTCAGGTACCTGGAGTTGTTGCATTTTAAATTCCAACAATATGGAAACAGATACTACAGCCAAATTGAAATTTGCTAAATTCAAATTAGTAAAATTGATTTTTTCATCAATCTCATTGAAAATAAAAGCTGAAGAATGCAAAGTTTTTGTGCTAGAACATTGGATTTGTAGATTTTAGTTAGGTTCAATGAATGCATTGAGTAGCTAAACCTAACCCAGACCTTGACCCTAACCCTTGCCTTTACCCTAACCCTAATTGTTAATTCAAGCATAACCCTAACCTTAACCCTAACCCTAACCGCAACCTAACCTTCATGCACACCTTTTTGTATGGGGGCATTCAAATTGAATGTATTTGGTAGGCGAGACACTCAGCTGCAGGTTGGAACCATCTCTAGACTTTTAGTCTCAATAGAAAAGATTCTACAGCTATATCAAATGTGATACATCTGTAGTAATAGAAATGCTTAATTGCAGGGTCAAGGAGGAAATTGCCATAGAATGTAAAGTTCTGATACTAGGGCACTGGACTGAATGCATTGGCTAGCTAACCCTAATCCTAACCCTAGCCTTAACCCTTACCCTGAGCCTACCTTACCTTAACCCTAACCCTAACCTAACCCTCACACTTATGCTCTCCTTTTGATGCAAGGACACTGGAATTGAATGAGTTAGGTAGTAGAGAAGCTCAACTACCTGTTTCTACCATTTTAAGGATTCTAAAGTCGAGGAAACAGATTCTACATTTATAATGAATTTGCTATGTACACCTGAAGGTATAATAAGGGTCTCAGAAAATATAGCTGTACAATGTAGCTCTTTTGATAATGGGCTCAAAGTAAATGCTTCACATAGTTTAGACATTCAGGTACCTAGACTTGTTGCATTTTAAATTCCCACAATATGGAAACAGATACTACAGCCAAATTGAAATTTGCAAAATTCTAATTAGTAAAATTGATTTTTTCATCAATCTCAGTGAAAAAAAGCTGAAGAATGCAAAGTTTTTGTGCTAGAACATTGGATTTGTAGATTTTTGTTAGGTTCAATGAATGCATTGAGTAGCTAAACCTAGCCCAGACCTTAACCCTAACCATTGCCTTTACCCTAACCCTAATCGTTAATTCAAGCATAACCCTAACCTTTATCATAACCCTAACGTCAACCTAACCTTTATGCACACCTTTTTGTATGGAGGCACTCGAATTGAATGTATTTGGTAGGCGAGACACTCAGCTGCAGGTTGGAACCATTTCTAGACTTTTAATCTCAATAGAAAAGATTCTACAGCTATATCAAATGTGATACATCTGTAGTAATAGAAATGCTTAATTGCAGGGTCAAGGAGGAAATTGCCATAGAATGTAGAGTTCTGATGCTAGAGCACTGGACTGAATGCATTGGCTAGTAACCCTAATCCTAACCCTAGCCTTAACCCTAAACCTAAGCCTACCTTACCTTAACCCTAACCCTAACCTTACCCTCACACTTATGCTCTCCTTTTGATGCAAGGACATTGAAATTGAATGAGTTAGGTAGTAGAGAAGCTCAACTACCTGTTGCTACCATTTTCAGGATTCTAAAGTCGAGGAAACAGATTCTACATTTATAATGAATTTGCTATGTACACCTGAAGGTATAATAAGGGTCTCAGAAACGATAGCTGTACAATGTAGCTCTTTTGATAGTGGGCTCAAAGTAAATGCTTCACATAGTTTGGACATTCAGGTACCTGGACTAGTTGCATTTTAAATTCCAACAATATGGAAACAGATACTACAGCCAAATTGAAATTAGCTAAATTCAAATTAGTAAAATTGATTTTTTCATCAATCTCAGTGAAAATAAAAGCTAAAGAATGCAAAGTTTTTGTGCTAGAACATTGGATTTGTAGATTTTTGATAGGTTCAATGAATGCATTGAGTAGCTAAACCTAACCCAGACCTTGACCCTAACCCTTGCCTTTACCCTAACCCTAATTGTTAATTCAAGCATAACCCTAACCTTAACCCTAACCCCAACCGCAACCTAACCTTCATGCACACCTTTTTGTATGGGGGCATTCAAATTGAATGTATTTGGTAGGCGAGACACTCAGCTGCAGGTTGGAACCATCTTTAGACTTTTAGTCTCAATAGAAAAGATTCTACAGCTATATCAAATGTGATACATCTGTAGTAATAGAAATGCTTAATTGCAGGGTCAAGGAGGAAATTGCCATAGAATGTAAAGTTCTGATACTAGAGCACTAGAATGAATGCATTGGCTAGCTAACCCTAATCCTAACCCTAGCCTTAACCCTAAACCTAAGCCTACCTTACCTTAACCCTAACCCTAACCTAACCCTCACACTTATGCTCTCCTTTTGATGCAAGGACACTGGAATTGAATGAGTTAGGTAGTAGAGAAGCTCAACTACCTGTTGCTACCATTTTCAGGATTCTAAAGTCGAGGAAACAGATTCTACATTTATAATGAATTTGCTATGTACACTTGAAGGTATAATAAGGGTCTCAGAAAATATAGCTGTACAATGTAGCTCTTTTGATAGTGGGCTCAAAGTAAATGCTTCACATAGTTTGGACATTCAGGTACCTGGAGTTGTTGCATTTTAAATTCCCACAATATGGAAACAGATACTACAGCCAAATTGAAATTTGCTAAATTCAAATTAGTAAAATTGATTTTTTCATCAATCTCATTGAAAATAAAAGCTGAAGAATGCAAAGTTTTTGTGCTAGAACATTGGATTTGTAGATTTTAGTTAGGTTCAATGAATGCATTGAGTAGCTAAACCTAACCCAGACCTTGACCCTAACCCTTGCCTTTACCCTAACCCTAATTGTTAATTCAAGCATAACCCTAACCTTAACCCTAACCCTAACCGCAACCTAACCTTCATGCACACCTTTTTGTATGGGGGCATTCAAATTGAATGTATTTGGTAGGCGAGACACTCAGCTGCAGGTTGGAACCATCTCTAGACTTTTAGTCTCAATAGAAAATATTCTACAGCTATATCAAATGTGATACATCTGTAGTAATAGAAATGCTTAATTGCAGGGTCAAGGAGGAAATTGCCATAGAATGTAGAGTTCTGATACTAGGGCACTGGACTGAATGCATTGGCTAGCTAACCCTAATCCTAACCCTAGCCTTAACCCTTACCCTGAGCCTACCTTACCTTAACCCTAACCCTAACCTAACCCTCACACTTATGCTCTCCTTTTGATGCAAGGACACTGGAATTGAATGAGTTAGGTAGTAGAGAAGCTCAACTACCTGTTTCTACCATTTTCAGGATTCTAAAGTCGAGGAAACAGATTCTACATTTATAATGAATTTGCTATGTACACCTGAAGGTATAATAAGGGTCTCAGAAAATATAGCTGTACAATGTAGCTCTTTTGATAATGGGCTCAAAGTAAATGCTTCACATAGTTTAGACATTCAGGTACCTAGACTTGTTGCATTTTAAATTCCCACAATATGGAAACAGATACTACAGCCAAATTGAAATTTGCAAAATTCTAATTAGTAAAATTGATTTTTTCATCAATCTCAGTGAAAAAAAGCTGAAGAATGCAAAGTTTTTGTGCTAGAACATTGGATTTGTAGATTTTTGTTAGGTTCAATGAATGCATTGAGTAGCTAAACCTAGCCCAGACCTTAACCCTAACCATTGCCTTTACCCTAACCCTAATCGTTAATTCAAGCATAACCCTAACCTTTATCATAACCCTAACGTCAACCTAACCTTTATGCACACCTTTTTGTATGGAGGCACTCGAATTGAATGTATTTGGTAGGCGAGACACTCAGCTGCAGGTTGGAACCATTTCTAGACTTTTAATCTCAATAGAAAAGATTCTACAGCTATATCAAATGTGATACATCTGTAGTAATAAAAATGCTTAATTGCAGGGTCAAGGAGGAAATTGCCATAGAATGTAGAGTTCTGATGCTAGAGCACTGGACTGAATGCATTGGCTAGTAACCCTAATCCTAACCCTAGCCTTAACCCTAAACCTAAGCCTACCTTACCTTAACCCTAACCCTAACCTTACCCTCACACTTATGCTCTCCTTTTGATGCAAGGACATTGAAATTGAATGAGTTAGGTAGTAGAGAAGCTCAACTACCTGTTGCTACCATTTTCAGGATTCTAAAGTCGAGGAAACAGATTCTACATTTATAATGAATTTGCTATGTACACCTGAAGGTATAATAAGGGTCTCAGAAACGATAGCTGTACAATGTAGCACTTTTGATAGTGGGCTCAAAGTAAATGCTTCACATAGTTTGGACATTCAGGTACCTGGACTTGTTGCATTTTAAATTCCAACAATATGGAAACAGATACTACAGCCAAATTGAAATTTGCTAAATTCAAATTAGTAAAATGTATTTTTTCATCAGTCTCAGTAAAAATAAAAGCTAAAGAATGCAAAGTTTTTGTGCTAGAACATTGGATTTGTAGATTTTTGTTAGGTTCAATGAATGCATTGAGTAGCTAAACCTAACCCAGACCTTAACCCTAACCCTTGCCTTTACCCTAACCCTAATTGTTAATTCAAGCATAACCCTAACCTTAACCCTAACCCTAACCTCAACCTAACCTTCATGCACACCTTTTTGTATGGGGCCACTCGAATTGAATGTATTTGGCAGGCATGACACTCAGCTGCAGGTTGGAACCATTTCTAGACTTTTAATCTCAATAGAAAAGATTCTACAGCTATATCAAATGTGATACATCTGTAGTAATAGAAATGCTTAATTGCAGGGTCAAGGAGGAAATTGCCATAGAATGTAGAGTTCTGATACTAGGGCACTGGACTGAATGCATTGGCTAGCTAACCCTAATCCTAACCCTAGCCTTAACCCTTACCCTGAGCCTACCTTACCTTAACCCTAACCCTAACCTAACCCTCACACTTTTGCTCTCCTTTTGATGCAAGGACACTGGAATTGAATGAGTTAGGTAGTAGAGAAGCTCAACTACCTGTTGCTACCATTTTCAGGATTCTAAAGTCGAGGAAATAGATTCTACATTTATAATGAATTTGCTATGTACACCTGAAGGTATAATAAGGGTCTCAGAAAATATAGCTGTACAATGTAGCTCTTTTGATAATGGGCTCAAAGTAAATGCTTCACATAGTTTGGACATTCAGGTACCTGGACTTGTTGCATTTTAAATTCCCACAATATGGAAACAGATATTACAGCCAAATTGAAATTTGCTAAATTCAAATTAGTAAAATTGATTTTTTCATCAATCTCAGTGAAAATAAAAGCTGAAGAATGCAAAGTTTTTGTGCTAGAACATTGGATTTGTAGATTTTTGTTAGGTTCAATGAATGCATTGAGTAGCTAAACCTAGCCCAGACCTTAACCCTAACCCTTGCCTTTACCCTAACCCTAATCGTTAATTCAAGCATAACCCTAACCTAAATCATAACCCTAACGTCAACCTAACCTTCATGCACACCTTTTTGTATGGGGGCACTCAAATTGAAAGTATTTGGCAGGCAAGACACTCAGCTGCAGGTTGGAACCATCTCTAGACTTTTAATCTCAAAAGAAAAGATTCTACAGCTATATCAAATGTGATACAACTGTAGTAATAAAAATGCTTAACTGCAGGGTCACGGAGGAAATTGCCATAGAATGTAGAGTTCTGATACTAGAGCACTGGAATGAATGCATTGGCTAGCTAACCCTAATCCTAACCCTAGCCTTAACCCTAACCCTAAGCCTACCTTACCTTAACCCTAACCCTAACCTAACCCTCACACTTATGCTCTCCTTTTGATGCAAGGACACTGGAATTGAAGGTGTTAGGTAGTAGAGAAGCTCAACTACCTGTTGCTACCATTTTCAGGATTTTAAAGTCGAGGAAACAGATTCTACATTTATAATGAATTTGCTACACCTGAAGGTATAATGAGGGTCTCAGAAAATATAGCTGTACAATGTAGCTCTTTTGATAGTGGGCTCAAAGTAAATGCTTCACATAGTTTGGACATTCAGGTACCTGGACTTGTTGCATTTTAAATTCCCACAATATGGAAACAGATACTACAGTCAAATTGAAATTTGCTAAATTCAAATTAGTAAGATTGATTTTTTCATCAATCTCAGTGAAAATAAAAGCTGAAGAATGCAAAGTTTTTGTGCTAGAACATTGGATTTGTAGATTTTTGTTAGGTTCAATAAATGCATTGAGTAGCTAAACCTATCCCAGACCTTAACCCTAACCCTTGCCTTTACCCTAACCCTAATCGTTAATTCAAGCATAACCCTAACCTTAACCCTGACCCTAACGTCAACCTAACCTTCATGCACACCTTTTTGTATGGGGGCACTCGAATTGAATGTATTTGGCAGGCGAGACACTCACCTGCAGGCTGGAACAATCTCTAGACTTTTAATCTCAATAGAAAAGATTCTACAGCTATATCAAATGTGATACATCTGTAGTAATAAAAATGCTTAACTGCAGGGTCACGGAGGAAATTGCCATAGAATGTAGAGTTCTGATACTAGAGCACTGGAATGAATGCATTGGCTAGCTAACCCTAATCCTAACCCTAGCCTTAACCCTAACCCTAAGCCTACCTTACCTTAACCATAACACTAACCTAACCCTCACACTTATGCTCTCCTTTTGATGCAAGGACACTGGAATTGAATGAGTTAGGTAGTAGAGAAGCTCAACTACCTGTTGCTACCATTTTCAGGATTCTTAAGTCGAGGAAACAGATTCTACATTTATAATGAATTTGCTATGTACACTTGAAGGTATAATAAGGGTCTCAGAAAATATAGCTGTACAATGTAGCTCTTTTGATAATGGGCTCAAAGTAAATGCTTCACATAGTTTGGACATTCAGGTACCTGGACTTGTTGCATTTTAAATTCCCACAATATGGAAACAGATATTACAGCCAAATTGAAATTTGCTAAATTCAAATTAGTAAAATTGATTTTTTCATCAATCTCAGTGAAAATAAAAGCTGAAGAATGCAAAGTTTTTGTGCTAGAACATTGGATTTGTAGATTTTTGTTAGGTTCAATGAATGCATTGAGTAGCTAAACCTAGCCCAGACCTTAACCCTAACCCTTGCCTTTACCCTAACCCTAATCGTTAATTCAAGCATAACCCTAACCTAAATCATAACCCTAACGTCAACCTAACCTTCATGCACACCTTTTTGTATGGGGGCACTCAAATTGAAAGTATTTGGCAGGCAAGACACTCAGCTGCAGGTTGGAACCATCTCTAGACTTTTAATCTCAATAGAAAAGATTCTACAGCTATATCAAATGTGATACAACTGTAGTAATAAAAATGCTTAACTGCAGGGTCACGGAGGAAATTGCCATAGAATGTAGAGTTCTGATACTAGAGCACTGGAATGAATGCATTGGCTAGCTAACCCTAATCCTAACCCTAGCCTTAACCCTTACCCTAAGCCTACCTTACCTTAACCCTAACCCTAACCTAACCCTCACACTTATGCTCTCCTTTTGATGCAAGGACACTGGAATTGAAGGTGTTAGGTAGTAGAGAAGCTCAACTACCTGTTGCTACCATTTTCAGGATTTTAAAGTCGAGGAAACAGATTCTACATTTATAATGAATTTGCTACACCTGAAGGTATAATAAGGGTCTCAGAAAATATAGCTGTACAATGTAGCTCTTTTGATAGTGGGCTCAAAGTAAATGCTTCACATAGTTTGGACATTCAGGTACCTGGACTTGTTGCATTTTAAATTCCCACAATATGGAAACAGATACTACAGTCAAATTGAAATTTGCTAAATTCAAATTAGTAAGATTGATTTTTTCATCAATCTCAGTGAAAATAAAAGCTGAAGAATGCAAAGTTTTTGTGCTAGAACATTGGATTTGTAGATTTTTGTTAGGTTCAATAAATGCATTGAGTAGCTAAACCTATCCCAGACCTTAACCCTAACCCTTGCCTTTACCCTAACCCTAATCGTTAATTCAAGCATAACCCTAACCTTAACCCTGACCCTAACGTCAACCTAACCTTCATGCACACCTTTTTGTATGGGGGCACTCGAATTGAATGTATTTGGCAGGCGAGACACTCACCTGCAGGCTGGAACAATCTCTAGACTTTTAATCTCAATAGAAAAGATTCTACAGCTATATCAAATGTGATACATCTGTAGTAATAAAAATGCTTAACTGCAGGGTCACGGAGGAAATTGCCATAGAATGTAGAGTTCTGATACTAGAGCACTGGAATGAATGCATTGGCTAGCTAACCCTAATCCTAACCCTAGCCTTAACCCTAACCCTAAGCCTACCTTACCTTAACCATAACACTAACCTAACCCTCACACTTATGCTCTCCTTTTGATGCAAGGACACTGGAATTGAATGAGTTAGGTAGTAGAGAAGCTCAACTACCTGTTGCTACCATTTTCAGGATTCTTAAGTCGAGGAAACAGATTCTACATTTATAATGAATTTGCTATGTACACTTGAAGGTATAATAAGGGTCTCAGAAAATATAGCTGTACAATGTAGCTCTTTTGATAATGGGCTCAAAGTAAATGCTTCACATAGTTTGGACATTCAGGTACCTGGACTTGTTGCATTTTAAATTCCCACAATATGGAAACAGATATTACAGCCAAATTGAAATTTGCTAAATTCAAATTAGTAAAATTGATTTTTTCATCAATCTCAGTGAAAATAAAAGCTGAAGAATGCAAAGTTTTTGTGCTAGAACATTGGATTTGTAGATTTTTGTTAGGTTCAATGAATGCATTGAGTAGCTAAACCTAGCCCAGACCTTAACCCTAACCCTTGCCTTTACCCTAACCCTAATCGTTAATTCAAGCATAACCCTAACCTAAATCATAACCCTAACGTCAACCTAACCTTCATGCACACCTTTTTGTATGGGGGCACTCAAATTGAAAGTATTTGGCAGGCAAGACACTCAGCTGCAGGTTGGAACCATCTCTAGACTTTTAATCTCAATAGAAAAGATTCTACAGCTATATCAAATGTGATACAACTGTAGTAATAAAAATGCTTAACTGCAGGGTCACGGAGGAAATTGCCATAGAATGTAGAGTTCTGATACTAGAGCACTGGAATGAATGCATTGGCTAGCTAACCCTAATCCTAACCCTAGCCTTAACCCTTACCCTAAGCCTACCTTACCTTAACCCTAACCCTAACCTAACCCTCACACTTATGCTCTCCTTTTGATGCAAGGACACTGGAATTGAAGGTGTTAGGTAGTAGAGAAGCTCAACTACCTGTTGCTACCATTTTCAGGATTTTAAAGTCGAGGAAACAGATTCTACATTTATAATGAATTTGCTACACCTGAAGGTATAATAAGGGTCTCAGAAAATATAGCTGTACAATGTAGCTCTTTTGATAGTGGGCTCAAAGTAAATGCTTCACATAGTTTGGACATTCAGGTACCTGGACTTGTTGCATTTTAAATTCCCACAATATGGAAACAGATACTACAGTCAAATTGAAATTTGCTAAATTCAAATTAGTAAGATTGATTTTTTCATCAATCTCAGTGAAAATAAAAGCTGAAGAATGCAAAGTTTTTGTGCTAGAACATTGGATTTGTAGATTTTTGTTAGGTTCAATAAATGCATTGAGTAGCTAAACCTATCCCAGACCTTAACCCTAACCCTTGCCTTTACCCTAACCCTAATCGTTAATTCAAGCATAACCCTAACCTTAACCCTGACCCTAACGTCAACCTAACCTTCATGCACACCTTTTTGTATGGGGGCACTCGAATTGAATGTATTTGGCAGGCGAGACACTCACCTGCAGGCTGGAACAATCTCTAGACTTTTAATCTCAATAGAAAAGATTCTACAGCTATATCAAATGTGATACATCTGTAGTAATAAAAATGCTTAACTGCAGGGTCACGGAGGAAATTGCCATAGAATGTAGAGTTCTGATACTAGAGCACTGGAATGAATGCATTGGCTAGCTAACCCTAATCCTAACCCTAGCCTTAACCCTAACCCTAAGCCTACCTTACCTTAACCATAACACTAACCTAACCCTCACACTTATGCTCTCCTTTTGATGCAAGGACACTGGAATTGAATGAGTTAGGTAGTAGAGAAGCTCAACTACCTGTTGCTACCATTTTCAGGATTCTTAAGTCGAGGAAACAGATTCTACATTTATAATGAATTTGCTATGTACACTTGAAGGTATAATAAGGGTCTCAGAAAATATAGCTGTACAATGTAGCTCTTTTGATAATGGGCTCAAAGTAAATGCTTCACATAGTTTGGACATTCAGGTACCTGGACTTGTTGCATTTTAAATTCCCACAATATGGAAACAGATATTACAGCCAAATTGAAATTTGCTAAATTCAAATTAGTAAAATTGATTTTTTCATCAATCTCAGTGAAAATAAAAGCTGAAGAATGCAAAGTTTTTGTGCTAGAACATTGGATTTGTAGATTTTTGTTAGGTTCAATGAATGCATTGAGTAGCTAAACCTAGCCCAGACCTTAACCCTAACCCTTGCCTTTACCCTAACCCTAATCGTTAATTCAAGCATAACCCTAACCTAAATCATAACCCTAACGTCAACCTAACCTTCATGCACACCTTTTTGTATGGGGGCACTCAAATTGAAAGTATTTGGCAGGCAAGACACTCAGCTGCAGGTTGGAACCATCTCTAGACTTTTAATCTCAATAGAAAAGATTCTACAGCTATATCAAATGTGATACAACTGTAGTAATAAAAATGCTTAACTGCAGGGTCACGGAGGAAATTGCCATAGAATGTAGAGTTCTGATACTAGAGCACTGGAATGAATGCATTGGCTAGCTAACCCTAATCCTAACCCTAGCCTTAACCCTTACCCTAAGCCTACCTTACCTTAACCCTAACCCTAACCTAACCCTCACACTTATGCTCTCCTTTTGATGCAAGGACACTGGAATTGAAGGTGTTAGGTAGTAGAGAAGCTCAACTACCTGTTGCTACCATTTTCAGGATTCTAAAGTCGAGGAAACAGATTCTACATTCATAATGAATTTGCTACACCTGAAGGTATAATAAGGGTCTCAGAAAATATAGCTGTACAATGTAGCTCTTTTGATAGTGGGCTCAAAGTAAATGCTTCACATAGTTTGGACATTCAGGTACCTGGACTTGTTGCATTTTAAATTCCCACAATATGGAAACAGATACTACAGTCAAATTGAAATTTGCTAAATTCAAATTAGTAAGATTGATTTTTTCATCAATCTCAGTGAAAATAAAAGCTGAAGAATGCAAAGTTTTTGTGCTAGAACATTGGATTTGTAGATTTTTGTTAGGTTCAATGAATGCATTGAGTAGCTAAACCTAACCCAGACCCTAACCCTAACCCTTGCCTTTACCCTAACCCTAATCGTTAATTCAAGCATAACCCTAACCTTAACCCTAACCCTAACGTCAACCTAACCTTCATGCACACCTTTTTGTATGGGGGCACTCGAATTGAATGTATTTGGCAGGCGAGACACTCACCTGCAGGCTGGAACAATCTCTAGACTTTTAATCTCAATAGAAAAGATTCTACAGCTATATCAAATGTGATACATCTGTAGTAATAAAAATGCTTAACTGCAGGGTCACGGAGGAAATTGCCATAGAATGTAGAGTTCTGATACTAGAGCACTGGACTGAATGCATTGGCTAGCTAACCCTAATCCTAACCCTAGCCTTAACCCTTACCCTAAGCCTACCTTACCTTAACCCTAACCCTAACCTAACCCTCACACTGATGCTCTCCTTTTGATGCAAGGACACTGGAATTGAATGAGTTAGGTAGTAGAGAAGCTCAACTACCTGTTGCTACCATTTTCAGGATTTTACAGTCGAGGAAACAGATTCTACATTTATAATGAATTTGCTATGTACACCTGAAGGTATAATAAGGGTCTCAGAAAATATAGCTGTACAATGTAGCTCTTTTGATAATCGGCTCAAAGTAAATGCTTCACATAGTTTGAACATTCAGGTACCTGGACTTGTTGCATTTTAAATTCCCACAATATGGAAACAGATATTACAGCCAAATTGAAATTTGCTAAATTCAAATTAGTAAAATTGATTTTTTCATCAATCTCAGTGAAAATAAAAGCTGAAGAATGCAAAGTTTTTGTGCTAGAACATTGGATTTGTAGATTTTTGTTAGGTTCAATGAATGCATTGAGTAGCTAAACCTAGCCCAGACCTTAACCCTAACCCTTGCCTTTACCCTAACCCTAATCGTTAATTCAAGCATAACCCTAACCTAAATCATAACCCTAACGTCAACCTAACCTTCATGCACACCTTTTTGTATGGGGGCACTCAAATTGAAAGTATTTGGCAGGCAAGACACTCAGCTGCAGGTTGGAACCATCTCTAGACTTTTAATCTCAATAGAAAAGATTCTACAGCTATATCAAATGTGATACAACTGTAGTAATAAAAATGCTTAACTGCAGGGTCACGGAGGAAATTGCCATAGAATGTAGAGTTCTGATACTAGAGCACTGGAATGAATGCATTGGCTAGCTAACCCTAATCCTAACCCTAGCCTTAACCCTTACCCTAAGCCTACCTTACCTTAACCCTAACCCTAACCTAACCCTCACACTTATGCTCTCCTTTTGATGCAAGGACACTGGAATTGAAGGTGTTAGGTAGTAGAGAAGCTCAACTACCTGTTGCTACCATTTTCAGGATTTTAAAGTCGAGGAAACAGATTCTACATTTATAATGAATTTGCTACACCTGAAGGTATAATAAGGGTCTCAGAAAATATAGCTGTACAATGTAGCTCTTTTGATAGTGGGCTCAAAGTAAATGCTTCACATAGTTTGGACATTCAGGTACCTGGACTTGTTGCATTTTAAATTCCCACAATATGGAAACAGATACTACAGTCAAATTGAAATTTGCTAAATTCAAATTAGTAAGATTGATTTTTTCATCAATCTCAGTGAAAATAAAAGCTGAAGAATGCAAAGTTTTTGTGCTAGAACATTGGATTTGTAGATTTTTGTTAGGTTCAATAAATGCATTGAGTAGCTAAACCTATCCCAGACCTTAACCCTAACCCTTGCCTTTACCCTAACCCTAATCGTTAATTCAAGCATAACCCTAACCTTAACCCTGACCCTAACGTCAACCTAACCTTCATGCACACCTTTTTGTATGGGGGCACTCGAATTGAATGTATTTGGCAGGCGAGACACTCACCTGCAGGCTGGAACAATCTCTAGACTTTTAATCTCAATAGAAAAGATTCTACAGCTATATCAAATGTGATACATCTGTAGTAATAAAAATGCTTAACTGCAGGGTCACGGAGGAAATTGCCATAGAATGTAGAGTTCTGATACTAGAGCACTGGAATGAATGCATTGGCTAGCTAACCCTAATCCTAACCCTAGCCTTAACCCTAACCCTAAGCCTACCTTACCTTAACCATAACACTAACCTAACCCTCACACTTATGCTCTCCTTTTGATGCAAGGACACTGGAATTGAATGAGTTAGGTAGTAGAGAAGCTCAACTACCTGTTGCTACCATTTTCAGGATTCTTAAGTCGAGGAAACAGATTCTACATTTATAATGAATTTGCTATGTACACTTGAAGGTATAATAAGGGTCTCAGAAAATATAGCTGTACAATGTAGCTCTTTTGATAATGGGCTCAAAGTAAATGCTTCACATAGTTTGGACATTCAGGTACCTGGACTTGTTGCATTTTAAATTCCCACAATATGGAAACAGATATTACAGCCAAATTGAAATTTGCTAAATTCAAATTAGTAAAATTGATTTTTTCATCAATCTCAGTGAAAATAAAAGCTGAAGAATGCAAAGTTTTTGTGCTAGAACATTGGATTTGTAGATTTTTGTTAGGTTCAATGAATGCATTGAGTAGCTAAACCTAGCCCAGACCTTAACCCTAACCCTTGCCTTTACCCTAACCCTAATCGTTAATTCAAGCATAACCCTAACCTAAATCATAACCCTAACGTCAACCTAACCTTCATGCACACCTTTTTGTATGGGGGCACTCAAATTGAAAGTATTTGGCAGGCAAGACACTCAGCTGCAGGTTGGAACCATCTCTAGACTTTTAATCTCAATAGAAAAGATTCTACAGCTATATCAAATGTGATACAACTGTAGTAATAAAAATGCTTAACTGCAGGGTCACGGAGGAAATTGCCATAGAATGTAGAGTTCTGATACTAGAGCACTGGAATGAATGCATTGGCTAGCTAACCCTAATCCTAACCCTAGCCTTAACCCTTACCCTAAGCCTACCTTACCTTAACCCTAACCCTAACCTAACCCTCACACTTATGCTCTCCTTTTGATGCAAGGACACTGGAATTGAAGGTGTTAGGTAGTAGAGAAGCTCAACTACCTGTTGCTACCATTTTCAGGATTCTAAAGTCGAGGAAACAGATTCTACATTCATAATGAATTTGCTACACCTGAAGGTATAATAAGGGTCTCAGAAAATATAGCTGTACAATGTAGCTCTTTTGATAGTGGGCTCAAAGTAAATGCTTCACATAGTTTGGACATTCAGGTACCTGGACTTGTTGCATTTTAAATTCCCACAATATGGAAACAGATACTACAGTCAAATTGAAATTTGCTAAATTCAAATTAGTAAGATTGATTTTTTCATCAATCTCAGTGAAAATAAAAGCTGAAGAATGCAAAGTTTTTGTGCTAGAACATTGGATTTGTAGATTTTTGTTAGGTTCAATGAATGCATTGAGTAGCTAAACCTAACCCAGACCCTAACCCTAACCCTTGCCTTTACCCTAACCCTAATCGTTAATTCAAGCATAACCCTAACCTTAACCCTAACCCTAACGTCAACCTAACCTTCATGCACACCTTTTTGTATGGGGGCACTCGAATTGAATGTATTTGGCAGGCGAGACACTCACCTGCAGGCTGGAACAATCTCTAGACTTTTAATCTCAATAGAAAAGATTCTACAGCTATATCAAATGTGATACATCTGTAGTAATAAAAATGCTTAACTGCAGGGTCACGGAGGAAATTGCCATAGAATGTAGAGTTCTGATACTAGAGCACTGGACTGAATGCATTGGCTAGCTAACCCTAATCCTAACCCTAGCCTTAACCCTTACCCTAAGCCTACCTTACCTTAACCCTAACCCTAACCTAACCCTCACACTGATGCTCTCCTTTTGATGCAAGGACACTGGAATTGAATGAGTTAGGTAGTAGAGAAGCTCAACTACCTGTTGCTACCATTTTCAGGATTTTACAGTCGAGGAAACAGATTCTACATTTATAATGAATTTGCTATGTACACCTGAAGGTATAATAAGGGTCTCAGAAAATATAGCTGTACAATGTAGCTCTTTTGATAATCGGCTCAAAGTAAATGCTTCACATAGTTTGAACATTCAGGTACCTGGACTTGTTGCATTTTAAATTCCCACAATATGGAAACAGATATTACAGCCAAATTGAAATTTGCTAAATTCAAGTTAGTAAAATTGATTTTTTCATCAATCTCAGTGAAAATAAAAGCTGAAGAATGCAAAGTTTTTGTGCTAGAACATTGGATTTGTAGATTTTTGTTAGGTTCAATGAATGCATTGAGTAGCTAAACCTAGCCCAGACCTTAACCCTAACCCTTGCCTTTACCCTAACCCTAATCGTTAATTCAAGCATAACCCTAACCTAAATCATAACCCTAACGTCAACCTAACCTTCATGCACACCTTTTTGTATGGGGGCACTCAAATTGAAAGTATTTGGCAGGCAAGACACTCAGCTGCAGGTTGGAACCATCTCTAGACTTTTAATCTCAATAGAAAAGATTCTACAGCTATATCAAATGTGATACAACTGTAGTAATAAAAATGCTTAACTGCAGGGTCACGGAGGAAATTGCCATAGAATGTAGAGTTCTGATACTAGAGCACTGGAATGAATGCATTGGCTAGCTAACCCTAATCCTAACCCTAGCCTTAACCCTAACCCTAAGCCTACCTAACCTTAACCCTAACCCTAACCTAACCCTCACACTTATGCTCTCCTTTTGATGCAAGGACACTGGAATTGAATGAGTTAGGTAGTAGAGAAGCTCAACTACCTGTTGCTACCATTTTCAGGATTCTAAAGTCGAGGAAACAGATTCTACATTCATAATGAATTTGCTACACCTGAAGGTATAATAAGGGTCTCAGAAAATATAGCTGTACAATGTAGCTCTTTTGATAGTGGGCTCAAAGTAAATGCTTCACATAGTTTGGACATTCAGGTACCTGGACTTGTTGCATTTTAAATTCCCACAATATGGAAACAGATACTACAGTCAAATTGAAATTTGCTAAATTCAAATTAGTAAGATTGATTTTTTCATCAATCTCAGTGAAAATAAAAGCTGAAGAATGCAAAGTTTTTGTGCTAGAACATTGGATTTGTAGATTTTTGTTAGGTTCAATGAATGCATTGAGTAGCTAAACCTAACCCAGACCTTAACCCTAACCCTTGCCTTTACCCTAACCCTAATCGTTAATTCAAGCATAACCCTAACCTTAACCCTAACCCTAACGTCAACCTAACCTTCATGCACACCTTTTTGTATGGGGGCACTCGAATTGAATGTATTTGGCAGGCGAGACACTCACCTGCAGGCTGGAACAATCTCTAGACTTTTAATCTCAATAGAAAAGATTCTACAGCTATATCAAATGTGATACATCTGTAGTAATAAAAATGCTTAACTGCAGGGTCACGGAGGAAATTGCCATAGAATGTAGAGTTCTGATACTAGAGCACTGGACTGAATGCATTGGCTAGCTAACCCTAATCCTAACCCTAGCCTTAACCCTTACCCTAAGCCTACCTTACCTTAACCCTAACCCTAACCTAACCCTCACACTGATGCTCTCCTTTTGATGCAAGGACACTGGAATTGAATGAGTTAGGTAGTAGAGAAGCTCAACTACCTGTTGCTACCATTTTCAGGATTTTACAGTCGAGGAAACAGATTCTACATTTATAATGAATTTGCTATGTACACCTGAAGGTATAATAAGGGTCTCAGAAAATATAGCTGTACAATGTAGCTCTTTTGATAATCGGCTCAAAGTAAATGCTTCACATAGTTTGAACATTCAGGTACCTGGACTTGTTGCATTTTAAATTCCCACAATATGGAAACAGATATTACAGCCAAATTGAAATTTGCTAAATTCAAGTTAGTAAAATTGATTTTTTCATCAATCTCAGTGAAAATAAAAGCTGAAGAATGCAAAGTTTTTGTGCTAGAACATTGGATTTGTAGATTTTTGTTAGGTTCAATGAATGCATTGAGTAGCTAAACCTAGCCCAGACCTTAACCCTAACCCTTGCCTTTACCCTAACCCTAATCGTTAATTCAAGCATAACCCTAACCTAAATCATAACCCTAACGTCAACCTAACCTTCATGCACACCTTTTTGTATGGGGGCACTCAAATTGAAAGTATTTGGCAGGCAAGACACTCAGCTGCAGGTTGGAACCATCTCTAGACTTTTAATCTCAATAGAAAAGATTCTACAGCTATATCAAATGTGATACAACTGTAGTAATAAAAATGCTTAACTGCAGGGTCACGGAGGAAATTGCCATAGAATGTAGAGTTCTGATACTAGAGCACTGGAATGAATGCATTGGCTAGCTAACCCTAATCCTAACCCTAGCCTTAACCCTTACCCTAAGCCTACCTTACCTTAACCCTAACCCTAACCTAACCCTCACACTTATGCTCTCCTTTTGATGCAAGGACACTGGAATTGAAGGTGTTAGGTAGTAGAGAAGCTCAACTACCTGTTGCTACCATTTTCAGGATTCTAAAGTCGAGGAAACAGATTCTACATTCATAATGAATTTGCTACACCTGAAGGTATAATAAGGGTCTCAGAAAATATAGCTGTACAATGTAGCTCTTTTGATAGTGGGCTCAAAGTAAATGCTTCACATAGTTTGGACATTCAGGTACCTGGACTTGTTGCATTTTAAATTCCCACAATATGGAAACAGATACTACAGTCAAATTGAAATTTGCTAAATTCAAATTAGTAAGATTGATTTTTTCATCAATCTCAGTGAAAATAAAAGCTGAAGAATGCAAAGTTTTTGTGCTAGAACATTGGATTTGTAGATTTTTGTTAGGTTCAATGAATGCATTGAGTAGCTAAACCTAACCCAGACCTTAACCCTAACCCTTGCCTTTACCCTAACCCTAATCGTTAATTCAAGCATAACCCTAACCTTAACCCTAACCCTAACGTCAACCTAACCTTCATGCACACCTTTTTGTATGGGGGCACTCGAATTGAATGTATTTGGCAGGCGAGACACTCACCTGCAGGCTGGAACAATCTCTAGACTTTTAATCTCAATAGAAAAGATTCTACAGCTATATCAAATGTGATACATCTGTAGTAATAAAAATGCTTAACTGCAGGGTCACGGAGGAAATTGCCATAGAATGTAGAGTTCTGATACTAGAGCACTGGACTGAATGCATTGGCTAGCTAACCCTAATCCTAACCCTAGCCTTAACCCTTACCCTAAGCCTACCTTACCTTAACCCTAACCCTAACCTAACCCTCACACTGATGCTCTCCTTTTGATGCAAGGACACTGGAATTGAATGAGTTAGGTAGTAGAGAAGCTCAACTACCTGTTGCTACCATTTTCAGGATTTTACAGTCGAGGAAACAGATTCTACATTTATAATGAATTTGCTATGTACACCTGAAGGTATAATAAGGGTCTCAGAAAATATAGCTGTACAATGTAGCTCTTTTGATAATCGGCTCAAAGTAAATGCTTCACATAGTTTGAACATTCAGGTACCTGGACTTGTTGCATTTTAAATTCCCACAATATGGAAACAGATATTACAGCCAAATTGAAATTTGCTAAATTCAAGTTAGTAAAATTGATTTTTTCATCAATCTCAGTGAAAATAAAAGCTGAAGAATGCAAAGTTTTTGTGCAAGAACATTGGATTTGTAGATTTTTGTTAGGTTCAATGAATGCATTGAGTAGCTAAACCTAGCCCAGACCTTAACCCTAACCCTTGCCTTTACCCTAACCCTAATCGTTAATTCAAGCATAACCCTAACCTAAATCATAACCCTAACGTCAACCTAACCTTCATGCACACCTTTTTGTATGGGGGCACTCAAATTGAAAGTATTTGGCAGGCAAGACACTCAGCTGCAGGTTGGAACCATCTCTAGACTTTTAATCTCAATAGAAAAGATTCTACAGCTATATCAAATGTGATACAACTGTAGTAATAAAAATGCTTAACTGCAGGGTCACGGAGGAAATTGCCATAGAATGTAGAGTTCTGATACTAGAGCACTGGAATGAATGCATTGGCTAGCTAACCCTAATCCTAACCCTAGCCTTAACCCTAACCCTAAGCCTACCTAACCTTAACCCTAACCCTAACCTAACCCTCACACTTATGCTCTCCTTTTGATGCAAGGACACTGGAATTGAATGAGTTAGGTAGTAGAGAAGCTCAACTACCTGTTGCTAGTATTTTCAGGATTCTAAATTCGAGGAAACAGATTCTACATTTATAATGAATTTGCTATGTACACCTGAAGGTATAATAAGGGTCTCAGAAAATATAGCTGTACAATGTAGCTCTTTTGATAGTGGGCTCAAAGTAAATGCTTCACATAGTTTGGAGATTCAGGTACCTGGACTTGTTGCATTTTAAATTCCCACAATATGGAAACAGATATTACAGCCAAATTGAAATTTGCTAAATTCAAATTAGTAAAATTGATTTTTTCATCAATCTCAGTGAAAATAAAAGCTGAAGAATGCAAAGTTTTTGTGCTAGAACATTGGATTTGTAGATTTTTGTTAGGTTCAATGAATGCATTGAGTAGCTAAACCTAGCCCAGACCTTAACCCTAACCCTTGCCTTTACCCTAACCCTAATCGTTAATTCAAGCATAACCCTAACCTTAACCCTAACCCTAACGTCAACCTAACCTTCATGCACACCTTTTTGTATGGGGGCACTCGAATTGAATGTATTTGGCAGGCGAGACACTCACCTGCAGGCTGGAACAATCTCTAGACTTTTAATCTCAATAGAAAAGATTCTACAGCTATATCAAATGTGATACATCTGTAGTAATAAAAATGCTTAACTGCAGGGTCACGGAGGAAATTGCCATAGAATGTAGAGTTCTGATACTAGAGCACTGGAATGAATGCATTGGCTAGCTAACCCTAATCCTAACCCTAGCCTTAACCCTTACCCTAAGCCTACCTTACCTTAACCCTAACCCTAACCTAACCCTCACACTTATGCTCTCCTTTTGATGCAAGGACACTGGAATTGAATGAGTTAGGAAGTAGAGAAGCTCAACTACCTGTTGCTACCATTTTCAGGATTCTAAAGTCGAGGAAACAGATTCTACATTTATAATGAATTTGCTATGTACACCTGAAGGTATAATAAGGGTCTCAGAAAATATAGCTGTACAATGTAGCTCTTTTGATAATCGGCTCAAAGTAAATGCTTCACATAGTTTGGACATTCAGGTACCTGGACTTGTTGCATTTTAAATTACCACAATATGGAAACAGATACTACAGCCAAATTGAAATTTGCTAAATTCAAATTAGTAAAATTGATTTTTTCATCAATCTCAGTGAAAATAAAAGCTGAAGAATGCAAAGTTTTTGTGCTAGAACATTGGATTTGTAGATTTTTGTTAGGTTCAATGAATGCATTGAGTAGCTAAACCTAGCCCAGACCTTAACCCTAACCCTTGCCTTTACCCTAACCCTAATCGTTAATTCAAGCATAACCCTAACCTAAATCATAACCCTAACGTCAACCTAACCTTCATGCACACCTTTTTGTATGGGGGCACTCAAATTGAAAGTATTTGGCAGGCAAGACACTCACCTGCAGGTTGGAACCATCTCTAGACTTTCAATCTCAATAGAAAAAATTCTTCAGCTATATCAAATGTGATACATCTGTAGTAATAAAAATGCTTAATTGCAGGGTCAAGGAGGAAATTGCCATAGAATGTAGAGTTCTGATGCTAGAGCACTGGAATAAATGCATTGGCTAGCTAACCCTAATCCTAACTCTAGCCTTAACCCTAAACCTAAGCCTACCTTACCTTAACCCTAACCCTAACCTTACCCTCACACTTATGCTCTCCTTTTGATGCAAGGACACTGGAATTGAATGAGTTAGGTAGTAGAGAAGCTCAACTACCTGTTGCTACCATTTTCAGGATTCTAAAGTCGAGGAAACAGATTCTACATTTATAATGAATTTGCTATGTACACCTGAAGGTATAATAAGGGTCTCAGAAAATAAAGCTGTACAATGTAGCTCTTTTGATAGTGGGCTCAAAGTAAATGCTTCACATAGTTTGGACATTCAGGTACCTGGACTTGTTGCATTTTAAATTACCACAATATGGAAACAGATACTACAGCCAAATTGAAATTTGCTAAATTCAAATTAGTAAAATTGATTTTTTCATCAATCTCATTGAAAATAAAAGCTGAAGAATGCAAAGTTTTTGTGCTAGAACATTGGATTTGTAGATTTTTGTTAGGTTCAATGAATGCATTGAGTAGCTAAACCTAACCCATACCTTAGCCCTAACCCTTGCCTTTACTCTAACCCTAATCGTTAATTCAAGCATAACCCTAACCTTAACCCTAACCCTAATGTCAACCTAACCTTCATGCACACCTTTTTTGTATGGGGGCACTCGAATTGAATGTATTTGGCAGGCGAGACACTCACCTGCAGGCTGGAACAATCTCTAGACTTTTAATCTCAATAGAAAATATTATACAGTTATATCAAATGTGATACATCTGTAGTAATAAAAATGCTTAACTGCAGGGTCAACAGATTCTACATTCATAATGAATTTGCTATGTACACCTGAAGGTATAATAAGGGTCTCAGAAAATATAGCTGTACAATGTAGCTCTTTTGATAATGGGCTCAAAGTAAATGCTTAACATAGTTTGGACATTCAGGTACCTGGACTTGTTGCATTTTAAATTCTAACAATATGGAAACAGATACTACAGCCAAATTGAAATTTGCTAAATTCAAATTAGTAAAATTGATTTTTTCATCAATCTCAGTGAAAATAAAAGCTGAAGAATGCAAAGTTTTTGTGCTAGAACATTGGATTTGTAGATTTTTGTTAGGTTCAATGAATGCATTGAGTAGCTAAACCTAACCCAGACCTTAACCCTAACCCTTGCCATGTACCCTAACCCTAATCGTTAATTCAAGCATAACCCTAACCTTAACCCTAACCCTAACGTCAACCTAACCTTCATGCACACCTTTTTGTATGGGGGCACTCGAATTGAATGTATTTGGCAGGCGAGACACTCACCTGCAGGCTGGAACAATCTCTAGACTTTTAATCTCAATAGAAAAGATTCTACAGCTATATCAAATGTGATACATCTGTAGTAATAAAAATGCTTAACTGCATGGTCACGGAGGAAATTGCCATAGAATGTAGAGTTCTGATACTAGAGCACTGGAATGAATGCATTGGCTAGCTAACCCTAATCCTAACCCTAGCCTTAACCCTTACCCTAAGCCTACCTTACCTTAACCCTAACCCTAACCTAACCCTCACACTTATGCTCTCCTTTTGATGCAAGGACACTGGAATTGAATGAGTTAGGTAGTAAAGAAGCTCAACTACCTGTTGCTACCATTTTCAGGATTCTAAAGTCGAGGAAACAGATTCTACATTCATAATGAATTTGCTACACCTGAAGGTATAATAAGGGTCTCAGAAAATATAGCTGTACAATGTAGCTCTTTTGATAGTGGGCTCAAAGTAAATGCTTCACATAGTTTGGACATTTAGGTACCTGGACTTGTTGCATTTTAAATTCCAACAATATGGAAACAGATACTACAGCCAAATTGAAATTTGCTAAATTCAAATAAGTAAAATTGATTTTTTCATCAATCTCAGTGAAAATAAAAGCTAAAGAATGCAAAGTTTTTGTGCTAGAACATTGAATTTGTAGATTTTTGTTAGGTTCAATGAATGCATTAGGTAGCTAAACCTAACCCAGACCTTAACCCTAACCCTTGCCTTTATCCTAACCCTAATCGTTAATTCAAGCATAACCCTAACCTTAACCCTAACCCTAACCTCAACCTAACCTTCATGCACACCTTTTTGTATGGGGGCATTCAAATTGAATGTATTTGGTAGGCGATACACTCAGCTGCAGGTTGGAACCATCTCTAGACACTTTTAATCTCAATAGAAAAGATTCTACAGCTATATCAAATGTGATGCATCTGTAGTAATAAAAATGCTTAATTGCAGGGTAAAAGAGGAAATTGCCATAGAATGTAGAGTTCTGATGCTAGAGTACTGGACTGAATGCATTGGCTAGCTAACCCTAATCCTAACCCTAGCCTAAACCCTAACCCTATGCCTACCTTACCTTAACCCTAACCTAACCCTCACACTTATGCTCTCCTTTTGATGCAAGGACACTGGAATTGAATGAGTTAGGTAGTAGAGAAGCTCAACTACCTGTTGCTACCATTTTCAGGATTCTAAAGTCGAGGAAACAGATTCTACATTTACAGTAGAACCCCGCGTAAGCGGACACCCTCCGTTCCGGGCCAAAGTGTCTGCTTACGCGGGGTGTCCGCTTAACTGAGGTTAAAATAAACATCTAATAGAGGGAACCGTTCCTAGCAAAGGTGTCCGTTAACGCAGGGTGCCCACTTACACGGGGTGTCCGTTAGGCGGGGTTCTACTGTATAATGAATTTGCTATGTACACCTGAAGGTATAATAAGGGTCTCAGAAAATATAGCTGTACAATGTAGCTCTTTTGATAGTGGGCTCAAAGTAAATGCTTCACATAGTTAGGACATTCAGGTACCTGGACTTGTTGCATTTTAAATTCCCACAATATGGAAACAGATACTACAGCCAAATTGAAATTTGCTAAATTCAAATTAGTAAAATTGATTTTTTCATCAATCTCATTGAAAATAAAAGCTGAAGAATGCAAAGTTTTTGTGCTAGAACATTGGATTTGTAGATTTTTGTCAGGTTCAATGAATGCATTGAGTAGCTAAACCTAACCCAGACCTTAACCCTAACCCTTGCCTTTACCCTAACCCTAATCGTTAATTCAAGCATAACCCTAACCTAAATCATAACCCTAACGTCAACCTAACCTTCATGCACACCTTTTTGTATGGGGGCACTCAAATTGAAAGTATTTGGCAGGCAAGACACTCAGCTGCAGGTTGGAACCATCTCTAGACTTTTTATCTCAATAGAAAAGATTCTACAGCTATATCAAATGTGATACAACTGTAGTAATAAAAATGCTTAACTGCAGGGTCAAGGAGGAAATTGCCATAGAATGTAGAGTTCTGATGCTAGAGCACTGGAATGAATGCATTGGCTAGCTAACCCTAATCCTAACCCTAGCCTTAACCCTAACCCTAAGCCTACCTTACCTTAACCCTTTAGGCGCAGCATGATGCCTGGAGGCATTCCCGTGCGAACCGCAGCATGATGCCTCCAGGCATTCCCGTGCGAACCGCAGCATGATGCCTCCAGGCATTCCCGTGCGAACCGCAGCATGATGCCTTGAGGCATCATAGAGTTGTTATTTTTATAAAGTCATTTTTTCAGTAGATTTAAGCACAGAAGGGTTAAGAAAAGCTCCATATATAAATAAAACAGTTTAAACTCAATGTATTTGTGTGTTTCGAGTCTATTTCGGGACATGGAGATGGTTATTTGCGAGTAGAACACGGAGAAAAATAAAGCAATGCACTGATCGAGTCGCGCATATGGACGAGTGTAGCGCCTGTCAGAGCATTTCCCAATAGATGAAACGACGAACGAGTTTATATATATTAAAAAGCGTACGATTTGGTTGTCTTGCTCACACTAGTACAGAATATACATATACTATCTAATTTGCGAGTTTTTAGGCAGTCTTACCCTTTCGTTTTTACTATTTTGCGAATTCTCCGCCGATGTTTACATTTTATTCGACACCAAGAGCAAACGCAGCAGTGGAGAGTTATACTTCCGGTCGCCCTAGTTTTACGTTCCCGCCCCAACCACAACAAAGCTGAGACCAAGGAAAGCACCAAAGCTCGTATATTATTATAAATCGAGACCAATAAATCATTGAAACCTGTATATTATTAAAAATATCACAAAATATTGTGAATCTGGTCATCAGAAAAACAAAATAAAACATAAGTGTATCTTGTTGTATCAGTCACCGCACTTACAGCAGAAGTGTATGGACATTTTTTTTTTTTTCTTTTTTCCCCCCGACAATCCGCACACTGTCATATCTTACGCGATTTAACTCGGAAAGTGTTAGGATACCTCCAATACATAAATAAAACATTATAATTTCGATAAATATGTGTTTTTGGGGTTCATATATTGCCATGGCGACGTTGATATGCGACTATAAAAGTCGCAAAAACTTTCGATGATGCGTAGAGCGCGTCGCACTTTCACAGAGTGAGCCTCTACACCACCTGCTTAGCGAAACACAACGAAATTCGCTAACATGGCCTGCAATGATCCTTTTGAAGACGTCTACGATGACGAATGGGAGCTACTTTTGGATTCCTCTTCGGAGGAGGATTACGAGAGTGCGGACGAGGAACAAGAAAACTCGCTCCAGGACGCATCGACTGCCACGATAGCGACTACTCCAGGAGGGCGACGATGGGTAATTTACCCCGAAAACATCGGACGGTGGGAAACGCTGAAACCCACTGAAAGCACACCTGGAGTAACAGCAGCCGTCGACACGGCAGAAACGAAGACATCGTTAGACTTTCTGCGAGTTTTCCTTTCGCTAAGTTTTATAACGAGTTTGGTGGACAGGACCAACAGATACGCAGAGGCGAACAAGGGTGGGCGTGGCTTGCCGAAGAAAATGACGGCCTGGACTCCTGTGGGAATCAACGAGATGTTGCGGTTTATCGGCCTCACATATTTGATGGGAATACTGAAGAAACCAGATGTGGAGCACTATTGGACAACGATAGTCGAATACGCCACCCCTGGCTTGAAGTCACTGATGTCCAGAACTCGCTTTCTCTCTATTCTACGGTAAGTTTAATTCGCTAATGTTGACAGTATCATTGTTTATATTTCAGCCCAGACTCAGAGCTGCGCAAGCGCAGTGAAACGATTTCCAGATACTGTAGCGGCGAATCGATTTTCATATATTTATATCGCAAATATAGCCCTGTCTTCCTCACATTAGTTCAGAATATACATGTATTATGTATTCCTAGAGTCTTAGACCATTCTTCCCCTTGTATTTTAAAGATTCCTGCATTTCTCAAACCCTGATGTTATGACTGGAGCAGACGCTGGTCCTCAGAGCGCCGCATCCGGTCCCGCGACAACATCCGGTCCATCGACGTCCCGCCCCAGATCTCCACACATGATGACTGACTTTTTATTTCAGCATTTCAATTCTGTTTGTAATTCCGTTTATGTCCCCCGTCGTGAGGTTGCGATTGACGAAACAATCGTGAAGCACAAAGGCCGTACCCGTCATCGCCAGTACATGCCTAACAAACCGTGCAAATGGGGTCTCAAGTGCTGGGTGCTGGCGGAGTCGGCTACGGGCTTTGTGCTTCAGGTGATTCCTTTCTTTGGCCGTGACGACCGTAAGGGAAGTAACTCAACAGAAAATATAATTATGAGGCTGTTACGGGGTGCTAAACTATTAAACAAAGGCTACCATGTTTTCTTCGATAATTTCTACACTGGTGTACAGGTTCTCGAACGGCTCCACTCACTTCAAACCTACGCTTGTGGTACTCTCCGAATGAATCGCACGGAGGTGCCTAAGTCCTACATGGCGAGGAAACATCCCGAGTTGACACAGCGGGGCGACTCGATTTTCGCTAAGGCTGGGTGCTTGTTATTGACTTGCTGGCTAGATCGTAAAATAATTCGTATTCTCTCCACCATTCACGGCTCCACTATGTCCACATGTATTCGAACACTACGGGGTACTGACGGCAAATTCGCTAAGAAAGAAATCCCTTGTCCAGACACTATAAAATCGTATAGTCAGTACATGGGCGGGGTAGACTTAGCTGATCAAATGGCTTCGTATTATTCTTTCGGGAGGAAAAGTAGGAAATGGACCAAGAAATTCTTCTTTTTCGTGATGGAGATCATGAAATTGAACTCCCAGATAATGTACAACTCACTTTCGGACAAGAAAATCAGTTTAGTCGACTTCTCTCTCTGTCTGGTCCAGCAGATTATGACTGCAACTAACGAGGAAGTCGCTAGACCCCTTTCGGATTCTGCAAATCGATTAACGAGTAGATGTTTTCCTGACGATTTAGAGCGTAAAAGTTTTTGCCGGGTTTGCTATTATCGTAACAAGAACGGATTTGGACCTAGGAAGCAAACTCGCTACGGTTGTAAAACCTGTGGTACTCACCTCTGTCTTCCACATTGTTTTCGGATTTATCACACAAAATCAAATTTCGAAATTTCTGACAGTGCCACAGAAGAATAGGAAGTTAAAATGATCAGCCATCTCACCCCCCCCCCCCACCCTTTTAGGCTCCAAATTAAAGTAAAAATGTCAATAGCACACTTCCCACGATATCCAAATTTCTCATATTATCGGTGAATTATACCTTGTTAAATATTAAAATGCCTGTGGCGTTTGCTACTTATAATTTTCTATCGCAAAAAAACCCTTGTCAACTCAATTTTCGAACCTGAAATTCTAAATTATATGTATACCCCATGTAACTTTTCGATCGGATGTCTTGTTGATAACCTATACACCAGTAAATCTTTTTTTATTGGTTTATTTTTGTATCTAATATCGACCAGAAGTGGTTAAATTGATTATTATATCGGAGAAAAAGTCTGTAAGTCCGACCACGTCGAGTGCCAGACAGACACTGATAAATTTATATCACCCTGAACCATTCCGTAATGCTATTCTATGATTCAACTGTGAAGTCTATGGACACAAACGATATGGTTTTGTATCTAATCTACGATATCAGCCTGAAACAAAGTAATCCTGGACGATCTATGTATCATCAAGGTTCTCCACATGTACATTTTGTGAAAATATATTGACCAGAAGTGGTCAAATTGATTATTATATCGGCGATAAAGCCCCCACCTCAGACCATGTCAAGTGCCAGCTAGACACCGATAAATTTATATCACCTTGAAACCTTCCTGCCTATGTGATCTAGCACGTAATGCTATTCTATGATTCAACTGTGAAGTCTATGGACACAAACGATATCTTGGTTTTGTATCTAATCTACTGTATCAACCTGAAACAAAGTAATCCTGGGTGATCTATGAACCATCATGGTTCTCTACATGTACATTTTGTGAAAATATATTGACCAGAAGTGGTTAAATTGATTATTATATCGGAGACAAAGCCCCCAGGTCCGACCACGTCGAGTGCCAGACAGACACTGAATATATTTATATCTTGTCGACTATTTCAATCTGAAACAAAAATCATTCCTGCCTGTGTAATATATATATATAGCGTTGATTCAGTCTCAGATCAACCTCAGAACTGTAGAAATTGATCATATACCTTGTTGAATCTGAAATAAAACATGCCTATCTGTGTATAGCCAACACTAATCTATGTATATCAACCTGAACCATTCCTATGTGATCTAGCACGTAATGCTATTCTATGATTCAACTGTGAAGTCTATGGACACAAACGATATCTTGGTTTTGTATCTAATCTACTGTATCAACCTAAAACAAAGTAATCCTGGACGATCTATAGACCTTCAAGGTTCTCCACATGTACATTTTGTGAAAATATATCGACCAGAAGTGGTTAAATTGATTATTATATCGGAGAAAAAGCCTGTAGGTCTGACCACGTTGAGTGCCAGACAGACACTGAATATATTTATATCTTGTTGAATCTGAAATAAAACATGCCTATCTGTGTATAGCCAACACTAATCTATGTACATATTGTGAATACGATGACGACTGCTGCACCTGGAAATGTATCAAGCCTTGTCAACCTGTGTATATATATATATATTTAACAATATTGATGAATAATTGATCTGAAAGAAAATACAACACATTATTAAAATATATTTTAAATCTTACTTCACCTACCTTGTCTTCTTTTCTGCTTTTCAGAAGTATTCGTCTGTAGATATAGTCAATCATTGTCCAGCAATCGATTTAAAAGTTAACTCCTCCTGGAGATGTCAATGCTGAATAGGCACAAGTCAAATTTTCCGAATTCAATATATCAGCCTGGACATTAAATATATATGTAGATGATCCTTAGAGTGTGGGAGATAACCACATATAGCCTTGTAATGATCAAACTCCATTAGAATCCTTAGGCGAGTCCATAGTATAATCAATGGCGAAATAAGCCAATATAGTCACTGCTCGAATCTAATTTTCAAAAATCAATATCTAAGTCCCAACTTCTCCGAAATGGTCGAGATATATATCAAATGAAAGCTGAGAGTATCTAATTTATGAATATTGATGTCTCCAATCATATATTTCAAGTTAAATCATGAAAATAAATGATTTTCTAAATCATGTCTTGCCCAGCGCCTAACTCCCCTACCGCACCCATAGTAAAGGCTCAGCTTAGATGACCATTACTTTTAATTCAATTCTAAATCATCCGCTGGTTCAAAATGATTCATATTTCATATAAACAAACCTCAGACAGTGTAGTTTACCCTGATATAAGTCCCCGTTCATAGATTCAAGGTTAAAAGCCTCAAAGAAATCATTTTGAAAGAGATGTCTTAGAACCCAGCTATGGCGAAATAAGCCAATTTATTGACAGAGTACTTTTAATCTTCTAAATTCGATAATTAAATCCCACATTGTCCGAAATACACAAAATATATATCAGGAGAAAGCTAAGGACCCGTAGTTTACGTATATTAATGTCTCCAGTAATAAAATTAAAGTTAAATCCTCGTAATAAAAGATTTTCTAAATCGTATCTCGACCAGCGCCTGAATCCCCTACCAAGTCTATAGTAAAGCTTTTAACCTTCTAAATTCGATAACTAAATCCCACATTGTCTGAAATACACAAAGTATATATCAGGAGAAAGCTGAGAATCTGTAGTTTACGAATATTAATGTCTCCAGTAATAGAATTCAAGTTAAATTCTTATAATAAATGAATTTCTGAATCGTGTCTGGCCCAGATCCACACTCCCATACTGAACCTATAGTAAAGTATAGAGAGTGCGTATGGCGCATCTTAATATTTCGATTACTTGGTCTCGAATCGACCAAAATGGACAATATTATATCATCATGAAGCTGAGAGTGTGTAGTTCACGTTAGAATATACGAAAATCCATTTATCTAAGATTTAAACCCCGAAATATATGATTTAGTTAGCCAAACCACAAAACTGCGTAATGCTGACTTTCTTTTTTCGATTATTAATTCTAACCTGATCTAACCTGTACAATATTTACATAGAAAGGTAGCTTAGAGTGTGTAGAATAACAATATATATATGATTAATCATGAATCTAAAGTTTAAACCCGGTGCGAGCTGATTTCTTATGACAGCTCGACCACCTTAACTACACAGTATAAGCGATGGCGTATCAAGCTAGGCCAGAATTCAACGTGCGTAACTCGCATCGTAATATTCTAATATCTTGGTCTCTTCTCGTCTAAATATGATAAAATACATACTGGAACAAACCTTGGAGTCTATAGAATGTGAAAATACACTTCCCTGTGGTTAATTCTAATGTTTAAACCCTATCTGAGCTGATTTTGTGATCATCGTATGAAATTCGACTGAACCAGCAAGCCGACTGCGTAATGCCTAAGGCTTAATTTGAAATATTAAATCTGAACTCGTCAAACCTGGACATTATTTACATAGAACGGTAGCTTAGAGTGTGTAGAATAAGAATATATGTATCATTAATCATGAATCTAAAGTTTAAACCCGGTGCGAGCTGATTTCTTATGACAGCTCGACCACCTTAACTACACAGTATAAGCGATGGCGTATCAAGCTAGGCCAGAATTCAACGTGCGTAACTCGCATCGTAATATTCTAATATCTTGGTCTCTTCTCGTCTAAATATGATAAAATACATACTGGAACAAACCTTGGAGTCTATAGAATGTGAAAATACACTTCCCTGTGGTTAATTCTAATGTTTAAACCCTATCTGAGCTGATTTTGTGATAATCGTATGAAATTCGACTGAACCAGCAAGCCGACTGCGTAATGCCCAAGGCTAAATTTGAAATATTAAATCTGAACTCGTCAAACCTGGACATTATTTACATAGAACGGTAGCTTAGAGTGTGTAGAATAAGAATATATGTATCATTAATCATGAATCTAAAGTTTAAACCCGGTGCGAGCTGATTTCTTATGACAGCTCGACCACCTTAACTTCACAGTATAAGCGATGGCGTATCAAGCTAGGCCAGAATTCAACGTGCGTAACTCGCATCGTAATATTTCAATATCTTGGTCTCTACTCGTCTGAATTTGCTAAAATACATACTGGAACAAACCTTAGAGTCTATAGAATGTGAAAATACACTTCCCTGTGGTTAATTCTAAAGTTTAAACCCTATCTGAGCTGATTTTGTTAACCTCGTCTAAGATTCGACTGAACCAGCAAGCCGAGTGCGTAATAATCAATGTTAAATTTGAATTATTAAATCTAAAGACGTCAAAGCTGGACATTATTTAGATAGAAACAAACCTTACAGTATGTAGAATAAGAATATACGTATCATTAATCATTTATCTAAAGTTTAAACCCGGTGCGAGCTGATTTCTAATGACAGCTCGACCACCCTACGTTTCGAGCAGTGACATGGTTTCCCATAGACTCAACCTTATAATCTACACAGCACTCTATAGAGGCTTTGCCGATATTAGTTACAAAGCGTTATGTTAATTCCACCGTGTCAAGTCTGACACCCTCGTATAGCTGATGATCAGATGAACATAATGCTGGTCTCAGTTTACACTGTTGACGCCATAGGAAGATATAAATGGCAATTCTGTGGGTTGTCGCATCGACTTGTAGCAGACAGCTTAGCAGACATGTCGCTGTCACTGGACTTGACACCTATACTCCCAGCCTCAGATCCGAAGTTATGACAGTATTAACCACACTTTCGATGGTTTTTCCGCCATAATATTTATATCCTTTTGTAGGCACAAGCCTTATAATGAAGTTGCTGGGTTTCATTTCTGTTGTTAATCCGCTATTTGACGAGGGGAAATGATTTTACACAGCGTCCATTGCGTAGAGGAATCTGCTTAGCCATCCATGTTTACACTGACACTCCCGCCCCCACCAACGGTTTTGCTATGTGCGCGAGTTCAAACTTTCAATATTGCTTAGATCACCTTAGGAGTCGTTTTATTTCATAATACTTTAGAATCGTGTAGGTAGGGTTCATATTTGAATATCATTGGGGTTTCATCGACTTTAACGACTATATATATTGATGCGAAGAAATCTGCTACAATAGTGTGTAAGGCCTAAGATAGGCGGACGCCATGGACGGTTATTTTTTACATAGGCGCATATTTTAGGCCAACTTCAGTTCGAGATTACATATATTCAACCGTTAATTTTATTCACAAAATATATATACACACCAAGATACAGGTCTTGCCGTTATAGTAATGGTCATCTTTTATTCATAAATCATCAATTTACGGAGAAAATGGAGAAATTCTACCACTACCACCTTCCTCAGACCCCTAGCGGCAAAACATGCCTGCGGTACAGCGGTGAATCTGGTAAAAGCCTGCTGCGGTAGTACACAGTATAACGATAGGTGGTGCTGCGATCGAGTGGCCAACCGGGTAACACCCTGCTGCGAGGAATGGGTTAACCCTAACCCTAACCTAACCCTCACACTTATGCTCTCCTTTTGATGCAAGGACACTGGAATTGAATGAGTTAGGTAGTAGAGAAGCTCAACTACCTGTTGCTACCATTTTCAGGATTCTTAAGTCGAGGAAACAGATTCTACATTTATAATGAATTTGCTATGTACACCTGAAGGTATAATAAGGGTCTCAGAAAATATAGCTGTACAATGTAGCTCTTTTGATAATGGGCTCAAAGTAAATGCTTCACATAGTTTAGACATTCAGGTACCTAGACTTGTTGCATTTTAAATTCCCACAATATGGAAACAGATACTACAGCCAAATTGAAATTTGCAAAATTCTAATTAGTAAAATTGATTTTTTCATCAATCTCAGTGAAAAAAAGCTGAAGAATGCAAAGTTTTTGTGCTAGAACATTGGATTTGTAGATTTTTGTTAGGTTCAATGAATGCATTGAGTAGCTAAACCTAACCCAGACCTTAACCCTAACCCTTGCCTTTACCCTAACCCTAATCGTTAATTCAAGCATAACCCTAACCTAAATCATAACCCTAACGTCAACCTAACCTTCATGCACACCAATTTTTATAGGGGCACTCAAATTGAATGTATTTGGCAGGCAAGACACTCAGCTGCAGGTTTGAACCATCTCTAGACTTTTAATCTCAATAGAAAAGATTCTACAGCTATATCAAATTTGATACATCTGTAGTAATAAAAATGCTTAATTGCAGGGTCAAGGAGGAAATTGCCATAGAATGTAGAGTTCTGATGCTAGAGCACTGGAATAAATGCATTGGCTAGCTAACCCTAATCCTAACCCTAGCCTTAACCCTAAACCTAAGCCTACCTTACCTTAACCCTAACCCTAACCTTACCCTCACACTTATGCTCTCCTTTTGATGCAAGGACACTGGAATTGAATGAGTTAGGTAGTAGAGAAGCTCAACTACCTGTTGCTACCATTTTCAGGATTCTAAAGTCGAGGAAACAGATTCTATATTAACAGTAGAACCCCGCGTAAGCGGACACCCTCCGTTCCGGACCAAAGTGTCTGCTTACGCGGGGTGTCCGCTTACGCGAGGTTAAAATAAACATCTAATAGAGGGAACCGTTCCTAGCAAAGGTGTCCGTTAACGCGGGGTGCCCACTTACGCGGGGTGTCCGTTAGGCGGGGTTCTACTGTATAATTAATTTGCTATGTACACCTGAAGGTATAATAAGGGTCTCAGAAAATATAGCTGTACAATGTAGCTCTTTTGATAGTGGGCTCAAAGTAAATGCTTCACATAGTTTGGACATTCAGGTACCTGGACTTGTTGCATTTTAAATTCCCACAATATGGAAACAGATACTACAGCCAAATTGAAATTTGCTAAATTCAAATTAGTAAAATTGATTTTTTCATCAATCCCAGTGAAAATAAAAGCTGAAGAATGCAAAGTTTTTGTGCTATAAACATTGGATTTGTAGATTTTTGTTAGGTTCAATGAATGCATTGAGTAGCTAAACCTAGCCCAGACCTTAACCCTAACCCTTGCCTTTACCCTAACCCTAATCGTTAATTCAAGCATAACCCTAACCTTAACCCTAACCCTAACGTCAACCTAACCTTCATGCACACCTTTTTGTATGGGGGCACTCGAATTGAATGTATTTGGCAGGCGAGACACTCACCTGCAGGCTGGAACAATCTCTAGACTTTTAATCTCAATAGAAAAGATTCTACAGCTATATCAAATGTGATACATCTGTAGTAATAAAAATGCTTAACTGCAGGGTCACGGAGGAAATTGCCATAGAATGTAGAGTTCTGATACTAGAGCACTGGAATGAATGCATTGGCTAGCTAACCCTAATCCTAACCCTAGCCTTAACCCTAACCCTAAGCCTACCTTACCTTAACCCTAACCCTATCCTAACCCTCACACTTATGCTCTCCTTTTGATGCAAGGACACTGGAATTGAATGAGTTAGGTAGTAGAGAAGTTCAACTACCTGTTGCTACCATTTTCAGGATTCTAAAGTCGAGGAAACAGATTCTACATTTATAATGAATTTGCTACACCTGAAGGTATAATAAGGGTCTCAGAAAATATAGCTGTACAATGTAGCTCTTTTGATAGTGGGCTCAAAGTAAATGCTTCACATAGTTTGGACATTCAGGTACCTGGACTTGTTGCATTTTAAATTCCCACAATATGGAAACAGATACTACAGCCAAATTGAAATTTGCTAAATTCAAATTAGTAAAATTGATTTTTTCATCAATCTCAGTGAAAATAAAAGCTGAAGAATGCAAAGTTTTTGTGCTAGAACATTGGATTTGTAGATTTTTGTTAGGTTCAATGAATGCATTGAGTAGCTAAACCTAACCCAGACCTTGACACTAACCCTTGCCTTTACCCTAACCTTCATGCACACCTTTTTCTATGGGGGCACTCAAATTGAATGTATTTGGCAGGCAAGACACTCAGCTCGAGGTTGAAACCATCTCTAGACTTTTAATCTCAATAGAAAATATTATACAGTTATATCAAATGTGATACATCTGTAGTAATAAAAATGCTTAACTGCAGGGTCAAGGAGGAAATTGCCATAGAATGTAGAGTTCTGATGCTAGAGCACTGGAATGAATGCATTGGCTAGCTAACCCTAATCCTAACCCTAGCCTTAACCCTAAACCTAAGCCTACCTTACCTTAACCCTAACCCTAACCTAACCCTCACACTTATGCTCTCCTTTTGATGCAAGGACACTGGAATTGAATGAGTTAGGTAGTAGAGAAGCTCAACTACCTGTTGCTACCATTTTCAGGATTCTAAAGTCGAGGAAACAGATTCTACATTTATAATGAATTTGCTATGTACACCTGAAGGTATAATAAGGGTCTCAGAAAATATAGCTGTACAATGTAGCTCTTTTGATAGTGGGCTCAAAGTAAATGCTTCACATAGTTTGGACATTCAGGTACCTGGACTTGTTGCATTTTAAATTCCCACAATATGGAAACAGATACTACAGTCAAATTGAAATTTGCTAAATTCAAATTAGTAAGATTGATTTTTTCATCAATCTTAGTGAAAATAAAAGCTGAAGAATGCAAAGTTTTTGTGCTAGAACATTGGATTTGTAGATTTTTGTTAGGTTCAATGAATGCATTGAGTAGCTAAACCTAACCCAGACCTTAACCCTAACCCTTGCCTTTACCCTAACCCTAATCGTTAATTCAAGCATAACCCTAACCTTAACCCTAACCCTAACGTCAACCTAACCTTCATGCACACCTTTTTGTATGGGGGCACTCGAATTGAATGTATTTGGCAGGCGAGACACTCACCTGCAGGCTGGAACAATCTCTAGACTTTTAATCTCAATAGAAAAGATTCTAAAGCTATATCAAATGTGATACATCTGTAGTAATAAAAATGCTTAACTGCAGGGTCACGGAGGAAATTGCCATAGAATGTAGAGTTCTGATACTAGAGCACTGGAATGAATGCATTGGCTAGCTAACCCTAATCCTAACCCTAGCCTTAACCCTAACCCTAAGCCTACCTTACCTTAACCCTAACCCTTACCTAACCCTCACACTTATGCTCTCCTTTTGATGCAAGGACACTGGAATTGAATGAGTTAGGTAGTAGAGAAGCTCAACTACCTGTTGCTACCATTTTCAGGATTCTAAAGTCGAGGAAACAGATTCTACATTTATAATGAATTTGCTATGTACACCTGAAGGTATAATAAGGGTCTCAGAAAATATAGCTGTACAATGTAGCTCTTTTGATAATGGGCTAAAAGTAAATGCTTCACATAGTTTAGACATTCAGGTACCTGGACTTGTTGCATTTTAAATTCCCACAATATGGAAACAGATACTACAGCCAAATTGAAATTTGCAAAATTCTAATTAGTAAAATTGATTTTTTCATCAATCTCAGTGAAAAAAAGCTGAAGAATGCAAAGTTTTTGTGCTAGGACATTGGATTTGTAGATTTTTGTTAGGTTCAATGAATGCATTGAGTAGCTAAACCTAACCCAGACCTTAACCCTAACCCTTGCCTTTACCCTAACCCTAATCGTTAATTCAAGCATAACCCTAACCTAAATCATAACCCTAACGTCAACCTAACCTTCATGCACACCAATTTTTATAGGGGCACTCAAATTGAATGTATTTGGCAGGCAAGACACTCAGCTGCAGGTTGGAACCATCTCTAGACTTTTAATCTCAATAGAAAAGATTCTACAGCTATATCAAATTTGATACATCTGTAGTAATAAAAATGCTTAATTGCAGGGTCAAGGAGGAAATTGCCATAGAATGTAGAGTTCTGATGCTAGAGCACTGGAATAAATGCATTGGCTAGCTAACCCTAATCCTAACCCTAGCCTTAACCCTAAACCTAAGCCTACCTTACCTTAACCCTAACCCTAACCTTACCCTCACACTTATGCTCTCCTTTTGATGCAAGGACACTGGAATTGAATGAGTTAGGTAGTAGAGAAGCTCAACTACCTGTTGCTACCATTTTCAGGATTCTAAAGTCGAGGAAACAGATTCTATATTAACAGTAGAACCCCGCGTAAGCGGACACCCTCCGTTCCGGACCAAAGTGTCTGCTTACGCGGGGTGTCCGCTTACGCGAGGTTAAAATAAACATCTAATAGAGGGAACCGTTCCTAGCAAAGGTGTCCGTTAACGCGGGGTGCCCACTTACGCGGGGTGTCCGTTAGGCGGGGTTCTACTGTATAATTAATTTGCTATGTACACCTGAAGGTATAATAAGGGTCTCAGAAAATATAGCTGTACAATGTAGCTCTTTTGATAGTGGGCTCAAAGTAAATGCTTCACATAGTTTGGACATTCAGGTACCTGGACTTGTTGCATTTTAAATTCCCACAATATGGAAACAGATACTACAGCCAAATTGAAATTTGCTAAATTCAAATTAGTAAAATTGATTTTTTCATCAATCTCAGTGAAAATAAAAGCTGAAGAATGCAAAGTTTTTGTGCTATAAACATTGGATTTGTAGATTTTTGTTAGGTTCAATGAATGCATTGAGTAGCTAAACCTAGCCCAGACCTTAACCCTAACCCTTGCCTTTACCCTAACCCTAATCGTTAATTCAAGCATAACCCTAACCTTAACCCTAACCCTAACGTCAACCTAACCTTCATGCACACCTTTTTGTATGGGGGCACTCGAATTGAATGTATTTGGCAGGCGAGACACTCACCTGCAGGCTGGAACAATCTCTAGACTTTTAATCTCAATAGAAAAGATTCTACAGCTATATCAAATGTGATACATCTGTAGTAATAAAAATGCTTAACTGCAGGGTCACGGAGGAAATTGCCATAGAATGTAGAGTTCTGATACTAGAGCACTGGAATGAATGCATTGGCTAGCTAACCCTAATCCTAACCCTAGCCTTAACCCTAACCCTAAGCCTACCTTACCTTAACCCTAACCCTATCCTAACCCTCACACTTATGCTCTCCTTTTGATGCAAGGACACTGGAATTGAATGAGTTAGGTAGTAGAGAAGCTCAACTACCTGTTGCTACCATTTTCAGGATTCTAAAGTCGAGGAAACAGATTCTACATTTATAATGAATTTGCTACACCTGAAGGTATAATAAGGGTCTCAGAAAATATAGCTGTACAATGTAGCTCTTTTGATAGTGGGCTCAAAGTAAATGCTTCACATAGTTTGGACATTCAGGTACCTGGACTTGTTGCATTTTAAATTCCCACAATATGGAAACAGATACTACAGCCAAATTGAAATTTGCTAAATTCAAATTAGTAAAATTGATTTTTTCATCAATCTCAGTGAAAATAAAAGCTGAAGAATGCAAAGTTTTTGTGCTAGAACATTGGATTTGTAGATTTTTGTTAGGTTCAATGAATGCATTGAGTAGCTAAACCTAACCCAGACCTTGACCCTAACCCTTGCCTTTACCCTAACCTTCATGCACACCTTTTTCTATGGGGGCACTCAAATTGAATGTATTTGGCAGGCAAGACACTCAGCTCGAGGTTGAAACCATCTCTAGACTTTTAATCTCAATAGAAAATATTATACAGTTATATCAAATGTGATACATCTGTAGTAATAAAAATGCTTAACTGCAGGGTCAAGGAGGAAATTGCCATAGAATGTAGAGTTCTGATGCTAGAGCACTGGAATGAATGCATTGGCTAGCTAACCCTAATCCTAACCCTAGCCTTAACCCTAAACCTAAGCCTACCTTACCTTAACCCTAACCCTAACCTAACCCTCACACTTATGCTCTCCTTTTGATGCAAGGACACTGGAATTGAATGAGTTAGGTAGTAGAGAAGCTCAACTACCTGTTGCTACCATTTTCAGGATTCTAAAGTCGAGGAAACAGATTCTACATTTATAATGAATTTGCTATGTACACCTGAAGGTATAATAAGGGTCTCAGAAAATATAGCTGTACAATGTAGCTCTTTTGATAGTGGGCTCAAAGTAAATGCTTCACATAGTTTGGACATTCAGGTACCTGGACTTGTTGCATTTTAAATTCCCACAATATGGAAACAGATACTACAGTCAAATTGAAATTTGCTAAATTCAAATTAGTAAGATTGATTTTTTCATCAATCTTAGTGAAAATAAAAGCTGAAGAATGCAAAGTTTTTGTGCTAGAACATTGGATTTGTAGATTTTTGTTAGGTTCAATGAATGCATTGAGTAGCTAAACCTAACCCAGACCTTAACCCTAACCCTTGCCTTTACCCTAACCCTAATCGTTAATTCAAGCATAACCCTAACCTTAACCCTAACCCTAACGTCAACCTAACCTTCATGCACACCTTTTTGTATGGGGGCACTCGAATTGAATGTATTTGGCAGGTGAGACACTCACCTGCAGGCTGGAACAATCTCTAGACTTTTAATCTCAATAGAAAAGATTCTAAAGCTATATCAAATGTGATACATCTGTAGTAATAAAAATGCTTAACTGCAGGGTCACGGAGGAAATTGCCATAGAATGTAGAGTTCTGATACTAGAGCACTGGAATGAATGCATTGGCTAGCTAACCCTAATCCTAACCCTAGCCTTAACCCTAACCCTAAGCCTACCTTACCTTAACCCTAACCCTTACCTAACCCTCACACTTATGCTCTCCTTTTGATGCAAGGACACTGGAATTGAATGAGTTAGGTAGTAGAGAAGCTCAACTACCTGTTGCTACCATTTTCAGGATTCTAAAGTCGAGGAAACAGATTCTACATTTATAATGAATTTGCTATGTACACCTGAAGGTATAATAAGGGTCTCAGAAAATATAGCTGTACAATGTAGCTCTTTTGATAATGGGCTAAAAGTAAATGCTTCACATAGTTTAGACATTCAGGTACCTGGACTTGTTGCATTTTAAATTCCCACAATATGGAAACAGATACTACAGCCAAATTGAAATTTGCAAAATTCTAATTAGTAAAATTGATTTTTTCATCAATCTCAGTGAAAAAAAGCTGAAGAATGCAAAGTTTTTGTGCTAGGACATTGGATTTGTAGATTTTTGTTAGGTTCAATGAATGCATTGAGTAGCTAAACCTAACCCAGACCTTAACCCTTGCCTTTACCCTAACCCTAATCGTTAATTCAAGCATAACCCTAACCTAAATCATAACCCTAACGTCAACCTAACCTTCATGCACACCTTTTTTTATGGGGGCACTCGAATTGAATGTATTTGGCAGGCAAGACACTCACCTGCAGGTTGGAACCATCTCTAGACTTTCAATCTCAATAGAAAAGATTCTACAGCTATATCAAATGTGATACATCTGTAGTAATAAAAATGCTTAATTGCAGGGTCAAGGAGGAAATTGCCATAGAATGTAGAGTTCTGATGCTAGAGCACTGGAATAAATGCATTGGCTAGCTAACCCTAATCCTAACCCTAGCCTTAACCCTAAACCTAAGCCTACCTTACCTTAACCCTAACCCTAACCTTACCCTCACACTTATGCTCTCCTTTTGATGCAAGGACACTGGAATTGAATGAGTTAGGTAGTAGAGAAGCTCAACTACCTGTTGCTACCATTTTCAGGATTCTAAAGTCGAGGAAACAGATTCTACATTTATAATGAATTTGCTATGTACACCTGAAGGTATAATAAGGGTCTCAGAAAATATAGCTGTACAATGTAGCTCTTTTGATAGTGGGCTCAAAGTAAATGCTTCACATAGTTTAGACATTCAGGTACCTGGAGTTGTTGCATTTTAAATTCCCACAATATGGAAACAGATACTACAGCCAAATTGAAATTTGCAAAATTCTAATTAGTAAAATTGATTTTTTCATCAATCTCAGTGAAAATAAAAGCTGAAGAATGCAAAGTTTTTGTGCTAGAACATTGGATTTGTAGATTTTTGTTAGGTTCAATGAATGCATTGAGTAGCTAAACCTAGCCCAGACCTTAACCCTAACCCTTGCCTTTACCCTAACCCTAATCGTTAATTCAAGCATAACCCTAACCTTAACCCTAACCCTAACCTCAACCTAACCTTCATGCACACCTTTTTGTATGGGGGCACTCAAATTGAATGTATATGGCAGGCGAGACACTCAGCTGCAGGCTGGAACATTCTCTAGACTTTTAATCTCAATAGAAAAGATTCTACAGCTATATCAAATGTGATACATCTGTAGTAATAAAAATGCTTAACTGCATGGTCACGGAGGAAATTGCCATAGAATGTAGAGTTCTGATACTAGAGCACTGGAATGAAAGCATTGGCTAGCTAACCCTAATCCTAACCCTAGCCTTAACCCTTACCCTAAGCCTACCTTACCTTAACCCTAACCCTAACCTAACCCTCACACTTATGCTCTCCTTTTGATGCAAGGACACTGGAATTGAATGAGTTAGGTAGTAGAGAAGCTCAACTACCTGTTGCTACCATTTTCAGGATTCTAAAGTCGAGGAAACAGATTCTACATTTACAGTAGAACCCCGCGTAAGCGGACACCCTCCGTTCCGGACCAAAGTGTCTGCTTACGCGGGGTGTCCGCTTACGCGAGGTTAAAATAAACATCTAATAGAGGGAACCGTTCCTAGCAAAGGTGTCCGTTAACGCGGGGTGCCCACTTACGCGGGGTGTCCGTTAGGCGGGGTTCTACTGTATAATTAATTTGCTATGTACACCTGAAGGTATAATAAGGGTCTCAGAAAATATAGCTGTACAATGTAGCTCTTTTGATAATGGGCTCAAAGTAAATGCATCACATAGTTTAGACATTCAGGTACCTGGACTTGTTGCATTTTAAATTCCCACAATATGGAAACAGATACTACAGCCAAATTGAAATTGCAAAATTCTAATTAGAAAAATTGATTTTTTCATCAATCTCAGTGAAAATAAAAGCTGAAGAATGCAAAGTTTTTGTGCTAGAACATTGGATTTGTAGATTTTTGTTAGGTTCAATGAATGCATTGAGTAGCTAAACCTAGCCCAGACCTTAACCCTAACCCTTGCCTTTACCCTAACCCTAATCGTTAATTCAAGCATAACCCTAACCTTAACCCTAACCCTAACCTCAACCTAACCTTCATGCACACCTTTTTGTATGGGGGCACACAAATTGAATGTATATGGCAGGCGAGACACTCAGCTGCAGGTTGGAACCATCTCTAGACTTTTAATCTCAATAGAAAAGATTCTACAGCTATATCAAATGTGATACAACTGTAGTAATAAAAATGCTTAACTGCAGGGTCAAGGAGGAAATTGCCATAGAATGTAGAGTTCTGATGCTAGAGCACTGGAATGAATGCATTGGCTAGCTAACCCTAATCCTAACCCTAGCCTTAACCCTAACCCTAAGCCTACCTTACCTTAACCCTAACCCTAACCTAACCCTCACACTTATGCTCTCCTTTTGATGCAAGGACACTGGAATTGAATGAGTTAGGTAGTAGAGAAGCTCAACTACCTGTTGCTACCATTTTCAGGATTCTTAAGTCGAGGAAACAGATTCTACATTTATAATGAATTTGCTATGTACACCTGAAGGTATAATAAGGGTCTCAGAAAATATAGCTGTACAATGTAGCTCTTTTGATAAGTGGCTAAAAGTAAATGCTTCACATAGTTTAGACATTCAGGTACCTAGACTTGTTGCATTTTAAATTCCCACAATATGGAAACAGATACTACAGCCAAATTGAAATTTGCAAAATTCTAATTAGTAAAATTGATTTTTTCATCAATCTCAGTGAAAAAAAGCTGAAGAATGCAAAGTTTTTGTGCTAGAACATTGGATTTGTAGATTTTTGTTAGGTTCAATGAATGCATTGAGTAGCTAAACCTAACCCAGACCTTAACCCTAACCCTTGCCTTTACCCTAACCCTAATCGTCAATTCAAGCATAACCCTAACCTAAATCATAACCCTAACGTCAACCTAACCTTCATGCACACCAATTTTTATAGGGGCACTCAAATTGAATGTATTTGGCAGGCAAGACACTCAGCTGCAGGTTTGAACCATCTCTAGACTTTTAATCTCAATAGAAAAGATTCTACAGCTATATCAAATGTGATACATCTGTAGTAATAAAAATGCTTAATTGCAGGGTCAAGGAGGAAATTGCCATAGAATGTAGAGTTCTGATGCTAGAGCACTGGAATAAATGCATTGGCTAGCTAACCCTAATCCTAACCCTAGCCTTAACCCTAAACCTAAGCCTACCTTACCTTAACCCTAACCCTAACCTTACCCTCACACTTATGCTCTCCTTTTGATGCAAGGACACTGGAATTGAATGAGTTAGGTAGTAGAGAAGCTCAACTACCTGTTGCTACCATTTTCAGGATTCTAAAGTCGAGGAAACAGATTCTACATTTACAGTAGAACCCTGCGTAAGCGGACACCCTCCGTTCCGGACCAAAGTGTCTGCTTACGCGGGGTGTCCACTTACGCGAGGTTAAAATAAACATCTAATAGAGGGAACCGTTCCTAGCAAAGGTGTCCGTTAACGCGTGGTGCCCACTTACGCGGGGTGTCCGTTAGGCGGGGTTCTACTGTATAATGAATTTGCTATGTACACCTGAAGGTATAATAAGGGTCTCAGAAAATATAGCTGTACAATGTAGCTCTTTTGATAGTGGGCTCAAAGTAAATGCTTCACATAGTTTGGACATTCAGGTACCTGGACTTGTTGCATTTTAAATTCCCACAATATGGAAACAGATACTACAGCCAAATTGAAATTTGCTAAATTCAAATTAGTAAAATTGATTTTTTCATCAATCTCAGTGAAAATAAAAGCTGAAGAATGCAAAGTTTTTGTGCTAGAACATTGGATTTGTAGATTTTTGTTAGGTTCAATGAATGCATTGAGTAGCTAAACCTAACCCGGACCTTAACCCTAACCCTTGCCTTTACCCTAACCCTAATCGTTAATTCAAGCATAACCCTAACCTTAACCCTAACCCTAACGTCAACCTAACCTTCATGCACACCTTTTTGTATGGGGGCACTCGAATTGAATGTATTTGGCAGGCGAGACAGTCACCTGCAGGCTAGAACAATCTCTAGACTTTTAATCTCAATAGAAAAGATTCTACAGCTATATCAAATGTGATACATCTGTAGTTATAAAAATGCTGAATTGCAGGGTCAAGGAGGAAATTGCCATAGAATGTAGAGTTCTGATACTAGAGCACTGGAATGAATGCATTGGCTAGCTAACCCTAATCCTAACCCTAGCCTTAACCCTTACCCTAAGCCTACCTTACCTTAACCCTAACCCTAACCTTACCCTCACACTTATGCTCTCCTTTTGATGCAAGGACACTGGAATTGAATGAGTTAGGTAGTAGAGAAGCTCAACTACCTGTTGATACCATTTTCAGGATTCTAAAGTCGAGGAAACAGATTCTACATTTACAGTAGAACCCCGCGTAAGCGGACACCCTCCGTTCCGGGCCAAAGTGTCTGCTTACGCGGGGTGTCCGCTTAACTGAGGTTTAAATAAACATCTAATAGAGGGAACTGTTCCTAGCAAAGGTGTCCGTTAACGCGGGGTGCCCACTTACACGGGGTGTCCGTTAATCGGGGTTCTACTGTATAATGAATTTGCTATGTACACCTGAAGGTATAATAAGGGTCTCAGAAAATATAGCTGTACAATGTAGCTCTTTTGATAGTGGGCTCAAAGTAAATGCTTCACATAGTTTGGACATTCAGGTACCTGGACTTGTTGCATTTTAAATTCCCACAATATGGAAACAGATACTACAGCCAAATTGAAATTTGCTAAATTCAAATTAGTAAAATTGATTTTTTCATCAATCTCAGTGAAAATAAAAGCTGAAAATTGCAAAGTTTTTGTGCTAGAACATTGGATTTGTAGATTTTTGTTAGGTTCAATGAATGCATTGAGTAGCTAAACCTAACCCATCAACGAGCATGGCGTGAGACGGACGTGTGTGTGCAGCGGTCCTGACCTTATCCAACAATAGAGACTGTTTAACACCAGTATGAGTACTACAACCAGGACAACTTATTGATAGTGACATCGTGTGCCGTATAGACTCTATGAATCGACCAGAAGGGATCCTACGGTTGGTAATTTTGTCTTGTTTATGTGTGTGTGTACTACAACCCAGACCGGAGCCAGCCATGGTACGTACCGGCGGTGCTACCGGCCCGAGCAAGGCTGATGAAAGTATTACCATAACTGACAGTCAGGAGAATATACAACACCCAGGCCTTTCTAAAGACCAAACTGCAGTATCCGATCTCATTGGACATGCATTGTCTGATAGTAATGATCAAGGTGAGGAAAATCTCCCAGTTAAACTTGATGAAAATGTTGTTGAAAAACCAGGTACAAGCACTCGCCGTGATGTTGATAACACACAGCGTAGGGCCCGCTCACAGGTGCGTAGGCAGGTGGCTATTAAATCAAAGCAAAACGTAACCCGCTCTGTAAGCTGCAAACGTACCCGGACAAAAAGTACTGAGATACAATATCCAGGAACAGTGGGTATGAATGCTAAGTCCCCCTCAGCACCCCCGCCAAAGAAGGTGGCGGCGGTTGACATTGTTAATCAGGCTAAATGTACTGATAATCCCTCTGCTGATCTGCCTGTAATGCCGGTGATACCCACAACCCTAGAGGGAGCACTTGGTGGTAGTAGTGAAATGAGTGTGTTCTTCAATCTGATTGTCAGTCACATAAACTCTGTAACTTCAGAAATAAAACAAGAAATCTCTGAGTCTAAACATGAATTAACTAGTGAGGTTGGTACCATTCGACAGGATATTGATGCACTTAAATTGACCGTTGAACAAAAAGTGACAGACCTTAAGACCAGAGTTATCACAAATGAGACGGGGATACAAACACTGCATAAGAGTATAGCCAATAAGTTTACTGATGTTGAACAGAAAACAGATACACTCGCAGCTCACGTGTGTCGTCTTGAAAAAACAGGTGTTAGGAATAGGGAGGAGATTGGGACAACGAAGAAAGATCTGTGTAACGTTAGTTCTGAGAGTGCAGTCAGTGTAAGTGAGATAAAGAAGAAGCTTAAGGATTATGATGCGAAGTTTGAACAAAAGTATGGTGAATGCCTTAAGGAAATTGCTGAGTTGAAAACTGCCCTAGCCTCTAAGGCGCCAAGTACTGATAATCGACAAACTAGTCAGCATACCCCCTCTGACACACGCTTTCTCTCACATAGACGTATGAACCTGTATATAAATGGCCTTGCAACAGATGACGACGATGACATTTATTCCTCTGTACTCACATTACTACAGGCATTAGATGTACGCATGACACTCTCAGATATATCATATGTTCGGAAAGTAGGCAAAAAACAACATGATGACCGTCCCGTCCCGATCCTGTGTTGTTTCACATCAGTCAGGGCAAGGGATTCGGTCATGAGTAAGAAAACTGGACTAAGGTCGATTCAGGAATACCGTAGAGTGTTCTTGAATCCCGATGAGGACGTCGAATCTAGAGCTGCTAGAATGCGAGCTAGATTGATTGCTACCCACTGTAGGAAAAACAATATGACTGTTGAACTGCGAGGTGATAAAATTAAAATTGATGGTAATGAGTACACTGCTAGGCTCATGGAAAGTATACCGACCCACTTAAAGCCCCCTGCTACCCTGAAAATACCGGTGAGTAAGACCCCAAGTACTACCCCTGGTAAGTCTATATTGAACCAACAGGGCACTCAAGGCGTCCTTCAGGTGATCAGCGATTGGCAAACTGTTAGTACGCCAAATCGACGCACAAAGCCTCTGACTGGTAATCAAGGCCCCAACAATGGTTCTGGAGAGAAAGTCAGTAAAAGTGGACTTCTGTTTCGGGGGCCTAAAACCCCGCTGAGTAACTTTTACCTGTCTGACATAAACCATGATGGTATTACCTACAAAAGTAGTGAGCACCTTTTCCAGGCGTGGAAATGCCGAAATTGTAAGGAAATCGATCTGATGCATCAAATTGAGGGATGTGATACGCCAGCTGAAGCAAAGCGAATTGGCAATAAATGTAAGGTTAGCCAGGAATGGCTCAAGGGTAGAGAGAATGTGATGTCTACGATCTGTAATCTGAAATTTAGGCAACATCGTGACCTCTCAGATGCACTAGTTGACACCCATCCACACACACTAGTAGAGGCCACACGAGACCTTTATTGGGGCGGGGGTGCGGAACTGAATTCAGATTCCTACCAGTCCGGCCACTTTAAGGGCAAGAATACCCTGGGAGTTATATTAGGCAATATCAGAGAGAACCTGAGACGTGAGCGTGCTGCTGAGGCCAATATCGAGACCGCTATGGGAGGGTCCGATTGATTGATTGACTTAATGAAACAGGTAGACTAAAGTTAGACTGGTTCCTCTGTGTTGAACCCAGATGTTGTATGAAATCCAAAACTAAAATTAGAATCTATATGTGGGAATGCAACCAGTGTATCGGGTCCATTGGTGCATGGACTTGTGTTTATAAGGAAGGGAAGCCTGAATACAGGACCATATACCTCTGGAGCGTGGATCAAGCGTCTGCTGACCAGCTGACTTTTTTTGCCGGTGCTACCGTATAGGTCTGTATGCTTTACCCTACCCCGTGCTGAACTGTTGACATAGTATGGTATAGAGCTTCTGAAATAATACTCTGAACTGGCCTTACATTGTTCATTCAAATTTATATTTGCATTATTTTTAATGCTTATTTAACTGTTTGACTGAGGTCGATATCTGCCTACCACCATGTCCGATGCTATTTACATGATAGCCCTGTACTGCTCGGTTGGGCGTTATTATATGTTGCTCTATATAAGATATGAATTTGATATGCTCGAATTAAAACTTGCAGGTGATACTTTATGTGATGATCAGACTAGACTGTTAAGTTACATCTGAAGAACTACTGCAGTCAAACCAAGTTGGAGAGTTATGATGGCACACAATGTATATCGGTATCTCTTATGTGGTGATTCTCGACTGCAAAGCATGCAGTCCTGTCTGTCTGCTAGGGGTATCTATGATATTGAAGTATTATGCCGCCCCTGCTTGGATATAGATGGGGTATGTAACTCCGTCATTCCAGTGGTGAAGCGGCGTACCTGGAATGCTATTTATATCCAATGTGGGATAAACAGTATTACTAAACTCGAGAAAAACCCTAGAGTGGTTAGTTTGCGGGAGCAAGACCCAGTACTGGGGGCACGCGTTGTTATGGACGATTTTCAAAATCTAGTTGAAAAGATTGCAGTGGTAGCAGCCAACACCCCAATAGTTATTTGCACTGTGTATGGAGCTGAACTATTGATAATGAATGGTCTTGGCCTCCAGTCTGAACAACAACGTTTGTTGAATCACACAGTAGAGCTGATCAATAATGGGATAGTATCAATGAACCTGGGGTCCGGAGTTTTAACTCCATATACTGGCACACTGGTACATAGAAATATGGGACGTAGACGTGGAAAGATACATATATATACGCACCTCTATGATGGGATACACCCAAATAGATGGGCTTCGCACAAACTATGTCGGTTTGTCCTAAAAGCGATGTACAAGAATGTCAGATGCGGTGCCCACATATAAATATTAAATACTACTGATCTTGTGGTCATGAGACCTGGCTGGTTGGTTTGCTCTCTATATTAAAGACGGTCTGGACTCGCTATTTGCACTTAAATGTATGAACATAGTATCCCTGATTATATGGTTCGTAACAGACACACTGAAATGATAATGTCTATTATTGTTTCGGGTGTTTCTTGGCTCAGCCTGCTATTATGTACTATTATACACTATAATTATATAATTCCGGCCAGGTCCATGTTACCTAACAACGGTAGCCAGGTTCGTTACTACGGACTCTCGGGTTACTATGTACCCGCCGCGTGCGGCTACGTCACCGGATTCCATGTCTTGGGTCAGTTGCGCCCTATAACCTGAAGGTATAAGACGTTTTCCAGTTTGGGAAAAAAGTTTTAATTTTGAAATGGGTAAAAGGAAAGGGTCTGCGGTCCAATCCACCCAGGGTGGCAGCTCAAGGACTACGGGTGGTTCTGCTGCTGTTAATGCTGTTCCGGAGGTCCAGCAGTCACAAAGTCAAGTGACAACAGCGGAGACCATCGACCAGACGGGGGCGACGGCTGGGACCGAGTCGGAGACGAGGGGGACAGACGGGGCACACCCAGACAGGATGGACAGGATGGAAATGATGCTGAATACTACAATTCAAAAGCTCGTGGATATCACGTCGAAGGTGGAGGGAATGAGTGTGAAAAACGATTCGGATACTATCTTAAATGACAAATTCAAGCCTTCAAAGAAAAGTGGTCGCTCGAGAGATCAAATGAGAAGTGTTTCGAGCAGGGATACTGACTTTTCTGATACAAGCAGCAGTGATACTTCTTCATCGAGAAGCGCTTCTAGGGACTCCAGAAAGAAGAAAAAAGGTAGAAAATCAATATTTGATGCAAAAAGCTATCTAAGTGAGGGCGATAAATTGATATCTTATGAAAGATTAATCCTTGTTAATGCCAAGATTTTAGAGAAACTTTTAAGGCTAGGAAAAGATGTATCGGGTTTTGTGAAGCATGTTATTCTTATTGCGGAAAAAGCAGATTCTAAACTTTTCACATCAGAAGCATTGATAAGGTACGACAAAGCTATCAAAGATAAGGCAAAGAATGAGGGATTGAGGGTTTTTTCGGAGGTTAATCCATCAGAAATTATTAGATTCCTATCGTACGAGGGAACTGTGGCAGCCTCAGTCACGAAGAAATCCAAACCGAAGTCTGAGACCAAGGGCCTAGATGGGTTTTGTTTTAGTTTTAATAAAACTGCAGGTGGCTGCACGTTTAAAACGTGCAAATACAAGCACCAGTGTAGTACTTGTTCAAGCTATAGTCACGCCGCCTATGATTGCAGTAATGCGAAGGCCAAGCCTATGGCGAGTAAATGAAATCAGGCCTCGAGCGGTTTGAGCGATAGCGATGGATTTGAATGCGTTCATATTGTTGACGCTGGTAACTATGGTGACGCTCGCGCTCGATTTGAACCAGCGGTCGGCCGCACTAACACTAACACTGCTGAAAAGTTAGTTTACGATGTAAACACTGGTACCTTAACAAGTGATTCTTTTATTTTTGATACTGATTCCTCAAATGACTGCATTAGGGGTATATGTGAATGCACTCAATGCATCGGAGAAAATAGGTCACAACTGAAAATATGTAGGTTAATCCCCGTCCTAGATAATGACCTGATCTGTGGCAACATGAGTATCGATAGTAGGCTATACTTGAAGAAGGGTTTTACTGAGGGTTTCAGAATAGTCGATGACAATTGTAACTCTGTCTACTATTGTGAAAACTATTCCTCCATCACTGAGGGAGATTTTCAAAATGAAATGACTAATTTGTTAGAAACTGAAGTATCTGAGGGAAAAGTAAAGGAGGTCTATGAAATTCCTCAGTGTGTTCACGCACTCGGAGCTGTACAAAAATCTAACGGTCGCTTACGCCCTATCACAGACTGTAGCAGACCAGATGGTGAATGTATAAATGAGTTCATGAAAGATACATATATACCATTCAAATATAACTCGATATCAGATGTTTGCGATAATCTTATCGGCAATGAGTTTTTATCAGTTGTGGATATCAGAGCAGCTTATAGATCTATAAATGTTTTCCCAGAACACACAACATTCCAGGGGTTTTTCTGGGATTCAGGTACTGGTGGTAGATTTTATGAGGATTGCCGTTTATGTTTTGGGTTAAAATGCGCCCCCAATATTTTCAACTCGGTTTCTGATTTTATCGTTGAATGTGTCAAAAGCAGGGGTGTTGATAGGATATTAAATTATCTTGATGACTTTCTCATTATCGGTAGTACTGAGGAGGAGTGTTTGAGAGGCCGGGATACCCTAGTCGATGTACTCGAGTACTTTGGTTTTGTGGTCGCATTAGAAAAAGTGACTATCCCCAGCAGAATTTGTACTTTTTTGGGTATAAGAATTGATACTCAGGAGATGACAGTTTCCCTTCCCCATGAGAAATTGGTTAAACTTGAAACCGAAATAGATAAAGTTTTTTCTCAAAACTTCGTTACCAAGAAGGATCTTGAAAAACTGGGGGGGCTTGTTTCGTTTTGCTCCAGCGTTGTCAGGGGCGGTAGGACCTTTAGCAGGCGCCTGTTCGATCTTTGTTCTAATACTCCTAGAGGAAAGAGAGTGGGTTTGAGCGACGAACTCGTTGAGGATTTATCTTGGTGGAAGAAACTCGTTAGAGTATTTAACGGAAAAAGTATTATCCTGAAAGATTGTGGCCTAGTCCCGATAGTCACTGACTCCTCGTTTACTGGGTTCGGCGCATGGTGCGGTAAGGATTTTGTGCTAGGTACTTGGGATAATGAAATTGTTTTTGATTCAGATTGTAGTCACCAGGTGTCGCCGCCTGGTTTCGATGTATTGACCAGAAATATCAATGTTTTGGAGTTGTGGCCGGTGGTGGTAGGGGTGAAACGTTGGTCAAACTATTTTAAAAATCGGAGAATTCACATTTGGACTGATAACATGCAAGTTTTGGCCATGCTGAACACTGGCAGGAGCAGAAATCGCACATGCATGGAATGGCTTAGGGAACTCTTCTGGATAAGTTTTCTCTTTAACTTTGAGTTTTTCGCCAGTTATATCCCTTCAAAAGAAAATGTCCTAGCAGATCAATTGTCCCGGGTATCCCAACCCGGATATTCAGATTTGTGTAGGGAACAACTATCAAAAATGGATATGTGTTGTACTTCCAGCCCCCGGTTTGATCGATCTAGAGTTGAGACAGTCGTTTCTCCAGAAATTGGCGATATCGGAAAATACCCGGAAAACCAGACAGGGCCAGATAAAATGCTACTCGAGATTTTGTGAGTCTTATGAAATTACTCCTTTCCCAGCAACTCCTAGAAGTTGTTCCTTATTTGTGTCCTTCTTGTCTGGAAAAATGAAACCAGTTTCTATCAAGAATTACTTGTCTGCGGTGAACTTTCAACAGAAATCTTTAGGTTTCACTCCTGTAGTGGGCGACTTCATGGTTTCTCAAACAGTAAAAGGTATCGAAAGGTTGTTCTCCACTCCTGTGATCGAAAAATATCCTCTAACCCCCGAGGACTTGCTTGGTATATTCAAGTTTCTAGATTTTTCGGTATACAATGACCGGGTTTTTTGGTCGGCCCTCATCCTGGGGTTCAGGGCACTATTGAGAATTTCACATCTGGTAGATTCAAATCATACCTTACGAGTTTCGGATATTTCTTTTCCGGATGGTAACTTATCTTTGACAATCAGGTCTTCCAAAACCTCTCAATTTGGGAAAGTTCCTATTACTACTTATCTAAGAAAAATCCAGGACTCTCCATTATGTCCAGTTCCACACATTAGGCAGATGTTAGCTGCTAGGGTCTCTTTCCCCCACCAGTACTTGTTTCTTGAAGAATCTAATGGGAAACTGAAAAAATTGGGTTATCAGAATTTTAACTCAAAACTAAAATTGTTATGCTCGAAAATTGGTCTAGATGTCTCGCGTGTATCTACCCACTCTATCAGACACGGTGGGGCCACCTTCCTTTCCAGAGTGGGATTATCCCTGAGTGATATCCAGAAACGAGGAAACTGGAAGTCAAAGGTGGTCGAGAATTATATCCATGATACTGTATCTGTGATTCTTGAAAAAGACTTATCTGTATCAAACTTTCTTAAGGAATTGTCTTAAATTATTCTAAGTCAATTGTTATTGGCGGGTGTTTGGCTGGTGTTTGTCTATATTTCCGCCAAACCAATTTCCTGTCTCATGTTATTTATCACTATTTATTACAGACCGTTAGCCGTAACTTATGTACTATTATACACTATAATTATATAATTCCGGCCAGGTCCATGTTACCTAACAACGGTAGCCAGGTTCGTTACTACGGACTCTCGGGTTACTATGTACCCGCCGCGTGCGGCTACGTCACCGGATTCCATGTCTTGGGTCAGTTGCGCCCTATAACCTGAAGGTATAAGACGTTTTCCAGTTTGGGAAAAAAGTTTTAATTTTACTGAATAAAGCTGGTGTTTGTCTATATTTCCGCCAAACCAATTTCCTGTCTCATGTTATTTATCACTATTTATTACAGACCGTTAGCCGTAACTTATATGTATTAATTGTAAGCACTAGAAACTATGGGCCAAGTATGTGTACTCCTGACTGGAGTCACTGCCACCCTCCCCTGTATGCATTGCATGCATTACAGTTGCTGTGTACTGCACATTGTTATATTGTGGTGTCTCCGTTAAATTGTCGTGATCTGTTTTTTGTCTTATGTGTGTTGACTCCATCTGCCCTTGTGGGTCTGTGTGATCCATGCTCTTTGTCCAAATGCACTGTTGTGTTGACCTCTATCTCTCTGCAGTACCAGGCTGATGGAAGTGATGTTATTAACACACAGCATCGTGTCTATGGTGGATTGACAGTATTTTATAGTACTAGCGATGGAAGTATGTATAGCCAGAATAAAAAACCTAAGCTAACTCATAACGATATGTCTGCAATAAACAGTTATACTAGACTGCAATCACTGTGTTTGATTCCTGAGGCTAATTGCCCGAATAAAAAACTATGTATACCAGATTTCACTATTGTTGTGGTTACTTTACCCAACTTGACCTACAGCCGAAATGATTTATCTATTACCTCATGAAGTTACATCGAAGAAAGGTTTATCCTTTGTCACAATTAATATACTGAGTCTCTATAGAAAACTTGAGCAGGTTAAAATAATGTTTAATAAAGTGGACTTTCTCTCAGTTACTGAAACCTGGTTGGCCGAGCGCTATGATAATGATCTTTTACATATTGAGAACATGGAAAGTTATAGACTGGATAGACTGCCATGTTTGGCAATGTCTGGTGGAGGAGTTATGCTATATGTTAATTCTAAATTGTCGCCCCATGTTGAAAAAATAGAGGAATGTTGTAGGTGTGATAAACATATAGAACTGTTGACATGTGAATACTCAAGAACTGATAGAAGGAAAATGGTAATTCTGACTGTGTATCGCCCACCTAAAGGAAATCATGAGCAGGCTTACAAAACGATCTCCGATGTGCTTTTGAACCCTAGGTTTAAGGACCATGAGGTCTGGCTGCTTGGTGACCTAAACGTTAATGCGAATTATCCAAATAGCTGTAAAGGTAAAATAATGCGTGTGTTTCTTAGCAGGTTCTCTCTCTCACATTTGTCTACATCGGATACGTATCTGACTAAGCATGGGACCTCGAAAATAGATCATATCTATACGAATTCACCGAATGTGGAAATGTCTGGAAACTGTAACTGCTTCATAAGCGACCACGTGCCTATCTTTGCCATCAGAAAATTTAATCGTCCGATGTCTGGTAATAGAACCATAACTGGTCGTAGCTATAAGAATGTTGACCCAGTGACTCTCAGAGATGCTTTAAGGGGATTTGATACCTCTCAAGTTAACTATCACTCTGCAGAACAACTATTTGTACAATGGGAGAACTCCCTTAAGGAATATCTAGACAGATGGTGTCCGATTAAATCGTTTGGGTGAACCAGCGAGATGGACTGGATCTACCAGCAGTGGTGCAGGCAATGATTAAACGAAGAGCGTTCTTATTGTCTAAATGTATGAGGGATACTGACCCGACCACCAGAACTGAATGTAGGCATCTATCTAGGGATATTAATCGAGAAATACGATTGATCAAATCAAAGTTTATCCAGGATAAGCTTGTCGAAAACTTTTCTAATCCGTTGCGCTTTTGGAGGCAGGTGAAGAGTATATGGAAGCCAGCAAACAGGACAGGGCAGCTAATGTTGTATAATGAGGATGGGGAGGTGATCCAGGATGCAATGTTACCCAACGTCATGAATAAGCACTATAGTTCTGTCGCTAGTAATATAACTAAACCGGCCTCACCCCTACTTGATGTAGGTGATTACATGACTGATGGCATAGCTGAAGTATCATTCCTAAATGAAATTGATATGGATAGATGTCTAGAGCTAATCAAAATGATTAAAACTAACAAAGCGTCGGGTATTGAAGATATGAGTAGTGACTTCCTAAAGAAAGCATTTTTTGACAGACCAGATGTACTGAAAATTATTGTAAATAAAGCCATATCAGCTGGACATTTTCCGGCCATGTGGTGTAAGGGGGTTATAACCCCTATACCTAAGACCCCCAGACCTAGATGTCCAGTTGAATTTCGACCGATATCGGGCCTATCGATTATGTCAAAGATCTTAGAATATGAGCTACATCACCAATTGCTCCCGTCCTGGATCGACCTTGGCTGCTTTTCTGGTTTACAATTTGGGTTTCTCCCTGGCCGTTCTACTGGACAGGCGGTGTTTAAACTCGTGTCCTGGTTGTATGAAGCCAGAGACTACCAGAATATAAGTCTCTGCCTCTTTCTTGACCTCCAAAAGGCATTTGACTGCATTGACCATAGCACGTTATTAAAAATTCTGGGGGAACGGTCAGGTAACCCACATATAGTACAGATTTTTAAGTCATATCTCTCTCAACGTATCCAAGCGACTAAAATAAATGAGATGATGTCCGACCCGATTGCAGTCCGCAAGGGTGTCCCGCAGGGGTCTGTGATGGGACCTATCCTGTTTATACTGTATCTGAACGGATGTCTTGGAGTCATTAAAAATGTGCGCTTTCTGCTATACGCTGACGATATAGTGTTGGTAGTAAGCGGAAAAGATCCGGAGATATTGGCCCGCTTGATGCAAGAAGATCTAAATTCGTTGGTCTCTTGGTTTGATGACCACCACCTTAAGCTAAATGGGAACAAGAGTAAAGCGATGTGGTGTCACCCAAAAGTTACGAGGTTACAACCCGCCTACCCGAAATGTGTGCTTGATGGACGAGCCATAGATAGTGTAAAAACTTTTAATTATCTGGGGGTCCCCATAGACCAATCACTACGTTTCGATCTGTTCTACGACAAGATCACTAACGATTTTTTGCTTCGTCTACATAAGCTGCGGAAGTTAAGGTATTTTATAAATACTAAAACGGCAGTGGCGATAGTTAAAACAATGTTGCTAAGCAAGATTGAATACTGTGACTTTCTGGTAGTGACCCTGACCAACCTACAAAGGATGAAGTTACAATCCCTGATGAATACAGCTCTGAGGATCTGTTATCATGTTAAACTCGAGGATCATGTCAGTGGGGATGCGCTATGTGCCCGGGCCGGTCTAGATAAGCTAGTAATTAGGCGTACCAGGCACCTCTTGTCGCATGTTTTTTGGTGGTCACTTGACCCCGAAAATACAGTAAACACGTTATCGGCAGAGGGAGGAGCTAGAACTAGAAGCGTGACAAAAATCAAACTCAAGGTGAAGTGCCCACGAACGGATTTTTTCAGAAAATCGCCTCTATATCTTGGAGCCCAATTCTGGGATCGCCTGAAGCCGGACCTTCATGTAGCCAGTAATAACATGGTATTCAAAGCACTCTTAAAATCGGTGGATCTAAATGAAATTATGGCTGGTACTCTGAGATAAAATGATATGTACTGTCTAGATATGTTGCTGTGTGGACTAGGTGGATAACTGCGATAGTGTTGTGGACAAGGGTAGTGTGAGTGATGGCCTTGGAAATGTGTAGTATGTCTGTCGGAAGAAGTGTGTCTAGTATAAGACCCTCTTCCTACCCTGTATTATCATTGTTGTCTGTAAGGGTATTTTTGCCATGTCCCACGTCTGACTGTCAAGTGTGTTGTTGTAACTACTGTCTGTATAACTGTAACTCTCTGTGACGAGAAAAGTTGAAAATCGCGTTTTCTGTAATGTGAACCTTTCCGTCAATAAACATATTTTTCCAAAAAAAAAAAAAAACCCAGACCTTAACCCTAACCCTTGCCTTTACCCTTACCCTAATCGTTAATTCAAGCATAACCCTAACCTAAATCATAACCCTAACGTCAACCTAACCTTCATGCACACCTTTTTGTATGGGGGCACTCAAATTGAAAGTATTTGGCAGGCAAGACACTCAGCTGCAGGTTGGAACCATATCTAGACTTTTAATCTCAATAGAAAAGATTCTACAGCTATATCAAATGTGATACAACTGTAGTAATAAAAATGCTTAACTGCAGGGTCAAGGAGGAAATTGCCATAGAATGTAGAGTTCTGATGCTAGAGCACTGGAATGAATGCATTGGCTAGCTAACCCTAATCCTAACCCTAGCCTTAACCCTTACCCTAAGCCTACCTTACCTTAACCCTAACCCTAACCTAACCCTCACACTTATGCTCTCCTTTTGATGCAAGGACACTGGAATTGAATGAGTTAGGTAGTAGAGAAGCTCAACTACCTGTTGCTACCATTTTCAGGATTCTAAAGTCGAGGAAACAGATTCTCGTTCATAATGAATTTGCTACACCTGAAGGTATAATAAGGGTCTCAGAAAATATAGCTGTACAATGTAGCTCTTTTGATAGTGGGCTCAAAGTAAATGCTTCACATAGTTTGGACATTCAGGTACCTGGACTTGTTGCATTTTAAATTCCAACAATATGGAAACAGATACTACAGCCAAATTGAAATTTGCTAAATTCAAATTAGTAAAATTGAATTTTTTCATCAATCTCAGTGAAAATAAAAGCTGAAGAATGCAAAGTTTTTGTGCTAGAACATTGGATTTGTAGATTTTTGTTAGGTTCAATGAATGCATTGAGTAGCTAAACCTAACCCAGACCTTAACCCTAACCCTTGCCTTTATCCTAACCCTAATCGTTAATTCAAGCATAACCCTAACCTTAACCCTAACCCTAACGTCAACCTAACCTTCATGCACACCTTTTTGTATGGGGGCATTCAAATTGAATGTATTTGGTAGGCGAGACACTCAGCTGCAGGTTGGAACCATCTCTAGAATTTTAATCTCAATAGAAAATATTCTACAGCTATATCAAATGTGATACATCTGTAGTAATAAAAATGCTTAATTGCAGGGTCAAGGAGGAAATTGCCATAGAATGTAGAGTTCTGATGCTAGAGCACTGGAATGAATGCATTGGCTAGCTAACCCTAATCCTAACCCTAGCCTAAACCCTAACCCTATGCCTACCTTACCTTAACCCTTACCTAACCCTCACACTTATGCTCTCCTTTTGATGCAAGGACACTGGAATTGAATGAGTTAGGTAGTAGAGAAGCTCAACTACCTGTTGCTACCATTTTCAGGATTCTAAAGTCGAGGAAACAGATTCTACATTTATAATGAATTTGCTACACCTTAAGATATAATAAGGGTCTCAGAAAATATAGCTGTACAATGTAGCTCTTTTGATAGTGGGCTCAAAGTAAATGCTTCAAATAGTTTGGACATTCAAGTACCTGGACTTGTTGCATTTTAAATTCCAACAATATGGAAACAGATACTACAGCCAAATTGAAATTTGCCAAATTCAAATTAGTAAAATTGATTTTTTCATCAATCTCAGTGAAAATAAAAGCTGAAGAATGCAAAGTTTTTGTGCTAGAACATTGGATTTATAAATTTTGTTAGGTTCAATGAATGCATTGAGTAGCTTAACCTTACCCAGACCTTAACCCTAACCCTTGCCTTTACCCTAACCTTCATGCACACCTTTTTCTATGGGGGCACACGAATTGAATGTATTTGGCAGGGGAGACACTCAGCTCGAAGTTGAAACCATCTCTAGACTTTTAATCTCAATAGAAAAGATTTTCCAGCTATATCAAATGTGATACATCTGTAGTAATAAAAATGCTTAACTGCAGGGTCAAGGAGGAAATTGCCGTAGAATGTAGAGTTCTGATGCTAGAGCACTGGAATGAATGCATTGGCTAGCTAACCCTAATCCTAACCCTAGCCTTAACCCTAACCCTAAGCCTACCTTACCTTAACCCTAACCCTTACCTTACCCTCACACTTATGCTCTCCTTTTGATGCAAGGACACTGGAATTGAATGAGTTAGGTAGTAGAGAAGCTCAACTACCTGTTGCTACCATTTTTAGGATTCTAAAGTCGAGGAAACAGATTCTACATTTATAATGAATTTGCTACACCTGAAGGTATAATAAGGGTCTCAGAAAATATAGCTGTACAATGTAGCTCTTTTGATAGTGGGCTCAAAGTAAATGCTTCACATAGTTTGGACATTCAGGTACCTGGACTTGTTGCATTTTAAATTCCCACAATATGGAAACAGATACTTCAGCCAAATTGAAATTTGCTAAATTCAAATTAGTAAAATTGATTTTTTCATCAATCTCAGTGAAAATAAAAGCTGAAGAATGCAAAGTTTTTGTGCTAGAACATTGGATTTGTAGATTTTTGTTAGGTTCAATGAATGCATTGAGTAGCTAAACCTAACCCAGACCTTGACCCTAACCCTTGCCTTTACCCTAACCTTCATGCACACCTTTTTCTATGGGGGCACTCAAATTGAATGTATTTAGCAGGCAAGACACTCAGCTCGAGGTTGAAACCATCTCTAGACTTTTAATCTCAATAGAAAATATTATACAGTTATATCAAATGTGATACATCTGTAGTAATAAAAATGCTTAACTGCAGGGTCAAGGAGGAAATTGCCATAGAATGTAGAGTTCTGATGCTAGAGCACTGGAATGAATGCATTGGCTAGCTAACCCTAATCCTAACCCTAGCCTTAACCCTAAACCTAAGCCTACCTTACCTTAACCCTAACCCTAACCTAACCCTCACACTTATGCTCTCCTTTTGATGCAAGGACACTGGAATTGAATGAGTTAGGTAGTAGAGAAGCTCAACTACCTGTTGCTACCATTTTCAGGATTCTAAAGTCGAGGAAACAGATTCTACATTTATAATGAATTTGCTATGTACACCTGAAGGTATAATAAGGGTCTCAGAAAATATAGCTGTACAATGTAGCTCTTTTGATAGTGGGCTCAAAGTAAATGCTTCACATAGTTTGGACATTCAGGTACCTGGACTTGTTGCATTTTAAATTCCCACAATATGGAAACAGATACTACAGTCAAATTGAAATTTGCTAAATTCAAATTAGTAAGATTGATTTTTTCATCAATCTTAGTGAAAATAAAAGCTGAAGAATGCAAAGTTTTTGTGCTAGAACATTGGATTTGTAGATGTTTGTTAGGTTCAATGAATGCATTGAGTAGCTAAACCTAACCCAGACCTTAACCCTTACCCTTGCCTTTACCCTAACCCTAATCGTTAATTCAAGCATAACCCTAACCTAAATCATAACCCTAACGTCAACCTAACCTTCATGCACACCTTTTTTTATGGGGGCACTCGAATTGAATGTATTTGGCAGGCAAGACACTCACCTGCAGGTTGGAACCATCTCTAGACTTTCAATCTCAATAGAAAAGATTCTACAGCTATATCAAATGTGATACATCTGTAGTAATAAAAATGCTTAATTGCAGGGTCAAGGAGGAAATTGCCATAGAATGTAGAGTTCTGATGCTAGAGCACTGGAATAAATGCATTGGCTAGCTAACCCTAATCCTAACCCTAGCCTTAACCCTAAACCTAAGCCTACCTTACCTTAACCCTAACCCTAACCTTACCCTCACACTTATGCTCTCCTTTTGATGCAAGGACACTGGAATTGAATGAGTTAGGTAGTAGAGAAGCTCAACTACCTGTTGCTACCATTTTCAGGATTCTAAAGTCGAGGAAACAGATTCTACATTTATAATGAATTTGCTATGTACACCTGAAGGTATAATAAGGGTCTCAGAAAATATAGCTGTACAATGTAGCTCTTTTGATAGTGGGCTCAAAGTAAATGCTTCACATAGTTTAGACATTCAGGTACCTGGAGTTGTTGCATTTTAAATTCCCACAATATGGAAACAGATACTACAGCCAAATTGAAATTTGCAAAATTCTAATTAGTAAAATTGATTTTTTCATCAATCTCAGTGAAAATAAAAGCTGAAGAATGCAAAGTTTTTGTGCTAGAACATTGGATTTGTAGATTTTTGTTAGGTTCAATGAATGCATTGAGTAGCTAAACCTAGCCCAGACCTTAACCCTAACCCTTGCCTTTACCCTAACCCTAATCGTTAATTCAAGCATAACCCTAACCTTAACCCTAACCCTAACCTCAACCTAACCTTCATGCACACCTTTTTGTATGGGGGCACTCAAATTGAATGTATATGGCAGGCGAGACACTCAGCTGCAGGCTGGAACATTCTCTAGACTTTTAATCTCAATAGAAAAGATTCTACAGCTATATCAAATGTGATACATCTGTAGTAATAAAAATGCTTAACTGCATGGTCACGGAGGAAATTGCCATAGAATGTAGAGTTCTGATACTAGAGCACTGGAATGAAAGCATTGGCTAGCTAACCCTAATCCTAACCCTAGCCTTAACCCTTACCCTAAGCCTACCTTACCTTAACCCTAACCCTAACCTAACCCTCACACTTATGCTCTCCTTTTGATGCAAGGACACTGGAATTGAATGAGTTAGGTAGTAGAGAAGCTCAACTACCTGTTGCTACCATTTTCAGGATTCTAAAGTCGAGGAAACAGATTCTACATTTACAGTAGAACCCCGCGTAAGCGGACACCCTCCGTTCCGGACCAAAGTGTCTGCTTACGCGGGGTGTCCGCTTACGCGAGGTTAAAATAAACATCTAATAGAGGGAACCGTTCCTAGCAAAGGTGTCCGTTAACGCGGGGTGCCCACTTACGCGGGGTGTCCGTTAGGCGGGGTTCTACTGTATAATTAATTTGCTATGTACACCTGAAGGTATAATAAGGGTCTCAGAAAATATAGCTGTACAATGTAGCTCTTTTGATAGTGGGCTCAAAGTAAATGCATCACATAGTTTAGACATTCAGGTACCTGGACTTGTTGCATTTTAAATTCCCACAATATGGAAACAGATACTACAGCCAAATTGAAATTGCAAAATTCTAATTAGAAAAATTGATTTTTTCATCAATCTCAGTGAAAATAAAAGCTGAAGAATGCAAAGTTTTTGTGCTAGAACATTGGATTTGTAGATTTTTGTTAGGTTCAATGAATGCATTGAGTAGCTAAACCTAACCCAGACCTTAACCCTAACCCTTGCCTTTACCCTAACCCTAATCGTTAATTCAAGCATAACCCTAACCTTAACCCTTTGCCGGCCGCACGCCTCACCCGGGCGGCAATCCTACGGCAGCGCCACCAGCGACGTTCACCTATACTACGGCAGCAGCAGGTTTCAATGTGGACGTTTCAACGGCCGGCCACTTTTGCCGTGAACGGTGCGCGTCTCTTGTTTTGAGGGTGGTAGTGGCAGAATTTCTCCATTTTCTCCGTAAATTGATGATGTTTTAATAAAAGATGACCATTACGGTAAACAGGAGACCTGTATCTTGGTGTGTATATGTATTTTGTGAATAAAATTAACGGTTGAATATATGTAATCTCGAACTGAAGTTGGCCTAAAATACGCGCCTATGTAAAAATTAACCGTCCATGGCGTCCGCCTATCTAAGGCCTTACACACTACTGTAGCAGATTTGTTCGCATCAATATATATTGTCGTTAAAGTTGATGAAACCCCCATACATATTCAAATATGATCCCTACCTACACGATTCTAAAGTATAACGAAATAAAACAATGCCTAAGGTGATTTAAGCAAAATCGAAAGTTTAAACTCGCGCACCATAGCAAAACCGTTGGTGGGGGCGGGAGTGTCAGTGTCAATATGGATAGCTAAGCTGATTCCTCTACGCAATGGACGCTGTGTAAAATCATTTCCCCTCGTCAAATAGCGGATTAACAACAGAAATGAAACCCAGCAACTTCATTATAAGGCTTGTGCCTCCAAAAGGATATAAATATAATGGCGGAAAAACCATCGAAAGTGTGGTTAATACGGTGATAACTTCGGATCTTTCAGCCTGGTGGTATAGGTGTCAAGTCCAGTGACAGCGCCATGTCTGCTAAGCTGTCTGCTACAAGTCGATGCGACAACCCACAGAATTGCCATTTATATCTTCCTATGGCGTCAACAGTGTAAACTGAGACCAGCATTATGTTCATCTGATCATCAGCTATACGAGGGTGTCAGACTTGACACGGTGGAATTAACCTAGCGCTTTGTAACTAATATCGGCAAAGCCTCTATAGAGTCCTGTCTAGATTATAAGGTTGAATCTATGGGAAGCCATGTCACTGCTCGAAACGTAGGGTTGTCAAGTTATAATACAAAATCAGCTCGCACCGGGTTTAAACTTTAGATTAATGATAAATGATACGTATATTCATAATCTACATACTGTAAGGTTTCTTTCTATGTAAATAATGTCCAGGTTTGACGAGTTTATATTTAATCATTCAAATTTAGCCTTGGGTATTACGCACTCGGCTTGCTGGTTCAGTCGAATCTTAGACGAGGTTTACAAAATCAGCTCAGATAGGGTTTAAACATTAGAATTAACCACAGGGAAGTGTATTTTCACATTCTATAGACTCTAAGGTTTGTTCCAGTATGTATTTTAGCAAATTCAGACGAGTAGAGACCAAGATATTGAAATATTACTATGCGAGTTACGCACGTTGAATTCTGGCCTAGCTTGATACGCCATTGCTTATACTGTGTAGTTAAGGTGGTCGAGCTGTCATTAGAAATCATCTCGCACCGGGTTTAAACTTTAGATAAATGATTAATGATACGTATATTCATAATCTACATACTGTAAGGTTTGTTTCTATCTAAATAATGTCCAGGTTAGATCAGGTTAAGATTTAATAATTCAAATTTAGCCTTGGGCATTACGCAGTCGGCTTGCTGGTTCAGTCGAATTTCATACGATGATCACAAAATCAGCTCAGATAGGGTTTAAACAATATAATTAACCACAGGGAAGTGTATTTTCACATTCTATAGACTCTAAGGTTTGTTCCAGTACGTATTTTATCATATTTAGACGAGAAGAGACCAAGATATTAGAATATTAAGATGCGCATTACGCACGTTGAATTCTGGCCTAGCTTGATCCGCCATTTTCCATACTGTGTAGTTAGGGTGGTCGAGCTGTCATTAGAAATCAGCTCGTACCGGGTTTAAACTTTAGATTCATCATCAATCATATATATATTGTTATTCTACACACTCTAAGCTACCGTTCTATGTAAATAATGTCCAGGTTTGACGAGTTCAGATTTAATATTTCAAATTTAAACTTGGGCATTACGCAGTCGGCTTGCTGGTTCAGTCGAATTTCATACGATGATCACAAAATCAGCTCAGATAGGGTTTAAACAATATAATTAACCACAGGGAAGTGTATTTTCACATTCTATGGACTCTAAGGTTTGTTCCAGTATGTATTTTATCATATTTAGACGAGAAGAGACCAAGATATTAGAATATTAAGATGCGCATTACGCACGTTGAATTCTGGCCTAGCTTGATCCGCCATTTTCCATACTGTGTAGTTAGGGTGGTCGAGCTGTCATTAGAAATCAGCTCGTACCGGGTTTAAACTTTAGATTCATCATTAATCATATATATATTGTTATTCTACACACTCTAAGCTACCGTTCTATGTAAATAATGTCCAGGTTTGACAAGTTCAGATTTAATATTTCAAATTTAAACTTGGGTATTACGCAGTCGGCTTGCTGGTTCAGTCGAATTTCATACGATGATCACAAAATCAGCTCAGATAGGGTTTAAACAATATAATTAACCACAGGGAAGTGTATTTTCACATTCTATGGACTCTAAGGTTTGTTCCAGTATGTATTTTTTGGTTATCTGGCCACTGGCGAATTAGAAATTGATTATATTGTTTGGTCAAGGCGCAGACTATATCAGACCGTCTGTCCATAGCTTACTGTGTGGAGGGGGCTGCCGAGTGGGCACGGATTGAATCATAAATCATCTCGCCCAGAGTTTATCATTGGAATTAATGTAATTCTGTTTATATATTGATCATCTACACACTCTAAGCTACAATCCTATGTAAATATTGTCGAGATTAGTCCAGGTTAGAATTAATAATCAAACAGAGAAAGTCGGCATTACGCAGTTTTGTGGTTTGGCTAACTAAATCATATATTTCGGGGTTTAAATCTTAGATAAATGAATTTTCGTATATTCTAACGTGAACTACACACTCTCAGCTTCATGATGATATAATATTGTCCATTTTGGTCGATTCGAGACCAAGTAATCGAAATATTAAGGTGCGCCATACGCACTCTCTATACTTTACTATAGGTTCAGTATGGGAGTGTGGATCTGGGCCAGACACGATTCAGAAATTCATTTATTATAAGGATTTAACTTGGATTCTATTACTGGAGACATTAATATTCGTAAACTACAGATTCTCAGCTTTCTCCTGATATATACTTTGTGTATTTCGGACAATGTGGGATTTAGTTATCGAATTTAGAAGATTAAAAGCTTTACTATAGGATTGGTATGGGATTCAGGCGCTGGTCGAGATACGGTTTAGAAAATCTTTTATTACGAGGATTTAACTTGAAATATATCAATGGAGACATTAATATCCATAAACTACGGGTTCTTAGCTTTCTTCTGATATATAATTTGTGTATTTCGGACAAGGTGGGAATTAGTTATCAAATTTAGAAAATTAAAAGTACTCTGTCAATAAATTGGCTTATTTCGCCATAGCTGGGTTCTAAGACATCTCTTTCAAAATGATTTCTTTGAGGCTTTTAACCTTGAATCTATGAACGGGGACTTATATCAGGGTAAACTACAATGTCTGAGGTTTGTTTATATGAAATATAAATCATTTTGAACCAGCGGATGATTTAGAATTGAATTAAAAGTAATGGTCATCTAAGCTGAGCCTTTACTATGGGAGCGGTAGGGGAGTTAGGCGCTGGGCAAGACACTATTTAGAAAATCATTTACTATGAGGATTTAACTTCAAATATATGACTGGAGACATTAATATTCGTAAATTAGAGATTCTGGCCTTTCATTTGATATATATCTCGACCATTTTGGACAAGTTGGGACTTAGATATTGATTTTTGAAAATTAGATTCGAGCAGTGACTATATTGGCTTATTTCGCCATTGATTATACTATGGACTCGCCTAAGGATTCTAATGGAGTTTGATCATTACAAGGCTATATGTGGTTATCTCCCACACTCTAAGGATCATCTACATATAGATTTAATGTCCAGGCTGATATATTGAATTTGGAAAATTCGACTTGTGCCTATTCAGCATTGACATCTCCAGGAGGAGTTAACTTTTAAATCGATTGCTGGACAATGATTGACTATATCTACAGATGAATACTTCTGAAAAGCAGAAAAGAAGACAAGGTAGGTGAAGTAAGATTTAAAATATATTTTAATATTGTGTATGTATTTTTTTTCAGATCAATTATTCAGCAATATTGTTCTATATATATATATATACACACAGGTTGACAGGGCTTGATACATTTCCAGGTGCAGCAGTGGTCATCGTATTCACAATATGTACATAGATTAGTGTTGGCTATACACAGATAGGCATGTTTTATTTCAGATTCAACAAGATATAAATGTATTCAGTGTCTGTCTGGCACTCGACGTGGCCAGTTGAATCATAGAATAGCATTACGTGCTAGTTTACATAGGCAGGGATGTTTCAGGTTGATATTTAAATTTATCGGTGTCTAGCTGGCACTTGACATGGTCGGAGGTGGGGGCTTTATCGCCGATATAATAATCAATTTATCCACTTCTGGTCGATATATTTTCACAAAATATACATGTGGAGAAGCTCGATGATACATAGATCGTCATGGTTTACTTTGTTTCAGATTGATATCGTAGATTAGATACAACACAGAAATGGACACTGGCAAACGATGAGACGAGTGAGGCTGCTGGGGCGCTTCGCTTTGTTTTCATATGATTGCATTGACATTGTGATACGATTTGATCAAGTTTTAAAAAGTTGACAAGGTATTCATAAATTCAGTGTCTGTCTAGAGAATCTTGATGATACATAGATCGTTCAGGTTTACTTTGTTTCAGATTGATAACGTGGATTAGATACAAAATCCAATTATAGTTCGTGTCCATACACTTCTCAGTTGAATCGTAGAATAGCATTACGTGCTAGATCACATAGGCAGGGATGTTTCAGGTTGATATACATAGATTAGTGTTGGCTATACACAGATAGGCATGTTTCATTTCAGATTCAACAACATATAAATATATTCAGTGTCTGTCTGGCACTCGACGTGGCTTTTTCTCCGATATAATAATCAATTTAACCACTTCTGGTCGATATATTTACACAAAATAAACATGTAGAGAACCTTGATGATACATAGATTGCTCAAGATGTCTTTGTTTCAGAGTGATAACGTAGATTAGATACAAAACCATATCGTTTGTGTCCATAGACTTCACAGTTGAATCATAGAATAGCATTACATGCTAGTTTACATAGGCAGGAAAGGTTCTGGTTGATATAAATTTATCGATTAGCGACTAAAAAACGATTCACACTAACAGTTGAATCATAGAATAGCATTACGTGCTAAATTACATAGGCAGGAATATAGCAGGGTGATATATATTGATTCATTTTCTGAAAACATTCAACAAGGTATATGATAGGAATGATCTATTGCAACTAAAATATGATCTGAAAAAAGAATTGAACACTGGCAGATGAGACGATTGGTTTCATATGATTGCATTGACATCGTGATACGATTTGATCAATTTTAAAATAGTCGACAAGGTATACATTGATTCAGTGTCTGTCTGGCACTCGACTGCTGGGAAATGAAAAAAAAATTCTACGAACGAACCACATCGAGGTGCCTAAAGCAAATGACAAATACTATAATTTTGACAATTTTGATTAGGAACAAATTTATTAATATGTTATGGCTTGTACGAAAAATCGAACTAAACAAAAATTGATCTATTTGTGTGTGGTCAATGGTGAAATATAGGAAGCAAAGTGTACAGAGTATAACAAAGATATGAAATTAAGATTCTAACTGAGCAGAAGCATAGTTCGAGACAGTGTGGAAGGTTTTAAAGCAAGGAAAAAGACAAAGATGAACCCCACACGACTTGCAGCCGTACTTAGATTGTTTCCTCGAAGATTCTAGGCCATTTTTGTGTCTGTGGTAGCACACACGGCAATAACTCTTTCTTTCTAGATCTTCGGGAAAACAACGGCTCGTTAAACGGCTGGAGGCCGTGGAGGGGACAGACTGGGGAAGACTGAGATCTATGTTTGCTTCCTCTAGCATCTGGCAAATTAACGACAGTGTGAAGTCAACGAAAGATAACTTTTTGGGGGCCGAAAGGTTGTAGAGAATTTGAGCATTGAGCTTCATAGCTTCCAGAACGAAAAAAAAGAGCTTCTTGGGCCATTTGCGACTCTTTCGCCCGAAATTATAGTACCCACACATCTGGTCGCACAAATCGACACCGCCCATGTATTTACAATAGGAACGAACGACTTCCGGACAGGCGATGTCTTTTTTTTCGAATTTTCCAGTAACAGAATTGCGAATCGTTCGTTTTGCAGTGGACATAACAGAAGAGTGAATGGTAGAAAGAATCCTAATGATTTTGCGATCAAGCCATAACGTCAACAGAATATTACAGCACCTAGAAAAAAGACAATCGCCCTTCGATTTCAGACCTGGATGTTTTTTTGTCATCAAACATTTAGGCACCTCGACACGGTTCGCCCGCAGAGTACCACAAGCATATGTCTTCAACTGAAATAAACGTTCAAGTAATTTGACACTGGTAAAGAAATTGTCGAAGTATACATGATGTCCTTTCAGAGTTAATTCGGCACCTGTTAACAAGTTTATTACTACGGTTTCGGTGGACATTTTGCCACGGCGATCATCACGGCCAAAAAAGGGATTGATCTGAAGCACAAAGCCAGAAATCGCCTCCGCCAAAACCCAACACTTTAGGCCCCATTTACACGGTTTGTTGGGCATGTATTGGCGGTGACGAGTCCTGCCTTTGTGCTTCACAATCGTCTCATCTACACTTAATTCCTTGTTAGGGTGATAAATAGCTTTCGCTAGGGAATTAAAATGGGAAAGGAAAAAATCAATCATCGTCATCGGGTCTCGTCTGGGCGGGATAGCTGGGCCGTCACCTCCACCGGAAGCACCAGGCTGCTGGGCGGCGTTCGTAGCAGCTCCACCAAAGTGTAGATAACTGCGGAGAAAGTCCACAGAATATTTTCAGAATTTATAAGGCGACAGAACATAACATAATTTAAATACAGAGTGAATTTCAGGTGAATCTATGAAGCAAAGCGATCGCTAGCAGTAATATCCTTTCGCCCACTGAAAAAGACGCTGGCCTCGCTTTGGATTTGTTGACGTTTGACACTGACAGCTGAAATATAAACAAAACATAGGCTCACCTTAGTATCGCCTTGAAGCGTGCTCTGGTCATGATATTGCGAATTCCTGCGGTAGAATATACGGGAATCGTTGACCAATAGTGATCCAAGTCTGGCTTCCGTATTAATCCCATCAGGAAAGTCATTGAGATGAACCGTGTCATTTCTGCTATCGTAACTGGAATCCATGCGAGCATCTTCTTTGGTTTTCCTTTCGCTAGCGTCGTTTGGATGGCTGCGTATTTGTTGGTCCGCTCACACAGGCCTGCAATGAACTCCACCGTGAAAAATAATTTAAAAAAATCCAGAATGTTGGTCGGGTTCTTCGTCTTGGCAGCATTCGACAATCCTGGGGCGATTAGAAGATTTTTTTTCTGGTTTTCTCGAGGGAAGGGAGCGTCTTCGTCGAACTCGTTCCAGACACGCCCACCCACAGTGGTTGTGATGGTGGGGGCTGGGGCGCTGTCAGGGCAATCGTCTTCGTCGGATTCGTTCTCTGAGGTTGATAATCTGAGCGACATATCCGTTCCATCGTCCTCTTCACTCTCCCACGACCCGTCGCTATCCATTCTTTCGTTTTTTCTGTATTTTTCGCGCAAAAATCGTCTTTGACACCAAGGAATGGTTGCGCTGAGAAGCCTCACTCGCGGTCACGCAAATGAGACTGGGCTTGACGGCGCGACGCACGGTATTTATAGCGCTATATCAACGTTTCCAAGGAGACATTCGACCAAAATATTATAAAATTGTCATAATTATTCAAGTTTCTACCACCACGGAAAAAATTACGAAAATCCATCAAGTATTTCTTCATTAGATATACACATTAGTAACAAATAAAGAAAAAATGCCTCAAGGCATTCTCCGGCCGTAGCCGCGGGAATGCCTCCAGGCATTCTCCGGCCGTAGCCGCGGGAATGCCTCCAGGCATTCTCCGGCCGTAGCCGCGGGAATGCCTTGAGGCATTGTCAGCTGGGAAAGGGTTAAACATAACCCTAACCTCAACCTAACCTTCATGCACACCTTTTTGTATGGGGGCACTCGAATTGAATGTATTTGGCAGGCGAGACACTCAGCTTGAGGATAAAACCATCTCTAGACTTTTAATCTCAATAGAAAAGATTCTACAGCTATATCAAATGTGATACATCTGTAGTAATAAAAATGCTTAATTGCAGGGTCAAGGAGGAAATTGCCATAGAATGTAGAGTTCTGATGCTAGAGCACTGGAATAAATACATTGGCTAGCTAACCCTAATCCTAACCCTAGCCTTAACCCTAAACCTAAGCCTACCTTACCTTAACCCTAACCCTAACCTTACCCTCACACTTATGCTCTCCTTTTGATGCAAGGACACTGGAATTGAATGAGTTAGGTAGTAGAGAAGCTCAACTACCTGTTGCTACCATTTTCAGGATTCTAAAGTCGAGGAAACAGATTCTACATTTACAGTAGAACCCCGCGTAAGCGGACACCCTCCGTTCCGGACCAAAGTGTCTGCTTACGCGGGGTGTCCGCTTACGCGAGGTTAAAATAAACATCTAATAGAGGGAACCGTTCCTAGCAAAGGTGTCCGTTAACGCGGGGTGCCCACTTACGCGGGGTGTCCGTTAGGCGGGGTTCTACTGTATAATGAATTTGCTATGTACACCTGAAGGTATAATAAGGGTCTCAGAAAATATAGCTGTACAATGTAGCTCTTTTGATAGTGGGCTCAAAGTAAATGCTTCACATAGTTTGGACATTCAGGTACCTGGACTTGTTGCATTTTAAATTCCCACAATATGGAAACAGATACTACAGCCAAATTGAAATTTGCTAAATTCAAATTAGTAAAATTGATTTTTTCATCAATCTCAGTGAAAATAAAAGCTGAAGAATGCAAAGTTTTTGTGCTAGAACATTGGATTTGTAGATTTTTGTTAGGTTCAATGAATGCATTGAGTAGCTAAACCTAGCCCAGACCTTAACCCTAACCCTTGCCTTTACCCTAACCCTAATCGTTAATTCAAGCATAACCCTAACCTTAACCCTAACCCTAACCTCAACCTAACCTTCATGCACACCTTTTTGTATGGGGGCACTGGAATTGAATGTATTTGGCAGGCGAGACACTCACCTGCAGGCTGGAACAATCTCTAGACTTTTAATCTCAATAGAAAAGATTCTACAGCTATATCAAATGTGATACATCTGTAGTAATAAAAATGCTTAACTGCAGGGTCACGGAGGAAATTGCCATAGAATGTAGAGTTCTGATACTAGAGCACTGGAATGAATGCATTGGCTAGCTAACCCTAATCCTAACCCTAGCCTTAACCCTAACCCTAAGCCTACCTTACCTTAACCCTAACCCTATCCTAACCCTCACACTTATGCTCTCCTTTTGATGCAAGGACACTGGAATTGAATGAGTTAGGTAGTAGAGAAGCTCAACTACCTGTTGCTACCATTTTCAGGATTCTAAAGTCGAGGAAACAGATTCTACATTTATAATGAATTTGCTACACCTGAAGGTATAATAAGGGTCTCAGAAAATATAGCTGTACAATGTAGCTCTTTTGATAGTGGGCTCAAAGTAAATGCTTCACATAGTTTGGACATTCAGGTACCTGGACTTGTTGCATTTTAAATTCCCACAATATGGAAACAGATACTACAGCCAAATTGAAATTTGCTAAATTCAAATTAGTAAAATTGATTTTTTCATAAATCTCAGTGAAAATAAAAGCTGAAGAATGCAAAGTTTTTTGTGCTAGAACATTGTATTTGTAGATTTTTGTTAGGTTAAATGAATGCATTAAGTAGCTAAACCTAACCCAGACCTTAACCCTAACCCTTGCCTTTATCCTAACCCTAATCGTTAATTCAAGCATTACCCTAACCTTAACCCTAACCCTAACGTCAACCTAACCTTCATGCACACCTTTTTGTATGGGGGCATTCAAATCGAATGTATTTGGTAGGCGAGACACTCAGCTGCAGGTTGGAACCATCTCTAGACTTTTAATCTCAATAGAAAAGATTCTACAGCTATATCAAATGTGATACATCTGTAGTAATAGAAATGCTTAATTGCAGGATCAAGGAGGAAATTGCCATAGAATGAAGAGTTCTGATGCTAGAGCACTGGACTGAATGCATTGGCTAGCTAACCCTAATCCTAACCCTAGCCTAAACCCTAACCCTAAGCCTACCTGACCTTAACCCTAACCTAACCCTCACACTTATGCTCTCCTTTTGATGCAAGGACACTGAAATTGAATGAGTGAGGTAGTAGAGAAGCTCAACTACCTGTTGCTACCATTTTCAGGATTCTAAAGTCGAGGAAACAGATTCTACATTTACAGTAGAACCCTGCGTAAGCGGACACCCTCCGTTCCGGACCAAAGTGTCTGCTTACGCGGGGTGTCCACTTACGCGAGGTTAAAATAAACATCTAATAGAGGGAACCGTTCCTAGCAAAGGTGTCCGTTAACGCGTGGTGCCCACTTACGCGGGGTGTCCGTTAGGCGGGGTTCTACTGTATAATGAATTTGCTATGTACACCTGAAGGTATAATAAGGGTCTCAGAAAATATAGCTGTACAATGTAGCTCTTTTGATAATGGGCTCAAAGTAAATGCTTCACATAGTTTAGACATTCAGGTACCTAGACTTGTTGCATTTTAAATTCCCACAATATGGAAACAGATACTACAGCCAAATTGAAATTTGCAAAATTCTAATTAGTAAAATTGATTTTTTCATCAATCTCAGTGAAAAAAAGCTGAAGAATGCAAAGTTTTTGTGCTAGAACATTGGATTTGTAGATTTTTGTTAGGTTCAATGAATGCATTGAGTAGCTAAACCTTACCCAGACCTTAACCCTAACCCTTGCCTTTACCCTAACCCTAATCGTCAATTCAAGCATAACCCTAACCTAAATCATAACCCTAACGTCAACCTAACCTTCATGCACACCAATTTTTATAGGGGCACTCAAATTGAATGTATTTATCAGGCAAGACACTCAGCTGCAGGTTTGAACCATCTCTAGACTTTTAATCTCAATAGAAAAGATTCTACAGCTATATCAAATGTGATACATCTGTAGTAATAAAAATGCTTAATTGCAGGGTCAAGGAGGAAATTGCCATAGAATGTAGAGTTCTGATGCTAGAGCACTGGAATAAATGCATTGGCTAGCTAACCCTAATCCTAACCCTAGCCTTAACCCTAAACCTAAGCCTACCTTACCTTAACCCTAACCCTAACCTTACCCTCACACTTATGCTCTCCTTTTGATGCAAGGACACTGGAATTGAATGAGTTAGGTAGTAGAGAAGCTCAACTACCTGTTGCTACCATTTTCAGGATTCTAAAGTCGAGGAAACAGATTCTACATTTACAGTAGAACCCCGCGTAAGCGGACACCCTCCGTTCCGGACCAAAGTGTCTGCTTACGCGGGGTGTCCGCTTACGCGAGGTTAAAATAAACATCTAATAGTGGGAACCGTTCCTAGCAAAGGTGTCCGTTAACGCGGGGTGCCCACTTATGCGGGGTGTCCGTTAGGCGGGGTTCTACTGTATAATTAATTTGCTATGTACACCTGAAGGTATAATAAGGGTCTCAGAAAATATAGCTGTACAATGTAGCTCTTTTGATAATGGGCTCAAAGTAAATGCATCACATAGTTTAGACATTCAGGTACCTGGACTTGTTGCATTTTAAATTCCCACAATATGGAAACAGATACTACAGCCAAATTGAAATTTGCAAAATTCTAATTAGTAAAATTGATTTTTTCATCAATCTCAGTGAAAATAAAAGCTGAAGAATGCAAAGTTTTTGTGCTAGAACATTGGATTTGTAGATTTTTGTTAGGTTCAATGAATGCATTGAGTAGCTAAACCTAGCCCAGACCTTAACCCTAACCCTTGCCTTTACCCTAACCCTAATCGTTAATTCAAGCATAACCCTAACCTTAACCCTAACCCTAACCTCAACCTAACCTTCATGCACACCTTTTTGTATGGGGGCACACAAATTGAATGTATATGGCAGGCGAGACACTCACCTGCAGGCTGGAACAATCTCTAGACTTTTAATCTCAATAGAAAAGATTCTACAGCTATATCAAATGTGATACATCTGTAGTAATAAAAATGCTTAACTGCATGGTCACGGAGGAAATTGCCATAGAATGTAGAGTTCTGATACTAGAGCACTGGAATGAAAGCATTGGCTAGCTAACCTTAATCCTAACCCTAGCCTTAACCCTTACCCTAAGCCTACCTTACCTTAACCCTAACCCTAACCTAACCCTCACACTTATGCTCTCCTTTTGATGCAAGGACACTGGAATTGAATGAGTTAGGTAGTATAGAAGCTCAACTACCTGTTGCTACCATTTTCAGGATTCTAAAGTCGAGGAAACAGATTCTACATTCATAATGAATTTGCTACACCTGAAGGTATAATAAGGTCTCAGAAAATATAGCTGTACAATGTAGCTCTTTTGATAGTGGGCTCAAAGTAAATGCTTCACATAGTTTGGACATTTAGGTACCTGGACTTGTTGCATTTTAAATTCCAACAATATGGAAACAGATACTACAGCCAAATTGAAATTTGCTAAATTCAAATTAGTAAAATTGATTTTTTCATCAATCTCAGTGAAAATAAAAGCTAAAGAATGCAAAGTTTTTGTGCTAGAACATTGAATTTGTAGATTTTTGTTAGGTTCAATGAATGCATTGAGTAGCTAAACCTAACCCAGACCTTAACCCTAACCCTTGCCTTTATCCTAACCCTAATCGTTAATTCAAGCATAACCCATACCTTAACCCTAACCCTAACCTCAACCTAACCTTCATGCACACCTTTTTGTATGGGGGCATTCAAATTGAATGTATTTGGTAGGCGAGACACTCAGCTGCAGGTTGGAACCATCTCTAGACACTTTTAATCTCAATAGAAAAGATTCTACAGCTATATCAAATGTGATACATCTGTAGTAATAAAAATGCTTATTGCAGGGTAAAAGAGGAAATTGCCATAGAATGTAGAGTTCTGATGCTAGAGTACTGGACTGAATGCATTGGCTAGCTAACCCTAATCCTAACCCTTGCCTAAACCCTAACCCTATGCCTACCTTACCTTAACCCTAACCTAACCCTCACACTTATGCTCTCCTTTTGATGCAAGGACACTGGAATTGAATGAGTTAGGTAGTATAGAAGCTCAACTACCTGTTGCTACCATTTTCAGGATTCTAAAGTCGAGGAAACAGATTCTACATTTACAGTAGAACCCCGCGTAAGCGGACACCCTCCGTTCCGGGCCAAAGTGTCTGCTTACGCGGGGTGTCCGCTTAACTGAGGTTAAAATAAACATCTAATAGAGGGAACCGTTCCTAGCAAAGGTGTCCGTTAACGCGGGGTGCCCACTTACACGGGGTGTCCGTTAGGCGGGGTTCTACTGTATAATGAATTTGCTATGTACACCTGAAGGTATAATAAGGGTCTCAGAAAATATAGCTGTACAATGTAGCTCTTTTGATAGTGGGCTCAAAGTAAATGCTTCACATAGTTAGGACATTCAGGTACCTGGACTTGTTGCATTTTAAATTCCCACAATACGGAAACAGATACTACAGCCAAATTGAAATTTGCTAAATTCAAATTAGTAAAATTGATTTTTTCATCAATCTCAGTGAAAATAAAAGCTGAAGAATGCAAAGTTTTTGTGCTAGAACATTGAATTTGTAGATTTTTGTTAGGTTCAATGAATGCATTGAGTAGCTAAACCTAACCCAGACCTTAACCCTAACCCTTGCCTTTATCCTAACCCTAATCGTTAATTCAAGCATAACCCTAACCTTAACCCTAACCCTAACCTCAACCTAACCTTCATGCACACCTTTTTGTATGGGGGCATTCAAATTGAATGTATTTGGTAGGCGAGACACTCAGCTGCAGGTTGGAACCATCTCTAGACACTTTTAATCTCAATAGAAAAGATTCTACGGCTATATCAAATGTGATACATCTGTAGTAATAAAAATGCTTAATTGCAGGGTAAAAGAGGAAATTGCCATAGAATGTAGAGTTCTGATGCTAGAGTACTGGACTGAATGCATTGGCTAGCTAACCCTAATCCTAACCCTAGCCTAAACCCTAACCCTATGCCTACCTTACCTTAACCCTAACCTAACCCTCACACTTATGCTCTCCTTTTGATGCAAGGACACTGGAATTGAATGAGTTAGGTAGTATAGAAGCTCAACTACCTGTTGCTACCATTTTCAGGATTCTAAAGTCGAGGAAACAGATTCTACATTTACAGTAGAACCCCGCGTAAGCGGACACCCTCCGTTCCGGGCCAAAGTGTCTGCTTACGCGGGGTGTCCGCGTAACTGAGGTTAAAATAAACATCTAATAGAGGGAACCGTTCCTAGCAAAGGTGTCCGTTAACGCGGGGTGCCCACTTACACGGGGTGTCCGTTAGGCGGGGTTCTACTGTATAATTAATTTGCTATGTACACCTGAAGGTATAATAAGGGTCTCAGAAAATATAGCTGTACAATGTAGCTCTTTTGATAGTGGGCTCAAAGTAAATGCTTCACATAGTTAGGACATTCAGGTACCTGGACTTGTTGCATTTTAAATTCCCACAATATGGAAACAGATACTACAGCCAAATTGAAATTTGCTAAATTCAAATTAGTAAAATTGATTTTTTCATCAATCTCAGTGAAAATAAAAGCTGAAGAATGCAAAGTTTTTGTGCTAGAACATTGGATTTGTAGATTTTTGTCAGGTTCAATGAATGCATTGAGTAGCTAAACCTAACCCAGACCTTAACCCTAACCCTTGCCTTTACCCTAACCCTAATCGTTAATTCAAGCATAACCCTAACCTAAATCATAACCCTAACGTCAACCTAACCTTCATGCACACCTTTTTGTATCGGGGCACTCAAATTGAAAGTATTTGGCAGGCAAGACACTCAGCTGCAGGTTGGAACCATCTCTAGACTTTTAATCTCAATAGAAAAGATTCTACAGCTATATCAAATGTGATACAACTGTAGTAATAAAAATGCTTAACTGCAGGGTCAAGGAGGAAATTGCCATAGAATGTAGAGTTCTGATGCTAGAGCACTGGAATGAATGCATTGGCTAGCTAACCCTAATCCTAACCCTAGCCTTAACCCTAACCCTAAGCCTACCTTACCTTAACCCTAACCCTAACCTAACCCTCACACTTATGCTCTCCTTTTGATGCAAGGACACTGGAATTGAATGAGTTAGGTAGTAGAGAAGCTCAACTACCTGTTGCTACCATTTTCAGGATTCTTAAGTCGAGGAAACAGATTCTACATTTATAATGAATTTGCTATGTACACCTGAAGGTATAATAAGGGTCTCAGAAAATATAGCTGTACAATGTAGCTCTTTTGATAATGGGCTCAAAGTAAATGCTTCACATAGTTTAGACATTCAGGTACCTAGACTTGTTGCATTTTAAATTCCCACAATATGGAAACAGATACTACAGCCAAATTGAAATTTGCAAAATTCTAATTAGTAAAATTGATTTTTTCATCAATCTCAGTGAAAAAAAGCTGAAGAATGCAAAGTTTTTGTGCTAGAACATTGGAATTGTAGATTTTTGTTAGGTTCAATGAATGCATTGAGTAGCTAAACCTAACCCAGACCTTAACCCTAACCCTTGCCTTTACCCTAACCCTAATCGTTAATTCAAGCATAACCCTAACCTAAATCATAACCCTAACGTCAACCTAACCTTCATGTACACCAATTTTTATAGGGGCACCCAAATTGAATGTATTTGGCAGGCAAGACACTCAGCTGCAGGTTTGAACCATCTCTAGACTTTTAATCTCAATAGAAAAGATTCTACAGCTATATCAAATGTGATACATCTGTAGTAATAAAAATGCTTAATTGCAGGGTCAAGGAGGAAATTGCCATAGAATGTAGAGTTCTGATGCTAGAGCACTGGAATAAATACATTGGCTAGCTAACCCTAATCCTAACCCTAGCCTTAACCCTAAACCTAAGCCTACCTTACCTTAACCCTAACCCTAACCTTACCCTCACACTTATGCTCTCCTTTTGATGCAAGGACACTGGAATTGAATGAGTTAGGTAGTAGAGAAGCTCAACTACCTGTTGCTACCATTTTCAGGATTCTAAAGTCGAGGAAACAGATTCTACATTTACAGTAGAACCCCGCGTAAGCGGACACCCTCCGTTCCGGACCAAAGTGTCTGCTTACGCGGGGTGTCCGCTTACGCGAGGTTAAAATAAACATCTAATAGAGGGAACCGTTCCTAGCAAAGGTGTCCGTTAACGCGGGGTGCCCACTTACGCGGGGTGTCCGTTAGGCGGGGTTCTACTGTATAATGAATTTGCTATGTACACCTGAAGGTATAATAAGGGTCTCAGAAAATATAGCTGTACAATGTAGCTCTTTTGATAGTGGGCTCAAAGTAAATGCTTCACATAGTTTGGACATTCAGGTACCTGGACTTGTTGCATTTTAAATTCCCACAATATGGAAACAGATACTACAGCCAAATTGAAATTTGCTAAATTCAAATTAGTAAAATTGATTTTTTCATCAATCTCAGTGAAAATAAAAGCTGAAGAATGCAAAGTTTTTGTGCTAGAACATTGGATTTGTAGATTTTTGTTAGGTTCAATGAATGCATTGAGTAGCTAAACCTAGCCCAGACCTTAACCCTAACCCTTGCCTTTACCCTAACCCTAATCGTTAATTCAAGCATAACCCTAACCTTAACCCTAACCCTAACCTCAACCTAACCTTCATGCACACCTTTTTGTATGGGGGCACTCGAATTGAATGTATTTGGCAGGCGAGACACTCACCTGCAGGCTGGAACAATCTCTAGACTTTTAATCTCAATAGAAAAGATTCTACAGCTATATCAAATGTGATACATCTGTAGTAATAAAAATGCTTAACTGCAGGGTCACGGAGGAAATTGCCATAGAATGTAGAGTTCTGATACTAGAGCACTGGAATGAATGCATTGGCTAGCTAACCCTAATCCTAACCCTAGCCTTAACCCTAACCCTAAGCCTACCTTACCTTAACCCTAACCCTATCCTAACCCTCACACTTATGCTCTCCTTTTGATGCAAGGACACTGGAATTGAATGAGTTAGGTAGTAGAGAAGCTCAACTACCTGTTGCTACCATTTTCAGGATTCTAAAGTCGAGGAAACAGATTCTACATTTATAATGAATTTGCTACACCTGAAGGTATAATAAGGGTCTCAGAAAATATAGCTGTACAATGTAGCTCTTTTGATAGTGGGCTCAAAGTAAATGCTTCACATAGTTTGGACATTCAGGTACCTGGACTTGTTGCATTTTAAATTCCCACAATATGGAAACAGATACTACAGCCAAATTGAAATTTGCTAAATTCAAATTAGTAAAATTGATTTTTTCATAAATCTCAGTGAAAATAAAAGCTGAAGAATGCAAAGTTTTTTGTGCTAGAACATTGTATTTGTAGATTTTTGTTAGGTTAAATGAATGCATTAAGTAGCTAAACCTAACCCAGACCTTAACCCTAACCCTTGCCTTTATCCTAACCCTAATCGTTAATTCAAGCATAACCCTAACCTTAACCCTAACCCTAACGTCAACCTAACCTTCATGCACACCTTTTTGTATGGGGGCATTCAAATCGAATGTATTTGGTAGGCGAGACACTCAGCTGCAGGTTGGAACCATCTCTAGACTTTTAATCTCAATAGAAAAGATTCTACAGCTATATCAAATGTGATACATCTGTAGTAATAGAAATGCTTAATTGCAGGATCAAGGAGGAAATTGCCATAGAATGAAGAGTTCTGATGCTAGAGCACTGGACTGAATGCATTGGCTAGCTAACCCTAATCCTAACCCTAGCCTAAACCCTAACCCTAAGCCTACCTGACCTTAACCCTAACCTAACCCTCACACTTATGCTCTCCTTTTGATGCAAGGACACTGAAATTGAATGAGTGAGGTAGTAGAGAAGCTCAACTACCTGTTGCTACCATTTTCAGGATTCTAAAGTCGAGGAAACAGATTCTACATTTACAGTAGAACCCTGCGTAAGCGGACACCCTCCGTTCCGGACCAAAGTGTCTGCTTACGCGGGGTGTCCACTTACGCGAGGTTAAAATAAACATCTAATAGAGGGAACCGTTCCTAGCAAAGGTGTCCGTTAACGCGTGGTGCCCACTTACACGGGGTGTCCGTTAGGCAGGGTTCTACTGTATAATGAATTTGCTATGTACACCTGAAGGTATAATAAGGGTCTCAGAAAATATAGCTGTACAATGTAGCTCTTTTGATAAGTGGCTCAAAGTAAATGCTTCACATAGTTTAGACATTCAGGTACCTAGACTTGTTGCATTTTAAATTCCCACAATATGGAAACAGATACTACAGCCAAATTGAAATTTGCAAAATTCTAATTAGTAAAATTGATTTTTTCATCAATCTCAGTGAAAAAAAGCTGAAGAATGCAAAGTTTTTGTGCTAGAACATTGGATTTGTAGATTTTTGTTAGGTTCAATGAATGCATTGAGTAGCTAAACCTAACCCAGACCTTAACCCTAACCCTTGCCTTTACCCTAACCCTAATCGTCAATTCAAGCATAACCCTAACCTAAATCATAACCCTAACGTCAACCTAACCTTCATGCACACCAATTTTTATAGGGGCACTCAAATTGAATGTATTTGGCAGGCAAGACACTCAGCTGCAGGTTTGAACCATCTCTAGACTTTTAATCTCAATAGAAAAGATTCTACAGCTATATCAAATGTGATACATCTGTAGTAATAAAAATGCTTAATTGCAGGGTCAAGGAGGAAATTGCCATAGAATGTAGAGTTCTGATGCTAGAGCACTGGAATAAATGCATTGGCTAGCTAACCCTAATCCTAACCCTAGCCTTAACCCTAAACCTAAGCCTACCTTACCTTAACCCTAACCCTAACCTTACCCTCACACTTATGCTCTCCTTTTGATGCAAGGACACTGGAATTGAATGAGTTAGGTAGTAGAGAAGCTCAACTACCTGTTGCTACCATTTTCAGGATTCTAAAGTCGAGGAAACAGATTCTACATTTACAGTAGAACCCCGCGTAAGCGGACACCCTCCGTTCCGGACCAAAGTGTCTGCTTACGCGGGGTGTCCGCTTACGCGAGGTTAAAATAAACATCTAATAGAGGGAACCGTTCCTAGCAAAGGTGTCCGTTAACGCGGGGTGCCCACTTACGCGGGGTGTCCGTTAGGCGGGGTTCTACTGTATAATTAATTTGCTATGTACACCTGAAGGTATAATAAGGGTCTCAGAAAATATAGCTGTACAATGTAGCTCTTTTGATAATGGGCTCAAAGTAAATGCATCACATAGTTTAGACATTCAGGTACCTGGACTTGTTGCATTTTAAATTCCCACAATATGGAAACAGATACTACAGCCAAATTGAAATTTGCAAAATTCTAATTAGTAAAATTGATTTTTTCATCAATCTCAGTGAAAATAAAAGCTGAAGAATGCAAAGTTTTTGTGCTGGAACATTGGATTTGTAGATTTTTGTTAGGTTCAATGAATGCATTGAGTAGCTAAACCTAGCCCAGACCTTAACCCTAACCCTTGCCTTTACCCTAACCCTAATCGTTAATTCAAGCATAACCCTAACCTTAACCCTAACCCTAACCTCAACCTAACCTTCATGCACACCTTTTTGTATGGGGGCACACAAATTGAATGTATATGGCAGGCGAGACACTCACCTGCAGGCTGGAACAATCTCTAGACTTTTAATCTCAATAGAAAAGATTCTACAGCTATATCAAATGTGATACATCTGTAGTAATAAAAATGCTTAACTGCATGGTCACGGAGGAAATTGCCATAGAATGTAGAGTTCTGATACTAGAGCACTGGAATGAAAGCATTGGCTAGCTAACCTTAATCCTAACCCTAGCCTTAACCCTTACCCTAAGCCTACCTTACCTTAACCCTAACCCTAACCTAACCCTCACACTTATGCTCTCCTTTTGATGCAAGGACACTGGAATTGAATGAGTTAGGTAGTATAGAAGCTCAACTACCTGTTGCTACCATTTTCAGGATTCTAAAGTCGAGGAAACAGATTCTACATTCATAATGAATTTGCTACACCTGAAGGTATAATAAGGTCTCAGAAAATATAGCTGTACAATGTAGCTCTTTTGATAGTGGGCTCAAAGTAAATGCTTCACATAGTTTGGACATTTAGGTACCTGGACTTGTTGCATTTTAAATTCCAACAATATGGAAACAGATACTACAGCCAAATTGAAATTTGCTAAATTCAAATTAGTAAAATTGATTTTTTCATCAATCTCAGTGAAAATAAAAGCTAAAGAATGCAAAGTTTTTGTGCTAGAACATTGAATTTGTAGATTTTTGTTAGGTTCAATGAATGCATTGAGTAGCTAAACCTAACCCAGACCTTAACCCTAACCCTTGCCTTTATCCTAACCCTAATCGTTAATTCAAGCATAACCCATACCTTAACCCTAACCCTAACCTCAACCTAACCTTCATGCACACCTTTTTGTATGGGGGCATTCAAATTGAATGTATTTGGTAGGCGAGACACTCAGCTGCAGGTTGGAACCATCTCTAGACACTTTTAATCTCAATAGAAAAGATTCTACAGCTATATCAAATGTGATACATCTGTAGTAATAAAAATGCTTATTGCAGGGTAAAAGAGGAAATTGCCATAGAATGTAGAGTTCTGATGCTAGAGTACTGGACTGAATGCATTGGCTAGCTAACCCTAATCCTAACCCTTGCCTAAACCCTAACCCTATGCCTACCTTACCTTAACCCTAACCTAACCCTCACACTTATGCTCTCCTTTTGATGCAAGGACACTGGAATTGAATGAGTTAGGTAGTATAGAAGCTCAACTACCTGTTGCTACCATTTTCAGGATTCTAAAGTCGAGGAAACAGATTCTACATTTACAGTAGAACCCCGCGTAAGCGGACACCCTCCGTTCCGGGCCAAAGTGTCTGCTTACGCGGGGTGTCCGCTTAACTGAGGTTAAAATAAACATCTAATAGAGGGAACCGTTCCTAGCAAAGGTGTCCGTTAACGCGGGGTGCCCACTTACACGGGGTGTCCGTTAGGCGGGGTTCTACTGTATAATGAATTTGCTATGTACACCTGAAGGTATAATAAGGGTCTCAGAAAATATAGCTGTACAATGTAGCTCTTTTGATAGTGGGCTCAAAGTAAATGCTTCACATAGTTAGGACATTCAGGTACCTGGACTTGTTGCATTTTAAATTCCCACAATATGGAAACAGATACTACAGCCAAATTGAAATTTGCTAAATTCAAATTAGTAAAATTGATTTTTTCATCAATCTCAGTGAAAATAAAAGCTGAAGAATGCAAAGTTTTTGTGCTAGAACATTGAATTTGTAGATTTTTGTTAGGTTCAATGAATGCATTGAGTAGCTAAACCTAACCCAGACCTTAACCCTAACCCTTGCCTTTATCCTAACCCTAATCGTTAATTCAAGCATAACCCTAACCTTAACCCTAACCCTAACCTCAACCTAACCTTCATGCACACCTTTTTGTATGGGGGCATTCAAATTGAATGTATTTGGTAGGCGAGACACTCAGCTGCAGGTTGGAACCATCTCTAGACACTTTTAATCTCAATAGAAAAGATTCTACAGCTATATCAAATGTGATACATCTGTAGTAATAAAAATGCTTAATTGCAGGGTAAAAGAGGAAATTGCCATAGAATGTAGAGTTCTGATGCTAGAGCACTGGAATGAATGCATTGGCTAGCTAACCCTAATCCTAACCCTAGCCTTAACCCTAACCCTAAGCCTACCTTACCTTAACCCTAACCCTAACCTAACCCTCACACTTATGCTCTCCTTTTGATGCAAGGACACTGGAATTGAATGAGTTAGGTAGTAGAGAAGCTCAACTACCTGTTGCTACCATTTTCAGGATTCTTAAGTCGAGGAAACAGATTCTACATTTATAATGAATTTGCTATGTACACCTGAAGGTATAATAAGGGTCTCAGAAAATATAGCTGTACAATGTAGCTCTTTTGATAATGGGCTCAAAGTAAATGCTTCACATAGTTTAGACATTCAGGTACCTAGACTTGTTGCATTTTAAATTCCCACAATATGGAAACAGATACTACAGCCAAATTGAAATTTGCAAAATTCTAATTAGTAAAATTGATTTTTTCATCAATCTCAGTGAAAAAAAGCTGAAGAATGCAAAGTTTTTGTGCTAGAACATTGGATTTGTAGATTTTTGTTAGGTTCAATGAATGCATTGAGTAGCTTAACCTAACCCAGACCTTAACCCTAACCCTTGCCTTTACCCTAACCCTAATCGTTAATTCAAGCATAACCCTAACCTAAATCATAACCCTAACGTCAACCTAACCTTCATGTACACCAATTTTTATAGGGGCACCCAAATTGAATGTATTTGGCAGGCAAGACACTCAGCTGCAGGTTTGAACCATCTCTAGACTTTTAATCTCAATAGAAAAGATTCTACAGCTATATCAAATGTGATACATCTGTAGTAATAAAAATGCTTAATTGCAGGGTCAAGGAGGAAATTGCCATAGAATGTAGAGTTCTGATGCTAGAGCACTGGAATAAATACATTGGCTAGCTAACCCTAATCCTAACCCTAGCCTTAACCCTAAACCTAAGCCTACCTTACCTTAACCCTAACCCTAACCTTACCCTCACACTTATGCTCTCCTTTTGATGCAAGGACACTGGAATTGAATGAGTTAGGTAGTAGAGAAGCTCAACTACCTGTTGCTACCATTTTCAGGATTCTAAAGTCGAGGAAACAGATTCTACATTTACAGTAGAACCCCGCGTAAGCGGACACCCTCCGTTCCGGACCAAAGTGTCTGCTTACGCGGGGTGTCCGCTTACGCGAGGTTAAAATAAACATCTAATAGAGGGAACCGTTCCTAGCAAAGGTGTCCGTTAACGCGGGGTGCCCACTTACGCGGGGTGTCCGTTAGGCGGGGTTCTACTGTATAATGAATTTGCTATGTACACCTGAAGGTATAATAAGGGTCTCAGAAAATATAGCTGTACAATGTAGCTCTTTTGATAGTGGGCTCAAAGTAAATGCTTCACATAGTTTGGACATTCAGGTACCTGGACTTGTTGCATTTTAAATTCCCACAATATGGAAACAGATACTACAGCCAAATTGAAATTTGCTAAATTCAAATTAGTAAAATTGATTTTTTCATCAATCTCAGTGAAAATAAAAGCTGAAGAATGCAAAGTTTTTGTGCTAGAACATTGGATTTGTAGATTTTTGTTAGGTTCAATGAATGCATTGAGTAGCTAAACCTAGCCCAGACCTTAACCCTAACCCTTGCCTTTACCCTAACCCTAATCGTTAATTCAAGCATAACCCTAACCTTAACCCTAACCCTAACCTCAACCTAACCTTCATGCACACCTTTTTGTATGGGGGCACTCGAAATGAATGTATTTGGCAGGCGAGACACTCACCTGCAGGCTGGAACAATCTCTAGACTTTTAATCTCAATAGAAAAGATTCTACAGCTATATCAAATGTGATACATCTGTAGTAATAAAAATGCTTAACTGCAGGGTCACGGAGGAAATTGCCATAGAATGTAGAGTTCTGATACTAGAGCACTGGAATGAATGCATTGGCTAGCTAACCCTAATCCTAACCCTAGCCTTAACCCTAACCCTAAGCCTACCTTACCTTAACCCTAACCCTATCCTAACCCTCACACTTATGCTCTCCTTTTGATGCAAGGACACTGGAATTGAATGAGTTAGGTAGTAGAGAAGCTCAACTACCTGTTGCTACCATTTTCAGGATTCTAAAGTCGAGGAAACAGATTCTACATTTATAATGAATTTGCTACACCTGAAGGTATAATAAGGGTCTCAGAAAATATAGCTGTACAATGTAGCTCTTTTGATAGTGGGCTCAAAGTAAATGCTTCACATAGTTTGGACATTCAGGTACCTGGACTTGTTGCATTTTAAATTCCCACAATATGGAAACAGATACTACAGCCAAATTGAAATTTGCTAAATTCAAATTAGTAAAATTGATTTTTTCATAAATCTCAGTGAAAATAAAAGCTGAAGAATGCAAAGTTTTTTGTGCTAGAACATTGTATTTGTAGATTTTTGTTAGGTTAAATGAATGCATTAAGTAGCTAAACCTAACCCAGACCTTAACCCTAACCCTTGCCTTTATCCTAACCCTAATCGTTTATTCAAGCATAACCCTAACCTTAACCCTAACCCTAACGTCAACCTAACCTTCATGCACACCTTTTTGTATGGGGGCATTCAAATCGAATGTATTTGGTAGGCGAGACACTCAGCTGCAGGTTGGAACCATCTCTAGACTTTTAATCTCAATAGAAAAGATTCTACAGCTATATCAAATGTGATACATCTGTAGTAATATAAATGCTTAATTGCAGGATCAAGGAGGAAATTGCCATAGAATGAAGAGTTCTGATGCTAGAGCACTGGACTGAATGCATTGGCTAGCTAACCCTAACCCTAACCCTAGCCTAAACCCTAACCCTAAGCCTACCTGACCTTAACCCTAACCTAACCCTCACACTTATGCTCTCCTTTTGATGCAAGGACACTGAAATTGAATGAGTGAGGTAGTAGAGAAGCTCAACTACCTGTTGCTACCATTTTCAGGATTCTAAAGTCGAGGAAACAGATTCTACATTTACAGTAGAACCCTGCGTAAGCGGACACCCTCCGTTCCGGACCAAAGTGTCTGCTTACGCGGGGTGTCCACTTACGCGAGGTTAAAATAAACATCTAATAGAGGGAACCGTTCCTAGCAAAGGTGTCCGTTAACGCGTGGTGCCCACTTACGCGGGGTGTCCGTTAGGCGGGGTTCTACTGTATAATGAATTTGCTATGTACACCTGAAGGTATAATAAGGGTCTCAGAAAATATAGCTGTACAATGTAGCTCTTTTGATAGTGGGCTCAAAGTAAATGCTTCACATAGTTTGGACATTCAGGTACCTGGACTTGTTGCATTTTAAATTCCCACAATATGGAAACAGATACTACAGCCAAATTGAAATTTGCTAAATTCAAATTAGTAAAATTGATTTTTTCATCAATCTCAGTGAAAATAAAAGCTGAAGAATGCAAAGTTTTTGTGCTAGAACATTGGATTTGTAGATTTTTGTTAGGTTCAATGAATGCATTGAGTAGCTAAACCTAACCCGGACCTTAACCCTAACCCTTGCCTTTACCCTAACCCTAATCGTTAATTCAAGCATAACCCTAACCTTAACCCTAACCCTAACGTCAACCTAACCTTCATGCACACCTTTTTGTATGGGGGCACTCGAATTGAATGTATTTGGCAGGCGAGACAGTCACCTGCAGGCTAGAACAATCTCTAGACTTTTAATCTCAATAGAAAAGATTCTACAGCTATATCAAATGTGATACATCTGTAGTTATAAAAATGCTGAATTGCAGGGTCAAGGAGGAAATTGCCATAGAATGTAGAGTTCTGATACTAGAGCACTGGAATGAATGCATTGGCTAGCTAACCCTAATCCTAACCCTAGCCTTAACCCTTACCCTAAGCCTACCTTACCTTAACCCTAACCCTAACCTTACCCTCACACTTATGCTCTCCTTTTGATGCAAGGACACTGGAATTGAATGAGTTAGGTAGTAGAGAAGCTCAACTACCTGTTGCTACCATTTTCAGGATTCTAAAGTCGAGGAAACAGATTCTACATTTACAGTAGAACCCCGCGTAAGCGGACACCCTCCGTTCCGGGCCAAAGTGTCTGCTTACGCGGGGTGTCCGCTTAACTGAGGTTAAAATAAACATCTAATAGAGGGAACCGTTCCTAGCAAAGGTGTCCGTTAACGCGGGGTGCCCACTTACGCGGGGTGTCCGTTAATCGGGGTTCTACTGTATAATTAATTTGCTATGTACACCTGAAGGTATAATAAGGGTCTCAGAAAATATAGCTGTACAATGTAGCTCTTTTGATAGTGGGCTCAAAGTAAATGCTTCACATAGTTTGGACATTCAGGTACCTGGACTTGTTGCATTTTAAATTCCCACAATATGGAAACAGATACTACAGCCAAATTGAAATTTGCTAAATTCAAATTAGTAAAATTGATTTTTTCATCAATCTCAGTGAAAATAAAAGCTGAAAATTGCAAAGTTTTTGTGCTAGAACATTGGATTTGTAGATTTTTGTTAGGTTCAATGAATGCATTGAGTAGCTAAACCTAACCCATCAACGAGCATGGCGTGAGACGGACGTGTGTGTGCAGCGGTCCTGACCTTATCCAACAATAGAGACTGTTTAACACCAGTATGAGTACTACAACCAGGACAACTTATTGATAGTGACATCGTGTGCCGTATAGACTCTATGAATCGACCAGAAGGGATCCTACGGTTGGTAATTTTGTCTTGTTTATGTGTGTGTGTACTACAACCCAGACCGGAGCCAGCCATGGTACGTACCGGCGGTGCTACCGGCCCGAGCAAGGCTGATGAAAGTATTACCATAACTGACAGTCAGGAGAATATACAACACCCAGGCCTTTCTAAAGACCAAACTGCAGTATCCGATCTCATTGGACATGCATTGTCTGATAGTAATGATCAAGGTGAGGAAAATCTCCCAGTTAAACTTGATGAAAATGTTGTTGAAAAACCAGGTACAAGCACTCGCCGTGATGTTGATAACACACAGCGTAGGGCCCGCTCACAGGTGCGTAGGCAGGTGGCTATTAAATCAAAGCAAAACGTAACCCGCTCTGTAAGCTGCAAACGTACCCGGACAAAAAGTACTGAGATACAATATCCAGGAACAGTGGGTATGAATGCTAAGTCCCCCTCAGCACCCCCGCCAAAGAAGGTGGCGGCGGTTGACATTGTTAATCAGGCTAAATGTACTGATAATCCCTCTGCTGATCTGCCTGTAATGCCGGTGATACCCACAACCCTAGAGGGAGCACTTGGTGGTAGTAGTGAAATGAGTGTGTTCTTCAATCTGATTGTCAGTCACATAAACTCTGTAACTTCAGAAATAAAACAAGAAATCTCTGAGTCTAAACATGAATTAACTAGTGAGGTTGGTACCATTCGACAGGATATTGATGCACTTAAATTGACCGTTGAACAAAAAGTGACAGACCTTAAGACCAGAGTTATCACAAATGAGACGGGGATACAAACACTGCATAAGAGTATAGCCAATAAGTTTACTGATGTTGAACAGAAAACAGATACACTCGCAGCTCACGTGTGTCGTCTTGAAAAAACAGGTGTTAGGAATAGGGAGGAGATTGGGACAACGAAGAAAGATCTGTGTAACGTTAGTTCTGAGAGTGCAGTCAGTGTAAGTGAGATAAAGAAGAAGCTTAAGGATTATGATGCGAAGTTTGAACAAAAGTATGGTGAATGCCTTAAGGAAATTGCTGAGTTGAAAACTGCCCTAGCCTCTAAGGCGCCAAGTACTGATAATCGACAAACTAGTCAGCATACCCCCTCTGACACACGCTTTCTCTCACATAGACGTATGAACCTGTATATAAATGGCCTTGCAACAGATGACGACGATGACATTTATTCCTCTGTACTCACATTACTACAGGCATTAGATGTACGCATGACACTCTCAGATATATCATATGTTCGGAAAGTAGGCAAAAAACAACATGATGACCGTCCCGTCCCGATCCTGTGTTGTTTCACATCAGTCAGGGCAAGGGATTCGGTCATGAGTAAGAAAACTGGACTAAGGTCGATTCAGGAATACCGTAGAGTGTTCTTGAATCCCGATGAGGACGTCGAATCTAGAGCTGCTAGAATGCGAGCTAGATTGATTGCTACCCACTGTAGGAAAAACAATATGACTGTTGAACTGCGAGGTGATAAAATTAAAATTGATGGTAATGAGTACACTGCTAGGCTCATGGAAAGTATACCGACCCACTTAAAGCCCCCTGCTACCCTGAAAATACCGGTGAGTAAGACCCCAAGTACTACCCCTGGTAAGTCTATATTGAACCAACAGGGCACTCAAGGCGTCCTTCAGGTGATCAGCGATTGGCAAACTGTTAGTACGCCAAATCGACGCACAAAGCCTCTGACTGGTAATCAAGGCCCCAACAATGGTTCTGGAGAGAAAGTCAGTAAAAGTGGACTTCTGTTTCGGGGGCCTAAAACCCCGCTGAGTAACTTTTACCTGTCTGACATAAACCATGATGGTATTACCTACAAAAGTAGTGAGCACCTTTTCCAGGCGTGGAAATGCCGAAATTGTAAGGAAATCGATCTGATGCATCAAATTGAGGGATGTGATACGCCAGCTGAAGCAAAGCGAATTGGCAATAAATGTAAGGTTAGCCAGGAATGGCTCAAGGGTAGAGAGAATGTGATGTCTACGATCTGTAATCTGAAATTTAGGCAACATCGTGACCTCTCAGATGCACTAGTTGACACCCATCCACACACACTAGTAGAGGCCACACGAGACCTTTATTGGGGCGGGGGTGCGGAACTGAATTCAGATTCCTACCAGTCCGGCCACTTTAAGGGCAAGAATACCCTGGGAGTTATATTAGGCAATATCAGAGAGAACCTGAGACGTGAGCGTGCTGCTGAGGCCAATATCGAGACCGCTATGGGAGGGTCCGATTGATTGATTGACTTAATGAAACAGGTAGACTAAAGTTAGACTGGTTCCTCTGTGTTGAACCCAGATGTTGTATGAAATCCAAAACTAAAATTAGAATCTATATGTGGGAATGCAACCAGTGTATCGGGTCCATTGGTGCATGGACTTGTGTTTATAAGGAAGGGAAGCCTGAATACAGGACCATATACCTCTGGAGCGTGGATCAAGCGTCTGCTGACCAGCTGACTTTTTTTGCCGGTGCTACCGTATAGGTCTGTATGCTTTACCCTACCCCGTGCTGAACTGTTGACATAGTATGGTATAGAGCTTCTGAAATAATACTCTGAACTGGCCTTACATTGTTCATTTAAATTTATATTTGCATTATTTTTAATGCTTATTTAACTGTTTGACTGAGGTCGATATCTGCCTACCACCATGTCCGATGCTATTTACATGATAGCCCTGTACTGCTCGGTTGGGCGTTATTATATGTTGCTCTATATAAGATATGAATTTGATATGCTCGAATTAAAACTTGCAGGTGATACTTTATGTGATGATCAGACTAGACTGTTAAGTTACATCTGAAGAACTACTGCAGTCAAACCAAGTTGGAGAGTTATGATGGCACACAATGTATATCGGTATCTCTTATGTGGTGATTCTCGACTGCAAAGCATGCAGTCCTGTCTGTCTGCTAGGGGTATCTATGATATTGAAGTATTATGCCGCCCCTGCTTGGATATAGATGGGGTATGTAACTCCGTCATTCCAGTGGTGAAGCGGCGTACCTGGAATGCTATTTATATCCAATGTGGGATAAACAGTATTACTAAACTCGAGAAAAACCCTAGAGTGGTTAGTTTGCGGGAGCAAGACCCAGTACTGGGGGCACGCGTTGTTATGGACGATTTTCAAAATCTAGTTGAAAAGATTGCAGTGGTAGCAGCCAACACCCCAATAGTTATTTGCACTGTGTATGGAGCTGAACTATTGATAATGAATGGTCTTGGCCTCCAGTCTGAACAACAACGTTTGTTGAATCACACAGTAGAGCTGATCAATAATGGGATAGTATCAATGAACCTGGGGTCCGGAGTTTTAACTCCATATACTGGCACACTGGTACATAGAAATATGGGACGTAGACGTGGAAAGATACATATATATACGCACCTCTATGATGGGATACACCCAAATAGATGGGCTTCGCACAAACTATGTCGGTTTGTCCTAAAAGCGATGTACGAGAATGTCAGATGCGGTGCCCACATATAAATATTAAATACTACTGATCTTGTGGTCATGAGACCTGGCTGGTTGGTTTGCTCTCTATATTAAAGACGGTCTGGACTCGCTATTTGCACTTAAATGTATGAACATAGTATCCCTGATTATATGGTTCGTAACAGACACACTGAAATGATAATGTCTATTATTGTTTCGGGTGTTTCTTGGCTCAGCCTGCTATTATATGTATTAATTGTAAGCACTAGAAACTATGGGCCAAGTATGTGTACTCCTGACTGGAGTCACTGCCACCCTCCCCTGTATGCATTGCATGCATTACAGTTGCTGTGTACTGCACATTGTTATATTGTGGTGTCTCCGTTAAATTGTCGTGATCTGTTTTTTGTCTTATGTGTGTTGACTCCATCTGCCCTTGTGGGTCTGTGTGATCCATGCTCTTTGTCCAAATGCACTGTTGTGTTGACCTCTATCTCTCTGCAGTACCAGGCTGATGGAAGTGATGTTATTAACACACAGCATCGTGTCTATGGTGGATTGACAGTATTTTATAGTACTAGCGATGGAAGTATGTATAGCCAGAATAAAAAACCTAAGCTAACTCATAACGATATGTCTGCAATAAACAGTTATACTAGACTGCAATCACTGTGTTTGATTCCTGAGGCTAATTGCCCGAATAAAAAACTATGTATACCAGATTTCACTATTGTTGTGGTTACTTTACCCAACTTGACCTACAGCCGAAATGATTTATCTATTACCTCATGAAGTTACATCGAAGAAAGGTTTATCCTTTGTCACAATTAATATACTGAGTCTCTATAGAAAACTTGAGCAGGTTAAAATAATGTTTAATAAAGTGGACTTTCTCTCAGTTACTGAAACCTGGTTGGCCGAGCGCTATGATAATGATCTTTTACATATTGAGAACATGGAAAGTTATAGACTGGATAGACTGCCATGTTTGGCAATGTCTGGTGGAGGAGTTATGCTATATGTTAATTCTAAATTGTCGCCCCATGTTGAAAAAATAGAGGAATGTTGTAGGTGTGATAAACATATAGAACTGTTGACATGTGAATACTCAAGAACTGATAGAAGGAAAATGGTAATTCTGACTGTGTATCGCCCACCTAAAGGAAATCATGAGCAGGCTTACAAAACGATCTCCGATGTGCTTTTGAACCCTAGGTTTAAGGACCATGAGGTCTGGCTGCTTGGTGACCTAAACGTTAATGCGAATTATCCAAATAGCTGTAAAGGTAAAATAATGCGTGTGTTTCTTAGCAGGTTCTCTCTCTCACATTTGTCTACATCGGATACGTATCTGACTAAGCATGGGACCTCGAAAATAGATCATATCTATACGAATTCACCGAATGTGGAAATGTCTGGAAACTGTAACTGCTTCATAAGCGACCACGTGCCTATCTTTGCCATCAGAAAATTTAATCGTCCGATGTCTGGTAATAGAACCATAACTGGTCGTAGCTATAAGAATGTTGACCCAGTGACTCTCAGAGATGCTTTAAGGGGATTTGATACCTCTCAAGTTAACTATCACTCTGCAGAACAACTATTTGTACAATGGGAGAACTCCCTTAAGGAATATCTAGACAGATGGTGTCCGATTAAATCGTTTGGGTGAACCAGCGAGATGGACTGGATCTACCAGCAGTGGTGCAGGCAATGATTAAACGAAGAGCGTTCTTATTGTCTAAATGTATGAGGGATACTGACCCGACCACCAGAACTGAATGTAGGCATCTATCTAGGGATATTAATCGAGAAATACGATTGATCAAATCAAAGTTTATCCAGGATAAGCTTGTCGAAAACTTTTCTAATCCGTTGCGCTTTTGGAGGCAGGTGAAGAGTATATGGAAGCCAGCAAACAGGACAGGGCAGCTAATGTTGTATAATGAGGATGGGGAGGTGATCCAGGATGCAATGTTACCCAACGTCATGAATAAGCACTATAGTTCTGTCGCTAGTAATATAACTAAACCGGCCTCACCCCTACTTGATGTAGGTGATTACATGACTGATGGCATAGCTGAAGTATCATTCCTAAATGAAATTGATATGGATAGATGTCTAGAGCTAATCAAAATGATTAAAACTAACAAAGCGTCGGGTATTGAAGATATGAGTAGTGACTTCCTAAAGAAAGCATTTTTTGACAGACCAGATGTACTGAAAATTATTGTAAATAAAGCCATATCAGCTGGACATTTTCCGGCCATGTGGTGTAAGGGGGTTATAACCCCTATACCTAAGACCCCCAGACCTAGATGTCCAGTTGAATTTCGACCGATATCGGGCCTATCGATTATGTCAAAGATCTTAGAATATGAGCTACATCACCAATTGCTCCCGTCCTGGATCGACCTTGGCTGCTTTTCTGGTTTACAATTTGGGTTTCTCCCTGGCCGTTCTACTGGACAGGCGGTGTTTAAACTCGTGTCCTGGTTGTATGAAGCCAGAGACTACCAGAATATAAGTCTCTGCCTCTTTCTTGACCTCCAAAAGGCATTTGACTGCATTGACCATAGCACGTTATTAAAAATTCTGGGGGAACGGTCAGGTAACCCACATATAGTACAGATTTTTAAGTCATATCTCTCTCAACGTATCCAAGCGACTAAAATAAATGAGATGATGTCCGACCCGATTGCAGTCCGCAAGGGTGTCCCGCAGGGGTCTGTGATGGGACCTATCCTGTTTATACTGTATCTGAACGGATGTCTTGGAGTCATTAAAAATGTGCGCTTTCTGCTATACGCTGACGATATAGTGTTGGTAGTAAGCGGAAAAGATCCGGAGATATTGGCCCGCTTGATGCAAGAAGATCTAAATTCGTTGGTCTCTTGGTTTGATGACCACCACCTTAAGCTAAATGGGAACAAGAGTAAAGCGATGTGGTGTCACCCAAAAGTTACGAGGTTACAACCCGCCTACCCGAAATGTGTGCTTGATGGACAAGCCATAGATAGTGTAAAAACTTTTAATTATCTGGGGGTCCCCATAGACCAATCACTACGTTTCGATCTGTTCTACGACAAGATCACTAACGATTTTTTGCTTCGTCTACATAAGCTGCGGAAGTTAAGGTATTTTATAAATACTAAAACGGCAGTGGCGATAGTTAAAACAATGTTGCTAAGCAAGATTGAATACTGTGACTTTCTGGTAGTGACCCTGACCAACCTACAAAGGATGAAGTTACAATCCCTGATGAATACAGCTCTGAGGATCTGTTATCATGTTAAACTCGAGGATCATGTCAGTGGGGATGCGCTATGTGCCCGGGCCGGTCTAGATAAGCTAGTAATTAGGCGTACCAGGCACCTCTTGTCGCATGTTTTTTGGTGGTCACTTGACCCCGAAAATACAGTAAACACGTTATCGGCAGAGGGAGGAGCTAGAACTAGAAGCGTGACAAAAATCAAACTCAAGGTGAAGTGCCCACGAACGGATTTTTTCAGAAAATCGCCTCTATATCTTGGAGCCCAATTCTGGGATCGCCTGAAGCCGGACCTTCATGTAGCCAGTAATAACATGGTATTCAAAGCACTCTTAAAATCGGTGGATCTAAATGAAATTATGGCTGGTACTCTGAGATAAAATGATATGTACTGTCTAGATATGTTGCTGTGTGGACTAGGTGGATAACTGCGATAGTGTTGTGGACAAGGGTAGTGTGAGTGATGGCCTTGGAAATGTGTAGTATGTCTGTCGGAAGAAGTGTGTCTAGTATAAGACCCTCTTCCTACCCTGTATTATCATTGTTGTCTGTAAGGGTATTTTTGCCATGTCCCACGTCTGACTGTCAAGTGTGTTGTTGTAACTACTGTCTGTATAACTGTAACTCTCTGTGACGAGAAAAGTTGAAAATCGCGTTTTCTGTAATGTGAACCTTTCCGTCAATAAACATATTTTTCCAAAAAAAAAAAAAAACCCAGACCTTAACCCTAACCCTTGCCTTTACCCTTACCCTAATCGTTAATTCAAGCATAACCCTAACCTAAATCATAACCCTAACGTCAACCTAACCTTCATGCACACCTTTTTGTATGGGGGCACTCAAATTGAAAGTATTTGGCAGGCAAGACACTCAGCTGCAGGTTGGAACCATATCTAGACTTTTAATCTCAATAGAAAAGATTCTACAGCTATATCAAATGTGATACAACTGTAGTAATAAAAATGCTTAACTGCAGGGTCAAGGAGGAAATTGCCATAGAATGTAGAGTTCTGATGCTAGAGCACTGGAATGAATGCATTGGCTAGCTAACCCTAATCCTAACCCTAGCCTTAACCCTTACCCTAAGCCTACCTTACCTTAACCCTAACCCTAACCTAACCCTCACACTTATGCTCTCCTTTTGATGCAAGGACACTGGAATTGAATGAGTTAGGTAGTAGAGAAGCTCAACTACCTGTTGCTACCATTTTCAGGATTCTAAAGTCGAGGAAACAGATTCTCGTTCATAATGAATTTGCTACACCTGAAGGTATAATAAGGGTCTCAGAAAATATAGCTGTACAATGTAGCTCTTTTGATAGTGGGCTCAAAGTAAATGCTTCACATAGTTTGGACATTCAGGTACCTGGACTTGTTGCATTTTAAATTCCAACAATATGGAAACAGATACTACAGCCAAATTGAAATTTGCTAAATTCAAATTAGTAAAATTGAATTTTTTCATCAATCTCAGTGAAAATAAAAGCTGAAGAATGCAAAGTTTTTGTGCTAGAACATTGGATTTGTAGATTTTTGTTAGGTTCAATGAATGCATTGAGTAGCTAAACCTAACCCAGACCTTAACCCTAACCCTTGCCTTTATCCTAACCCTAATCGTTAATTCAAGCATAACCCTAACCTTAACCCTAACCCTAACGTCAACCTAACCTTCATGCACACCTTTTTGTATGGGGGCATTCAAATTGAATGTATTTGGTAGGCGAGACACTCAGCTGCAGGTTGGAACCATCTCTAGAATTTTAATCTCAATAGAAAATATTCTACAGCTATATCAAATGTGATACATCTGTAGTAATAAAAATGCTTAATTGCAGGGTCAAGGAGGAAATTGCCATAGAATGTAGAGTTCTGATGCTAGAGCACTGGAATGAATGCATTGGCTAGCTAACCCTAATCCTAACCCTAGCCTAAACCCTAACCCTATGCCTACCTTACCTTAACCCTTACCTAACCCTCACACTTATGCTCTCCTTTTGATGCAAGGACACTGGAATTGAATGAGTTAGGTAGTAGAGAAGCTCAACTACCTGTTGCTACCATTTTCAGGATTCTAAAGTCGAGGAAACAGATTCTACATTTACAGTAGAACCCCGCGTAAGCGGACACCCTCCGTTCCGGGCCAAAGTGTCTGCTTACGCAGGGTGTCCGCTTAACTGAGGTTAAAATAAACATCTAATAGAGGGAACCGTTCCTAGCAAAGGTGTCCGTTAACGCGGGGTGCCAACTTACACGGGGTGTCCGTTAATCGGGGTTCTACTGTATAATGAATTTCCTATGTACACCTGAAGGTATAATAAGGGTCTCAGAAAATATAGCTGTACAATGTAGCTCTTTTGATAGTGGGCTCAAAGTAAATGCTTCACATAGTTTGGACATTCAGGTACCTGGACTTGTTGCATTTTAAATTCCCACAATATGGAAACAGATACTTCAGCCAAATTGAAATTTGCTAAATTCAAATTAGTAAAATTGATTTTTTCATCAATCTCAGTGAAAATAAAAGCTGAAGAATGAAAAGTTTTTGTGCTAGAACATTGGATTTGTAGATTTTTGTTAGGTTCAATGAATGCATTGAGTAGCTAAACCTAACCCAGACCTTAACCCTAACCCTTGCCTTTACCCTAACCCTAATCGTTAATTCAAGCATAACCCTAACCTTAACCCTAACCCTAACGTCAACCTAACCTTCATGCACACCTTTTTGTATGGGGGCACTCGAATTGAATGTATTTGGCAGGCGAGACACTCACCTGCAGGCTAGAACAATCTCTAGACTTTTAATCTCAATAGAAAAGATTCTACAGCTATATCAAATGTGATACATCTGTAGTAATAAAAATGCTTAACTGCAGGGTCACGGAGGAAATTGCCATAGAATGTAGAGTTCTGATGCTAGAGCACTGGAATGAATGCATTGGCTAGCTAACCCTAATCCTAACCCTAGCCTTAACCCTTACCCTAAGCCTACCTTACCTTAACCCTAACCCTAACCTAACCCTCACACTTATGCTCTCCTTTTGATGCAAGGACACTGGAATTGAATGAGTTAGGTAGTAGAGAAGCTCAACTACCTGTTGCTACCATTTTCAGGATTCTAAAGTCGAGGAAACAGATTCTACATTTATAATGAATTTGCTACACCTTAAGATATAATAAGGGTCTCAGAAAATATAGCTGTACAATGTAGCTCTTTTGATAGTGGGCTCAAAGTAAATGCTTCAAATAGTTTGGACATTCAAGTACCTGGACTTGTTGCATTTTAAATTCCAACAATATGGAAACAGATACTACAGCCAAATTGAAATTTGCCAAATTCAAATTAGTAAAATTGATTTTTTCATCAATCTCAGTGAAAATAAAAGCTGAAGAATGCAAAGTTTTTGTGCTAGAACATTGGATTTATAAATTTTGTTAGGTTCAATGAATGCATTGAGTAGCTTAACCTTACCCAGACCTTAACCCTAACCCTTGCCTTTACCCTAACCTTCATGCACACCTTTTTCTATGGGGGCACACGAATTGAATGTATTTGGCAGGGGAGACACTCAGCTCGAAGTTGAAACCATCTCTAGACTTTTAATCTCAATAGAAAAGATTTTCCAGCTATATCAAATGTGATACATCTGTAGTAATAAAAATGCTTAACTGCAGGGTCAAGGAGGAAATTGCCGTAGAATGTAGAGTTCTGATGCTAGAGCACTGGAATGAATGCATTGGCTAGCTAACCCTAATCCTAACCCTAGCCTTAACCCTAACCCTAAGCCTACCTTACCTTAACCCTAACCCTTACCTTACCCTCACACTTATGCTCTCCTTTTGATGCAAGGACACTGGAATTGAATGAGTTAGGTAGTAGAGAAGCTCAACTACCTGTTGCTACCATTTTTAGGATTCTAAAGTCGAGGAAACAGATTCTACATTTATAATGAATTTGCTACACCTGAAGGTATAATAAGGGTCTCAGAAAATATAGCTGTACAATGTAGCTCTTTTGATAGTGGGCTCAAAGTAAATGCTTCACATAGTTTGGACATTCAGGTACCTGGACTTGTTGCATTTTAAATTCCCACAATATGGAAACAGATACTTCAGCCAAATTGAAATTTGCTAAATTCAAATTAGTAAAATTGATTTTTTCATCAATCTCAGTGAAAATAAAAGCTGAAGAATGCAAAGTTTTTGTGCTAGAACATTGGATTTGTAGATTTTTGTTAGGTTCAATGAATGCATTGAGTAGCTAAACCTAACCCAGACCTTAACCCTAACCCTTGCCTTTACCCTAACCCTAATCGTTAATACAAGCATAACCCTAACCTTCACCCTAACCCTAACGTCAACCTAACCTTCATGCACATCTTTTTGTATGGGGGCACTCGAATTGAATGTATTTGGCAGGCGAGACACTCACCTGCAGGCTAGAACAATCTCTAGACTTTTAATCTCAATAGAAAAGATTCTACAGCTATATCAAATGTGATACATCTGTAGTAATAAAAATGCTTAACTGCAGGGTCACGGAGGAAATTGCCATAGAATGTAGAGTTCTGATACTAGAGCACTGGAATGAATGCATTGGCTAGCTAACCCTAATCCTAACCCTAGCCTTAACCCTTACCCTAAGCCTACCTTACCTTAACCCTAACCCTAACCTAACCCTCACACTTATGCTCTCCTTTTGATGCAAGGACACTGGAATTGAATGAGTTAGGTAGTAGAGAAGCTCAACTACCTGTTGCTACCATTTTCAGGATTCTAAAGTTGAGGAAACAGATTCTACATTTACAGTAGAACCCCACGTAAGCGGACACCCTCCGTTCCGGGCCAAAGTGTCTGCTTACGCGGGGTGTCCGCTTAACTGAGGTTAAAATAAACATCTAATAGAGGGAACCGTTCCTAGCAAAGGTGTCCGTTAACGCGGGGTGCCCACTTACGCGGGGTGTCCGTTAGGCGAGGTTCTACTGTATAATTAATTTGCTATGTACACCTGAAGGTATAATAAGGGTCTCAGAAAATATAGCTGTACAATGTAGCTCTTTTGATAGTGGGCTCAAAGTAAATGCTTCACATAGTTTGGACATTCAGGTACCTGGACTTGTTGCATTTTAAATTCCCACAATATGGAAACAGATACTTCAGCCAAATTGAAATTTGCTAAATTCAAATTAGTAAAATTGATTTTTTCATCAATCTCAGTGAAAATAAAAGCTGAAGAATGAAAAGTTTTTGTGCTAGAACATTGGATTTGTAGATTTTTGTTAGGTTCAATGAATGCATTGAGTAGCTAAACCTAACCCAGACCTTAACCCTAACCCTTGCCTTTACCCTAACCCTAATCGTTAATTCAAGCATAACCCTAACCTTAACCCTAACCCTAACGTCAACCTAACCTTCATGCACACCTTTTTGTATGGGGGCACTCGAATTGAATGTATTTGGCAGGCGAGACACTCACCTGCAGGCTAGAACAATCTCTAGACTTTTAATCTCAATAGAAAAGATTCTACAGCTATATCAAATGTGATACATCTGTAGTAATAAAAATGCTTAACTGCAGGGTCACGGAGGAAATTGCCATAGAATGTAGAGTTCTGATGCTAGAGCACTGGAATGAATGCATTGGCTAGCTAACCCTAATCCTAACCCTAGCCTTAACCCTTACCCTAAGCCTACCTTACCTTAACCCTAACCCTAACCTAACCCTCACACTTATGCTCTCCTTTTGATGCAAGGACACTGGAATTGAATGAGTTAGGTAGTAGAGAAGCTCAACTACCTGTTGCTACCATTTTCAGGATTCTAAAGTCGAGGAAACAGATTCTACATTTATAATGAATTTGCTACACCTTAAGATATAATAAGGGTCTCAGAAAATATAGCTGTACAATGTAGCTCTTTTGATAGTGGGCTCAAAGTAAATGCTTCAAATAGTTTGGACATTCAAGTACCTGGACTTGTTGCATTTTAAATTCCAACAATATGGAAACAGATACTACAGCCAAATTGAAATTTGACAAATTCAAATTAGTAAAATTGATTTTTTCATCAATCTCAGTGAAAATAAAAGCTGAAGAATGCAAAGTTTTTGTGCTAGAACATTGGATTTATAAATTTTGTTAGGTTCAATGAATGCATTGAGTAGCTTAACCTTACCCAGACCTTAACCCTAACCCTTGCCTTTACCCTAACCTTCATGCACACCTTTTTCTATGGGGGCACACGAATTGAATGTATTTGGCAGGGGAGACACTCAGCTCGAAGTTGAAACCATCTCTAGACTTTTAATCTCAATAGAAAAGATTTTCCAGCTATATCAAATGTGATACATCTGTAGTAATAAAAATGCTTAACTGCAGGGTCAAGGAGGAAATTGCCGTAGAATGTAGAGTTCTGATGCTAGAGCACTGGAATGAATGCATTGGCTAGCTAACCCTAATCCTAACCCTAGCCTTAACCCTAACCCTAAGCCTACCTTACCTTAACCCTAACCCTTACCTTACCCTCACACTTATGCTCTCCTTTTGATGCAAGGACACTGGAATTGAATGAGTTAGGTAGTAGAGAAGCTCAACTACCTGTTGCTACCATTTTTAGGATTCTAAAGTCGAGGAAACAGATTCTACATTTATAATGAATTTGCTACACCTGAAGGTATAATAAGGGTCTCAGAAAATATAGCTGTACAATGTAGCTCTTTTGATAGTGGGCTCAAAGTAAATGCTTCACATAGTTTGGACATTCAGGTACCTGGACTTGTTGCATTTTAAATTCCCACAATATGGAAACAGATACTTCAGCCAAATTGAAATTTGCTAAATTCAAATTAGTAAAATTGATTTTTTCATCAATCTCAGTGAAAATAAAAGCTGAAGAATGCAAAGTTTTTGTGCTAGAACATTGGATTTGTAGATTTTTGTTAGGTTCAATGAATGCATTGAGTAGCTAAACCTAACCCAGACCTTAACCCTAACCCTTGCCTTTACCCTAACCCTAATCGTTAATACAAGCATAACCCTAACCTTCACCCTAACCCTAACGTCAACCTAACCTTCATGCACATCTTTTTGTATGGGGGCACTCGAATTGAATGTATTTGGCAGGCGAGACACTCACCTGCAGGCTAGAACAATCTCTAGACTTTTAATCTCAATAGAAAAGATTCTACAGCTATATCAAATGTGATACATCTGTAGTAATAAAAATGCTTAACTGCAGGGTCACGGAGGAAATTGCCATAGAATGTAGAGTTCTGATACTAGAGCACTGGAATGAATGCATTGGCTAGCTAACCCTAATCCTAACCCTAGCCTTAACCCTTACCCTAAGCCTACCTTACCTTAACCCTAACCCTAACCTAACCCTCACACTTATGCTCTCCTTTTGATGCAAGGACACTGGAATTGAATGAGTTAGGTAGTAGAGAAGCTCAACTACCTGTTGCTACCATTTTCAGGATTCTAAAGTTGAGGAAACAGATTCTACATTTACAGTAGAACCCCACGTAAGCGGACACCCTCCGTTCCGGGCCAAAGTGTCTGCTTACGCGGGGTGTCCGCTTAACTGAGGTTAAAATAAACATCTAATAGAGGGAACCGTTCCTAGCAAAGGTGTCCGTTAACGCGGGGTGCCCACTTACGCGGGGTGTCCGTTAGGCGAGGTTCTACTGTATAATTAATTTGCTATGTACACCTGAAGGTATAATAAGGGTCTCAGAAAATATAGCTGTACAATGTAGCTCTTTTGATAGTGGGCTCAAAGTAAATGCTTCACATAGTTTGGACATTCAGGTACCTGGACTTGTTGCATTTTAAATTCCCACAATATGGAAACAGATACTTCAGCCAAATTGAAATTTGCTAAATTCAAATTAGTAAAATTGATTTTTTCATCAATCTCAGTGAAAATAAAAGCTGAAGAATGAAAAGTTTTTGTGCTAGAACATTGGATTTGTAGATTTTTGTTAGGTTCAATGAATGCATTGAGTAGCTAAACCTAACCCAGACCTTAACCCTAACCCTTGCCTTTACCCTAACCCTAATCGTTAATTCAAGCATAACCCTAACCTTAACCCTAACCCTAACCGCAACCTAACCTTCATGCACACCTTTTTGTATGGGGGCACTCGAATTGAATGTATTTGGCAGGCGAGACACTCACCTGCAGGCTAGAACAATCTCTAGACTTTTAATCTCAATAGAAAAGATTCTACAGCTATATCAAATGTGATACATCTGTAGTAATAAAAATGCTTAACTGCAGGGTCACGGAGGAAATTGCCATAGAATGTAGAGTTCTGATGCTAGAGCACTGGAATGAATGCATTGGCTAGCTAACCCTAATCCTAACCCTAGCCTTAACCCTTACCCTAAGCCTACCTTACCTTAACCCTAACCCTAACCTAACCCTCACACTTATGCTCTCCTTTTGATGCAAGGACACTGGAATTGAATGAGTTAGGTAGTAGAGAAGCTCAACTACCTGTTGCTACCATTTTCAGGATTCTAAAGTCGAGGAAACAGATTCTACATTTATAATGAATTTGCTACACCTTAAGATATAATAAGGGTCTCAGAAAATATAGCTGTACAATGTAGCTCTTTTGATAGTGGGCTCAAAGTAAATGCTTCAAATAGTTTGGACATTCAAGTACCTGGACTTGTTGCATTTTAAATTCCAACAATATGGAAACAGATACTACAGCCAAATTGAAATTTGCCAAATTCAAATTAGTAAAATTGATTTTTTCATCAATCTCAGTGAAAATAAAAGCTGAAGAATGCAAAGTTTTTGTGCTAGAACATTGGATTTATAAATTTTGTTAGGTTCAATGAATGCATTGAGTAGCTTAACCTTACCCAGACCTTAACCCTAACCCTTGCCTTTACCCTAACCTTCATGCACACCTTTTTCTATGGGGGCACACGAATTGAATGTATTTGGCAGGGGAGACACTCAGCTCGAAGTTGAAACCATCTCTAGACTTTTAATCTCAATAGAAAAGATTTTCCAGCTATATCAAATGTGATACATCTGTAGTAATAAAAATGCTTAACTGCAGGGTCAAGGAGGAAATTGCCGTAGAATGTAGAGTTCTGATGCTAGAGCACTGGAATGAATGCATTGGCTAGCTAACCCTAATCCTAACCCTAGCCTTAACCCTAACCCTAAGCCTACCTTACCTTAACCCTAACCCTTACCTTACCCTCACACTTATGCTCTCCTTTTGATGCAAGGACACTGGAATTGAATGAGTTAGGTAGTAGAGAAGCTCAACTACCTGTTGCTACCATTTTTAGGATTCTAAAGTCGAGGAAACAGATTCTACATTTATAATGAATTTGCTACACCTGAAGGTATAATAAGGGTCTCAGAAAATATAGCTGTACAATGTAGCTCTTTTGATAGTGGGCTCAAAGTAAATGCTTCACATAGTTTGGACATTCAGGTACCTGGACTTGTTGCATTTTAAATTCCCACAATATGGAAACAGATACTTCAGCCAAATTGAAATTTGCTAAATTCAAATTAGTAAAATTGATTTTTTCATCAATCTCAGTGAAAATAAAAGCTGAAGAATGCAAAGTTTTTGTGCTAGAACATTGGATTTGTAGATTTTTGTTAGGTTCAATGAATGCATTGAGTAGCTAAACCTAACCCAGACCTTAACCCTAACCCTTGCCTTTACCCTAACCCTAATCGTTAATACAAGCATAACCCTAACCTTCACCCTAACCCTAACGTCAACCTAACCTTCATGCACATCTTTTTGTATGGGGGCACTCGAATTGAATGTATTTGGCAGGCGAGACACTCACCTGCAGGCTAGAACAATCTCTAGACTTTTAATCTCAATAGAAAAGATTCTACAGCTATATCAAATGTGATACATCTGTAGTAATAAAAATGCTTAACTGCAGGGTCACGGAGGAAATTGCCATAGAATGTAGAGTTCTGATACTAGAGCACTGGAATGAATGCATTGGCTAGCTAACCCTAATCCTAACCCTAGCCTTAACCCTTACCCTAAGCCTACCTTACCTTAACCCTAACCCTAACCTAACCCTCACACTTATGCTCTCCTTTTGATGCAAGGACACTGGAATTGAATGAGTTAGGTAGTAGAGAAGCTCAACTACCTGTTGCTACCATTTTCAGGATTCTAAAGTTGAGGAAACAGATTCTACATTTACAGTAGAACCCCACGTAAGCGGACACCCTCCGTTCCGGGCCAAAGTGTCTGCTTACGCGGGGTGTCCGCTTAACTGAGGTTAAAATAAACATCTAATAGAGGGAACCGTTCCTAGCAAAGGTGTCCGTTAACGCGGGGTGCCCACTTACGCGGGGTGTCCGTTAGGCGAGGTTCTACTGTATAATTAATTTGCTATGTACACCTGAAGGTATAATAAGGGTCTCAGAAAATATAGCTGTACAATGTAGCTCTTTTGATAGTGGGCTCAAAGTAAATGCTTCACATAGTTTGGACATTCAGGTACCTGGACTTGTTGCATTTTAAATTCCCACAATATGGAAACAGATACTTCAGCCAAATTGAAATTTGCTAAATTCAAATTAGTAAAATTGATTTTTTCATCAATCTCAGTGAAAATAAAAGCTGAAGAATGAAAAGTTTTTGTGCTAGAACATTGGATTTGTAGATTTTTGTTAGGTTCAATGAATGCATTGAGTAGCTAAACCTAACCCAGACCTTAACCCTAACCCTTGCCTTTACCCTAACCCTAATCGTTAATTCAAGCATAACCCTAACCTTAACCCTAACCCTAACCGCAACCTAACCTTCATGCACACCTTTTTGTATGGGGGCACTCGAATTGAATGTATTTGGCAGGCGAGACACTCACCTGCAGGCTAGAACAATCTCTAGACTTTTAATCTCAATAGAAAAGATTCTACAGCTATATCAAATGTGATACATCTGTAGTAATAAAAATGCTTGACTGCAGGGTCACGGAGGAAATTGCCATAGAATGTAGAGTTCTGATGCTAGAGCACTGGAATGAATGCATTGGCTAGCTAACCCTAATCCTAACCCTAGCCTTAACCCTTACCCTAAGCCTACCTTACCTTAACCCTAACCCTAACCTAACCCTCACACTTATGCTCTCCTTTTGATGCAAGGACACTGGAATTGAATGAGTTAGGTAGTAGAGAAGCTCAACTACCTGTTGCTACCATTTTCAGGATTCTAAAGTCGAGGAAACAGATTCTACATTTATAATGAATTTGCTACACCTTAAGGTATAATAAGGGTCTCAGAAAAAATAGCTGTACAATGTAGCTCTTTTGATAGTGGGCTCAAAGTAAATGCTTCAAATAGTTTGGACATTCAAGTACCTGGACTTGTTGCATTTTAAATTCCAACAATATGGAAACAGATGCTACAGCCAAATTGAAATTTGCCAAATTCAAATTAGTAAAATTGATTTTTTCATCAATCTCAGTGAAAATAAAAGCTGAAGAATGCAAAGTTTTTGTGCTAGAACATTGGATTTGTAAATTTTGTTAGGTTCAATGAATGCATTGAGTAGCTAAACCTTACCCAGACCTTAACCCTAACCCTTGCCTTTACCCTAACCCTAATCGTTAATTCAAGCATAACCCTAACCTTAACCCTAACCCTAACGTCAACCTAACCTTCATGCACACCTTTTTGTATGGGGGCACTCGAATTGAATGTATTTGGCAGGCGAGACACTCACCTGCAGGCTAGAACAATCTCTAGACTTTTAATCTCAATAGAAAAGATTCTACAGCTATATCAAATGTGATACATCTGTAGTAATAAAAATGCTTAACTGCAGGGTCACGGAGGAAATTGCCATAGAATGTAGAGTTCTGATACTAGAGCACTGGAATGAATGCATTGGCTAGCTAACCCTAATCCTAACCCTAGCCTTAACCCTTACCCTAAGCCTACCTTACCTTAACCCTAACCCTAACCTAACCCTCACACTTATGCTCTCCTTTTGATGCAAGGACACTGGAATTGAATGAGTTAGGTAGTAGAGAAGCTCAACTACCTGTTGCTACCATTTTCAGGATTCTAAAGTCGAGGAAACAGATTCTACATTTATAATGAATTTGCTACACCTTAAGATATAATAAGGGTCTCAGAAAATATAGCTGTACAATGTAGCTCTTTTGATAGTGGGCTCAAAGTAAATGCTTCAAATAGTTTGGACATTCAAGTACCTGGACTTGTTGCATTTTAAATTCCAACAATATGGAAACAGATACTACAGCCAAATTGAAATTTGCCAAATTCAAATTAGTAAAATTGATTTTTTCATCAATCTCAGTGAAAATAAAAGCTGAAGAATGCAAAGTTTTTGTGCTAGAACATTGGATTTATAAATTTTGTTAGGTTCAATGAATGCATTGAGTAGCTTAACCTTACCCAGACCTTAACCCTAACCCTTGCCTTTACCCTAACCTTCATGCACACCTTTTTCTATGGGGGCACACGAATTGAATGTATTTGGCAGGGGAGACACTCAGCTCGAAGTTGAAACCATCTCTAGACTTTTAATCTCAATAGAAAAGATTTTCCAGCTATATCAAATGTGATACATCTGTAGTAATAAAAATGCTTAACTGCAGGGTCAAGGAGGAAATTGCCGTAGAATGTAGAGTTCTGATGCTAGAGCACTGGAATGAATGCATTGGCTAGCTAACCCTAATCCTAACCCTAGCCTTAACCCTAACCCTAAGCCTACCTTACCTTAACCCTAACCCTTACCTTACCCTCACACTTATGCTCTCCTTTTGATGCAAGGACACTGGAATTGAATGAGTTAGGTAGTAGAGAAGCTCAACTACCTGTTGCTACCATTTTTAGGATTCTAAAGTCGAGGAAACAGATTCTACATTTATAATGAATTTGCTACACCTGAAGGTATAATAAGGGTCTCAGAAAATATAGCTGTACAATGTAGCTCTTTTGATAGTGGGCTCAAAGTAAATGCTTCACATAGTTTGGACATTCAGGTACCTGGACTTGTTGCATTTTAAATTCCCACAATATGGAAACAGATACTTCAGCCAAATTGAAATTTGCTAAATTCAAATTAGTAAAATTGATTTTTTCATCAATCTCAGTGAAAATAAAAGCTGAAGAATGAAAAGTTTTTGTGCTAGAACATTGGATTTGTAGATTTTTGTTAGGTTCAATGAATGCATTGAGTAGCTAAACCTAACCCAGACCTTAACCCTAACCCTTGCCTTTACCCTAACCCTAATCGTTAATTCAAGCATAACCCTAACCTTAACCCTAACCCTAACCGCAACCTAACCTTCATGCACACCTTTTTGTATGGGGGCACTCGAATTGAATGTATTTGGCAGGCGAGACACTCACCTGCAGGCTAGAACAATCTCTAGACTTTTAATCTCAATAGAAAAGATTCTACAGCTATATCAAATGTGATACATCTGTAGTAATAAAAATGCTTGACTGCAGGGTCACGGAGGAAATTGCCATAGAATGTAGAGTTCTGATGCTAGAGCACTGGAATGAATGCATTGGCTAGCTAACCCTAATCCTAACCCTAGCCTTAACCCTTACCCTAAGCCTACCTTACCTTAACCCTAACCCTAACCTAACCCTCACACTTATGCTCTCCTTTTGATGCAAGGACACTGGAATTGAATGAGTTAGGTAGTAGAGAAGCTCAACTACCTGTTGCTACCATTTTCAGGATTCTAAAGTCGAGGAAACAGATTCTACATTTATAATGAATTTGCTACACCTTAAGGTATAATAAGGGTCTCAGAAAAAATAGCTGTACAATGTAGCTCTTTTGATAGTGGGCTCAAAGTAAATGCTTCAAATAGTTTGGACATTCAAGTACCTGGACTTGTTGCATTTTAAATTCCAACAATATGGAAACAGATGCTACAGCCAAATTGAAATTTGCCAAATTCAAATTAGTAAAATTGATTTTTTCATCAATCTCAGTGAAAATAAAAGCTGAAGAATGCAAAGTTTTTGTGCTAGAACATTGGATTTGTAAATTTTGTTAGGTTCAATGAATGCATTGAGTAGCTAAACCTTACCCAGACCTTAACCCTAACCCTTGCCTTTACCCTAACCCTAATCGTTAATTCAAGCATAACCCTAACCTTAACCCTAACCCTAACGTCAACCTAACCTTCATGCACACCTTTTTGTATGGGGGCACTCGAATTGAATGTATTTGGCAGGCGAGACACTCACCTGCAGGCTAGAACAATCTCTAGACTTTTAATCTCAATAGAAAAGATTCTACAGCTATATCAAATGTGATACATCTGTAGTAATAAAAATGCTTAACTGCAGGGTCACGGAGGAAATTGCCATAGAATGTAGAGTTCTGATACTAGAGCACTGGAATGAATGCATTGGCTAGCTAACCCTAATCCTAACCCTAGCCTTAACCCTTACCCTAAGCCTACCTTACCTTAACCCTAACCCTAACCTAACCCTCACACTTATGCTCTCCTTTTGATGCAAGGACACTGGAATTGAATGAGTTAGGTAGTAGAGAAGCTCAACTACCTGTTGCTACCATTTTCAGGATTCTAAAGTCGAGGAAACAGATTCTACATTTATAATGAATTTGCTACACCTTAAGATATAATAAGGGTCTCAGAAAATATAGCTGTACAATGTAGCTCTTTTGATAGTGGGCTCAAAGTAAATGCTTCAAATAGTTTGGACATTCAAGTACCTGGACTTGTTGCATTTTAAATTCCAACAATATGGAAACAGATACTACAGCCAAATTGAAATTTGCCAAATTCAAATTAGTAAAATTGATTTTTTCATCAATCTCAGTGAAAATAAAAGCTGAAGAATGCAAAGTTTTTGTGCTAGAACATTGGATTTATAAATTTTGTTAGGTTCAATGAATGCATTGAGTAGCTTAACCTTACCCAGACCTTAACCCTAACCCTTGCCTTTACCCTAACCTTCATGCACACCTTTTTCTATGGGGGCACACGAATTGAATGTATTTGGCAGGGGAGACACTCAGCTCGAAGTTGAAACCATCTCTAGACTTTTAATCTCAATAGAAAAGATTTTCCAGCTATATCAAATGTGATACATCTGTAGTAATAAAAATGCTTAACTGCAGGGTCAAGGAGGAAATTGCCGTAGAATGTAGAGTTCTGATGCTAGAGCACTGGAATGAATGCATTGGCTAGCTAACCCTAATCCTAACCCTAGCCTTAACCCTAACCCTAAGCCTACCTTACCTTAACCCTAACCCTTACCTTACCCTCACACTTATGCTCTCCTTTTGATGCAAGGACACTGGAATTGAATGAGTTAGGTAGTAGAGAAGCTCAACTACCTGTTGCTACCATTTTTAGGATTCTAAAGTCGAGGAAACAGATTCTACATTTATAATGAATTTGCTACACCTGAAGGTATAATAAGGGTCTCAGAAAATATAGCTGTACAATGTAGCTCTTTTGATAGTGGGCTCAAAGTAAATGCTTCACATAGTTTGGACATTCAGGTACCTGGACTTGTTGCATTTTAAATTCCCACAATATGGAAACAGATACTTCAGCCAAATTGAAATTTGCTAAATTCAAATTAGTAAAATTGATTTTTTCATCAATCTCAGTGAAAATAAAAGCTGAAGAATGCAAAGTTTTTGTGCTAGAACATTGGATTTGTAGATTTTTGTTAGGTTCAATGAATGCATTGAGTAGCTAAACCTAACCCAGACCTTAACCCTAACCCTTGCCTTTACCCTAACCCTAATCGTTAATACAAGCATAACCCTAACCTTCACCCTAACCCTAACGTCAACCTAACCTTCATGCACATCTTTTTGTATGGGGGCACTCGAATTGAATGTATTTGGCAGGCGAGACACTCACCTGCAGGCTAGAACAATCTCTAGACTTTTAATCTCAATAGAAAAGATTCTACAGCTATATCAAATGTGATACATCTGTAGTAATAAAAATGCTTAACTGCAGGGTCACGGAGGAAATTGCCATAGAATGTAGAGTTCTGATACTAGAGCACTGGAATGAATGCATTGGCTAGCTAACCCTAATCCTAACCCTAGCCTTAACCCTTACCCTAAGCCTACCTTACCTTAACCCTAACCCTAACCTAACCCTCACACTTATGCTCTCCTTTTGATGCAAGGACACTGGAATTGAATGAGTTAGGTAGTAGAGAAGCTCAACTACCTGTTGCTACCATTTTCAGGATTCTAAAGTTGAGGAAACAGATTCTACATTTACAGTAGAACCCCACGTAAGCGGACACCCTCCGTTCCGGGCCAAAGTGTCTGCTTACGCGGGGTGTCCGCTTAACTGAGGTTAAAATAAACATCTAATAGAGGGAACCGTTCCTAGCAAAGGTGTCCGTTAACGCGGGGTGCCCACTTACGCGGGGTGTCCGTTAGGCGAGGTTCTACTGTATAATTAATTTGCTATGTACACCTGAAGGTATAATAAGGGTCTCAGAAAATATAGCTGTACAATGTAGCTCTTTTGATAGTGGGCTCAAAGTAAATGCTTCACATAGTTTGGACATTCAGGTACCTGGACTTGTTGCATTTTAAATTCCCACAATATGGAAACAGATACTTCAGCCAAATTGAAATTTGCTAAATTCAAATTAGTAAAATTGATTTTTTCATCAATCTCAGTGAAAATAAAAGCTGAAGAATGAAAAGTTTTTGTGCTAGAACATTGGATTTGTAGATTTTTGTTAGGTTCAATGAATGCATTGAGTAGCTAAACCTAACCCAGACCTTAACCCTAACCCTTGCCTTTACCCTAACCCTAATCGTTAATTCAAGCATAACCCTAACCTTAACCCTAACCCTAACCGCAACCTAACCTTCATGCACACCTTTTTGTATGGGGGCACTCGAATTGAATGTATTTGGCAGGCGAGACACTCACCTGCAGGCTAGAACAATCTCTAGACTTTTAATCTCAATAGAAAAGATTCTACAGCTATATCAAATGTGATACATCTGTAGTAATAAAAATGCTTAACTGCAGGGTCACGGAGGAAATTGCCATAGAATGTAGAGTTCTGATGCTAGAGCACTGGAATGAATGCATTGGCTAGCTAACCCTAATCCTAACCCTAGCCTTAACCCTTACCCTAAGCCTACCTTACCTTAACCCTAACCCTAACCTAACCCTCACACTTATGCTCTCCTTTTGATGCAAGGACACTGGAATTGAATGAGTTAGGTAGTAGAGAAGCTCAACTACCTGTTGCTACCATTTTCAGGATTCTAAAGTCGAGGAAACAGATTCTACATTTATAATGAATTTGCTACACCTTAAGATATAATAAGGGTCTCAGAAAATATAGCTGTACAATGTAGCTCTTTTGATAGTGGGCTCAAAGTAAATGCTTCAAATAGTTTGGACATTCAAGTACCTGGACTTGTTGCATTTTAAATTCCAACAATATGGAAACAGATACTACAGCCAAATTGAAATTTGCCAAATTCAAATTAGTAAAATTGATTTTTTCATCAATCTCAGTGAAAATAAAAGCTGAAGAATGCAAAGTTTTTGTGCTAGAACATTGGATTTATAAATTTTGTTAGGTTCAATGAATGCATTGAGTAGCTTAACCTTACCCAGACCTTAACCCTAACCCTTGCCTTTACCCTAACCTTCATGCACACCTTTTTCTATGGGGGCACACGAATTGAATGTATTTGGCAGGGGAGACACTCAGCTCGAAGTTGAAACCATCTCTAGACTTTTAATCTCAATAGAAAAGATTTTCCAGCTATATCAAATGTGATACATCTGTAGTAATAAAAATGCTTAACTGCAGGGTCAAGGAGGAAATTGCCGTAGAATGTAGAGTTCTGATGCTAGAGCACTGGAATGAATGCATTGGCTAGCTAACCCTAATCCTAACCCTAGCCTTAACCCTAACCCTAAGCCTACCTTACCTTAACCCTAACCCTTACCTTACCCTCACACTTATGCTCTCCTTTTGATGCAAGGACACTGGAATTGAATGAGTTAGGTAGTAGAGAAGCTCAACTACCTGTTGCTACCATTTTTAGGATTCTAAAGTCGAGGAAACAGATTCTACATTTATAATGAATTTGCTACACCTGAAGGTATAATAAGGGTCTCAGAAAATATAGCTGTACAATGTAGCTCTTTTGATAGTGGGCTCAAAGTAAATGCTTCACATAGTTTGGACATTCAGGTACCTGGACTTGTTGCATTTTAAATTCCCACAATATGGAAACAGATACTTCAGCCAAATTGAAATTTGCTAAATTCAAATTAGTAAAATTGATTTTTTCATCAATCTCAGTGAAAATAAAAGCTGAAGAATGCAAAGTTTTTGTGCTAGAACATTGGATTTGTAGATTTTTGTTAGGTTCAATGAATGCATTGAGTAGCTAAACCTAACCCAGACCTTAACCCTAACCCTTGCCTTTACCCTAACCCTAATCGTTAATACAAGCATAACCCTAACCTTCACCCTAACCCTAACGTCAACCTAACCTTCGTGCACATCTTTTTGTATGGGGGCACTCGAATTGAATGTATTTGGCAGGCGAGACACTCACCTGCAGGCTAGAACAATCTCTAGACTTTTAATCTCAATAGAAAAGATTCTACAGCTATATCAAATGTGATACATCTGTAGTAATAAAAATGCTTAACTGCAGGGTCACGGAGGAAATTGCCATAGAATGTAGAGTTCTGATACTAGAGCACTGGAATGAATGCATTGGCTAGCTAACCCTAATCCTAACCCTAGCCTTAACCCTTACCCTAAGCCTACCTTACCTTAACCCTAACCCTAACCTAACCCTCACACTTATGCTCTCCTTTTGATGCAAGGACACTGGAATTGAATGAGTTAGGTAGTAGAGAAGCTCAACTACCTGTTGCTACCATTTTCAGGATTCTAAAGTTGAGGAAACAGATTCTACATTTACAGTAGAACCCCACGTAAGCGGACACCCTCCGTTCCGGGCCAAAGTGTCTGCTTACGCGGGGTGTCCGCTTAACTGAGGTTAAAATAAACATCTAATAGAGGGAACCGTTCCTAGCAAAGGTGTCCGTTAACGCGGGGTGCCCACTTACGCGGGTTGTCCGTTAGGCGAGGTTCTACTGTATAATTAATTTGCTATGTACACCTGAAGGTATAATAAGGGTCTCAGAAAATATAGCTGTACAATGTAGCTCTTTTGATAGTGGGCTCAAAGTAAATGCTTCACATAGTTTGGACATTCAGGTACCTGGACTTGTTGCATTTTAAATTCCCACAATATGGAAACAGATACTTCAGCCAAATTGAAATTTGCTAAATTCAAATTAGTAAAATTGATTTTTTCATCAATCTCAGTGAAAATAAAAGCTGAAGAATGAAAAGTTTTTGTGCTAGAACATTGGATTTGTAGATTTTTGTTAGGTTCAATGAATGCATTGAGTAGCTAAACCTAACCCAGACCTTAACCCTAACCCTTGCCTTTACCCTAACCCTAATCGTTAATTCAAGCATAACCCTAACCTTAACCCTAACCCTAACCGCAACCTAACCTTCATGCACACCTTTTTGTATGGGGGCACTCGAATTGAATGTATTTGGCAGGCGAGACACTCACCTGCAGGCTAGAACAATCTCTAGACTTTTAATCTCAATAGAAAAGATTCTACAGCTATATCAAATGTGATACATCTGTAGTAATAAAAATGCTTGACTGCAGGGTCACGGAGGAAATTGCCATAGAATGTAGAGTTCTGATGCTAGAGCACTGGAATGAATGCATTGGCTAGCTAACCCTAATCCTAACCCTAGCCTTAACCCTTACCCTAAGCCTACCTTACCTTAACCCTAACCCTAACCTAACCCTCACACTTATGCTCTCCTTTTGATGCAAGGACACTGGAATTGAATGAGTTAGGTAGTAGAGAAGCTCAACTACCTGTTGCTACCATTTTCAGGATTCTAAAGTCGAGGAAACAGATTCTACATTTATAATGAATTTGCTACACCTTAAGGTATAATAAGGGTCTCAGAAAAAATAGCTGTACAATGTAGCTCTTTTGATAGTGGGCTCAAAGTAAATGCTTCAAATAGTTTGGACATTCAAGTACCTGGACTTGTTGCATTTTAAATTCCAACAATATGGAAACAGATGCTACAGCCAAATTGAAATTTGCCAAATTCAAATTAGTAAAATTGATTTTTTCATCAATCTCAGTGAAAATAAAAGCTGAAGAATGCAAAGTTTTTGTGCTAGAACATTGGATTTGTAAATTTTGTTAGGTTCAATGAATGCATTGAGTAGCTAAACCTTACCCAGACCTTAACCCTAACCCTTGCCTTTACCCTAACCCTAATCGTTAATTCAAGCATAACCCTAACCTTAACCCTAACCCTAACGTCAACCTAACCTTCATGCACACCTTTTTGTATGGGGGCACTCGAATTGAATGTATTTGGCAGGCGAGACACTCACCTGCAGGCTAGAACAATCTCTAGACTTTTAATCTCAATAGAAAAGATTCTACAGCTATATCAAATGTGATACATCTGTAGTAATAAAAATGCTTAACTGCAGGGTCACGGAGGAAATTGCCATAGAATGTAGAGTTCTGATACTAGAGCACTGGAATGAATGCATTGGCTAGCTAACCCTAATCCTAACCCTAGCCTTAACCCTTACCCTAAGCCTACCTTACCTTAACCCTAACCCTAACCTAACCCTCACACTTATGCTCTCCTTTTGATGCAAGGACACTGGAATTGAATGAGTTAGGTAGTAGAGAAGCTCAACTACCTGTTGCTACCATTTTCAGGATTCTAAAGTCGAGGAAACAGATTCTACATTTACAGTAGAACCCCGCGTAAGCGGACACCCTCCGTTCCGGGCCAAAGTGTCTGCTTACGCGGGGTGTCCGCTTAACTGAGGTTAAAATAAACATCTAATAGAGGGAACCGTTCCTAGCAAAGGTGTCCGTTAACGCGGGGTGCCCACTTACGCGGGGTGTCCGTTAGGCGAGGTTCTACTGTATAATTAATTTGCTATGTACACCTGAAGGTATAATAAGGGTCTCAGAAAATATAGCTGTACAATGTAGCTCTTTTGATAGTGGGCTCAAAGTAAATGCTTCACATAGTTTGGACATTCAGGTACCTGGACTTGTTGCATTTTAAATACCCACAATATGGAAACAGATACTTCAGCCAAATTGAAATTTGCTAAATTCAAATTAGTAAAATTGATTTTTTCATCAATCTCAGTGAAAATAAAAGCTGAAGAATGAAAAGTTTTTGTGCTAGAACATTGGATTTGTAGATTTTTGTTAGGTTCAATGAATGCATTGAGTAGCTAAACCTAACCCAGACCTTAACCCTAACCCTTGCCTTTACCCTAACCCTAATCGTTAATTCAAGCATAACCCTAACCTTAACCCTAACCCTAATGTCAACCTAACCTTCATGCACACCTTTTTGTATGGGGGCACTCGAATTGAATGTATTTGGCAGGCGAGACACTCACCTGCAGGCTAGAACAATCTCTAGACTTTTAATCTCAATAGAAAAGATTCTACAGCTATATCAAATGTGATACATCTGTAGTAATAAAAATGCTTAACTGCAGGGTCACGGAGGAAATTGCCATAGAATGTAGAGTTCTGATGCTAGAGCACTGGAATGAATGCATTGGCTAGCTAACCCTAATCCTAACCCTAGCCTTAACCCTTACCCTAAGCCTACCTTACCTTAACCCTAACCCTAACCTAACCCTCACACTTATGCTCTCCTTTTGATGCAAGGACACTGGAATTGAATGAGTTAGGTAGTAGAGAAGCTCAACTACCTGTTGCTACCATTTTCAGGATTCTAAAGTCGAGGAAACAGATTCTACATTTACAGTAGAACCCCGCGTAAGCGGACACCCTCCGTTCCGGGCCAAAGTGTCTGCTTACGCGGGGTGTCCGCTTAACTGAGGTTAAAATAAACATCTAATAGAGGGAACCGTTCCTAGCAAAGGTGTCCGTTAACGCGGGGTGCCCACTTACGCGGGGTGTCCGTTAGGCGAGGTTCTACTGTATAATTAATTTGCTATGTACACCTGAAGGTATAATAAGGGTCTCAGAAAATATAGCTGTACAATGTAGCTCTTTTGATAGTGGGCTCAAAGTAAATGCTTCACATAGTTTGGACATTCAGGTACCTGGACTTGTTGCATTTTAAATTCCCACAATATGGAAACAGATACTTCAGCCAAATTGAAATTTGCTAAATTCAAATTAGTAAAATTGATTTTTTCATCAATCTCAGTGAAAATAAAAGCTGAAGAATGAAAAGTTTTTGTGCTAGAACATTGGATTTGTAGATTTTTGTTAGGTTCAATGAATGCATTGAGTAGCTAAACCTAACCCAGACCTTAACCCTAACCCTTGCCTTTACCCTAACCCTAATCGTTAATTCAAGCATAACCCTAACCTTAACCCTAACCCTAACCGCAACCTAACCTTCATGCACACCTTTTTGTATGGGGGCACTCGAATTGAATGTATTTGGCAGGCGAGACACTCACCTGCAGGCTAGAACAATCTCTAGACTTTTAATCTCAATAGAAAAGATTCTACAGCTATATCAAATGTGATACATCTGTAGTAATAAAAATGCTTAACTGCAGGGTCACGGAGGAAATTGCCATAGAATGTAGAGTTCTGATGCTAGAGCACTGGAATGAATGCATTGGCTAGCTAACCCTAATCCTAACCCTAGCCTTAACCCTTACCCTAAGCCTACCTTACCTTAACCCTAACCCTAACCTAACCCTCACACTTATGCTCTCCTTTTGATGCAAGGACACTGGAATTGAATGAGTTAGGTAGTAGAGAAGCTCAACTACCTGTTGCTACCATTTTCAGGATTCTAAAGTCGAGGAAACAGATTCTACATTTATAATGAATTTGCTACACCTTAAGGTATAATAAGGGTCTCAGAAAATATAGCTGTACAATGTAGCTCTTTTGATAGTGGGCTCAAAGTAAATGCTTCAAATAGTTTGGACATTCAAGTACCTGGACTTGTTGCATTTTAAATTCCAACAATATGGAAACAGATGCTACAGCCAAATTGAAATTTGCCAAATTCAAATTAGTAAAATTGATTTTTTCATCAATCTCAGTGAAAATAAAAGCTGAAGAATGCAAAGTTTTTGTGCTAGAACATTGGATTTGTAAATTTTGTTAGGTTCAATGAATGCATTGAGTAGCTAAACCTTACCCAGACCTTAACCCTAACCCTTGCCTTTACCCTAACCCTAATCGTTAATTCAAGCATAACCCTAACCTTAACCCTAACCCTAACGTCAACCTAACCTTCATGCACACCTTTTTGTATGGGGGCACTCGAATTGAATGTATTTGGCAGGCGAGACACTCATCTGCAGGCTAGAACAATCTCTAGACTTTTAATCTCAATAGAAAAGATTCTACAGCTATATCAAATGTGATACATCTGTAGTAATAAAAATGCTTAACTGCAGGGTCACGGAGGAAATTGCCATAGAATGTAGAGTTCTGATACTAGAGCACTGGAATGAATGCATTGGCTAGCTAACCCTAATCCTAACCCTAGCCTTAACCCTTACCCTAAGCCTACCTTACCTTAACCCTAACCCTAACCTAACCCTCACACTTATGCTCTCCTTTTGATGCAAGGACACTGGAATTGAATGAGTTAGGTAGTAGAGAAGCTCAACTACCTGTTGCTACCATTTTCAGGATTCTAAAGTCGAGGAAACAGATTCTACATTTACAGTAGAACCCCGCGTAAGCGGACACCCTCCGTTCCGGGCCAAAGTGTCTGCTTACGCGGGGTGTCCGCTTAAGTGAGGTTAAAATAAACATCTAATAGAGGGAACCGTTCCTAGCAAAGGTGTCCGTTAACGCGGGGTGCCCACTTACGCGGGGTGTCCGTTAGGCGAGGTTCTACTGTATAATTAATTTGCTATGTACACCTGAAGGTATAATAAGGGTCTCAGAAAATATAGCTGTACAATGTAGCTCTTTTGATAGTGGGCTCAAAGTAAATGCTTCACATAGTTTGGACATTCAGGTACCTGGACTTGTTGCATTTTAAATACCCACAATATGGAAACAGATACTTCAGCCAAATTGAAATTTGCTAAATTCAAATTAGTAAAATTGATTTTTTCATCAATCTCAGTGAAAATAAAAGCTGAAGAATGAAAAGTTTTTGTGCTAGAACATTGGATTTGTAGATTTTTGTTAGGTTCAATGAATGCATTGAGTAGCTAAACCTAACCCAGACCTTAACCCTAACCCTTGCCTTTACCTTAACCCTAATCGTTAATTCAAGCATAACCCTAACCTTAACCCTAACCCTAATGTCAACCTAACCTTCATGCACACCTTTTTGTATGGGGGCACTCGAATTGAATGTATTTGGCAGGCGAGACACTCACCTGCAGGCTAGAACAATCTCTAGACTTTTAATCTCAATAGAAAAGATTCTACAGCTATATCAAATGTGATACATCTGTAGTAATAAAAATGCTTAACTGCAGGGTCACGGAGGAAATTGCCATAGAATGTAGAGTTCTGATGCTAGAGCACTGGAATGAATGCATTGGCTAGCTAACCCTAATCCTAACCCTAGCCTTAACCCTTACCCTAAGCCTACCTTACCTTAACCCTAACCCTAACCTAACCCTCACACTTATGCTCTCCTTTTGATGCAAGGACACTGGAATTGAATGAGTTAGGTAGTAGAGAAGCTCAACTACCTGTTGCTACCATTTTCAGGATTCTAAAGTCGAGGAAACAGATTCTACATTTACAGTAGAACCCCGCGTAAGCGGACACCCTCCGTTCCGGGCCAAAGTGTCTGCTTACGCGGGGTGTCCGCTTAACTGAGGTTAAAATAAACATCTAATAGAGGGAACCGTTCCTAGCAAAGGTGTCCGTTAACGCGGGGTGCCCACTTACGCGGGGTGTCCGTTAGGCGAGGTTCTACTGTATAATTAATTTGCTATGTACACCTGAAGGTATAATAAGGGTCTCAGAAAATATAGCTGTACAATGTAGCTCTTTTGATAGTGGGCTCAAAGTAAATGCTTCACATAGTTTGGACATTCAGGTACCTGGACTTGTTGCATTTTAAATACCCACAATATGGAAACAGATACTTCAGCCAAATTGAAATTTGCTAAATTCAAATTAGTAAAATTGATTTTTTCATCAATCTCAGTGAAAATAAAAGCTAAAGAATGCAAAGTTTTTGTGCTAGAACATTGGATTTGTAGATTTTTGTTAGGTTCAATGAATGCATTGAGTAGCTAAACCTAACCCAGACCTTAACCCTAACCCTTGCCTTTACCCTAACCCTAATCGTTAATTCAAGCATAACCCTAACCTTAACCCTAACCCTAATGTCAACCTAACCTTCATGCACACCTTTTTGTATGGGGGCACTCGAATTGAATGTATTTGGCAGGCGAGACACTCACCTGCAGGCTAGAACAATCTCTAGACTTTTAATCTCAATAGAAAAGATTCTACAGCTATATCAAATGTGATACATCTGTAGTAATAAAAATGCTTAACTGCAGGGTCACGGAGGAAATTGCCATAGAATGTAGAGTTCTGATGCTAGAGCACTGGAATGAATGCATTGGCTAGCTAACCCTAATCCTAACCCTAGCCTTAACCCTTACCCTAAGCCTACCTTACCTTAACCCTAACCCTAACCTAACCCTCACACTTATGCTCTCCTTTTGATGCAAGGACACTGGAATTGAATGAGTTAGGTAGTAGAGAAGCTCAACTACCTGTTGCTACCATTTTCAGGATTCTAAAGTCGAGGAAACAGATTCTACATTTATAATGAATTTGCTACACCTTAAGATATAATAAGGGTCTCAGAAAATATAGCTGTACAATGTAGCTCTTTTGATAGTGGGCTCAAAGTAAATGCTTCAAATAGTTTGGACATTCAAGTACCTGGACTTGTTGCATTTTAAATTCCAACAATATGGAAACAGATACTACAGCCAAATTGAAATTTGCCAAATTCAAATTAGTAAAATAGATTTTTTCATCAATCTCAGTGAAAATAAAAGCTGAAGAATGCAAAGTTTTTGTGCTAGAACATTGGATTTGTAAATTTTGTTAGGTTCAATGAATGCATTGAGTAGCTTAACCTTACCCAGACCTTAACCCTAACCCTTGCCTTTACCCTAACCTTCATGCACACCTTTTTCTATGGGGGCACACGAATTGAATGTATTTGGCAGGCGAGACACTCAGCTCGAGGTTGAAACCATCTCTAGACTTTTAATCTCAATAGAAAAGATTCTCCAGCTATATCAAATGTGATACATCTGTAGTAATAAAAATGCTTAACTGCAGGGTCAAGGAGGAAATTGCCATAGAATGTAGAGTTCTGATGCTAGAGCACTGGAATGAATGCATTGGCTAGCTAACCCTAATCCTAACCCTAGCCTTAACCCTAACCCTAAGCCTACCTTACCTTAACCCTAACCCTTACCTTACCCTCACACTTATGCTCTCCTTTTGATGCAAGGACACTGGAATTGAATGAGTTAGGTAGTAGAGAAGCTCAACTACCTGTTGCTACCATTTTTAGGATTCTAAAGTCGAGGAATCAGATTCTACATTTATAATGAAATTGCTACACCTGAAGGTATAATAAGGGTCTCAGAAAATATAGCTGTACAATGTAGCTCTTTTGATAGTGGGCTCAAAGTAAATGCTTCACATAGTTTGGACATTCAGGTACCTGGACTTGTTGCATTTTAAATTCCCACAATATGGAAACAGATACTTCAGCCAAATTGAAATTTGCTAAATTCAAATTAGTAAAATTGATTTTTTCATCAATCTCAGTGAAAATAAAAGCTGAAGAATGCAAAGTTTTTGTGCTAGAACATTGGATTTGTAGATTTTTGTTAGGTTCAATGAATGCATTGAGTAGCTAAACCTAACCCAGACCTTAACCCTAACCCTTGCCTTTACCCTAACCCTAATCGTTAATACAAGCATAACCCTAACCTTCACCCTAACCCTAACGTCAACCTAACCTTCATGCACATCTTTTTGTATGGGGGCACTCGAATTGAATGTATTTGGCAGGCGAGACACTCACCTGCAGGCTAGAACAATCTCTAGACTTTTAATCTCAATAGAAAAGATTCTACAGCTATATCAAATGTGATACATCTGTAGTAATAAAAATGCTTAACTGCAGGGTCACGGAGGAAATTGCCATAGAATGTAGAGTTCTGATACTAGAGCACTGGAATGAATGCATTGGCTAGCTAACCCTAATCCTAACCCTAGCCTTAACCCTTACCCTAAGCCTACCTTACCTTAACCCTAACCCTAAGCTAACCCTCACACTTATGCTCTCCTTTTGATGCAAGGACACTGGAATTGAATGAGTTAGGTAGTAGAGAAGCTCAACTACCTGTTGCTACCATTTTTAGGATTCTAAAGTCGAGGAAACAGATTCTACATTCATAATGAATTTGCTACACCTGAAGGTATAATAAGGGTCTCAGAAAATATAGCTGTACAATGTAGCTCTTTTGATAGTGGGCTCAAAGTAAATGCTTCACATAGTTTGGACATTCAGGTACCTGGACTTGTTGCATTTTAAATTCCAACAATATGGAAATAGATACTACAGCCAAATTGAAATTTGCAAAATTCAAATTAGTAAAATTGATTTTTTCATCAATCTCAGTGAAAATAAAAGCTGAAGAATGCAAAGTTTTTGTGCTAGAACATTGGATTTGTAGATTTTTGTTAGGTTCAATGAATGCATTGAGTAGCTAAACCTTACCCAGACCTTAACCCTAACCCTTGCCTTTACCCTAACCTTCATGCACACCTTTTTCTATGGGGGCACACGAATTGAATGTATTTGGCAGGCAAAACACTCAGCTCGAGGTTGAAACCATCTCTAGACTTTTAATCTCAATAGAAAAGATTCTCCAGCTATATCAAATGTGATACATCTGTAGTAATAAAAATGCTTAACTGCAGGGTCAAGGAGGAAATTGCCATAGAATGTAGAGTTCTGATGCTAGAGCACTGGAATGAATGCATTGGCTAGCTAACCCTAATCCTAACCCTAGCCTTAACCCTAACCCTAAGCCTACCTTACCTTAACCCTAACCCTAACCTAACCCTCACACTTATGCTCTCCTTTTGATGCAAGGACACTGGAATTGAATGAGTTAGGTAGTAGAGAAGCTCAACTACCTGTTGCTACCATTTTTAGGATTCTAAAGTCGAGGAAACAGAGTCTACATTTATAATGAATTTGCTACACCTGAAGGTATAATAACGGTCTCAGAAAATATAGCTGTACAATGTAGCTCTTTTGATAGTGGGCTCAAAGTAAATGCTTCACATAGTTTGGACATTCAGGTACCTGGACTTGTCCATTTTAAATTCCAACAATATGGAAACAGATACTACAGCCAAATTGAAATTTGCTAAATTCAAATTAGTAAAATTGAATTTTTTCATCAATCTCAGTGAAAATAAAAGCTGAAGAATGCAAAGTTTTTGTGCTAGAACATTGGATTTGTAGATTTTTGTTAGGTTCAATGAATGCATTGAGTAGCTAAACCTTACCCAGACCTTAACCCTAACCCTTGCCTTTATCCTAACCCTAATCGTTAATTCAAGCATAACCCTAACCTTAACCCTAACCCTAACGTCAACCTAACCTTCATGCACACCTTTTTGTATGGGGGCATTCAAATTGAATGTATTTGGTAGGCGAGACACTCAGCTGCAGGTTGGAACCATCTCTAGAATTTTAATCTCAATAGAAAAGATTCTACAGCTATATCAAATGTGATACATCTGTAGTAATAAAAATGCTTAATTGCAGGGTCACGGAGGAAATTGCCATAGAATGTAGAGTTCTGATGCTAGAGCACTGGACTGAATGCATTGGCTAGCTAACCCTAATCCTAACCCTAGCCTAAACCCTAACCCTAAGCCTACCTTACCTTAACCCTAACCTAACCCTCACACTTATGCTCTCCTTTTGATGCAAGGACACTGGAATTGAATGAGTTAAGTAGTAGAGAAGCTCAACTACCTGTTGCTACCATTTTCAGGATTCTAAAGTCGAGAAAACAGATTCTACATTTACAGTAGAACCCAGCGTAAGCGGACACCCTCCGTTCCGGACCAAAGTGTCTGCTTACGTGGGGTGTCCGCTTACGCGAGGTTAAAATAAACATCTAATAGAGGAACCGTTCCTAGCAAAGGTGTCCGTTATCGCGGGGTGCCCACTTACGCGGGGTGTCCGTTATGCGGGGTTCTACTGTATAATTAATTTGCTATGTACACCTGAAGGTATAATAAGGGTCTCAGAAAATATAGCTGTACAATGTAGCTCTTTTGATAGTGGGCTCAAAGTAAATGCTTCACATAGTTTGGACATTCAGGTACCTGGACTTGTTGCATTTTAAATTCCAACAATATGGAAACAGATACTACAGCCAAATTGAAATTTGCTAAATTCAAATTAGTAAAATAGATTTTTTCATCAATCTCAGTGAAAATAAAAGCTGAAGAATGCAAAGTTTTTGTGCTAGAACATTGGATTTGTAGATTTTTGTTAGGTTCAATGAATGCATTGAGTAGCTAAACCTAACCCAGACCTTGACCCTAACCCTTGCCTTTACCCTAACCTTCATGCACACCTTTTTCTATGGGGGCACTCGAATTGAATGTATTTGGCAGGCAAGACACTTAGCTCGAGGTTGAAACCATCTCTAGACTTTTAATCTCAATAGAAAATATTATACAGTTATATCAAATGTGATACATCTGTAGTAATAAAAATGCTTAACTGCAGGGTCAAGGAGGAAATTGCCATAGAATGTAGAGTTCTGATGCTAGAGCACTGGAATGAATGCATTGGCTAGCTAACCCTAATCCTAACCCTAGCCTTAACCCTAACCCTAAGCCTACCTTACCTTAACCCTAACCCTAACCTAACCCTCACACTTATGCTCTCCTTTTGATGCAAGGACACTGGAATTGAATGAGTTAGATAGTAGAGAAGCTTAACTACCTGTTGCTACCATTTTCAGGATTCTATAGTCGAGGAAACAGATTCTACAGTTATAATGAATTTGCTATGTACACCTGAAGGTACAATAAGGGTCTCAGAAAAAATAGCTGTACAATGTAGCTCTTTTGATGATGGGCTCAAAGTAAATGCTTCACATAGTTTGGACATTCAGGTACCTGGACTTGTTGCATTTTAAATTCCAACAATATGGAAACAGATACTACAGCCAAATTGAAATTTGCTAAATTCAAATTAGTAAAATTGAATTTTTTCATCAATCTCAGTGAAAATAAAAGCTAAAGAATGCAAAGTTTTTGTGCTAGAACATTGGATTTGTAGATTTTTGTTAGGTTCAATGAATGCATTGAGTAGCTAAACCTAGCCCAGACCTTAACCCTAACCCTTGCCTTTATCCTAACCCTAATCGTTAATTCAAGCATAACCCTAACCTTAACCCTAACCCTAACGTCAACCTAACCTTTATGCACACCTTTTTGTATGGGGGCATTCAAATTGAATGTATTTGGTAGTCGAGACACTCAGCTGCAGGTTGGAACCATCTCTAGAATTTTAATCTCAATAGAAAAGATTCTACAGCTATATCAAATGTGATACATCTGTAGTAATAAAAATGCTTAATTGCAGGGTCAAGGAGGAAATTGCCATAGAATGTAGAGTTCTGATGCTAGAGTACTGGACTGAATGCATTGGCTAGCTAACCCTAATCCTAACCCTAGCCTAAACCCTAACCCTATGCCTACCTTACCTTAACCCTAAGCTAACCCTCACACTTATGCTCTCCTTTTGATGCAAGGACACTGGAATTGAATGAGTTAGGTAGTAGAGAAGCTCAACTACCTGTTGCTACCATTTTCAGGATTCTAAAGTCGAGGAAACAGATTCTACATTTACAGTAGAACCCCGCGTAAGCGGACACCCTCCGTTCCGGGCCAAAGTGTCTGCTCACGCGGGGTGCCCGCTTAACTGAGGTTAAAATAAACATCTAATAGAGGGAACCGTTCCTAGCAAAGGTGTCCGTTAACGCGGGGTGGCCACTTACACGGGGTGTCCGTAAATCGGGGTTCTACTGTATAATGAATTTGCTATGTACACCTGAAGGTATAATAAGGGTCTCAGAAAATATAGCTGTACAATGTAGCTCTTTTGATAATGGGCTCAAAGTAAATGCTTCACATAGTTTGGACATTCAGGTACCTGGACTTGTTGCATTTTAAATTCCCACAATATGGAAACAGTTACTACAGCCAAATTGAAATTTGCTAAATTCAAATTAGTAAAATTGGTTTTTTCATCAATCTCAGTGAAAATAAAAGCTGAAGAATGCAAAGTTTTTGTGCTAGAACATTGGATTTGTAGATTTTTGTTAGGTTCAATGAATGCATTGAGTAGCTAAACCTAACCCAGACCTTAACCCTAACCCTTGCCTTTACCCTAACCCTAATCGTTAATTCAAGCATAACCCTAACCTTAACCCTAACCCTAACGCCAACCGAACCTTCATGCACACCTTTTTGTATGGGGGCACTCGAATTGAATGTATTTGGCAGGCGAGACACTCACCTGCAGGCTGGAACAATCTCTAGACTTTTAATCTCAATAGAAAAGATTCTACAGCTATATCAAATGTGATACATCTGTAGTAATAAAAATGCTTAACTGCAGGGTCACGGAGGAAATTGCCATAGAATGTAGAGTTCTGATGCTAGAGCACTGGAATGAATGAATTGGCTAGCTAACCCTAATCCATAACCCTAGCCTTAACCCTTACCCTAAGCCTACCTTACCTTAACTCTAACCCTAACCTAACCCTCACACTTATGCTCTCCTTTTGATGCAAGGACACTGGAATTGAATGAGTTAGGTAGTAGAGAAGCTCAACTACCTGTTGCTACCATTTTTAGGATTCTAAAGTCGAGGAAACAGATTCTACATTTATAATGAATTTGCTACACCTGAAGGTAAAATAAGGGTCTCAGAAAATATAGCTGTACAATGTAGCTCTTTTGATAGTGGGCTCAAATTAAATGCTTCACATAGTTTGGACATTCAGGTACCTGGACTTGTTGCATTTTAAATTCCAACAATATGGAAACAGATACTACAGCCAAATTGAAATTTGCTAAATTCAAATTAGTAAAATTGATTTTTTCATCAATCTCAGTGAAAATAAAAGCTGAAGAATGCAAAGTTTTTGTGCTAGAACATTGGATTTGTAGATTTTAGTTAGGTTCAATGAATGCATTGAGTAGCTAAACCTAACCCAGACCTTGACCCTAACCCTTGCCTTTACCCTAACCTTCATGCACACCTTTTTCTATGGGGGCACTCGAATTGAATGTATTTGGCAGGCAAGACACTTAGCTCGAGGTTGAAACCATCTCTAGACTTTTAATCTCAATAGAAAATATTATACAGTTATATCAAATGTGATACATTTGTAGTAATAAAAATGCTTAACTGCAGGGTCAAGGAGGAAATTGCCATAGAATGTAGAGTTCTGATGCTAGAGCACTGGAATGAATGCATTGGCTAGCTAACCCTAATCCTAACCCTAGCCTTAACCCTAACCCTAAGCCTACCTTACCTTAACCCTAACCCTAACCTAACCCTCACACTTATGCTCTCCTTTTGATGCAAGGACACTGGAATTGAATGAGTTAGATAGTAGAGAAGCTGAACTACCTGTTGCTACCATTTTCAGGATTCTATAGTCGAGGAAACAGATTCTACATTTATAATGAATTTGCTATGTACACCTGAAGGTATAATAAGGGTCTCAGAAAATATAGCTGTACAATGTAGCTCTTTTGATGATGGGCTCAAAGTAAATGCTTCACATAGTTTGATATTCAGGTACCTGGACTTGTTGCATTTTAAATTCCCACAATATGGAAACAGATACTACAGCCAAATTGAAATTTGCTAAATTCTAATTAGTAAAATTGATTTTTTCATCAATCTCAGTGAAAAAAAGCTGAAGAATGCAAAGTTTTTGTGCTAGAACATTGGATTTGTAGATTTTTGTTAGGTTCAATGAATGCATTGAGTAGCTAAACCTAACCCAGACCTTAACCCTAACCCTTGCCTTTACCCTAACCCTAATCGTTAATTCAAGCATAACCCTAACCTAAATCATAACCTTAACGTCAACCTAACCTTCATGCACACCTTTTTTTATGGGGGCACTCGAATTGAATGTATTTGGCAGGCAAGACACTCACCTGCAGGTTGGAACCATCGCTAGACTTTTAATCTCAATAGAAAAGATTCTACAGCTATATTAAATGTGATACATCTGTAGTAATAAAAATGCTTAATTGCAGGGTCAAGGAGGAAATTGCCATAGAATGTAGAGTTCTGATGCTAGAGCACTGGAATGAATGCATTGGCTAGCTAACCCTAATCCTAACCCTAGCCTTAACCCTAACCCTAAGCCTACCTTACCTTAACCCTAACCCTAACCTTACCCTCAAACTTATGCTCTCCTTTTGATGCAAGGACACTGGAATTGAATGAGTTAGGTAGTAGAGAAGCTCAACTACCTGTTGCTACCATTTTCAGGATTCTAAAGTCGAGGAAACAGATTCTACATTTATAATGAATTTGCTATGTACACCTGAAGGTATAATAAGGGTCTCAGAAAATATAGCTGTACAATGTAGCTCTTTTGATAGTGGGCTCAAAGTAAATGCTTCACATAGTTTGGACATTCAGGTACCTGGACTTGTTGCATTTTAAATTCCAACAATATGGAAACAGATACTACAGCCAAATTGAAATTTGCTAAATTCAAATTAGTAAAATTGATTTTTTCATCAATCTCAGTGAAAAAAAAGCTGAAGAATGCAAAGTTTTTGTGCTAGAACATTGGATTTGTAGATTTTTGTTAGGTTCAATGAATGCATTGAGTAGCTAAACCTAACCCAGACCTTAACCCTAACCCTTGCCTTTACCCTAACCCTAATCGTTAATTCAAGCATAACCCTAACCTAAATCATAACCCTAACGTCAACCTAACCTTCATGCACACCTTTTTGTATGGGGGCACTCAAATTGAATGTATTTGGCAGGCAAGACACTCACCTGCAGGTTGGAACCATCTCTAGACTTTTAATCTCAATAGAAAAGATTCTACAGCTATATCAAATGTGATACATCTGTTGTAATAAAAATGCTTAATTGCAGGGTCAAGGAGGAAATTGCCATAGAATGTAGAGTTCTGATGCTAGAGCACTGGAATGAATGCATTGGCTAGCTAACCCTAATCCTAACCCTAGCCTTAACCCTAACCCTAAGCCTACCTTACCTTAACCCTAACCCTAACCTAACCCTCACACTTATGCTCTCCTTTTGATGCAAGGACACTGGAATTGAATGAGTTAGGTAGTAGAGAAGCTCAACTACCTGTTGCTACCATTTTCAGGATTCTAAAGTCGAGGAAACAGATTCTACATTTATAATGAATTTGCTATGTACACCTGAAGGTATAATAAGGGTCTCAGAAAATATAGCTGTACAATGTAGCTCTTTTGATAGTGGGCTCAAAGTAAATGCTTCACATAGTTTGGACATTCAGGTACCTTGACTTGTTGCATTTTAAATTCCCACAATATGGAAACAGATACTACAGCCAAATTGAAATTTGCTAAATTCAAATTAGTAAAATTGATTTTTTTTATCAATCTCAGTGAAAATAAAAGCTGAAGAATGCAAAGTTTTTGTGCTAGAACATTGGATTTGTACATTTTTGTTAGTATAAAGACGTAAAAATTCACCAAAAGTAGGCGTTCCTCCATTGTAGTCAAACGACAAACATTTCAGTATGTACAAGACAAACAGGACAGACAGGACAAACAGGATACGGCAGGTTGCTCCTTGGCATGGTCGGGTATTTCATTGTAACGTTTGGGAACTACTGAGTGAGCTCTGGCATTGTTAAGAGGAGATTTTTAACATTTACTTTAAAGTAAGAGGCGTCGCTAGTTGTTTGTATTTCTTTCGGGATTTTATCCCATATGGGGGCACCTATATATAAGGGGGATTTCCTAAATTTTTCGGTTTTCGGTGTATCTATCCTTAACACGATTTTTTCTTGTCTTCTGGTTTTAACATTTCTTGGTTCTACATGTGCTGGGTCATTTGACCACCAACGCAGCAGTGTTAGCAAGTGAACCAGTCTTCGGTATTTGAGGCTTCTCATATTACATTTTTGATAGAGTTCGATTATCGATATGTCTCTTATGTTTCTTACTCCCACTGCTGTTCTCATACAGTGGTTAAAAGAGATATCTAGACGATTAATATCCATTTGTGTGCAACTTAGATATAGGTAGTCTACATAGTCATAGATTGGGAGAATGCATTGTTTCATTATTGATACTCTTGTTACTATGGGCAGGAGATATTTCAATAATAACAATTTTTGTGTCTTTAGCCTGGTTTCCGAGATTATTTTATTTACTTGTGGCTTGAACGTTAGTCTACTATCAATAGTTATACCAAGATAACTAAATTGATATACCCTTTGAAGTTCCTTATCATTTATTAAGTTGGTACGCAGTTCTAGGTTATTTAGATTGTTTCCTACCCACATCTGTACAGTTTTTTTGGTGTTAACTAATAGTTTGTTCTCTCTCATCCATATTTGTATATTGTCAAGATCTTCTTGCATTTTCAGGACGGATTCATTATTTTTACTATTTTTTGCTATCAACACCAAATCGTCGGCATACATTAAGGCTGTACAATTTTTTATGACTTTAAAAAGATCGTTCACGAACATGATGAAGAGTGTGGGGCCCAAGACTGAGCCTTGTGGCACCCCACATGTGTTTGGTATTTTATCTGATGTTGTATTGCCCATTTTTATCGATTGTGTCCTTTGTCCTAGGTAAGATTCAATTAGCTTGATAAAGTTGTCTGTTAAACCAAAACTTTGTAGTTTTTTTATAGAGTAACTTGTGGCATACGCTGTCGAATGCCTTTCGCAGATCTACGAAGGTGCATAGGCTGGCAGTCTTTGTATTCATTGCATTGTTTAATTCTGTGATAAGATAAAAAATCGCTTGGTTAGTGGATCTGCCCGGCATGAACCCAAACTGCTTGTTATTGATTAGGTCATTCTCCTCTAGGTGGGTTATCATTTGCTGTTGTATTGCTTTCTCTATCAGTTTAGACATTGTGGGAACCACAGTGATTGGACGCCAGTTAGAGTATTCTTTTAGGTTGCCAGATTTTGGTAGGGGGGTGATAGTTCCATGTAGTAATGATTCTGGGAATGTATGGCTGGTCATCACAGAGTTTATCAGGTCCGTTAATATATTTAGGTTGCTTAACAGGATTCTTTTGAGTTGCCCAGAATTTAGACAATTTATGCCAGTTGCTTTATTTGAGTCCAAGTTCGTCACAATTTGTTTTACTTCTGTTTTTGATATTGACTTGGGAGCTAAGATACGAGGTAGTATATCATAGTGTGTAGTGCAAGCAGTATCCTCGACTCTACCAAGCAATGTCAATATGTTAGGACCTATGTTAGCAAAATAGCTATTCATGTTGTTAGCAGTTTCTTTTAGATTTTGGTCAGTTTCAGCAGTGCATTGCTTATATATTCCCTCATTTGAATGTTTCGGTTCCCAGATTCCGTTTATGACCCTCCATAAACGTTTTGGGTTCTTTCTATTAGCTTCTAGTTTCTGGGCTACCTCACTTGCTCTATGGACCCTAATCTGTCGATTCACTTCTTTTCGCAGCATTCTTATTTCCTTTAATATATCCATATTTACAAATCTGTTCACTGTTAATGACCTCTTATTGACTTGGGTAGTTCTAAGCCATTTTTAGTTGTGATCGTGAATGTGCGTATAGGACATACATTGTTCTGTAACATGTAGATATGTTTTTCTAGATCATTATTCAGGTCTCTACCATCATTTGGGACTACATATGTTTTCATGTGATCGGTTATTACCTTATCACTCAGCTTACTGAAATTTCTACCAACCACTGATGTTTTTTCCAGTTTTGTCCTGGTGTGTTTTCATTGAGCAAAGATGGCCACATGGTCGGATATGTAGAAGTTCAAGTTACCAGATCTCATCACCTGCCTGCTATTAGTATAAAAATGATCGATTTTACTTTTGCCACTATTAAATATAAAAGTATCTAGTGTATCTAGTTGTTTTTATCAGGAATGATTTTAGAATTCGGTACTTAGGGCTCATCCTGGTATTTGTGTTGATGTTCAGGTCCCCTTGGATCCAGATTTCGTAGTTATTGAAAACCTCATCTGTTAGTATGCTATTTAGGTAGTCGTAACATGCTTTAGCGTTTTTATGAGGGGGGCGATACACCAAAATTATCAATAGTTTCTTTTTGTTGGGTTCAGTTACTGTACAGGTAAGTACTTCATATTTTGGGGTAGAGGTACTGTATTTATTTATCTTATTGAAGTATGGTAGAATGCTGTTTTTACAGTAAAGGGCCACTCCACCCCCGACTTTCTCTTCTTCGTAGTTCCTATCTAGGCGTGTTAGGAATAGATTGTCTATGTGAAGGAGATTAGGTGCATGGTGTTCTTTTAACCATGTTTCGGTGATTGTGATATAACTACAACTTTGAAATATTCCATATATTTGATCTAATTTAGAATAAAGGCTACGTACATTTACGTTTTAAAATATGTCTCCTTTTAATGCCCTCAGCTCATCTGGTAGTATATAAGCCATAGTTGCGAGTTAAGGATTTTCCTGTTTTTATTTCAGATACATCATGACATACCGACCAGCCAAGTGAGCAACACATAGAATAAACATATAAAGGTGCATACACAACGTCAGTTCCAATTTCATGGTACTGGCATAGCCCCACTGGCTGTGTAGCCTGGAGCATAGTTACAAGTGCTAACATGATTTTATACAATAGATGGGTAACGATAAGCTTGTATGCAGACATTAGGTAAATCTTTTGCAACGGTAATAGATATAACAGTACAATACAGAGGGCATTATATTTTGATTTTTCGTCGAGTTATGATTACTGTCAGTTCTATACAAAAAAGTTCTTCAGTTTCAGTGTCACTATAATTACTTAATTCGGGTGAAGGTATCAGGAAAATTTTTCATTTTTATGCTAGAGCGGTAAAATTTGTATGCTATAAGGTTATGTTCAAAAATTGTCAATTGTCCAGTTTAGATATTTGATTACTATAACTTTGATTTGTTGAAAAGTTCATATGGTTATTATTCAGAGTACATTTGTGTTGTTCTTAGTTTCACAGCATTCTATCGGTCATTTGACCTGAGGTTTCGACTGGTCATTTGACCCAGTGTGGTTCAGGTCATTTGACCATGATATACGTTCGTGGTGGGTCATGTGACCTCAGAAGTCCCCGGGTCATCTGACCTTATAGGGAGTGTTTCTTGTTTGTTCATGGTCATTTGACCCGGATGTTGTTTGTTTACGCTGGTCATTTGACCTAGGGATACGTTCAAGTGTAGATAGCGATTTAGTCCTGGCGTGTCTTAACCGTTAGCGATGCTAGATATCCGTGGTTGTGGTCATGTGACCCATCAAATACTCATGTAGGGAGTTTGTCGTCGTCCGGCCTGTGCAGGAAATCATGCAATCTGAAGTCAGAAGTCGACTTGATGTTGTTTGGATGATTTGATAGACTCACATGGTCATGTGACCAGTTATAATGCCTAATATTACTCAATTATGGGCACTATCGTGAATGTTCTTAGAAATGCAAAATGATATCAGGCGGGCCATTCGTCTTTGCGTCATGAAGTCGGGGTGGACTCCGTCATACAGGTAATAGTATCTATTTACTGTCTGGCGATTCGGGCGATTACGGTGTATATCTCGGGCGATATATGCTGTATGCACGCCCTCCTCATCGTTCAGTCTTCCTATCCCCTCGTTTAGTAGTCGGATCTGAACATTGAGATTTCGTTGTTCTGCTATGATCCTATTTGTATGGTTAGCTTGGTTTAAAGAAATCCCATATACTGTTCCGAAGATCACGGGTGTACCTGGGGCTATGGCATGTATAGCTAGACGTGCATTGTTTAGGAGATCCAGAATATTGGCTGCAGCCAGATTATCATCTTGTGTGTTTCTTAGTAATATTTCACCTGTGTCCTGGGATTTTTGCGTGATATTATTAATCCCACCGAATATATAAACCGCTTCGTATCTTTGGTGTGCCTCACGTTTGTCACGCAAGGCTTCAACGGTGTGTCGGGTGATTCGTTGTATATTTGCTCCTGGATGGTATGAAACAACATAATCTGTATTCCGCCAGAAGTTTAGGTGAGTATCCATATGTCGTAGCCTGGAGTCGCCAACTAGTAAGTGGCGTGCGTTGGTCATGGTGTTGGCACGTCAGACTGACCTTTTCTAGCCGTGTTTTCCAGGTGGTAAGGACAAGCTAATCTCTCTAACTACTTGTTTGTCGCACTCTCAGGTAACTCCCGTCACAGTTCGCCGCGGAGGTCCATTAGGATCTTTCCCAGGGTGTTCTGACCATAGAATTTGCCCAGATCATATATCTCGTCATCGATTTCAGAACCCCCTCCCCAGAAATTATCGCGAGTACCTTCAATCAGCTGAGATGGGTAAGTAGACAATAACTTTCTTTTTAGATCTTCGTGCTGCCGGAACTTGTGGTCTAGGATGGATTTCATCGTTTCCTCCTTTTTTTCTAGCCAGATGGAGGTCAGTTTGCATTGGTCTCCACTTTTTTTAGCAGTGTACGCCGATCTCGTTTTCAGAATTATCGGTAGTAGATCTAATCGTTTGCACGATTTGACTCTTTCTGCTTGGTATGCTTGTTCGCTTGACACATAGTCAATGCCTTTAAACTTTATGTCGACTGTGTAAAAGTTGCTGAAAATAGACATGGGTCCCTTAAATACTATGCCTGATTTTGTTATTATTTGGCCATTTTGTGTGACTTGGGCCTCTGCACATTCTACACCTTTTTTCTCCGTGCTCAGCACTGGGAAAGCTGAGTCGCTAACTGCTCCTGGTGAGACTAGGGTTGTTTGGACACCTTCATGATTTGTTGGCCTTTCATTACCACTTTGTTGTGTTGACCCCATGCACCGCGGTAAAGTGGTTATGTCATCTGTGTCCATTGATTCACACAGTGGGTCATCGGCAATGGTCCAGTCGAAACTGTTACTATGCCTTGGTGGATTGTTGTTGTGTTGTTGTACATTGTGTGTGGTGGTTGAAGCCCCGTCTTGGTCTGTGGTTGGTATTGTTTTGTTGTCATTTAGTGCCCGGGTCGTTTGGGCGGGAGGATATGTTGCTTGGGCTGTATGGGTTGTGGGCGGCGTGTTTTTGTTTTTCACACTAGGGTTGTCGTTGCCGGCGTTCCAGCTGGTGGGGATGTATTGTTGAGGGACTTTTCCCATGTTTCTTGAGTTATACCAAACATTGTTTATTTCAAAGTCTTCCCCTTTTAGTTGCGTACTCAGGCCTTGTTTTTTGCAGAAGGCCACTATTAGACGCGATCGGGTCCTGGCTTTCCTTGTGTCAGGGTCCTCATCGGCATTGATGTAAACCCTTTCAAACCCCTCAATGTGTCGTAGTTGCCTTTTACATTTCATAATCATGTCTCGTGTTCTTACCGTGGTTAGGCAGACGAGTATCGGGGGAGTCGGCCTGGGGTTCCCTTTTTTTCTGATTCTTTGTGTGTAGCTTATGTCTCTTATCTCGATTGCAGGTACAATTCTTTTTAGGATATTTACTACGGTCTGATATATGTCATCATCCTTGCTATCACGATATCCCTCTATATATATATTCATCCTGCGTGGAGAAACGAACCTATCTGTGTCAGGTGGGTGTTGAGGGTGACTGTGTGTGGGTTGTTCTACCTTTCTTTCTAGTGCGTTTAGTTTCTCACGAATAGCTTTATTTTCGCTTGCCATCTCCTGTTGAAGGGATGTTTGTTTGTCATTTAGGTCTTTTAGGCCTTTCTCGTGATCTTTTTCGACCCTATCTAGCTTTCCTTCCAGATCTGTGATCTTAGAGCTTATGTTATCGACTTTAGTGTCCAGTAGTTCTCGCATTTCTTTGCGTTCGTTACTGGATTGGTCAATGTTCTTTTTCATTTCAGTAGTAAGTGTTTTGATTTGTGCGGACATGACATTGCTTAGCATGTCAATTGCATTTGAATCTAGTGTTACAACATTAGGCATTGTGTTAGCTGTGTTGGTTGTCGCTTGCATATTATCTATTGGGATGTTCGACGATTGACTTCGTGTTTTGTTTTTCATATTGTCAGTCACTGCCTTCTTTGCAGGCTGTCTACTTGGGGATAGAGACTGAGTTTGTTTGTTTGGGACTACCTGTGTGTGTTCGTCGCTCGCGGGGCGGGCTCTCTTTCCTCCCCGTTTACCTCTGTGTTTCCCTCTAGTACTTTTTGATTTATCTGTTGTACGGTTATTCACAACTTCTTCAGATTGGAAAACTTCATCACTTAATGGGTCCTTTGTTTTCAGAGCCTTGTCACTGCTACTACTTACAGGTTCATGCGATGGGTCATATATTATTATACTATCGTCACTTACTTGCTGTCCGGACATGACACCGTCTCACCTGGCACCCAAGAGTGTTGACCTAGATACAGCTGCCGTGCATACGTGCATAGGTTCCTTTTAGTTAGTCCATGTTCAACACAAAAGCGGGTATTCCTGTAGAAATATTGTCCGATTGAACTCATATAGACATTCCTGATACCTTCATGTAGGTGTCTGCTAAGTTACAATGTAGGATTCATTCAGGTTTCTGTGTAGAACCATGAAATACTGCGAGCCCGAGCGTAACACGTCAACACATCATAGCGCGAAATAACGGCCTTGGATTTGTAGATTTTTGTTAGGTTCAATGAATGCATTGAGTAGCTAAACCTAACCCAGACCTAAACCCTAACCCTTGCCTTTATCCTAACCCTAATCGTTAATTCAAGCATAACCCTAACCTTAACCCTAACCCTAACGTCAACCTAACCTTCATGCACACCTTTTTGTATGGGGGCACTCGAATTGAATGTATTTGGCAGGCGAGACACTCAGCTGCAGGCTGGAACAATCTCTAGACTTTTAATCTCAATAGAAAAGATTCTACAGCTATATCGAATGTGATACATCTGTAGTAATAAAAATGCTTAACTGCAGGGTCAAGGAGGAAATTGCCATAGAATGTAGAGTTCTGATACTAGAGCACTTGAATGAATGCATTGGCTAGCTAACCCTAATCCTAACCCTAGCCTTAACCCTTACCCTAAGCCTACCTTACCTTAACCCTAACCCTAACCTAACCCTCACACTTATGCTCTCCTTTTGATGCAAGGACACTGGAATTGAATGAATTAGGTAGTAGAGAAGCTCAACTACCTGTTGCTACCATTTTCAGGATTCTAAAGTCGAGGAAACAGATTCTACATTTATAATGAATTTGCTACACCTGAAGGTATAATAAGGGTCTCAGAAAATATAGCTGTACAATGTAGCTCTTTTGATAGTGGGCTCAAAGTAAATGCTTCACATAGTTTGGACATTCAGGTACCTGGACTTGTTGCATTTTAAATTCCAACAATATGGAAACAGATACTACAGCCAAATTGAAATTTGCTAAATTCAAATTAGTAAAATTGATTTTTTCATCAATCTCAGTGAAAATAAAAGCTGAAGAATGAAAAGTTTTTGTGCTAGAACATTGGATTTGTAGATTTTTGTTAGGTTCAATGAATGCATTGAGTAGCTAAACCTAACCCAGACCTTGACCCTAACCCTTGCCTTTACCCTAACCTTCATGCACACCTTTTTCTATGGGGGCACTCGAATTGAATGTATTTGGCAGGCAAGACACTGAGCTCGAGGTTGAAACCATCTCTAGACTTTTAATCTCAATAGAAAATATTATACAGTTATATCAAATGTGATACATCTGTAGTAATAAAAATGCTTAACTGCAGGGTCAAGGAGGAAATTGCCATAGAATGTAGAGTTCTGATGCTAGAGCACTGGAATGAATGCATTGGCTAGCTAACCCTAACCCAACCCTAGCCTTAACCCTAACCCTAAGCCTACCCTACCTTAACCCTAACCCTAACCTAACCCTCACACTTATGCTCTCCTTTTGATGCAAGGACACTGGAATTGAATGAGTTAGATAGTAGAGAAGCTCAACTACCTGTTGCTACCATTTTCAGGATTCTAAAGTCGAGGAAACAGATTCTACATTTATAATGAATTTGCTATGTACACCTGAAGGTATAATAAGGGTCTCAGAAAATATAGCTGTACAATGTAGCTCTTTTGATGATGGGCTCAAAGTAAATGCTTCACATAGTTTAGACATTCAGGTACCTGGACTTGTTGCATTTTAAATTCCCACAATATGAAAACAGATACTACAGCCAAATTGAAATTTGCTAAATTCAAATTAGTAAAATTGATTTTTTCATCAATCTCAGTGAAAATAAAAGCTGAAGAAAGCAAAGTTTTTGTGCTAGAACATTGGATTTGTAGATTTTTGTTAGGTTCAATGAATGCATTGAGTAGCTAAACCTAACCCAGACCTTAACCCTAACCCTTGTCTTTACCCTAACCCTAATCGTTAATTCAAGCATAACCCTAACCTTAACCCTAACCCTAACGTCAACCTAACCTTCATGCACACCTTTTTGTATGGGGGCACTCGAATTGAATGTATTTGGCAGGCGAGACACTCACCTGCAGGCTGGAACAATCTCTAGACTTTTAATCTCAATAGAAAAAATTCTACAGCTATATCAAATGTGATACATCTGTAGTAATAAAAATGCTTAACTGCAGGGTCACGGAGGAAATTGCCATAGAATGTAGAGTTCTGATACTAAAGCACTGGAATGAATGCATTGGCTAGCTAACCCTAATCCTAACCCTAGCCTTAACCCTTACCCTAAGCCTACCTTACCTTAACCCTAACCCTAACCTAACCCTCACACTTATGCTCTCCTTTTGATGCAAGGACACTGGAATTGAATGAGTTAGGTAGTAGAGAAGCTCAACTACCTGTTGCTACCATTTTCAGGATTCTAAAGTCGAGGAAACAGATTCTACATTTATAATGAATTTGCTACACCTGAAGGTATAATAAGGGTCTCAGAAAATATAGCTGTACAATGTAGCTCTTTTGATAGTGGGCTCAAAGTAAATGCTTCACATAGTTTGGACATTCAGGTACCTTGACTTGTTGCATTTTAAATTCCAACAATATGGAAACAGATACTATAGCCAAATTGAAATTTGCTAAATTCAAATTAGTAAAATTGATTTTTTCATCAATTGTGCTGTAACCAAAGCTAAGCACAAAAGAATGTATAATTATGAAAACGAAGGTATAATGAAATGTTGTTTTATTGCATATTAGAAATAGAATCTAATATGTATAAGTATAGAAATGTAACGTATCATGTATAAGTATCAAGAGGAAGGAAACCATACTGACGAGTGTTTTCCATGGTATCAAGTGTTTTCGTTAGGTATTAGTAATTAATGAGTGTTAATATTAGAGGTATTACAGTAATGCACTCAGTGTTGAGTGTTGGTGTTATCATTGTACACTCTCTGTTGAGTGCTGCTTTTGAGTGTTAGTATTTGACACTACATGTTAGGTGTTAATCATGGCTATCTGCTAAGCCACGTTATAGGCTGGTTATACTTCGGAGTAGATAGCCATGACAGAAGCGATGTTCCTTATACTACTAGTTAGCCTCTGGGGAACACCGCGGTTCTGGGAATAGACCCTCTGACGTCACTGTGACGACTGGGGGTCGCCTCTGGAGTTCCCTGGGGAAGTCCCCTCTCAGGGTGTTCCCGAATTCCCGCGGCATTAACATAGCCACGCGTGTCTCGGACCCGCGTGAACTCAAAACGAGATCTATTCCAAATTTCCCATGATCCTTTAGAAAATGCTCATTTTCGATCTGCTCCCGAGCTGACCGTATCGTCAGTCTCTACCACCACCTCCTGCGAATCGGACGCGTTCTGCTTGGCTCCTGATACCGGCAGAAGTGCGCGGATTCTGCAGTAATATTATATCTGATAGGCTCAGCTAAGGCGTTTTGCCTAGCGGACTCAGATAGTAGAAAGTGACTTGGATTGGGACTCTCCAAGGACACAACTTCTGTAACGGACATACATAGGAATCTTTCGATCTATCAACGTTCACATTCGAACGTCTTCACTTCTAAACTTTACTTCTATTTCCCTCCAACTCTCCAATTCGGAAGGATCAAAGTTTATTAGTATCTTTAGGAATCTTGTGAGTTCACTTCGGACATTCACTTAGACTGGTGAGTTAATGCTGCAAACACCTTGCATTATTTTGAGTTTACTGTTATTACAGTTCATTCTCTTTGTCAGACTCTGAATAAGAGTGTCTCCACTCTATGACAAGACGTTGGGACAGTGTCTAAGAAGAACTCGAACTTTGAATTATTGTAATCACTCTTGATTACATAGTTTGTTTCGGACACCTCGCTAAGCCTAACTGCGTTGGGACTTAGGTGTCTGACTCTTGCATTGTCTATCAACATCATACTGTTTATGAACTGATTTGCTTATTATGAACCAATGATATGCGATTCTTATCTATGCCTTTGTAGTTCTCTACTGTGAAACGTTTGCCTTGATTAAAAGAATATCAAACATACATTCATCTCGTCCTCATCCATGATAGTAAGACACAAAACTAATAGTAATTAGAGCTTACTCAATATCAACATTAGTTCTTATACACTTTAATTAAAGTCCCATTAGGTGGCCTCGCTGTGCGCAAGGCGTACAGGGTCTGGTGGCCTTGCGCACACACTTAGCCTTAGGAGTTGCTCTTACCTTCCCCACAATATCACATAATTAATTAATGGTACGGTTGTAATAATTATCAGGTTACTTAACTTAATATAAGGAGTTAAGAATACGTATGATTACTTGGAAATAACGTGACTTACGGAGATTGGCGTAGTTTCCATCTCTGTCACGGAACTACATATAATCAGATGGTTTATGAATTAGGGATGGACGTAACTAATTAGTCAATGAGTTACAGACATAAGTTGATTAATCCCTTCGAGTTGTAGGAGGCGAACCTACGCCCATTTTACCTACGTTCACCGCTAGGTGTCGACACCCTCCTTATAACTTAATCAAGAAAATCAGTAATTCGTTTCATGGCCACAACGTGCCGTAATCAGCTCGTTAGTTGTTTCGGTAGTTTCCCAACTTGGCCACTAGATGGCACAAGGGGTTACTTAAAAGTCAACTAAGCTAGGAAAGCCTCACGCTAGACGTCACTACGCACTCACGTAGGACTTCTAAGCGTGTATGTACAGACTTGTTACTAATTCTCCTCCTCTTATGTAACAAAGTAATTAACATCACTAATTAACCCCTAGGTCACCAGAACACTGGTGGAGAACCCATTTATAAGGTAATTACACGTGTCTACATGGTTTGAGTGTCTTTGATTGTTGTATGGTTTCACAGGGCATTATGGTTCTGATTAGTATAACTCACAAGTGACTCACTATCTACCGATTCCACTATGATTCCTGGCAATGACTGGTCGCTTTCCAGTGCCACATAAGACTAAAAGTGTTCGTGTGCCTTCCTCGGATCGTACCTTAAGGAGTGCTCCAACTGTGATTAATACTCAAGATCAGTCTTCTCTGGGTGCTGGTGCAGCTGGTGGCCACAGTTCTCCAGCTACCTGTGAGGGGAGTTCTCCCTCAGAACGTTTAGTCTGTCCTACAGATTCTACATTATCTACGAGTCCTAATTCCTATTCGGACACTTCACAATCTTCTAAACTGCTATAGACAGTTCTGACTTTTCTTCTGTTACTGGTGCTGTATCCAATGTGCACGCACCTTCGGGTGTGGCACCAGGGACAAATGTTTCTAACAACTGCTTGGACGGCCCGACACCTACTAAGACGTTGTTGGAATCGACGAGCCACGATTCTGTCCTTCTAAGTGGCTACAGAACTGATATCCGGTCTGTAGGGACTTTCAAACCCGGTCAAACCCCTACAGGTGGGCCTACAGCTTTGGCGCCCGACATACATGCACTTACCGGTGTAGCGCCTAACCCTGCTGTAGGTCAATTTTCAACACCCCAGTCAAGTTTCGGTACTGTTCAGAGACAAGAATCGTCTTTTCAGGCAAGGCAACTGTTTGGGGATTCTTCAGATTATGATGATCCTACACGTGACAGTAATAGGGCATTGTTGAATAGTATTAAGGATTTTATTGGGGACACTGAGTCTGCTTCTGGCTCTGTTTCCGATACAGAAAATCTTCGGGACGTTTTAGAGACAGATTTGCCTAGTGGGACAGTCCCCTGGACTGGACTGCCGGCTAGTGGTGGTAACATTCAACCTGATGATTCTGCCTTAAATCAACAATTACCCATCATGAATGCTCAGCTAGGTCACGGTAATCAAGGCGCCCAAGGCCCTGCTGTTCAGGATGGCCAGGCACCAAGACCTCATATACCTCATATTAAGGTACCTCAGTTCTCAGGTCTCAGCAGTGAGCGTGTTGACACCTTCTTACATGACATGCACAGTGTTAGCAATATCTGTAATTGGCCAGATGCACAGAAAGTGGCTATGACAATACATGGCCTGAGGGGAGCTGCTGCTGACTGGGTCCGTGCTCTCCCAGACAACAGAAAAGACACATACGATCATCTACAAGCAGCATTATTGGAATTGTTTGGTGACAGTCGTCCTTTGTGGCAGAGACATAAGGAGTTCTTTGCCCTGAAACAAGCTCCAGGACAGTCAGTGCTTGATTTTGCTGGCCAGTTGCGGCAAGAGCAGGCACGTACAGGTGTTGATGATGGTGCACTACTTGCAGTCTTTATAGCAGGTATCGACGCCGTACTCGCGCACAATCTGGCTGTGATCAATCCAGGTAACTTCCAAGAGGCTGTGAATGCTGCTGCCAGACTGAGTTCTATCTCTTCAGTGGCTACGGCAGCGGCAATGTCGTCGGTGGCACAAAGCCTCCACTCAGTGTCTACAAACAGGTCTCGGCCTGTCTCACCTGTTCCTCCTGCCCCGGATCCCCTAGTCGCAAAGCTGTGTGACAAGGTGGATGTGGTGCTGTCTATGCTGTCTACAAGACCCCTGATGTCAAGACCCAGTGAGGCGTCTCCGATGAGCCGCCCCTACAACCAGGACCGTCCCTCCCGCGACTCCTACCGTTCTGATCGTCGTGCTGATCGGCGATACCGGTCACCATCTGCTGATCGATTGTCAGGTGGCTATCGGTCAGAACAACGTCCGTGGACACCGCCCCCTTCATCTGGTGGATGTTCCTACTCGGCCCCAGCAAATGGGAGCCGTCCCTTCGGCTCTCCTTCCAGACGCGCAGGTGGGCAGTCATGCAGTCCGTCGCCAGGTAACCGCCGGTACCAGTCTCCGGATGGGTACCGAGAGGTAGACAAGAGTAAGTACTGCTTGTTGCACAAGCAGTGTGGTCACGTGACAGAGGACTGTAGGTGGATACGTCAACGTGTTGATGAGTTTAACCATGTTAGAATTGACGAGTCACGTAACCAATACTACCCTGCACACAGGTTGTCCTTTGACAATGGTAATAGTCGTCAGGGAAACGCTTAAAGGGGTCCGCTTGCTCAGCAGAGCCGAAATTATTTCCCGTGAGTGGGCCCAGTAAAGATTCGAAAGTAAGGTCTGATCCGATATATGTGCCTTTTGAGTTTAAAAATGTCAAGATAGATGCTCTGGTCGATACTGGTGCTAGTGATTGTTTTATCTCTCTGGAGAAGCTTAAAGACATACCTGATATTTGTATAGTACATCGTGATACTTCATGTGACTCACCAGTAATTTTGCCAGATTGCTCTAATATCAATATCTTATTTAAGGTTCGGCTGGCCTTTAATATCCAGAAAGTGTTTTTGGCCTTTGATTTCTATGTTTTGGATAAACTATCACCTGGTATTATTATGGGTAGAACGTTGCTGGCTTCTATGAAAAGCAGTATTTCTGTTAGTCAGGGTACTGTTAAACTGTTTGGAGGTAACCCCATCTCTCCTACACAGACAATTCACATGCAGCCTATGGCAGAGACGTTGTGTGCTGTAAATTCCTGGTTTCCTGTGGAATCCTGCGATGACAGCCCGGTGTGCTGCCAACCTGCAGAAATCTCGCCCGTGTGTGTAGAAGCTGCCGTGAACACCGTAGATAAAGTATGGTGGATTAAACTGATGAACCCATGCAATGAACCCATTTCTATTGACAGACATACTGTTTTGGCTTTTGTTGATGATGAAACGACCATATGCGCTCAACCAAGGATGCCCGACGAATTTGAGTTTTATGTTTCTGGTGACCCATGTTCTCTGTTTAATTTGGATAAATTAGGTAACAGGGATCAAGCGAAATTTGATTCAGCCAAAGCCGATATTGATTCTATTGACTTTTCGAAATCATGTTTAGACCCTGAACAACTTGAAAGGTTTAAGAATATGTTGATTCGCAACAGAGCTAGTTTGGCCTTTGATATCTCTGAGTTGGGTCACTGTCCCATAAGTCCTATGTCCATCAGAACTGATGATTCACAGGGTATAGCCCGTAGTAGACCGTACAGGTATGCCCCACAACAAATGGAGATTATTAACGCTCAGGTTCGAGAATTACTACGTTTAGGTGTGATTGAGCCGAGTGAGGCCCCATGGCGCAGCCCACTAGTGGTTGTTAAAAAGAAGGATGGAAAGAATCGATTGTGCACTGATTATCGGTGGCTGAATTCCATTACTTACAAGGACAAATTTCCAATGCCTACAGCCAGGTCTCTGTTTCTGTATATGGCTTACAAACGCCCTACCATTTGGACTGCTTTAGATCTACTTTCTGGCTACCATCAGTGTGAAATCGACGAATATTCTCGTGATAAGACTACTTTTGAAGCTCCTGATGGTGTTTTTAGATATAAACGTGTTGCTTTTGGCTTAGTGAACGCCCCATGGCATTTTTCTAAAATCATGTCTATTGCTTTGCATGGCTTGATACCGAGAGTATGTCTAGCTTACCTCGATGACATAATTATTTATGACAAGGATTTCGAGATCATTTAGCTAATGTTGAACTTGTTTTGAAGGAACTAACGGCTGCTGGCCTCAAAGTTAAACCGTCAAAATTCGAATGGTGTCGTGATGAAATTAATTATCTTGGTCATTTGATAACTCCTGAGGGTTTGAAGACGCAACCTGTGATCATAGAGAGGGTAGAGTGTTTTAAGAGACCTCACAATGTCAAAACAGTCCGTTCCTTCTTGGGTCTTTGCAATTATTATCGTGCATTTATTCCAAATTTTTGGAAATTGGCAATTCCTCTGAATGCGCTCTTAAAGAAGGGTGCCCCATTTAAGTGGAATGAGGAATGCGAATCAGCCTTCCTTGAGATAAAAGGCAAGTTAAACTCACCGCCGTTACTGGTTCACCCCCAAATTGGTGGCCACTTCTACATTGTTAGTGATGCTTCTGATTACGCATGTGGTGCTGCTGTCTGTCATATGATTGATGATGTACTACGTCCTGTTGCTTACTATGGTCATGCTTTGAACCCTGCTGAAACTTTATATATGGTTACTGAGAAGGAAGCTCTTGCTATCATAAAAGTAACTAAACATTATGAAGATATGTTGCATGGCGCTAAACTTACGTTTGTCACAGACCATAGACCTTTAGTTGCATTACTAGAATCAGCTCATAAAGCCCCTAGTGCACGCCTTCGTAGGTGGGCTTTAGCCCTGTCTGATCTGGATTTTACTGTGGAATATACTCCAGGTAAAAATCACCATCTACCTGATTTTCTGTCCAGAGTACATGGACATGAGACCTCCCTTAATGAGTGTGAACCCCCTGTTGGTTCTGAGTTGTTTGGCCTGCGAATCACTGAATCTGGTTTGACTATTTCTGGGATTATAGAAGCTCAGAAGAACGAGTGTTCTATCCTTGTGGAGTATCTTGATTCGGCTGTACTGCCTTCGGATCCGAAGTTGGCTAAAATTGTTGCTGGACATGCGCATTTGTTTTCGATTATGCCCTCTGGTATTTTGTGTAAATTTGACGGCCCTGAAAGAAGAAAGAAATCTAGGAAGAAGTCTGGACGCCCACGAATTGTGGTGCCTCTGAGTCTAATTAGCGAGGTTCTGAGGCTGACACATGACAATATTATTTCCGGTGGTCATCTCGGAATTCAGAGTGTGGCTGAAAGGGTTACTCTGGATTTCTACTGGCGAAACATGCATAAAGATATTTACCAGTATGTTAGAAGTTGTGAAGTTTGTGCAGTAAGGAAGAAAGTACCACATTTTCAGGCTCCGGCTCAGTCATGGGAGCATCCTAGCTACCCGTTTCAGTGGGTTGCTACGGATTTTATAGGTCCTATGAAAACTGCTTTTGATGGTTCTAAATACATACTCACTTTTATTGATCTTTTGACGGGTTGGCCCGAAGCTTTTTGTACAATAGATAGTACCGCTGATACTACTGCTGAATACTTTGTGAAAGGTATCGTATGCAGGTATGGACGTGTAGAACGTCTGCATTCCGATAGAGGCCCGAACTACCTGTCTACACTATTTAACGAGGTAACTAAACGTCTAGCTTGCAAACAAACGTTCACTTCAGGTGGACAGCCTACTGGGAATGCCAGAGCTGAATGTGGTCAGAAAGCATTTGCCCTAGCTAATGATCGCCTGAGTCGTCTGTATGATGACGCGACTAATGAGGGGATTTGTTCTACTGACAGTAATAGTGATTTGGTTGGAGAAGCTCCGGCTTCGTCTGGTCCGCCAGACACGACTTTAGAGGCTAGTGCTTCGCCCTCGTATCCCTTAGCCCAGGCGTGCTCTGGGACCGAGCGGTCTATCGTAGATGCTAACGTATCTACCCCTGGTAAGGGTCGATCCGTCGTGCCTGAACCAGGTTTCCCCATTCAGGGGTGCTGAGCAGAAAACGGGTATGTTTGACCGGCATGGCCCGTATGAATTGCCGACTAATGGGGAGTGTACTAAAAATATGGACAGTGGTGGGGGTACAAGCATTCCACCCGCCTCTGGCCCAGCCCCATCCGTGGTGGTACAGGGGGTTACGGAGGCTGCCCCTAGTGTTAAGCCTGGCACTGTCGCTCTGCCAGCCAAAAGGTTTACCTCGGCACGGTCACCTGGTAGCCGTGGTCGTTATAGTCTGAGGAAATTTAGCCCTCCGAATTATGCGGAACCCCCCTAGTGCTCATTGTCTGGATGATTAGATTCCGCACTGTTGTCTACATGAGTGCGACGGATAAGCGTTCCTTTTTTATGATGTAGGTGGGACATGCTTGACTTTATTTTCGGCCCTGACTGCCTAGAGTGGAAAAGCAGATTCCGCACTGCGCTCTATGAGTCTTTTAGGGGTTTGTGAACGAAAATCCCCATGGATTACTGGCTGTAGTCTGGGTAGGCTTCCCTATGCCTGCGTTAAAAGGGTCTTTTTCAAGTCTTACTACTACTATAAACTCTGCTAAGTTCATCCGTGAGCTTCGCTACAATGTATGCGTTTTGTATTTGGTCGTGTTGTATGTGTTTTGCTGAATTTTAGATGTTTTTGACGTTTTCTGACGTTTCATGTTGCTCCTACGAGTTGTTCTGTATTTTTCTAATGATGTCCATGGTTTTCCGTATAATTTTGGTCTTTACCACTTTTCTATACGATCATTTCTAAGAGAGTTAGGAATTTTATAGGTTTTCCCATAGACTCAGCATTGCCAACGCTATTTCTATGAAGAAGTGAGCCGCTCACTTATTTCGACTCATATTTCGGTTTAGCGTTGGTTTCTATGGCAGCTAGGTGAAATAATGGCTCTAGGGCTCTGAAATTTTTCTGGGGGCTCCTAAATTTTGGATTTTGAAACGCCTTTTCCAAAGCTATAACCCACTTTCTTGGACAGAAACCCACTTTAAATGACTGGGTCACCACTTTCCTTGACAACTATGATGATTATAGGGCTGGATGACTGCCTGATGTTTATGGGCTTCACCTGAGGATTTTTGGTCATCTGTAATCTTGGAGTAATTTTCATTATAGTTTATTATAGCTAACAGTATAGACTATTTGTGGAGTATGGGGTATTTGGAGCAGTATTTGGTACTGCATGGTTTGTGCTTCTGAAGGACCTCGGTTTAACTTTTGTCAATTTCGACAGATCGCTCTGGCGATCGCAAGTGCCTCAAAATCGCGTTTTAAAGATGACAATTTGGATTTTTCTGGTTTTTTTCGTTCTATTTGGGTTCCCCGATCGTTTGGGTGTTCCTACAGGTGTAAAGGTAATCCCTGTGGGGGAATATTGACGCTGTAGGAGCCCTGATTGATGGGAAAATACCTTCCCTTATTGACATCTCTATCCGTATGGGATCTATTCTATGGAAGTAATGAGTGAATCCGTGTTGTTGTCTAAACTAAAATTTATTTAATTTTTTTTTCTCAGAGACCTCTAAGACTATACGCTAGGATGATATATATGTATGAGACACTACGTTACTACTAGTTCCACTGGGCTGGCGTGTGGATGAATGTCGTCAGCCTCGCTGCGGAATAGAGATCTGGAATGAAAGGATGTACGTTTAATTTGTAGCCACGAAATGTCTGTGTTACGGGTGTATTACTGGTTAGATACGGTGTTTTCTGAGTTCCTACGCTGCTTCTAAAGTTCTCTCTCTATTAACAGTTTAAACTCGGTCTGATTGATTTTTCTTTTTCTGTGAGCCGAAAGAAGAGGCGACCGCTATCAGTGTTTATGGTCGTTTAGTGTCTCCCTCCCCGACGCGTTAATGCGTGCCCCGTGCCGTGTTGATGCGCAATTGTGGGTTAACGAGCACAGCTGGTTGCGGTATGGTCGTTATCGACACCCCCCGACGGATTAACGAGTATCACTTTGGTCGTTCCCGAGATAAGGCGTCATCCCCGCAGATGGGGCGCCTCTGTTTGGACAGGGGCGTGCTGTCTAACGAGCCTGTTTGTGTGGTGACTACCGCTCGGGGCTCGTTTGACTGTCTATGTCTGTATACGGGACGTGATAGGTGTGGTGCATTAGTGGTGTCTTTCGGGGTACGCTTACAGTGTTTGTTGGGTCATGACACGCTGTGTCTCTGATAGGGGATGGTGCCTAGATGCTGAACCGACCGGTGGGACGCGCCCTTTATATGGACATGCGCCCAGCGACGCGACGCCATTTTGAATGTAATGGTGTTGCGATATCCGCCTGGTTACGATGATTAGCATACGCGAATTCTTGGGATTGGTAGTTACCGGTATCATCCCCCTCCACCTCCTTGTTTGGAGAGGAGCGTCGCGTGGATTTCCCTCACCCGCCTGCCCGCCCATGAGCTGCTTGTGGTACCGGTGCACATGATTGGAATGTGTCCGGTATTAGAATACTGCCCTCTCCTTCTCACCTTCCCTCCCAGTCGCCTTGTGCGGTGTGGGATGTATTTCGGGTGGCTACGGCTGCTCTGTTCCCTTACTGGATGATATTCTGAATTAAGCTAATTTTACCCCGATGTTTGACCGTATTCGTATAGTCAGTCGGTTTGAACAAATGGTTTGGAAAATTTTCCCCCTCCCCAGTGGGATGCGTATATGGGTTGGCCGCCACCTAGTCCCCCCCAGGTGGGCTCTCTGATTATGGTAATGTGGTTCTGAGTTAGATATAACTGTTAACATGCACCTCTGAGGTAGCTATTCGCTGGAGATGTTTCTGAGACGCTAGCTCGCTTACTTTCGGAGATACAGCAGATTTCGTTTTCCTATGGGATTCTTAGTGTTGAGACTGCTCTGACTGACTTTACTGTTTAGAGTGGGCCTCGCATGGACTCATAATGGAGCGTAACCCCCTACTCATGGACGAGTGGTCTCCCACTACCACTATGGAACTTTTGATCCATCTTATGGGTAGGCTGACTCGGATACCTGCTGTGCCTATGTTACTTACGTGCCCTGCTTGTGGGTATTTTGTGCACTCATTGGAAAACTGTTGCTGGTGGCTTTGCTTCAACGGGAACTGCCCTATTGTGATTGGTGGTAAACCAATGCCGCCTGCTCGTCCTGACTCGTCTACCAGTGCTTATTCTGACTCAGTGGTGTCATCCTCATTTTTTTTAACTAGACCTGTGATAGTGACTGCTGGAGACTAAGTGGTCTAACTGTTCCTCTGTTAACTATGGGGTCGTGTTTCGGCTGTTATAGACAGCCTACCTTTGCTATGACGCCTATAGTGATACCACCCACTGTCAATTTTGCTAGGGAGCCACGAAGCATTTCTAAACGTAAGCCTGCTAAGGGAACATACATTCGTCCCTGTGACATTGGTGAGGGTCCTACATCGGACTTAGATAGAGTATTGATTACTCACCTGAACCGGTTGTAACTAGTCCTCGTCGCTCGATTCTGCGGAAGTGGCCCTTAGTTGACAGACGAGTCTGCGTCGCCTCAGACGGTTGGCAGCGTCAGGATCGTTGTCGCTGCTGGTTACGGGTGTGGTCGTCTCGTCGTGACCGGAGTGGTGGGACCGTTGCCTGAGCCCTCGTCCCCGGAGGGACAGATTCCACGATGACCTGCCCGGTGTGTGGCCACCCGCCCTGACACCCACGCTGCTGGGATTGTTGGTTCCCGTGGTGGTGCGCGTACTCGCACGGCTGGTGCCGGCTCCCTCCTCGGCTGATGCCCGGCCTCGGGGGCGTCCCTCGCCGCCGTGAGGCCCGGTAGATGGAGAATAGGCCTCCCTGCCTGGACTTCGTTGCCCGCAAGTCCATTGTCCAGGGCTGTTTCCAGGGCCCTCTGTAATCCGTGGGCGTTAACACTTGCCGCCTCTGGTGTGAACACTAGAGCGGTGCTCCAGTCCCTGGTTATAGGTCCGGTGAGGTAGTGGACGTATACCCTCCCTGGGATATATCTGACATTCGTGATGACGATGGCTCCATCGCAGCAATGCATGTAATAGTGCGCCATAGCTATGCTGACTTGTTTCGGGTTGAGCTGGGTAGTGTGTCTTGGGGGCTGGTCAGGAGTGTTATGACCTTTCCACCGGTTGTCCGCACTAAGACACTGCTGTTTAAGTCAGTAGGGGTTGATTCCTAATTTTGTGTATATCATTAGGCCCAGAGCTATGTTAATTGCCCCTGTGTTGAACCGACTGGAGTGACGTTCTCACGCCTCTCTCGGTGTTGAGCGTCGTGGACGGTGTACTTTTTACGACCTCGGTTGATTGAGAACGCATGGTGTACTGTGGGGGAATAATGTCTGGTTCGAAAGTTTCCAGGCTTCATTGAAATCATTTTTGGGTACACTTCATATTTTTCGATTTTCTGTTTGCGAAATATTCTGTGATATAATCCTCTTTGTAGAAGCTTTCCGATGGTATTTTCACTGAATATAGACGCTAACCTCATGATGCATGTTGAAAACCAACATGTTCTTGATGAGGTACTGTATATCGTCTGCATTATATTGTTCATAGTGATCGTGGATGCCCTAATCGCACATATCGCTGTTTAGGTACGGTGTGTGTGCGATTCTCTTGAGAAGAGTTTCTCCTGTGTCATTTTATCAATTACCTTTCCTCTCCCTGGTGCCATTATCTAGTCTCTGGGAGCGTTTTTAAGCATTTTAGAGGCATATTCTGGTTTTCTATCCGAATTCAGTCTAGTCTGGCTTTGTTTTGGTCTAGGAGTCGCCAGCTGGCACGGCCCCCGTGGCCCGAGTGACCTCGTGACCCCTGGGGTATACCCTCCGATCAGCTGATACCCTGCTGGTGGGTGGGGGCCCTGACTGGGTGCTCGCGCCTGGGTCCACGCACTCTGCGTAGACTTGCTTTATTCTTGGTTCATGTATTTTGCTTTTCTTTGAATTCCATGGAACTGTTGCATTAGTAAGCCGTATTGTACGTTATATAGGGTTTAATGCCTGTTCTTTGTCTACTAGGGTTCTGAATCACTTCAACCTGGTTTTATGTCTTAGATATAGTTTGTGTATAGTATACGGGTGTTTCCTTCGGTGTCCGCTGATTTCATTTTTTTTTTCATTTTTCTCTGATTGCTTTCTAGCAAGTCCTGTCGCTGGTCTTGCCACATTTCATGTATAGATGGTTTCCTTTGATTGATTGTTTTTTTGAATAAGTGAGAAGTTGTTTCACTTATTGCTTTACTCTAACACAATGGTTTTGACACGCTGTCTTATCGGCATGCTGCGATTATTACTGCGTGGCTGCATTGGTTTTCGGTGGAATTTCTGTAGTGTTGATATTCACTGCTACTTATTCTAACACAATGACCTTGAGGTTCAATATCTTTGAATTGTTGCCTTAAGTTTGGATATAGTTTTCTCTTATCCTCACTTGGATGTGGGAATTATTCATGGCAGTGAGATCCAGTCGTTTAGGATTTCGGATGGCTGCATGCTAGTTCTTATGGCTCTTTCGGTAATGAATTAGTAGGTATTCTGACATAGGACTTGTTGCTCCTTGTATTACATTTGACTAGTTTAGGCACACGTTTGTGCTGTCTGATTATTATTATTTTTATTTTTTTGGGGGGGTTTTCTACTTAAAATTTTGACGGTTCTTCTGGATGCCATAGTGCATGAAGCCACGGTTGTGGCGTGTTCTTGGGACTATTTTGTGGAAAGCATCGGTGAAACTCTTCTGTTTGAGTACTTGAATTCATCATGGCTTCTATACGTGCTCCTCTTTTGTTCTGTGTATACTCTTCTATGCTTATTTCGGGTTTTTCTGCAGTCATGGCTACTCCCGAGAATCTTTGTGTTGTTAGTAGAGAGAAGTATGGCGTTGTCTTTAAACCTGGATGTCTTATCTCTACGGCAGACACAAGTCATGTGGTTCAGGCCTTTAGGGTTCATATCCCTAAGGACACTAAGGTTAATCCCTTGATGGCCACTATTCACCTTTGTAATGACAGGGCTCATCGGTATGATGATCCTCGACGGAGTAAGCCACTCCATCTGGCTTGTCAGCGAGTTGAAGCTGTGGATGTGTGGCTAGATAGTATTCTTGAGTCGTACGCCAAGCATTTCTTTCAGGAACGGGCGCGTCTCATGGATATGGTTAAACCCTTGAGAAATGTATCTGTGGACTATTCCGGGTTGCATAGTCGGGTTACTCGTGGGGGTATTCCTGTTCTCAACCTCATTGGCGAGCTTTCATATCATCTGTTTGGTACAGCTCGCGCGGATGACGTGGACATGAACACCAAACGGTTGGATGTCCATGCTGACATGATGACTGAACTTGGTGATATTCAGCGTGAATTAACGACTCGGTTGGAACAGCAGTTTCGTGCTATTGATGAGACTTTTGAAGGCATGAGAGGTTTTCTTGACCAGATGCTCCATCAGTTCAGTAATGCCTCTGCTATTTTTAGGGGTGAAATTGAGGGCGTCCGAGTGTTTCAGTCTCTACTGGCAGTGACCATGCGTGCTAAAATGGGTAGGGCTTTGCACTATGTGGAACTTCTTCGTGTCCTTGACTCATACGCCACTGAATTGCATCTCACCTGTCGGGGTCACCTGTCCCCTAAGATCTTCACCTCTAGTGTGTTGGGTCGTGCTGTTCAGGTGGCTAATAGATATTTGAAACGATCGTATCCGCACTTTGCGGTTGCATTTGAAGCTACAACGTTCTATTATGAGAATGCTCGACCCACATGCTTCCGTGATGGTGTCGATTTTATTGTCAACATCCGTTTTCCGGTGGTGTCTGAGGAACACTTGTTCCGAGTGTATAGGGTAGTCTCGTTCCCAGTCCCAGTGCACGTTAGCGATGCTGATGGTCCTGATGCTGTCCAGATTCGTGACCTTCCTAGTGAAGTGGCAGTCTCAATTAGTCAGTCCTACTATATCCCTATGGTGGATGTTAATTGGGCTGCATGTTATGGAGATACGGTGACTCTTTGCCCGGATGTGCCATACATGAAGAGACTCACTGAGTCTTCATGCGTCGCAGCTTTGCTGCGTGATGACGCGTCGGCCATCGCAGGGTTCTGTGATAGGGATTACCTGTTCCACCCTACGTTTCCAGAATTGGCTGTCTATCTAGAGGATGGTTTCGTCCTTCTTACGAGTGCAGAAACTAGTGGGCAGCTGATTTGTGGCAGTCGTCCTCCACTTGCCCAGATCATTAATTACTATGCGGTCGTGTGTATTCCGTGCGATTGTGCTTTCCAGACGGCTAGGGCTTGGATACCCTACTCCTTGAAAGCGTGTAGGCGAAGGGAACAGTCGAGTATCATTCGGTACCCATCAAATGATTTGCTCAAACTGAGCCTCGACGTGCATGTCTGGTCCAGAACTTTATTGGACGATAGCCAGCTGGAGGTGGTAATGGATCCAATTCCAGCGGACCTCCGTGAGCTTTTAGACGAAACGTTCGAAGGCCGGCCCGCTAGGTTCGACACGGCTGATCTCCGCAAACGTCTGGAGGACAGTTCTGCTAAATTAGCATTTGAGGAACTGGCTCTTAGTGCGGAAAGATCTTTTGGCATCCCATGGGCCACTATCGGTCTAGTAATCCTGATAATTCTTGCTATCTGTTTGGGATGCACGGCGTTGTGCTATCTGCGGCGTGTAGTTTTTGGCATGACCACTGCACAGGTAGTTACACATGCGGCAGCTGTGGCTATCGACTATGTCCCGACTTGCCCTCCTCCGATTGTCTGTGAATCGGCTGCTGCTAAGGATTCGGCCGTTTCTGTTGTCATCTTGATACTGATTGCATTGGTTGCCTTCTTTGCGGTGAAGTGGCGTCGTTCCCGTAGGACCATCACGACTGACGGGCTGTATATTCAGATAGCAGCCCCAGATATCATGGAGACAGTCTTTCTTGGAGAAACCCTCCTCCCGTATGATCAGATCTATACGGAGGGTGAGGCGCTGATTCGTGATTGTGTGGTTCACCAATTGTTCTTCCGTTCTCGACTTACTATCCAGTGGGGTAGTAACCTCTATGCATCTGACCTGTCTCCAGGTAGGGCTGCTACGGCTCTGCCATTGCCCTCGTCATTGACGGTTTCCCGTAAGTTGGCCTGCCAACTCTTGGGGACTGGCAAGTGCGCCACTATGTCTCGTTTGCTGCGCTATTCGGCTGGGATAGCATCTCCAGTGCCCACGTCCTTCCCACGTCTAGTGGACGCTGGGTGGACACGTATTGGTGCGGACGTCGTGGCGGAGCGAGCATTAGTCGGTATGGAGCGTGCTGCTGTTCGTTTGCATGAACGAGCTTCGGCACCGGTCTCGTAGGCGCCTGTTGTGGGTGGAGCTTCCGCTCCCCCCGCCCCAAGGAGAACTGGTGATTTACCGCCGGTCCCCCTTCCACAGGTTTACGAACGACTATCCTAGAGATTGTCATCTATGGGTACTTTCTGCAATGGTCCTCACTTTAAGAAGTGTTTCTCTTTTCGTGTGATTGGATTTTTCTCATGTATCTACATGGGCTGGTTATTATTAATCGTACAGTTTTACTGCATGTAATTATGCAGTCCTACTGTGCATAATGCGGCGTGTTCGTACTGCACGTTGTCATTTTTTCCAATAAAAGAAGTACTTGAAACTCTTGTCCTTGCAGCTTGACTGACAAGGCTATAAACAAAAGTAGTGTGTGCCGTATTATGTTGCATGATGGATGTAATTTAACCTATGTGTTTTATTTTATTTGTCTATAGGTTCCAAACCCGAGTAACGATTTAATAATAATAATAAATTTATGGAAAACAAAGCAAAGAACTAAGGAAGGATTGTTGAAGACAAGCTAGTTGATCTTTTTGTGATCAAAGACCGTGTCTTCAAGCCAAACCCGGAAGAGTGTGCTGTAACCAAAGCTAAGCACAAAAGAATGTATAATTATGAAAACGAAAGTATAATGAAATGTTGTTTTATTGCATATTAGAAATAGAATCTAATATGTATAAGTATAGAAATGTAACGTATCATGTATAAGTATCAAGAGGAAGGAAACCATACTGACGAGTGTTTTCTATGGTATCAAGTGTTTTCGTTAGGTATTAGTAATTAATGAGTGTTAATATTAGAGGTATTACAGTAATGCACTCAGTGTTGAGTGTTGGTGTTATCATTGTACACTCTCTGTTGAGTACTGCTTTTGAGTGTTAGTATTTGACACTAAAGGTTAAGGTGTTAATCATGGCTATCTGCTAAGCCACGTTATAGGCTGGTTATACTTCGGAGTAGATAGCCATGACAGAAGCGATGTTCCTTATACTACTAGCTAGCCTCTGGGGAACACCGTGGTTCTGGGAATAGACCCTCTGACGTCACTGTGACGACTGGGGGTCGCCTCTGGAGTTCCCTGGGGAAGTCCCCTCTCAGGGTGTTCCCGAATTCCCACGGCATTAACATAGCCACGCGTGTCTCGGACCCGCGTGAACTCAAAACGAGATCTATTCCAAATTTCCCATGATCCTTTAGAAAATGCTCATTTTCGATCTGCTTCCGAGCTGACCGTATCGTCAGTCTCTACCACCACCTCCTGCGAATCGGACGCGTTCTGCTTGGCTCCGGATACCGGCAGAAGTGCGCGGATTCTGCAGTAATATTATATCTGATAGGCTCAGCTAAGGCGTTTTGCCTAGCGGACTCAGATATTAGAAAGTGACTTGGATTGGGACTCTCCAAGGACACAACTTCTGTAACGGACATACATAGGGATCTTTCGATCTATCAACGTTCACATTTGAACGTCTTCACTTCTAAACTTCACTTCTACTTCCCTCCAACTCTCCAATTCGGAAGGATCAAAGTTTATTAGTATCTTTAGGAATCTCGTGAGTTCACTTCGGACATTCACTTAGACTGGTGAGTTAATGCTGCAAACACCTTGCATTATTTTGAGTTTACTGTTATTACAGTTCATTCTCTTTGTCAGACTCTGAATACGAGTGTCTCCACTCTATGACAAGACGTTGGGACAGTGTCTAAGAAGAACTCGAACTTTGAATTATTGTAATCACTCTTGATTACATAGTTTGTTTCGGACACCTCGCTAAGCCTAACTGCATTGGGACTTAGGTGTCTGACTCTGGCATTGTCTATCAACATCATACTGTTTATGAACTGATTTGCTTATTATGAACCAATGATATGCGATTCTTATCTATGCCTTTGTATTTCTCTACTGTGAAACGTTTGCCTTGATTAAAAGAATATCAAACATACATTCATCTCGTCCTCATCCATGATAGTAAAGACACGAAACTAATAGTAATTAGAGCTTACTCAATATCAACATTAGTTCTTATAGACTTTAATTAAAGTCCCATTAGGTGGCCTCGCTGTGTGCAAGGGGTACAGGGTCTGGTGGCCTTGCGCACACACTTAGCCTTAGGAGTTGCTCTTACCTTCCCAACAATATCACATAATTAATTAATGGTACGGTTGTAATAATTATCTGGTTACTTAACTTAATATAAGGAGTTAAGAATACGTATGATTACTTGGAAATAACGTGACTTACGGAGATTGGCGTAGTTTCCATCTCTGTCACGGAACTACATATAATCAGATGGTTTATGAATTAGGGATGGACGTAACTAATAAGTCAATGAGTTACGGACATAAGTTGATTAATCCCTTCGAGTTGTAGGAGGCGAACCTACGCCCATTTTACCTACGTTCACCGCTAGGTGTCGACACCCTCCTTATAACTTAACCAAGAAAATCAGTAATTCGTTTCATGGCCACAACGTGCCGTAATCAGCTCGTTAGTTGTTTCGGTAGTTTCCCAACTTGGCCACTAGATGGCACAAGGGGTTAGTTAAAAGTCAACTAAGCTAGGAAAGCCTCACGCTAGACGTCACTACGCACTCACGTAGGACTTCTAAGCGTGTATGTACAGACTTGTTACTAATTCTCCTCCTCTTATGTAACAAAGTAATTAACATCACTAATTAACCCCTAGGTCACCAGAACACAATCTCAGTGAAAATAAAAGCTGAAGAATGCAAAGTTTTTGTGCTAGAACATTGGATTTGTAGATTTTTGTTAGGTTCAATGAATGCATTGAGTAGCTAAACCTAACCCAGACCTTAACCCTAACCCTTGCCTTTACCCTAACCTTCATGCACACCTTTTTCTATGGGGGCACTCGAATTGAATGTATTTGGCAGGCAAGACACTCAGCTCGAGGTTGAAACCATCTCTAGACTTTTAATCTCAATAGAAAATATTATACAGTTATATCAAATGTGATACATCTGTAGTAATAAAAATGCTTAACTGCAGGGTCAAGGAGGAAATTGCCATAGAATGTAGAGTTCTGATGCTAGAGCACTGGAGTGAATGCATTGGCTAGCTAACCCTAATCCTAACCCTAGCCTTAACCCTAAACCTAAGCCTACCTTACCTTAACCCTAAGCCTAACCTTACCCTCACACTTATGCTCTCCTTTTGATGCAAGGACACTTGAATTGAATGAGTTAGGTAGTAGAGAAGCTCAACTACCTGTTGCTACCATTTTCAGGATTCTAAAGTCGAGGAAACAGATTCTACATTTATAATGAATTTGCTATGTACACCTGAAGGTATAATAAGGGTCTCAGAAAATATAGCTGTACAATATAGCTCTTTTGGTAGTGGGCTCGAAGTAAATGCTTCACATAGTTTGGACATTCAGGTACCTGGACTTGTTGCATTTTAAATTCCCACAATATGGAAACAGATACTACAGCCAAATTGAAATTTGCTCAATTCAAATTAGTAAAATTGATTTTTTCATCAATCTCAGTGAAAATAAAAGCTGAAGAATGCAAAGTTTTTGTGCTAGAACATTGGATTTGTAGATTTTTGTTAGGTTCAATGAATGCATTGAGTAGCTAAACCTAACCCAGACCTTAACCCTAACCCTTGCCTTTACCCTAACCCTAATCGTTAATTCAAGCATAACCCTAACCTTAAACATAACCCTAACCTCAACCTAACCTTCATGCACACCTTTTTGTATGGGGGCACTCGAATTGAATGTATTTGGCAGGCGAGACACTCAGCTTGAGGATAAAACCATCTCTAGACTTTTAATCTCAATAGAAAAGATTCTACAGCTATATCAAATGTGATACATCTGTAGTAATAAAAATGCTTAATTGCAGGGTCAAGGAGGAAATTGCCATAGATTGTAGAGTTCTGATGCTAGAACGCTGGAATGAATGCATTGGCTAGCTAACCCTAATCCTAACCCTAGCCTTAACCCTAACCCTAAGCCTACCTTACCTTAACCCTAACCCTAACCTAACCTTCACACTTATGCTCTCCTTTTGATGCAAGGACACTGGAATTGAATGAGTTAGGTAGTAGAGAAGCTCAACTACCTGTTGCTACCATTTTAAGGATTCTAAAGTCGAGGAAACAATTTCTTCATTTATAATGAATTTGCTACACCTGAAGGTATAATAAGGGTCTTAGAAAATATAGCTGTACAATGTAGCTCTTTTGATAGTGGGCTCGAAGTAAATGCTTCACATAGTTTGGACATTCAGGTACCTGGACTTGTTGCATTTTAAATTCCCACAATATGGAAACAGATACTACAGCCAAATTGAAATTTGCTAAATTCAAATTAGTAAAATTGATTTTTTCATCAATCTCAGTGAAAAAAAGCTGAAGAATGCAAAGTTTTTGTGCTAGAACATTGGATTTGTAGATTTTTGTTAGGTTCAATGAATGCATTGAGTAGCTAAACCTAACCCAGACCTTAACCCTAACCCTTGCCTTTACCCTAACCCTAATCATTAATTCAAGCAGAACCCTAACCTTAACCATAACCCTAACCTCAAGCTAACCTTCATGCACACCTTTTTGTATGGGGGCTCTCGAATTGAATGTATTTGGCAGACGAGACACTCAGCTGCAGGTTGGAACCATCTCTAGACTTTTATTCTCAATAGAAAAGATTCTACAGCTATATCAAATGCCATAGAATGTAGAGTTCTGATGCTAGAGCACTGGAATGAATGCATTGGCTAGCTAACCCTAATCCTAACCCTATCCTTAACCCTAACCCTAAGCCTACCATACCTTAACCCTATCCCTAACCTAACCCTCACACTTATGCTCTCCTTTTGATGCAAGGACACTGGAATTGAATGAGTTAGGTACTAGAGAAGCTCAACTACCTGTTGTAGTCCGGCAACCTCGGGGGTTAACCCCGACTTCTCCGATATAGGTTTTTTCTCTGTTGATTATTCATCTCTGGGATGTATATAATGAGATCTAGGGTGGTGTGGAGCTCTCACCCTTTGAGCAATTTTAAATATTCAAGATGGCGTCCTTGATCCGTGCTCTGAAGGACCTGTATTTAAAAAACTCACATTTTACATTATTTATTACTTCAGATCTATGATATTTTGGTCAAGATATATGTTTTGGGATCCAGTGATTTTGATGGAAAGGGTTTTAGAAGAGTTGCAATTACCGTTTCCATGGTAACAAGCTATTTTGCTATGATTAAGGCAATAAAAGTGGATATAAAGTGGTAAAAATGACACATCATTGAAGATAATGTGAAAAGAACATTATTTATATTTCCAAGGCATATCAAATGGACTGCAATAATTTCAATATATGAATAATGAAATTCTGAGATTCTGTTGCCATGGTAACCAACTGGAAGAGCTCCGAAAATAACGGCTTCTATAGCCTGAAGTAAGCAATACAACAAAGAGAAAATACATAAAACAACAACGGTGTCTTGGATACTATCACTTAAGGATTAAATAAGATGGACATAGGAAATATCAAGAAATAAACCTCAGGGATTAAAAGAATGTCAGAATGTTCTTGGGCAATTGCAAGTCGATATATGTATACATCTACAGCTTCATCATCATCTGACTGTAGAGCCTGCTTTGTCTTTTGAAACACCCCTGGATACCCTGACAGGCACAGAAAAATCAGCAGGCAAAGTTTGCACAGCTGCAACTACATCTTTGTGTCTTGCAGGGGATCTCACTACTGCAGGAACATCTGCTGGGTTTCAGTAAATAGCAAATAATCAGCACTCAGTATTTCTACCATGCCAGTGTCAGCCATCAGTGTACCAATGCAACCACAGTAATTCATTAATAGGTGCATACTACCCAATCTAAGATAGAAGTTCTGGGACCTGAATAGTTGTATGGCAAGGCATATCAACACTTCTATCTATAATTTTTGCCAACCAGGGCCCTATACTCTACAGTATGGACTGCTGACGGAATGAAAAACCTGGTTTCATTCTCACAGAGAATATGCAATGCAACATGGTATAGTTGCTGGTCTAGTGTGAGGATTGTGTATTGCCTAGCAGCCTCTGATATCCGTTTTGCCCTCGTCATTGTTGTCATCATTGTTGCAGCAGCTGCGGGGGGCTTATCAATTGGTGGAAGATAAATAACTTTAGTCTTGGGTGCCAATGAATGACTTTGTTCCCAACACATCAGTGTGTTGTGGCCATTGAATTCTGGATATTTATCATTGGATATAACATCCTGAATAAATGCAAAATCATAATCAGTAGCTTTTTTCCTTGACATATCCTGATGATATTGGGTATCTGATGAGAGAGAAGATATACAGAGCTCTGCCATTGTTGACTCTTTTGACATGTGAAATTTTCAAAATCATTCTCCTGTCCTTATGCAAATGGCTTAGCCAGTTCACTATTCTTGAGGCGAGGAATGGTTTCAATTAGTTGGGTGTCATCTTTGTTGGTTTGCTGCATGATGATCATTGCCAACGAGTGTGTGGAGAGCTTATGTCAGTGTCAAAATTGTCAGTCCCAACCTGGATTAGACCATCCTTGGCATCAGATATCCTCTGTTTCATAGAATCAAAAGATGCAGCAATAGCAGTTGAAGTCTTAAAGCACAGTAATTCATCGTAGCTCCATGTCATGTGATAGTCATACATTTGAGCAATGACTGCTTTTGAGTCCCTAAAAAGTATTCCAAGTACCACTTGTAGAGGAGTTGGATTGCTTGTTATTACATCAGTGATGATATTGGCAATCAGCATTGTTGGTCAAGTTTGGTCCAGTTTCATAGACAGGGCAGCCAGTAACCTCATCAGTGTAGCAGATGCAATGTTCTTATCAATGTGCACTTGATATGAAGATTTCTCACAAGTAATACACTCATTCACAAAATGCTAATGCTCCTCTCAATGTCAACATTCTTATTAACACCCTTAACCATCTTCAGTGGCAGATCAGCATTCTTGTAGAATGCAATCATGCCGGCATACCCAGGAGTTTTAAGGATGACATGGTATTCACCGTAGCACTGTTGCAACTCATCTAGGAGGTGGAATGAATGAGTGAGCCATGATTATCCTAGTACTTCTTGAAAATCAATTGAGTTCCAAATCCAATTTCTGTCAGCCTGTAAAATTTCTATTACATGCTGCTAGGCTTCATCTGACTCAAACTGTTTGGATGTGCCTTTTGGACCATCTGAAAGGCACCAGTTACTAAAAAAAAGCTTATACAGCCTTTGTGATAATGAGCGTCAACTTCATGCAAGTCACTTATAGCACCTTCAATGCAACTTTGGACTTCATTTACACAGTGGTTATTATGAGAATGGCATTTTTCAAGAAGATTTGTCCAGTGTGTGTTGAATGACACATAAAATCTGGTCTCCATCTTCTATGATTTGTTGGATCCTTGTTTACATCACAGTCTTTGCCACAATATAGGTAATGAAGTTTGAAGTCAAATACTGACAGTGATCATCATAATCTTTTGGCTGGTGGGAAAACTTCATAATTTTTATACTTAGTGTGATTGGTTTTTGATGTATACCAAGACTGGTTTAACTGATCATTTTCAGCAAGCTGTCTTTCAAGTTCTATATGCAAGGGATCACCATAACCTTTGCTTGCATTAACAAATTGTTTCTATTTGTGCTACACCTGTAGCCTATGAGAGTGTTTTCTTCTCATTACATTCAGCACCATTTCCGAACTTAAAGATACAGCTGCTCTCCATAGTTTAGCTCTAGATTGAAACAAAGAAATGAATATGGTTTAAGTGTTATTCTTGGAAATTTAAGGCGAGAAAGGTACATTCCATCATGCTATTTCAATCCTAGACTCTATTTCCATCAAATTATCTGAAAATCAATCAACAGGAAATCAGTAAAAAGATCCATGTTTTTCAAAATATTACAGGATTCAGTCATGGTAGCATCTTTGTGGTTACCTTGACAACAACTCATAGAGTATTTACAAAAAATATCCTAGCATGATCTTAGGAGGCACTCAACTAACCTAATTTGTATTCTTTTAGCTGTGTATCATTACCTCTATTTCCAAACATGAGTATGACTGGTATGGCCATGGCAACAGGAAATGTGACTCATCAAACACATTTATCTGATATATTGGGACCATGAACATAGAGCTAGGATGAAAAAACACTAATTTGCATTATTCTTGGAAGTTATGACAGTTTTATCTCTTTTTTTTATCAGATTAATCATAGCAATATAGCTTGTTACCATGGAAACGGTAAATCCAATTCTTCTGAAACCCTTTCCATCAAAATTGCTCGACCCCAAAACATATATCTTGACCAAAATGTCATAGATCTGAAGTAATAAATAATGAAGAAATGTGATTTTTAGAAATTAACTCCAACAGGGCAGGCATCGAGGACGCCATCTTGAATATTTAAAATTGCTCAAAGGGTGAGAGCTCCACACCACCCTAGATCTCATTATATACATCCCAGAGATGAATAATCAGCAGAGAAAAAAACTATATCTGAGAAGTCGGGGTTAGACCTAAATTTGGGCTTTGGCTGCCGGACTATTGCTACCATTTTCAGGATTCTAAAGTCGAGGAAACAGATTCTACATTTATAATGAATTTCCTACACCTGAAGGTATAATAAGGGTCTCAGAAAATATAGCTGTACAATGTAGCTCTTTTGATAGTGGGCTCAAAGTAAATGCTTCACATAGTTTGGACATTCAGGTACCTGGACTTGTTGCATTTTAAATTCCCACATTATGGAAACAGATACTACAGCCAAATTGAAATTTGCTAAATTCAAATTAGTAAAATTGATTTTTTCATCAATCTCAGTGAAAAAAAAAGCTGAAGAATGCAAAGTTTTTGTTGCTAGAACATTGGATTTGTAGATTTTTGTTAGGTTCAAAGAATGCATTGAGTAGCTAAACCTAACCCAGATCTTAACCCTAACCCTTGCCTTTACCCTAACCCTAACCTTTAATTCAAGCATAACCCTAACCTTAACCATAACCCTAACCTCAACCTAACCTTCATGCACACCTTTTTTGTATGGGGGCACTCGAATTGAATGTATTTGGCAGGCGAGACACTCAGCTGCAGGTTTGAACCATCTCTAGACTTTTAATCTCAACAGAAAAGATTCTACAGCTATATCAAATGTGATACATCTGTAGTAATAGAAATGCTTAATTGCAGGGTCAAGGAGGAAATTGCCATAGAATGTAGAGTTCTGATGCTAGAGCACTGGAGTGAATGCATTGGCTAGCTAACCCTAATCCTAACCCTAGCCTTAACCCTGACCCTAAGCCTACCATACCTTAACCCTAACCTAACCCTCACACTTATGCTCTCCTTTTGATGCAAGGACACTGGAATTGAATGAGTTAGGTAGTAGAGAAGCTCAACTACCTGTTGCTACCATTCTCAGGATTCTAAAGTCGAGGAAACAGATTCTACATTTATAATGAATTTGCTACAACTGAAGGTATAATAAGGGTCTCAGAAAATATAGCTGTACAATGTAGCTCTTTGAATAGTGGGCTGAATTAGTAGAAACCGAACGAGAGTTAGACTTGACAATGTTTATGCCACGACGGGAAGGTCGCGTATTACTACACGAGGCGTAGCCGAGTGTAGTGAGGAGCAGACCTGACCAGAGTGGCATAGACATTGACAAGTCTAACTCGAGTTCGGTTTCGTATTTATCCTACCTCGTCTATGCTTTTGTATTACTAAGAGATAAATATTGAGTCAATGACCAACAGAACCTTTTTTTCATAGAAGCTGACATCCTGCTCTCTGATTGGTCAATATTGTTATTACTCTAGTGGCATAAAAAACACTTTATGTCACGGCCTGCCACATAAAATTTCCCTATGTTAAGTCTATGGCGGTTTTTTATTAGGGGTAGGATAAAGTAAATGCTTCACATAGTTTGGACATTCAGGTACCTGGACTTGTTGCATTATAAATTCCCACAATATGGAAACAGATACTACAGCCAAATTGAAATTTGCTAAATTCAGATTAGTAAAATTGATTTTTTTCATCAATCTCAGTGAAAAAATAAAGCTGAAGAATGCAAAGTTTTTGTGCTAGAACATTGGAATTTTAGATTTTTGTTAGGTTCAATGAATGCATTGAGTAGCTAAACCTAACCCAGACCTTAACCCTAACCCTTGCCTTTACCCTAACCCTAATCGTTAATTCAAGTATAACCCTAACCTTAACCATAACCCTTACCTTATGTTTTGTTGACGTGCAATCAGCTTCTAGCGACTGCTGGTATATGACTAGATTCAACTCGCCGTGGTCCGCGGCGTGTAGCAAAGTGTTCTAATCCCCTACTTAGCATACCTCCCATTGGTTGGTGGTAGTCACCTGGTTTTTTTGTCATCCCTCATTGGAGCTTTCTGACCTAATTGTATTGGGTCAGATTGTCGGCCAATAGGTCGCTGGCTTGCAAACCGTTTTGGTGTAACTCTGTGGGTGTGGGGACCAGTGGGAGCATGTTTGGTGCTGCCATCTGATGTACCTTGTTGAAATCTAGGTCCAGGGGGTGGCGTCCTCTGCCAATGGGGATTGGAATGGGGTTTTCAGTGGGTAAGATAGCTCTGTGTGGTTATCTGATATACCGGCAGTTTCGAGAATGTCTTCTCTCGTCAGGCTGGAGTTGGCTGATTGGAGAAAGGTTTATTTCCATACTTTGTGATGGCCGTCTCTCTGTTTAGTTGGGATTGGTGTTCTAGTCATAACTATGGGTCACTTTGCAGATGGGGGTTGAGTGTGTATGTGTAATGGTTTGATTAAAAAATTGTTTTCACTCTGTTTCCTGCTTGGCTTTCCCGTCTGTGGGCTTGCGTTATAGCGAGATTTCTGCATGTTGTGCAGATTAATGTGTAAAAAAAATTTGAAGCTGATTGCACGTCAACAAAACAAAACTACAGTAAACGCTTTGTTTGTACTTTCCGGAAATTGAAAAAAAGGGTTTTCAGTATAGGGAAATTTGAGAAATGACAAAATGTATTCAAGGGGAGGAGCTTTCTTCTTTGAAAGATGTGAATAAAAGTTTTAGAACAAGCACAACTCCACAGCAATCCGTAGTTGGTTTTAGGTGATGGCTTTATTTGAACAACAAGTTTTCACAGCGTTTCGGCTTTGGTAGTAGCCTTTTTCAAGTGAATAAAAGCAAATAGAAAAAACTTAACACACCCACAGGGGCGTACATCTAATTGATGGTACAATCTATACAAGCAAAGGTTAGAGTAGACTCAACAAAACGATAGCTACAGATGTTACACTGCACGAACACCATCGTTTTACATATGTATATGCCCATATATATAGGTATGATTTTGCGTATACAAGGTTGACCAAAAAAAGAATGTACATTGACAGATAATGATATTTTCTTAAAAGAAAAAGAGAGAAATACCATTTAATTATATTAGAATTAACCTTTAAGCATTCAGTGACAGTGTAGATAGGGGGGAGGTTTGCCTTGCCATGTTTTGCCCATAATGAAATTAAATGATTTTGGGCAATCTTTTGTCACATAGAGCACTTTTCTTGAATCAGGGAGCATAAACAACAGGTCTTAGACTTTTGAAAATTATATGATATACTAGCAGGGATATCTTCTCTTTAAATCAGTACTCATTGTATTTTGTGAACATTTCTTTTAGGGGCTGTCCATGAATTATGTCACACTTTGGCGGGTGCGGGGGTATATTGAAAAGTGTGACACAGCCCAAAAATCATATGGGGATATCCAGAGTTGTGTGACGGAACATGTGTCTCCTAATTCTGAGACTTTAGAGGCATCTTTCCAAGACTTTAGTGGCAACTTTGCCCATGCTGGAAAGGTGTTGCAAAAAGTATGATGATAAGCGGTTATGGATGGATATCCTGTTGCATACACAAATCCACTGAAATAGTCAAAAGGAATAAGGCAGCCTGACTTTGGCTGATTATGGTATCTAGCACTTCCCACTAACACACTAACACCTATTTGACAATTTTGGGCAGATAATAGGTCTAATAGGGATAACAATCTCAGGTCAATGCTTATTTAGATACATCTTATATATATATCAGATATTTGATCCCAAAGGATGTTGCCATAAAACTAGTAAAGTAGATCATATCAACAAAACTAGAATGCAGTGATAATATATTTTTTTTGTAAAACTTTATTTCACTGCTGTTTGGTATAACAGTTCCTCCAGTGAATAAGACGAGTTACATCTTCAAGTTGCCGGTTACAAACGTAAAATAATGATGAGATGTGTTAGTATTTTCTCCTGGTTACCCTCTTCTGCTTTCCTCAATAATCTTAATTCTTTCTTTAAAATTTCCTTGGTACCTGCTTTCTGCACATGTGATGGGAGCTCGTTCCATAACATAATCCCCCAGTGGAAGGGGTTCTTCTCATACGAACTACACTCACTATGCTCTAACCCGAAAGAAATAAAATGATATTCAAATAATTCTAAATAAATGTTTATGCATAACAGTAGGAATATGGTGAGGAAAAAATCTCTAATGAGAAAATTGGAAAATAAACCCATTATTGGTAAGGAGAGGACAACCTCTATCAAACTTGATTCCCCAATGTTACCTTTTGATCTGAATAAAAAAAAATTGAAAGAATTCAGTCTGTAACATGCAGCAATGTGGCACCACCTGATGATATTTTAACTTGCAAATTAAATGCATCTGGATTAATTTAATCAGTGGCAGACTGCAGTTTCACACTCTCGATTCTTCAGTGGTCAACTCCCATGAAAAAAGGGCATTTCCCTAAATGATGATGATTTCTACCATAACTCTATTCACACATATAGGAACCCCACCAGTTTGTCTATTGGAAATATATACTCAGCTGGAAGGATTATCTTCAGGTTTCTCTGTGAGATAGATATTGTGCTCTCCAAACCAATGAAGTAAATGCTGGGCAATCATCAGGTGGAAATGGGCTGTTGATGGGGTAGTTGATTATGCACTAGGATAAATCCCCATGCACCAACTGCCAACTTTTGTACAGTGCCCATTTTATGGGCAGGTTGAGCTCATAAATGTGTTGCATCATATACTTGGAGGATGAAGATGTTGAGAACCACCAGAGTAGACTAGAGTAGATTGATCAAAATTTCAGCACTGCATATGATTGGTTGGTCTAAAATGACAATTACTACAGTAAAGTATGGTGAAGTATCAATAGCTTTTCAGTGACCTTGGAAATCGGAAGATTTGTCTCATGTAATATCTCCCACTAAATTAATGGTGTATTACCATAGCTTAGGCAAAGATGTAATAACTGTTGTTATGCTATATAAGACAGAAATGGGGGGGGGGGTTGGAAAGTGTGACTTAATATTCTGCGGGGTGGTACGAAATGTGTGACAAAGTGTGACAGGGGGGTGGGGGGTCCTAAAAATGCCCTAAATAAGTGTGACATAATTTAAGAATGGTCCCTTACTTTCTTTTTTGAAATTTGTCGTTTTCCAATTTGAAGACCTTTGAATTTGAAGAATTTGAACACACATCTGATTGCTATGACAACACAAATCTTCCTATTTTGGAATGTTTTTAATTATACCATATACACCTCATAGAAACCTCTTTGTATATAAAATTTATGGGGGAAAATGTGCGCAATAAAAAAAGTTATTACAAAAAGGTGTATCTGATATGATTTAAAAAACAATTTTATGTTGCCATGGAAACTATAATTACAATAATATTACAAAAAATACGACCCCTCATGAAGTTGATTTAAAGAGAGGATGTTTTGAGCTTCCTCTTGGTATATGATTAAATTGACGCACGATGTACATCATGAGTTGCAGTACTATGTGAAACCATAGTAATGGTGCCAATACGGGGTAGATTTACTCGAGAAATTCGTTCTGAACTCGCCGTGGCGGCTCGTTCAGAACTAATTTCTCTGAAACAACGAGTAAATCTACCCCATATAGGCACCATCACTATGGTTTCATATTATTATATACCTTCATTTGGTCCTAATTTGCTAAAACTGACCGTAATTCGACGTCAAAGTCTCTTTTTACAACTCGCAAAGACGATGTGTCTGGCAGACATGCCGGAAGTTGACAACTGGAAGTGATCACAGCGCAGGCGCGAATACATTATACCGCCGGATAAATTAACTCACGGTCACCCTGCTATGCTCGATCCTGCTGTCGGACAGCTGTACTCGAGCAATGCAGTGTCAATGATGTCACACGCCATCTAGTTTCACCGACCTGACAGTGTTGGCATCTATGAGTTGCCCACTCATCGAGTGTCTGTGTTCGTATCGATAGATCTTGCATATCTAAGCTATCTAAAGTGTATCACTTGAATCATACTCGTTTTCTACCTCAAAGTTTGATATATTTCACACTAACTCGCTCCTTGGATACTGTACTACGCCACAGAACTCGCGAAGTGAAGGGATCTGCCATTTTTTAATCTTGCACCGAGAATTCTGTTGTCGGCTTCTCGACCAATCACATTGCCTTATTTCTTCAAAGTATGCAATCTGTAGCTCAAAGCATGCAGGTTAGGCTCAAAGCATGCAATTTGTCACTCAAAGTGTGCAATCTGTTGGTATCCAAAGTAACCAGTACGTTTCACAGCGTACAGTGCATTCTGTTCATACTTACTATACCCATAGCAGCAGTGTGTATTTACACTGACTTAGTGCATAGGTATATAATGATAATAACTCATTAACTGTCATTGTCCCGCCCCCACTGACCATTTCTACTCTGCATGAGCATTACAACTGTAGATATTGTTTAAATAATCATGGGCTTTGCTTTACTGCATAATACCATAGAACTGATCATATTCAAATGTGGATGCATGTTCCAGTGACTTAAATGTCTATGTATTTATTGATAAGAGCAACATTTCTTTCATAGTTTGACCAGGTCAAGGTAGGCAGACACCGGGAATGGTTATTTTCAACGTTGGCACCTATTTTGGGTCAAATTCGGTTTATGTTTTCACATATTTGATAGTTGTTTTTATTAGAAAAATACGTATACACAGTAAGCTGCAGATGCTCTAAATATCGTAATGGTAATCTTTTATTCATCACACATCAATCGACGGAGAAAATTGCGAATTTCTACCATCAAAATGTTCAAAACACGGACGCACCCGAGACTCCGCAAAACAGGCCTGCAATACAATGGTGTACCTGGTTAGGGCCAGCTGCGTTAATACATAGAAACACCATAGGTGGCGCTGTGGTCCGGTTCCAACCCGGGTAACAGCATGCGGTTTTAAGGGTTAATAACCGAGTGTAGTTTTCGTCTTTTCTCTTTCAATGGCTTCCGTCATCCCTGGAGTTTTCTCAATTGCTCGAGATCTTGTCAGGGAAAACTCGCCCTTTTGTTGTTGTCATTATGGCTGTCGGAGTCGGTGCATCCTGGAGCGAGTTTTCCTCCTCCTCGGCACTTTCCAAGTCATCCTCCAAAGAGGAATCGAAATATTAAATTTTAATGTTTTATTTACATATTGAAGATATTGTAACTCTTTGGGGTTTAAATCAAGTGAACGTCGATCGAAATGAAGCATTTGGAAAAAAAGAGTTTATGATGCCTCCAGGCATCATGCTGTGGTATATACGGAAATGCCGGGGGGAGGATAATGCTGCACCTTAAACTTGTTTTATCAAGTGACTGATATAGCCTGTTTCTGTTGGCTGCTGGAAATGGGACTGTTTATTAAGCTCTCCTAATGGTCTAGTCCAGTCAAACTAAGTGAAATTTTAGCCTAAGTGAGAACAAATTGCAAGAAAAGCTTTTAGTGCTGGATCATGTTTGGGGGGGTCATGGGCCATTACCAAAGAATTTTCCTGAGCCCAACCCCCGCGTATAAGGTGGCCATCTTGAATTTTAGCCGGAAAAGGCAAAAATAAACATTTTTCAACTATACCTGCTACAACTTCCAGATTATTTAATCTAGAACTAAAAAAATATATTGTTTTGAAGGCTAAATATCTGTTTGTCATACTCATATATCAATCTTATATCAATTGTCCCTAAATCCAAGATGGCTGCCATATAAAGTTCCGATTTGGGCCATTTTATGACCAAATGTGAGAAAATAGTAGCTCCTGGGAGTGCAGTAATATTTTCTTGGAGACAAAACCCCACTAAAAAACTTCAAATATATCTAGAGACCAAGATGATTAAGTTTGGGTGTGAAGATATACAGAGATAGGGACATATCGTGTACTTTTATTATGAGTGGTCAGTATTTCATCAACATCACCCAAGGTTCTGCAGAAATTTTCAATTGCTTACCTATGATTCAAAATAGATTCATAATATCCTTAGTCTTACAATGTGTGAAGTTCTTTATCTTTTGGCTCATGAAATATTACATCATTACAAGAATGTATTTGAATACATTGAAAATCAAGAATCTTTACATAAAAGTACTTTACTGCAGTCATCATAAAGTATATTCCAGTGGTCTGCTCATCCATCAGTTCAATTTCAAGTCATATTTCAGGCTAAGTTTCTGTGTACATTATGGTGAAGAAATCTTTGTATTGATATGAATTCCAGTAGAACTATTCAGAATAAGGCTATGCTAAAGGAAACGAACAAATTATTATTCCAACATCCTATTTACCTTTTCAATGTTTATGTTACCCACATACATAAAAGGCTGATTACATTCATGCCATAATTGATATATTATATTGGACATTACTGAATTCTTTCCTTATCATTCTCATCCTGATATATACTGTTTTGACATTAACCCTTTAAGGATGCATGATACCTGGAGGCATCACCGCACTAAAGACGCATGATGCCTTGAGGCATCATTGTACCAATATTTAAAAAAATGTTTTAACAAAGAAATAATAGAGCAACATTCATGAAATCTTCAGAAAATGTAGATATAATATCATATTTAGTATTTCTATTAAAAAGAAATAAAATATTTAGGATTATGTATCAAATTGCGTAATTACAAACTTGGATATCAGTTTTAACTATTATGTGGCCGTCCTGTAGCCAGACAGACTACTACCAGCACCCGTCCTTATGGGAGTCGCTGGGCCCTAGGCAGCCGTCCTTAAAGTGTTTTTAACCCTTTAACAGCAGCATGATGCCTCCAGGCATTCCCCTGGCTACAGCAGCATGATGTCTCCAGGCATCATAGAGGCATCATTGATACTTATATACAAAATTCAATAAATAGAAAAATAATTGTTTGAATTGAAAGAACTTTTGACATAGTAAAAACAGCATATTGACCTTTGATTTGGTAAAACAAAATATCACCAGCTACCAAGGTAAAATACTCAAATCATATGACACATCATGTTAACATCCTTGTCAATCTCTGCATAGGGGAGAAAAGGTGAGGCCAGCATTCCTACATTTAACCCTTTAGCAACGCTATGATGTCTGGAGGCATTCCCGGGCCTAGCATGCTATGATGCCTGGAGGCATTCCCGGGCCTAGCATGCTATGATGCCTGAAGGCATTCCTGGGCCTAGTATGATATGATGCCTTGAGGCATCATTTTTGAAATTCAAATAATCATTATTTCTTACTGAAATCATGCAAATTCTTTCATAATATTTACCAAGCCTATGTAAAACTATTTATCTCACCCCTGGTACAAGTTTAGCCATAGGAATAACATTAGAAAAATATACGCAACGGTCACCCTGGTAAAGTGACAATACTACGCCACAGCCGTGGCGTAGTGAATTTGCTAAGTATATTCTGATTATTCTGAAGTTGTGGTGATATTTAATGTCATAGAAAGGGGTAAGATAAATCCAGAACTGCACTCAATCTTAAAATAGACAATACTCCACTCGTTTGGCTGTGCCATAATCGTCACTCGGCTTCGCCTCAATGACGATTGTGGCCCAGCCAAACTCATGGAGTATTGTCTATTTATACGATTCTCGATGCAGTTCTATATAAATATTATGGTTGATATTATAACTATATGTAAAGTCATAAGTATTTTGCATTACCATGGAGAAGTAATGCAATGACATCATGCTGGTTACATCAAAAAGTGCCAGCGTACTCCAGGGGTGAAAATGATGCTTCAGCAGTGTATTTCAGGGTAGGTATTTGGTACTAAGCAGCATAGTGAAAGGGTTAAACCTTGCTCCACAATCTGTTGTTCTGCAGCCGCAATAGATTGCTCAAGGGGTTCAGATGACCCTGGATTCTATTGGATTAAGTTTTCCTTCCAATCTTGAACTTAGAAATAAACCCTCTCGGAATGTTGCTTCGTTGCTGCCTTTGCAGGGGATGGAAAAGGTTAGTACATTTTTTTCTTTTCTGTGTATTGTTTAAAACACAGCTTGTCAAGATCATCTCCACCTTTTTGAACCTTTGGTATTATCCTAATTCCTGCCTCATGAACATCATCTCTTGAACTCTCTAAGCTGGTGAATATATCTATATCTGACCTAAAAGCAGCATCATCTCTTTACATTTTAAGGCATGCTGTCTTACTTAAACCAAATATTGATGAAGTGGTATGAGAACCAAAAAAGGCATGAATGCTGAGCGTGTCCTCAAAGAGAGGGTGGTTATGGCCCACTAGATTTTAGGTCAACTATAGACTGTGTGTGTAGAACTGTCCCAAGGCCCTATAAATAACATGTAAAGAGGTCAGGGTGAAGGTCGGGGTTTGCTCCGAATGCAGTCATTGGCTACTGGGTCTACTCTATTCCTTATATGGCAGTTAATGCAGGGGGACAACTCCATGCAGAAGAGGGCAGGTCCTAATTTCTCTTGCAGGGCAGATATGAATGATACCTTGTGTTCTCCAGCATCTCTATTGTACTGAAAATAAAGGTTTCTAGATTTTGGATCTGCATGATGGGAGAGTAGGATCCAAAGGTCTGTATCCTCACCAACAAGGAATGTGTATTGGTTTTCAGCAGATGCAACAGCTTCCTTAATGTCTTCCACCAAGCATGTAGATGCATGAGTCAAATTTTCAAACAAAAAGACGGGGTCAACCTGAACTTGCACCTGTTCACATTAAATGGTAATTTTTGAAGCAAAGGTTTTGACCTCATCTGATTTCCAGAAAGTGTAGTAGGATACTTTGTTACCTTCAATCCAACATCTCTTGCTTTGTGTGGATTTTTAGTTTCATCAGCCACCACTCCTGTTGAGATGCTATGTAGTCTGGAGTCACATGTGAAGGGATCTTTAAGCTCCAATTAATGAAGGAGCTTGAATGTCTCTTCTTCGTCAAGCTCTATTCTTGTTGGAGTGGTACCCTTATGGTGCTCACTTGTTATGAATTTGATATATGTCAATTCCTGCATGGCATCATTGACCAATGAGCACACTGACATAGACTAAATCCATAGAGCTTGTTGTTTTTCAGAGGAACTTCTTCCTCTAGTGAGCCCTGCACTTGTTTTTACACTTCTCATACAGCACTGCTCAATGGCCAGATCTGTCGAGAGGTCAGCCCAGTATCTGTCTGATCTTCTTGTTTGATGAGAAAGACTGCCAAATCTATTTTGGCCAAAGGATCTTAATTTTCTGTCAAAGGCCTAAAAGTTCAAAAAGAAAACATGCAATACATTTTAGATGGTGGATCATTGTTACACAAAAGTACCCATGAGTTCCAGAAGTTACTATGCAGAGATAGCAATGGATTATATTGACTATATCAGAAGAAAATATGAGAATGCAATGCTTGTTTTTGATGGTTTTGATGGCCCCTTGACTAAACATCAAACACACATGCAGCTCCAGAAAGGGAAGGTAGTCAACAATTTTGATTGAGGATGATATGCTCTTTAGGTCAAGCAAGGTTCCTGTCCTGAAGAATGTTGAGAATTAGGTAAAATTCCTGAAAGTATTAAAATCATTCTTGAGAGATGAAGGATTTGCAGTTGTTGATGCAGACTTGTCCACGGTTAAAGAAAATATGGAATCTTTCCTTCTTTTTGAAGGTTATCGGCCCAACTGGTCAGGCATAATGCAGATGCTGTCAAAAGGAGCATATCTAGGAAAGTCTACAATTGGTCTCCTTCCCATGGTGAACCTGAACCCAATGACTTTACATGTATAAAGTCTACACAGACATTGCTGATCAGTGCAAAGTGACGCATATACATTTAACCTGCCCGTATTCATGAAAGCAAATGTGCTGATTGAATTTGAGGAAGTGTTGAAATATGTTGTGCTTGGTGGCTTCCATACCATAATGTCTTTTGTATGAGCTATTGGACATTTAATGTCTGGGGCTGGTCTGGATGACCTGCTCAGTGAGATCTATGCTTCCAATACTGTAGCTCAAATGTTGATAGGGAAGGCCATCTCTCATGCAATTAGGGAACTACATCTTGCAGGAACAGCCATCAGGACAAGCCTTATGTTGAAAGCATTAGGTCTTACTTCTCATATACTTCTTAGGGACAAAAGTCAGGAAGGTTCTTGGTGCAAAAATGGTGAGTTGATAAAAAATACAGAAGGCATTATCGAGCTTTTGGAGGCTAAAGACATAACTGCAGATGATACATGTGTTGTAGATGAGCCATCAAACAGAGTGAATGTCTTCAAAGAAGTCCTCAAGATCTATCCAACCTCATGCCTTTGATTTCAGCCCATAGACCTGGTTGAGATGACACAAGACTTTATCATGGCAGAAAGAACAGCAGATTGGGTGCTGCACTTGAATACCCTATGTAGAATGCTTCCATATCTTGCCAGCTCAGGCCAGTCACTACACCAAACGTGCCCATATATACCTGCAGTCAATGCACAAGCTACAAGAAACAAATCTTGAATTATACAGCAAGTTTCTCACTGGCAATCATGTCATGACACAATTCTTCTTCTGAAAGTTGTATCATGTCTTCTATGCACTGGTTTCACATCATTTATCACAAATCTTTTGCCACTATGTTGCAGCAAAGACAGAGTTTCCTCAAAGGCAGTCTAGGCAGTTTAGACATGAGGCCTTTTTTCAATCCGTCATATTTAGCTTGCATGAAATATTAAGGTTATCAGCCAATTTCCAATGATTAGCATAAAATCCAAAATGGCCACCACTTGATTAAATCGCCAAGGACAAAAATGTATCAATATTGCACCTCAAAGGTAAATCACCATTGCTTTAAAGATTTCCTACTGCAGCATTTGATTTTATATCCTATTCGTGATTTTGGTTAGATGCTCACTGATCATCAGGAAAACCAGACTTATCTATATATTTTCATGCAGTAAACTTTTTTTTTTAAATGTCTTGGTTCCTTTGAGTATTTTAGTGGTGATTAATTTGACTGGACTAGTCGGTCGATGGTCGGTCTACGTCTGTGTCTAAAAAATCATTGAGGATGCAATGTTTGCCTTATTTCTGGTTCACAGGTAAAACCAACAGAAGTTGTTTGGTCTTAGTTTTATCGTTTAATCTTTGCACAATTTATTGGTGAACACATCTCTGCATAGAATGCGCTATGACCAGCCTATGTAAATGGTTATTCCTCGCTTACCCAGAAATAGCTCTGCCACCTCCCAAAATTATGGGGATGGTTAGTGTCAGCATTCTCGCACTCCAAGTATAATTATTGTAATTATTTGCCTGTCCTTGTCTGTACTTGTCTCGCACCTATTTGTATATATTTTGGCACATGTAGGCACAATTATTCCAATTTCTTTGAAAAAGGAGCTAGGAAAGGTAGGAATATCATGGTATTGGTATAACATATTATCTAATTGTCTTCAATGAATACACTAAATAGTAGATGTATTGGATATGTAAATCCGTCATACGTCATAAAATTATCGTTGAAAAACGTGGACTCCATAATTATAATGGAAACGCGGTTGAAGGAAAGATATTCTGATGACATGTTTAACGGCCTGAACACCATTTCTTAATAGTATTTCTGGAGGTCGGCAAGGCTCAATTTTAGGATCTTTATTGTTTTTAATATTTATTAATGATTTAGAAAAATCGATCAAACATAGTAAGATACTGATGCATGCTGACAATATAGTATTGACTTGTTCTGTGGTATCCCAAGATGAAATAATAAATGATACAGAATCAGATTTACATCAATTGGATATCTTGTTTAAAATTACAAAAAAGCGAAAACTATGTGGTTCATTAACAAAAAGAGCCATTGATACAAAGAAACGCCTTAAAATTGGGGGATGATATGCTACTAACAGTTGAAACATATAGATACCTAGGAATCTTACTTGATCGGAAGTTGAATTTAAAAGCACAATTTGAATTTTTTTTCAAAGAATTCCAATTTAAATCATTTAAACTAAGGAAACTTAGTTTTATCTTACCAGAAATGGCACAACTAAAATTAGTTAAACAGATGTTGCTTCCGGTCTTTGAATACGCTGATTTGACTTACAATTTAATGGGAATAACCAAACTTCATAAATTACAGATCCTACTGAATAAAGCACAACGAAGTGTAGTGGGTAAGGTAAAAGCAAAAGAGTTCAATACTACGCAGCTACATGCATATTGTAAAATAAGACCACTTGAATTGACACAAAATAGCCATCTTTTGTCTATAATCAAATGGTGGAGCTCCCATGAAGTAAATTGTGAAGTAACTAAAGTGAGAAAAACGAGAAGTTCTGAAAAGATTTGCTTAAAGCAGAAGAGACCAAAAACTGAAAAGTTAAAAAAATCAGCAATTTATATTGGAACTAAATTATGGGAAAAATTACCACCAACTGTACAGCAAAAACCTTATGGAGACAGTTTTGAAATGCATATTAAAGAATTTATGATAAAATAAGATATTATAAGTAACATCATGTATTATACTCCCTCTTGTGTCCATTACCATTAAACATGCCTCACCTTGTATATTTTGAGCACAACTGTTTGTATGTTGTATGGAAGAACATATCGTCAGATGTGAGTACACATGCTTTTTGGATTGTTGAATAAACACATCCTGATAAAAAAAAAAAAAACATCAAAGCTCATTCAAGGTCTAAAAATAGCTCCAGATGTGTCGACCCTCACAGTTTGGACCGGCGTCACTGTCACGTACAGTAGCTAAGGCCTAATCCTATAGACTAGCTAACCCAGTGACAAGAAAAGAGAATTCAGAATATCTTCTATACTAAATGAAGAAGACAGATAACCATACACAGATATGTATTAATAACATATATTATAACAAAGTATACAGTTATATAACAATTCTCATCAACATACAAAATCATATACACTTCTGTAGTGTACATATGATATAAGTCCTCTTTGTCTAAGCAGTACTCACAGTCTATCACTTTCAGTTATTGATCAATGTCTCCTTGACTTGTGGATATAGATGATCCAAGTTGTGGTATCAGTCATCAGTGTCTTTTCCTCCAGTGCCGGGGTGATAGTAGCTCATGGAGAAAAGCCCAATCCTCAGTAAAGGCCTCTATAGCCTAGAGTCCTATGGTATTCAAGCCTGACACTGCAGTGGTAGTAATGCTGAGCAGCCTAGAGATGTTGACGCCACTGTGTCTGGGTTCCAAGTGAGCTGTGAGTTGAAATCTGCTTCCTTATATACCCTATCGGGGGTCAGTCCAAACGAAGACAGGGGATGGTGCAAACGCTGGTGTGGCAGTCCAAACGGTTAGGCCTTAACCTCTATCTGGAGCGAGGACCTGTTAGGAAGCAACCTGTGATATTCTTAATACATACATCACATCACCTGCATACTGTCTGCCACAGCCACCGCCTGCCACAGCCACCATCTGCTGCAGTCATGAGAAAAGGGTGATAAAGTGCACAATCCTCCGACAGTCTTATGGCAAACGTGTCATTCAGGACTTGCACACTAGCGCCATCTTGTAACGGCCGCCCAAGAAAGTCAATCGAAAACGAGGTGAGCCCTCTCCACTCAGTCCTGAGTCATGATAAAAACTAGTGTTTTTCTAACTTGAAAGATTGAAATCGCTCTCAGGTTATAATTAATCAGCCGATTTTTATAAACAGTATATTGTTAGAAAGCTGAGACTTGGGCCTATCTGTTAGGGTATACATTACCCTACCCCCGGCTGAAGACTTGGGCCTATCTGTTAGGGTATACATGATATACCTGTGTTATGTTGGGGTTTTTTTCCATTTAAATTTATTTGAAGTGTTTATTACAATTTCTCCCTGGTATGGGAATTCTTCCAATTGTACAATTGTATGCACACAAACTTAGTCAGTCCACAACAATACACATCATCAAGTGCGTGCGTGACTGGTGAGGAGATGAAAGATGAAATTGTGATTGGTACCCACTGCTGGCTACCTCTCGGCCAGATCCAGCAGCAGGCCCTTATTACATATCTGTTTCTATTCCAGTTATTTATTGTAATCTTTCTTTAGATATCCTTTACATAGTGTTCTTGATTGTCTTTTTAAAGTCCCTTATGTTATTCATACGTTGTGTCTCCACTGACAGTTTGTCCCACAGTTTAACACCTCTAAAATATGGTCCCTTTTCATACTTACTTGTTTTATGTCTTTTTACTGTGAACTTTACCTTATTTTCACTTCTAGTGCTAACAGTGCTGATGGCTATCATATCTTGATCTTTAGACAGTTTAAACATTTTCCTTAACAGTTGTTTGTTACGTCTTACATCTAGATGGTCAATCCCGCATTTCTCATGAAGAGTTACTATCGACATTCGCCCTACCCACCCTCCCAGGATAATTCTCAATGCCCTATTCTGTGCAAGTTGCAACATCATAACATCCTTCTTGTTACCCCCATCAAGAATAAAACCACAATACTCAAGTATTGGTCTTATCGTAACACAGTAGATTGTTTTAGCTACTTCCATACTAATTGATGACCTCATTTTTCGTAGTCTGAACAGCTTGTTGTTTACCTCCTTTAATATTTTGTGAATATGAAGATTAAAGTTTAGGCCCTCGTCTATTATCACCCCTAAGTATTAAGAAATGTCGCCTTCCTGTTTTCACAGTGATTTCATGAAAAATCTATCTCAATGAAATATAGAAATAAACATCCTACCTTCTTAGGCATTTCAAGATGATTAAAATGATACCAATATTTCCAGGTTGTAATTGATATTTCCTGAGATAATGGACTATTGAGACAGTTATCCAAGTGAGAGGTTGGGTTATATTCGAATATTGGGTTCTATCTTCAAAACACTCTCTATTTGAAATATCTATTTTTTTTAACTAAAACATGACAGTTTATTTATAATGTCAGTGTTTCAAGGGCCTGGATCTTGCTGTCACTTGGATTTGGTTCTAGTAGCTATAATATCTCCTAGTGCAGTATTTTCACACTTTGTCCTAGAGGTCAAGACTCTCCACTCAGGTGTTATGAATCAGGAGGTGTGATAGAAAAGCAAACTCTGAAAAACAAAGGGGTGTGTCTGCGAATTTAAGCCTTTATACATAGGCACCCACTGCACAGTGAAGCCACACCAGGTCGCACGCCTCATTTTCGATTAGCTTGGACAAGTTGGTTTTCGGCGTGTGGGGCACTGTTACATAAGACCAGCGAAACCCGTTATCACGGCGACCGCCGCACCATGCTTACGTGCAAGTGGTTAATTAACGTGGTCACCATATCTTTTAAGGTTTTTATTGAATATCACAGCCTTTGGTGTTAAAGAAAACTAGAATTGTCTAGAGCTGATCTTTAGAAACACCACATGATATCAAAGAAGTGGAGAGAGACCTACCACCTTCTCCTACACTTTCTTGGTGGTATCGAAGAGAGTCCCTACATATGGCTACATTGTTACTTGTATAGCGTTTCCTTCATTACTACATATCATAAGCGTTTTTTCTATATCGTAACATATACTCTTCAATTCCCCTTGCAACTAACAGCGCAGATAAATCTGCGCTGGAAAAAGGACGGGCTGGCTCACAGGTCAACGGGCGTGGGGCCGGTTGGCCGGCCGGGACCCTGGGTGGTACTGAATTCGCAGACCGAGTCCGGACCAGTATCAAATTTACCTGTAGACTGAATCTACCATGGTATCAAGTCCAGTGGTATTTTTTCTCTTCTACTGTTCGTAAAATTATGTCGCTCGATTTTACAACTAAATCATCGGCATTCATAATCAGATGATATCCAGTGAGACAAGCTGGCAAATCATTAATGTAAATGAGGAATAATACCGGGCCCAGTATATGGAACCCTGTGGCACTCCAAATTGTGTGGATTTATATATAATCTTTGTTTTCACCTCCCAGGTCGCCAGATGCTACTATTTGGTATGATAAATTCTATTTCTTCTAACCTTTCAGACCAACACACCGATTATGGGGCCCATTTAGAAACTGGCGGAGGATTCCCGCGGCCAAGAGCTATTTGAGAATAGGAGACAACTAACGTTTGATAAATCCTATAGTCCTTGTTATTCAAAGTCGGTGAATATCTCTGATCAACATAGTTCCCTTTAGTCACCCTAACAACAGTCCCCTTCAACGGAATCTTGTAATCGTCCTCCCTAACCGCCATTCGTTAAATATCAAACAAGTCCAATTTCGGTTATTAGTCTCAATATGTGTTGACGATTTGGGTCACTTAAACAATCGAAATTGTGAGGGACATAACCGTTCCCAAAGGACAGGAATTATTTCGGTGAATACCATTAAAAGTAATTGGCACCACTGACCAACTGCGTCTCAAACAGACAGAAAAAATGACTTTTTTTAGTGAATATCAATGTGATTGCAGGAAAATCCATTGATGCACATCCATTAAATGCAGCAAAAACAAGACATGCGCAGCTTCCTCACAGATTATAGATCCTGATCACACACAACTTAAATAGTCGGTGCAATGTTTGGAGGTCATTATAGAAGCACACCTTATTATCTAATGATAATATCATTGTTCAGTCTTTGTCTCTTGGCGATGTTTGAGGCAACCTGTTATTGCGCTCGTCACTTTAGCGAACGTTTGTATCAAGATCATTTACGTATCAATAACTTTGCACTTATATAGAGAAAGTGACTATACCCATATAAAATCTTGTTTACAGAAGTTAATTCTCTATAACGTGATATAAGGCATACAAGTAGCACGGGAAACGGCGACGTATCATTCTCTGAAAAGCAGATCTAGAGTTGATTTGATTTTTGGAAAAAAAGTTTGTTTATGCAACCCGAATACTGAGCTGTCCCTTCTACTACCTGCCCGCGACAGGGAGATCGTTGCTGATTGGCCCAGGTTGTTGTGACGTCAGAGGGCGTTCGTCGAGAACGAGGCTGGTTTAGTTGACACAGCGGATCTGCAGCATTGCCAAACTTGCTCAAAGCCTCCGCTTGGCGCGCCCTTTTCATGATCTGTTCTGTGAGATTCACTTTCAATCCTAGTGCGTGCCCGCCCAACAGAACTGCGGTAGAATACGCGCGAGAGACTTTACATAGATACATACATATATACATACATACAGACTGACACACTCTCACGGAAGCGGGAAAACCGCTAGTGCCACCATATCGGAAGAGAGAGGAAGCCACGTCTAATTGCTGGACCCCTTGGCCATGATTTCAGCGGAAGTGAAAACTCCAAGACTCTGGTGAGGTGAATTATTTGGACCCCTTGATTTGAATTCAGAGTGAAGGTGACCACCCCTCACATTAACAGCAGTACCCACACTCCCGTGTATCACCCCTCCTCCTCCTGCACTGCCTCCTTCAGGGTACGTTCATCAGGACCGCCTGCAGCGCGCGTCACACCGGACGTGCAGTTCTCGCGTCTCCCAACCCCGCGTGCGGCAGCCTGACCAGCCGGCGAGCACGGCCCCGAGAGTCGGCAGCCGTCGGCCACACACCCTCACAGACCCCGGCAGCACACCGCCAGCCCGCCCGCAGCCATATCAAAGTACCATTCACGGGACAGCCAGGAGGAAGGTCAGCGGCAACCATGGACCTTAAAGAGTACAGACAGAGGGGTGAGTATTGCCTGATCACTGATTATTGCCATCATAAATCCGCTGATGTATAATGGGTAACTGTGTGTGGGGGGCAACGCCAAGTCTATTTTTGAAAGTGGGGAGGTGGCCCCAATCATCTATGGCTATGCCTCTGGGTCCCTACCCCTGATTACCCAAACATTCATAGTCTTTCAACCCCCTTTTCCACCGGCTGATGGGAAAGTCGCAGTCGCATGAGACCGTGTGGATCCGACCTTTGAACTCAAAACTTGCGACTTTTCCTCAAGAACAGGGGCAGAAATCTTAAGAAAATATCCCTAGATGTTCACAGAAATTACTTTGCGATGTCTGCCCACGCGCTATGTAGACCCAATGGCAGAAACCGCCGAATATTTCTCCTCGGCTGCTGTGAAAAGGTGCTTCCGATCTTCCCATTCCATATCGCAAGGATATCGCCAGGGCGAAAGTCTCAATGTGTGCGTTAGCTTTACTCTGAGTACGTTTCTTGACTTTCATAATAATCTTATCGTACTTTAATGCCAAAGACATCTTCACCCCCAAATACCCCTTACGACTCTTATCGTAGTAGCAACCAGAATATCAGGTGTACAAAAATCAAAGACCGGAATGAATTGGGTAAAATCCTGTGTGGCCTAAACATGTAACAAGATGCATATCGATGGTATCGCCGACTCAAGAAGGGAAAACCTTCTACCGGTCCTTGAGAGGAACCATAATGAATTTGTAACTTCCCATGCGGTTGTCGCGAGCGATTCAAGAACATTAGCCGACAAAAGAACATTTCTGTGAGGGGGGGGGGGGGGGCATTCACTAATCTTAGGCATGCCACGCATAAGGGCATAAGTACCACATCTACCGACTAGGACCGACACCATCCGGATGCCTCACCTGAGATAAAGTACCATTCATTGTCACCGACAAAGGAACATCGATGTCCCGAAATCGCTTGATGGGAATTAGACTACAGTGGAAGACCCAGTACGATTCTGTTTCTTAAAATTAACTCCCCTATCGTAAGCTAGTCTTAGCGAGTCTCAGGAGAAATTGCAAAGGGCATCGACCATCACAGCGAGGTACCAGAAAAGAGATGGTAGGAGCTAGCCTAAGCATTTCTGTCCATACTGTGCGATAATATTATGATTTCCTACCCCACCGACTATGATACGATTCTAGTCGTTGGTCAACTAATTGGTGAGGGACTACATATCACTATGTAATTGTTTGTGGCCGGCCATTTCTCCTCACCCAGCGACTATCTATGTACCGATATCGGTAGGCACTACGAGGGTATTTCTTAAACTCCTTTGTCGCCAACAACGGGGAGGAACATGTTCCATTTTTCACCGCGACCGATATCGGCACACCCGACTGCAATTTGTCGGCGACATCTCCGGGGGTGGGGGGCATTTTCCAATTGCTGGGTGCTACACTGACAAGTACTGTTCCTTTGTCACCAAGAAAGGAACGTTCATGTTCCGAAATCGTACAGTGTGTAATGGTCTTTATGAGTCTACATGAAAAGGGGAGTAAATATTACCAGGCTGGTGAATAGATATATCCATGATTTACTGGACCATTAAAACAAGGTTGATTTTTATGGTCGGTGTGAACAAGCCTACACGGTTGAGCGCCCACAAGACAATCTTGGAGGCTTTCAATGACATGGGTGAACTATTATATGACATCACTGACGGATATAAATCCGCCCGGGATATGGTAGTGTGAATTCTAGGGTTTACTGGAGAACTCGACCCGAAACGAACTCGACCTGTAGTTGTCTGGATAACCTTACCGGTTTGGAGAACTCGATTGTAAAACTCAGATACTTATGAATGGAACATTTTCACATAGAAGTAAAGGTCTGACTAGTTGGCTTTTAGACAAATAAACTAGCGGATATAGAAAACAAGTTTAGTTATTTTGAGCTTTAGGGTGTTGCTTCATTAGCAATAGCTTAATTGAATGAGTTAAGCTTAAAGCTATCTACACGACACCAATGATTCAAAGTGGAATCATTTATGTAGGCACAAGTTGCTGACGTCTTTGATCAGTTGACAATTGCTGAAAGTACAATTGGCAAGCATTTTGTACAATATATATATATTTATATGGAGACTGTATTATTTTAACGTGTATATATCATATGTGTGTACTGTGCATTAAAAGAATATCCTACAATTCATGCTGGCGACACTTGGTAATTTTCGAAATTGCGAATTATCGATCACAACTGGTTCTTTGTGATTCATTCTAATTCTAGATGAGTAAGTCTAATGTTTTGTCCAGTTTATCCAATCTTAACAGATGGTGATAAGATAAGGCCAATTTACGTTTTTTGTTTGAGAAACATGGCAAATATCATCTAAGTCCCACCACTTTGCGACCATCAAAGAGATTTGTATTTGCTTGATTTACGTAGAATATTTTAATCTAATTTGATTCACTTCTTTCTGAGAGAAAGCTCATCCAGAGAATGTTGATAAGCAATCTCATGTACATAGTCAACACAATCAAAGTAATAGAATACAGCTCTTATTTTCAAAACACCATTAAGCTTTGGGCTTATCAGACTAAGCACAAGCTGTCATTGGATTGCATAGGGAGAATGGTATGTGTAATAGTTAAGCAGGGAATTAGTGTACAACAGACACACAGACAGAGTACACACTCTCCAGGTAGTTCTTCCGTGGCACATAGGCTTACAGAGCGCGATAGCTATGCTGGGGGAGTGACAAACACACACTGTACCTGTGCTCATCATTCACCACTTGCACATAAGCGCCGTTGTCAAAATTTCCAGTCAGGCACAATAATTTCATTTACCATCAGAAATCACTGTCATAATTCCTTTTGCATACTAAAAACAGAGAAAAAAAACGAACTACATCACTGCCATAAGCATTCACCGAATTACTACTGTGCTTGACAGTGCTGTAGCATTATGGAATAATCTGGAACTATATTGCCAGAGAGGTTCCGTCTATTAGATGTTTATTTTAACCCTGTGTAAGCAGACACCCCACATAACAGGACACTTGACATGGAATGGAAAGTGTTCGTTTATGTGGGATGTGGGGTTATATATATACATGTGTATATATATATATATATATATATATATATATATATATATATATATATATATATATATATGCCATATGTTAGGAACATGTATGCGATATGTATACACTAGTGTATACATATCTCATATTTATATATTTATGTCAGCCAAATTGTGCATGTACAGTAAAACCCCGCGTAAGTGCATGGGTCCACACCATCCGTTAGATGTATTTCTATAGCATAAGTATGAATAAACAATAATTATTATATGAAATCCTTATTAGAATGAGTAATTTCAAATAAAAAATAATTACATCTAGAATAAGGAATGAATTAATGAATAAATTGATAAATATTTGTAAAATATACAGGCGCTGCATCTCTTTTATGCATGAAAAAAATATATGAATCAAAACATGATACCTTATATGTAAACATGTATAAGTATTTGAGTTATTAGTGGGGCCTCTATGCCAAAGATCCTCTTCTCAGGTGTTCATGGATTAAATATTGAAACTTGGATCACTATGTCATCTGTACCGTGACCTACCTTTACCCAGCAACTGATGGTAGGTGGAGTGCATCATTCACACCCCACCCAGCGGGTTGTAGAATGGGGCACCCGTGAGACCCCCACCTGGTGCCCCTAACTGCCCCCGCGGCGTTTAATTATTAACACCAGGCCTAAACGACACAACGCCACCTTCCTGTAGTCAGGGCAGATAACACTCGAAAAATGCAGCCAGGTGAAAAGCTCGATCAATTTTACACGCTGCGATCAGGACGTGTTGGGAATCTCTGCTACATTGTTGTCGTTGTTTCCGAAAGCAGTGTCATGTCGCTTAGGACAACTACATGCATTCGCTTAAAGCGATATTACATCACGTCACACAAGTAATAAAAGCAATGTTATGTCAAGTAAGGCAAAACATTGTTCAAAGCAGCTTCATATCATGTAGGCCAAACAATTGCTTAAATATCCCCGATTCTTGCAAACTTGACATTCCTGATGAATCAGTAACAGAAATACACATAAAATGTCCCCACATTTCAATAGTAGTCCCATAAGACATGGTCATGGGTATTGCTGCCATTGAACTTGTATATGTCAGTAAATATCACTCAATCACATCTTCATCCATATATCCCATCACCACTTTGAATTACTTATTATTATATACCTATGCACTAAATCAGTGTAAATACGTACTGCTCCTAGGGGTACAGTTATTACACACAGAATGCACTGTACGCCGTGAAACGTTGTACCGGTGCCTTTGGATACTGACAGACTGCACGCTTTGGGTGACAGACTGCATCCTTTGACCCTCACCGGCACGCTTTGGCTGACAGACTGCACCCTTTGAAGAAATAACGCATTTTGATTGGTCGAGAGGCCGACAACAGAATTCTAGGTGCCAGATTCTAAAATGGCTGATCCCTTCACTTCGCGAGTTCTGTGGCGTCGTACAGTAACCACGGAGCGAGTTAGTGAAAAAATACATCAAACATCGAGGTGGAATACGATAACAAACCAGATGATACACTTTAGATAGCTTAGATATGCGAGAAATATCGATTTTGATACATTCACGGGCCAAGCGGGCGACTCGTAGATGTCAACAAGTAGCAGAGACACTGCACCGCTCGAGTGTAGCTGTCCGACGGAACGATCGAGTGTAGCAGGGTGACCCTGCAAGTTCCATGGCATCGGACAGTAACCACGGAGCGAGTTAGTGCGAAAATACATCAAACATCGAGGTAGAATATGGGTACGAAGCACCTGATACCGTTTAAATAGCTTAGATGTGCAAGAAATATCGATTTCGATACGTTCATGGGCCGAGTGGGCGACTCGGCGATGTCAACAAATAGCGGAGACACTGCACCGCTTGAGTGTAGCTGTCCGACGGCAAGATCGAGCGTAGCAAGGTGATCACTCGCTAATTTATGCGGCGCTATAATGTATTTGCGCCTGCGCGGTGATCACTTCCTGTTATCAACATCCGGCGTGTCTGCTAACGTACACATCGTCTTTGCGAGTTGTGCCAAGTCACTTCGACGTCGAATTACGGTCAGTTTTTAGCTAATTAAGACCGATTTAAGGTATATAATAATATGAAACCATAGTGATGGTGACAGTACGGGGTAGATTTACGAGTTGTTTCGGAGAAATTCGTTCTGAACTCGCCGTGCCGGCTCGTTCAGAACGAATTTCTCCGAAACAACTCATAAATCTACCCCGTACTGTCACCATAACTATGGTTTCACATATTATTATATCCTATTACTTTTTCAAACTTGATTGTACGGAAACCACATGTAAGACAAAACATGATATTGTATGCACGATGGAAGACCGCCTGAAACTAAGGCGAATTGTTTGCAATAAAAAATAAAAAAAAACAAACAAACAAAACTTAGCAGCGTGTATAATGCAATATGAGAAAACTGTATTCCTGTGGATGAATTACCTCACCCCTGTCCCCAGACATTCAAACTGAGGTCTTTAGACCAAGGTTTAAATGTCCGTGGACAGGGGTGAGGTAAAATAACAATTCATACACAGGTATACATACGGTTTTCTTATTAGGCCTATTATATATATCAAAATAATTATAATGATATCAATAGTTAGGCTGTAGCAGCCGTTTATAGACCCATTTGGGCACACAACAGATGAACCGAACTATACAATACACGACACCCTTCGAATTCTTGATCAGATACATTCCTCTGCCTACGGCGTTGGGATATATCTGATCGTCTTTAGCTTCTTTTCCGCACCCCGGGAATTATATATATATATACACCCTCCAAAATAAAAGTGTAGCAACACAGTTAGTGGCGAAGTGGTTAGAGTTGAGTTTAGTTAGTTGTTGAGTTTCAACGAGATGTGCAAGAGAAAAATACAACTATAAGTCACATGTATACACCTTTAAACCCCCCTATACAGCAATATAGCCAGTGCTGTAATGGTTAGGGCACCTGTTTGAAGATCCGAGGGTTGGGTGCTCGAACCCCGACTCAAACAAATTTTTTTTTCTGGTCTTCTTTTTGTATCAAAAGAAAAACATGTGTATATAAATCGGTACAAAATATGTCAGATAAAGATGAATTAGTTTAATGCGTAAACAATGTTTATCATACCCCTAATAAAAAGCCGCCATAGACTTAACATAGGGAAATTTTATGTGGCATGCTGCGACATAAAGTGTTTTTTATGCCACTATAGAGTAATACAAGAAATTGACCAATCAGAGACCAGGATTTCAGCTACTACGAAAAAAGTTCCGGTTGCACTCAAAATGCTAGTCTCTTTCATGACCGCTCGAGGCGCACAGGGCACGCTGACGAGGGTCCCAGTACTGAGAGCTCATTGGCTGGCCATGGGAATTTTCTTGCATTCTAAATATAGCATAGATTCAAACCGAGGGAATACCAAACAAACCTCAACGTCCGAGCTGTCAGATGAATAAACTTCTCTAATTATCAAAACCGATTTGAAAATGTGTGCTTTTCTGGGGCATTTATATGTATTCTATTGATATTCAAGTTTGAGTTTTAAAACACAATGTAATCTAGTGTAAAATATCCCTTTATCTCAGCTCCCTACCTTCAGTTTTGTTTTGATTCTGTTGCCCATGCGCGAGGTGGTTAGGGATTCCCCTGCTACATAGTACAGACAGTGTTTTACATCCAGAAAATCAATGTCAGTCCTTGTAACATATTGCACAACAAAGATAGTGATATAGTTCATCCTTTGATATCTAAAAAGTTCTTTTTACTTCATTCTATATATCGAATGTAATCGCGATTCGATACATCGACCCAGACACGCCATCTTGTTTGTTTTGACTCTGTCAGCCGCGCATGCGCAGCATTGGCACCCACCATACTGCTTCCGGACTGCTCTCAGCCTGCCTCGGCCAGGACCCTCCAACAGGCCCACCTTGAGCCGTGTACACGCCGTCTGGTGAGTGGTGGCCGCACTACAGGCTATCAAAATGCCCATTCAGATGTTGCTAGCATGATACAGAATAATCGAAAAATAGAACTCACACCTGAAGAGTAGAGACGGGGTAGGATAAATACAAAACCGAACTCGAGTTAGCCTGACTAGTTTTTAAGCCACTCCAGTCAGGTCTGCTACTCACTTCACTCGGCTATCGCCTCGTGTAATAATACACGACCTGTCCGTCGTGGCATAAATACACAATATTACCATGATTTCGATCTGAGTGGCCGTATTCTCCGCGTAGTTGACGCGTAGTAATACTCCGAGCGAAAGCGAGGAGTATTGCGTAGGGACTACTTTCATCTCAAAAATCCGTATCCTCCTCAGTAGCGTTCTGTAATCTCCATAGGCTTAGTATGGAGACTCTGTATCAGGTGGGTAATAAAAACTAATCAGGCTAACTCTCGTTCAGTTATATTTAAGTCCTTCACTGTTTGGTAACATCCTAACGCCTTGTTTACATTTTGCAGGTTATTCTACTGTTGCAATGGGCAACCAAAATTTTCTTTTCATGACACCTATCAAAAATGTATATCATCTGAAGGCTTACATCAATTCAAATAAGATGCTGTCATTAATTAACCGCTATTCTAAAATTCTGAATTCTGACGAATTAATAGGGAAGAAAAGTACAGGTGATTCTCTGCCACACTGTGGAGGCGATTGCTCACACAAAAGTGCATCTGAGTAAAGATATCTGAAAAAGAAGAACAGTTTAGAATTTTATCTACACGAGGATCTAACTCCGCGGCGCTTCAGTCTCCAAGCATAGATCTGTAACTATGTTGGGTAACGAGGCTTAGCAACACGTCTCTGCCCACTGCTAATTTTTTTTCGAACTATGGAGTTTCTCGCAAACCTCTACGAAACGAAGAAATTACTACAAAATAGATCTGTATCTATGTCTCTATGTGCGGGAGAAACTCCAAGCAGATCCGACAGAACTCTTTAACGTTTTATATGTGGTAGGTAAATATATGAGCGGACTCTGTGGTACAGAAGTACAGAAAGTGTTCTTAGTCTGAAGGTTGGAGGTTCGATCCTACATTTGAAAACGTTTCATCGCTGCAGCCTTTGAATACTACAGAGAATTTCTTTCATAATGAGCACATTAAATTTTAACGTGCTTGTGGCGCTGGTACAGCTGAGAACTAAAAAATACCGATTTTTTCCGCCTCGTCCGTCAGAACATTTCTCTTACACATTAATTGATACCAGAGGGCGCACCCTTTGCCCTACCAACCTTTCCACTCTTGGTGACCAGTACTGTGTGTCTGTGGAGACGTTACGCCAGGCAGACTTAGTTGTTTTATACCTTGCAGTATACTTGGCTTCTGCCCGCTGAGCAGGTTCTTTCTATTTTTTTCCCTTGATTCCATAAAACGTTCCCTTTGCGTTCATTTTCTTGCACTTTGAGCACCTCAGTTTTACTTTTGTGGAACAAGTCTCCTCCACCTGGGGATCATCCAAATGTTAGAGTTTTACTTTCTGTAATGTTGCTTGATTGTTGGATCGAGCCAGTCGTCCAGCCCATTTTTGTTGGTTTTGGGTCCAACTCAGCTGATCACATCCAGAATTCAGTGGTGGCCATACCCTCTTGATAGATGACTGTCAGTCTCAACAGTTGAGCAGCCTGCATCTTCAGCCTAGCTCCAGTGACCTTAGGGTCTGGAGCTGTCGTCCTGGTGATCCTAATGGTGATAGCCACAGTCTTCCTCCCATGTGTTGGCACAGATTCCTTTGTCCCATGCTGCAGTTAGGCATTAGAATGGGTAACAGCCATCTTCTGACTTCCTTCAGTGGTACCCGGTGAAGCAAGCAGCTGGATATCCAGGTCACAGCACATATGTAGTGGTCGCCAGTTCGCGTGTCAACCTATCCTCCAGGTATTCCGTTCGGTTCGTTTTTGGAGTAGCAACATTCCCCTAACTGCTAAATACGGAAACCTTGCCATATACATTATTGTTGTATGGCAAACAGTGCACATATATTTATATGAACGGGTATATGATAGAGGGATGGTCGGAGCTGCTGTTTATATAGTAAAAAGCAGGGTATATATTTAAGGGTGAGTCAGAGTTTTCAGGTATGCAGTAAACAGTTAATAAGAGCATGCAATCAATCTACCCAACCATGGGCTCAATATGCCAAATATTTTCTCCTAAAACTCAGAACAGGTTTGTCAACAATTTTAGATGTGATAAGGGAAAAGCCACATATGGCAATAGGCAATTGTAATAAGATTTGTGGTACAGGCCAATCCAATCTTTACAACAATCTATTAGGTATCTGGTACAGACTATACTGTCGACCACCATTAGAAGAACTGGATAGACAATATGAACTCTTTCGGAATAATGATTTTATTAAGCTACATGACTCTGAAGACCTGATTTCAGCTTGGAAAAAAGTGGGTATTCAGTGTATAAGAGATCTGATTTTAAATGGTAGAATGATGTCTCACATTGAAGTTGGTCATGTTTACAAGATCCCATGTACCTTTTTGCATTTATTGCGAATAAGAAGATCAATATATATTGGATGAACAAAATGTCTTTAGAGGAAGTACCTACATTGGAGCAACTCTCATCATACTAAAATACCCAACTCCCCCAAAAATGGTGTATTAATTATGGGATTCCTATGGATGACCATGACAGATGTAAACTTATTTTCACAAGCGTGTACAAGGCAACTCGGGAAACCAAGTTGCAGGCCATACATTTCAAAGTGTTGAACCATGTTGTACCAACCAATGAATATCTATTTAAAAGACAGATAGAAAGCTCTCCTAAATGTAAATATTGTGGTGAGAAAGATGATCTTGAACACTTTTTTATGGATTATATATTATGTAGAACCTTCTGCAGTAACCTACAAAAATTGTTTAAAAACACAATTGATCTTGACCTTGATGTTTCCAATAGATATGTGCTATTAGGAGCTGAGGAAATTGACCAGGAGGCTATGATGTATAATTTCATATGTACTTTTACTAAATTTGTTATATACAGGCAACGCCTCTTCCATGATTGAAAACTGAGTATATATGAATGGGCACTGGAATTCAGGAGCAAACTGAAAATGGAACAGTTTATATTGAAACAAGAGCAAAAGGAATACAAGTTTGTCAAGTGGGAGAGAGTCCTTAAATTGATATTGTGAATAGGAGTTTGGTGGTCTCTACACTACCTAAGGCCAGATCAGGTTCAATACTCAATTTTTTCTTTCTTTGAAGTATCAGCCCATTTAAGTTAAACTTACTTGGATTAGCTCCTCAAACTTTTTCTTTTAAGGGGCTTCTTGCTATGGATATCTCAGTCGAAATGATAACATATAGGAAGCAAGTATTGGAAGAGAAACAAATGTAACATGATATTGTGATCTGTATTGTGATCTGTCACTCCTGGAAATGTTTGGTTGTATCTACATATAATGTTCAACAGCGTTCTGTCCTATAAAATTTGGGAGAAGTTGCTTCCACAGTGTAAAGATATCTAGCACAACCTCTTATGAGTTCGGTGTAGGTTCTGTATTACGAAAGGGTTTTCTCCTTTTACCCATGTTAAAACTACCCCATATTCTATGTATGTCTTTTCCTCCAAAAAACAAGCAGCTATGAAATTCCTTATGTTCCTTATTACGGATAATTTTCTGTTGTACTGAATGTTAGTTCCATGTACATTTGAGATGTGCCAATAAACTGCTTACAAATTTTTTTTATTTAGCTTTATCATAATGAAACAATGAAAGGTTGAGTTAGATAGTCGAACTATATCAGGTCTTACACTAGAGAAATAAACATGTCTGAGGTTTTAATGGATATACGGTAACTAAGAGCTTGGCGAGTTGCTCATCCCTTATTGTAAAAGATACCTAAGCTGCTGGGTGTGGTAGCACCTCGCAGGCAGGTGGAGCTGCTGGTGGCTGAAGCTATATCACCCGGCCGGGCATGGCGCCCAGGGCCCCCGGGGCTCACAGAGCAGCGCCCGATTAAACACTGCTCGAACCCCGCCCTCCACTCTCCACGGATCCGCCCGGGGTTGGGCCCTCGCCACACCGCCTGCGGGCCTAACGCATCAGCCCTCAATGCGTATGGATGTCACTGTCTTCGCACCTTGATGACAACCCTAGTTCCTGATCCTGTACTATGTAGTTGACATTTACACCCGGCCATCCATAGGACTGTTACCCGTATAGGTCATCTACCAGACCATAAGTCTGCTAATCTCTAATATTAAATATCGAACATGCGGACCTCCCATGCACCTGTCTACCCCTCCCCCTTTCTCTACAAACCTCCACTCACCCTTGCACAACCTCCTCGATTTTTAAACAATTCTTTCTACATTATTTGTTCAAGCTGCTATGCCCGTTTTTGAAATATTTGCAATTCCATAACAAGAAATGAAAAGAGCATGTACCGTATAGAAGAAAGAGTCATATATGAAATGAACAGAATTGTATCGCAAGGTTCTGAAAGGGGACTGTCTATGGTTGGCTTAATCCTTATCCACAATGATCGGGCAAATGTAGGAATGTCTAAGGAAATATAACTTGTTCAGTATTGACAAGTGAACAGTCAGACCATTTTGAAAGGACCATGTTGACAGTGATGACAGCATAGTGGAGACAGTAGAGTGATGACATAAAAGTACATTGAGTACAATTGTAGATCATTCTACCCCTGCTTCCCAATTGGCGATCTGACTGGTCAGACCCTGCCCAATCACGCCCACAAGGGTTAGTAGCAGCGACCTGTCAAAGTACTGGTATTGACATCGGTCTAATTTACCCTCAAATATTTCAGGTGGGTGTCACATTCAGAAGGCAACACCGCCGCCTTCCCCATTTTGTTTTCCGAGTAACCTGCAGTGAGTGATCGATACACTCGAGACAATGGCCGCGTTCAATACAGGCACCATGTACACTCTTGTCATGGGACTGAGTGTCGGCGAAAAGTGCAAGCAAGAGTCGGTACTCATCACGCAATGAGTTCAAGTAAAGTGTTTCATAACGTCCAGATCACAGCTTATAATGTACATTTGTTTAGGTTTATCGGAAAGAGTCTTTACCCTTTCCAGCTTCCTTCTGTTCCTGTAGGGTTATAGGGTGCTATTGCATGAGGGAATTAGATATACATTTAGATATACATGTAGTTTATATATGTACTACCTATCAATTATCTCACCTTTCCTCGCGGGATTTGGGCACGTTTGAAAACATTTGGTCATTACGAATGAATCCATCGCCAATCCTGCCAGCCTTTCACAAGCTATTTGACGAGAATAAGCCGTTCGTGTTAAATGACCCTGTCGTCCGCATGTAGAGAAATCATATATAGTTGTTCCCGTTCAAGTGCATTCGGTCGTTGGCTTGGACAAATTGGTCATCAGACAGGTTGGGGGATAACAAGTTGTATGAGTCTATCTACTCACTGGTGTAACCATAATTCACATATTTTCGCTGATTTAATTGATAAACATGACTGCCACGACTAAAACCTTTGAACCACCGGTGATCAAGCGCAAATTTATCTGATGAGGTGATTACCTTCCGATATCATTAGAAATTGAATTATGAATGCAAACAACTTCGGTTCCTGGTCAGGAACGGTATCCAGTGGTGGTGTGTGAGGGTTAGCGGTAGATCTATAGAACAGTGGTTTGGCTGAGTTATAGACAGGTCGGTGGCCCACCTGTGTCCTGACTGTGACATACAGCCAATCCTGCACCTGTACCTAACCCGCTCCCTTCCGATACAAATCTCCCATCTGACCCCCTGACTTTCACCACACTACCTGCCAAAATCCAGAAAGGGGAACATGTCACTACGACTTTTCAAAGTGGAGGGGTTAGTTTACAGTTATTTGATTATTTTGTAAGTATTTGATAAATTATTCCTTGTTTGCCTGAAATTAGTGCCACTTTACCTCAGCATCAAGACTTTTTATAGTAACCTGACATTGTGGCACTATCCTCTGTGGCCCTATTTTATAGTTAATGTTGATTTAGGCAAGTGTTCGAACTGTCATGATGGGTTACTCGTGGCATAATAGTTCTAATCCTAGTCAACCCCTGGTATCTACCACATTGAAAATACAATGGTTTATGCATATTGATTATGGCCATTCGTCAATCCTCCTTTATCATATATATATATATATATAGATATATATATATATATATATATATATATATATATATACATACACATGTACGTACTTATAGTCTTGTTTATTGCGTGTACACATGGATTCTAAACCAATTCACAGTGAACTATTACCATGCACGTGTTCAATTATTGTTAAAGGTAGATTTCTTACGTATAAAAACATAGAAATGTTAAGATTTACTTTTATCTGTAGAGCATTTGGTAAGTTTGGGTAATTTTACGTAGATTCATGTAACTGATATTACGTTTATTTACGTAAATTCACGTTTTTAGAGCGTGCTCGAACGCCCTATATACGTTGCCTATAAAAGATTAGAGTGGTCACATAACCTCTCAGCGTGCTGAGAAAAAGCTAGCCCTTCACTATCTCTACGCTATTCGCTGTGCTATTGGATAGGGAGCAGGGTGCCAGTGCCTGAGGGTCTTCGAGGCATGCCCAGCAGACCATGACCAATTACTCAAGACCGCAATACCTCATTGACCTATTGTTGTTTGATATGTTTGGATTCTATAGATAGACTCAGGAAGTTACAGTAATGGAAAGTTTACTGGGTGTAAAGTGGTTACAGAAAACGATCCATAGACTGAATGTAACCCAAACCTTTTAGTTGTTATTCATTTAAAATTGCACGCCCATTCATCAATGATGAACATTCTATTTGCTCCTAGTCTGTGTATGAATTACCGTTTATGTGAATGAATTCACTATATGGCATGGCAGTAGTTCTTGTAATTTTTTTGTGCTTCTTGGGGAGGGTATGTCCTGTAAAGTTTTTTTATTTTAATATATATATATATATATATTTTTTAATTTACGTTCCTTCTATGTATATATTTAGATAAATTTTCTCAAATAAATACGTAAATTGTGCTTGCAGGGATCGTACTCATTTTGATATATAACTGACATCTAGAGTAAAACATCGCCATAACAGAAATACCTCAACAAGCACTCGATTGCAACAAAGTGTAGATTGACATTGACAAAACCTCCACCCCTGCACCCTAAGAGCAAGGAGTTGGCTCACTTCATTAAAGTCTGTCAGGGGCATGTAATTTCTGGTAAACGGTTGTAACTAAGGCGTCACAATAAGGATTTGTGCTGTTTAGTCTTCTTTTTCAATATTTTCTAGTTCGATATAATGATGTTCTTCTGAGTAATTAGTAGATATATAAGACCTAATTTAAACAAATAAAACTCGTGTATGGCCACATGTGTACGGGTACAGTGATGCGGAGCAGTTAAATTAATGAAGTGAGCCAACTCCTTGCTGTTGGGGTGCAGGAGTGGGGGTGTTTTGTTGGCGGGAGGTGTGTGGTAGCTGTTACCTGCCGCACCGCGGCGCCCTCAACACAATTTCCCGCGTGCCTGCTTCCCCTGGTCACCTATTTCCGCTTCCTCCATATGGTGCTTTTTGGTTCGGTGGTGTCAGTTTCTGGTCATTATTTGACCCCCCCCCCCCCCCACCCCAACCCCCACCCCAACCCCCACCCCAACCCATCCAACGTCGCCGCCGCTTTCATAATTACCCTGGGAGCGCGGTCCATGTGACTTTACGCATGTTCCTGTTTTTACACATTATTTTTCAATCTTTGTATTTCTTGAGAACAGAGAAGAAATCATGTGAATTCCAATGCGTAGCTTGAGGGTAAATCTTGGGTTTAAAACAAGAAAGCTCTTTTTGCTATTAATGCCGAAAGCTCTTTAATTGATATATAATATGGCTCAATATTTACTAACAACATCGAGTGGAGGAACGCACAATAGTCCGAATTTGATTTACTGAAACGAAAAAAAAACACACCAAAACAATACAAGGTTGAATACATTGGGCATCCCAATAAGTCCAGTTTTGGGGTGTTTAAAGGGATACTTAATGTGTGCCCTTAGCATCCACTTGGGAACTTAGAGTTATGCGTTCTTTCTTGTCAAACAAATCAGCAATCCTAAGAATGAAATACTCTTTCGTTATTGAACTCAGAGCTACGTATCAGTGGCCAATGACTGATTATTGGCCCGGATCTGCTTTCGAATGGACCAGTAAAATGCAGCATGTTCTGTACCGTCAACAATTATCTAACCTTATGTAGTGGGGTGGGAATCCAGCAGTGTTTGTATGTTTCACGGAAGGTGGCGCGACGTGCCGATCCTTACTGTGTAGTGATTCCGGACAACGTCGCACACAAGAGTGGCGCGGCGGGGACCGGGATTATGTAATGTTGGGTATATATACTCAGCGTTCACAGTAGGTCGACAGGCTGTCCTCGCGTGTCTCTTCTACGGAACAGACCCTTGGGCCCTCACTTTGAAGGCGGGTTCTTGTAACCTTCCTGGTGGTTAGGCGAGTCTTTCAGATTAGCCTCTCCAGCGTTACCTGGCACCTATGTGCTAGGGTACTGTACTTGTGGGAAAGATCTTCCAGATCTTTCCGGGAAGTAGTAAATAATAAAGATCTCTGTTTATTAAAAGACGTTGTTGTGTTATGTGTGACTAGGTCTGTGCAAACTAACCGAACCAACCGAACCAACCTACATAGAGCGCGTAGGGTGGGATCCTGCCTGGAACTAGCATTCCGGATTGGGGTCATCCAACCTGCTAGACAGGCGGCGACCACCACATTGGTGCCGTGACCAGGATCCTAGGTTGCTTGCACAACCCGGGATTCTCGGTAGATGCACGGATCTGGAATAAAAACCAGATCCCAGGCTGAACAGGAGAGTGAGAATGGGGAGGTAACTTCTCAACCAACTCTTCCGGCCCGGAATGACGGAAAGTCGCCAAAACCGGAGGGAGGGGGTGAAACCCAGAAGTCCGGTAAGGAGAAATCTCGGAAGAGAACCGCCGCTCAGAACTTGAGTTCGACGGTCCTGAAGAATTTCAGTCCGGCAGCCGACAGCCGACATGGCCCCGCAAGGGATCTGGAGGGACTCAGTAAAATTGGGTCTCAGACAGATAGTCCTGGAGAGTCTAGTACTCCCCGGAATAGATCGGAAGATACCTTTCAGGCACCTTCCAATGAGGTTCCCGAAGGCTTCCTTGGACCAGAACTCTTAGCCGAGTTTGATCGGAAAAGAGAGGCCCGAGACATGTGTCGGAACTAGAAGCTCGAAATCGAGAGATCGCCAAGGAGGTAGCCAAACGGCACCATAACTTGGAAGAACTTTCGGTTCGCGAGATAGAGACTCTAGAAAGAATCGAGCAATTGGACCAACATGTACACCACATGAAGGACCAGGCTCGACTAGCTGAGACAGAATCATCCCGAAGGATGCCTATGTCACAAGCTGGCTGGAGTAATGTAAGAGATCATCTATACTCCCCTCCAGGGAAGGTGGAAGATCTTGAAAAGACCCCTAACAGATTCATATCTGGAACAAAGGGTGTGAAGACTCCTTTGGTTAGCTTCCGGCTACCTTCCGAGTCAAGAATGGGTTCTCTGAGTTCTGAACACACTAGTAAAGCAATAGCCGAACTAGGGTTCAACTCTTTTAACCAAGTAAGGGAGCAAGACCGGATCTTCAACTTGTCAATGGCAAGAGCCGACAAGGTTCCGATTATGCATCCAGAGAATGCAGCCAGAAGAAACGCTGTCATTCCAAAACCTTATGGAAAAGGAATGGAGTGGGAACACTGGTTTGCGGGATTTTGTGAGGATATACAATGTAATGGCTGGAATAAAGTTGATGCATTGCCATACCTCAAGAGAGCGCTATGAGATGGACCCGGGGAAGCCGCACTTCGCGCTTTTCGCCGTTCCGGTGGTACGGAATGGGATGAGCTAGTGGAGGTAGACTCTTATTATTGTGGTCAGCTGGTAACGCTGAACCCCAGATCCACTTTTCTAAAGAGGATCCAGGGTAGAGAGGAGACAACTCGGGCCTATGGGCTAGCTTTACAACAAATTTTGTTGGAAGTTTACCCGGGAACGGGATTGGATTCTCCCGTGCTACATGAAGATCTGCAAACTCAGTTTGTGAAAGGACTTTGAGATGATGACATGAGAACAGAAGTCATCTCTAAATGGGAGCCCCGTATGAACTTCATGCAGGTGTTGCGAATAGTGGACGCCTATGAACAGCGGTGTATACTATTCGGAAAATATGCTAATCCAGGAAAAACTTCCCGGGTTAACGTAGTAGGTTCTACTTGGTCACAAGTAGAAGAAGAAGATACCTACGAGTGTCAGGAAGCGGAAATAGAGGATATACTCTCTAATGTCCGCTCAATGGTACTTAGAAGGGGAGGTTTCCATAGACGGGGACGTGGGAGAGGTCGAACCCCTAGCTTTGGAAGGAACAGTGATGTACCTTCTGTGGCAGAGGCAAAACCTAAAACCACTGAGCCAGAAGAAAACTCTTCCGAGGTAATGAAGTTGTTGGCCAAAATCAACGAAAGACTGAATCAGGTGGAGAAAAACCAGCTGGATGTCCGACGTTGTTGGAGGTGCAACAAAATGGGACATATCTCTCCAGATTGTCCAGAAGCCCGGAATGTCACTACAGTGGAAACACCTCGTAGTCTGCCTTCGTTGACGGTTGCCTCTAGAAGTGAACCGGAAAACAAAGAAGGACTGTAGCGAGTGGCAACACTGCGGTCCGGGAAGAGATGTGCCAGGAAACCCATACCTGTGAGATCAATAAGAAGGGATGTATTCCCCACTTACCAGAAAAGGGAAAGATACGAAGTACGGTCGCAACGATCTGTAGTAAGTATCTTTCACCCGGGACCCCTGTCTGCAATGGCTTTGTCAACGCGGATGGGATCTTGGAACCTTAGATGGGATCTCAAGGTTTATACAACAACCGTCTCCCTTAGGTGGGCCACGTTGGTATGTGCCGCCTAGAATCCAGGGAAGAAAGATAGATCTATTATTAGATACTGGCGCTAGTCGCTCTGTGTTAAACAATGGACTCTATCAGTCTCTCGGATTCGCACAGGAATGTCATGTTCCTGGGGCTTCGGCAAAAGCTGCTAATGGCACTCACATGAGATGCTATGGTAGTGTGATTATTCCAGTCTCAATAGGTAACACTGAATTTGTATGGGGTCCCATACTCAGTGATATTGAAGAGAGTGGAATATTAGGCGTAGATTTTCTCACCCTCTATGGAGGCTCTGTGGATCTGCAAGATGGCACTCTCGGACTAAAATTTCCTGAGTTAATGGAAGTGGAATGTAGTTGTCGATAGATTTCTTCTTTGATTTCTGTTCGACAAGATATGGGCATCCCACCTCAGCAGATGGTTAATGTCCTGATAGCTGGGGAAGGAGATTTACCACGTGGAGATGCACTCTTCGAGCCAAACCCGGAATTGTTTTCCCACAAAGGAATACAGGCCTGGGATACTTTGATCGGAAGTGCTAGAGAAGGATCAATTCCTATAAGTAATCACACCTCCGGGTTGATTAAATTGAAGAAAGGTCATACATTGGGCTGGGCAACCCTAGCTCATGTAGATGGCCTAGTAGACTCCGGTCCACAGGGAATCACACCTGTTCCAGTTTCCGAAATAAACGGGGAAGATGAAAAATCCGAACCGGGAGAACTGGACTTTGAAGGAATTGATTATGAAGAAGTATGAGTTAGTGCTATTGATACAGGAACAGGATACATTCCAGTTCCGAGTCAGTTGCATGAAACTCTAGAAACCTTAGTTCAGACGACAGACACACTAAACAGTGGGGAACGACATGAACTAAGAATACTTCTAAAGAAAATGGAGTCAATCTTTGCTCGACCCGGAGATCCTCTGGGGAGAACTGATCGAGTAGAACACACGATTGACACCGATTGACATCAACCTTTCCGTCTTCCTTATCGACGGCTACCACCAGTAAAACGGGAAGCTTTAGAAGAGGAAGTAGAAAAAATGATGAGTCAGAAAGTAATTATCCCCAGTGCAAGTCCTTGGGCTAGCCCTGTGGTAATGGTTACTAAGAAGGATGGTACTTGCCGATTCTGTATTGACTACAGAAAATTGAATAGTATCACCCGGAAAAATGCCTATCCAATACCACGGATCGATGAGAGTCTCGACTCTCTAGGTGGGAACCAGTGGTTTTGTACTCTGGATCTCCAATCTGGATATTGGCAGGTAAAGATGAACAGTGGCGATCAACCTAAACAGCGTTCACCACTCATCAAGGGCTTTACGAGTTTATCGTAATGCCATTTGGCCTCTGTAACGCTCCAGCGACTTTCGAATCCATGATGGATCAGATGTTGCGTGGCTTGCAGTGGAAAAAGTGTTTGGTTTATCTAGATGACATAATCATCTTCAGAAAGAATTATGTTGAATGTCTAGAAAACCTGAGAGAGGTATTTGACCAGATTAAATCTTATGGGTTGAAGCTCAAACCTCAGAAATGCAAACTGTTTCGCAGATCTGTGGAATACTTGGGACGGATAGTTTCTGGAAATGGAATCCGGGCAGATCCTTCCAAGTTGGAGGTAGTAGCTAATTGGCCACGCCCCCAGAATATAAAAGACATAAGGTCTTTCCTAGGATTTTGTTCGTACTACCGCGACTTTATTCCGGGTTTTTCTGAAATTGCACATCCCATGCAGCAGTATGTGGTACTAGATAAACCAGGGAAGCCAAAAGAGATCCAGTGGACTCCGGAAGCTGAACATGCTTTTCTGGGACTTAAAAGAAAGTTTACGGAGACTCCCGTGTTGAAGTACCCTCTGCCCCAGGGTCGGTTCATCCTTGATACTGACGCTAGTAATGAGAGTATCTGAGCGGCGTTGTCTCAGATTCAGAATGTTGTAGAGGTTCCAATAGCTTTTACCAGCACCAGCTTAAGTAAAAGTCAGCGGAACTCCTGTACCACTAAGAGGGAACTCTTAGCGGTTGTGGTGTATGTAAGAAAATATTGACACTTCCTAGCCGGTGGAGATTTTATCTTGCGTACCGACCATTCTTCTCTCAAATGGCTCTTTAATTTTAAAGATGCCGAGGGAATGATTGGAAGATGGCTGGCAGCTCTTTCCGAATTCGGATTAATTAACGGGCTGGAAAGTCTCACATTAATGCGGATTGTCTCTCAAGGAGACCAGTGCGGAAATGTGGGCGCCCAGATTGCCGGGATTGTGGTGAGCATAGAGCTGTAATAGCTACCCTACGCTCCCAGAAAGTGAAACCGCCCCAGAACTATCAGTGGACACTAGAACAGATTAAGGAAAGTCAACAGGCTGACCCAGATCTGTTCCGGTTAATTAAACTGGTAGCAAATGGGCTCCATAGACCTACAGGGCCCGAGATCTCGCCTGAAAACCGAGAATTTCGGAATCTGTGTGGTCAATGGAAAGAACTAGAGGTCCGAGATGGAGTATTATATCGATGGAGAACTACGTTGCAACCACCTAAACGTGCTCTGCAATTAGTGGTCCCTCGAGAATTACGTTCCGGACTAATGACTCTATGTCATGAACATGACGGTAGCCAGAATAAGGCGTCGTTACTACTGGCCTGGAATGGGTGCAGATATTCGAAGATGGATATCTGGGTGTTCCGTCTGTAGCAAAGTCAAACCCGGGGTAGGACTCGGAAAGATGCCGCTACAACAGGAGCTATTTGGTGTCAGGTTTGCCAGAATCACTCTAGATATCATATCTGGTATCGACGAGTCAGAGGAAGGGAATACCTGTATGTGCGGAAGCTTTAGTGAAAAACTGGATGCTGCCTTTTGGAACTCCGAGTGTGTTACATTCCGACCAGGGACGGGAATTTGAATCCCAGATCTGGAAAGAAATGTGTAGGATACTCGAGATTAAAAAGATGCATACTAATCCATATCGTCCTCAATCAGATGGTATGGTGGAACGATTCAACCGGACATTGATCCAGTGTCTCCGGACCCTGGTAGATGAAAACCGGAAGAATTGGGATGAATTGGCACCATTTATAGCTCACGCTTATAATGGGACCATTCATTCAAGTACGGGGTGTTCACCTAATTTACTCTTCTTTGGCGAGGAAACAGTAATGCCCGCTGACATAGTCTATGGGGTTCCCGGAATTTCTACGGATGATCCTTGTCCCATAGGTTTTGTCGAAAAGCTCAGGGAACGTTTTGTAGAGGGATATTACCTCGCGAGACGGGACCTGACTTAAGCTGCTGAGTGGCAAAAGACTGGCCATGATGTCAATCTTAAACCATGTAAGTTCCGAGTAGGAGACCGGGTTGTGCGATACCACACTCCGTTGGTAAATGTAAAACTCGCTCCTAACTGGGACGGACCATTCAGAATTGTTCAAGTATTGTCAGAAATGATGGTAGTGATAGAGGATGAATGGTCTACGGAATGTAGATCATTGATAGTCAGCGGCGTGTCAATTATACGTGAATGTTGATCAAATAGTTACCTTATAACCAGTCGTTGTGTGCCGCAGCCCAGACATTGCTCTAAGGGACCCCGTCGAGGACCCTCTAGAGGCTGCAGAATTGCCGAACGCTCTGTAAGGTCTGATCCATTTATATGAAAGTTGTACACAGTCTCCCATACTATCGATGTGATGCAGGACGGCGATAAGAAACTCCCACACAGTAGAGAACTCGGGGTGGAGCTCAAAAGGGGCTTCCCCGGGTATCGACACCTGTGCTGGGCGATTGAGGGTGTGAACGAATCAAGTCAAGCGTAACGCTGACCTTTGGTTTCTTCACGCATGCGGTGTTGAAACGCTCAAGATGAGCCAGTCTCGACATGGTTGACGTCTGGGTCAACTAGGAGTATATAAGACCCTGTTTTTTTTCAGTAGTCTTCACTCTGTGTTCGGAGTGGTGCCTAGCACCACGGGAGTCGGGCGGTAGCAGCATGGCTGACCGTGCCCCGTCTGCGGAGGGTGAGCGCGAGCTCCCCTCACCACTGCCCAGATCCTCGGCCTTGGCCGAGCGGGGGGCAGATCTGGACGATGATGCTTTGCTCATCGGGTCAGATGATGGTGAGATTTTGACCTGGAAGGGGACGAGTCTGAGGACTCTGTTCTTCTTGGGGAAACCCGAGAAGAATGACCCGGACAGGGAAAAGGTCACAAAGGGAAGAAGTCCGAGGCGGCCCAGGCCGCTAAGGGTTCTTCAGGTGCCCGTCCTAGACGGGCTCGGTGAAAACCGAAGTCTCTGATTCGGATGTGATCATGGTGGAAGCCGAAGGTTCCGAATCAGAGCGCGAGACGCCGAGGTGTGGCCGAGCCCGCCCGCATCGTCGATCGTCGTGTGGCCTCCGAAGAGGTTCTTCGAGCAGATGGAGTCCAGGCTTGAGGTTTCTACTCAAAGCCTGGAAGATATGCTAGCTGGGATCCCAGATCCCAAAACGCGAGCCATAGTGCAGTCAATGTACCAGCATTGGACTCCACCTGAGGTGAAGCCGGCGGAAACCGGGACCTTTTTGGCCCTGGGTCCGGTGGCTAAGCCTGGGAGGACCGAGTTGGTGCAGAGGCAGCCATGGAGACTGATTCGTCAGTTGGGGACGACTCTGTAGTAACGGAGCCGTCCAGCAAAGGTGATAAACCGGTGTCACAACCAGCTTAACCCTCGCCGGGGAAGTCTGTGAGCAACACTGAGGTGTCAAAACCTAAAGATGCTTCCGGGACTGAGCCGCAGCTGTCGAAGCAGCAGAGAAAGCGACTCCGTCGTGCAGCCCGGGAACGGGCTGAGGCTGAGTTGGCTAAGAAAGAAGGTTGGCTGGACTCGCGTGACTCTGGTAAAGGGAAACCTAAACCCGGGAAGCAAGAGAAGTCGAAGGGGGCTGGGTCGAAAGGCTCAGACAAACCCGCGGCGCAAGCTGGACCGAGTGCGGCTGTCGCTACACCGAGCACCTCCACGGGTGACACGGGTGACGAAGAAGTCAAGTGTTGGGGAACGGAGATGGCGTAAAGCGGGCTGGGAAGAGAATGGTGGCTCGACAGCTACCCGCCTCTTTGCTGGGCAAGACTTACACTTGCCTGGAAGATCTCCGTCATGGAAACATTACATCCCAGATGGTGTCGGTTTAGATGGAACGTCTGACGACGAGGAATGGTTGGTTGACGAGGGTTCTCCCAACACCTGGTACATCGACCGGGTGAAAGGGGTGTCCAGAGTCAGCCGGCTTAAGTACGAAGATCAGGTCAAAGACCGGATCGTGTACGCATGGCACAAGTTCGGTAATGACGATCATTGTGTCTTTGTGAGTTGCCATGGAAGGGACAAGAAATTGTCACCAACCTATGCGACTGCGGGTCGTTACGCTAGGCACCTCATAGAGGTCCACTTAGCTGAGCGACCGTGGCTACAGTGCCTAGGTAAGAAAGGTGGTTCTTGCCAGGCCAGGTGTGCCAGTTCGCGGCGATCGTGTCTTGTCCGACACATTGCCCGGGAACACCGGACTGCTGGAGCTGCAGCTCGGGAACGGGTCATGAATCTTTGGCAAAGATTCATTGACTTAGGTTCCGATGCTCAGAAAGGCAGGCTGGAACCCGAAACCTGTGTGACAGACGGTCGATTGTTTAAGATCGGATGGAAGAAGAATCCTGGCTGGTTCGGGAGTCTGATGCTATCCGCTTCTAACCATCGACGGATGTCAAAGGAGTCGAGGAACAAACGGTCCCATAGCCGGGAACCGTCTAGGGGTTCCTCGAAGGTTAGACGACGGGTCAAGAAGTTGTCATCGTCCTCGTCCAGCGAGGATGATACTTCTGGGCGATCCAGTCGGAAACCTAAGAAGAAGTTGGCTCCTAGTAAGCACACCATCGCTGCGTGGTGGAAGCTGCTTACCAGGCTACGCCAAGTTTGACTGAGGGACTAAAACTCCTCTCAGCCAAGAGTGAAGGGAATGTTCCAACTGCTTCTAAAGTAGGCGGACCCATGGAAAAACCAGCTGAGACTCGTCCCAGCTCAAGTCTCCCGGGAGTTACCCCGATCAGCAAAGGTGCTACCCAAGCACCAGGGAAAGTTGTGGATGAGGAGGCCTTTCCGTCACTACCACCACCAGCCAACCCGGTTGTTGAGGTGAAGAAGAAACCGACGACACAACCACCCGTTGCGTCGAAGGTAACTTCCTCTCCCTGTGCGATATCGGTTGAATACGTCCAACGGGCGGATCAACTAGAATCGCACATAGGTAGCACATTGGAAGGCCGCGTCCGTAGGGGCGCTCAGTCTCTCCATGAGAGCCTCTTTCAGGAGCTAGTCAACCTAGCCCGGTACGAGGTTAGGGAAGCCACGAAGGGCCTGGCTAAACAGTATGCGTCGGACCTAGAGGACGCACGTATTGCGAAAACCACGGCTCAATCGAGGTTTGCCTGGGCAGAAGCCCAGACCCATCGCCAAGATGAATGTTGACTTCGGCACTTGGGGATGTCGCTCTATGACATCGGTGACGACCCGCAAGCCCTTGAGGAAGCGTGGTTTGCCCGACAACGGAGCAGGGGAAGATTTCTTCAGTTCACCACGGAAGAATCAGATCCAACACGTCAGCAACTCGCCAGCATGTTGGGGTGGTCGTCCGTGGAAGAAACTTCCCACCAGGACACTACATCCAGTACGGCCCAGCCTATGGATGTCAGTGTAGACACTCTGCTGTCGGGACAAGGTCAGATCCAACAAGATCCGACTGAAGTCCTACAGCCGAGGATGCCTCCAGCAGTGATACGGGCTGAAACATCGGCAAGGCCCTCCCGGGCTAAGCTGGTGGATCAACCCGAGGAACAAGGTGAGGCAATGGGGGTGAATGCCAGCATCATCCCATTGGAGTCCGGAATCTTTTTAGATACAGGACCGACCTCTCTGCAGTAGTTGATGTCTCAGTTTCAGCCCACGTCTGAGTCCACTGCGACCAGAGAGGACCGCCCCGGCAACGTCGGTTCCACCAACGACTACCACGCCCAGTCAGTTGGAAATTCTCGACCTCAAGATATCCTCTGACGAGGATATCTAGGGTTGACAACAACCGGCTCGATTGGTGCCTGATAGGCTGGGGAGACGCCGTCTAAACTCGGAACCGGCAGAGTCAACAACTCTCCTGGATCCGAAGTCAGACGGGTACGGGAAGTCCCGGGTAGGAAACAATTTTTTCCGACCTAGCTACTTCCAGGATGGTCTCTCAAGAATAATTACTTAATCTCGATAGATCGTCGTGTGGCCTCCTAACCGGAATTCTGCACTTTCTCAGCGAACCGCAAGGATCGCTGGGAGGGGTAGAGGAAAAGTTAGGAGCGACCTATCATAAGCGATCCTGGGTTGGGGCTGAGGAAAGTCAGTAAAACGACTTCCCCAAGGCACAACCCTGGTTTCAGACGGCTGAAGGTTCTCTCGATGGTCAGGCCCGTAATAGGCTCCCATCACGAAAACCTCCGGCCTGTGGTGTGGATTCCATCCACACTAGTCACTGGTACCGGGTAAGGAAGTCCATGCCTCTCAGGTATGGAACTGACTTACCGGGTCTGTGTCGGAACTGAGTTCGTCGACTCGATAATGAGATAGTAGACGCAATCCCTGTTCTGTTGGATTGCGCCGACTATTTCTACCTTGGGTCTATGATCGTAAGTTCTGAATCCAGCTAAAAATTGGGGCCTTAATTGGTTCTCGATTTAAGCCGAAGGAAAATATGCCAGTATAGCTGGAGCCGAATAAAAGAACACTGATACCACACACTCTTACCACACACTCTTGTTTTTGCCTTTTTGGCCGTTATTTCTGTATTCGGAAACTTGCAAACTAGGAAGGTGTCGAGCAAGGCTGACCCTTCTTCTACATATGGATGTCTTCCGAACTGAAGAACAGTGGAAGCCCAGCACCCACCGGTATCAGGCTGAATGTAGTAGGTCTGCTACGCCAGTGGGCCAGCTGGGCTCGATACTCCAAGATGAGAAAGAGAACGACACCTCACTCGCCGGGAGCCTACAACGGACTTCAACAAGATCCGGAACAGCTGGAGGCAGGGTGCTCGACAGGCCGGGCTGACCACCTGTAGGTCCGCGACTGTCGAGTCTTCCCTGCCCAATGCTCAAGAATACGCTCCCCGGCTCAAGATGGGTGAATATCACATTTATTCAAGGTGCTAGCGAGGCTAGTCCTTCATACTTCAAATGTCGTTTCTTCTTTCCTAAATGTTGTATCTTCCATATTTTTAGTATAACTTCTCCGTCTTACAATTCCACCTTTTTCACTTATACAATGGTATCAGTGAATTCTTGTGAACACCAGGAAGCTAGAGAGTAGACCAAGAACTGCTGGATTTACGTTATAATTTTTAAGTGGGTTGTCCCCTAGCAGCATAATGGCTGCCTTGGTTCCCCCCTTAGTAAAAACTGGGAGGGGTAATGTAGTGGGGTGGGAATCCAGCAGTGTTTGTATGTTTCACGGAAGGTGGCGCAACGTGCCGATCCTTACTGTGTAGTGATTCCGGACAACGTCGCACAGGAGAGTGGCGCGGCGGAGACCGGGATTACGTAACGCTGGGTATATATACTCAGCATTCACAGTAAGGCGACAGGCTGTCCTCGCGTGTCTCTTCTACGGAACAGACCCTTGGGCCCTCACTTTGCAGGCGGGTTCTTGTAACCTTTCTGGTGGTTAGGTGAGTCTTCCAGATTAGCCTCTCCAGCGTTACCTGGCACCTACGTGCTGGGGTACTGTACTTGTGGGAAAGATCTTCCAGATCTTTCCGGGAAGTAGTAAATAATAAACATCTCTGTTTATTAAAAGACGTTGTTGTGTTATGTGTGACTAGGTCTGTGCAAACTAACCGAAAACCGAACCAACCTACGTAGAGCGCGTAGGGTGGGATCCTGCCTGGAACTAGCGTTCCGGATTGGGGTCATCCAACCTGCTAGACAGGTGGCGACCACCACACTTATAACCAGTTAGCGCCCACCACCGCACGACTTAAGTCATCGAGACACATTGAACAGGGCCATTGTGCTGCTGATTCTGGGGTTTAATGCTTGAAGCCAGTTCATGTTCATAGAGTTTCTCTGTTCATACCTCACAATCTTCAAATCTGTTTGTTTTCAATTGGCTTTTTGTACCCTTCCGATTTAAGCAGGCAGTATAATTCCCTGTTAATGAATGTAACATTACTATTTGAACGCAATTACAAATCTCACTGACAGAACAGTCATCGGAAGTGGAAACCCAGCGTAAGGGTTCACGTTTGCCTGGACACCCCCCCCCCCCCCCCCCATCTATTAGATTTCTATTTTCACCCTCCGACTGGGTTACGTTAGCTGAGTGGACACAAGGCGTTAAGGGACAGTTTCGAAAGGGTGAGTATCTAGAAATTTGGAAATAGAATTTCACATGCCTCTCAGTCCAGTGTGACAACACAAGCAGGGAACTCCGCAGTCAGTGACACAAAATTAATTATTGACACCGTTCAAACAATGAGAAGGTAACACAAAAACAGAACACAAACTCATCAAATCACTTCCATACATGTACATGTATATGTCAAACAAAAGAACTGGTTGACAGAAAATAAAAACAATATGTAGGTACAAACATAAACCTACCAACAGAAGTCCGAAATTTATCTTACGAGCCAGAAAAAGGCAAAACTGCACATAGTAATACAGTATTTAGGGGAAAATCAATCTCCCCACCCATCTTACATCCTCCAAAACAACCCACCGCAGTCCCTACAAAGCATTGTGAACATATAATCGAAGACAACTATAGTCCCACCCAATCAGAAGGGATGCAAAATCGGAAATCAGCCAAAATTGGGCAATTACAACCAGTGTTCAGACGACTTACTTGGTCATTGTCCAGTCACACTCGGACACTAAGCATGCCCCATCACACGATAATCTTTACTATAGATAGATATAGCTAGTGCGACTTAATGGTATTTGTTCCTCGATATTTCGGTCAAAAGGACTTAGAACCTTGTGAATATTTTCGACCAAAATATCGAGGAACAATTCCATTTAGTCACACTCACTGTGTCTTTCTAATATGATTTACCTAAAGCACCAAATTTCACCTTTGCTCCAGCTACTCCTCATGCTAAGAACTAACCCCCTCTCATACACGGCAATCCCTCTTGTTCGCCGCTAAGCCAGGTCAGTTTGAATGGAATGATGCATGAAAATCCAATCATATCCTCCGTTCAGATAGCACACTCTCCCAACATATGTTTGCTCGATTTGCTTCCTGCCTGCTTGTCACTGGATTAGACCAGCGCCAGATCTGCTGGAAGAGTAGCATTAGTATGCATCATGTAACCAGGTAGCAATGACGACACCACTTCTGGGACACCCCGCTTAAGGAAACACCCGCTTAAGGGGTCAATTTGCTATAAATGGAAATTTTTCCCTCTATCAAGACTTTATTTTAATCCCGTTTAAGGGGACCCCCACATAAGGAGACAATTATTATAATACGGAATGCTTCTTAACCCTGGTTAAGAGATCACTTTGGAGGGACACCTTATCAAATCTGACGGGGTAGTGTGGGGACAACATTCCAGATTATCTTGATTGTTTGTTTATGATGTGTGTGCGGCGGGTAGACAATCACACACTAGTCAATGACATCTATAGCTCCCTGTAGGCATCAGGTAATGCGGCTAGGTGTGAAAACAGGTCTTGACTAAATATGGTGTGAGGTTGGGATGGGGTTCAAAATCCAGTCCACCCTCGATGCCTACCTGGGACTGTGAAACTGTTCATTGAACTGTGTGTAATTTAGTATTTTCCCCCTACCATTCATTTGTATTAATATTTATTCATTTTGTATTTATGTTCCATTTACAACATCTTTGCCGAGAATTGGTTATTTGCTAAACATTGTATATAGAAACCGACGTTTCCTTCATTATATAGGAATACTTTACGATATAACAATTGCCTAACTGAAAACCCCGGTTAAGGGGGCACTTTACTCGGATCGGAAGGTGTACCCTTAAGCTGGGTTTTACTATAATAATAATCCATAGCCATCCTTTTCCCACTCTATCTGCTGACAATTCTGTTTGCTGTTTGCAATGTTCTCAGAATAACGCCTAACTACTAGACGGCGAGACAGATGACCTTTAATAGACTATGAAGGTACTCTGTGGTCAGGTTACTTAACGTGATAGTCAAAACAGGTGTTGGTGTGTGTCCTCAATCGTTTATAAAGCCGGTCGCCTGAACAAGGATCATCAGCTTGAAATTTAGGTGATGGCGAATGGGAGAGTATCGAAATCCCGGGCGAGAGTAATTAAATGGGATGTTCAATTAAGACCCAATCTGAGCTAATCAGAGCTGTTGATCCTGTATACAACCCAACTGAACTGTTCAGAGGAACGGAGCTGGTAACAATAGGACACTATACCTGACGATCGTCATCTTAAACGCTGGAAGGTGTAAGTGAGTAAAACACACTACTTACTGGGGTTAGGAGATAGGCGCCCCTCTGCACACTAGGTGGTGATTGTATCGTTCACAACTAACACCAATCACATACAGTGACCCCCCCCCCCCCCCCCCTCTTAAGCGTCGTATTCCGTTTCCTTCCTCGCTTCCGGCAACAGGCTGCGCACACACGACCCGCCTCGTTCTGACACGCAGCCTGCGCGCGCAGATTAACCTTGTTTGGCGTCCAACACGCGCAGACCACGTGATGTTCGGGGTGGGTGACTACCCTACGGCGGGTCAGGACGTCACGTAGTGGAGTGGACTGACTTATGTTTCTGTCTGCCTACTAGCCTTAATGTGGCAAATCAAGAGGCGCTTCGAGCTGCTGTGAACTGCTCCTCTGACATCCTCCTCCGCAACCCCCGTGACCTAGGGCGGCGTGAGGCGCCGGAAGTAACGTCCCCGCGCCTGCTCATAATAAGGGGAAGGGCTGTGTTTTACTTGTGTCAAGTCACGCAGGATGGCTGACAGGGACGGCAAGACTATTCTACTTGTATTTATTTAAAAATGTGCTTTTGCCAGAGTTTCCTCATGTTTTGTTAGTGAAGGGTGGAGAAAGGCTATGAGACACACAGCAAAGAGTTTTATTTCACCTTTCATTTGATCACCGATTGTAGTATTCGGAACTGCCGACCGATTATAAGACATTTCCGATAATTCAATAATACCAGTAATAATTAACAGCGACAATACAAACCTGGTAGACAATTGCTCATAATTGCGTAATATGGCAACGAAATCATGGACGAAATCAAAACGGATTTAATCAATAGTTGATATAACGTAGATTCAAAGAAAACCCTGCTAGCAACCCCACAGAATTACCTGGCTCCTTTTTTTTTTAGGGGGGGGGGGGCGTAATTTTTATTAGGGAACATTGTGCGTACAATCACCGAATTGGCTAGTGAGCCGTTCTTCCATTCGGGCCCTTGCCCCTACTCCTCATTCTAATGGCGGGTGTTAAACTGAATGGACAGTGGGTACCATTTTTGTGTAAGTCTTTGGTATGACCCAACCGGGGTTTGAACCCATGACCACCCATGCTCGAGGCGATCACCCCTACCACTTAGCCACCGAAACCTGGCTCTATTTTGTCAAATATGAAATGGATCTTTCTTCCTCTGAAGTCTGATCAAAGGTACTGCAGAATCATGTGTTATTGCTTCTAATTGTCCACCACACTATCAATCAGCTAGAAAATGTTGAGATTTTTGTGATTTAATTGAAACCTCACTATAATTTAGGTGAAAAAAACATCTACGGGTTTGCTGTTAATTTGACGCAAACTCAAAAAGGTTGTTTTTTTTGTTTTAAATGAATAATTCATTATCTGGGAGTATATCGATATCGGTGGCACGGATTTTGAGAGTCCTATAAAAGGCATGGAAATAATACTACATTTTGCCACCAGATTCTCATCAATTCTCCAATTAGACATACTGACTAAAGAGGAAACACCTTAAAAATGTATGTGTCGGTTATTGGAGGTGGGCACAAGTAACATATATTGATGCATATACTAGGGTTTCTAGTGGCCACCGATAAAATTTCCCGTACCCACTGACCGATTTCATGGGACTTTCAAGAAAATGTCCGTCAATTAGATCTACGCATGCATGTAGGCCTATACCCTGTCAAATTTCACTATTGATGAATGTTAAATTTCGCATTAACAATGGACGAAAAAAAGCCACTCACAACATCAAACCAGGTTGACGTTGCAAAGCATTGCTTGAATGCATTGGAGGATTTAAGCGGAATCAGGGGATCATTGACTCCAACAACAATTTCTTTATGAGTCGCCCATTGACCAAGAGGTTTCTTATTTGAAGGAAATAGAAAGTGCTGAGATTTCTGTCAGCCAATAGAAATTTTGATTGCAGAACATTGCAGGTTGACGTTGCAAATCATTGCTTGAATGCATTGGAGGATTTAAGCGGAATCAGGGGATAATTGACTCCAACAACAATTTCTTTATGAGTCACCCAATGACTAAGAGATTTCGTATTTGAAGGAAATAGAAAGTGCTGAGATTTCTGTCAGCCAATAGAAATTTTGATTGCAGGACGTTAGACCCCATCACCAGAAAGTTGCGACGTTAGGGCCCAGACGAGACTAGTCAGACGTAGTGCGACTCTGTTCGTTCCTCACTAGAGTCAGACTTGAGGTCATAAGCAAAGTTTGAGACTCACGTGATCGCTGGTAACCAGCTAAGTTCCAAATACAGGTGTTGCCGTTCAGCGCCGCCTAACGGCCCACTGTCTAGTTACGTGGCCGCTCGGACAAACACGGCCGAGTCCGGCCATATGTGTATAGGGAACACAGCAATCAAAACCTTGTGTGATTGGAAGAGTGTTGTTTTATTGATAGATTAAATTTCTGGAACAAACTAGGGTATTGTATTAGCGAATGATGGCTGTCTAAACTTCATAGTTGATAGCTTTCTTGGTTTTGAAAAGGAAAAAGATAAGCATATTGTTTCTAGGCCTGCTAATGTATTATTGTGTATACAGTTTGGGTGTCCCTGTGTTATTTAAGTTATATCTAAAGTATCATTTAGGTGATATGCATGTATGACACGTCAGATTAGAGCTGGAATACCGTAGAATACGATGCAATCCGTGTTATTTCTCTAAAGATGATTTACACTGGTATCATAAACCCATTACGCTCATACACTCAGTCATCCGATACAAAAGAATACGTTGCCAGGTGAATGTTTGGCTTCAGCTGTGGCGTAACTAAGCAGATGAGGTGCGACACCGGCCTGCGGGAAAAGGCCTATTCAAGTTTTCAAAATGGTGGATGGTTGGTTGAGGGCCTGCCCCATTCAGGAATGCAAAGGACGATATTTATAAAGAAAAAGGTAACATCTATTGCTGAAGACTCTGATGTAAGTTGTCAAAGTTCAGGCATTGAACACGTGACGAAGAAATTGACCAATCAAAGACCAGGATATCAGCCACTATATGAAAAGTTCCGTTTTCACTCATAAAACCGCCCTAAGACGACAGGGCATAGGCCTTGGCCTATTGCCTTAAGCTTTGCAGCTCGATAATGATTTAAAATCAGAGAATAAAACTTGTTTTAACCTTATGAATGTTAAATACCATTAGAATATTAAAGATGAGTGTGAACTCACCGAAATCCAGGTAGGCCTATGATCACGAACGGTCAGAAGCAAGCTAGATGACTTGTTAAACCCATACTGACACAGGGCTTGCTTTAAGTTCAAATCAGTTTGTTGCAGCCGTTAATTTCTAATTTGACATTTCTCAGAAATGATTGAAGATCCGCACCTCGGCAGAACTTTTCATCGCGGTCTAACGGTGTTTGAATTGTCCGGATCCGATCATTAGATATGTAGTTACGAGCAGTTGAAAAGCGTCCACGTTGTAAGTCTATCCAAGTCGCCACATTGACGAATATGACGTTAGATTTGTGGCCCGCTTATGACTACCATGGCAACGCGTCTAGCAAAGTAGAGCCTCTACAATGGGTTCAATGCTCATAATAATCTTTTATATGTTAATATAATACTGATTCCGTTGTTTGTACATTTTTAAATATTAATATTTAAATAGGTGCAGTGAAACCATTGCGAACTATATTCTCTCCTAGAGCAGACCGAAGCACTACCGTGTAGGTAATAACTTGGCCGCAAAACAATGTGAACTGCAACTCGCGCCGACAAGTAGCAAATAAATATCTGGCACTCATTTAAGGTTTGTCATCGAGTCCTTATTTATCTTTTAGTAATTTAAGTGCATAGAGAGGGGTAGGATAAAACCAAAACCGGATTCGTTTTAATCTTGACTCCCGTATGTGACTCCTGGAGTTTTGGCTACGGATTTCACTCGGCTTCGCCTCGTGAACTCATCCAGTAATTACGATAGTATTCTCTCTGTGTTCATTTTCTTAAGACTAACAAAGTACTAGTTCACCGCCTGTCGTCTATGTCTCTAATGCTCGCTTCTTTTCTTTTAGTTATATAAGGCTGAAGGCTATTAGGCTGAAGGCTACTATAACCTCCAACTTATAATTGTCCTAATCTAACTACATGGTTGCCACCCTTGCATTATTATTTCCATCATTTCTGAATGTTCCTATACGCTTTCACTTAAAAACAAATGGGTGAGAAAGGGATTCTCACTCAGGGATACACTAATTTTGCAGAATTGGTTAATCTTCCTTTGCTAGTTGCCGCAAAAACTGCACAAATGACACGGAAATGACACCGTTTTTGCTAATTTCATGAAATGTAAGTAATGATTTGACAATTATGCTATTTCAATCATATATTTCTGTGTTATGGTAGGTGGGCCCTAAAATCCCGATGAGTGGGTCCTAACGTCCCGACTTTCGGGTGGTGAGCCCTAACGTCTACATACCGAAATTTCACTAGGGAGTAGTATTGGGAAATCCTAATTCCTCCAATTCTTCAAATACCGCAATAAGGTATAATCCGACCGACAGCTTGCTAAGATATAAAAATACAGGAGCATCAACTTGCATTGAACAGATAATTTCACTTGAGATGAATTGATAAATACAAGTAAAGATTGTCATAACATTGACAAGTGACAAAGTTGCCGCGCAATATCATGTGAACATATTTTAAAACTAACTAAATAGCTTTCCACCAGTCACACTATTTTAAGGATCTAGCAACCGGATATTTCTGACGTTCGAGAAACCTTTTGTTGGATTTACGTTCACTAAACGTAAATCTAAAGGGAAAGCCCCGTCTTTATGTTTGCTACGGGAAAGTCGGACCTTGCATAGTGAGCAGCTCGTGAGTATGACCCACATTGTGTATGGTACGTTCTGAATGGGAGGAAGGTGTACCAAATGCTGGGAAACTCATTTTGTGGACAGTGTAGAGCTGTCACCTGAGTGTAAGAGTTCGTCAGGGCAGACCGACTCTCACGAGAGGAGCACTAAAGTCGGTCACTGAAACTATAGCTTCTCTAAATAAAAAAAAAGACGAGTGAGTTTATGTCATAGTCCAACTTCTATGGCTTCTTTCAACAAGAACCCGCCCGGCTATATATAACGCAGAACCTTGTATCAGAGAATTATTTCCCCGGAAATTGTTGGGGTCTTTTTTCATTTCCAGTTTCAGAAGTATTTTATTTTTCTTGTGTAAAAAAAGTATAAATTAAACGTCATTCATTTCAATAAAACATTGATTTCAACCTTCCTACACTACACACCCTCAGACCCATTTCATGGTCGATACTGCTGTGCTTTCCATGTCTTTTATTTTAATTTCTCTGGGGGCCGTTGCTCCACGTTTGCGATACATGTGCGAATCGCAGGATAACAACCCGAGGCCCAAAACAGTGTTCCAAAATTTCATATTTTCCAAGCAGTATCTCACCCGAGAGAGCAATTTTCCAGGCAGAATACTCTGCGATGCTGCCGATTACCCACCACCATTTCAACATATTGAAATGTCGTAGAGACCCTACAATATCGGTTTTTCACCGGGAAGAAATTGTAGACCCGCACTTTTAATCGGTGCCTAATCGTGGTCAACTGCCTCGATCAGAGGTCACCTTCCGAAACGATTTTGAGTTTTTTTATCGGGAAGTACACCATAGTCCATATCGGAGAGTATCGGGAGCTCATTGGACGCTGGCCCTTACCGTTCACCAATCTGGTGTCAGTGGTTCCCGACTGTAGATCGGTGGCGAATAGTTGGCCAGTAGAAAATGGCTTTATGAACATCATAATTGCATTTGTATGGCTAAGCTGGTTAATACCAAGGCAAAGTAGGCTCATTAATATCTCTCTTGACCCTGGTGTGTTCGAGCTCATTTATATTTCATGCACGTTGAGGATCTACATAACCCAATTTAACTCTTATTAATTATACAAAATCATGAGTATCGACCTAAATTAGTATTGGCGAATACATCCTGTACAGGACGGCTTCAATACAGTAGTAGGCATGCCGAATCAGAAAGCAATTATGAATATCGCGGTTGTGCCTTCGACTACGGACTTCCCTACAAGATTTCTCTCATACACGTTGCCACTGTGTCTTGCTCCTATATTATTTCACATATCCTCTTTAATAAGACCATATTGCTGCTACTGCGACAGAACAAAAAACACAAGAAAAAACACCAACATCAAATGAAATAGCCACTACCTTAATGCGAACTCTGTTAAAGATATCTCCTTCCTTTCCCGAGTGGCTTGGGAAGCCAATGGAGTATACCTACAAGGAAACACAACAAGCTCTATCTTGCTCGGACTTTGTCCGTTGCTTTCACAGGGGCAGATACAGATAAGAACATATTGGGGAAAGGGAGGCGCTTTGAAAGCCGACCCGTCCTTCGGCGCCCGTTTTCCCGCGTTGGGCCACGCCTCAGTGGGCGCCGATAGAGGGCGCACGGCACGCATGCGTCGTGACGGGACGCCGGAGGCTGAGACACGGGGCTCCAGGACGCTGACACCGCCCAGGATTAGCGCGTCTTCCTGGAGGACGCAGGGCAAGGGGCTCACTGACGGCTCGTAGGTTTAAGCACGGGCTGCTCCTGGTCCCGCCCTTTTATTGAGTATGTATTACTACGCCGTGAACACAACCCCTCCGACAGCCTCAGAGATGGTAGCAGTAGAGCTTCAGTCAGTCTGAGGGAGTGTAGTGGTTCGAGAATCGTTGATTTAGATCTATGCATTTACACATCTACACATTTACAATACCTTTCCTATTAGTGTATCAGAATCTGCCGTTTTCACATTCTTTAATCATCCTAATTCCGGTGTGCTCTTATACATTTTGTTTTCGATAAGCATACCTATATCGAATTACATAGTTGTAGTTCTACCTTTCATATACAAATTCTTGTGTACATCAAATGCAGAGGAAAGGAAGGGTTGTGAGATTATGTATGAACAATAGATCGTAGCTTTAACATCCAGAACAAATATGGTATACTATTTACCAGAGGGAAATATTAGATGAGACGGATTATTACCTAGTAGTGCCGATCGATGTAACTATGCTAGTAGTAATGGAGCATACTATTAATGTAATACAGATTTATAAGAATGGAAAGGACAATGTAGACCTCCAATATACCTACCATATATAGTTCAATACCACCATGCTTTTGCCAGGATAGTACCATTGGTACTCCCTGATAAGAACGAGATGTTTAAACACTTGTAAGGTTTTTGTCTCTGCATCCCTATCGTAACCGATTATATAGTTACTGTGCGAAGGTGTTAATCACCTAAATTGCTCATATTTATTAGTACCAAAATGTCTACATATGACAGTTGCCATTTTATAGCAGCTCCTCTCTATCTTGATTTCTATAGTACAGTGGCCATGCAGTGAACGGCATGTACTAGACACATAGAAGTAAGAAGATAATCAAGACGCCTTTACATATTTGAGATGTAGCCCATGGAATCGTTCAGAACTTATTCTTCGGACTCGTTCTGAGCGATTTCATCAGCTACAACAAAATAAGTATGTGAGTATTAGTGTCATGATTATGTTCTTTTATTATTATATACGTTGAAATGTTTATAGATCGCCAAATCTGATCGTAATTTGACTCCGTTGATACTGTCACTCTCACCATGCGTGGTAAGATGTTTGCTTCCCATATATATGCCGCTAACAAACCTATACTCTGCTTGGAGAATGTGACGAAACTCCAATGCACTCGTCGATGCTGAGCTTGGGTTTGCTCAAGCTTACCAAAACTCATAGAGACTACGATTGAGAGAGTGACGGTCATTATCATATTTCGCGTATGCGCAACGGGAACATCCTACGCATTGGGCCAAGGGTTAGTAGTCTCTCACTTCACGAGGTGCCAAGCGCCCAGGAACGAGTTATCATGCGTAATCACTAAATATTGAGGTATATATCGCGAGGCGTTCACTTAATGCCACATCACGTCATTAGATGTAATTCAGTGTGCTGGGCGTGAATGTTTATAACAATAGGATTCCTACATAGATTCTGTCGTTTTATGAAGAAAATGCAAATGGCTGACGGCTGGCAAAACCTAGTAGAACATCTTTTGTTGGGTGTTTACGAAGCTGCTCCAAACAGACCCACGTGGGTACGTGTGTTGCTCTTTTTCCGGGGAAGCAGCGGTATCTGGCCCGTTTGATAACCTATTCTGGTAGCAGAAGACAGTGGCAGCATGACCTCTTTCACAAAAGCATTTTTCGTTTACTAAGCCGTGTCGCCCCAAGGTAGTAAAATCCTGGTTCCATAATCTCGTTCAATCGACACAGAGAATACAAAGTTTTCAGATAGGTTGGGGACAGTGTGTACAAGGTATCTTGGAACCTTATACTCTCATTAGAATGGGTTAAAACAGGCAGGTCGAGCCACATAGTGGTGTTTTATGTACACACTATTTCTTTATTTACACTCATGAAGAAGGCTATCACACCTAGAGTGTGATAAGTAGGTGTGAGTGTAAAGCGCCAAATCCACTGAGGTGACGGAATTTTCATGCAAATTCGTGTGCGATCCATGCGACTATGCAACCGTGCGAATCCCATGCGAATCCCATGCGAAATTATTTAATACTTTAAATAGCTTCGCAAAGCCATCGCATGGCCATGCGAATTCGCATTTAAGCCATGCGAGCACCAAGCGAATTCCATGCGACTGCTTGATCCACTGAAGCGATTTTCCATGCGAATTTCATGGGATCGAGCGTACTCTATTCGAACGTCTGCAGCCGTCGGCGGCCACTAATTCGCATGAAAAAGCACCTCAGTAGCTTTAGCTTAGCTAAAAAAATCCGATTGGAAACTGACCTTAGGCTCAGGACCAAACAGTAAAAGATTATACATATCAGTGTGCTTAGCTAACTTTCTTCAAGCTATTCACAATACACAAGAATTGATAATTAGAGAGGGGTGGCTCAATCTTATCGAGTATTCATCACGTAAAGACACTTCATGCCAGTTTTCGTATTGTTATATCATAAAAATTTATCTCCAATTTACTTTAGCATTCAGTCTGCCAATGTGTCTATTGCTGTATATTGGAGAATGTCATTTTCTTGTTATCAATTCATTTTACATATTTGAATGTAAAATGCATCGAGGTGTACTGATGGGCATTCTCGGGTGTATCGGGTGTATTAAAGTTGATTTTCCAACGCGATATCGATGTTTGTTTTTTGAGATGCACCTTTAGGCCTAATTCGGTTTCATAAAATGTTAGAGTACAAAACTAAATTACCGCATCGTCCTTGTGTGGGAATGTTGAAAAATGCTGTGTCATAGTGTTTCGGAACGCGTGTCGTAGTGTGTCAGAAGCACATTGGGTTCCTGGCCTTAAAATGCCAACTTCCTGATACCGCCTCCTTCATGTCATAATTCCTAGGTTTCCGTACAGTAGACCCATGCACCCTAAACAGTGTGATCAGCACACCTGGGCTATGAATTAGCAGGCTTGGTAGTGAGATTATGGCCTCACGAGAGGTGGTCTGTATTAGTGAACATTGCTACAGATAGGGCCGAAAAGGCGACTTTACATGTTTCAGACGCCAATGTTTCCTGTAGATTGCAGATGAAAGCCTTGTTTGGAGTACATGGATGCTATAACATATTGGTTGTATGTAATCCATGGTAAATGATATATCCACTATAAAATATTTACAAAACTACCAGGTCTAAGATTATCCGAACCACTGGATAATATAATCTTCAAAAGTAAAAGATGTTTCCCCTGCAAGCAATGCATAGGTACAAATATAAGGAAATATATTATGAATTCTATAAACTAGAAAGGTACTCCTGTATTTATTTCCCGGTATGATGTTTCACATTTTATACCTTTTTTAATACCAAACATTCCTCAATACTTCTCTCCAAATCTTGCTTAAATCATGATTAACTGCAATTTTCCATGATGCCAAATCAATATTTATACTTATTACTTTTTGGAATGGAAATTTCACTTTTGTTTTGCAAAATTCTAAAGAATAACAAATTTCATAACAGAGTTTCTGTTATGAAGCTGCAATTGTACGTTTTTCCGTACAATGGCCCATATATCCCTCCCTTAACTGTATGGCGTATATATAAGCATGTGGCCCACGCTCAACAAATTACAATGTATAGTACTATATCATCGCCATCACGAGCGGTTTTATGTCTTGCCTTCTGCGGATTTGCATATCGGTGATTGTAGACTAGAACATGTCCACTCAAAAACCTTTCACTTCCCTATTGAACATATTAATGACCAGATTAAAAATACGAGCTACACCAAACATTCTAGTATATATTGCAACAGGAAAGGAGCCCTGGGATGGTGAGACACCAGCCAGGGAGGATGTTTTCCTCTCTATAGGGCAGTGCGTTTAGATGGCCATAAACCGGACCATGTTCAGTGGGTAACTGAACCACCTCTTCATCCCTGAAGTATCCCTTCCACGGCGCCCGAAACGTTACACCTCAGCCATAATATGCACCAGCATCGTACGTGTCCCGCCTACCTACTGATCTCCCAGCCTGCTTACTTCTCCTTTTAGCTTCTCTTTTACGTCTGCCTGCCTGCCTCGTCTTATCGGTGTGCCGTGCTGCTGTGTGCCCCTCCTCCCTCCTTTGTTTCTCACCGCCTGCCTCTTTTGACTCGCGATTCTCTACTCGCCTGTTTCGCCTTGCCTGTCTGCCCTCTCTGGCTCCCTGTCTCGTTCTACATCTCCCTGCCTACCTCCTGTGCCTGCCTCCTCTTCCTGACTCTCTTATACCTTACGTGTCTGTTTCCCCATGCCGGCCTCCCCTGACTGTCTACCTGGCTGTTTTCTCTCTACCTCTTTCCACACCTCCTTGGCTGTCTACACTGCCCACCCTCAAAATCTCTACCTGCAATTTTGCCTCCAACATAGGCCGGGTATCCAATGGGCAACAAAAGCGTTAAAAATCTCTGTCCCTTTCCCCTACGAAATCAGCCGGTAGTGAGGCCCTAAAAAGTCTGTACAGTTTCCCCTGATAATCGGTGTTGACTTTACACTCACCTACTCACCAGCTGATTTTGTACCTGTGATATACTTCTATAGTGGAACAATTGAAACCCTTTAGTTTTTAAGGGTTCTTATTTGCCTGGCAAATATATAAGTGTCAAATGTCTGGTATCAGATTTCTCCAATTAAACAATAAAACACATACATGATAAGAAAAGGTAAACGACACGATATTTATGATACGTTGCCTTGGGGATTATCACACTCCTCTCCTTTTCAATGACATTATTTTATATGATAGTGCAAGGATTTTGAAGTACTATATGGAACTATGATAGGGTCGGGAAAGTATATAGTTTTAAGTTCAAGTTCCTCCTTCCAAAGACATAAACTGATTACGATTTTGTCGGCGAATATCAGGAAGCATTCGTTCTAATATGCAGATATGGGGACGCTGGTTTAAGTTTAATTTAAAGTTTGGCGATTTTGTTTATCGATTGCCTGTTTTCATCCGCCGACCGATTTTTGAGCACTCTTGCTGAACCCAATTCCCGATAAAAATCAAACTCTGTTGAATCGATTACCGACAATTTCGCTCGGAAATGGTGCCCAAAGAATGTTTGATTCCAATTGCCCATTTCTTGCCGACCAATTTATGAGAGGCCAAAAGTCGGCAGGCTAGTAAAATTGGTGTCGATATCATGATCTCTTACTGGAACTCGGAGTTCAAATGGTTCTTTAGCAAACCATGTGACTGGCAGATTTGGTCATATCCGCCGTGAAAGTAATGACTTATGGTCATCATATGTGGGCCAAATCCATTGAGAGAATTACATCTAAAATAAATGTCACCAATCTGATTAAATTTGTCGGCCAGAAACGGATCGCAAAATGTCGGCATGTCAATCTTCACTGGGCCTTAGTGATACAATTCACGTGAGGTCGTCATACCACTGGCTTCATATCTCTCCTCGATTCGTAACGGAGAGGCCTGTGTCAATATTATATTGTGTGCCCAATCGCAACTTCTGTACAAATAACCCCTGACACCCTTCATGTGAATCGCTCTTTTAATGTTCTCCTTATTTATTGCAAACTGCACCCACCTTTATTTACTTGTTTCTGTTGTTACCATTTGTTTCATCACTAGGGATTAGGTTGGGCCAAGTGAGATATTTACATTAGGAACAAATTCTGGCAGAAAGCTGTGCTTACTCTTTGAAACCGGAGAGTGGGATTTTGATAAGCTGCCACCTATCTGAGGGAGTTTACGGTGAATGGGAGGTTTGCTATATCCTATAAACAACATCAAGGCTATTCATTTACAAAGGAAATTATAACATATCTCTTTAATATGAAAATTTCCATAAACATGAATAGGATCATACTTCTCCACGTTTTATAGGTAGCCTTTGATGCAATGCCTGTATCTAACAAACTGTTATAGGGTATCACTAACATATACTTATGTACATAGAATGATACATGTAAATCTAGCGGAATACTTATTATAAACTCATTTGTTTTATTTTTTGATATTATACCTTTAGATTTTACATTGAATCAAGTGGTCAAGTTCTAACAGATATATATGAAATTTTCCTTAGAAAAAACAATCAATCAACAAACTGACAGTCTTTGAAGCGCTGAAACTACTTTCAGGACTTCATTTCACCTAATATCGATTCCTTGAAAGAGTGTGATATAAGGCTCGTTTGAAGAAAAGATAATAAATCCTAGGTGTTTATTATGATGGCGGCACCTGAGGTGGCTGTTGGTACGATTTTCTCCAACCCTCCACCGTGTTGGTGTTATGACCTATCCTGACAGAGTCAAATTTACGACCATTTATAAGATTCATATGACAGTGTACCCACTACCTGATATATTAAACAAAAGTTTCCGTGAGAGGTTCCGGTGGTCCCCCCATCGCTTTATAGATTTGTATCTTTCAGCCTGGAGCCTGTTTGAAATTCAACAAACAATGATGGTATGGGTCATGGCCAAGAATCATTCGTGTAAGGCCCCTGGGGCACCTTGAATAATTTAGGGGTCTGTTTAACATCGGACGAGCGAGACTGTACTTGGACGATACGAGATACAAGGCGAGGAACGAGGTTCTGGGCGATTCTCGTCCAATGTGGTTTAAGAAGGCATATCGTCCAGAGCAGGGCCTATCGCTCATACAGATTCTCTTACGTTTGACCTATATGAGTCCATACGAGAGGTCGTCCGCTGGTGGTGACCGTGACAGGCAGGGGACCAGTGAGTAGACGCATCCCGCACCAAATATCAACTTCCGGGACCGTTTCGAAAGGCAAAACAGACTGCAAAGCGGACTAACCCCATCGTTGCGTTAAGGGGGGTGCCCACTGCTTCCGACACACTCCGACAAGGCTTACGACACACTACGACAAAGAAAATCCCTGTCGGAAGGGCTCTGTCGTAATGCATATCCCAATATAACGGAGGATAAAATGTTGTATATATGATATTATAACAGTTATTAAGGCGCACGTCTGTGTGTAGGGGGCGGTTCATAGCTTTTACATAGTCCGGAATGCTCCCGACACACTACGACAAAAGCCGACCTCTACAATTTTTTAAATATGTTTAATTTTGTCGGAAGGGCTACGACACGGCTACGACACGGGCGCTGTGTCGTAGTCATGTCGCAGTGTGTCGCAGTGTGTCGGAAGCCGTGTCGGAACGGTGTGTCCACTGCTACGACAAAAACCCAAAACGTTCGATTCTGTGTTGTAAGAGGGTGCGTCCACCAACCACGGCAAGGCTGCGACAATGGCTTTCCGACGAATTTGCCTAAGAGCTACAATATATACATCCTTAAGAACTCTTCATAATGTAGCCAGAATTCCTTACCTGTCAGAGCGTATGAATTGTCATGTTTTAAACCAAATGTATCTACGATCCAGACAACAGGAATACTGTCAACAACAAACAGCTTATACCCGAGCACAGACAGCCCCGATCTTAAAAACAATAACTCCCAACTGTGAAGCATACGCACGCTCAGTTGGCCATTATGGTGCTGTTAAATGGAATGCTTTGACACCAGTCGCAAGGAACACTGAGACATATAAATCCTTTAAAAATCTTACCAAAACGAACATGCTGCGTAGTATTCCTTGAAACAACAAATGCCTGATGTGCTTATAACATAGTTAAGGCAAGCCTAATGTTTGATCCAACCATGTAAGAACTTCAGGTTATTGTAATGCACCATACAAGCTCAATGTTTCTTGATTTATTATGTGACTTCGAAAATTGTATGTACTTGTGTTTCCCACCTCAGTAATTTTTGTACAACCCGGAGTGGGGCAGGTTATGAAAATCAAGCCATACAAGACTTGATAACCACCCTGATTTTGTTGTCAACAACATAGGATGACATCTGGTAAACTTAATTACTATATTTGTATATCTTTGCCTACTGGATCAAAACAGGACGAATAAGTTTCCCTGTACTGTAAACTGAGACTATGTAATTGAAGCTGATATGTTGACAACGAAATAAAAGTTCTGAAAAAAAAAAGAAAAAAGGTCCACGACAGCTCTACGATTGGAAGGCCTGTCGTAGCCTTGTCGTGGTTGGTGGAACATAGTTCCCGACAAGAGGCTACGACAAGGCCCCGACAGGCTGCGAACCAAAGCTTGTCGGGGGCCTGTTGGAGGCCCTCCGACAAGGCCACAACAATATCGAACATGTTCGATTTTTGCTACGACTGGACCTTTGTCGTGGAGTGTTGTGGTTTCCTCTATATCATTGTCGTAGTGTGTCGGAACCATGGGCGCCTTTTTTACGGAAACCGGTAACGTCTACGACACGCCCTGACACCGCTGTCCCGACAATGCTCTTCTCACGACAAGGCTGCGACAAGGCTGCGATTGGAACTTTCATGTCGGCACTTGTCGTAGCCTTGTCGTGGTTGGTGGACGCACCCTCTAAAGGGCGGCGTCCACGACAAGGCTACGACAATGGCTTTCCTACAAGGTCCACGACAGGCCTACGATTGGAAAGCGTGTCGTAGCCTTGTCGTGGTTGATGGACCCCAGTTCCCGACAAGAGTCTACGACAAAGCCACGACAGGCTGAGACTGGAAGTTTGTCGGGGACCTGTCGGGGGCCTTCCGACAAGGCTACGCGATATCGAGCATGTTCGATTTTTGCTACGACTGGACCTTTGTCATGGAGTGTTGTGGTTTCCTCGATATCACTGTCATAGTGTGTCGGAACCATGGGCGCCTTTTTTACGGCAACCAGCAACGTCTACGACACGCCCCGATACCCATAACTAGTGGGTCCGGGGCTTTACCCAGTTACCACGTTACCGTTACCGTGTTACTAACCGATTCTAACCTTGTTATCATATTACCGTTTCGTGTTGAGTGAGGACTGTTGAGTGAGAACTGTTGAGTGAGGACTGGTGAGTGAGGACTGGTAAGTGAGGACTGGTGAGTGAGGACTGGTGATTGAGGACTGGTAAGTGAGATCTGGTGAGTGAAAACTGTTGAATGAGGACTGGTGACTGGTGACTGGTGAGTGAGGACTGGTGAGTGAGAACTGGTGAGTGAGTACTGGTGACTGTGGCCTGGTGATTGAGGACTGGTGAGTGAGGACTGGTGAGTGAGTACTGGTGACTGCGGACTGGTGATTGAGGACTGGTGAGTGAGGGCTGGTGAGTGAGTACTGGTGACTGCGGACTGGTGATTGAGGACTGGTGAGTGAGGGCTGGTGAGTGAGTACTGGTGACTGTGGACTGGTGATTGAGGACTGGTAAGTGTGGTCTGGTGAGTGAGGACTGGTGAGTGATGGCTGGTGAGTGAGGACTGGTGAGTGAGTACTGGAGAGTGAGGGCTGGTGAGTGAGTACTGGTGAGTGAGGGCTGGTGAGTGTGAACTGGTGAGTGTGGACTGGTGAGTGTGGACTGGTGAGTCAGGACTGGTGAGTGTGGTCTGGCGAGTGATGGCTGGTGAGTGGGGACTGGTGAGTGAGGACTGGTGAGGGGAGGAGGGGGTATAACCACGAACCTTGCCCTTATACCGGAACGCTATCGTGAAGCATGTCGGAAGCCTGTCAGGCCATGTTGGGGTGTCAGAGTGTGTCAGAGCGTATCACAGTCCTTTTGGAGGTCCACTATCACATGCTTCATCCTCAGCTAAGACACCCCTTTGGGGTGTCGTTTGTTTGCGAGACTTTGAGACGATGTAGGAGAGTGTGGACGAGATTTATCCATTGGACGAGCTTCTTGTTGAACGAGACTTTCTCATGGCAGCTCTCTCGTATCGTACGGGGCTCGTCCCTGGACGAGTGACGCCCTTCTTGAACGATACTGGCTGGACGACCTCCGTACAAGCTTTCAAAGATTCGCTCGTCAGATGTTAAACAGACCCCAGGGCCCTGTTTCATAAATTTTGAACGACACGACCATTGTACGATAAGATCTATCCAACGATGTACGACCTCGTGGACGATGGTCGTCCAATTTGGTTACATAAAGCCGATCGTAGGGAAACACATGAATCGTTCGTACAAATGATCGTATCTTTGACATACATCACAAGGGATCATAGATCTACCATGCGGAAGCTATGCACCCCCCCCCCCCTCCCATCCATGCACACTGCTTATGACCTATTGGGTTCCAGTCTTAACGATCAGCCTACTAGAATTCAACTAACAGCACAAATTTGAGCCTTAGCTATTTCAGTATATTTTAGTGATTTTTCGAGGATTCTTTTTATAAAGCTGTGTATCTGAACATTAATAAAGCCTTATTTTAATTTTAGATCTGAATAAATGAAATTAATACATGAATCGAAACAATTTGCACGATGTAGGTCAATGTTTATGTAACAATATTTGCCATTCTCATTTGATCGTATCGTACGAAGGTCGTACGTGTACGGCCTAACCCATTTGTGCAACGATATTAGCCCTACGATCATTATACGATCTTTTAGATGATCGTTCAAAATTTATGAAACAGGCCGTACTCACCGCGGCCTACGGCCTTGGTGAGTACGGCCGTGAGCCTAACCTCGCCGTACGGCTACCATACACGAGCGCTAACGTCGTAATTCTATTATTATATTCCTTATGATGTATCATAATAGTCAGAATTTACCTTAATCGGCCATAGACTATGATTAACTTGACAAGGCAGCATCACCAAAGACGTTGTGTACATAGTGTTATTTGCTGGATCTGTTACTATGGCGATTGCCTTGCTCACTCCGAACACATCCTCTACTATACACACGCCTACTTAATAGCAGAGACTACGATAGGGAGAGTGACGTTCATATAATTTCGCACACTGCACCGCTAGAGCAACCTACAGAAAGGTTTTGCGGCCCAATAAACCGGAGCGGCGCTGTGTGATAATATGAGAAAACTGTATCCCTGTGGGCGAATTTTTATTTTTCCGAACCCCTGTCCCCGGCCGTTTTAACCTAGGTCGTAGACCGAGGTTTAAACGGCCGGAGGACAGGGGTGAGGTGAAATAAAAATTCAAACACAGGTATATGGTTTTCTGCTATGGTAAATGCTGAACACTAAGACTAACTCAGTGGCGTAGTGGTTAGAGCATCTGTTCTGGTTCTGAGGGTCGGGTGTTCGGATCGCGGCCCGTGTTTTTTTTTCATTTTTGTTTTTAAATAAAAAGAAAAACACCAATGTAGAGAGAATCAATACGAAACTAAGAAGATTTATATTTGTTTTACGTGTAAAACAATATGTCCTTCGCTGTTTGTTTACATTTTGACGCTTTGTTTACATATATTATGCTGTCGGACAGTAGGTTTGCTTCCACCACCGTAGTGATCGGCAACCATAAAATACCCTTTCATGAAAACCTATGAAAGTATATATCACCTGAAAGCTTAAAACAATTTGGATTTGATGCTGTAACTATTAAAACGTTATTCCGAATTTAGACGAATTAATCAAAAATTAAAAGTAACAAGTGATTTTCTCTTACACTTTCAAGGCTCTGTGTCAGAGTATGCGAGCGGAGGCGGACTATGGGCAACTCACTCTAAGTCTCCATAAGATCAGTTTTAACGCTTTTTATGATGATTCCTTCTGTAGTTCGCTGTAATTTCGTAATTCATGTGTGTAATCTGCATTTCGATGGTGTACATGCCTCCGTTCACGTTAACTCGCCGATCTATTTAACGCTAATCGAATCGATGTAATCCGTCCGCCATTTTGTTTTTTCCCGTGAGTAGCCTACCCACTGCGCATGCGTTAAAATACGGTCACACCTCGACCGTATGGTGAAATAATCTCCACCCTTGCCGAATTGCATTAATACTACATGTCTATCAGCGGGTAGTAAATACGTCTCATACGCTCATAGGTATATAATAATATCGCTGTGACCCCTTGTTTTACAGTGTATGTGTACATAAGTTGCTGGTCCCGGACGTTCCTAACCTGCAAAAGCCATTCATGATCGGAAGCGAATGTTGGAGAAGATTGTCAACATGGACTTGTCTAAAAGTGTATAATGACCAAGTATTTAGGTATCTAACGTGAGACAAGTATGTGATATAGTTTAGATAGCTTAGATATAAAGTTAGATACAGTTCAGATAGCTTAGATATATGAAATAAATCTGCGCAGTGTACCGACACTGGAACTAGGGTAGCCAACGTAATTTTACGTTGACAACTCGGAGTGTCAGAATGAACTGTCAGTCCTTGTTGATATCGATCGATTTCGTATATATCTAAGCTATCTAAACTGTATCACATGAATGTCTCACGTCAGATACTTCGACATCTAGTCGGTAGGCACTCGTTTACTCGTTCCGGGCTGTTTATTTCACATTGTCAAACTAGTGAATCGAGGATGTCCAACATTTTTTAATTTTCCGCCCAGCCTAGTGCTTCGGCCTCTCGACCAATCAGATTGTGTTATTTTTCAAAGCACTCTGTATGTCAGTCAAAGCACTCCGTATGTCGTTCAAAGCACTCCGTATGTTAATTCCAAAGGCAATGCGTCCTAAGCTAGACTGAGTGCCTTAGTTATATGATATTATTACTATTACCCTAGGAGCAGTCAGTATTGATAGTGAGTTTGTGCATAGGTATATAATAATAACCCTTAAATGTGATAAAATTTCAACCAAATTTGTAATAAACTCCCTTTACTGTAATAACACTTTTCTAAAATGCTATAACCTTGTCACCCTTATTTGTAATAAGATGTCACCCTTAAATGTAATAAACCTTGTAACCACAAATGTGGTAAACCTCTCCCTTATTTGAAATAAAGATAAGTGTCTTGTAAAAGAAAAACATTACATTTTCAAATAAATTGGAATACAAACAATGCATTACCTTTATGATTTGTTTGGTTGTTTGGGTAGTTCAACTTTCAATTTTTTCAATTAGACTTACCTTGGTTTACCTTACTAATATTTACATATCCTGCTAGAATAACAAGGTATGCTGTCTGGTTGATCCTGTCTTCTTACTCTTCTCAACTTAACCTTATAGAAAATTATACATTCCCTGAAGAGGGCAAGAATTTCACTCTTGCCATTGTTATGGAAAACACTGTGCCTTCCTTTTGCAGTCTTACTGCTCTTCTTTGGCAATGGCTTGAGAATAGTATGAGACGTTTTACACTAAATGGAATAAGTCTAATAGTACATATTGGATGTTAAACTACCCAAACAAACAAACAGAGTCAATGGGGTGTTGCACATCTGGCTCCCAGGTACTTTTTTACCTCTTAGGAGGTACCCATGTGTCAGTTTAATGTGACTGGTCCACAGACAGGTCAATTTCACCTGTTCAGTTCTTGTCAGGTTGTCTTTTCTAAGGGTCGGGCTAGTGGACACTACAATTTCTCGTTGTTTGTTATCTCTGGTGCAGTACCAGAGTCTTTGTAAGTCTTTTGAATGTGCTCCTTCGCCATTGGTTTCAGGTCTGTATGTGGAACAGTTTGGGCTCTAACTGTTGGCTTAATGTGTTTTGGGCCGCTTTGTCTGCAGCTTCATTTCCCTCAATTCCGCTATAACTTGGTTGCCACCACATGGCTTTGCCATATTTTCTCTTCAGTTCTGGATAAGACAAATGCCTAATGTCTCTGATGAGAGCATTCTTTATATCATGCTGCCCAAAGGCTTGTAGACAAGATTTTGAGTCTGAGAAGACTATAAAGTTCTTGTGTTGTGACACTTTCATCTAAGTCAAGCGGAATTCCGGAATTATTAAGGATTAATATAACTCAAGCCATATGGAGAGATTACGCTGATTGCATCACAGCTGTATCGGGAGGTATCTGAACTATGGTAACTTTTTCTTACACCCTCCCAACCCCTTACGACGCTCACCGATACATACCGATACCCTACGATATGGACCTCCCGATAGTAATGGTAATTTTGTATCGGTGTTTATCGGGAGGTCTTTCGGGGTGTATCGGCGTTGGTGGGTGCCCGGCATTGATTTTTTTAGAATCTGTGTTGACATGTGCCCATCACACGTCGTGTGCATATGAAAATATAACCTGTCCTTTATACCTGTACAGTGACGGCCCACATATAGCCTGTATTAGCTGCTGTCTCAGTTCTCCATCCATGGCACTGTGCACAGAATGAAAGATACATTTCCCACCCAGCAGGGTAAAGTATCCAGCCATCTTATCTGCAAATGATAAAATTTGAGTCTCGCAAGCACAGATAGTCTTGGGAAGCATCATGCATTAGCACACCTTAGGCTTAAATTACATGTCCTTTTACTTGTGGAGGGAGAGTGGCACATCCTATTCATTCGTGCATGTTCTTGTACCTTAACCCCTACAAATTGTAATCTGGCATAACAGATAAACGAGAGAAATTTCCATTTTACAAAGGAAAAGTACCACTTTAGGACCTCGTTGATATCTTGTCACCTTTTCTCATCTATTTTCTTTAAAATTACAGGTTGTGTGGTATTAATAGAAGAGTACCTGGGCCATGCAGGCATACTTTCATGTAAATGTGATTGATATTTGTGAGTTCCAAGATATTGCTAGGCGTATTTATGCACGTTTAAAAAGGTATATATGGACTAAATCTGGAAAAACGCATGCCGAAATTGTAGTTATAAACTTTATTAGGAGCAATAACTAATAACCCCTCTTCGTTCCTCTAAAACTTCTACAAATTTCTACGCTTCTCCAAAATATAAAGATTCTGAAATCTTGATCATATATCTTATGTATGTGAAAGAAGATAGATATATAATATGTCTATATTTATAGGCAGAATCTGGAAAACCCTGACATTTCTTGAGAATTGACCATTAGTAACATAGTCATTGGCAATGGTAGAGAAACAGGCGCATGTATGAGTGTATGAATGCATGGCGATCATATAAAAGGTAAAAATCTGCATTCATTATCCGTTGTCATCTTCTAAACAAGTAGAATTTCGTGAAATAGATTTCATATTTTGAACGAATAATGGAACATCTCATTAAGGCAATATGCAACTGTTTTGTTATCATGATTATTCCGCACACTTGCACAGGTTTGGTGACATGTGTCGAAGCCTATTGTTGAAATGATTTGCATTAAATAACATAATTATGGATGATAGTTATGATGAACTTGTGTGTCAGTACAGCCACTGCATTGTCAATAGGCCTGAGGTAATATTTTCTTGATTTGTGGCGCCAGTCGTATGCCGGAAATTTCTTGGTTGTTTTTAACATACCTCAAACTCGCCCCCTCTTCTTCTTCTTGCCACCAAACCTGCCAAATCACAATTCGCCAGCTTGCAGAACGGACATGACCCTGTAGGCGGTCAGAATATTGGCTGGGAAATCCCACCCTTATCCCATCCACACTCCATTCATTTATTCTCATGGTGAAACCCAAGGGATTTTCATTATGTCACAACAATATCCGTAGCTTATCGGCAAATCTTGACCAGGTTCACCTCTGTTTTAAACACTATGACATCATAAGTCTTATCGAAACATGGCTAAAGGCCCTCCAAGATGACCGCACAGTAAATCTTAATAATCATACAATTTTTCGACAAGACCGCCCTGACAGAGTTGGTGGTGGCGTGGCATGTTTAGTGGAAGATAAGCTAGCATTGTACTGCCATAAAATTTATAAGTTCTCATTAATTCTTGATGAAATCTATAGAGTGCCTAACCCTGTCCAACAGGCAATAGGAAAATGACAGTTATCACCCCCCAAATAAACAAGTTGATAATTTCTTCCAGGAATTAGAAATAATCCTGGATTCTGAAGAGGTAAGGAATACGGAAATCTGGTTAGTTGGCGATATCAATCTGAACTTACTGGAGCGTGGAAATGAGAATGCTCAATCTCTTCTGACCTTGACCAAAAATTGAATTTTACAGCAACTGATTAGCGGCGTGACCCTCCCTAATGAAGGAGGAGGAACCCTACTAGACTTAATATTCACGAATTGTCAGTACCTAGTTGAATATGGAATCTGTAATGATAAAATTGGCAACCATTTACCAGTCTACGCAATAAAGAAGAAAGTAAAGAAATGTAAATCTAGCACATCCTTTTCAGGTAGAAGCCATTGTAATAGGGAATCTCTCACCGACCACCTGTCCAATGCAAATTGGAACGAATTCTGGGCCAGTGATGACCTGGAATACTTGTGGTATTTCATCCTGAATAACTTAAATAGTTATTTGGACATAGCTTGCCCCATTAGGCAGTTCACCTTTAGCAAAATTAGAGATGTGTGGGTCTCTGAGGAGATAGCGGACAGGCAAGCTGAGGTCCTGTCTTATAAGATCACTGGTCATAACCAGCATCTTTATGCAGCAAAAAAGTTGAATAACAAAATCCGTCACGACCTTGCAGGAAGCCAAAAGTAAGTACTTATTAGAACAAGTTGATTCTGGCGAGAGCTTGATAATATGTTAAATGGTAAGAAAAATAATCAAGCTGTCAACTTGTTGATGAGGACAATGGGGACCACATAATCAATGACGCCACTGCCGATTATGTAAACGTATTCTTCTCGGATATTGGGCAGAAATTGTTTGATAAGCTCAATACTGTCAGCTACTTAAATAAGCTAACTGCTCTCAGGGATGGAGGATCAACACTACCGGCAAAGCAATTTAAGTTGGTCCTGACTAAAATAAGTAAGTTTAGTGAGGTTAGCCAGTCCAAAAGCTCAGGTTTAAACTGTATCTTGGGCAGGGCAATGAGAGACACAATGTTAATACTATACAAGGAATTTATGTGTTCGCTAAATATTATTATGTGAAACCATAGTTATGGTGACAATATGGGGTAGATTTATGAGTTGTTTTGGAGAAATTCGTTCTGAACGAGCTGTTTACGGCGAGTTCAGAACAAATTTCTACAAAACAACGAGTAAATCTAACCCGTATTGGCACCATTACTATGTTTTTTGTTGATATATTGCCTGATTTTTGCGAAGATGTAGGTCTTGTGTCCCAACCTTCGTGTCATTTCTTTTTTATGTAGCTCATAGGTTAGTTTCTGGTCAAGTTTTATGCCTAAATAGTCGAAGTTGGTTACAAATTTTACATCTTCTCCGTTGAGGTTAAGTTTAGTGGGTAAGTGGATTTTACGTAACATATTTCTTGAAGCAAATATCATGGATTTCGGTTTTTTTTGTGTTTATCGTTAGTTTGTTCTTTTTTGCCCATGTACTTAGCTTGTTCAGATCATTTTGCACAATTTTTGTTGAAACTTCTAGATTGTCTGACTAATTGCTTTTCTATGTATTCCATATGCCTTACATTTTTCTAATAGTATAGTATGCGAAACCGTATTAAACGCCTTTGAAAGGTCGATGAAGGTGGCGATGGTATATTTTTTCTCATTAAATCCGGAGAAAACTCTGTCAGTGAACGATGCAACCGTAGATATTGTTGAGTGTCCCTTTCTGAACCCGCCTTGATTTTTATCGAGTATGTCATTGATTTCTAGGTAGTGTGATATTTGAAGATGAATAATCTTTTCCAGCAACTTGCCTGGTAGTGGGAGGAGTGATACCAGCCTCAAATTTGTAACATTGTACTGATCGCCTGATTTTTTTAACGGGATTATTTGAGCTCTTTTCCAAGCTTGTGGGAAAATGTTATGTTCAATAGAGCAGTTAAATACATATGTTAATTGTTTAGTTATTACTTTGAAACTGTCTTTTAGTACTCTTGCAGAAATGTTACTCATGGCGGATGATTTGTTAGTATTAATATCATTAACTAGTTTAAGCACTGTTTCTTCTGTTGTTTGGTCATATATCATTTCTTTGTCATTTATGACATCCCCGTAGAAATCCCAAGTTTCGTTGAAATTGTTTGCCAGTTTCGGTCCAACAACTGTCAAGAAGTCATTTACAAAATTTGGTAACTGCGCCTCTGGAATTTGCTCATTAGTGGTTTGGTTGTTAAGTTTAATGATGGAGCCGTCTTTCTTGTTTGGCAAAACCTCACCCAACCTGTCCCAAAATTTACGCGGTTCGTTGTCCATGTTTGTTTGTATATATGCTGATTTAGCCCCTCTTATTAAAGTTTTTGTGTCGTTTCTCAATCTGCGTGCTAGTTTCCAGTCATCATCAGATTTAGTTTTTTTGGCTTTTTTGAGTGCTTGATCTTTGAGTCTTATGCTTGAGATGATTTCATATGTCATCCAGGGGGTTCCTCTATCCTTTAGTGACATTTGTCGCAATGGGCAGTTTTTGTCTAAGTAGATGTTAATTTCGTTTTCGATCATATCCCATGCTAGGTTAGGGTCTGGTTCATTATAGAGTTCGTCCCAATTTGCTTTACGTAAGTGGTTTTCTAATTTTTCTTTGCAATAGTTTTTGTATGATCTCCCATTTGCTTTGATTCGAGTGAAGGTGTCCTTCTTTTTCTTTACAAGTACATAGGTAAGTAGGTGGTCACTTATACTTTGGTCTCCCACCCCACTAAGTAGGATTTTGTCGCTGTTTGATAGGATGAGGTCAAGTAGATTGTTTAGTCTTGTAGGTTCACTAATCAGCTGTTTAAGGTTGCAGATGGCCTCAAATTGTTTTATTGACTTATATTCCGCTGAGTTTTTGTCTAGGTAGTTCAGATTAAAGTCACCCATAATCATTATGTCAGCATTGTGTTGGGATTGTAAGGAGGAGGTAATGTCGGTGATTTCGTTAGTAAAAATGTGTATAGACGCTCCTCTTGGTTTATATATCGTACCAACTATTATATTTTTTTGTTCTGGCAGTTTTAATTTGACCCATAAACATTCTATGTGTTTATTGCTACGGTTGTGCTCAACTAAGTCATCGGCGGTACATACAAAATTATCCCTAATATAAAGCCCCACTCCTCCCCCAGTTTTGCGGTTGCCTGTTTTTTCATCAATCCATACTCTGTCATTTCTGATGATATTATATCCAGGGATATCGACCAGGTTAGAAGTTATATTTTCATGCAGCCAAGATTCGGAAAAGGCGAATAGGTCAAAACCATCGTTTTTGATATAGTGTTTTACAAGTTCAAATTTACTTATTAGGCTCTGGACATTGACATGTGCGAAGTATAAACCCTTCCCTACCCCTCTATCTTTTTCAGCTGTATCCATCGATTGTTTTGAGTAGAATCATGCCCGTTAACATGCTCCTCCTTGGTTCTACCATTCCAAACTGTTTTGTACTGTGAGTAGAATGTAGTAACATATATACAATGACAGAAGTCAACACATGAGTAGATAACTGTACAGATTTGAGCAGGAGGCCCTCCATGCAGGTGCTGCGCGGGCCTATCTTAACTAAGTATATGGAATTTTGCTCTTCTCACGAGCTGTTTACATTATCCTCAAGTGCAGCAGACAAGTCCTGCTGTGTCAGCTGTTTAGTGGAGAAATAAACCTACTTTAGGCGCGTAGTCACGACCATTTAGTCTTCTTCTATACGGATTAGTGGGTAATATGCGTGTGGTCACGACTATGCAAATCATGGAGAAATCAATCATCAACTATCAAAGATAACAAAAACATGACATTGTAACAAAGCTTAGCTAAGTCAGAGAGGACGTAATTTAAATAGGTTACCTGTTTCGTGCCAACTCGTACAGTTCTGTTCGAAATAAGGAACAATAGTGTTAGGTCGCGAGTATCACAGTATATGTATTCATACATTCCTCCATAGCTTTGGTTTAGTAAGGTATGCAGCACACGTATGTGCAGGTAAGTTTTAGCGTGTGAACACGACTGGATATTATATACACTGGTAATTCGAACTAGTTTTCCCTATCTCATCTATAATCAGAGTAGCGTGGAAGGACACGTCAAAGAACCAGCCTTGTATGACTATTTACTATGTACATCTAGATTTACCTTAGTTGCATGTAGCATGTATGGCAGGGTAGATACAGTTCATTAAGTAGCGAGCAAATTTAACCTCCGTGGCCACCGTGTAGTGGAGTCCGTCATGTAAACACCCATTGTATCTGTGACCTAGTCTTCCGTGCCGGTACTTATGGACCACACTCGCGAACGGTGGGGACCTGACATTATTGGATGTGTTCCTGTTGTTGATGTAATCATTTACTCGGGTCATAGCAGTATCGATCGCCTTTTGACTGTAGTCTCTCTGGAATTCTGCTTTGTTGTAATTTGCTATAGACATCCCTACTAGCTGGCAGATCACCACTTTTTGAGATACAACTTCCAGTTTAGTAGCTCCCACTTAATTCGTCAACAATTTGTTTGGTTATTTCGTCCGCCTGTCTGTATCTTGGTTGTACCTTCCAGTTTCGCAACTTGTCCGTTAGTTCATTTACCCCGGTACTCAGGAAGACAGCATCAAGCGGTTTAATGTTATTTGTTGATTTCTTCATATTTTGAGCGAAGTACACCCCTCCGTCTACAGTCCGCTTAATGTCCGCTCCCGGCAAGTACTCGAGTGACACATCCACGTCGGGAAACTTTTCGGTTTTGATCATCTCAGATAGGGGACGCAGTAGTCCTCTCCCACGTGAATCTGTTAATACTAGAACTTGGAAATTCGGCATCGTTAGATCAATTTGGTATATTAGGATTTCAAGCTCTCTCTCACCTCCGCAAGTAGTACACCCATCAAGTTCTGACAGCTTTGTTTTGTGTCCAGGCTGGTACCCTTCACGTCCTGTAGCATCCAGCCACAGCCCCACCGCTGGTCCCTCGTCGCTTCCGCAAAGCGGTTTTGTTTGTAGCCTAGTAGTTTGTTTCTAAGCTCATCGTTTTGTTTGAACTTCATTGTTACCAGTTCTTTTAGGTTTTGTTTGTCAGTTTGTAACCAGGTCTGTGATTTCTTTACTTGTTTGCCTATCGATTGTAAGTTATATGGGTTATGCTCATTCAGTACTCGTGCGAGAGTATCTTTGTTGTCACTCTCCACACACATTCGTGCTACATACAGTTGTTCGACACATGTGCCGACGTGACCATTTTTTTCATCCGTAATAGCGCATGGATAGAAATTACTCATTGGACTTGCATGCCCCTGGAAGTATACAGTGTCATCTGTTATTATTGTGGATGCGGACTCCGGCGTGATACCGTGTGGTAGGTTTGTGTCAAATACTTCGTACTTGTATGGTTTGTCATTTATTGATACGTCCGTGCCTCTGACTCTGCACCTAACATTAGGTATACGGTTTGCTGCAACGCTGATTTGTTGGGCAACTCTTGATTTCAGCAGTTCGTCTGGTGAGAGGTCGTTGGTCATAGTAACTTCCTTAAACCTGTGTGTGTTCATCAATCCCTTTTTTAGGCCGAATAGTTCGGCTTTTTGTTGCATCGTTGACAAAGCTAGTTTGATAGGACGGGGGCGTGTCTGCCAGTCCGCGCGGGGGTTTGGTGTTGTCGGCTTCCCGAGCCTCTTTGCTCCGTGGGTTGTCGCGTAGGGGAAACTAACATTCATAGTGCGGAACAGGTCAGTCATTGTTTGGCGTATCACTTCCAGATCAGGTTCTGGTACATTACATATGATAATGTTCAGTTTTCTGTCCTCTGAGGTTGTTGTAGTATGTGATTCGTTGTTTGTGCGTAGTGTCTTAACATTCTCTTCTAAATCTGCAATTCTTGTGTTTGCCTTCTCTAGGCCAGCGCTTAGACTTTTGTTACTTTCAATGCACGTGTCAAGTTTTTGGTTGAGATCACTAACAGAACTATCCAGTTTTTTGTCTAGGTTACTTAACATGGTGTTGTTTTCAGTTTTTTTCTTGTTAAGGCTCGCAAGCAATGATTCTATGTTTACATTTGACATGGTTACAGTGCTTGTGTTTACGTGTGGGTACTCGTCAGTCGGGGTCACAGGTGACGTGGTTTCATGGGTGTGGGCTGTGGAACCAGGTGAGTTAGATGCCTTACTTGTAGTGGCAGATCTCCTAATTTCGCTTGTCTCCTCTGTGCGTGTAATTTTTTCAACTTCGGATGGTTTTCTGCATGCTCTTACAGGGCGATGAGCCATCGATGATTGATTTTCCGATTCAGAAGGAGTTCATTCAACAGGTTGACTAGTGAGTGGGTCCGATCTCATGATGAGAGCTAGTATTTTAGTCTTGATCGACAGGACCGTGCGTTAGCTGCCTACGCTTCGCGCGCCATTCTCGCTAGACCTCCACCGAGTATAAGGTGTAGACTAATTGGAAACAAGAAGACAAATGCAATTACTAAAAATGATGTTTAAGGATGAATCATTGCTTGAAGAAGAAAGACGCACCACCAGAAGCTCCAATAAGATTAAGTTTAAACTGCCCCGCATATCGACAAGCTTGTATCAGAGATCGCCTCTCTATCGTGGGTACCGAATCTGGTCACAGCTTCAGGCTGATGAACAACGAATTGAAACCATGAAACAATTCAAGGAAAAGATCAAGCAACGTTATTCAAAATTCGATTGGAGAGCGTAATCCAGTCCGATTCAGGGGTCTTGAGGGCTATTCCACCATCATCACCATGTTGTACTATGTGTTTTGATATTTAATATGTTGTATCACTCAAATAATGTGTACCCTTACAGCACAGCTGAAGATCTGCTCCAAGCAGAGCTGTTGTTTTTTGGATGCTAGCCAAGATCAACTTGTTCAGGGGCAAAAGTCTTCTTATACAATATAGCGATACCTGAGGTATAACAAATCAGCAAATAACAGTCAAGCAAAGCGTTTTAGGAACCATAAGATCTCAATAACCTTGTGGCTATTTTACAGTAAAATGTAACAGTCTCTTATATGTTATATAACAGTCTGTTACACATCATAGATGTAATTAATTTCTATCGTTGTCAGTCTTAAAGACATTTTGTATAATAATTTATTGAAGTTGAATCAGATGAAGATTTATATCCATGTTTTCCGGGGATGAACGCCCTTTCGATGGGACAGCTATATGGCAGCCATGTGGAATTAAGTACCGGTATACATCAACTCAAGTCTCCAGTCTTGGCCTGTTGTCCTAACCTGTCGTCCATACACATCGCCATGTCATGATATTACTGCGCGCAACTTAAGTAATTGCCTTGTGTCAAAATAATTCTCACTAATTCATTTCCTTTAAATTGACCATTTGTCTTTCAAAAACACCCAGATGAAACCAGCACGTCCTTTTCAATTCAGAAACCATGCCATTAGGTGACTTTATGGGAACATTGGTCAGTAAAACCATACAATTGACCAGGGGCATTACGAGTATCGGATTTCGTGTGTAATACACCAAGCGAGAAGAAAGCCTCAGAAAGGAAACAGGGCCCCGTTGAATAAAAAATTGTCGTCCGTGAGGCTGGACGATAAGACATAGTGAAGGATGGACAAGAAATAAACGATAATTTATTTGCAGTGTAGCATAAAACTGATCGTCCATGTGAGCACTGTCGTCCGTGATAATATCGTTCAATTATCGTAGAATGATCGTATAATTGACCTATATCCACGGGGACCACTAAACATGTAAAATTCTGTGGGCAAAGAGGTTAGGCGTTGGTCTCTCAACCTTCGGGTTGAGAGTTCTAACCCCATCCAAGGCAAATTTGAAAAAAGAATGATTCAATCGTTAATAAATGTTGAAATTTGGTATACATGTATCGATTATGAATAGAAATCTCTGTTGAAAATATCTTTTAATTTGGAATGAATTTAGTGCATGAAATATGGGTTTGACATCGGCTACAACGCCGAAAACGTGGTCGTCCACGAGGAGACTTTAACGATAAATAAACGATATTTTCAAAATGAATGATTTTTTATTCAACATCACTCACGATCGTTCATTTTATCCTCTCGTCCAATGCTCGTCCACCTCCACGATAGTTTTTTATACTACAGTTTGCCACCGACGAGACTTGTAAGATACTTTTTTCTGCTTTGAAGTCTTTCTTGAAATATGAATATGGTCAAGCTAGTAGCTATACACCACGAGATCTAGGCCAGATCCAGTATATTGCCATCTTGAAAACATAAAACGTCCTTATGTTTTGTTCTATATGGATAATGGTATATTGTATATTACTCTTACTTTCTCTAAAGTCATCGTATGTCCCAAAGCATATTAGAACTGGATTATACAGTGTATCTATCGCAGGCTAAATATTACGAGCGGACGTTAGGAACACCTGGCGATCAGAAAACGCATTCCTAATCAAGGATCTTCCTGGGTCATTTTCTAATGTAAGTTCTCCAACTCCTACCATATGTATAGCATATTTTTGCTCGCTGTTCTAGGTTCAGAGTAGATAATATATTCAGCACATTTTTGACATTTTGACGTCCGCAAGCATTATGTGTTCTGCAGTATTCACAGCTGCAAATTCCTTTATATATGGTGCTCTAATCTCTTTACTTTTGTATGGCCACATGGCGTGTATAAATTCCGATGTAGACACCTTGCGGGAAGGGACTGTAAATATTTCTGCACCTCCTCTCGCGAACTCATGCCCATCGCGTGAGGCGGTGAGATCGCGGCGAGGTTTTGTCCTGATCAGAGCTATGATCAGGTCTAACAAGATTTATAATCAAAGTACCAGCGAAAGACAGAAACATCCCGTTCCAGCATGCCCTGCACAGCCAAGCGGAAGGAGGTCCGAACTGACAATGACTTAGCAATCAGGGCTGGGGACCGTGGTGCGTTCTGATTGGCTGAGAACAGCAGCCGCTGGGCACGTGACCTGATAGCACCGCGGTTCTCACGTAATTTACTTAATTCGAACTAGGTTTCATTGTAACCAAGTTAGTGCCTGATTAATGTACACCATCAATTTCCAAAGAGAAGGTGTCAGCTAGGCGCCCACTCCCATTTTAGTTTTCGGACAAGTATGCTAAAAATATACAGTACTGTGTGATAATGCTTACTGAATAGATGAATGTTGAAAAATGTAATAAGTTTATACAACGTCCTATGAGCTATAATTAGGTTCGTTAGAGAAACACACGGCACATGGTTGAATTAATGCTCGCATAAAGGTGGATGGTCTTAGATGCATGTGGCACATCTAGAGGTCACAAGGTTCAAACGCCTTAGGGGTTAATAGTACGCATTAATAGTGTGCTCAATAGCCCCCAGGTTGCGTGGTGATGGAGTTACTCCAAGGCCACGTTGCCTGATGAGTCCAACACCAACACTAATAATAGCCCTTTCCGACCACGCAGCAGGTTCAGATACAGAGCTACTATTATCCAGTTATTACAGGGGAGAATTCATGCATCAAATCATGAAATCTATATTGCACAAAGGTAGACAATTTGGTAAAAATAATATGTATGGAATATCTTATTTATTTTTTACTATGTTCTATGGTATTCATCGCTCAACCCAAGGAATATATTTATTCATAAACAGAGTATTTGTAAAAAATAGCAAACAAGCTTTAACTTGAAATGCATCATGTATCGCTATCGTGATCTTGTTCCGGTACGCTCCTGCCCATGGCATGGAATGTGCTTGTAGTACGTCAAACATCAGATCAAACAAATGTGCATGAGTAAAGGCTTTCTTTGCGATAAAATCCAAGAATTTTCATATAAATGCATTGAATGGCTATATTGTTCAATGGAAATGCAGAATTTCCGGTTTCGGACAAGCTTCGTGTGGAGAGTTTAGTTGTCTGGTTCCGTTACAAGCACAATTTGCTGTTAAAACCAGGATGTTCGAGGTCAATATATTTACATTAACCCAGTCATGCAGGTTCTAATACGTATCGTTGGTCGTGAATTAAATTTTAATTAGATATGATATACAATAGATATTCTGTAGCACTCTTTCAATTTATCTAAAAGATATTTTCCTGCTTGCTTCCCTTTAACAGGAAGACGACGAATAATTAAAAAAATTCCTCACAGTGGAAGAACCCAAGTGCTTTTTCTTTGCTTGCCTGCAAGAAAGTAATTGCATGAAAGAGGTTTGAAAGAAGCATGCTCCCTACTGCCAACAGCTGCCAAAAATCGCAAAAGCAAATATTTGTTAAGAGAAGAATGTCGTTCTACATATTATTCGACACGGTAGAAGTTACTAAATTGTACAAACGGTGGTTTGCGAGAATACAACAAACCTTACTAATAAACACAAATTTATCTGAATTCTAGTGAAATCAAGAAGAGCATGCTAAGATAAAAGGAGAGGGGAAAAGATTGAGAAACAATGAGGAGGTTCCCTCGGCCCCTTAATATATGACGTCAGAGTAGGGGGTGGGGGCGGCTGAGGGGTGTACGCTGAAGGCAAATTGTGATGCCTGCGGCTAGCATCAGTTGGCCGTCCACATACCAAGGCCACATGTCAGCGTCATACCCGAGGGTCACAGATCGCTGGCCGGCTGTCCCCTCAAGTCCGCCCCGCCAAACCACCTTAGATCTCCGCCCAAACCACGGCTAGTCATCAGTTAGCAAACCTACATCAATAATCTCATATTGGATATGTGTAGGAGGGGGAGGGGGGTCAACACCCCCAGGTGGGGCAGGTACAGGTGTAATGGGTTCTGTATGGCACACACGCTTCCAGTTACCTGGCTCGGACTTAAGGCAGAGAGAGAAGCCTTATGAGGTCACACAGCCAGTGATCATATTGTCATCCCTCAAAATATCAAACACGCCTTTGTATGCTTATCAAAGGAGCTAAGCATTGCTGAGTAAGGAATAAAAAGAGGAAAATGTCATCTACAGGCGCATACTGCCAATTATTGTCAACTACGGTCAAGTGCTGTCATCTACTGTCAACAATTGTGAGATATCATTATCTTCTGCCGGTTTGTGTCTGGTTGAAGGATACAAGTACTTTTCAGAATAACTGCACCTTGACTAAAACATTTGCACGTGTTCCTATGTGCTATTGAGATCACTCAAAAACATAAGAAGGCTTTCAGGAATGATGGACCATCAGATACTTTGACCTGCATGATACAAAAAAACAAACTCCAAGAAGATGTTTGAGAGATCCGATTTTGAAGATAATTCCTAAAACTTTCAAAATTAATACCAGCCATTTCGAAACTATTGAGGTGATATCCTCCATCACTTCTTCTCATATTCCCCAGGGATTGTTGTCCATTGCATCCCCTTGTCTTATACCTACTAGTATAAATAATAACCACCATTTATAATTTCCTTTCCACTGTTTTCAACTCTAATTAAAACGAGACAAAATCAGACGACCTTTATCAATTGGTACCCAAGATCAAATGGTAAATCTATTGAAACAAGATTTTATATCAAGGCAGCATCACGGGAATAACCAATGTTTTCCGTATATGGTTATACAAATCTACAAATATTTAAACATTATCCTCAATGGCGAACGTTCAGACCACGGTGACTGTAATTCCTTATAAATGGAGAAATAAAATAGAAAAGTACTTAGCATACACACTCGGCGCATTATTGCTGTTCACGTTTGTTTTCCTTGTTCCACTAACACAACTAGTTCGGTTAAGCTTATCAAGTCCAGTTCATTTCTGTGTCTGCGATTTGATTTACTCTCAGAATTTACACCTTTACATTGACCATGTATATAATACATATAGCTCATTCAGTACTGGTATCTTGTAAGGCAAAGGCACCCCATCAGGAAGCCTGCCAAGACAGGCATCTACTTGCAGTAAGTTCCCTTTGGTCGGGATGACCTCTGTTCCATTCCTATAAGAAAGCAGTTGGTGGTCGGAACCCAAAATATTAGTACCCTTTATCGCTAACCCAAATAATTGGTTGTCAGTTTAATTTCCACTCACTGACATCTTGCCTTCCATCCATTATTTTAACCATGACCTATTTCTCGGGTTGAATTTTATATATCATGCTTAATATCCAACATTGATATTCATCCAAATTCTCCTAAAATAGGGTTGTGGCTACCGCAAAATTAACCAATGGGAAATGTGGGTACATAGAAATCCAACGTATTGCTAATATTCCTATGTCTACTAATAAAGGGAAGGAACGAAAATTGTGAATGCAAGGAAGGGGACAGTGGTATTTTATAATTATATTGACACCTATAATATAGTTCGGGCATCCCCATTCACATGTTATCCGGAGAGGTGGCAATATTGAAGTGACCAATTCCAAACTGATGGTCTGTAGACATGCGCACAGAGACCCACATAAGAACAGTCTCTCTTACATACCGGTGCGTCTTGCTGCAGGCTAGATAAACAAACTCTAACTACTAAGTGTTGGATATTTTATACACAAGGGAAAAGTGCTAGCCAGTACACAGGAGTTAATAGTATATTTTAAAACTTTATAGGATTGTTGATATATGGTTTTCAATGTTTTGAAATAATTAGTCCACTATTCTCAGGAGAAGAGTTCTACACATTGTACTCATGTTTGAAATCAGTAATTTGTTATTCAGTACTTGGCGTTGGAGACCTAAGAGGTTGTTCTACCGAAGCCAGAACTAAAACTGGCCCTAAATCTGTCACTATACGCGCTGTATGTGCAGAGATTAGGGGCCACGCACTTCATTATACTGTCGATTTCCAGTGAATATTTAAATAGTTCCGAACAAGTGGAAGAAACTGATAGTACAAGTTTCATGAAGAGCACGGACAAGTAATGTTGCTAATAGGAGAGGTCAATGGGGAGGTGTACAGGCAATAAACGGTAAAACGCACATCTACAGAATAAGAACCCAATATATCTTTAACCTGTCGATGCCAACTGACTCCTAGAAGCAGCGACAGAGTTATAACCGGGGAAGCCGCTCACATAACATGAGGGGGGGGGGGTGATAGTTGTAGAAATTATAATAGACCAGGCCTGCTGTTCAAGGGTTTTTTATGCTATTTTATCCCACCTTTGCACAAAAAAGTGGACAACTGTTTATTATCAAGACACATTTTATATTTAAGATGATAAAAATTACACTTTTCACAGCCCGATCCCATTTTATTTGAATCACTACATATTAAGGCTTCATAGCCTGGGTTGAAGACTACGTTCTCCTGATCCTGACTGCAATAGTGCGCTATAAAAACCAGAGGATCAGGAAAACCGGCTCTGTGTAGCGGTAAATGTGAACAACTTGTGAATTGGCAGGCAGTAAGTGGTACGCCTAGTCGTGAGATAAAAATCTATTCTAAAGTACGGGCCTGCCTTCACATCAGATACCTATATCCTTACTGGGCAGTAGCATATATACATTGACTCCCAGGAGGGATTGCGCATCAAATGGTTTTAAAGAAGTATAAAACCACCGGTAGTGAGCCCTCCTGCACAAAGACGTCACTTCTTGAGATAACATGAAGTTGGTGCCATGAGTTAGATGACGTGAACATGTTACTCGCTCTGCAGAGTGAGTAGAATGCATACAGTGTGGTTGCCTCTTTCTATGATTCCGTACTCTGCCCGGGGACTGGAGTGTATATGTCAGGTCCTGCGTGAAAAGCACGGATTCCAGGACCATGGGGCAAGTTGCGGCCCTGATACCATATGTATCTCTTTGCCTGCCTCACTTTGGTCCTCCTGGTGGACTCTGACTTCGCCTCCTCAAGTGTGTCATATCCATTCCTGTACCATGGATAATCATCGAGATTTTCCAAAAGTGGGCGTGGCACTTTACTTACAGAAGCCAAATCTAGAATGCACACTAGGTCACGAACGGGTCCGTTGCACTGCGATGCTCCATCACCGTGCATGTCACGTTAACGTTTGTCACCAGCTTGACCCGAGGGTTCTCTTTAAAAAAATTTAAATCAGCATAGAATTCCCCTGTCTAAGTGGTCTTACATTATGGCTGGCAATCTTGACCAGTTGAGGCGGTGATCTGCTCTGATATCACAATCAGTGTTTGATAATGATAACAGTATAATACATAGGATAGGAGTAGGAAGAAACTTTTAAGGAGGTGAGTGATGAGATGAGTAAGTACCCGATCGTGAGTTCAGACAAGCTCGACATGTGTATATAATGTCTTTAAGTTTCGTTTGAAGGCCGCTTTAGACGAGAGTTATTTGATATTTGTCGGTAGCCATTCCACAATTGTTCACCTTGGTAACTTGGGAGTTTTTGTTGAACTCACTCAGCGGTTCTTTTTTTGTTTAAACGGCATCTTATCTTAAGAGTAGAGAACTCTGCCTGCAACGTTCAGATTTGAAAGATTTTGTTCTTCTCCGATATCGTCACCACAATCAGAAGCTCGCTCGTCATTGGGTATGGCTATTTCACCATTCTGTCTGACATGATCTCATCACTGTTAATGCCTTATTTTGCTGCTGCCGTAGTTTTATTAGCTATTTCTAGCTATTTCTGGTTCCTCCCATCTGCAACGAGAGCGATATAATCAAACACAGAAAATATAGTCTGGCCGTATACCCTCCTTGCTACTTTGAGTGATATAAGATGCCTAGTTTTGGGAAAAAACAAATCTTTTTATTTTCTTTATTCATATTGAATCTGATCAGTGAAATAGACTAGTTGAGCGTACGGGCACAGTCTCACAATGTTTAATACAATGCTATGACTACAACATAATATGATTTACGTTATCTCCCTTTCAAAGGACAAACTGCTGTCAAGATTAACGCCGAAGAACTGGTATTGAGTCGCGTCTTTATAGTTGATTAGGTTGACAAAATATCTCTATTCCTTGTGACTTTCAATTTGTGTTGGGGGTCATACCAACGGATTTTGGTTTGTTGTTAACAGTAAGCAAATTTGATTTGCACGAGTCAATATATTTGTCCAGTACGTTTTGTAATCTAAATACAACTGCATCAAGGTCATGAGTGGTAGATAACTAGATCATCTACGTAAAGCAGGAAATTCACCTCAAACAGAACTTGGCTTATGGTCGATGAATAGTGTGCATGCGATAACAACCTTCAGGGTTGTGGGACGGAGCTCATCATCCAGGATATCATCCTCCAGGTCGCCCCGGTTTCACTCCCGCTAGTGCCGCGAATAACAAGAACCAACCTAAGTCTGCTTTGATTTCCTTGCTGAGGTGGACCACCTGGACATGTCGGACGGGGGCTGCAAAGGGGTATGACATGAACAAGCAAGCCTGGTGGACACAGTAGACGATGTGAAATAACTTGCCGGTGAGGGACTGGAGCAGGTGCTTTGCAGCATACGCGGGAGCGCCCTAAGCACGGCAGAGTTCCACGAACTCCTCCAGCTTGTCTATGGATATGTTTACAGAAATTTCTTCTGTGTCCACCACAAAGACCGACCAGATCGACATGGTCGATGGTGGGCGACACTTCGAGGCTGCCAGGTCGAGGCCCAGGGCTTCTGAAAGATTACTAAAACACTTGTAGGCAGACTCTGCATTGTCATTCGAGGCCGCAATGTCCGCATAATCATTCAGGTGGGCCAGACAATTGTGGCCCTTGGTCGCCATCTGGTACACGACCGCGTTTGCCTTGTGCTGACACACAACCGAGGAGGTCCTGCAGAGAAGGATGGGAATTGATTGATGTAATACCGGTCCTCCACCTTGAAACACACAAAGGGGGTGTCAACCAGATCCAGCCTGAGCTGCCTATACACCCTGTTCAGGTTGGCGATCCATATCCAAGAGCCTCTACCTCTGACCGCGACCAGGGCCATGAAATCAGACATTGTTGGTAGGGCATATTAGCGGGCTCGACCAAGGTAGACCCCCTTGGGTATTCCGGCGTTGACAGATGTTCCGTCCAGGAAAGACAAATCCAGTATCACTTTGCGAGCGTGGGAGTCTTTCTTATAGCGGGGTAGATATAGCTGGAATGTTAGCAGTATTGTGCATTTAATAAAGCATGAAGTTTGTAAGATGGTTAGGGGAGCCCCTCAGAAAAATGAGGTTTAACCTTTCAAAACACAGGAAATAACATTTTATGAAACTTGTGTCATTTGAGAGGTTGCGGTTAGACTCCTACATAAAGAACCTAAAGATTTATGTATATTTCAGATGAAAATCTAAGATGGCCACTCCCCACATGTTGGTATATGGCAAAATTATTTATGAATGAATCTTTCTATATCTTAATGTTCACTTTGCACAGATTTGTTGACACAGGGAGGCGTGACCACATTATATTCAATAGACCACCCATATTTTAGAAGTTGAAGATGACCAAGGCTAATGGTTAAATCACTTGTTTAATAGGTAAAGACTCCACTTTGAGATATGGTTAATTGAAGAGTGTACAACAATGGATGAGCATTTGTCAGATTCTTTATTGTATAATAATTTAAGGAATAGAGATAGCGCTGCTCAACTGAAAAAAAGCAGCAATAATTTCATAATTGTATTACTCTTTATTGTTTGAACTGCTATGTAGTAGGTGTTATCAACTGTTCTTCGTTGCTTATCTTGCTGAAATGGCAGTGGGCGGATGATGCCTTAAGGCATCATTTGGTTTATGTTTATGAAATTGTTTTAAAAAAGAAATAATTAATTTGAATTTTTCAGAGAATGTAGGTCTAACATGATATTTTTGATTTGTAGATGATAAGCTAAAGGATACTAGAAATAACACATTATGTCATGTGATGAACCTTTGAATTCTGAGTTCAGAGAACAATGCATCCGTCCCCTAGAATTATGCACAGACACTAGTAGCCACCCCAAAGTGGGTAGTTCTGCCACAGGTGGCCATCCTTAACGGGTAATCCGGCATTCACTCAGTTTGTGGCCGTGATTTCTACACTATAATAGTACTCACAATTATGAGACATGGTCTGTCCGTTGGCGCTTTAATGAGGAGACAACCCCAGACCAAATTGTAATCCTCACAAGGCACAGGGATTACTGAAGAATGTGTTGGAGCTGTGTATCGAAGGGCTTGTCCATATAATTTGGTCGATAGGGATGCGCCGCACACTGGTCCCAGGCCATTGCAGCACTCAACCCATCCGGGCATGCAGACTGGGTGCCTATGCATACCGTCGCCATATTGACTAAACCTCTACTTGGCACACTTTGCTGACTGGAAAGGTTCTGGACAATGTCAGAAAACTCTATACTGCTTTTTCCCCCACTCCGGTGGCCTGTCCTGAGTGTTCCTTGGTCGAAACCTAGATGTCTGGAGCTTATTGGCTTTGTGCCTCAATGAACCTCATCACCACAGCTTTTATTGCTAAAACCAGCTCCTGGAACCCATCCATCCTTTTTTCTTTATCTTGGAAGGCTTGTTTTCTTTCATTCTGGATTTTTGAGCAGTTGTGGCACGTTACGCACTTACTGTTCATCTTGGAGGCATTTTCCGTGATGTTTTCCAGGAACGAAACTGAGTTAAAAGGGTTGTTATGTATTTAATTCTGATTGTAATAGTTCAATAAGTAACCACCCAGTAAACACAAATACGTTCTAGCAACGTAAATTTACGTTTTTATTGGGAGAATTAACGTAATTTTTCACGTAGAAGGAACGTGGAAATGTTAAGGTTTACTTACGTCTGGAGAACATTTGCGGTTTACGTAAATTTATGTAGGTTCACATAGTTCAGAAACGTGAATTTACGTTTCTAAACTACGTGAATCTATGTAAGTATATCAACAGAGAAATACATTGTTTTGCATAAATGATAGGTAATTTAATGTAATTTAGAAATGGAAATCTACATAATTATATGAATATATATCTCTTGTAGCTTTATCTACATAGAAAGGGAATATTCATTTTGGGATCTCTCTATAAAAGGAGAGAAGTGAGTATAATGACTACTCAGAGTCCGTATTGGAGTATATCGTATTTATTATACTTCGGTAAATTTTATACATAGTAAAACAATTTGACATCAAGTTATATAAGTGAGTAATACAATTAGTATTATGAGTAATTGGGATTGTAATACAAACAAAAAATAGAATACTCTAGGTATTCAAGATACATGGTAATTATATATGGAGTATAAAATATGATTGAGTGTATCAGATAATTGATTTACGATATCTGGAGGGTTTATCAAATATAATCACCCAGAATTAAAAGTTCATGTAGGGTGAGTGGGTGGAAACTTTAAACCTGTTAACAGTCTGAGTGGTGCGCGAACACTGCGGGTCACATGACCATAAGTGGTCTGTGAAACGTCTGATAGAGGGAGTCCATGTAAGCGCCCTCTGCAGTCATTAATCCTCACCACGTTCGCTCTAATTAGCCTGAAGGTGTCACCATGGTCTATACTCAGCTATACTCAAGTATAGTCAATTCTGTATACTTTTTTTGTCATAGGACCCATCATTGTCCTATAATTTTTTCTGAGCTGGAAAAAACTTAACTTACATTAATGTCAAAACCACACACCTGCAGAAAGGTGTGGTCGAACCCAACTGCCTAAATTACAAAAATTAGGATAACTGTAGTAACAAAAAGATCAGCCAATCATAGCCTGAATGAGATTGATGATAATTGAAACTGCTGGTTTGGTAAATTTGGTAAATTAACCAATTTTACAGGCCATACCCTAAACAGGATTATTTTTTCTATTTGATCTCAAAATTCACAAATTTGCTGGTCTTCCACTTGTAGGCATGTACATGCAATCTCATGAGCGAATTATCACCTAGGATATTAACATAAGAAATAGAATGAATTTTGTATAAATAATTACAAACTTCAAATATCAATTATTAAATATTGTTATATACCTATGCACGAACGTCTATGAAATACTAACCACTACTAGGGGTGCATTAATAATAATTTTCGCACCCGCTGCTAAACATTACGTCGCACTAACGCCGTAACGGTAGAATAACGTCGAAAAAACGTCAAATACAAAATGGCGGATCACGTGTGTCGCTTCAAAAATTTGATAACGTGTAAGACGTAAGCAAGATGATTCTTTAATCGTAAAATACCTTAGGAACAAATCATTATTTGTGAAAAATTACATAAAATAAGTGAAATGTCTCAATAACGTCCTAAAATCGTTAAACATCAGTGACTTGCCATCTATCGAAGCATCTAGACTATTCTAGTCACAAAAACATAAACAAACCGTCACCAAGGAAAATTACATAAATAATCAAAATAATGGTCAGAAAATAACAACCGATATGACACATTATTATTATATAATTTTCTATGACATTGATAGAAAAAAAATTGTTTTTAAAAATTACGAAAACATTTAGTGACTATACCTCCGATCATAGTCAATAGGTGTAAAAACGTAAACAACCCCTTTTATTAATTAAATGACATAAAAAGACAAAATAACGATCAGAAAATATTACCATATATGACATATTTTTATTTTATAATTTTCTAAAATGTTAAAGTAAAAAAAATTGTTTTTGAAAATTACGAAAATAATAAGTGAACTATACGTTCAATCGTCGTCAATCGTCACGCCTCCTAGCGATTGATCAGTGTTAACTGACAGCGGGCCATAAGGATTGAGCCCTAGCATCAACCGTGAGGTAGGCTATTACTTGACGATTTCGTAAGTGATTAAAGTGGCATTTTAAATTATTTAAAGGTATATGATAATAAGCAAACATCCTAACTATAGGCAAAACTTATTGTTCTTGGACAATAACGGAAATTATTGACCTCGAACAATAAAATTTTCGCCTATAGTAAGGACGTTTCCTAATATTACTCCTCATTGATAGTATAGGAAATTCATGCGTTCAAGTAATTCAATGAGATGGTAATTATATAAGATATGAATACAACAGTCCTTAACTCCGAATTTCACCAGTGTAGTCTATTACCTAGGGCAATATGGTTAATTTTTTTCTAAATATTGTGAATTAGGCAACACGCCAGCAGGAGTTGTTGATGGTATATTTAGCTTTTAGTATGTTCTTAAATGATTGTTTTAACTCAGCTAACTTCAGAAGTTTGTCCTGTTCATTCCACAGTTTTTTCCTTCTGTAACTCGGTGACAGTTTATAATGCTCAGTTCTAGGCTTTCTCGGAAAAGCCTGTGGTTTGCTGAGCGCAGGTTTGTGTGGTTGCTACAGAGGGCTATATGGATTAGCTCGTCAGACTCTACCAGCATTTTCTTTAGATACACTTTTCGCATGTAAGTGAGGGTTAACTCCTCCTGCCTATGCTGTAACGACTTAATTCCTGATACAGTGTGTAGCTCTTCCACAGTGTGCACCCCCCCCCCCCCTCCAATCAGCCAAGCAGGTCCAGAGACCTCTGTCTTTGTAATTTTCTGATCCATGTGACTGCAGCATCTTCTACAATGATTCAACAGTATTCAAATAGTGGGGTTATAGTTTGCTTGTATACTTTACATGCTATATCTCGTGTCATCATGTGCCTGCATTTGCTGAAGCTAAAAAGCCGGTAATTAACTATCTTAATAATCGATATTACCTGTCGTTCAAAATTTAATCCGCTGTCCACCTCACATCCTAAATAATAGTAAGAGTTAACTCTAGTGACTCATTAAATCCTGCATACAATTTAGAATATCTTGTTGCTCTAGCCTTGTTGGCTGTATGGTACCAACAATATTTCGTTTTATTAACATTTAGAGTTAATTCATTATCGCCAGCCCAAGTCACAAAGCTGTCCAGGGCCTGTTGCAGTTTGATGATGGTCTGCTCTGGGTCCTCTCCCGATACCCAGATGACTAAGTCATCCGTGTACAATAAACTTCATACATTAGTCAGTAAATAAACCGCATCATTGATGCAATAAATGAAGAGGAGGGGCCCAGAACAGACCCCTGGGGGACCCCAAATCCCACTCTGCTCCAGGAAGAAACAGTGTTTCCAAAACGAGTCTGCTGGTGTCTATCATCTAGGTACGATTTTAGCCAGGCCATGTGATTAGCAGGTAGATCAAGTCTTTCTAGCTTGTTCAAGAATAGTTGGTGGTGCACACTGTCAAAGGCCTTTTTTAGATTAACGAATACAGAACAGGTATACTGCTTAAGGTCACGGGCCAAATACAATTCCGTACAAACTTGTAGACTGCATCATTTGTACTACAAGCTTTTCTGTAACCATACTGTTCGCTACACAATAAATCACTTGTTTCAAGTATCATTGACAGGTATCTGTGAAAAAGTTTTTCACAGATCTTACCTGGCACTGGCAACAATGAAATAGGGCGCCAATTACTTGGGTTTTTGAGAATTCAAATTGAATTGATTGGTGTCCCGGTGTTGGGGTCTATCAAGACCGGTGGCACAATATCTTGGGTTGGTTTGATTTTTTTTATTCATCTCTCTCCAAAATTTCTTTAGATTCCTTTTATTTTCAATTAGTCTATCTTTAATGTGGCTTGCTTTTGCATTCCTTATAGTTTGTCTGATTTCTCTTTTGAGGGATTTTGCTCTATTTGATTCAGAAAGGACACTGCTATTGTTATAACTAGTAAATGCTTCCTCCCTGTCATGTATTAAACTTCTGATATCATCATTCATCCATGGCGTCTCTTTTTCTAACATACACCATTTCCTGTACCCACAGAACCCACAGGAACAGTCTAGGTAGTTTGTTAAATCATTTAGCAAAATTCCCACTAATCGTTCGGACTAATTATATTGTTGTAATCATCTCAGTTTGCGTGCGACAGACAACTGTCGAGATTCTCTTTGTTGTGATTTCTATTGGACCTACAGTTAACCTCTATGTAATGTTTTGATGGTTTGTTTGATTGCTTAATCACGTAGACAGGTAAGTGATCACTCACCAGAAAGTTTATGACACCAGTGTTACTCACTTGGTGACTGTTCGTTAGAATATTGTCTATGACTGACAAGTGCATTGGTTTATCAACCTCTTCAAACCAAGGTCATGAAAAGAGTTTATGATCTTATTCAGGTCTGGGCTAGGTTTTAAAAAGTTTATGTTAAAATCGCCCATCACCCATTTTTCTGCGTTGCCATATTTGCTATCGGTGATAGCTGCTGTTATGAAATCTAGAGAGGCCTGTCTTAACCTTTCATGTGGAAAGTAGACACAGCAAATTAGTACGGATTTAGTGCTAGGCTTCTTAATGTGTAAAGTGATGTTTTCTATGTTGGTATTCATAAAGCAATATATATCCTCTACAGTGGTATGCCAAGCCAAATTGTTCAAAGGTAACATGCTACACCACCACCTATTTTATTTTTTCGATCAAGTCTATAAAGTTGCCTCCCTTCCCATCCCACCGAAGCGCTGCTGTGGATATCTTTAAACCAAGTCTCACTTACTGTGAGAACATCCATCCTGTCCAACACTGTGAAAATTTCATCCCTCTTTTTTTTTACAATGCTCTGACAATTAAGATGCCCAAGGGCTATACCCTTATGCGAATTGAATTCAGTGAGTAAAGTAGTCATCAGCTACGCAATAGATGAGACAAATGGATAAATGACAGAAGATGATAAGTTAAAGTGAACGAATACAATTATGTTACACAGGTTGTCTGAAGTGCTAGTGTAGCAAGTTAGACCGAAGGCAGTATTGATCTACAGTCCAGCATATAGTATATATTCGACCAGAGATGAAGCAGCCATCACACGATGTAAAACTCTATACAGTAACTGTTGGATGCTGTGAGAGCTTAGTTCTGATGTATGCGACAGGCGGGGTGGAGCAAGTTCATCAGTTTCCCACCCACATATTCACAATGTCTCCTATTTCATTCTTGTTATTTCTTCTCATGCTGTCAATGCTGGTGTCAGTTGGGTTTTTTAATGGCACGCATACATATGGAAAATAAAAAAAACATTCTTATGAAGTGAATGGTTTGTTAGAGCCCCTATCAAAATACAACCAGCTTTACGTTCCCTTTTATTTTGGACACATATATACGTGTTTGCCAAATATTTACATAACAGTTAGACATAAGGGAAGCCTTAGTGTAAACGACAGTTCATGATGAATCACCAAGCTGCATCCTAGTTCCATTGTCCAAAAATCAGCATTTAGAATAAGATGATCGACACCGATCAATCGTTTATACATATTATCAATAATCCCATAGAATACATTTTTCTCATACAAAATACAAATCTCCTATTAATCTTAGTATACAATATTTAAAATTTAATACATGTTTATAAATATTCGAATTGGCATGTTAAAACTATACGACATAAAGATGCACTTAGAAGATTTAGACCTAAAATAGATCTTATCTACACATAAGTTGCTAGTTAGGTTGGGTAAAAAGTCTTGGATTCATCAGGAAGGGGTTCGAAGGGATGGTCAGAGTACCCGTGGTTAAGGAGTAGATATATTCGCCCACCGATCCCCTTTTCCCCTTTTTCCAATAGTTAATCATTCATAGCTATGAATCTTTTTTGATACTTGAAAGATCAGTTGATAATAATATAGCAAGGAAAATATGTCAATTTTGATGCAATCTCTTTTCAGGCAAAGAGATGGTGGACTATATCGCCGATTATCTGGAATCCATCCGCGAGCGAAGGGTTTTCCCGGACGTAAAGCCCGGCTACATGCGCAATCTCGTCCCCTCAGAGGCGCCCGTTGAGGGTGAAGAGTGGGACAACATCTTCAGTGACGTAGAACGCGTCATCATGCCCGGCGTAAGTTGAACATGCCTACCTACATAATAACCTACTTACTTGGGTTGAAGCCGTCATACTGCCTATTATGTGCTGAAATTAATTTCCGACCGTTTGGGGTGTTGGGAATTTTTAAAACTTTCTATCATAGGAGTGTAGACTCGGAACGCTGTATCATTGGTTGTTATTGGAGAACGCAAAGTATTTAGGAGAATAGGTACTGCATTCTTTAAGCATTACATCCATGCAGCGAGCAAACCTCCCAGCCCTCTACTATTGTAAAATTGTGACCTCTCATTTGTTTTTCAAGGTAAATTATGACTTATGAAGGGGTTCCTTGTTTCAGGCATCCAACGTTACCAAGTGTTGAATGACATATTATAATATAAGGATTTATATAAGGTTTTCTTAGCTTCAACCAGTTTTGTTAATTGTATGCAAAATATACAATATTCTCCACTCCACTGAACTAGGTAATTTTTGTCCTTTCATCAATTAACACTTTCTACAGACAAAGAATACTTTCCCTAGATCCCGAGAACGTATTTCCCTCACAAATATATCCCTACATGAATCAGAATTATGACCTCAAAGGAGTAAATCCCAGATCACACGGGCACATATGGATGTACAATGTAAGACAAAACAAACATACAGTATACAGCCCTCATTGGAGGGGCTGCAAGATGTAATTTCTGTTTTAGTAGAAGCATATGTCACAAGACTTCCATATTTTTGTTTTCATTCACCACTTGCACATAAGCGTGGCGCTGCGATCGGGTTGCGCTGGTTGCATGTAACTAGGCCCTGCTTGCAGAGAACCAGCAACATGCTTGCATATGAAAACGAGGTGAGCCCTCAGCTGTATCAGCAGCATGGCTTCAGTCCCATAAGCACAGAGTAACTGTAGAAGTGTAAATCGTTGTTTTGTCGTGAATAACAGGCCGATTTTTATAAACAGAATATTGTTAGAAAGCTCAAACTTGGGCCTATTTGTTGGTCTAATATCATAGGCCTGTGTTATGTCTATGATTTCCTGTCATAGATTGAACATCCAGATTATTTTGGTAAAAAAATCCACAAACACTTTACCTTCCTGTTTTTCACAGTGGTTTAATGAAAAATCTATCGCGATGACCTATAGAAATAACAATCCTACCTTCTTTAGCATTTCAAGACGATTAAAATGAGACCAATATTAGCAGGCTGTGATAGATATTTCCTTAGATAATGGAGCATTGGGTCTGACATTATTAGATTGTGTTAGGCACTATATGTACCTTGGAAAAATGTGAATTGCTCTGGCTTTGTGTATAACAGGCCGATCTTTATAAATAAAGCATTGTTAGAAAGCCTCTGGTCTATTTGTTGGTATAGATATCATATACCTATGCCTTGGTTAAAATTTCCCGTGATAGCTTCAAAACTTAGAATTTTACTGACAAATTCCTAAATTTGCTGAGAATTAACTGATGCATTATTAGACCATTACCTCAGGAAATATCTATCACAACCTGGTAATATTGGTATCATTTTAATCACCATGAGATACCTAATAAGATAGGATGGTTATTTCTATATATCATCGCGATAGATTTTTCATTAAATCGCTGTGAAAACGGGAAAGTAACATGTTTTAATGTTTTTCATTTCAACAATTCCAATGTTTATTCTATGACAGGAAATTTTATCCATAACACAGGTATATCATGTGTACCCCAACAGATGGGCCCAAGTCTCAGCTTTCTAACAATGCATTGTTTATACAAATCGGCCGATTAGTTAAGACGTGAGACCGATTTCCATCTTTCAAGTTAGAGAAACACTAGTATTTTTATCAATATTCACTACTGAGTGGAGAGGGCTCGTCTCGTTTTCGATTCGCCTACATTGGCGGCCATTACAAGATGGCGCCAGTGTGAATAGGGGGAATGATTAATTGTCTTTTCGTGAGTAATTCATTGTTAAGTTCATCTATGTGCCTACATTTGCGAGATGGTCCTAATTCCTTATAAAATACATTTTATATGCAAAGCCTTTAATATGTTAAAAGAAACTAATTAATTCATATATTATATAATAATTTGGGATATTGAAAATAAATATGGCACCAATAGTAATATCTAAAGACTACCGTGGAGAAATTGATTAATATCGTGTTGACTTAGTGACTGTAGACTAAAGATGGACAAGGTAATTCATCTGTGTTTCATCTGGGGCCTGGATGATGCGGTGACTGCCTTGGAAATATCTGGGCAGGAGCTTGTATTAACACTAACATGTTAGCCATAATGACTGTTGTGGAGAATGACGTAATTGGAAATATTTTGTTTATCTAAATATTCTATTGAACAAGGGAATGTAGTCTAAAGATGAAAGAGGTAATTCATGGTAGTCCATAGGCTACTGAAGATTCGAGGCTGAGGTGAGGGCGACAGTAACCGATTTGGAGGTGTCGCCCTGGGTGTGGACCTGATGTGATGTGACGGATATCCAGGGCAGTCGTGGGCTCCATGGAACGCCGCCTGCTGAGCCCCCTCCATACCTCAGGGAGGGTAGGGAAACCATGGAGGAATAGGGGAGGCCCTCCTCAGTGAGGGAAAAGCCTCTCTGGTCCGTGAAGGCAAAGGCGGGCCCAGGTGCGGGGTGTAGGTCCCCATGTAGGCTTCCCAGCCAGTTGGCACGTGGGGGACCTCAGGAGGACATGTACCACGAGTGGGAGAGGTGGTTCCGAGGTAAACCGGGTCTTCAACAAGTGGAGTCAAGTACTGTCAGACCTCGACAGGAGGGGACTACATCCTCCGGCCTGAGAGCATGGTAACCCAATACCTTTAGCAGCCACCGGATTTGACGCCCTGAGGAGGGTGAAGTGCCCAATTAGGAGGGCCGCCTTAGGGCCGGGGCCAGGAAGTCCGGCTTGGTTAAGGTAGGAAGAGATATTGAGAATATCCCCTAGGAGGACCGCAGCCGCACAGGTTGATCCATTAGTGGCGCGGTTCTGCCACGGCCAAGGCGAGGGGCGAGTTGAAGCCTGCTGTCGAACCCCCAACCAAGATAACCCACGTGAGTGCTCCAACAAAAGGCCAGCGCGTTGTTGCAGTTCACCAGAAACTGCTTGAAGAGGGTTATGTGATGCAGCGTTGGACCGAGCGGTTAAACCTCATTCCCGATGAAGAAGCGCCTTCTTCAGTCTGTTCGACACCATCAATGGTGGGAATTACAAGACATTTTTGAATAGTCCTGCGATGTCGCGCACCTCTCCCATAAGATCTCACACTCTCTAAGTCGTGTTCTGTACTCTCACTATGCTCTATGGAAAAGGATTCTTACCGAACTAGGCTTGATAATCCACTGCCCTGCCTCCCGTGCTAAAGACGTACATCAATGCAACCAGAGATTCCTATAATCTCAATGATGCCACCTAGCGGGAATACTGTGTGCCAGTGGATTCTCAAGGCTCTAAGCCTAGTTTGCTAAGAATTCTTCTCCCATAGAGCGCAGTGAGAACCTTGTACAGAGTATGAGAGTGTGAGATCTTATGAGAGGGGTGCACCCGGAGGGGCGCAGGCTGGAATATCATGTAGGCAGGAGTCTGAGTCCGAGCAGTTTCCTTGTTGGGTCGGTAGGCGGCCACGCCCAGCCCAGAATCTGAGGAGGGGTGGTGCATGTGACCGTATCTGGGTAGGATGTAATCGATGAGGTCAATGCAGAGCAGCCCGTAGGCTGCCGAGAGGTAAGACTTCCATACGTGGGCACCTATGCCTAGGATACCAAACCTAGTGACGTGGTCCTATATGGGGTGTATTTGGTGTGAACGCCTTCGTGCACGTTTGGTATCACGTGGGCTGATGCGTGGTTCTCCAACATCGGAGGAGGGGGGGGGGGGGCGTGGTCGCCCAGGTACCTGAGCGGCCAGCCGTATTCCAGATAGTAGAGTTAGACACCATGATGACCACTTAGGCATTACCCCCAGCAAGGTATGCTCAAGCCTGAAGGAACAGGGCATTTGCACCTGTGATTTGGGAGGCAGGCGTGGTGCGTCCGGTTGTACACCTGGAGGTACTGGATCTTCCCATTGACCCTTTACAGGGTGTGGCCAGAATTTTCCATGATTCTGGCATATGCCTCCTGTCCGGGACATGGCCGACGGGGGGGGGGGCGAGGGTGGTTGTGGCCGCCGAGTGTAAGCCGGATAGAGTGAGGCCAACTCTTTCGGGCCTGACGCCTGTGTCGACTTGTTTGGAGTTGAGGCGAGGTGTGGGGTGGGGTGTTGAGGTGTGATGTGATGGTGGTGGGACTGTAGGCTGAGGTGTCGATTGGTGGCCTGATTAGCCCGGACATAGCCAGAGTTTTGGTACCCTCAAGGCGTGTTTGTAGGCTAGGTAAGCCTGGCCTACTGCTGAAAGGTGGTGGGGCCCTCAGTGGCCACCTTGGCTCTAATCATGCAGACGGCCTCGGCGTGGTGGTACGTGAGGCCCAGGTCGGACCTACAGTAGGCACAATAGTGGTTGCATGCCCATCTAGCTTACCACAGCCTGTCTAGAGTCGTAGGCTGGGCAGGACGTGTCCGGGACCTTGTGGTGTTTATGCTTCGGCTGCTTCCGGGCTGGGCTGAATCCAGGTGAGCGGTCATGGCCCGAGTCATCCCATTGCGAAGGATTTGCATTTGTGTTTCATCAGTCCATGTAAGTCTGTAATCTGCGACTTGCGAGATGATCTCCTCGAAGAATGTTCAGATGCGAAGCCCTTTGTGTTCTCGACAACATTGTGAAGCTGAGAATACATGCATGGCTTATTAGAGTCGGAGGTGACAGGATCATATATCAATCTAAATAACCCAAAGAGATATTGTGGCATGGCTGCTGGTCGCTGCAGGTGCGTAAGGGCGGAGTCCGGTGCGAGTCCGGGGTGTGTGTGTGTGTTGGGGGGGGGGGCGGTCGGTGGCGGTGCGGACTGGTGTTGTGGCATGTTTGCTGTGTCTTTTGCCCCGTAACTTGTTGTTTTGAGCTCGGTGTAGGTCTATGTCGGACTCAGTATGTGCAACATGACTTCTACATCCCCCACAATGTTGTTCGAGGGAGACTTATTTTTGAGAATCTGGTGGACCTGATGGATGTTTCTTTTTCATTTTTTGCATGGAGTTTGCAGTTAAATCCGCAAACTTTTGAAGTTCGAGGCAGGAGCAAATTGGGGAACTGTTTTTGAGTCATTTGTCTGATGGATGATGCGGCCCACATGACCTGGGAAATCTCTGGGAAGGGAAGTGTAAATCTTTCCTATGTGCATGTTAGCAATAATGGATGCAACTATAGATATTGTAGCCGTTAAAAGGGCAGCAGTAGTACATCATCGGCACGTAAAAAGACATCAAAATAACTAAAACTGATATCACCCTGTTTTCTGATTTTCATATTTCTGAAAATAATCAATGAATATTCATAACATGTCGATTCAATGGTCGTTCACCTTCGCCAAAGAGTTATGAGGACAAACGTTACGTTAGTACGACTAGCGTTATGATTACGATATAGGGAACAGCAGTTACTATTTGATAGACATTTGTTCATAGTTATATAATGATACAAAAGTAGGAATAGATAATCAATTTAAAATATACATACAGAATGCAAATTAGACTTGATAGTTTCAATGCACTGTGCGAAAGCCACAAGTTTATTCATAAATATGCCATCGTGTAAGTGCATGTATCGGCCGTATATTGACATGTTTCCTCTTTTATATGTCAGCGTAATGGCTGTATTTACCGCAAAGCGTATATGAATAGAAATATCGTGTGCGGGACATGTATACGAGGGTCGTATACATTGTACACGTCATAGATGAGGCGTATACACAACGGAAAATAGGACCACCTTGTTTATGCAAAATCATACCTATATACGCCGGGTGTATACATACATAAACTGCTGGTTTTCGCGCAGTGATGATATAAAGGTTAGGTCTATAGGGAGCATAGTAAGGTCTGATCTCTGCTACACTATTCAGCACACTAGTTATGAGCTTTAGCTGTAGGATGTAATATTGACAAGCTACATAGATTACAAACATCTATTACTGTTTCACAAACGCAAACACCACTATTGGTGTTATTGGATATCATATCGAATCTCTGAGTCCTCCATCAGTTGTCACCGAGCTGAAAACATCTGCCCAGATTAGCTTTCTAATTCTGATATCTATCCTTCGCCTAGGCTTTATCAACACGTTATCAAGCAAACGGAGTCTGACAGTTCAAGACATAATAATCAACTGAAAACAATGCTACATATAAGCATGATAGACGTTGGTCCGTTTTTTATGTTGTAAACTCAACACCTTTTTTAAGACCAGATCCTAAATTCTGTATCTCTAAATCGTTTAGTAAGGTACATGCGCAGTACCTTTAGGTATTCTAAGACTTCCAGTGTCAAAATGGACATGTATCTTTATAATCTTCTACTTTACTGGTATTGAATAGAGAAGACACTCATGATTGATTTTTGGAACTGGGCCCTGACAATATAAAACGCTTCATCTGTCTCTCTGTCTATCCACCTATCCACTCATAAATTTATCTATTTATCCATCTATATATGTTAGCTCATTTAGTCTTTAGCAAAGAGACAGGAAATGAATATGGATTTTACAAATAAGCAATACTAAGTACCATAGAGCGATGGATAGTTGATAAGTCTAAAAAGAAGTACAGGTCCCCCTCCCGAAATCTCGACACCCTAGCTATTCATATAAATACATATCCACTTCTTAGAAGGTAGGTCCAATTATAGCAGTTTTTACCCGGATTCGTTATTCTACCATTATTAAGGAGGTCCCTGGTTTTTGGAACCTTAGCACAGTGCTAAAAGATTAAAAAGAGAACCTAGGTTCGGACTCAGTCAGAGAACCCTTATGAATCATATTTATTTTCACAACAAACAGGGATTTAAGGTACTTCAACCTACTACTAAAATTAAAACGAACTTACCTATGCCAATGTCACCGGTGGAGAAAGACTTTTGTCTACGGAGCGAGCATGTACTATGATATCTACTGTTTGTAAATATGTTAACACTTATTTGACTACATCCTAAAAGTCACTACCGTATGTATGTATAATATGAGACTGAAGATACATGGAAACTAGTAAGTTACTTACTAAGTACCTTTCAATATAAATAAACGGTTTAAAAAAAGGAAGAGAATTGAAAAAGGTACAAAAGTCAAATGAATGATCGGAAGCAAGGATTACATTTAAATATTGAATATGAAATCCTTACTTAATCCTAACATTGTCTTTAGTGATCAGACTGGGTTTCTGAGAAAATGGAATTATCGGCACAAACATTATAACTGTCATCGATATCATTAATGTTCTGTCCTACTTCTTGATTGACGTCTGTTAGGTAATTCTTGGAATCCCAAAATAAACTAATAGGTACCTGGGATTTCACCTTTTTTTGTTGTTTTCTTCTTTTTTTCATTTGCCAATACTGACGGTCTTACAGATTGGTACTCGCGAGAGGAGATTCGTAGTTCCATTATTCATGATGAAGACGCATGATTAGATAAGATACAATACCACGTACAAGGCCAAACAGTATTTTGTTTGATCTGTATTGCTTAATCGTAGGTCCATGCATTAAGGATACAAAAGAAGTGAGCCGTAAACTACCTGTGATTATTTACCATATTTTACAATCCTATACGCATTCAAAAAAGTGTGTCCGGGGAGAGCTTACAGTGCTCCGTTCTAGGGCTAGGCAGCTTAAACAGTTTCTTCTTGTCGGAATGTATGTTCCCTTGCGAAGAGAGTTTCGCTGGGTATGGTTGATTTTCATTTAATTTGATTAAATATCTTTCTCATAAATGTTAAAGTGAGCTCTTCCCTTCTCCTCTGCAGGGTACTTACTCCTGTAATACACATTCGCAGACGGTTTTGAACTCTTTGGAGCTTGTGCATCTAATAAGTAGCTGCGCCTCGAGTACAAAGCAACAGTACACAAATAATGGTGCGATACACTGTTTGCACACTTTACTTGCTATCTCTCTTGATATCATTTTTCTTGATTTGCTGAAACTGAAGAGGTGGTAATTGACCTATTTAAAATTATGGATTTAACTTGTTTCTTCAAATTTCCATCAATTTCGACTCAAAGTAGGGTAGGAATACACTTCAGCTAGTTCATTCAGTCCAGCGTAATGCTTGCAGTCTCGCACTTCTTTTAGCTTTCTTGTAGAAGTGTACCAATAGTATTTTGTCTTAGGGTCCCTATCCATGCCTGACACCCATGAAGGTAATGAAATCGTAATACAAAAGGGGGAAATAAGATCCACTCTCTGGAAACCACTATGATCAATTAAATGGATGTAAAGATAACTTGGTCCACTTATGCATACCATCTTATGATCTTACATAGATAGGTATGCTGCGAGCCCATTTTATGTTTTGTCTTGTACTGTAACCTTGTAATTTTGTATTGTCCATCGGTCGAAGTCGGTTGTTACGCATTTCCTAATAGAGTTTCGATTGGATAAACATGCCAACCGATTGCAACCCGTCCTTCACAAGTTAAAAGATAAGCTGGGGGAAATTAGGGAACCAGGCTCCACAATGGATGTTATTCTGTTTATTCCATTAGAAATGTGTAAGACAAATCTAGATATACAACATAAGAATCTCGATGTAACAAGATAATCCTATAATAGATGTTAACCCTTCTGATAAAAAATAAGAGAAGCTATGCGTTATGTCAGAGAATGAGTGGATATAATTTTCTAAACCAATTTGGGAAATACCAGATACCAATAGGTCAGATGGGCCGTAGACGAATATGAAATTCAAGTTGCGAACATAGCTTTAGCCTTTACGTCATTCGCCGACGCAACGGTGACTCTCTTATGCGTTGTCATTAGGAGGAGGGAGCGGGGGTGAGGGGCTTCTGATCCACTAGAGGGAGCCGTCCTACAACCCCGGGCCTTCGTGCCCCAACAGCCGTTTATCGTCTTGATGCGCGTGACGCTTCATCATCGCTCGACATTAAAAAGCAAGCGCGCGTACAAAAATAAACCCCCTCGCGTAAGAATACAGGATGCACTTGCTAATAGTCGCTGATTGGCAGGGTTCGCGCGCAGCACCTCCGCCACACATTAAAAACTATCGTAGCCACCCAAGCCTACCCCTGAGTCTACATCAGACAGATACACCCCCAGGTTTTATAGGCCAGCAGATGCAGGCCGTCCCTCGCCTTGAATTGTGATGAAAGGATACGGGGATTTTTGTCTCATCTTACGATATGTTCTTGATCTCCATCCCAGGACTTCACTTTAATTGTTTTGACTTTGGGGAGGCATTAGAGTAGATTACTATGTCATCTGTGAACACAGTGGGAAGAACTTAATCAAGATGATGGTTTCTTTCAGCGGGCTGGAGTTCCCTGCCTCATAAACCTATATAGCTGTAACTGTATATTAAAGTGGCTAGAACCTCGAGGCCAAGTTACTCATACTTGCTTGCCTAGCATATCTTAGCTTGTGTGTTGCTACATATTATTCACCAATTTTCTGGTGAAACAATACTGCAGTTTCAAAATTAACCAGAGTGCACCGAATATCCACCTTATATAAGTGGTCCTTGATCGGAAAGTCTAACGAAAATCTTGTTGAAGTGTTTCAGAAATCTTTGCTGTGTGGAGGTCTCCTTTCGTTCGTTGTTCATAGTTTTAACAGTGAGCGGAGCTACATTGACTGATGAAAAACCCTCGTTCACGAGAGGTGAGGGGCGGAATGCAATAAAATGTAAGATAACACTGGCCATAGTTGTAAGCCGATCATGTTCTGTCAGGCCCCAGTTGGCAACCGGAGAGCATGCTCTACTTCCTGTTTTTCGATAGGTTTCTTTACCATGGATGTTTCAGAGCAACTGCACAATTTTCTTGGCATTGATATGGGTTTTCAGAGTAACCCTGTGTGCGTGATATATATTCCACATATAGCAATTGCATCAATCAAATATGATGGAGTAAATCTGTTGTGCATCAATTTAAACGAAACAGCACCAGGATATTCTGACAATTCGGCAGTGATTTTATTGTCAACTAAGTGGTGGGCTAGGCGCTGAACCTGATGCTCGCGGCTATTGAAAAACATTCATAATCATGTGTTGATAACTTATTATAAGCTACTGAACTTATCAGAGTTCATAATTATTCAAATTCTATTAGCATGGATGACAGCAGACAATCCTGTGCCCACCTAACGGGCGTGTGCAGTTACTCTCACTTGATGTGAGTCCCCTGAGATACTCGCGAATGTGTCTGAGCGCTTGTTCAAGCTGGTACCCCTCTCGTAGTTAACGGCAGGTCAGGGGTAGTACAACAAACGACCAATTTTATTTTGTAAGGGAAGTTCCGTTAAGATGTACGTATCGAAAGAGAGTTCCTTTAGAGGTAACGATCATGATTTTAGGAAACGAAAAGGTCTCTTAACCGGCCTATGTGGGAAATAGCGAACGATTATATGGTTTATGAAATAGGTCCCTGGCAGGTACATGTATGTTGTCACCGTACTTGTGCACAACTTAATGTTGCCGGTCACTAAGTAGGCAGTCTTAACATACATGCACCAGGATCTAGCCACTTTAAGCACTACTCTATCGCAAGCACTACTCTATCACAACAAATAAATCGCGGTATCTGTGTGTAGTTCATTTATTTCACAGGAGGAAGAGACCTAATTAGGGTCTTATATTACGAGCAGGTTTCACTCTTGGTCAAATTGTCCTCCAGCCAGAAGTAAATCTGGATTAACCTTTTTAACGTTTTTTATCTGAATCTTCCTCAATCACATTCATGATTCATATACACATTTCTACTAGTGATAGTTACAAGGGCAAAATTATGAGATGCATTAACCCATCGGAGCAGAGAGTAGGTTGTACACTCTCCATGGTTGACTGACATAAAACCGCCCAGAAGGACCGATCCAATTAAAAGTGAAGCCTACGAAAGGTCGGAAGTTATGTACCAAGTGTTGTTTAAAGTGGAGCCTGTATTGGGGCCATCCGTGGCGTAAATACGCAGTGAAATAAAGAAGGGATGTTTGAAAAATGTGCAAAATTATCGCTGTTCCCCTCATACAAAATATATCCGTGTTGGGGTTATAGAATGTCGGTACAGTTTATCGGTGATCATGGTTCCCTTAACTACAAAGATCTAGTTTGTCAGCAACGTTTTCCTTTTGGTTATGTCGGTTAGAGGTGCACAATTTCCTATTTACTAGAATCAGTTGGCCTGCCTATGTATGGCTAGCTACTATTGACTGATATTTGGGCAAAAAGTGCCATACATCCGGTCAGTGGTTGACAGCAAATTCATAAATGGTACAAGTAATTTAATGGAAACCTGACTGTAGCAGGCATGACCAATCTAGTAAACATGTGTTTCCATTTCCTATGAGTCAAATTTGAGACAGTAGAGATAAAAAAAACTCAGGTTTTAGTATGTACATTTTGAGGCATGAAACTGCTTCAAACCTGAATAGTTTTATAATGTAATCAGGGTGCCGGAAATTACTGCTCTCCACCTTTCAGCCTGAATTAGTTATTTCACAAATATTCACGATGTGCATATTCATGATGTGTATACATGTAGATTTCGCAATATTTAATTTTCCTCTTATGCATTCAATCCCGTTGTAATAATACCCTAACATTTACGTGACATTAGATCCGACGCTCCCTCATGAAAATAGACATTTGTGTGGTAATCAGGTCTATACGTTCTCCTTAAACACCACAAGGCTGCGATTATTATGATAAGTCATTATTTCCACAGCTGTAGAACAATCTGAGAGCTCTGACACTTAATCATCGCTCATTCATGGGAACGGGTCGAGGAAAATGATTGAATTACAAGCTAATAAAGTTGATCTAACTGCTGTGAATGGAGAGTAATTCATAATTAATGAATCCCCTCGTTAAAAGCTTCATTAGCCACATTCACCTGACGAAATTGTCTCAACCACAGGGAGCAATTTCCAGAGGCTCATAGAGCAACTCCAGCTGTCAAAAATACCTCGACGGCCGCCGTCCTCCACTTGATGACTTAATTGCTGGAACAACGATGATAATAACCTAATCCAATGGCTTTATACTTTCCCCGCCAGTCAGGATTGCTCTATGTTAATATGATGAGAAAATGGCGTTGCAGACAATGGTAGTTCCATGGCTTTTTATCTCTCTGTTGGAAACAGATAAATGTGATGAAGGGAGTACACTAAGATGAGAAGCACAGCATTATGGTGTATGTGTGGGTGGATGAATAATGTCTTTTGAAGGTAAATCCTCTGAAAGGAAAGTGATTGGTGTGGGAGACATCCAGACAATTGACCTCAGACAGGCATAGTCTTATTGTGCGCCAATCGTCAGAGTTATTACCTTGAGACACAGTAACTGGATAGCCTATACCTATATTTTCCGATCTGATTCCGGCTGACGAATTTGTCAGATCAGTGAATCGTTGACACTCTGTCGTTAAACACGCTTCACCAGCACAATTTCATTGCCCTACCAATGGCACTAAGTCTTTACTCGCATGTGGGATATGACCTTGTGATATGACCGTCAATAGTGCAATCTTGCTCAGCCTACAGTGGCACCCTTTCAGCACAGTTGGGATGTAATACGAGGGTATCACAGATTATCAGCAATCCAATTCAACCATTAAATCAAAGAGAAATTAGGATGCATTTCTTTTTCTTTTTTTTTCTTTTTTTTTATATTTGTTTACTGACGTAGGGTTTCTCATACAGGTACACGATTTTCAAACAACATACGTCATTTAAGTGGTGAAGAAAAAGGAGAGTGTGATACTCCACAGGCTAAAACCACTCGTAAAACAAGGAAAGGAAACAGTTCTACAGGCTATTAAGTAGATTTGACTACATACTTGACAGTTCTTAGACAGAAACCTGTTCGGGTACAGGCTACTCACACTTACAACATTTGGACAAAGATAGATTCAGGTAATATGTGCCGTGGTATCATTTTATATGGTTTACTGGCTATGGTTGAGACACAAATTATATAACCCATTCATTTTATGTTGGTTTTACCATGGTTCATTGATTCATTTCAGGTCCAGGCGTGAATCTGTTATTTTTTAATATGATTCAATTAGGTTTAAACTTGATTCGGAATCGGGAGATTGTGCATAGTTGATGTACTTGGGGTTTGAGAAGTTGATTCTGTAATATGGAACGCAGTTTACCATATGTTGTATTGGTTATTGCTTTTCAGACAGCTCAATTATGAAAACCTACGTTCAAACGTAGGAGCCCCATGATTTGGGAAAATTGAATAGATTTTCACTTAATGTCAATGGACATTTCCTATACCCTTTTATATATAATATCGGTGATCGCCACTGTATGTCGGAAACTCTTTCTTAAAGCTTCACCTGCGAATATATACAACAATTAGAACCAAGGGATAAGTTTATAATGAACATGAAAAGATCTATTAATAGAATTGTTAGCTTTGATGAAGATAGATAATCGATGGATCTACATGTATGTATATTGTTCTTCGCTTGATATACAGGTCCTGTTCTGTCCATCGTTGTCTATGTGTGACTCCAACTTGAATAATCGCCACATGCGGCTGCCACCAATGATAGGTGCACCCTAATGGTCCTTCCCAAGTTTATTGCAGAACTGTGAACCATCATTGGTCCAGTGATGCATGATGGTGACAAAATAAAAAGAACCAGAAGCCAATTCAGAGGTACAAATGCTTTGTTTTGAAAGTATGAGGTAGTACAATATCGTGTTCAAACAATCCGGAATTATGTAAGAAATTAGAAAATAGTATTGATCCTCACACTTGAATGAGACATGTCCGGTGTTATATAGTATTTAAAATGACTGAAAGGCATGGAACGAAAAGATTAGCTGATCTACAATAGAAAGAATTGATGAACATAATAAATGCGAAATAAACACACCAGGAAATTCCCGATTGGTGATATTCCTAAGCAAACCGAGATTTATTACAATTATTTTGATATTACACCAGGCGTGATGTGCCAACCTCTTACAACACCAAACCCTGTGCGTGCTTCGTCATGACGGGTTTTATGAGGCAGGGTAAACATTGGTAATCAAGGGTGGCTGGCATCATAACAACGCGCCTACGCGCACACCCCGGCCCCAGGTGAGCGATGCACAGGTATCACTTACAAATGATGACAAATGATTTAGTTACACACAATCCCCCCTCCCAGTACTCCACCGCCCGGAAAATCAATGGTTTGTCAATCCATGGTGAGGTCCACACCTCCAGGGCACCAGCAGAACCCCCACCGTTTCCATCCTCCCACCAACCATGCAAGTATGATCAGTGCCCAATTTGAGGTAATATTTGTTTTTAGCTGTCTGAGCTCGCAGCCACCACCAATCGAAGAATCCTTTGGCGCTATGTTGGGGCACAATGGAAGGGGGGTGGTGTGTGGATGGGAGGATGATGGGTCACTGAGCCAGCTGGGGAGGAGTTGGTGGGTGTAAAGGAGAGGGAGAGAGTGAGGGGGTTGAGGGAGAAGCTAGTCTCTTCGTCAATGACCTAGCAATTGGAAGTGGCAACACATCGTTTCGCTTGTCTCTTATAGGCCAATCTATGGCTCGTACCGACCCGTCGGGCACCTGTGCAAACTAGCAGTGACGTCATCAATTCATGACAGCCCAGATGCATGGTGGGAAGGCCTGCAGGGCATGGCCTTTGTTGTAGAAACTGTTCACTGGCCACTAAGGCCTAACAAGAGGAGGAGAGGCCGCAGCAAGCCATTGTCACGTGAAGTTCAGTTGTGATGGTTTAATAACATACGGTCACTTGGTTAACAGTATAGACCTTCGCCATGCTGGAGGTCGGAGTGAGTGAAATATTGAAACAGAGACATATATAATTACACATCATTTTGGGTATGACGTAATTGAACGTTTACTCTGAGAGATGTAGAAATCTGGACGGTTGATTCGATACAAATGTCCAAAAGATTAGAACGTGTTACACAAAAAGGACACGTTGGATTATGGAGATTTTCTGAACAATTTGAATCCCACACCCCCTCCCCGTATTGTATGCATGAGTTCAAAGAAGGGATGTACGTAAAGTGTCCCAGATATTTCACCCCACACACCCTCACTGCGTACGACTTTTATAAAGGGTCCCACAACTAGTTACCTACTACATATAAAACGGTAGAATTCTGTCGGATCTGCTATGAGTTTCTCCCCCACATAGGGATAGACATAGACAATAATCGATGGTTTTGTGGACAGGCGACCGTAAACCACGAGAGGTTGACGCGTGGTAATACACGAGCGCTAGCGAGTGTATTACGAATTATGTATGAATTATGTATGAATTATGTATGAAGAGTGAAGTGCCACGAAAGTGAGAATCCCGTCCATAGAAATTTCGAACCGGCTATTGTTTTCTTTTTATTTCTCTATTCACATTTACCCTTTCTTTTATCATTTAGTGCTAGCCATGCTGAAAACATAACTTAGTACAGATCTGCTTACCCTGAGACAAAGGCAATGAGAGTTTAAAGGTTTTGCTGGTATCAATCCATACAGTTCTGAATGCCCGTGACTTGCTCATGTACCTGTGGTATGGCAAATAATATTCGTTCGCCATTACGCTGGTTCAAATCCGACAGTAATCTGCATTCCGGCTCGTACCCTTCACACTCTTGGGAAACTGTAGGTTTTGGTATTTCTGTGGGGACCCAACCTCTTTATTATTCCTGTCCGGAGGGGTAGGAGAGAGCCAACATCACTATTTCTGAAGTGTGTATGTGTGTGTGTGGGGGGGGGGGGGGGAGTGGGTGTACAGGCGGTTACCTTTTTGTGTTTTCTTGGTGTGAGAAGCTCTTTTATACGGGTACGGATAATTCTTCTTTTACATTCTGTATTTCTGTGGGGGGGGGGGGGGGGGCAACCACTATATTTTAGGGAGGGGCGGGGCCGACTTCAGTACTTCTGAGGGTGGTGGGAAGCTTTTAACATTTTTGGTAGGGGAGTATTACCAAGCAGGGGCAACTTTCTTCTCTTTTTTTGTTGGAGGGGGGCACATTTTATTTGGTGGGGGCAGTGATCATTGTCGCTATCTCTTTGGAGGGCCAATCTTAAATTAGGATGGGGCGACCCTAGGTTCCATATTTCAATCAGTATTTCAGCTTTCCTGATTGGGGAAGGGGCATTTTTTCTTTTGCAAACTTTTCATGAAACGCCAAATCTTTTTTTGTATTCATGTAGAAAGGCTTAGACCTGTTTTGTGTCTACAACAATTCATTTATTTTTCAATATTTCCCTTGGGGGTAACTTTTTTCAGTATTTTTTTTAGTATTTCTTTCTTTTTTTTGGGGGGGGGGACTGTTTTTATATTTCGATGTATATCCAACTATCTTTCCCTGAACCAGTTTCTTTAGGGGGGGGTTCTGTGAGGGGAGTGGGTCAACCTTTTAAAATCCATTTCCCCTGGACTGTGGTGTGTGAGTCCTAGCGCCGAAGGCACTATTATAAACTAAAGCATGCTGGGTAATATTCAGTGAAGTTCTTTTCAAAGTATCTCTTGTTGCTAATTGCCTGATGGGATTACTGGGATTTATAAAGGATATTTCAGCTCAGTTGTCTCTTTTTATCAGGAAACACGTGAACAAAATGACGTTATGGAAATTAAATTTATCAAATGAATGGAATTTCATCTTATGCACGAATCATCATCTTTAGATGATTAAATAGATAATATTTCAATCTGCCGTTTATGCAACGTTTATTTGTAAAGCAATGATACTGTATCTATACACTTTTCCAAGGTGGGTAGTTTGTCCTGTTGACAAAGGAGTCTTTAACATACATGTATTGTGATATTCCTTACAAACTATTTGAGCGTAGGATGTATGCACTAGGAATGTAGAGCAGGGTAGATCCGTCAAGTCAGTGAACATCATTTTCTTATTGTCCAATCACCATTGTAATGGCATTTTCTTTGTAACACACCAGGAAACATAAACGTCATACAAAATATTCATACATGACAAAGAAAGCCCTTCCTAGACAACAGACAAGGCAATACAAGGTATAACAATCCGTTTACGTTCCGTCTGTCTAACAATTATGAACACAAAGTTATTCATCAGTGAAGGACAGCAACCAGGTTGCATTTTAGCTATGAAATTACCATACTCCTAGGCCAAAAAAAATTGTTATATATATATATATATATATATATATATCTATAAATATTATACGCTCTACTGTTATAGTTGCTTATTACTAACATATTGATTATTGATTATATATATATATAATATAATGACAAGAAGGACTGCGAGTTTGGGCGTATGAGTAATATTTTTTTAAGACACCACTCACCCAAAACGCCCAAACCAAGAAAAACTAAACCAAAAATAGAAAACACAGTCAGGAATAGACTAAACTAACAATAGACTTATCCAACCTAAGTTTGGATTCTAAGGACCTATCAAGGTATAATAAAACTGAAAGACTCTTCCAGTCGCCGATGTTTTTAATTTCGGCTAGAGAAAAACCGGATTCAAAAAGAGCTGTTGCTCCACCCCTATGTAAAGAATGTGTAGTAATCTGGGAAATTTTTAACTTTTTAGTATGATATTTCAATTTCCCTAAGAACCAATTGTATGAACCTCTTATCAATATACCGTTCCTCTCGAATGAAATAAGTTGGTATGACATATTTGGATAATTCGTGAGGGAAATAAGTTTTGAAACATAATAGTATACACAAAAGGGTGAACCAGGTATTTTAGAAAAAGGAATGGTAAATACCCTGTCGTTAAATTGAATGGTCTTTGACCTTTTAATATGAAATAAAACAAAATCAGAATGAAATGTAATATCAGACAATTTGATAGAATATTCTAACTCAACTAGATTTGATTTTCGTAATAAGCCCCTAAAACCTAATAACATTCCAATCCAAAAGGCTAAATCCTCAAGATTAGATAAATTAAGATATGAAAAGATATTTTTCATATCGTCAACAGTGATAGGGGTTGCTTGAACGATAACATTACCTATAGTGCGTTTAACACGTAAAAGTAATCTGCGAATGGCATGAGAGTGTGGAAATTCATAGCCATGTATTTCGTGTAAAATTTTTACTGCCGCTAAATAATTAGATATGGAAACAAATTTGAACCTTTCGGCCATAAACGTTATATATAACATAATGGTATTTTCTGACGACGGTAAAGACAATAATTGGAATTCGTTACAAAATTTGAAGTAGTGGTTCCACTGACATCTTCTAGTGCGAGCTGAATTGGTTGATAACCAAGCCTCGTTAAATTCAGTCATCTTGGTGGTTAATTCAGCAACTGAAAGCAACAAAGGTTTTCTACAACATCAGTTCTTAGACCTCGTCGTCGTTTGAAAGAAAAATAACCTGACAAATAATCAGGTATTATATTGTCGAAAGTGCGTATATGTGAGGCAACAAGGTGAAAGTTATATAAAAACAAAATCCAAAATAACTCGCGAATCCAACGCATGGTTGGACTAGACCTACTGCGGCCTGTGTTAATTGCTATAACTACCTGGGTGTTGTCTGAAAAAATAAGAATCTTTTTACCAGACCATGAAGAACCCCAATGGTATGCCGCACTGACAATAGGCCATAGTTCCCTAACGTTTATGTCCATGGAACTATTATATTCTGAAGGTCCTGGACATAAATGGTGATTGTCAGAAAATGAAGAACATAGTATAGATTGATTCCAAACGCCAATGAGCCAGTCAGAATAAAAAACTGCTCCGAAACCTGACATTGACGAATCAGCGGATAAAACGAATTCGTCTTTAGCAATAATAGTGGTTTTGCCGTTGAAAATACGACAAAGGCTTAACCACCAAGATAAATCGTCTTTTACCCATTCTGGTAGTATATGGTTACCTTTTATATTGCGAATTTGGCGAGAAAAATTTATTAAGCGGCGGGAAAAAGTACGACCGCCCCTAACAACGGTACTGCAATGAGACAATACTCCACAAAGAACTTCCAATTCCTTAAACGTAGTCTTAGTTTTACCAATGAATTGATTAACGATTTTTATCAATTTCTCCAATTTCAATGGTGGTAATGATAACGTCATGGTAATACTGTCTATGTTAATTCCTAAATATATTACATTTTGAGTAGGGGAAACAAGTTTGTCCCATGATATTCCAAAGCCTAATGATCTCAATAATGTGATTAGAGCATGTAAGGCCTTGTTACAACCAATTTCAGTGTTATCAACGATAAGAAAATCATCTAAGTAGCCGTAAATGCCATCAAAGCCTAATCTATGCATACAGCGTACAACAAATTCCGTAATCTTGGTGAAAATATATGGTGCGCATTTCAGTCCAAATACCAATGAATTGGATTGGAAATAATAACTAGAACCATTAAGTTCCCACCGAAAACCTTGGTTGGTGCGGTGTGGGGGAAAAACAGATATAGCGCAGTAAGCCTCTTTGATATCTAGGACGGAAAAGAAACAAAATTGTTTCATATGGTCAGTTACTTCGTCTAATTTTAAATAAGAAAATTTACTACATGTAGTATTCATGAAATTGTTGATGCTAACATCAAGCGGACGTTTGCAATCTGTAATTGGTCGAATTTTCCCTGATTCTTTCTTTACCACAGCGCCAATGACATGTATGCATTTTGGCTTTTCTTCAACAATAGAAACTTTCCCTGATTCCAATTCTGAACGAACAATAGCATCCATTTGTAGTTTAAATACAGGATTAGTTATGCTATCGTAATTAAAGGAATCATAAGTACCAGAAAAAACATCGTCTACGATTTTAAACCCATTTAACACACCGTTAAATATATATTCTGCTTCTGGATCAACAATTGTATAACCATAACAGTGGTCCCAGAATTTGCAAGGTTTTAAATCGTAAGATACATCGTCTAATTTGTGATTCCCTGGGCAATTGAAAAGACAGGGGCGAGGTACAACCGTTTGTTGATTACTTTGAACCGAAGGGTACAAATCACTTGAAACCTGAGTATATCTAACTATAGTAATATTACCAGCTGTAACACTATTGCTAACAATAGGTTGACACACATTTTCTGCAATATCTTCTGTAATGACATCAGTGAAATCAACACTGGGTTCAATAAGTAAGTCACGACTTTCAATAGCCTTTGATGTATCAGGTACAAAGGAAACAGTAGAATTTTCATGGACAACATGGTTAATATCGCTAACAATATTTGCACAAAGTCCTGATCCGGAAGGAAAAAACGAGGTAGAACACTCTAATTGTCATTTAGAATCCGGTTTCTGTCCTTTCTTTGTACACTTGCAGGCAGGGTGTGTTCCTGAGCATTCAGAACACTCGCGCTTGAATTTACAGTCCGTTGATGTACATGAGTCTTTCTTGTTATATCGCCAGCAGATACCAAAAGGGCGATTTTCCTTGTTTTTTCTTTGTTTCTGACGATTCTTTGTTTCATTTACCTTGGCAAAAGCCACACATTTTTCAATATTTAAATATTTGGACGATAAATATGCGTCCCCGTAAACAAAACTAACAGAGCCTAACAATTCGGCTTTTTCACGACAAGCCAAATCATAATCTATTGAAGCTTGAGGGATAACAAAAGGTCTATGATCACTTAAAAACGATATATGATCGGCATAGTTAGAAATGACAATTCCCTGGGCAATCATTGATCGCATCAATGACATGCTGGCACTTATAACCTGGTCTAATGTAGCTTTGGTGGTATCACAGGGTAAGTGATCTTCTAAATTAAATGTCACACACTTACGGCGTTTCTCGGTCTTCCCTTGGCAAGTATGCACATGCTCTACCAGAATTCCTTGAACTCCAGACCACGAAGTCGTTGCGGAAGTGTAGACAGGAGGAAAACGGGTTTTAGGTGTTGCTCCTGAAGAACGATGACATGGTTCGCTGCTCTGTGAAGGAGTGATTCTGGCTTGTACAGGAGGCACAGAACTCGATATGGTAGTTTCATCAACTTGAGCAGGGGTCACTGTGTGGGTCGTCTGGGTCGTCAGTGGAGTCGCCGGTTGTTTAGGGGGTCCGCCATCTTGTTTTGTCAGCATTAGGCGAATTTCGGCCATCATTTTTGTTAAATCACAAACATCAGAACGTAAAGATTTAACTTCGTCACGATATACCTTGTTTTCGGCGAACAACTTTTCAATTGTCCCGGAGGTGTTCCTAGGCAATTGCTCTTGGTGCGTTGTCCCGCCGGTGGCGCCCCGTTCTTCTTCATCGGTGTCCGTAATTTTTTCTGCATTGTCAGAAAAACGTCTCAAAGTCTTGTCTAGTTCGCTTAAACGTCGATTCTCAGGTGAATGGCACCTTGGTACGGTGTTGGTGCCGCACCTGTCCGGTTGGCGCCACCTGACCAACTTGGTACTTAGGTATTCCACAGGTGACGCTAGTATATTTTTATAGACACATACATCTGTTTGTTGTATCTGATCCATATATATCAATGTATAATTGACATTACTTATACATATATAATTAGGCCCCCATTTGCTAAGCACGTATCTATGGTATAGCCACTCGGGGGCGTGGCCTATTGTCGCGCACGTCATAGTTCTTTTGATGCGACGGTTGGGGATCTCCCTCACTCTACCTTAGTCAATCGTATGAGCAGGACCTATTTTTAATTTTTAAATTTAGGTTAAGTTACCCAGTTCTGTATTTATGTAATACTGGGGTTTCTTCATCCTGTATTCACGTAATAAATGGCCATAGGGTCTGGTTGTATTCTCGCCAAACTATAATCACTCGTATGTTTATCTATTACCTAAATGCCTAGACCTAACTTATATATATATATATATATATATTTATACACATATATATATTTATACACACACACCTACACACACACCTACACACACCTACACATACACACACACACACACACATTCATATATATATATATATATATATATATATATATATATATATATGCGTGTGCATTAGGGTAGGTGGAATGCAGACTTCACCTTCTTCAGGGAAGAGTTACCTGAATTCCCATCACTTTTCCTTTGATTCACTACATGGCCGTGAACTTTGTCGAGAGCCGTTTCCCATTAATTTCCGCATTTTATCAACTATGTTTTTTCAAACACGCAGAGTTCTTGTCGGTTTACAGATCCAATTTCCGGGTGAAATCTGATGTGAGAAGATCATCGGTACAGTTGGGGGTATCCTTTAGAACATAACAGGGATTAACATTGTCTACACTTTGGGTGTATTGGTCGATTTTATATTCTATGTATTCCTAAACTCAGGTAATGCAAATAAGTGGCTTTATATGCCACTATCTACCAAATATCCATATTTTTTTTATCTATGACTGGTATGAATTGGCTAACTATCGGTGTCAATACTTGATACTTTATAAATGAGCTAAGCTTTTGATTTTCAGAGTTTTTACACTGTAGTGTATTCCTTTCAGATAATACGTAGTACTTGTCTGTTTCGGAAAAAAATACATGATCAAAAGCACCAATCTTTGATAGATCAAATCTTTTTCATCCTTATTGCTTATGTACTTCACATTTTATTAGGGTTATTTGGGGGGTCAAATATATGATAAATCCTGACAGAAACCAAACTGTACGACCTCAAGCACGGTCAGGCATATTCCACATGCGAGTAATGGCTGACGGCCAATAAAATCGAATCAGTGAAGTGCATGCATAAAAACAGAATGTCATTGATTGTCGACGATCTGACGAAAGTCTACCAGGATAGGCCCTGAGAATATCAATACGTTAATGTTTTGCAGGCTTTAATTGTACAGCCTTTCTTGTTGAGGATACCACTGAATATTACATATTCCGTAGTTTTTGCACCTATATTTGTGTTCTGTGAATGTTCTTAAAGATGATAGAAAAGCCCATAATGTGTTTGTAGTTGCTACCCTAAAATGTCAAGTACCAACAAATCGCAATATATGTACATGAATGGGGCAGAATGGGGTACTAGGATATAAGATAGTATGACCCTTGTAAATACAGCGTTTTTATACATCAGAGTGAGAGGGCCAATCTATTTCCTTGATAATTACCAACATTACAACATAATGCGGAAAGTCTCTTCTCTCGTCTGTATAGAATCATGACCTAATTGAGGTGGCAGTTATGGACAGACGTCAAATACCGATCCCATCTGGTTATTCTTTCATTCTGGATCTCCTCTATCTGTTTTCACAACGGGGTCTAGAGCTTATAATTCCCCGAGCAGGTGTTGAGGAGGATAACATCGCTCCTATCAACTAGATGTGTCCCATATTTCCCAGATTTTCTAACGCCGCTTGTCTGACAGCCATACCCCTGAGGTTAAACATAACAATGTGTGTGTACCTTGGTAAATCGGTGAGGTATTCAGTAAGATAATTCAAATAATTCACGTAAATGTTTTCCCTTAAAAATAATCACTTAATTCTCGAATGCAATATGCCATCCAGATATCTTAATATGTGAAGTGTCTATTGGGCAATAGTTAGAAGTTTCGATCCTACCATTACATTAGGATTTTTCAACCAATTCTTGAACTTAAGGTTCTTATTGGCCACTTACAAAAGGACGTTTGTTTTCGAAATTTCAGGAATGCCCCATTTAATTATGTGCAATTAAATAAATGTATAGCTTCAGATTTGTTGCATATAATCAAATTTAAGCTCTCAATAAATTTAATCGGTCTACAAAGAAGACAAACCTAATGTGCAATGTTTGGTTGAAGGAAGTTGGTGATATGCAAGAGCTATCAATACTGGCTTATAAATACAGCATTATAGAATACATGTTTATAAATGTAAAGTCGACCAGCATATGCTATCGCACCGGAATTCAGACAGTGAATATTGCCTGTCTGTTTGACATAATGACCTGCATTATGCTTTATTCGGACACACTGGACAGACCTTTTTGCCTGACAGGATTCAGAAAAGCCAGTAAAAACACAGGAAAACTCAGGCGAGCACGACGTCAGCCGTTTGGTGCGGAGTGAGTTCCTGATGACGGAACTAACGTCTCGGTTTCTTTCTCTGAACTCATCCTAGACGTGAATGAAGCGGCCGAAGAAAATTTGTTTGAGTGTCAGATTCACGACAATCAGGAATCTGCGGTGTCTCATTTGATTTTCGCCAATTTAGGCTAGTGATTTGTTTTTTGTAGTGACAAGCGCATGCGAACTTTACCTAGCCTTTGGGTGCGATGTTTGGGACTTTGACATAAAACCAAATCTTTAAATCAATAATCCCTTGATTTCTTAACCCTTAGAGACGTGATTGATATAGATAATATCGCCTTCCTGTTGATTCAGGATCGTATATTTTTTAAACTTCATTTATTTGTTGTCTTTCTTCGTGATATGCACTTTTAAAGGACCATGATTGCTGACCATTTATACACTTATATGGCCGTTTTGCAGAGGACTGGTGTTCATTGTATCAGAAAGTAGGTTTTTATTGGGAGTCAGCTTCATAAACCGCGATTCAACAGGTTGCTTCATTGTTACCGTAACCAAAAAATAGGAGAAGGCATCAGTCTGGCAAACAGTCTGTTTAACGTGGCCTCTCCGAATACCAATCTTAAATAATATTGTATAAACAACATGTAAGTATGATGATATTGTGTGAACAACATATTAGTATAATGATACTGTATGAATAAGATATACGTGTATTGATTGTCTGTGAAGAACATATAGATTTGGTAACATTGTATGAACAATATACCATTGATTACATAAAAAACAAAGGCAATATGCAGTTGCCTCAACATGTGAAATACGGCGCTCTCCTTTATGGAATTCATAAAGGTCAGGTAAACAAACCCAGTCATAAGCATGGAGGCACGCTCATAATTTGTGCTTGCTTGACGCAATTCAGTTTTCACCTTTACAATAACTTAGTCTCTGAACCGCAGCGTCATCTTCTAGAGGAACAGCCGTATGCTCTACACCCCTCTGCTGAGTTCAGCTGGCTTGCTGGGGCCCGTTTAATAATGAAGGATCGTACATGAAGACCCTTTTCTGTATCTCGTTCAAGGGTTATCGTTTATTGATGTATAAGTTTGTTCACTAAGACAGTCTTAGCTGTCCATAAGGTCGTCCACGAGTGTTGAATAAAGTTGACCCACATCATCTCTAGGTTTCTATGGCGTACAGAAAAGGGTCTACCTGTACGATCCTGTTTTTCAGTGACGACAATCGTTGATAATGACATCGTCCAGGTTTGTGTGTCCTGTAGACATGACATAATCGGCGATGGGCGACATATCGCCGGTGTACGACACGTAGGGCGGTGTGAGGTGTGCTATAGTCACGACAAATGTAAGGTCACGTGGGCAAATTTGTCTCCCAAACTGTCGTAGCCCTGAGACATCTATGGACATGTCGTACCGAATGCGGAAATTCACTTCCCGTAGGAATTAAGCCATGAAACTTAAACACGAGTAAGGGATACATATGACTAATAATCGTACCAAATATGAAGAAGATCGGCCCATTAGATTCGCCAAAATCGGCATTTGTATTTTGTCGTAGCAAATGCTGCACAAGTGGCCAGTGTACTCTCACGCCTCCGCTAATTTATGCGGCGACCTTGACCCTCTGCAGCTGTCGACGGCCGACGTTTATTGCGGCGATCGTCCGTGGTGCACTACGATCGTGTCTATAGAACACCTGCCATCTTTTGTCTTCCAAAGTGTCGTACATTCCCTGTACGATCTTAGGGTATCGTTAATAACGATTGTCGTGACTGAAAAACAGGGCCCAGAATTAGTCAACGGGTCGCTGGGTGGAAGGGTGTAGAACTTGCTGGTTGGCTGAGCCCCAAATGCGTAACAACAATGACCCACTAACTGAATAACAGCCAAACATTTTGATTGTTCACTTTTAGAATTCCACGCTCATTCTTCAAAGAACATACCATTTGCTCCTACTTATGACAGTTCTCAGAGTTTGCTGATAATGTTTCAGATGACACATTGGCAGAGCCCTTACATGCACGCCTACTTCCCGGCCCTCAACTCGCCTCCCTCACTTCTCGGTGATATGCTGGCAGATGCAATAAACTGTCTCGGCTTCACATGGGTAAGTAGTCAGTGATCCATAACGCATATCTCTCTTAGCAATGTAACGTTCAGACACCTTTGTGAGATACGCTGATTGCCAGTACAAAGGAACAGACTGGGGATTCTCACTCCTAACGCAAGCATTCTATATACACTTCCTACTATTTTTTCTTTATCGTGAAAAACACGCGTCCCTACATTATATCTAATGCTTCTACGGCGAAGTATTTGATATTTCACATACGAGAAGGTTACACAAAGCATCACTCAAAATTTATCATGTCCTCTACTATATTCATGTGTAATGCTAATTCATTGAGAACCGTATTCTATCATATGACGTAAATTCGAGGTAAATGTTATAGTTTTATCGATTTTTCGAAGTTCAGATTATATTTTAGAAAAATGAACTTATCAAAGTAGTATTGGATTCGCTTTGAATTATATAAGGTGGGCCGATGGTATTTTACGCCGCCGTAGCAGAAACCAGATTCATATCACCGAGAGACTGAAAACTACAAGATAATAATGACAGACGAGCAGGAAACACAGCGACACGGCGGAGCCTCAAACCCCGTATCCTTCAATCCGCACAACATACCAGCGTTCTTACGACTGACTTTTTCCGCCTCCCTGCTCTGAGGGATATTTATGCATTGCAAATGAATGAAACTATGAGAGCTCATGCATCCACTGATGGTACGCAAGACCCCTACCTTTATGTTTATTCGTGAGAGCCCATGCAGATTCCCGTATTAAGGTCCCGGACGTGATGAATTTTGAGTAATCCTATGTGCAACACTAAAGTGATATATATCACCATACTTATTCATGTGATTGTTTTTAATCAGATTTATTTTGAACTAGAATCATGTGTATTTTCTTGACAGGCGTCGAGTCCGGCCTGCACAGAACTAGAGACGATCGTCATGGACTGGCTGGCCAAGATGATCGGTATGCCGGCCAAGTTCCTGCACAGTAACACACAGACCATGGGCGGCGGAGTCATTCAGGTGAGCTCAGCTCTTTAAGGCCTGAAGCGTAAATCATCAAAATTTTAAAGCTTTATTCACTCATGAAAGCAGTTCTTCAAGGCATGAAATATAGAAACTTGAAGTTTAAGTGACTAAGGATATGAGGATTGATAAGATGTGACGAATTAAGCCGATAGCCAGTGACAAACCGGTCATGAATAATCGGAGAAATTCGTAGTCGGTGCCGATGTATTCACTTCATCGATCCGCTTTTATGATCCATCGGTAGCAGTCATCATTATTATCATATACCTATATGCACAAATGTCTCACACTTACTGGCCAGCTGTACGGATTAATTTCGGCACACTGTCCACAAACGAAGGGGCCGCCCATAAATGACGTCATGCTGCAGGGGGAAGGGGGAGGGGGGTGTTTGTCTCCATGACCTAGGATGATAAGGGCTGTATGACATTATAATAATTAATGCAATCCGTACAACGTGATTTGTTTCAAAATGGTGTTTTTAATGATTTCCAGTTTTTATGATAATGATAAGGAGGCATAGTGAGTATCTAACTCGGTGAATATTTTGGACGAAAACAACGCGGAACAGATTTCATTCAGGCACGATAACCATGAAGACCCTGAAAATGTATCCCTTTTCTGCGAAATTCAAAAAGGTCATGTAGTCCCATATACTGATACAGATTGGTGGTGGTGGGGGGGGGGGGGGGGGGTTGGAGCCCAGATAGCCGCTGTTATAAATATGGGTTGATACTCATGCCCGAATGCGAGTCCTTGTGAAAATAAATTAGGTAAATCCTATGAATCGCTCTAGCAGGCGGCCCTAACACGGGAACTTTATTGATCTGTGAACAGAGGGAAGACTCTCTGACCTAATATCAGAACTAGGTGTCATCAAAATTGTCACACGAGCGTTGCCAATTTCTCTGCGTAATCCCTGCGTCTTTGATTGCGAATGTCATCTTGGGGAGGAATAAGAGGGAAAAAATGCCAGCCTCGCAAATGAGTTACGAGAGTTGGATGTGAGTGTGTGTCTGTGCGTGTGTGTCCGTGTAGCAGAGTTTAATGTTGTTTCCATTATGGATTTCACCACACTTGACACTTTACCCGGCACCGGGCGCTACCATCCTATTAGAAGAGACACCTCACTAGTCTTCTCCTCTCTCCCAAGCAGATTCTTTTACTAAAATAATATAAGTGACGGAAGAAAGTGGAACGAAACATCAGCCTGTAGAGTAGCGCTTCTTCTTCTGATCTGTTGGACAGTAGCGCCACCGCCGCGACCCCTGGTGGCCAATGGGGCAGCGGCGCGGCGAGCATCTGTCGGCGGAGGTTGATTTCCCGTGGGTATCTGCGATCGCGAGGCAAGCGGTGTCGCGGCGAATAAAGACCGAAGGTGCCTGGGGAGCATTCATGGAAGGGAGCGCCACGTGCTAATCAATCAGGCCGTGGGGCCAGGTTTTCGCCGGCTACATTAAAACACATACAGCTCACCTCCGGAGGCCACCGCCAAGTAAACACCACCTGAAGAGAGGAATCAGTTAATTAAGACGCTGACGGGTCCCTCCTCCCAAAAACCGCGGGGGCGGGGGTATAAATTACACAGGAAACGCCGCTGGGGGCGCTGTATACTGGCACCTCGTCTACGTCTCAGATTACTCGGCATGCATTAACGCCAAAGCGGGGAGATACACTTAGAAGCAATATCCGGCTTTGTGCATGACACCTTTTATTATGGTGTATGCTGGAACGCAGCTTTAAAGATATCTAGTATAACTTGGGCTGATGTGGGTAGAATATATCTTTTTCAATTTCTATCATTTCGGAGAATAAATTTCCTTTCGAAAGATGTGTTATTCCATTGAACGCTACTCGTCTGTATTCCATGGAGAAGCGAGACAGTTACAGATTGACTAGTGGATATTTCGTTTAATCAATGAAGCATGACGACAAGTTCGACGGATCAGTGACACTCGGTGACATCTTATCAATGTAAGCACTGTACCTATTCGTCATTACTCATATGTGGGATATAAATAAGTCTGCCCGTGACCCACAACAGTGCCTGGCCTAGCGCCCTTTGATCTCAGTCGGGTATTTGTATAAGGGTAGCATGCAATGATGCAGATTGTTACCGTTCATTCCGGCCAACGGATCATTAAGAATTAGAGATGGGTGTTTATGTCTTAAGAATTAACCTTAGGAATTATACAAGAGGAGATACTAAATATATCCATTTCGTTCAAACTTATATCAAATTAATGTACCCGATCCGTTTAGTCAAAGATCCCTATAAAAGTCCCGGCAGTGATATACACCTCGGGGAAAGGGAACCAACAATGATTCACATCTATTACAATAATTTACTCAACGTTATGCACACGTCTTCTAGATAGATTTCCATCATACCTCAGATGCATTATGCTACAAAACGTGCGCACATATAAAAACCATTAATATGTCATACAGACACAGTAGAAGGAAATATGGCCCGTCCAAAGCAATGAACAGTAAATGGCATAGTCAAGCGAGGAAACCGATACACCCCGGGTAAAAATCAATGACTAGGACACGGCGATAAGTACAAAAGGACTTCCATGCCCTGTCTCAGTCAGTGTCTGTTTCTGCGTTGTCAGGGAGTGAAATTAAACCTGTCAGGGGGGGGGGCTGTTTGAAGGAAATAGTCCCAAGCATATTCGCCCCCCTCCCCCTACCCGTATATACTGCTTTATAGAGTAACCCCAACCCCCAATTATAAAAGAATACTATAGTACTATCGGTCTCTGCAACGTATTATAGGGACATCAATCTGAAATATAAGTACATGTGTATTTGGATGAGCATGATATTATTGGTATACTACAGATGATGTCGTGTGATATGGGTATAAGAGAGTTTGCCCGTGAAACTATTGTTAAAGCTCACAATAGCTTTATAAGTACATATACTCGGATTTTCAGATAGACTAGGCTTAAAGTCAGACTCCTGTGATAAAGCTTTTTCTGTCATATGCCATATCCTAAAATTCACTGTAGAGCCTCCTGGGTAATTCGGTTCAATTTTATTGTAATGTGATTCTTCAATTTATTCAAAAACGAGGATGATAGATGATGCTCCATAGTCCTTTTTGTATATGCAGTACTACTTATTATATATACCATGTGACAGTCTGCATAGGCCTACATGTATTATTGCCCTAATCTCAAGGTCGAGAACTAGCACGCTGACCCCTACCTCTTAAGTTATGAATTCATTCTACAACACTCTGGGATTATCATATTCATCATCTGGTTTACATTATAGGTGAATGGTAAGATGTCTTTAATTTCAAGGCGTTTCAAGCCATTGAACCAGTTACAATGACTTACTTCGACAGCTATTTTTGATTCACAGAGCAACATAGGGTGAAATGTGATACATTTTAACAGTGCTAATATCAAACTACATCATGTTTGCAGACTACCGCCAGTGAAGCTACTTTCGTGTGTCTACTAGCAGCCAGGACAGAGGCAATCAAAAAAGTGAAGGCCATCCATCCCGAATTGGACCCGTCAGATATTAACGGACGACTTGTATGTTACTGCTCCGACCAGGTGAGATATTCTGTAAATTATGGCATATAGGGATGTATCATAATACATAATAATTCTTCATAGATACTTCATATAAGAATTCATATAAAAATAACAATGTGAATCAATCAAAGCTGTAGAGTATACCTAAAGAATAGAATACTTTGGTTGGTGGCTCTTGATTAATGGGTGTCTTAATATCGAAGTTCTTATGTTTTGTGTTCGTTTTATATTTTACACTTTGTCTATTGTAATATCAAGAGACGTCTTGAGTTTGAGTTTATTTATGTCACGCATTTTGTTGGTTCTGTAATCTCAAGACCCCCGTGACATAAACAAATCTCATGTAAAGCCTATGGCGTGTTTTATTAGGGGCAGGATATTGAAACTTATGCCATAGTAGTTCAGAATCCTTTCATGCAATACTCTACTTAACCTTTGAACTCATGTCCAGTTTTATCAACGTTCGCCCGCTTCTAAGGAATATATTTTCACTTTAGTCACTGTACAATCTTTTCAAATCGAGGTAGGGTTCTCGCTCTCGGTCTAAGGTTTGTTTGTAAGTGGGGAGGCACATGATCGTTCCGGAAATAAAAATAGCTCCATGTCAATCATGTTTGTTTGCCTTTTTTTAAACGAGAATAACCTTTATTTCACAAAACATCCATTGCTTATGATACCAATATGCACAAGATGTCTCCCTCTCTACCAATTGCAGTTTGACTTTAAATCTCTTTCATTTATGACCCATCAATTAATCCTCAAAAGAGAATATCCGTTTGTATGGAAGAACGATTGTAAATCGAATTCAAACGATCAAATGAAAATTGAATAAAAAAAGAATATCCCATCAAATATTTATGCCTATACAAACCATGGTGTCTGTCAACCTATTACTCTATATTTGATATTCGTCAATGGCTCTGCACAAAACAAATTCATCTTAATAAGTTCGCAGATTCCCTTCTAGAAAGAGAGTCCTTTCTTGCATTTTGTGGACTGAGAATACACTTTTTTCCGAAAAGTTCAGAACGCCATACGGTCCCATATCAATACTGAGTATGGGAAGAGGGCGTCGCATCGAGCGCGGCCCTGGCTACGACGTCACATGTTTTTAACTCGCTTCCTAGGTTTAGTCTCGTCGTTATGTGAACCTGGCAGTTGCTACGGCGTAAAATCACACCGACTCAAACATCACATCATTAGAATTCTAGTTAGACAACTCGAGCTATTTCGCCTCTTCGGTACCCAAAAAAGTACAAAAGATGAAAATCAAGATTAATACGAACGACGGGAACTCTGTCAGGGGTAAAATATTCACAAAAAGCTTCACATTCGAGCGTTTTCACCAAGCCAACCTCTTTAACGGCTAATGTAGGCGCAGGAACCAATTATCACAGAACTTTGTATCTCAGGTTTACAATACCGAAACATCCGCTTGACGGGTGTCATGTTACTATCGCTATGCACTCGAGAATTGCATAGAAACATGACAAGGACAGTCATAGTTGCAGTCTGAAGTTGCTTGCTCTGTAAAAAGTTGTGCATTTCACGTCCTCCTCGTCCTCATTGAAGGTTTATTAGAGAAGTGTACCCATACGATATATAGCTATTAAGGTAGTTTCAACAGCATGCTCTTTGGCCCCCATATTAAGCACCAACGATCTTTTGGGAGACTGGAAATGCCCGATTATGGTACCATGGAACGCTCTACACCCAGTACATAAAGATCCGGAAAGGGACGTAGTAGTATAGGACCGTAGCCCTGTTTCAGGCGTCGGCACAAGGAGTTTAAATGAAATTGTGCCGATTTTACAAACATTATATAGTGCATCATACAATTGAGAATTTTCTGAAGTTTTGGTCCTATTACCAAATCATTGATATTTCATAATATATAGCTGTCAGTCTCAGTTGACAGTGCTGTAACACTAAGTGATTGCAATCAGAGTTTGTTGATTGATAGAGTAGGACCCCACCTAACTGACACCCCGCTTAAGTGGTCACCACGCGTTTACCGACACGCCTGCTCGGAACGGATCCCTCTATTAGATGTTTACTTTAACCACGCTGAAGCGGTCATCCCGCGTAAGCGGCCACTTTGACCCGAAACGAGGGGTGATTGCTTACGCGGGGTTCTACTGTATATAGAAATGAGTAATGTGAGAGGAAATAGGCGTATGAACTACATGTGATTCCTCATTCACCTCATTTGACGAATACATCAGCCTTTTAAAAGAATTTAATACATTAATCAGATCAGGGCCCGACTCACAAGCAAAGTCTAAGTCAATCAAAATTGACTTAGAGCCTAATTGACATCAAGTCCAACTCTGCTGAGTTTGGGTTCACAAGCAAAGTCAATTATAAGTCAAGCGAAAATCGTTCGAAATCCCAAGTCCAATACATAGTTGACTTAAGAAATCAAGTCAATTAATTCTGATGCTGACATTCAATAATACTGTTCTGATCACATTATTTCTTTTGGGAGGAATATCACGATTACCAAATAAGGCAGATAATTTCCATAATCTACAACATTGGATTGTGGATTTTGAATTGAACAAGACTACTTGTTGTCCAAACCAGATATGGAAATCAAACGTAAAATACACATTAAACAGGTGATATCTTCACCTCCAATGGTGAATAGCTCCATATTTATTTGACTTCCCCAAGTCAATTAGGGAATTGAACTTAGTTTGTGAACCCATAATTCAATTTCGGAAATTGGCTTGGCAAAGTCAAATATAGTTGACTTAACTTCCAATTGACTTGACTTTGCTTAAAAACCGGGCCCTGAGGTATTTATATTTTAATTGATAAATATTTCCGCCAATATTTGAAAATTTCTCTTCGTGATTAAATTGATTATTACATACTGCTCGCAATAGTATCAGGGAATCCATTGGTGGCAGCATAGATCTGACCACTATGCAAAAATATTCATAGCTGTGTGCAGAACGAATATATTCCAAACCGTAAAACAAGTCCAGGCATGTGTAGTCGTACATGCTGATTCTTCACCATAGTCACCACAGAGGGAGTTACTCAGAGTGACAGCTACGACCTAATCCCTGTCAGATTATCCTCTGACACAGACAAATCCTGATGTAAATGACGTCCTCTAGACAGCATCATAACTCAGACCAACTTTGTACCATGTCAATGATAATAGTGTCATCACAGATTCTGGTTTCGATGCTGGTTGTTTGTTAACACGGAAAACGGAAACATCCATGCACACATAAATATAATCAGTGCCTATAATTTAAGATTCATAAAACGTTATATGATGATTTAGACCGACCTCACTGGCATAGCTGAGCTATACATCTTATGGCAGTTGTATAGTTATCTGCGCGTGTTAATAGGCCTGAGGCCGCCATGTGTAAGCGAACATTTGGTGGGCTTACATTCTTCATACATTATTCTGATAATAGATAATGTGGCCATTTAGCATCTACAATTAAGCAAAGCCTGTCTCCATCTTCAGGGACTGCACAATTATTTGTGACAAATTTGTGACACTGTGTATGTATATATATTTCAGCACGTGTATACAATTCTGATGTTGTATATGTATATGGTCATTTTACCCCACACTAACTTGTATGTTATTGATTTGTAACACTGTCTATGAATATGGTCATTTCATACCATTTAGGCACACTCCTCAGTAGAGAAGGCCAGTCTGGTGGGGCTGGTCAAACTGCGTCTCCTGCCCTCAGATGACGACCTCAGTCTGCGTGGCGACGTGCTGCGAGAGGCGATGGACCGTGACCGCAACGAGGGACTCATTCCCTTCTTCGTGAGTCACTCGCATATAATCACTGTCCTACCATAAGTAGGATTTCCATTTGTTGGATTGCCATTGGCCGAGTTTTGGTACCGATAAATATGTCAGAACTACTGGCTGACCTTTGACAAAATATCAGGCAATGGATATGGGTCTCGGTTCCTAAAACTGGTACTATCGTTGGTACCATAGAAACAGTGCTGTTCCGACCAGGACAATGATTTAACTTCTCATATGAAGAAAAAGAAATCCTTTAAATCTATGTCAGAAAATGGAAAGCCCAGTTACGGCAGAGGATAAATTCTGTTCATAAAAGGAGGGCATAATGGTAATATTGATCAGTTTAAACTCAACAACTGAGTTCGAATTTGTCAGAGACGTTTTTTATCGGTCAGCAATGCTAAATTTCACTTTTACCTGTACTGAAAAGAGCCGGTTTATCTCCGGATTTCTAGTTTCCATTCACCGATATTTTGTCAAATGTACCAAAAACATGAATACTAATGAAATAATCAGTATCAAAATTCAGCTAATGGGAACCCTACTATGGATGTTATTTCATTAGGCATGATTCTGTGTCCTCTACGTTACATTTGAGCACGTTTCAGGAATGAGGAATTGATACTAAGCCAATGATAGCATGAAAGTCATATTTTCAAAGTAACTATTACCACAAAATTAGATTATGGTGCTATTCATATACCTTTCAGGTAGTTTTTAAAGTTTTGTCTTATATGCTCCTGTAAATTGTATTTCCAATAAAAGGACTTTCGCCATAGTGCTGTGTCTCAGAATAATGCATTGAACATTAAGCAGTGGTTACTTGATTGATACTATAGACACATAGTTAGTGTGACTGAATAGAATCTGTTCAGAGATATTTTGGTCAGAAATACTTACCGAGTTCGAAGAACGAGGTGAGTATTTCTAACCAAAATAAACCTTTCTGAATAGCAGAATGAGTGGTCATGTGGTACGGAGGGACGTATGAATACCGTTTCGTCACTCGGAGACGAACGGAATTTGTCCTCCTGGTCAGTAAAAGTAAGAAATTCGCCTATAGGTGTATAGTAATATTTCTTACACTCATTATCATTCTGTTTGCCAGCTGTGTGCTACCATAGGTACAACAGGCGCATGCACCTTCGACAACCTGACTGAGCTCGGGCCTATATGTAAGTATTCTCTGATTTCATGATAAAACGTTCCACATTTTAGACACCACTCAAAATGTTCTGTATGGTATTTCTAATGATTCTTTTATTGAGCGTGCGGCACGCTCAGATAGGGTGCTTTGTTTGGGGAAAGGGTACAGTGATCTTCGACGTGGTCCACGCCGTATCCCTTCATTATGTTCGTGTTAACACTATGGCATTTGTTAAGTGACGAAGCCCACTGTCTTAGTGCATGGCTAATCATGATCTATCAATACAGACCGAAGTTCCTCATTTACCTACTGATACTTGAACTATTTGGCAGGTGTAAAAATGGATGGTTGCCTAGTGGGTTACAGCAAATAACCTACTGACTGGGTAAAACACAAAGATTTAAATACCATGCTCATTTATCAATGATGGACATACTATTTGTTCCTATGTTATATGATAGGACCTACTCATGCGCTACCATGAATTACTTCCCCGATAGAATATCTAGCCCGCCCTGTCTCTGATGTGTAACCCGCTCTCATAGGTGAGTTCTTCCTAATTTCAGGAGAGACGAATGTTCTCATTGGTTTGTTCGCTTCACGCATTACATGAAGTTCATTCTGCCGTGACCATTTACGCTGGCTCCTTTTAGGGATATGGGCCCTTTTATGGGTCGATTCGCTGTTTGGATTCTTATGGAATCTTTTCACGTTCAGAAGGGTTCTGCTTATTTCTATTGGGCGTATCAGAGATTGCGGGTTCAGCCTTCAAGTTCGGGTTTGGTTCCTGTTTTTTACCGGGAAGTCAAGTTAAGTTGGGCTTTTCGGAGAACTATGGTAGATTATGTGTAATGAAAAAAACTCTCCCCTATGCGTTGTGTGCGTAGATCGGAATCTGTTTCCGGTCCAGCCACACAACTCTTATTTTCATTGCACACCCTATTTGTTCCTAGTTTTGCAACTGCATAAAAGATGTATTAGTGTACTACTTATGTTTGATCTGTGTATATGTTTGATCTGTGTATACGCTATTCTGACAAAGACATGTGGATGTACGTGTATGGGGTGTTTTCGCTGTCACACATGTAATAACGATGATACTCCATGTATACGCGCTTGAAAACACACATGCAATAATGATAAAACCGTGTGGCTGGCATGTCATAATGAAAATACTCTCCATGGGTAGGCGCGGAGGAAGATATCTGGATGCACATAGATGCGGCCTACGCCGGCTCAGCCTTCGTCTGCCCGGAGTTCCGCCCGCTTATGGCAGGCGTGGAGTTTGCGCAGTCGTTCGCCTTCAACCCTTCCAAGTGGCTCATGGTCCACTTCGACTGCACTGCTATGTGGTGAGGCTTACTCATGTTCAGCTTATATTTCTCTTGTAATAAATTATGTTAAATATCTGGTAGATTTCGGTCTCCCGAGCCGTGAATAATATTTTTGTACAGTCTCGACGGCGTTTTAATGTAATAACTCATTGCATTTGTTTAAGAATCTCCGGGGAATTGGATTCCCTGTAGGGGCGATTCATTATACCCTATAAGAGTTTAAAGGCCATTATTTACTATCAAGTCTCAGTCTTAAACATCAAGGCCCAGTCTTTAATATCAACTCCTAGACGGAGTCCCTGTTCTTGATCTTAAATCCCAGTCTTCATTTTTACCTATATATATACCAATCGTTCGTAATGATCAATTTTGTTTGTTTTAGGGTTCAGAATAGCGGTTCACTTCACAGAACATTCAACGTGCAGCCTCTATATCTCAAGCATGAAAACACAGGTTAGAACCATTATATCATCAACTTTGACATTTAGCATACGTGTAATGAATCATTTAATGTTTATCAAATAATATTTTCATACTTTTTGAGAGTATGATCAATTGTGTCGAGAATTTTATTTCATATACCAAGGTTACGCATGTTTTAACTTATATACTTTTGGAATTTGCATAGGTTTTAGGTAATGATCACCAACAGTATGGTAATGTTCTTGAAATCCTGTTCCTCGTACATGCTTCTCGGCAAGCAAATCACTATGGAGTACGGCTCAGAGCATGTATTACTACCTCAATGTACAAGACTGCATAGTAGAAATTCCAGGGGACCAGTTGGTCACCTGCTAGTTACTAGGAGTAAAGATGAAACTAGATATCGGCATTAGATAGTAAAAAGGAAACATCATCCCAAGCAATAAGGTTGAACTGTCAAACTAGAAGATAATTTTCGTTGTAAAACGACTGTAAACACGACTCGCTAACAAATCTTAGTTGTTACTGCGAATAGAAAAAGCCATTCTATAAACCTCTACCAGCAGTGAGAGGGCATTGATGTCGCTTTATAGATCGCCAAGCACCAGGTGCAGGATTCCGAGTTCCTCAAACAATGGAGAGGGACAGTTTTAGGAACCAAAGGTTAAAGGTAGACATTGGCATTTGTTCCCCGGGGAGAGAGGGAGAGAGAGGAAAGACTCATAGTGCACAGGCATCTCTATCAGTAAAATAAACAAAGGATAGGACAGAAGAAAGCCATCATGTAACAGCATGATGTTATCATGTTTGATAATAGCTCGATATTGGATCTAATCTTTTCAAACTGTGATTGTATTGCGGATGTGGGTGTGCTCACAAATAATATCAGTGACCATCAACCATTTTTTTTTAACAGGAAAAAAAAGAAAGTCGAGTAAACTAGGGAAACGTTCTGGGGAAGGACTTTTCGTAATTACGATGAAGATCGACTAATCAGAGACCTCAATGATCTGGATTGGACAGCTTTCTATAGAACCAATGACCCTACAATGAAATGGGATATGTTACTGAACTCAATAAGAAATTGGCTCGATATTAACTGCCCAATAAAGAAATTTAATGTTAGAACGAAAGGGGAGCCATGGATCACCAACGAACTGATGGAGCTAATATTTGATAAAAATAGACTGATGAGGGAAGCTAAACTCCACAATACCCCTGAGAATAGGCAAAACGCTAATGGAATGAGAAATTTGGTAAATGGGATAGTAAAACAGGCTAGGGAAAATTATATAAAAGAAAATCTAGAGCAGTGTAATGGTGACCATCGCAAATTTTGGAGGGAGATCAAAAGTATTTTACCTGGGCATGCAAATAATAATAAATCTAATGACATCTTGTTAAATGATAATGAAAATAACCCAATCTTAAAACAACATGTTCCTGACTATATTAATAAATTTTTTTCAAGTATTGGTCCGAAATTAGCAGAGAACAAAAACACACCTTGGCACTTCATGGGCACACCCGCACCCGAACAAATGGATGAGCTTTACTTTTCAAGGGATGATATCCTAGAAAATCTGAAAAAAGTGAAATTTCAAAACCCTCGGGTATAAAGGATATACCGACCAGGATATTGAAGCCAGCGTTGCTGGGCCTTGTTACTCAGTTTCACAACTTGGTATGTAATATTATAGATATGGGAGACATTCCGAAACAATGGAAACAGGCAACTGTCACACCCATACATAAAGGGGGTGACAATAAGAACTGTAGCAATTATCGACCTATATCGGTGATACCCCTTCCTGGAAAGATTCTTGAGCAACTTATCAACGACCAGTTGACTAAATTTTTGGAAAAAAACGAGATAATCACAAATGCTCAGGGAGGTTTCCAGAGAGGGAGATCAACGATTGACACAATCTCTATGTTCACAGATAGATTATTAAGAAACATCAATGAAGGTAACATTGTGGTCACCATATTTATTGACATGCGGAAGGCTTTCGCCACCGTAGACCACTCGCTCCTTTTACGGAAATTAGAGCTATATGGGGTGAAAGGCAAAAATCATAAATTATTGGAAAATTATTTACAAAATCGCTCGCAACGCACTAAAGTTAATGGTCTAACATCAGACCCTGAGCGAGTGGTCTGCGGTGTCCCTCAAGGTTCAAACCTTGGCCCAACTCTTTTCCTACTATATGTGAATGATATGATAGATAGTATACCTAATATTAACTGTAATCTTTATGCAGACGATACGGTGATCTATAAGGCAGGGAAAAACGTTGCATCGCTAAAAGACGACATAACTTTGGCTATAGATAGATTTTCTCACTGGTGCGACATGAATAAACTAACAGTAAATGCGGAAAAAACTAAGATAATGTATTTTGGGACACACCAAAAAATAAGAAGAGAACCATATATATCTATAAAACTTACGGGAAATGAGCTAAAATAGTAGATAAATACAGATACTTAGGTATTCTTTTGGATCAAACCCTGAATTACCAATGTCATGTAAAAGAGATTATTAGAAGAATAACACACAAAATGTATCAGTTAAGCAAAATGAGGAACTATCTATCATCTCATACTTTATTAACACTCTATAAGGTGACCATAATGCCGTATATGGATTACGGAGACATATTATTCAACTCAGCTGGTCTAAACATATTGGGGAAACTTCAGATTATACAAAATAAATGTTTGAGAATGGCCTTTAATTTAGATAAAAGATCTCACGTAGAAAATGTGCACAATATAGCAAATATGCCTTATCTCACCATGAGACGGCATGCACATTTACGAAACTATGCTTATAAAAGATCGCTGAAACCGGAATATATTGATGTACGCACAACCAAGACTAGGCAAAATGAGGCTAAAGTGCTCAAAATATTTAGACCAAAACTAGAAACTTATAAAAGAAGTGTTGAATATCAGACCGCTGAAGTATGGAATAGTATGCCACCAATCTTAAGATCAACGCCAACCTATAAGGAATTTAAAAAACTGACTAAAAAGGTGATGATGGAGTCTGTACCTGACATGATCTAATGTACCACACAGATCTATATATATATCATCTAAAACAACAAGGAGAATGATCAAAGGTATTCATCTGAAAAATACCGTTATCTGAATGTCAAAGATTTATTCCATGTGGGTGGACTGTGGTAAAGCAACTACAGTGACAACCACAATTATTGTTTGTATACAAGCTAATAAGGGAGCTGTTGGAAACCAGCGTATGCATGCGCTGAACAGCGTACCTTCTTTATGTACCAACTGTATCAGAATCGTGCGATGTTAAAAACCAAGTAAATGAATAAAGAAAGTTGTCAAAAAAAAACCAAAAAAAAACCACATCTAATATTTTACCATATAAAAGGTAAATACTACTTTTACCGGCAAAGTTCAATGCTCTAAAGGTTCTCACATGACCGCCTTTTCTCGTCAGGGGTGGTTTTTGGTCCAAACACAGATCGTTCTCGTTTCATTTCTGATAACCCACTTCTGTTATCAATCCTCTATTCCTTCTGCTGTCTCACGTATACCACATATTCAATTTAACCAACCACGTATATGTAAAATATGTGGGTCCACACCTTATATTCATTATTTTATCCTCCCTTCGTATTCACATTCCGTTTCAGTTATTCCACTATTATACCTCTCATCACTATTATTCCACTATCATTTATTGGATATTTATTGATATTTCATGAAATTGATATCAGTTATATAAAATGTTGCTTGGAAAATTTTTTCCAAAGAGAATGACGTCTCCCAAACAAACTCGCAGAGAGTTGACGGGAGAAAACCCATCTCGACAGATGAAATTTTACACAATCAGTTATATAAAATGTTATGATATGTCAGTTACATAGAATGTTGTTACGTCAACATAAACAGAACCTCATTTTCCCAGCCTGACCTCGTTTCATCTTAGTAGTATAATGTAATGCTAGAAACTAACTCAATCTCAAATAACATAATCAATCGCTCCTGTCATTCGTTTTCAGGGATTGCGATTGACTTCATGGTAAGTTAGCCTTGCTTGTCATCATTCCTAGACCAGTTTATCAATATGTTTGACTCTATATTCTCATAGTAGTAGTATTATATTTCATGAAGGACATATTTAAAGTAACCTTATTCCACTATTGTACCTATTATATATATTTATTGATATCTTATTAAATTTATATAAGTTACATAAAACCTGTAAGAGAGATATTCTCCGATCCTCATTGCAAGGTTGATAGAAGTCGGATGCCATGCTATGACGCATTATGATACACTATGATGCTGGGGATTTTGCATTGTAGTGCGACGGAAGGTCATTTTCATCAAAGTAGGTACATACCATCTCTATCAGGCCATATGACCTGATAAAGAACGCTGCTTTGTCCAATAGTGATGATTTGTGGACATGAACTGGGTTTAACCATACCAACCTCTGGGTTGGAACACAGTGTAAACAGAAGTGGTGGCCGATATATTCATGTCGTGGCATATGCCGGTACCGAGGACAACTCTTTATTTCTGCACAGAATTTTTCCTTCTTTCTGACATGGATACAATATGGGGATTTTGTGGCCTAGTCATGTGGGAGTGTGTCACAAGCATTGGGTGAAGGCCCTTACTGCTATCCCAGTGCTAACTAATGAATACTAAAGTGTAATAACCCAGTACGCAGGTTTGCATATCCACAATATTATAGTCTCCAAGCAGAGTCCTCATGTTGCTTGGGTTTACATTTGGTGTGAAACCCCTACTAATAGAATAAGTAAGAACATCTGAGGTTGCATAGTTCTGGTCTTGACATTAATGCCGACGTGAAAGATATGTATGTATGTATGTATGAATGTATGTATGTATGTATGTATGTATGTATGTATGTATGTATGTATGTATGTATGTATGTATGTATGTATGTATGTGTATATATAATATTAATAGTCCAATGTAAAATAATGTATTGGATAATATAATACATGAATTGACACAGAGACAGGTTTGGCGGAAAATTGAATAAAATACAGGTTTATTCAAGTAAATACAATGGGACAAACCCCAGTCCTAGCCATCTAGATGTACAAAGCTAATAAATAACAATAGTAAGATTAAAATACGTGTTACAGGTAAGTCAACAGCGAGCGGAATGACCGTTTGGGGGAACCTGGTAACCATGGTACCCCTGGCTACCGCATCAATTACGCAATAACTACCTGGAAAACAACTATGACGTAGATAGTGGTGGACCTGAAAACTTCGAGGTGAATTAAATAGTTGAATCTCATTGGCTTAAATTTATATTCATATAAGCGAGGTTATATAGTTATATATATACTTACGTAGAGCTGCTTTAGAGTGTGTAATAGCTTATGCCAGGGCTTTATGAGTAATGTGATCTTTCATTGGAATATGAAGTAACATGATATTATCCTAGATATTATACTGACAACATATTTACTTGTTTAACAGCACTGGCAGGTCCCGCTCAGTCGTCGTTTCCGCGCTCTCAAACTGTGGTTTGTGCTGCGTAGTTACGGTATTATGGGTCTCCAGCAGCACATCCGTAAGGTATGTTAGTCTTATCCTCATGGTCCATCCTCCCCTGGTTATACAACTGCCTGGAGGAATAGTCTCAAATCTACACTATAACTGAGTCCTACTCTCCGAAAATGGGGTCCCCATTTGGGCGTAATGCTATTGTCATGACTGAATTTCGTATGTTTCTAAATAGGCATATATGTATATGTACGAGCAGACAACATCACATCACGTTCAGTAATCTGCAGTTCAATTTATCACTGAGTTGCGATCATTATCAAGAGGTAGTAGTTTCACTTTGAACAATTACAAGAGAATTCGTAATTCTGAAGTAAAATAGAAACAATATATCAATTATATATTATACATATATATATCAAATTCAATTATCACATGTATATTTCTTTTTCAACGAGGCAATACATATCTACACTAAGTGTCTACTGTAATATTCCACCTGTAAAATACGCCCATAGTTCACAGCTGCGCTGTGGGTTCGTGCTATTTCTCAATATTCTCACGTAGACGTGACCGTTGTAGGGCGTGCACTTGGCCAAGATGTTTGAGAACCTGTTGCTGCAGGACCAGCGCTTTGAGATACCTGTCACTCGCCACTTGGGCATGGTGGTCTTCAGACTTAAGGTAAGCTCCTCCTCCTCCTGTATGTGTGCCATGATGAAGGAGATTACTGTACAGCCAGGTTTCCATTGGCTGACTTTTTGCTCTTGCTTGGTTTCCTTTGGTTGCCCTTTACTGGATTTCCATTAGCTGACTTCTGTGAGGTTTACACTGGCTGACCACTGACCGAAATTTGAGTTGACCGAGATTCGAATTAAACGGTGACCAGTCAGATATCGAAATTCCACACTAGTTTATAGTCCCTTGATTGATATGAACCGGCCTTTCTATCTGCTGACCTCTGGCACAGATAAATGTTTTGGTATCCACCTACTGAATTTATGAGACCTTCAGCAAAATATCAGGTCCCGCATAATTTCAGTGTCTCTTATGTCAATTTCTTTTTTGGCTCATAGGCTTCTTACAGGAAGGACACAGAAATCCCCAGATTAGTCCCACGTGTGTCTCTACCGCGATGTGGAGTTGCACTGTGTCGTGTCAACCATTGAATTTGCAAAATAATATGAGTGGTAAAGTATTGATTATAAATTAGATTCCCCCCACCCTAGAAAGTTCTACAATTCAGAAATACCATATTGTGCCATTGGCAAAATCAATATGTTAGTTGTCTGCTCCTCTTATTCGGGAAATATAAGATTCGAATTGAACATAAGAACTACGACTATGTAAGGTCAATTGGTACAGCAGGATGTCATGGGGTTACATGGTCACGCAGGAGCGCACAGGTGACTTGTGAGTAACACATCCAACCTCCCATTCAGGTTGGGCATCTATGACTTTATGAGGCATGACTACTCAGCCCTAAACCCTAGTAGATGTAGGTATGACAGAATTTGCCTGGTTCTGGTGAATGGCTAAAGGTGGCTGTAACTGATATATTTTTGTGGAACTTTTAAATTGATATCCCTAAATACTCTATATTATTGCTATCTGTAGTATTATTGTCATGTTGTAATTTTCCATTAGCCTGGTGGGCACTTTCTTGATGATGTTATAAGAAATTATAACAAGTAGAAACTGAACGAGAGTGTTTATGCCATGACGGGCAGGTCGTGTATTACTACTCTCAGCTAACGCTTTGCGTCGTGAGGAACAGACCTGACCAGAGTGGCATAGACACTGACAAGTCAAACTCGAGTTTGGTTTCGTATTTACCCCACCCTGTCTCAACGTTTTTGTATTACTAAAAGATAAATATCGAGTCAACGACCAGCCTGAAATTGGTGCCGGATATCCATTGCTACTCGTTATCGTCAAAGCAAGTCACGCACTGTGATATTCTGCCGCTTACGAGTACCATGGCAAGGCGTCTAGCGACGTAAAAATATACCCTTTCACGTTGGGACAATGACATAGATTGCAATGGATTCAATGCAGTTATCTAAATTCTAATCTTTGTAAGTGTGTAATTAGGCTTATTTGTTTGATATTAACGAATAAAAGATGGTTATAATCATGAATACCGCTGAGTTTCTATTACGACGTTGCTAAACATTGACAAGCCTGTTTCTAAGGCTCATACTCTGTGTCACCTTAGTTTGAAATTACGACATCAAAACTGGAAATGCACCTGCAAAGCAGGACCGAAAATAGCGGACTGTAGTGGCCAATCTTCCTGATGTTTGTGTATGTTTTAGTTCATATATTCACCTAACTCGCTTCTAAATTTTCAGAGATGTACATGCGATGTTAGATCTATTTTTAGATTATGACATTCACCTAACAGAGATGGGGATGATCATTAAGTATATATGCGGCATTGTTGGGGATCGTCCATAGTATTTCTTGTTGATCTTATAATGACGTTTGAGTTGAGGATCATTTCATAAGTCACTCGTAATAGTCTGTATCATGTTAGCAAACATTTGAATGGGCGTTTTGAGAGCAACCGGAACCTTTTTCATAGTAGCTGACATCCTGGTCTCTGATTGGTCAGTATTTCTCTAGAGGCATAAAAACGCTTTATGTCACGGCTTGCTACCTAAAATTTGCCTTTGTTAAGTCTATGGTATTTCTTTTATTAAGGTTAGGATAATGACCTTTACTCATAACAGTGCAGATATATTTTAGAGGTTTACTTACAGTAAATGATTGTATTCAATGACTGAGCACTATGGACATTTGACTGATATTTGGAGTCACAATATTTTTGGTTCATAGATACAGATAATTTATGTATCAATATGTCAAGAATATAATTCCAGGAATCCATATAGAAGAATATCTTGTGAATTTAGAGGATTAGCTTCTCCGTAAATATTTAAGAAAGTGAAAGTATAAATCTTATCAAACCAGGGTGCACCGTCACTGGGCCCATCCCTTTCCATAGTAGGACCTGATCGTGACAGGAAGTTAGAAACAACCGTTAGTAGGGAAGATTCTTGGGTAGCTTCTGAAAGGGAGTGTGTCAATGAATTATATTTTACTGATGGTTTTGACATGTATAAATATATCATTATCATTTACTCTATGTATACTCTTATATACCAATTTCATTATGTCATTATCTAAATTGCCATTACTGCGGCTACCACAGAACCGGGCGGTATGTACAGTAACTCAGAGCTCGGATCTGAGTCAGGGAACTGTTGGTTGTTCGCCACTCTGGATTTACAAGTCGATTTGGTAGGAACGGTAGAATGGGTGCACAGCAGAGCAATGGCAGTTCTAGGGTGATTTTCATGTGCTAGAATTAATGTAACTTTCCAGCATACTACTCACTCACCACATCGACTTCAAGACAAATAATGACAGATAGTAAGAGAGATAAGGATAAACAAAGAAGTAACTGGTAAAGGTATATTGCACTATATATACCAAGTAGGTTATGTCAAATCTAATAATCTAATAATATGATTCAACTTAATCAAAGTTAATAACTTATGGGTTTGCGTAACCTGCACGTTGACCTTTTAGCTTATCCTGGTAAAAGACTTGAAGTGGTCGAAGGAAGGTAGGTTCCTAATATCAGGATTGAGGTTGTTCCATAGCATGCTGGATTTGTACCTCACCTTGGTTTTATAGAGGTTCGAATCAATTCTTTTCACAGTCTTGAGAACCGGGCCCTCGAACAAGCGGGTGTTCAGTTGTCTTTGATCGAGGTTCTGATCTTTATGAGAGCGTGTATAGGCTAGATTTAAAAGGTGTGCTTCTCTCCGTTTATTAGGTTTATTGATCCTACAGATTCTATGTAGATAGTCTGTCCTGGTACGGGCTACATTCTGAGTACAGATGCGCAGGCACTTTTGCAGTTGGTTCAATAAAACAGGGTCAGTGGCATAGAAAATTCTGTCTCCATACTCCAAATATGGTAGGACCATAGTCTTATAAATAGTAATTGCCTGGTTTACGTTAAGGAATTTCCTGATGTAGGATAGGACTCGTAATTTATTAGAAAAAATTATCCAGAGTTTTCTTAAGGTGGCTTTTAAAGTTCAGTTGGCTATCAAGGGGATAAGGTACAATGGATATTGTTCCCGCTATTGAAAGCGACAGATCATTGTAGAATCCACTCTCAAAAACTTTTTGCGGCAATAAACCTATTATTCTTACTAATCTCTATCAAAGTGAGGTTTGCAATCAATGGCGTCCAGATAGTGAGAAAGAAAACATTGGTGACAAATTAGGTACTTGCACCCTACTATCACTATTTTCTGATTGCTTAAAGACGGGATGGGAATCCAAACAATAAGAGCATGAGAGAAGATAATACAGGGGTGCTCCTGCACTCCAACAACCTCTTTACACTGTCTGTTGACTTTTGACTGACACTAACATTTCTTTGTAGGGAGAGAACGAGTTGACGGAGTTGCTCTTGACGCGGCTCAACAAGTCTGGCAAGCTGCACTGCGTGCCCGCCTCCATTAAGGGCAAGTATATCATCCGCTTCACCGTCACCTCCACGCACACGACGGAGGCCGACATCCGCCGCGACTGGTACTTCATCCAGACGGCGGCGAGACACGTGCTCATCGACATGGGCAAGGAGGAGGACGATGGCGACGACGAGGCCATCGAGACCATCACCACCGAGATCAACACCATTATCTCCAACGTGGGCAAGAAGCGCAGAGAGGGCATGATGCGCAAGGACTATGGGTTAAGTCTGATTCTTAGTAATGTCCCCATGTCGCCTAAATTCATCAACGGAAGTTTCGCCGCCATGTTTGATAATGCCGATAGTATCGCTGAGTACGCGCGCCACCTATCGAGACGCAGCATCGATTTTAACGGCCAGCCTATCCGCTTGTCACCGCGGAAGCGCCTTAAAGAGCAGAGCAAGCAGTACTCCTTTGATCTCAGTTCCCGACAGGTGGAGCCAGCGGGGGGCACACGACGTCAGCGCCCCCAGCGACAGGCGTCGCTCGACTCCAAAATCGAGGAGATCTTCGAGAACTCGTTGGAGGAGAGGCAGCGGGCGGAGTCCGGGCGGAACGGGCACGGGGACCCGTCCGACGGTCAGCGTCGGTACGGAGACCCCGACGAGAACGAGGGTGGCGTCCCTGGTGAAATGAGGGTCCGCAGAGTGGCAGGGGCGGCGGGTGTTCAATACGTAGACCGGGGTGTGCAGTCCCCCGCCTCCCCACCGCCCTACCAGCCCCTGGAGGCCGCCCGGATGGACAGTCCCTCCGACGCTCTACAGGTGACCGTGGCGCGGTCGCCGTCCGCCATTAACGGTCTCACCCCGCTCATCTGCCGACACTGCGGGCATGCCGTCGAGGACTAATCACACTAACACCTCCTTCTTCTTCTATAGACACGCCAGCGCTATCTTCCTGCTATCTTCCACGTAGACAGACCCACCCACTAACACTATGGACACAGGAATAGAACGCCGCTAGGTCACGCGGGGCCGAGATGATCTGCTCGTGAGGGGGCGTCCATTAACAACATAGCGTTTACAGAGCTTTCATGAATGACGTAGCGTTTACAGGGCGTTCTTTAATGACTTTAATCTTAACAGGCGTTCATTAAAAGCGTAACGTTTACAGAGTGTCCATGAATGATGTTATGTTTGCTGGATTCCCACGTAATATTCACTGGATGTCCAGTGAAATATTATCAGGGCACTAATCAATAATATAACCCTGACAGGGCACCCATGAAAAACATAGCATTTAAAAGGTTCCGTGCATTATGTGAAAGTGACAGGGTGTTATTCAATGTCTAGAAAGAGGTTAATGTTTAGAGGGTATCAATGGATAATGCAAATTGTCTAGGTGTCCATGGATTTTGAAACGTTCCATGGTGCCTATGAATAATGTAGCAGTTACAGGTTGTCCATGAATAACGTTACATTTACATGGCGTTAATGGATAACATAAAGTTGACAAGGCAGGGGAATAAGGATATAACGTTTACAGAAGCAAGGATTGGTACATGGGGTGCTTCTGTACTTGCTAGCATAGATATGAGCAAATATTTCCTAATGGAGTGAAGGAAACATATTGGGACAATATCTTTTGAGTGATAGGGTTCGTTGCTGCTGGAAAATGCCTTACGTCTAGGAAATTCTAGTTGTACTCTTATGCGTATAGAAGAGAAACACTGGGCAGTCGTGATGGTTAAATTGTATGGATATTCTAACTAAGTGGACTAATAGGGTTGTCAAAAATGTAGTGACTATTCTAGATGGATTTACTAAACTGCTATTTATTTTTAGTATCTCACGGAGTAACGATTCTCTTTGTAACTTCCTCTGAGGAACATATTTTGAAAATATCAAGTAGCAGGATGTGGATAGGGAATTTCTCTTACTAAAGGTCGTGCTAATATAGTTGGTATTGGAGCTGGAGTATTTTGTTCCGTGTTACAGAAGCCCATAAGCGTGTGGGAGATGTGTAGTGGGTGTAGATCCTGGTTCAGATGTAAATTGAATTCCCACTCTGTGTAGTTTATGGATGGGTGTTTCCCAAAGGTTACGCTCTTGGTGAACGCCACCAACCGACCTGTATATGTGAAGACGTCATGACGTCACATTGCCAAACAGTGACGTCAGATGGTTACAAACGCTCAATAAACGCCAGTTCCCCCTGTTTCAGATCACCCATGGAGAAACCTGTTATACAAAGTAGAAGATGTGCTTCAGGGACGCAGCGTACGAGGCCTGCTGGACATGGACAAGGAAGCAGCCTATCTGCTACTTAGGCCTAAACGATAGGCTTCCTCTACTACCGGATTGTTTAAAGGCCTCGGTTGAGAGTACGGGAAGAGCCTTGAGATCTATAAAAATGTCCTCAGATCTATCTTTAGGCCACTCAAAAAAAAAAACTTGTTTCTCATCACCGCGCGCATCTGAAAAAACGATTTTAGAAGATTTTTTTTTTTTTTTTTTTTTTTTAAATAGATGAACCTTGATAGAAATCATGAAAGGTATGTGTATTTAGTATCAAAGTAAAGCTCCTGATGTCAGGGATGCATTAAATGTATAGCCAGTAAAAATCTGGAAACCCCGCATAAGCAGACACCCCGCGTAAGCAGCCACTTTGGCCCGGATCAGAGGGTATCCGCTTATGCAGGGTTTTACTGTATGTCTGCCATCTTTGATAAAGCAAAAAAAAAAAAAAAAAAAAAAAAAGCGCCCTCGTCATATTTTTCATGGCTTGGTGATGAGAAACGATTTTATTTTTTTTAGTGGCCTTATAGTGCATTTTTGTGTACATATCTATGTGCGATGGTTCATCCTCTTAGTGCAAAGCAACAATGCTATCCAGCGTTATAGATAAGAGATATACATGTATGTAGAAGCATAGAAATGCTGTAGTGAATTAAATTATGTCGAACTGAAAAAGGCCAAACAGGAAACTAGTGAAGGCTTTGTCTAACTTAAGCTATTGTCTAAAACCTAAAGAATTTCATTGTTATTTGTGATATTCAGTTCAACCTTTGAAGGATGAGCAGTGCTTTAATGTGTCATTTTTCTAAATTCGAATCATTGATTGCATCTAAGGTATAGATCACGTTTCGTTTAAACTTAAAATGAGGCATTTTCACATTTAAAAATTCAAGCTTCAAAAGTTTCCTCTGATTTCTATTTTCAAAATCGATAAAAAAAAAAGGGTATTAGGCTTAATGCGAAAATATATAGGTCTCCGAAGGCATCTGTCGCCTCAGAAGTCAGGAATTGAAGCATCATAGAGAGTGATTCTTACGGATGATTTAATACCGATAAGAAATTGGTTCATTGGCAGTGAGTGCAAACGTACCGGCTTTACAATTACATGCATTCCCATGCGAGATTTCTCATGTCTAATTTTGCTAATTAGGACAAGTAGTCACTAGTGAACCTTGCAGGCCATAGAATAAACGCAGGTATGATATCATTGTCAGATATTAATGTATCCCATGGGTATGGTTATGATATAATCCTAGATATATTTAGGGATTGTAGAGGATGAAATGTGATGTATTGTACGTGAGTAGATCTAACTGGTCTCCCATGGAGCACAAGGCACTTGTAGATTATCAACACCATCATACCGGTGTGACTTAAAGTATGGGTATATATATATATATATATATATATATATATATATATATATATATATATATATATATATATATACATATATACTTACTTGTGTGTGTGAACAAGTGCCCGGTAGTGAACCTGTAGATGTGTACTTCTAATTCTAGATACTAGTAAATTATGTAAATTACGAATCACTGGAGGCAATAGTGTACTGATAGTTATGACTGTATCTGATTGAATTACAGCCCATATGGCAGAATTTCTGCATGGCCAGAAGATCATTGATAAATAATATTGTCAAGCAATGGCGCCGAACATTTAAACTGTGATCACTCTGAGTAAATACCTAATTTGTATTGGGAGGAATTGATTGACTATCGCTGGAAAGGATATGTGTATCTTAATGGATACATTTGGAAGGAGACTCTGTGTGATATATGTTGTAGAATCGTGCATACTGAAGCTTTGTAAACTCTATAAGATCGTATGTTTCATCATTGTTCGTGCCTTTGTGTATTCGTAGTGTCCACAGCTTTCTGGAGAGTTCCGCGTAGTCTCTCTCTGGACGATTACTGTAAATTTACTGCTTGTTTTTCAGTAAGTATAAAAACGTACTATAGACAAAGTATGATTTGTACTATATGATTGTAGAATGAGAACTCCAAGCATCGACAAAGAGCACAAAGAAACTCATTCTATGTAACAACAATAGATCGCTCTGGTTTGTGTCCCGATTACTACTAGATGTGTCAGTGAATTCAAAGAGAGACAGCTATTTCCATAATTGGCGGTTGCTTTGAGGTAATACCGATCGAAATGGTAACAGGAACCCGATGTTGTCCCTGGTGGACAACCCTGTGTTTACTACCACATATTTTGTGTGTGTGTGTGTGTGTGTGTGTGTGTGTGTGTGTGTGTGTGTGTGTTATGCTGACTGGAGCCTATGGACTACCGGGTAGCACCTTGCTAGTATTATTACATCAGCTGGCAATAACCCACCTTCCCTCCCGACCCACTCACCACCTCCTGCCCCGCACACCTACCCACTCACCACCTGTGGGGATTCCCATGAGAAAGGACCGCGGTGTGGGTGGGGGAAGACTCAGTGAGGCAGGCCGAGATGTGTGTATGACTGAGGGGAAGGGGTGTGTGTGGATGTGATGATTGTGAAGGTGTCTGATCACTGTCAGAATCACACCCCCCGTTTCCAGCATCTCTCATTCTCCACAGCCCTCCCAGCTTTGATCTCACATGCCAGGCAGATAAATCCCCACAGCTGGAGTGTAGCCTGTGAGACACTATCCAGTCCAGCGTACGGTGTTCACACTATCTGACACGATGGTCCAGTCTGTAAGATATCGTCAGCGATTACAATGTGTTCATACTATCCGACAGGACTCAAGTCGTCAAGCCTATAAAACATTGACACCAATCGACCATGGTTGGGGTGTGTCGGTAACAATCGGTGTCAATTTACAATAGCAACCTCAAAGGGCACTGCGTGGCCAGGCCAGGCTGGTAAAAGAAAATTGAGTTGATGAAGTATATATACACATCGAAAAGAATGTCACCGATTGTCTAATACTTTTTCAGCAAAGAACAGATTCGATGATATCAGTAGGTTGATGTCTCATATGGTTTACAACATACAGGTGGCGGAATCGTGTGACCTGTGGTCATTGTGTACAGGGTGGCGGAGCTGACTAAATGAGGTGGAATGAAATCGAGGCTAAAACTATGTATATTATGTATACACGCAATTCCTGGGTCTTAAATCTACTTATGAAATGACTTACTTCAACCCATAAGATATCTCCAATTCAATAAATCTAAAGTTGTATCTGACATAGGTTTTGAAAGTTGTGGACTGTATACAGCCGTAAATCCTCAAAACAATAGCTAATGAAATATCAATACATTTTGCCTCATTTTTACTGCTCATATGACCCGAATGAAAAAGCTACAATGGTTTTAATGTTTAATACCATTGTACAATAATCTGATTGTGACCAAATGGTGCCACTTCTAGCCGGGCCAGGACGGCTGTGCGCAGTCAGCCATATACCGACTTTGCTTAATGACCAATTGCAACGACGATCGACCGGGGGGGGGGGGGCAACGTAATTGGATAAACGAAATCACCAAACGTCATCGATGTGCCTACTTAGTGCAATATCCTCTTTTTCGTGACATTCTCTCACGCCCTTTACGGAATATGCCTAATTTGTCATAATATTTTCTCTTATTTACTACATTGTTCTCCTTCTGCAATATCTTCTCAACCCTGTCACGGGATATCCTTTGTTATATTTTTCTTTACGCCAGTTATAGGATATCCATTGCTATATTATTGTTATTTCGTGATATGCCTTTGCGCCCGTTACAATTACACTAGGGAGCTGTTTCAAAACGTGGGTTAAGTCTATGGTTTTGAAACAGCTCACAGGTGCACAAAGCTGTGGCGTTGCTACTGATCATGCCATGCTCACTAGCTTTTTTTCTGAAGGTCCGCTGGCCGCCCTCGTGCCCTTCCACAGTGTGGGTCATTTCTCCGGACTTCGTTGTTCCCACGTCATTTTACACTCCATGGCGATTCTCTTTGATAGATGCCGCATGTTCCCCAGCCCCCGCCCATCGCCTTAAGAAAATCTGAAATATTCAATACTGCGCGAAAAACTAGTAAAACGCACATTGATAAAATAGTAGAAGAATACACGGCAGTTTAAATGAAATGCGAATCTTTACAAACTTGTATTTATAAAGCCATCTGCGGAATTCGCACACAAGAGCATTTTGCTTTTCTAAATACGATACATTCCTTCATTAAACCGAAAATTGTTCCGAAGTAGTATTGGATTGTTAAAACAACCTTGGCGAATTTCACTGAACACTCTAAATAAATCAGAATTAGTTTTGGTTGAAATGATAATAGTAGGTCTACATCAGTATGGTCTAGATTGTTTCATGGTGATTTGCATACATATGTACCTCGTTTGTGATAATATGAAGTACTGACAAAGGAGAATAAAAAAAAATAGCAAGGACTGAGTACAGTTCATAGCTATTACTTGCGTCACAGCAAAATATGTACGAATACATAAAGATACACGCGGTTAGATACAGATTTATTTCAAAGGATATGAATGTTATATGAAACCCAGATCACCCTTAACAGTGAGAAATAAGACTGGAATTATCATATAGTAGGATAGAAATACGAAACAGCGAAATTTATTCTGTAGAGATACTCAGCTAATTAGCGCAATCTATACTTGGCCTGTAGCATGTAATGATGTACCATATTTCAACCGTTTTAGAACGCGATTCTTAGGTAATTGTACAGTAATTTTGTGACCGACCAAAATTAGCAGCTATGGCTACACACCAGAGAGATTATAACGCTGTAGGCCTAAAGTAATAAAATGTTGTCTCCCGCAATAAAAACCGCATTGTCTTTGTTCTGATTTTGTACTGTGATCGGTTCGTTAATTAGATTTCAACCTCAGGAATATGAACCCTTTTTTATTCAATATGTATATTTGCCCAGAAAAGGAGAGACATCGGAAATTCAATTTCAGATATATTTAGGTATGAATAAATGGGGAGGGGGGTTTGCTATGATAATATGAAAACATAAGCGGGATTTTCATTGGTCTATCTTTGCCACCAATAAATCTGTTATGTAATCATCAACCAATGAAATAGTACATTCAGTAAATAAAAATCAGGCGGGAAACAGTCGTAAAGAATTCGGGCAGTCATAATGAATTAAAGCCAGGCTACTAACATATTTTGAGTGTGTGTATGTGGAAGGGAAGGGGGGATGTCAGTGTTTGAAATGAATCTCCGTCATTCCAGCTGTTTCTCCTTCCGGCACCGAAAGTTTATGCAGCTGTTACTTCGAATGACCATTTGCACTTGTTTCCAAAGCTTAAAGCTACCTTTACCATAAGAATGTAGTTCTACAGACTATGCCAAATCTGGCATCACAAAAAATGGCAAGCTATGCGTTTTATAAGGTATGTATTTATCTTTGATAATTAATTTAGTGTAATCTCTAAAGTGTGAAGAAATTACGAAGAAAATCAATAAGTCGAGAAATTGTTGTAAGGGACGAGTTAGGTCCAGAAAGGTAGCCGCGATAAGACCGACGGTGTCGGACTTGTACTAGGAGAATGCGCCACAGTGTGACGGAGTAAGCAGTGTATGGGAGGTGACCGTTAAGTGAGACTTCCTGCAAGTGTCCCATGTACTGTCCCCCGGGGGTTCCAAATACTGTTACCCCGGTTAATGCTCCCGGCTCTCCGACCATGCCCCACCTAGTGTCACAACCTTTACTTCTTTTTTAACGCTTTCATGTGTGTGGAGTACCAACAGTATCGGAGGCAGTGGGAGGTGGTTTGTCTAGCGGGATAAATTTATAATCTTATCGCTTTGATTCTCTAGATACCCGGTCGATGAACCTGATAAAAGGATGTCATTTGCTGTTAATCCGTATCATGTACCAAAGGGGGGAGGGATGGTATATCCGAGACAAAATATCTGTCATGTATACTCTCCTAAGTTTTGTCACCAGGCCTGAGTCTCTGAGAGCATAAGAAGCTGTTATCTCCTTCTTCCTTTCACCTTTTCTGTCTATTTTCTTCCATTTCTTCCTTCATTCATGGGTATCAATTACCTAAAATTGAAATGATTAGACATAGTTTAGAACAGCTGAAACGAACTTGGAAGTCTAAAATTTATCAAAGGCACGATAAATTTGTTCAGATCAGTGTTGAGTAGTATGCCGGAAGGTATGGACATAAAGCAATCAAAGCTCTATGATTTATGATTAATTATTCATCAGTGTGGGTGGGTAGGTGGGTTGACAGGTTCTCGAACACCTTGACGTGGCTGCTTTTTTCAAAGGGTCGGTGGTTCTCTGGCGGAATCACGGGTTTTTTTTGTATTTATTACCCACCAAATACGTAGTCTCCATAGGAAATACCTGGAACACCTGGAAACAGCTACCAGGAGATTCTGGCATGTCAGAATCTCCTGCGGGAGATTCCGGAAAAAAAGACCCATCCATGCTAAAGTCAAATCCTCAATTACTTCGAAACAAGTTTCATGGATATTCATTCAATATAAATTATTTACAATTAGTCCTAGTAATCTCATTTACCATCAGATCTCACTGGCATGAAACGTTTTACATGCTAAAATCACAGGTTAATGGGGAACTATATTATTAGTGTAAGTCCACACCGAATTACTGCCACGCTTGACAGTCCTATGTTGTCTGCAACTAAATGGCTTACAGAAACTTTTTAATTGCAATGAATTTGTTATCAATCTTGTAGGTGGGTAATAAATACAATAACAACTGGATTTGTGTATGAATGGTCGCAATCTCCTCGTAGTTGACGACGTAATATCCTCGCTAATCGCTCGGATATTACTACGCGTCAACTACTCGGAGATTACGGCCACTCGTACACAAAACCAGTCATTATTGTGTATATATATATGCTCGGTGGAAGATCTCACCTCGGTGAGAACCGTAGTTAATAAATAAAAAAATAAAAAAAAATATATATATATATATTCTACCCTCAGGTAATCCATCTGGAAAGAAACTGAAGAAAAACTAATCCACAATAGTGATTTATCAACAGAACACTCTTGGGAGAAACAAAAATATAAGGACTGCCTAATCCAACCCCTGGGAGAAACCCAGAGGAGAAGACCACTGAATGTACTTACTGCTATGCATCTGATGAAACTTGAAAATTTCCAGACACTTGGAGCCACATAGTTAGAGTTAGGGAATGCTTACAGTACCCAATTCTGACCGGTGAGATGAAAGACTGCAACTCCTGCGTTGGGTTGACAGGGGAGCCCCGAATGCCAGCGGTCCTGCACTATCTTCAGCTTAGAGTGATCGTGCAAGTGGTGGGTGTTGGAAGTTCTGCTGCATCATTAACTCACTCTTCATTCCACACACACACACACACAACCAACCCAAAAGTACCAATGTCTGAATGTGGTCCCAAGTGATAGAGAAATGATAGTGTGAAGGAAAAAGGAAATTGAAATTTCTGTAGAAAGTCCAAGCACCGATGCTGGATGAGGAAAGCAGAGACGCTGAGGAAGAGGCATGTCAATGCCAACTGGCTGCATCTAATCAATTGCAATGAGATATGGACAAACTCCATGCAAATATTTGAAGAAGGCCACGACAAAAAGGTGAAGGAGGACCAGAGCATGGAATATCTCTCAGCAACACAGGAGATGAACCAGGGGTGGCAAGGAATATCACGATGGTGTAAGTACATCAAACTGTGCCAATACTTTTGATTCTACAATAAACTAGCCATGTCAACAGATGTACATGACAGACTACTACACTAACAGCAGGCGAAGCACATGATGAAAGCAAAAATAGCATGACAACCTGATTCAGGTAACTGGACACACACACTGAGATTCTAGCACAAATATGGACATTGATCCACAACCACATAGACACTAAAAAAAACCGGAGTCTACAAAAAAAAAAAAAAGAACAGGCATAAACATTTCACAACATCACTCTAGTTGATAAAGTACATGTAGATACACGGGAAAGGCTCAACATCAGAACGAAATCCTGAATAAAACAAGGTACACATGCCTGGCTGCCATTTACTGTAAAACCCCGCTTCAGGTACAACTCGGTACGCCCGTCCTAAACCAAGTGAAGCCTCCCATACTCCCAACTCCTGAGGATAAAAAGACTTTGCTGAAAAAAAGAAGATTACAAACATCATATCCTCTACCTTATATGAACCTGTAATGTACAGAATCTAGAGATTGTTATGCTATTCTCAGAGGAAAATACCGCAAAATGGCCCCTAGCATACAAAGTAGTGTCTGATAAGATTGGCAGCTATTTTGCCTTACCTTTGATAAATTATATTTGGAATGCTCAATAATGAATTCAACATAACCATTATTTTTATCTGCATGGTAGTATTCTCTTCGTAGTTAATAGATCCACGAAATATCATCCAAAACAAAAGTACCGTCCCTGGGTCTCGTTTGCATACAGAGAAGGGTCTTCACGGATGATATTATTACCCCATGGTATCATAGGTATATCAAATCAACAAAAACAGCCTTATTTATCAATTTAAATAGAGGAAATAGTTTTTCTATGGACTTGAATAAAAATAATGTTAGCATTGGAGAGAGAATATCTGAAACATTTGATAAACTTCCTTTATGGCTATATGTGATGAAATTAGTTAGCATGAGTTATGAGCTGCTGAACCTGGTGTAAATGTTGAAATAATTCCCTAAATAAACCCTGATAAAGTACAAAAAGAACTAGTGAGTTGTCTTGGCCTTTATAGAATGTGACTTAGCCCTCTTACTCTCGTATCATCCAGGGGGCTTATTGAATAAATTATGCTAGCAAAAGGACATGGTACAAGGAGACCTCATAGGAGGGTTACTGTTTAATAATATAGAAGATCATTCAGCTAATACTGTTCTACCCGATGTGTGTGACCTACCAATGTGGGTGTATATTCATTAATCATCTAAAACATTTGATCCTGTTGGGATCAAATTGAATTATGGAAATGACAATTTGCCTCAATCTGATTAGCGAAAATGTTACAATATGTCACCAGCAGGGGCACACTGAGTAACTTTTGGTTGTGGCAGGCGACATAAGCTGTGAGGAAGCCAGCGATGCATGACAGAGCAGATGAGGCAATGCATACGGGGGTTTATAATCCCGGCAGTTGGTGAGACATAGTGGCATTTTGTTAACTAATTTCATATATATAATTATAATGGAATCCACTAAATATTTCGGATATTCTCACTCCAACACTACCATTTTTCTTATTCAAGTCCATAACAAAAATATTTCTTCTAGTTTATTTGATAGATATAGCTGTTTTTCCTTAATTTGACTACCTATGATACCCTGGAGAAGTCATCCATGACGACTCTTTTCTGTATGCCAACAATAGCACACTTTGTGACTTTTCCCTTTTTAAGGGAAAGGTCGGCACGAAACTCCCTTTGCGATATTTATCCGGTAAAATATGTCAAAGCGTACACGATTTTCCTTGAGATATTGCACCACCCCATAAATTTCACCCTTCCTGAGAGGGAGTTTGTTGCCGACTTTTCCTTGAGATTTTCAAATGAAGCATGTTTCATTTCTTATTCTTGCAATGTGTCTAGCAAAGTTGTATATAAATTTTAGTTTTAATACTGATGTCTAAGGGGAAATAGAGCGTCCCCAATTCAAGGAACCCTTATCACTGTCAGGTGGGGTGTCAAACCGGAATCACACCTTCAAGCAATTCATCAAAATCACCTTTCAAACCACAAAGCCTCAATCCCAAACCTCAACCATCAGGAAAAGAGGGAAGTAGATCAGAGCAATGAGTATAGAGACTCGTTGGTCAGAGTAGCGTTTATAAATCCAACCACATCCCTGACAAGGATGTGAAGCATGACGCGTTATTTCACGGCCCACTGAATTGCCTGTAGGGAAGGCTGATAATATACAGAGTGGAGATGAAAGTTAGGGGGTCATGATCCTAAGAGTATACACATATATCCCAGGACATATAATACCATGATATTGATTTGCATGGGGGGTATTATTCGATCAGTTGAAGTGCAGTAATATCTGAACAAATGTGAGGATATTGCATAGGGGCCCTCCATAAAGTATGTACACAGAATTTCTTAAATATTTTAACCCCCCATCCCGATCATGTATGCAATAGAACAATGAGGGAGCATGTACGCAAAGTTTCCAAAGTTTTTGAACCCCTCCCTTAGTGAATATGTACTTTATGGATGGCCCCATAGGTTAAACATGAAATTCTCAAGGAATGTAAATATAGTATAATATTGGATATTATTAACAAAAACAAGCAAAATTATATTGATTACAGATCATATCAAGTGATGAAACAATATAATTATAATGGGTTCATCCCTGAGCAGTATATCATGCCACTACCACCCATCTTTAAGGGGTAAGTCTGCCACAGGTGTCCGTCCTTAAAGGGTTTCAACTTATATGGAAGTTATAAGTCTTTGTCCAAGGTTAATGGCACAGAGATATTCCTAATACATTATTTCCTACTAGTGCCTAAACATCCAAATACCTCAGAGAATATTAAAAAAAATTGGTATACTTTTTATTCAAAAAATCAGTTGACCTTGATCCTAGAGGTATACTTGGCATCCGCACGATTCCCTTTGTGGGCGATCATGCTTTTGCCTACAGAGAGTTCTGGTCAGGGTTTGTAGAGGGATGGAGGTTCAAGTTTGATTGCAAGAGTTATATTTACCTTATGCCGGAGACATACCAATAGAATCAATGCGAGTCTGGAATCGTATGAGATATTTTTTCATAGTCATGTCTCCTACCGATAATTTAGCGTCTTAGAAGTAATAATCAGGTGAGATATAGAATAATAGCCCACATTTGCCATTTTGTGTTGGCGATTCTGGAAATTGCTGCATTTCCCGCTTGGTTTGTCTGAGGCTTTAGAATGGCGATGAAACGGTATCTGGTCCCACAAGTGGGATGCACACCTAACACGTAAAGTCTTTGCAATTCCTGCTCCTTGCCCTTTGCACATACTCACCAACACATCAGAGAGCCAGAGAGGATGAGGTGCCACTCCCTGACTCATGTGGGAGACACACCAAGTGAGAAACACAGCGATTTCCGGATTCGCCAACACAAAATGGTGCTTATGTGAGCTTTTATTTCATATTTTACCTGATTATTGCTTCCGAGATGCTAAATCATCGGTGGGAGATATTACTTTGAAATAATATTTCACATATTATTTGACATACGCACCATTTTGTGTGTTGGCGATTCTGGAGATCGCTGCCTTGTCTCGCTTGGTGTGTCCCCGGCTTCAGACCTGACACACTCAGTGAATTGAGAGCCACTTGGTTGGCGTGTAGGGCTGGGGGTGATGAAGGGTGCAGAAAGGCGCGATACCAACTCAGGGTCAATATGCGCAGCGCAAAACAAAAGGCTAGAATGACTGGTGAATGGGGCAATAATAGGCGAGAGGTACTACAGTCTAGATGACGAGATTGAAATGAGTAAGGTGGCTCGAGGTGAGGAGAATAGCCAATGAAATAGTAGCCGTGGACATGGAGGCGTCAGGAAACAATAGGATACCTTCAATTGAAGGAAAATTGAAACATATAGCCATATTGACCTTTGATCTGGTATAACAAACTATGATCAAATGCCTGTCTTAGCAGGGTCGTTTGGGCAGGCAATGCCTGCCGTGTAATGTTGATCAGGGGAACTGGGTGCTGCAAGGAAAGGGTTAATCCGTTAATACATGAGACTGGACCGCACAACAATGCAGGCAGTGACCAACTAAACCATAAGCTAGCTGCCACAGCTGAGACATTGTCCGCTTGATGCAACGGAACAGGCCACATACCTAGGAAGCTGACAACACACCAAAACATACAAAAACACACACAGGCCATCAGAACCTGGGAGCAGTTAGACAACCAATAAATGGTAAAAGTGGGCACAGCCCATAGTTGGCAAACACAACCAGCAGAGTCTAATGTCTCAAACAAAGCAACACTCACGATGAGGTATATTAAATCTTGACAGACTAAGGTACAGGGTACTCCTAAGACACATATAACAAATCCAATGACACAATAGGCCTTTTTCCGTAGGCCGGTGTTGCGCCTTATCTTCTTGTTTACGCAATGCATGCAGCGAAGCAAGCCCCTGGCAACATATTCTTTAACATTGGATGACTGAGTATATGTGCTTAGTATGTTTATAATACCCGTTTATATTATTTCTAGAGAGCTAAAAGCGATTCTATCATACTCTATGGTATTTCAGCTTTCATTTGGTAGGTTAAACATGTATATCTCCTCAACAATACTTCAGATATTATAAGATAAAATAGAAAAAATGTACACGGGTAGCAGAGATATAGGCCTACTGGTATGGGCCTGGCAACTATAGGCTTATCCCCCTCTCTGGAATAACCAAAACAATTATCATATTATAGTATATAGATATATGTACATATATAAATAAATATATTGTATATTGTATATACATGAATATATTGCATGTCTATATATATATATATTTATATACACATGTATATGTATATTTTACACACAAAAATTGCTTAGATATTACAGAAAATATATCCAGCTATTTTCAGAAATAGGTAATTTATTGGATTATTTCTTGGGAATATGTCTTGCCCTAATTCTTTTGAATATGTTGTTTCAATAGCAAGAGGTGGTTACATTTGACTGTGGGCTTATAAAATTAACTACTTTGTTATAACTGAGTATTTCTTATAACCCATTCTGCAAATAAAGCTTTGAAGACCTGTAAGGAATGAATTTTTGGCTAATCAAAATCAAGACAATTATCAACTCTAAAGTTTAGACAACCAGTCCTAGTTTGAAGAGAACCCTCGCTTGTTCTAACACCGTTATCTGGAAGAAAACAACACCTTTGCATTCATACCCGCCACTCACACCCTATGTGTGAATGCATAGGCGCGCAGTCGGACAGCGCAATGTTTGGCCGAACGGCCGCGTTGCCATGCAACATGACCGCATGGCGGCGCTGAACAGAAAAACGGCTATTAGGACAGACCCTAGTTATACTGAAACGAAAAACAAAAGAAATAACAAACACAACAAGAGATACTCAAAGACAAATAGTGGAAAAAGGTTGGAAAATCTAAATCGCAACTACAGAAATACTCATGAAAATGTAGAAACAGTCAAATGCAATGCAACCAACTCATACAATGAAAATTTATCTTTTCAGGAATTCAACACCCTCCTTAGTGAGGATAACACATGTACTGGAGACACATTCAAAAAGCTGGCATAAAAACACTGCACGCAAACTTAAGGCCCCGCAGGACAATCATGGAGTATTGACATATTGCGTACTTTTCGACAATAGATAGTCACCAGTTCTCAAAATTATTGCGTTTAGACGATTTTTTATCATCGACGACACAAGAATGTCAGGCCGTGTTAAATTCAAGAATTGTCGCCCATAATCATCCAATATGAATGCTGGGTATGGGAACAGAAGTCGTTGAGGTTTTTGTCGGCCCTATCTACTATAAATCTGTGGCTACACCTTGGGAAAAATGAAACGATTCCGATTTTGCCTCAGGGCTTTCGCGGTGTGTTTTTCCCTGATCCCACAAAGCCGTTTCGATCAAAGATTCGTGTAGGCTGTTGTTATTATTCGAATATTCATCGGCACTAATTGAAGTGCCTGTAAGAGTCCTGGAGGTGAATGTGTTAAGTGTGCTCCGTTTTCTTGGGATTTTGTTTTGTAATTCAAATTCCATGACAGTTTCTTCCATCATTTTCTTGTCTGTCCATAAAACATGTTTGGCACGATGGTAAAAGGTTGACTGAATGAAAGAAATCATACTCAGTTTGAGTAACTGGAAAAAACTGCCTTGTATAAAACAGAGGAAGTTGGTAGTAGGGCCGCCGACGCAATCTGCACTTCTCGTTACGACGCTATTACTGAATCTGAAACATGAGGAAGAATACATACAGTTATGAATTCACAATTAAAAAAGAAAGATCTGATAACCTTGATGAATGTTTCCTTTGATAAATAGAAAAGAAACACAGACATAGAATGATATCCTTGGAATTGCCATGGTCATGCCACAATCCAACATACAATTTTAATAGTAATTTCATATTTTTGGGTTAAGACTTTAGATCAATTACATATGTGGAAAAGATACAATAGAGGATAGTCTTCAGGAACTTCACAAATATGGGTGTAATTGATAACCGAGTGACAGAAACTTCAGCGTGATTTTATGTAAATGTCAATTTTTCCATTGTGAGTGTTTTCTATCCAAATTTCACATTTGGGGTGTTTATCTGGACAAATGAAATCAGTTGTTCTTTTCACACAATTTTTCTATGATGTAATTTACCATCTTTCCAAAGGGTATCGAATGATTGTTCACTATTGGTGATATAGCATGCCGGAACTACTTTCAAGCACTTGAAGCTAATTGGTATATATTTTGGGATGTCATAAATATCTCTGTGGGGCTGCAATAATAAAGCAGACAATTGCATAGTGTATAAACAATGATTACCTCCAGTGTTGGCATAAATGATATTTAATGAATATATATATATATGTAATAAACTATACCACCAAATAAAACAATTCTGGTGGAATTGCTCCTGGTGCTCTTTATACTCAATAATAACCAAGATTTATATTACACATAATCGCTGTGAGGCTGTTATGATATAGCAGACAATTGCATAGTATTTAAAAAACGATTGACTCCATGGTCCTCTCCAAGTATAACATAACAGACCATGAAAGCCAATCTCCCATCTCCTTAATTAACGTGTGCAAGGGAGATGCCTGTTTTGTGGAGGGCTGATGCTCCTCCATACATTAGCAAGTGCGAAGTGCACTCTCTGAGCACGTTTTCCTGCATTTTGTATTTTAGTAGTGAAGACGGCCAATTGTATCCACCCTTAACATGGATACATGATCACACAAAACAAAGTATATGATCATTTTGACTCAGATAATCAACCATAGATAATAGTAAATATAAATAGTAATGAATACAAAAAGGAGAACCAATAATTCTCCTGACAATCACTCTATCACAGAGAACTGAATAGTCTGAGATCTACTTATTGAGACCATACAATAATTATCTTGAAATCTAACATTATTTACACATGCAGCAAAACCTTCCTATACCAAATTAGATTTTCGCAACAATCGCCTAAATCCCAAAATAAATGCACACCAAAAAGCAAATTCTTCTGGTGAAGATAGATCCAAAGAATAGAAAACCTTTAAAAGACTCAGAATAAGACTCATCTTCCACCAAACCGTCCACATCCCATTTGAATCCTTGATATCTCCTATATCCTGGATAAACTGGGACAGATCTGTGCTCATCCTTAATATCTATATCGGGGGAAAAAAGCCACTTTTTTTCTCAAAATCTGGTCAATTTTGGTTTACTAAATTTTCTACACACCATGCCCTTACTATTATTGATACTCTTTTGCAATGAGTGCTTGCAGTCGGTTATTGGACAGATCTTACCAGACTCCTTCAACCTCACTGCTCCCGTTACATGGACACTAGTCGGGGGCGAGTCCACCCTACTGATCTTATCCTTCTTAATCTCTTGAACCTTTCATTTTCGGCACACTTTCATAATTTCTACAAGTATTTGAATCCTAAAGAATCATCATCGACAATAGAAAGAACGTTACATAATAAACGAGGCATTTTCATCCATATCACCTTGATAATAACATTCAACGAAGAACTCACCCAGTCTCAACCGATTCACCTTACTGCCTACCCAGTGTCTACCACTACAATCTTTGCTGCATGGGCGATAAAAGGGGATTTCATTTTCATGGCTAACTGAGTTGTTCTAAACCTTTGGATTTGGTCACCAGACTTTCCGACACCGTCGGAAGATAAATGTAATTCAAAATCCTTTCCAGCAACCGTAGAAATAGCCATACCCCCCTGTACCTGTTAGCTGAAAACTTTACTCGAGCCCTTCTATTTGGCTGTCTTGGATCAGACTCAATCTGGAAATTATCTGGAAATGTGCATTTATTTCACCAGAAATAATGCACTCATTGCTCTGAAATATTAAAATATCATTTTTTAAATGAAAATACAAATCTGGATCCAAAAAAGAATATTCTGAAACTGTGTATGAACACGGAGCAACCACTGGGCTGTGCTGGTTCCCATGTAGGTAAAGTACACGGATGTCTCGGCCCCTTCGGCATCTCGGCCCCCTCGCGACCGCGTTCTGCGCTCCCTTTAATAGCAGTGGGGGGAAGTTGCCCTTCATCCAGGAAAGGGTTAGGGGTAGGGATAGGGATAGGGTTAGGGTTAGGGTTAGGGGAATGCTTATCTGTTTGTTTTCTTCCCCACAGAAAACCAAATTTGAAGCCAAGATAGGGTTAGGGTTAGGGTTAAGGTTTAGGGTTAGGGATATGGATAGGGTTAGGGTTAGGGTTAGGGTTAGGGTTAGGGTTAGGGTTAGGGTTAGGGTTAGGGTTAGGGATAGGGATAGGGTTAGGGTTAAGGTTTGGGATAGGGATAGGGTTAGGGTTAAGGTTTGGGATAGGGTTAGGGTTAGGGCTGGGTTAGGGATAGGGAAAAGGTTAGGGTTAGGGATAGGGTTAGGGGAATGTTTTTCAGTTTGTAATTACATTGGAAGACATTTCCCTTTTCGCGCATGAAGGCGTGAAAGCTGTGAAAGTGGGGGGACGAGGTGCCAAAGGGGCTAAGACATCGGGGAATCGCAGGCAAGGCCACGCCCACTCGAGAGTTAGTATTGATTCATTTTCCAACTCTTCTGTCACTGTCACATACATCAATATCCTGATTGTGGTCCTCAGAACCTACCTTATCCTATTTCTGGTCTTTTTGGTCCACCTTTACCGTCCTACAACAGGTTTGAGCTGGTTACCACACATTGTGTGCACTCATGTTTGTACATGCAATTTGTGAATGAACAATCATCTTTGGTGTTCAATTTCCAACAAATTCCATTTCGTGGGTCTGAACCAGAACCATTACCCCATGCAATTATTACTCCTCTTGTCTATCTCTTCCTGATCCTTCAGGTGCTTATTCATGTTAACATAAGCATAAGTCGTCAATAAAATTGAGAAATTTCTCTATGAAAAAGCTATCGCCATAAGCAAATCCAGTAGGACCTACCTTATTACAGTTCTCATGGTTTACAAATGATTTACTATTGTGGGTACTATTGCTATCCACCAGATACGAGAATGATCAGAACACTCGAAATATCTGCATCTGAAACCATCATACTCCTTAGGAGGCCCATACTGCCACTCAACGTCTGGTCATAAGAGGGGGCTGTCAACGTGAGGCGGTAAAAACGGTCTCAGAGAGTAAAGCTTCAACTTACGTTTGGCTTTGTCGTAAACATGGTGTTGTGAGCACCCTCCTGGTCCAGTAGATGATGACCCTTGAACGTCTAGTGGGAATAACACCGTCGACAGGCCTTGAGGATAGGCCAATTGAAACTGCTTCCTCGTCTCCTGCGTGGGGCGGCGAGCTATTGTTTGTCGCGTCTTCTGAATTAATCGCCTTGGAAGTAGCCCCTTGACCTGTTATTTTGGTGTTATGAGTCCATGACTTCTTCCCCCTTGGCGTCTAGTCTGGCATTGCCCCATCTACCAATGCCATATTTGCCAGTGGACCTTCTGAAGGACCTTTCAATGTCAAGCTCGAGAGGGCCAATATTAGTTGATTCAATTGTCCCCTAAGATCAGTCAATTGTCTCTGCATATCACAAAGAAACGTACCATGCATGGGTACCTTCCGCCTCCCCTGGTGCAGGCGCGCCTTCCTCAACGCCATCTTAAAGCCTGGACTTTTTGTCCATGTCTTGAGCGTCTTCTTGAATTTCTAGAATGATCTAGTGACTTTCTACTACTGTAGCACCCCAATCCGGCACAAAGGGCACTACCTCCTACGAGTAACTGGTGGGGATTCGTAGAACTTGCTCCAGGCGCGCTCTATGTACTCAATCTAAACCAAGATTTATATATATATATATATATATATATATATATATATATATATATATATATATATATATATAATACCATATTCGGTATTTTTCATATTACCTAATGGGGGTTGGGTTGAGTATTCCAATATCAACTGAAACAAGAGAAAATCCCCATGATAGGATAAAGCACCGTTTATGTAAAAGACACTCGGGTTTCCATACACCAAACATGGTTCTGGTAATTAATCCAAAATAGTAAGCCCCGCCCTCCACAATGCCCAGAGCGGGGCTACCAAGGGCATGTATTTACTGGGAGTAGCGTGGGGTACTGCCAGACCTTGTGTTCATGACCCTTGACAACTTTGAGGCAATGGTCGTCTATGAGAGCTCTGCTAAAGTATGTGTGCAGTGTTAGGACATCGCTACCTGCGACGGGTGTCAGACTGGAGCTATAATATCGACACTCAGCGAGCTGAGGGCAGTCAGACACGCCTGGGCCCCGTTGCTCCAGGTTTACGACAGAGTTGCGGATCGCAGAATAGTGATCCGAGGGGCTAAACGTTGCTCCAGAAATTTTGCGGATCGTGTCGTAATCGCATAGGCGCATCGCCGCGTAAAATACGGCTATTAGCGATACTTTTTACGCGGACCCTCACACCAGGGCGGATCTTCTGCGGATCCCAATACTTTGGTTAAAGATGGCTTTGTCTGAAATTCTGAATAACGATGGGTGGTGGCACTACAATCCCCCGCCCCTTGTTGTCAGGGGGCCGGTATGCTCGTCCGCACCTCATGCGTGCTGAGTTGCTTCCCCCACTGAAACCGCTCTGGTCACACAGTGGGGTGAGGCTCCGTAACAAAACAACTCTAGTGACAACGTGTGGTTGAAGCTGAGGAGAGAGGATCTGATCTGCCGTATGCCGGCAGTCGCTTTATTTTATAACATGAGTACATTTAGACGTCACAACGGACGAGTACGTCACACACTCACATACCATTCCTTATACAGACAATTACAGACGCGGTAACTGTTTCCAAACATGGTTACATTTTTCCCAATTGGTCACCAGTGGTCACATGTAGGGACAAGACGCTCCCCCAAATATGGATACGTCTTTTCCGTCTAGGGACCTCTATCCCATTTTAAAAAGAAACCGCAAAGATGTTTGCGCGTTCCTCCAAGAGGATTCTGACATGTCCCGTCACGTGCAACCTTCTTGAGGTAAAACCTCCACATACATAGCATGCACAGAAAGGAAATATATTAGCTTAGCAAAGATAATAATTGAAGGGAAGATAATAGTTTTAGGGAAAATAATAGCTTAGTATTTCTCCCTTCTCATGCACCATAGGTATTTCTCCCTAATATTTACCACAACTTAAAACCTTATTTCCTACATAAGAAGGATTTAGTATAATTACGGTTTTCCTTTAACATATAGATGCATGCGTATACGTTCATCTGAGGAGCGTGAGAAAGCCGGACATGCGAGCAAGGTTCTCACAAACAAGTTGACATGAGTAACGACTTGTTGAGACTGGAGGTGGATACAATACGGATGTGCACGTAGGCACAATCACGCGGAGACAGTAAACTTCCAGAAAACACATATCTTTCTCACCAGCGACTTTCGCCTCTCCTTTTAAATATAATATATATTCTCCCTGTTTGACCATGTTTAAGAGTCGTGTATATAAGAGGAAATCAAACATATATATATATCATAACCCTCGGCAATATGCTCATGAAAATATAATGTGAACAGCATAAGAACTTTGTGGCGCGACCAGTTACGCGTGGTCTTTAAACAAGTTTCTCAGAAGGAAAGAAGTTCTAATAAAAGTGTAACGCTCAATGGCAATGATGTTGAGCGAATCACTGAAGGTGGTATTGCCAGCCTATCTTCAATCTACCCACAAGTTTTCTCCGAGTTTTTCTGTGAATATCCTTACCTAAGATACGCTCGTATATTACTAATATAGACGAACTTTACAGCTTGATCTCGTAAGTGACATTGGCTGACATGGCCGTACGTGACATTGTGGCATGGCCGTACGTGACACTTGTTCTTCTACCTATAGAAAATCGCGATCCACACCAACAGGTGTCAGATCAGTTTTAACTCTGGTGCCATCTGTATTTAATTTTAAAAAGTAATTAATCTTCCCCTGTCTCATTCAATATGTGCCCCTGAATTGTTGCATCATAATCGCATCGCAAAAATTAGCGATACCGTAGAAATATAGCGATACGATCCGATATTACTGGAGCAACGCTTTTTTAGTCGGATCGTTAAAGTAATCGTAAAAATAAAATTACGATCCAATTATATCTAGCGATACCACAAAAATAGGAGCAATGGGGCCCTGACACTCAGCAGTGTATATACAGCCTTGATTACCGACTATGACAAGCATTACCAGCAGAACACTGACCACAACAAGAAAACACGGTAACTAATACACTATAAACACTATTTGCTATGTATCTCTGTATGTGTATCTGTGTATCTTTGTCTCTGTATCTGTACTTCTTGTATCTGTATCTGCATGTTTTCTAATGAATTTACAAGGCCAGGTGAGAGAAAGGTGGCAGGGCACTGAGGCATGGCAGGTGGGGGTCAAGGTTGTACTAGTGTATGTGTGTGTGTGGGGGTGGGGGGGGGGGTGGGGGGAGGTATGTATGAAACTCTGTGTCATATGTATCTATTTATCTCACCCCTGGTATTTTTTCTCCATAGACCTAACATTGGAAACTCGTATCTAACGCCCGTTAGATATTTAGGAAAAATATCCAATGGGGGATTATGTCTCGATATGTTAGCCCATTAGTCAATGTTAAAGGTGAGATAAATTCAGAAACCCATTCAAGTTTAGTGTCAGAGCTCGATCCCATCTCGTTTGAATCACTACATAATTCACGCGGCTTGGCCTTGTGAATTACTACGTGATTCAAACTTGATGGGATACGAGCTCAGACCCTAAACTCTCATAGGTTTCCTCTATAATATCTGTATGTGTATCTCTGTATCTTTGCTTGTTATATGGTTTATATCGCACCATTCCTCACAATAATGAAACAGCCGCACTTACAGGGAGATCATGTTCTCTTGGGGCTACCTTCCATAGCCCACTTCTGACTTATTGCGATCCCTGCATACAATTAACCTGTAGACCCCCACCCACCTGGCTTATATATGGTATAATATATACCGCCTGACTGGCTCCGCTGCCGACCTGACTGGTCGCGACCGCTGATACACACAGACCTTTACTCTCACTGTGTGAGAGGCGGGTCTATATTTTTAATTTCACCTTTAAGACAGTTCATGATAAGATCTTGTCTGTCGATCGGTGGTGCCACCTGGTACCGAACATTGCACAGCTATAATAACGGTCCGTCTCCCAACTTTATATTCGTATCCCCCTCATGGACATAATTCTTTTTGGATTTTACTGGACGGTTAGGTGGAGAGGACAAAAGGGGGTTGATTTGTTAAAATTCTGTGACTGATTAATTGTTTGAGACAACATTGAATAAGAACGCTTACAACGGGATAATTTGCGCATTAATCAATAATGGCTGGTGACGTCGAATGTTAAGGTGTTCGGGAAGTACGAATATAGTGTTGCCTATATCTTTCGAGTAAACGTATTGGACGCATGTAATATAGCTAACTCTACACAGTCAGACCGAGCGAGGAATGCCCTGTAATAGTCCCTGTCCGAGTATCTAGTACTTCAGCAGGATAATACAGAAAGTCCAGGGAAAGTAATCTAGGGCTGAGTACGATTTTGAAGAATTGGAAGTTGATATTGAGAACCTAGATATATCTTAAAATACATATACCACTTCCAACAAGTATATTAGCAATTTTTAATTGAAAGCCATCCCAGTTGAAGACAAATCCTGGTACTTGGGTGATTTCTAAATTCTATTGATTTTTGCAAATAACTCTGGATAGTATAAGTTTTACATATTGGCAAATAGAAAATGCAATAAAAAAGACATGTCACCATGCTAGTTTCTATGGGAAGGCCATCTGAAAAGATAAGTGTTTAACTATTATTGTCTATGGGAAACTGCAATATTTTGACTTCGCGGCTAGATGACACTGATGTCCTATTGCTATCTTCAAATAATTCTGGATTCTGATAGTTGGGAAAATATGCTAAAAAAATACTATGTCACCACACTAACTTCTATGGGAAGGCCATCTGGAGAACCTAATTGCTTAAGTATTGGTGTCTATGGGAAACTGCAATATTTTCATGAAATCAGATGGCAGCACCCGCTGAAAATTCAGATCTGAGTATAGATATAGGGGGCATTGCGATACCTACCCGCATTTATCTTTAATGACTGGCAATGTCTTGCAATGACAGCAGCTTTAATCGACTATCTATTAGCTGCATGCCGTGATAGAGAAAAGTTATGTGATTCTCAGCCAAAAGGTTGGACTGGATCACAAGTTTATGTAATGATGATGGATCACCTAAACTGAAAGACTCCTTGTGTGAGTTCTTCCTTACAAAAAGATGTGCGACTAATGTAAGTTATGTAATAAGATATCTAAGGAAATAGATGACTGTATTTAGAGCCGAGAATGAATTACTACAATCATCAAGTAACCTGGGAACTGGCAGCCCTGTAGTACATATTTGGCTTACATTCAATATTCAAAATTTCAAATACGCATTTCAGATATGCATTTCAAATACATGTATGCTAAACAGGCTATTTCAGTTTTTCTCAACGTGTAATTGACATAAAATCAGAAACTTATTCAATGAAAACAACTTGGTCCACACTCGTTTGACCGCTACGTAATTCACTCAGCTTTGCTTCATGAATTACTCCGCGGTCAAACTCGGTGGAGTACAGACCAAGTTATTTTCATCTCGTGCTGAGCTCCGTATATATATATATGTTTTTTCCAATAATTTCTTTATTAACATTGAGGGATAACATATATCAATGTATAATGGACATTACTTATACATATATAATTAGGCCCCCATTTGCTAAGCACGTATCTATGGTATAGCCACTCGGGGGCGTGGCCTATTGTCGCACACGTCATAGTTCCTTTGATGCGACGGTTGGGGATCTCCTCACTCTTCCTTATTCAATCGTATGAGCAGGACCTATTTTTAATTTGGTGCTCACGATTTATGTTTTAACAAATTTCCTGGGAAATTCAATATATCTGATAATGGGACGGAAGGCGAAAAAGCAGAAATCGCCGACTAAGGTTGAATACTACCGAAATGAGTTGTGAGGGGGAGGCCCTCTTCACCCCCAATAAGCTAGGGGACAGGTCGAACTCAGTAGTAAGTAGAGTTGACCAGACGAGAGGGATGCCGGCTTCATCGGGGATGCCATCAAGAGAAAATCGAGAGAATGCAGCAGCCCTGGCTACTAGAATCGATAACCTGGAGGAAACCTTCATGAGAGCTATTGGAAAAATGGAGAAGATTCTTCACGAGAAGAAATTAAGTGACAGTAGTTCAAGATCGAGGAGGAAATCGAGACATCAAAAATCGCATGATACAGATTCAAGTTCTTCAGATGATACTGATTCTTCGCGATCAAGTTCAAGATCAAGGTCAGCAAGCAGGAAACATAAAAGAAACAAAGGTAAAAATAATATGTTTTCTTCAAAGAAATACCTGAAAAAAGATGAAAAAAATCGCCAGTGTGGAGAAATTGAATTTGGTAAATCTAAAGATGTTAAAAGATATTGACAAAAAATATGATGATATTAATGGATTTCTGGACCATTTAATCCTTTTGGCAAAAAAAAGCGAAACCAGAATGTTCACGGCAGAGGCCTTGATTAATTACGACGAAAGCGTTAAAGTTGAAGCGAAAAGCAAAGGTTTAAATATATTCTCAGTGGTAAACCCAGCAAACATTGTTAGATATCTCTCATATGACGGCACGCAAGCAGCTGCCGTAAATCGTAAAACGAGTAAAAATAAATCTAAAGGATCTAGCGAGACAAGCACATGTTTCGCCTTCAACAAAAGCGAGGGATGTAAATTCGCTAATTGCAAGTATAAGCATTCGTGTACAAACTGTCATCTATTTGGTCACGGTAGTTCTGATTATAAATCATCATCAAACAAAGACTCAAAATTCGTTAAATGAAACGAATTCCCGAGCGGGAATTCAAACCGGGTAACGGTGGGCGTGTCCGTTACTAAGGACTCTTTTGGTTGCCGGGATTCCCCGCACGCAAATGACGTCATCGGTGGTGATTCCGCTAAGCGGGACTACAATGGTTGGATTAACGTTGATCTATCGGAGAAACGGGAGAATACTCCTAAAATCGTTAAAAATCCTGAAGGTAAGGATGTCACGATTTTTGAAAATTGCAGTAACGGTAGTTGCAATTGTAGCTATAAAGTAAATAACGTCGAGGTTGATCTTAAACCATGCCGTTCTGCACATTTCTTGGTAGGCGAAAATGCCCTAGATACAGATGATGCTGACGAAAAAGAATTCGTTTGGTCAGGATTATGTAATGGTTTCAAAATTGTCGATGAAAATCTGGAAGTCGAATATGAATGTGAAAATTATGATTCCGTAAATAGTGGTGAGGGTTTTGAAAAATTTAACGAGGTAGTTAAAAATGAAGTCGAATGTGGCCGCCTATCGGAAACTAAGGTTAGGCCAAAATGTGTACATGCCATAGGCGGTATTTTCAAGGAGTCTGGAAAATTCAGGCCTATTACAGACTGCTCCAGACCTGATGGGATATCCATTAATAATCACATGAGTGAAACATTTGTGCATTTTCCATACAATTCGGTAGAAAATGTAGTCGAGGTATTGGAAAAATACGATTACATGAGTCTTATAGATATAAAGTCCGCCTATAGATCGGTCCATATCAGAGGACAGGACTCTGAGTTTTTAGGCTTCAAATGGGATAACAAATACTACAAAGACAATCGCCTGGCTTTTGGTTTGAAATGCGCCCCTAACATATTTACGAATATTTTGAATTTCATTGTTAAAATCGCAGAAAAAAAAGGGGCGGGGCATGTTGTCAATTACCTAGACGATTTTCTTGTTTTACGAAAAGTTACGAAGAATGTCTAAAAAATAGAGAGATTGTGATTAAAACAATTGAAGATATGGGTTTCACAATCGCCAAAAACAAAGTTACAAATCCTAGTCAGTGTGTGGTTTTTCTGGGTATCAAAATCGACTCAATCCAAATGGAATTAAGCCTACCAAAAGAAAAAATCGATAAATTAGCGAATTTAATCGATAATGCACTAGAAAAAGGCTCTGTAACTAAAAAAGACCTAGAAAAGCTAGGTGGAAATATGTCTTTTTGTTCTCAAGTCGTTAAAGGTGGGAAAACATTCAGCAGAAGATTGTTCGATAAATGCAGGGATTTACCTTATAAAAAATCGCAAAAAATCGATGAATCATTGGAGGCTGACTTGTTATGGTGGAGACATTTTTGTACAGTGTTTAATGGTAAATCTCTTATACAAACTCCTTGTCACAATATCCAAATCGTTACAGACTCCTCTTTTGAGGGTTTTGGGGCCTGGGCAGGTCGGGATTACCTCTTTGGTAACTGGAAGAATGAAATTTCGTTACTAAATGGTTGTGGTCATCAGGAAAAACCACCTGATAACGATTTTTTCGATTTAAACATAAATGTTCTTGAGTTATGGCCTGTTTTGATAGGTTTGAAACATTGGGGCGATAATTATCGTAACAAAAAAGTGATTATCTGGACAGATAATATGCAAGTACTATTCATGCTGAATAGTGGTAGAAGTAAAAATCGTACCCTATGGCATGGTTACGAGAAATTTTCTGGTACTGTTTTCTATTCGATATTGAAATTTGGGCCACACATATCAAAGGTGCTAATAATATATTAGCAGACCAATTGTCCAGGCTAATTTACCCTGGCGTTTATGACAAATGCGTTAAAACTCTCTCCGATTACAACATGTGTTGTTCTGGTTTACAGACTTGACCAAGGAATTACAAGAAAAATCGGAAAAATTCTTTTCACAATCAATCTCGGAATCTACTAAAAAAAGCAAGGGAAAATCAGTTACGATTATACAGAAGATTTTGTGAAAAATATCATTTGTCACCTTTCCCTTGTACTAGGGATCAAGCTTGTTGGTATATATCATATTTGTCAGAGTATTTATCACCAACGTCTATAAAAAACTATTTATCAGCAGTTTGGTGGTATCAAAAAATCGAGGGTTACAGGGATTACTCATCCGATTTTAAAATTCGCATGGTACTTAAAGGTATTCAGAGGTGTTATCTATCTAAGGATAATTCTAGGTATTCCCTTACACCTACTGATTTGTTAAAAATTCGTTCAATGTTAGATATCTCTCGTCATGACGATTTCAATTTGTGGTTAGCAATTATGCTATGTTTTCGTGGATTACTCAGGAAGTCTCATGTATCAAACTCTCCACACAATCTAAAAATCGGTGATGTAAAAATTTCAGATAAAATGATAGTTATCCACATTCGTACAAGTAAGACAGATCAATTCGGCATTCAACTATATGATATTTACATTCACCCGATTCCTGGTTCTCTGCTATGTATCAACGAAATGTTCAAATCTATCAATTACAGTAATCCAGATTGTTACTTGATTACTATGTCTAATTATAGACCTATGACTTACGGCTATTTTAATTCCAGACTAAAGAACTTAGCCTTCCAGACTGGTATCACAGAAAAGGTCTCGACTCACTCACTGAGACACGGGGGTGCGACTTTCCTTAAAAAAATTGGTATGCCTATTGAGGTAATCCGAGCTAAGGGTAATTGGAAATCGTCAGCGGTTTACAGATACTTACATAATTCTGTTTCAGATAAAGAATCGGAGTTGGTAAACTCTTTTCTAGGAAATTACTCCTAATTACTCGTAATTGTAGTTTGGCGGTATTTTGGTCTGGTTGTATTCTCGCCAAACTATATTCACTTGTATGCTTATCTATTACCTAAATGTGTAGACCTAACTTATATCAATGTATAATGGACATTACTTATACATATATAATTAGGCCCCCATTTGCTAAGCACGTATCTATGGTATAGCCACTCGGGGGCGTGGCCTATTGTCGCACACGTCATAGTTCCTTTGATGCGACAGTTGGGGATCTCCTCACTCTTCCTTATTCAATCGTATGAGCAGGACCTATTTTTAATTTTTAAATTTAGGTTTAAGTTACCCAGTTCTGTATTTATGTAATACTGGGGGTTTCTTCATCCTGTATTCACGTAATAAATGACCATAGGGTCTGGTTGTATTCTCGCCAAACTATATTCACTCGTATGCTTATCTATTACCTAAATGTGTAGACCTAACTTATACATAGATTTCTTGTTCATCAAAATTTCTTAAACATGTCAACAAATAGGCCGGTGACATCAGCTGTTAACACTTCAGCTGGTTTTCATTGTCAGGCCTTTTGGTAGAAGTGGTAGCGTGTGTCATTACAAACATTTAACAACAAAGAATCACCCTGCAGTATCTAAAACATGCTGGAAATACAGCTAAAAATTTACCTAGACCACAGAAAACAGGATTTACCAGTTAGATAAAAGGAGTCAAGACAATTGTTAATTAGAAAATTTATGCCAAAGGGATCTGTTCCATCATGCACCTTTTCATCAACTTCTTGAAATATTGGTATGCCCAACAATTCGGCTTCACAGTTTTCAATACCGGTGCTGCATACCCGCGTGTATTTAGAGCTCTACAGTCCAAGTAGTTTTTGTCTTTGGCCCTCTTGTATAGAAAATTATACAGATAACAGTTACGTTTATCTTTCAGATACGGAATGTTCAATCTAGCATGAAGAATGTAAATCAGGGTTCTTCTGTGGGCCTTTAGATAAGTACATAGGCAGCGATTTTGAAAGACCTGTAGTCTGACCAGTTGGCTATTTTGGGAATTCATGTACATCGCCATGATCGTCAGCTGATGGATTATTGTAAAAACAATGATCTACTAACCAAAGAACAGGGAGGTTTTCGACCAGGTCGATCAACCATGGATACAAATGTAAAATTTACTGAAGACATATACCAAGCCATAAACGATGGGGAGGTTACGGTTGCCGTGTTCATCGATCAGAAAAAAGCTTTTGATACGGTTAACCACAACATACTACTGAAAAAATTGGAACGTATGGGTATCAGGGGATCCATCCATGGGTGGATCACCAGTTACCTATACATGTGTTCCCAGTGCACCCTTGCGAACGGAGTAATCTCAGACGAAAATACTATATATTGTGGAGTCCCACAGGGCTCCATTTTAGGCCCTTTTTTCTTTTTAACATACATTAATGACATTACTCGGTGTTTGGGAAACGGCAACTGTAAGCTCTACGCGGATGACACGGTTATATATAACTCAGGCAAAGATCTTAACTTGGTTGTTGATGATGTGCAAAGAGACCTAGACAAAGTCGTGGAATGGTGCCACAATAATCGGCTGACTATCAATGAAAAGAAGACTAAATTTATGGTATTTGGATCCAGACAAAAATTAAACAAGAGTCAGGCAATTATAAATGCACCGAAAATTGGAGGGGTTTTGATTGATAGAGTACACCACTTCAAGTACCTAGGAGTTTGCCTGGACCAGGGCTTGACAATGTCAAGTCATGTTGATTCAATCATACGCATAACTGCACAAAAAGCTTATACCTTAAAGAAAATCTGTACTTACATTAATACCTATACTGCAAGTATATTGTACAAAATTATGGTTCTACCCTACTTTGATTTTGCTGATATTCTGTATGGATGTGCTGCCAGGCATAAACTCGACAAACTACAATGTATCCAGAACCGGAGTTTACGTACTGTATTTAACTCAAGAGAGTATATGCCTGTCATCACGCTACATCAGAGATCAAAAACTCAGAATCTATCTGCCCGTAGAGCTGCTCACTTAAATAACTATATGTACACTCAATTGTCTAATGTCGAAATGTTACTGGAAAATCTCGATGGAATGGCTTCTAGACAATTTGATGCAAAAACTTTTAAAGTAACAAGACCGAATAATGAAGGATACAAACGGAGCACACTCTACCGAGGAACAGTCAAATGGAACAGTCTTCCCGTATTGATAAGAAATAAGGACAGCTACCAATCATTTAAATTATTGCAAAAGAATTGGGCGCTCCTGCAGAACTGGAATGTTTGATGTCACACTCAATTACCCATGTGCCTTACTTTGTTACTTAGCTACAACTACTATGGTAATGTAAATCAGGCTCATGTTTGATGCATAAAACTTGTTTTCTTTTTCCTGGACTATTGGAATGAGTATAATTGCAGTTGTATACATGATAATGCAGCCGAAACCAACTGATAACTGAACAATTTTATGTAAACACTACACAGGAAATGTAATTGTAAGAACAACTTCTTTCATTAATATTGTATAGGACGACTTAAAAAATCGACCAAATCAATGTTTTAAAATTAAGTGAATTTGTAAACCAACCACTACTTAGTGGTAGCTTTGTATTTGGATATGAGGTTAAAATGAATGAACCCTGATGAACTGAGGGTTACGCTCAAAACGGCCGTGTACCGATGTATCCCACAGTATAAATAAAGTTCTTTTTTAAAAAAAGGGATTACACACGATTTATACACTCTTAGGGCTGCCGCTACCGTTAAGAATCGGCGCATTTTTGTTAGTTGGTAGAGTTTGTGGGACACATTTTTGTACAGTTTGTTTACATGGCATTTGAAATCAAGTTTGCGGTCCATCGGGATACCCAAATAGTTGTAGTTGGAGACCTTTTGCAAGTTTATCCCATCTATTTCGTAGTCAGGTGGCCTATTAGTCTGTGCTATGTTACTTCGTCCAAATAACATGGTTTTTGTTTTTGATTTGTTAATGCTTAATTTATTCTGAATGCACCACAAGTTTACCTTGTCAAGTTCCTCTTGAAGAGATTCAGTGTGACCTGATAAATATAGGACTGTGTCGTCCGCATATAGTCCAGTTTTGGCTATTTTGATCATTTTAGTGAGGTCGTTTATGTAGAGTAGAAATAACAAGGGGCCCAAATATACAACACACTCTATCATCTTCTCCACAATAAAAAAAAAAAATTTATATCTAGCTAATCGATGCAAGTATCATTGGAATTTGAAGCAGTGAGGTAAGGCAATGTATACGAATCTTTATATTTATTTTGCTATATTTTGTACATACAATATATTATGTCATAAATATAGAATTAAATACTGCATATTATTGACGGATTTGGAGAGGGACTACATATACACAAGTCAAGATATATTACCTCATCCCAGTATTTTTTCTCCATAGACTTAACGTTAGAAAGCCATGAAGGTAGTGTACCCATTACACAATGGCTAATTGGGTGAGTGATTTTATCAATCAATAATGTTATAAGGGGATAAAATCAGAAATTTATTCAATGAAAATAACTTGGTCCACACTTCACCTCATTTGACCGCTACATAATTCACTCAGCGTCGCTTCATGAATTACTCTGCGGTCAAACTCGGTGGAGTACAGACCAAGTTTGTTACATGTTATTTTCACCTCATGCTGAGTTCCGTATAGGCAACACACTCAGCATTTTATTCACAAACTTAGAACAAGCATGACATTTATCTGAACGGCAATATTCATGATATTAAGTCCAATTAAGTCTCTTATCTGAGGGGAGAATACAATAGGCATTGGTAATACCTTCAGATGTTTTCTGATTTTTTTTTAAAACGGGTGATTTAATTTCATAATGACCCGTTTATTTCTACAGATACATCGAAAGAGGAATCTTCCCCAGGATATGAGAATTAAACTTAGCATTGGTTCTGTTAGACGATTTACAATGCAATGTACATATGTGGAAATAATACCACTTCTCAAAACTGACCTTTATTTACATTTATTACATTGATTAATATGATTCTTAGTAACTCCATAAACTGCTAAGAATTTGAACAAACTTCCCAGGGGTGACAAATTGAACCGCAAAGAATCCTGAAATCCTGTGCAACATAATTTCAAAACACCAGTTTTTAATCGAAGTAGGGGCCAAAGTGAAAAGTGATATATTGTGAACACAATTTTATACACATTTTACTAAATCATTTCCTGATGAAAGAGACATGTGGTTTGCATAAAATGACATTCGTTAGTAACATGTCTGGAGGGATTTATGGCAAACTAAATAACCTTATATCAAAAGGGATCTGGCATTAGATTAATTATATTGCTCCAAATAACCTGGTAATATCACATGCCTTTATCCTGCAAGGTATCAAAGAAAAGTCATCGGAACCTTCCTAACCTTCAGAACCCCTAAAACTTTGACCACCTCATGAAATCCTATGATACAACATGGCCAACAGCAAATGCCCATGTTTCTTACTAACATCATTAAAGGATGTTAGGATTAAAGTGTAAGTTTCCTACTGTTCTTTTTACCAATGAGAATATCAATTGATCTTGTGATCAAACGTCTTTAGACATCTTGCTGAAATACTCTGTTTCACAAAGAGAGTTAGTTATACGTGTAATACATACTGGTCATATTATAATAGTGGCAAATATAGCAGGGACCAGGATGTACACGACTAATATTTCTATTAAACTGGTCCAAAGTCAGGATTGTTTTTATTGTCTGAGGTTCAGCCCACCCCGACACAAAATGCTTTTACTGTTGTATGTGTACACATTGTGATTACTTGGCTGTACAAAATAATTGGTATGATGTTACAAAGTCAATTGTTTTATGTCTTCAAATAGATACACAATGGGAAAACAGGAAGATAAGTTGCTCCCTTTTAATTCGTTTTATATCTTATCTACCTATTTTAAGGCCTTCCTATCTTCATGAATTATGAAATGCATTTTATTCAAAATATATAGCCGGCAAAATCGTTATTTATTCGTATCTGACCTGAGAGTATTGTCAAAAAAGAGATATTTTGAAATGTGAGACTGATTTTGTGAAACCATAGAACACAGTGGCGTCGGAATGAAAGGTGGAACAGGCCAATGTCAAAGTCTGATTTCATACCAACAATAAAGTCAGCAATTTTTCAGTTTGCCCCCCCCCCCCCCCCCCCCCACGCTTTCAAAATGTTCTGACACCCTTGGAACATGTAAACCAACAAATACTCACCTAATTATACTTTTGGCAATTCAGTAGTCCATTAACCGAAACAGTCATGCCTTATAGTTTGATTATTATCCTCTGGTTACAATATATGCTCACAAATAGTGAATGATAGTCAATAATCAGATGTATCGACCAGTATAAGCCATGCTCTTTCATTTCAAAATGCAATTATTCTCAAGAAGCAATTCAATCCGATTTAATCGCCGTGTGTGGCACACAATAAAGGCATCAATATCACAATAATTTAACAATCTCAATCAAACCATGACCTTGCAACTGGCTGTTGGTAAGGCGGCAAAAGACTGTACATCATTAGAAACAACAGCATTTAAAAATGAGGAAATCAGAAATAGAGTTGACGCTGCTCCGTGTGGTTTCCGCTGGTAGAGGTGGCGCCCCCTGAAGGTTCATTTGGCAGTGAAGTAGAACACTTCGTATATTTACATCTGACATCCACAGGGCGTTATGGCCACCGCCTACGCCAATTGCTGCTGCAAATAGAAAAGGTTAATATCATCATTAATGGGTAATGGAAGAAAAGGTATACAGCAATTTAAATCTGTATCACAAATTTTCCTGGAATCGAATAACCTTTATTCTATATATATTAGATGAATTCATTATTATTTCGGTTTGACCTGTAGGTCAAGACCGAAATATATTAGGGGAGACGGGGAACAGCTTTTGCGGCTTACATTATAATACATTACAGTAATGTATTCTGAATAATTAGAGCTTCGATACCGACGATACCGGTCCGCGGGCGGCGACAGCGGTGTATTTTTATATATTGTATAGGCACCTGTTGCGGTTCAGTGTATTTATATATATTGCAACAGGCTTCCACCTCCCTCCCTCCCTATGCGGACCACATCTGACCAGAGCGAGACCCACCCGCTAGTAGGTATTCATTGAACCGCAACGGGTGTGTTGGTGACCTATTTGACCTAGGCCCTGTTTCATAAGCAGCGGAAGGTTTGTTAAAAGCGGTTCGTTCGTTAATAGCGTGAGTTTCCGTTATATACCACTATAACTACCGCTATATGCTAGAGGGTCGACCCTCTCCTACATCCCCAAATAGCAGTTTAAATGTGTCTAAAGTTATCGAACACAAATCCCATTCAAATTAAATTAATTCCGCTACTTATGAAACAGGGCCCTGATTCCATCCAACGTGTCTGGTATCGGCGCCCGCGGGACATACCCGCTAGGGAGGGAGGGAGAGAGGTGGAAGCCTGTTGCAATATATAGTCTATTTTTGTATTGGTCAAGACTCGGTCTCCAAGTACGGTGGTGCGTTTGTCTTGGATATTTATGTTACAGTAGTGTATTACATACTGCCCCTCCACCATACTGTCCCTCCACTATACTGTCCCTCCAACATACTGCCTCTCCACCATACTGCCCTTCTACTACACTGCCCCTCCACAATACTGCCCATCTACTATACTGCCCCTCCACCATACTGCCCCTCCACCATACTGCCCCTCCACCATACTGTCCCTCCGCCATACTGCCCCTCTACTATATTGCCCCTCTCCCATACTGCCCCTCCACCATGCTGCCCCTCCACCATACTGCCCCTCTATCATACTGTCCCTCCACCATACTGCCCCTTTCCCATACTGCCCCTCTACTACACTGCCCCTCCACTATACTGCCCCTCTACCATACTGCCCCTCTCCAATACTGCCCCTACACAATACTGCCCCTTTCCCATATTGCCCCTCTAAGTACTACACTGCCCCTCCACTATACTGCCCCTCCACTATACTACCCTACATCCTACATCTCCACATCCATACATCCTACATCCCTACATCCTACATTCCCACATCTCTACATCCATTTTTCCTACATCCCTACATCCTACTTTCCCACATCCCTACATCCCTACATCCCCACATCCCTACATCCCCACATCCTACATCCCCACATCCTACATCCCAACATCCTATATCCCCACATCCTACATCTCCTCATCCATACATCCCACATCCCTACATCCTACTTTCCCACATCCCTACATCTGCACATCCCTAAATCACTACATCCCAACATCCCTACATCATTACATCCATACATCCATGCATGCATCCTCCCTCCCTCCCTCCCTCCCACCATACTGCCCCTCTGCCATACTGCCCCTCTACTACACTGCCCCTCTACTACACTGCTCCTCCACCATACTGCCCCCCTCCTATACTGCCCTTCTACTACACTGCCCGTCCACCATACTGCCCCTCCACCATACTGTCCCTCCACCATACTGCCCCTCTCCAATACTGCCCCTCTACTGCACTTCCCCTCCACCATACTGTCCCTCAACCATACTACCTCTCCACCATACTGCCCCTCCACTATACTGTCCCTCCACCATACTGCCTCTCCACCATACTGCCCTTCTACTACATTGCCCCTCCACAATACTGCCCCTCTATCATACTGCCCCTCCACCATACTGCCCCTCTCCCATATTGCCCCTCTACTATACCGCCCCTCCACCATACTGCCCCTCTATCATACTGTCCCTCCGCCATACTGCCCCTCTACTATATTGCCCCTCCACCATACTGCCCCTCCACCATGCTGCCCCTCCACCATACTGCCCCTCCACCAAGCTGCCCCTCCACCAAGCTGCCCCTCCACCATGCTGCCCCTCAACCATGCTGCCCCTCCATCATACTGCCCCTCCACCATACTGCCCCTCTATCATACTGCCCCTCCACCATACTATCCCTCCACCATACTGCCCCTCTATCATACTGTCCCTCCACCATACTGCCCCTTTCCCATACTGCCCCTCTACTACACTGCCCCTTCAGCATACTGCCCCTCCACCACACTGTCCCTCTGCCATACTGCCTCTCAACCATACTGCCCCTCCACATAGTGACATACTGCCACTCCACCATACTGCCCCTCCACCATACTGCGCCTCTCCCATACTGCCCCTACACAATACTGCCCCTACACAATACTGCCCCTTTCCCATATTGCCCCTCTAAGTACTACACTGCCCCTCCACTATACTGCCCCTCCACTATACTACCCTATATCCTACATCTCCACATCCATACATCCTATATCCCTACATCCTACATTCCCACATCTCTACATCCATCTTTCCTACATCCCTACATCCTACTTTCCCACATCCATACATCCCTACATCCCCACATCCCTACATCCTCCATCCCTACATCCTACACCCCCACATCCTACATCCTACATCCCAACATCCCTACATCCTACTTCCCACATCCCTACATCATTACATCCATACATCCCCACATCCTACTTCCCAACATCCCACATCCCCACATCTCCACATCTATACATCCTACATCCCCACATCTCCACATCCATACATTTCCACATTATGTGGAGATGTAGGATGTAGGGATGTAGGCTCTATACCTCCCTCTCTCCCTCCCTTATTATTTGTTGAAACCGAAATCATGGCAATGCCATGCCAACTTTTAATCCTTGTTTTCAAATTCTTGAGAGGCAGGAGAGCCCGAGACAAATATCTCGAAGCAGTGTAGACTTTGGGCATAGGCCTACGTGGAATATAAACTATGAATGCTTACAACAAAGTATTATCAACTTAGCTAATTGATAGCAAAATCTAATTTCATGGTCTTCCTATCAAAATACACACACACGAAAATAATGATACGGATAAGGGGCTTTGAGAGTACTGTAGTAGGAAGATCAGCTAGTCGAGTAAAAGTCAAGGTTTTTCAGATCGGATTCCACCAGAGCTAACGTAGTGTAGCTCTGGCGGCCAGAGTATTTGAACTCCCTGCCCAAAATAGATCATTTTGCAGATTTAACAATAGGGGATGTTAAAGGCATATCGGAATTTCCTGAAAATGTAATATGATGATCTCCAAGTGTTGTAGAAAAGATATCAAACTTAATAGTCGGGGGTCACCGTGCTAGTTTTTTTTTATCTAAAACTCAATTTCATGGCAATTTCATAAAAGAATATATATAAATATTCATAGATCAATATTATGATAATTTTATATTAGAATATATAGAAATTCTAAAAAGTGTTTTTTCGCATAGTAAAACCCATGTCATTTTCCTCAAACTTTCACAAACTTTCTCAAAATTTGTTACATATATAGTACCACTTATTTAGTTTTTAAAAATCATAGGTCACAGTGCTTATTTTTGAAAGAATTGAAGAAAACATGTTTTTCAGTGCTTTCCTTAATTAAATCAAGCAAAGGTAAATTAATTTATTTTACCTTTTAAGATTGGATAAACTGGACAAAATGTGAAATTCACTCGTGTAGAATTAGAATGAATCCCAAGAAACCTGTTTTGATTAATAATTGCTTTTATTTAAAAATCACCAGGTGGCGCCACTGTGAATTATAGGATATGCCTTTAACATCGCTTTACGAGTCGTGTGGAGCAACTTCTTGGGAGGGTAAATTCCACCATACAGAATAGAGTAATTCTATCATGTGTATGCATATAGTATTGAGGGGAACATGCAATCAAAAAGGCGTGATCTAGGTTCTTTTTAAAACATCAACAAGTACCTGTTCAAATTAGTCACTTGTGACCTATTCTAATGCCAGAGCAGTATATATGTAGCAATACATGTAATCTGTCCTATTTACATTATATAGGAAATGTACTGATAATTCCTTTTCTTCAAATACGTAAAAAGCATAAATGATTACCAATAGTTTTTAATATTTGACTGTGTAGTAGTTCACATTTCTATGAATTATGAAGTAAAGGAGATCAAAGTGTCAGGAAAGTTACATCTCACTAAGTGAGATCCAACTCTCTGGAATTTAGTTATTATAGTATTTTCATAGTCAGATAATGTACTCTCTCAAAGATAATGTCCAGATCAGAAACTAACACACCGACCCTTGCATGTAATACATGAGATTCAAAACAATTTGAGATCACCGTATTCAACTTACATAGAAATGTTATGGGTTTATACGATATTACGTCTGAATTTATAATATGCGTTTTAAATCGCTTTTATGTTATCTATTTGAAGCATTGAGCACTGCCTTACCTGTGAAGTTATCCTGCTCGCCATGTGCTATGAGATGGTACAGACGTTACGCAGGAGATTATAGAGCAGTATGTTCAGGTACTGGATGTCTGTCGAGTCAAAGAAGTGTTCAGCATCCGGTTCACTAGCAATGCCTTTAAGCTCATCCCTGTTGATCTTATCTGTGACTCCGATAACATACACCTGCCAGGATAATACGAGAAAAGTATGAAATAAATGTTAGACGTGGGCCTATACTCTCAGCCCAATTAGCTACAAATGCCAGGATAAAACGAGAAAGTAGGAAAGACAAGGTAGGACAAAGCTCATCACTCCAACCCCGATTATCTATACCTGCCAGGATAATATGAGAAATATATGAACAAAATTACAAACCTCAATGTATATCTCAAACACCTACATTTAAACTTGTATTATGTACGACCATGGTAAATTGTTCTATATTTATGAAATACCCGAAAATGATATATCATTGTAAAAGTACATAGAATCACACTGCAGCCAAGTGACTGATCCATACTATCATGAAACATTACGAAATTTCATAAGATTGTTTGTATGGCATGAGTTGTCCTCGCGGCATGATATCATGAAGCGGAGCTGAGTAATATCTGTAGTGGACGACAACGAATGGCATATAAACAATTATATGAAATTGAGTGATGTTTAGATTTTATCCTACCCTGTTACATGTTTTTAACTTCATATGTCACCAGTGGCATATAAATATTTTATGCCATAACCATGGCATACAGTTACACCATGTTATATCTATGGAGATTTATTTGAATGGTACACAATATTCACGAGGTTTTGCCTTGTAAATATCACTCTGCGTAAATCTCGTGGAGAACGACGACTTTGACCAAAATGTACCAGTGTCTTCTTTAGTCCTCTGCACTTTATCCACAATGTGTTACTGCTTTCTCACTGCTTAAAGATGGTTGAGAACTCTGACCACTAAAATAAGTCTAAGAGACACTGACAAATTACGAGGGGTGTGCACCACCGCCCTGACCCTTCAGGCCTCACCTCTATGCCTCGTCCCTTGACCTGGTTGGCCTCGAGGATGGTCCTGTTCTTCTCGCGCGTGCTTTCTCCGTCGGTGACAAGGATGATGACGTCACGCACGTCACGGCGGTCCCCGTGTTTCTCTTGGAAGACGTCTCTCAGGGCGAGGCGTAAGGCGCCTGACGTGTTTGTGTGAGAGCCACGGTAAGTCATGGCCTTCAGTTTCTGCTTCACCGACGTCTGTAAGGAAAGATACATAGGGTACATGTTAGCCACGACCAAGGTCTTATCTGGGTGGAATGTGTGCTGAAGAAATGTGGTGGAGTGATGCGCTTTGGGACTCAAACTGAAGGCGCTTTAATTTACATTCTAGAATTGATACAATAAACATGTTCGCCACGACCAAAGTTGGGTAGTTGGTTGATGGTGCTTTACGCTGAAGCAACTGCCAAGGTTGTATCACGTTGACATTTTTCTTTAGCGATTAATATTATGACAATTTCATAACTTGGGATATATAGAAATTCTAAAAGGGTTGTCTTTATATAGTAAACCCCATGTACGTTTCTTCAAAATTTCAGGGAATGTGGCAAATATATAGTGCATTTTTTTCAAATTCTAGAAATCATGGGTCTTAAGAAAAGGACTATGGACTCCATAAATGCCAATATCTTGGAAAGTATTTATGTTAAAATATGCTCAGCTTTACATTGCTGTATTTGGCAATGTCGGAAGCAAAGAAAATATTGTTAATACTTAAAAATTATGAATTATTAAAAATTTAAAGAAATTATGTTCAGCTTCACTTCAAATTGTCTCCTACATGCTCTGTTCATTTTCTCCAGTAAAACTAATGTGAAAACTGTGGCGATGTTTCCTATATGTCTCTGGCAACGTTGAAATTTGATGGTTTCACCCTCAGACTCACCCTCAACCTTTGTCTCACCCTCACGGATAGTTACACCTTCATCACGTGAATTGAATACTAGATATTAGCCTTTACATTGGTGACACAAAGATGAGTAATCATTTGTACATCGCCAATATGCCGATGGGAACAAAGGTTTAAATTGGAATTTGATTGTTTAAGTCTCAAACTCACTTTCAACCTGTGTCTCACTCTTACTGACAGTCCCTTTTCTCATGAATTGAAAGAGATATTAGCCTTCAAAATGGTGAAGTAAAGATGAGTAATTGTGTTTACGTCACTCATTTATATACATATGATGAGTTATATTAAGGACAACATGAATTGGTATCTTTTCACAAATGATATGGCGACGTAAAGATAAAAATAAGATGTGTCCTGATTAAAATAATTCTCATGAGAGAAGTAGTATACATAGCTGTATAGACCACAGAATCAATTGTTTAAAATCAGTCATGCGTGGTGCTCCGCAGATTGTTCTTTCGTTTGTTTATTGCCCAATCTATTGTCTTTTGGTCGAGGTTGTTTGTATTATGAGCATACCGTGCCGGGAAGTCTGCGCCGGGTCACCTTAAGGGATTATCTCGGGTATTGTTCGCGTTCAGCGGAGCGTGGTGCTCCGCAGGGGCAAACATTGTGCTCCGCAGGGGTAAACACGGCCGAGCACACATTTCGGGGCGGCTCGAGCTGCGGGGTAAACACGTCTCGGAGGGGTGCGGTGTTTACCGTCCGTAATTAGTTTAACTAGAAAGCCTCTGTGTATGTATGTATGTATGTATGATCAACAAGGTGTTTAACTTATGCGCGCCCCTCCTGTAGGTGAAGTACGGAACTAGATTGATAACACTAAGTCTATGGAATATAAGTATTATATATATATATGTATATATGTATATGTACATATGTATATGTATATATGTATATGTATATAGTATATATGTATATATATGTATATATTGTGCATATTTATATATGTATGTATGTATATAACATGTATTAGACATAATTAGAGTATAAGTATGTATATGACACGTATTAGATATAATTAGAGTAATATATACTGATATTGATATAGATAATGTATAAGATATAAGATAAACATTATATGTGTATTACATATATATATAAATAATATAATAATAAAACCTAACAGAACAGTTAAGTTAATAGTTAAGTATTAATACTTTATTACTATATATATAATATATATCCCTCCGTAATTAGTTTAACTAGAAAGCCTCTGTGTATGTATGTATGATTAACATGGTGTTTAACTTGTGTGCCCCTCTCCTGTAGGTGAGGTATGGAACTAAATTGATAACACTAAGTCTATGGAATATAAGTATATCAGGATAAATGCGAAGAGGAGACTGAGTCTCATGACTATCCTTCTGTGTATGGGAGGTGACTGGTGCGCAGTACCTGTACCGGCGCACCTGTCCCATACCGAACCCCACCTGGTGAGGTGTGGAGGTATCAATTTAGGGTAGACCCAAGCGACCTCTGTAATTAATACATCAAATAACCCACATTATTTGTATACATATGTATATATGTATATAAATGTATATATGTATATATTATGTATATTTATATATGTATGTATGTATGTATAGAACACATATTAGACATACTTAGAGTAATATATATTGATATTGATATAGATAATGTATTAAGATATAAGATTAATAGTTATATCTGTATTAGATATATATATATAAATATAATAATAATAATTTATAAAGACCTAACAGAACGCATCTAGTTAAGTATTGATACTTTATTACTATACATGTACATACTGAATCACAAGTGTGGTATGGTATGGTATGGTACAGAATGACAACATTATAAATATGATAATATAATATATAATGTCATATGATATGGTATAGTATGGCATGATCAAACTACAAAACTATTCTATTTTTTAGAGTGTACACATACACATACACACGGTTTGAATGTAAGGATTTATTTACAACCTCTAAGTTTAACTATCCTATACTATACTATAGGGTAACATCACAAACTAATCAGAAATCATTCCCAGTCTTTTAGACATGCTATGGTAGGTTAAGGTAAAGGTAATAACAATGAACCATTCATATAAATCAATAGTATTCATTTAGCTAAGCTAAGCTAAGCTAAGTTAAGATAAACCAAGTAAACTATAGTAAATTAAGTTAAATAACTGCACCATGTTCGGTCATCCTCCTGAATACCTATCTGTATGGTTCTACGAGAACTACTATGTATGAAGCTAAAAAGCTGAGCTAAGCTAAGCTAAGTGTGACACGGGATCATGTCTTAAGAAACTGTTTTACTTAACAAAAACTATGGTAAAACTAGTTAATGGTATATACTATATATGAAATATACCATTAGTCAGCACCACCTGTTTGAATACCAGTTTGTATGGTCCAGTGTGGAACTAAAGCTAAAGCTAAAGCTAAAGCTCAGACAAAGTCATAACTGAATCACTATTCACATTGTCCGTTGTATCACTGGTCTGAATCACTATCTTCGTATCCGTGTTCCATGTGTGATACTTTATCAGGAGGTGTCAAACCTGTGTGTACTCCATCACAGTGTCTTTTGAAACCACTATACTTTACAACACCTTTCACCACTCCGACGTTATGTGGTTTCTCAACCGTTGTAGATGACTCGCTAGGTATAAGTGGTGATGGTGGTGGAATTAGTGAGTCGAGTTCTATTAGCTGTGGTGACATCTGTGAAGAGTTAGGTGGGCGTGACGAGGTTGAAGGTCTTGCATAAGGTTTATCATTCTTCCTTTTGTGGGAGCGGGGTACAGGACCAGGACCAGGACCAGTATCAGGACCGCACAGTTTTGAAGGTATCATTCCTGGCGACGTCTTGCACTCGGTACTGTATCGAGAATATGATATCATAGCTATTATATCGATATACATTACATAATTAATACACATACAATAATTAATAATAATATAGATAATGATAATGATAATTACTTATCATACATACATTACATACATACATAGTAATACATAGGTGCTATTTAATGTGATATCATAACAATACATATTAATATAATGTATATAGATAATCATCTGATAGTTGTATACAAGAATACATGATATACAGAGATATATTGATGGTTATAGTATGATAATAGTATCATATCAATAGACACTTACAAAGAATCATCTACATGATGTAATAACAATATTAATAGTATGATAATTATAATAACCTTACCTCAAATCTATAGGTTCGGTACACCGATCATTTTCCTCTTCATTTCCCGTGGAGGTATCTTTTTCAGGAAGCTGTACCGTGAGTCCGGTATCTTCTATACGGAAGGACTCACATGGTTCTGCTGGAGGCACTACATGTTTTACACGCATTGTTGAGGTTCCACGGTCATGATCAAATCCTAATATATCATCAACATTATCGGACTCGATATCCAATCCACTGTTGTTTGATGATCCAGGTGTATTGACATTATCCGTAGATGTATTGTCAGAAGCACATTTTCCACATACACGGTCACAACATTTAAGTAATATTCCTTTCCGGGCAAGATGAATTAATAAGCTTATGAGAATGACGAATACTACACCTACTCCTCCGGCACCGGTCGCGCTGACCACGACAACCATCATTCGACCGGATCTGTTAACCACTTTATCAATACCCTTCACGTTAGAATCGCCCTCAACGGTGTTTGGTTTAACAGTTTTATCCTTATTACCGATAGTGTTATCCCTGACTTTAACTGTATTTTCATGAACCACGACTTCAACACCGCCTAGAACCTTTTCGGTAGATGTATTGTCATCCATGAGATCTTCGATGTCCATGTTAGTGTCTAATTGCATATGTGTTTCAAGTTCATCGATCGACGAAGTTATCCTCTTACATTGGTCAGTGTCTATCACGCTTCTTGGTAGACTTGAACACGAATCAGCTATGGGATTCCTTCTGAGGTCTATTCTGGTGAATCTATCCGTTGGGAAATCACCTATAGTCCCGATATTGTTGCCGCGAAGGTCAAGTACAGGATACCCGGTGGATTTTCGGTGACGGACATCGGGCATGCTGTATAATCCAATGTTGGTGCATGAAATTACTCCACGTGATGGGTAACAGACACATCTTTTACCAGGTCCGCATTCCAGTAAGGCCTCAATTTGCATGAGCAATATAGCAAAGACGGGTAGTATGAAGAATGGCCTCATGATGGCTATGAAGATGACTGACTTGATCCTGTCGATGTCCTTAGTATTCTGAGTCAATAAGATTAATGACATCTTCTTATACTAATCAAAGAGGAAAGGGGTGTCACTAAACCCGGTGTCAGCCCGGTGTCAGCGAGGCGGTAGCGATACCGGAGAGGGTGACACTATCCAATGACATCTTGATAAGATCACCTTTCAACCGACACATGTGTATCCGACCGCTCGCGGTAGCTGCCTGCAATACACACTCATTCATTTGTAGCAGTAGATAGTCAATGATTATCACTGATCTCTAAATGTGGTAATGATATGGGTATTGACACTGACATTAACACCGACAACGATGTCAATATTTAACATGCCTCTTGAACATGTATTTAAATTATTCCTCAATAGAAAGTTAAATATTCAATTCAAACTACTCACGAATTATATTTCATTATTTCATGATTTAGATTTTTAACTATCCAGTTATCCCCTACTCATTATTTCAGATGTAACCTTAACATAGTCAAGATTGCATTGCCTTATTGTAGACATTACCTGATAAGGTATACACTCTAATACCAATTTTGATTAATTAGGTTTAGTTATTCAGTCTTAAAAGGACACTTTACATAAAGTTACAGCCCCTTTTAATGTATAGCTGAGATGTGAGACACCTACATATACAGGCTACCTACACAGCTACAAAACCTCGAGTAGGTGACATGTAAACAGTGACGCATTCTGATGACATTGATACAACTCATAGAGGTGTATGGTAATTTTACCCTCTGCCAGGGGAAATGCGTCATTTTTTTCTGGGGAGACGTGTTGTACTAGTATACAGTCAATAGGATTTTTTTTACCATTATCATTATTACACGGGTAAAAATTACTCACCATTGTGGATGTACTGGGAAAAATTACCAATTCTCAAGGGTGTTTATCCGATTACTATAATCCCTTTTTAATCGGTATTAGATTATTACAACACACTACAGTCGATTAAATCCATGCCTCAACCTGCTGATTCTTTACCGCACAACAAGGTGGATGTTTGGTTTATATACGGGGTATTACACTGTCTATTCATCACATCGCTCTATGGGATATCCTTGCTGTTAGACTACCTGCTGATTTCAATCCTACCATGGGAAACCTTACCATCACCATCGCAGATTACCGAATGGGATTTTCTACACCGTAGATTGATTGAGCATCAATTACGTGAGGTCACGTTATTGGCATATTCTATCTACCATCATCGACGTGAGAAAACCCAACACTAAAGGTATGTATCATTGATTGCAACCTGTATCCGACAGCTCGCGGTAGCTGCCTGCAATACACACTCATTCATTTGTAGCAGTAGATAGTCAATGATTATCACTGATCTCTAAATGTGGTAATGATATGGGTATTGACACTGACATTAACACCGACAACGATGTCAATATTTAACATGCCTCTTGAACATGTATTTAAATTATTCCTCAATAGAAAGTTTAATATTCAATTCAAACTACTCACGAATTATATTTCATTATTTCATGATTTAGATTTTTAACTATTCAGTTATCCCCTACTCATTATTTCAGATGTAACCTTAACATAGTCAAGATTGCATTGCCTTATTGTAGACATTACCTGATAAGGTATACACTCTAATACCAATTTAGATTAATTAGGTTTAGTTATTCAGTCTTAAAAGGACACTTTACATAAAGGTACAACCCCTTTTAATGTATAGCTGAGATGTGAGACACCTGCATATACAGGCTACCTACACAGCTACAAAACCTCGAGTAGGTGACATGTAAACAGTGACGCATTTTGATGACATTGATACAACTCATAGAGGTGTATGGTAATTTTACCCTCTGCTAGGGGAAATGCGTCATTTTTTCCGGGGAGACGTGTTGTACTAGTATACAGTCAATAGGATTTTTTTACCATTATCATTATTACACGGGTAAAAATTACTCACCATTGTGGATGTACTGGGAAAAAATTACCAATTCTCAAGGGTGTTTATCCGATTACTATAATCCCTTTTTAATCGGTATTAGATTATTACAACACACTACAGTCGATTAAATCCATGCCTCAACCTGTTGATTCTTTACTGCACAACAAGGTGGATGTTTGGTTTATATACGGGGTATTACACTGTCTATTCATCACATTGCTCTATGGGATATCCTTGCTGTTAGACTACCTGCTGATTTCAATCCTACCATGAGAAACCTTACCATCACCATCACAGATTACCGAATGGGATTCTCCACACCGTAGATTGATTGAGCGTCAATTTTGTGAGGTCACGTTATTGTCATATTCTATCTACCATCATCGACGTGAGAAAACCCAACACTAAAGGTATGTATCATTGATTGTCACCATTTGGTATTCAGTTTATCCAATGACTAGCTAATAATGATAATTAGTTAGACAGTTATTAATTAATCATTGTTATATCATTATCATACTATTAATGACAATGATTGATTAATATTAATAATTTATTCAGTTTCAACGATGTTATTAATGATAAATAGATGTATAACAAAAGCACTAATACAATATAATATAATATAATATAATTTTTGATAACTTCACTTTATTGTCACATTTTGAGAATACATGGTGTTTTCTTGTCCTTTGTGGGAAAGTATATATGTGTAACAATGCAGTAGGAGAAGACCGTTAGTGACACATATCACTGGTTTCAATCGGCTTCCCGATATATACCCTTTAGTCTTCCTCCGGATACAGAACAAGATTTTTTCGATACAGCGAGACATAGAAAATTGGAGATTCATTAAATAGCGTATATTAAACATTCACTCATATTGGTTACTTGGAATAATCATTTTGTGATTGTTGGTATAGTGGACTAGTCTCAACAATATGTTTTATAACTGGAAGTAATTCCTACAACACACACACACACACACACACACACACACACACACACAATAGTTCCAAGTAGAATTATTAAATTTGTTGGATGGAATCCTTCATCATTCTTTTTTGTCAGGCTTTTAAACTCACGAAAGGTTTCCATCTGTCTCATGAGGGGCGACAGATTGCTCCAATTTCTCATTGTGTTATGAATAATTGTATGATACTTCGCGTGTTATCTATCAGTATATCTTATGTTAAAGTATCTGCTGTCAATCTGATTTTTTTTTTCATGAGATTTTCTGTTTTGATTCTCGAGATTTTCTGTTTGGATACTATGGCCAATATAGACAAACTTTATGATTTTAAACAAGTACAACTCAACAACTGCCCAACTCGGTTTGGATCAAGGTTTTATTAGTTTTAAAATTATTTACAATTAATCACAGGTGTAATCACTCCCTCCGCCCGCCACACATCTGAAAAACAACAAACATATACTGAGTCATGAATACAATTCCTCAAAATATTTACATGATAATAGGAAATCATAGCAAGATTGCATGTAAGTGCCACCACCATATACGATAGTATCACTGTGTGCTAAATAACATAGTAATCATTGTGAATAGCCTAAATAACCTAGTAATCATTGTGAATAGCCCTATAGGCGTTTTTTAATATTAGGAATAGCACACTAACCATCGCGGTCTATCCATTCCCTGGTCATATCAACGATTTGAATTGAAAAGAAGAAAAGGATAGGGTTCCTATTATTATTATTATTTTATGTGTGTAATTTGTACCGTTTTCTAATTAAACCAAAGAGTGACAAGAATGATGTTTTGGTGAAACTATCATGAGGGTAAGGAATTTCTTAAGGAAGTTTATAACTCACCTTAAAGTTCATCAAAGTTGTAAAAAAACGAAAAAAACCCACAAATCACTTCGGAGTTCTTCTGATTGGACGACTGAAAATGGAGAAAAGTTTGTATCAGTTTCAAGTTATATAATTTTTTGGATGTAGTACAGTACGCCTCCCCAAGCCGACTAATACAGGTGTTGCCCTTCTGCGCCGCTTAACGTGACACTACCTTGTTACGCGATCACTGAGACATACCTGGCGAAGTCTCACTAGTGTTTCCAATAGCAGAGATAGCCGTTTAGGGAAGCAATATCACTAACTGCAAAAGTAAATATATAGAAGATAAGGTACTACGGTACTTATTGCATACAAGCTACATAATTATGATGACTAGGTTAAGTTTATAACTCACCTTAAAGTTCATAAGGTTACAAAAAAACAAAAAATCACTTCAAGTTCCTTTCTGATTGGACTGCTGAAATTGAAGAAAGTTTGTATCAGTTTCAAGTTATATATTTTTTGGTATGTAGTAAAATAACTTAGATAACGTAGATAAAAACTTACATAACATAGATAAAAAAACTTCTGACCCCACATTACATTACATTTGAAAGTGATAAATACAGACAGATTAATGAGTGTACATTGTAAGAACACCATCAGTATTTACTCTATGTACTAGGTGGTTTACCTATACTTTTTTTCTCAATATCTTTGTTAGAAACGATCACTACTTATGTTTGAAGCAAAACTTCATATTGAGTATGTGAAGTTTCTGCAGGCGAAGTTTTATTTTTGGTTTTTTAAATTGGGCTCTTATAAGAGCCCTGCAAAAAAATTATCCCCTCGGTAGGCAACCGAACGGCAAGCTAGCAACAAACTAAAAAAAGAAGAAGAACAAGCGTTTCCCGCTTTGTCAAAAAGAAATCAGCAAGTGATTTTGGTGTATAGTGTATGGTGGTAAGCATATATTTGAAGGGTAGATTCATGTTCTATGAAAGGTGTCGCAAACCCCTGATTTCCATATTTTGTGAGATACACCACGTTTATAACGGAGTGGTATATTAGTTTTAACCACCCTTCATAATTCCAGTTTTAACCATCCTTCATAATTGCATTTTTAGTTAACCTAGCGACGCTAGACAAGATTTATTTGCATTCATGGTTTTATATGAACAGCCTGTTTGAAGCGACCTCTAGTGGATACACTGGTCACCTGAGCTACATATACGATCGAGTATAGACCGTATTAGTGTGACGTCATTTGACCTGGCGAGAGTGGGGTTTCCCTACGTTCTGGTGCCAAACATTGGGGTATGCCTTCACTGAGTGTAGTATCGGCGAATCACAACATCTCTAAGTATCTAGTTCTGCAGAATATATAACTGTTCTATGGCATTGAAACAAATGTACCAACATAATAACTTTCTCCTGACTGTAGTTATTAGTGTTGTCACACTTTCAAATTTTCGAAGAACAATTTGACAGTTATAGAGACTCGATGGTTCAAGGTTGGCACCATTGTTTTGAAATCAAACATGGGTCTGATTTTAGTCTTACCAGCAAACATTTTCATATTCCAGTCACAGGTCAGTTCTCAAACATGTTTCCTCATAGATGTATTCTCCACTTACTTTATTTATACTGAATTAACACTAAAAACATTCATTATTAGTCGGCAGCATATCGACCTTGATACTTCGTCTATGCGGTGCTTCGCAGAGTTTGGACTTGTTTGGCACCAAAATGCCACGTGGTAGGTGGGAAATCCCAATGATGACGTCAGGACTAATGAGGTCTATATAACATATTATCTTAGCCTGGAATAAACATCCATAGGTTTAGCATTACAAACTCGTTCTCAACAGGTTTGCGAAAACGGTAACTCGTTCTCAACGGGTGATAAAGAGATGAATATTTCCAGTCTAAGATAAAATCAGAAACTTATTCGTGCTTGGTTAGTGTCCTCGTTCGCCATCGAGTTTGGAGTGCACAGTAATATGAAGCAGGCGATAGCTCATAAGTGCTATACTCAACCTATAACAAGTTAGAAGTATTGACTTCTATGGGCTATATAATAGGTGCTTTACCTATGTTTTTTCCGAAAACCTTTTGAGAAACGATCACTACCTATGTTTGAAGCAAAACCTTGGATTGAGTATGTGAAGCTTCTGCAAGCGTAGTTCTATTTTGGGCTTTTTTGGTGTATAGTGTAAAGTGGTACGTATATATTTGAAGGGTAGATTCATGTTCTGTGGAAGGTGTCACAAACCCCTTATTTCCATATGTGGTGAGATACACTTCAGTTATAATGGAGTTGTATATTAGTTTAAACACTCTTCACAATTGCAGTTTTAACCATCTTTCATATTGCATTCTACTTTGAAATAGCTGCGCTAGAAAAGATTAATTTGGATCGATAATGTTTTATATGAGCAGACTGTTTATCTATCCCTCTAGTGGATAGATAAGACGTTAAGGTTTCATATACGCCATCCAGAGGTTACTCGGCTCCCTATTATCGCCCAGGATAAATACAAGTTCCGCTCGTGAGTGCTTGGTTACACTACGATCGCATGAACCACAGTTTTCCTATTTATATTTGAGTAACCTGGACAGAATTTCGGGTTTACATGTAGAAGTAGTTGAAATTTCCATTTCTGACATCGGAATTTCCATTTGAAGATTTATAAAAACCGTTAAAAAGTAATGATTGTGAGTTACGGGTCAAGGGTCTATTACCATATTACGTCTGTAACCAGCGCACACCGGGAACTGTAAACAGATTGAATTCTGGGGTACCTCGATAGGGTCTATAAGCAAAAACGCTGTAGTGGATAAACTGGTCACCTGAGCTACATACGATCAAGTATAGCATAGTACAAATTATGTCTATACTCAGCCCAGGTTTTGTAAGGTATGCTATTTCCTCGACCTATATATACTACTTGACTAGTGTTTCCCATATCACAGACAAGCCGGTTAGGGAAGCATTAACACTGATGGCAAAAGTATATATATATATAGGAAAAAAGGGTAATAACTCACCTTAACATTTTTTAAAAAGTTCCAAGTTTCGGGGAACTATCCATCAACTGTAAGAAGAAGTAAATTGGGTTTGTTCGTTTATTTTGATAATACTCAAAGGAAAAGTATCCTATTTGGTATAGTAAACGCATGTCTCTCCCGTGTGTACCGCAGAAACCAATAGAAATTATGGAATAAATGAACTGCTAAGGGGACCTAGGCAATACAGAAATTTTAAACTCGCCCAACCGAGCAAAACCGTTAGAGGGGGGATGGGAGTCAAAGTGTGAATATGGATGGCTAAGCAGTTTCTTCTATGCAATGACTTTGTCAAATGGCCTATTAACAAACACAATGGAGCACAGCAGTTCCTATATAAGGCTGTTACCTATGAGAGGATATCAATGTTCTGGTTGGAAACCAAACTACAGCGCTGTTAATACAGTGATAACTACGGATATTCATTTCAACTTCATCGGAGAGACACTACAATGCAGTGGACGAAACCCCGGTTTTGTAAATACACAGGCTGAACCTATACAGAGCCACGTCGGATTACAAAGTTGAGTTTAATGGAAGTCATGTAACTGTTCGAAAGATAATATCTGATATAACCAAAGCATCCTATTGCTTTTTTTACGCTCACGAACGGCACATGACAGAATAGAAACAGGTAGGAGACTATTTCACACCTTTGGTACAATGGTCACCAGAGCAAATGCTTCGTACCTAGGTTTGCCTAATTAAGTATAATAATTTGAAATCTAAGGCATAAATACGAGAAATAACTTTGGTATAACTTATTTCTAGGTCTTTAAAGTATCAAACATGATATATTTTGAATATCACACCATTATATCACACCATTAAACAAGTCTCCTGTATCAAATGCTATGCTGGATTTTAGTTCATGCAAACCAACCACCGTGCGGCGCTACCGCCCACGCAGTGTCAAGTCATAATATGGGAGTTAGGTTTCTTTGGTCATTATGGGAGTTGGGTTTCTTTGGTTATAGTTCTTTGATCATGCTACACGGAATATTAATAGTTTAGAGTAGCTTTTTTACTTACCGTGGTACAAGGAATATGTGGATGTAACCATGGTAGCTACCTAAATGTAACATCAACTAAAGGTCAGCATTGAGTTCTATTCATTTGAGTAAAAAATTGTGTTGAAAAACAGGGTTTAATATTAAATCGTTTTTATTTATATTGAATATATTGTATGGTTAAACCACACCATAATTACTCATTCACAGTGATTATACTCGAAATAAGCCTAAAAAAGGGTTCTTCTATGCAGAGTTACATACAGTAAAACATCCCATTGTATAGTCAAACCACACCATAATTACTCATTCACAGTGATTATACTCGAAATAAGCCTAAAAAGGGTTCTTCTATGCAGAGTTACATACAGAAAAACATCCCGTTACGCAGTGTGAAGAAGCATGCGCCATCTACGGGGAAAGTGGCACACCACTCGTATGGGCGACCTCTCGTGTATAGTACTAGCGCAAGCTACAGTAAGCTACTTCCGTTGTTGGTACCGCTGCGCAAATACACTGAGGAAATATTATGGTTGTACCACGTACTAGGAATAGGGAAAGGATGGTTGGTATTGTCCTTTGTACAAACTAATTTTGTGGTATCATATGCATAGGTAATTGTTAAATATTGCTAAATATTGATTGTGCTACGTGTTAAATAAGATGAACTCACCATCATCCATCTCCTCCATACCGACTGCGATTTCCACGTGCCTGTGAAAAGAATTGCGGCTAGATTCTCACAGATTCACTCAGAGGCATTAGTGCCTTGAATTTTTCATTTGAAAAATGTAGTTCACAACCTGACATGTTAAGTTTTACATTTGAGTTATTTGATGAGGGTTTCGAACGGTATAGAAATTTCACTACTTCGGGCGATAATAGAGGGATTATAGAAACGGTAGCTTTCGGACAGATAAGCAGAACACCGTTGTGAGAGGGGGGTGGTAAGGGTTTAAGTCGAGAATGGGTGATTATACACTTGGGAGTATGAGAATTCATTTACATTTGAGTTATTTGATGAGGGTTTCGAACGGTGTAGAAATTTTACTACTTCGGGCGATAATAGAGGGATTATAGAAACGGCGGCTTTCGGACAGATAAGCAGAACACCGGTGTGAGAGGGGGGTGATAGGGTTTTAAGCCGAGAATGGGTGATTATACACTTGGGAGTATGAGAATTCATATTTCAGGAAGTTTTCAATACCATTTTGTAAACCAAACCGAATACAGAACTAATACGACATTATAGTATTGGCTTGCTGGGAGTGGGTGTGAGGGGGAAGATTTCATTGCTATGGCGGGCCGTTTGAATAGGAAGGTGACCAATTTGGGAAAAGTTAAGTGAGAACTTATTCATTTTATTTGTGTTAATACCATCTAATACTCACCGAAAAGGGATATTGATTCTCATCACACGTCTGATGAGCCGCCCGAAGAGAAACATAATTGCGGGCCATGTCCGGAGAAGGAGGAAAAAACCTCCCAGGACGAACGAAAAGAGAGCGATACAAATACGTGCGCTCTCCATGATGTCAACCTTTTAAATGATGAAATCTAGGTCAAAGCCAATCTGGGTCAAAAGTCGATGTTCGGCGCTATGTCGTAAAATGGATATCAGAGGCTATTAGGAGCTATAAGTGAAATACAAAGCCTGTTTTCGCTCCGAAATCGTAAAAGACGCCATGATAATCAGAATTATCTGATTGATACTTGTAAAATGAGAAGATTATACTTTACGCTATCCACCAGGGAACAGACCCATTCGTAGTTTATAAAAAAGTCACTAGATAAGAGATGGTTGACAATTATCGTTATTTAACACGCTTTTGTGGTATCAGTTATCTTACATGCCCCACAGCACCTCAGCCCCATATCATGGCCTACATGGACATAATATCCAAGTCTTTCCGGTCTCTCAGCGGTAGACAAATCCACAAAGTATTACGAAATAAAAAAATTCTAAGGTGATCTAAGCAATTGCCAAATTCAAACTTGACGCAGTACAAAAAGGTTGGTGGGGTGATGAGAGCGTCAGTGTCAGTGTCAGTGTCAACATGGATGGCTAAGCTGATTCTTCTACGCAATAGACACTGTGTAAAATCATTTTCCCTGGTGAAATAACGGGTTAAGAACAGAGATGGAACCCAGCATGTTCATTACAAGGCTTGTACCTACAAAAGGATATAAATATTATGGCAGAAAACCAAACGACAGTGCGGTTAATACAGTGATAACTTCTGATCTTTCAGCCGGGAAGGATACGTGTCAAGTCCAGTGACAAAACCATGTCTGCTATGCTACGAGTCGATTCGACAAGTCACAAAATTGACATTTATATCGTCCTACGGCGTCAACAGTGTAAAATGAAACCAGCATCACATTCCTCTGATCAGCAGCTGTACGAGGGTGTCAGACTTGAGACGGTGGAATTAACCTAACGATTTGTAAGTAAGATCAGCAAAGCCTCTATAGAGTACTGTCTAGACTATAAGGTTGAATCTATGGGAAGCCGTGTCACTGCTCAAAACGAAGGGTGGTCAAGCTGTCATTGGAAATCAGGTCGCCCAGGGTTTAAACTTTAGATTAATGATTAATAATACATATATTCATATTCTACATACTGTAGGATTGTATCTATGGGAATATTGTCCAGGTTAGACGAGTTTCGATTTAATAATTCATATTTAACCTTAGGCATTACGCAGTCAAAATTAATTTATTATGAGGATTTAACTTAAAATATAGGTCTGGAAACATTATTATTCGTAAACTACAGATTATTAGGTTTCTCCTTATAGGTATTTGTGTATTTGGGAACATGTGGGATTTATTTATTTATGGAATTTAGAAATTAAAAGCTATACTATAGACTTTGTAGGGAGTGGTGCACTGGTAGAGATATGATTAGAAAATCATTTAATATGAGATCTATTTTGAAATATCTCACTGGAGACATTAATATTATTAAACTATGGGTTCTTAGCTTTCTTCTCATATATATATATATATAATTTTGTATTTTGGATAATGTGGGAATTAGTTATAGAATTTAGAATTTAGAAAATTAAAAGTACTCAGTGATTAAAATAGCTTGTACTGCCATAGCTAGGTTCGAAGACATGTTTTCGAATGGTTTATTTTTGGTTTTGAGCATTGAATCTATGGATGGGGACTGGATTAGGGGAAACTATACTGTATGAGGTTTGTTTATACGAAATATCATTCACTTTGAACCAGTGTAGGATTTAGAATCGAATTGACAGAAATGCTCATCTATCTTAGGCTTTACTATAGGAAAGGTATGGGAGTAGAGTTCAGGTGAGGATAGTATTAGAAAATTGTTTTTTAATATTGTTTTACTTCAAATAAATGATAGGAGACAGTAATATTCGTAAATTAGAGATACTGAGCTTTCATTTGATATATATCTTGACCATTTCGGACGAGTTGGGACTTAGATATTGATTTTTTTAACTTAGATTCGAGCAGTGGATAGATTGACTATTTCGCCATAGCTGGGTTATAAAACATCTTTTTCAAAAAATTTCTTCCAGGCTTTTAACCATGAAGCTATGAACGGTGAATTGGATTAGAGAGATACTGAGCTTTCATTTGATATATATCTTGACCATTTCGGACGAGTTGGGACTTAGATATTGATTTTTTTGAACTTAGATTCGAGCAGTGAATAGATTGACTATTTCGCCATAGCTGGGTTATAAAACATCTTTTTCAAAAAATTTCTTTCAGGCTTTTAACCATGAAGCTATGAACGGTGAATTGGATTAGGTTAATCTACACACACTCTAGGGTTTCTAATCTAGAGATTAGAATCAAAAGCAAATATAGTTTGTGTCTATAGACTTAATTCACGGTTGAATCATATATGCAGGAATTTGTCAGGTTGATATACATAGATCAGTGTCTAGCTGGTACTCGAGGTAGTGGGAGGTAGGGGGGACTTTATCGTCGATATAATAATCTATTTAACCGCTTCTGATCGAAATATTTCACAAAAAATTTGTTCATCGTTTCGCTGTATCGGGACATGCTCTGTGAATAACTCAACTCGTCCATAGGCGCGAGTGGATTAGGACTTTGTTTATTTTTCTCTGTGTTCTACTTGAATCGATGATTGGCGACTTAGCTTAGAGCAAACTACACTGTCTCAGGTATGATTATACAAGATATGATAGACTTTGAAACAGGAGAGATTGATAAATTAATTAATTAATGAAAATGGTACTCAACGCTGAACCTTCAACATGGGAGCAGTAGGGGAGATGGGCTCTAGGCAAGACACCATTTCGAAAAACATTTTTTACGAGCATTTACTGAGAAAAAACACTGGAGGATGAAATATTCCTAAACTAGGCAGTTTCAGCTTTTTTCTCATATATTAATGTGCAATTCAGGCATGAGGGGGGACTGAGATATTGATTTATGAAATTAGATTCGGACGGTACCTATAGGAAACTACTGAAACATTGTGACCTTACATTGCGAAGATCATACAACCGTTTTTATCTGAAAGCAGTCTAAATTGTATTCATTATCAACCTTTCCTGACAAGTGGCGTACAGATATTAGTTCATTTAGGTACGTACTAACTTTCCGTATGCGATGGGGTTTGCAGCCCAGAGCATATAACATATCTGTATGCTCCGGTATGTAGATATACGCTGTCCATATGTTTCTATGGACACTAATCTATGCATCAAGTGGGTAATAAATAAATAAAGGAATAAATATGCTATAAATATAAACATCAAATGGTATTATAGGGAGACATAGTTAGTGTGGCTGAATGGAATCTATTTTCTGGCTGAAATATTCACCTCGTTCGAAGTGTATATGTGATGTCATATTGTTTTCATTCATTTAATTTCTCATGATATTGATTATTTTCTTATCCTTTATCTAACCCCTAGTATTTTGTCCCATAGGTTTAACATTTGTAACTTGCTATCCATGCCCCAGTATTCTCCATATATATGATCTTCCTTTTGCTCACAGGTATTGACGAATGGAGGTTGTTCGTCTGCGTAAAGAAAACCAGATCTACAGTGTAGATGAAAAAAAAAAACGAGCGCTTGCCAAATTCACCCACGTAGAGCGAACCAAGCGAGAAAACAGATCCTCTAACAGTTCAAGCACGGTGGTTCAGCATTATATTCTGCTGCTCCTGGGACATTATGAAAAAATTTGGTTGAAAAACAATTTATTTATTTATCGTAAAATGTTCCACTATTTTATAGTTAATTATTAAATTTTATCACAAGAGACATTAATATTCATAAACTACAGGTTCCAAGCTTTCTTCTGAGATATAATTTGTGTATTTAGGACAAGTCGGTACTTAGATATCGGATTTAGGAGAATAAAAGTACTCTATCAATAAAATGGCTTATGGTACCATAGCTAGGTTTTAAGACATCATTTTCAAATGTTTTAGTTTAGGCTTTCAGCATTGAATCTATGGACGGGGACTTGGATTAGGGTAAACTACACTGTCTGAGGTTTGTTTATACGAAATATCATTCAATTTGAACCAGCGGAGAAATTAGAATTGAATTAAAAGAAATGATCATCTAAGCTGAGCCTTTACTAAGGGAGCGGTAGGGGAGTTAGGCACTGGTCCAGGCACGATTTAGAAAATCATTTATTATGAGGATTTAACTTGAATTCTATTACTGGAGACATTAACATTCGTAAACTACGGGTCCTTAGCTTTCTCCTCATATATATATTTGTGTGTTTTGGACAATGTGGTATTTAGTTATCGAATTTAGAATATTAAAAGCTTTACCATAGGCTTGGTAGGGGGGTCACGCACTGGTCGGGATACGATTTAGAAAATCATTTATTATGAGGATTTCACTGGAATTTTATCACTGGAGACATACTGGAGACATTAACATTCGTAAACTATGGGTCCTTAGCTTTCTCCTCATATATATATTTGTGTGTTTTGGACAATGTGGTATTTAGTTATCGAATTTAGAATATTAAAAGCTTTACTATAGGTTTGGTAGGGAGTCACGCACTGGTCGGGATACGATTTAGAAAATCATTTATTATGAGGATTTCACTGAAATTTATCACTGGAGACATTAATATTCGTAAACTACAGATTCTCAGCTTTCTTGTGATATAAATATTGTGTATTTCGGGTGATTTTGGACTTAGATATTGGTTTTTGAAATTAGATTCGAGCAGTGACTATTTTGACTTATTTAACCATAGCTGGGTCATAAGACTTCTTTTTCAAAATGGTTTCTTTGAGGCTTTCAGCATTGAATCTATGGACTGGGACTTATATTAGGGTAAACTACACTGTCTGAGGTTTCCTTATATGAAATATCATTCAATTTGAACCAGCGGAGAAATTAGAATTGAATTAAAAGAAATGATCATCTAAGCTGAGCCTTTACTATGGGAGCTGTAGGGGAGTTAGGCGCTGGGCCAGGCACGATTTAGAAATCATTTATTATGAGGATTTAACTTGGATTCGTAAACTACGGGTCCTTAGCTTTCTCCTAATATATATTTTGTGTATTTCGGACAATGTGGGATTTAGTTATCGAATTTAGAATATTAAAGCTTTACTATAGAATTGGTAGGGGGTGTCAGTCACTGGTCGAGATACAATTTAGAAAATCATTTATTATGAGGATTTCACTGAAATTTTATCATTGGAGACAAAATATTCGTAAACTACAGATTCTCAGCTTTCTTGTGATATAAATTTGTGTATTTCGGATGATTTGGGATTAGATATTGATTTTTTGAAAATTAGATTCGAGCAGTGACTATTTTGGCTTATTTAATCATAGCTGAGTTATAAGACATCTTTTTCAAAATGGTTTCTTTGAGGCTTTCAGCATTGAATCTTTGGACGGGGACTTAAATTAGGGTAAACTAAACTGTCTGAAGTTTCAGTATATGAAATATCATTCAATTTGAACCAGCGGAGAAATTAGATTGAATTAAAAGAAATGGTCATATGGCTACAGATTTACTATGGAAAAGGTTTTAACAAATAGTAACGAATTGTAAATACGTTGTCAGAAATGAAAAGCCTGCCTTTCTACCTGTATGTACCAAATTTCAGGCTGATATTCCAATTAGATAAAGGTAAAAGCAGGGTGGTCCCTTAAGCGGGGTGGTCCCTTAAGCGGGGTGTCCTGGAAGAGGGGTTTTACTGTACTACATGAGTTTCAATATGTACTCCCAGTTCTGAACGTATTCCCATAGACTGAGCATTATCAATTTAGTTCCAACCTCTACCTATAGGGGGCAGCACAATATGATTTCTAATATTTTTAATGGAAGTTATAACAAATTCTTGATGAAATATTAATTTAAAAGCAGTTTTAGTTATAAAATCTTAATAGATAATTGCAAAATATCAAGACCTTCATTTGTTAATTTTTGCAAGTGTTATTGAAGCATTCTTGACGAAAATGATGTGTAAACACCATTTCATAGTAATATCTTATTAATATATATATGATCCCCTTCAGATTCATATCTGAGCACTTTGTGCTAGTTGTCATCTCATACACTGAGCCATCATACACATCTGAAGGCAGCGAATCGCTTGCTTATTGCATGTGTGTACAGGCTCAGAGGTGTCAACTTGTCCTCAGGGGTGCAGCCCGACCCGTGGCGGCCGAGCTTACACGTTAAGCATACACGCTAAGCATACACGCTGGCGCTGCACCGACCAGCGGCTGTGTACTCGGCCGTGTTTACCCCTGCGGAGCACAATGTTTGCCCCTGCGGAGCACCACGCTCCGCTGAACGCGAACAATACCCGAGATAATCCCTTAAGGTGACCCGGCGCAGACTTCCCGGCACGGTATGCTCATAATACAAACAACCTCGACCAAAAGACAATAGATTGGGCAATAAACAAACGAAAGAACAATCTGCGGAGCACCACGCATGACTGATTTTAAACAATTGATTCTGTGGTCTATACAGCTATGTATACTACTGAGAGAACCAAATGAGATATTGTAGTAAATTCTTCTTGATATGGCAAAATATATACACTTTAGGATAATACTCAATAAAAGTGTATGAAATGTATCTGCAAAGAATGGTTCGCGGGATTTGTAACGCATGGGATCGATTAGGATTATCATTTTGAAAATATTTGGCAATATGATTTTGGAAACATATTGCACTGTGGTTACGGAAGCAAAGCTGTTGAGTTTTAAAAACAAAGATGAGACGATATGTATGCAGTTAGAACAATACATCATAGGTTTTCTTTGGGGATATTTGTAACCAATACTATACGACATCACTGTCATATGTATTCAATTCTTTACTTCCTTTATCACTATAATGAGGCTTAAGTATACAGCCGTGTGTTAATAATTTCTAATGGCGGCCGTCTACAAAGGCGTGTCTGATAGTAACGTCGGAGCTTAATTAGGTTAATGGGTATAGTTATGTTGAGAATGGTGTGTGGTTACCTACAAGACGGCACACCTTTATTAAGACTCATCCCTCGACACAATAGTAAAGGACGAATCGTTCTCCTTTTGCGGTGTCCGGCTCTTATGGGCTGGCTGGGTTGACCTTTCGCCTGGATGTTAATATAGTTGGGTGCAAAGTAGATTAAACCATTAGCCAACTGACTAGATAACACCCAAAACCGTTAGTTGTTCACTTCTGGAACTTTGTGATAATTCCTCAAAGTATTTCAAGTACATATCGTACCTTGTCCGTGAAGTCGTCTAAGTCAAACTCCAGTTCAGCAATGTCAGAAAACCTCACAGTAGCCACTCTCGTCCTATTCTCTGCCACATCCAGCTGCTCAACCAAGTTTGTCAGGAAATCTTTTAGTGACTCATAATTGTCAGTTGCATTAGCCCTGTTCTTGTCTCGGATAGATCCTGAGTTGTCGACGATTAATACAAGGTCCATTATCTCACAATCTGAAATGATAGAAAAAGTTTGTTTTATCATTACTGTATGTTATCAGTGCTGTCTCGTGTATAGGTTCTCTATAGAGGAAACCAATGAGAGTGGTTAGGGATGATTGATATGCCAAGACTTTGATCACACATTGATTTTACTAGGCAAAGACCAACTTCTATGCGATCAAACAAATGGCATAAGTTAACCTTTAGGTCAGGAACTGGATTCAGCTCCCAAAACACTACGACAAGCATTCTGACACACTCTTAGTGATCCGAGGATAACCGTCCTTACAATACCTTGACACTAGAGTGCCGCAGCGGGAACCTATCTATGAGCTAGAGCACATAGACTTGTTCAACCACCAAGAGGGTTCAGAGATACCTATTACCTGACTATGGCTCCAGAGGATTCACTCTTCACAGAGAAAATGCATAGAGTAACCTGGACACCTGTAGTACCTGCGTGCACAAGCTCACCCGAACCATCACATAACAGTGACTGTCTTCCCACATTCTCTGGGGAAGAGTGAACACACCACCGCTATATTGACCTGACCCTACAATATTCTGGCCAGGCTATGATGCGGAATTTTTTTTCAATCGAAGAAACCAAGTTCTGATATATAGTTCTTCCACTTGGTTCATAGCCATATTGTAGCTATGTCGGAAGCGTGTTGCGAGCAGTGGGTGACCAGCTGAACTATTCAGATTGGTTTTAGATGTTATCCCGCCCCTGAATTTTAATAAGGAATGTCATTGAAATCATTGCACTACGAAATAGAACGTCATCGTTCCCAATACTAGTGGGGTATTTTTATGCTATCCAGAAGAATGTTGGGTACACGCTTCCTAAGTTTATGAAGGAACATACCAGTGGTGGAATACATTTTTTTTGTATCATTTCGCAGAGACCATATGATAAAAGCTATAATGGTATTTTATCTACGTTGCCAATGCCCAATATACGTTCATAGATCATTTCTGTTTTCGGATAGCAGAATGTTGATGGTATGAAGTATGAGGCCAATGATATTAATCATTACTAATCAGGGTTGAATAGTTTTTGCTTCATATAAGATATCTTTGTATCTCTCTTTTTTTGCATTTACCTTACCTCTATATAAATATAGAAGCACGTTGATCTATAACATCCAGGTTGATATGTCCTGATAATTAGTCATGAAAATAGACTTTCAAATACACTATTTTGTAGCCGGTCCAGTAAATCATGCATTGGTCACAGTTGCTAGGCCTGTATGATGAAGAGAGGACAATTTCAATGTTGATATGGTATATCACATGACCTAAGGAGGTGATGCATGCTACTGCGTTCCGTTTATTACTACCAAAGAAGTGGAGACAGACAGGCAGGGAGGGAGGCAAGGAGGCAGGCAGGCAGGCAGGCAGGGAAGCAGGCAAGGAGGCAGGCAGGCAAGGAGGCAGGCAGGCAAGCAGGCAGGGAGGCAAGCAGGCAAGGAGGGAGGGAGGGAGGCAGGCAGGGAAGCAGGCAGGGAGGCAAGCAGGCAGGGAGGCAGGCAGGGAGGGAGGCAGGGAGACAAGGAGGCAAGGAGGCAGGCAGGGAGGCAGGCAGGGAAGGAGGCAAGGAGGCAGGCAGGGAGGCAAGCAGGCAGGTAGGCAAGGAGGCAGGGAGGCAGGGAGGCAAGGAGGCAGGCAGACTGGCAGGGAGGCAGGCAGGCATGCAAGGAGGCAAGGAGGCAGGCCGGCAGACAGGGAGGCAAGCAGGCAGGGAGGCAAGCAGGCAATTTGGCAATTTGGCAAGCAGGGAGGCAGGCAGGCAGGCAGGTAGGCACGGAGGCAAGGAGGCAGGCAGGTAGGCAGGCAGGGAGGAAGGCAGGGAGGAAGGCTGGCAGGCAGGCAGGCAGGCAGAGAGGCAAAGACCACTGGTTATACAACTGGCACCCGAAGACTAGAAACAAAATGTAATCGAAACTGCTAATTTACATTGTCCACTGCATGGACAATAAAACCAGCCTCTATTGACCGATGTCCATGTAGTCTAAAGAATGAAATGAGGCAGGCAGGGAGGGAGGAAGACAGTCAGGCAGGCAGGGATGCAGGCAGGGAGGGAGGCAAGCAGGCAGGTAGGCAAGGAGGCAGGCAGGGAGCGAGGCAGGCAGGCAGGCAAGGAGGCAGGCAGGCAGGCAGGCAAGGAGGCAGGCAGACAGGCAGGGAGGCAGGCAGGCATGCAAGGAGGCAAGGAGGCAGGCCGGCAGACAGGGAGGCAAGCAGGCAGGGAGGGAACAAGGCAATTTGGCAAGCAGGGAGGCAGGCAGGCAGGCAGGTAGGCACGGAGGCAAGGAGGCAGGGAGGTAGGCAGGCAGGGAGGAAGGCAGGGAGGAAGGCTGGCAGGCAGGCAGAGAGGCAAAGACCACTGGTTATACAACTGGCACCCGAAGACTAGAAACAAAATGTAATCGAAAAGTTCTGCTAATTTACATTGTCCACTGCATGGACAATAAAACCAGCCTCTATTGACCGATGTCCATGTAGTCTAAAGAATGAAATGAGGCAGGCAGGGGGGGAGGAAGACAGGCAGGCAGGCAGGGATGCAGGCAGGGAGGGAGGCAAGCAGGCAGGTAGGCAAGGAGGTAGGCAGGGAGCGAGGCAGGCAGGCAGGCAAGGAGGCAGGCAGGCAGGGAGGCAAGGAGGCAGGCAGACAGGCAGGGAGGCAGGCAGGCATGCAAGGAGGCAAGGAGGCAGGCCGGCAGACAGGGAGGCAACCAGGCAGGGAGGCAACCAGGCAATTTGGCAAGCAGGGGGGAGGCAGGCAGGCAGGTAGGCACGGAGGCAAGGAGGCAGGGAGGTAGGCAGGCAGGGAGGAAGGCAGGGAGGAAGGCTGGCAGGCAGGCAGGCAGGCAGAGAGGCAAAGACCACTGGTTAAACAACTGGCACCCGAAGACTAGAAACAAAATGTAATCGAAAAGTTCTGCTAATTTACATTGTCCACTGCATGGACAATAAAACCAGCCTCTATTGACCGATGTCCATGTAGTCTAAAGAATGAAATACAAAAAAAATTAAAAAAGGAGGGAGGTAGGGACATTGGCAGCGACACCAAGGGAGCAAAGGTGTGATCACTGGAGCGCGACGGCCGTGATTGCGGCCGTCACGGGCCGTCGCACACGCCGCACCAACCAGATATTGGCCCATACGGTCGCTCCAAGTCATCGTTGCTATTCCTTCTTCTACAATTCCTTGTTACTACACAGCTTGTCCGCAGCTTATAAGATACCCCGAGCAACAATATAGTGGCCATCAGTATGTATACCACCCAATGGATCAGTTCTGCACGGCCTGGTAAGCCAGCGTGAGACGTACGTGTAACCTATAGCCGACTTCTACATACTTGCTACAGTTGACCTGGTGAGGCGGCCATGTGTAGGACCATGATTGGTGTGAGAGAAAGATGGAGGCCGATAGGGATGCGAGAGATGGAACTCGGTAGGGAGAGGCAGGGAAAGAGAGTGCAAATGGGATAGGGAGGTGGAAGGATAAGAGTGAAAGAGAGGACACAGAGAAGAAGATTGTGCGATAAAGAGAGTGAAACGGATATGGGAAGGGAGCATGACGTGGTGAGAGACGTAGAAAAGGAGCTGGGTTAATGATAGGAAAAGAGGGAGAGATACAGGAATACAGAGAGTGAGAGATAGAGTTAGGGAAGAGAAAGAGAGAGGTGAAAGATAGGGAGAGAGAAGAAGCTAAGGGGGGCGTTGCGCAACTGTTTCACCTACTTCACCTGCCAGGCCCTGTTATCAAAGGGCAGGCAGGTGTCACCTTGACACAATAGATAACAGTTTAAGATTTGTCATATTGTCATTAAGCCCGCCTGTCGCATCCAAACATGTGTAATCTGGTTTTATCACCCTGTACCTGCTAGCTTCTGAAATGATTGAAATAGATTCAGGGAAATGCCTATTATTTACACGAAAATAGTAGATAACACTGTCGCGCTATCCGTCTATCAAAAAAAGGATACATCTATTTCATTTTTAAGCGCAAACGGCTAAGTATTGAATCTCCCTTTCCATACAGTATTTGCACACAATAAATCCAAACGTTACTACATACTATATGTTTCGACTTAGATTCAGATTTGAATTAAATTCTATGTACCGGGCTCGAGACATAATTCATGTGATCGAATCGTTTATATTTCAGTGCTCTACAACAATACCCTAGTTGTGTGTGGATGTTTTATTTCTATTTTCTGTAATATTTTATTCCTTCAGAATCTGATATACAAAGTAAGATTGTGCAGAAGAATACGGATAGTGTCTTTGGAGGGAATCCAATACTGATTTATATGCAGAAAGGAAAAAAGAGGTTTTATGTATGTCAGCAGTCAAATAGGGCGTGAAGGCATTGTCCACTGAAGGAACAGGAGAAAGGGGGAAAATCCGAAACCATGGAAAAAACAAACAACTGAAAGACCAGTGATACTTCTGTAAAAGGAAATACATGTATGTCAGTTCCTAGCACTGTACACAACTAACCAGTTTATTCCTATATACGCCATCGCGGTAGCGCATGTATCGGCTGAATATAGACTTATTTTCATATATATACGTCTATATTTCGCGCCAGCGTATGAGGCGTATACAAGACTGTTTCCTTTTGGATACAGACGCGTCTTGGCTGTATTTCACATCTAGCGTATACATATGTGAGGAAATATACTCTGCGCGATACATTTACGCCAGGCGTATATATGATAAAAAAAAATCCAAAAAAATCGAGACCTGCCGCCTCCGTGTTGGAAGAAGTATAGGTGTTCTCGTTGGGAAACCCTCCCCGCGCCATCGCGGCGGCTGTGATCCCGACTCTGACCACAACCAAGGCCTATTATCACAAGTGAATGCGGCCGCCCACGCTGCCTCAGTGAGAAACCGGGCCAGGCGAGTGTTAGGAGTCAATATAGACCCACTTCACACTGGCGCCATCTTGTAATGGCCGCCTATTTACGTCAATCGAAAACGAGACGAGCCCTCTCCACTTACCCCTGAATATTGATAAAAATACTTGTGTTTCTCTAATCGCTCTCACGTCTTAATTAATTAGCCGATTTGTATAAACAATACTTTGTTAGAAAGCTGAGACTTAAGCCTATCTGTTGGGATATACATGATATACCTGTGTTATGGATAGAATTTCCTGTCAGAGAATGAAAATCTGAATTGTTTAAATGAAAAACATTAAAACATGTTACTTTCCTGTTTTCACAGTGATTCAATGAAAAATCTATCACGATGACAGGTATCTCAAAATGATACCTATATTGACAGGCTGTGATAGATATTTCCTGAGATAATGGAGCATTGGGTCTGACAGTATTAGATTGTGTGAGGCACTATATGTACCTTGGAACAAAAGACTTTTTCTAACTTCAAACTGGCTTTGTGTATAACAGGCCGATCGTTATAAATAAAGCATTGTTAGAAAGCTAAGACTCTGGTCTATTTGCTGGTATACATATCATATACCTATAAGATTTCTTGTTATAGCTTCAAACTTGAGATCTTTGCTGACAAATTCCCAAATTTCCTGACAATTAACTGATGCATTATTAGTCCATTACCTCAGGAAATATCAGAACCTGGTAATATTGGTATCATTGTAATCGTCTTGGAATTCCTAAGAAGGAACATATTCGTGCTTGGTCTGAGTCCCTGTTCACTATCTCGTTTGGAGTGCTTCAGAACATTCACTCGGCTATCGCCTCGTTCATATTACTGCACACTCCAAACTCGATGGCGAACGAGGACACAGACCAAACACTCAACAGTTCCCGCCTTAATACATATGTATGTGTGTATATATATATATATATATATATATATATATATATATATATATATATATATATATATATATATATATATATATACACATATATGTGTGTGTGTAGGTGTGTGTGTGGGGGGGGGGGTGACTGTATCAATATCCCAGGCGCTATTTGGGGTGCTGTGACACATTAACTGGAAAATTGAAATTCTTGTAAAATAACCTTAGCTGAACCACACTGTTTACTGAACTATATTTACACTATAACCAGTCCGTGTGTGAACCCCTTTAGGCGATTAACTCTACCTTGTCACAGATAGGCAAGTCTGACAAAGGGTTGCGGCACAGATACATACGGGACAGGTAAGGTAGAATTATAGTCATGCTTAATTCATGAAAGCTCCCAAAATGAGAATGCCGAGTCCATTAGTGGAGAGCGCTGTATAGGGCCATCATTCCAAAGCTATAGGTGCATACATGCATAAGTATATCAAACATGGTAGTACATGTATACCAAATGATAGATGACACAGCAATTTAGAAGACGAAAAAGCAAATTGGCGCATAACATGCAACGTGGATGGATTGATTCACCAGATCAGTGTATTAGATTATGCACGGTGAGAGATTTAAACGTTCTCTTTGATACACACTCTCTTATAAATGGACTTGAGCCTCATAAAGCATTCAGGCTGCGTATATCAAGTGTACACGTATCACTACGCCTTAAAAATAGTGTGGCCCTTCAGTCAGGTGTGTCTACATGGCATGCTCCAGTATCTTGCCTCAGATCTGAAGGGACTGGGCGACTAGATTCATACAGCATAATAGGTGAGAGTGTATAGACGCTGATTTCCTTCTTTCTGTCAACCATACCTCTCATATGAGAAATTGATTTTGTCTGACAAAAACCTCAACGACTTTTGTTGGTTGGTGATGTGGCCCGAGGTGGTTTGATTAAAGCAATCGTTGTTAAAGGCAAAACAGGGGCGTCAGAACATTTTGAAAGTTGCTGACCTTTTTCTAGCATGGTATAAGGTCAGACTTTGACATTGGCCTGTTCCACTGGATTTACTGTGAATCCGACGCCAACAGGTACATGTATCTGCCAAACATGTTTATAGTGTACGAACCCACGGGCCCATTCCACATCTGAAATGGTGAGATTCCAGGCGAGTTTGCACCGAGCATAGGAAATGTTGAAACACAGCAGTCATATAGGTGCTCATTTTGGGAGCTTTCATGTATGGGTAGCAAGTTAACTGTGTTAACTACTTAATAAGGGGCGATATATAGAAACAGTTGTGGGAGCAAATCATGGCTTACGGCTGCCGTGCGGCAGCTGCACAGCCAAGGGCCGGCAAAACCTGATTAAATACTTTTTGCAGGACAGTGGCATCGGCCTTGTGAGTTTGTACACTCAAAGCATGTATGGAGTGATGCCTGATGATGTCATCTAAATTCTATTGAGTGAAACACCCATTAAAATATTGTTGAGTGTAAACAAAAGAAATACGGACCTGGTCAACTATTTCTCACCCCTAAATTGCATAACATGTCACCACCGACTACTACTATAATAATTTCCTTCATTACCTAAAATACCATTGCCTGATGAAGTCGTATTAAAGAAGACAAAACATTGCAGCTATCTCCATACCAACGCCCCTCATCTCGATGTATTTTTACCCCCAATAAATCACTTTATTTACAAATCAGCTTGTCTGGTTTTCAGTGGATTTCTTCACAAACTGAATTACTTGAAATACTTCCTTCTCCTTCTGATGTGTTATCATGTAACCTTAGTAGATCATAAAAATGGTAATAATAAGTATCCTGAAAGTGTGTTGTGTCCTCTTATGCTACATATAACTATAATAAGTAACCTATAATAGAGTCCACATATCTCTGACACAAAGACCTCCTGCAGATGTGGATGCTTACACCTACTAACCACACCCTGCACCGAGGTAAAAAGTCCCTTTCATCTTTAACCTGACCGCCAGCTTTCCTCCTGAGTCAAAGACATCCCCTTGTCCTGTTAAGCATTCCCTTAACATCGTACATTGGTAATGGAGCTCAACTAACCTTCTGTTTCCTTTCCCTCGACCTCTATCTTTCTCTCTGGACATCTATTTCTTCCTCTAGCTATTTGTGTTTTCTTTTCCCTGTTTCTATATCTCCATGTATTTTCTTCCATGCATTATGTGTATTTTCCATGTATCTCTGCCTCAGTTTGCCTCAGTTTTCCCTTTGTTCCACTGTGTCCCTCCTGATGTCTCTCTTTATTTGCTTCTCTTCACATATTTCTTTCTCTTTTTCTGACTCTCTTCCTGTCCCTTCTCTTTGTTCCTCTAGCTCACCCCTCACCCCATGTCAGTCTTTTTCCTTGTCCTTTATTGTATATATATATATTATATATATATATATATATATATATATATATATATATATATATATATATATATATATATATCATTATATAACTCGTTATATAAATATAAATTGTAGAGCCTCACAATACACTTGTTACCCGTATCGAGGTTGTTACCCTGGTTGTCACTTCACCCTGGTGATTGTAACGTCACTGTTGTCATTACTCCTCGCGGTAACCAACTTGTTACGTCACGTTCGACTACATAACGGTTACTTCGTGTCTGTTCTCACTGAGAGATACACGTATTTTAGTCTTACCGTGTTTTACTATGTCTTAATAAACCTGTTTTTTGTTGTTTACCTCCAAATACCTCTTTCTTTATTCATTCATTGTATGTATTATATCTATACCTTTATCAAGGCCGTATCAATATTATATATATATATATATATATATATATATATATATATATATATATATATATATATTTATATATATGCATACATATAGTCATGGCTCCGCCCCCCCCCCCCCCCTCTCTCTCTCTTTCTCTCTCTCTCTCTCTCTCTATATCTCTCTCTCTCTCTCTCCTGTAACTGTTGAATAATGTAATCTGTATCAACAGTCAACAGATATATTCATTAAGTAAACGCAATGTTAATCCATGCATCCAGCCCCCGCGCTGTGTGTTATTCATGTGGAATCAATAGACGACCTGACGTAATCATTTTACACATGCATGCCAGCACAGTGAATCGTGCGACAAATCAATATAACCGCACACTATGAAACTAAAAGTTGCGGAATTTCCACGTGTCAGACTACCAGGTAATGCACACCTTCCAGCCCCCCCCCCCCCTTGATGAACCAACAAGTGACCTCTATCACAACCCCCCCCCCCCCGCACCTCATTGATCGGATGCGAAAAAGCCGATACAGGTGTGTTATAGCAGGTGCGTATACGAGGCACGCCTATACCGTAAATCCTCATCATAACAAACTCTATTACAAATACATCAGTTATAAACAAAACAGGCGTGTTTCCTGTCCAGAACCTGGGTAGGAGGGCAATTTTTTCTATCATTAAATTTGTTTAACCTATCCTTTAGTCAGCATCATCAACAAGAAGATGGAGAAGGAGGAGAGGGAGAAGAAGGAGACGTTGGAGGCGAAGGGGACGAAGAAGAAGAAGAAGAAGAAGAAGAAGAAGAAGAAGAAGAAGAAGAAGAAGAAGAAGAAGAAGAAGAAGAAGAAGAAGAGGAAGAAGAGGAAGAAGAGGAGGAGGAGGAGAAGGAGAAGAAGGAAAAGGAAAAGAAGAAGAAATAGTAGTAGTATATATATATTATGGGGTAACTTTCTAAAAGCTTCAAAAATAGGGCAAATAAAGAGGAGATTAAGAAACTCACTTGGTGGAGGTTTGTTCTCAGGCGCCGGGTCCGGCAGACCACACACACGATACGTGAGTAGCTCCTGGATAGCGACGAGACGCTCAAAGTTCTGCACGTGGACGATATTCTTGCTAAAATCCGTCACAATGCTTCTCAGCTCATCCTCATCTGTGTACTTCCCAATCGACACAACGTAGATTTCGATGCCGGCGTCACGTGTCAGCTTGGCTTCGCGTTTGACGTCATGCTGACGTATCGTCGACAGCCCATCTGTCATCAGAACAATGACGTTTCGTGCATCAGGACGATCTCCTTTAGTGGAATTGAACACGTGCTGCCGTGTCAGCTGCAGTGCTTCGGCTGTGTTTGTGTTTCCTCCATTATGCTGAAGGGTCCGTGCTGCCCGCTCTACTTCCAGGGAGTAGGAATACTTTGACAAATACCACATAACCTGCAGGGAGAAATCTAGCGTTAAGAGATTGTATGATGTGTTTCAACTTTTGATACTCTCATACAGAGAGTCAGTATATAACAGAGGGGTTAAGGTCAGTGTTTATATGCAGGTGTGTTGCTCTTTGCAGGGGGATTTGCGCTTGTAATGAAGAACACTACGTATAACTTGACGAGGAACAACAGGTATGTTCGACTTTTCCCCAAAATTGAACAATTAAAAGGTTTAGGAGTTCTGCAGCCATGGGATCATTGCGATAACCCATTTGGTACCCAGCTAACCAGCCAGTTCTACACCTGTCTTTGTAGCGTTCCTAAATCTATGGTTCCTCATCCTTGCTCTTGAATGAATTGAAGAAAGACATATTTGGCAGCCAGTTTCGCTTATAAATTAAGCAAAATGTAAATAGGCCTATTTGATATACTGGGTGAGCATTATCTAGAGGGACTATAGTTTTGCTCACCTGACATTAGAATAAGTCACAAGAAACCAGTATTCATGAGCTGATAGTTGCGATGATTTAAAAATCATCAGGTTTGCCATTCTGAGACATGAGGCATGGTTTTTTAATGAATGTCGTGATAACAGTCTCATTACCTCGGCCCTGGAGGAGAACTTGACCATGGCCACGTGAGTCTCCTCGGCGGACACAGGAATGCCCCTCGTGACGTTTACGACAAAGGCCTTGAAGAGGTTCCAGCTGAAGTCGGGTTTGTCGAGAGGATCGTTCTCACTGATGCTCTCTGATTGGTCCATGACGAACGCGATATCCATCCGCCCTTGGCAACCTGAGGATGAGCATGAAACAGTCTAAATGCGTAGCCTATTAAGTAAATAAATGTAAACCAAACGTAAATGTAAAGACACGTCAAGCCTCGGGCTACAATTTGTAAAGAAAGTAAGCTCAACTATATGTATGGATGTAAATAGTGCTATTGGAACCAGGGTCAATGTACTTGTACGTCAAAATACGATTAAAGGATTTTGATTAAATGATTCAGCAGAGGATAATCGGCTGTATAACTAGAAACCCTGCTTTCATATTATAATATATCTTAAGATGGAAGTATGTACACTAAAGCCCCGGCTCCACTGGTGCGAGGTGTTTTATGAGCCTATAAATGCCCTGTGGGCCTGTTCCATTACATTAACTGCGACGGAGTCATAGCACTCAATCGCAAGAAAGGTACAGGGTATGCCACACTGATGCGATGGAATAGTTGTAACACTAGTGACTGTAGCAGACCCCTGTACCAGTGGTATACATATTGAAAAACAGTGTAAAGATATTGGATATGCTTTACATTCATGAATATATTCATTGGTGATTAGATAAAGGAAATGAAATTTCAGAGATATACTTCCTGTACTGCGATATAATTGTGTAGATTCATTACTTAATTGCAAGTCTGCCATATGACCACATGAACAAGGATAGGTGAATGAAAATCATGCTACCAATGTTTTCTCAAGATGTATTGCACTGCACTGTTCACTATCTCGTGTTAAAATCTTCTTACTATATTCTAGATTAGAATAGCTTCAAAGTTTTAAAAGATAAAACAAAAGAAAACGGGAAGAACAATAATGGTATGTATACCTTCATATACGGAAAACTCGTGTACAGTAAAACCCTTCCTAACGGACATCCCTCCCCCCCCCCCCTCCCCGCCCCGGGACGGTTGAACATTATACTGCAATCATTTTATGAAATAAGGAAGGAGGAATCTTGATGCAAAAGCATAAATGTAATATTCGATGAATAAACTCCCATCAGTAAAGGAAAACAATTGGAGGAGGGAGGGGCAGGCACCTCCTTCCTCCCTAAATACAACCATTTTTTTAAAAACTTTTCCATCAGTGCCTACTTTTAACACTGTCCTTTATTTGAATTAAACTTATGCGACGGATGCAAATCAAAAAAAATTTAAGATGTGCGATGTGACGGATCCGTCGCATCGCACTTGCGATTAATCTATCGCACCAGTGGGACCGGGCCTCAAGAGCCAAACCCACTAAGGCGATTTTACATGCGAATTTGGGTTCGCAGACGTTCGCAGACGTTCGCATGGACATGCGAATGCCTTGCGACAATATCTAATAAATTGAATATTATCGCATGGGATTCGCACAGTCGCACGGATCGCAGACGCATTCGCTTGGTCGCCTTAGTGGATTTGGCGCTTTAAGCTCATCGTTTTTATTATCTAGTGCAATTATTTTCCTATGACTTTGCCGCTTATATATTCTAATGTCTATCGGTACACTATAAGTACATGTATATCATATACACTTATGCGCTAAATCCACTAGGGTGAATTTAGCAGTCTCCCGGTCCCTTCAGTGTATCAGGCGTTCGCATGGTGGTCGCATGGAAGTCGCATGTTTCATGCGAATTCGCTTTGGCATTCGACTGGCATGCAACGATATTAATACCTTTCAATATTTTTGATTGTAATCGCACGGTCGCATGTTTTTGTATGGTCGCATTGTCGCATGGTCTCACGAGAATTATATAAGAATTCAGTCGCCTTGGTGGATTTGGCGTTTGACAGTGTTAAAACTTTTTAACATATTCACATGTGTTCGCACGGTCGTATGTATTTGCACTGTCGAATGGTGTCATGAGAATTCTATGCGAATTCCGTCGCTTTAGTGGATTTGGCGCAGTATACTTTCTATGCGTGTTTTAGGCCTGGCGTCCACCTACTACGATAGAAATTTAGACCTACCGATATGGCACCGATAGAAAAAGCAAATATCGGAGACATATCGGGAGGGTGCAATATCGTAGACATATGTCTAGACATGCCAATCCACCACGCATTGCATGGGGTTTTTATCGGTGTCTAATCGCAGAAACGTGGTCAACTGCCCCGATATTAGGTTACCTTCCGACGCGATTTTGATTTTTTATCGGGAGGTGCATTGTAGACAAAATCGGTGCCATATCGTAGTAGGTGGACGCCGGGCCTTACACTCAAATCTGATTGTTGACATATTTCTTTCCCCATACACGCACATAAGGTATCATAGTATTCTATTTGCATTGTTAGTTAACTGTTATATGAATGAAACTCATTCGTTCATATTCATGTAACCAAATTCGCCTTTACTGTGAGGAATGTTGTATGAAAGCAATATTGTTGTGATTCGGTTTGTTGTTTTTCTTTGTTTTTGATAGGGATTTTCCTGTTGGGGGGGGGGGGGCGTGGAGACAGATAAATGGCTAAATAGCTGAATGAATAGATGACTGAATGGCTGATTGGATAAATAAATCGAACAATATATAAACAAATGATGAGTTGATTTATTGGGTGGTCTATAGACTAATTGGATGACTGAAATAATTAAGGAATTACCGTTGTCCTATGGTAATGAGGGATAGCCATGAGTTGCCGCCAAAGTTCATGTGGTCCGTGATTAAAATCACTCACCTCCTAATTGAGTGAGGTGCCTGGAAGAATACTCTGGCCATGCCCCCGACATCTCATCTAAAGAGAGATCAATCTAAAGGTGTGCATTCACGCCCTGCTGCACATCATACAAGGCCCGTCTCACGTCAGGGGCAGCCATCTCCCCTGATGGCGTGACAGTGTGTGCAGAATGCGAGCAAGCATTGGGGCTAACCTGCCCCCTCCCACCAACCCTCTCCATCCCACTACTACCTCCCTCTCATTGTCTGACACAACAGTTGGCTGGATCACAGGTATACATTTGGATCTATTTGGAAAACACATAGTGAGATTAACCTTCCAATACACACATGTTCTTAATGTAAACGGACACCACCTTTAAATCCGTGTTTCCATTGGCCAACATTTGTCACCATTAATCCCATAAGGCTTATAAAGCCTATAAGACAGAGACGTGCCCAATTATAATTGGGTTCGGTATTACTAGCATAGGGTTAATGACCGATTCTGCACGACCTTAAGATTGTCACTCTACACGCTTAGGCCGTTTAAATACCGATGATATGCAGCCCCATGTCCTGCATCCAATTAGGGTATTTGTAGGGAAGACCGATGCAGTTATAGGTCTAAAAACAGTTTTCCGATATTTTGAATAGATCAGAAGTTATTAAACTTTGCATTATTGTGTATTAAGGGGTAGCTGTCCCGGCTCCGGGCTGCTCTCTTTGATCTCAATTGGGTCGTTTTACGAGGTTATAAAGGGAGGAGTTGTGGTCAGGAAGAATATATGAGGGTATAAGACAGCAACATTATCGTTCCCAATTATTATCGTCGATCGGATCGGTGGTAGATGTTTCTCCGAAATCAAGGCGATCATGCGGTTCTATATTGATACTGAGTGGGGAAAGTATGAGATGTGACTAGACAGTCTACTGTTCCACCAGGCTACATTAGTTTCTTTTTATGGAATTGTGACAGAGAGAGGATAACCACAAGGCAGCTCAGTGGGCACATACCCTTCCGCGTTTCCATATCTGGCAAACTCGTGATCCTTTTAGCAATAGCCATACACGTTTCCGTGCTTTAGATATCTGGCCAACTCATGATCCTTTGAGCACCTGCCAGACATGCTGCCGTTCGTGAATCAGCTGCTTTGATCTTTCAGTGGCAATGTTACAAACAGATTGAGAGGGGAGCAAGGCGATCGTCCAAAAACTATACTGAGATAGTATCATGAGAGCTATTTCACATTATGAGAATTGAAGTTGATATTGGGAAATTAAATCATGTTTATTGTTCCATAACCCCAATAAAACAAGGATACATTCATCTTAAGACGGATAATCTTTATCCTACCCCTAATAAGAAAACTGCCATAGACTTAATATAGGCTAATTTTATGTGGCAGGCCGTGACATAAAGTGTTTTCTATGCCACTAGAGTGATAAAAATATTGACCAATGAGAGACCAGGATGTCAGCTACTATGAAAAAAGTTCTGGTTGCACTCAAAACACCCATTCAAATGTTTTCTAGTATGTTACAGAATATTACAAGTATTTTATGAAACAAGACCCATCGCAAACGCCATTTTCATATTAAGAATAAACATACACTGAAGGAAATAGAGTTATAACCACTACCACGCAAATACCTGTGTAACACTTTTTGTACACTTCACCGACCATATTTTATTGTCCCACCATAGATCATCGGTCATTGCTCGCATATGGAATATTACTAATTCTGCCAATAGCCTGGTCTGACCCTTAGTCTGTGCTATAGTACATATAGCACAAAGTAACTTTTAGAAAAAAGAATTCTTAAGAATAGATAAAATTGTAATATATAAATGTAGTAATCATCATAATGCTAGAAATGGTGTGAAGAGTGATTAAAGCTGCTATTCCATAGTGAAAAGAACAGGTTGCTCCAGTGTGCAGATCTTCCCAGCTACAACCTGCCGTCTGGAGTAAAACCCATGACTCACTTAGTGCTGCAGACTGGGATGTGCTAGGTCTATACTATGAGTGCTATTGAATCAATCGCATAGCATCAGCTACTGGAACTTCAATAACTACATTGAGTGATTTAAAATAGCTGCTCAAATTACATGACGATTAAACCACTTCATCTATATTTATTTGCTAATGATACAATCACTCTTCAGTCTGGAGGATTTGTCATAATAGTCACTGACTATTGCAGTCAATAGTTTTGAGCTATGAATGTGTACTATTTTACACAAATTCCCGGGGGTTCTCTTGATTCTCTCAGTTGTACGGAGTTCTAGACCTCAGAGCCACACCTTATTAATTCAATGTGAGGCTTTTTGATGGCCTTTACAGCTTCCCACAAAAACCACACCGATATTATATCGGGTACAGAAACACAAAGAAAATATTGTTACCAATAATCCGTTTTCCTGCAAGTAGTGTTCAAACCTGATGATTTTTCATGCCGACCGATTTTTTTCCTTCTGAAGCACATTTAGTCCAAGATTATTAAACCACTGAATTCGTTGGCGGCTGCAAAAGTTTTAAGGTGGTGCCAGGTTGTGTAATTTTGGTGACGGAAATCATGTCTGTGTCTAATATTTTGCTGTTAACACAATATGATATATCTGTGGTGCTAAATGCAATAATCGTAGGTAGCTGTAAATGTTGCATTATTCAACTGACACAGATAGAATACAGTCGTGGGACATCATTGCATACAGTCCTTTTTCTAACCTCCTGCGGGGAGTAAGTACACAGAACTAGACATATCGATCAACTGATCCTTTTATAGCGGTGTCACTCCCTCCAACTCTTTATGAACGGACTAAATGCTTTCGCTTTTTATGTAGACTTTGAATGCGCGCACCTGACAAGAGATATAGAGTAAATAGCAGCTGCAAGTGCTGATCTTCTTTGCACTACCTGACAGGTACAAGTGATAGACAACAGAGCATAAGGAGGGAATTCTTTCATCCAGCAAGTACAAACAACTCAATAGAAAGTACCGTGTGCATAGATCTTTTACTGAGTAGCGTTAACAATAGGTATCCTGTGATGTGTATTTATTGAGGATACAGAGGTTCAACAAGGTCGTTCTACCATCCTCATCTCTTGAGTATGAACCTTTCCATAAGTCTAGTTACAGGGCTGCATCAGGGGAAATAACATCGGGCATTGCAAAACTGGAACATTAATAACCCTTCATCTTCAGCGTTAAACATTATTTTGTGTTAAACATGTTCGAAGGTTAGCTTATATTCTATGGCAGGACCATCAAATGTAAGGTCAATGATATACAAAGGAATTCCAATAATGAAATACAGCATCATGCCTCTATATATTTTCAGCACGATGCCTATAGGAGTAATTGACAATGGCATTCATTATTATGATCATCATGGAAATAATCATCTTGATTGTATTGAACATGGACAAAGGAGTTGAGAACTTTACGTTACTTGATAACATAAAATACACCGTAAGAGGTATTTAAAGTGCCTGGGTTAGAGGAGGGTATTTTTTTGTCTTAATATAGGGGCTTTCTTTTTGTCTTCTTTCTCTCTTAATACTTCAAGCAGAGTCAAGTTGCATCATTGTTACAGGTACTACATTCCGTAATGGATACGAGTAGACGCTGCTATCATTTCAACTTGTTGATTGATACCATGTATATCTGAGATATCATTCAATCTGTACACATATAATATGAATCTGATTAATGAAAAGAGTCAATGAATCCTGTTTGCCGGGGAAAATCGTGAATGGATAAATCTACACCTTTATGCATATGTATATACATGTTTCATGATCCATGTCTATAAATAAATCTCCATGTACTTCAGTACATGTATTACGGACTCAAGGACTGAACCCCCTCCACCCCACCCTCCCCAGGGTCACGACTCCAAGCCGTGACAACATACCCTCTTACCACCTGTTTGTTTCCTACCCCTCATAGCAACACCTGCGCGATGGGCCTTGTACTCTATTTCAGTTCGTCCATCTAGCAATAAGATAGGATACGTGTATATAGAATCAGCTGTTGGATACCACTTAGAATAGATGTTGACTCTCGGGTAAGGCGCGCTATGTTTAGGCTTCTCTAATAGTCACGTATTTCTTGTCGTACATGAGAGACGCCATGTTTTATCTTATGTTTTAGAGGTGGGGGTGGGCATTGGGAGGGGGTTGCTCCAAGGGCCTGTCCTATTCCGGGTGGGGCAGGAAGTAGACAACAGCTTGAGGCGAGTGGCGGGTGGAGGACGCATGGCGTTGGAAGGGGAGTGGCGTGTGGCAGGCGGTGGGGGGGGGGGGGGCAGTTGGGAAGTGCCAGTCGTGACCAAGGTGTGCTGGACATTAGTGGTTCCTGAAGTCACGCCTAAAATTATATCATCTTAGTAAGGAATATGGACTTGACCCCCAGTACACCTGCCATCAGCATAAGGAGTGGTTATTCGCTATAGGTACCGGAAGGGCCTGTAGATATGGCGGTCTTTGGGTGGAGAAATTTTGATTCCAGGAATAAGTTAATTTTGCATTGCTCGTTAAAACAGCTTGCTCTTACATCATGAGAAGCCTATTCACTTGGTTTGTGTAGTTTTGTGTAGAAACGAGTGACTCCCACCCTACAGTGAAGGCTTAGATGTGTATTGTATTTAACTATTGTCCATTTCATATGAATACCCCTTAATATCAAGGTAACTTTACATGGCACCAGTGTTCTTGTACTCCTACCCTGTACATAGCCATGAACCTATATCTGAAAATGTGGAAACGATTGACTCCGTGGAAACGATTGACCCCCTTGCAGATATTTCCCTTGGTAAGGTTCAAAACAACAAAGAAAAAAGACTGGGATAGTACCAGAGAGACAGACAGAGAGGTAGACAGCTGGAGACAGAAGACAGACATAAGCAAAGAGAAAAAGACATTTATAGTAACAGACAGGGACAGGTATTCAAAGGTTTAGGAATAACACTTTGGGCCTGAAGCCACTGTACCGTACAATCATACTATAATAGCCTTCACCCACCCCACCCCCCCCCCCCCCCTGCCACAAACACTCCCTATCTACTTTACAGGCCAGCTAGTTGGACTCAAGAGCCTGTTTGTTCTGGCTCACTGCTCTCCTACCAATTTACAATGCATGTACTTTTCAAATCCGATGGGACAGACCTGACTATGTAACATTGGAACTTCAATATCCAATGGGACAGACCATTCACTATGCTATTTATATTGTTATATCTGATGGAACAGACAAGTAAATACAGTAAGGTGGTATAGGGTTGGTGGAAGGGTAGGCATATGACTCTAGTCTATCTCAATGCAGTCCATATTAGCACCTACCCCACATCCCCAATACACACTCCTTACCTTCCTCCACTTACCAGGTTATGGACCCTGTCATATTCAGACCCATATAGGACTCGATTAGGAACACACAGTTGTTAATGCATTAGCATACATTGATCTGAATACCAGAAATTAGTTTCGTTAAGTAATCAGTTTACATTTGTTTAAACATATAGATTTATATGTACATGTATCTTGATTAATATTCCTGTCAACCAATTCACGCTGGGTGATGCCTTGAGGCATCAACCAACCAGAACTCAAGGCATCACCTGGCCATCCCCAAAATTTTTGGGATGGCCAGGTGATGCCTTGAGGCATAATTTACAAAATATTCGTTTTTTAGATATAATTGGAAATCTGTTTGTTTGTGTCTTTGGGTAGTTTAACATAAAATATGTTCTATTAGGCTTACTTTGGGTTTGACCAAATCTATATGATGAATTTAGTTAGAAATCTCAGCCCTCCACATTTACCGAGGTGGGAGTTCTTTTACTTCCCACACCACATAGACATGGTATAACATGGATTGGCCTTTGCTATAGCAGTAAATCTACCACTGTTTGGGGTGAAGGAGAAAAGTGGCTGCAGTGAGATTCGCACCCACAAAGTCTGACAACTTTGCAGAATGTAGATATAACATCATATTTGATATTTCTAGGTGAAATAAAAAAGATATCAAGTATCATATATCATGTTAAGAGATGCAAAGGAAATGTTCATGATAGGCCTGTAAACCCGGCATCTAGCTGTATTCCTTGGCACTAGTACCTGTCTCCATGACTGTGTCCCTGCCGTGAGTACCCGGTGTGATAGGGTTAATGATACATGAGAACAACTATTATATCAATTCTTTAGGTTCATTGAAACATTCTTGATATTTGCATCTTGACCAAATACAGATGGCTTAAATACATGATTTCTTATGATGTTTTCTTACTAATTGAGGTGTACCACGCTCTTCCGTCATAAAGGGAAATAACATTAGCTCCGAGTTTTACAAAGTCGTATAGTCACGTACGCTTCTGTAGATCAATATAGACATATCCTGGACGTGATAGGCTTGTATGCTCTTCGGTTTCCTTTTTCTTTATCTTTTTCACCTGTCCTAGTGAACAGTCCTGCTAAAATGCACAATCTTATGTGTCACCAGCTTGCACTACAAAGAAGCAGCGAGTTGAATATACAAATTTCAAAATGCTGCCTTCGAACATGCGGCTGGTCGCATTTTTGTTCTAGTCTTGAAGGAGTGGTTTGGGGTTGACACAGAATGTCCGTAATACAAGAATGGTTACATTAGAGAGATTGTCGTAAAAGATGAGAGACTACTCTGCAGCATAAATGTGGTTATTGTATCCCTTATTATATCGGTGTGAGAATATCCCACTTTAAATTCCTGCCACAAATACTCAATATATATTTTTACAGGTATAAAATTTAAGAGATATTCAGCACATCCTAAGGCATAGTTATTATTCACTCGGGGAAGTATTTCTCACTTCTCAATACGTTTCTTTGTCCATACTGATCACTAAGTGTCAGAGAAGGATGTTTTCCCTTCACTACTTAAGCGTACAATATAACGTTGAAGTCTTTCACAATAGTTTTAAATATTCAGACAAGCATACAGAGTTGACTCTACGACTGTTTCTGTTTGTGTACTCTGAGTGGTTTGTCTAACACTTACAGCTGAAGTGTCATCTTCACTTTGTGTCTGCCGGACTTTGCGTGTGTGCAGATGTATTTGAGGTCGGGAGGACAAGAATGTCTCTGAATAAGCCTTGGAGGTCTGGTCAACCAGTCCCTTCGGACTAACACGCAGACATACAAAACACGCCTATTCCTGAAGTACAGAGAACAAGAACCACTTGAGGCTATCTCTCAAAAGACTAAAATGGTGTCCTGGTTAAAACCGGACATCTTTGGAAAGAACCTGGGCTTCAGTTTATTGTATTGCATACATGGATGTCGGTCTGGCTGTCAGAAATAGGACTATTTTAACCTCTGAAATATTTATCTCTAAGGTCTGCTCATTGGTTGATTGGAAGTGTCCTTCCTACCTTCTTTCGCCCAAAATAAAGTTCCTATTTTACTGGAATCGTGAGGTCTCTTCTTTTGTACTGACCAATCAGAATTATTAACTTCTAAATATGTTGTAATATATGTTGGTATATTGGTTGCCCCATCATATTAAGATAAAAGCAGTGATGCAAATAATAGTCAGAAATAACATCGGAATAGAATCTGCGAGAGAAATGACTCTAGTAAACATGGGACGTGTTTAAATTTATATATAATGTGGCTGACTTTGATTTCGCATATCCGTCGTGTATCAGGATACCTCTAAGTTGTGTGTTACGATGCTGGTCAACCTCTAATGACGACACGACAGCCCATGTGATAAAGCATGCTTCACAACAGGCATCCTGTATTAACTGGATGATACACCCAGGGATGGGCCCAAAAATCAGTCTAGAAAATTACCAGTTATCAATCTCAGAATCGACCTTTGTTTGACTGTAAACATCTGAAGACCTAGGATTATACACTTTAACCCTTTCCCTGCAGCACACAGTTCCCCTGCTCAGCATTACATGGCAGGCATTGCCTGCATAAACGACCCTGCTATGGCAGGCGCCTTTTTTTGGAAATAGCAATGTTATGTGAAGCGTCATTTACCTTGTAATGTACCTTGGTGACTGATCATATTTTGTTATACCAAATCAAAGGTCAATATGGCTCTTATACACTGTCAAAACTTTTTAAAAATCAAACAATTATCTTTTTATCTATTAAATTTTGTATATAAGTATCAATGATGCGTCTAAGATGCCTGGAGGCATCTTCCTGCCGTAGCCAGGGGAATGCCTGGAGGCATCTTCCTGCTGTTAAAGGGTTAAGACAACAGTTCTGCCAATACCAGTCATGTGCGTCACCCTAAAGGCCAGCCCCTCTCTACGACGAGGGTCTACGACATATTTCCTGATAGCTACGATTTGAAATTCCCAAATCGTGACCTATCGGGAGGTCTCTGATAGTTTCAAATCGTGGACATGGTTTGAAATCGTAGAAACGCCTTTGGAGGACCAAAAACATAAACCATGGTCACGATTGCCTCACGATTCAGTCGGTGTATCAATTTAGATCTCAGGCAGACTTTTAATAATAGAATATATTATTTTATCCTACCCCTCATATAAATCTCCATAGACTTAACATGGTGTGACTCTATGCCACGGTTATGGCATAAAATATTTATATGCCACTGGTGACATATGAAGTTAAAAACATCTGACAGGGTAGGATAAAATCTAAACATCACTCAATTTCATATAATTGTTTATATACCATTCGTTGTCTTCCGCTACAGATATCACTCAGCTACGCTTCGTGATATCATGCCACGAAGACAACTCATGCCATATAAACAATCATATGAAATTTCGTGATATTTCATGATAGTAGTGGCTGGGTGTTGGGTACAGCCGAAGCTCCTCCCGAGCACCACCACAGTCTTGGTCCAGAATGCCATCCCGGTGCTGGTCTCACCCGAAAACCCGCAGCTGTGTTTTACCACAGCCACCCAGCACCGTAGCTCTGCCCTCGAGGATCACAGGGAGAACCCCGAAGGTGTCAAATCCCTGATCTTATCTTGGGACCCCAGAACTCTATCCAGAAAGGAGACTACCCAACAGTCAACCTTCTCCTCCTAGAGAACCAGGACTCTCTCACTCCACCACCAGGGGCCTGAAGGTCAAACCTAGTCTCAAAGGTCTAGCGCCCTCGGCAGAGAACAGAGACGGAGCCTGTAGAGAGACTGCATGTAGTCCCTCCACACCCAAGTGTGGTCAGCTAAGCTTCAGCAGGCTTTTTATATACACCCACTGTCTCCACTGAGCATGTGCAGAACCCAGCTGGGTCCCCACTGGTGGTTCTATGTAAATCTGGTACCCAGCTGACCAGTTGGTCCCGCTGGTGCCTGCATTACTCTGCAGGATAAGCCCTCTCTTATGGGTACCAGCCTGGTGTCTAGATAACCCGTTTGGACTGGTCCCAACACGGTGTCAGAAATAGCAAGCGGCTTGTGGCCTCACAGGTGGCTAGCAACAGGTCACTACAGACCCACCATGCAGCACCCGGTGCACCCGGCCGTGGCTAAACATATAGACTAATAGACTGACCACTGGCCCCTACACTATAATTTTAGAAATATCTAATGAATCTGAATAATCTCTTAGGGGCCATTCATAAAGTACGTACGCAGCAAGGGGGGGTGGAGGGGTTAGACCAAATGCGTACAAAAGCGTACAGGGGGGAGGGGTGGGGTTGAAGGCTTGATTTTCTATACGCATGCATACGCAATATCAATGAAAATGTGTTGTATAAGTGTGTGTGTACCGCCCCTCACCATAGTACTCTCACCATATTGGCTCTCATCTTACTGTCCCTCAAAGACTATGACCCTCAGCTTTACTGTTCCTCCACAATACTGCCCCTGAATCAAATTGTATCAAACTGTCCTGCCCCTCACTATACCACCCCTGAACCATACTGTTCCTAACTATACTGCCTCTCACCCATGACCATGCTGCACCTCACCATACTGTTATGTCCCTTAACCATACTACCCCTTACCAAAAATGCTCCTGAACCATACTGTCCCTCCACCATACTGTCCCTCAACCATACTGCCCCTCCACCATACTGTCCCTCAACCATACTGCCCCTCCACAATTCTGCCCCTCTACCATACTGCCCCTCCACCATAGTGCCTCTAAACGATACTGCCCCTCAGCATACTACCCCTAATGATAATGTCCCTCAACAAAACTGCCCCTTAAAGATACTGTCCTCAAACCATACTGCCCTTGAACAAAATTGCCCCTCCACCATACTGCCCCTCACCATAATACTCCTTCACCATACTGCCTCTCAACCATACTGCCCCTAAATCACACTGTCCCTCACCATAATACCCTATGAAGGGCAGTATAGTTTAGGGTCAGTATGGTTCAGGGCAGTAAGATTGAGGGGCAGTATGGTCTAAGGGCAGTGTGAATTAAGGGTAGTATGGTGGAGAAGCAGTATAGTGTAGGGACAGTATGGTTGAGAGGCAGTATTGCTGAGGGGCAGTATGGTGGTTGAGGAAAGTATTGTTCTGGGTAGTATGGGTGAGGGGCAGTACGGTTGAGGAGCAGTCTTTTGGGGGCAGTATTGTGGAGGGGGAGTATGGTAGAAGGGCAGTATTGTGGAGGGTGAGTATGGTGGAGGGACAGTATTGTAGAGGGGCAGTATGGTGGAGGGGCAGTATGGTGGAGCGGCAGTATGTCACTATGTGGAGGGGCAGTATGGCAGAGGGGCAGTATTGTAGAGGGGCAGCATGGTGGAGGGGCAGTATGGTGGAGCGGCAGTATGGCAGAGGGACAGTGTGGTGGAGGGGCAGTATGCTGAAGGGGCAGTATTGTAGAGGGTGAGTATGGGGGAGGGACAGTATTGTAGAGGGGCAGAATGGTGGAAGGGCAGTATGGTGGAGCGGCAGTATGTCACTATGTGGAGGGGCAGTATGGTGGAGAGGCAGTATGGCAGAGGGACAGTGTGGTGGAGGGGCAGTATGCTGAAGGGGCAGTATTGTAGAGGGGCAGTATGGTGGAGGGGCAGTATGGCAGAGGGGCAGTATGGTAGTGGGACAGTATGGTGGAGGGGCAGTATGCTGAAGGGGCAGTATTGTAGAGGGGCAGTATGGTGGAGGGGCAGTATGGCAGAGGGGCAGTATGGTAGTGGGACAGTATGGTGGAGGGACAGTATTGTAGAGGGGCAGTATGGTAGAGGGGGAGTATGGTGAAGAGGCAGTATGGCAGAGGGGCAGTATGGTGGCGGGACAATATAGGAGAGGGGCAGTATGGTGGATGGGCAGTATGGTAGAGGGGAAGTTATGTTGAAGGGCAGTATGGGTAGGAGTAGTATGGTAAAAGGGCAGTACAGTGGAGGGACAATATAGTAGAGGGGCAGTATGGTAAAGGGGCAGTATCCTGGAATGGCAGGTAGTATGGTGGAGGGACAGTATATTAGAGAGGCAGTATGGTGGAGGGGTAGTATGTGGAGGGACAGTATGGTTGAGGGGCAGTATGACAGAGGGGCAGTATGGCGGATGGGCAGTATGGTGGAGGGGCAATATGATTCAGGAGCAATTTTGGTGAGGGGCAGTATGGTTAAGGGGCAGTCCAAATTCTATTATCAAATTACAGAATCTAATAAGATTTTGATTTTAGGTGAAGTACACCTGTCACAGATACATTATACCTACATTAAAATCCTGCTCCAGGTATTGAAAGGGGAGGGGGGTGTGTGCGGTCCATAACTATCAAAAATGTCCATAACTATCAAAAATGACTTGGTTTGAGACTTATGGACATTCGTCACGTCCATAACTATCAAAATGTCTATAAGTATCAAAACCTGGTTAAAAAATATGTTACCGCATTTGCGTTACATAGCGTTACTTCCCGTTACCATTCAACCGCGTTACGCTACCTAAGAAAACATTACCGATCAAATCGCATTACATTCTAATTGCGTTACGCTACCTAAGAATGTGTTATATTTATGACCAAATTAAATCCTAACCCCGTTATCGCGTTATCGTTACCACGTTACCATTACTGCATTACCAATCTAACCTCGTTACAGTATTACACTTCTAACCGTGTTAGCATCCTAACCCTGTTACTGCATCACAGTTACCGCATTACCATACTAACCCTGTTACGGGTTACCATACTAACCCCGTTATGAATTACCGTTCTAACCGCGTTACCATACTAACCGCGTAACGCGTTACCGTTCTAACCGCGTTACCATACTAACCGCGTTACGCGTTACCGTTCTAACCGCGTTACATTCTAACCGCGTTACGCGTTACCGTTCTAACCGCGTTACACACTAACCGCGTTACGCGTTACCGTTCTAACCGCGTTACATTTTAACCGCGTTACGCGTTACCGTTCTAACCGCGTTACATACTAACCCCGTTACGCGTTACCGTGCTAATCGTAGAAACGTGGTAAATTTTTTATTTCTATCAGGAGGTGAATCGTAGACCATATCGGTGCCATATTGTAGTAGGTGGACGCCAGGCCTTACCGTGTTACCATGGTAAAGCCCATTACCGTGTTATCTTTCTATCTGCATTACATCTTAATCTTGTTACCATTACTACATTACCACATTACCATTCTAACTCGTTAAGGTCATATCGCGTTATCGCGTTATCGTTATCACTGTGCAGCCCATCCGCCACCTATGCTGTCCCTCTACCATACTGCCCCTCCACCATACTGTCCCTCAACCATACTGCCCCTCCACTATACTTACCCTCCACCATACTGTCCCTCCACCATACTGCCCCTCTACCATACATTCCCTCAACCATACTGCCCCTCCACCATACTGTCCCTCAATCACACTGCCCCTCCACCATACTGTCCCTTAACAATACTGTCCCTCAACCATACTGTCCCTCAACCATACTGTCCTCTACCATACTGCCCCTCTACTATAATGCCCCTCTACTACACTGCCCCTCCACCATACTGCCCCTCCACCTACTGCCCCTCCACCATACTACCCCTTCACCAAGCTGCCCCTCTACCATACATTCCCTCAACCATACTGCCCCTCTACCATACCTTCCTTCAACCATACTGCCCCTCCACCATGCTGCTCCTCCACTATACTACCCCTTTCCCACACTGCCCCTCAACCATACTGCCCCTCTACTACAGTGCCCCTCCACCATACCGGCCCTCTCCCATACTGCCCCTCTACTACACTGCCCCTCTACTACACTGCCCCTCCACCATGCTGCCCCTCTCCCACACTGCCCCTCTACTACACTGCCCCTCCACCTCAGTGCCCCTCGACTATACTGACCCTCCACCATATTGCCTCTCCACCATACAGCCCTTCTACTACACTGCCCCTCCACAATACTGCCCCTCTATCATACTGTCTCTCCACCATACTGCCCCTCTCCCATACTGCCCCTCTACTATACTGCCCCTCTCCCATACTGCCCCTCCACCATACTGTCCCTCCGCAATACTGCCCCTCTACTATATTGCCCCTCCACAATACTGCCCCTCTGGAGACCATGCTGCCCCTCCACCATACTGCCACTGGACGCAATGCTGCCCCTCAACCATACTGCCCCTCCACCATGCTGCCCCTCCACCATACTGCCACTGGACGCAATGCTGCCCCTCCACCATACTGCCCCTCCACCATGCTGCCCCTCAACCATATTGTCCCTCCACCATACTGCCCCTCTATTATACTGTCCCTCCACCATACTGCCCCTTTCTCATACTGCCCCGCTACTAGACTGCTCCTCCACTATATTGCCCCTCCACCATACTGCCCCTCTCCCATACTGCCCCTACACAATACTGCCCCTTTCCCATATTGCCCCTCCAAGTACTACACAATACTGCCCCTTTCCCATATTGCCCCTCTAGGTACTACACAATACTACCACTTTCCCATATTGCCCCTGTAAGTACTACACTGCCCCTCCACTATACTGCCCCCCCCCCCACCATACTGCCCCTCTCCCATACTGCCCCTCCACCATGCTGCCCCTCCATAATACTGCCCCTCCACCATACTGTCCCTTAACCATACTGCCCCTCCACCATACTGTCCCTCAACCATACTGTCCTCTACCATACTGCCCCTCTACTATAATGCCCCTCTACTACACTGCCCCTCCACCATACTGCCCCTCCACCATGCTGCTCCTCCACTATACTGCCCCTCCACCATACTGCCCCTCTCCCATACTGCCCCTCTACTACACTGCCCCTCTACTACACTGCCCCTCCACCATGCTGCCCCTCTCCCATACTGCCCCTCTACTACACTGCCCCTCCACCATACTGCCCCTCCACCATACTGTCCCTGCACCATACTGCCCCTCTCCAATACTGCCCCTCTACTACACTGCCCCTCCACCATACTGCCCCTCGACTATACTGTCCCTCCACCATACTGCCTCTCCACCATACTGCCCTTCTACTACACTGCCCCTCCACAATACTGCCCCTCTATCATACTGCCTCTCCACCATACTGCCCCTCTCCCATACTGCCCCTCTACTATACTGCCCCTCTCCCATACTGCCCCTCCACCATACTGTCCCTCCGCAATACTGCCCCTCTACTATATTGCCCCTCCACCATACTGCCCCTCTGGACACCATACTGCCCCTCTGGACACCATGCTGCCCCTCTGGACACCATGCTGCCCCTCCACCATACTGCCTCTTCACCATGCTGCCCCTCCACCATGCTGCCCCTCCATCATACTGCCCCTCCACCATACTGCCCGTCTGTCATACTGCCCCTCCACCATATTGTCCCTCCACCATACTGCCCCTCTATCATACTGTCCCTCCACCATACTGCCCCTTTCACATACTGCCCCTCTACTAGACTGCTCCTCCACTATACTGCCCCTCCACCATACTGCCCCTCTCCCATACTGCCACTACACAATACTGCCCCTTTCCCATATTGTCCCTCTAAGTACTACACAATACTGCCCCTTTCCCATATTGCCCCTCTAAGTACTACACTGCCCCTCCACTATACTGCCCTTCCACCATACTGCCCCTCTCCCATACTGCCCCTCCACCATGCTGCCCCTCCATCATACTGCCCCTCCACCATACTGCCCCTCAATCATAATGCCCCTCCACCATACTGTCCCTCTACCATACTGCCCCTCTATCATACTGTCCCTCCACCATACTGCCCCTTTCCCATACTGCCCCACTTCTAGACTGCCCCTCCACTATACTGCCCCTACACCATACTGCCCCTCTACCATACTGCCCCTCCACTATACTACCCTACATCCTACATCTCCACATCCATACATCCTGCATCCCTACATCCTACATTCCCACATCTCCACATCCATTTTTCCTACATCCCTACATCCTACTTTCCCACATGCCTACATGCCTACATCCCCACATCCCTACATGCCTACATCCCCACATCCTACATCCCCATATCTCTACATCCTACATCCTACATCCCCACATCCCTACATCCTACATCCCCACATCCTACATCTCCACATCCATACATCCTACATCCTACTTTCCCACATCCCTACATCTGCACATCCCTAAATGACAACATCCCAACATCCCTACATCATTACATCCTTACATCCATACATCCCCACATCCTACTTCCCACATCCCCACATCCCTACATCTCCACATCTATACTATCGATGAGTTTTACTCTTGGCTCCCATATGCCACGACTGGCGTTTGGTATCCGGAACCAAACGCCAGTCGTGGCATACGGGAGCCAAGAGTAAAACGAATCAGGTTTTGATTTTATCCTACCCTCTCTTCAATATTTTAATATCAAAATCATGAATGAAAATCATCAAAATTCCGTATGCCCCTAGTAGCATACAAACTTCCGAATGCCAGTCAGCGTGGCATACGGAAGGTCAATGTTAAGCCTATGGGATTTTATATTAGGGGTAGGATAAATCCTACATCCCCACATCTCCACATCCATACATCCTATATCCCTACATCCTACATCTCCACATCCATATATCCATATATTCCCACATCCTCCTTCCCACATCCTAACATCCCTAAATCATTACATCCATACATCCCCACATCCTACTTCCCAACATCCCACATCCCCAGATTTCCACATCTATACATCCTACATCCCCACATCTCCATATCCATACATCCCCACATTACGTGGGGATGTATGGATATATGCATGTGGAGATGTATGATGTAGGGATGTAGGATGTATGCATGTGGAGATGTGGGGATGTATAGATGTGGAGATGAAGGGATGTATGATGTAGGGATCTGGGAATGTAGGATGTGAGGATGTATGGATATATGGATGTGGGGATGTAGGATGTAGGGATGTAGGATGTAGGATATATGGAGGTGGAGATGTGGGGATGTAGGATGTGGGGATGTATGGATGTAGTGATGTGGGGATGTGGAGATGTGGGGATGTAGGCTGTAGGGATGTAGGATAAATGGATGTGGAGATGTGGGGATGTAGGCTGGAGGGATGTAGGATGTATGGATGTGGAGATGTGGGGATGTAGGATGTAGGGATGTAGAATGTAGGGTAGTATAGTGGAGGGGCAGTATGGTAGAGGGGCAGTATGGCGAAGGGGCAGTATAGTGGAGGGGCGGTATGGGAAAGGGGCAGTATGGTGGAGGGGCAGTATGGGAGAGGAGCCGTATGGTGGAGGGGCAGTATGGTGGAGGGGCAGTATGATAGAGGGGCAGTATGGTGGAGGGGCAGTATGATGGAGGGGCAGCATGGTGGAAGGGCAGCATGGTAGAGGGGGAGCTTGGTGGAGGGGCAGTATGGTGGAGGGGTAGCATGGTGGAGGGGCAGTATGGTGGAGGGGCAGTGTAGTAGAGGGGCAGTATAGTAGAGGGGCAGTATGGTAGAGGACAGTATGGTTGAGGGACAGTATGGCGGAGGGGCAGAGTGGTTAAGGGACAGTATGGTGGAGTGGCAGTATGGTTGAGGGACAGTATGGTGGAGGAGCAGTATGGTGGAGGGGTTGTTTGGTAGAGGGCTAGTATGGTGGAGAGACAGTATGGTGGCGGGACAGTATGGTGGAGGGGCAGTATGGTGGAGGGGCAGTGTGGGAAAGGGGCAGTATGGTTGAGGGACAGTATGGTGGAGGAGCAGTGTAGTAGAGGGGCAGTATTGGAGAGGGGCAGTATGGCGGAGGGACAGTATGGTGGAGGGGCAGTATGGTGGAGGGGCAGTATAGTAGAGGGGCAGTATGGGAGAGGGCAGCATGGTGGAGGGGCAGTATGATATAGGGGCAGGTTTGTGGAGGGGCAGTGTAGTAGAAGGACAGTATGGTGGAGAGGCAGTATGGTGGAGGGACAGTATAGTCGAGGGGCAGTATGGAGGAGGGGCAGTGTGGGAAAGAGGCAGTATGGTAGAGGGGCAGTATGGTTGAGGGAAAGTATGGCACAGGGGCAGCTTGGTGGAGGGGCAGTATGGTGGAGGGGCAGTATGGGGGAGGGGCAGTATGGTGAAGGGGCAGTATGGTGGAGGGACAGTATGGTGGAAGGGCAGTATGGTGGAGGGACAGTATGGTGGAGGGGCAGTATGATAGAGGGGCAGTACGGTGGAGGGGCAGTATGATGGAGGAGCAGTACGGTGGAGGGGCAGTATGATGGAGGAGCAGCATGGCGGAGGGGCAGCATGGTGGAGGGGCAGCTTGGTGGAGGGGCAGTATGGTGGAGGGGCAGTATTTTGGAGGGGCAGTGTAGTAGAAGGGCAGTATGGTGGAGAGGCAGTATGGTGGAGGGGCAGTATAGTCGAGGGGCAGTATGGTGGAGGGGAAGTGTGGGAAAGAGGCAGTATGGTTGAGGGACAGTATGGTGGAGGGGCAGTGTAGTAGAGGGGCATTATTGGAGAGGGGCAGTATGGTGGAGGGATAGTATGGTTGAGGGGCAGTGTAGTAGAGGGGCAGTGTAGTAGAGGGACAGTATGGGAGAGGGCCAGTATGGTAGAGGGGCAGTGTAATAGATGGGCAGTATGGTGGAGGGGCAGTGTGGGAAAGGGGCAGTATAGTGGAGGGGCAGTATGGTGGAGGGGCAGTATGGTTTAGGGATAGTATGGTAGATGGGCAGTATGGTGGAGGAAATTCCAACAAATATAATTGAATCATTTTTAATCATAGTTGTAAGTGTGATTTGTAGTTATTATTGTTCCTTATATTGACATCGATAAGTTATGAGAAGGGTTATGAGCTGGTAGGTATTGAATATGTAATATGTGTACAAGTGTAATATGTAGGCCTTTGCAAGTCTATACCGTACCTGTATATTATGTTTAGTTAAAAATTTGAAATCTTGAAAAATTAAAAAAAACAAAATCTCAGATGTGTGTGGGGGGTTGAGACCTATCCTCTGTTTTTTATTTCGTGTTTCTACGACCATTATTAACGTAGTAATCGTCCGTCTCTGGTACCATTGCAGTTGACCACGTTTCTATGATTAGAACGGTAACGCGTAACGCGGTTAGAATGTAACGCGGTTAGAACGGTAACGCGTAACGCGGTTAGAATGTTACGCGGTTAGAACGGTAACGTGTAACGCGGTTAGAATGTAACGCGGTTAGAACGGTAACGCGTAACGCGGTTAGAATGTAACGCGGTTAGAACGGTAACGCGTAACGCGGTTAGTATGGTAACGCGGTTAGAACGGTAACGCGTTACGCGGTTAGTATGGTAACGCGGTTAGAACGTTAGCGCGTAACGCGGTTAGTATGGTAACGCGGTTAGAACGGTAACACATAACGCCAAGGTAACTGGGTTAGAATGGTAACGGTATGCTGTTATGGGGTTAGAATGGTAACCCGGTTAGAACAGTAATGCAGTAATGGTAACATGATAACGGGGTTAGAATCGTGACGGTAACGCGGTAACTGTAATGATACCAGATCAGTAACGTTTTCTTAGGTAGCGTAATGTGGTTTGAGTAACTCAATGTAACGCAAATGGGTAACGCATTTATTTAAGCAGGTTTTGATAGTTAAGAACATTTTTTGATACTTATGGACATTTTGATAGTTATGGACATGACGAATGTCCATAAGTCTCAAACCAAGTCATTTTTGATAGTTATGGACATTTTTGATAGTTATGGACCGCACAGGGTGTCCAGAAAATGTACATACGCAATGAGGGGGGGTCCATGAGAAGCGTATGTTGTGCAACAGGGGGGGGTGGGGGGGGGGGTAAATTTTCCAGGAAAATCTGCGTACGTACTTTATGGATGGCCCCTTAGAGGTATTTACAACATATTATGATATCATTTTTCAGACACTAAAACAATCAAATTGAAAATTATAACCATGATAGAGTCATAATTCTTTTATGAAACTATTATTTTCAGACCCATAGACCTAACCAATTATACCATATTTACAGCAAATATATATATATATCTATATGCGCTCTACCTAATCCCAGAATGTGATAATTTTCCGCTAAGTATTTCACCCCAAAGAGATATTTTCCAGATAAATCACACACAATACCCTATGACAGGCTACGAAAATTACAACATGTTGGATTTCATCGGGAGCTCTAATATTTTTGTTTTCTATTGCAGCCTATCGTGAGGTATTGTAAACGGCATCGCAGAGACCTCTTCCAACTACCACGATTTCTTCTGACCTCACGATAGAATCGGCAATCGTAAGGCCTATCGGGAACAGAACCGCGGTAGATGGGGGCTGGCCTTAACTCTTTGTAGTGGGTGGTTACCAGAATGAGAACAGACATCACCTCAAAGGACCATTAGAGTTTACGATTAAATATCTAACACACTGGAAAAGCATCTGCATCGAAGCTATTACGTTGGTTGTGCCCTGGTGTTTTGTTTGATTTCTACATGTACTTGTATATAGGAATATTGGATCTTACTTCATAACCCGCACCCAATGATATCGTGGAATTTAAGCTTTGTAGATCGTCTTTTCGTCTAAACCTTTGAGGCGAGATATTTGTTCCTTTTTAAAATCCCGAAACTTGTGATAACCAAAACCAAAGGTAAGACAAAAAGTACATCAATGAGATCTGGCTCCCCTTGAGATCACGTGAGGTCACGCGAGATCACGAGAGATCCACGTGATTTTCAACCGATTGAGCTCTCAACCAAAGTTCGCATCACATCAGTGGATTCAGGCAGAACGAACAAACACCTAAACAGTCAGGTATTGTCTCCAGGTATAGTTGGATGATTAATACAACTCACACAGCTGCACGTAAATGTATGAATTCAGATCTCAAATAGCGAGGCTAAATACCAGAGAGACCATCGAGAGACGTGGCTCTCGCGAAAACAAATGAACCTCGAAGTTCAAGTTTCCTTCCTAGGGAAAGTCTCGCCTTATAAATTCCCATGTGTTCGCGATTGCCATTGGAAAGCCTAACCTAGCTAACAGAGAGCCACCCCTTTGAGCCTTATCACTCCCCAGTTTGAAAACATTCAAAACCCGACACGCCACTAATGTTTAAAACTCATTCTAAAGAGCCCGTTTTAAACATTTGACGAAACGGGTTTGGAATCCGTACATTAATCCACTGGAGTACAGTTTTTCTGTAATACATTACCAATCAAGTGGATGGCTGATAAGATTTATCAGCGCGAGGTCCAAGTTATGAGATGAGATGGGGGAAAGAAGTAAGAACCATAGTGAATCCGTGATTGTGAAGAACAGTCAGGTGAAGTCCATCTCCTTATAGGTCATAGTTTGTTGTTAAAGTGTGTGGATAGCTGCAGAACCAGGAGTAAAAATTATTTTCATCTTGAAAGGAAGAGCGCAGTACCCATACTCTGGTTTAGTCACTACGGTCGGTCTTCTGAGAAGCATCTATATTTCCAGGAAAACCCAAATATTGCATAAGTCTATATGCTCTAAATTGTTGAAATGATGAGAGGAAAGCATAGCCTGATCTATTAGCTAGTGTCCTTCGGGTATGTGGAGATCTATGTTCATAGCGCGGGATTGACGTAAAGGGATCCAACACTACTGTTCCCTTTATGATAAGACTGTCGGCGTAGTACCATTAGTATAATGAAACTGTCTCACTCCTCGCCACGCCCTATTATATCGAAAATGTCCTCAATTCTTGGAATAGGAAAGAAAGTATTACCATTATTCCAACATCGGTACCCACAGGCACTTTTTTTATCATTCTTCTTTAGTTCGATTATATCATTTTACACCATAATAGTTATTTATCTATCTTAACCTCAGTAGGTTGCCTAAAGAACCTAAGATTTACAGGTTTCACATCCCTTGGTGATATCAGTCTGACCCAATTCGCTATCTTTATAGCATAGATTCCGTCAACCCCTTACCTACGGACGCCTGCTCAACAGCTATACTTCTAGAAGACTGGGACATTGTCACATGACTTTAAAGTTCAATCCTTAACGTCTTTATTTCTTTTGTCTAGAAATCTAAGACATGATGAAAGACATGCAATCCATGCAAATTTCAAGTTTATTGATAAAGTATTATTCAACAAGATTTTAAGGTATCATCCGACCTCGGCCAGGTGATGTCTTGGGGCATGATACGTCCTTATAGGGTAAACACTGATTATACAGACACTTGAGACGTGTAACAAAATTTCCACCTTTTCTGTTCCGCCTCATGTCTGGATCCGCGCCAGAAACGGTGCTACACTTATTACGGCGGTAATTGAGGCATACTTCCCATGAATCGACTGTATATCTCGCCAAGTCGACGCGTGGTAAGCGACAACGAGACAATGAGAGCGAGGCACAATGAATCTCGTGACAAGTCACGGGATACCAGCGTGACTACGTCTTTGTAAAATATTGATTCTGTATTTTATTTGCTTTGTCACGTATTTGCCATATAAACCTGGCAGAGGTAACGACTTTGTCTTGGAAAATAGACCTGGAGAATGTAATTATTAAAGTGTTTGTGCTTGTGGTGGATTTTGAACTACAAGGTTACTCTTTTTGCCCGCGCTGATCTACTATTCTCATTTTTATTTGAAGTCATCTGTCTCTAACAACATCCACCATTACGGATTGTACAGAGAACCACATCAGTGAATATTTAACAACCACCCATTCGTCCTCTGGGAATGTTGCTAGGCAACTACTGAAACAAACTCTCAACACCACCTCAAATGATGCTGTAGAAACCATGGGAACATACAAACGAGACAGACAGGAACTGAACAGAGAATTCCCTGTGGGCCTGTATAGTATGGATGGTTTGATTATTGATCATCCTATTGCAGGAATGGGTTATTTGAATATTGTTGCAGCCTTAAAACCTTAAATAGCAATCTCGGAAGTTGGGTTAGGTTTATTATCAGGGCTTTGTTGAATGATTTTTTTCAACAATACCGACATGTGAGGGGCTTATACAATTCCAATTTGAGGCTGGCACATCTTGGACTAGCTGTACACCAAATAGACCGCGAGGGATAAGTCAGCGTGTTTAACATACAAAGGGGTTGACGCCTCTCTTTCAGTTCCCTAGGTATTTGCATTTTGTGAATACAATCACTTCATAAATACCTCAACGATATCTCTTCCATTTCTACAATAGACCAGTCAGTAGTGGGGTTGTAAAAAGTCTGCATTATCGGTGACCTGGTATTCCTCAATGAATACATCAATCCAGTTCGACTTTGTCATTGGCGGAGTTTATCCGCAAGTGGTGTTAAATTTTGTAGTTGGTACTGAAATCGATTTCCTGGGGCTGATATTTTCTTGATTGTGCCATAAAATCGGCCAGCGGTTACCAATAAATGTATCGGTTGCATAGGTGAAACCCTAGCGTATATTGTTGAAATGAAAAACGATAACATCAGAATGGAATGGTACAATCGAAAGAATAAAGCCGTCCACTATAACATGATACCACGGGTGTAGGATGCATAGAGGGAATGGACTATTATTCATTACGGGCATGTCATTGTATTTACTAAGCGTTCAGTATTGACAACAGATGGACAAAGATTTAGGTATGACTCCTGAAGAGACCACTTAGATCACAAATGAGGTCAAGCCTTCACTGTTTGTCCTCACGTGACTCTGTGGCCACCGCCTGATTCTCTCCAGGCATTGCGGCTGTTATTGATCGTAACACTAGGGAACTATATTTTTAGCAAAACTCTGATGAAACGAAATATTTTTTTGAATGAAGCGATATTTGCTCAATAAAGTAATAATTCTGACCAGATATAATTCATTATGAATCTCTTAATTTCATTTACATTTTCAAAAATTTCTATTTTGCTTAATTCTCTGTGCAAATTGTGATAGAAGGACTTGACAGATGTGGCTTGCCTAGTGTAAGTGTTACTCACATCTAACTATGTTAGCTACCACACCTTCTTTATGATTCAATAACGTTGTTGGCCTGTTATATCAACGTGATACCTAAAGTCCCTTGATTTTTATTATAAAGAGGTTTTAATGTAAATCTCTCCATATGCAAAGGGCGAGGAACCAATTCTCAATTGTAGCAACGGCTCCCCCTCCACTCCTGGAAGGTGGTCCCTGAGCCAACTATATGGTGTGTTGCCTAGTCTTCATCCTCCATCCTATCAATAACACTTTACTCCTTCTACTAGAAATCTGAAATGAGCGTCTGTAATAGGTATTTCTGGAATGGCGGATTCACGAAGCGGAGCTTGCTGCTGAGGGTGGGGAGGGGGCGGAATAACAAATGTGTTATCCGGGTAAAATCCCCGACGTCACATCCTCCTCGGTTGCATTCTGGAACCTCATGAAAATTACATGGAAACAATGTAACAATACTTGGCAGCCGTTAATAGTCATATATATGTAGGAGTATATAATAATCAGGGGGTTTAAGGCCTTATGAAAGGCTGAAAGGCTATAGCCTTGGCTATTGGATCTACATTTAAAGCAATAGAGCCTGAAAAATACCCATTTCTTTTCCTTTCAATAAACCTTATGCGGTGTGTTAAATCCAGTAATGAGTTATTAAGATCGTGAATTTATTACCTGCTTTCAATAACTAGGTATTAGTTTTATCCCCAGCAACTGTGTCATATCAATGTACTGATTGAATTCCTATTGTAGACATGGAGGTGACCATTTCAGAAACGATATTGACCATCCATCGTTGTGATGTTAATGTTATCTTACTTATAACGCCAAGACTGGAACATTACCAAGTTGAAAGAACAATAATCCATCGCAGACAATTATGCCATGGAAATACAGCACCGGGCTAGTCGTTCATACACATTATTATTAGTATTTCTGAGTATATACTCCCCACGGTGCACCCCGCTTTAAACATGTGCTCACTGTTCGCGCACTCTGTGAATTGTAGGGCTCCGAGGACCAGCGTTTGGCTATTACGGTGTCACTTGGGGCGGTAAAGATTGCCTGGCTAGATGGGAGAACTGACTGGTTGGTTGGGTGTCATGTGAGTTACAGCAATGGCCCTCTGCCTAGATAATACCCAAACCGTTTGACTCTTCCCTTTTAGAATTCCAGGCTCTTTCATCATAGATGAACATGCCACTTGTTCCTGGTTAAGCTAACGTAAATAAACGTTCCGAGAGGCATTCCGACGTTCGCAGAAGTTCCCCGTGCCTCATGATTATATTGGTTAATACTGTCATTAACTTGCGGCTACCCAAACGTTTGATCTTGCGTGGATAGGGACGTTGGTGTATCTTAATTTCCAAACTACAATAAAATGGAAACAATCCAGAAGGGAAATAACCCCGGTGAAAATTACCTACAGATAAGCGGGACAGCAATGGGAACCAGAGTAGCTCCCTCATTCGCTAACCTGTTCATGGAAAGCATAGAAAATCAGATCCTGTCAATGCCTGGACCAAAACCAAAAATTTGGTTGAGATACATAGATGACATTTTCGTCATCTGGGAACATGGAGTAAATGAATCGGAAAAATGGTTATACACAACAAATCAAATCCATAACAGCATTAAGTTCACAGCAGAATGGTCTAAGGAAAAAATCAATTTCCTAGACACATGGGTCAAAATAGACAGCCAAAGGAGACTGTACACAGACCTATACGTTAAACCCACGGACACCAACTCATATCTCAGATATGAATCAGCTCATCCACCCAGCTGCAAACATAGTTTACCCGAGAGTCAATTCCTCAGAATCAAAAGGATAAGCAAATGAGAGGAAGACTATGAGAGACACATAGAAAAAAAATGACTTCCTAGAAAGGGGATACCCCATGGAAGTGCTACAGAAGGCAAAAGAAAAAGTAGCTAAATGAGAACGAGAAGATTTGCTAAAGCCGTCACAAAAGAAAGTTGACGACAAAGAGAAAATCTTCCTCACTACGACCTACAGACCCGGGAAAAAGTATGTCCAGACTGCGGTAAAATCGCACTGGGACACACTGGGTAAATCGGTGACAACAAAACGACTGCACCGAGCAGATCTAATGATGGGTTACAAAAGACCCAGGAACATTAGGGACCATATAGTGAAATCAAAACTAAACTATAAACCGAGAGAAGGGAACACAGAGAATGAGAAGAACTCGATCATGAATATTTGCAACAAAACCGACTGTAGTAATACTGCAATATTCTCGAGAAGAACAGAGAAATCACCGAAGGCACTCGCAGGATGGAATGCAAAACCAACATCACCTGCAATAGCTCGAATGTGATCTACTGCATAGAGTGCAAAGAGTGCAAAATAAGATATGTGGGACAAACAAAAAGAAAAATCAAAGACAGAGTCCGTGAACATATTTATGCCATCAAAACGAATAAAGGGATGGATGTAGCATACCATTTCAACAACTGTCCACAAAAAGGGACAGATGAGATGAGAGTATATATCCTAGACTTCATATACAAACACTCAGAAAGCAACAGAGCTAAAACACTAAGAAACACGATCGAACACAAATGGATCCACCGACTGAGAACGGTTGCACCATACGGTCTAAACACAATGGACAACAAATATGGATAGGGAACACACAACGCCACGTCAAAAAAATTTTTAGGGCATGAATAGAGTCCAAACACAATCCATGCCCCAGAAAAATTGGAAATATAATTTTCCTACTGTTCCCCAATCCAGGCTCACAATCAGGCTTGCATCACTAATATGAAAGTAGATGACAGGGGATGGGCACAGAACCCACCAGTAAAAACATCCAAACTCAGAGAATTTGGAACCAAAAACAAAATAAACTTGGGCAGCAAAAAATATAACCCAAGAAAAATCTAATCTAATACATACAGAGTCCCCTACTGTACCTGAGGAGCCAGAAGATGGCAAAACTGCACATATTTCATCAATATTTAGGCTGCTGACAACATGTATAAATGTAAACAGAACCGCCATGACACATGTCAGGGGTCAACTGAGGTCGTATCAGGTTATTTCCTGTACAACCAACCAACCACAGGCCTAAATCAATGTTGTGGACATGTAACCATAGACAACCACACAGTACAGCCAATGAAATAACAATCTGGAAACGGAAATACGTTTTCCAGCGCAAATTTTGTGTGAAAATTGACTTACCTGATCAGTTGTGCAGTCGTACTTTGGACCCTACGCCTCGTTCCTACACACTCTAACCCCGGGGAAAAGTTTACATGACTACATGCCCCAGTACTCAGTACTCCTAATAACCTTTCCGTTTTGGGCGGAAATTGCTCTACTTAGACCTTAAAACATAGTCACCCACTCTTCTCATGAGGTAAGTGCAGGGAACACGACAGGCTAAAAATAGAGCCATGCGTCTCGTGTCATGTGAAATCAGAATAGAGGGAAGACCACAACAGCAACCTTAAAAAATTGATACTTCCATATCAATAAGAGAAACTCTGTATAACGTTTATCTAAAGCCTATAAGACACCGAAATTTGTACCGATTCATCCCGACCATCAGCTCGGTGGGAGTCGGGAATAAAATTTCGTTGTCTTATACCTATAAGACAGCGACATGTAGACTCTTCCCGACAACACCTCCTCCTTTTATAACGTTAATTACCAGGGATAAGATCAAAGAGAGCCGCCGGGAGCCGAGCCGGGGTGAGCCACTAGCCGCTGGTGTGGAATCATAGAAATTAATTCAAAGTTTAATAACTTCGGATCCAATTAAGATATCGGGAAAAGGTTATCAGAACTAAAATCGACTCTATTTCACCTACAAATCGATATAAGGAATTTCTAAACCGGACTAGGAGATAGGTAGCATCGCTATTCAAACGGCCAACTCAGAATCGGTGACAATCGGTGAGAGTGCGTACATTGAAATCTTAAGGTCGGGGATAGTCGGTCATATCTGACATGGTAGTAATGCCCGACCCGTCGGGAAAAGCAATAAAATCGGGTCGGTGAAATACGTACATCAACCCGATTGATGCAGAGTGTCACAGATCCGACGGATCCGTCGGGCAAAGGTTGAATCGGGCACAGCAGTCGGGTCGGTGTCTTATAGGCTTTAGCGCTATTGCAAAAGGGGATAATAATTACATTGTATAGATACATTCCCTTAATTTTTGATTTAGTACATATGAAATCTCTGGAGACAAAAATATATACTTGTAGTTTATTAGTCCGTTTAAGGTGGAGCACCAGTATTTCTCGAGTTATACATGAGCTATAGGTCTGCTAATTATATAGAGCATGTGACTCATAATTATTAAATTATGAATATTCCACTAATTGTACTGGCTCCATGTAGCAAGCTGCTAGAGGCGACCTTTTGTTATGATCAACACAGCTGCCCCACGTGGTAAGCGGACAGCCAGGATATAACCTTGATCTTGATGTATCGCCAGTGAGTTCGCAGCTAGAGGTCATTGCAGTAACACCAGGTATAAAGCTTGTACTGGAACAAAGTCTTGGAGTCACTCATCTAGTTTACTATCCGCGCACATGATAGTAATAGTATGAATACACTTACTTTCTTACATGAATACAGTCATACAGAGCCATCAGATATATAGGAGGATGACGATGAGTTTCAATTCTACCCTGCACATTTTTTGTACATACAGTAGAACCATGCCAGAAACGGACACCCCATGTAAGCAGACACCCTGCATTAATGGACACTTTTGTTTGGAACAGTTCCCTCTATTAGATGTTTATTTCAACCACATGTAAGCAGACACCTCACATAAGTAGACACTCTGACGTAGAACGGAGGGTGTCTGCCTATGCAGGCTTCTACTGTGTGTAGATGTATACATAGATATGAATACAAGTATATACAATCATCATTCATTCATACATATGAGCTCGTACATGTATAGATTCAAACATGTGTATACCTCGTCACTAACCTTGTTCCCTCTATTAAGAGTATTTCAACCCTACTTAAGGGACCACCCCGCTTAAGGAAACACCCCACATTAGGGGCCACCATACTTTCACCATACAGTAGAACCCTGCGTAAGCGGACACCCTCCGTTCCGGGCCAAAGTGTCCGCTTAAGCGGGGTGTCCGCTTACGCGAGGTTAGCATAAACATCTAATAGAGGGAACCGTTCCGAGCAAAAGTGTCCGTTAACGCGGGGTTACCGCTTACGCGGGGTGTCCGTTAGGCGGGGTTCTACTGTACAGTCATTTTGGTACAGAATGCTTCTAAACTCCGCTTAAGTGGTCACCTTGGACGGACACCTTATCAAACCTGATGGGACAGTCATGGGAAACACTCCAGATTATCTTGGTTGCTTGCTTATGTGTGTATGAGGCTGGCAGAAAGATGTCTAGAAATCAGTCACCAGGCAACAGCCTACGTTGGCTCCTGTATGCATCTGGGTAGGCGTTTGTGGGCTCTCTGTGTGGTTATAACAGTGTCTCTATGACAAAGTACCAAATGTATGAAGATATTATATACTACATAGCCTAAGCATCGACAGACTGAAAATCCCGCTTAAGAGGACCTCCCACATAAGGGGACAGGTTGCTCGGAATGGAGGGTTCCCCCTTAAACGGGATTTTACTGTATAACCTGTTTTATAGGGTGTGTTATTTATATGCCCAGGAATGCACCACACCAGACCAGCTGACTCACCGTAAGGTACGATTCCCACACACGAGGTACACGCAGAGAGCACCAGGAGGCCGGCTAGCAGCAGGTGTGACCGCGTCATCGTGTCCAGGTAAACTCCAGGTGGGCTGGGTGAGAGACCATTGATCCGCACAGATGGCCAGTGTAGCATACGGTCCCGGTATCCCGGGGGTGAGCTCTACCCTACGCTCTGTAAACCCTGGTGTCCTCTGTGTATATGTACTCCTTGCACTATCCCCTCACAGGTAGTTTTAATCCATGTAGTGTTTTTAGTCGCTCACCCCGCCCCACATCGCATGCTGAGCGTGGGATGCTGTGTGATGATTCCGTGGTCACCAGGGAGAGTAGTCCTTCAACGTTTTGATATCTACTGTCCAGGTGACGTATCCTGAGCGAAGTTGTTAAACTTATTATGTGATACTTGTGGTGTACGAAGCCGGTTTAGCTGAGCCTCCAGGGGCATGATGCGTGCACTGTGAGAGGTGGCTTAGTCTAAATATCCATGGTCTAAAGTAGCGTCCAGGTGGTGTGCCGGGTAGCTGCTTGCAGTTCGGGGTTGACCTGTTTGGGCGTTCTACCGCGCGCGCAGCGCCCCCTGCCAGCGCCCAGCTGCAACACGTGGTGTGCGTGTATGTGAGCGTGCATTGAGACGTCCCCCCTCCTCCTCCCAAACCTGGTCACGCATCACTGGTTACACCGTTATGAAATGAACCGCTCTATGCGCACACATTGCGTTTCCATAACTCCCATTCCCTCTCAAGGATAATGGAAAACCGGTACGTCACGCACCCTGCTAAACCATATGTTAAATCACACATGCTAAATATTAGATATAATTATGAGAAAGACAGGACTGCCCCTAAAATGTTATTTGTATAACTTATTGGATATAAAAGGTAAAAAGGATATGAGACAACAAGTTATACATTTTTAGAAGAAGGCGGGTAGAAGAAGGTGGATAGGGATGTTGAAAGCCGCTGTCTTGCCGGCTGTAGTCTTTGTCAGTCTTATCGATACTGCAAGTCCACACGATGCTAGTGCGACATCTGTCCGCCGGAGTGTGTGAGCAGCTGTAGTGCCCCCTCTATCGGAGAAGAATTCTTAAGGAACTAGGCTTAGAGCCTTGAGAATCCACTGCCCTGCCTCCCGTGCTAAAGACGTACATCAATGCAACCCAAAGATTCCTATAATCCCAATGATGCCACCTAGCTGGAATACTGTGTACTTGGCGCCCTAGTGGCTTTATTTGGACTGGAATACAGAATACCACTTAGAGAGTGTGAGATCTTATGAGAGGGGTGGTCACAAGGAGGTTAAATTGGCGTAAAAGGTTTATTTTTTTCCTTTTCTGAAGAAGGCTGATGTATTTACACAACCTGTATAGGCATGGAATAATGGAAGGAATTGTGACATTGCTCTTCGCAGTTCCTGACACAGACTAGCAAAAGTCCTTCCCAACACCAAAGGTTACCCAGAGATTGATATAAGGGAAATCCTGTTGAATATCAAAGAATTGCCCCACAAGATTTACAATAATATCCATGTTTTGAAACAACTGAATCATCAGAAGTTATGTTTACCTCTTTATCCTGAGGCAAAACTGTTACATCCACTTGTTCTGTGAGATAATCAAAGAACTCTTCTCTGTTCTTCGAGCCCATGAGAAAGTCATTTGGGAGGTATCTTAGTTTGTGGGCTAAAGGCCCGGCCCCACTGGTGTGATGCGATTGTCGCAAGTCAATAAAAAGTCATAAACGGCCGGACGAGGGTCATAAAAATGGCGACGCCCATCGCATCGCACACAATCGCGCCTGTGGGGCCAGGGGTGCATGCGTGTGCGATTGTGTGCGATGCGATGGATTCATTGCATCGCACATCTTGAAATGTTCATGATGTGCGATGAATCCGTCGCATAAGCAGCGAGTATATCCTATTGTATTATTATATAATCCCTCTATCCTCAGGTAAACCGAGGTACATCTACCACTGGTACATGGAATACACTATAGACAATCACAATCACACATGTCAGCCTCCACTCAGGTGTTAGGTCTCAGGAGGTGTGAAAGCTTTGAAAATGCCAGGCTTTGCCTTTAGCCTAGGTGTATTTCTGATACTTTGTGAAGAGTGCGGGATGAAAAGTAACATGATTGATTCTAATGAATATTATAATATAGCTGTATATCTAGGCCTATACATAGGTGGTACCAAAAGCGATGCGACAAATCCATTGCATCAGTGGGGCATATCCTGAATTTTCCCTGCGATTGAGTGTGATGAATCCATCGCAATAGGGGCCATAAATCCCCCCCCCCCCGAGGGGACGTTTATTGGGCTATAAAACGTGTGCGACAATCGCATCGCACCAGTGAGGCCGGGCCTTAACTTTGATGCTGATGCTAGTTCCACACTTCTCCCTCACGCTATCTTTTATACTCTAAGGCAAGTAGTGGTCCCACACAATATCTACTCTGTCTGTATTCTCAAGTTCATGTAGAATGAACTTCAAGAATATCTTTGCCAAGTTCTCTGTGATTGTAGTGATTCCTGATGCTGGCAGGATATGGACAATAGCAGCTCCATCAGATATGAGACATATTGGTCTTGCATTTCAACAAGTCAGACCTAGTTCCTTGATACAGCTTCCCAAAGCCTGACAGAGATGGTGGGTACATATGGTTTTCATGAGAAAGAAATGCAGCAGGATTCTCATCATGTTTGTGATTGGCAATATATAGTCTGTCATAAGGACTTGCATCATTATATAGACTTGCTTTTTGTGATGCTTTTGTCTTTGCTCTTATTTTGGTGATTTCAACAGTTGTAGGAAATTATTCCGTATCACATGAATTGGTTTGGTCTGTTGCTCAACAACTTCAGTTTTATATGCTACATACTGTTCTTTGCCAAGGTCTTCAATCATTTTTAGTGTTGAAACTACAGAATCATCTGCAAAATTTCTAGTATGCAGGAGAAGTCATTCTGGACAGTCATCTTCAAAGGGTTTCCAAAATCACTGATCACTTGACCTGGTTTTAGCAATCTGGGAAGCTGCACTTGCACACAGAAATTATCATCCTGTACTGTACCCTGACACTGGAATGTCAGGTTAAGCCGAGGGAACTAATCTATATGCTGAAGCAAATAGACTTGTTCAACCACTGAGAGAGTTCGGAAAAACCTCCAAAGGATTCGATCTCTACACAAGTAACGCACAGAGTAACCTGTACGCCTGCTGCGGACTTGGGCTTATATACTAGCCGAGTTACATGATCTGGGCGCCCCCGTGGCACTTGCATGCACAGGGTCACCCGAACCACCACACAGCAGGGACTGGAAGAGCAAACACACCAACACTCGACGGACCCGACACCTACATTATAAACAATCAGAAATAAGGTATTTGACGAATCTCGTGAGGGGGAGAGGTTGTGCTGGTTCTCATTGCACTGTAAATCAGCAGGGAACCAGCAAAAGTTCAAGATTTCACACACATTACTCTCGCTGGGCGTTACCTATCCCTTTGTTAATTGGGGCAGGGAAACAGTCTAGACTGTGTTTCAAGGTTTTCCTTTTCCTGTCCTGAGGGGGCGGGTGGGGGGGGGGGGGGGGCAATCTGGATACCTGATTAGTTTCAAACATTTCTAGAGGTTCAGTTACATACACTCACTTAAGTTCTTTTTCAGAGAAAATCCGCAATACACTTGGTTTCATGTCAGTTTTCATGCTGCTTCCACCACACGGGTACGTCCGCCATCTATCACGTCATTGCTGCACAGTTTGTTTCGGTTTGAATCTAGTATCTAGTATCAGCACTTAAATGGAACACTACCCATCAGGAAACACATCCGAGGGTCATGTAGGATTTTTACCCGGCAGCGACATATTCCTAACAGTAAAAGGAATTATTTCAAAGTATTTAATGTGTTGTTTTAATCAGGAAAAGATCCCACTAAACTGGTAGAAAATATATCTTGTATGGCCGATAATCTAGATATAGATACAGATTGTATTTTGTCATTATAAGGGATAGGTGAAGACTGGTATCTGAAGTCCTAACCCACCCACCCACCCACCCCCCACACACCTTTTTTCCCTTTACACCCTTTACTCCACCTCAGCTAGGCTCTTAAAAGCCTTCATGGGAAAGTTCCATATTGAGTTGTTGTTATTTCCGGATTTAGTTATTTGATTAAAGGGATGTTCATAACCAAAGACTTGAGCAAGTTTAGGATTGGCGAAATTATAGATGTTCCCTGTTTAGTATAGAAAGTTAGCATAATGCCCCATTTATCCCGTTTAAAATAGATTATTTGGCATGACGCACCAGTTATCTGTTCAGTATTGATCATTTAGTACATCCGGTAATCCGTTATTGAGCATTTAGCACAATGCACCTGTAAACTATACAGTATCGCATGTTTAGCAGGACCCACCTATAATCTGTTTGCAACTGACGCGACGCATCAGTAATCCATCTAGTACATAGCATTTAGCACGACGCGTCTGTAATTCATGCACGACATCCTTTGCAGGTTGACGCCGGAAACACGACGTTCTACCTCACGACCCGGCTCATGTGCCCGTCACACTCCAGTGACCACGACGCCGGCCGCTGACACGCTCTGCTGAACAGGTTAACCCGAGGCAGTCCCGGCCACTTCTGCCCTGAGACCGTCCACGCTTTTTGAGTTACATGTGGCGCTACATGGTTTTAGGGGCAACATTTCGTCGAAATGCTTTCCTCTCGTGGTCGTGGTATTGCACTCTTAACATTCGTTTTGAAAATATGGGAGACTATAATGACAGTGAGCATAAAATAGCTGATTATCAAACATCAGTAATAAAGATGACAGCGAAATAAAAAATAATCAGATTAAGAATCCGGAACTGTTTTTAGAATCTGATATAGATTGATGGAACAGACTTTTTTTCTTGTATTTCCATGAGGAAAGGTTGTATTTTTGTGTGTCCTTTGGGTAGGAGGGGGGCAAATTTTTGTTGTTTGCTATTTCTTTGGGGGTGCACCTTCTTCACGCTATTGCTGCTGAGGAGCGACTTTTAGATGAAGCATGAGAGGGTTCTCTTATTTGAGTTGAATAACAAATGCCAATATTTGTTTCACTAGAGTATTTTGGTCTCTAATGTGTACCCAGGTAATAGGCCTAACAAAAGTGTAGGATCCAGTTGATCGTCTCTACGCATCTCGTGAGTCAACAATAGTAGGGTACCCAGTTTCTGCAGATGGAGTATTTTGTCTCTCTTTACAAATTGCTGTATTCTGCCCGGTCATGCTCTACCCAATGGTTTAGTCGGGGCGATCAGAACAGGTGAACTCTTGTCGCTGTATGCACTTTACAGATCCGATCACACTTCTTTCCGATGGGAATCGGGCATTGCTGCTATGGGGTTAATTACTGTTTATAATCGGTGAGCGCCGGGCACTGTCTATCGGGAGGATTTTTACCAGAAAAATATCTCTTGCGGGTGACATACTTGGCGCAAAATTATGAAATTTCATCGCCAGGTAGGGTACATATTGATATATAATCGTTGTGGATATGATATTATTTGATCAAGGGGATGATGTGAAAGCATAACCTCAACAAGGATGATTTGGGGGAAGGGGGGGGGGGGATGGTGGTGGCTTGGATAGAGTATCATATATAAATAACAATAATTTGTTATTCCTTTGATATAATTGGTGTTTCTTTCTTTTGTATTGGTATGATCATATAACCATCTGAAGACTGAAAACTCCATGGATAGCAGACATTTTACTCAGAATGGAAGGTGCCCCCATAAGTGCAGTTTCACTGTATTTCCACAAAAAATGAAATGTTCAGTTGCCATGTCAACCAAATACGGACGATATTAACATCTCAATGCAATCAGGATCATTTCACTCAGAGCATACTCAAATATTATTTTGATAGATAAAGGTGCCTGTGAGTTACATGTGAAAGAGTAACAGTATGCATCTCTGAGCTCAATATTGGGAATGTGATTGCATAGATACAAGACATATATGCCTGTGCTCAAGCCATCCTTGCAGAACCTACATTATGCCTTAAAGACTTTCCTATTCAAAAGTGTCTCTAGAGATTTATATTTGTACTCTGACTTTGTCATAACATACAAAAGTCTATGTCGATAGGTTTGGGTGTAGCTTGCCTATAAAAAACTTTTTTTTCCACCAAAAAAGGGTAAATTTGGTTGCCATGGCAACCAAATTGGAAAAGTGTCAACATGTCAATGTAATTAGGATCATTATACTCAGAACATAATCAAATATTGTTTTGATAGATAAAAGTGCTTGAGAGTTACATGTGAAAGAGTAACAGTATGCATTTATCATTGGAGCTCGATATTGGGAATATAATTGCATAGAAAATTGACATATATGTATATGTACAAGCTACCCCTGTGAAGCCCTCCCTATATCTAAAAGATGAGATTATCTGCTAATAATTGTCTCTACTAACCACTATCTGTATTCTGACAAGGTCTCAAGTTAAATTATAATACTTAAATAAGTTTGGGTGTTCCTTACATGTCAAAGAATGTGAAAAATCCTTTAAAAAAACATTTTCTATGCAAAATTACCTAAAATCGGTTGCCATGGCAATGGAAATTTCGAATTCTATTAGTGGTTCCATATACCTTATCATCATATCTATATATGTGTAAAATGTCTTTTTAATCAATCTATTATTACCAACACAGTAGAGCAAAATGTATTTGGTGCACATTTCCATTGAAATTAGCCCAAAAACCCTGGTAAGGAAAGGGTTAAGTATCTGAAAATAATAGTTTCATGACGCAATTATGGTTCTACCACAGTTCATTGTGTCAGTGTGTGAAAATGATATCATATATGCTGTAAATACCTGTAGAAAATTATTCAGATTCATTCAATATTTCCCTCATTTATAGTATTTTTCAATATTACAATTCTGCCTGACATCTACATTGATACTCGGGTTGCATAGTGAAACATTCGTGACCATGGTTTACGTTTTTTGTCTTCCAAAGCCGTTTCGACGGTCTACGATCGACACCCATGTCCACGATTAGAATTATCGGGGACCTCACGATAGACGACAATCTTACCATTTCCAAACCTACCCTATTGGGAGGCCTATCGTAAACCATTGGCGTTGGTGGGTGCAGGGCCTTACACAACAACCAGGAAAAAAAATCTTGGAACTCGAAAAGTGAATATAGAAGGGTGCTGGAATGTGGTAGCGGGCCAGGTACTGGGGATTGGGATGGGGGAAACTTTTTGTTATGGGGTAAAGATGTGTTTCGGTAATTGTGGGAGGGACAAATTAACAAAACATGTGACAAAATATGCGCCAATAGCCATAGATAATGAACGTTTCCTAAGATGTGTAGAAGCCTCAAGGGTACATTTCAAAAAGAGGAGATTCATGTGAATAAAAGTACCCCTTCTCCACAGTCCACCAAGTGGGCGGTAGTCTAGACTGGCAGTCGTTTAGACTGTTGCATGTTTGTTGTCCGTCTGCCCTGTGTGTGTGCCAGACAGGCGGCCTGGGCGGGTTCCTGCCTGTGTCTGAACAACGACTGTCTCACCCTGTGCCTAACCCAACAACAGGCAGAGCTGTGGGGTTCACCCATCCCTGGTGCATCCCCAGAGCATGACGCCATCTAGAGGAATCGCAATGAACTATGTTATCCAATATAGGTATGTGTCTGTGCTTTTGTTGATTTTAGCAAGGCTCTTGATCGGGTTGATCATACTTTATTGTTAAAAAAATTAAGAAAGTTGCAGTTTGATAAAGACTTAATCACCTGGTTCCAGGCTTACCTCAATGAGAGATCACAGCGGGTACGTATCGGCAAGACGTTGTCGAATAGTTTGAATATTAAGGCTGGTGTACCGCAAGGGCGTATCCTGGGGCCTCTATTATTTAACTGTTTTATCAATGATATGATGAGCGAGAATTTCAGTTCCAAGCAGATTTTATATGCAGACGACTTGGTATTATATGTGTCATCTAAAAACTTAGAACGATCAATTGAATTATTACAGGGAGATCTGTTGAAGTTAGAATCATGGTGTGCTAGGAATAAAATGTTGATAAACAGTAGTAAAATGAAGGTCTGTATCTATGGTTCGAAAGTAGCATTAGGTAAAGTATATTCTGATATTTGTTTGAAGGTGGGAGGGTCAGTTTTGCCAACATGTAGGAATTTTGTGTACTTGGGAGTGCCATTAGATAGTGAGCTGAGATGTGACAAATGTGTTAATGGAATATTGAAAAGAGTTAATCATAGATTGTTTAGGTTATCTAAAATATGTTTCCCTTAAAACGGCTGTCGAGATTTATAAAAGGCTAATAGCACCTTTGTTTGATTATAGCAGTTATCCAGTGGGAGGGGCAAATAATTGTCTGCAAAACAGAGGCCTCAGGATATGTACAAAAACTGTAAAGGGTGAGAGGAGTGTTGTCTCACTGCATCATGATTGTGGAGTACAATTTCAGATAAACGTCGTAAATATTTATTGTATATTTATATGCATAAGTTTACGAAATGTATGGACCTCATCGACAATCCTAAAATTCGTGGTGATTATAAAATTGGACTAAAAATGAGGAGTCCGTACACAAGTTTCTTTAGAAAAAGTCCAATATATAGAGGGATGTTGATTTTGAATGGTTTGAGCGGAGACACACTGAGATGCAACATTGGAGTGTATAAGAGACAAATTAAGGCCGCACTTTATACATAATTTATATGTGTATTGTAACTGTTGTTTATTATTACAAGTTGAATATTATAGTGTATAATCATACCCATGCATCTGCATCAACTTCATCCCTACCTGCCTTCGGGCTTTGTAAATATCTTTTGTACATTGTGATGGACTTATTCCTGTCCTGGGCTGTTTTTATCATGGTTGTAGAGGTGCTGACCTACCTGCGTCAGCAGATGGCACCTGGCTTTTTGCACCAATAAAAAAAAGGAAAAAAAGATCTATGTTAGCCAATATCTTCAGGGTGGGATTTTCTAAACCTGCTATATTACCCGAAATCACTTATCTAAAGCTGATGTTGTATAAATTGATCTCATCATAGTAAAAGTGAAACTTTCTTGTGTAGTTTCTGATAGTCTTTCATCCCAACATAGGTTTTGTATACCTCTGAAGATTTTTTCTTTGTGAAAATCAACAAAAACTATGATTTTCTAGTGTTTTTCATGCTTTTCACTTTTTTCACAATCATCGAGGAACAATGTTGAGCCCATTGTCTTATTAACAAATTTGATAACTTCTTTAGGCTTTGAAATTTCATTGAATAAATTAACGGATCCCAGCACTGAATGTCTTTGACTCTACCTTAAAAGAAAGTGAAAAGTCTTAAGGCAGTAGAAAAGCGGTGGTTTCAAAAAAGGATTTAGAAAAAATCGGTGGTTTGATGTCATTAAAAGTCAAATAGTCAGAGGTCGTAGAACATTCAGTTGTCGTTTATTTAACCTCAGTGCTAGCATGTCCAGATACGATTCCAGAAAAGCGATGAGGAGATTTTGAATGGTTGTTGAAATTTTGCGATGGTTTCAACTATAAATCCCTTATTATAAAGGATTTAGAAAAGATCCCGTTTGTATCAGATTCCTCAATGTTGGGTTTCGGCTCTTGGACAGGGGAAAAATTTTTCTTCGGCAGTTGGGATAACCGCTTCACTTCGTAATTCAAGGCTTTGTATTTTTACTGACAATATACAAGTTCTTGCGTTGATAAACTCCAGTCGTAGCTGCAACAGCATTTGCATGGGTTGGTTGAGAGACATTTTTTGGTCTTTGCTTTATTTATAATTTGGATTTGCATGCTAGCTATATTAGATCGGAGGACAATTTTTTGGCTGATAACCTCTCTCGTATGAACTATAGTACATATATATGAATAAATGTTTGTGATTACTTGAAGACATGGTTATGTGTTGCTCTTCATTTTGCAGACCCTCCCCCCCCCCCCCCAATGTCTGACTATAATCCTATGTCATAGACCAAATTCTTTAAGGATAAGACAGGATTTGATCGATTCCAACATTTCTTCTAATACCAGGAAGGTCAGGGATTTCCAACTCCGGAGTTAGAATCGGTTTTGTGTTGAATATTCGTTGATTCCATTCCCTTGTTCTCCATCTCAGGCTGTTTTATATGCTTATATTATTTGTCAGGGTTTTTATCCCGAAGTTCGATTAGAAATCACATTTCTGGTCTTTGGTATCACCAAAAAAATCTTAGGGTTTAAGGATTATTCCAACGATTTCTTCTTGAAATTGTTGATTAGAGGCTTACTCATGGAGGCTCCACCTAATAATACTCGATTTCCTATGTCTGTTGAGATTCTCAGGTGTATCAAATTGAACTCGGATTTGTCAATCCCAACGATTTGTCTTTCTGGACTGCTTGTGTCATGGGTTTTAGGTCTCTTCTCAGGAAATCTCATTATACTAGTTCTCCACATACTCTCATGGTTTCTGACGTGGTTCTCGATTCTGACCATGTGGTTTTCCACATTCGTGGTTCCAAGACTGATCAATTCTCTTCTCAGAATTTTTCAATTTTTTCTAAGGGTTATTCCTGGCTCACACTTTTGCTTGATGGATTTAATATCAAGGTTGATTCAGGTTTTTTGTCCCGCTAGTTCAGGTATTCATGATTTGGACGGTTTTCAGGCCCAACTTAACCCTTGTAAGGTATTCAAAGAAGCTTACCGTCACTACAGTGGCAGGGATCCTGAGGCTGACAATATTTTTTCAGCCACTAGCGAGGGTGTACATATTGTTGATAATGATATTGTAAATATTCAGGACAGTAAGAATTATTCGTCTATTGTAGAGCCTGATGCTAGTGCTGAGATGGATAATATTGTTCATAGAGAAATTGTTGAGAGTAAACTTGGCTTGGTAGACTACAAGCCTCAATGTATTCACTACCTGGGGGCAGTAAAAAAATCTAAAGGACAATTGAGGCCCATTACTGCCTGCAGTAGGCCTACTGCTTCCAGTATCAATTCTTCTATGGAGGGTACCTGTGACAAATCTTCTTATGTATCCTTGGATGATATTATTGGTTCTCTCAGTGAAAATGAGTGTGGATATAACTCATATGTGAGATATGTGTTGTGGATATAAGATCTGCTTACAGATCCATTCACCCTTGGGATCGCAAGTTCCAGGGTCTTCATTGGAATATTGATGGGAAAGACTGTTTTTTGGTTAATAATTGTTTGTGTTTTGGTGCAAGATGCTCCCCTTTTGTTTTTACACAGTTCAGTAATTCTATTGTTCTATCAATGAATCGTCGCGGATTCAATAGAGTCTATGGTTATATCGACGATTTTATACTCATTGCCTACATGGCCTCCAGGTACTAAATTCCCTTTATGGGGTATATTTCTCATATATATAATATATATGAGAAATATACCCAACAAGTATATCTATACATAAAGGGCACCAGTCGCCAACTACCGTCTAATTAGTTAATTAGCCAGACCGCCCGCGCGTGGGGCACAGTTCAGGGTACACAGGTCAGTGCCTCAACAAATAGAACAAACAGTGGAACCTCGCCTAATGACCCGGTGTAGGAAAACACCCTATGTAAGCAGACGGCAGTTATCTGCTACTGGGTTTAACTGTAATTATGAACTAATCTGACTTCTTTTTGTCTCTAAATATGCAGATTAAACCATGCACTGATACACCTGTCTCTTGCACCCCCTACTCCCCATACACATTATTAGATTTGGCAAGAATGCCAAATATGTTTCACCAGAATAACGACACTCCCTAGGATGTAAGTAACTATCAGTGCCGGTTATTGAGGTGGTAAATGTAACGTAAATGCTCACTGCAAATCAATATCGTATGAACCTGTTTTTGTAAGCGTATTCCACCCCCAGCCAGACTTTTAAGAAATACACCACGAATTCAGGATATATAGAACATACCTACAAAATGTCACTCCCTAGCAACTACTACTTTATATTCTCTTTCAAATGTGTCATATCATATTATGATTGAACCTGTTTTAGGGATAGAAATATGACCTAAAGGGAGTTCTTAAAAATGTATTTGTAACTACAAAAGCCCAATTGAAATCTCTTTCTTTAAATCCATGTCAAAATACTAAAACGGTACAATATTGTAATGCCATAAAACCTTCTGTCCCAAACAGAAATCATATTCCAATCTGTAGTTGGCTTTAAAAAGCAAAAGTGTGGTCAGGTTACCTAGTGACTCTACAGGCAGGTGCACTACAGTAGGCTACAGCTATAACCTATAAGACCAACTGTCCACCCATTAAAAACAATTGAAAGTTTTGGGTTAAATTCTGTCTTTGGGTTATTTTCTATAACCCACTTGCACCCAGTCAACTTGTTATTTCTACAACTGCCTGAGTCTAGGATCCAAATATATCAAACACCAGTCGGTCAACGAGGTATTTGGTCTCTAGTGATTGGTCATCTTTAGCTGGGCACGCCTCTGCCCCTTTCCCAGTATCATAGTGTCAGCTTGCAGATGGTGAAGGGTTAGTATAGTTTACGAGCTTGTGGCCCACGCTCAGGAATAAGACAGGGTCAGGTTTGGTGAATAGCTCTATTCTTCTGTATTAAGAATAACATACCTAATCGGAATCCATGCGGCCACCCTAATCCTGTTTTCATATATCATTTGCTTATCAGGAATAGTAGACGTGAGATACTTTGAATTGCTATCAAGACTGTTAAGTCTGACTTTGCAAACACAAACACAAACCCCTTTTTAAATTTTGCGGATCCTTTCTTTATAAAAAAAACATTTGGAATTTCGCGGACTACGAATGCCTCAGAATTGACTCGTTGAACGAAATTCAGAACGATGACTTAATCCCATCGTGATACAGAGTGGGGCACAGCCTACTCTCCCCCTAATGGATGCCAATTCAATGATGTGGTTGAATGAAACTGCACTTCATACTTGTGGCCCTCGAAGATTGGCAGCTCATACCTTAGTGTCACTAACCCAGGCGCCAAGTACATGTGTAAAACCTTTCGTAATAATTTTGATTTGCTTATACCTGATTTGCCTGGAAGAACGACTGCTTGTTGTCGAATGCAATCTTAGACCAATAAACAAAAAAAATACCTGTAAACCATGTTTCAGTGCATTCGTCAAGGATCAGAAATCTATTCCTATATCCATACTTGTTTTTATGAATGGGTATGGACTGCAAGACACTTTGTTGTTACTTCTGATCAAGTATGGTTTAACATCAATAGTTATAATATCTTTCGACTTATGAAATCAATATAATAAAATCAGGGAAAGTTGTTCATGGTTTTCTTTATTTCACAATCAAGCATATCAGCATCAATATATATGTGCGTTATTTTATGGACGTATACATACAAATAATTTACTCAATCTGGGTAGAATGTTTAACATTAATTACCTAGATTTAATTTGGCATACATGTAATGTGCCTTATTATTTCCAACATTCTTTTACTGTCGCAAGTATATGAGGGACTGGATCTAATTTTGTTGTAAACCCATTCTGTATTGTATGTAATCCCATAAGGCAGAATTTAGCCAGCTGCCTATCTTGATTTAAACTGACGTTTTCCTTTAGATACAACTGTACATTCTGATAACAATTATATACAGCATGAAACCGTAACGATTTAATGAGATCATTAATAACAATTCCTCAAGTTATAGCCTTTATGAACCTGAGGGTCTTTTGCTATACTTTTAGGTCTAATATTCTTATAAAACCCTGCTCGCAATTCCCTAAGTAGGTTTTCCTACTCGGTACAATCATACAAAACTTCAGAATTTTCCTTAAATCGGCTTAAGACTTTAACATAAATATTTCATAAGGCACAGACCATAAAAATCAATCTTTCATTTATGTACATTTTTACATTTAAAACCTTCAAAATGAGAGCTAAAATCAAATTTATTTCACAAGTTATGAGACATGTTCCCTTATTTAGGGGCCATCCATAAAGAATTTACGCCCGGGGGGGGGGGGGGGGAGGTCAACCTGTTTTTATGCATATGCTCCTTCTTTGTTCTATTGCGTACAAGATTGGGAGGGGGTGGGATCAAAACTACATACTTTCTGGATGGCCCCTTACACAAGCTTATATTTCATTAAAACCATTTTAGAATTGACTTCTATACATTATTCTATACCGGTGCACGAATATCTGATTTATACTCACTAGCAGTATAAATTTCATTCGTCCACAGAAAGGTGCAGTATAAACATAATACTACCCTCCGTACCACGTGAATTGTTGGCTTTTAGAGCAAAAGTTAAATAAACAAAATGGCTGATATTTCCCGGATTCAGAGGTTTATTAAACTTACACAATACGATTGCCCAGCACTACCTACACACCCAAAATCACCCTAAAATAAGCACAGCTATCAAACATTCAGCTTTGTAAATACATGACCTATACAGACATTATTACACCAGGATATATGAAAAAAAGCCCCGCCCAGCATCTGCTGGAATTCAGAGCAAAAGTTCCCAGACGTCATGGCTTCCGCTCACTCTCCCAGCAGATCTTTCGCGGCAATTGCGCTAACTAATCTCTGCTTCAACCTCTGTTATAACTCTCAATGACGACGTTGCGACGTCATTGCAGAATGGCCACCTAGACGATCACCCATGAACTATCTATCAAGGTGAATGTTCGGGGATTACTTTAGGTTGAGATGATAAAATGGCGTTTTTAATAGTATCCCGGTATAAAATAATAAAGAGACATAGTGAGTGTAACTCAATTACATCTTTTCCTCGATATTTTCGTCAGAAATACTCACCGAATTCGAAAATATTCCATTCAGTCACACTAACCAAGTCTATATACAACTACATCATACATATCTAGAATTTGTTCTGTATTTGTTTTCCAGTTGCTAAAAAACTCCTAAATCGGAGGCTGCACCTCAGCAACCGACTGCTGTTGTTGTTGTTGTTGTTGTTGTTGTTGCTGCTGTTGCTGTTGCTGCTGTTGCTGCTGCTGCTGCTGCTGCTGTTGCTGCTGCTGCTGCTGCTGGTTTAACTGGCTCAGCACCAGTTTCATGGCATCAGCGTAGTTGGTAACAACATGGCCACCATGGAGCTGTATATTAGTTGCGCCGAGTGTCGAACCAGCCAGTGGAGTGACCACCAACATTTGTTTGTGAACTGGTGCAGACTGCCCCCCTTGCATAGTTGGGGTGGCACTTACAACCTGGACCTGTTGTGTGCCTGGACGGGCGGTCAGTCGCACTGTCTGGTCTGTGATAAATTGTGGTTGTAGAAGAGGAAGCCGCATCTGTCCATCTGCCAGCAGCGCAGAGCTAACATTGTTCAGAGATATCAGTGATGGATTGCTTGTTAACGCAGTAGGTTGTTCCAACACTTGCTGTTGCTGCTGCTGCTGCTGCTGCTGCTGTTGTTGTTGTTGTTGTTGTTGTTGTTGTTGTTGTTGTTGTTGTTGCTGGTGCTGGTGCTGCTGTTGTTGTTGTTGCTGCTGTTGCTGTAGCTGCTGCTGTTGTTGAAGCTGTACTTGCTGTTGCGCCAATATTGTGGAAGCAGAGAGGTGGTGGACTGGGTTCTGCTGCTCTGACTGACTAGGCTCAGTTGGGGCAACACCTGATGTTGGCAGAAAAGGAGGAGCAAAGTGGCCAGACATCACTGGCTCAGCTAGCTGCTGTGCAATGCTTGCTATTGTTTCTGTTCTAGAGGCTGGTGCTAGTGTTGATACTGTTGTGAGGGTTTGCGGATTGGTGGTGGCAGCCACATTGGTGCCTTGGAAGTTGAGGTATGAGGCAGGCAACATGCTCACACTGGTAACAACATTTGACGCCTGCTGCAGGGTCCTTTGCTCAGTTGCTGAAGTAAGGGTACAGAGTAATCCCTTCCTTTTGGTTTGGTGATTGTGCCTTGGCTGCTGTTGGCTGACTGGCACTGTCTGCTGATGGTGCTGCTGGTTTAGAGTGATAGTTTGCTGCTGTGGCTGTGGCTGAGACTGCATGACTGGTAATTGTGATGGCTGAGGTTGCAGAAGCTGAGCTTGCTGAGTGACTGCTGTGTCCTCTTGAGCCAGAGAAGGGTCAAGAATACCCCGTGCCACAGACTGCAGAAGTTTGGATATCATTGAAGAATCCATCATCATTCGAGGAGTCTCTAATGACTCCACCGGTGTAGATACTATCTGTGATTCTTGAGGTTGTTGCTGCTGTTGTTGCTGCTGGTGCTGTTGAGGCTGCTGTTCTTGATGTTGTTGCTCTACATGTACTTGTTGCTGTGTTTGGCCTTGCTCAAACTGTACTGATGGAATCACTGTGGCTGCTGGCACATTGGCAGCATCAGACAGCTTTCCTGGCTTTTTGGCACGCGCCGTGTTGCCAACATTGGTAATTTCCCCTGTGAGTGCACTTTTTACATGTGTCTTTTTCACATGTCGTACCAAGTGGTCTCTCCTTCCAAACTTCTGCGGGCAATACTCACAAGAGAAATCTCTGTTTTTCGTGTGGACCACAGCATGCCGTTTCACATCCTTCTGCGTAAAAAAGAGCTTATCACAGAATTGACACTTCTGTTTCTTCTCAGTGCTGTCCTTTATGGAACGTGCCCCAGCATGTGCCTTTAGATGCCGCATCAGAGTTTCTTGGTCGGTAAAGTCTTCTTTGCACACCTCACAGGTCATTTCACCACGTTCAGCAGCATGGAAGGCTAGGTGTGTCCTGTAGGCATACGACGAAGCATACATCTTACCGCATGTTGTGCACTGGTTCAGTGCCTTATTCGGGTCGTGGATCCGTAGGTGATGCTTCAGATGATCCTTGCGGGAGAAGGTTTTCAGACAGTATGCACACACATGCTCTCGATCTGAGGCATGAATTAGTTCGTGACGCATCACTTTGAACTTGGACGTGAAGGCCTTATCACAGTTTTCATATGAACAGCTGTAAATTAATGAAAAGAAGAAACATGCAATTAAAATTGGTTATAGCATTCCCATGTAGAGTATACATTCGAGCAGCCCTATTTCATTCTTCATTATTGTTTTCTACTTATTCACAGATTCTTTGTGGTAACCAGCTTGGCAAGGAGAATATTATCTTATTTGATAAAGTCTTCGAGACATAGATTTGGTAATGGTAAGAATGAATTAGCTACCATTATCTAGATGTAACCACTGTGCAAAGGTGAAAAGGTAACTAATGGAGCCCGATCTTGATAAAATTGGACATGTGGACCTCAATACAAATGGACACGTCACTATCTTTTTAATAGTATTATTATACTCAACTACATATATTTACGTCTACATGCGCAAAGAAATGGATATCATGTCGTATTACCAACTAAAAATTGTCGAATTTCTTTTACAACTTTCAGATCATATTCGACTCATATATGTGCACGTTGGGGTTTTGACTATATTGTCAACGCCAATGGACAACAGTTTTGTAGTGTTGGAGTACCAAACTGGACTTACGTGAAAGGGCGCTCGCCGGAGTGTGTGAACATGTGCACTTTGAGCTTAGAGTCATTGAGAAAGGCTTTATGACATATTTCACACTCGTGAAGTGTCTTCGGAGTTCGCACTTTTAGTGACCGTCTTCGTATCTTTGCTGCGCCGTTTGTGGAACCTTTGGGTCTACCACGTGGGCGGCCAGTTCCTTTGACCCCACCCTTAGCATTGGGGTCCCCTTTCAAATATTTCCTTGGACGTCCCTTTTTCTTGGGGGGTGGAGCTTCTTCTCGTATCATCTTGGGCGTGCTTGTCTTTGCCCTGCGACGCCTTACGGGCTCTGTCTGTGCAGCAGGCTGCACACTTTGGTCTGCATGCGGACAGATATGTTGATGATGCTCTAGCAAAGAGTTGCATACTTTGTGGCATTTGTGACACTCAAATCGACCATCGCGGGTGTAAGAGCCCAACAACTCACAGCCTTGTGGGCCACGAGAGAGCTGGTCAGAATCTTTCTCTTGCTCATCATCATCGTCATCGTCGTCATCATCGTCATCGTCGTCGTCATCGTCAATGCTGATATTGATACTCGGTGGTGCAAGGTTCATCACCTCAACTTCATCATCATCATCATCATCATCATCATCATTATCGTCGTCGTCGTCATCTTCATCCTGGTAAGTGACTGCTGACTGTGGTACGACAGATTTGGCGTCTCCTTTTATGTTCAAAAGGAAGACAAAATGATTGGACTTTTTTATGGTACCAGTATCCAGCTGGACGGTAGGATTTAAGCTACAGGAAAAAGTGGCAGGATTTAGTAACAAAGGACAGAGTGTGTTATGGTGTGAGTGACAAAGGACAGAATGATAAAATGTACAGAGGACAGAATGGTAGGATCTACAGAGAAAGGACAGCATAGAAGGGTGGAAGTAACAACAATTTTTCTGTTTTGTGTATCACAGAATACCTGACATATTTGCAGATTAATTCATCGTAGGCAGATTTTGTCAGTTGATATCTTTAGTGCATCAGGTAAGTGACAGTCGCCCTTAATTGTTATAGTTCAAGATTATTGAATAATCAAAGGTCACCACTCTATTCATCTGATTTTAGCTACAAAAGGATATTGATATTATGGAGTCAAAAACTTTTAAAACTCAACGGAGATTGAACTATATATATGTGAATATTAGGCGATAGCAGGACTAAAGCTACATCAGGGATAACGCCCTGCTCTGGTATGATCAACTCGATGCCATCACAAGATGACATGAGTGTGAAATAAGTCAATAGCATCATTGCTTGATAAGTGGACCGATGGTAAATGCTCTACAGGTTGCTGCCTAATGGTACGATCTGGCCCGGAGAAATGAAAGGAACTAGACATGCAAAGTTAGTTGCGAACCTAATCCTACTCCTAAACTAACCTACTATTCCAGCGTATTTGAACGTGTGTTGGCGCTCGAATATCAAATAGTACGGTGTCGTCCAGTGAATAATAAAGAGTGGTATGAGGTGTAGATTATGATCGGAAAATGGTATATGGAAATCTAGTATTTTGGAAGGAGAGTCCTATACTTGGCACCCTGGCATTATTTAAACTTGAGACTGTCCACTATTTACGAAAATATCTTTAAAGGAGTTCTGTTCTATGTGAGATAACCACACACCCAGACAGTGACGTACCATTGGATTCCGCTGTGAAGATGGCGCAGCCAATTAAGGCGGCATAGGGTGCAGCATACCACACACGTAGTTCCACGTTTGGAGAAATAGCCTGAAATATAAACAGTATCATGCAACAAAAAGAACTAAGAGATTTATTTCGAAAGCAAAGAAACACGGTATGACGGAGTTACAGCCTATATTACAACACATAGAGACACCAGGTAACGGTTTGGGCTATATGAAATGAAGGGCCTATTGGCCGATTCACATTGAAAAGTGAAACCTGTCAATTTCCTGAAATTTGAAAATGTTGACCTCAAATTATTGCAGAACACAAATCCAACATAAAAAGTGAGTGTTCTAGTTTTTAATCTAGAAATATGAAATAATTGTGATAACATTACAAAGCAATATATAGAAATTCTAAAAGGTTGGATTTCACATGATAAAACCGGAGCCAGTTTTCTCAAACTTTCAGAGAATATTACAAGTACATTTGTAGGCTACACATTTAAATACCAAAAACATATAGGTCACCTTTCTGTATAGAATGGAGAAAACCATATTTTTAGAACATTTCCTCTATAAATCTAGCATTTAAAAATATGCCTATTCTGACTATTTAGTGAAGAGAAACTGAACAAAACGATACTCATCTGGCATTAGAATAAATCGTAAGGAACTAGTTCGAACATACAGTTGTGAAAATTAAAAAATCACCAGCTGGCACCAGTGTGAATTATAGGATACGGTTTCAAGTAAAATAACTATGAAGTTTTGCACTTGTTAATTTAACTGTCATTCAAGTTCCGACCACTTCAAATGAGTAGTAGAAATGGCCTGTTTTTCTGTACTTTTATCTACATTTATGACACTTTGAGAAGCAGACATGGCTTTACCTTCTTTCTGTTATTTTATTCACATTTATGAGAGTTAACTATTGGATGTATCTTGCACAGGCATAGTTCTTTCTATCTATGATACCTCTGAAAATCAGTTTTCAAATTCTAAATATTTGTGAGCATATTTTTTAAGATAGCAGACGGTGCCAACAATGGAATCGTTCACTCCCTACCAGAGAAGGTACAATAATATGTTGCCTTTACATTACAGTAACAGTTTTGCTATGGTTAGCTTTGCCATGGTTAACTCTAATTTGCCAGTATAGTCACAATAATTTCCGTCGAATTTGTGTTAACACGCTAATAAATCTAAATAAATGATTTATCTATCTTTTGAGGGAAGATCAGGATGATACTTCTCTTAAGTTGACTTTGCGGTTGAAATATTTGGATTATCTTTTTCCTTTATTTATTTGCTGTTTCCTTGATTGTGATTAGTTTGTTAATTTGGTACAGATAAAAGGGTAGGACTCTGTCCTGTGTTCAACCCTATTATGACATGTAAGATTTAGAAAGGTGAATTAAAGTTTGTAAGGCATCTTTGTCTCCTTTATTCTTTCCTATTTGCAAGAAAGTCTGTGGTCCAGCAAAACAACTTCTTGCACATTCAAACAATTAAAAGTAGCCCAGGAGCGCCTCCCATGGCTCTTTAAGAAGCCTGATGGTTAGATTCAAAATTAAACGAATTAGTGGTTTTTAATTACAATCAACCTCGGGTCCTTGGAGCCGCGGGGGCTCCTGGGCCCGACCCTGCTTTTTCCCACCTAGTGTTTGGATTGTGGAGCATGTGTGTTTGCCTTGTGTTCAAAGCTGAACAGCTATGCGGTATTCATCGAGCCTTAAAGCCCAGGAGTCCCCGCGGCTCCAAAGACCCATGGTCGATTATAATTAAACATCACTAATTCATTTAATCTTAATGTAATAGCCGACAGCGTCAGTGGAGAAGTAAAATCACCGCAATGTCAATGATCGTGAGCAAGACTGGGTCAGAGAATACCGGCATGTTGATGTCTTATAATCTTGTCCATGGGCTTGTTTGTGAACAGAGTTTGTACTGACCTTGGTGGTAACGTAGTAGATAGACCCCTTAAACTGGAATGCTGCCAAATTTTGATTATGAATACTGGTCGCTGGTCGGATGTACATCATCCAGTTACATGTCGTTTCGTCTGTACAGTCCAGGAAGTGTGCCGCCCCATCGGCCTGAAATATCTGGAGGATGTAAAACATCAAGTTTAGAGACTCTACGAAATATTTTCAAAAACCTGATCAGTATATCAGAACTTTAAATCACTAAATATGCTATTGCAGAAATTGTTTACAGGGCATATGGTAAAATAGCATAAGCTAGTTTGAGATATGCAATCGAGCAGGGTTAAGTTCTATAGGTTGACTAGACCTTTTCTTTTTTATTCCCTAGTTTCAGTTTATAGTTTTTTGCTTGGTCTGACTCTAAAAAAGAAGAGAAAATTTGGAATGATATTTTTGGCTTAGTGTCTTGATATTTACTGATGTATTTTATACTCCACTTGGCGTTCATGGCTTCATGGTATACTTGTCACTCAAAATTATGAAAAAAATATTGTTTACTCGGTCATGACATTAATTACCTTCAACATCAGCCTGTCGTGATCGGGAGAATCAGAGTACTTCCAGGATGTCTGCGCCGCACCTTCATACGGCCCGAACTCTGTCCGCTTCTGGATGACCTTTTTAGCAAAAACGCCGTACTCTATAACAGAAAATATGTGAATATAGAAAAAACGCAGGAAACGCAGGAAAAGGACGGCTAAGATTATTCTATATTCAGAATACATACTTTCTAATATGCAAAAGTTTGTTAAATGAATATCAAGATTGAATTAACAGTTATATCCAGTTCTGCAGATTAGTTTTCAATTTCAAATTTTGAGGCAAATATAAAAAATAATCATATCCATGTTACTCTGCCTTGTATCGTCGATATTAACACTTAAGGTAAGGGACAATTCAGTGTTGTAGCGTTTCTTTGCATGAATGATTATCTTTATCATTAACAAGGGGATCCGACTTACTGTTGTCCTCGCCAGGCCGCAGTTCGATGGTGCGGATTACAACAAGATGTGGCGCGGTAAGTTTAGCCCGGAAGGGAATGGTTCTGTCTTTGATGTGTGTCATGTCGCCGTGAGTTTTACACCTCAGCCCGGGGAGGATTCGCCCACAGTCCTCACACCCTGAAACAGTCATAAGAATGACATTTAGCGTAAGATAATTGGACGGAGGCCGATATAAGGGAGTCTGGGTTGGTGCCCGGGGGGCAGAAGCCAAGAAAACCCATATGATTTCCAGGATGTCAGTTGGGTTCAGGAGAAAAAGAGAAAGATATTTCATGTGTAATCTACTGAGAGACCGACAGAACATGGAAAATAGATTGGTGGTGTCCATGGAATAGGCCACAGGGTGTGTGGGGAGGTTCAAACCACTGTTTCATTGGCGTGAATGGGTCATACGAGATAGATAATTTTAAAAACTGGAAATGAAAAATAAATGATTTCCGTGGAAAGGCGAAAAACTGCCATCTCTGAAGTAGAGGGCTTTTTTCATTTCTAAGTCTTAATTCTACGAATTTGGGATTGGGAATGGGGATCATAGACCCCTAAACCCGACCCAAAATGTTCTCATCGAATTTACACTGATCTCCAAATTGGTCCTGGCAGATAACAAAATGACAAGCAAAAATTAACCGACTGGCGAAAGGTTTATAGGGACGTCAATTGGGGTTTTGAGGGATTATAGGATTATACCGTAGATTAGCGGCTGTATCTGACTAAAAAAATAAAACCATACAGAGGGACAGGTGTAGAGAGGGTACTCTACCGATTATGGGGTTCCGGACACAGGGAGACTTAGTAAGGCTGACCCGATCACTGGGTTTACTAGTACCAGAGTTAGATCTGTGATCAAAGAAAAATTGTGTTGAACACCCTAGTAACCATTCCTGAGATTATTGATTTTTCTACGTAGCCATTAAGGATGGTTATTGAGATTAGTGAGTAAGAACCCAAAGATATGACAGAATACTTCGCTATCGTGTTAACCAATAACATGAGGTAGCATTTCGGAAAGGATTTATAACTTATTCAAACAAGTAATAGGTTTTTAGAAAGTCTGGTATTCAAATCAATACATTAATTCTATGTTCAATTGGGAAAAATAATTATGATGACCTCAAATAACTTAGAGTATCATACCTGGAATCACCATTATTTACAGTTCCTGCATAAAAAATACACAATAGCAGCCTGTTGTTGATACCAGTGAGCGTACCTTCTACATAGTTAACGCAAAGTAATATCCGACCGTAAGCAATGGTATCAGTTAGACTATACACTCTATTTCTATCTATTATCCATTGTATACAAAGACCCCATTGGAAATGTATGGGGACACAGTAAACCACGACCCATCGTATAAACCTGTCAGATACCATAACTGCGGTATACGGATTCACATCTGTGGTATACGGCCTCAAAACCATGGTATACGGGGAAAATAGTCCCTTTGTGCTATAGAGCAAAGAAATAGTCCCTATTGTTATACACTTTAATATGGCAATTACTGAGGTTAATTTATTCGAAAAGATGGATAATAAATACAACAAACGATGGTTATGTGGACAGGCGGCTCTGTAAACCACTCGAGGTTGACGTCGTAATACACTCGCTAGCGCTCGTCAACCTCTCGTGGTTTACGGCCGCCTGTCCACAAAACCATCGATTAGTACAATAATAGGTACAATTACATCTATCTTAACTCTAAGATGCATGGACAAAGTGCATATTGGTAAAGTGAAGTCAATATCTGATAGTAGAATCAAATACCATGCGATATGAACGAGTTTACTGCTACTGCTGAAGGTCGATCACTGTTGCTGTTATGACAATCCTCTCTCAACCTCTCATTAGCCATATGGGGCCATCCATAAAGTCGTACAAGATTGGGAGAGGGGGTGGGGGGGGGGGGTCCAAAATTTCAGAAATTCTGCGTACGTACTTTATGGATGGCCCCTATGCATTTTTCTTTAACCCTATAAAAAGGATGACTGCCTGTGGGCGGTTAACTTGCTTATGGACGAGGCTAGTTGTCACAGTGTGCTGCTAGGGGACGTCGGGATATATCAAGTCTTATATACACCTTGTTATAGGCAACCACATGATGATGTTTTCCTTATAAACCTTAATCTCATCTTGTTTCCAACAAAGTGTCAAAATTTAAATCCGATGAGAAGATACTTTAAAAAAATCCGGTGAGAAATTTGAAGAGAAACTATGAAAGCGGCGGAGATGCCATAGATATGCAGTAAGTGACATACACAATCGGCTGTCATCAAAGTTGACGGCGGGGTTGGGTAGCGGTTTCGTAGCAGGCGGTAACGGGTAGGCAGGCAGCAGGCCCGGAGCACTTGTCGTCACATCCATCTTGCCGACAACTGGACTACTGGAAAAAAGTACATGCGCAAATTAATATTGGCTCATGGTAATTAAACCTGTTTTAGTTAGTATTTCTCTCAGTGGGTTAATTTGATTATAATGGAACCCGTAATTATAGATATTTTACTTATGAAACGTGTAAAACTTCAGAAAGGGATTTATTTTATGTACTAATTTGTTTCTTCTGAATCTGTATACATACATATTACTAAATGGGCGTGCTTTGATACGTTTAATATGCATGGATTCCAGATTCGCAGATTCAAGGAAGTAAATGAATTAGGTTTTGCTAGTTATCAGCCACCTTGCCAATCGGGCCAGCTCAGTTGTTGCCATATCGCCGGCCCGGTGGAGCACACCCTTACCATGAGACACACAAATTTGGACCATTCATCATCATGGTCTCACGATTTACTTATGATTTCGCACGATATTGAAGGACCAGGTTCTTTCCGAATTTCGTTTCTAATATTTTTAGAACAAAAGGGACCTAAACTTGCTTAATTTTGCAGCCTTCTGAGAGGAATAAATTCTGCTGGTGTCAATCCATAAAGTTCTGAACGCCAATGACAGGCTCATCTCTATTTGTCTGCTGTCACATCAAATGTTGGCCCTGCTGGGTTACCTCTACGTCATAGCTTGTATGAATGCTCTCTTTAAAAGTGTATTCTTGGTCCAGCCTCCAGGACAGTGTATATTCACCCTTAGAATGTGTCTGTTCTAATTTTGTCCCTTGAACTTCACATGTTTTGAAATATTGCGACTATCTGCTTTCATTATCAGTTCTGAGATTCGAACTGGAGTCTAATAGACTTTCCTTGCCCAGGATGATCTATAGTCACCCTCAGAATGTGTCTTTTCTACTTTTTTCTCCTTGAACTTTACATGTTATTTAAATATTGTGACAATAGGCTCTCTTTGTCAGCTTTCAAACAGAAATTGGAGGAAACTTGCCTCAAATAGACCCACAATCAATTCATCTAGCCAAGAGGAAGCCATTTATGTCTTCAAAATTGATTTTGAAAGACATTTTGTTTTTTTCTGATTTTTCACATAAGGGGATAGCCCAGGGTGCATTTTTGGGTCACTCCGGCTTCAGTTCACAATTGTATCAATTTTTTTTTATTTATTTTTTTTTTATTCAAAAATTGGTTTAAAGACGTTATATTGTATTCCAATAGACTCTCCTGGCCCAGGATGATTTATAGTCACCCTCAGAATGTGTCCTATCTTCTTTTTCCCTTTGAAATTTACATGTTGTTTAAATATTGTGATAATAGGCTCTCTTTGTCAGATTTGAAACAGAAATTGGAGGAAACTTGCCTCAAATAGACCCACAATCAATTCATCTAGCCAAGAGGAAGCCATTTATGTCTTCAAAATTGATTTTGAAAGACATAATGTTTTTTTCTGATTTTTGACATAAGGGGATAGCCCAGGGTGCATTTTTGGGTCACTCCGGCTTCCGTTCAGAATTGCATCAATTTGTATTCCAATAGACTCTCCTGGCCCAGGATGATTTATAGTCACCCTCAGAATGTGTCCTATCTTCTTTTTTCCTTTGAAATTTACATGTTGTTCAATTATTGTGACAAAAGGCTCTCTTTGTCAGTTTTGAAACACAAATTGGAGGAAACTTGCCTCAGTTAGACCCACAATCAATTCATCTAGCCAAGAGGAAGCCATTTATGTCTTCAAAATTGATTTTGAAAGACATTTTGTTTTTTTCTGAATTTTGACATAAGGGGATAGCCCAGGATGCATTTTTGGGTCACTCTGGTTTCCGTTCAGAATTGCATCAATTTGTATTCCAATAGACTCTCCTAGCCAAGGATGATTTATAGTCACGCTCAGAATGTGTCCTCTTTACTTTTTCCCCTTGAAATCTACATGTTGTTTAAATATTGTGACAATAGGCTCTCTTTGTCAGTTTTGAAACACAAATTGGAAAAATACTTGCCTCAATTAGACCCACAATCAATTCATCTAGCCAAGTGGAAGCCATTTATGTCTTCAAAATCGATTTTGAAAGACATTTTGTTTTTTTTCTGATTTTTGACATAAGGGGATAGCCCAAGGTGCATTTTTGGGTCACTCCGGCTTCCGTTCAGAATTGCATCAATTTGTATTCCAATAGACTCTCCTAGCCAAGGATGATTTATAGTCACGCTCAGAATGTGTCCTCTCTACTTTTTCCCCTTGAAATCTACATGTTGTTTAAATATTGTGACAATAGGCTCTCTTTGTCAGTTTTGAAACACAAATTGGAAAAATACTTGCCTCAATTAGACCCACAATCAATTCATCTAGCCAAGAGGAAGCCATTTATGTCTTCAAAATCGATTTTGAAAGACATTTTGTTTTTTTCTGATTTTTGACATAAGGGGATAGCCCAAGGTGCATTTTTGAGTCACTCCGGCTTTCGTTCTGAATTGCATCAATTTGTATTCCAATAGACTCTCCTGGCCCAGGATGATTTATAGTCACCCTCAGAATGTGTCCTATCTTCTTTTTTCCTTTGAAATTTACATGTTGTTTAATTATTGTTACAAAAGGCTCTCTTTGTCAGTTTTGAAACACAAATTGGAGGAAACTTGCCTCAATTAGGCCCACAATCAATTCATCTAGCCAAGAGGAAGCCATTTATGTCTTCAAAATTGATTTTGAAAGACATTTTGTTTTTTTCTGATTTTTCACATAAGGGGATAGCCCAGGATGCCTTTGGGTCACTCCGGCTTCCGTTCAGAATTGCATCAATTTGTATTCCAATAGACTCTCCTGGCCAAGGATGATTTATAGTCACCCTCAGAATGTGTCCTCTCTTCTTTTTTCCTTTGAAATTTACATGTTGTTTAAATATTGTGATAATAGGCCCTCTTTGTCAGTTTTGAAACAGAAATTGGAGGAAACTTGCCTCAAATAGACCCACAATCAATTCATCTAGCCAAGAGGAAGCCATTTATGTCTTCAAAATTGATTTTGAAAGACATTTTGTTTTTTTTCTGATTTTTGACATAAGGGGATAGCCCAGGGTGCATTTTTGGGTCACTCCGGCTTCAGTTCAGAATTGCATCAATTTGTATTCCAATAGACTCTCCTGGCCAAGGATGATCTATAGTCACCCTCAGAATGTGTTTTCTCCACTTTTTCCCCTTGAAATTTACATGTTATTTATAAATATTTTCACAATAGGCTCTCTTTGTCAGGTTTGAAACACAAATTGGAGGAAACTTGCCCAAAATAGACCCACAATCAATTCATCTAGCCAAATTGATTTTGAAAGACATTTTGGTCTTTTTCAGAGTGCCCAGGGTGCGTTTTTGGGTCACTCTGGCTTCAGTTCAGAATTGTATCAATACGTATTCTAATAGACTCTCTTAGGCCAGGTCTTTATTCAGTCTCAGAATGTGTCCCTTCTACTTTTTTTGCCTTGAAATTAGCATGTTATTTTCTAGGTCCGAGTTAGCCAGTGTACCTGGCCCTGTACAGGGCCGGGTTCCTCTGTCATAGAGCCCTCCACCGGGGTCATCATTTCATTCTGTGCACACTCTGACATATATATGAACAAAAATTTAATAGATAAGATCATAAGTACCGTATGTACCCATTTGTCTTTGCCAGCCTTCAAAACAGCTGCTTCTTACGTTATAACCGTGTATTTAGAGGTAGTTTTCCAGTAGAGTTTGGTTGGTTCTTGAGTCCACCCATTTTTTCAGTCTTCCTTGCTGGTTCCCTAACTGCAAAGTGCCTGGCCCATTTACACAGAACAGCTGTTCACCCCTGAATGGAGATCAGGGGCGAATACTTTAGTCTTTACCTACGGCTACGTCCGATTGCTATTTCTTGAATTTTATAGTTTAATACAGTACTTTATATACAGTAGTGACAGAGACCATAGGCCTACATCCAAGCCCGTGAATCTATTATTTCAGTACAGTTAGTGACATTTAATACTGGATTTCTGTTGCGGATAGGGCTGGTAACACTGGCTACTGTTATTGAATGATATAGTAAATTAAACTTCCAAGTTCAAGTCCGTGTGTATTTATACTAATAGTGACACTGACAGTCGTGACAGCTTATATAATACTTATAGATAGACAAACAGGGTCATCATTGAAGAACTAAGATGCTTCTTGGCGGTAATAACTGTCCATACTTTGCTGTCAAGCCAGGCTATCAAGCTAAGCATGCGAGTGTAAACACAAGGGTGAGAACGTCAATTCAAATCCAGGTCAATGACCCACCAAAATGAGGACCAAAAGGGGGTTTCATATTTGTGCAACAAAAACATTGTACCTAGAAATGTTACTTTAACAATGGCTGACAACTATTAAAAATCATACAAACCTTCCTACGATGAATTAGATATGGTCATCAGTGGTTAATAGGTCGAATATTCGACTTACAAATTGTTATAACAGTATAAACGGACAACGTCTTCCTCCCCATCGGGACGCCATTTTATAAATTGCATCATGGGATTGGGATTGCAGTGTGTTGGTAGTGATGACGTCAGGGGAATCCCGAGTACCTGTTATTGTAGTTTTACCGACGGACACCAGGTGGATTGATGAGCACTCTTTCGTTCTCGCCTGTAGTGCGTCCAATTTTCACCAGACGGCGTCGTGAATGCTCAGGTAGACTCGTCCCTGCCAATATGAGGTAGATGTTTTCTACGCATGTTAGCTCTGGCACGATCCGATCGTAGCCGTACGTCCACAGTAGAGTAGTGAATTTTTTTCGAAATCAAAAGCTAAAACCCCTGGGGCCCGTTTCAATAGTTGGGCGTCACTATTAAACCAGTTAGTGACATGACTAGTGACAGCAATAGTGAAAATTTCATAAGGCATGTCACTGTAGGGGAGGTGTGTCTTGTCACTATTGTGGATGTGACTCTAGTTTGGGACAGCATAGCGGAAAAGCATGTGGGGTACCCCATCTCACATACTCATGTCCTACCGGGAACAAGTGCCATCAAGGTGAAGGTCACTGAATAAATTAGCGACGGCGCTTGAATAATTCTACACTGGCCACCAGAGCAGCATTTGCTATGACATAATTCAAATGTGAATATCGTTGGATTGCAATAGCCGATCTCCTTCATATTTGGCATGTTTATAAGTTGTATGTGTCCCTAACTGGGGCTAAATTTTCATAATTTAATTCTTACAGGAAGTAAAGTTACGCATTTGTGACAATAGAAGCGAGAGGGTATACACTCTCGCTATTTAGGACACAAAAGTGACAACAATAGTGACCGGACATGGGTTTTTTGAAATGGTGAAGCCACTATTAGCGCCTGTCTGGAACATGGACTCGCGGAATGGCTTGTCACTAAACTACTGAAGCCATACCAAACCAAAGTGACCCAAAATCTGCAAATTGTTTGATAATAGGGCTGTAATTTTTAGAAAATTGTCTTTAAACCTTACTCAAGTTACTAGCATCCCTGAATATCATACCTTACAATAAATCATAATTTATAGAGCACATTTTGTCAAGGCCATATAAGCTCAAACGTTATCCTAACCTATGTTATTTTGGAAATAATATAAATTTGAAATTCAATGAAAACATGGCTGTTGATTCTGTGATATCTTAATATTAGATTATGATAATCCTTAATTGTTTATATCAGAATTTCATCAATTCTAACATATTTTCTAGTAGCTTTTTCACTTGCATCATCTATTCCAGAAACAATCCAATAAGTTTTAAGACGGTTATGGCTCCTGGTACCTAGGTTCAATTCCTAGCCTCGTCTACATATTGCTGGTGCGAAAGGGAACATTATGGCCAGTGGGTCTGCCAGGAGTTATAACTTATAAAATATAACTCTATGTCATATATAGCTGAAGATATCCTGAAAATTATACATCTCTTATAAGCTAATCCAAATCTACATGTTCATATAAATATACCACACAGTCTATTGTTACTCTGTGCTCTCCCTTCAAAATCCCCCTCCATGGAGTTCAGGGGAAATCGTAACTAAACCTCTGCAGGTGAGTGGTATTCTGCTTCGTACAGTATCCATTAGATGGTGCTACAGGTATGAATTACTACTCTTTAAGGCATTTTTAGTTTAATCAGTTGTAATAGAAATATTAACAATTTCTTTGGAACGAACCTCTTGGGATCGTTGGGAAATATTTTTCTTCTGCAGTACAACAATTATCTATTCGGTAGTGTGTTTATTTGTATGAAAAATTGAGGTTTAGGCACTAGCACAATGCAAAATTTGAGCAACCTCCCCGAATGAAAAATTAATTCCGAGCATACCATCAGTGGTAGGGTATTAACTATGCATCATCATTGAACATTTATGTCATATATCATACACCAAGATGCCATTCTTATACTTTTAATATAAATAGGTTTTTGATTTATGTAAAAAAAAAAAAGAATCATATTGTTTCAAAAATTAATTTCATCAATTCAAATATGATTATGATTAATAAATTACACTGGACCTAAATGGGATCACACTACACTATTTTTAAACCCATCGATAATTTTACTGTATTGTATTTTCTGTGCTTAATACTATTCCAAAGTGAAGTCACAGTGAAAATCAGTTATTTTCGATTTTGAGACAATCAATCAAGAAATCTAAAACAAATCTGTAATGGCCATGTCCAGCTAGGAATTCCCTATCCAACAGTGAAAAAAATCATTCAGAAATTCCCATCCGTTACTGAGATATCAACGAAAATATGATTCTCAAAAGTGGAGACGTTTTGGCCAAACGTCTTTCGCTGGTTCGGTTTTGATTTTGTCAATTCATACTCAGGTACCAGATCACACATTTCTCTGGTTTTCAGTTCACTTTCGTCTGGTCCCCTTCCACACTGAAGCCATGCTGGAAACCTCACGCCGGATTTTGACACCAGGTGGCTATACCTGTAGTATTTCACTGAAGGCCTGTGTAGCCGGACAGGGTACCAGTTTGAACATGCTATACACTATTAGATCAACTATCCCTCTGTAAATAGTGCTTTTCACATAGTAAAACCCATGCTATGACCTTCAAGCTTACAGAGGATATAGTTGATATGTAGTACTACATATTTAAACACTGCAAAGGAGATCCAGCGGTCTCCGCACTTGTTATAATACAACTTAGAGCTGCACCGCCATCTGACGGATTACTGAGAACTATGAGTTTGCATGAAGCTGGTTACCTGTATGGGAGTAATACACAATACCAACTTATTAACCAGCATATTGCGATCCTGGGGGTCTCTCTGTGTTGTGCTTCAATGACAGATTATGACAGATGACTTACCGAAGGAGTTTAGAGGATCACGCAAGATAGTCTCCGATAAAATGGCTGAACTTTCAAATGATGAACACCATAAAAAAATAGATAAACGCCAAGCTAGCCGATATGCAAATGAAATGAAAAATCCCTGTTTGAAGGTAAGTGAACGATAATACAGCACCATCACTGTTACAGTTTAGTCAGACCCCTGGTCAGACCCTGAGTCAGACCTTACAAGTTACAGTTCAGTCAGAGCTGTATCATTCATAGGAAACCCATGAAAGTTCAGGGTCAGAGCTCGTATCCAATCGATTCTTTTGGGGCAGATGATAAATTATTTTTATCTCTGGCCTAAAAATTTTTTTTTAGGCCAGAGATAAAAATAATTTATCATCTGCCCCAAAAGAATTGGAAAAACTATTTCCCCCAGTTCCCCAATCCAGGCTCACAACATATGACCAGGTAGACACACCAAATCAGAAATACAACTGTATGGTTCACATTACATGGGGGAGTGACAGTAAAAAAAACAACCCACCCAGCACACCCACAAGCCCCAGAAGCCTGAAATAGGCAATCTGGGACACAGAAACCACATCAAAAACAAACAAACACCCACTAAAGATAGTTTAAGGTCCCAAACGTACCTGATGATCCAGATGATGGCGAAACTGCACAGTATTTCAGAAAATATTCAGGCCAAACTCAATATAAATGTAAACATGACCACCATGACACATGTCATGGGTCAACACAGGTCGGATCAGGTCACTTCCTGCCACCCCAACCAACCACAGGCCTGGAACAGTGTTGTGGACATGTAACCAAAGTCAACCACACACATGAACCAATTAAATTTCGAGCTACAAGCGGAAATACGTTTTTCAGCGCGAAATTTGGGTGAAAATTGAACCTACCTGGTCAGTTGTGCAGTCGTACACGGACGAAACTCCTCGTCTCAACCAATACTCGTATCCAATCGAGCTTGAATCGCCTCCCTATACACATATAGCCGGACTCGGCTGGGTTTGTCCGAGCCGCCGCGTAACTAGGCAGTTGGCCGTTAGGCGGCGCTGAATGGCAACACCTGTATTAGCAGCGCCGTCCCTGGTGAGTGGCTCTGGTACTCGTCTTATCTTGCAAATCAGTCAAGCATAGCCAAAGCAGAGAGAACGTTGAACAAATATGGCACCCGCTTTGTTTCCTCTTTATAGTGTACAAGTCCATGGTTTTATAATGTAAAGTGTTCACGAGAACAAATGTCCATGATTTCCTGTGTCCAGCAATGAGAGAAAACAAGCCCTGTTCGGGATATGGCTGGTTGCACCGGCTAGGCTAAATGGTGCCTTGCGGTCAGGTTTTCAGACTACACCGATAACATCTCAGATTGACTGCAAAGCTAATCATTAGTGACAGTGCCAAGTCTTACATTTTAACTTCCCTTTTCAGTCCTAAATGAGTAGCTACTGGCAATACTGGCACATAGAGAGCTTAATTATGGATAGCATGACCATAAAGTACTTGCCTGTTGTCAGTTTGTAGTCTGGCAGTAAACATAGAAAAAGGAACTATCAGATAGTAGACATTTCATAGATTAGTTTGTAAAGTTCAAAGTGTGGGTGTAGGCCTACATCATATGAGATTGGCGTCAGTAATTATTAGTTTCCAAAGTTGTTATCCCAATTATGGATTGAATATAGACCAGTGTTCATCTCTAGATGTTATGAATCTGAACTTGATATATAAATTATCAGCCCCGAGAGTTCATTTTGTACACCTTTGCATCTGGACCAAATCTGTTTATACATATAATTCTTTAAAAAAAAAATTTTGATTGGTTAATTCACAGAACATAGAACATTCGACAATACACTCGCCGTTCTTCCAAGTCTGTAGGTATAAAAACGTAACATATAACATGAACATAACTGACATATTACATATGAGGTTGTAGCTTGGTACATATGACATCTGGACAAATACAAGATTAAGAATTTATCTTAGATGATTGACATGAATTGTATCTATATATACAACTATTGCTAAGCTAATAAGTTCATAGCAGTAAAGTGATAATAAGTTTCTTATATACAAGTCCCCGATTGCATAAGACGTACTTGTCAAAAGGTAGATTTACATATATCAAGGCCAAAGGGCCCGGTTGGATACAATAATATGGATTTTCTGTCTATGTTATACACATATACTAAATGGTCATATATGGCAATATGTTCCCTTATCTTTGCTCCTAAATCATTGTTCTATTTCAGGAATCAGAGCTATCCATGAAGTGTATGAGCGACAGTGGTTACAACAGGGACGAGTGCTCATTGCCGTTCCAGAACTATAGGAACTGTTTAGAATTTTGGGTAGGCTAATTTTTATTTACGAAACTTCTCAATAGCCGGTGCCCTATGATAAATTTATTTCTGTATCCATCGAAAAAAACATACGCCAATTTTTATTTGAGAAAATCCCTGAATGATGTGTCCGAGAAAGGTTTGAATTACTAAGCCACTCACAGTATATCATAAAACATGTAATAATTAATGAACTATGAATTCTTTTCTTTTTTTTGCCTTTGTGAACAACTTGACACCAAGCAAATCGCCATGATTATTATGCTGGCTCTATGGTGGTCACAATCGAACGATTCCGGTGACGTAGCCGATAACAGACATCGTGCTAATTCAAGCGGTAGCTGCCTTAGAATACACACCTAGCTACGTACCAAACATAATTCATGAACTATGTATTATACAAGTTTATTTCATGTTAGTTGCGGACGTTCAGTAACATGCCTAACTGCATTTTACGGAAATGTTTATCTGCACCTACATTCTGAGTTTATTGAGTACACATATATTGAGTCGACAGCTCCCAAAAGTAATTTATTCTTAGCAGTAAATTTGTATCAAAAACCTAATTTCATACATCTACTCTCCATATTTTTCATTCGAATCAGAAATATAGAAAATGTAGTCGTTATAAAGATCCTCGGTGATATAATTTTTCAATTATTTTCGAATTTGTAAATATTCAATACAAAACATGTGTACTGTATTATCTCACCCCTTGTACAAGTTTAGTCATAGAAATAACATTAGGAAAAATACTCAACAATCGCCCCCTTGAAGTGACAATACTACGCCACGCCCGTGGCATAGTGAATGTGAGATGATGCCATGTGGCTTTGCTAAGTATATTCTAATTATTATGATATTCTGGTGCTATTCAATGTCTTAGAAAGGGGTGAGATAAATCCAGAACCGCACTCGAATCGTAAAATACACAATATACCACTTTTGGATGTGACATAATCATCACTCAGCTGATGCAGGTCTATATAATTACTTGTAGAATTATGCCCCTTGATGTAGCTAGTCACTGTATTTGGTTTGGTTTTCTTCACAATTACATACACATAAATTTCCAGATTTATATAGTTTCTGCATTAGTTATCATAAAATTTATTTCAATGTTGAATACTATAGCGTTACTCTAATTCAGATAAAGTAAATTATTCACAAAGCTTTCTCAACCATATGGTCTTTTTTTTACTAAAGCAAATTTAATTCATGCTTAATTCTTAAACAGTGGTTTTTGAAGAGTTCGGTCACTGTATATCTTTCAGAACCGGGTGCAGAGAGACCGCCGCGCCAAGGGCATCAAGCCATACCTCCCAATCCCTGAGGACAGAGACAAGGCCCGGGCCGAATACTGGAAAACTTTGATATGATAATAACAAGACTCAGTTCCTGTGAGCCAAGACAATATTGATACCGGCATGGAGACAGAGTTGTATATCTGACCATATTCCTGTGTGCTCTTTCACGATTGCTGAAGGAACCATTGTAAAAACGACATATTACTATTTCCTTAGAAATGTAAATATTATAAATAGATACATTCGTCGAGTATGAATAAATGTATCCATACCAAAGTAGCTTTGTTGTTCAAACATTATATGCTTATAACCGTCTTGAGAACAGAGAAACATAAGAAACTGAGTACTTTGACGAATTTGTTTAATATATAGATTATAGATTGAGTATATAGAAATAAATGAAATAAATTCCGAGAGCAGGAGTGCAGTGATCCGTTCGGTGGGGCGTTCAGGGTACGAGATCTCGCATAGCTCCTTGGCAACCAACCCCTGTCTACGCTGAGCTACGATATGGGGGTTGGCCGGGTTAAATCCCACACGCACATCTGTGTGCGCCTAAAACCAAGTAGTTGTGTTCTATGAAGGCTCTGAAAGCAGATATATTTAATATGAATATTCATAGCTAACAAATTGGTAAAGAAACCAAGATTTATGTTCATTATATTTTGAAAAAAATACGCAGGAAAAGCTATAACAAGATGGTAAATTAACTTCGAGGTTCTGAAATAATACTCTCCAAACAGTATGAAAGATCTGGTTGAAGAGTAACAAACAGGTCCCGCTCAGGGTCCCGCTGAAGTCCCTGCTACTTGGTCAAGGCGGTCGCTTATTTAACCCGACCAGAACTAACATATTGATTGCCAGTGTTGGCCCCTTTCACCACTTCTCTCCTCGCTAGGTGGCGCCATCGACGCCACCACTGCACTCGCTCTCCCTCTGCTGGTGAAGCGTTTACTCCGATGAGCCATTCTCTGTGATCACTTTTTATTGGTCACATAATTATACACTTTCATCTATTTGTCGGGACATTTTTTTTTCTCGTTTTACAGTAAGAAATCAGAGATGGGGACTTATAAAGATTGTCTAAGCCACAGCACAGGTACATGGGATAGCTCCAACTTCTTTGTCAATACAATACTCATACTCCACAGCCGTGAAGGTAGTATACCCAATACTCAATGGCTAATTTGATGATTTCTTTTATTAATTGATAGATATATGGGGTGAGATAAAATCAGAAACCTATCCAATGAAAACAACTTGGTCTCCACTCCACCTCGATTGACTGTTGTAATTCAGCATCGCTTCGTAAATTACTCCGCAGTCAAACTTGGTTAAGTACAGACCAAGTTATTTTCATCCTGTTAGTTTCCTTCTAGAGTTCTAGAGTTCTAGAGTTCTAGAGTTCTAGAGTTCTAGAGTTCTAGAGTTCTAGAGTTCTAGAGTTCGAGAGTTCGAGAGTTCGAGAGTTCGAGAGTTCGAGAGTTCGAGAGTTCGAGAGTTCGAGAGTTCGAGAGTTCGAGAGTTCGAGAGTTCGAGAGTTCGAGAGTTCGAGAGTTCGAGAGTTCGAGAGTTCGAGAGTTCGAGAGTTCGAGAGTTCGAGAGTTCGAGAGTTCGAGAGTTCGAGAGTTCGAGAGTTCGAGAGTTCGAGAGTTCGAGAGTTCGAGAGTTCGAGAGTTCGAGAGTTCGAGAGTTCGAGAGTTCGAGAGTTCGAGAGTTCGAGAGTTCGAGAGTTCGAGAGTTCGAGAGTTCGAGAGTTCGAGAGTTCGAGAGTTCGAGAGTTCGAGAGTTCGAGAGTTCGAGAGTTCGAGAGTTCGAGAGTTCGAGAGTTCGAGAGTTCGAGAGTTCGAGAGTTCGAGAGTTCGAGAGTTCGAGAGTTCGAGAGTTCGAGAGTTCGAGAGTTCGAGAGTTCGAGAGTTCGAGAGTTCGAGAGTTCGAGAGTTCGAGAGTTCGAGAGTTCGAGAGTTCGAGAGTTCGAGAGTTCGAGAGTTCGAGAGTTCGAGAGTTCGAGAGTTCGAGAGTTCGAGAGTTCGGCTTGCTGCTCCTTACTCATAGCTGTCGGAGTTTCTGTAACCCCCTCACTACCTGCTTTCTGTGTTATATGATCACATTTAGACTCACTGGATGAGACCTGTGTTTCTTTCCTTCCAGCGTCGGTTATAAGTAGATGGGAAAACTGCTTGTCGGGGATTGCTGACGTGTCCCGAGACTCTTCCACCTGTTGGTGAATATCTGTAAAGGAAAGTGGTGACATTAAAGGCTGGCCCATGGCTGAAGTGGTTCCTGCACTATCCACATCAAGTGAAATTTATAAAATTACAGTTCAACTGAACAAGGGTTTGTAGATTCGGAAATTCTGGAGCAAAATCCATTGAGGGATACAATTCATTTTCTAGGTTTTCACACGAATGATACAAAATACAGCGAATGGATGTCTAAGATGTAGGAGAGGTATGTATTCAAAGGCATCTGCAGCTATATCATAACACATTCCTTGGTCAAACTCTTGACAGAATTGTCTCATTTCTTTGTAATAAGTGTTGTAATAATTGTCTTTTACTGATCAATTCTATGATATAATGGAGAATACAACATATCTCAATTAGCTCCAACATGTGTATATGTTTATGATTCTGACATACTATAATCTCACCTGATTTATTCAGCCAGGCTACATAATCGTTTAGTGACACTGGCTCTACAAATCTGAAAGGAAACAGTAAATATCCGTTTTCAGGGCGACTTAACGAAACAATTACTGTATACGCGACTACATTACAGTTCCAATGAGCTTTAAAGAACATTCTCATTCAACGTATCATCTTGTTCACCATGATATAAACAATTTTTAAGACGTCTTTTGGCCAAGTATGACTGCTGGGACAAAGTAGAGTATTGTATATCAATTATCTCACCCCTTGTATCTTTTTCCACACAGACTTAAAATTGGGAAATTATACTCAATGCCCATGGAGCATTACAAAAAAACTAACTCAATGGGCGATGGCGTCACAAACATTAGCGGATTAGTTAGTGATAGGGGTGAGATCAAATCTGAACTGCATTCAATCCATATCCTCTAGAAATATGCCGTTTGTTTTGGGACGCTACATAATGTCGCTTGAATTTTGTCTCATGAGATTACTTCGCACCCCAAACTCATGGCATATTTTCGATGGCTATGGATCTCCTTGTAGTTCCTTCTTAGTTTGATAATTGTCAAAAATGGTCCAAAATAGCATGACATCATTCATGGACAGCTCCTTCCCTGTAAATACATGAGTGACTGTTCAGTTCTTTAATTTGTCTTGGTCAATCGCAGCTAACTCCAGGCTTATGATTATGGAATCCAGAGCTTTTTCACCTAGAGTGCAAGACTCGTTTTTTTTGGCCAGGTATGACTGATGGGACAAAGTAGAGCATTGTAAATCAATTATCTCACCCCTGGTATCTTTTTCAACATAGACATAAGATTGGGAACCCATACTCAATGCCTCAGATTCGGTAAACTAGCAGGGGCTGCGGAAAGTTCACAGAAACCGTGCATAAAGGTCCAAAGACCCCTTTTAAAATAGGTACAAAAGCAGGTTGCAATAATCTTCTCTAAACAACTGCCACTCTGACATCCCTATAACGGCTACGGAACCTTGTACCTGGTAGGAATGAGCGCTACTGATCTCAGATAGTGACTGTTTTAGTGGCGATTACTCAGGCGCGCCGCGACCACGTCTGAAAAACACTTGCAGCCATTGATCTCACAAATGATCTCAGGATCGCTCCCCGATCTCAGCTAGCGATCATCACTACTGAAATATGTTGAAGATCGGGTAATGCACTGGATAGATACAGAGGGGCATCTACCTTTTCGCCTACCATATTAAAGGCTAACCTATGTAAAAATATGACCCCTTGAAGAGGAATTGGAGAAAATGTTGTCCGAGAATCTCTGTTGATATCGGATCAACCAGTAAGAAGATTATGTAGATTTATGTCTAAATGGGGACCCACTGCAAAAGTTGACTAGAATTTGTATCATATTTCTAATTACTACCGGTCAGAGATTGCAGACCTTGTTCATCTTGAAATAGTGTGGGGAGTTTGTTTGTGTGTTTGGGTACTTTAATGTCCAATATGTTCTATTAGACTTACTTTGGGTTTGATCAAACGAAGGAGATGAATTTAGGTAGAAAACTCACCCCTACACATTTACCATGGTGAGAGTTCTTTTACTTCCCACATGACATAGACATGGTATGGGAAGCATAGCAATGAATCTACCACTGCTGGGGGTGAAAGAGATAAGCAGCTGACTCTAAGCCACAAATTTCGACAACCTTGGGATTACGAGTCCAGGGCTATTAACCACTGAGCTAGCTCTCTACCCTGGTAGCTTTAGTTATGCTTACATGCAAGCATATCTGGCCTGCTTGTAATCTCACTTTCTCTGCAAAATTAAAAATGTATGACCCAGCGATGAACCCACTCTCTTTGAAATTTAAACAAATTCATGAAGTTTAATTTAAAGTTTACTGAGACTTTCCTTGGTAGAAGGTAATATTTGACCTAAAGTCTACGATGTTATAGAATCGTCAGATGGAGCAATGGAGATGTAGTTCTCGCCAGGTGCCAGCAGTTTTTAACACATATAGGAGCACAGGTGACCTACCCCCTAAGAGCAATGCAAAATGACAGCCTTAGAAACAACAGTCTTGGGTGTAACCATAGACAGTGTATTGTAGTGGTGAGTTTTCTTTCGACTTTCGTCCCCTTGTCAGGCCTCCACTTCTTGTTGTAGGACTTGTTTTTGTTTTTATAGCCAAAGTCCTTCTTCAAGAAATTCCACCGCTCGGTTTGTGGTTCAAATTTCTATTAGGTCATTTTATTGGCCTGCCTTATTTTGTCCTTGGCTTTTTTTCATGGCCCGATTCAGATTTAGCCACTCCAGTGTGGCAGGGTTGTTTCAAGACTGCTTATGCAAACAGCGACTGGTGTGTGTGGTTTCAGACATTGCCCTAGAGAGGATGAGGTTTGCATCTATGAGGCATTTATTTGCAAGGAGAGCCACCTTTTTCCTAATATCGAGGTATTTATTCAACTTACCTCACTCTTTCAGGTCACACACAGCTTGTGGTTGATGCACCACGGCCGACATAGCAGCAACTACATTTTGCTGCGTTTTCAAAAGATACTTGTATATATGTAAGGACTCCCAGAAGCAGTCTTGCTTCTCTCTCACAGTGTCGTTTTGGAATGGTGGCCCCACCACCATATCAGAGACATCAGGTCATGTTTTGACGCAAGAATTGGCAATGACACACAACTCATCACGATAGGAATTGGCAACGTCAACCTGGTTGTCCTCTCTAGGGAGCTGACCACACTCAAGCTCTCCATCAGAGCTTGAATCAGAGTCTGACGGAAAAGAGGAGTGCTTGCCCTGTGCCACTGGCAAAGGCTGCGTGGTAGCATGCATCTTCTCCCTCAACATCTCTCGGAATTGGTCTATTTGTACCGTGGTTAGGTTTTGGACAGTTGGTTCTGGCTGGTGCGAAACTGCATCCGACAGAGAACTTGCTTCTCAAATCATAAAATTGTCCTGAATTTTTAACTCATAACGGGAGCGAAATGAGCCACTGCGAGTGGTTTTACTGTGAGAAAGCCACTGCTAGTTCAGGGCAAAAGCTACATCTCCGTTGGCCTCTGACCGACCAGTAACAAGAAGTAGACTACTTATTAACCCACTTAACCTAAAGGTCACAGGGTGACTGGGCCCTCCCTGATTTCATCCAAGCCTAATTCACATAGGTAATTAATCATATGATTTAAAGTATGAGTGTATACACCGACTGTGACGAGCCGGGAAAGTCCAGTCACTTCGTGACCTTCCGGTTAAGTGGGTCGATTATAATAAAACTTCATAAATCCGTTTAATTTAAAAAATATGTTGCTATGAAGTTCTTTGGCCAACACTGCCCCGTATCTATGAAGCCAGCCTCACTTTAGGCATAGTGGAAAAGTCTATTGTTTACTTGTTTTTCTCATTGGCCAAGTGCTGGTCAGCTGCTGGAACATCTGAGACACTCAATAACTTTAAAAAGTACACAACTTTGGTATCTTCCTTCTTCTTGTTATGCAATCAATACAACAGATGGAAGTTAAATATATTAGCTATGAACCTACGACTTTGTACACACTATATTTTCTGAGATAATCTGGATCCATTCACCTTGTTGATTTCGTTAACACTCCAGGGGACACTGGGGTTATACAAGGAATATCTCAAGGATCAGCTTGACATGCTAATTTTATGGCACGTGGGTGATGATCAAATCTATGAGATGAACGTAGGGATAAATCACGCCTATTTACTGAGCAAAAGTTGTTTTAAACCACACACATAGATACAGTATGAAGACTTGCATTTGATTAGCAGTACGTCTACCACTGCCCGAGACTGGTTGCAGTGGGACTCGTGGTTACCAGTTAAGTGCTTCAACCACTGAGCTAACTGCAAACAGGAGCAATTTTCCTAATTTTTTATCAGTATGCAACAGTACATCTCTTTCAGACTACTCTGTCATCCTTTATGACGCATTTAATATTTATGTCGTTTGTTGAGGGAGTAGCCACATCGTATAACAATTCTTTCATTTTTTTCTATATAGGGCTTCAGGAAAAACAAATACTTACCTAGAATAATAAAACACTTTAGCTTCAAGAAATCTCCCAGCCAAGATCTCTGGATCCATTTGCTTCATCCCATTCTTTACTGTCGCCCATCCCGCAAGGAACTTTTTGTCCTCCAGAAAATTGTATTTGTCAAGCCGAGAGAAGCTTTGGTTTGGTGGAGATGTCGCCATCTTCTGACAGGTCTATTGACAAAAAATACCTCATATTATGAAAACATATGAATAAAACTGTATACAATCTTGCATTTTATTTTGTGACTCCGATAGAGGAGAGATTATACAAAGGTACTCTAGAGAATGTTTCTTTTCTTTTTAGGAATGTCAGTTGAGGTAAGATGAGAAAGTGGAATTATATTTCTTATGGAATTTGCTGCCTCAGAAACACACAAGGAAAACGAATTACAAATAATAAAAATGAAAGTAATTTCCTTGAATAAGTGGAAAGTTGTCTTTTGGAGAGTGGAGGTCAAGAAAAAAAGTATAATTTGCTGCCTAAGAGCAACTGAGAACAAGTGGAAAACACTCCAATGTCGGCCTCTGCATGAGGCTGAGGGACTGTGAAGGGTTAAAAATCTGTTTTATATTGTGAAGATCCTCAATAAGAATTATGTTTCTTCCATATATATTAATAAGTAAATTCATAAGTACAATATATATCTACAATAAGAAATTGCATTTTCTTTTCTCCCTTTGAACTTTACAGGTTTTTGAAATATTGTGACTATCTGCCTTATTTATCAGTTCTGGGATGGGAATTAGAGGAAACCTGCCTCAAAAAGACCCACAGTCTATTCATCTAGCCAAGAGGAACCCATTTATGTCCTGAAAATTGATTTGTATCAATTTGTATTCCAATAGACACTTGTTTTTTTTCTCTAATTTTTGACATAAGGGCCCAGGGTGCGATTTTGGGTTCCTTCGGCTTCAGCTCAGAAACGATTCTGAACTGAATCCGGAGGGACCCAAAATTGCACCCTGGGCTATCCCCTTATGTCAAACATTAGAAAAAAAACAAATGTCTTTCAAAATCAATTTTGAAGACATAAATGGCTTCCTCTTGGCTAGATGAATAGATTGTGGGTCTTTTTGAGGCATGTTTCCTCCAATTCGTGTTTCAAAACTGATAAAGAAGGCAGATAGTCACAATACTTCAAAAACCTGTAGAGTGCAAGGGAAAAAAGTAGAAAAAACACATTCTAAGGGTGTATACAAATTATCCAGGGCCAGGAGGGTCTATTGGAATACAAATTGATACAATTCTGAACTGAAGCTGGAGGGACCTAAAATTGCACCCTGGGCTATCCCCTTATGTCAAAAATTAGAAAAAAAACAAATGTCTTTCAAAATCAATTTTCAGGACATAAATGGGTTCCTCTTGGCTAGATGAATAGATTGTGGTTTTTTTAGGCAGGTTTCCTCCAATTCGTGTTTCAAAACTGATAAAGAAGGCAGATAGTCACAATACTTCAAAAACCTGTAGAGTGCAAGGGAAAAAAGTAGAAAAAACACATTCTAAGGGTGTATACAAATTATCCAGGGCCAGGAGGGTCTATTGGAATACAAATTGAAACAATTCTGAACTGAAGCCGGAGTGACCCAAAATTGCACCGTGGGCTATCCCCTTATGTCAAACATTAGAAAAAAAACAAATGTCTTTCAAAATCAATTTTGAAGACATAAATGGCTTCCTCTTGGCTAGATGAATAGATTGTGGGTCTTTTTGAGGCATGTTTCCTCCAATTCGTGTTTCAAAACTGATAAAGAAGGCAGATAGTCACAATACTTCAAAAACCTGTAGAGTGCAAGGGAAAAAAGTAGAAAAAACACATTCTAAGGGTGTATACAAATTATCCAGGGCCAGGAGGGTCTATTGGAATACAAATTGATAGAATTCCGAACTGAAGCCGGAGGGACCTAAAATTGCACCCTGGGCTATCCCCTTATGTCAAAAATTAGAAAAAAAACAAATGTCTTTCAAAATCAATTTTCAGGACATAAATGGGTTCCTCTTGGCTAGATGAATAGATTGTGTGTTTTTTTTAGGCAGGTTTCCTCCAATTCGTGTTTCAAAACTGATAAAGAAGGCAGATAGTCACAATACTTCAAAAACCTGTCGAGTGCATGGGAAAAAAAGTAGAAAAAACACATTCTAAGGGTGTATACAAATTATCCAGGGCCAGGAGGGTCTATTGGAATACAAATTGAAACAATTCTGAACTGAAGCCGGAGGGACCCAAAATTGCACCCTGGGCTATCCCCTTATGTCAAAAACTAGAAGAAAAAACAAATGTCTTTCAAAATCTATTTTCAAGACATAAATGGCTTCCTCTTGGCTAGATGAATTGATTGTGGGTCATTAGGTCAAGTATTAGCCCCTGATCTCCATTCAGGGGTGAACAGCTGTTCTATGTCAATAGGCGAGGCACTTTGCAGTTAGGGAACCAGCGAAGAAGACTGGACAAAATGGCTGGACTTGAGAAACAGTCAAGCTCCACTGGAAAACTACCTCAAAATACTATAGTAAAACTGGATGAGTTTAATCTTGGCTACCATATGCCACAACCAGAGTTTGGCATAGTGACTTCATAAGGCGAAGCCGAGTGAAGTCCAGAGCCAAAACTCAAGAAGTGGCATGCAGCGGCCAAGATTAAAACAAATCAGGTTTTGATTTTATCCTACCCCATCTCCTCGATTTTGGAATATAATGTGATAATAATTCTGTATGCCACTAGTGGCATATAAAACTCTGTATGCCAGTCAGCGTGGCATATGGAAACTCATGTTAAGGGGTCCCTCCCACCTACTACGATTAAGTCTACGATTAACCCTTTGGCTGTGTCGGTGACAAACTGAAAAAATTGTGGAGGTGTCGCCAACAAACTCCTCAATTAGTCAGGTTTTGTCGCTGACAAACTCGCAGCGCGCCAACGGGCTACAACGGGCTACAACTAAAAACCGTTAATCGCAGAGGGTCTACAAAATTCAAACATGTTTGAATTTCGTAGGCCGTCGTAAGGTTAATCGCAGAGCGCGGCAGGTTGCAGCCTCCCACCAACTACAACGGGGTACGATACGACGCCGTCGGCGACACTCGCCGCTGTCTCAGACTAAAGGGCCGATTCCACCAACAGGTTGGATTTGCCGTTATATATCTTGGTATGTCTTGTAGTGTCGCAATGTGTCGTACTTCACTTGTCTCAAAACGTAGGTGAGTGGTATCGGTTGTATAGTTTGGTGCTCCACCACCGCGACACCTCAAGACACATCGCGACAAATAGGCACGCGCTGATTCAATCCTAGCCCGATTAAGCAAGACAACCAAATCAGGACTGATCTTGTTGAATACAGACGTAAGGGCTACGATAAGAATTTCCAATCGGGATCCAGTCGTGGTTGAATCGGGATCCGTATTGCAAGCTGGCGCCCACCGCTACGATAGGAAAACTTTCCCAACTAGAATTGTTCAATTCCAATCGGGAACTCTATCGGGGACCTTATCGGGGTTGGTGGGTTCCTGGGCCCTGTTTTTTAGTGACGACCATCGTTACGGACGACATGTTTTTGCTGTCAGTGTACTATAGTCGTGATAGTTTAGGGGGTCGGGTAGTTATCGCCGCTCTAAGAGGATTAGGGTGGTCTGAGGTGTGCTATAGTCACGACACATGTAAGGTCACGTGGGTAAATTTGTCTCCCAAAATGTCTTAGACCTAAGACATCTATGGACATGTCATACAGAACGCGCAACTTCATTTCCTGTAAGAATCAAGCAATGAATTTTTTATAAGAGTAAGGTATACATATAACCTATAATCGTACCAAATATGAAGAAGACCGGCCACTTGGATCCGATGATATAGACGTTTGAATTTCGTCATAGCTCTGGTGGCCAGTGTACTTTAACGCTAATTTATGTGGCGACCTTGACATTGACTGTGCTTGTTCCCAGTTGTTCTACACTTCCAGTATGACACAAACTAGGCTGGGCCTTCACTTGCCACCAGAGCAGACTTGCTATGACAAAATTCAAACGCTGATATCTTCGGAACGGTGCAATCTTCTTTATATTTGGTACCATCATAGGTTATATGTATCCCTTACTCTTGTTAAAATATCATGGCTTCATTCCGTCAGGAAGTGGAAAAATCCTATATATACGCACAATGAGTTAGACATTTACTGTCTAAGTATGACAGTTTTAGCGGCGATCGTTCGTGGCGCACTACGACACCGTCTATAGCACACTGGCCATCATTTGTCGCCCAAAACTGTTGTGAAATCGCTGTTTGGTCTTGGGCCTTCCTGGCCACACAATGGTCGTGACTTAAAAACGGGGCCCTGGTCTTAATCGTAGGCCATCATACTATTCGTAGTAGATGGGAGTGACCCCTAAGCCTCAGGCTTAGCCTAAAGGCCTGCGTCCACCAGAGCCGACACGCCTCCCGACACGCCCTCTGCGACACAAATCTTGTACATCGCCGACATATTTTTTTGGTTGATCACGGTTCTACGACAAGAGTCTACGACACACCCCGACAGAAAGGGCCGTGTCGGGAGCCTCCCGACACTGCCCGACAAGATCGAACATGTTCGATATTTGCTATGACACAGACCGTGTCGTAGCGTATCGCAACGTCTATATGTCCATTAACATAGGAGAACGAGAATGTATTCACTTTATTAGGGCTGTCCGACAGTGTCAACAGGTCTGGGATATACATATGTATTTTTTTACACTCTAAAAAGTCATTTCGATATCAAATAAAGGAATTATCGATTTGAGAGATTTAGACCTTATCAAAAATTACCATATTTACTGTGCATAAGGCCCTTTATATCTGCTATCGAATTCTAAAATTTCAGGCACTGTTTTCCGCGGTTCTTGTGTCGTACTGTGTCGGTACCTATGATCGATACTTTTTGGGTAAAAAGGTGTGTCGCAGGGTGGTGCCCACATGTCTGCGACAGAACCCCCCGACAAGCTGCGACACAGAAGTTCTGTGTCGCAGCTTGTCGGGGTGTGTCGGGAGCACTATCGTAGCGTGTCGGCTCTGGTGGACGCGGGCCTTAAGCCTAAGATTTATAAATATTAGGGGTAGGATAAATAGTTATAACATAAGAGACAGCTGTTTTGAAGGTTGGCAAAGACAAAGGGATATATATATATATATATATATATATATATATATATATATATATATATATATATATATATATATATCCATCGATTCGATATTTTTTTCATATATATGTCAGAGTGTGCGCAGTATGAAATGACGACCCTGGTGGATCGAGGGCAGAGGAACCCTAGCTGCCCTGGGTACACTGGCTGGTAGCTTTCTGACTACCGGAGGTTTTGTTTATAAGAATCGGCATTCACGACACAACAGCGAATTGCCCCTTCCAAGGCAGAAAAAAACAGTTCTTGTTAGCCATATTGATAACTCAGGAGTATAGTAATAATAAGGAGACATAATTACTGAGGAGGTAAGGAAGCATTATAATATTATAAAGTAATCATATATCTTCGGTCAGTTATTCCCTGATTCCGGAACTACGGCCATTTGCCTACAACGGCGTCTGACCGTACCTGCGGAATGAATGACATAGGCCTAACGACCATAACTACGGGAACAGCAACTGTGTATCCACATTATATTAGCTAGATATATCGTGTTTCATGGCAGATGGTGAAGAATTTGGATTCTTACCCTGGAAGTGCAACAGACGACGCCACCTGAAATGGTATGAGATCATTTCCCTCCTACCAGTTACAAGTAACCGATGGTCAGCCGTGTCTCCAGATGGCACCATGGTAGTAGACTTTGTAGTACATCCCGTTGTCACCAGGTCCATGGTCCTCTAGGATCACAATAACCATTAGAACATTTTGAAAGTGGGGGGGGGGGGGGGGGGGGGGGGCGAACTGAAAAATTGGTGACTTTTTTCTTGGTATAAAGTTTGGTATTGACCTGTTCCACTAAGTCAGGTCTTAGCATTCATTACATGTGAAAACGTCAGACCTAAACATTTTGCCAGGGTGAAAAGTCACGGCTTAGCCGTCATTGCACGGTAAAATGTCAGACTTTGAAACTTTTCCATTGTGAAAAGTCAGGGCTTAGCCATGACTGCATGCTAAAAAGTTCGACTGACATTTTTCCATGGTAAAAAGTGAGGGCTTAAGCGTCATTGCACCGTAAAATGTAAGACTTCTACACTTTTCCATGGTGAAAAGTCAGAGCTTAGCTGTCATTGCACAGTAAAAGGTCAGACTTTGACCCTTTGGCATGGTGAAAAGTCAGAGCTTAGCAGTCATTGCACGGTAAAAGGTCAGACTTTGACCCTTTGGCATGGTGAAAAGTCAGAGCTTAGCAGTCATTGCATGGTAAAAGGTCAGACTTTGACACTTTGGCACAGTGAAAAGTCAGAGCTTAGCCATCGTTTCAAGGTAAAAGGTCAGATATTGACACTTTTCCACGGTGAAAAGTCAGGGCTTAGCCATCATTGCACAGTAAAAGGTCAGACATTGACACTTTTGCACGGTGAAAAGTCAGAGCTTAGCTGTCATTGCATGGTAAAAGGTCAGACTTTGACACTTTGGCACAGTGAAAAGTCAGAGCTTAGCTGTCATTGCACGGTAAAAGGTCAGACTTTGACACTTTGGCACAGTGAAAAGTCAGAGCTTAGCCATCATTGCCACTTTTCCATTGTGAAAAGCCTGGCCTTAGCCATCATTGCACTGTAAAAGCTCAGACATTGACACTTTTCCATGGTGAAAAGTCAGGGCTTAGATATCATTGCACGCTAAAAAGGTGTATTCTCTGTTAAGTCTTGCAAATAGAGAAAAACATTGTCTTTGGTACTAGATTAATTTGCATTAATTTTTTTCCAAGTATTTTTTTTCAGTCATTATCAGTTGGATATGATTCCTGGCATCTTTCACATTTTAGTCACACACCATATGCCGCTCTTCATGGCATATTACATATTTTGTTTATATGTAGAAGATTGGATACCCCTGGGAAATGACATGTCTTTTATCACATTTTTTATGTTCATTGGCAGATATCTTTGAAAAATATCTTTTAGATGGATATACAATCATATCCTAACCCTAAAATGACTTCCCTATTTGATATAGACATACATTTTCATATCATTTTCAAATGGAGTACATAATTTTCAGTCTACAAATGAATGTCCACAGTTTTTACTAACCTCCGAGATATTGCCATATAAGGCTGGATATAGATTTATCAACTTATTGAAGTAGCCTTTAGTATAAATGAAATTAAAGCACTAAAATATCTGTATCTGAAACTTTTTAGTTCAAGTTCCTAGGTAGAATGTTATTTCAATGATGAGCAATTGAAGTTTCAATTTTTGGTAGGTTATTTAAGGACTAACCTCCGAGATGGCCTCAAAATCAAAAATATGATTAAATTCTCAAAAATAAAAACACACCACAAGAACGGTCCATTAAAATGCAAAATGATCACATATAAACTTTTACTGCAATTTACATTTTCAAATCTCTAGAAAGCTATAAAGACAAATTTACACCTCTGAGATTTACACCTCCGAGACTTTTTACACCTCCAAGATGTTAGTTAGTACCATGATACACTAGATGGCGCCACCGTCGCTAGCGGATGAATGGAGAATTGGTATAAATATGATTTACGTTTTATGTCATAAGTCGGTGAAAAATTAACGTAGAAACTCCAAATAAAAAGTAGGAAGTAGCTAAAGACCTGTAGAAAACATGCCTTAAGCTCAAATTTGACTAGACAAAGGCAATATAGGTTTATTTGCTGATTTCTGCCGCGAGCGTGTGAACTTCATTATTAATCCAGCTCTCTGGTCCACCCGAGGTATTAAACTTTTAAGCTTAAACAATACATTAATCAATGTTTGTCGAATGTTACATCTATTTAAGATAATAAAAGTAACTGTGCATGTAATCTGAAACTATAGTCTTTAGTTATATGCAATGAAAGGTAAAGTATATTGGAAAAAGAAAAAAAGACTGCGGGTGCCGGGAACCGATCCCTTGGACGCTCAGCATTGAGTCACACACCTTATCCACTACGCCACCACTTCACACTCCATTCAGTTCTGGTAAGTGTAACTGATTCGGTAATAAAGTTTGTGGGTGTTGGTGATTACTAGACCGAGGCACTTGGACCGACGGCAACATTTTCTCTAAACCGATAGCACCACTACCTAGACTGATTGCACCACTGACTTAGACTGATGGCACCACTCACAACGTCAAGTGCTAGGCGTACTCTTTATGATATTCTTGCTTAAACCGTATATGGCACTATGAGTATGAACCATAGGCCTGATGAAAGTTGGATTCACATTTCAATTGGGTTTATCATTGTGAGGGGGGGGGGGGGCAATCTTCGTAAGGGGGGATTTGTGGGGTCATTTCTGTGAGGAGAAAAACATTTATCTGGTACTTCTGTGGAGGGGGTGGTTGATTCTTTTGTAATTTCATGGTGGGGGGGGGGGGGGGGGGGCCTGTTATTCTGGTAACCTGGAGGGGATTTGGGGGGGGGGGGGGAGTGATTTCTGTTGATTCTAGAGTGTGTATGGGGGTGGGGGATGGGGGGTGGCGAAGGGTGGCAATTTTGCCGTGTGTTTGTGTTGGGGGGGGGGGGATTTTGTTCATGGGGGGGGGGGGGGGGGCTCAATTTAGTAACTCTGTGTGTGTGGTGGGGGGGGGGGTCATTTTCACTTGAGAAATTCAGGGGGGGGGGGGGGGTTGGACAATTTCTCTTGTGTGCCTCTTGGAGGCGGGATGAGGGGGGGTGGGGGTCCTAATTTTACTAGGATTTTTCCATGGGTTAAGGCGATTTAAAAAAAATTATGGGTGGGGATGGTACTCATTATATTTTTTAATTTCCTGGGGGGCTTTTTGAAAAAGATTCTTTCTGATATATATCACTCTATATGATAGTTTTGATATCATATATTAAAAAGAAATGAAAAAAGGGGCCTCTCTTAAAAATATATACATTCAGTTGCCATGGAAACGCGAAAACATTCCATTTTATAATAATCTTAGTTATAATAGATGTGCCTCACAAGGAACTTTAATCATGCCAAATATGAATGGAAAATTAGCAAAAGCAACAAAGTTGTCTTAAAAATGTCAGATTTTGGTGGTTTTCAAAGAAATTGTTGTGTTGCCATGAAAACCAAAATTTGATACATTATGATCCTTCATTAGCTTCATTCTAACAGAGGACAATCCAAACATTGATCAAGTATAACTTATCTGGTTATATTGGTTTGCGAGATAAAACTTTTTTAAACAATAGGCTCTTTTTTCTCATAAGCTGCACTACTAAACAATGATTTCTAGATCTCAGAGGCTGAGAATGTGAAAAAAGCACCAATTTTTTGATACCTTACTCAAACTACGATAACATTTTGATTAAAAGACTTCACGTTCTAATTTTTTCACAGAAAGATCCACAGAGAGTTGTAGTTTTGGTAAATTTGGTTACCATATGCAAAGCAGTAAATTTAATTTTTAGATTTTTACACCATGCAATTGCAAGACTTAACTGAGAATGTACCAAAAGTCAGACTTTGACAGTTTTCCATGGTGAAAAGTCAGGGCTTAAGCATCATTGCACGGTAAAAGGTCAGACATTGACACTTTTCCATGGTGCAAAGTCAGAGCTTAGCCGTCATTGCACGGTAAAAGGTCAGACATTGACACTTTTCCACAGTGAAAGGTCAGAGCTTAGCAGTCATTGCACGGTAAAAGGTCAGACTTTGACAGTTTTCCACAGTGAAAAGTCATTGCATGCTAAAAAGACATTTTCCGATGTTGAAAAATCAAGACAGTTTTTACACTTGATTGAGTTAAATTTGAAGGTGCTGACTTTTTTGGGCTGGCAACAAAATTGGGGGGGGGGCACCCCCCCCCCCCACTGCCCCCCCTATTCTGACGCCACTGGATATCAATATAAAACATAACCAGGTGGTGCAAGACTGAATTGTTTAATCTTCGATTCGTAACCAATATGGTAATATGATAAAACTTGAGTTCTAGATCAAGCAACTATAAAAATCCTGAGCGTTTAATATGGGTAAAATGACAATATCTAGCTCAAACAAATGCAGCATTTATAAAAGATGATATGGAAAAGAAATACTTGATTTTCCTTCAATCATATCTCAGGCAATAATTGGCATAGATACTTCAAGTGAAGAGTGATTTTGTAGATGAACCCCTGCAGAATACAACTGGTAGGTTATCTTATCAACTATAATATCATGTTATTCAGAGGTAATTATTGGCACTTTTAACTATGCTATCTGCCCAAAATACAATGATACCAGAAAATCACGTTTTTAGGGCTCTCTTTGTCATCTGTGATAGGCCTAATGCTCCTGCACCTCAGAAAATATCTATCATAGCCTGGCGATATAGGTATCATTTTAATGGTCTTGAAAAAGCTAAGAAAATAGGATGTTTATTTCTATAGGTCATCGCGAAGGATTTTTCATTAAATCACTTTGAAGACAGGAAGGTAGTTACATGTTTTGTTGTTTTTCACCTAACAAATTCTGCTATTCAATCTACAACGAGAAATCCTAGCCATAACACAGATATATATCAACAGGTAGGCCTAAGTCTTAGCTTTCCAATGATGTTTTGTTTATAGAAATCGCCCTGTTATTCCCGACACAACAGCGATTTGCCCTTCCTGAGTTAGAAAAAACTAGTTTTTTGTCCCATATTAAACGCTCAGGACTATAGTGACAATGGTTTGGAACAGGCAACTTGGGGTCTACCGTACCATAAAGTTTGAATCGTTCATTACCTCTCTTGAGCAAGAAAAATGATGACTTTAAGAAAGTAGGAAGAATGTCAGATGAAGTAGGCCCTAGTTTTCCTATAGGGAGGACATTAGAACTACAAGCCTGAGGGTTCCAGTGCACCCACTTTACCACTCGATTAATCATACTCCATACTGATAGAGTGAGGGCATGTTGTAGGCCTAGTGGATTTTGAAAGCAGGATTGTAGGAAGTCTGAAAGAATATATATTTATTACCCACCTAATACGGAGTCTCCATACTAAGCCTATGTAGCTTACAGATCGCTACTGAGGAGGATACAGACCTCCGTACCCTCCTAGGAGGATACGGATTTTATGACCGAAAATAGTGCGCAACGTCGGTAACGTCGCGTAGTGAGCGTTTTTAGAACTACGCACATCGCGCCATCTATCGCGTATGCGACGAACGATTTAGAATACGCCGCAATGGACGCCAGTGACGACGTTATCAACGCAATCGCTGACGATATATTAATGTCATTGGCCTCAGAGGGAGTAATTAATGAATTCAAAGAAATACACGCTGAAGAGGAAGAACAACAAATAATTACAGATGAATTTTTAAAAGATCTACTAGATAATGAAATGAAAACAACAGACCTGAATCACTTGGAATGCGAGAAAACATCGGAAGATGACATCGGAACGTTGTTGGCCAGTTTTGGAAGCGATATCGATACTGAAGTACCAAAAGAAAAAGAACATTTATCGGACAGTGAACTTAAATCATTTATAAAAGGACAAAGAAACAAGAATACCAACAGAAAGACAGAACAGGTATTTAAAAATAAATATTGAATTTTTAATTAGTGTAATACATATACATAATTTTCAAAAGAAATTATAAGTATTTCAGCATTATGAAATTCTATATAAAAAAATAGATTTATATATTAACTAAAATTGATATACTATGCTATTTGTTTTTTCAGGTGGTAAGGCGATTTGAAAAATACCTGGAAGAAAAACATCACCTAACCTGTAAAATCGAGGAAATAGAACCAGTGACTTTGAACAATTTGATAAGCAACTATATTTACAACACTAAGAAAGACAATGGAGAATCATATGAGCCAGACAGCCTGACTTCCATACACCGTGGGATTGACAGGTAAAAAAGAAAAAAAAAAGAACAAATTATTTAAAAAAAATATATATATTTCAAATGCTTGCTTATAGGACGCTACAGTGTAATACGTTATGATTAAACAACTATGTAAACATTCTCTAATCAATTGATTTTCAGGGGGAAAAAAATTTATGTTAATTTGAAAATGAAAAAACAAAAGTTAGATACAGATATCTACCGAATTCACTTGATTTCTTTCTAAAGGTATCTTCGTGATGTCGGCTATGAAGAAAGAATTCTTGAGAGTCCAGTCTTTGAAACGAGCAGAGAAGTACTGCAGGCCAAACGCAGGGAGCTGAAAAGCATGGGAAAAGGAAATCGACCAAACAAATCAGATAGTCTTACTAACGAACAAATCGAAAAAATGTGGGAGTGTAATGTCTTGGGGTCTGACAAACCTAAAAATTTGCAAGACACTGTATTTTATTATTTGTCATCGGGATTCGGTTTTAGAGGTGCGCATGAGAGTAAGCAGTTAAGGTTTGGAGATATCAGTGTACAAGTGGATGACGACGGAAGCAAATTTTTGTTATTTAACGAAAGGCTGTCCTAGACACGACAGGGTCAAGCTGGATCTAATCCACGTAGTTTCATGCCAAAGATATACGCAAATAACGACCCAGACAGATGTCCTGTAAATATTTTCAAGAAATATGTTTCGAAACACCCAATCGCAATGTGTAATGCTGATAGCCCGTTCTATCTTTCGTGCAGAACGAAAGGTAGCTGGTCTTTCGCCCCAGTATGGTATGCGAACCAACCCATGGGGGTTCACACTCTAGAAAAAATTGTAAAATGTATGGCACTTTCAGCCTGAATCACAGGTAAAATAACGAACCATTTGCTCAGAAAGACACTATATCAGAATTTAATGGACAACAACATTGTGCCGACTGTGGCATGTCAGTTGACTGGTCACAAAAATGTGCAGAGTCTTAACAATTATAGCGTGGCAAGCAAAGATCAGCAAAAACTAATGAGTTCGATAGCTACGGGGTCAAAGAAGAGGATTCAGGGGAACGAGTTAGTTCCCATATCTAACAAGAAACCATGCCAAATAGTTGAAAGAACTAGCGAAAGTGAAAGTCGTTCTCCCTTAGATAACTTGGTAAAATGTACGAACGGCATGTTGGCGGGCGCAACTATCGTAGGTAGTGTTACTATAAATGTAAACTACAATGTATACAGTGCAAGTTCTGTAACATCATCTGTAACAATGTGTCCTTCCAAACCTGCCATAAGTCAATAAAGATGTTAAAAGTGTTCTTACCTTGTTTTCTCCGTTGCTTTATTCGTAAAATCCATTATCGTACCTTGACAAAACCGTGTGGCCGCTTGCGCGCACGTATCTTAACTGAGTGATAAGTGCAAAAAAAATGTAAACATAACTTTTTAAATACGTTGAAAAGTTATCTAAATATCATATTAATTTCTTAAATTCAAAAATAATAAGAATTCGATTAATGATATATAAAAATAGTTAGGGATTTAAAAAGTTAAACTCGCTAATGAAGGAACTACACAACTCGCGTAGGGCCACTAAGGTGATGCGTCCAAAAACGACAGCATCGCCATCTGACGGTTTCTTTAGGAACTATATAAGATAAACATAAGACGGCGCCACAGTCGCGTAGTTGCGGAAAATGGCATGATCCGGTAAGTATTTCTGGATTGCTTCAAGTAAAAGGTCGAAAGGTGAGTTATGAATACAATATTACCATGATTTGGATCCGCGTGGTTGTATGCTCCTCGTAGTTGACGCTACGCATTACACCTCGCTATCGCTCGGAGTATTACTACGCGTCAACTACTCGGAGGATACAACCACGCGGATCCAAATCATGGTAATATTGTGTATATATATGGCTCATTCTCATGAAACCAGTGCATATCCTATTTTAGTCGTTTCCTGGATTCTAGCATTTTCCCAGTATAACCTATGGTTATTTTTTCTGATTTAAATGATAAATCTCGTCGAGTGCTCGAGGGGAAGCATAGGTTTTATTGGTCAAATACCAATATTTTCGTACCCAGGGGTAAAAAAAGGTGAAAAATGAGCATTTAAATGACATAGAAACCCTATTTTTCGTAAATGATTAATGTTTTTTATATTTTCCCATGAGAATATTGCATTGAACGATGATTTCTATCAAAAAGTCAAACAAATAAATTTTTTTAAAGAATTTTGTAGAGAAAATAAGGTTGGTGCCTGCCTGCCTCCATGCCTGCCTCCCTGCTTTCCTGCCTGCCTCCCTGTCTCCCTCCCTCACTCCCTCCCTGCCTGCCTGCCTCCCAGCCTGCCCGCCTGCTTGCCTGCTTCCCTGCCTGCCTGTCTGCCTCCTTCCCTATCTCCCTCCCTCACTCCCTGCCTGCCTCCCTGCCTGTCTTCTTGTTTCCCTGCCTGCTTGCCTGCCTCCCCGCCTGCCTCCCCACCTTTCTCCGGAGGTTTAAACCTCGGTCTAAAGACCTCCGGTGAAACGAGTTCGTAATCCGGAAACTTACAACACAGGAATCCTGTTTCTATATATTACTACATGTCAACTACTCTTAGTCGTTTTAGAAAAGGGTCACTAAGTATGTGTCACTCAGAAAGGGTGACTTAGTATGTGTCACTCAGGAAGGGTCACTCAGATGGGGTCACTTATTGTGTCACTCAGAAACCCGTCAGAAAGGGTTACCAAGTATGAGTGACACATACTAAGTAACCCTTTATAAGTGACACATACTTAATGATCCTTTCTGAGTGACACATACTAGAGGGAAACTATGTTCCAGTGAAAGGAAGTCAAAGTTACGAGGTAAGGCTCGGAAAAATTACTGCCCAAGGCCTCGGCCGCGGGCAGTAATTTGTCCAAGCCTTACCGAGTAATTTTGACTTTCTTTCACTGGTACTTGGTTTCCCTATTCCTATTTACCTTCAAATGTGGTTTAATAACGATAATAAGCGTTATTTGCTCATCCACCATCAAACCTGAAGCCAGATCCAACCTTATCGAGTAACTTGACATTTTATGTTTACTTCCCACTGCGCTTTTCATATGAATTTTGTAAGAGACAATCTGATTGGCCTAAATGTCAACCTTGGGTAGTATACGGCAACCTTGGGTAGTATACGGCAACCTTGGGTAGTATCCATTAGTTACTCCACCCCCCAGAACGTGGTGTAAGCATAGATTGTACAGCCATAGGTATATAGGAATAAGGGACACATACTTAGTGATCCTTTCTTAGTGACCCATATTATGTGACCCTTTCTAAGTGACACATACTAAGTGACCCTTTCTGAGTGATACATACTAAGTGATATATACTAAGTGACACATACTTAGTGACCCTTCCTGAGTGACATATACTAAGTAACCCTTTCTGAGTGACACATACTTAGTGATCCTTCCTGAGTGACGCATCCTACGTGACCCTTACTGAGTGACACATACTAAGTGACACATACTAGGTGACACATACTTAGTGACCCTTCCTGAGTGACACATTCTTAGTGACACATTTTTAGTGACCCTTCCTGAGTGACACATAATAAGTGACACATACTTAATGACCCTTCCTGAGTGACACATACTTAGTGACCCTTTCATAGTGACACATACTTAGTGTCCCTTTCTGAGTGACACATACTTAGTGACCCTTTCTGACCCTTGATTGACTAAACGCAAATAAAAACGATTGTCTCACTCAATTTTAGACTACAATCTAATTACGGCCGATGACAACCCACCAAAACCTGCCAACCAACCAAAATCCCGTTACCAAAATCGTTCTACATGGATATATGAGGCAGGCATGCAGGCAAAGTTTGTGGTTTCCTCCAATTGAAAAAAAAGACAGGGTTTTCATCATAGGGAATTTTGATTCTCGGCTTATAAAAAAGTTATAATTGTAATTTAATGCTGTGAAAGAGCATCAATTATACTACTTATTTTTCGTGATATTAACCTTTTATTTTATAATAGAAACATAGAATTGTTTTGGGGGGGATTTTCTTTATTTTGGTGAAATATCCACTTACCACATATTCACTTAGCACGAGCACATTTCAATGCACATATGTTCTGTAAACCCTGGTGTCACAGTTTTAATATTTGACCAATAATATTTCAGGGAAAGTTGACCCATACAATAGACTTTATGACCACATAATTATTTTTACCATCCTCTACCATTTTTATTTTTGCCCTCCCCTAGACCTAAATGCACTGCTTCTATGAGAAACAACCATATGAAATGATAGGCATACATTTGACAAATGGAGAGGAACCTAAAATCTTTTCTCTACTCTGAAAAGCCTATCCCCCACAGTCATGAATTCAAGAAAGGATTTCCTTAAATCAATTAAATGGCTAGTAATTCTTAACACTTTCAACCAGAGCTACAAAAAGGTAGCTCTGGTCTGATTAAATAAGCGACTGCCTTAACCCACTAACAGGACCTGTTTGTTACTCTCCGACCAGATTTTCCATACTGCTTGGAGAGTCATAACGTCAAGGCCAATTTACTATTTTGTTTTTTCATTTTGTGTATATTTTTCAGAATAAAACCACCATAAAGCTAAATTTCATTATTAATTTGTTAAGCTATGAATTTTACCTATCAAGTATTTCCGCCTTTAGAAACTATGTAGAACAACACTAGCTAGATTGAGGCACACCCCGACTGATTCCGTGTCTGATTTAACCTGACCAACCCCTAAATCATAGAAGGGGTTGGTTGCCAAACTAGTAATTCTTCTGAAGGATACTAGCACCTATTACCATTAACACTAGTATCAGGCTAGTCCTGTTCATGAAAACTTCAGTTCACCTTATATTCACATGATGTCAGGTCTGTGCTGTGGCCTCACCAGTTTATGAGCACAGTCAGAATCTCCTACACTGGATATTATAGAATACTCCTCCATAAAGAATATTGTTCTTGTATTTTAAAAAATGGGATTTTGATGTATCTATTGAATTGACATTACCCTTATTTTCCTAATGACTAGTCAAAGAAGGGGAATGAAACTCGCCTAAATACAAAGCTGAAATAGTACACTTTAGCTTGGTTATTAAAGAGCAAATTAGACAATTTACCTTGGAAATTAAAACCTATGTCATTTTCAAGAAAATTAATTACGGTAATTTCAAAGTATTCTATAAGACATTTCTAACTTATATATCAGGGGCCATTATGTCAGTTCTCAATTTAGATGTTGAAATCATCATGTGATGAATGATGGATGATACATCACAATTCTTAAACGTTGTTACCTATATAGTTAAAGACATGTCGCTTTGTTGAGACCTTCATAGACATTTTAAATGTGTAGTGCTATACATCTGAATATGAAATAGAACATAGGTTACTGTTCTTTTTGTTGAAACAATTGAATAAAAATAAACAGTTTCTTATTACTTTCCAATATAATTTGACCTTATTAAAAAGGCTTATTTCAAGTATATGGTCATGATAAATTGAATAAAACCTGATATTTTTGTCAAGTGGCATTAGAAAAGATCACAAGGAACCATTCTGTCATGAAACCATTAATATCAATATTTAAACATAACCACATGGTGTAAGCCTGAATTGTTTAATGTTTAATTTATCACCAATATGCTAAGATGGCAGAGGAAACATTGAGTTCCAGATCAAGCAACTACTGGCAATGGTTTCCAGCAGGCAACTACGATGAAGTCTGAATTGTTTATTGCCTCTGTTAAGGAAGAAAAATGATGACTAAGTGAGAAAATATGGTAATGTCAGATGAAGTAGTTTTCCTATCAGGAGGAAATTAGACCTACAAGCCTGAGGGTTCCAGTGCACGCACTTTACCAGAGGGTTACTCATAATAATAGAGTGAGGGCATGTTGTAGTGGATTTTGAAAGCAGGGATGTAGGAAGTTTGAAAGCATATATGAAATGATACATTTGACAAATGGTGAGGAACCTAAAATCTTTTCTCTGCTCTGAAAAGCCTATTCCCCTCATTCATGAATTCAAGAAAGGAGTTCCTTACATTAATTGAATGGCTAGTAATTCTTATTATTAGTCACAATCCCCTACACTGGATATTATAGAACACTCCTCTATGAAGAATGTTCTTCATGTATCTTAAAAATGGGATTTTGATGTATCCATTGACTTGATATTACCCTTATTTTCCTAATGGCTGGTCAAAGAAGGGGAATGGAGCTCGCCTAAATACCAAGCTGAAATAGTACACCTTAACTTGATTATTTAAAGGCAAATTAGACAATTTACCTTGCACTTAAAACCGGTGTCATTTTCAAGAAAATTGATTATGGTAATCTCAAACCATTCTAGAAGACATTTCTAACTTTTATATTAGGAGCCATCATATAAGTTCTCAATTTGGATGTTGAAATCGTCATGTGATGAATGATGGATATTACATCACAATTCTTAAACGTTGTTTTCTATTTAGTTTAAACACATGTCGTTTTCTTGAGACTTTCACAGACATATCAAATTTGTAGTGCTATTCATCTGGATATGAAATAGAACTTAGGTTACTGTTCTTTTTTGTTGAAACAGTCGAATAAAAATGAAGAGTTTCTTATTACTTTCCAATATAATTTGACCTTATTAAAAAGGCTTATTTCAAGTATATGGTCATGATAAATTGAATAAAACCTGATATTTTTGTCAAGTGGCATTAGAAAAGATCACAAGGAACCATTCTGTCATGAAACCATTAATATCAATATTTAAACATAACCACATGGTGTAAGCCTGAATTGTTTAATGTTTAATTTATCACCAATATGCTAAGATGGCAGAGGAAACATTGAGTTCCAGATCAAGCAACTACTGGCAATGGTTTCCAGCAGGCAACTACGATGAAGTCTGAATTGTTTATTGCCTCTGTTAAGGAAGAAAAATGATGACTAAGTGAGAAAATATGGTAATGTCAGATGAAGTAGTTTTCCTATCAGGAGGAAATTAGACCTACAAGCCTGAGGGTTCCAGTGCACGCACTTTACCAGAGGGTTACTCATAATAATAGAGTGAGGGCATGTTGTAGTGGATTTTGAAAGCAGGGATGTAGGAAGTTTGAAAGCATATATGAAATGATACATTTGACAAATGGTGAGGAACCTAAAATCTTTTCTCTGCTCTGAAAAGCCTATTCCCCTCATTCATGAATTCAAGAAAGGAGTTCCTTACATTAATTGAATGGCTAGTAATTCTTATTATTAGTCACAATCCCCTACACTGGATATTATAGAACACTCCTCTATGAAGAATGTTCTTCATGTATCTTAAAAATGGGATTTTGATGTATCCATTGACTTGATATTACCCTTATTTTCCTAATGGCTGGTCAAAGAAGGGGAATGGAGCTCGCCTAAATACCAAGCTGAAATAGTACACCTTAACTTGATTATTTAAAGGCAAATTAGACAATTTACCTTGCACTTAAAACCGGTGTCATTTTCAAGAAAATTGATTATGGTAATCTCAAACCATTCTAGAAGACATTTCTAACTTTTATATTAGGAGCCATCATATAAGTTCTCAATTTGGATGTTGAAATCGTCATGTGATGAATGATGGATATTACATCACAATTCTTAAACGTTGTTTTCTATTTAGTTTAAACACATGTCGTTTTCTTGAGACTTTCACAGACATATCAAATTTGTAGTGCTATTCATCTGGATATGAAATAGAACTTAGGTTACTGTTCTTTTTTGTTGAAACAGTCGAATAAAAATGAAGAGTTTCTTATTACTTTCCAATATAATTTGACCTTATTAAAAAGGCTTATTTCAAGTATATGGTCATGATAAATTGAATAAAACCTGATATTTTTGTCAAGTGGCATTAGAAAAGATCACAAGGAACCATTCTGTCATGAAACCATTAATATCAATATTTAAACATAACCACATGGTGTAAGCCTGAATTGTTTAATGTTTAATTTATCACCAATATGCTAAGATGGCAGAGGAAACATTGAGTTCCAGATCAAGCAACTACTGGCAATGGTTTCCAGCAGGCAACTACGATGAAGTCTGAATTGTTTATTGCCTCTGTTAAGGAAGAAAAATGATGACTAAGTGAGAAAATATGGTAATGTCAGATGAAGTAGTTTTCCTATCAGGAGGAAATTAGACCTACAAGCCTGAGGGTTCCAGTGCACGCACTTTACCAGAGGGTTACTCATAATAATAGAGTGAGGGCATGTTGTAGTGGATTTTGAAAGCAGGGATGTAGGAAGTTTGAAAGCATATATGAAATGATACATTTGACAAATGGTGAGGAACCTAAAATCTTTTCTCTGCTCTGAAAAGCCTATTCCCCTCATTCATGAATTCAAGAAAGGAGTTCCTTACATTAATTGAATGGCTAGTAATTCTTATTATTAGTCACAATCCCCTACACTGGATATTATAGAACACTCCTCTATGAAGAATGTTCTTCATGTATCTTAAAAATGGGATTTTGATGTATCCATTGACTTGATATTACCCTTATTTTCCTAATGGCTGGTCAAAGAAGGGGAATGGAGCTCGCCTAAATACCAAGCTGAAATAGTACACCTTAACTTGATTATTTAAAGGCAAATTAGACAATTTACCTTGCACTTAAAACCGGTGTCATTTTCAAGAAAATTGATTATGGTAATCTCAAACCATTCTAGAAGACATTTCTAACTTTTATATTAGGAGCCATCATATAAGTTCTCAATTTGGATGTTGAAATCGTCATGTGATGAATGATGGATATTACATCACAATTCTTAAACGTTGTTTTCTATTTAGTTTAAACACATGTCGTTTTCTTGAGACTTTCACAGACATATCAAATTTGTAGTGCTATTCATCTGAATATGAAATAGAACTTAGGTTACTGTTCTTTTTTGTTGAAACAGTCGAATAAAAATGAAGAGTTTCTTATTACTTTCCAATATAATTTGACCTTATTAAAAAGGCTTATTTCAAGTATATGGTCATGATAAATTGAATAAAACCTGATATTTTTGTCAAGTGGCATTAGAAAAGATCACAAGGAACCATTCTGTCATGAAACCATTAATATCAATATTTAAACATAACCACATGGTGTAAGCCTGAATTGTTTAATGTTTAATTCATCACCAATATGCTAAGATGGCAGATGAAACATTGAGTTCCAGATCAAGCAACTACTGGCAATGGTTTGCAGCAGGAAACTACCATGAAGTCTGAATCGTTTATTGCCTCTCTTAAAAAAGAAAAATGATGACTAAGTGAGAAAGTAGGGAGAATGTCAGATGAAGTAGTTTTCCTATCTGGAGGAGATTAGACCTACAAGCCTGAGGGTTCCAGTGAACGCACTTTGCCAGAGGGTTACTCATAATAATAGAGTGAGGGTATGTTGTAGTGGATTTTGAAAGCAGGGATGTAGGAAGTTTGAAAGCATATATGAAATGATACATTTGACAAATGGTGAGGAACCTAAAATCTTTTCTTTGCTCTGAAAAGCCTATTCCCCTCATTCATGAATTCAAGAAAGGAGTTCCTTACATTAATTGAATGGCTAGTAATTGGGATTAGAATAGATCACAAGGAACCATTCTATCTTGAAACCATTAATATCAATATTTAAACATTAGAACGTGGCGTAAGACTGAATTGTTTAATGTTTAATTCATCCCCAATATGCTAAGATGGCAGATGAAACATTGAGTTCCAGATCAAGCAACTACTGGCAATGGTTTGCAGAAGGCAACTACCATGAAGTTTGAATCGTTTATTGCCTCTCTTAAAAAAGAAAAATGATGACTAAGTGAGAAAGTAGGGAGAATGTCAGATGAAGTAGTTTTCCTATCTGGAGGAGATTAGACCTACAAGCCTGAGGGTTCCAGTGCACGCACTTTACCAGAGGGTTACTCTTAATAATAGAGTGAGGGCATGTTGTGGTGGATTTTGAAAGCAGGGATGTAGGAAGTTTGAAAGTATATATGAAATGATACATTTGACAAATGGTGAGGAACCTAAAATCTTTTATTTGCTCTAAAAAGCCTATTCCCCTCATTCATGAATTCAAGAAAGGAGTTCCTTACATTAATTGAATGGCTAGTAATTGACATTAGAATAGATCACAAGGAACCATTCTATCTTGAAACCATTAATATCAATATTTAAACATAACAATGTGGCGTAAGACTGAATTGTTTAATGTTTAATTCATCACCAATATGCTAAGATGGCAGATGAAACGTTGAGTTCCAGATCAAGCAACTACTTGCAATGGTTTGCAGCAGGCAACTACCATGAAGTCTGAATCGTTTATTGCCTCTCTTAAAAAAGAAAAATGATGACTAAGTGAGAAAGTAGGGAGAATGTCAGATGAAGTAGTTTTCCTATCTGGAGGAGATTAGACCTACAAGCATGAGGGTTCCAGTGCACACACTTTACCATAGGGTTACTCATAATAATAGAGTGAGGGCATGTTGTAGTGGATTTTGAAAGCAGGGATGTAGGAAGTTTGAAAGCATATATGAAATGATACATTTGACAAATGGTGAGGAACCTAAAATCTTTTCCTTGCTCTGAAAAGCCTATTCCCCTCATTCATATATTCAAGAAAAGAGTTCCTTACATTAATTGAATGGCAAGTAATTCTTATGAAGGGCCCAAGCGCCTATTACCATTAACACTAGATGTCAGGCTGTTACTGTTCATGAAAACTTTAGTTCTCATTCTATCCACCAGCTTTCAGGTCGGAGCTGTGGCCTCACCAGTTTATGAGTACAGTCACAATCCCCTACACTGGATATGATAGAACACTCCTCTATGAAGAATGTTCTTGATGTATCTTAAAAATGGGATTTTGATGTATCCATTTACTTGATATTACCCTTATTTTCCTAATGGCTGGTCATAGAAGGGGAATGGAGCTCGCCTAAATACCAAGTTGAAATAGTACACCTTAACTTGATTATTTAAAGGCAAATTAGACAATTTACCTTGCACTTAAAACCGGTGTCATTTTCAAGAAAATTGATTACGGTAATCTCAAACAATTCTAGAAGACATTTCTAACTTTTATATCAGGAGCCATCATATAAGTTCTCAATTTGGATGTTGAAATCGTCATGTGATGAATGATGGATATTACATCACAATTCTTAAACGTTGTTTTCTATATAGTTTAAACACATGTCGTTTTCTTGAGACTTTCATAGACATATCAAATTTGTAGTGCTATTCATCTGAATATGAAATAGAACTTAGGTTACTGTTCTTTTTGTTGAAACAGTCGGAAAAAAATGAACAGTTTCTTATTACTTTCCAATATAATTTGACCTTATTAAATAGGGTTATTTCAAGTATATGATCATGATGAATTGAATAAAACCTGATATTTTGGTCAGGTGACATTAAAATAGATCACAAGGAACCATTCTATCTTGAAACAATTAATATCAATATTCAAACATAACAACGTGGCGTATAAGACTGAATTGTTTAATGTTTAATTCATCACCAATATGCTAAGATGGCAGATGAAACATTGAGTTCCAGATCAAGCAACTACTGGCAATGGTTTGCAGCAGGCAACTACCATGAAGTCTGAATCGTTTATTGCCTCTCTTAAGGAAGAAAAATGATGACTAAGTGAGAAAGTAGGGAGAATGTCAGATGAAGTAGTTTTCCTATCTGGAGGAGATTAGACCTACAAGCCTGAGGGTTCCAGTGCACGCACTTTACCAGAGGGTTACTCATAATAATAGAGTGAGGGCATGTTGTAGTGGATTTTGAAAGCAGGGATGTAGGAAGTTTGAAAGTATATATGAAATGATGCGTTTGACAAATGGTGAGGAACCTAAAATCTTTTCTCTGCTCTGAAAAGCCTATTCCCCTCATTCATGAATTCAAGAAAGGAGTTCCTTACATTAATTGAATGGCTAGTAATTCTTATGAAGGGCCCAAGCGCCTATTACCATTAACACTAGATGTCAGGCTGTTCCTGGTCATGAAAACTTTAGTTCTCCTTCTATCCACCAGCTGTCAGGTCTGAGCTGTGGCCGCCCCAGTTTATGAGCACAGTCACAATCCCCTACACTGGATATGATAGAACACTCCTCTATGAAGAATGTTCTTCATGTATCTTAAAAATGGGATTTTGATGTATCCATTGACTTGATATTACCCTTATTTTCCTAATGGCTGGTCAAAAAAGGGGAATGGAGCTCGCCTAAATACCAAGCTGAAATAGTACACCTTAACTTGATTATTTAAATGCAAATTAGACAATTTACCTTGCACTTAAAACCGGTGTCATTTTCAAGAAAATTGATTACGGTAATCTCAAACCATTCTAGAAGACATTTCTAACTTTTATATCAGGAGCCATCATATAAGTTCTCAATTTGGATGTTGAAATCGTCATGTGATGAATGATGGATATTACATCACAATTCTTAAACGTTGTTTTCTATATAGTTTAAACACATGTCGTTTTCTTGAGACTTTCACAGACATATCAAATTTGTAGTGCTATTCATCTGAATATGAAATAGAACTTAGGTTACTGTTCTTTTTTGTTCAAACAGTCGAATAAAAATGAAGAGTTTCTTATTACTTTCCAATATAATTTGACCTTATTAAATAGGGTTATTTCAAGTATATGGTCATGATGAATTGAATAAAACCTAATATTTTTGTCAAGTGGCATTAGAATAGATCACAAGGAACCATTCTATTATAAAACCATTAATATCAATATTCAAACATAACAAGAGGAGGACATTAGACCTACAAGCCTGAGGGTTCCAGTGCATGCACTTTACCAGAGGGTTACTCATAATAATAGAGTAAGGGCATGTTGTAGTGGATTTTGAAAGCAGGGATGTAGGAAGTTTGAAAGCATATATGAAATGATACATTTGACAAATGGTGAGGAACCTAAAATCTTTTCTCTGCTCTGAAAAGCCTATTCCCCTCATTCATGAACTCAAGAAAGGAGTTCCTTACATTAATTGAATGGCTAGTAATTCTTATGAAGGGCCCAAGCGCCTATTACCATTAACACTAGATGTCAGGCTGTTCCTGGTCATGAAAACTTTAGTTCTCCTTCTATCCACCAGCTGTCAGGTCTGAGCTGCGGCCTCCCCAGTTTATGAGCACAGTCACAATCCCCTACACTGGATATTATAGAACACTCCTCTATGAAGAATGTTCTTCATGTATCTTAAAAATGGGATTTTGATGTATCCATTGACTTGATATTACCCTTATTTTCCTAATGGCTGGTCAAAGAAGGGGAATGGAGCTCGCCTAAATACCAAGCTGAAATAGAACACCTTAACTTGATTATTTAAAGGCAAATTAGACAATTTATCTTCCACTTAAAACCGGTGTCATTTTCAAGAAAATTGATTACGGTAATCTCAAACCATTCTAGAAGACATTTCTAACTTTTATATCAGGAGCCATCATATAAGTTCTCAATGTGGATGTTGAAATCGTCATGTGATGAATGATGGATATTACATCACAATTCTTAAACGTTGTTTTCTATATAGTTTAAACACATGTCGTTATCTTGAGTCTTTCATAGACATATCAAATTTGTAGTGCTTTTCATCTGATATGAAATAGAACCAAGGTTACTGTTCTTTTTTGTTGAAACAGTCGAATAAAAATGAAGAGTTTCTTATTACTTTCCAATATAATTTGACCTTATTAAATAGGGTTATTTCAAGTATATGGTCATGATGAATTGAATAAAACCTGATATTTTTGTCAAGTGGCATTAAAATAGATCACAAGGAACCATTCTATCTTGAAACCATTAATATCAATATTTAAACATAACAACCTGGCGTAAGACTGAATTGTTTAATGTTTAATTCATCACCAATATGCTAAGATGGCAGATGAAACATTGAGTTCCAGATCAAGCAACTACTGGCAATGGTTTGCAGCAGGCAACTACCATGAAGTCTGAATCGTTTATTGGCCATCTTAAGGAAGAAAAATGATGACTAAGTGAGAAAGTAGGGAGAATGTCAGATGAAGTAGTTTTCCTATCTGGAGGAGATTAGACCTACAAGCCTGAGGGTTCCAGTGCACACACTTTACCATAGGGTTACTCATAATAATAGAGTGAGGGCATGTTGTAGTGGATTTTGAAAGCAGGGATGTTGGAAGTTTGAAAGCATATATGAAATGATACATTTGACAAATGGTGAGGAACCTAAAATCTTTTCCTTGCTCTGAAAAGCCTATTCCCCTCATTCATGAATTCAAGAAAAGAGTTCCTTACATTAATTGAATGGCAAGTAATTCTTATGAAGGGCCCAAGCGCCTATTACCATTAACACTAGATGTCAGGCTGTTCCTGGTCATGAAAACTTTAGTTCTCCTTCTATCCACCAGCTGTCAGGTCTGAGCTGTGGCCTCCCCCGTTTATGAGCACAGTCACAATCCCCTACACTGGATATGATAGAACACTCCTCTATGAAGAATGTTCTTCATGTATCTTAAAAATGGGATTTTGATGTATCCATTTACTTGATATTACCCTTATTTTCCTAATGGCTGGTCATAGAAGGGGAATGGAGCTCGCCTAAATACCAAGCTGAAATAGTACACCTTAACTTGATTATTTAAATGCAAATTAGACAATTTACCTTGCACTTAAAACCGGTGTCATTTTCAAGAAAATTTATTACGGTAATCTCAAACCATTCTAGAAGACATTTCTAACTTTTATATCAGGAGCCATCATATAAGTTCTCAATTTGGATGTTAAAATCGTCATGTGACGAATGATGGATATTACATCACAATTCTTAAACATTGTTTTCTATAAAGTTTAAACACATGTCGTTTTCTTAAAACTTTCATAGACATATCAAATTTGTAGTGCTATTCATCTGAATATGAAATAAAACTAAGGTTACTGTTCTTTTTTGTTGAAACAGTCGAATAAAAATGAAGAGTTTCTCATTACTTTCCAATATAATATGACCTTATTAAATAGGGTTATTTCAAGTATATGGTCATGATGAATTGAATAAAACCTGATATTTTTGTCAAGTGGCATTAAAATAGATCACAAGGAACCATTCTATCTTGAAACCATTAATATCAATATTTAAACATAACAACCTGGCGTAAGACTGAATTGTTTAATGTTTAATTCATCACCAATATGCTAAGATGGCAGATGAAACATTGAGTTCCAGATCAAGCAACTACTGGCAATGGTTTGCAGCAGGCAACTACCATGAAGTCTGAATCGTTTATTGGCCATCTTAAGGAAGAAAAATGATGACTAAGTGAGAAAGTAGGGAGAATGTCAGATGAAGTAGTTTTCCTATCTGGAGGAGATTAGACCTACAAGCCTGAGGGTTCCAGTGCACACACTTTACCATAGGGTTACTCATAATAATAGAGTGAGGGCATGTTGTAGTGGATTTTGAAAGCAGGGATGTAGGAAGTTTGAAAGCATATATGAAATGATACATTTGACAAATGGTGAGGAACCTAAAATCTTTTCCTTGCTCTGAAAAGCCTATTCCCCTCATTCATGAATTCAAGAAAAGAGTTCCTTACATTAATTGAATGGCAAGTAATTCTTATGAAGGGCCCAAGCGCCTATTACCATTAACACTAGATGTCAGGCTGTTCCTGGTCATGAAAACTTTAGTTCTCCTTCTATCCACCAGCTGTCAGGTCTGAGCTGTGGCCTCCCCCGTTTATGAGCACAGTCACAATCCCCTACACTGGATATGATAGAACACTCCTCTATGAAGAATGTTCTTCATGTATCTTAAAAATGGGATTTTGATGTATCCATTTACTTGATATTACCCTTATTTTCCTAATGGCTGGTCATAGAAGGGGAATGGAGCTCGCCTAAATACCAAGCTGAAATAGTACACCTTAACTTGATTATTTAAATGCAAATTAGACAATTTACCTTGCACTTAAAACCGGTGTCATTTTCAAGAAAATTTATTACGGTAATCTCAAACCATTCTAGAAGACATTTCTAACTTTTATATCAGGAGCCATCATATAAGTTCTCAATTTGGATGTTAAAATCGTCATGTGACGAATGATGGATATTACATCACAATTCTTAAACATTGTTTTCTATATAGTTTAAACACATGTCGTTTTCTTAAAACTTTCATAGACATATCAAATTTGTAGTGCTATTCATCTGAATATGAAATAAAACTAAGGTTACTGTTCTTTTTTGTTGAAACAGTCGAATAAAAATCAAGAGTTTCTCATTACTTTCCAATATAATATGACCTTATTAAATAGGGTTATTTCAAGTATATGGTCATGATGAATTGAATAAAACCTGATATTTTTGTCAAGTGGCATTAAAATAGATCACAAGGAACCATTCTATCTTGAAACCATTAATATCAATATTTAAACATAACAACCTGGCGTAAGACTGAATTGTTTAATGTTTAATTCATTACCAATATGCTAAGATGGCAGATGAAACGTTGAGTTCCAGATCAAGCAACTACTTGCAATGGTTTGCAGCAGGCAACTACCATGAAGTCTGAATCGTTTATTGCCTCTCTTAAAAAAGAAAAATGATGACTAAGTGAGAAAGTAGGGAGAATGTCAGATGAAGTAGTTTTCCTATCTGGAGGAGATTAGACCTACAAGCCTGAGGGTTCCAGTGCACGCGCTTCACCAGAGGGTTACTCATAATAATAGAGTGAGGGCATGTTGTAGTGGAATTTGAAAGCAGGGATGTAGGAATTTTGAAAGTATATATGAAATGATACATTTGAGAAAATGGTGAGGAACCTAAAATCTTTTCTTTGCTCTGAAAAGCCTATTCCCCTCATTCATGAATTCAAGAAAGGAGTTCCTTACATTAATTGAATGGCTAGTAATTGACATTAGAATAGATCACAAGGAACCATTCTATCTTGAAACCATTAATATCAATATTTAAACATAACAACGTGGCGTAAGACTGAATTGTTTAATGTTTAATTCATCACCAATATGCTAAGATGGCAGATGAAACGTTGAGTTCCAGATCAAGCAACTACTTGCAATGGTTTGCAGCAGGCAACTACCATGAAGTCTGAATCGTTTATTGCCTCTCTTAAAAAAGAAAAATGATGACTAAGTGAGAAAGTAGGGAGAATGTCAGATGAAGTAGTTTTCCTATCTGGAGGAGATTAAACCTACAAGCCTGAGGGTTCCAGTGCACACACTTTACCATAGGGTTACTCATAATAATAGAGTGAGGGCATGTTGTAGTGGATTTTTAAAGCAGGGATGTAGGAAGTTTGAAAGCATATATGAAATGATACATTTGACAAATGGTGAAGAACCTAAAATCTTTTCCTTGCTCTGAAAAGCCTATTCCCCTCATTCATGAATTCAAGAAAAGAGTTCCTTACATTAATTGAATGGCAAGTAATTCTTATGAAGGGCCCAAGCGCCTATTACCATTAACACTAGATGTCAGGCTGTTCCTGGTCATGAAAACTTTAGTTCTCCTTCTATCCACCAGCTGTCAGGTCTGAGCTGTGGCCTCCCCCGTTTATGAGCACAGTCACAATCCCCTACACTGGATATTATAGAACACTCCTCTATGAAGAATGCTCTTCATGTATCTTAAAAATGGGATTTTGATGTATCCATTTACTTGATATTACCCTTATTTTCCTAATGGCTGGTCAAAGAAGGGGAATGGAGCTCGCCTAAATACCAAGCTGAAATAGTACACCTTAACTTGATTATTTAAAGGCAAATTAGACAATTTACCTTGCACTTAAAACCGGTGTCATTTTCAAGAAAATTGATTACGGTAATCTCAAACCATTCTAGAAGACATTTCTAACTTTTATATCAGTAGCCATCATATAAGTTCTCAATTTGGATGTTGAAATCGTCATGTGATGAATGATGGATATTACATCACAATTCTTAAACGTTGTTTTCTATATAGTTTAAACACATGTCGTTTTCTTGAGACTTTCACAGACATATCAAATTTGTAGTGCTATTCATCTGAATATGAAATAGAACTTAGGTTACTGTTCTTTTTTGTTGAAACAGTCGAATAAAAATGAAGAGTTTCTTATTACTCTCCAATATAATTTGACCTTTTTAAATAGGGTTATTTCAAGTATATGGTCATGATGAATTGAATAAAACCTAATATTTTTGTCAAGTGGCATTAGAATAGATCACAAGGAACCATTCTATTATAAAACCATTAATATCAATATTCAAACATAACAAGAGGAGGACATTAGACCTACAAGCTTGAGGGTTCCAGTGCACGCACTTTACCAGAGGGTTACTCATAATAATAGAGTGAGGGCATGTTGCAGTGGATTTTGAAAGCAGGGATGTAGGAAGTTTGAAAGCATATATGAAATGATACATTTGACAAATGGTGAGGAACCTAAAATCTTTTCTCTGCTCTGAAAAGCCTATTCCCCTCATTCATGAACTCAAGAAAGGAGTTCCTTACATTAATTGAATGGCTAGTAATTCTTATGAAGGGCCCAAGCGCCTATTACCATTAACACTAGATGTGAGGCTGTTCCTGGTCATGAAAACTTTAGTTCTCCTTCTATCCACCAGCTGTCAGGTCTGAGCTGTGGCCTCCCCAGTTTATGAGCACAGTCACAATCCCCTACACTGGATATTATAGAACACTCCTCTATGAAGAATGTTCTTCATGTATCTTAAAAATGGGATTTTGATGTATCCATTGACTTGATATTACCCTTATTTTCCTAATGGCTGGTCAAAGAAGGGGAATGGAGCTCGCCTAAATACCAAGCTGAAATAGAACACCTTAACTTGATTATTTAAAGGCAAATTAGACAATTTATCTTGCACTTAAAACCGGTGTCATTTTCAAGAAAATTGATCAGGTAATCTCAAACCATTCTAGAAGACATTTCTAACTTTTATATCAGGAGCCATCATATAAGTTCTCAATTTGGATGTTGAAATCGTCATGTGATGAATGATGGATATTACATCACAATTCTTAAACGTTGTTTTCTATATAGTTTAAACACATGTCGTTTTCTTGAGTCTTTCATAGACATATCAAATTTGTAGTGCTTTTCATCTGAATATGAAATAGAACCAAGGTTACTGTTCTTTTTTGTTGAAACAGTCGAATAAAAATGAAGAGTTTCTTATTACTTTCCAATATAATTTGACCTTATTAAATAGGGTTATTTCAAGTATATGGTCATGATGAATTGAATAAAACCTGATATTTTTGTCAAGTGGCATTAAAATAGATCACAAGGAACCATTCTATCTTGAAACCATTAATATCAATATTTAAACATAACAACCTGGCGTAAGACTGAATTGTTTAATGTTTAATTCATCACCAATATGCTAAGATGGCAGATGAAACATTGAGTTCCAGATCAAGCAACTACTGGCAATGGTTTGCAGCAGGCAACTACCATGAAGTCTGAATCGTTTATTGGCCATCTTAAGGAAGAAAAATGATGACTAAGTGAGAAAGTAGGGAGAATGTCAGATGAAGTAGTTTTCCTATCTGGAGGAGATTAGACCTACAAGCCTGAGGGTTCCAGTGCACACACTTTACCATAGGGTTACTCATAATAATAGAGTGAGGGCATGTTGTAGTGGATTTTGAAAGCAGGGATGTAGGAAGTTTGAAAGCATATATGAAATGATACATTTGACAAATGGTGAGGAACCTAAAATCTTTTCCTTGCTCTGAAAAGCCTATTCCCCTCAAGAAAAGCCTATTCCCCTCAAGAAAAGAGTTCCTTACATTAATTGAATGGCAAGTAATTCTTATGAAGGGCCCAAGCGCCTATTACCATTAACACTAGATGTCAGGCTGTTCCTGGTCATGAAAACTTTAGTTCTCCTTCTATCCACCAGCTGTCAGGTCTGAGCTGTGGCCTCCCCAGTTTATGAGCACAGTCACAATCCCCTACACTGGATATGATAGAACACTCCTCTATGAAGAATGTTCTTCATGTATCTTAAAAATGGGATTTTGATGTATCCATTTACTTGATATTACCCTTATTTTCCTAATGGCTGGTCAAAAAAGGGGAATGGAGCTCGCCTAAATACCAAGCTGAAATAGTACACCTTAACTTGATTATTTAAATGCAAATTAGACAATTTACCTTGCACTTAAAACCGGTGTCATTTTCAAGAAAATTGATTACGGTAATCTCAAACCATTCTAGAAGACATTTCTAACTTTTATATCAGGAGCCATCATATAAGTTCTCAATTTGGATGTTAAAATCGTCATGTGATGAATGATGGATATTACATCACAATTCTTAAACATTGTTTTCTATAAAGTTTAAACACATGTCGTTTTCTTAAAACTTTCATAGACATATCAAATTTGTAGTGCTATTCATCTGAATATGAAATAAAACTAAGGTTACTGTTCTTTTTTGTTGAAACAGTCGAATAAAAATGAAGAGTTTCTCATTACTTTCCAATATAATATGACCTTATTAAATAGGGTTATTTCAAGTATATGGTCATGATGAATTAAATAAAACCTGATATTTTTGTCAAGTGGCATTAAAATAGATCACAAGGAACCATTCTATCTTGAAACCATTAATATCAATATTTAAACATAACAACCTGGCGTAAGACTGAATTGTTTAATGTTTAATTCATCACCAATATGCTAAGATGGCAGATGAAACGTTGAGTTCCAGATCAAGCAACTACTTGCAATGGTTTGCAGCAGGCAACTACCATGAAGTCTGAATCGTTTATTGCCTCTCTTAAGGAAGAAAAATGATGACTAAGTGAGAAAGTAGGGAGAATGTCAGATGAAGTAGTTTTCCTATCTGGAGGAGATTAGACCTACAAGCCTGAGGGTTCCAGTGCACGCACTTTACCAGAGGGTTACTCATAATAATAGAGTGAGGGCATGTTGTAGTGGATTTTGAAAGCAGGGATGTAGGAAGTTTGAAAGCATATATAAAATGATACGTTTGACAAATGGTGAGGAACCTAAAATCTTTTCTCTGCTCTGAAAAGCCTATTCCCCTCATTCATGAATTCAAGAAAGGAGTTCATTACATTAATTGAATGGCTAGTAATTCTTATGAAGGGCCCAAGCGCCTATTACCATTAACACTAGATGTCAGGCTGTTCCTGGTCATGAAAACTTTAGTTCTCCTTCTATCCACCAGCTGTCAGGTCTGAGCTGTGGCCGCCCCAGTTTATGAGCACAGTCACAATCCCCTACACTGGATATGATAGAACACTCCTCTATGAAGAATGTTCTTCATGTATCTTAAAAATGGGATTTTGATGTATCCATTGACTTGATATTACCCTTATTTTCCTAATGGCTGGTCAAAAAAGGGGAATGGAGCTCGCCTAAATACCAAGCTGAAATAGTACACCTTAACTTGATTATTTAAATGCAAATTAGACAATTTACCTTGCACTTAAAACCGGTGTCATTTTCAAGAAAATTGATTCTGGTAATCTCAAACCATTCTAGAAGACATTTCTAACTTTTATATCAGGAGCCATCATATAAGTTCTCAATTTGGATGTTAAAATCGTCATGTGATGAATGATGGATATTACATCACAATTCTTAAACATTGTTTTCTATATAGTTTAAACACATGTCGTTTTCTTAAAACTTTCATAGACATATCAAATTTGTAGTGCTATTCATCTGAATATGAAATAAAACTAAGGTTACTGTTCTTTTTTGTTGAAACAGTCGAATAAAAATGAAGAGTTTCTCATTACTTTCCAATATAATATGACCTGATTAAATAGGGTTATTTCAAGTATATGGTCATGATGAATTGAATAAAACCTGATATTTTTGTCAAGTGGCATTAAAATAGATCACAAGGAACCATTCTATCTTGAAACCATTAATATCAATATTTAAACATAACAATGTGGCGTAAGACTGAATTGTTTAATGTTTAATTCATCACCAATATGCTAAGATGGCAGATGAAACATTGAGTTCCAGATCAAGCAACTACTGGCAATGGTTTGCAGCAGGCAACTACCATGAAGTCTGAATCGTTTATTGCCTCTCTTAAAAAAGAAAAATGATGACTAAGTGAGAAAATAGGGAGAATGTCAGATGAAGTAGTTTTCCTATCTGGAGGAGATTAGACCTACAAGCCTGAGGGTTCCAGTGAACGCACTTTGCCAGAGGGTTACTCATAATAATAGAGTGAGGGTATGTTGTAGTGGATTTTGAAAGCACGGATGTAGGAAGTTTGAAAGCATATATGAAATGATACATTTGACAAATGGTGAGGAACCTAAAATCTTTTCTTTGCTCTGAAAAGCCTATTCCCCTCATTCATGAATTCAAGAAAGGAGTTCCTTACATTAATTGAATGGCTAGTAATTGGGATTAGAATAGATCACAAGGAACCATTCTATCTTGAAACCATCAATATCAATATTTAAACATTAGAACGTGGCGTAAGACTGAATTGTTTAATGTTTAATTCATCCCCAATATGCTAAGATGGCAGATGAAACATTGAGTTCCAGATCAAGCAACTACTGCCAATGGTTTGCAGAAGGCAACTACCATGAAGTCTGAATCGTTTATTGCCTCTCTTAAAAAAGAAAAATGATGACTAAGTGAGAAAGTAGGGAGAATGTCAGATGAAGTAGTTTTCCTATCTGGAGGAGATTAGACCTACAAGCCTGAGGGTTCCAGTGCACGCACTTTACCAGAGGGTTACTCATAATAATAGAGTGAGGGTATGTTGTAGTGGATTTTGAAAGCACGGATGTAGGAAGTTTGAAAGTATATATGAAATGATACATTTGACAAATGGTGAGGAACCTAAAATCTTTTCTCTGCTCTGAAAAGCCTATTCCCCTCATTCATGAATTCAAGAAAGGAGTTCCTTACATTAATTGAATGGCTAGTAATTGACATTAGAATAGATCACAAGAAACCATTCTATCTTGAAACCATTAATATCAATATTTAAACATAACAACGTGGCGTAAGACTGAATTGTTTAATGTTTAATTCATCACCAATATGCTAAGATGGCAGATGAAACGTTGAGTTCCAGATCAAGCAACTACTTGCAATGGTTTGCAGCAGGCAACTACCATGAAGTCTGAATCGTTTATTGCCTCTCTTAAAAAAGAAAAATGATGACTAAGTGACAAAGTAGGGAGAATGTCAGATGAAGTAGTTTTCCTATCTGGAGGAGATTAGACCTACAAGCCTGAGGGTTCCAGTGCACACACTTTACCATAGGGTTACTCATAATAATAGAGTGAGGGCATGTTGTAGTGGATTTTGAAAGCAGGGATGTAGGAAGTTTGAAAGCATATATGAAATGATACATTTGACAAATGGTGAGGAACCTAAAATCTTTTCCTTGCTCTGAAAAGCCTATTCCCCTCATTCATGAATTCAAGAAAAGAGTTCCTTACATTAATTGAATGGCAAGTAATTCTTATGAAGGGCCCAAGCGCCTATTACCATTAACACTAGATGTCAGGCTGTTACTGTTCATGAAAACTTTAGTTCTCATTCTATCCACCAGCTTTCAGGTCGGAGCTGTGGCCTCACCAGTTTATGAGTACAGTCAGAATCCCCTACACTGGATATGATAGAACACTCCTCTATGAAGAATGTTCTTCATGTATCTTAAAAATGGGATTTTGATGTATCCATTTACTTGATATTACCCTTATTTTCCTAATGGCTGGTCATAGAAGGGGAATGGAACTCGCCTAAATACCAAGCTGAAATAGTACACCTTAACTTGATTATTTAAAGGCAAATTAGACAATTTACCTTGCACTTAAAACCGGTGTCATTTTCAAGAAAATTGATTCTGGTAATCTCAAACCATTCTAGAAGACATTTCTAACTTTTATATAAGGAGCCATCATATAAGTTCTCAATTTGGATGTTGAAATCGTCATGTGATGAATGATGGATATTACATCACAATTCTTAAACGTTGTTTTCTAAATAGTTTAAACACATGTCGTTTTCTTGAGACTTTCATAGACATATCAAATTTGTAGTGCTATTCATCTGAATATGAAATAGAACTTAGGTTACTGTTCTTTTTGTTGAAACAGTCAAAAAAAAAAGAACAGTTTCTTATTACTTTCCAATATAATTTGACCTTATTAAATAGGGTTATTTCAAGTATATGATCATAATGAATTGAATAAAACCTGATATTTTGGTCAGGTGACATTAAAATAGATCACAAGGAACCATTCTATCTTGAAACAATTAATATCAATATTCAAACATAACAACGTGGCGTATAAGACTGAATTGTTTAATGTTTAATTCATCACCAATATGCTAAGATGGCAGATGAAACATTGAGTTCCAGATCAAGCAACTACTGGCAATGGTTTGCAGCAGGCAACTACCATGAAGTCTGAAGCGTTTATTGCCTCTCTTAACCCTTTCTGGCAGGGCAATGCCATATGGCATTCCCCTGGCCATGGCAGGACAATGCCATATGGCATTCCCCTGGCCAGGGCCGGACAATGCCATATGGCATTCACATATGGAATTGATGAACCACTCTGTATTTGTTCCTTTGTAACTTTTTGAAAAATTATCGCAGAATCAGAAAAATTATATGAGATATTATGCTAAATGTTGCCAGTATGTCTTTGAAATATCGGAAAGTTCTAATGAAAAATACAGATTTCCTGGAAATATTGAATTTGTAATTTCTCTTAATAATATTGACTACAAAAGCCGGCCATACAAAGGCCACAATGGGGTCTGGCGCCTGCTGTAGTATGGGTACATGGTGAATTATGTGTGGCTCTTGAAGGGTTAAGGAAGAAAAATGATGACTAAGTGAGAAAGTAGGGAGAATGTCAGATGAAGTAGTTTTCCTATCTGGAGGAGATTAGACCTACAAGCCTGAGGGTTCCAGTGCACGCACTTTACCAGAGGGTTACTCATAATAATAGAGTGAGGGCATGTTGTAGTGGATTTTGAAAGCAGGGATGTAGGAAGTTTGAAAGCATATATGAAATGATACATTTGACAAATGGTGAGGAACCTAAAATCTTTTCCTTGCTCTGAAAAGCCTATTCCCCTCATTCATGAATTCAAGAAAGGAGTTCCTTACATTAATTGAATGGCAAGTAATTCTTATGAAGGGCCCCAGCGCCTATTACCATTAACACTAGATGTCAGGCTGTTCCTGTTCATGAAAACTTTAATTCTCCTTCTATCCACCAGCTGTCAGGTCTGAGCTGTGGCCGCCCCAGTTTATGAGCACAGTCACAATCCCCTACACTGGATATGATAGAACACTCCTCTATGAAGAATGTTCTTCATGTATCTTAAAAATGGGATTTTGATGTATCCATTGACTTGATATTACCCTTATTTTCCTAATGGCTGGTCAAAAAAGGGGAATGGAGCTCGCCTAAATACCAAGCTGAAATAGTACACCTTAACTTGATTATTTAAAGGCAAATTAGACAATTTACCTTGCACTTAAAACCGGTGTCATTTTCAAGAAAATTTATTACGGTAATCTCAAACCATTCTAGAAGACATTTCTAACTTTTATATCAGGAGCCATCATATAAGTTCTCAATTTGGATGTTAAAATCGTCATGTGATGAATGATGGATATTACATCACAATTCTTAAACATTGTTTTCTATATAGTTTAAACACATGTCGTTTTCTTAAAACTTTCATAGACATATCAAATTTGTAGTGCTATTCATCTGAATATGAAATAAAACTAAGGTTACTGTTCTTTTTTGTTGAAACAGTCGAATAAAAATGAAGAGTTTCTCATTACTTTCCAATATAATATGACCTGATTAAATAGGGTTATTTCAAGTATATGGTCATGATGAATTGAATAAAACCTGATATTTTTGTCAAGTGGCATTAAAATAGATCACAAGGAACCATTCTATCTTGAAACCATTAATATCAATATTACAACATAACAATGTGGCGTAAGACTGAATTGTTTAATGTTTAATTCATCACCAATATGCTAAGATGGCAGATGAAACATTGAGTTCCAGATCAAGCAACTACTGGCAATGGTTTGCAGCAGGCAACTACCATGAAGTCTGAAGCGTTTATTGCCTCTCTTAAGGAAGAAAAATGATGACTAAGTGAGAAAGTAGGGAGAATGTCAGATGAAGTAGTTTTCCTATCTGGAGGAGATTAGACCTACAAGCCTGAGGGTTCCAGTGCACGCACTTTACCAGAGGGTTACTCATAATAATAGAGTGAGGGCATGTTGTAGTGGATTTTGAAAGCAGGGATGTAGGAAGTTTGAAAGCATATATGAAATGATACATTTGACAAATGGTGAGGAACCTAAAATCTTTTCTTTGCTCTGAAAAGCCTATTCCCCTCATTCATGAATTCAAGAAAGGAGTTCCTTACATTAATTGAATGGCTAGTAATTGGGATTAGAATAGATCACAAGGAACCATTCTATCTTGAAACCATTAATATCAATATTGAAACATAACAACGTGGCGTAAGACTGAATTGTTTAATGTTTAATTCATCACCAATATGCTAAGATGGCAGATGAAACGTTGAGTTCCAGATCAAGCAACTACTGGCAATGGTTTGCAGCAGGCAACTACCATGAAGTCTGAATCGTTTATTGCCTCTCTTAAAAAAGAAAAATGATGACTAAGTGAGAAAGTAGGGAGAATGTCAGATGAAGTAGTTTTCCTATCTGGAGGAGATTAGACCTACAAGCCTGAGGGTTCCAGTGCACACACTTTACCAAAGGGTCACTCATAATAATAGAGTGAGGGCATGTTGTAGTGGATTTTGAAAGGAGGGATGTAGGAAGTTTGAAAGCATATATGAAATGATACATTTGACAAATGGTGAGGAACCTAAAATCTTTTCCTTGCTCTGAAAAGCCTATTCCCCTCATTCATGAATTCAAGAAAAGAGTTCCTTACATTAATTGAATGGCAAGTAATTCTTATGAAGGGCCCCAGCGCCTATTACCATTAACACTAGATGTCAGGCTGTTCCTGTTCATGAAAACTTTAATTCTCCTTCTATCCACCAGCTGTCAGGTCTGAGCTGTGGCCGCCCCAGTTTATGAGCACAGTCACAATCCCCTACACTGGATATGATAGAACACTCCTCTATGAAGAATGTTCTTCATGTATCTTAAAAATGGGATTTTGATGTATCCATTGACTTGATATTACCCTTATTTTCCTAATGGCTGGTCAAAAAAGGGGAATGGAGCTCGCCTAAATACCAAGCTGAAATAGTACACCTTAACTTGATTATTTAAATGCAAATTAGACAATTTACCTTGCACTTAAAACCGGTGTCATTTTCAAGAAAATTTATTACGGTAATCTCAAACCATTCTAGAAGACATTTCTAACTTTTATATCAGGAGCCATCATATAAGTTCTCAATTTGGATGTTAAAATCGTCATGTGATGAATGATGGATATTACATCACAATTCTTAAACATTGTTTTCTATATAGTTTAAACACATGTCGTTTTCTTAAAACTTTCATAGACATATCAAATTTGTAGTGCTATTCATCTGAATATGAAATAAAACTAAGGTTACTGTTCTTTTTTGTTGAAACAGTCGAATAAAAATGAAGAGTTTCTCATTACTTTCCAATATAATATGACCTGATTAAATAGGGTTATTTCAAGTATATGGTCATGATGAATTGAATAAAACCTGATATTTTTGTCAAGTGGCATTAAAATAGATCACAAGGAACCATTCTATCTTGAAACCATTAATATCAATATTACAACATAACAATGTGGCGTAAGACTGAATTGTTTAATGTTTAATTCATCACCAATATGCTAAGATGGCAGATGAAACATTGAGTTCCAGATCAAGCAACTACTGGCAATGGTTTGCAGAAGGCAACTACCATGAAGTCTGAATCGTTTATTGCCTCTCTTAAAAAAGAAAAATGATGACTAAGTGAGAAAGTAGGGAGAATGTCAGATGAAGTAGTTTTCCTATCTGGAGGAGATTAGACCTACAAGCCTAATGGTTCCAGTGCACGCACTTTACCAGAGGGTTACTCTTAATAATAGAATGAGGGCATGTTGTAGTGGATTTTGAAAGCAGGGATGTAGGAAGTTTGAAAGTATATATGAAATGATACATTTGACAAATGGTGAGGAACCTAAAATCTTTTCTTTGCCTTGAAAAGCCTATTCCCCTCATTCATGAATTCAAGAAAGGAGTTCCTTACATTAATTGAATGGCTAGTAATTCTTATGAAGGGCCCAAGCGCCTATTACCATTAACACTAGATGTCAGGCTGTTCCTGGTCATGAAAACTTTAGTTCTCCTTCTATCCACCAGCTTTCAGGTCGGAGCTGTGGCCTCCCCAGTTTATGAGCACAGTCACAATCCCCTACACTGGATATTATAGAACACTCCTCTATGAAGAATGTTCTTCATGTATCTTAAAAATGGGATTTTGATGTATCCATTGACTTGATATTACCCTTATTTTCCTAATGGCTGGTCAAAGAAGGGGAATGGAGCTCGCCTAAATACCAAGCTGAAATAGAACACCTTAACTTGATTATTTAAAGGCAAATTAGACAATTTATCTTGCACTTAAAACCGGTGTCATTTTCAAGAAAATTGGTTACGGTAATCTCAAACCATTCTAGAAGACATTTCTAACTTTTATATCAGGAGCCATCATATAAGTTCTCAATGTGGATGTTGAAATCGTCATGTGATGAATGATGGATATTACATCACAATTCTTAAACGTTGTTTTCTATATAGTTTAAACACATGTCGTTTTCTTGAGTCTTTCATAGACATATCAAATTTGTAGTGCTTTTCATCTGAATATGAAATAGAACCAAGGTTACTGTTCTTTTTTGTTGAAACAGTCGAATAAAAATGAAGAGTTTCTTATTACTTTCCAATATAATTTGACCTTATTAAATAGGGTTATTTCAAGTATATGGTCATGATGAATTGAATAAAACCTGATATTTTTGTCAAGTGGCATTAAAATAGATCACAAGGAACCATTCTATCTTGAAACCATTAATATCAATATTTAAACATAACAACCTGGCGTAAGACTGAATTGTTTAATGTTTAATTCATCACCAATATGCTAAGATGGCAGATGAAACATTGAGTTCCAGATCAAGCAACTACTGGCAATGGTTTGCAGCAGGCAACTACCATGAAGTCTGAATCGTTTATTGCCTCTCTTAAAAAAGAAAAATGATGACTAAGTGAGAAAATAGGGAGAATGTCAGATGAAGTAGTTTTCCTATCTGGAGGAGATTAGACCTACAAGCCTGAGGGTTCCAGTGAACGCACTTTGCCAGAGGGTTACTCATAATAATAGAGTGAGGGTATGTTGTAGTGGATTTTGAAAGCAGGGATGTAGGAAGTTTGAAAGCATATATGAAATGATACATTTGACAAATGGTGAGGAACCTAAAATCTTTTCTTTGCTCTGAAAAGCCTATTCCCCTCATTCATGAATTCAAGAAAGGAGTTCCTTACATTAATTGAATGGCTAGTAATTGGGATTAGAATAGATCACAAGGAACCATTCTATCTTGAAACCATTAATATCAATATTTAAACATTAGAACGTGGCGTAAGACTGAATTGTTTAATGTTTAATTCATGCCCAATATGCTAAGATGGCAGATGAAACGTTGAGTTCCAGATCAAGCAACTACTTGCAATGGTTTGCAGCAGGCAACTACCATGAAGTCTGAATCGTTTATTGCCTCTCTTAAAAAAGAAAAATGATGACTAAGTGAGAAAGTAGGGAGAATGTCAGATGAAGTAGTTTTCCTATCTGGAGGAGATTAGACCTACAAGCCTGAGGGTTCCAGTGCACACACTTTACCATAGGGTTACTCATAATAATAGAGTGAGGGCATGTTGTAGTGGATTTTGAAAGCAGGGATGTAGGAAGTTTGAAAGCATATATGAAATGATACATTTGACAAATGGTGAGGAACCTAAAATCTTTTCCTTGCTCTGAAAAGCCTATTCCCCTCATTCATGAATTCAAGAAAAGAGTTCCTTACATTAATTGAATGGCAAGTAATTCTTATGAAGGGCCCAAGCGCCTATTACCATTAACACTAGATGTCAGGCTGTTCCTGGTCATGAAAACTTTAGTTCTCCTTCTATCCACCAGCTGTCAGGTCTGAGCTGTGGCCTCCCCCGTTTATGAGCACAGTCACAATCCCCTACACTGGATATGATAGAACACTCCTCTATGAAGAATGTTCTTGATGTATCTTAAAAATGGGATTTTGATGTATCCATTTACTTGATATTACCCTTATTTTCCTAATGGCTGGTCATAGAAGGGGAATGGAGCTCGCCTAAATACCAAGCTGAAATAGTACACCTTAACTTGATTATTTAAATGCAAATTAGACAATTTACCTTGCACTTAAAACCGGTGTCATTTTCAAGAAAATTGATTCTGGTAATCTCAAACCATTCTAGAAGACATTTCTAACTTTTATATCAGGAGCCATCATATAAGTTCTCAATTTGGATGTTGAAATCGTCATGTGATGAATGATGGATATTACATCACAATTCTTAAACGTTGTTTTCTATATAGTTTAAACACATGTCGTTTTCTTGAGACTTTCAAAGACATATCAAATTTGTAGTGCTATTCATCTGAATATGAAATAAAACTAAGGTTACTGTTCTTTTTTGTTGAAACGGTCGAATAAAAATCAAGAGTTTCTCATTACTTTCCAATATAATATGACCTGATTAAATAGGGTTATTTCAAGTATATGGTCATGATGAATTGAATAAAACCTGATATTTTTGTCAAGTGGCATTAAAATAGATCACAAGGAACCATTCCATCTTGAAACCATTAATATCAATATTTAAACATAACAACGTGGCGTATAAGACTGAATTGTTTAATGTTTAATTCATCACCAATATGCTAAGATGGCAGATGAAACATTGAGTTCCAGATCAGGCAACTACTGGCAATGGTTTGCAGCAGGCAACTACCATGAAGTCTGAAGCGTTTATTGCCTCTCTTAAAAAAGAAAAATGATGACTAAGTGAGAAAGTAGGGAGAATGTCAGATGAAGTAGTTTTCCTATCTGGAGGAGATTAGACCTACAAGCCTGAGGGTTCCAGTGCACACACTTTACCAGAGGGTTACTCATAATAATAGAGTGAGGGCATGTTGTAGTGGATTTTGAAAGCAGGGATGTAGGAAGTTTGAAAGTATATATGAAATGATACATTTGACAAATGGTGAGGAACCTAAAATCTTTTCTTTGCTCTGAAAAGCCTATTCCCCTCATTCAAGAATTTAAGAAAGGAGTTCCTTACATTAATTGAATGGCTAGTAATTGACATTAGAATAGATCACAAGGAACCATTCTATCTTGAAACCATTAATATCAATATTTAAACATAACAACCTGGCGTAAGACTGAATATGTTTAATGTTTAATTCATCACTAATATGCTAAGATGGCAGATGAAACATTGAGTTCCAGATCAAGCAACTACTGGCAATGGTTTGCAGCAGGCAACTACCATTAAGTCTGAATCATTTATTGCCTCTCTTAAGGAAGAAAAATGATGACTAAGTGAGAAAGTAGGGAGAATGTCAGATGAAGTAGTTTTCCTATCTGGAGGAGATTAGACCTACAAGCCTGAGGGTTCCAGTGCACGCGCTTTACCAGACAGTTACTCATAATAATAGAGTGAGGGCATGTTGTAGTGGATTTTGAAAGCAGGGATGTAGGAAGTTTGAAAGCATATATGAAATGATACATTTGACAAATGGTGAGGAACCTAAAATCTTTTCTCTGCTCTGAAAAGCCTATTCCCTTCATTCATGAATTCAAGAAAGGAGTTCCTTACATAAATTGAATGGCTAGTAATTCTTATGAAGGGCCCAAGCGCCTATTATCATTAACACTAGATGTCAGGCTGTTCCTGGTCATGAAAACTTTAGTTCTCCTTCTATCCACCAGCTGTCAGGTCTGAGCTGTGGCTTCCCCCGTTTATGAGCACAGTCACAATCCCCTACACTGGATATTATAGAGCACTCCTCTATGAAGAATGTTCTTCATGTATCTTAAAAATGGGATTTTGATGTATCCATTTACTTGATATTACCCTTATTTTCCTAATGGCTGGTCAAAGAAGGGGAATGGAGCTCGCCTAAATACCAAGCTGAAATAGAACACCTTAACTTGATTATTTAAAGGCAAATTAGACAATTTACCTTGCACTTAAAACCGGTGTCATTTTCAAGAAAATTGATTCCGGTAATCTCAAACCATTCTAGAAGACATTTCTAACTTTTATATCAGGAGCCATCATATAAGTTCTCAATTTGGATGTTGAAATCGTCATGTGATGAATGATGGATATTACATCACAATTCTTAAACGTTGTTTTCTATATAGTTTAAACACATGTCGTTTTCTTGAGTCTTTCATAGACATATCAAATTTGTAGTGCTTTTCATCTGAATATGAAATAGAACCAAGGTTACTGTTCTTTTTTGTTGAAACAGTCGAATAAAAATGAAGAGTTTCTTATTACTTTCCAATATAATATGACCTGATTAAATAGGGTTATTTCAAGTATATGGTCATGATGAATTGAATAAAACCTAATATTTTTGTCAAGTGGCATTAAAATAGATCACAAGGAACCATTCTATCTTGAAACCATTAATATCAATATTTAAACATAACAACCTGGCGTAAGACTGAATTGTTTAATGTTTAATTCATCACCAATATGCTAAGATGGCAGATGAAACATAGAGTTCCAGATCAAGCAACTACTGGCAATGGTTTGCAGCAGGCAACTACCATGAAGTCTGAAGCGTTTATTGCCTCTCTTAAGGAAGAAAAATGATGACTAAGTGAGAAAGTAGGGAGAATGTCAGATGAAGTAGTTTTCCTATCTGGAGGAGATTAGACCTACAAGCCTGAGGGTTCCAGTGCACGCACTTTACCAGAGGGTTACTCATAATAATAGAGTGAGGGCATGTTGTAGTGGATTTTGAAAGCAGGGATGTAGGAAGTTTGAAACCATATATGAAATGATACATTTGACAAATGGTGAGGAACCTAAAATCTTTTCTTTGCTCTCAAAAGCCTATTCCCCTCATTCATGAATTCAAGAAAGGAGTTCCTTACATTAATTGAATGGCTAGTAATTGGGATTAGAATAGATCACAAGGAACCATTCTATCTTGAAACCATTAATATCAATATTGAAACATAACAACGTGGCGTAAGACTGAATTGTTTAATGTTTAATTCATCACCAATATGCTAAGATGGCAGATGAAACGTTGAGTTCCAGATCAAGCAACTACTGGCAATGGTTTGCAGCAGGCAACTACCATGAAGTCTGAATCGTTTATTGCCTCTCTTAAAAAAGAAAAATGATGACTAAGTGAGAAAGTAGGGAGAATGTCAGATGAAGTAGTTTTCCTATCTGGAGGAGATTAGACCTACAAGCCTGAGGGTTCCATTGCACACACTTTACCAGAGGGTCACTCATAATAATAGAGTGAGGGCATGTTGTAGTGGATTTTGAAAGCAGGGATGTAGGAAGTTTGAAAGCATATATGAAATGATACATTTGACAAATGGTGAGGAACCTAAAATCTTTTCCTTGCTCTGAAAAGCCTATTCCCCTCATTCATGAATTCAAGAAAAGAGTTCCTTACATTAATTGAATGGCAAGTAATTCTTATGAAGGGCCCCAGCGCCTATTACCATTAACACTAGATGTCAGGCTGTTCCTGTTCATGAAAACTTTAATTCTCCTTCTATCCACCAGCTGTCAGGTCTGAGCTGTGGCCGCCCCAGTTTATGAGCACAGTCACAATCCCCTACACTGGATATGATAGAACACTCCTCTATGAAGAATGTTCTTCATGTATCTTAAAAATGGGATTTTGATGTATCCATTGACTTGATATTACCCTTATTTTCCTAATGGCTGGTCAAAAAAGGGGAATGGAGCTCGCCTAAATACCAAGCTGAAATAGTACACCTTAACTTGATTATTTAAATGCAAATTAGACAATTTACCTTGCACTTAAAACCGGTGTCATTTTCAAGAAAATTTATTACGGTAATCTCAAACCATTCTAGAAGACATTTCTAACTTTTATATCAGGAGCCATCATATAAGTTCTCAATTTGGATGTTAAAATCGTCATGTGATGAATGATGGATATTACATCACAATTCTTAAACATTGTTTTCTATATAGTTTAAACACATGTCGTTTTCTTAAAACTTTCATAGACATATCAAATTTGTAGTGCTATTCATCTGAATATGAAATAAAACTAAGGTTACTGTTCTTTTTTGTTGAAACAGTCGAATAAAAATGAAGAGTTTCTCATTACTTTCCAATATAATATGACCTGATTAAATAGGGTTATTTCAAGTATATGGTCATGATGAATTGAATAAAACCTGATATTTTTGTCAAGTGGCATTAAAATAGATCACAAGGAACCATTCTATCTTGAAACCATTAATATCAATATTACAACATAACAATGTGGCGTAAGACTGAATTGTTTAATGTTTAATTCATCACCAATATGCTAAGATGGCAGATGAAACATTGAGTTCCAGATCAGGCAACTACTGGCAATGGTTTGCAGCAGGCAACTACCATGAAGTCTGAAGCGTTTATTGCCTCTCTTAAAAAAGAAAAATGATGACTAAGTGAGAAAGTAGGGAGAATGTCAGATGAAGTAGTTTTCCTATCTGGAGGAGATTAGACCTACAAGCCTGAGGGTTCCAGTGCACGCACTTTACCAGAGGGTTACTCATAATAATATAGTGAGGGCATGTTGTAGTGGATTTTGAAAGCAGGGATGTAGGAAGTTTGAAAGCATATATGAAATGATACATTTGACAAATGGTGAGGAACCTAAAATCTTTTCTTTGCTCTGAAAAGCCTATTCCCCTCATTCATGAATTCAAGAAAGGAGTTCCTTACATTAATTGAATGGCTAGTAATTGGCATTAGAATAGATCACAAGGAACCATTCTATCTTGAAACCATTAATATCAATATTGAAACATAACAACGTGGCGTAAGACTGAATTGTTTAATGTTTAATTCATGCCCAATATGCTAAGATGGCAGATGAAACGTTGAGTTCCAGATCAAGCAACTACTGGCAATGGTTTGCAGCAGGCAACTACCATGAAGTCTGAATCGTTTATTGCCTCTCTTAAAAAAGAAAAATGATGACTAAGTGAGAAAGTAGGGAGAATGTCAGATGAAGTAGTTTTCCTATCTGGAGGAGATTAGACCTACAAGCCTGAGGGTTCCAGTGCACACACTTTACCAGAGGGTCACTCATAATAATAGAGTGAGGGCATGTTGTAGTGGATTTTGAAAGGAGGGATGTAGGAAGTTTGAAAGCATATATGAAATGATACATTTGACAAATGGTGAGGAACCTAAAATCTTTTCCTTGCTCTGAAAAGCCTATTCCCCTCATTCATGAATTCAAGAAAAGAGTTCCTTACATTAATTGAATGGCAAGTAATTCTTATGAAGGGCCCCAGCGCCTATTACCATTAACACTAGATGTCAGGCTGTTCCTGTTCATGAAAACTTTAATTCTCCTTCTATCCACCAGCTGTCAGGTCTGAGCTGTGGCCGCCCCAGTTTATGAGCACAGTCACAATCCCCTACACTGGATATGATAGAACACTCCTCTATGAAGAATGTTCTTCATGTATCTTAAAAATGGGATTTTGATGTATCCATTGACTTGATATTACCCTTATTTTCCTAATGGCTGGTCAAAAAAGGGGAATGGAGCTCGCCTAAATACCAAGCTGAAATAGTACACCTTAACTTGATTATTTAAAGGCAAATTAGACAATTTACCTTGCACTTAAAACCGGTGTCATTTTCAAGAAAATTTATTACGGTAATCTCAAACCATTCTAGAAGACATTTCTAACTTTTATATCAGGAGCCATCATATAAGTTCTCAATTTGGATGTTAAAATCGTCATGTGATGAATGATGGATATTACATCACAATTCTTAAACATTGTTTTCTATATAGTTTAAACACATGTCGTTTTCTTAAAACTTTCATAGACATATCAAATTTGTAGTGCTATTCATCTGAATATGAAATAAAACTAAGGTTACTGTTCTTTTTTGTTGAAACAGTCGAATAAAAATGAAGAGTTTCTCATTACTTTCCAATATAATATGACCTGATTAAATAGGGTTATTTCAAGTATATGGTCATGATGAATTGAATAAAACCTGATATTTTTGTCAAGTGGCATTAAAATAGATCACAAGGAACCATTCTATCTTGAAACCATTAATATCAATATTACAACATAACAATGTGGCGTAAGACTGAATTGTTTAATGTTTAATTCATCACCAATATGCTAAGATGGCAGATGAAACATTGAGTTCCAGATCAGGCAACTACTGGCAATGGTTTGCAGCAGGCAACTACCATGAAGTCTGAAGCGTTTATTGCCTCTCTTAAAAAAGAAAAATGATGACTAAGTGAGAAAGTAGGGAGAATGTCAGATGAAGTAGTTTTCCTATCTGGAGGAGATTAGACCTACAAGCCTGAGGGTTCCAGTGCACGCACTTTACCAGAGGGTTACTCATAATAATATAGTGAGGGCATGTTGTAGTGGATTTTGAAAGCAGGGATGTAGGAAGTTTGAAAGCATATATGAAATGATACATTTGACAAATGGTGAGGAACCTAAAATCTTTTCTTTGCTCTGAAAAGCCTATTCCCCTCATTCATGAATTCAAGAAAGGAGTTCCTTACATTAATTGAATGGCTAGTAATTGGCATTAGAATAGATCACAAGGAACCATTCTATCTTGAAACCATTAATATCAATATTGAAACATAACAACGTGGCGTAAGACTGAATTGTTTAATGTTTAATTCATCACCAATATGCTAAGATGGCAGATGAAACGTTGAGTTCCAGATCAAGCAACTACTGGCAATGGTTTGCAGCAGGCAACTACCATGAAGTCTGAATCGTTTATTGCCTCTCTTAAAAAAGAAAAATGATGACTAAGTGAGAAAGTAGGGAGAATGTCAGATGAAGTAGTTTTCCTATCTGGAGGAGATTAGACCTACAAGCCTGAGGGTTCCAGTGCACGCACTTTACCAAAGGGTTACTCATAATAATATAGTGAGGGCATGTTGTAGTGGATTTTGAAAGGAGGGATGTAGGAAGTTTGAAAGCATATATGAAATGATACATTTGACAAATGGTGAGGAACCTAAAATCTTTTCCTTGCTCTGAAAAGCCTATTCCCCTCATTCATGAATTCAAGAAAAGAGTTCCTTACATTAATTGAATGGCAAGTAATTCTTATGAAGGGCCCCAGCGCCTATTACCATTAACACTAGATGTCAGGCTGTTCCTGTTCATGAAAACTTTAATTCTCCTTCTATCCACCAGCTGTCAGGTCTGAGCTGTGGCCGCCCCAGTTTATGAGCACAGTCACAATCCCCTACACTGGATATGATAGAACACTCCTCTATGAAGAATGTTCTTCATGTATCTTAAAAATGGGATTTTGATGTATCCATTGACTTGATATTACCCTTATTTTCCTAATGGCTGGTCAAAAAAGGGGAATGGAGCTCGCCTAAATACCAAGCTGAAATAGTACACCTTAACTTGATTATTTAAATGCAAATTAGACAATTTACCTTGCACTTAAAACCGGTGTCATTTTCAAGAAAATTTATTACGGTAATCTCAAACCATTCTAGAAGACATTTCTAACTTTTATATCAGGAGCCATCATATAAGTTCTCAATTTGGATGTTAAAATCGTCATGTGATGAATGATGGATATTACATCACAATTCTTAAACATTGTTTTCTATATAGTTTAAACACATGTCGTTTTCTTAAAACTTTCATAGACATATCAAATTTGTAGTGCTATTCATCTGAATATGAAATAAAACTAAGGTTACTGTTCTTTTTTGTTGAAACAGTCGAATAAAAATGAAGAGTTTCTCATTACTTTCCAATATAATATGACCTGATTAAATAGGGTTATTTCAAGTATATGGTCATGATGAATTGAATAAAACCTGATATTTTTGTCAAGTGGCATTAAAATAGATCACAAGGAACCATTCTATCTTGAAACCATTAATATCAATATTACAACATAACAATGTGGCGTAAGACTGAATTGTTTAATGTTTAATTCATCACCAATATGCTAAGATGGCAGATGAAACATTGAGTTCCAGATCAGGCAACTACTGGCAATGGTTTGCAGCAGGCAACTACCATGAAGTCTGAAGCGTTTATTGCCTCTCTTAAAAAAGAAAAATGATGACTAAGTGAGAAAGTAGGGAGAATGTCAGATGAAGTAGTTTTCCTATCTGGAGGAGATTAGACCTACAAGCCTGAGGGTTCCAGTGCACGCACTTTACCAGAGGGTTACTCATAATAATATAGTGAGGGCATGTTGTAGTGGATTTTGAAAGCAGGGATGTAGGAAGTTTGAAAGCATATATGAAATGATACATTTGACAAATGGTGAGGAACCTAAAATCTTTTCTTTGCTCTGAAAAGCCTATTCCCCTCATTCATGAATTCAAGAAAGGAGTTCCTTACATTAATTGAATGGCTAGTAATTGGCATTAGAATAGATCACAAGGAACCATTCTATCTTGAAACCATTAATATCAATATTGAAACATAACAACGTGGCGTAAGACTGAATTGTTTAATGTTTAATTCATCACCAATATGCTAAGATGGCAGATGAAACGTTGAGTTCCAGATCAAGCAACTACTGGCAATGGTTTGCAGCAGGCAACTACCATGAAGTCTGAATCGTTTATTGCCTCTCTTAAAAAAGAAAAATGATGACTAAGTGAGAAAGTAGGGAGAATGTCAGATGAAGTAGTTTTCCTATCTGGAGGAGATTAGACCTACAAGCCTGAGGGTTCCAGTGCACACACTTTACCAGAGGGTCACTCATAATAATAGAGTGAGGGCATGTTGTAGTGGATTTTGAAAGGAGGGATGTAGGAAGTTTGAAAGCATATATGAAATGATACATTTGACAAATGGTGAGGAACCTAAAATCTTTTCCTTGCTCTGAAAAGCCTATTCCCCTCATTCATGAATTCAAGAAAAGAGTTCCTTACATTAATTGAATGGCAAGTAATTCTTATGAAGGGCCCCAGCGCCTATTACCATTAACACTAGATGTCAGGCTGTTCCTGTTCATGAAAACTTTAATTCTCCTTCTATCCACCAGCTGTCAGGTCTGAGCTGTGGCCGCCCCAGTTTATGAGCACAGTCACAATCCCCTACACTGGATATGATAGAACACTCCTCTATGAAGAATGTTCTTCATGTATCTTAAAAATGGGATTTTGATGTATCCATTGACTTGATATTACCCTTATTTTCCTAATGGCTGGTCAAAAAAGGGGAATGGAGCTCGCCTAAATACCAAGCTGAAATAGTACACCTTAACTTGATTATTTAAAGGCAAATTAGACAATTTACCTTGCACTTAAAACCGGTGTCATTTTCAAGAAAATTTATTACGGTAATCTCAAACCATTCTAGAAGACATTTCTAACTTTTATATCAGGAGCCATCATATAAGTTCTCAATTTGGATGTTAAAATCGTCATGTGATGAATGATGGATATTACATCACAATTCTTAAACATTGTTTTCTATATAGTTTAAACACATGTCGTTTTCTTAAAACTTTCATAGACATATCAAATTTGTAGTGCTATTCATCTGAATATGAAATAAAACTAAGGTTACTGTTCTTTTTTGTTGAAACAGTCGAATAAAAATGAAGAGTTTCTCATTACTTTCCAATATAATATGACCTGATTAAATAGGGTTATTTCAAGTATATGGTCATGATGAATTGAATAAAACCTGATATTTTTGTCAAGTGGCATTAAAATAGATCACAAGGAACCATTCTATCTTGAAACCATTAATATCAATATTACAACATAACAATGTGGCGTAAGACTGAATTGTTTAATGTTTAATTCATCACCAATATGCTAAGATGGCAGATGAAACATTGAGTTCCAGATCAGGCAACTACTGGCAATGGTTTGCAGCAGGCAACTACCATGAAGTCTGAAGCGTTTATTGCCTCTCTTAAAAAAGAAAAATGATGACTAAGTGAGAAAGTAGGGAGAATGTCAGATGAAGTAGTTTTCCTATCTGGAGGAGATTAGACCTACAAGCCTGAGGGTTCCAGTGCACGCACTTTACCAGAGGGTTACTCATAATAATATAGTGAGGGCATGTTGTAGTGGATTTTGAAAGCAGGGATGTAGGAAGTTTGAAAGCATATATGAAATGATACATTTGACAAATGGTGAGGAACCTAAAATCTTTTCTTTGCTCTGAAAAGCCTATTCCCCTCATTCATGAATTCAAGAAAGGAGTTCCTTACATTAATTGAATGGCTAGTAATTGGGATTAGAATAGATCACAAGGAACCATTCTATCTTGAAACCATTAATATCAATATTGAAACATAACAACGTGGCGTAAGACTGAATTGTTTAATGTTTAATTCATCACCAATATGCTAAGATGGCAAATGAAACGTTGAGTTCCAGATCAAGCAACTACTGGCAATGGTTTGCAGCAGGCAACTACCATGAAGTCTGAATCGTTTATTGCCTCTCTTAAAAAAGAAAAATGATGACTAAGTGAGAAAGTAGGGAGAATGTCAGATGAAGTAGTTTTCCTATCTGGAGGAGATTAGACCTACAAGCCTGAGGGTTCCAGTGCACGCACTTTACCAAAGGGTTACTCATAATAATAGAGTGAGGGCATGTTGTAGTGGATTTTGAAAGCAGGGATGTAGGAAGTTTGAAAGCATATATGAAATGATACATTTGACAAATGGTGAGGAACCTAAAATCTTTTCCTTGCTCTGAAAAGCCTATTCCCCTCATTCATGAATTCAAGAAAAGAGTTCCTTACATTAATTGAATGGCAAGTAATTCTTATGAAGGGCCCCAGCGCCTATTACCATTAACACTAGATGTCAGGCTGTTCCTGTTCATGAAAACTTTAATTCTCCTTCTATCCACCAGCTGTCAGGTCTGAGCTGTGGCCGCCCCAGTTTATGAGCACAGTCACAATCCCCTACACTGGATATGATAGAACACTCCTCTATGAAGAATGTTCTTCATGTATCTTAAAAATGGGATTTTGATGTATCCATTGACTTGATATTACCCTTATTTTCCTAATGGCTGGTCAAAAAAGGGGAATGGAGCTCGCCTAAATACCAAGCTGAAATAGTACACCTTAACTTGATTATTTAAAGGCAAATTAGACAATTTACCTTGCACTTAAAACCGGTGTCATTTTCAAGAAAATTTATTACGGTAATCTCAAACCATTCTAGAAGACATTTCTAACTTTTATATCAGGAGCCATCATATAAGTTCTCAATTTGGATGTTAAAATCGTCATGTGATGAATGATGGATATTACATCACAATTCTTAAACATTGTTTTCTATATAGTTTAAACACATGTCGTTTTCTTAAAACTTTCATAGACATATCAAATTTGTAGTGCTATTCATCTGAATATGAAATAAAACTAAGGTTACTGTTCTTTTTTGTTGAAACAGTCGAATAAAAATGAAGAGTTTCTCATTACTTTCCAATATAATATGACCTGATTAAATAGGGTTATTTCAAGTATATGGTCATGATGAATTGAATAAAACCTGATATTTTTGTCAAGTGGCATTAAAATAGATCACAAGGAACCATTCTATCTTGAAACCATTAATATCAATATTACAACATAACAATGTGGCGTAAGACTGAATTGTTTAATGTTTAATTCATCACCAATATGCTAAGATGGCAGATGAAACATTGAGTTCCAGATCAAGCAACTACTGGCAATGGTTTGCAGCAGGCAACTACCATGAAGTCTGAAGCGTTTATTGCCTCTCTTAAGGAAGAAAAATGATGACTAAGTGAGAAAGTAGGGAGAATGTCAGATGAAGTAGTTTTCCTATCTGGAGGAGATTAGACCTACAAGCCTGAGGGTTCCAGTGCACGCACTTTACCAGAGGGTTACTCATAATAATAGAGTGAGGGCATGTTGTAGTGGATTTTGAAAGCAGGGATGTAGGAAGTTTGAAAGCATATATGAAATGATACATTTGACAAATGGTGAGGAACCTAAAATCTTTTCTTTGCTCTGAAAAGCCTATTCCCCTCATTCATGAATTCAAGAAAGGAGTTCCTTACATTAATTGAATGGCTAGTAATTGGGATTAGAATAGATCACAAGGAACCATTCTATCTTGAAACCATTAATATCAATATTGAAACATAACAACGTGGCGTAAGACTGAATTGTTTAATGTTTAATTCATCACCAATATGCTAAGATGGCAGATGAAACGTTGAGTTCCAGATCAAGCAACTACTGGCAATGGTTTGCAGCAGGCAACTACCATGAAGTCTGAATCGTTTATTGCCTCTCTTAAAAAAGAAAAATGATGACTAAGTGAGAAAGTAGGGAGAATGTCAGATGAAGTAGTTTTCCTATCTGGAGGAGATTAGACCTACAAGCCTGAGGGTTCCAGTGCACGCACTTTACCAAAGGGTTACTCATAATAATAGAGTGAGGGCATGTTGTAGTGGATTTTGAAAGCAGGGATGTAGGAAGTTTGAAAGCATATATGAAATGATACATTTGACAAATGGTGAGGAACCTAAAATCTTTTCCTTGCTCTGAAAAGCCTATTCCCCTCATTCATGAATTCAAGAAAAGAGTTCCTTACATTAATTGAATGGCAAGTAATTCTTATGAAGGGCCCCAGCGCCTATTACCATTAACACTAGATGTCAGGCTGTTCCTGTTCATGAAAACTTTAATTCTCCTTCTATCCACCAGCTGTCAGGTCTGAGCTGTGGCCGCCCCAGTTTATGAGCACAGTCACAATCCCCTACACTGGATATGATAGAACACTCCTCTATGAAGAATGTTCTTCATGTATCTTAAAAATGGGATTTTGATGTATCCATTGACTTGATATTACCCTTATTTTCCTAATGGCTGGTCAAAAAAGGGGAATGGAGCTCGCCTAAATACCAAACTGAAATAGTACACCTTAACTTGATTATTTAAAGGCAAATTAGACAATTTACCTTGCACTTAAAACCGGTGTCATTTTCAAGAAAATTTATTACGGTAATCTCAAACCATTCTAGAAGACATTTCTAACTTTTATATCAGGAGCCATCATATAAGTTCTCAATTTGGATGTTAAAATCGTCATGTGATGAATGATGGATATTACATCACAATTCTTAAACATTGTTTTCTATATAGTTTAAACACATGTCGTTTTCTTAAAACTTTCATAGACATATCAAATTTGTAGTGCTATTCATCTGAATATGAAATAAAACTAAGGTTACTGTTCTTTTTTGTTGAAACAGTCGAATAAAAATGAAGAGTTTCTCATTACTTTCCAATATAATATGACCTGATTAAATAGGGTTATTTCAAGTATATGGTCATGATGAATTGAATAAAACCTGATATTTTTGTCAAGTGGCATTAAAATAGATCACAAGGAACCATTCTATCTTGAAACCATTAATATCAATATTACAACATAACAATGTGGCGTAAGACTGAATTGTTTAATGTTCAATTCATCACCAATATGCTAAGATGGCAGATGAAACATTGAGTTCCAGATCAAGCAACTACTGGCAATGGTTTGCAGCAGGCAACTACCATGAAGTCTGAAGCGTTTATTGCCTCTCTTAAGGAAGAAAAATGATGACTAAGTGAGAAAGTAGGGAGAATGTCAGATGAAGTAGTTTTCCTATCTGGAGGAGATTAGACCTACAAGCCTGAGGGTTCCAGTGCACACACTTTACCAGAGGGTTACTCATAATAATAGAGTGAGGGCATGTTGTAGTGGATTTTGAAAGCAGGGATGTAGGAAGTTTGAAAGCATATATGAAATGATACATTTGACAAATGGTGAGGAACCTAAAATCTTTTCTTTGCTCTGAAAAGCCTATTCCCCTCATTCATGAATTCAAGAAAGGAGTTCCTTACATTAATTGAATGGCTAGTAATTGGCATTAGAATAGATCACAAGGAACCATTCTATCTTGAAACCATTAATATCAATATTTAAACATAACAACGTGGCGTAAGACTGAATTGTTTAATGTTTAATTCATCACCAATATGCTAAGATGGCAGATGAAACGTTGAGTTCCAGATCAAGCAACTACTGGCAATGGTTTGCAGCAGGCAACTACCATGAAGTCTGAATCGTTTATTGCCTCTCTTAAAAAAGAAAAATGATGACTAAGTGAGAAAGTAGGGAGAATGTCAGATGAAGTAGTTTTCCTATCTGGAGGAGATTAGACCTACAAGCCTGAGGGTTCCAGTGCACACACTTTACCAAAGGGTCACTCATAATAATAGAGTGAGGGCATGTTGTAGTGGATTTTGAAAGGAGGGATGTAGGAAGTTTGAAAGCATATATGAAATGATACATTTGACAAATGGTGAGGAACCTAAAATCTTTTCCTTGCTCTGAAAAGCCTATTCCCCTCATTCATGAATTCAAGAAAAGAGTTCCTTACATTAATTGAATGGCAAGTAATTCTTATGAAGGGCCCCAGCGCCTATTACCATTAACACTAGATGTCAGGCTGTTCCTGTTCATGAAAACTTTAATTCTCCTTCTATCCACCAGCTGTCAGGTCTGAGCTGTGGCCGCCCCAGTTTATGAGCACAGTCACAATCCCCTACACTGGATATGATAGAACACTCCTCTATGAAGAATGTTCTTCATGTATCTTAAAAATGGGATTTTGATGTATCCATTGACTTGATATTACCCTTATTTTCCTAATGGCTGGTCAAAAAAGGGGAATGGAGCTCGCCTAAATACCAAGCTGAAATAGTACACCTTAACTTGATTATTTAAATGCAAATTAGACAATTTACCTTGCACTTAAAACCGGTGTCATTTTCAAGAAAATTTATTACGGTAATCTCAAACCATTCTAGAAGACATTTCTAACTTTTATATCAGGAGCCATCATATAAGTTCTCAATTTGGATGTTAAAATCGTCATGTGATGAATGATGGATATTACATCACAATTCTTAAACATTGTTTTCTATATAGTTTAAACACATGTCGTTTTCTTAAAACTTTCATAGACATATCAAATTTGTAGTGCTATTCATCTGAATATGAAATAAAACTAAGGTTACTGTTCTTTTTTGTTGAAACAGTCGAATAAAAATGAAGAGTTTCTCATTACTTTCCAATATAATATGACCTGATTAAATAGGGTTATTTCAAGTATATGGTCATGATGAATTGAATAAAACCTGATATTTTTGTCAAGTGGCATTAAAATAGATCACAAGGAACCATTCTATCTTGAAACCATTAATATCAATATTACAACATAACAATGTGGCGTAAGACTTAATTGTTTAATGTTTAATTCATCACCAATATGCTAAGATGGCAGATGAAACATTGAGTTCCAGATCAGGCAACTACTGGCAATGGTTTGCAGCAGGCAACTACCATGAAGTCTGAAGCGTTTATTGCCTCTCTTAAAAAAGAAAAATGATGACTAAGTGAGAAAGTAGGGAGAATGTCAGATGAAGTAGTTTTCCTATCTGGAGGAGATTAGACCTACAAGCCTGAGGGTTCCAGTGCACGCACTTTACCAGATGGTTACTCATAATAATATAGTGAGGGCATGTTGTAGTGGATTTTGAAAGCAGGGATGTAGGAAGTTTGAAAGCATATATGAAATGATACATTTGACAAATGGTGAGGAACCTAAAATCTTTTCTTTGCTCTGAAAAGCCTATTCCCCTCATTCATGAATTCAAGAAAGGAGTTCCTTACATTAATTGAATGGCTAGTAATTGGGATTAGAATAGATCACAAGGAACCATTCTATCTTGAAACCATCAATATCAATATTTAAACATTAGAACGTGGCGTAAGACTGAATTGTTTAATGTTTAATTCATCCCCAATATGCTAAGATGGCAGATGAAACATTGAGTTCCAGATCAAGCAACTACTGGCAATGGTTTGCAGAAGGCAACTACCATGAAGTCTGAATCGTTTATTGCCTCTCTTAAAAAAGAAAAATGATGACTAAGTGAGAAAGTAGGGAGAATGTCAGATGAAGTAGTTTTCCTATCTGGAGGAGATTAGACCTACAAGCCTAATGGTTCCAGTGCACGCACTTTACCAGAGGGTTACTCTTAATAATAGAATGAGGGCATGTTGTAGTGGATTTTGAAAGCAGGGATGTAGGAAGTTTGAAAGTATATATGAAATGATACATTTGACAAATGGTGAGGAACCTAAAATCTTTTCTTTGCCTTGAAAAGCCTATTCCCCTCATTCATGAATTCAAGAAAGGAGTTCCTTACATTAATTGAATGGCTAGTAATTGACATTAGAATAGATCACAAGGAACCATTCTATCTTGAAACCATTAATATCAATATTTAAACATAACAACCTGGCGTAAGACTGAATTGTTTAATGTTTAATTCATCCCCAATATGCTAAGATGGCAGATGAAACATTGAGTTCCAGATCAAGCAACTACTGGCAATGGTTTGCAGCAGGCAACTACCATGAAGTCTGAATCGTTTATTGGCCATCTTAAGGAAGAAAAATGATGACTAAGTGAGAAAGTAGGGAGAATGTCAGATGAAGTAGTTTTCCTATCTGGAGGAGATTAGACCTACAAGCCTGAGGGTTCCAGTGCACACACTTTACCATAGGGTTACTCATAATAATAGAGTGAGGGCATGTTGTAGTGGATTTTGAAAGCAGGGATGTAGGAAGTTTGAAAGCATATATGAAATGATACATTTGACAAATGGTGAGGAACCTAAAATCTTTTCCTTGCTCTGAAAAGCCTATTCCCCTCATTCATGAATTCAAGAAAAGAGTTCCTTACATTAATTGAATGGCAAGTAATTCTTATGAAGGGCCCAAGCGCCTATTACCATTAACACTAGATGTCAGGCTGTTCCTGGTCATGAAAACTTTAGTTCTCCTTCTATCCACCAGCTGTCAGGTCTGAGCTGTGGCCTCCCCCGTTTATGAGCACAGTCACAATCCCCTACACTGGATATTATAGAACACTCCTCTATGAAGAATGCTCTTCATGTATCTTAAAAATGGGATTTTGATGTATCCATTTACTTGATATTACCCTTATTTTCCTAATGGCTGGTCAAAGAAGGGGAATGGAGCTCGCCTAAATACCAAGCTGAAATAGTACACCTTAACTTGATTATTTAAAGGCAAATTAGACAATTTACCTTGCACTTAAAACCGGTGTCATTTTCAAGAAAATTGATTACGGTAATCTCAAACCATTCTAGAAGACATTTCTAACTTTTATATCAGTAGCCATCATATAAGTTCTCAATTTGGATGTTGAAATCGTCATGTGATGAATGATGGATATTACATCACAATTCTTAAACGTTGTTTTCTATATAGTTTAAACACATGTCGTTTTCTTGAGACTTTCACAGACATATCAAATTTGTAGTGCTATTCATCTGAATATGAAATAGAACTTAGGTTACTGTTCTTTTTTGTTGAAACAGTCGAATAAAAATGAAGAGTTTCTTATTACTTTCCAATATAATTTGACCTTTTTAAATAGGGTTATTTCAAGTATATGGTCATGATGAATTGAATAAAACCTAATATTTTTGTCAAGTGGCATTAGAATAGATCACAAGGAACCATTCTATTATAAAACCATTAATATCAATATTCAAACATAACAAGAGGAGGACATTAGACCTACAAGCCTGAGGGTTCCAGTGCACGCACTTTACCAGAGGGTTACTCATAATAATAGAGTTAGGGCATGTTGTAGTGGATTTTGAAAGCAGGGATGTAGGAAGTTTGAAAGCATATATGAAATGATACATTTGACAAATGGTGAGGAACCTAAAATCTTTTCTCTGCTCTGAAAAGCCTATTCCCCTCATTCATGAACTGAAGAAAGGAGTTCCTTACATTAATTGAATGGCTAGTAATTCTTATGAAGGGCCCAAGCGCCTATTACCATTAACACTAGATGTCAGGCTGTTCCTGGTCATGAAAACTTTAGTTCTCCTTCTATCCACCAGCTTTCAGGTCGGAGCTGTGGCCTCCCCAGTTTATGAGCACAGTCACAATCCCCTACACTGGATATTATAGAACACTCCTCTATGAAGAATGTTCTTCATGTATCTTAAAAATGGGATTTTGATGTATCCATTGACTTGATATTACCCTTATTTTCCTAATGGCTGGTCAAAGAAGGGGAATGGAGCTCGCCTAAATACCAAGCTGAAATAGAACACCTTAACTTGATTATTTAAAGGCAAATTAGACAATTTATCTTGCACTTAAAACCGGTGTCATTTTCAAGAAAATTGGTTACGGTAATCTCAAACCATTCTAGAAGACATTTCTAACTTTTATATCAGGAGCCATCATATAAGTTCTCAATGTGGATGTTGAAATCGTCATGTGATGAATGATGGATATTACATCACAATTCTTAAACGTTGTTTTCTATATAGTTTAAACACATGTCGTTTTCTTGAGTCTTTCATAGACATATCAAATTTGTAGTGCTTTTCATCTGAATATGAAATAGAACCAAGGTTACTGTTCTTTTTTGTTGAAACAGTCGAATAAAAATGAAGAGTTTCTTATTACTTTCCAATATAATTTGACCTTATTAAATAGGGTTATTTCAAGTATATGGTCATGATGAATTGAATAAAACCTGATATTTTTGTCAAGTGGCATTAAAATAGATCACAAGGAACCATTCTATCTTGAAACCATTAATATCAATATTTAAACATAACAACCTGGCGTAAGACTGAATTGTTTAATGTTTAATTCATCACCAATATGCTAAGATGGCAGATGAAACATTGAGTTCCAGATCAAGCAACTACTGGCAATGGTTTGCAGCAGGCAACTACCATGAAGTCTGAATCGTTTATTGCCTCTCTTAAAAAAGAAAAATGATGACTAAGTGAGAAAATATGGAGAATGTCAGATGAAGTAGTTTTCCTATCTGGAGGAGATTAGACCTACAAGCCTGAGGGTTCCAGTGAACGCACTTTGCCAGAGGGTTACTCATAATAATAGAGTGAGGGTATGTTGTAGTGGATTTTGAAAGCAGGGATGTAGGAAGTTTGAAAGCATATATGAAATGATACATTTGACAAATGGTGAGGAACCTAAAATCTTTTCTTTGCTCTGAAAAGCCTATTCCCCTCATTCATGAATTCAAGAAAGGAGTTCCTTACATTAATTGAATGGCTAGTAATTGGGATTAGAATAGATCACAAGGAACCATTCTATCTTGAAACCATTAATATCAATATTTAAACATTAGAACGTGGCGTAAGACTGAATTGTTTAATGTTTAATTCATGCCCAATATGCTAAGATGGCAGATGAAACATTGAGTTCCAGATCAAGCAACTACTTGCAATGGTTTGCAGCAGGCAACTACCATGAAGTCTGAATCGTTTATTGCCTCTCTTAAAAAAGAAAAATGATGACTAAGTGAGAAAGTAGGGAGAATGTCAGATGAAGTAGTTTTCCTATCTGGAGGAGATTAGACCTACAAGCCTGAGGGTTCCAGTGCACACACTTTACCATAGGGTTACTCATAATAATAGAGTGAGGGCATGTTGTAGTGGATTTTGAAAGCAGGGATGTAGGAAGTTTGAAAGCATATATGAAATGATACATTTGACAAATGGTGAGGAACCTAAAATCTTTTCCTTGCTCTGAAAAGCCTATTCCCCTCATTCATGAATTCAAGAAAAGAGTTCCTTACATTAATTGAATGGCAAGTAATTCTTATGAAGGGCCCAAGCGCCTATTACCATTAACACTAGATGTCAGGCTGTTCCTGGTCATGAAAACTTTAGTTCTCCTTCTATCCACCAGCTGTCAGGTCTGAGCTGTGGCCTCCCCCGTTTATGAGCACAGTCACAATCCCCTACACTGGATATGATAGAACACTCCTCTATGAAGAATGTTCTTGATGTATCTTAAAAATGGGATTTTGATGTATCCATTTACTTGATATTACCCTTATTTTCCTAATGGCTGGTCATAGAAGGGGAATGGAGCTCGCCTAAATACCAAGCTGAAATAGTACACCTTAACTTGATTATTTAAATGCAAATTAGACAATTTACCTTGCACTTAAAACCGGTGTCATTTTCAAGAAAATTGATTCTGGTAATCTCAAACCATTCTAGAAGACATTTCTAACTTTTATATCAGGAGCCATCATATAAGTTCTCAATTTGGATGTTGAAATCGTCATGTGATGAATGATGGATATTACATCACAATTCTTAAACGTTGTTTTCTATATAGTTTAAACACATGTCGTTTTCTTGAGACTTTCAAAGACATATCAAATTTGTAGTGCTATTCATCTGAATATGAAATAAAACTAAGGTTACTGTTCTTTTTTGTTGAAACGGTCGAATAAAAATCAAGAGTTTCTCATTACTTTCCAATATAATATGACCTGATTAAATAGGGTTATTTCAAGTATATGGTCATGATGAATTGAATAAAACCTGATATTTTTGTCAAGTGGCATTAAAATAGATCACAAGGAACCATTCCATCTTGAAACCATTAATATCAATATTTAAACATAACAACGTGGCGTATAAGACTGAATTGTTTAATGTTTAATTCATCACCAATATGCTAAGATGGCAGATGAAACATTGAGTTCCAGATCAGGCAACTACTGGCAATGGTTTGCAGCAGGCAACTACCATGAAGTCTGAATCGTTTATTGCCTCTCTTAAGGAAGAAAAATGATGACTAAGTGAGAAAGTAGGGAGAATGTCAGATGAAGTAGTTTTCCTATCTGGAGGAGATTAGACCTACAAGCCTGAGGGTTCCAGTGCACACACTTTACCATAGGGTTACTCATAATAATAGAGTGAGGGCATGTTGTAGTGGATTTTGAAAGCAGGGATGTAGGAAGTTTGAAAGCATATATGAAATGATACATTTGACAAATGGTGAGGAACCTAAAATCTTTTCCTTGCTCTGAAAAGCCTATTCCCCTCATTCATGAATTCAAGAAAAGAGTTCCTTACATTAATTGAATGGCAAGTAATTCTTATGAAGGGCCCAAGCGCCTATTACCATTAACACTAGATGTCAGGCTGTTCCTGTTCATGAAAACTTTAGTTCTCATTCTATCCACCAGCTTTCAGGTCGGAGCTGTGGCCTCACCAGTTTATGAGTACAGTCACAATCCCCTACACTGGATATGATAGAACACTCCTCTATGAAGAATGTTCTTCATGTATCTTAAAAATGGGATTTTGATGTATCCATTTACTTGATATTACCCTTATTTTCCTAATGGCTGGTCAAATAAGGGGAATGGAGCTCCCCTAAATACAAAGCTGAAATAGTACACCTTAACTTGATTATTTAAATGCAAATTAGACAATTTACCTTGCACTTAAAACCGGTGTCATTTTCAAGAAAATTGATTCTGGTAATCTCAAACCATTCTAGAAGACATTTCTAACTTTTATATCAGGAGCCATCATATAAGTTCTCAATTTGGATGTTGAAATCGTCATGTGATGAATGATGGATATTACATCACAATTCTTAAACGTTGTTTTCTATATAGTTTAAACACATGTCGTTTTCTTGAGACTTTCATAGACATATCAAATTTGTAGTGCTATTCATCTGAATATGAAATAGAACTCAGGTTACTGTTCTTTTTGTTGAAACAGTCGAAAAAAAATGAACAGTTTCTTATTACTTTCCAATATAATTTGACCTTATTAAATAGGGTTATTTTAAGTATATGGTCATGATGAATTGAATAAAACCTGATATTTTTGTCAAGTGGCATTAAAATAGATCACAAGGAACCATTCTATCTTGAAACCATTAATATCAATATTTAAACATAACATTGTGGCGTAAGACTGAATTGTTTAATGTTTAATTCATCACCAATATGCTAAGATGGCAGATGAAACATTGAGTTCCAGATCAAGCAACTACTGGCAATGGTTTGCAGCAGGCAACTACCATGAAGTCTGAATCGTTTATTGCCTCTCTTAAAAAAGAAAAATGATGACTAAGTGAGAAAATAGGGAGAATGTCAGATGAAGTAGTTTTCCTATCTGGAGGAGATTAGACCTACAAGCCTGAGGGTTCCAGTGAACGCACTTTGCCAGAGGGTTACTCATAATAATAGAGTGAGGGTATGTTGTAGTGGATTTTGAAAGCAGGGATGTAGGAAGTTTGAAAGCATATATGAAATGATACATTTGACAAATGGTGAGGAACCTAAAATCTTTTCTTTGCTCTGAAAAGCCTATTCCCCTCATTCATGAATTCAAGAAAGGAGTTCCTTACATTAATTGAATGGCTAGTAATTGGGATTAGAATAGATCACAAGGAACCATTCTATCTTGAAACCATTAATATCAATATTTAAACATAACATTGTGGCGTAAGACTGAATTGTTTAATGTTTAATTCATGCCCAATATGCTAAGATGGCAGATGAAACATTGAGTTCCAGATCAAGCAACTACTTGCAATGGTTTGCAGCAGGCAACTACCATGAAGTCTGAATCGTTTATTGCCTCTCTTAAAAAAGAAAAATGATGACTAGGTGAGAAAGTAGGGAGAATGTCAGATGAAGTAGTTTTCCTATCTGGAGGAGATTAGACCTACAAGCCTGAGGGTTCCAGTGCACACACTTTACCATAGGGTTACTCATAATAATAGAGTGAGGGCATGTTGTAGTGGATTTTGAAAGCAGGGATGTAGGAAGTTTGAAAGCATATATGAAATGATACATTTGACAAATGGTGAGGAACCTAAAATCTTTTCCTTGCTCTGAAAAGCCTATTCCCCTCATTCATGAATTCAAGAAAAGAGTTCCTTACATTAATTGAATGGCAAGTAATTCTTATGAAGGGCCCAAGCGCCTATTACCATTAACACTAGATGTCAGGCTGTTCCTGTTCATGAAAACTTTAGTTCTCATTCTATCCACCAGCTTTCAGGTCGGAGCTGTGGCCTCACCAGTTTATGAGTACAGTCACAATCCCCTACACTGGATATGATAGAACACTCCTCTATGAAGAATGTTCTTCATGTATCTTAAAAATGGGATTTTGATGTATCCATTTACTTGATATTACCCTTATTTTCCTAATGGCTGGTCATAGAAGGGGAATGGAGCTCGCCTAAATACCAAGCTGAAATAGTACACCTTAACTTGATTATTTAAAGGCAAATTAGACAATTTACCTTGCACTAAAAACCGGTGTCATTTTCAAGAAAATTGATTCTGGTAATCTCAAACCATTCTAGAAGACATTTCTAACTTTTATATCAGGAGCCATCATATAAGTTCTCAATTTGGATGTTGAAATCGTCATGTGATGAATGATGGATATTACATCACAATTCTTAAACGTTGTTTTCTATATAGTTTAAACACATGTCGTTTTCTTAAAACTTTCATAGACATATCAAATTTGTAGTGCTATTCATCTGAATATGATATAAAACTAAGGTTACTGTTCTTTTTTGTTGAAACAGTCGAATAAAAATCAAGAGTTTCTTATTACTTTCCAATATAATTTGACCTTATTAAATAGGGTTATTTCAAGTATATGGTCATGATGAATTGAATAAAACCTGATATTTTTGTCAAGTGGCATTAAAATAGATCACAAGGAACCATTCTATCTTGAAACCATTAATATCAATATTTAAACATAACAACCTGGCGTAAGACTGAATTGTTTAATGTTTAATTCATCACCAATATGCTAAGATGGCAGATGAAACGTTGAGTTCCAGATCAAGCAACTACTTGCAATGGTTTGCAGCAGGCAACTACCATGAAGTCTGAATCGTTTATTGCCTCTCTTAAAAAAGAAAAATGATGACTAAGTGAGAAAGTAGGGAGAATGTCAGATGAAGTAGTTTTCCTATCTGGAGGAGATTAGACCTACAAGCCTGAGGGTTCCAGTGCACACACTTTACCATAGGGTTACTCATAATAATAGAGTGAGGGCATGTTGTAGTGGATTTTGAAAGCAGGGATGTAGGAAGTTTGAAAGCATATATGAAATGATACATTTGACAAATGGTGAGGAACCTAAAATCTTTTCCTTGCTCTGAAAAGCCTATTCCCCTCATTCATGAATTCAAGAAAAGAGTTCCTTACATTAATTGAATGGCAAGTAATTCTTATGAAGGGCCCAAGCGCCTATTACCATTAACACTAGATGTCAGGCTGTTCCTGTTCATGAAAACTTTAGTTCTCATTCTATCCACCAGCTTTCAGGTCGGAGCTGTGGCCTCACCAGTTTATGAGTACAGTCACAATCCCCTACACTGGATATGATAGAACACTCCTCTATGAAGAATGTTCTTCATGTATCTTAAAAATGGGATTTTGATGTATCCATTTACTTGATATTACCCTTATTTTCCTAATGGCTGGTCAAATAAGGGGAATGGAGCTCCCCTAAATACAAAGCTGAAATAGTACACCTTAACTTGATTATTTAAATGCAAATTAGACAATTTACCTTGCACTTAAAACCGGTGTCATTTTCAAGAAAATTGATTCTGGTAATCTCAAACCATTCTAGAAGACATTTCTAACTTTTATATCAGGAGCCATCATATAAGTTCTCAATTTGGATGTTGAAATCGTCATGTGATGAATGATGGATATTACATCACAATTCTTAAACGTTGTTTTCTATATAGTTTAAACACATGTCGTTTTCTTGAGTCTTTCATAGACATATCAAATTTGTAGTGCTATTCATCTGAATATGAAATAGAACTAAGGTTACTGTTCTTTTTGTTGAAACAGTCGAAAAAAAAATGAACAGTTTCTTATTACTTTCCAATATAATTTGACCTTATTAAATAGGGTTATTTTAAGTATATGGTCATGATGAATTGAATAAAACCTGATATTTTTGTCAAGTGGCATTAAAATAGATCACAAGGAACCATTCTATCTTGAAACCATTAATATCAATATTTAAACATAACATTGTGGCGTAAGACTGAATTGTTTAATGTTTAATTCATCACCAATATGCTAAGATGGCAGATGAAACATTGAGTTCCAGATCAAGCAACTACTGGCAATGGTTTGCAGCAGGCAACTACCATGAAGTCTGAATCGTTTATTGCCTCTCTTAAAAAAGAAAAATGATGACTAAGTGAGAAAATAGGGAGAATGTCAGATGAAGTAGTTTTCCTATCTGGAGGAGATTAGACCTACAAGCCTGAGGGTTCCAGTGAACGCACTTTGCCAGAGGGTTACTCATAATAATAGAGTGAGGGTATGTTGTAGTGGATTTTGAAAGCAGGGATGTAGGACGTTTGAAAGCATATATGAAATGATACATTTGACAAATGGTGAGGAACCTAAAATCTTTTCTTTGCTCTGAAAAGCCTATTCCCCTCATTCATGAATTCAAGAAAGGAGTTCCTTACATTAATTGAATGGCTAGTAATTGGGATTAGAATAGATCACAAGGAACCATTCTATCTTGAAACCATTAATATCAATATTTAAACATTAGAACGTGGCGTAAGACTGAATTGTTTAATGTTTAATTCATGCCCAATATGCTAAGATGGCAGATGAAACATTGAGTTCCAGATCAAGCAACTATTTGCAATGGTTTGCAGCAGGCAACTACCATGAAGTCTGAATCGTTTATTGCCTCTCTTAAAAAAGAAAAATGATGACTAGGTGAGAAAGTAGGGAGAATGTCAGATGAAGTAGTTTTCCTATCTGGAGGAGATTAGACCTACAAGCCTGAGGGTTCCAGTGCACACACTTTACCATAGGGTTACTCATAATAATAGAGTGAGGGCATGTTGTAGTGGATTTTGAAAGCAGGGATGTAGGAAGTTTGAAAGCATATATGAAATGATACATTTGACAAATGGTGAGGAACCTAAAATCTTTTCCTTGCTCTGAAAAGCCTATTCCCCTCATTCATGAATTCAAGAAAAGAGTTCCTTACATTAATTGAATGGCAAGTAATTCTTATGAAGGGCCCAAGCGCCTATTACCATTAACACTAGATGTCAGGCTGTTCCTGTTCATGAAAACTTTAGTTCTCATTCTATCCACCAGCTTTCAGGTCGGAGCTGTGGCCTCACCAGTTTATGAGTACAGTCACAATCCCCTACACTGGATATGATAGAACACTCCTCTATGAAGAATGTTCTTCATGTATCTTAAAAATGGGATTTTGATGTATCCATTTACTTGATATTACCCTTATTTTCCTAATGGCTGGTCATAGAAGGGGAATGGAGCTCGCCTAAATACCAAGCTGAAATAGTACACCTTAACTTGATTATTTAAAGGCAAATTAGACAATTTACCTTGCACTAAAAACCGGTGTCATTTTCAAGAAAATTGATTCTGGTAATCTCAAACCATTCTAGAAGACATTTCTAACTTTTATATCAGGAGCCATCATATAAGTTCTCAATTTGGATGTTGAAATCGTCATGTGATGAATGATGGATATTACATCACAATTCTTAAACGTTGTTTTCTATATAGTTTAAACACATGTCGTTTTCTTGAGACTTTCATAGACATATCAAATTTGTAGTGCTATTCATCTGAATATGAAATACAACTAAGGTTACTGTTCTTTTTTGTTGAAACAGTCGAATAAAAATCAAGAGTTTCTCATTACTTTCCAATATAATATGACCTGATTAAATAGGGTTATTTCAAGTATATGGTCATGATGAATTGAATAAAACCTGATATTTTTGTCAAGTGGCATTAGAATAGATCACAAGGAACCATTCCATCTTGAAACCATTAATATCAATATTTAAACATAACAACGTGGCGTATAAGACTGAATTGTTTAATGTTTAATTCATCACCAATATGCTAAGATGGCAGATGAAACATTGAGTTCCAGATCAGGCAACTACTGGCAATGGTTTGCAGCAGGCAACTACCATGAAGTCTGAATCGTTTATTGCCTCTCTTAAGGAAGAAAAATGATGACTAAGTGAGAAAGTAGGGAGAATGTCAGATGAAGTTGTTTTCCTATCTGGAGGAGATTAGACCTACAAGCCTGAGGGCTCCAGTGCACGCACTTTACCAAAGGGTTACTCATAATAATATAGTGAGGGCATGTTGTAGTGGATTTTGAAAGCAGGGATGTAGGAAGTTTGAAAGCATATATATGAAATGATACATTTGACAAATGGTGAGGAACCTAAAATCTTTTCTTTGCTCTGAAAAGCCTATTCCCCTCATTCATGAATTCAAGAAAGGAGTTCCTTACATTAATTGAATGGCTAATAATTGGCATTAGAATAGATCACAAGGAACCATTCTATCTTGAAACCATTTATATCAATATTTAAACATAACAACGTGGCGTAAGACTGAATTGTTTAATGTTTAATTCATCACCAATATGCTAAGATGGCAGATGAAACATTGAGTTTCAGATCAAGCAACTAGTAGCAATGGTTTGCAGCAGGCAACTACCATGAAGTCTGAATTGTTTATTGCCTCTCTAAAGGAAGAAAAATGATGACTAAGTTAGAAAGTAGGGAGAATGTCAGATGAAGTAGTTTTCCTATCTGGAGGAGATTAGACCTACAAGCCTGAGGGTTCCAGTGCACGCACTTTACCAAAGGGTTACTCATAATAATAGAGTGAGGGCATGTTGTAGTGGATTTTCAAAGCAGGGATGTAGGAAGTTTGAAAGCATATATATGAAATGATACATTTGACAAATGGTGAGGAACCTAAAATCTTTTCTCTGCTCTGAAAAGCCTATTCCCCTCATTCATGAATTCAAGAAAGGAGTTCCTTACATTAATTGAATGGCAAGTAATTCTTATGAAGGGCACCAGCGCCTATTACCATTAACACTAGATGTCAGGCTGTTCCTGGTCATGAAAACTTTAGTTCTCCTTCTACCACCAGCTGTCAGGTCTGAGCTGTGGCCTCCCCAGTTTATGAGCACAGTCACAATCCCCTACACTGGATATTATAGAACACTCCTCTATGAAGAATGTTCTTCATGTATCTTAAAAATGGGATTTTGATGTATCCATTGACTTGATATTACCCTTATTATCATAATGGCTGGTCAAAGAAGGGGAATGGAGCTCGCCTAAATACCAAGCTGAAATAGTGCACCTTAACTTGATTATTTAAAGGCAAATTAGACAATTTACCTTGCACTTAAAACCGGTGTCATTTTCAAGAAAATTGATTACGGTAATCTCAAACCATTCTAGAAGACATTTCTAACTTTTATATCAGAAGCCATCATATAAGTTCTCAATTTCGATGTTGAAATCGTCATGTGATGAATGATGATTATTTCATCACGATTCTTAAACATTGTTTTCTATATAGTTTAAACACATGTCATTTTCTTGAGACTTTCATAGACATATCAAATTTGTAGTGCTATTCATCTGAATATGAAATAGAACTTGGGTTACTGTTCTTTTTGTTGAAACAGTCGAATAAAAATGAACAGTTTCTTATTACTTTCCAATATAATTTGACCTTATTAAATAAGGTTATTTCAAGTATATGGTCATGATGAATTGAATAAAACCTGATATTTTTGTCAAGTGGCATTAGAATAGATCACAAGGAACCATTCTATCTTGAAACCATTAATATCAATATTTAAACATAACAATATGGCGTAAGACTGAATTGTTTAATGTTTAATTCATCACCAATATGCTAAGTTAGCAGATGAAACATTGAGTTCCAGATCAAGCAACTACTGGCAATGGTTTGCAGCAGGCAACTACCATCAAGTGTGAATCGTATATTGCCTCTCTAAAAAAAGAAAAATGATTACTAAGTGAGAAAGTAGGGAGGATGTCAGATGAAGTAGTTTTCCTATCTGGAGGAGATTAGACCTACAAGCCTGAGGGTTCCAGTGCACGCACTTTACCAGAGGGTTACTCATAATAATAAAGTGAGGGCATGTTGTAGTGGATTTTGAAAGCAGGGATGTAGGAAGTTTGAAAGCATATATATGAAATGATACATTTGAGAAATGGTAAGGAACCTAAAATCTTTTCTTTGCTCTGAAAAGCCTATTCCCCTCATTCATGAATTCAAGAAAGGAGTTCCTTACATTAATTGAATGGCAAGTAATTCTTATGAAGGGCCCAAGCGCCTATTACCATTAACACTAGATGTCAGGCTGTTCCTGTTCATGAAAACTTTAGTTCTCATTCTATCCACCAGCTTTCAGGTCGGAGCTGTGGCCTCACCAGTTTATGAGTACAGTCACAATCCCCTACACTGGATATGATAGAACACTCCTCTATGAAGAATGTTCTTCATGTATCTTAAAAATGGGATTTTGATGTATCCATTTACTTGATATTACCCTTATTTTCCTAATGGCTGGTCATAGAAGGGGAATGGAGCTCGCCTAAATACCAAGCTGAAATAGTACACCTTAACTTGATTATTTAAAGGCAAATTAGACAATTTACCTTGCACTAAAAACCGGTGTCATTTTCAAGAAAATTGATTCTGGTAATCTCAAACCATTCTAGAAGACATTTCTAACTTTTATATCAGGAGCCATCATATAAGTTCTCAATTTGGATGTTGAAATCGTCATGTGATGAATGATGGATATTACATCACAATTCTTAAACGTTGTTTTCTATATAGTTTAAACACATGTCGTTTTCTTGAGACTTTCATAGACATATCAAATTTGTAGTGCTATTCATCTGAATATGAAATAAAACTAAGGTTACTGTTCTTTTTTGTTGAAACAGTCGAATAAAAATCAAGAGTTTCTCATTACTTTCCAATATAATATGACCTGATTAAATAGGGTTATTTCAAGTATATGGTCATGATGAATTGAATAAAACCTGATATTTTTGTCAAGTGGCATTAAAATAGATCACAAGGAACCATTCCATCTTGAAACCATTAATATCAATATTTAAACATAACAACGTGGCGTATAAGACTGAATTGTTTAATGTTTAATTCATCACCAATATGCTAAGATGGCAGATGAAACATTGAGTTCCAGATCAGGCAACTACTGGCAATGGTTTGCAGCAGGCAACTACCATGAAGTCTGAATCGTTTATTGCCTCTCTTAAGGAAGAAAAATGATGACTAAGTGAGAAAGTAGGGAGAATGTCAGATGAAGTTGTTTTCCTATCTGGAGGAGATTAGACCTACAAGCCTGAGGGCTCCAGTGCACGCACTTTACCAGAGGGTTACTCATAATAATAGAGTGAGGGCATGTTGTAGTGGATTTTGAAAGCAGGGATGTAGGAAGTTTGAAAGCATATATATGAAATGATACATTTGAGAAATGGTAAGGAACCTAAAATCTTTTCTTTACTCTGAAAAGCCCATTCCCCTCATTCATGAATTCAAGAAAGGAGTTCCTTACATTAATTGAATGGCTAATAATTGGCATTAGAATAGATCACAAGGAACCATTCTATCTTGAAACCATTTATATCAATATTTAAACATAACAACGTGGCGTAAGACTGAATTGTTTAATGTTTAATTCATCACCAATATGCTAAGATGGCAGATGAAACATTGAGTTTCAGATCAAGCAACTAGTAGCAATGGTTTGCAGCAGGCAACTACCATGAAGTCTGAATTGTTTATTGCCTCTCTAAAGGAAGAAAAATGATGACTAAGTTAGAAAGTAGGGAGAATGTCAGATGAAGTAGTTTTCCTATCTGGAGGAGATTAGACCTACAAGCCTGAGGGTTCCAGTGCACGCACTTTACCAAAGGGTTACTCATAATAATAGAGTGAGGGCATGTTGTAGTGGATTTTGAAAGCAGGGATGTAGGAAGTTTGAAAGCATATATGAAATGATACATTTGACAAATGGTGAGGAACCTAAAATCTTTTCTCTGCTCTGAAAAGCCTATTCCCCTCATTCATGAATTCAAGAAAGGAGTTCCTTACATTAATTGAATGGCTAGTAATTCTTATGAAGGGCACCAGCGCCTATTACCATTAACACTAGATGTCAGGCTGTTCCTGGTCATGAAAACTTTAGTTCTCCTTCTATCCACCAGCTGTCAGGTCTGAGCTGTGGCCTCCCCAATTTATGAGCACAGTCACAATCCCCTACACTGGATATTATAGAACACTCCTCTATGAAGAATGTTCTTCATGTATCTTAAAAATGGGATTTTGATGTATCCATTGACTTGATATTACCCTTATTATCCTAATGGCTGGTCAAAGAAGGGGAATGGAGCTCGCCTAAATACCAAGCTGAAATAGTGCACCTTAACTTGATTATTTAAAGGCAAATTAGACAATTTACCTTGCACTTAAAACCGGTGTCATTTTCAAGAAAATTGATTACGGTAATCTCAAACCATTCTAGAAGACATTTCTAACTTTTATATCAGAAGCCATCATATAAGTTCTCAATTTCGATGTTGAAATCGTCATGTGATGAATGATGGATATTTCATCACGATTCTTAAACATTGTTTTCTATATAGTTTAAACACATGTCGTTTTCTTGAGACTTTCATAGACATATCAAATTTGTAGTGCTATTCATCTGAATATGAAATAGAACTTGGGTTACTGTTCTTTTTGTTGAAACAGTCGAATAAAAATGAACAGTTTCTTATTACTTTCCAATATAATTTGACCTTATTAAATAAGGTTATTTCAAGTATATGGTCATGATGAATAGAATAAAACCTGATATTTTTGTCAAGTGGCATTAGAATAGATCACAAGGAACCATTCTATCTTGAAACCATTAATATCAATATTTAAACATAACAATATGGCGTAAGACTGAATTGTTTAATGTTTAATTCATCACCAATATGCTAAGATGGCAGATGAAACATTGAGTTCCAGATCAAGCAACTACTGGCAATGGTTTGCAGCAGGCAACTACCATCAAGTGTGAATCGTATATTGCCTCTCTAAAAAACGAAAAATGATTACTAAGTGAGAAAGTAGGGAGGATGTCAGATGAAGTAGTTTTCCTATCTGGAGGAGATTAGACCTACAAGCCTGAGGGTTCCAGTGCACACACTTTACCAGAGGGTTACTCATAATAATAGAGTGAGGGCATGTTGTAGTGGATTTTGAAAGCAGGGATGTAGGAAGTTTGAAAGCATATATATGAAATGATACATTTGAGAAATGGTAAGGAACCTAAAATCTTTTCTTTGCTCTGAAAAGCCTATTCCCCTCATTCATGAATTCAAGAAAGGAGTTCCTTACATTAATTGAATGGCTAGTAATTGGCATTAGAATAGATCACAAGGAACCATTCTATCTTGAAACCATTAATATCAATATTTAAACATAACAACGTGGCGTAAGACTGAATTGTTTAATGTTTAATTCATCACCAATATGCTAAGATGGCAGATGAAACATTGAGTTTCAGATCAAGCAACTACTTGCAATGGTTTGCAGCAGGCAACTACCATGAAGTCTGAATCGTTTATTGCCTCTCTTAAAAAAGAAAAATGATGACTAAGTGAGAAAGTAGGGAGAATGTCAGATGAAGTAGTTTTCCTATCTGGAGGAGATTAGACCTACAAGCCTGAGGGTTCCAGTGCACGCACTTTACCAAAGGGTTACTCATAATAATAGAGTGAGGGCATGTTGTAGTGGATTTTGAAAGCAGGGATGTAGGAAGTTTGAAAGCATATATGAAATGATACATTTGACAAATGGTGAGGAACCTAAAATCTTTTCTCTGCTCTGAAAAGCCTATTCCCCTCATTCATGAACTCAAGAAAGGAGTTCCTTACATTAATTGAATGGCTAGTAATTCTTATGAAGGGCCCAAGCGCCTATTACCATTAACACTAGATGTCAGGCTGTTCCTGGTCATGAAAACTTTAGTTCTCCTTCTATCCACCAGCTGTCAGGTCTGAGCTGTGGCCTCCCCAGTTTATGAGCACAGTCACAATCCCCTACACTGGATATTATAGAACACTCCTCTATGAAGAATGTTCTTCATGTATCTTAAAAATGGGATTTTGATGTATCCATTGACTTGATATTACCCTTATTATCCTAATGGCTGGTCAAAGAAGGGGAATGGAGCTCGCCTAAATACCAAGCTGAAATAGTGCACCTTAACTTGATTATTTAAAGGCAAATTAGACAATTTACCTTGCACTTAAAACCGGTGTCATTTTCAAGAAAATTGATTACGGTAATCTCAAACCATTCTAGAAGACATTTCTAACTTTTATATCAGAAGCCATCATATAAGTTCTCAATTTCGATGTTGAAATCGTCATGTGATGAATGATGGATATTTCATCACGATTCTTAAACATTATTTTCTATATAGTTTAAAGACATGTCATTTTCTTGAGACTTTCATAGACATATCAAATTTGTAGTGCTATTAATCTGAATATGAAATAAAACTAAGGTTACTGTTCTTTTTTGTTGAAACAGTCGAATAAAAATCAAGAGTTTCTCATTACTTTCCAATATAATATGACCTGATTAAATAGGGTTATTTCAAGTATATGGTCATGATGAATTGAATAAAACCTGATATTTTTGTCAAGTGGCATTAAAATAGATCACAAGGAACCATTCCATCTTGAAACCATTAATATCAATATTTAAACATAACAACGTGGCGTATAAGACTGAATTGTTTAATGTTTAATTCATCATCAATATGCTAAGATGGCAGATGAAACATTGAGTTCCAGATCAAGCAACTACTGGCAATGGTTTGCAGCAGGCAACTACCATGAAGTCTGAATCGTTTATTGCCTCTCTTAAGGAAGAAAAATGATGACTAAGTGAGAAAGTAGGGAGGATGTTAGATGAAGTTGTTTTCCTATCTGGAGGAGATTAGACCTACAAGCCTGAGGGTTCCAGTGCACGCACTTTACCAGAGGGTTACTCATAATAATATAGTGAGGGCATGTTGTAGTGGATTTTGAAAGCAGGGATGTAGGAAGTTTGAAAGCATATATATGAAATGATACATTTGACAAATGGTGAGGAACCTAAAATCTTTTCTTTGCTCTGAAAAGCCTATTCCCCTCATTCATGAATTCAAGAAAGGAGTTCCTTACATTAATTGAATGGCTAGTAATTGGCATTAGAATAGATCACAAGGAACCATTCTATCTTGAAACCATTAATATCAATATTGAAACATAACAACGTGGCGTAAGACTGAATTGTTTAATGTTTAATTCATCACCAATATGCTAAGATGGCAGATGAAACATTGAGTTCCAGATCAAGCAACTACTTGCAATGGTTTGCAGCAGGCAACTACCATGAAGTCTGAATCGTTTATTGCCTCTCTTCAAGAAGAAAAATGTTGACTAAGTGAGAAAGTAGGGAGAATGTCAGATGAAGTAGTTTTCATATCTGGAGGAGATTAGACCTACAAGCCTGAGGGTTCCAGTGCACGCACTTTACCAGAGGGTTACTCATAATAATAAAGTGAGGGCATGTTGTAGTGGATTTTGAAAGCAGGGATGTAGGAAGTTTGAAAGCATATATATGAAATGATACATTTGAGAAATGGTAAGGAACCTAAAATCTTTTCTTTACTCTGAAAAGCCTATTCCCCTCATTCATGAATTCAAGAAAGGAGTTCCTTACATTAATTGAATGGCTAATAATTGGCATTAGAATAGATCACAAGGAACCATTCTATCTTGAAACCATTTATATCAATATTTAAACATAACAACGTGGCGTAAGACTGAATTGTTTAATGTTTAATTCATCACCAATATGCTAAGATGGCAGATGAAACATTGAGTTTCAGATCAAGCAACTAGTAGCAATGGTTTGCAGCAGGCAACTACCATGAAGTCTGAATTGTTTATTGCCTCTCTAAAGGAAGAAAAATGATGACTAAGTTAGAAAGTAGGGAGAATGTCAGATGAAGTAGTTTTCCTATCTGGAGGAGATTAGACCTACAAGCCTGAGGGTTCCAGTGCACGCACTTTACCAAAGGGTTACTCATAATAATAGAGTGAGGGCATGTTGTAGTGGATTTTGAAAGCAGGGATGTAGGAAGTTTGAAAGCATATATGAAATGATACATTTGACAAATGGTGAGGAACCTAAAATCTTTTCTCTGCTCTGAAAAGCCTATTCCCCTCATTCATGAATTCAAGAAAGGAGTTCCTTACATTAATTGAATGGCTAGTAATTCTTATGAAGGGCACCAGCGCCTATTACCATTAACACTAGATGTCAGGCTGTTCCTGGTCATGAAAACTTTAGTTCTCCTTCTATCCACCAGCTGTCAGGTCTGAGCTGTGGCCTCCCCAGTTTATGAGCACAGTCACAATCCCCTACACTGGATATTATAGAACACTCCTCTATGAAGAATGTTCTTCATGTATCTTAAAAATGGGATTTTGATGTATCCATTGACTTGATATTACCCTTATTATCCTAATGGCTGGTCAAAGAAGGGGAATGGAGCTCGCCTAAATACCAAGCTGAAATAGTGCACCTTAACTTGATTATTTAAAGGCAAATTAGACAATTTACCTTGCACTTAAAACCGGTGTCATTTTCAAGAAAATTGATTACGGTAATCTCAAACCATTCTAGAAGACATTTCTAACTTTTATATCAGAAGCCATCATATAAGTTCTCAATTTCGATGTTGAAATCGTCATGTGATGAATGATGGATATTTCATCACGATTCTTAAACATTGTTTTCTATATAGTTTAAACACATGTCATTTTCTTGAGACTTTCATAGACATATCAAATTTGTAGTGCTATTCATCTGAATATGAAATAGAACTTGGGTTACTGTTCTTTTTGTTGAAACAGTCGAATAAAAATGAACAGTTTCTTAATACTTTCCAATATAATTTGACCTTATTAAATAGGGTTATTTCAAGTATATGGTCATGATGAATTGAATAAAACCTGATATTTTTGTCAAGTGGCATTAGAATAGATCACAAGGAACCATTCTATCTTGAAACCATTAATATCAATATTTAAACATAACAATATGGCGTAAGACTGAATTGTTTAATGTTTAATTCATCACCAATATGCTAAGATGGCAGATGAAACATTGAGTTCCAGATCAAGCAACTACTGGCAATGGTTTGCAGCAGGCAACTACCATCAAGTGTGAATCGTATATTGCCTCTCTAAAAAAAGAAAAATGATTACTAAGTGAGAAAGTAGGGAGGATGTCAGATGAAGTAGTTTTCCTATCTGGAGGAGATTAGACCTACAAGCCTGAGGGTTCCAGTGCACGCACTTTACCAGAGGGTTACTCATAATAATAGAGTGAGGGCATGTTGTAGTGGACTTTGAAAGCAGGGATGTAGGAAGTTTGAAAGCATATATGAAATGATACATTTGAGAAATGGTAAGGAACCTAAAATCTTTTCTTTGCTCTGAAAAGCCTATTCCCCTCATTCATGAGTTCAAGAAAGGAGTTCCTTACATTAATTGAATGGCTAGTAATTGGCATTAGAATAGATCACAAGGAACCATTCTATCTTGAAACCATTAATATCAATATTTAAACATAACAACGTGGCGTAAGACTGAATTGTTTAATGTTTAATTCATCACCAATATGCTAAGATGGCAGATGAAACATTGAGTTTCAGATCAAGCAACTACTGGCAATGGTTTGCAGCAGGCAACTACCATGAAGTCTGAATCGTTTATTGCCTCTCTTAAAAAAGAAAAATGATGACTAAGTGAGAAAGTAGGGAGAATGTCAGATGAAGTAGTTTTCCTATCTGGAGGAGATTAGACCTACAAGCCTGAGGGTTCCAGTGCACGCACTTTACCAGAGGGTTACTCATAATAATAGAGTGAGGGCATGTTGTAGTGGATTTTGAAAGCAGGGATGTAGGAAGTTTGAAAGCATATATGAAATGATACATTTGAGAAATGGTGAGGAACCTAAAATCTTTTCTCTGCTCTGAAAAGCCTATTCCCCTCATTCATGAACTCAAGAAAGGAGTTCCTTACATTAATTGAATGGCTAGTAATTCTTATGAAGGGCCCAAGCGCCTATTACCATTAACACTAGATGTCAGGCTGTTCCTGGTCATGAAAACTTTAGTTCTCCTTCTATCCACCAGCTGTCAGGTCTGAGTTGTGGCCTCCCCAGTTTATGAGCACAGTCACAATCCCCTACACTGGATATTATAGAACACTCCTCTATGAAGAATGTTCTTCATGTATCTTAAAAATGGGATTTTGATGTATCCATTGACTTGATATTACCCTTATTTTCCTAATGGCTGGTCAAAGAAGGGGAATGGAGCTCGCCTAAATACCAAGCTGAAATAGTGCACCTTAACTTGATTATTTAAAGGCAAATTAGACAATTTACCTTGCACTTAAAACCGGTGTCATTTTCAAGAAAATTGATTACGGTAATCTCAAACCATTCTAGAAGACATTTCTAACTTTTATATCAGAAGCCATCATATAAGTTCTCAATTTCGATGTTGAAATCGTCATGTGATGAATGATGGATATTTCATCACGATTCTTAAACATTGTTTTCTATATAGTTTAAACACATGTCATTTTCTTGAGACTTTCATAGACATATCAAATTTGTAGTGCTATTAATCTGAATATGAAATAAAACTAAGGTTACTGTTCTTTTTTGTTGAAACAGTCGAATAAAAATCAAGAGTTTCTCATTACTTTCCAATATAATATGACCTGATTAAATAGGGTTATTTCAAGTATATGGTCATGATGAATTGAATAAAACCTGATATTTTTGTCAAGTGGCATTAAAATAGATCACAAGGAACCATTCCATCTTGAAACCATTAATATCAATATTTAAACATAACAACGTGGCGTATAAGACTGAATTGTTTAATGTTTAATTCATCACCAATATGCTAAGATGGCAGATGAAACATTGAGTTCCAGATCAAGCAACTACTGGCAATGGTTTGCAGCAGGCAACTACCATGAAGTCTGAATCGTTTATTGCCTCTCTTAAGGAAGAAAAATGATGACTAAGTGAGAAAGTAGGGAGGATGTTAGATGAAGTTGTTTTCCTATCTGGAGGAGATTAGACCTACAAGCCTGAGGGTTCCAGTGCACGCACTTTACCAGAGGGTTACTCATAATAATATAGTGAGGGCATGTTGTAGTGGATTTTGAAAGCAGGGATGTAGGAAGTTTGAAAGCATATATATGAAATGATACATTTGACAAATGGTGAGGAACCTAAAATCTTTTCTTTGCTCTGAAAAGCCTATTCCCCTCATTCATGAATTCAAGAAAGGAGTTCCTTACATTAATTGAATGGCTAGTAATTGGCATTAGAATAGATCACAAGGAACCATTCTATCTTGAAACCATTAATATCAATATTTAAACATAACAACGTGGCGTAAGACTGAATTGTTTAATGTTTAATTCATCACCAATATGCTAAGATGGCAGATGAAACATTGAGTTCCAGATCAAGCAACTACTTGCAATGGTTTGCAGCAGGCAACTACCATGAAGTCTGAATCGTTTATTGCCTCTCTTCAAGAAGAAAAATGTTGACTAAGTGAGAAAGTAGGGAGAATGTCAGATGAAGTAGTTTTCATATCTGGAGGAGATTAGACCTACAAGCCTGAGGGTTCCAGTGCACGCACTTTACCAGAGGGTTACTCATAATAATAAAGTGAGGGCATGTTGTAGTGGATTTTGAAAGCAGGGATGTAGGAAGTTTGAAAGCATATATATGAAATGATACATTTGAGAAATGGTAAGGAACCTAAAATCTTTTCTTTACTCTGAAAAGCCTATTCCCCTCATTCATGAATTCAAGAAAGGAGTTCCTTACATTAATTGAATGGCTAATAATTGGCATTAGAATAGATCACAAGGAACCATTCTATCTTGAAACCATTTATATCAATATTTAAACATAACAACGTGGCGTAAGACTGAATTGTTTAATGTTTAATTCATCACCAATATGCTAAGATGGCAGATGAAACATTGAGTTTCAGATCAAGCAACTAGTAGCAATGGTTTGCAGCAGGCAACTACCATGAAGTCTGAATTGTTTATTGCCTCTCTAAAGGAAGAAAAATGATGACTAAGTTAGAAAGTAGGGAGAATGTCAGATGAAGTAGTTTTCCTATCTGGAGGAGATTAGACCTACAAGCCTGAGGGTTCCAGTGCACGCACTTTACCAAAGGGTTACTCATAATAATAGAGTGAGGGCATGTTGTAGTGGATTTTGAAAGCAGGGATGTAGGAAGTTTGAAAGCATATATGAAATGATACATTTGACAAATGGTGAGGAACCTAAAATCTTTTCTCTGCTCTGAAAAGCCTATTCCCCTCATTCATGAATTCAAGAAAGGAGTTCCTTACATTAATTGAATGGCTAGTAATTCTTATGAAGGGCACCAGCGCCTATTACCATTAACACTAGATGTCAGGCTGTTCCTGGTCATGAAAACTTTAGTTCTCCTTCTATCCACCAGCTGTCAGGTCTGAGCTGTGGCCTCCCCAGTTTATGAGCACAGTCACAATCCCCTACACTGGATATTATAGAACACTCCTCTATGAAGAATGTTCTTCATGTATCTTAAAAATGGGATTTTGATGTATCCATTGACTTGATATTACCCTTATTATCCTAATGGCTGGTCAAAGAAGGGGAATGGAGCTCGCCTAAATACCAAGCTGAAATAGTGCACCTTAACTTGATTATTTAAAGGCAAATTAGACAATTTACCTTGCACTTAAAACCGGTGTCATTTTCAAGAAAATTGATTACGGTAATCTCAAACCATTCTAGAAGACATTTCTAACTTTTATATCAGAAGCCATCATATAAGTTCTCAATTTCGATGTTGAAATCGTCATGTGATGAATGATGGATATTTCATCACGATTCTTAAACATTGTTTTCTATATAGTTTAAACACATGTCATTTTCTTGAGACTTTCATAGACATATCAAATTTGTAGTGCTATTCATCTGAATATGAAATAGAACTTGGGTTACTGTTCTTTTTGTTGAAACAGTCGAATAAAAATGAACAGTTTCTTAATACTTTCCAATATAATTTGACCTTATTAAATAGGGTTATTTCAAGTATATGGTCATGATGAATTGAATAAAACCTGATATTTTTGTCAAGTGGCATTAGAATAGATCACAAGGAACCATTCTATCTTGAAACCATTAATATCAATATTTAAACATAACAATATGGCGTAAGACTGAATTGTTTAATGTTTAATTCATCACCAATATGCTAAGATGGCAGATGAAACATTGAGTTCCAGATCAAGCAACTACTGGCAATGGTTTGCAGCAGGCAACTACCATCAAGTGTGAATCGTATATTGCCTCTCTAAAAAAAGAAAAATGATTACTAAGTGAGAAAGTAGGGAGGATGTCAGATGAAGTAGTTTTCCTATCTGGAGGAGATTAGACCTACAAGCCTGAGGGTTCCAGTGCACGCACTTTACCAGAGGTTTACTCATAATAATAGAGTGAGGGCATGTTGTAGTGGACTTTGAAAGCAGGGATGTAGGAAGTTTGAAAGCATATATGAAATGATACATTTGAGAAATGGTAAGGAACCTAAAATCTTTTCTTTGCTCTGAAAAGCCTATTCCCCTCATTCATGAATTCAAGAAAGGAGTTCCTTACATTAATTGAATGGCTAGTAATTGGCATTAGAATAGATCACAAGGAACCATTCTATCTTGAAACCATTAATATCAATATTTAAACATAACAACGTGGCGTAAGACTGAATTGTTTAATGTTTAATTCATCACCAATATGCTAAGATGGCAGATGAAACATTGAGTTTAAGATCAAGCAACTACTGGCAATGGTTTGCAGCAGGCAACTACCATGAAGTCTGAATCGTTTATTGCCTCTCTTAAAAAAGAAAAATGATGACTAAGTGAGAAAGTAGGGAGAATGTCAGATGAAGTAGTTTTCCTATCTGGAGGAGATTAGACCTACAAGCCTGAGGGTTCCAGTGCACGCACTTTACCAGAGGGTTACTCATAATAATAGAGTGAGGGCATGTTGTAGTGGATTTTGAAAGCAGGGATGTAGGAAGTTTGAAAGCATATATGAAATGATACATTTGAGAAATGGTGAGGAACCTAAAATCTTTTCTCTGCTCTGAAAAGCCTATTCCCCTCATTCATGAACTCAAGAAAGGAGTTCCTTACATTAATTGAATGGCTAGTAATTCTTATGAAGGGCCCAAGCGCCTATTACCATTAACACTAGATGTCAGGCTGTTCCTGGTCATGAAAACTTTAGTTCTCCTTCTATCCACCAGCTGTCAGGTCTGAGTTGTGGCCTCCCCAGTTTATGAGCACAGTCACAATCCCCTACACTGGATATTATAGAACACTCCTCTATGAAGAATGTTCTTCATGTATCTTAAAAATGGGATTTTGATGTATCCATTGACTTGATATTACCCTTATTTTCCTAATGGCTGGTCAAAGAAGGGGAATGGAGCTCGCCTAAATACCAAGCTGAAATAGTGCACCTTAACTTGATTATTTAAAGGCAAATTAGACAATTTACCTTGCACTTAAAACCGGTGTCATTTTCAAGAAAATTGATTCCGGTAATCTCAAACCATTCTAGAAGACATTTCTAACTTTTATATCAGGAGCCATCATATAAGTTCTCAATTTGGATGTGGAAATCATCATGTGATGAATGATGGATATTTCATCACAATTCTTAAACGTTGTTTTCTATATAGTTTAAACACATGTCGTTTTCTTGAGACTTTCATAGACATATCAAATTTGTAGTGCTATTCATCTGAATATGAAATAAAACTAAGGTTACTGTTCTTTTTTGTTGAAACAGTCGAATAAAAATGAACAGTTTCTTATTACTTTCCAATATAATTTGACCTTATTAAATAAGGTTATTTCAACTATATGGTCATGATGAATTGAATGAAACCTGATATTTTTGTCAAGTGACATTAAAATAGATCACAAGGAACCATTCCATCTTGAAACCATTAATATCAATATTTAAACATAACAACGTGGCGTATAAGACTGAATTGTTTAATGTTTAATTCATCACCAATATGCTTAGATGGCAGATGAAACATTGAGTTCCAGATCAAGCAACTACTGGCAATGGTTTGCAGCAGGCAACTACCATGAAGTCTGAATCGTTTATTGCCTCTCTTAAGGAAGAAAAATGATGACTAAGTGAGAAAGTAGGGAGAATGTCAGATGAAGTTGTTTTCCTATCTGGAGGAGATTAGACCTACAAGCCTGAGGGTTCCAGTGCACGCACTTTACCAGAGGGTTACTCATAATAATATAGTGAGGGCATGTTGTAGTGGATTTTGAAAGCAGGGATGTAGGAAGTTTGAAAGCATATATATGAAATGATACATTTGACAAATGGTGAGGAACCTAAAATCTTTTCTTTGCTCTGAAAAGCCTATTCCCCTCATTCATGAATTCAAGAAAGGAGTTCCTTACATTAATTGAATGGCTAGTAATTGGCATTAGAATAGATCACAAGGAACCATTCTATCTTGAAACCATTAATATCAATATTTAAACATAACAACGTGGCGTAAGACTGAATTGTTTAATGTTTAATTCATCACCAATATGCTAAGATGGCAGATGAAACATTGAGTTCCAGATCAAGCAACTACTGGCAATGGTTTGCAGCAGGCAACTACCATGAAGTCTGAATCGTTTATTGCCTCTCTTAAAGAAGAAAAATGTTGACTAAGTGAGAAAGTAGGGAGAATGTCAGATGAAGTAGTTTTCCTATCTGGAGGAGATTAGACCTACAAGCCTGAGGGTTCCAGTGCACGCACTTTACCAGAGGGTTACTCATAATAATATAGTGAGGGCATGTTGTAGTGGATTTTGAAAGCAGGGATGTAGGAAGTTTGAAAGCATATATATGAAATGATACATTTGACAAATGGTGAGGAACCTAAAATCTTTTCTTTGCTCTGAAAAGCCTATTCCCCTCATTCATGAATTCAAGAAAGGAGTTCCTTACATTAATTGAATGGCTAGTAATTGGCATTAGAATAGATCACAAGGAACCATTCTATCTTGAAACCATTAATATCAATATTTAAACATAACAACGTGGCGTAAGACTGAATTGTTTAATGTTTAATTCATCACCAATATGCTAAGATGGCAGATGAAACATTGAGTTCCAGATCAAGCAACTACTGGCAATGGTTTGCAGCAGGCAACTACCATGAAGTCTGAATCGTTTATTGCCTCTCTTAAAGAAGAAAAATGTTGACTAAGTGAGAAAGTAGGGAGAATGTCAGATGAAGTAGTTTTCCTATCTGGAGGAGATTAGACCTACAATCCTGAGGGTTCCAGTGCACGCACTTTACCAGAGGGTTACTCATAATAATATAGTGAGGGCATGTTGTAGTGGATTTTGAAAGCAGGGATGTAGGAAGTTTGAAAGCATATATATGAAATGATACATTTGACAAATGGTGAGGAACCTAAAATCTTTTCTTTGCTCTGAAAAGCCTATTCCCCTCATTCATGAATTCAAGAAAGGAGTTCCTTACATTAATTGAATGGCTAGTAATTGGCATTAGAATAGATCACAAGGAACCATTCTATCTTGAAACCATTAATATCAATATTTAAACATAACAACGTGGCGTAAGACTGAATTGTTTAATGTTTAATTCATCACCAATATGCTAAGATGGCAGATGAAACATTGAGTTCCAGATCAAGCAACTACTGGCAATGGTTTGCAGCAGGCAACTACCATGAAGTCTGAATCGTTTATTGCCTCTCTTAAAGAAGAAAAATGTTGACTAAGTGAGAAAGTAGGGAGAATGTCAGATGAAGTAGTTTTCCTATCTGGAGGAGATTAGACCTACAATCCTGAGGGTTCCAGTGCACGCACTTTACCAGAGGGTTACTCATAATAATATAGTGAGGGCATGTTGTAGTGGATTTTGAAAGCAGGGATGTAGGAAGTTTGAAAGCATATATATGAAATGATACATTTGAGAAATGGTAAGGAACCTAAAATCTTTTCTTTGCTCTGAAAAGCCTATTCCCTTCATTCATGAATTTAAGAAAGGAGTTCCTTATATTAATTGAATGGCTAATAATTGGCATTAGAATAGATCACAAGGAACCATTCTATCTTGAAACCATTTATATCAATATTTAAACATAACAACGTGGCGTAAGACTGAATTGTTTAATGTTTAATTCATCACCAATATGCTAAGATGGCAGATGAAACATTGAGTTTCAGATCAAGCAACTAGTAGCAATGGTTTGCAGCAGGCAACTACCATGAAGTCTGAATTGTTTATTGCCTCTCTAAAGGAAGAAAAATGATGACTAAGTTAGAAAGTAGGGAGAATGTCAGATGAAGTAGTTTTCCTATCTGGAGGAGATTAGACCTACAAGCCTTAGGGTTCCAGTGCACGCACTTTACCAAAGGGTTACTCATAATAATAGAGTGAGGGCATGTTGTAGTGGATTTTGAAAGCAGGGATGTAGGAAGTTTGAAAGCATATATGAAATGATACATTTGACAAATGGTGAGGAACCTAAAATCTTTTCTCTGCTCTGAAAAGCCTATTCCCCTCATTCATGAACTCAAGAAAGGAGTTCCTTACATTAATTGAATGGCTAGTAATTCTTATGAAGGGCCCAAGCGCCTATTACCATTAACACTAGATGTCAGGCTGTTCCTGGTCATGAAAACTTTAGTTCTCCTTCTATCCACCAGCTGTCAGGTCTGAGCTGTGGCCTCCCCAGTTTATGAGCACAGTCACAATCCCCTACACTGGATATTATAGAACACTCCTCTATGAAGAATGTTCTTCATGTATCTTAAAAATGGGATTTTGATGTATCCATTGACTTGATATTACCCTTATTTTCCTAATGGCTGGTCAAAGAAGGGGAATGGAGCTCGCCTAAATACCAAGCTGAAATAGTACACCTTAACTTGATTATTTAAAGGCAAATTAGACAATTTACCTTGCACTTAAAACCGGTGTCATTTTCAAGAAAATTGATTACGGTAATCTCAAACCATTCTAGAAGACATTTCTAACTTTTATATCAGGAGCCATCATATAAGTTATCAATTTGGATGTGGAAATCATCATGTGATGAATGATGGATATTACATCACAATTCTTAAACGTTGTTTTCTATATAGTTTAAACACATGTCGTTTTCTTGAGACTTTCATAGACATATCAAATTTGTAGTGCTTTTCATCTGAATATGAAATAGAACTCAGGTTACTGTTCTTTTTTGTTGAAACAGTCGAATTAAAATGAACAGTTTCTTATTACTTTCCAATATAATTTGACCTTATTAAATAAGGTTATTTCAAGTATATGGTCATGATGAATTGAATGAAACCTGATATTTTTGTCAAGTGACATTAAAATAGATCACAAGGAACCATTCCATCTTGAAACCATTAATATCAATATTTAAACATAACAACGTGGCGTATAAGACTGAATTGTTTAATGTTTAATTCATCACCAATATGCTAAGATGGCAGATGAAACATTGAGTTCCAGATCAAGCAACTACTGGCAATGGTTTGCAGCTGGCAACTACCATGAAGTCTGAATCGTTTATTGCCTCTCTTAAGGAAGAAAAATGATGACTAAGTGAGAAAGTAGGGAGAATGTCAGATGAAGTTGTTTTCCTATCTGGAGGAGATTAGACCTACAAGCCTGAGGGTTCCAGTGCACGCACTTTACCAGAGGGTTACTCATAATAATAGAGTGAGGGCATGTTGTAGTGGATTTTGAAAGCAGGGATGTAGGAAGTTTGAAAGCATATATATGAAATGATACATTTGACAAATGGTGAGGAACCTAAAATCTTTTCTTTGCTCTGAAAAGCCTATTCCCCTCATTCATGAATTCAAGAAAGGAGTTCCTTACATTAATTGAATGGCTAGTAATTGGCATTAGAATAGATCACAAGGAACCATTCTATCTTGAAACCATTAATATCAATATTTAAACATAACAACGTGGCGTAAGACTGAATTGTTTAATGTTTAATTCATCACCAATATGCTAAGATGGCAGATGAAACATTGAGTTCCAGATCAAGCAACTACTGGCAATGGTTTGCAGCAGGCAACTACCATGAAGTCTGAATCGTTTATTGCCTCTCTTAAAGAAGAAAAATGTTGACTAAGTGAGAAAGTAGGGAGAATGTCAGATGAAGTAGTTTTCCTATCTGGAGGAGATTAGACCTACAAGCCTGAGGGTTCCAGTGCACGCACTTTACCAGAGGGTTACTCATAATGATATAGTGAGGGCATGTTGTAGTGGATTTTGAAAGCAGGGATGTAGGAAGTTTGAAAGCATATATATGAAATGATACATTTGAGAAATGGTAAGGAACTTAAAATCTTTTCTTTGCTCTGAAAAGCCTATTCCCCTCATTCATGAATTCAAGAAAGGAGTTCCTTACATTAATTGAATGGCTAATAATTGGCATTAGAATAGATCACAAGGAACCATTCTATCTTGAAACCATTTATATCAATATTTAAACATAACAACGTTGCGTAAGACTGAATTGTTTAATGTTTAATTCATCACCAATATGCTAAGATGGCAGATGAAACATTGAGTTTCAGATCAAGCAACTAGTAGCAATGGTTTGCAGCAGGCAACTACCATGAAGTCTGAATTGTTTATTGCCTCTCTAAAGGAAGAAAAATGATGACTAAGTTAGAAAGTAGGGAGAATGTCAGATGAAGTAGTTTTCCTATCTGGAGGAGATTAGACCTACAAGCCTGAGGGTTCCAGTGCACGCACTTTACCAAAGGGTTACTCATAATAATAGAGTGAGGGCATGTTGTAGTGGATTTTGAAAGCAGGGATGTAGGAAGTTTGAAAGCATATATGAAATGATACATTTGACAAATGGTGAGGAACCTAAAATCTTTTCTCTGCTCTGAAAAGCCTATTCCCCTCATTCATGAATTCAAGAAAGGAGTTCCTTACATTAATTGAATGGCTAGTAATTCTTATGAAGGGCACCAGCGCCTATTACCATTAACACTAGATGTCAGGCTGTTCCTGGTCATGAAAACTTTAGTTCTCCTTCTATCCACCAGCTGTCAGGTCTGAGCTGTGGCCTCCCCAGTTTATGAGCACAGTCACAATCCCCTACACTGGATATTATAGAACACTCCTCTATGAAGAATGTTCTTCATGTATCTTAAAAATGGGATTTTGATGTATCCATTGACTTGATATTACCCTTATTTTCCTAATGGCTGGTCAAAGAAGGGGAATGGAGCTCGCCTAAATACCAAGCTGAAATAGTACACCTTAACTTGATTATTTAAAGGCAAATTAGACAATTTACCTTGCACTTAAAACCGGTGTCATTTTCAAGAAAATTGATTACGGTAATCTCAAACCATTCTAGAAGACATTTCTAACTTTTATATCAGGAGCCATCATATAAGTTATCAATTTGGATGTGGAAATCATCATGTGATGAATGATGGATATTACATCACAATTCTTAAACGTTGTTTTCTATATAGTTTAAACACATGTCGTTTTCTTGAGACTTTCATAGACATATCAAATTTGTAGTGCTTTTCATCTGAATATGAAATAGAACTCAGGTTACTGTTCTTTTTTGTTGAAACAGTCGAATTAAAATGAACAGTTTCTTATTACTTTCCAATATAATTTGACCTTATTAAATAAGGTTATTTCAAGTATATGGTCATGATGAATTGAATGAAACCTGATATTTTTGTCAAGTGACATTAAAATAGATCACAAGGAACCATTCCATCTTGAAACCATTAATATCAATATTTAAACATAACAACGTGGCGTATAAGACTGAATTGTTTAATGTTTAATTCATCACCAATATGCTAAGATGGCAGATGAAACATTGAGTTCCAGATCAAGCAACTACTGGCAATGGTTTGCAGCTGGCAACTACCATGAAGTCTGAATCGTTTATTGCCTCTCTTAAGGAAGAAAAATGATGACTAAGTGAGAAAGTAGGGAGAATGTCAGATGAAGTTGTTTTCCTATCTGGAGGAGATTAGACCTACAAGCCTGAGGGTTCCAGTGCACGCACTTTACCAGAGGGTTACTCATAATAATAGAGTGAGGGCATGTTGTAGTGGATTTTGAAAGCAGGGATGTAGGAAGTTTGAAAGCATATATATGAAATGATACATTTGACAAATGGTGAGGAACCTAAAATCTTTTCTTTGCTCTGAAAAGCCTATTCCCCTCATTCATGAATTCAAGAAAGGAGTTCCTTACATTAATTGAATGGCTAGTAATTGGCATTAGAATAGATCACAAGGAACCATTCTATCTTGAAACCATTAATATCAATATTTAAACATAACAACGTGGCGTAAGACTGAATTGTTTAATGTTTAATTCATCACCAATATGCTAAGATGGCAGATGAAACATTGAGTTCCAGATCAAGCAACTACTGGCAATGGTTTGCAGCAGGCAACTACCATGAAGTCTGAATCGTTTATTGCCTCTCTTAAAGAAGAAAAATGTTGACTAAGTGAGAAAGTAGGGAGAATGTCAGATGAAGTAGTTTTCCTATCTGGAGGAGATTAGACCTACAAGCCTGAGGGTTCCAGTGCACGCACTTTACCAGAGGGTTACTCATAATGATATAGTGAGGGCATGTTGTAGTGGATTTTGAAAGCAGGGATGTAGGAAGTTTGAAAGCATATATATGAAATGATACATTTGAGAAATGGTAAGGAACTTAAAATCTTTTCTTTGCTCTGAAAAGCCTATTCCCCTCATTCATGAATTCAAGAAAGGAGTTCCTTACATTAATTGAATGGCTAATAATTGGCATTAGAATAGATCACAAGGAACCATTCTATCTTGAAACCATTTATATCAATATTTAAACATAACAACGTTGCGTAAGACTGAATTGTTTAATGTTTAATTCATCACCAATATGCTAAGATGGCAGATGAAACATTGAGTTTCAGATCAAGCAACTAGTAGCAATGGTTTGCAGCAGGCAACTACCATGAAGTCTGAATTGTTTATTGCCTCTCTAAAGGAAGAAAAATGATGACTAAGTTAGAAAGTAGGGAGAATGTCAGATGAAGTAGTTTTCCTATCTGGAGGAGATTAGACCTACAAGCCTGAGGGTTCCAGTGCACGCACTTTACCAAAGGGTTACTCATAATAATAGAGTGAGGGCATGTTGTAGTGGATTTTGAAAGCAGGGATGTAGGAAGTTTGAAAGCATATATGAAATGATACATTTGACAAATGGTGAGGAACCTAAAATCTTTTCTCTGCTCTGAAAAGCCTATTCCCCTCATTCATGAATTCAAGAAAGGAGTTCCTTACATTAATTGAATGGCTAGTAATTCTTATGAAGGGCACCAGCGCCTATTACCATTAACACTAGATGTCAGGCTGTTCCTGGTCATGAAAACTTTAGTTCTCCTTCTATCCACCAGCTGTCAGGTCTGAGCTGTGGCCTCCCCAATTTATGAGCACAGTCACAATCCCCTACACTGGATATTATAGAACACTCCTCTATGAAGAATGTTCTTCATGTATCTTAAAAATGGGATTTTGATGTATCCATTGACTTGATATTACCCTTATTATCCTAATGGCTGGTCAAAGAAGGGGAATGGAGCTCGCCTAAATACCAAGCTGAAATAGTGCACCTTAACTTGATTATTTAAAGGCAAATTAGACAATTTACCTTGCACTTAAAACCGGTGTCATTTTCAAGAAAATTGATTACGGTAATCTCAAACCATTCTAGAAGACATTTCTAACTTTTATATCAGAAGCCATCATATAAGTTCTCAATTTCGATGTTGAAATCGTCATGTGATGAATGGTGGATATTTCATCACGATTCTTAAACATTGTTTTCTATATAGTTTAAACACATGTCATTTTCTTGAGACTTTCATAGACATATCAAATTTGTAGTGCTATTCATCTGAATATGAAATAAAACTTAGGTTACTGTTCTTTTTGTTGAAACAGTCGAATAAAAATGAACAGTTTCTTATTACTTTCCAATATAATTTGACCTTATTAAATAAGGTTATTTCAAGTATATGGTCATGATGAATTGAATAAAACCTGATATTTTTGTCAAGTGGCATTAGAATAGATCACAAGGAACCATTCTATCTTGAAACCATTAATATCAATATTTAAACATAACAATATGGCGTAAGACTGAATTGTTTAATGTTTAATTCATCACCAATATGCTAAGATGGCAGATGAAACATTGAGTTCCAGATCAAGCAACTACTGGCAATGGTTTGCAGCAGGCAACTACCATCAAGTGTGAATCGTATATTGCCTCTCTAAAAAAAGAAAAATGATGACTAAGTGAGAAAGTAGGGAGGATGTCGGATGAAGTAGTTTTCCTATCTGGAGGAAATTACACTGCAAGAAAACCACTTTTTTACATATATATACGCCATTGCGATAATGCACATATCGGCTGTATCGTGGCCTGTTTATATTTGTATACACCTCTTATACGCGTCTATGTTTCGGGCGTCTACGAGACAGTTTCCATATGTAGACGCGCGCGACTTGGCTGTCTTTCACGCCTGGCGTATTTAAGATAAAATATACTCTGCGCAATATATATACGCCAGGCGTATATATGATACCAAAAAAAAAATTGCGACCCGCGGCCCGCCCCGTCCTGTGGGTGTTGGTAGAGCATACACCAACACTGAACCGCCACCCGCGACCTCCCAACCCCACCCCCTACCGCCCCCCCCCCCCCCCCCCCCCCCCACCACCCCACGCCACCCCCAGCCAGCCTCAGTGAGTAGCCCCCCGCTGCCCGCCGCCCACCGCCACTGTTTGTACAGGTTGACTCAGTGGGAAACCCTCAGCGGCCGCTCGGCGTGTGTAAGATGTTTTCAGTCCTGAGCGGGTGGCTGAGCGGGTGGCTGTGAGGGTGGCGGCCGCGTTCACAAGGCAGAGTCGGAGTCGGGGTCGGGAGTCGGACTTCAGGTGCACAGAGACATGAGGGGGGAGGCGATTATATAGTAAGCCTGACTGTCAACACATTGGAATGGTGTTTGAAAGTAAGATCTATTAGAAAAACAATTAAAAAAACAACATAGACGCAAAATCCTACTGTTAGACGCGTTTCGTATACATATGTAAAATAGTGGTTTTCGTGCAGTGTTTGACCTACAAGCCTGAGGGTTCCAGTGCACACACTTTACCAGAAATAGTGCTGCAGCATGAGGGGCTAAAGTAAGTGAACACCCATCACCAAAAAAGACTAAAGTACACCATATACCGTTGGAAAGCTACAGTTCTGAGGAATACAGTTCTGGTCAGTGTAAAAATATATTTGATGAACAATCTTGTCAAGGTCAGGTCAAAGGTCAAAGGTCACAACTAAAATGGCTCCCAGTTAGAATTGCTTTAACCATTCATATTTCAAGAAATATTTTACTTGGCCTTCTGATATTTTAGGACCATGTACACATTATATAGCCCAATGGCCACACAAAATATGGTTGACCTTGGTGAAGGCCAAGGTCACATATACAGAGGTCGAATTGCCCAAAAGGGGTTCTACTAGTGAAAACACCCTCTTTCAGATTATTCTAAAGTAGCAATTTTGGGTTTACAATGTCAGCAATTGATGTTCAAGATCAGAGAGACATAGGTATTGAATATTCTGACTGTCATAATGCTAATGATAGGATGTCCAGAGATATTGCAGGTTCAACATTGATATACATGGAGTGCACCAGTAGAATCCATACTTGAATCAACAGGGGCTTATTCAATATTATATAGTTAGAAGCAAAGTGACAGAATACATATTTGTAGTAGGGTCTACTAAGATGATCAAATGGGATGTTTCTCTGTGCGACAACATATTTTAGGTAGAGAAGCATATAGCTTGTGACCTTGAGATGACCTTGAACGGAGGTTAAAGGCAAAGTTTTTTGGGTATGCCTTATTAGTGGAGCAGATAAAATCCTGCAAATGATGATACAAGCACCAAATTTTGTACAGTGATTCTCCTTGGTATACTAAGTAATTCTATCCAATGAGCCACTTGAAAATCCAAGATGGCGGCCGTTTTTCAAGATGCCCGCCAAAGTGACCTGCTGAGAATGAAGACCCTCACAGAAAAACAACCACTTGGTTGATTTGAGTGATCTTGGTGTCAATTTGCATGTTTTCAGGGATGAGGCATTCATTTATACCATTTGAAATAGCCTAGATATTAATCAATATTTAGCAAATCTCATTTGATTTTCAAGTAATTTTGTTGCCAGAGGACTTATATTACCATACATAGCTTCTAATTATTGGGGTGTAGGGTGTGGTCGTAAAGGTAGCACCTCTATTTCAGCTGTCAGCCACATTATTCAAATAGACCACTGGCACTGGTCCGCACTGCTGGCCCAACTCTGACCCATGGCTCGAAGTAATTGTTTCTGCACAGCAAGGCCACACCCCGGCACACCGCATTGGCTCTTGGGCTTAACTAGGTGAGGGTAGCATAACTAGGTGAGGGTAGCATATGTCTGTGTGATGGAACATTCTGATCTCCAATTTGATCATAGTGCATTTAGTCAACTCTAGTGACCTGCATGTTCCAATAAGGTTTTAACAGAGTGATTGTCAGGCACTACCAGGGCACACTGGTGAAACCATTACTGTGAGATTCAGAATGGGGTTCAGTGCACACAAACTGAAACAAGTAACCCAGCTTCCAATCAGACTTGACCCTGCAAGACTTGATGATGGTACTGGAATTGACCAAACCTTAAGGAAAAGAAGGCACAACACCACCAAGGTTGCAGGCTTCCAGCATGCAGCCTATGCAAACTGTTGAAAGATAAAGCTTACACCCATGCGGAATCTAGCAGATCTACTTTGACCTTTAAGGACTGGTATGATAAGTGGAGACCTAAAAGTCCACAGTTCCGGTTCTGGAAATTGGTGTTGGATATGGAGCTTGTCCTATGTACACTCATTCGCTTATTCAGAGAAGGGGACTTTGATCTGTATTTTGCAGCACTCTCAGGTTTAATCACCTAGTTTTTGCAAACAGCAATGTGAATTATGCTCAATGGCTGTCTATTCACTTCAGAGATATGATGTCCCTTAAGCAACAACATCTAAATGTGGCAAGAGATTTCCAAAAGGGCCACTTTGTTGTCCACAAGTCTAGAAGACAGTTCGCTGCAATGGCTCCTGACCAAGCCCATGAACAAAACAATGCAGTCATTAAAGCTTGTGGAAAGTCTTCAAGCAAAGGTTTGTAGTCAAGATACAGGGCCAAGGGAGATGATATGATCATAGATGGCTCATTCCCTATCAATTCCCTACCTCCAAGGAGCATTAACCCTTTAAGAACGCATGATGCCTGGAGGCATCACCGTGCTAAAGATGCATAATGCCTGGAGGCATCACCACACTAAAGACACATGATGCCTTGAGGCATCATTGTCCCAATATTAACAAAAATGTTTTAACAAAGAAATAATAGAACAATGTTCATGAAATTTTCAGAAAATGTAAATATAACATCATATTTAGTATTTCTATTAAAAAGAAATAAGACATTTATGATTATGTTTCATACTGTATGACTACAAACTTGGATATCAGTTTTAACTATTATGTGCCCATCCTCTAGGCAGCCAGACTGCCACCAGCACCTTTACTTATGGGAGTAGCTAGGCCCCTGGCAGCCGTCCTTTTTTTTAATTATTTTTTTATTTAGGAATAGCATCTCTCAATTGCTTGAGTTTTTCAGATACATAGATAGATGGATTGTCGTACATAGCTAATAAGGTACAGATATCATGGAGATCAAAAATTTTAAATCTTAAAGTGTTAAGACATTTGATGCCTATGCCAGAAAAGATGTTCTTCCAAAATATGAATATTTTTGGTCTAGATAGAAGCGTCTCGATATAGTATTGGATATAAACAAGAAGTATGGTTTGAGGTCATAAACAAGGTCAAAAAGAGAAAAAGGCATCAGGAGAAAGACTGAACTTTTTCATTTTCTGGCAGAGAAAATAGGAGAATCTCAGACAACAAGTACAGTTATTGTGACAAAAGGAGATGATGCCATCAGCAACAAGAAAAAACATTAGATGCTGTTGTTCCATGCCATCATGAGGAAGCAGAGACTCAAATCTTTGTGCATGCTAGGCATGCAACACTTGAGGGAAACAAGTCGCTCACCATAAAAGCTAATGATAATTTGTGGAAACTCATCAAGACGGTTATTTTAAGAAGCAACATGCCCATACTTGTAGCAAGAAAAAATCCAGACAGTCATTTTGTGGTGCAACATGCCTATATTGCCATGAAAGAACAAATTTGTAGATTAACATGGAATTTGGTTGCCATGGAAAAACGGTTCAAGAATGTGAACATAAGTGTTGGGAATAGGTCACTATCACTGTGACGAAATATTTGTGGAAATATATAACCATCTATTGAAATTGAATCAAATCTTATGAAATCATGATATCTCTATGGAAACAGAAATTTGGGTGCTATGTTGAAAGGGTTCCTTGAATACAAGGGAAAATGGTAGCATTCATTGGAACTCATCAAGACGGTCATTTTAAGATGCAACATGCCCATGTTTTTGGCACAAGAAGTGAGATCTAAGGTGATCCTTTTGTATGTAGATAATACCACGGCTTTGGCTTGTATCCGAAAGGGTGGTTCCACGAGGTCTGTCGGGTGTAACTTTGTCACAGAGAGGATTTGGAGACTTTGCTGGAGTTTGGAGGTTCAGCTGTTGGTACAGTACTGCCCCACATTAGAGAATGTGGAAGCGGAGAATGTGGAGAATGGACTTTGGACAGTGAGGTTGTGCTCAGATTGTGTGAAAAGGTAACTTGGCCCGACATTGATATGTTTGCTTCGCATTATAATTAATGGTGTAAAAGTTATGTATCGCTAGACTATGATGTGGAAGCTTGGGCAGTGGATGCTTTTTTGTTGGGCTGGTCTGGTATTAATGGACTGTTGTTTCCTCCTTTCTCTCTGATCGGCAGGATGGTGGCAACGATCATCAGGGGCAGGTCAGAGGAACTACTGATTTGCACGGAAAGGGTGTCGCAAGGATGGTTCCCTCTGCTTAGGGAAGTGGGAGACCTGACAGGATCAATCCGCATCCTGGTGGTGCAAAATACTCTACGCTGGCCAGGGAACACGAAACGACGATTTCCTCTAGCGGGAAGGTGCACGCTTCTAGTAATGACTCTATCTGTAGTATCCTACTATGTATAGTTGTATTTGTAGGTGGCTACTCAGGCCACCCTCCTCTTCTATTTACATAAACCTACCAGTGCTGCCACTCTGTGAGCAGCTGGTGTACTACTCACTGTGACCTAGATTCAAATGTAGGGGAACAGGATGTCATGTGACTTCCATCTTGTATCCTCTAAGTCTCACACAGGAATAAACATCTCCAGCATAATCTACAAACATCTATGAACAGTCTTATGATTACACAATAATCGATGGTTTTGTGGACAGGCGGTCGTTAACCATGAGTGGTTGACGCGTTGTAATACACGAGCGCTAGCGAGTGTATTACGACGTCAACCTCGAGTGGTTTACAGAGCCACCTGTCCACAAAACTATCGTTTGTTGCATTTATTATCCATCTTTTCAAATAAATTAAACCCAGTAATTGCCATATTAAAGGGTATAACAATAGGGACTATTTCTTTGCTCTATAGCAAAAGGGACTATTTTTCCCGTATACCATGGTTTTGAGGCCGTATACCGTTTGGGGACACGTGGTTTACTGAGTCACCATAGATTATCAATGGGGGCTTTGTATACGATGGATAATAAAATACAATATCACACTCTACAATGGTGACGAGGACATCCAAGGAATCCATGGAATAACCTTTTGGGAAGTTTTGTGAACTTTGGGAGTTATATTTAGACTTATATTCTGGCAGTCCAGGAACTAAATGGTGGCTGTGAAGCACATGGTGGCACATGGATTCTGTTGCTGGCTACTACTATAGGCCTAAGCTCTCCTTCTCTTCCCTTCTACAGTGAGTAAAGCAGGGCCTATTCTGGTCTGTTGTATCTACTGGCTTTGGTCTGGACATCCCTAATCGCATATTAGAGGACAATGTTGGGGAGGTTTGGTGGACTTTACTCCAGTTTGTGTTTATGTCACATTGGGCACTGCAAGGTAGGCCAGTTACTCCCACATGCTATTGACTTTGTATGCCACTACTAACTCTGGGCCTGCTACATTTCTTTCTCCACTGGGAATAATTTAGTCTGCCACACTTTGTGAACTCTGTGAGTATGGAGGGTGGTTTTCCTTCATTCCCTTCCTTTGACTATGAGACTGACAGGGCCAGTGCAGGCCCCAGATGGAAAAAGTGGTTGACTAGACTAGAAAACCTTTTTGTGGCTATGGACATTGTGGGGGAAGAAAAAGATAGCCACCGCCGTGCTCTTCTACTGCACTATGCAGGGGAGAGAGTGTACGACATATATGATGCAGAGAAGGTAGATGCCCCCAGGTCATACAAAGAAACAAGCGAAGTTCTCTCAAAATACTTTGAGCCTAAAACGAACACTCAAATGGAGATCTTCACCTTTAGAAGTTGCGTTCAAAAACCAGGGCAGTCCCTGGATGACTTTGTAACTGAACTTCGCTCACTTGCATGGAACTGTAAATTCACGAATGTTGACCATGAGCTCCTGTGTCAGCTCATGCAGCCTTGTCGTTCAAACAGGCTTAGGCGACGTGCACTGTGTGAGCCTGACAGGTCTCTGGCTGATATCCTGGAACTTGGGCGTACCCTGGAGCTGGCTGACACACAGGCATCTCTCATGGAAAAAGATAATCGTCAGGAGCCCTCTGTGAATGTGCTACGCCACAAGAACGCTCGTCCTGATTCTCGGTCTGGTGCACGAACGGGCCATGCTAGCAAAAAGTCTGACTGTATATGTAACCGGTGTGGTAGCGACCGACCACATCCAACAGACAAGAAGTGTCCTGCCATAGGAAAAACCTGCAACTACTGTAAGGTGGAAGGGCACTTTAGATCAGTCTGTTTCAAGCTGAAACACACAGAGCAGGGCTGTGGTAAGGGTAAAGTGAATGCCGTTGCTGAGGCCCCAGTGCAGTCTGACTCCAGTGAAGATGAGTACAGCTATGACGAGAGGTGACGCCATAGCGCACCCATCAACCATATTTGCCCAAAAGACTGTCTTTATTTGAACTTTGTAAATCAAGGTCTTCCACTCACTTCTGTTAAAATTGACAATATTGCATGCAAGGTAATGGTAGATACAGAAAGTGTGGCAAATATTCTCAATGAACAATTGTATGACACATTAGGTAGGCCCCAGCTCAAATCGGGTAAAACAAGGTTGTGTCCCTATGGTGGTGGAAAACCACTCAAGGTACTTGGTACTTGTACACTTACAGTAGAAACTAAAATGAAAATTCAGGTACATGACTTCCAGGTGGTATCAGGTAACTATGGTGCCCTGATTGGGTACAGCAACAGATCTTGGGCTGGTAACATTAACTCTGAACTCAATACGAGGAGCTGGTGAGAAACTCAAAAGTGATTTTCCAAACCTCTTCAAGGGCATTGGTAAGATGAAGGACACACAGGTTAAGTTACACATTGACAGTTCAGTAAAACCTGTGGCACAGAGACACAGGCGTACACCTTTTCACCTTCGTAGCAAGGTTGAGAAGGAATTGGAAAATTTATTGAGTCAAGACATAATTGAAAAGGTAGATGGAGAACCCACTCCCTGGGTCAGTCCCATTGTTGTGGTGCCAAAACGCAACAAAGATGAAATCAGAATTTGTGTTGACATGCATGAGGCAAACAAAGCAATTCTCAGGGAAAGACATCTATTACCAACAACTGAGGAACTCATTAATGACTTAAAATGGTGCTTCTGTGTTTAGTAAAATTGACCTGAAGGCTGGCTACCACCAGCTTGAACTTCACCCTGAGTCTAGGTATATTAAAACTTTCAGTACACACAAAGGTCTCTTTAGATACAAAAGACTCTTTTTCGGTATCTCGCCAGCCTCTGAGATTTTTAACCCTTTAAGGACAGCTACCTGTGGCAGAGCTGTCACCATAAGGATGGGAGCTAGTGATTGTGTCTATTTCTAAAGGACAAACACATTTTGGATAAAGTCCTTATTTGATGTTCCATCACGTGAAATTATTGGTATTCAATGATATTTCACTTATTTTAGCTTACTAATATTAATTTTAATATTATACCTACATTTTCTGAAGATTTCAAGTATATTGATAAATTATTTCCTTGTCAAAAACGATTTTATAGGTTTAAGTGAAAGGATGCATTGAGGCATCATTCGGCCTGGGCCGGTTGATGCCTCAAGGCAGCTTTCGGCCTGGGCTGGTTGATGCCTCAAGGCATCATTCGTCCTTAACCCTTTAACCGCCGCATGATGCCTCAAGGCATTCCCCTGGCTACCGCCGCATGATGCCTGGAGGCATTCCCCTAGCTACCGCCGCATGATGCCTCCAGGCATTCCCCTGGCTACCGCCGCATGATGCCTTGAGGCATCATAGACTTGGATTTTTTTCAAATTAATTTTTTTGATAGATTTAAGCACGAAAGGGTTAATAAAACTTCCATATATAAATAAAACAGTTTAAAATCAATGTATTTGTGTCTTTTGAGTCTATTTAGTTATATGGCGATGGGTATTTGCAAGTAGAACACAGAGGGAAAAAAAAGAAGCCCAGATCGACTTGCGCCTATGGACGAGTCTAGCGCCTGTCAGAGCATTTCCAGATACAGCAAAACGACGAACGAGTTTATATATATTTAAAAGCGTACGATTGGGTTGTCTTGCTCGCACAAGTTGAAAATAGTCATATACTATCTAATTTGCGAGTTTTTAGGCAGTCTCACCCCTTCGTTTTCACTATTTTGCGAATTTTCCGCCGATGTTTATATTTTCTTCGACAAACGCAGCAGTGGAGAGTTACACTTCCGGTCGCCCTAGTTTTACGTTTCCGCCCGTACCACAACAAAGCTGAGACAAGGGAAAGCACCAAAAGCTCGTATAATATTGTAAATATAAAGAAAATAATCATTGACACATATTAAAAGAGAATATTAAAAGTATGAAAATATATAATGAATCTGATCCTAAAAAAACCAACAACATAGTTCTAACATGTCGCAGCAGTCACCTACTGAGCACGCTGTTAGCTAGTTATACGTAGCACAACGCTGTGTCCGCTAGCGTCACTCCCACACGCGGCCGCCGACTACGAACAGAGTCGCACCACGTCTGACTAGCTGTTAGCTAGTCCGAGAAACTCTGACATGTCGTAATTGGCACGTATGGTGCACCTCTACCATACTGCCCCTCCACCATACTGCCCCTCCACCATACTGCCCCTCCATACTGCCCCTCCACCATACTGCCCCTCCACCATATTGGCCCTCAACCATACTGCCCCTACACTATACTGCCCCTCAACCATACTGTCCCTCCATACTGCCCCTCCACCATACTGCCCCTCCTCCATACTGCCCTTCTACTCTAATTCTATATCATACTGCCCCTCCACCATACTGGCCCTCCACCATACTGCCCCTATACTATACTGCCCCTCCACTATACTGCCCCTCCATACTGCCCCTCCACCATGCTGCCCCTATACTATACTGCCCCTCCACCGTACTGCCCCTCCACCGTACTGCCCCTCCACCATACTGGGCCTCCACCATACTGCCCCTCCTCCATACTGCCCTTCTATCTTACTGGCCCTCCATCATACTGCCCCTCCACCATACTGGCCTTCCACCATACTGGCCCTCCACCATACTGCCCCTATACTATACTGCCCCTCCTTCAAACTACCCCTCCATACTGCCCCTCCACCATACTGCCCCTCCACTATACTGCCCCTCCACCATACTGCCCCTATACTATACTGCCCCTCCGACCAACCAACCGACCGACCCACCCACCCACAGACCCACCCACCCACCCAACCACCCACCCACCCACCCACCCACCGACCAACCCACCCACCGACACACCCTCCGACCCGACCACCCAATGACTAACCGAGGGACTGACCGAGGGACCGAGGGACCGACCCACCGACCGACCGACCGACACCCTCCGACCCGACCACCCAGCGACCGACCGAGGGACCGAGGGATCGACCCATCGACCGACCGACCGACCGCCCGACCGACCGACCGACCCACCGACTGACCGACCGACCCACCGACCGACCCACCGACCGACCCACCGACCGACCCACCGACCGACCCATCGACCGACCCACCGACCGACCCACCGACCGACCCACCGACCCACCGACCGACCCACCTACCGACCCACCGACCCACCGACCCACTGACCGACCCACCGACCGACCGACCCACCGACCGACCGACCCACCGACCGACCGACCCACCGATCGACCCACTGATCGATCGACCCACTGATCGATCGACCCACCGAGCGATCGATCCACCGAGCGATCGACCCACCGATCGACCCATCGAACGACCGACCCACCGACCCATCGACCCACCCACCGACCCACCGACCCACAGACCCACTGACCGACCGACCGACCCATCGACCCATCGAACGACTGACCCACCGACCCATCGACCCACCGACCCATTGACCCATCGAACGACCGACCGACCGACCGACCGACCCACCGATCGACCCACCGATCGACCCACCGATCGATCGACCCACCGATCGACCGACCCACCGATCGATCGACCCACCGATCGATCGACCCACCGATCAATCGACCCACCGATCGACTGATCGACCGATCAACCGACCGACCCACCCACCGACCCACCCACCGACCCACCCACCGACCCACCCACCGACCCACCCACCCACCGACCAATCCACCCACCGACACACCTTCCGACCCGACCCACCCACCGACCGACCGACCGACCGACCGACCGACCGACCGACCGACCGACCGACCGACCGACCGACCGACCGACCCACCGACCCACCGACCCACCGACCCACCGACCCACCGACCCACCGACCCACCGACCGACCCACCGACCCACCGACCCACCGACCCACCGACCCACCGACCCACCGACCGACAGACCCACCGACCCACCGACCGACAGACCCACCGATCGACCCACCGATCGATCGACCCACCGATCGATCGATCCACCGAGCGATCGGCCCACCGATCGACCGATCCACTGAGCGATCGATCCACCGAGCGATCGATCCACCGAGCGATCGACCCACCGATCGACCCACCGATCGACCCATCGAACGACCGACCCACCGACCCATCGACCCACCGACCGACCCACCGACCCACTGACCCACCGACCCACCAACTGACCCATCGAATGACTGACCCATCGAATGACTGACCCACCGACCCATCGACCCACCGACCGACCGACCCATTGACCCATCGAACGACCGACCGACCCACCGACCAACCCACCGACCGACCGATCCACCGACCGACCGATCCACCCACCGACCGACCCACCGACCAACCCACCGATCGATCGACCCACCGATCGACCGACCCACCGATCGATCGACCCACTGATCGCCCGATCGACCGACTGACCCACCCACTGACCCACCCACCGACCCACCCACCGCCCCACCCACCGACCGACCCACCGACCCATCGAACGAACGACCCACCGACCGACCGACCCACCGTCAGACCGACCGACCGATCCACCCACTGACCCACCGACCGACCCACTCCCTAATACACATTATCAATCTGAAACAAAGACATCCTGCACGATCTATGTATCATCAAGATTCTCTACATGTATATTTTGTGAAAATATATCGACCAGAAGTTGTTAGATTGATTATTAGATCGGAGACAAAGCCCCCAGTTCTGACCACGTCGAGTGCCAGACAGACACTGATCATATTACCTTGATGAATCTGAAATAAAATATAGCTGCCAGTGTAAATCTAACCTATGTACATATTGTGAATACGATGACGACTGCTTCACCTGGAAATTATCGAGCCTGTCAACCTGTGTATAGATTGAACAATATTGCTGAATAATATATCTTCCTGAATAATATATCTGAAAAAAATATATCACATTTTTAAAATATATCATAAACCTTACTTCACCTACCTTAGAGTGTGGGAAATAACCACAAGTAGCCTTGTAATGATCAAACTCCATTAGAATCCTTAGGCGAATCAATTTGAAGAGACCACTGTAGTCGATTATATCCTCATAATAAATGATTTTCGAAATCCTGTCTTGCCCAGAGCCCGACTTCCCTACCAAACCCATATTAAATCTGTAGCTATATGACCATTTCCGTTAATTCATTTCTAAATCATCCGCTGGTTCAAAATGAATCATATTTCATATAAACAAACCTCAGACAGTGTAGTTTACCCTAATCCAAGTCCCCGTCCATAGATTCAATGCTGAAAGCTTAAAATAAATCATTTTGAAAAAGATGTCTTTAAACCTAGCTATGGCACCATAAGCCATTTTATACACTGAGTACTTTTAATATTCTAAATTCGATATCTAAGTACCAAATCATCCGAAACACACAAATTATATATCAGAAGGAAGCTGAGAATCTGTAGTTTACGGATATTAATGCCTCTTGTGATAGAATTCAAGTTAGATCCTCATAATTAATGATTTTCTAAATCGTATCTCGACCAGCGCATGAAACCCCTACCAAGCCTATAGTAAAGCTTTTAATTTTCTAAATTCGATAACTAAGTCCCAACTCGTCCGAAATACACAAAATATATATCGGGAGAAAGCTGAGAATCTGAAGTTTACGAATATTAATGTCTCCAGAAGCATATTTAAGCTAAATCCTCATGATAAATGATTTTCCTAATCGTGTCTGGCCCAGATCCGCACTCCTGTACCAAACCTATAGTATAGTATAGAGAGTGCGTATGGCACATCTTAATATTTCGATTACTTGGTCTCGAATCGACCAAAATGGACAATATTATATCATCATGAAGCTGAGAGTGTGTAGTTCACGTTAGAATATACGAAAATTCATTTATCTAAGATTTAAACCCCGAAATATATGATTTAGTTAGCCAAACCACAAAACTGCGTAATGCCGACTTTCTTTGTTTGATTATTAATTCTAACCTGGACTAATCTCGACAATATTTACATTGGATTGTAGCTTAGAGTGTGTAGATGATCAATATATAAACAGAATTACATTAATTTCAATGATAAACTCTGGGCGAGATGATTTATGATTCAATCCGTGCCCACTCGGCAGCCCCCTCCACACAGTAAGCTATGGACAGACGGTCTGATATAGTCTGCGCGTTGACCAAACAATATAATCAATTTCTAATTCGCCAGTGGCCAGATAACCAAAAAATACATACTGGAACAAACCTTAGAGTCCATAGAATGTGAAAATACACTTCCCTGTGGTTAATTATATTGTTTAAACCCTATCTGAGCTGATTTTGTGAACCAGCAAGCCGACTGCGTAATACCCAAGTTTAAATTTGAAATATTAAATCTGAACTCGTCAAACCTGGACATTATTTACCTAGGAAGGTAGCTTAGAGTGTGTAGAATATGAATATATATATGATTAATCATGAATCTAAAGTTTAAACCCGGTGCCAGCTGATTTCTAATGACAGCTCGACCACCCTAGCTACACAGTATAAGCAATAGCTGATCGAGCTAGGCCAGAACTGAACGTGCGTAATGCGCATCTTAATTTATTAATAACCTGGTCACTTCTCGTCTAAATTTGATGAAATTCATACTGGAACAAACCTTAGAGTCCATAGAATGTTAATATATACCTCCCTGTGGTTAATTCTAATGTTTAAACCCTATCTGAGCTGATTTTGTGATCATCGTATGAAATTCGACTGAACCAGCAAGCCGACTGCGTAATACCCAAGGTTAAATTTGAATTATTAAATCTGAACTCGTCAAACCTCGACAATATTAACATAGAAAGAAACCTTACAGCCAGTACAATAGTCATAATTAGTCATTAATCTAAAGTTTAAACCCAGTGCGAGCTGATTTTGTATTATAACTTGACAACCCTACATTTCGAGCAGTGACATGGCTTCCCATAGGTTCAACCTTATAATCTAGACAGTACGAACTTATTTACAAAACGTTAGGTTAATTCCACTGTGTCAAGTCTGACATCCTCGTATAGCTGCTGATCAGATGAACATAATGCTGGTCTCAGTTTACACTGTTGACACCATAGGATGATATAAATGGCAATTCTGTGGGTTGTTGAATCGACTCGTAGCAGACAGCTTAGCAGACATGGCGCTGTCACTGGACTTGACACCTATACCCCCAGCCTCAAAGATCCGAAGTTATCACCGTATTAACCACACTTTCGATGGTTTTTCCTCCACAATATTTATATCCTCTTGTAGGTACAAACCTTATAATGAACATGCTGGGCTCTATTTATGTTGTTAATCCGCTATTTGACGAAGGGAAATGATTTTACACAGCGTCCATTGCGTAGAGGAATCTGCTTAGCAATCCATGTTGACACTGACACTCCCGCCTCCACCAACGGTTTTGCTATGGTGCAAACTTTCGATATTGCTTAGATCACCTTGAGAGTTGTTTTATTTCATAATACTTTAGAATCGTGTAGGTAGGGATTATATTTGAATATTAATGTGGATTTCGTCGACTTTAACGAACATATATATATTGATGCGAACAAATCTGCTACAGTAGTATGTAGAGCCTTAGATAGGCGGACGCCATGGATGGTTATTTTTTACATAAGCGCCTATTTTAGGCCGAATTCAGTTAAGATTTAATCATACCCAACAGTTGTTTTTATTCACAAAATATATATAGAGACAAAGCTAAAGGTCTTCTGTTTACCGTAATTGTCATTGTTTATTCACAAACCATCAATTTACGGAGAAAACGGAGAAATTCTACCACTACCACCATCAAAACAATGAACGCTCCCAAGTCACGGGAAAATGGGCCGGCGGTACGAGGGAGCATATAGTAAAAGCCTGCGGCGTTGTAATACATAGGTTTGCCGTAGGGGGCGCGGCGGTTCAACTCCCGCCCGGATTTGGCGTGCGGCGGTTAAAGGGTTAAAGGGTTAATGAACACATCAGAAACGTCATACAGGACATTCCACATGCAAAGAATGTTAGTGATGACATTTTGGTTTTTGGCAAAGGCAAAAATGCAGACAAAATGCATGGAAAAGCTAGCTCTCAGATAGACATTAGCTGCTTTAGACAAAAAATGAGTATTACAATGAAGAAGTAAACTTCTATGGTTTAAAGTTTAATGCTGAAGGCATATCCCCTGACCCCCAAAAGGTCAGTTCTGTCAAAAACATACCAACCCCAACAAATGCGTCTGAGGTACGAAGCCTAATAGGTTTGCTGACATATTGTGCGCGTTTCATCCCTGACTATGCTACCGCAAGCGAACCGATTCGCCGACTCCTTCGCAGTGATAGTGAGTTTGTCTGGACAGATGAGCAAGAAATGGCACTGGAAGTTCTGAAAAACAAATTGTCCAATGAAACTGTGCTACAGTATTTTGATACAGGTAAAGATACAGAGCTCATAGTAGATGCAAGCCCTGTTGGTCTAGGTGCTATGCTCTGTCAAGATGACAAAGTAGTTGAGTTTGCGAGCCAATCGTTATCTCCAACCGAGTCTCGGTACAGCCAGACAGAGCGCAAAGCTCTGGCTATCGTCTGGGCTTGTGAGCATTTTGATATGTACCTGTGCGGTGCCCCAAAATTCATAGTTTGGTCAGACCACAAACCCCTCGAGACAATTTGAAAGAAAGCTAAAGCACCTTTGTTACGGATCGAAAGATGGGGGCTACATCTCCAATCATACAATCTTGAAATCAGGCATTTGCCAGGATCCCAGAATCCTGCAGACTGGATGTCTCGGCATCCAGTCCCTAGTCGGGAAAGTTCTTGTGAAGAACAAATTGTGGAACTCTATGTCAATCTTATTGCAGAGTCATGCATCTCTGCTTCATTGTCCCTCAGCAATGTTTGCGATGTAGCCTCCTACGATAAAACTTACCAGAAGGCTCTTGAACTTGCTTGGTCTGGCAAGTGGCATGTTGTCAAAGATATACGTGACCTGAACATAGATATTTCCGAACTCAAAGAAATAGGGACAGTTCAAGATGAATTGACCACACACCTGTTGGGTATACTGCTGAAAGGTAATAAGATTGTTTTACTAAAAAGTCTGCATAACCAAGCAATCTGTATAGCTCATGAAGGTCATCAAGGTATGAGTCGAACAAAATCCTTTATAAGGTCAAAGGTATGATTCCCAGGTATAAACAACAAGGTAGAAAGTGTGATCAAAAGTTGTACTGCATGTCAGCTGGTGTATTCGAATCCAATTCAGATGGAACCTTTGTCCATGTCAAGTCTACCCGATGGTCCATGGGAAAACCTCAGTGCAGACTTTTGTGGTCCATTACCATTGGGTGATTATTTGTTTGTAATTACTGATGAATACTCTCAGTACCCGATTGTGGAAATTGTAAAGGCTGTTTCTGCTAGTACAGTGATTCCTGTTCTTGACAAAGTTGTGTCTGATTGGGGGGGGGTGAAACAAATCAAAACAGATAATGGTAACCCATTCAACTCACATGCATTTGCGGGGTTTGCAGAGTATTCAGGTTTTCACCATAGAAAAATAACACCCAGGTGGCCAAGAGCCAATGCCCAGGCTGAAGCGTTCAACAAGCCACTTATGAAGGCTATCTGTGCCGCGACTGTCGAACGTAAGAACTGGAAACAGGAATTATATAAATTCCTCCGTCAATATCGTGCTACGCCGCACCCGTTAACTGGTTTCACACCGTATCTTCTCCTACTAGGTCGTGATCAGCTGAAAAAATTGCCCGAGCTCAGATCAGAGTCAGATTACCTTATTCACCTGACCACAAAGCGAAATGACGAGCATGCAAAAGGAAGAATGAAAGTATATGCCGATTCCCATAATCATGCAAAAAGGTCAAACATACAGGTGGGTGATGGGGTTTGGTGAGAACTGAGGTGAAACATAACAAACTGACAACTCCATATGTCCCAAAACAATATGTGGTGACAGAAAAGAAAGGTACCATGATCACAGCAAAATCAAATGATCATACGGTAACTCACAATAGTTCAAGGTTCAAACCTACAATAGTCAGCCCTGAGGTAGTTGACGACATAGATGAAGAGGTGTGTGAAACTCCGACAAGTGAAGATAGTCTAGAGGTAACGACCCCCGTGACTGTGCAGGTACCATCTAGCCCCAGTCATCAGAAAGTAGTACCTGTGCGGTCCATAACTATCAAAAATGTCTATAACTATCAAAAATGACTTGGTTTGAGACTTATGGACATTCGTCATGTCCATAACTATCAAAATGTCCATAAGTATAAAAAAATGTCCATAACTATCAAAACCTGGTTAAAAAATGTGTTACCGCATTTGCGTTACATAGCGTTACTATCAAGCAATATGATGTTGTGCTTCGTAAGTGGATCAGGCTTTCACGAGACAATGAGTTCCGTCCATTACACCCTACGATAAATGACTTTACATAGTAGAGGAGCAAATGGCCTAAAAATGTGTAAAATTGACCCCCGAAAGTCTACTGGCTGAAACTTGCCATATTAGTCAATTATGACCTCAGGAATCTGAATCTGATACTCGTTTGTTCCAAAAAGTGTAGCATCATACTCGTTTCCATGGTAATAGAAGGAAAACAAAATTTAATACATACTGACACATAATACATACTTTTATAAGAAAAGGTGAATAAATGCATTTTTTCTGTCGGTAAAATTTATCATTCTTTGGCCAAAAGTGTACAGTATGGAAATATGCCCTTTTCTGTTTTCTTGGAAGAACTGTTGCCATGGTAACATTCCAATTTGTGGGGGAACCCCCATTTTTGGTTTTCTCATGGTTATTAAAGTTGGATAAAAAGAATAATTTTATGAATGACACATACAAATTGATAAATTTAGCAATAACACACAGCATTGATAGATACCACCATTTTTTGAAGCCATTCAATTGTTCCCATGGCAACCATAACAAGGTTTTTTCTATGACCAAAGCATATATGACCTCTACTATACAGGGATTAGTGGATAATGGACTTGGGTATAGTAGTGTTACAGCTGCCAGAGCTTGTCTATCAGTTTTTATTGTGTTTGACGGGAGACCATTAGGTGAAAACAGATTGGTATGTAATTCTTAAGAGATGTGTACCGTTTACGACCAGCTAGACCTAAGTATGTGGACACTTGGGACCCATTAATTGTGTTATCTTTGTTGAGTTTTTGGGGACCAATTGCGGGACTGTCATTTGAAAGGTTGACAAAACGTTTCTTTGTTCTGTTTCTTCTGGCGACGGGTCAATGCCTTCAAACACTTTATCATTTAAAGAATACGGACATGACATGGAATACTGATAGATGAACGATTGTATACACTGATCATTTAAAGTCAAACGATCCACCTTCTTACTGTTTGGTGCTATCATTTCAGGAGTTTCGGGATGAAACGCTTTGTGTTTTTCTACATCTAAGGGCTTACCTACGGGATGGGAAGTCGCTGATGACCCGTCCTTATGTCTTAGGTACGATCAATAAGCCACACAACAGGACAACTAGAGATACCATTTCGGGGTATGTTAGGTCAGTTCTGAAGGAGTGCGGTATTGATAAAAAAAGTATGGTGCCTACAGCTGCAGACATGCTACTACGAGTGCAGCACGGAGGGCGGAGGTGCCTCTACATCTTATTCTGCAAGCAGCTGGATGGAAAAGGGAAAACACTTTCAGAAGATTTTATGACAGGAAAGTGGTACAGCATGTACCGGACACAAACTTTATCGCTCATTTAGTTTGATGGGTGTATCACTGTGTACTGACTGTGTACTGACACTATGTTCTTAGAATATTGGATTGTGTCGTTGAAGACCTATGATTCTACCAATAGGTTAGATTAGTAATTAAATGATTATCATGAAGTTTGATTATAATCAACCTGGCGTTCTCCAGCCGCGGGGGCCCCTGGGCCCGCCCGTTACTTCGCTCCCACCCAGGTTGGAGTCCATAAACCCTTTCACCTTTTATGTTGAACTTCTGATGCTAGCTCCGAGAACCCTAGGTTGATTATAATTAAACTTCATGATAATCGTTTAATTACTAATTAACCCTGAACAAAAAGAAATCATACTGGATGATCTTCAACAAAAACCAACAAGTCAATGTACCTATACTAAAAATCAACAATAACAAAATTTACATGGTGAAAGAAACAAATACCTTGGCCTAATAATGGACGAGAAACTTAAAATCACTAGTCACAAACAAAATGTTTCCTCAAAGGTGTCAAAGAAAATACATCTCCTAGCAAAAGTGCGCAACCTTATAGATGCGGCAACTGCCTCCACCATTCATAAAACGACTATTCTGCCATATATTAGCTATTGTGACATAATCTATGATAGTCTTACCAATAAATCATGAACTTCTCCAAACCAAGGCTTTACGCATATGTCATAATATTAGGCTCAGACTGGAGCAAAGGCTTACTCGAAACACTTAACTATCTAGAGTTTATTTCCTGTAAGATAGGCGCCAAATACATTCTCTGTTCCATGCCTCCTCTTTGCTTAAGGAACTTGGCATGATTCACTTGCGTGACCTTCCAACTCGGGACGCCATGGGTAAACGTATAATTACCCCACCTTTAAAAAGAGTGGTCTATTAAAAAAAAGGTGCTCATGATCCCGATATGCCCCATGATATTACCAGGCTATAACAACAAGTGCATATCTTGATGCGTTATCTTCATTTATATATATGATACACTATAATATAGGAATTTTCTCATAATGTATAATGTTAAACAGGACATATAGAACAATAGTTAGGGGCCTAATGTATTTTTCTTCAGACACTAAAAGATCTGTTCCAAGTCAACCTAAGAAAGTCTTGATTTTAGACACTTAAATCTAGTCGAAAATCACCAAATCTACAGGCATATGTATCTTCTATCTAATTCCAAAATTTCATAATTTTCTGATCATCATCTCACAAGTGATTTTCCTGCCAGAATACTCTGTGATACTCCCGATTAGCCCCCGCAATTGAAATCACGTCAAAAGGTCAGCTGACGTGATTTCGATTTTTTTTATCGGGAGGTGCATCGAAGGGCATGTCTGAGTGTATCTGGAGCTCATTCCTCTCTTGTTGGTGGGGGGGAGAAGATCAAAACAATTATGACCCCAACACATCAAAATTATTTCTGCCTCTTTTCCTAAGCCCATCTGACATCCCTGGCATTATACCCACCAGAGGTTGTAACGTAATTTAGAGGCTGATAGCTTTTTTCTATTTAAGATTGAGACTTCATTCCAAAGCCATTATATATATATATATATATATATATATATATATATATATATATATATATATATATATATATATATATATATATATATGGTCGAATCCCAGAAAGGGGGCCCAATTGCTGAGTTTTTTCCTTCTTTTAGGAAATCACTCTTTTTAATAAAAAAAAACTTTTATGGGAAATCTACTTTGTGGTTCCAAACAACACTGTGGAATACGCATTTCATGAAATATTTGGACAAATCCTACTAGCATATTTTGCCTATAAATTTTTCGATTCAAATATTTTGCAAATTCTGTCATTCTACGAAACGACAATTTTGTTTTCACTACACAATTTGCAATATGCAGGCAGGGTCAAATGTTAATATATAAGTAGAGAGCCAAAGTAAAGTCTTATAGCTGACAATGTCTACTGAAATATCACCTGAAATTCCTATGTGTTGCAAAATAGTGGTGTGTCATTCTACGAAACGACATGTGAGTACTTCAAAATAATTTATTTGTTCAGAGATTAGTGAGAGATACTTTTATAAATTACTCTGGAGACCATTTGGGAAGATTAGAATCTCTTCGGAAGTCAATGTGAACTGCTACGAGTTGGCTATGACCGGATAACTGGGAAAATGTGGCGCCACCTTGTGTCATTCTACGAAACGACATCACCACCGAGTACATCCGGGTTTCTATCACGTGATACTTTGAGCGGCGGCAGTGGACGGCAGGGAGAAGGGGAAGCAGCATCTGGCTCCACAGTTTGTAAGTATTTTCCATATTTATCATGAAATTAATGGAAAATGATGTGTCCCATATGATATATATTTCATTCATGTGTAAAATTTGGAAGTTGATATGTGTTTTTTTCCGTTGTAATAGTGCATTTGTGTTCTAGTTTGATAGTCAAATTTAAAATGGCCTGATTTTTGAAAGTGTGGGAACCGTTACGCATTGTTAGATTTGCCATTTCGTAGAATGACATGCATGAACCTAAGTGTCATTCTACGAAATACCCAAAAAAGTGTACGAAAAACATCTTTTACAAGCAATTACACATTAAATATCCTTTCAAATTTGTAGTAACAGTTCACAGTATGTGTCCCCGCACATTCCTTAATCGTTCACTGTACCTGGCAAATCAGACCATTCTGGCACAACTCATCATTTTTTCAATTTCGTAGAATGACAACTTTCTATGAAAAGTAAGTCGATCAATGACTGAATAGCCTCTATATCATGTATTTAAACAAGTATTCTATAAAGAAATCTGTAATCAGTTAGTTCAACTTAGTTTAGTTCATCTAAATCAAATTTTTCTTTATCATTAGTATAATGGTGGGTTGTCATTCTACGAAACGACAGAGCATAGTACCATGAAATGTATTTTAACAGCTCCAACATGCCCCCACGTAAGAGGCGGCCTCTCAGGGATGAGAAGCGGAGAAAAAACAACGAGGCCTGCCGCAACTGGAGGGAGCGGGCACGGAAGTCGGAGGACTTCCTAAGGTTTGAGAGCCTGCGCACAGCAGTGAGTATTTAATATAACAGAAATTTCATAAAATAATTCATGAAATTATACACTAAGTACAGTAATATTGCAGTATCTGTAGTATGTCTTTCACATCTGTAATACATAAAATCGATTCAGTTACAAAGAAGGTATTCTCATTAAAAAGTAATTAATCAAGAAGGTAAATGAATTTCAGAATCCCCCCCCCTATCTAGCACTTATAAATATACCTAGGAAATACATATGACATTATCTCACATTCAATAAGCCACACCTGTGGCATAGTATTATCACTTTACGGGGTTGATCGTTGAGCATTTTTTCCTAATGTTATTTCTATGGCTAAGCTTGTACCAGGGGTGAGATAAATACTTAATGAAATTCAAGTTTCATCATTAAATTCAACATATTTCATATATTAAGGAAATTACTCTCTTTTCTTTAAAGCAATATGCGAAAACCTCAAGGGGGGACATGTCCCCAGAGGAACTGGCCTCCATACATACCCGTAATAGGGAGGCGCAGAGAAGGAGGAGAGAAAGACAAAATGGTAAATATTGAGTGAAACATATCAAGTCATAGATGGAAGCTTTCCAATTTCACATGGAAACAGATTTTTCCAATTTCTGAAACTGAAAGTCCTTTTTCCCATGTAAAACTGATAATTTACTTTAAAGTTATTAAACTGTTTTCATGACCCCACCCCCTTCTAATAACCAACATGCCAGATTTCTTATCATGTTAAGTTCTCTAATTCCAGTGGCCGAGGAGGTGGCATTGGCTGTGACGGCGGTGTCAGTGCCCTCATGCAGCACAAGCATAACAACCCGCTCCAGGGGAAAGGTAAAGGGAGGTCCCCTTGCTCCTCGCACACGGAGCAGACGCAAAGGTGAATAAACTATATATCATGTTTCACAGCTATAGCTTTGTCACTCTATGAAATATGCATTTTGAAAACCAATTAAAGATGAAGTGTTGTAGAATGACTCTAACAAAACAAATAAGCAACATATGTTCTGATGTCTACACCTATAGCCCCTGCCGTCCCGGAGGCCCCTGCCGTCCCGGAGGCCCCTGCCGTCCCGGAGGCCCCTGCCGTCCCGGAGGCCCCTGCCGTCCCGGAGGCCCCTGCCGTCCCGGAGGCCCCTGCCGTCCCAGAGGCCCCTGCCGTCCCGGAGGCCCCTGCCGTCCCGGAGGCCCCTGCCGTCACTGACGCCCCTGCCGTACCAGACGCCCCTGCTGCCCCTGCTGTGATGGACGCCCCCACTGGAGGGAAAGTGCCAACGCCTGGCACTTCAAAGAAGAGGTAAATCTTTTTCTATGAAATTGCTGATGCTACAGATTGCTGTGTACCTCCTCATTTATATTCATTACTATGATATTGAAATTTTCTTTTAATATATCATTTTTAAGTATGTCTTTCCTTGCTAGTTATAGATGTGTCTTTTCTTCCACTTACACTAAGCACCTGCATGCAGACTCCTCCACTCCCTGTTCCCACATGAACATGGTTTAGGCCTTGGGATTAAGGTTTGTATTATAGAGGAAGATCTGCCATATTTCACTTAATCACAATGAAACACTCTGTATTTCAGTTTGCAGAGGAGGGGCCCCAGGAACAAGACGACCCTTCCAGGTCGCTTGCTAACGATAGACGGGAAGAGGCGGCGCATAACTCGGGAAGAGTTTGAATGCATGCAGCCTTCATAATTTTTGTATATATGCTGTTTTTTTTGTTTAATAATTGTAAATAAAAAATATTTGTACATATCTTACTTGTCTTTTATAGTTACTTATTACATTTTCCTCATCATTTCTCATCATAACAGGTTAATAGTCGCACTACCAGGGATCAGGAAATCATTCTCTACATCTGCACTGCCGACTACTCCTGAAAAAGAAGCGACTGAGATACTGACTAAAGAGGGGATCTCACCAACCAAGTCAATGATTAAGTCTCTTCTCCCTTATACCACTGCTATGAAATGTATTCGTGTATCATCTCCTAAAACTAAGCGTTCCTTGTTTCAAAAGCCAGGTGTTGTTACATGGGGTTTGAAGTCTACTATAGCAAAGAAAGTCGGGGCAGGTAGGAAAAAGATATTCAAGAAAAAGAAATTAGCAGTAAAAGTAAAGAAGGCTTGCATTGACGGAAAGAGTAAGAAAGAGGTAGTTAACTTCCTTAAACGTACCAACAACAGCTTTTGCCTTCCAGGCAAAAAGGATGTTAATAAGTTTGCACTGTCTGATACCATGAACAACCTTTACAAAAAATTTTGTCTGGAAGTTCCTGCTACTCTTATCTCTAGAACCAAGTTCTTTAGGTACAGACCAAGTAGCATGAAGCTCATTCAATGGAGCCGTCAACGTGAATGCCTGTGCATTATCCATGCAAACATGTCCCTTCTTTTATACATGGTAAAAAATCTCACCAAATCCACCTCAGAGGTGCAGAAAATCCAAAGCGAGAAAATCAATGAAACATTGAGGGACATGCCAAACGATCAGGTTTCTTTCAGAAGATGGAAGCGAAAAGAGTTAATCAAAGAAGAGCGCAGGGCCACAGTAACTGTAAAAGAGACCACTAGTCTCCCAAAGGCTAAGTTCATGGAACTGTTCAATGCTGATTTACAACTATTGAAAGATAATTCCAAGAGAGTGGAGACTCAGTATACACAGGTGCGCATGTTACGAGAGAAATTGCAACCTCTAACTGAATGCACTATACAGATGGACTTCAGTGAAAATTACAAGACCTGATACCAGGATGCAGTAGCTGCGACTTACTTTGAGGGATCACAAATCTCACTCCATCCAATGGTGGTTCATTTCTGTACCGAAGAGGGGAAGGTTGACACCTTCAGTATCGTTGGTGTTTCAGACAGCACCTCACACACAGCTGCGACGATCTTATCTTTCATATCATTAGCGCAGTCGAAACTCAGGTCGGTGTTGCCACACCTGGAACGTGTTCACTATGTGACAGATTCTCCTGCCAGTCAATATCAGAATAAATCTATTGTTCACTTGGTGGCAAATCACAAATCCATGTTTGCCACAGAGGCAACATGGCACTTCTTGGAAGCAGGCCACGGAAAAGGCCCTGCAGATGGTGTGGGTGGTGCAGTTAAAAAAATTGCAGACAATAAAACCAAATCCGGAAGTATTATTACCAATGCTGAAACTTTTGTGAAGGAGGTTTCTACCACCTCTAAGGTGACGTTCATCATAGCAACAAGAAAAGACCACACGCTCTCAGAGAAAAAAATAAAGGGCTGGCATGCAGGCAAAGTAAAAGGGCTCTCCCTCATCCACACCCTGGTGCCTATGAACAACAGGGTGTGGATGAGGGAGACAACATGCATGGGCTCCTGTTGTCGTAAAGGTCAGCGCTTTGTACCCTGTTGTAGGGGGTGGCAAGAAACAGAAGTGGAGATCAACACCAAGAAGGTAAATCATGTTAAAGAGAAAGTGTCAACTCCCTCTCAACAGCACATAGTACAGCCACCCTTCATCAAGGTTGTCAATTCGGCACACAAGCCATTGCTACGCGTTTTCCAGTCTTTTCCTTGTCTCGAACTAGATAATGAGAAAACACATCACAAGGGTTCTCCTTTTCAGCAAAGAAAAGAAAAAGTTGTCTGCCTTGAGAACAACCAAAAAACAACAGCCAAAAAAACAGAAAATGCCTACTGTGAGATTTGCAGTGTTTATTATCATGATGGTATGAAGGCCCACACTTCAATGCCAGCCCACCAGGAGAAAGCAGAGAATGCTTACAAAGGATTGCAACTCAATATGCCCTTGCAGCTTGCCAGAAAATCGAAAAGAACCATTAATAAGCCGAAAAAAATAAATATGTAACTAATTTCTAGGCCCTCTTTCAATATGCAGTAAAAAAATTTGGATTAAAACCAACCTTTATTCATTAGTAGAACTGTACATAGTGCTTCTGTCATTCTACAACACTCAGCTATTTTAACACTATAGTTGAAGCACTATTCGTAGAATGACACAAGTATACTTTATACTTATGTTATTCCACAAATATTGCTTTAACTGCAATGTTTTATATCTTACTGTTGTAGAATGACACAAGCACTAAGTAGACTTCTACTAATCAATATTTGAAATTTTAGCCATACAACTCCTCTAAATTGCATGCAAATTTAAACAAGGAAATCTGGTTGTCTGCATAACATAGTGATCAATTTCTTCATGGTATTGCTTGCTTCTGCAGTTAGGCCAAGTCATTAATTTTTTGCTTATTCCCATGACATTTTCAATGTAAAGATTGTTTAGATTGTTCATTCTGGTAAAGTTTGCCTGCTGAGACACCAAAATTTCTGAAATTTAGCACTTAGAACTTCAGGGAATTAGATTAAAAATGTCACTTTGCAGTGCGTTTGCACTAAACATGAAGAACATGCATGTATTGTATGGTACTTTGCTTGACAGAGTGCTGTAGAAGTGTGCTTTCTATCATGTCATTCTACGACACAGCGTGTCATTCTACGAAACGACTCGTTTAACGAGCCTCTAAGGGCGACATAAATGAATCTTACCTGTTTAATTCTTGTCGACACTCATTGCCTGATGATCCAGGAAGGACAAGTCATGGATATGAGACTATTGTTCTCCGTTATCAATATTGATTGTGATGAAGACTTATCTTTCTGGGTTGCATGTATCCTAGGTTTCCGAGGCCTATTGAGGAAATCGAATTTGGTTGAGGAAGAATTATCTATAAAACTTGCTGATGTTAAATTTTTTTCTGATTTTGTTTTAATATCAATATCACGGTCAAAGACCATTCAATTTCAGGAAAGAGTTTTTTCTATCCCTTTCTATAAGGTTAGCAACTCTCCATTTTGTTTGTATTTTTATCTTTCATCATTAATTTCTAAAACTTCTTATCAATCCTTGGAATCTCAACTGATTTCGTTTAATAAGAATGGTGTTTGTATAAGAGGCACTTATCCATGGTTTAATCATAAACTCAAAAAATGTTGCGAATTAGCAGGAATTTCACCTACTACGACTCATTCGCTAAGACATAGAGGAGCGACTACCATTTTTGAGTCCGGTTTCTCTTTAAATGATGTAAAGAACGTAGGTGATTGGAAGAGTTTCTGTGTTCTTTTCTATCTTGAAAAATCTCTGGATAGTCATAAAAAATTGGATAAACTGGTATCTTCTGTAGTTTTTTCTTGACTGCATTTTGGGTGTGTTTTGGCGGAATTTTGTATGAAATAAATATTTGACACGCCCAAAACACAGTCCTTCTTATTATTCATATATACTATATTGTATTCATCAACTATATATGTATACTAATGACCATGTTATTTGAGGTATTAATCACAGAGGTCGCCAACCACCTCAATCGATTCCTCAACTCCTCACCAGGTGGGGTCTGATACCGTACAGGTAGACTACCAGACTACCAGACTAGTCTCCACCCCACCACCGAGTCAGAGGCATGAGACTCACACCTCGTACTTTTCATTTGTCTGGATCTGTGTATCCCTCAAATAATTCGGATGTCGACCGAAAGTGACGCAGTAGATACTACAAAAAACTGCAAAGGATGCGGGGGAAAACACGATCCACCGTTCAGCAAATACTGCTGATTTTCAGACAGGGACATGGAGGAGGAAGGTGCGGCCTCCATGCTGGACAGACCGGACCACGAACCGGATCGATCCAGTCTGGAACAAAGAGATCGATCGGAAATTGCATCGGAGACTAGAAAAGAACGACTTCTTCGTCAGATAAATGAAGCAAAGACTCTCAAGGCTGAACTAGAAGAAGAAAGCGAATTAGCTACGTTGGAAAACGAGTTAAAAAATCTACGAATGGAGAACTCACGCTTACAACAACGCGTGGACCATATTGCACAACCGGCGGTTGCGCAACGGGGAGGCACGCCACCGAACATGGCACTGCACCCGCACGCACCACGTACCTACCCAAGCGTATCGAGAGCCTTCGACCCAGGCATGGGGACAGCTGCAGTGCACGCGGGAATGGCTACAGCAGGCATACCTACATCAGCCCTGGGCATCGGCGCCGACGCCTTGGAAGGATTTATTGATCAAGGTCCCCCTCCAGGTATACACCGAGACCAGGACTGGCTGTCGGGGTTACAGATGCTGAACGACTCCTCAAGGAGGAAACGCTCTCGTCACTGGATTCGTCCAGACTTTCATCTATTGACCGACAAAAAGTACAATGAAATGTCTTATTGTGAACTAATCTTTGGAATGGTATCCGTCCTCGAATTCATCACGAGAGCGGGCATCCCATCTGTAACCCCGACAGCCTACCTTAAACACCTCAAGTTCGACAGTCTTAAAGGTATGACTAACATATTTACTAGCGAATCACTTTGTAAATACGAACACTCAGTCACAAGCATGGTACTTAACGGGAGGTTAAACGAATTCGTGGCCGCAGAACACAAATCCGTATACACACATCTCTCTGTGGAGAATACCACTGCTATGATGAAGCAATCGTCTAGGAAAAGTACCAAATCCAAGTCTAACTCAAAGTGCCCTGATGATGTATGTGCTAAATACAATTATAGCGTTTGTGACTACACAGCATGTAACAGGTCTCATGTGTGCGCATCATGCCGAGGATCCCACAAAGCCAAGACCTGCAGACTGGAAAAGTCTAGAGACAAGGCAGACCAGGAATCCAAGAACCGCCCCGCATGAACTACGCGGGAACGACCAGCGAATGTATCGCCACTGGACCCTATGGACAAGCACTCCCCTGCCACAGAACCAGCTTCAGCAGTGAGTTCGCTGGTACCCAGCGACTCGTCAAACCTACGCATTGACACCACCAGCCAGGAACCAGCTGAGGAATTGAATCTTGTTACCGGCAGACACACGAAGGATCATATTGACTCAGCCGCTCTGTTGACAACCAGCGAAAGTTACTTTGAAAAACAACACTGTGTTCATCGCTGTTAACCGGGGGTATTGACAATGTATATGGTGATGGTGGTTTGGACATAGACGCCCACTTCCTTTTGGACGGTGTCCTTACAGGTTTCAAGATTATTGATCCTTATTCTACTATTGATAGTTATGTTTGTGATAATTATGTATGTCCGGGCTCAGACGCGGAGTCCTACATTGATAAAATAATTCAGGATGAATTATTAAGCGGTAAACTATCTAGAGTTAATCACATTCCCTACTGCGTTCACGCTTTAGGAGCTGTAGAAAAGGCAGAAAATGGTTATCCCCCGATAACCGATGCCAGTCGCCCTCAAGGTTTATCCATAAATTGTTTTATGGAAAAAACCTTCCAACACTTCAAGTTCACACACTTAGATAAAGTGGTTGAAGAGTTAGACAGAAACGATTTTCTCGCAGTAACAGATATTACCGCAGCGTATCGCTCAGTCGCTATCAGACCGAACGATAGGAAATTCCAGGGATTATGCTGGTCAGAAAATGGTTGTAAATTTTATATGGAGGATAATTTTCTTTCATTTGGGACACGCGCTGCTCCCTTTATAATCAATCGTATCACCGATAGTGTTACAAGATTTTTATGCGCTTCTGGCCATATATGCTTCAATTATCTGGACGATTTCCTAGTAATCGGTAGCTCTTATGACAAATGTTTAGCGGCTCAGTCGCTTCTCCACAAAACTCTAAGGAGTTTGGGGTTCTACTTGTCTTATAAAAAGATCAAGTCCCCCAGTAGGTATCAAAGATATCTAGGGATAGATATAGATTCTATCAATATGAAGCTGAGGCTTCCCAATGATAAGGTCCACAAACTTTTTGCTGAGTTGGCGTTTTTCAGAGGTCGTTCGCGAGTGTCACGCCACCAACTTCAACGGTTATGTGGTATCCTCTCTCATTGTTCATCGGTCGTTAGGGGTGGAAGAACCTTTTCCCGCCGTATCATAGACCTCTTAGCGAATTTCCCAAATGGGAAACGCTATGTACGACTCTCTGCAAATTTCTTTCTCGATCTAAATTGGTGGGAAAAATTCGCTAGCTGGTTCAATGGATCAGCCGATATCATTGACGAATCCCCACGTATAATTGCTTATACTGACGCTTCAGGTAGCGGTTATGGTGCAACATGGGAAAACGACTGGTTCGCAGGAGGTTGGGAGAAATATGTATCACAAAAAGATACACATTGCCATTGGGTAGAAGAGACTCTTTGGGATGTTTCCCCAAATATCAACGTACGTGAACTTTATCCAATCGTAGAATGTTTTGCTAGATGGGGAGACAAATGGAAAAATCACAAAATTCTATTTGTCACAGACAACACTCAGGTTCTGGCCGCTATAAATTCTGGTAGAAGTAGAAATGAAGAATCAATGGCAATGTTACGATTCCTTTTCTGGCTCAGTGTCTTGTACAATTGTACGATTGCAGCATCTCACATCCAAGGTATATGTAATATTTATGCTGATTTTTTCTCACGATTTCTGTTGTCTAATAATGATACAACCATACCGATACAAGATTTCTGTTGCAGAGGTATTAAAGTATCGCCAGGATTTGGACGGCAGAGCCGTAGATGCACGAACGCAGTGCTGGGCCAAGAATACCTGGAGAGCGAAAACTTCCCAGTGGAAGAGATTTCTAGATTTTTCTAGGACGATTATGTATAACCCTATACCTACCTCAGAAGATTTATTATGCAAATACGTGATTTATTTGTCATCCTCTGTAGCGTTCAAAACCATTGATAACTATGTGAGTGCAGTTATCTCACTCAACAAGTGGTATGGACATGATGTATTGTATATAAGATCCTCCTTTCAATTTAAGTCTACCCTTATGGGAGTAAAAAGGCTATTGGGTGATCCAACCCCTATACGCTTATCTTTGGATGTGAAGGAAATCTTAAAAATGTTTCTGTTTGTGAATTGTTCTTCAATTAATGACAGAGCCATGTGGTCCTGTATCATCACGAGTTTTCGCTCTTTACTCCGAAAAAGCAACCTTGTCATCGAAGATGAATCAGACTATTCTCATTGCCTAAGGAGAGATTGTGTTGCATTTTATGATTGGGGTATGATCCTCAGAGTACCATCATCAAAAACAATTCAATTCAGAGACAGAAACCATCAAATTCCTATATCGTATACCCACAATAATCCGTTATGTGCAGTATCGTGGCTGAAGAGACACATCACCAATACACCTTCTTCTCCCATCTCTCCGTTGTTCATGATGTCGGAGAAACCAGGATTAGTCCCATTATCGTACAGGAAACTGCTGACTTTCCTCAAGAAGTTACTATCAAGTATCGGCATCGATCATCACAGGAACGGCATGCATTCCCTTAGGAGATCAGGTGCCGCGTTCATGCATAGATGCGGCATACCCCTAGAAGACATTCGCCAAACCGGCGATTGGAGAAGCATGGCCGCATTAATCTATCTATCCAAGCCGATGTCTACACGCATAGACTCAGAACTAAGTGTATCCCGACTTTTGTCTACACTTTAATCTTTACATATAATAATTACTTCTATATTAACTTGGGTTTGGGTATAACAAATTCCCCAATTTCCCACTCCTTTGTCATTGACTCATGTGTTTTAATGTATACTAATGACCATGTTATTTGAGGTATTAATCACAGAGGTCGCCAACCACCTCAATCAATTCCTCAACTCCTCACCAGGTGGGGTCTGATACCGTACAGGTAGACTACCAGACTAGTGCGCGTCAGTCTCCACCCCACCACCGAGTCAGAGGCATGAGACTCACACCTCTCCTCATACTTTTCATTTGTCTGGATCTGTGTATCCCTCAAATAATTTATTATTTATGTTGTTATTAAATATAAGGGGTATAACAGATTCCCCAATTTCCCACTCCTTTGTCATTGACTCATGTGTTTTAATATGGTCATAAATCACAGAAAGGGAGCTTTTGGCATTTTTAGACTTCCGCCTGCCAGCATTCTTAAGATATCCATTTTTTTATGATTTTTTTTTTCTCATATCATCGAGGTCGATGAGTTCTTGATGGTACATATGGTTTTGATGGTCGAATATCTATATTTAAGGTGCAAAGGGCCTCAAATAGGCTAAGAATTACCTAGAAATGACAAAAAAATAAATAAAAGTCACTTAATTAATAGAATTCTTGAGAAATGGCACTAGATATAGGTGTTTCCTATTTGCCGCCTGTAGTGTGAGGTCTCACAGTCAATTTGGCCAAATATTATCTCAGTGGAATTTTTTTTCTACATTTTTGAGGAAATTCAAATTTTGTAAATGGGTGTGTCCGGGCGATAATTAAGCAGCATATAACCCCCATAATGCATTTCGCTTCAAATTTGCCACTGAAAATTAGACATAGGAGGTACTATATGTGTAGTGCAAAAAAAAGGAATTTCTCTGTAATCTTTTTCCTGAGGTTGTTATAATTAGTTTACATGAAAAATGTCCAAATTTCTCGTCCGGACACACAATTCAGATTAATGCCTATTGTGTCTGCTATTGTTGTATTTAACTATCCTAACTGTGTTAGGTCATCACCCCCCACATGTACCTAATTGCCAAATATATAGTTCATTTACTTCTCGGTCATACTGCAGAACAGCAGGTGGGAATAAACTTTATGTCCGGGCGAGTCAATGTCCGGGCGAGTGACACCTGAGTACTGTTTTTCAGATAGCGACGTTTTTGTTAGTTGTGATAGAAAAATATTGACCGTTTTGGCAACCAATAGGACTAGTAGGAGTAAATACTACATTGTCCCTCCACCATACTGCCCTTCCACCATACTGCCCCTCTACTATACTGTCCCTCCACCATACTGCCCTTTTACCATACTGCTCCTCCACCATACTGCCATTTTACCATATTGCTCCTCCACCATACTGCCCCTCCACCATGATACTGCCCCTCACCAATGCTGCCCCTTTATGATACTGCTCCTCCACCATACTGTCCCTCAACATAACTTCCCCTCTACTATACTGCCCCTCCACCATACTGCCCCTCTACCATACTGCCCCTCCACCATACTGCCCTTTCACCATACTGCCCCTCTACTATACTGTCCCTCCATTATACTGCCCCTCCACCATACTGCCTTTTCACCATACTGCCCCTCTACTATACTGTCCCTCCACCATACTTCACCATACTGCCCCTCTACTATACTGTCCCTCCACCATACATGCCCTTTTACCATACTGCCCCTCCACCATACTGCCCTTTCACCATACCGCCCCTCTACTATACTGTCCCTCCACCATATTGTCCCTCCACCATACTGCCCTTTTACCATACTGCTCCTCCACCATACTACCCCTCCACCATACTGCCCTTTCACCATACCGCCCCTCTACTATACTGTCCCTCCACCATACTGTCCCTCCACCATACTGCCCTTTTACCATACTGCTCCTCCACCATACTGCCCCTCCACCATGATACTGCCCCTCACCAATGCTGCCCTTTAAACATGCTGCCCCTCTACAATGCTGTCCCTCCACCATACTGTCCCTCTAAAATACTGCCTCTCCACCATACTTCCCCTGTACTATAATGTCCCTATAAGGTACAGTATGGTTTGAGTCAGTATGGTTCAGGGCAGTGAGGTTGAGGGGCAGTATGATTTAAGGGCAGTATGGATTAAGGGTAGTATGGTTGAGAGGCAGTATGGTAGAGGAGCAATTCGGTGTAAGGGCAGTAACGTTGAGAGGGAGTATTGCTGAGGGACAGTATGGTGGTTGAGGGGCAGTATGGGTGAGGGGCAGTACAGTCGAGGGGCAGTATGGGTGAGGGGCAGTATGGGTGAGGGGCAGTATGGGTGAGGGGCTGTATGGTAATATGGAGAAACCAAACAAGAGTAAGTCATGTTGTTGTTTATTGCACGACGGCAAGATCCCGTATTACTGCGCGAGGCGAAGCCAAGAGCAGTAATACGCGATCTTGCTGGAGTGCGATGAACAATAACACGACTAACTCGAGTTTGGTTTAGAATTTATCCTACCAGGCCGGTCTGAATTACTTCTACATTAACAAATGACGTCATTTGTCAAGTGTATCCCACTAGAGCGATATTTTTCATTTTTCTGAACTCCAGACCGAATACAGTGACCCAGTGTTAAGCCTATGGAGTTTTTTATTAGGGGTAGGATAAAGGGGCAGTATGGTGGAGGAGCAGTATTGTAGATGGGCAGTATGGTGGAGGGACAGTATTGTAATGGGGCAGTATAGTGGAGGGTCAGTATGGTACAGGGGCAGTATGTTTGAGGGGCAGTTTGGTGGAGGGGCAGTATGACAGAGGGACATTATAGTAGAGGGACAGTATGGTGGAGGGACAGTATTGTAGAGGGGCAGCATGTTAAAGGGGCAGCATTGGTGAGGGGCAGTATCACGGTGGAGGGCCAATATGGTGGAGGAGCAGTATGGTAAAAGGGCAGTATGGTGGAGGGACAGTATAGTAGAGGGGCATTATGGTGGAGGTGCAGTATGGTGGAGGGACAGTATGGTAGAGGGGCAGTATGGTGGAGGGGCAGTATAGTAGAGGGGAAGTTATGTTGAGGGGCAGTATGGTGGAGGAGCAGTATAGTAGAGGGGCAGTATGGTAAAAGGGCAGTATGGTGGAGGGACAGTATGGTGGAGGGGCAGTATGGTGGAGGTACAGTATAGTAGAGGGGCAGTACAGCAAAAGGGCAGTATGGTGGAGGGACAGTATAGTAGAGGGGCAGTATGGTGAAAGGGCAGTATGGTGGAGGGGCAGTATGGTAGAGGGGCAGTATGGTGGAGGGACAGTATAGTAGAGGGGAAGTTATGTTGAGGGGCAGTATGGTGGAGGAGCAGTATAGTAGAGGGGCAGTATGGTAAAAGGGCAGTATGGTGGAGGGACAGTATGGTGGAGGGGCAGTATGGTGGAGGTACAGTATAGTAGAGGGGCAGTACGGCAAAAGGGCAGTATGGTGGAGGGACAGTATGGTGGAAGGGCAGTATGGTGGAGGGGCAGTATGGTGGAGGGACAGTATAGTAGAGGGGCCATATTGCTGCTAGAGTTTGTACTGGGGGAAATTTGTCAGAAACTGCCCCTAAGCATAGTGCCCCAAATGTCTGGTCGAGTGACCATGTATGGACTCCTAGAGCCCCCTATGCACCAAGAGAGAGTAGATAAAGCATTTCTTAGTCAAATATAACAAGCCACATAACAGTAAACTTATTTTGAACCACTCCCTTAACCCCTATAGGGCTAAATGGCATATAAACGGAAAAATGTCCGTCCGAGTGACATTTCACATAATTACATGGTCATTTTAATGGGATTTCTCAGGTTTTCACAGATTTCTGCCCCACTAAAGCTATATACTGCCTCAAAGTGTGTCCCCTGGGGATTTTATATTGTCAAATATAACAAGCCACATAACAGTAAACTTATTTTGAACCACTCCCTTAAACCCTATGGGGCTAAATGGTATTTAAATGGAAAAATGTCCGTCCGAGTGACATTTCACATAATTACATGGTTATTTCAATGGGATTTCTCAGGTTTTCACAGATTTTTGCCCCACTAAAGCTATATACCATCTTAAAGTATATCCCCTGGGGATTGTCTTCCATATAATTGGTAGTGCCTACCTAACTCTGTATTCCTGGTAACCTAAACTACAGGTAGTGTATATTTAGGGACTTAGAATTAAGGTAAGATAATTGTCATACCCCTGCATGAAACAACTCAGTGCAAAGGAACATACCCACTAACACTCACCAGAACACCCAAATCCTAACCCTAAGACACTCTTGATAAGAAGAAATAAAGAGATGGGCACAAAAATCATATTACAACTGGTATGGCTGCCCCTAACCATGAATACACCCATATGTCACTTGCCCGGACATCGTTTTCAGGGTGCATAGGTACCATGAGTTGCCATAGCAACGGTGTTCATATTTAACCCAAAGCACCTCATGAGCAGGTAACTAAACACCTATACATTCCGCACAAGAAAGAACTTTGAGCTACTCCAAGGTTTATTCTGAGACCCCCCATTTCACCCCATAGCCCCATATGCACACTTTCTGTGATTTATGACCATATATATATATTTATACTACACACTATCATGTTACTTAAGTATCAACAACAACTACTGTTCTCCGTTAACAACAACTAGTTTATTGTTAAGATACAGAATCACTATATCTAACTATAAACACAAGTGGCGCCACCAAACGATTTTATTAGGCGGAATTTTGTATAAAATAAATATTTGACACGCCCAAAACACAGTCCTCTTTTTTTATTCATATATACTATATTGTATTCATCAACTATATATATATGTATATATTTATACTACACACTATCATGTTACTTAAGTATCAACAACTACTGTTCTCCGTTAACGAAAACTAGTTTATATATATATATTGTAACGGGAACACAGATAGCTCGGACTAGGAAATACTGTTCAGTGCAGATCATGCTTTATTACGGTACCCTATGAGTACAATGGTGCTAACGCAAGCTGGTAGGCTGGGCCTATGCTGTTCCAATATGAAGGTCTCCCTGCCTTACAGGCTTTCGATCCTTGTCGTATCTCTGGGTGTGCTCTCAACGGCTGCAAGGCACAGACTGCCGACTCCCTCCTCCCCTCCTCCTTTTATACCCTGCCTATGACGTCACGGCACCACGATGTCACGCCTTCCATCCGACGTCACGGGAGGGTCGGCGTTCCTGGAGGGTCGGAGGCTTCCTCCGATCGGAGGATCGAAGGATCGGAGGATCGGAGGACCCTCCTCCGTCTGGAGGATCGGAGGGCCCTGCTCCGTCCGGAGGATTGGAGGGCCACTCCGCCGGAGTAAATGTTCCCCTTCCTGCTCCGAGACGTATGGCAAAGAGGCGAAGAGGCTTCCCCCGATCGGAGCAGTATGATTTAAGGGCAGTATGGATTAAGGGTAGTATGGTTGAGAGGCAGTATGGTAGAGGAGCAATTCGGTGTAAGGGCAGTAACGTTGAGAGGGAGTATTGCTGAGGGACAGTATGGTGGTTGAGGGGCAGTATGGGTGAGGGGCAGTACAGTCGAGGGGCAGTATGGGTGAGGGGCAGTATGGGTGAGGGGCAGTATGGGTGAGGGGCAGTATGGGTGAGGGGCTGTATGGTAATATGGAGAAACCAAACAAGAGTTAGTCATGTTGTTGTTTATTGCACGACGGCAAGATCCCGTATTACTGCGCGGTGTTAAGCCTATGGAGTTTTTTATTAGGGGTAGGATAAAGGGGCAGTATGGGGGAGGAGCAGTATTGTAGATGGGCAGTATGGTGGAGGGACAGTATTGTAATGGGGCAGTATAGTGGAGGGTCAGTATGGTACAGGGGCAGTATGTTTGAGGGGCAGTTTGGTGGAGGGGCAGTATGACAGAGGGACATTATAGTAGAGGGACAGTATGGTGGAGGGACAGTATTGTAGAGGGGCAGCATGTTAAAGGGGCAGCATTGGTGAGGGGCAGTATCACGGTGGAGGGGCAATATGGTGGAGGAGCAGTATGGTAAAAGGGCAGTATGGTGGACGGACAGTATAGTAGAGGGGCATTATGGTGGAGGTGCAGTATGGTGGAGGGACAGTATAGTAGAGGGGCAGTATGGTGAAAGGGCAGTATGGTGGAGGGGCAGTATGGTAGAGGGGCAGTATGGTGGAGGGGCAGTATAGTAGAGGGGAAGTTATGTTGAGGGGCAGTATGGTGGAGGAGCAGTATAGTAGAGGGGCAGTATGGTAAAAGGGCAGTATGGTGGAGGGACAGTATGGTGGAGGGGCAGTATGGTGGAGGTACAGTATAGTAGAGGGGCAGTACAGCAAAAGGGCAGTATGGTGGAGGGACAGTATAGTAGAGGGGCAGTATGGTGAAAGGGCAGTATGGTGGAGGGGCAGTATGGTAGAGGGGCAGTATGGTGGAGGGGCAGTATAGTAGAGGGGAAGTTATGTTGAGGGGCAGTATGGTGGAGGAGCAGTATAGTAGAGGGGCAGTATGGTAAAAGGGCAGTATGGTGGAGGGACAGTATGGTGGAGGGGCAGTATGGTGGAGGTACAGTATAGTAGAGGGGCAGTACGGCAAAAGGGCAGTATGGTGGAGGGACAGTATGGTGGAAGGGCAGTATGGTGGAGGGGCAGTATGGTGGAGGGACAGTATAGTAGAGGGGCCATATTGCTGCTAGAGTTTGTACTGGGGGAAATTTGTCAGAAACTGCCCCTAAGCATAGTGCCCCAAATGTCTGGTCGAGTGACCATGTATGGACTCCTAGAGCCCCCTATGCACCAAGAGAGAGTAGATAAAGCATTTCTTAGTCAAATATAACAAGCCACATAACAGTAAACTTATTTTGAACCACTCCCTTAACCCCTATAGGGCTAAATGGCATATAAACGGAAAAATGTCCGTCCGAGTGACATTTCACATAATTACATGGTCATTTTAATGGGATTTCTCAGGTTTTCACAGATTTCTGCCCCACTAAAGCTATATACTGCCTCAAAGTGTGTCCCCTGGGGATTTTATATTGTCAAATATAACAAGCCACATAACAGTAAACTTATTTTGAACCACTCCCTTAAACCCTATGGGGCTAAATGGTATTTAAATGGAAAAATGTCCGTCCGAGTGACATTTCACATAATTACATGGTTATTTCAATGGGATTTCTCAGGTTTTCACAGATTTTTGCCCCACTAAAGCTATATACCATCTTAAAGTATATCCCCTGGGGATTGTCTTCCATATAATTGGTAGTGCCTACCTAACTCTGTATTCCTGGTAACCTAAACTACAGGTAGTGTATATTTAGGGACTTAGAATTAAGGTAAGATAATTGTCATACCCCTGCATGAAACAACTCAGTGCAAAGGAACATACCCACTAACACTCACCAGAACACCCAAATCCTAACCCTAAGACACTCTTAATAAGAAGAAATAAAGAGATGGGCACAAAAATCATATTACAACTGGTATGGCTGCCCCTAACCATGAATACACCCATATGTCACTTGCCCGGACATCGTTTTCAGGGTGCATAGGTACCATGAGTTGCCATAGCAACGGTTTTCATATTTAACCCAAAGCACCTCATGAGCAGGTAACTAAACACCTATACATTCCGCACAAGAAAGAACTTTGAGCTACTCCAAGGTTTATTCTGAGACCCCCCATTTCACCCCATAGCCCCATATGCACACTTTCTGTGATTTATGACCATATATATATATTTATACTACACACTATCATGTTACTTAAGTATCAACAACAACTACTGTTCTCCGTTAACAACAACTAGTTTATTGTTAAGATACAGAATCACTATATCTAACTATAAACACAAGTGGCGCCACCAAACGATTTTATATGGCGGAATTTTGTATAAAATAAATATTTGACACGCCCAAAACACAGTCCTCTTTTTTTATTCATATATACTATATTGTATTCATCAACTATATATATATGTATATATTTATACTACACACTATCATGTTACTTAAGTATCAACAACTACTGTTCTCCGTTAACGAAAACTAGTTTATATATATATATTGTAACGGGAACACAGATAGCTCGGACTAGGAAATACTGTTCAGTGCAGATCATGCTTTATTACGGTAGCCTACGAGTACAATGGTGCTAACGCAAGCTGGTAGGCTGGGCCTATGCTGTTCCAATATGAAGGTCTCCCTGCCTTACAGGCTTTCGATCCTTGTCGTATCTCTGGGTGTGCTCTCAACGGCTGCAAGGCACAGACTGCCGACTCCCTCCTCCCCTCCTCCTTTTATACCCTGCCTATGACGTCACGGCACCACGATGTCACGCCTTCCATTCGACGTCACGGGAGGGTCGGCGTTCCTGGAGGCTCGGAGGCTTCCTCCGATCGGAGGATCGGAGGATCGGAGGATCGGAGGACCCTCCTCCATCTGGAGGATCGGAGGGCCCTGCTCCATCCGGAGGATTGGAGGGCCACTCCGCCGGAGTAAATGTTCCCCTTCCTGCTCCGAGACGTATGGCGAAGAGGCGAAGAGGCTTCCCCCGATCGGAGGATCGGAGGATCGGAGGATCGGAGGATCGGAGGACCCTCCTCCATCCGGAGGCAGGTCCCTCCCCTCTCATCTCCGCCACACTCCTCCCTCCTCATCCAACGCCGTCTCCTCCTCTTCTCTTCGTTCATAGTTAATTTTATTACGGCCGAAACCGGGGAGTACCCCCTGTACCTGTCCCATTAGCACTGTTTCGGAGTGGCCGGCGAGTACCGCCGTGCGAGCGTTCACCACCCTGCAGCGTTCCGCCTTCCCACAGGCCCACTCCGCCAGATGAAGAGAGACCTGGTGTTGTCGGAGGAAGTCGGCTCCCAGGATGGCCTCGTTCCCGATATCTGGTACCAGCCATTCCAGGGCGAAGGCTCTCCGGCCTATGTTCACCTCCCGCCGGAGGGTGCCCCTCACTGCCAGAGGTCTGCTGTCCGCACAGGAGACGGGCCGGGAGGCCTCTCCTAGTTGCCCCTCTCCCACGTTCTCGTCCCACCACTTGGTCGAGAGTAGGCTGACGGTCGCCCCCGTATCGATGAGTAACTGGACGGGCTTCCTCCCCAGCTGTCCCATCACCACCATCCCGGGTCCCCCGATCTCCTGCCTCCCTCCAACCCCCTCTGTCCCAAGCTGGACCCCTGGCTCCTCTCTGCCAGGGGTCCCTCTCAGTTTCCCTGCAACGGTGAAACCTCGCCCTGCCCGCTGGCCCCCTCCTCCCTCGTGGGAGTCTCAGACGGCCGCCGGAGTTGAGGGCAGTTCACCTTAATGTGGCCCTCCTCCCCACATCTATAGCACCTCCTCCCCCGTGGCGTCCCGGTGGTGCGGGATACCTCTTTTTTCAAGGCAGCCAATTCCTGCCGGAGGCCTCGGAGTAACTCCGCCATAGACATGCACGTGGCCCTCACCTTGCCCGCGGCCTCACGGTCCGTCTTTAGATAGGCCTCCGCTTCGAGGGCCGTTGACACGGCTTCTTCCATGGTGCAGGGCTTACTTTGGAAGATACTATGTCTCAGGGCAGAGTCCCCCAGGCCCTCTATAAATCAATCTCTACACAACGAGTCCACCGTTGTGCCATCCGCTTCCGGGTAGGCCAAGCGGGTCAGGCGCCATGTCTCTTCACTGTAGATCTGGAGCCCCTCTGTCTCACTCCTCCCCCGGTTCCTCAGGAGCGCCTTATAAGTTTCGCATTGATTCCGGGATTGCAACCTCTGGAATAATGGGTTAGGAAAAAGGTAGAAGTAGTGTTCCTATGTTGAATAGATATATACCTACAACATGGCGAAAGAATTAATTCTCTATCTTTATTAGAAAAAAAGTTATCAGCATCTACATATTTTGCGTCACGTTACGACCCCCGTCACGTTACGACCCCCGTCACGTTACGACCCGCCGTGGATATAAGGCCACAGAAAGCAAAGAAATGGTAGAAAAACATTTTCTTTGGATCTAATCCATTTCTCCAGTGTCAGCCAAGTCCCTGATAGAGGTGTGGGCATGACTTTTAGATATGATCCAATCTAGGGGGGGGGGGGGTCGTAACGTGACGTTTTTATTATGATATTAGCCCTGTGCTAAAGCTAATTATGGTAGTTAGCGTTCCCAATTTCGCATATGAGTCTTTTGATATATAGAGATGATATTTGCAAAAGGAATTAATGATCCTCTCAGATTAGATTTTTTGGGTAGTTGCTGCAATTTCGTGATTTTCGACCATATGTAAAAATAAATTGGGGCTGTAAGTGTAAAGCGGTCAGCGAGCATGTCTGGCCTCTTCTGGGGGGCGTTGCACAAATAACGCACGTACTGGCTTCAGGTATGGTATGCTTACGTGAGATGCTGCGTGCAATAATTTTCAGTGTTGCACAAAACCGCTCGTAGACATCACGTAGTGGTACGTGCGATAACAGCATGCTACGTGCGATGCTATGTACCAACACAGAAAAACATGTCTGGGTACCCGTAGTTTCCCCTTTATCGCCCATTTGTGTGAGATATCACGGGAGGTCACGAGAGGTCACCGGGTATGACGTAGTACTTCCCTTACTTTGTTTGTGTTATCGTGCGACTGGATCGAAGTGTGTGCATTACGAAGCACAAGCATTTGACAGAAACTTATCGGAGAAATGAGGGAATTACAATATAACTTACGGTAAGTACCGCGAGATGCAGTGTTTTCTTAACAATCTAAATACATTAACTAGGAATGTCATGCAATGATTTAGTCTCATTGTTCGAATGAAAATTGTCATTGCTTCATTTCTTCTATTATCGCCTGTTATCGCATGCCTTTCTGCAGTATTGCAGCACTTGTATTTCCTGTATCTATAACCTTTGGTGAAACATGGCATAGTATAAATTTATGTATCTTGTATGCTTTACTCTGGTTTACTTCCACTAGCACATTTCCTTCTTTTTTTTATTGATTAAGCTTTTCCAGCTAGCTATAACCTCAAACCGCCTGCACATAGTGTGTTCTCTGTAACTCTAGTCTGTTTGCACCAATTCTTGCGCATTAGCGATAACATATGTGAACTAGCCGAGATTTGGCGAGATTCTGCGAGATGTTATCCGGACCCCGAGAAATAAACAACGAAAATTTTAGTGCTCGACACTTTTTCGTGGAATCCGTCCGTAACAAGCAAAGAAGATGGGCCGCAAACGACATACGGTAAGTTTACAACTAATAGCTTCATCTGAATGCGAGATATTCACTTCATCTTCTTTAAAAATTCTATATTTACTGAAATTCAGTTCTACCGAAAAGTCTTCGGAACTTTTATCGCAGAATTGTCTGAGGTAAACACACATTCACATTCACACAGTGTTTGCACCCCTCTTTTTCTAATAGCCCATATATATGCAAGAACTAGCACTAACTTAGGTTACTTCAAGTAAATGTGGATTACAAATGTCTCCTCTCTGCTGTACAAAGTTCTATGTTACTATATTTTGTTATCGAGGAATTATAACACTTAGTGCAAATAGTAGTTTGCTAATTGTTCTAGTGACGGTGCTAATATAGGTGTTGCCGTTCAGCACCGCCTAACGTCCCACTGTCTAGATACACGGCCGCTCGGACAAACAAAGAAGGTATTAGGTGGATCATAAATTCCAGTATGTGCGACTGTCATTGTATAGAGAACACGTAACGACTTTCATTTACAATTTTTATGGGTAATCAGCGAAGCAAAGGAAAAATAAATGAAGTTCATAACTCTTTCATATTTCAGGTTCGTAGACCTACCTGGGTACCTCGAGAGGTAGAAGAGCTTGTAAGACAGTGTATGAAAAAGAAGGACATCATACATGGAAAGACTATCGCAAAAGCTCTTGAGGAAAGGGCATGGACAAAAATTTCTAGTAAGTAACATTGCATTTCACCAGTGGAACAAACGCTAAGAATATATTAATATTGAATAAACATTCAATGAACGCATTTAGATGTACATCTTAATTTCACAGAAATACGGAAGGGACTATTTTTTCCTAAGATTTTCACTGCATCTCCTTCCACAATTCCAGGAACTCTATACATTTAGACTTCTTTTAGATTGACTTGTGTATGTTAATGTGCCATTTATCCCAATAGTACAGCAGTATAGGGGAGAGTTTCTTTTTTTTCATATTTCGGGGCATCAACCCATGTTTTTACTTTTTCTTGCCTTCTGGTATTTCCTATGGAGATGAGTAAAGAGCTGGGAAAGGATAAAAAATCACTTAATTATTCACTTTTTTCACTTTCTTTCTACAGAGAAACTCAACAAACGCGCAGAAACGCAAAGAAATGCAGATGAATACAGACGAAAGTTCCAACACTTCCTTTCGGAAACGAAGAAGGTCTGTATTGACTATTCTTTTATTTTTTGTATGAAATATGAATGAATTATGAAAAACCTATAGCATCTATCCACAATTCTTAGAGTGTCACTTACCTTGGAATGTGACATAAAATAAGAAACCCATTGAAGTACAGTTCCCATTTCTTTCGAATAAGTACGAATGACAAAGTGGTACCCTAAATTTTCATTTGTTTCTTCTAACAACCCTTTCCCTATTTCCCTCCCACTTCTCAGAAAAAAAAATCATCAAGGTGTTCCCCCAACTCCTGTCTTTCATCCCTCCCTCCCTCTGCAGTATCATAAGTTGGGAAACTATCTTTTCCTATTTCTGACAATTCTCCGTATTTCCCTACATACCATACTTTCCTCTGAGAAAATTTTATAAGTCACCTAATATTTGCAAATGTTTCTCAGAAACCAAATTAACCCTTTAAGGACGGCCGCCTATGGCAGACCTACACACATGGGGACGGCTACTAGTGGCTATGTACAGTTCATAGCTGTTTTCACTTGCAGTATGTCATTCACCATCTCTTTTTTTCATCACAGTGGAAGATCAAGTGCACCTGTTCCCCAAGAGAAAGGAGGAAGTGACCTTGGCAGAAATACTGAGCGAGATATCAAGTCTCAGGCACCAACAAGCTGTGAACAACATGTGTAAGTGACACACTTGCACCATTTACCTCATATACCCCCCTATATTTGTAATAAATAACTGTATATGCTGTCATTAAAGTATTTGTAGAACCCCCTTGAGGTATGGTACAGTGCTTTTTTTTTATATTTATGAGTGAGCGGGACAATCATACGTGATGGTAAACACATTTAAGAGTTAATGATATTACATTAATCGGCAGAGTTAGGTATCACGTATCAGTTTACATTCCACTCATCATTTTCCTTTCACTTACAGTGCTTCAGAGACTATTGGTGGCAACCGGGATTTCCTCACAAGAGGAAGAGGAAGTGTCTTCCGCACAAGCGGCTGAAAGATACCCTTCAGAGGAACCATCTCAAGCCGCACCATGGGACACCAAAGGGGAGGAGAATGAGGAATTCCCACCTGAAACCGAACACCACAAAGGGAAGGAAAAAGGACAGTGCCACAAGAAAAGAAAACGCACTAAAATTGTCATACCCCCGTCCAGTGAAGAAGACGAGGAAGTGTATTCCCCGGAGAAATCGTCCTCACAAGAGGAAGAGGAACTATTACCACATGCCACTACACACCATAGTGGAGAACTCAATTTGTTAAAAAAAACATAAGAAAGGGAAGAAAGGGTGACATCACCAAAAAAGGCAAGGAGGTGACCAGTGATTTTTAGAGGAAACACGTGACACTTGTGGGTATAGCTGCCGAAAGAGTTGTAAATAAATTTTTTTTTTTTCCTTTTTGATTCCCTTGGGGATAAAAACAAATTTATGATGTACTTCTGTATTCACTGTTTTACTTTTGGGCACCAAGACAGTTGTGCTACTATTTTCTGCACTACATATGAATGTTTTTATCATTTTCGCAGTTTTGTCTTACTTGTCTATCACAGTATTACAGAAAGACATGGAATCTGATCTTTGAGTATTTTTTCTTATGTTATTCATATTGCTGAAATTGTAACCGGTGAGATATGTGAGTATCTCCGTAAAACAAGGTAAAAAGATACCAATTTGGACTTTCATATTTAAGTATAGTATTACATACCTCCACGCAACGTGACAAATTTCGTATTCTAAGGTACAACATCTATAGAAAAAAGGTACTTGATAAATATTTTTTTAAATTCACGGTAAAAGTTCCTTTCTTCTTTTCTACATGCACAATTTCAATGCCTATTCATCACGTACAGGCACAGTAACCCTTTTTCCCTATGCCACTCCTTTTTCTTTCATGTATTTCAACTTCTAGGGTGAAATGCCTTTTTCTTTTTTCAAAAAATAAATCTCAAGTGCAGCACAAGTAAAATTACGTTGTAATATGGTCAACATATATGGCCTCTCATGAGAAATAAACGCTTCTTTTTTTGTGCGCGGGCTACCGTTAATTCACTCTAGTTTATTCTTCTCTCTGGTTTATAATAATATAATCATTTAACGTAGTTTTTTTCATGGCGGGAATGCACATGGTGCACTGAAAAATTTTCGTTGGGGGGGGTCTTCAGTTAAAAGCAACTTCAACCGCCTACTTAAAAAAAAAGGGAAATCTTTATACGACATTTGCGCAAGATACACATTTTTTCCAGTAGTGTTTTTGAAATATATGTTTAATGTAGCGTAAATGGGCATCTCGCGATAATGTTTGACGTATTACGTCATGTGACGCGCTCTTTCCCGCTCTCTCCGGACCTCTACTCGCTACCAGACACATCCTTGAGCAGCACGCAAATTCGTCGGAAAAAGAACAGGAGAAATGGAAAAACTTACGCAGAAGGTATGTGTACATTAATAAATGATTATAGATCACATTGTTTTAGGTTTGGTCGCTGCGAGAAAATGAACCTTCATATATTTCGCACATTCGGTTTGATCTTGCAATGCCAAAAAGCGCGTGCTAGAAAGATGGTGTGAATGATTTAATAACGCATTTCCTATGGTCTTCACGTGTTACAGGCAATACCATGGATGGGAAACAAGGAAATTTGTACACTTCGTTAATATTTCTAATTATTTTAATAGAGATGTTGCATCTAGAGCCTTCTCAAGGGCACGAAGCGCATGCTTTCCAAATAGCATGAATTATTTAATTACGTATTTCCTATGGTCTTCACATGTTACAGGCACTACCATGAAAGGAAAAAAAAGGAAATTTCTGCACTTCGTTAATATTTCCAGTTATTTGGATTGAGGTGTCAGATTTTGAGGGGCCTCAAGGGCACGAAGCGCGTGCTTCCAAAATAGCGTGAATGATTTAATTACGTATTTCCTATGGTCTTCACATGTCACAGGCACTACCATGAATGGGGAAAAAAGCAAATTTCTGAACTTGGTTAATATTTAGAATTTCTTTTTTTATTTAGGTGTCACATTTAGAGCCTTGTCAAGGTCAAATACGGGAAATTGTCCTGTATTCCGCAAAATACCATTTGGCATTGTTACGGTTAATTTTTGTTCCCTATTTTACAGAAAGTAATAACCACTCCAACATATTAGACAAAAATATGTGTTTCGTACTTCAGGAAAATAACGAAAAGGATGCGGGGACCCCAAACACAACAAAAGTGCGTGCCCCCCGTAGGCCCGACTGGCGGGGCGATGAGGTGACAGTGCTAATGAGAGGGGTATCCGACCGAAAAGAGGAGATACGCGGTAATTTCCGGGGCGCCACCAGGGGAAAAGTTAAGAAGGACAGGGCCTGGGAGAACGTGGCCCGTGAGTACTTACAATTAATATGCAATTTACGACTATTTAAGGTGATACATGTCCTTACATAAAAGAGTCACTTGCTTTTGCCTCACGTAAGAGTTTAAATGAAAGCAGCGTATGATGGCGCACAGGCTGAAATTTTTTGCGTTGACATTGTGACTTATATATCCATTTCACCTACGAATATTGTACGTGTGCTTGCGTGAAAAATGAAGTACCTCTAAGTTTTTTCCTTATTTAAATCTATAGGCGAGGTGAATGCTGTCTCCTGTGCGGGTAGGTCCGTGGAGGAGTGCAAGCGAAAGACCCAGCACTTCGTGTCCGAGGCTAAAGTCAAGGTACTTACAGCTATCACTTTCACTTAAGACCATCCACATATTTTCCTTAAGATAGAAAGATGTTTTTGCGTGTTTCATATATATACAAGTAGGTACGAATTTCGTTGTATACTTACTTCACTGCACATATTAATGAAATGTATTCTTTCTCTTTTTTCTAGCACACACGTCTGAAGGGAGCGCTGGGGAAGACTGGCGCGGGAGGACCAGGGCCCTCTGACCACTTCACGGAGTTGGAGAAGTTGGCGCTGGATTATGCGGGGGAAAGCGGAGTTCTGGGTGCGTAAGGCAGTAATGCATGTTGAATTACAACGTAATAATATTCATGCTTTCCATGGTAGGAAGCCCCCAGCTGCATTTTTAGACATGTGAACATTTAAAATTTGCAAAAATAACATATAGTAATGAGGTATAAGCGAGAGAAAGTAGCTAGGTTCATGCTTCAGTTAACTATAATAAACATGAGGGGCTCAGAGTATGAAACGTACAGCTGTTCAAAACATTAAATTCCAGCAAAGGTTCATGATTGTGTACCTTGAATGTTATTTCAGGAGTGTACCTTAAGTTTACTTTATAAGGGAAAGAAGTACGTATTTCCGTCTTTTCAGGAGTAGGGGACATAGAGTTGCCAGCATTGGATGGCGGCAGAGGAGCTACCTTTGCACTAGCAGATAAGCCGGACGCCATCCCCATATGGACACCCTCCCCAAGGGCTCCTAAGAAGAAGACAAAGAGGTCGCGCAGAAGATCTTGCTCCTCCTCCTCCTCCCCTACCTTCACCAGGGTACGACCCACACAGAAGAGAAGCCTGGTCATGGTGAAGAAGAAGGCCCCCCTCCCATCCTCTTCCTCGGACGTAGGTGGCACATCGGACTGCAATCCCAACAACTGGACACCTCATGCGGAGAGGACAACGACCGCCCCCCCACCCCCGTGAAGGAGAAAGAGTGTGTGGAGAAGAAGGAGGCATGTACGCACTACCAGGAGGCCATGCTGGCAAAAGTGGAGGTGCTAGGCCAGAAGATGGAGAAGTATATGGGGAAGTTGGACTGTCTTCTGGAGAAAATGGTGGACCAAGGCAACCAGTCAAAAACAAGTGAGAATATTTGTTTTTTTATCTTGAAAGATAATTTCATGTACCGGTAGTGCTGAACTGCGTAGGGAGTACGTAGTTCGTAATTGATGAAGTGACTTAGCTTTCGAAGTAATACATGGCGCATCTAATTTCTCTGCTCTGTTTCCAGTGGGAATAGGTAATAAGACTGTTTCTGTATGTACGTAGTACGTTATGGCTGCGTTGACTCTTCCTGCATTTATGCTGTGAATTTCCTGTAGTGCATGAAGAACATCTATTTTTCGTTCCTGCCATACATGCACAACTTTACCACAATTTCTATCTGTGTCCCCATATTGTGCGCGTAGTTCACGCGAAGCGAAACAACGAGGAAATAAATGCAGAAGTACATTCACATTTACCTCTTCTTTTATTTCAGTTCTGACCAATCTCACTGCCATTTTGGATGGGCTGGGAGGCAAAGGAAACGCGGTCCCCATACTTCGAAATGACATAGAATTGGGAGAACTCTTTGGTAGGTATTTTCCCTTCTGTGAGTAAGCTACAAATTATTTTCCCCTACTGCATGTGAAGATTTGTTTTTTCCCTGGAAGATGGTGCTTAGCGTTCTTCGCAGTAGAAGGTTCGAGAGAACTATTTTCTCACCTACCCCTTGCCTACTATGGCGCACAATTCGTAGGCTAGGCTTATACAAAAAATTACTTTCTCTTCCAGGTAAGCAGTATAAGAAAAAGTGTGCTTCTGGAAAGTGACTTAAAATGTACTGCACAATTTCCTCTTTCCAGAACCAGCGGATGAGGAGACCACTGCGGAGGTGGTGGATGTGGAGGCCGCTTCCTCCAGTGCCGCTCTCAGCCAGAGCCTCCTAAAAGCAAAGGCAGCCTCCATATCGGTTTCATCTACTGAGGGGGAGGAAAGCCACGACAGCGACCCCAACTTCAAAGTAGAGGGTTCTGATGGCAAAGGCCAAGTTGGAGAGCGGAAGTCGAGGAGAAAAGTCCACCCCAAAATTCCCTTTTCCCCCCCCTGTAAAGGCGGCATATACCTCCAAATAAAGAAGCCTAAAATGGGCGTACGAAATTGTTAAATCTTGTTCCTAATTCTTATCTCACCCCAGATATTTTTTCTCCATAGACTTAACATTGGGAACTTGTATCTAACGCCCATTAGATATTTAGGGAAAATATCCAATGGGTGATAATGTCACAAATGATAGCTCATTAGTCAATATTAAGGGTGAGATAAACTCAGAAACCCATTCAAGTTTAGGGTCAGATCCCGATCCCATCTCATTTGAATCACGTAGTAATTCACGCGGCTTTGCCTTTTGAATTATTACGTGATTCAAACTCGATGGGATACGGGCTCAGACCCTAAACTTTCATGGGTTTCCTCTATAATAACTGGGGCGTAAGTCATAACCAAGTTTCAGAAAGATATACGAAATACGTAAATAATTCCGCGTCCGAAGTGTTCGTAAATGATAATTTGGGATTCAGTGTGACTTGTGTAGTGCAAAGTAATATTCCTATGGGAAAATTAAGGTAATAATATGTAAATTTCATGCAATATGGTCCATTTATTAGCACAGGCATGAGAAAGATAAATTTACTGAACACGTACAAAAGTACTTCTTATGAGATAGTGATAAAAAATTTAAAAGGAAAAAAATATTAACATAAAATAATTAGAAGTTAAGATTGATGTACTCCATCCTCTGCTGTGCTGGCTCCTCTTCCACAGCTTCCATCAAAGGTGCTTGCCTTGGTTGTTCTAATGGCTCTCCCATGTTCGGTGCTTCTTCATCACCATCTTCCTGGGGTGGTGAGGGAAGCTGGTCATCCTTGGCAATGTTGTGAAGGCAGCAACATGCCACAACCACCTTAGCACACTTCCTGGGACTGTGATAGAGGTATCCCGCAGATCCATCAAGACATCTGTTCAAATGAATAAGAAAAGTACATGTTCTACGCGAAATAACATAGTGCAAAAAACTTAAAATTATCTTAATTCCCTATGAACATAAGATACTCAATATGTAAATACACAGTATTCACTTGGTGAAGATCTGAGGCCATAAATAAATATGTCGCTCTAGAGGAAAAGCTAGCTAACTCTTGTTTTTTAATTGGCTCTAAAGAGAAGTTACTGATAACTCACCGGAAACATTGTTTCAATTGGCCTATGGTCTGCTCTACCACGGCTCGGGTGGCACGGTGCCACTGGTTGTATCTTTCTTCTTCCTGCGTCTGTGGTGCTGGTAGTGGCGTCAGGAGGTACTGCCGAAGGGGGTATCTGGTAGAAAGTGATTTCTTAAATTTAATTTATGTATTACATTTCGTTACCATTCATGACCATCACATGCGACTGAGAGAACAGTTCACATACTACAAAAAGAAAAAGAGAACCTGCTTATGAAATACGTTGAATGTCCTTACAGGTGATTTATCATTTTTATGACTGTTACACATTGACCTTTCCAGTTAAATCAGTCAAGTTTAGGGAAGTATTATACGGGAACCGCATACTTTTTTCGTACGTGCAAAATATTTGGTGAAAATATTCACACTTGCATTCAGTCACAATTTCTAACAATTATGGGGTAAATTTATCTTGGTTAAAATATGCCATGGGTAGGAGAGTGTAGTATACGTAGTTCATACAGCCTAAGGTATCTAATAGTTCATGCTCTAAATTCCATTATTAAAATGTCTCGTACCCAGAGTCGCCGAGAAGTAAGGAGTCTCCGAAGGCACCGCCTTCTCCGTGCCGGAACAGTGGACTTGTGCGCAGCACATAGGCATCATTGCAGGACCCGGGCCACTTCGGATTGACCCGGATGATTTTCCAGTCTGCACTGCAGACTAACTGTTAAGGTAATTATTGTGAGTAGTTAGTTTCTTATTAGAAAAAGCATAATGCCTGGCAGCATGATACAGAGATCATGTAAAATTCTTGCACGTTTGTAAATTGCATTAAAATAGAGAGCTATAGTATGTAGCACTGGAAATATATTGTAAACTGTATAGGAGGAGAAGAAACATGTAAGTTTAACGAGAGATGTAGGAGAGTTGTAGGAAGTACTAGGAAAATTATTGGATCAGAAATTAAGGTAGAACGTAGGGAGTATGTTAATATTTATTTATAGCTACCATGACATTTAGGCTGCTATAGCCCTTTCTGTTAATGTAACCATCTTCGTCGTGTGGCTGCCTGATTGCGATGTGCGTTTCATCTATGCAGCCGATGATACGTGGCTTGCCGTACTTCTCCTGAAATGCCATAGCTGCCTCAAGGCGCTCCTCCGCAGTGAAGGGGCACTTTATGTGAAGGTGCTGGCGCCTATAGAAAAAGTCGGCCACTTCAGCCACTGCCCTGCTCACCGTGCACTTGTGAACCCCCTGAAAATCGCCCAAGACACGGTAATTTGTCCCTGTGGCGAAGTATCGAAGTGCCAGGCAGAACTGCATATGAAAAAGGAAGCACAAGTAAGTAATAAATATAGCTGTATTATGAATGATTTATAAAAGATAAGTTATAGGTTCCTCTTCCTATGGTAATTATTGATAATATTTATACAAAAATATGTGGATTTTTTTAAAACTAAAAATAAATACATTTGAGAGGAATAGGGACACTATTAATTTATGTTTATTGTATAAGTTCTTGCACATTTGTAAATTGCATTTAAATAGAGAGCTGCAGTACGTAGTTTAACAAGAGATGTAGGAGAGAAGTAGGAGGTGCTAGGAAAATTATGGGATTACAAATTAAGGTAGAATGTGGGTACTAAAATATATGGAAAGGGGGGTAAGACTCTTACGATTTTGAGCCAATTCATGACATTTGATACTCATTTAGAAAGTGAAATAACACTTGGGTACATATTACGTTTTTCATTGCTTTAAAATTGAATGTCGTGCAAAGAAAGTGACCTCTACTTACCCGCTCTTCAATGGAGATACCTCTGGCACGAGGATCACCCTTCGTAGTGCAGCTTGGAGAAGCTGCAAAAGCATCTATGGGCTGCTCCACGGTCTCCTTCTTTAGACGGTACCTTTCAACAAATTTTTTGTCCGAGAATCTGTCGACTGGATTGACCCGAGGGAAAATTTCCTGGGCCGCCCTTTCTTGGTGTTCCATATTGTAAAATCGATGTCTCTTCCATCATGCGCATTACGCAATTACTTCGTTGCGCATGTCATTACATACTCTACGACACCTACATGGGTTGTCGTAGCGGTATGTGCGATAAAAGGCTCGGATGCACCCTTTTCGTACGTAGTGAGTTTTTTGTGCAACACTAACGCACGTACCAGTATGTGCGTTAATCCATTATTGTACGTACTGGTTTTGTGCAACACCCCTCTACGTGCGATAAAAGAATTGCACACTACGTGAAGTCTACGTGCGTTAATGGTTTTGTGCAACGGGTTTATCGCACGTAGACCCAATAATGCACGTACAGCTTTTGTCTTAGGGCTAAGTTGGTTTTGTGCGACGCTAACGCACGTACGTATACGTACGTGCGTTATCTACGTACGATAATTTTTTGTGCAACGCCCCCCTGAAGCGGTGCGGTGGGTGAGGCCAGGTGCATTGACTGGATCTCCCACATCACCTCGGCTCCCAATATGTGGCTCCATGTGACGGCTCCCCCCAGCACATCAGGGCCCTGTTTTTCAGTCACGACAATCGTTATGGGCGACGTGTTTTTGCCGTGAGTGTTCGATAGACACGACACTATAGTGAATAGGCGATAGGTCGTGAGTGTAAGAGGCGTAGGGCAGCCAGACGTGTTTTTCAGTGACGACAATCGTGGGGTCACGTGATCGAAAATATCGCCCAAAGTGTCGTCGGTTCATGACACCTATGGACATGTCGTACAGATGCGCAACTTGCTTCCCGTTGGAATTAAGCAATGAAATTTTAACATGAGTAAGGTATATATATAACCTATCATCGTACCAAATATGAAGAAAAACGGCCGCACCGTTCTAAAGTTATCAGCGTTTGTATTTCGTCATAGCAATCTCTGCTCTGGTGGCCAGTGAAGCCGTACGCTCACGTGACCCTAATTTATGCAGCAACCTTGACATTCACTGCACAGAGGGAGGTGGGAGGATGCAATGGCCACCAGAGCAGATGTTTGCTATGACGAAATCAAAACGCCCCTAACTTCGGAACGCTACAGCCGTTATTCTTCATATTTGTCATGATTATAGGTCATATGAATCCCTTACTCGTGTGAAAATTTCATGGCTTAATTCCGTCGGAAAGTGGAAAAATCTTCTATAAACGCACAGTGATGTGTTATAGAACCTAAGACAGTTCTATACTTGTCGTTACGGCCGACACTTTTAGCGGCGATGGTCAGTGACGCACTACGATCGTGTCTATAGAACACCCGCCATCTTTTGTCTTCCAAAGTGTCGTACATTCGCTGTACGATCTTAGGGTATCGTTAATAACGATTGTCGTGACTGAAAAACAGGACCCAGGCCTCTACACCACTCAGGTGTTTCTGTTCATGAAAACTTTAGTTCTCCTTATATCCACTAGATGTCATGTCTGTGCTGTGGCCTGACCAGTCATGAGCATAGTCAGGATCCCTACACTGGATATTATAGAAAGTCCTCTATGAAGCATGTTATTCATGTATTCATGGGATTTTGATGTTACCTCGTGATAGGCTATAACTACCTCATGTACTTAGGTACATATCGGGGCCAAACAACTAAAATAGTTAAGATAGTTAGATATGTAAATAAAAGACAGGCTTTTGTCACGACACATATACTAACTCCTAACTCTAATGTTGATATGTTGCTCAAATCTCGTCAGGAGATTCCTGTTTACAAAATTTGAATCAAAAATGTAGAAAAAATCCTCCACCCATACGAAAATTGGTCTGGAATGGCTACAAGACATCCTACTATAGCTAGTAGATACGGAAGAACATATGTCTAGTGCCATTTCTCAAGAATCTTATTGAATATGCCACTTTTATTTATTTTGTTTCGATTTGCGTCATTTAAACCTATTTTAGGCCCCTAGAAGCTCAGATATGGATATTTGACCATCGAAACCTATATGAAACATCAATAACTCATCAACCCCAACAATATAAGAAGAAAAATCATAAGGGAATGGAGCTTGCCTAGTTAACATGACGAAATAGTAGATATAAGGTTATTGAAAGCAAATCAGATAATTTACCTTGCAAATTAAAACCTATATAATTTTCACAAAAATTGATTATGGTACTTCAAAGTATTGTAGAAAACATTTCTAACTAAAATATCAGGGGTCAAAGTTTCAGTTCCAATTTGGATGTTGATATCATTATGAGATAAATGATGGATTATACATATCTGTAAGTGACAAAGGAGTGACAATGTCAGATGAAGTAGTTTTGTTATAGGGAGGAGATTAGACCTACAAGCCTGAGGGTTCCAGTGCACACACTCGACCACTACTCAGATTCATAGAGTGAGGGCATGTTGTAGTGGATTATGGATGTGGGAAGTCTGAAAGAATATATGAAATAATACATTTGACAAATGTTGAGGAACCTAAAATCTTTTTGTTCTGAAATGCCTATTCTCCACATTCAATCAAGAAAGGAGTTCCTTACATTAATTGAATTGCTAGGCATTCTTATGAAGGATACCAGCGCCTATTACCACCAGATGTCAGGTCTGTGCTGTGGCCTCACCAGTTTATGAGCACAGTCAGAATCCCCTACACTGGATATTATGAAACACTCCTCTATGAAGAATGTTATTCATATATTCATGGGATTTTGATGTGTAGTCATAGTCTGTAACTACCTCATGTATTTTTGTTATGTTTGTTCTTCGTTTGTTTATCTTAAACACGTATACTCTTACTCATACAAAAGAGGGAAGAGGCTATTTATGTACAAATGGGTGGACCGTCACAGGTGACCATCTTCATGTCAGGTGACACACAGACATGAAGCGTGGCTTGTTGCTTAGGTGTCTTTAGTACATCATTATTATCCACATACAGTGGCAGAACGATTCTTGGGCCACGATTTATAGAATACATTATATTTACATCAATTATCAATGAAATGCACAAAACGGAACATTATTCAATACTATATAGAGACATAGTTAAGCGATTGTTCCACCAAGCCGGTGCTAGCTACAACTGATATATGGTTGTCGCCAGCCAATTTTGCACGTCAACAGTGCCGATTTGCTTGAAGAAAGAGCACAGAAGGTCTGCCCGGCCAACTGGCTGGCCATGTTGACAGTCCCGGGCTTGCCTATAGCCCAATTTGCCGCTCTTCCACCAAACTGTCCAGCCAGCCAGCCGGCAGTTTTGAGGGCCCAAACCTATTTCAACTGAAAACTGCAGGCCTAAAACTGATCTTTAGTGGCAGCCAGCCAGGTGGCCGGCAGCACCAAGAGCTTTGCCAGCATTAGCATTGACAGTTTGCCGCCAATATTGCACAAGAAGGCGTGAACAAAAGAGAGGGCAGCACCCTTGGGCCGCTAACTGAAAGTTCGGACAGTTTGGTACTCTTGGCAGAATTTTAGTGCCAGAAGCGTGGAGTAGTATTGTCACTTTACCAGGATGATCGATAAGCATTTTTTCTAACGTTTTTCCTGGGGCTAAATCTATACCAGGGACGAGATAATATATGCTAAATATTCCAAATTCATGTCCACACTATATTTCCAAACTCCACAAATCCATCTTGAGATGCCTAAATTAATTCTCCATCCACTAACTCTCCCGGTAAGCATAAAACCCATTTATCAGGGATGTCAGTTTTCCTTGTTTCCGCGGAATTCCGTGTTTTCATTTTTGGAATAAGATATCCTTTTTTTTGTGTAAAATGAACATAACAATTAAAAAATACTCAAATCAACCATGACTCATAAATTCCCCAATTAACCTGCCTCCAGACCCATGTTCCGTAATGGAAATGTTATTTGTATCTACTATATTTTAGGTCTTTTGGGTGTATATATAGATCTGATGTCTAACCCTGTATTGCCAGGGAAATATTTCCTTGTTTTTTTCTGACCCCAACTGACATCCCTGATTTATTACATACAACAGCAGCCTATATCAAGGGGCTATTCCACCAAATAGGCACTCCACAGGCGGGTTTATACCCTGCAGCTAATGTTTACCGCCGGGGCCGGCTGGCAGCCGCCCCTAATCCTCTAAATTTTACAAGCTGTTCCACCAAAGCCCCTCCCGACGACGAATAGGCATACACACACACGTGGCATCGTTGTAAAATAGACTGGGACAGGGGTGAAAAATAAAGTCAGGAGTCTGGTCAAAATCTTTTGTGTATAGGTAGTACAGTGGGTGGTATGTATGTTGGATGTATGAGGGTAGGTTAAATACCAATAATAAATATACACTACAGGGCCAAAGTTGTATAGTACATATACTATGTGGAAACGATTGACTCCCTTTTTTCTGTACACTACAGAGATAATACTAATAAATATAATTTTGAAGGCTAATTGTCCAAATTGTCTTTAAACTCCATGATTAGTTTGAGTAGGTATTCATTTCTTTTTGTTTTGAACCTTACTAAGGGAAAATCAGCTAGGGGATCAATCGTTTCCACAGGGAGTCAATCGTTTCCACATTCTCAGATATGGGTTCATGACTATGTACAGGGAAGGAGTACAAGAAAGCTGGTACCATGTGAAGTTACCTTGATATAAGGGGGTATTTATATGAAATGGACACTAGTTAAATATAACTTACTTGCTAGCTATCACTATAGGGTGGGAGTCAATCGTTTCCACACAAAAACTACGCAAACTTAGTTAATAGGCTCCCAGTGCTATCATAATATAGTTAGATTTGATTTTTTTTTCATATATACATAGGCACATGTTAAGGCTTACAAGGACATATTTTATTCCTGTCTGTGATATATGTAGATATTGGGAGGGCTCCTTTTTTAGGGAGTCAATCGTTTCCACACTAAAACTACCCATGCACATTCTGCCTTGCAGAGAGCATACTATCCTGCCCAAAAATGTGTAAATGCTCTGAAAAAAATCCTTAATCTATAGGGGCCCAGTTAAGAACAATAATTGTCAATATTATTATATTTTTCTACTACTCCTAACCATTGAAAGTATGGTATATTCATATTATCATGAGAAAACACCCTGTTTTGGGTAGTTTGGGTCCTCTAGCTTTGTTATTTATGATCCCACATACATAAAACCATGGTTCCCCTGTAAGGTCTGACTGAGCCTGACCAGAATATAAGATAAAATCATAAATCTATATTAAATTTAGCGTTTTATTGAATGGAGAAGCAATACTGATCATTTGACGACGATCTGTGACATCTGGCCACTTACATCTGTAGAACATATGCATGAATTCATGTAGGTTTTTCGTAAATTTACGTAGATTCACATAGTTCAGAAGCATAAATTTACGTTTCTAAACTACATGAATTTATGTAAATATACCAACAGAGAAATACGTAATTTTATGTAAAGGGAATATTCATTTGGGGATTTCTCTATATAGTAGGAAAGTGAGTATAATTAGCCTGAAGGTGTCACCATGGACTATACTTAGCTATACTCAGGTATAGTTAATTCTGTACACTTTTTATTGTCATAGGCTTCATCACTTGCCTATGATTTCTTCTCAGCTGGAAAAAAGTTAACTTATACTAGTGTCAACATCACACACTTGCAGCAAGGTGTCGTCCAACCAAACTGCCAAAATTACCAAAATTAGGATAACTGCAGTGACAAAAATATTAGCCAATCATAGCCTGAATGACATTAACAATAATTGAAACTGCTGGTTTGGTAAATTTGGTAAATAAACTACTTTTACAGGCTATACCCTTCACAAGAAATACAAAAAATTCACAGAAACTAAATTTACATGAATAAATGTAATATGAATTATGTTAATTTACATAAAAATACCTAAAATTACCACTTGCTCTCCAGACGTAAGTAAACCTTAACATTTGTATGATTTTACGTGAGAAATCTACCTGTGAGCTATGTATGCTGCTCTGGATCCCTAAAAGCTGCGTAGCAAGCGGAGCACTGTGCTGCCATGTTGGGATTTGTATGGGAACAGTTAGAGTATGTCAAATATCTGCGAAATACTGCGGTTAACCAAACAATTATTTTTTTTTAATTATAGTTTTTATTATCAAAATCTGGGCACGCCCAGGTCTTCCATTTGACAACATCAGAAACAGCCTGTACAGTCAAAGCTCAGTGTGCCTTCATTACATGCACACACACAAAAAAGAAGTGCGTACATAGATAACACATTGCATGCATGCAGTCATACATTCATCAATCAGATCATTAGAAGTTAGTATTCAGTTTTCGGCCCAATTTCGATTATTATCGAACTGGTTCACTTGGTCCTTTAATACCCGCTTGAAGGCAGCATTAGAGTTGAGATTCTGATGTTCGATACTCAATGCGTTCCAGATTTTCATTCCCCTATACATGGGCGATTTAGCATACCTTGAGGTCCTATGGCGGATCACTGCGAACTGCAGTTTCGAGGCACTCCTTGTTGCTCTACATTCTGGTGCTAGTCGATATTTGTCTTTAGACAACTTAAACATTAATTTGGCTAGGCTGACATACCTCCTTGTCTCCAGATACTCTATACCCGCTTTTTGGTATAGTTCTCGGATACTCTGCCTTTCCTTATAGTATCCTTGTATCACTCTAAGTGCTCGGTTTTGGGTCCTCTGCAGGAGTCCCAGGTCGGCAGTTCTTGCCCCCCCCCCCCCCCAGAATGAAACTACCATATTCCAATATAGGTCTTATACTGACTTCCGTATTTTCTTAAGCCTGAAGATTCTATTGTTTGAAGTTCTCTGAATTTGCTTAATATGTTGACTAAAATCCAAGTTCCTGTCAATCACAATTCCTAAATACTTGTAAGAGCTACGAGTATTCAATTTAGTGGTTCCACAGTTAATATCAAGAACAGGCAGGTGTCTTACCTTTGAGTTTGATGCATACCAACACGTACAAGTCTTACCCACGTTTATATGCAAACCATTACCATCACACCAGATACTGACTTCATTCACTGCTTCCTCTAGGATATGTCTAGCACTGCAAGGATTCGGGTGGCTGGCGTACAAAACCAGGGCCCTGTTTTTTAGTCACAACATTCATAACTTACGACACATATTTGCTGTCAGTGTGCTATAGAGCTACGATCTTAGGCTGGCTGCGACACTTGCTGTAGATACGACACATAGGGAGGTAAAAGGTGTGCTATAGTCACGACACTCGGTGGCCAATGGACCGGAAAGTGTCGCCATAAGTGTCGTATGTCTAAGACCACTCTGGACATGTCGTATCGAATGCGCAACTTCACTTCCCTTTGGAATTAAGCAATGAAATTTTAACACGAGTAAGCTATACATATATCCTATAATCGTACTAAATATGGGGAAGATCGGTCACACCGTCCCGAAGTTATCGCCGTTTGAATTTCGTCATAGCAAATCCTGCTCTGGTGGCCAGTGTAACCCTACCATCACGTGATCTAATTTATGCGCCGACCTTGACATTGACTGCGCTTTCTTCTCTCTCCCAACAGAGTTTCGGCGTGCTATACCGCGAAAGATCTGCTTGGAGAGTGCGTGTACGATACCCGATCGATAGCCCAATGTTTCAAATTCAAACGCCGATAACTTCAGAACGGTGCCGCGGTTCTTCTTCATATTTAAAACGATTATAGGTTATATGTATCCCTTACTTGTGTTAAATTCGCAGGGGAAGCACGGGAAATCCTCTATATACGCACAGTGAGGTTTTATAGAACCTAAGACAGTTCTATACTTGAGACACTTTTAGCGGCGATCGTCCGTGGGGCACTACGACACCGTCTATAGGAGGGCGGCCATCTTTTGTCGTCCAACTATGTCGTAGATCAGCTCTGCGATCTTAGTCTTAAGACGCTCACGAATGTCGTGACTAAAAAACAGGGCCCAGATCATCTGCATACTGTATGGAGCGAGCTTCGCTAACCTTGTCACATTCACAAAAACATTAAACAACAAAGGGCCCAGCACTGACCCCTGGGGCACTCCTGAGCCTATGTTCACGTAATCTGAAGTTCTACCATTAACAAAAGTCCGCTGATTCCGTCCGTTCAAGTAGTCAGTAAGCCATAGTAGATAATTAGGCAGGATATGTAGCAGTCTGTCCAGCTTGGCCAGTAGTAGGTTGTGTGGAACTGAATCAAAAGCTTTCTTTACGTCTACGTAACAAGCAGCAGTTGCCTGCCCCTTGTCTCGGTCGATGTAAAGATCATCCAAGTATCTAAAAACAGCATCTTCAGTGCCACGTTTTTGTCTAAAGCCATATTGGGAGTCCTTCAGAAAGTTTTCATTTTCAGTCCAGGTCTCTACCAGCTTGTGCATAAGTTTTTCGATCAGTTTAGCTGGGATCGGCAATAAAGAAATGGGGCGCCAGTTTGCAATATTGGTGGAATCTCCCCCTTTAGGTATTGGTATAACCAGTGCTTCTTTCCAGGAATTCGGAATAAGACCAGTGTTAAAGGAAGTCTGAAGAATGTGCACGAATTCATCTACCATTATAGTTAATGCGTCTTTTATTACCTGACTGGAGATATTGTCTAAACCTGATGATTTATGAACCGAGATCTCACCAATTAATTTTAGGACCGTAGCCTTTTCTACCATTATTTCAAGTTTCTCCTCATTTGGCGGGAGATTCCCCAGTTCTGAGATAATGTCCATGTGAGCGTCTAAGTCACTTTCAAGAAACAGTTCAGTCCCAATGTTCCCAAAGAATTCATTTACATAATCTGAGGTTGCTTCTTCAGATATAGATAACTTCGTTTTAGAATCCACCAATCTACAATCCGTTGTAGTACGATTCCCCTCTGTCAGGCTTTTGATGTTACGCCAGAAGTCTCGTGGGGCCGACCTTGACTGGTCTATCGCAGTTTTACAGTATTCGTCTTTAGCCCTCTGCAGACCAGAATTTATCTCATAACTTAGTCTCTTTGCCTCAAGCAGGTTTTGGCGGTTACCTGTTTTTTTATAGCGATCAATGTTAGATGCATGGTTTTGAATGCTCGAGAGGAGAGTGTCCGTGATCCACGGATCATGCTTCTTTTTGAACTGCATATCTACTAGCGGACACGATATGTCTAAATATTTTCGAACATCGTTAATCATTTTGTCCCATTGTGCCTCGGGGTCAGTGCTAACCAGAGTTCATCCCAGTCCATATCACTAAGAGAATCAGCAAGTGAATCATAACTGTACCGCTTATAGTTCCTTCCACAGAAGGCTATAGGCTCTTTAGTTTCCCTATGTTTTTTCCTGACCGCATAAGTCAAAAGGTGGTCACTTAAAAATATATTTGAGATACCACTATCTTTGATGTAGCATGAGTCCGTATAAATGTGATCTATAAGTGAGTTCCCATCAGGCCTCGTGATTCCATCGATCAGCTGCCGCAGATTGTTTTCCCTGGCAAAATTAATTAATCTAGAAACATGTACATCCCCCCTATTATACAAGTTATAGTACTAAACTCCTCAATTATGGTGGTATACGGGTGAAAATCACTAGAAACATAACACATGACTCCTCCTCCCACTGTATCGCATCTGTCTAAATGAAAAGATTTATAGTTGGGAAGCTGAGTCATTCTATCTGAATAGGGCTCCTTGAGCCAAGTCTCAGTTACTCCAATGAAATTATATTCCGTTAACAGAAGTCGTACTTGCTCTATTTTAGGATAGATACTCCTAGGATTGAAATGTGCAAGCTTTATCAATCCCATACTGGAGATATGCACTCAGGTCTTCAGGAAGGTGTGTGTGATACTGGGCGTGTGTGTTGTGCAGGTGCTAGTGCTAGTAGTGTGTGTGGGTATATGTATGAGTCAGCACATACGTGGGTATTCCCAAGCAGTCCGGTAACAGATAAAGAGAATCTTATCTGTTCTGGCCTGTCTTTTGCTGTAACGATGGTGCCGGTGCGGGTGTGCTAGTGTTGTGTAGTGTGGAGCGGTGTGTCTTACAAGTCAAGCTTCGGTTCGCAACTGTGCGAGGGCATACCTTTGGTGGGCGGAGGAGACAGATAATAACCACGTTTAAATTCGGTACCATACATGATAATAAAAAAAAATTATATATGTATATTATAAATAGGCAGCACTGAGCAAGATAAGGCTTACAATATCATAATCAAATGTAGTAATAATTATGGTTATAATCATAGTCATAGTCATAGTCCAGCACTGGAATCCACATAGTTCATAACTCAAAGTTCATTGATCAAACCCTATCTGGTCACTGATTTGATCTCATTCAATCCTTTCATGGATTCAGCCATCACAAGTCCAGGCCATGGATTCATCCGCTGCTTCATGTGTGTATCACGCGGCAACAGCAACACGTATATCATACCACAACGAGGGTGGAGCAGTGCTAACCAGTTTGCAGCGTCTAGTTGTGTTTAGAAAGACAGGCATGAGTACATGTCAGGTTTATGACACATAACGACGTCCCCCACATAGGGTATTACAGGATATTGTCAATTCTAATATGTTTTATCCATTATCATAAGACACAACTTGTTTATTCTAGTTATATTCGAATCAAGATAGAGCTGTACTGCTCATTAGTTTGTATACCAGTGTGTGTCTTACTACCCCATCGTTATGTAGACTTACAGACTATCTTAATAGTTATCATAGTTACATTATTCTATAGCCTTCTTTTATCGATCATTAGGGATTGTATGCTACTTAGGTATTGTTAGAGATACCATAACCAATAGTACTTAGCTTCGGCAGTTGTTTCACTAGTTCCATGCTAGCATCAAGGCCATCCCATCACCATACTTTGTTTCATCCGCATACCAAGCAGGTCAGATAGCTTGAACACCACCAGAACGTTCCTATTCGTGACCTCCTGATACATTCGATGTTGTAGTCAGCTCGTATGTGCTAGTGTGATCATCCTCGTAGCCACCACGAGGCCGGTCTACTTAGTGATCATTGGCACAGTTTCACCTGATTGCCCGTAGCACATAGTGGGCCAGTTTCGGTGCATGTACTTTGTCCACATGGCACCCATCGTGTGGTCCCGCCGGTATGGCGGGGCCGATCACTGCTGACGTCTGGTGGACAGAACCAACACCAATTCACTCTCCACTCTCACCTCCCACTCTCACCCCACACACACCGTCCCCTCTCCCACTTCTCTTCAATCATTCAACCCTACCACACATATTTTATTCATCAGTTTTGGCGCACCTCATTTCTAAACTCCACATCATATAGTATACCCGAAGTCCGCAAAGTCTGGCAAAGGCCATTATCATGGCCCCTACTACTAGAGGTTCGAGACGAAGGGAAGTGGTGAGAAGCGAATCTTCTGCTGAGAGCTGCGAGGACACCGGCGTGGAGGCAGACACTGAGAGCGACCACGAAGTGTCTCTGTCGCGCCGGTCCAGATATAGTGAATACGAGACCGTCGATGAGGTGAGCAACTGCAGCTCCCGCTCTGATACCAGAGTGGGAAAACTCGAGGCCGACGTTCGAGGACTGGATAGAAAACTCTATCTCCTCCTCCAGGCGAGCGTGGGTCGGGGACGCGAGGACCCTCCTGAGAGACGCCGCCATGACACCCGCACCGACCGGAGCGCGGGAAGACCAAGGCAGCCATTGGACCGGGCCGAGGACGCGCACCCCAGCGCCCGCATGCCACCACCGAATCAGCTCAGGAGGGAGTATGATTTCAACGGATATCTTGAGGACGAGTTTGCGCGGGAATATATGCGGCCATTATGCAGCCAAGGTAGGGTAGCCTTGTCCTCGGACATTTTTATTGATCGGTATACCCCAAAACCTTACATGTACATTGACCGAGAGGGTGCTGAGAGTATCAAACAGAAACTTGATGCGAGGAAGGACCTTAGCATGCTCGAGTACATCAGGGGCATGGTGTGCCTCATACGGGACGAGACGCGCAATGACACACACAATAACCCACATCTCCTTGGACACTTACAGGGCGTGATCGACGACGCAATGGTGAGGCCGTGGCCGTCGGTTAGGCGCTTCTCACAGCATGTGTTTGACGAGATTGAAAAGGGCCGCCTTAACTGGACTGATTGGCACGTTATCCAACACGAACGGGTCAGGTTATGCTTGATGGACCGTGCGCCCCAGGCACCCGGTCACCGGGCCGTGGGGCCCAGCTCTCAACGTGTTAATAACAAGCCGGTCGGGAATGGGTCAAGAGGGCGCGAAGTGACCTGTCGAGAGTTCAACAGTAGGAGAGGGTGCACTCACAACGCTGACCACGAGGAAGGCGGCACTGTCTTCGTACACGGGTGTTCCTACTGTTACGGCCGGACTGGGAACATGTTCTCTAACCATAACATGTCTATTTGCGAACGGCTGGACCGGGACCGGCGGCAGGGAGAGGGATCAACCCGTACGAGTTCAAAAAACGGGCTATAGGCGTCTCGGGCAGTGTGTTGCCAGGGACACCAGAGGAGCAGCGCGTAGGAGTCAAGCCTGCGGGCGGAGAGTATCACCAGCGCCTATGGAGAGTATCAAGGTCGCCGGCAACAAGCTACAACAGGCGGAACATCCGCATGGAGAGTGTACGGTCGAAAATCACGAAATTGCAGCAACTGCCCAAAAAATGAAATCTGAGAGGATCATTTATTCCTTTTTGGAATATTATCTCTATATATTAAAAGACTTGTGTGCGAAATTGGGAACGCTAACTACCATAAATAGCTTTAGCACAGGGCTAATATGAATATAAAAACGTCACGTTACGACCCCCCCCCCCGACCCCCCCCCCTAGATCATGTAATATTCATTGGCTATTCCTACACCCCCACTAGGGACTGGACTGACACAGGGAAATGGCTTTATAAAAAAAAAAATGCATTTCTATCATTTTTTTTGCTTTCCCTAGCTTTTTATTCACAAGGGGTCGTAATGTGACGGGGGTCGTAACGTGACGGGGGTCGTAACGTGACGCAAAAATACATATGGCCTCATAACATTTTTTCTGGTAAAGATAAAGACTTCATTCTTTCGCCATTTTATAGGTATATATGTACCTAACACATAACCCAATTTTTACCTTTTTCTTGACCCTATGTGACCCACTGTGGGTCATAACGTGACGGGGTCGCAACGTGACGGTGTCGTAACGTGACGGTGTCGTAACGTGACGAAAAAATACGTTGGGGCTGATAACTTTTTTTCTAATGAAGATAGAGACTTAATTTTTTCGCCATTGTGTAGCCATATATTTAACCTTTGATACCCCGAAAGAACTATTACTAATATCATAGGGAACCGGAACTATTAATAGTTTAGTGGGTGTCTTAACGTGACTGCCTAAACTACACCAAAATAGCACAAATTGAGTTCAATATGAAGGAAGCCATATAGACCTTTCCTTTTATGGTGGGTAGATGCATATTTGTGAGCTATTAAAAACAGTGAAACTCATTGCCTCCTGGCAATTTTTGATTTTATTTTATGCCCGATTTTATGCCGGTGTCGTAACGCGACGTCCTCACATTTTTAACGATATTTGCATAAATATTGGAGTTAGGTGTGGTTTTAAGGTCCAGGGCCCTGTTTTTTAGTCACGATATTTGTGAGTGTCGCAGGCCTACGATCCCACAGCCGATCTACGACCTTTTTGGACGACAAAAGATGGCCGGCGTCCTATAGACGGTGTCGTAGTGCGCCACGGACGATCGCTGCTATAAGTTTCTCAAGTATAGAACTGTCTTAGGTTCTATAAAACCTCACTGTGCGTATATAGAGGATTTCCCGTGCTTCCCATACGAATTAAGGAATGGAATTTTTACAGGAGTAAGGGATACATATGACCTATAATCGTTTCAAATATGAAGAAGAACGACCGCATCGTTCTGAAGTGATCGGCGTTTGAATTTTAAACATCGGGCTATCGATCGGATATCGTACACGCACTCTCCTAGCAGATATTTCGCGGTATAGCGCCGAATCTCTGCTGGGAGAGTGAAGTAAGCGCAGTCTATATCAAGGTCTACACTGGCCACCAGAGCAGTATATGCTATGACAAAATTCAAACGCCGATAACTTCAGAACGATGCGGCCGATTTTCATCATATTTGGTACGATTATAGGTTATATGTATACCTTACTCGTGTTAAAATTTCATCACTTAATCCCCACGGGAAATGAAGTTGCGCATTCGGTACGACATGTCCATAGATGTCTTAGGTCTAAGACAGTTTGGGAGACAAATTTACCCATGTGACCTTCCATGTGTCATGACTATAGCACACATCACACCGCCCTACGTGTCGTAGAGCGGCGATCATTGTCCGACCCTCTAAAATGTCGCGACTATAGCACACTCACAGCAAAAACATGTCGCCCATAACGATAGTCGTGACTAAAAAACAGGGCCCTGGACTGTGCCATACAATGCCCTAGATGTGTGAAAACCATTGAAATTATTTTCCAAGAAAGATTTTTTGAGATATTCAAAATATAGCCCATTTGCTGCAATTTCGTGATTTTCGACCGTACGCAAGATGGCCGCGCCCAGTGGGGCCTCAGCGGTACCAGCATAGGGAGTCAGAGCGCGCAGGAAAACAACCAGCTTCGGAGATTCCAAGATGGCGGCACTTCCGGTGTCGACTCGACAGGCACATCGAAGGGCACTATTTCATCAAAAGCACGGTATGTGGTGCCCGCACGTCGGCCAGAGTCACACAGCAGCGAGCCTAGCGTAGGATACGTCGACAGTAACCCAAGAATCGACTACAACTGGCGAGGAGGCCGCCCACACACCAAAAACATCGCCGGGTGCAGGACCGCGACTCACGGAGGAGGGGGCGTGGCACATCATGACTTCGCAAGTCAGGGACAAGGTAACGACATAGATTTCTTGTGCATTCGCGATGTTTGCGAATCTGATAACATTGATCATGGTCTAGATCTGTCACCTGATGTGTTCAAGTTCCATAGGCAAGTTTGTTGGCCAGTGATGAGTGATTCTGATGTGGGGCCGGTCGAGCTGTGCGATACGTACACTCGAGTCCGGGACTCTGGCATACCCAACAGTCTGGGTGAACGCATCGTCCTCCCCACTCAGCTTAATCTCGAGGCCTGGTACGGTCACTTGGTTACTGATAATATCGACCCTGAACTTTACGGCCTAGTGGCCTACGGTTTTCTGTTAGGTTACTTAGGGCCTGTGAGTAATAACCTCGGGGCCAGCAACCACGCCAGTGCCACTGATTTCCCCGAGGCCATCAACAAATATGTGGACAAGGAGGTGGAGTTAGGGGGTCTCGTTGGACCATACGAGTCCCCCCCTTTCTCACCCTGGTGCCATGTCGCCCCCCTTATGTCGAGGCCAAAATGGGACAGCCAGGATAGGAGAGTTATCTCGGATCTCACCTACCCTCCCGAGCAGTCGGTCAATGCCTACATTATGAAAAACTCTCTGTACGGGGCCGTAAGGGACCACACCCTCCCTAGCATCGATTCAATTGTTGGTGACTTGGTGGACATGGGCCCTGAGGTCTACATTTTTTCTACAGACGTAAGCCGAGCCTATAAAAACTTTAAGGCAGACCCCTAGACTGGCCCCTGCAGTGTATGGAGTGGGGTGGCAAGTATTACCTAGAGGCAAGCATGGTCTTCGGGGCTCGGTGCTCCAGCTCACATATGCAGCGAGTCGCCGAGGCCATCGTCTTGATACTGCGTCGCAGAGGGATAAAAGCCTGGATGTATTTAGATGACCTTCTTATTCTTTCTCCCTCTAGGGAACAAGGCCGAGCTGATGCGGACGTGGCCATAGCCCTCCTCGCGGAGCTGGGCCTCCCCGAGGCTGAGGGGAAGCGGCAGGGCCCCGCCAGGCAGGTGACATGGCTAGGCATCAACATAAATGCGGAGCACCGCACACTCAGCATCCCCGCGGGAAAACTCGAGGATATCAATAGAACGGTGAGTTGCTACGCTAGCCGTAGATCCATGAAGCGTTAGGAGATGGAGTTTTTAGTCGGTCGGCTTGTGCACATATCTAAATGTATAAGACCAGCACGCCTCTTCATATCCCGGCTCTTAGAGTCACTTCGGGGATCTAAAAAGAAATTCATCAATGTAAACGCCGAGATCAGGGCCGACCTCCGTTGGTTCCAGGAGTTTGCCTCGACCTGGAACAGCATAGCCCTTATCCCGGCGCGAGCCCCCACTCACACCATAGTGGTGGATGCCTGCTTGTCAGGCATCGGAGGTAACGATGAGAGGTGGGCTTACGCCGGGCAAATTGCGCCCATCAACGACGGGGCCAACAATATCACGGAACTCGAGGCCGCCAACGTAGTGGTCGCCCTTCACTCATTTGTATCTGAGGCCGACCGAGGAGGCCATATCCGTGTTATGTGCGACAACTTGCCCGCGGTCCAGGTCTTCCAGAACGGCCGAGGCCACAATCGTGTTCTCCTTGACTGTGCTCGAGCTGCCTGGATGATCCAGGCGCTCTATCAGTGTGGTTATCAGTGTTATCCCTGGCGTGGATAACACTGTTCCGGATAATCTCAGCAGGGCCCACCTCGGTCAAAGTTACTTTAACGCTGCCTGTATAGATGTCCGTAATAACCGATTGACTCTCATCCAGCCATGCCTGTATTTTCTCACCACCGTCAACCCTCTCATTTACTCCAGATCGGGCGTTCCAGTTACTGCAGGCGAAAGCTCAGTCGAGACAAGCGGCCTCGCGCGCCCCTGGGACAGTCAAGGCACACCGAGCTACCGTGCAGACCTGGATAGCCTTCTGCACCCGAGTGCGCGATGCACATCTCGACCTAACTCCACAGACCATAAGTGCGTTCGCGGAGTACCTCGCCCAGGATGGGGCGTCGCCCGCGACAGTGAAAAACCACATCCGGCACACCTGGCACGGGTGGGCACGCCCCTACGGCCGGTCGCGGCCACGATGCTATCACTGACTCTCGAAGGCCTCGAACGCACGTCCACCTACGAGAGCGCGTCACGCCCAGCTATACCCATGGATGTGTTGCGGCGCGCTCTCCGGGCCATCCCCCGAGACCCGGACGGCCAGACAACCATGGCAGGATGCCTTCTCCTCTTCTACGGGGCCATGAGGAGGTCCGAGGTGGCACCCCCCACCATACGGGCATTCGACCCTACAAGGCACCTCACACAAGGAGACGTCCGGATGGAGGCAGGTGCCCTCGTGGTTACGGTAAAAACAGCCAAGAACGCCCAGAAATACAACGAGCACCAGGTGCGACGGATACAGCCCGCCCCCGAGGCCGACCTGTGCCCCTGCGTGGCCGTCGCGGCCGCAATGACGAGGAACGCGCTTTTGGTATTCCACGGTACGGTAAGCCCGATGCCTGCTACGTACCTGGCACGGAAATGGGCAGCGGCAGTGTCTGTAGTAGGCGCCGATCCGAAGAAATTCACACTGCACTCACTCCGCAAGGCAGCTGCCACAGAGGCCTCACGGGCGGGGCACACGGCCCTGGACATTCAAAGGTACGGCCACTGGCGTTCTACGGCCTACCAGACGTACATAAAAACAGACACATCCGACAAGGTAAATAACTCCCTGGTCCGGGCCCTACAGCATCAATGAACTCTTACCTATATCTATCTCACTTTAAACTTATTATCTCATGTCTTATTTACAATCTTATTTTACCCACTCCCCACCCCTTTACCCAAACTCATTTACACTCCATTCCATTATTGGCAGTCTTGGCGGTTATATCAATTTTATCAATTAATTACATACTGTTTTACAATGTATATCACTCTTATTATCACTTCACAATTTATCCTATATATTATCTCACCAATCTTGTATATCAAATACTCTTATAATACTTCTTATCAATACACAATTGTTTAATACTCTTATCATCATTATTTCATGTATTTATATATTTATTTATCATTATTTTATTGTCATTTATCATAATAATATTAATAAATATTATTTACCCCAGCTGCATCGTCATCTTATCTGTCCCTAGCTCAGCAGTGGTGTGGTCCCGCCGGTATGGCGGGGCCGATCACTGCTGACGTCTGGTGGACAGAACCAACACCAATTCACTCTCCACTCTCACCTCCCACTCTCACCCCACACACACCGTTCCCTCTCCCACTTCTCTTCAATCATTCAACCCTACCACACATATTTTATTCCCCACCCACCCACATCCTTATCATCTATTTCCTACTTCGTAGGGCGGTTATATCAATTTTATCAATTAATTACATACTGTTTTACAATGTATATCACTCTTATTATCACTTCACAATTTATCCTATATATTATCTCACCAATCTTGTATATCAAATACTCTTATAATACTTCTTATCAATACACAATTGTTTAATACTCTTATCATCATTATTTCATGTATTTATATATTTATTTATCATTATTTTATTGTCATTTATCATAATAATATTAATAAATATTATTTACCCCAGCTGCATCGTCATCTTATCTGTCCCTAGCTCAGCAGTGCCAGAATTTATAGTACAAGATGGAAAAGCGATTTTGGGCGGCATGGTCAACATAAACGAGAGAGTCAATATGAGGTGTCGCCAAACCACGCATCTGATTCTCTTCAATGATGTACATATTTATTACCTGTACGCACAGCTCAATATCATCCTGAATATCATAGTCTACAGGTAGTGCATAATACCTGGCATAGTCCAGTCCAAAGTAAGTACCATAGCAGATCGTCATCTCTGGTTGAGCCAGGCAAATTTCTTCAAAGATTTCCGCTCTCAACGCATTTTGGGCTTTGATATAGTCCCTCTTCCAAGTTTGTTCATACCAATACAACCCGTTATCTCATCAAACTGGGTTAGGTCACATATTCCTCCACATATATATACACTAGTGATTAGTCGATCTCAGAGACACCAGTCCAGGGCCATGTCCCCTAGTCGCTTCATACCTGCTCCAGGTTTAAGGATAACTTTGCGCACCATCGGGTCTCTCTTGATTAAACCGGCAGCTTTCCCAAGCCTTGAGTCACTGATCACGAGTGCCATCATATGTAACTCCAAGTGTATGTGGACACACGACTTACTATTAGTATGCGTAGTAACAGCTCGTGGTATTAGCTCCTATCAATGCTTTCCAGTTAGTTCTGCACGAACTTGTGCGAGTAGAACTCCATACCTGTTAAGTCCGGGATAGGTGTCCGTCTCATGGGCGCGTTCATACAGTATTCCCGAGCCCCACTACTCGTTGACGGTAGACTCCACTAGGGCATGAGGACACGTTTTAATCAGTTTACCTTAGACATCAGCATTCTCCAAGAACTTGGCTAGCATCACTCGTTGTATGCTCTTTAACATTGTCCCAACTCCTACCATTTTTTATTTGCACTCGATGACCTAATTTGCGTAGCTTATAGGGATCGTCTGTGTTGCACACTAGCATATACGAGTCTCCGCAATACGTTGCTTTTGCATGCTAATAAGCCTTTTCAGCACTCGTGTAAACCAATTTATCGTAAGGTTTGGTTTCTTCCGGGGCAAACCTAACTTCACATTTATGTAGATTACTTAAAAAAGCAGTAGGACCTGCAAAGGCTAGTCCATATTTTGTTTCTCGAATGTGCTCAGTCACAGCTTTGTCATGCTTCCGTGGCAGTCTCTTGGGTTCAGTCTGGGGGTTCTGCGCTGGATGCACTGCACGCTGCTCAAGAGGGTTTGGTTGGGACCTGGTTACAGGGCCAATTTCGTTACTGTCAGGACGGGCAACGGGTGGGGGTTGTTTACTTACAGTGGTGTTGTTCACAGGCGCAGCACGGTTCGGCCTGGCAACCGACCATACTGGAGTGCCAGAGTCAGCGCGACTTTGTACCTGGAACTGATCGCGGGGTTGACGTTCAGTCGCAGGTCCGTTTGTGTTACGCTGGCGGTAATCAGGGGGAATCAGTCTGCTTGGCAAGGTGTCAGCTTGGTTCAGTTCAAAGGTTTCACCATTCACAATTAATGTGTCATCGACAATTCTAGAGTCCATACCAATCCTCCTAGTGTAGCCCCTCACTATCCTGAATATGCCTTCCTGTCGGCGTACAGCCGGCGGGTCGTCGGGAGAAAACGTGACATAATTCAGCTGTGTTCGAGCTAGTTTGGGTGACGCATGTAGAACATTGTTACGTGCAGCTAGGTTTGTGAAGTTGATAAGTATAGGAGGGGGTCAGTCACGGTTCTGCCTCCCTTTTTGAGAAAGGATGCGGTTAGCTGACAAAACATCAGTGTTACGAATCCGTACACCAAGACAGTTAAATATATTTTGTACTACAGGCTCTAGCTCTTCATTGTACTCGTATGCCATACCTAATACAACTAAGTTCCTTTCTTTAGATGTGTAGTAGAAGTGCGTTCTATCATCTATACGCCCGCCTGCCACCTCGGCATAGGACGAGTCCCGAGCTGCAGTGCTAGGCGCATCGTGAGTCCGGTCAATCAAGTCATGTAACCTTGCAATCTTCTTTTCCATAGCACTCATCCTGCTCTCCACTTTACATTCTAACTTATCATGATCATCAACCAGACCAGCAATAGATTTGTCAGTGTCCATCCTTAAAGCTATGAACTTGCGTTCTAGTCGAACAATCTGATCAGTGCATCTTGTACTGATTTTGTCCGCTGTTCTATCTAGGTCCTTTTTAGTGGTCAGTTTTTTAAGTATAGTACCAAGTGACTGGATGTCAGTGACCTCAATGCTTTCAGTACTTGTATCAAAGTAGTCTTCATTACCACCATCTATAGGATAGTCAGCATCTGAATCTGTATCTGTTTCACTGTCAGTCACAACAGGGCTAGCCGCTAGGCTTTTGTTACTCGGATTTATATCAACAATTTTCGTGAGGTGACTACATATATCTCCTACCTTAGCTCGCTTTTGAACGTGAGAGGATTTTAAGCGATCATAACCTGCTAATTCTTGAGTATTAGGACTGGGTGTAGTAGATAGGTTACGGTTTTTTTGCACTACGCGCATCCAAGTTTCCAGTGGCGTCCGCCTCCGATGACATGTCCATGCTTTCCATCTCTTTCTCCATCGCCAAGTTGGGCGATAATCCGTCAGATCACAAAACCGTACCGGCTGTGTAGTTTTAACACCTAGATCACCTCAACTAAGAATCCTGTGCCAATTTTGTTAGCCAAAAAAATCCAGTACACTACATCCTTCGTACTAGTCCAATATATATTCCTTGCTAGGTGAATAACCGCATAGAGACCACTTTGCTCCTCCGCCGCATCGAAGCACGTCCTCACACCGCGAGCGCCATTTTACATCCAATGATGGTAAATAAAGATAAGGCTTGATGTTATGAATGTGTATGGCATGCTCAGGCACTATAATTCAATACAAATTACTGCAACCGTCCAGATTTTCTGTCTCCATTCGTAGGAGTACCTCTCCCAGGGCTGCCCGCTCCATGTGTGTCACTGTAATATATGTGGAGGAGAAGTCATTGTGGATCTCGGCATTGCTCTCAGCGTCGCTCTCGGCATGGCTCTTGGCTCACCGCCCAGCTGGCCAGGCGCTAAAAATCAAAATGAAACAGGGAGCTGTTTCACTAGTAGTGGAGTGAAAGTGAGAGGTGAGACCGCAACAGTGGCACCAACAGTGGCACCAACAGTGGCAGGCCCAAATTTGCGTTTCATCAGTGCTGTCGCTGTTGAGGTGGGACTAGCTGTCACTGTTGGCACAGCCCTCGCTATGCGCACACGTTTGACGTTCGAATCTATTCGTCTACAGGCCGCGATAACGTGGAATTTCACCCCTTCCCATAAGAACTAAGCAATGAAATTTTTACATGAGTAAGGTATATATATGACCTATAATCGTACAAAAATCGGCAACGCCGTTCCGAAGTTATCGGCGGTTGGATTTTGTCATAGCAAATACGAGCATTTCCCGTTGGCCTCCGGGGGGAGACAGAAAGAACAGCCGAAACCCCGCCGCACTACGGAGGGAGTGAAAAGAACAGCGACTAACGCTAACGCACTGAGGGAGTAAAAAGTTCAAACGCCGATAACTTCGGAACCGCTTGGCCGATTTTCTTCATATTTGGTACGATTATAGGAGATATGTATATCTTACTCGTGTAAAAATTCCATTGCTTAATTCTTACGGGAAGTGGGTGAGACTATTCTATACACGTAACAAACGACAGGGTCTACCCTGTCGCTTACAGAGGCTCCACAGTGACACTTACAGCGACACCAATTTTACTGATGAAACAGTCACTGCGACTGTTGGTGTCGCTCCTTTCCCGAGTGCCGTTCACGCTTGAGTGCACCTCCTAATGAAACGCACACTGTCTCTGTGGTGCCACTATTACAGAGAGCGACACCTGCAGCTTCTAGTGAAACAGGTCCCAGTATTCCACCGGCAGTGTTTTGTAGAGATATTTTACAAGGGTACACTCATAAGGCCTGGCCTCCTGGCCGACCTTCTCTGTTTTCACGACATCTTGGTGGAACCGCTTTAAAATGGGCTATTGGCCCTGGTTGGCGGTTGGCGACAACCAACAGGGAAGCTGACGCTTGCAGGGGACTGGGTTTTGGAGGCACATCCATTGGCTGGTGGTCGGTGGGGCCAGCCATGTAGAACCTATTCTGAAGATTATAGCCGCTGGCGTGAGATTTGGGCCGGCTATTGCCGCAGTAGAACAATAGGCGACCACAAGGCACCCGGCCAGGGCTTGTGCTTGCTTTGTGGAATAGCAGCCTTACTGTCTGCCCATATGAATGTGTGCATTTATTTCATCTATAAATTTTCTTCATTTGTAAAAGAAAATAGTGGGGCTTCCCGCACTGAAGACTTACAACTGGCACTGTGTAGACCTACAAAGATTCGCAACAAGCACATATTTTAGGCTTTTACACCCAATCAAATTAGAAATCTGATGAGAGAAATAGAAAATTCAGTCAATGTCAAGTTGAAATACCGGATTACAAGCAGGTTATTTTTCAGTTAGAATTAGGAAAACTGTGTGGCTTCAGCCATTGTTTACATTTTGGGAACTTACATGGCTGAGGAATAATAGGAGATTTTATAAAGTTTATGTGAGCTGGTTCTCACAAGGACGTGCAGTATAGAACCTCTAATGATTTTATACTTGTCACAACGGCTGACACTTTTTGGAGCAATCTCTCGCTGTCTATAGGATACTGACAATCATTTGTCTTCTAAAATATCATAGGTTCGCTGTACGATCTAAGGGTATCGGTATTAACGATGGTTGTAACTGAAAAACAAGGCCCTGGTTTAATAGATTGGGTATGAATATCCCTATATAGTTCACACAGCATCTTCTTTGAACTCTGGTGACCTCATGTTTATGATGGCCTCCACTTTCCCCTCTGAAGGGCTAATTCCTTCTCTGGTGAGCTGGTCCCCAATGAAACATATATCTGTTTGCTTGATCTCACACTTTTACCAGTTCAGTAACATGTTATACTTATCAATCCTTTGTTTAACTTCTGCTGGGCAGTTGTCATGCTCCTCTTCTGTGGTACCCCATATCAATATGTCATCCATGTACACTCTGGTACCCTCAATGTCATGGAATATCTGTTCCATGTACTTGTGGAAGACTTCAGGTACAGATGAGAGGCTGTAGGTGAGCTTATCATAGTTGAACCTGCCAAAAGGAGTGTTAAAGTCAGGCTTCTTGATTCAGTGCTACATTTAACCTGCTAAAATGCCTGTGACACATTCAATTTGGAGAAGTAGTTGGCCCTTTTGATATAATACTCCCCCCTAGTGGGGAGCTGCTGATGTTCCCTCTTTAAAGTTTTTTTAGTCTCTGGGGGTCAATGCAATGAGTGGGTTCACAATCACCATCTCAGAAACCCATTCACAGGGTTCATCCTGTTTGTGTATGACACCTACCTTTACCATACAGTCAAGTTATATCTAGGTGTGATTGTAGACTCATATTTAAATTTTGCTAGTTATCTTAAAGAGGCCAATCGTAATGTTAATAGTAGACTGTTCAAACTAAGTAAAATTCGAGGTTGTATTAACAGGGATACAGCGTTAAAAATTTATACGGTGGTAATACGCCCTATGATGGAGTATTGTTCGTTTATTATTGATGGATCCACTCGTCAGTTGGTTAGTGCATTGCAGGTCACCCAGAACCGAGCCCTGAGAATTGTTGAAAAAATTTGGGATCCTAGAAGTATTGGGGTGGACGAACTGCATCGTAGATGTAAAATCGATTATTTGGACACCAGGAGGAACATGCAATTGTTAAAAATTATGTATAAGCAAACTTGGGATATTAAGATGTTAGATCATAAGGTACGTAATACAAGAAGTGACTCTAGGATTAAATTCAAAGCATACAGGGTAAACTGTAGTAACTACACCAAATCCCCGTACTATAGGGGCCAGAAACTTTGGAACATGCTTAGTGCGGCGATACAACACACAGAAACTGTTAAAGAATTTAAGAAAGAGGTTAAGATGATATACTCTGTAAATGACTGGATTACGTGATGAAGATATAAGGTTCCTTTTTAACCTGGTCCCTCAACACCAGCGGAACCCTTCATACTGGCCTAATTACTTGCACGGCAATTACTTGCACGGCATCTCTTGGTATGCTTATAGCAATGGAGAGAATTCAGATCCTACCTTTTTGCAGTGCTCCCGATCTTTGCTGACATCCTCTTAACATTTTACAGCTCACAAGTGGTTCCACCTAGGAGACTTGATCCATTCCTCACAACAATGAACAGGCTATTGGCTTTTTTTTGTTGATTGTAAATGATGAAGGTGATGACCTATTACGTAAATGCAGGGTCATAGAGCCTGAATTTAGAAGGCGTCTATTATTAGCAGGAATTATACGAGGTCTAGAACGCACTCATATGTTAAGGGAGGTTGCCATAGCCGAAGACAGCATTCGGACAAGATCACAGAGTAAGAGTACCATATATTTACCTATGGTAAAGAAAGAAAAATTTAGAAAATCTGCGGTCTATTTCGGCATTAAACTATGGAACTCACTAGACTCTGTGGTTCAATAGGATGTTACAAAAGATCAGTATAAAAAATGTGTCATAGAAAAAATAAGAAACCTGAATTCCTGAGCATGTCATGGAAGGGAATTTCCTATGGACCTATTGGCAGTTTTTGTTATTAAGGTTGGCTTTGCACTTGCACTAATGTTTAATATATCAACATTAGATCACAAACAACGATTGATGAGATCTTAGATATCATATAGTAAACTATAACTTGTATTATAAGAAAGGGATATATATTAAAGCTAGCTATTACGAGACCAAGTGTATGAAAACTCATCTGTACATACTCATCTCTGTTTTGTTGATTTGTATCTGCTGTTGCTGGAAGAGCGACCTGCATGTGTTGAACGCAATAAAGCTATTGAAAAAAAATTTTAAAAATTTGTACAACTGGTGATCAACACTGTTCGTTAATCATTCAACATATGTAATTAATAATCACATATCAGCATTTATATGTTTCTTGAATTGGTCTTTATCTCTGATATGTTGTGTCTCAGAAGATAACCCGTTCCACGATCTGCTTCCCCTATAATAGGGGCTATTATATACGGATGCTACTTTGGTTGTTGTCAGTTTAAATAAAATCTTCCCCTGAGATCTAGTGTTTCGTATAATATTTTCTATCCATTCATCTTTGTTTTTATTCCTGAACATAAAACATAACAGTTGCTTTCGCCTCCTATGCTCCAGCGTATCAATGTTACATAGTTTGCACATAGTGGTTGCTGGTTTTTGTCGTGATCTGAATCCGAGTAAAATTCTTAACCCACGATTATTTAACTTTTCGATATTATTTAAGTCCCTTTTCCGAAAACTGTCATAAATAAAGGAGCAATACTCCATATGTGGCATTATTGTACTAATATAAACACTTCGAGCAGCTTCATCAGTAAGACTATATTTTATTTTGCTAAATTTAAACAACTTGCTACTCACTGTTTTTATTATGTCCTTTACTTGCGAATCCCAATTTAATACTTCGTCTATAATTACACCAAGATATTTATATCGCTTACAAGTCGTCAATTTATCATTGTTCATATACAGTATCGGTTCCCTTATTTTCTTTAATTTTGTGGTCGTCCCTATACACATAACTTTGGTTTTCTTAACATTAACAGTAAGGCCGTTTGCCAGGCACCAATCCGATCATCTTCTTATATCACCTTGCAACCTTTCCTTAACTCTATCAATATTATCGTCAGAGTAATATATATCAACATCATCAGCATATTGAATATATTTTGAATTTACAATACATTTTCCCAAATCGTTCACGAAAAGAATAAAAAGAAGTGGTCCAAGGACCGAACCTTGGGGGACTCCAAAATTTATCTTGTTATTACCAGATATATGTCCATTTACTTTAACCATTTGTTTGCGATTGTGGAGGTAGTCTATTAACCATTTGATAATATTCTGCGGCAGTTTTAATATCTTGTTTAATTTCAAAATTAGTAATTCGTGATTAATTGAGTCGAAGGCCTTTCGAAAGTCGATAAAGCAAGATACAGTGAAAGTTCCCTTGTTCCTGGCATCATAAAGATCCTTTAAATAACAGAATATGGCATCACCAGTACTTCTCTTAGGACGGAATCCAAATTGATTTTTTTCTAGAACTTCAGCTTCATTTAGTAAATCATATATTTTTGTAAGTATTAGTTTCTCTATTATTTTACTATGTAGGGTTAGTAGTGAAATGGGCCGCCAATTATCTATTTGCCTGTTGTTCCCCATCTTGGGAATTGGTGCTACTACTGAACATTTCCATACCTTTGGGAATTCGCTTTTTTTCAATGAACAGTTACATAGATAGGCAAATTGGCTGCTAGCCGATAAAATACTGTCAATTACCACCCTTGATGCAATATCAGGTAAGCCACTAGATTTGTGTGGACACAACTCTTTGACTTTTTTAATTACTTCTTCAGAAGAAAATTCTACATGATATTCTTCAACGTAGCTATCAATATTTGTGTTATTTATTTTCAACATGTTTTCATCAAAACGATTCTTATCCATTTTATTGAACAAAGCCGACCCTATCTTCGAAAAAAAATCATTTATAAAATCGGGCGTTTCTTCAGTGGGTAGTTGGTGCCCATCTACTTCTATCACACATGTTTGTGTTTCTGCAGTAGGTTTGATTAACTCATTGATAAGACTCCAAAACTTCTTTGGGTGACCACGTGATTCATCCAGCTTTCGCTTGCAGAAATCGCTCTTTTCAACTTTTAGTTGTGCTCTGATACATCTGGAGATACGTCCTATTTCCTTCATAATAATGCTATTTTTGGTCACTTTATAACTTTTTATGAGATCTCTCCTAAGCTTTATTTGATTTAATAAGTTGACAGACATCCAGGATGCTTTTGCATCTGAATATCTACATCTTTTTATCGGACATTTACTATTAAGGTACCAGTTGAGTTTCTCCATCCGTATTTCCCAAAGAATATTAACATCTTCTGTATCCCAGAAATCCTTCCAGTCTGCATTTTCCATATAATTGTTAAAGTCTACTCTATCATATTTATTATAACTCCTCCCTCTAAATTATACAGATTTCTTAACTCTCCCACACTGTTTTCGCACCGCAAAGGTCGTAAAGTGATCACTGATCATTTCACCTAATACTTTCGATTCCTTAATATGATAGCTGTTGGTATAAATATGGTCGATAGTAGTTCCTCCATTGGGATCAGGCCTTGTTGTTTCATCTATTATTTGCTTTACTCCTACATTTCTACAGAAACTCCTTAATAATTTGTATTCATTACTATCTGTTTTCTTGGCATCTACATTGACATCTCCTATTATCCATACCTCCCGTGTGGTTATTTCTGGGCTATTAACTATTTCCTCTAATTTATCATAAAAAGTTGATACTGATTTTGGTGGTGGTTTGTAGCACGATATTATTGCTAATTTTCTGAATCCTGGCTTACTGGTTAATAATACTAATATCTCATATTCGTCATTGGTTATACGTGTACTTAGGTTTTCTTCTGTATGTGTGTATTTGGCAAACTCGTCTGCAACATAGCAGCAAGCACCCTCCCCCCCCCCCCCCCCCCCAACTACTTGTTATACGATCTAATCAGCCCATATGCCTTATATGGGTTGATTCGAAAACTATCCACACACTGAGAAATGTCAATGAGTTGGACAGTTTTAATTTTGAAAAGTTATTCCAAGAATATTACAGAAACACCATAAATATATACAGTAATAGTGATTTTGGCGAGGATTAACCCCGGTCAACTCCAAGCACTACCAGGTGTATCATAGTTTTTATTACCCACCTGATACGGAGTCTCCATACTAAGCCTATGTAGCTTACAGATCGCTACTGAGTAGGATACGGAGCTGCGTACCCTCCTAGGAGGATATGGATTTTTGAGATGAAAGTAGTCCCATTGAGATAAAAGTAGTCCCAAACATAACTTCTTAACTATGTTCTTATCATATTTTTTGCTTAAATCCAAAAATAAGTGAGTAATAAATACAATATTACCATGATTTCGATCTGAGTGGCCGTATTCTCCGCGTAGTTGACGCTATGCAATATTACTACGCGTCAACTACGCGGAGAATACGGCCACTCAGATCGAAATCATGGTAATATTGTGTATTTATCAATGCTAAGTCTCTCTTTATATTAATATTAATGTCTCGAATTCACACTAACAGTGGCACATTTTATGTATTGATCTCAGTTTGTTTTGACTAGTTCATTTTCTATAAGTTTACACAATTAGATATTAACAAACATAATACAACAATAATAACTATGTGAATTGACTTGAACAGTTTTTAGTGCATATCATTATCCATTTCAATATAATGAGATCTGACGATCTCAGCGGAGCAATTACTATGATCTCACGATCACAGGGAAGTGACGTAAATGGGGATAACTTCGGGATATTCAACATGGTTGCAACATGGTCGTAACAAATTATTATGATCTGACGATCACAGCGGAGCAATTTCTATGATCTAACGATCACAAGGAAGTGTCATTTTATTAATATCTTGTCAGCATATTAGCTTAAATCATTTATATTTAATACTGTAGGATGCTTGCTTGCCATTTACCTCAGACTTCAGTATGCATGCCCCCATAACCTCTCACAGCCAGTATACCTAGTCAGTTTGACCCTGACCGGTGTCAGCTTGCATTTCAGCCTCATTTCACAGTTCGGCCTCTGACAGCAGGTTGGCTGCTGCACTGATGTCAAGCTGGACATGGACTGTGGCATTATCTACCGTGAGTGGGTATACCCAGCGGTCAGTCCCTCCTACCTTTACCTCCATTACTTGTTGATTCACCTAGCCAATAAATATTTTAGGGAAACTAGTTAACCTAATTGGGACGGCTCCTCGTACCGTGTTACTATCGGTAAAATTATTGCATGAGCTCGCAGAGTGAATGCAATAATTTGACCAATAGTAACAAGGTACGAGGAGCCGTCCCAATTAGGTTAACAAGTTTCACTTGTACTATACACCTATAAATATCTGCAAATATTTAAAAACTCACCAAAATGTATCGACATCAAAGCGATAATCAAAGTAGTCTGGGCAGGCGGATGTCACTTTCTGCTATTAGCAATGCGCATGTGCGATATTTACTCTCCAACCAGCGTCTTGGACACAACTTACTGCAGAACATCCGGGAGGGGACTTCTTGACCTCATTAACGGCGTTATCGAAGCATTCATAGCCACGATTTCGTAAATAGAATTAAAACTTTTAGAAAATTCTTTTCTTTGCAAATATTAGTCTCATAATATTATTTGTTAATTTTCTGTTTGATATTTTTGTCCGGATATAAATTATTTACGATTTATTTTCGTATTTCAGTATTTACACGAATTCGCGTTGCTATGTATCGTAATATCACTTGGCACTTCCTATAATTATTGTTACATTGCTGTAAATTGCTTTGCTAGTCTTATTTAACCATTATGGTCCACATTTTCATGTTAATCCACAAATATGAATATGTTTGCATAATTATTTGCTATCGATCGTCTTTGTTTACATTTCGTAACAACCGTTTACGCATGGCATCGCGGCATCGCGTCATAAATAGGTCAGTTTATTTTCTTAACCAATCAGATTGCGTATTCAAAGTATGGTGGTACGGCGCCATACCGGCACAGTATGTGGTACGTCTCAACTACCACTTGCATAGCAGAGGTTGGTATTTGAAGTATTTTTAGGCACAGGTGTATAGTACATCTGGTTCTGGTTTACCTTCCACTTAAGTTGTACTTTGAACAGAAGGCCAGGCATCTTCTCAGTGGGTGTTTGAGGCCGTGACTGTTGCACTTACTGGCCTGGGTCATTGGGTTATTTACTTATTTTTAATTAGATTATATTTCCCTTTCTCCTTGCGAAGTTCTTCCATGTCATATTTACAATTTGAATCACTACATGTAACTTTTCCAGTACCCGGGTTAGTGTTGGTTATATTGGGTAAAGTTATGAGGGGGGATAATGAGTATGATGGTTATGTGACGAGTGATTTCCTACTGACCTCTAATGCTTATATCCTCCTTATTTGTCAGGTGTTATTGGAACTCAAGGATTGCAACCATGTTTGAAACCACATTAAATCATTTTTTTTTAAATTGTCAGTACCCCAGTTTTTTGTCAGTTTTTGTACAATCGGCGGGATTGATTCCCATACCTTGATTCCTCTCCATATTGGGCTGCGTTAATAGAAGGAAAAATCACCAAATCATCTGCATATTGAATAAAGTTTGATACTTTAACACAAGAGGAAAGATCATTTACATAAAGGACAAATAAAAGTGGCCGAGTACCAACGCTTGCCGGTAAACACCAATAAATGCTAGCTACGTAAATTAACATCATTTTTAGATTTTGTGACATTTACGTAAATTCATGTAGCTGAGAAACGTAAATTTACGTTTCTAAACTAATTGAATTTATGTAAATATACCCAACAAAGAAATATGTAAATATGTAAATAGTGGGTTATTTTATGTATTTTGAAAACGGAAATTTACATAATCATATGAATATATATCTCTGGTAGCTTTATTTGAATAGGAAGAGAATGTTTATTTTGGGATTTCTCTATGAAGGAGAGAAGTGAGATTGATTAACCTGAAAGTATAACCATGGATTATACTCAGCTATACTCGGGTATAGTTAAATCTGTGTACTTTTTCTTTGTAAAAGGCCCCAACACTTACCTTTTCAGCGCGAAAATTAAGAACAACACCACACACCTGCAGAAAGGTGTGGTCCTACCCAACTGCCAAGATTACCAAAATTAGGATAACTGCAGTTACATAAATATCAGCCAATCATAGCCTGAGTGACATTAATGAAAATTGAAACTGCTGGTTTGGTAAATTTGGTAAATAAACCAACTCTACAGGCCATACCCTCCCCAAGAAATACCAAAAATTGAGAGAAACTACTGTCATACCATCTAGCGAATTCATGCCCATAAATGGGAATTCATGCACATAAACGTAAATTTATGTAAATAAATGTAATATGAATTATGTAAATTTACACCAAATTACGTAAAATTACCACACATTCTACACATGTAAGTAAACCTTAACATTTGTACGTTTTTATACGTAGTGAATCTACCTGTGAGCCACATAGATTCACGCCTTGTGTTTACTAGGTTGTGGCACACCAAACTCTACATTCTTTTCTTTCGACTTCTTAACATCGACATTTAGTATCTGCCTCCTCCATGTTAAATACGAGTTTATCCAAGATACTTTGAGGTATTTTTGACAATAATCTTGTGGGGGATGCAATCGAAGGCTTTTTTAAAATCTATGAAACAAGCCGCTGTTATCTGAGACTTATCCCTAGCCGAGTACAAATCATTTACTAGTTAAAAAAACAGCATCTTCTGTTCCTGTCCCAGGCCTGAAACCAAATTGCTGTTTATTAAATATATTGGTTATAGTTAATATTTCATATAATTCCCGATGTATGATCTTCTCTATCATTTTACTTGGTCGCGGTAACGGGGATATGGGACGCCAATTGTCGACATAATAGGCCTACGTTTGCCCTGCTTTGGGGATAGGTGTCACTGCGGCCATTTTCCACGAATCAGGGAAAGTGTTACTCAATAATGAGTGGGTACAAATATCCGTAAATTTATCATTGCACGATGTTAACATTTCCTTCATAACCTCACGGTTCATTCTCACAGAACCAGTGCAAGTCCAATTTTAGTCGTTTCCTGCATTCTAATTTTTCCCCACTGTATTCAATGTTTATTTTTTCAGTTTTTAATGATCGATCTCCCCGAGTGCTCGAGGGGGAGTATGGGTTTTACTGGTCAAAAATCAATATTTTGGTCTGCAGGGGGTCAAAATAGGTAAAAAAACACCTAAAATTGACAAAACCATTCACTTGAAAACACGTTTTTTACAAATAACTAATTGTTCACCCTACCGGAGGATTTTTTTTCTATTTTTCCCCAAGAGTTTCTCGTTTAAATTTTTTTATCAGCTAAAATTGGTTAATAATCGAAAAAAATTGAAAATTTTATAGCCTTGAATAGGTTGGTGAAACTCTGTATCCTGCAGCGTGACCGGGTAATTAGAACGTTTTTTATTTATTATGAGCAAAACATGAACTGTAATTATTATTGTATATGGCTAGAACATCATTTGAAGTATCTCCTTATCAAGAAAATAAACTATTAAATGCAAAAACAGCTTTTCCATTTCATTTCATTTAATATTTGTACTTCATCCCATTTTTTTGCTGTATTTAGCCCTTTGGCCTACAGAGACAGTTATTTTGCCATAGTATAGTCAATTATAATATTTAACTAATGAAACTGGCACAATAATTTACAATCCTTAATACTTTTATCAGTAAACAAAAAACAAAAAATTATCAAAACGAAATACTTAAAATATACTAGAAACGCAAAATTTTAACATTACATAAAGGTATAAAAAATCTCCTGCTACGTGACCGTATCCCGCAGAGTGACCGTTTCTATATATATATATTGTTATATTAAGAAAATTAAGAAGAAAGTGAACTACATAGGAAGTACAGAAGTTTAATTACATTTAGTAATATTTCCTAATGTCTTATAATTTTTTTAAAACCTATTTACACATTTATTGCACATAATGGTAAAAAAAATCTCCTGCTACGTGACCGTATCCTGCAGAGTGACCGTTTCTATATATATATTGTTATATTAAGATAATTAAGAAGAAAGTGAACTACATAGGAAGTACAGAACTTTAATTACATTTAGTAATATTTACTAATGTCTTATAATTTTTTTTAAACCTATTTAGACATTTATTGCACATAATGGTTTAAAAAATCTCCTGCTACGTGACCGTATCCTGCAGAGTGACCGTTTCCATATATATATTGTTATATTAAGATAATAAAGAAGAAAGTGAACTACATAGGAAGTACAGAACTTTAATTACATTTAGTAATATTTACTAATGTCTTATAATTTTTTTGAAACCTATTTAGACATTTATTGCACATAATGGTATAAAAAAATCTCCTGCTACGTGACCGTATCCCGCAGAGTGACCGTTTCTATATATATATTGTTATTGATGATTTAGAGGGAAAATAAATTTTTTAGAACAATTTTTAAATATAAAGGATATAGTATACCTATGCTGGTATAGCATACGGGGATTTATTTACCTGAAATATTTTTTTACATATACCCATGCCAAACATTATATTAGGATTTACTTAAAAACGCAATTAGAAAATTAGAAAAAATCAGTTTAGGGTACTTTAGGGAGGAAAAATTCAAATTGGCTGATTTAAAAAAATATTATTTTAATAATACTACTTACTTCTTATGTTATGACCAATTTAAATTGTATATTAATGAAAATTTATTAGTTTCCTATCACTTCGTTATTTTGGGGTACCCGGTCACGCTGCAGGAGCATTTTTTCATATACATATACACTACGGCCCACCATGTGCTCATTTATAATATTTAACTAATAATATTTCAGGGAATAAAGCCCCACCCAATAGACATTAGGACCAGATAATAATTTTTGACTTCCTGCAAATTTTTTTTTTTTGCCCCCTAAAAGTCAAATGCACTGGTTCTATGAGAATGAGCCTCACATGAAATGTACTTATACCCAGATGATTTTGATATGGTTACCTACTTTACGGAGAGTTCGATAGTACCGGTGGTTAATCCATATTCAAAATTGATTGCAGATTTATCATATTGCTTAAGATTATCTTCTGCCCGTACCATTATGCTAGGATCGAATTGATTATATAATATAGCCCAATTGTTGCAAAAAACGTATTCATATAATCGGCTGAGTCATCTTCGGGGATTATAGAGTTATTTGCGTTCATCGGTTAACAATGCGTAGCGCCACTCGTTGGGTTTAGTATACCTCTTATTATGTGTCAAAATTATATATTGATATAGCAGTTAGAATATGCATATATATATAGCTTTCAATGTCTAGTAATCCATGGCTATCGTAGAATCAACAACAGAACCATTCGAACTAAAAATAAATGTTGTCCGTCATATCACGACGCCATTTTTGTAAAGTACTTGTGTGGTATCTCTATCAATGGAACAACGTTGGAGAGCTTAGTTTTGGCTCAATCTGTTATGGTCAGAAACATGAATTTATAAAGACTCAGTGAGGCCACATAAAGAACTTTACAGGTAACATGAGGATAAGTTGAGTTAGAGCAGGAACCCACCAACCCTGATAAGGTCCCCGATAGACTTTCCGATACAGTTCCCGACTGGAATTGAAGAATTCTTGTCGGGAATGTTTTCCTATCGTAGCGATGGGCGCCATCATACGACGCAGATCCCGAGTGGACCACAATCTTATCGTAGCCCTTACTTCTGGATTTGACATGTTGATATTTTCTATAATAGGAATTCAATCCGGAAGCGTTCCGATTGGAAAAGACGCATTCCGATTTGAATTTCTGGTTCTGTGCATTACGATAGCGTTTCCGATTCATTCCTGACAAAAATCCTATCGTACCGTAAAACCCCGGTTATAAGCCGACCCCGTTGATAAGCTGATCATCCCAGTTCAGCAAATTGATAAACAGATTATGGGGGCATTCCAACTTTAGGAAAACCCCAGTTATAAGCCGACCCCCAACTGTCCTATCGCCTCACCTTGACCCACTACCTGTAAGAGTTTGCCCCTCTCCTAGCAGAACTTCCGTATGACCTAGACCATATGACCTAGTTGGAGAGTGTGTCATTTCACACTCGTGAAACTATTTTTCCATGATCTTATTTCCTTTTGCATATAATTTCAGTAAAATTACCATATAGGAAGACTTTATTATCAATCTTGTGAGCTATGAATATTCCTTTAGTGTGTGCTCAACCAAACAGGTGCTCAGCAGATGGGTTTTTAGCCTCCAGCCGACATTGCATGCCGCACCAGGCCGCCCCATACTCTTTAAGCTGTTCTACCACACTCCCCTATTTCTAGGCCGACAATCACAAGGCGCACACACGCCACCCATTGGGCGCCCAGAGAGCTGTTCCACCAGCTATGGAGTCCAGGCCGGTGCCCACGTGTTAATGAACATGCCGTTTGCAATGAGGCGATTCTACTGCCGTCTGGTATACATTGGCCGCACTAACACGCTAAGCGCGTTCATTCGATAGGGCGTGTCCTGAACACTCCTACGCTGATCCGGCAGTGGAAAACCTGGTGATCAAGCAAGGCAGTGTGGCACCATGTTGGAATTTAATGGAACAGATAATAGCTTGTCTATTTTCCGCTGAATTCTGCGTTAAGCCAAACATTGAAGGTAAATAAAGATAAGCCTTGATTTTATGAATGTGTATCTGTATCTTTGGTCTCTGCTAGTAGGTTACCGCATCGCGGGTATCACCCATTCATATTGACCGCGTCTACTGGAGTAAAGGCTGGTAGCAGTCAGCGCGGATCTGAGTATCATTGTCGCCAATCCTCTTGGCCTCGTCAGCCAGCTAGCCAGCCACTGCTAAAAATCAATTGAAGCAGTTTTGGGCTGGCGATCCTCTGCAGTCTGCCTTTTACAATTTAGCCATCAAAACGGCCGTCCTGCTTCAGTGTGCTTGGTGGAAAAGCGGCAAAATGAGCTGTGGGTCTGGCCAGCAGTTTGCAGCTTGGAACAGGCCTGCCAACGCTCAGCCAGCAACATGGTTTTGGAGACGCGGTGATGGACAGGCGGTCAACAGAGCCCGCCGTTAAGACATTATGAGCTGTTTCACCGAGCAGATGATTGCTGCAAAATGGGCTGGCAACGGTCAGCGACGACCACAATGCCATTGGAGAGAGAGTGAGAATTCATGGACAAGGCCTGTCCTGAACCATATCAACAGACCGTAACCGATTGAACCAACTCCTTGATGGGAACCTGCCTTCATTTCGTTTCAAATCAGGGAGATGCTTTTGAACCACTTATCAGATAACATTTTCCAGTGTGATCCCAGTAGTGCAGAAATTTCTTGCTCTACAAGCTCCTCAGACTTTGCAGTCTTCCTCAACCACTCATAGTATCGCTCTGTCCACTGGGGTGCCCTTGGCCAGTCGAATCGTTTCATGAGGGCATTCTGCCTGACCAGCAGGTGCTGCAAGTTGTGTCCCTGCGATGTGATGATCAGTAGCGTGGTTGTAGAAATTCGCTCCCTGATTATGAGAGTCTCCAACCTTGGGCAACATTTGGCAAGCATGACAAGATAGGTATCGGCACGATCGTGGAAAGATTTCCTGCCGAATTTGCGTGGGAGGCCGTAGTGTCCATACACTCTAAGTGTTGTCTTGTAGTTGTCTATTACCTGTAGGACAGTACTTGGTGCAATCTGAGCATAAGGGCTATTATATGTTATTGAGTGGACAGGAGCATACGGCTGAATCAAAATATCAGCATTTGTGCAGCCACGAACTTCCAACCGCACCTGGACATGAGAATTAATCCTGAGATTCTCCCAAGCTCTCCTACTGACTGGATCACAGGGACAAGTGTACTTATCCTGGATTATCACAATTTCCCGAAGATTGATGTGGTGTCCCAGCATCAATACTACATCGTCTGATAACTGAGATGGAGATATCACCAAGTCTCGAAGGTTGGGAAACATCCCAACATAGAAATGGGGGAAGTACACTTTGCAGACATTCAGTATTTCAAGGTGCTTCAAGGATCCCCTGCAGTGGTCCACAAACTGAGTCAAGAGTCCGGGTGCGTCTCTTTCATCTAACAACAAATCATTCATCTTCAAGTGCTCCAGACCTCTCAATGAGGCAAGGAGTTGTTTGAGTTCATCAAGCATCTGACCTCCTGTACCAAATATCATGGTTTCATCGTGAGTTCGTGTTTCGCAGGCGAAACTGAATTCAAACCTCTTCAAATGGGGCATTGGATATGTGTCAAAGAACTGAATGAAGGTGACTAAGACCTTCAGAAACTCATACAGGTTGTAGAATTCAGTCATGGGCACTATGATGATGCTCCTCACAAGCTTTCCAATACGGGCCAGGTAGAGTTGTACTTGATGATGGCTGATGACCTTGAACAAAATGAAGAAATACAGGTATAAATATTTTGAAACATTGGCCAATTTAAAGCAATAATATTATTTGACTTATTTGCAAGTTGCATAGAATTTATAGACGAAAGGGATTAAAAAAAAAGAAGGATTTAAGTGTGAAAGCATCAGAGCTTTTGAGATCAAACCACTTTCACAGAAGAGATCATATATACTGCTTTGCGAATAGGCCCAAGTGCCATAAAAGATATGCTAGGGGACTGATCGATCATCCAATGTTGCATAATTTTGACCTATAAAGTAAACCCCACTTCACTATTGTTAACTCTGGTGCTAAAGGTAGAGCTGAGAGTGCGATATACCTACCGAGTACCACGCTCTTCCATTGAAAATTGAAAAAAACAACTTAATCGTGGTCGTGTTCGACTGTTCCAGTTATAACATACAATATATGCAATGCTTTGCTGCATCTGATCTGTCGTAGCAGTGGACACACCGTTCCGACACGGCTTCCGACACACTGCGACACACTCCGACATGACTACGACACATCGCCGTGTCGTAGCCGTGTCGTAGCCCTTCCGACAAGATTAAACATGTTTAATTTATCGTAGAGGTCGGCTTGTGTCGTAGTGTGTCGGAAGCATTCTGCACTATGTTAAAGCTATGAACTGCCCCCCACCCACACACGTGCGCCTTTATAAACTGTTATAATATCATATATACAACATTTTATCCTCTGTTATATAGGGATATGCATTACGAATGGTCCATTGAACATATTCAGGAACAGATATGATAAACATTTTTAATAATCATATACTTTTAAAATCATAATCCAGGTCTGAGATACATGATTATAGATATTTGTTCGGATATCTAATACTCTTGATAAAAGACATCAATTCACTACGTTTTTCTTTTCGAAAATTGAAGAAAAACATATTTTTCAGTATATTTCCTATATAAATTAAGTCCCTCAGGGGAGCCGTTTGTGTCGGAGTGTGTCGGTACCGTGGCAACCTTTCTTTTCCCGCCAAACCGTTACGACACACTCCGACAAGGCTCTACGACACACGCCGACACTCTCCGACAGAGCCCTTCCGACAGGGATTTTCTTTGTCGTAGTGTGTCGTAAGCCTTGTCGGAGTGTGTCGGAAGCAGTGGGTACCCACCTTTAAACACATGGGAGGCTAAATTCATGTGGCCTTTTTTCGATAAGGCTTTCCTTCTTTACCTTCTTAACAAACCCAGTTACAGTCAGTCATTTGTCAAAATTTTGACCAAGCTCTGTGGCTAAGGGGTGTTTGCCTCAACCATGGGTCATGGGTTTAAACCCTGGTCGAGTTAAACCAATGACTTGCACAAAAATGGTACCCACTGCTCATTTGGCATAACACCCGCCATCAGAATGAGGAGGATGGGGCTAGGGCCCAAGTAGAAGAATAATTGTACCATCAAATGTTTTGATTGTACACACAATATTTCCCGCTTAATCCCGCTTTTAATTGCTTAAAAATGAAAATAAAAGTATTCGTTTTTGTGAATAAAATTGGAAATATTAGCACAATAAACATGATATTTTCATAGTATGTAGGTATAACATCATATTTAATATTTCTATGCAAAATAAAGAATGGTATCTAGGATCAAGTATCATGTCACATGATGCAAAGATAAAATTATCACAAATAGGCCTTTATACCCGGCCTCTAGTGGTATTCACTGGCACTAGTACCCGGCTCCATACCTGTGCTATTGCCGTGGGTACCCGGTGCGATAGGGTTAATTGAGGTCTTTAGAACAGGTTTTAAACATCAGGGAATACAGATGAGGAATCAAAAGTTCATAAACACAGCTTTACAGTTTTTTCATTACTGTAGACCTTGAAAACATTAAGATATTTACCTTATGTCAGCTGTTGAAGACATTGCAAATCTAATTTGGGTACATCCTGGTCATAGCCTCAAGTGAGTTTTGCCAACAAGTTTTAAAGCCCAGCACAAAGCCTTTCCTACTGCCACTTTCGGAATTCCCCACTTCCAAGTTCTGAGCAAGGCTGGTTTGTGATGACATATGACTCTCCGACCCTAGTCCTAATGTTGATATGAGGTTCTACATACAGGCACAGGCAAATGCTTGAAGTGTGATAGCATCAAGCATGATGCCTACTGGTTAAAGTTGACTGCACTATTATATGGTGCTATGATGACAGTTTGAGTTGATGCTCCTAGTCCCTATAGTTGTAAGATTCTACTAATATTCTAACCTGAAATCAGGGATGCAACCGCTGCCAAATCAAGGCTGTAATTGGCAGCTAGCAGACATGCTGGAAGCCCCCATCTCTCCTGTACCCATATAATCAATCATAAATCTTGACTACCTTGAAACCTAATTCTCACTGAAGTCACTTACAGAGACTTGGTTGTTCACATTTATATCCAGCAGCATCTGCTTTCTTGGTTTCTGCCATTGGTTGGTAGTCACCAGACTCACATGCAGGATCTTGCAGAACCTTCACTGTTTCTGGTAGCAGTATCATTGACAGGTAAATACAGATGTTCTGGCAATTTTTTATAGTCTGGCATGGTGTGTGGGATCCTTGTTATAAGTGAATCAACCCATGGTGTAGCACTACAGAAAAGACAAAGTCCCATTTTTTAAACTCAGAACCCCTTCAAGTACTCAATGTAGAGTTCTCAATGAAGAGGTCTCTTTGCTCATAGTACTAGTTGTGTTACAAGGAATGACACAACTATAGTTACATTGTGAGTTAATCATTACTATAGTAGTTCAACTTAGCTGATTTCTTGTGATATGATATGAATGCATTTCATTACAAATATTAATTCTTGTCAACAAACAGAAATATAGGAGTCTGCCACATTGTTTAGCTAAAAACCTCGACCCCCGGAAGAAATAGTGAAGAAAATGTAGTTAACATATAACTCACTAGATGGCGCCACTGAATGTGGATCTCACCAGTATTGCTTATGGCAATGATACAACATCCCTCTTTTTCCAAATGAGATATTACTTATAATGTTGAGTATACACAGGTATCACAACCATAGTAGTCAAGTTGTGGCAAAACAGTTTTTGGCATGGAAGTAGATACTGTTTGTAATATACAAAGTCTTTGGCATAAAAGTAAATATTGTTTGTAATGTAATATGCTACTTTCAAATCAGTCTTTCTTCGTCTCAGTGAGACAAGTCTTTGCTGGAAAGTCTTTCAATAAAATATATGAATAATGCCTTAGTAATGACTTGGCAATATTTGAATCAAGTACTTTTTTATTTTTGCTCTGAAAAGATAATATATTTGACAGCACCTCTTTTGACTGTAAATGTAAAAATGATAAAGCTAAAGCATGCATGTACTACTAAACATAAGATATAGTCGATTAATACAAATATACTACTTGTATGTGTTTATCTATTTCAGGTCTTAGTCACTAAAACTTATTCACTGAACCGGACTGGCTTTCTTATTTCCCGCCCACTGCATGACACCACTGTAGGTGGTTTAGGACTGGACACAGGCACTAGTGATTTGCCTATGAGATTTTGCCCATCACTACTGCTGTTACTAGTTCCTTTCTGAACCGGTCCATCATTGGCAAAGTTTGGGAGGCTTGTCATGTTGCAGCCTTCTGTAATTGTCTTGCATCGTGGACGTGGTGGTGGTCCAGTGGCCTCAGGTGTTCGGTTGCCTGACTGGCCCTGCTCAGTGATTCTACCTTTAAGGTGAATGCGATTTTGGCGCAGAGTCTGTCCACTAGGAGTCTGGATTATATAACTCCTTGGCTCCTGGGCCCTTGCTAAGACAGTTGCTGGGGCCCATCGTCCTGACTGGACATCTTGGTACATAGCCTTCTGGCCTGGTATTAGAGGTGGTATCTGTTTCACATTCCTATCATGGTAGGCCTTTTGTTCACTTTGCCTTAAGTTGAGTTCTTTCCGTATGTCCTCCTGCATAGGGTCAGTGCTCCTGATTTTTGATGGGAGAGTGTCCTTCACCCTTCTTTGGAACATCATTTCTGCTGGGCTTGGCAGTTTGCAGCTGATTGGGGTTGTCCTCAGTCGCAGTAGTGCCAGCTGTATGTCCTCATTAGCTTCTTTGGCCTTTTTCATTGTGTTTTTCACAGATCCAACTTGGCACTCTATAAATCCGTTGGATCTGGGATACCGTGGCGAAGATGTTATGTGCCTTATACCCCACTCTCTGGTGAACCTTGCAAAAGCCTGGCTGCTGTAGTGGGGTCCATTGTCTGATCGTATGATGTCTGGCACTCCCATGATGATACAGTGGTCTTTTATGATGGATACCACTGTCTCTGATGTTGCTGGTTTTGGCAGTTTGTTCACCAAGGGGAACTTGGTGTAGTAGTCTGCGATGATAAGATACTGTTCATCGTCTATTTGGAACAGGTCTGTTCCGATCATGCTCCATGGTCTGCTTGGTGTTTCTGTAAGTTCCAATGGCTCATGTGTCTGTGTTTGTTGGTGTTCTTGGCAGATTGTGCACTGTTTGCACAGATTCTCGATGTCCTCACTGATTCTCGGCCAATAGACATCTTTGCGTGCTCGGAGCTGGGTCTTGATGATTCCCATATGTCCAGTGTGGAAATTTTCCAACACACTCTGCCTGTGCGGTTTGGGAATGTACACACGCTCTCCTTTCAAGATGAGTCCGTTATCCATGCTGAGCTCATCCCTGTATGACCAAAATTGGCGAAGTTCCAATGGTGGTTCCTTAATTGTTTCTGGCCACCCAGTGTAGATCACTTCCTTCAGTTCATTCAAGGTTGGGTCAGATAGTGTTGAGTCCCTGATGGCTTGGATCTTGTCACTGGTAAACTGAACATGCTCAATTCGCACATCCATCTTGACATCCTCGTTGTTGTTGGGATTTGGCAGTCTACTGAGTGCGTCTGCCAGTCCGACATCCTTCCCTGGTAAGTATTTTACCTTGAAGTCATAATCTTGCACCGCAAGCATCATAGCCTGGAGTCGGGGTGGTGCAACGATTAGGGCTTTGTTGCAGATCATCTCAAGTGGTTTATGATCGCTAAGTATAGTGAATCTCCTGTTGTAGAGATAGGTGTGGAGACGCTTGATCCAAATGTTATTGCGAGCATTTCACGTTCAATGTTGACATAGTTCTTTTGGGATGGTGATAGGGATTTGCTCGCGAATGCTACAGACCTGGGAGCTGTTTCACTAGTAGTGGGGTGAAAGTGAGAGGTGAGACCGCAACAGTGGCACCAACAGCGGCACCAACAGTGTCAAGGCCAAAATCGTGTTTCATCAGTGGTCTCGCTGTTGAAGTCTCACTGTTGCCTACTGCCGCTCATATTCAACGGCATAGTGCACTTAGTGAGCACAGGGTCACACTATGCTGTCAAACATCACTGTGTGTATATACAGGATTTCACATGCTTCCCCTGGGAATTAAGCGATGAAATTTCATCACAAGTAAGGGGTACATATAAACTATAATCGTACCAAATATGAAGAAGAACGGTTGTATCGTTCTGAAGATATCGGGGTTTGAATTTTTCACTCCCTCCGTGAGTCTGCGTTGGTTGCTGTTCTTTTTCACTCCCACCGTAGTGCGCCAGGGTTTCGGCTATTCTTTTTGTCTCCCCCCAGAGGCCGGCAGGACACTGGCCACCAGAGCAATATTTCCTATGACAAAATCCAAACGCCGATAACTTCGAGAAAAAACGGCCGATTTTCTTCATATTTGGTACGATTATAGGTAATATGTATACCTTACTTGTGTTAAAGTTTCATTGCTTAATTTCTTACAGGAAGCGGGTGAAAACTTTCTATATACGTAACAAACGAGAGGGTTGACCCTCTCACTTAAAGCGGCTCCACAGTGGCACCAACAGTGAGAGCTACTTTACTGATGAAACGGGATCTGCCACTGTTGCTGCCGCTCATGTCCCAAGTGCCGTTCACGCTTGAGGGCACCTACTAATGAAACGCAAACTGCCGCTTTGGTGCCACTATTACAAACAGCGAGACATCTAGCTCCTAGTGAAACAGCCCCCTGGTCTCTGTGGAGTAGCTGCCATCCTGTAGTCGGTCTGGCTGGAGAAGTGCTGCTCCCAGCCCACGTTGGCTTGCGTCTACCATGAGGTACGTTGGTGCTTCAGTATCGTAGTACTTGAGGCAGGCTTCTGTGCTAACCAGTGTTTTTAGATGGTCAAACACATGCTGATGGTCTGCTGACCACTCAAATGGTGTTTCCTTGCACAGTAGCTTCCTCACCGGCTCTGCCTGGGCAGATAGATTCCTGATGAATGGGCTCAGGTATGTGATGAGACCTAGAAACTCCTGAAGCTCTGTCTTGTTTGTTGGAGCAGGCATGGCTTTGAGGTGGGTGACTTTTGCTTCATCCGGCTTCATTCCATTCACACTGAACACCATACCGAAGTACTCAATCTGGGGCCTTTTGATGATGCATTTGCTGCTGTTGAAGACAAGGCCATTTTTCTGTGCCTCCATCATCAGGTTGTGTAGATTCTTGTCGTGCTCTTCTTCTGTTGCTCCGAAGCATGCTATGTCATCTGCAATGCCGACAGTTCCTGGGCACTTTTCCAGGATCATAACTTGCAGAACTTGTATCTTCCAAAAGGTGTTCTGAACGTAGTTAGCCGTTGGCTCTCTTCGTCCAGCTCTACACTCCAGTACCCAGCTTTGGCATCCAGTTTGCTAAAGTACTTTGCCCGATGGAATTGATGGCTAATTTCTTCCAGCGTAAGCATCTTATGTGGGCATCTCCTCAGTGCTTCGTTCAGTTTCTTCGGGTCCAGACATACTCTTATTGTTCCATCCTTCTTGATGCTTGTTACAAGGCTGCTGCACCAATCCGAGTGTTGTTCCACTTTCGCTATCACGCCCTGCGATTCCATATTGTCAAGTTCTGCCTTCAGTTTGTTCTTCATGTGGATCGAGTACTTGCGTGGTGGATCAATGAAGGGTGTTGCGTTTTCTTTCAGATGTAGTCCGACTTTGCCTGGGAGGTTACCGATCCTGTTGAATTGGTTGCTATATACCTGTTGCAGGTCTTTTACTGATTCAATGGTCTTTGGTGTTGGGACTGGTATGTCTATGTTGCAGTGCAGGGTTACGAGACCCAGTGTTTCGGCCATCGACAGTCCACACACTGCTGGGCTGGTCACATCTACAATGTGGAACTGGAATGTCTTCCAGTTACCCCGTCCATAACTACATTGTAGGTCTATACTGCCGTAGCACTTGATGGTGGTTTTGTTGTAGGCTAGTAGTGTAGTTTTTTTGCTGCCCTGGAGATTTCCTCATTTGGTGTTCCATCTCTGTTCAGCTTCTCAGGCATCAATTGTTGAAATATCCTGAGAGGGAGGGTGTTTCCCATGGCTCCAGTGTCAACCTTCATGTTAATGAGTCGTTTTGTTCGATCATTGAGCTGTTCTGGGAGCTTTATGTTGATTTTCGCAAATACCTCTTTGCGTTGTTTTTTCTCTGTTACGTCTGCGACATCGAGACTGATCATGTTGTATTCTCAAAGTCTTCTCAAGTCTACACAGCCGATCTTAGGGGATCTCAACTCCAAGGATCTCAAGTTGAGATCCCTAGCCCTCTGTCTAGAGCGATCTCAATTTCTATAGTGATCTCCCTGCGGGTAACCAGCTTAACCCATTCACGCCGGGTGATGCCTTCAGGCATCAACCAGGGCTGGCCGGGTGATGCCTCAAGGCATCAACCGGGGCTGGCCGGGTGATGCCTTGAGGCATCATTTACAAAATATTCGTTTTTAAAGATGAAATTGGAAATAATGGTTCAATAAACATGAAACTTTCAGAGAATGTAGATATAACATCATATTTGATATTCCAGGCGAAATAGAAAATAGTATTAAATATCACATGTCCTATATGCCCGGCCTCTAGCGGTAGTCACTGGCACTAGTACCCGGCTCCATGACTGTACCCCTGCCGCGGGTACCCGGCGCGATAGGGTTAAGTGAACCAGAGCCTCTAAATTGCCTATTATCGCCCCGAACAGTTCTGTCAAGTCCCTCGCAAGTCCCTTGTGAACCGATCTCAAGTTGAGACCGATCTCAAGTTGAGACCGATCTCAAGTTGAGACCGACTTTGAGCAATACAGTAGGTTCAGCACAAACTAGCTGAGTGTTGCAGTGCCTCCGTTTTTATGTTGCTTATCAATTGTTTGTCATGGTCATAATAACCACAATGAAACTATGAAATTTGGAATATATATCTTTTAATTTTGATAAGTTTAAGCACCGAATAAAAAAGTTTGAGACAAGTATCAACTGGTCCCAAGTTGAGACCAAAGTTGAGATCCTTTCACTTGAGATCACCTGAGATCGTCTCAACTGAAAAACACCCAAAGCACTCCAAACGGTCTTATCTTAGTCTCAACTTGAGATCCCCTAAGATCATTTCAACTGAAAAACACTTTGGCCCTCAAACGGTCTCAACTTAAGATCGTCTCAACTGAAAAACAAGGCCCTGTAATGAACACACCAAATTGCATGAATAGCAAGTGTTGGCCCTGGTGGCCATTGTAGAAAAACGAACGGAGCTGCGCTGCAAGGGAACCAGCCAAAGGATGCATGGGCTATTATTCAACATAACATAGGTATATGAGCTTGTCCTCAGTTTCAAAATAGTATGCACTGAAACCAGTAAAATATTTTTAGTCACATTGACTGGTCCCCTGTCCCAATGAAATATGGGACTGGTAACATTTCCCTACGTAATACTATGAGAAAACGTGGTGACTGAGCCCGTACAGGTGGCTGTTCGAGGTCATTTGATGAAAAAATACGGCCCGATGCCGCAGGCTAGAGGGCCGTATTTTTTCATCAAATGACCGAGAACGTACACCATAGGGGCTCAGTCACTACGTTTTCTTATTACTATACACCTCCTACTCGTTGAAAAATATGTTTTTATTAACTTTTCTACACCTCAAAAGACCACTGCTATTCACTACGGCCCACTGCTACAGCGGGCGCGAACATTATTTATACTACACCCCCAGCAGCGGGCAGTATTTCATACATGTTCGCCCATAGGTGTATAGTAATAATGTATAACCTTGAACTGTCAGTCACACCAGCTTTCAGCCAAAACTGCAGCGCTTGAGCGTTACCCAGAGCGTTACCCATAATGCACAGAAAAAGGCTGGCTTTACCTCTCATATAATGTGAGTGAGCACATTGGCCAGGGTCTTTTTCAGTCGTGACAATTGTTCATAACGACATGTTTCAGCCGTCAGTGTCCTATAGACATGAGATCTTAGAGGATCAGTCAACGATGGTCGCTCAACAACACATAGGGTGGTTCCAGGCGTCCTATAGTACCGACAATCGTAGGGAATAGAAGGTGAGATTGTCGTCCAAGGTGTCAGAACCAACGACATATTTTGAAATGTTGTACAGGTATAATGGGTAATTATCCCTTTGGTATTTCGATCATGAGAATTTTTTTTTAAACCGCCATGTTTTAGTTCACAACTGCGGGCACTGCACAACTCGGCTGCTTTTGCAAAATCTAGGCCTACTGCTGCACATCCCCCAATCTGTATAACGTATGTCATGAATAAAATAGACCATGCTTTATACTTCTATGGTTTTTCTAAGACAATTGTTCTGAACGACATTTTTCGTGCCGATCCCTGATGGTGCCCTACAACACTGTCTATAGAACACCAACTATCCAAAATGTTGTGCATTCGCTGGACGATCTTAGGGTATCGTTGGGCGATCTTGTCGTGACTGAAAAACTGGGCCCAGGGCCCAGTCTCACAATCACTCTCTGATCTTCGGTGATTTCAGCTAGCAATCGTCACTACTGAAAAATACCCCCAGGAGTAAATTTAGAGCGAGTTTTATGAATGGATCGATAAGGTAAGATCCATACATTTGTCACAACAAACACCAATATAGGGGTCAGAATTTGAAACGAAATTGATAGGAGTCAGGCGGTTACAATGTTTAATTATCCTGTAATATCAGAAGTATAGCTGTACCTTTTGGTAGCCTCTGTAGAGGTTGAACCGCATGTATGTGAATGCATTCTCGTTGACAAGCAGGTGCCTCCAGAGGCGTGGACTGCTGAAGGCCAGGTACCATGTCCTGCACACCTGCGAACACTCATAACGCTGTCTGAGAGTCAGGTACTGTAGGATGTCCTCCAGGAGGAGCGCTGGCAGGCCTTCCCAGCCCAGGTTGGCCACGTCTGACACCACAAAGTCTTCTCTGCGAAAGGTGGGCCTCGTGTCCTCATCGTGACTGCTGTCATCACGAAGTGCGTCATGCCCAAGACTGTCATCATCAGCATCAGTGGACATGTAGTCTACGTCCGACATGGTTTCTGTAGAAAGGTAGATATAATACCAATGCATTAATATCTTTATCTGCTGGTGTGCAGAAGTTTTAAAATTGTGGCAAGGTTATCACTTAAGTAGAGTTTCTGCCTGAATTCATTTCATAGATTTTAGCATGGACCCTGCAGCGAAGAAATACTAGTGAGGAAGTGTAAACTTGAGATAGTCCGTATATATTTTCATGGTCCCCTGGGATGTTAAACAAATTAACAAGCCACAGTATAATTAATTTAATGAAATATCTAATATGGCTGTTAAAGAAGATATTGCAATGGAAGTTATGCTCGTATATGTGGTACAAAGACTTTTCAAAAAAATTAATTCATTGCTGGCGAAAATTGGGGCTTAGTGAATTCAAACAAGATTTAATAAGGTTATGATTTATGTGATGCTTAGCCGTGGTCAAACATCTATAAATACTACTAGGGGTACAATATTAACCATGTTGGCGTCTTTGGCACGCCATGAATTTGAAAAAGAGAATTTTCAGGTATATAATGATAAGGAGACTTATTTCCTAATGGGGTTTGATGCCGTTGTCGGACGAACATCAATTCCCCACTGTAAGTACATTTCCTCATATTCTCGTCTATGTCATTGTGTCACATTTCTTATACCCTTGGCAATTCGTTGATAACTGTAATGGGAATGTAGCAGGGTTAATCTAAGATCTCGTGACTGTATAAACAGCGCCCATATATATATATATATATATATATATATATATATATATATATATATATATATATATATATATATATTTATATAACCTCGCTTATGGATATATAAATTAAGCCAATGAGCTACTCGTATTTATTCACCCCGGTAATAGAGCAGGTCGCATCAGATCACGTCAGTTATGTATCTAGGGCATCTGATGCGGTAATGCGGTAACGAATGTAACGAACACCTGAATAACGGTTCATTCCCCTGCTAAACCTTGTACTATCTACACATGTTTTAATCTTATTTCAATGTATAACTAATTATTTTAATCTTAGTCAATGTATATCTTGATGTGTAGCCAGGGGTAAGTCCAAATGTACTATTGAATAAACCCTGTTTTCCTGTTTTATTGATTTTCCGTGTGTATGTACCACAGAAGGCATTTCAACTATGAAAATCAGTTCCGTTACCTGACCGTGTACCATCGACCATTGCAAAATAACGTAATTGTAATGATAGGATCCATTATCTATCTAAGAAAATCAAGGATGCAGCAAGAAAATAATCACATTATTCCTTGTTGAAATACCTTTTCCCCTTCTTTATAACAAGTCCCTTACAAGGCTGAATGAACACATATCCGTTCTTCTTATACCTACCAGAGAACTACACGGCTTAGCTTTGAAACATGCCATAGTAGCCTCTCGAGAACCACCACTGCATGCCTCTCAACGCCTGCCTCCAAGCAGTGAGTAACTGATGAACGAGAGATAAACAGGCAGGGGAAATCTTAAATTAGCAGAAAGAAACATAGTCCTTGATGTATTGTGTTGTGGTGCTCCTGAAAACACCGATAAGATTTACTTACGGCCGGTACCCAGTGCAGGCGGCATCATGTGAGCCCAGCCTGGTGAAACCTATGTTTAGAATGACCCCATTATATGTGCTGCTCTTCCGGGGCTTACCAGCTCATACCTGCTCCCTTCCCGCTTACTCCATGCTAGGCCTCCTCATTCAGTATGAGCTCTATATTCCTGCTGCTGTCTTTACAGCACACATGGAGAAGCTTACGTCTGCACTACAAAAACACGGAAACCAGTCGTGTGGGCGAATACACGTTGATTGTGGTGGTGGAGGTTGGACGAAGAAAGTTCTTTCACAAAGTATTTGCAATATACTTGAGTGTATTAAAGTGAAGTAATGGGAGGTGGAGGGGTTTGATCCGGCTGCTCTGGTCACCATGAATCCTCAATCATGTCACAGCTTATGTCTAGATCTGTTGTGATATACATAGACAATAATCGATGGTTTTGTGGGCTGGCGGCCGTAAACCACGAGTGGTTGACGCGTAGTAATACACGAGCGCTAGCGAGTGTATTACGAGGTCAACCGCGAGTGGTTTACAGAGTTGCCTGTCCACAAAATCATCGTTTGTTACATTTATTATCCATCTTTTCGAATAAATCAAACCCAATAATTGCTATTTTACAGGGTTTGACAATAGGGACTATTTCTTTGCTCTATATTATGATTATCGCCAACCCGGACCTATTGAATGTATACCTGACCTTGCACTACATGTAACAAAATCAAAGTGCTCGCTATCCCTACACCTTTACCTGTTTGATATACGAGTCCGTTAGCATGAGGCTTTAATTTTACTGTCGGCTATAAAACTTTATCTCACCCCGGTATTTATCTCCATAGGCTTAACATTAGGAACTCGTACTTCATGGCCGTGAAGTTCGTCTACCCAATACTCAATGGCTAATTGCGTGATTCATTATATCAATAAATCATGTTATTCGGGGTGAGATAAAATCAGAAACCCACTCGATGAAAATAACTTGGTCCGCACTCCACCTTGTTTGACCACAGAGTAATTCACTCAGTTTCGCTTCGTGAATTACTCTGCAGTCAAACTTGGTGGAGTATGGACCAAGCTATTTTCATCTCGTGGGTTTCCTTCTAAATGTATGCCTGTCAGTGTGGCATACAGAAACTCAATGTTAAGCCTATGGGATTTTATATTAGGGGTAGGATAAAGGGACTGGAGCCAGTCTATGCTAGCTCATATGTATCATCTTTGACCCTAATAGTCAATTAGCATGCTAGTAATGGTAAGAGCAAAAAGGGTAGAATTAATCTAATCTCGACTGTAAGAGTCGGACAACTGCAGGGCCGGGCACACTGGCTAAGGTACGGGTTATATTGCCTCGGGATAAAACTATGCAGATGAGGCACAGTCTAAACGCATCAACGACTAACGATACCACAGCTACCACGTCACATATTGTCGATTTCTCGCGTCACGTGTAGCAGACGACAGTTGCCGACATTCCGGAAACGTCAGCAAATCACGAGAAACGAGAAAAGCGCGACTGGGCATAGCCCAGAGACATCCGGACTTACCTGTGTGTCGTCGTTCTGAACATATCCGAGCTCGGTGGGATGTGGACCAGCACGACCGGGTGTCCATAAGCATACGAGAAGCTGGGGACGTGGAGAACAAGAGGCATCTGCCCCAAGGGAAGTTGAAATAAACTAGACCGTCGTGTGGCGCCATCTTCAGGGCAGTTTTCAAACTGGGACAGGAAGGTCTTCAACAGAAGTTTGCTTGCTTCTACAAATGGTGAACCGTCGAAAATCTATCAGTGGACAAAAAGGCGAACTAAGAAAGTTCAGCTAGTGTTAAGGTGGGTTTTTTTTTTGGTTTTTTTTATTCAGAAACAAAATTAACGACGGCGTTATTCGCCCACATTTGGCGATCTTCCATAACGGAGTCACAAGTAAATACATACAAATACATATATGGCCAGATGTCACAGATCGTCGTCAAATGATCAGTATTGCTTCTCCATTCAATAAAATGCTAAATCTTATAGAGATTTATGATTTTATCTTATATTCTGGTCAGGCTCAGTCAGACCTTACAGGGGAACCATGGTTTTATGTATGTGGGATCATACATAACAAAGCTAGAGGACCCAAACTACCCAAAACAGGGTGTTTTTTCATGATAATATGAATATACCATACTTTCAATGGTTAGGAGTAGTAGAAAAATATAATAATATTGACAATTATTGTTCTTAACTTGGCCCCTATAGATTAAGGATTTTTTTCAGAACATTTACACATTTTTGGGCAGGATAGTATGCTCTCTGCAAGGCAGAATGTGCATGGGTAGTTTTAGTGTGGAAACGATTGACTCCCTAAAAAAGGAGCCCTCCCAATATCTACATATATCACAGACAGGAATAAAATATGTCCTTGTAAGCCTTAACATGTGCCTATGTATATATGAAAAAAAAATCAAATCTAACTATATTATGATAGCACTGGGAGCCTATTAACTAAGTTTGCGTAGTTTTTGTGTGGAAACGATTGACTCCCACCCTATAGTGATAGCTAGCAAGTAAGTTATTTTTAACTAGTGTCCATTTCATATAAATACCCCCTTATATCAAGGTAACTGCACATGGTACCAGCTTTCTTGTACTCCTTCCCTGTACATAGTCATGAACCCATATCTGAGAATGTGGAAACGATTGACTCCCTGTGGAAACAATTGACCCCATAGCTGATTTTCCCTTAGAGGCCTATTCCACCAAAAAGGCCCTCAGCAGGCGGGTTTTTGCCTTCCAGCCGGCAGTTGCCACCGGGGCCGGCCACCCGGCCGCCCCTAAACCCCTAAATTCTAGGAGCTGTTCCACCAAAGCCCCACGAGGCGACCAATAGGCGTACACAAGGCGCCCCGTGGGCGCCCATAGAGCTGGTCGGACCTGGCGCGGCGTTACACTCGCAGCGGGTTTGCTATTGCCGTCTGGTGGACGTTAGCGGCACTAACGCGGAATCCCGCGGTTCTCTATCAATCCGATAGGCGGCGCGGCGTGCGGCGATACACTACGACGCTCTGAACCCGCGAAAGTCGCGTATCGAGCGGAGCAGTGTGTCAGCGCGTCGGGATTTGTACGGGAACGGTCAGAAAACGTCAATTAACAGCGGAATTACAGGCCGTGAGGGGCCTGTGAGGTCTCATGATGTTCCACCAAGCAGATTATCGCCGCCGGCGGGAGGTTTGGGCCGGCTATCGCGGCCGATCGCCAATAGGCGACCACAAGGGGCCCGGCCTGGGCTTGTGCCTCCTTGGTGGAATAGGCCTCTTAGTAAGGTTCAAAACAAAAAGAAATGAATACCTACTCAAACTAATCATGGAGTTTAAAGACAATTTGGACAATTAGCCTTCAAAATTATATTTATTAGTATTATCTCTGTAGTGTACAGAAAAAAGGGAGTCAATCGTTTCCACATAGTATATGTACTATACAACTTTGGCCCTGTAGTGTATATTTATTATTGGTATTTAACCTACCCTCATACATCCAACATACATACCACCCACTGTACTACCTATACACAAAAGATTTTGACCAGACTCCTGACTTTATTTTTCACCCCTGTCCAAGTCTATTTGACGACGATCCGTGACATCTGGCCATGTATGTTATTGTGCATATCTTGCCTAAAAATCATAAAGATTCAATCTCTTGGGGACTTGTGAGGAAGGAATTTGTAAATTTTCAGAAAATACGGAACGGCCGAAACTTTTTGGGGGGGAACCATTCCTTCCGCCATAACTTTCGAATTGGCGCGTAAAACCGTTACACCAGCCTCTTGCATCATCCAGTGCCACATGAGGTAAGGCAGACATTTTTTTCTCTCCGAAATATTGACTATTTTTTGCTTAATCTGTGTGTTTTATGTTCTGAAATTCGTCCGAAACTTGGTGTATGTACCCTAGAAAGTGGTGAAGTATGTATTTAGTGAATGTTTCCTTGCTTTTTTTGGTATTTCGGCATTTTTCAACTTGTGCCCGTTCCTCGCACATGGTGGTTGGGCGACAAACGGGAGTTTTTCTTTGTCTTTGGGTCGATAGCTTTGAACCTTACCCAAGAAATGGAACGGGCGAAACAATGTCAATGGTTTTATCAAATGTGCTTTTCTTCCTTCCCTGTGCACGGTGTGAAACATGCAGAGGTTTAATAGTGTAAAAAACATGTTGCTTTTCACATTTAGATAGCTATTTGGTCGTTTGCGGAGATAGGGTTCTGGCCACACGGGTTTGACAAGGTTTCGCCCGTTCCTTTTTTTCAAATTTGACTTTTCAACTGAGCCTTTCACAAATATTTTTCTCTGCATTTCTCAAACTTTGCAACCCACATGTACTTATTAACATGTTCTATGCGGGAAATAGTTAGATTATAAGTATTAAAAGGTTTAGAGTGTATTTAACTCTGATATGTGTTAGACTTACGCCCGTTCCGGGGAAACATTTCGGACGTTCCAGCAAAATTCATATCGCCTGCTACAACCTTGCATTTTAACCTATTCTCTCATGCTTAGTATCATTTTGTAGGTAAAACAATGTAGAATATTTGTCTTGTACTTATGTTTGTGAATTTATTGAATTTTCTCACGTTTTGGGTTGTTTTGTAAAGTTTCAGACGTTCCCTTTTGTACAATATGTTCAATATAGCACTGTTACTATGGCATTACGAAGACCAAAATATGTGTGGAGGTGTGCATTATTATACTACACAATAATATAGCACAGTTTTTAAATTTTGAAGAAAAAAAAAATTTCACTTTTTTTAGGCTTGTTCTATTTCACATTATTTCTCATTTTTTCATGCTCAGACTTACTTTTTCCATTTTTTTTTCAGATTCAGCACTATACATCCCCGCCCTCCAAACCTCTATTCAAGACCCCCCCCCCCCCCACCCGACACCAGCAGGATGAGGCCCCTCAAACCCAACAAGGAGTTTGTGCGACAGTGGAGGCAGCGTAAGCGTTTAGACCCGGCTTGGCTTCAGAAAGAGCCGACGAGGAAGAGGGAATGCTGGGCTCGACTGAAAGCCTCCCAAGATGTGGCTGCGCAGGAGCTGCAGCGGGTTAAGGCCAACGAGCTTAAAGAGAGGTACTGCTCCCGCAGGCGGGAGCAGGCTGCTGCCACTGCAGCTGCTGCGACAGCCACATCCACGGAGGACCCAGTCGACCCCGTGGAGCAGCCTGCTGTTAATCTCCCCGAGTCCCACTCGGAAGAGAGTGTAAGGAATGTTGGCCTCTACAAAACTCTTACGAGTGGGATTCGGAGACGGTTACAGCAGGCTCCTCAAATCCCCTCTTCCTCCTCCGCCAACGCTGCCTCCACTCTCTCACAGGCTCCTCCCCAACCCACCTCCTCCACCTCCACCACACCCACACCCAGAAGAAGACGCCCCCCAAAGTTCGATCCCCATCCCCCCCTACCCCCACCTGCTCTGCCATGATCATACCCCCACCCACAACCCAAAGAAGACATACCTCCTCACTCCCTTCCAGCTCTCCCACACCCACACCCACATCCAGAAAACATACCTCCTCACTCCCTTCCATCCCTCCCACACCCACACCCACATCCAGAAGACATTCCTCCCCACTCCCTTCCACCTCTTCCAGACCCACACCCACATCCAAAAGAAGACATTCCTCCCCACTCCCTTTCACCTCTCCCACACCCACACCCACAAGAAAAAAAGAAAAAAAAGTTCTTCCCCCCCAGCCCCTTCAACCCCCTGCACCCCCCCTGCCCCTGCTACCACCACCCCAGAACCCACCACCCCTTCCACCGACACACCCCTCCCCTCGGCCTCATCCTGCACCACCAAACCCTTCACCTTTTACAGGAAAGCCCCTGCCCCTGCCCCTCCTCCTCCCAAGTCCCCTCCCCCTCGGACCACAGCCGTCAACTCAACACCACCTTCTGCCGGTAAGATAACCCAAATTGAGGAGTTGGCATAAGTATTCTATGTTAATGTAGTTTGTAGTCACTTTTTACTATGTACATACATTTAGAATTGTAGATTTATTACACTGTACTGCAGCTGCTACATGATAGGTAGAAATGAATTGGTGTTGGGAGAGTGCATCATATTGTTAAGCTGTGTCTACACGTACATGTACATGTATGTATGGATGTGCAATTATAATATTATTATTTATCTCTTCACTCCATGTGAACAGATAACAGTGTAAACTTTTTCCAGTGTGCATATTGTTCAAGATTGCAGGTGTTGGGAGCATGTTACTTTTAAGATGTATCTCGATGTAGATTTTCTTTTGATTTCCAGGGCTGTGGTCCGACGGTGCTGCGAGAATAAGGCGCCCCAGTAAAAAAGTCATCTCAGCATAGCCGTGAGTTTTTGATTCTGACATTTAAGCATTCTATGCACAATTTGCATGACATGTATTTGTTAAGCTTTTGCATGGTGTGAATTATATAAATACACAAGACATACAGTTATTCTTCTAATTCAAGAGGTTTCTAATTCATGTATATATATATATAAATTATATAGATTATCTCCCCATAAATTATATAGATTAAACTATTAATTAATTATGTATGAGTGAACCAAGTGAAAGTAATATTATTTTTAATAAGAGATTATTTCTGGAATGGAAAAACAACAACTTTAAACAATATTTCTGGAAATGAGATAGAGGCCAGTGGCCCGAGAACCCCACGTAAGTCCGCTCTGTACTACAAGCTGCGGAAGGCGAAGGCTGCTCGGCTGAGCATGGAGAGGGAGAATGCTATGCTGAGGGCCAAGCTTCATGGCCTGCAGAAGGGTGTCAGCCAATGACACAGTGCTGTTCCTGTGCCCGAGGGAGCGACAGGGCAGGATGTTGCCTCCGACGTGCTGCCTGACCGGGACCCTGTGTGCACAACACCACCAGTGCGCACACCACCAGTGCGCACCCCCACCACACCGACTTCCCAACCGACACCACCTCTTCCACTCTCAGGTGAGGTGCACAAAGCCAGGATATACGATGTCATCACCGCTGCCATCAAGCGTCTGCCCAGAACGCAGCGTCGTAGAGTCCTGGCCAAAATTGTGTCGCCGATGGAGTTACGCTCGGTACGTGGGGCATCTCGACTCTCACGGGATATGGGCCTGGACCGAAGAACTCTCTCTTCACCGTGGAAGGACAAGTCGGGTATAGCTGCCTTCCACACAACATCTTTGGCTATAGTTGACTTCCTCAAGAGGCCTGAACACTCTATTACTCGTCCAGGGAAGAAAGACACTGCCACTTTGAGGAAGGTTAAGTTCCAGAAAGTCCAGCTGAGTTCCTCCATGTTCTTCATGTTAAGTTCCGAGAAGAATTCCCTCATCTCCGAGCTTCCCTGAGTTTCTTCCGTAGTGTTCGTCAGAAGCACCGCTACATCCTTCCGGTGCACTGCCACAACACTAGTATTTGTCTGTGTGTTAAGCATCAGAACTTTGCTTTGCGGATGAAACCTCTCCACGGACTCGGCCTTCCTCTTCTACCCGACAGCTTTCTGCAGGTTCCGTGGGTGGCTGTGGATGCGAAGCTGGACCGGTTGCCAGCTGTTGTTTCAGTGGACATGTGGAAGCGATTGGATGTTGTGTATGGCGATGAAGGCAAGACAACGAAGAAGCTTCGCATCGTCACACAGATGGAGCCACGCGACACCTTCAGGCAAGAACTGAAGTCTGACTTTTCCCTGATGGAGAACCACGTCAGGAGAGTATACGTCCAGTACCAGGCCCTCCGTCGACTTCGCGAGAACCTCACTCCGGGGGAGTGTACGGTACAGATGGACTTTGCTGCGAACTGGGTTGTCAGCTACCCTGACGAACCGCAGTCTGTCTACTTCGCAAAGGAGCCGGTAACCGTTCATCCTGTGGTTCTCCACTTCAGGGAAGAGGGAGGTGTCCTTTCACACAAGTCTTTGGCCATCGTTTCTGATGAGCGTAGACATGACTCTGCAGCTGTATTTTCCTTTATCAAAGTGATCAACAAAGTCCTTTCCGAAGAGGTTCCTGGTATTTCTTGTGTTCACTATGTTGTTCTGGTAGCTGTCGGGTTAATTAGTGTTGTTAATTATATAAATACTTAAGATGGGGAGGACTAGTGGTAAGTCTACACGTATACACCTAGAAGCCTTACGTGAGAACGTAGTGACGTCTGGTGTGAGACTTTCTAAACTTTATTAAACTTTATATAATGTCTACCGCCACCTTGCGGCTATGGGGAGAACTACTGAATTATAATTACGTGATAATTACGGCACATAGTGGCCAAGAAGTGAAGTACAGAAATAACTTAATTAACTTAGGACGGTAGTGTCGACACCTAGCGGTGAACGCCATAGGAACGGACGTGGATTCGCCTTACTCGTTCTAGGAGAACTGACCAATGAATGACCGTAATTAAGTCATTAATTAATTACGTTCATTTGGGAATCCTATCCAGTATACTAACGTATAAGTGCGGAAGAGATGGATGTTACGCCTATCTCCATAGTCCACATTAACCTTATGAAGTCCTACGTATTTCTTATTAATATTGATTAATTAAGATGATATAATATGATTATAATTAATATTCTATTTCGAAACGTAACGTTGTGGGGATGGTAGGAGCAACTCTTGGTTGTGTGTATGCAAGGCTACCCGACTCTGCAACCCCTTGCGCACAGCGAGTATACCTTATTGAGATCTTTAATTAAGGTAATTATTATCTAGTATCAACCATAAATGATTCTTTGATACTATGATATTCGTGTCCTATATATCATGGATGAGAACAAGGATTGAAGTAAGTTTGATATTCTTTAATAAAGTATTCAAACGTTTCACAAGTGTAGTATGGCAAACATTCAAACAATGCAAGGTAATATGCAGCATAACTCACCACAAGTTAGAGTGTCCTGAGTGAACTCACAAGATTCCAATAATCACTAATAAACACAGATCCAGTTTCGTCAGAAGTTGGGTGAACTATAAGTGAAGTCCTATCACTTAATTAAGTGATAATGTTCAATAGTGAACGCTGATAGTTTAGCAGATTCCTATAAGTCCTTTTCAGAATATGTGTGCTTGGAGAGTCCCAATCCAAGCCACTTTCTACTATCCAAAGCCGCTAGGCAACTTGCCTAGGCTGTTCCTATATGATATAATTTCACTGCTGAATCCGCACACTTCTGCCGGTATCCGGAGCCAAGCAGAACGCGTCCGACTCGCAGGAGATGGTGGTAGAGACTGACGATACGGTCAGCTCGGGAGCAGATCAAAAATGAGCATTTTCTAAAGGATCATGGGAAATTTGGAATGAACCTCGTTTTAAGTTCACGCAGGTCCGAGACACGCGTGGTTATGTTAATACTGCGGGAATTCAGGAATACCCTGAGAGGGGACTTCCCCAGGGAACTCCAGAGCCAACCCTCAGTCGTCATAGTGACGTCAGAGGGTCTATTCCCAGAAGCACGGTGTTCCCCAAAGACTAGCTAGTAGTGTAAGGAATATCGCTTCTGTCACGGCTATCTACCTTGTAGGATGTTCAGCCTATATTGTGGCTTAGTAGATAGCTATGATTAATACCTTGTCGTATAATGTCCAACACCAACACTCAATACCGATGTGTGATGTCTAACACCAATACTCAATACCAACACCTGGCATCAATAGCAACACTTATGATAACACCTGATACTAACACCTGATATCAATACTCAATACTAACACTCAATGGTAACACACAATACTGATACTCAACAATAACACTTCAAACACCAATACTTAATAATAACACTTGATATCAAATACAAACACTTGATATCATAGTTTCTTCTTCTTGATACTTTTACATCAAACCATACATATATTAGTGATTGGTTACAGCACAATGTGACTGATGGCCCCACGTCACAGTAACGTAACAGTGCATGTTTCAGTATCATTGCCAAACACCAGCAGCTCTTCAACTGTGCGGCGACTTGGTTATACTTTGAAGCAGGCCATGGGAAGGGAGCCTGTGACGGGATTGGTGCTGCAGCTAAACGCATGGCCGACTCGACTGTGAAACGCCGCATCTTCATCCACAATGCTGCTGACTTTGCCTGTGCTGGTAACCGTGTCCCCAGTCTTGTCCAGTATTTTTATGTTCCTGTGGAGGACATTCGTCAGGCCCGAGAAGAACTATCTCTCCTCATCACTGCCCGGCCGGTACCTGGTACAATGAAGGCCCATTCCGTGATGTGCTGTGTTCCTGGACACTCCATTGCTCTTCGGGAGACTTCTTGCTATCTTCCATGTTGTTACTCTTCTGCTGCCTTCCTGGGTGGATGTGAAGGGTGGACTCGTCACATCCTCTTTCAACTTGATCAGCCCGCTTCACCACCAGAGAGCTTGCCAGCCAGCAGTGTCGTCTCACCAGCTACAGGGTCATGGCTTGCTGCTGTCTATGATGGCAAGTGGTACATCAGGGAAGTCCTCAACGGTGATGCCGACAGCGCTGAAGTCTCTTTCCTTCAGCCTGGTTGTGACGAAAGATGTCGGAACAATTTCAAGTGGCCTGCGACACCAGACATTCTTGATGTGCCCCTTGCAGACATCTTGTGTAGAGTACCCAAGCCGGTCTATACTGGGAAAGGACGGAGGGCCCATTTTGAACTCTCACCAGCACAAATAAGTCACATCCAAAGTGTTTTTCCAACTTTTACCTAATTTCTTGTACTTATGGAATGTGGTTTTTGCAATTTCTCTCCTGCTTTGTAAGTATAGAGTGGAAAAAAGTGTGCTGGAACGGCCGAAATTGTGCAGGACGGAACGTCCGAAACATGCTTAACCTTGTGGAGACTGGGCCAATAGAGTTATTAAATTACTTATGAAGGTGGTAGAAAATTATAATTAATTCATAATACATATTTTCACATGTTCTGGTACATTTTTCAATTTATCCTTTGCATTTTTCACTTGTTTCTTACTGTGGAAAGTATTGATTTGTGATTTTCAAATTGATTATTCTAAAGATGCCACCTTTTTTTCCATTAAATGTTATATTTCTTAGAACTAGGAACCTATGTACAGAGGTACATGTGGATATTTCCTTGTTGAGTAACAAGTTCTTTGCCTCTCCAGGCCACTCTGCCTTTCACAGGCACTGGGTAATGGGTAGAGGAAAGTTTTGGAGGAACGTCCGAAACTTATGTAAGGTTTCAGGTTCTCACCCAGGTGGTGTAGAAAATTGGTTCTTAGCTATCTAAAACCATTTTTGTCATATAGTAGAGACGTTGGGGAGTGTGTTGGTGGGTTTCGCTGGTGGTTCTGAGTAATTTGCTCTTTTGAAATTTCAACTTGTCTTTTTTTAAGTGGTATTTCCGCCTACCACCACCCAACAGGCTCCTTGATTTTAAAATAAGTATCTCTTGAAGGTTGAATACACTTCTGAAGTGTACGTGTACATGTTTGCTACAAACGTAGCAGTTTTGGTGCCTCTGAATGTAATATTTACTGTGATACATGTGGTTCTGTGTGGACATAGGAAACTGGTCACGGGCGCAAGTTTTGGAGGAATGTCCGAAACAAATGTAAGGTCTCAGGTTCTCACCCGGGCGGTGTAGAAAATAGGTTCTTAGCTATCTAAAACCATTTGTTTCATATAGGAGAGACTTTGGGGAGTGTGTTGGTGGGTTTCGTTGGTGGTTCTGAGCAATTTAACCTAGTCCTTTGCTCTTTTGAAATTTCAACTTGTCTTTTTTTACGTGGTATTTCCGCCTACCACCACCCAACAGGCTCCCTGATTTTAAAATAAGTATCTCTTGAAGGTTGAATACACTTCTGAAGTGTACGTGTACATGTTTGCTACAAACGTAGCAGTTTTGGTGCCTCTGAATGTAATATTTACTGTGATACATGTGGTTCTGTGTGGACATAGGAAACTGGTCACGGGCGAAAGTTTTGGAGGAACGTCCGAAACTTAAATGGGTTTATTTAACGGTACAGCATGGTATAATATTTATACTGGTAACTTATGATATTTCTATGCCTGTACAGTAGGGATGTATAGCTTTGTGTAGAAGTATTTATTTTCCTAATTGGATCTCTTATGACTAGTGTACACTAATTTTAAAAAAGATAATTATTTTTTTATGCTTAATTTCAACTTTTCCAAAATGTGAGCAAAAGTTTTTCATATGATAGACATGGTAATATTCATAGGAGCTTAGTGAAATTTGGTATAGCACAAGTTCAGTATAAAATCCATTATTATTGTGAATCTTGTCTTTGTACTCCTAAAAGGAATCACTAGACAGTATTTCAACTCATAGCATGTTGAAAATATTTCGGACGTTCCATAAGAAAAATCTACTTTTACTGTAACAAGTATAAAAACTGAACCGCTTGGAGAAAGTCAGTATAATTGGTATTCACAAACAGCTGAGATGTTGCTCTAAAAGAAATAAAGGTTTTTTAATTGATTACTTGAAATTTTTTGAATTTTGTTTGTGTTGCCCCAAAAGTCTGAATTGTACATTTTGGGAAAATCTGACCCATATATGGTCTATGGTACTTTTCCCTAAATTATGAAGAAAGGTTTCTTTTGTTTTCAAAATTTCTAAGTTATTACTTGTAAAAAATCTTTCATGATTTTATATTTGGGACATCTCGTTGCAGTACTGTTTACATTAAGATCCCCTTTTTTTCTTTTTTTGTATCACGTTTATTTAGGGTAAATCATTACATGTTGATGACATTCCAGGCTCGGCCTAGGCCGTTCTGTCGCCTGGTCCCTCTGATATAACAGTCCAGAGTTTCTTACAGTAATATCATGAGTAGAGCACGTTAGCTCCTGAAAAGAACAGTCTGTAGTACACTTATATCAGATTTAGATTATCTCAGAGGGGTTTCTCTTACCTAAGCTTAAGCTTAAAAGCTAAAAAAGATGAAATGAGATGATGTAAGGTCGGATTGTCTGGGATGGATAACAGCAATAGTTCTACAGTCATGGTACAACAACTTACATCAAATCTGTATCAGAGAACAGTCACTCTATCTTAAGATAAATTTAGAGAATCCCTGTTAGGAATACTATGTCCATTATCAGAAAGATAGGGCAGAGATTTTATCACTTGGCAGTTGTAGCTTACAGAGTACATTAGATAGTTTATGTAAGAATGAGTAAAAATAGTAGAGTATAGCAAACACTGTGGCACGTAAGTACTAACCACGAAAATCCAAAGTTCATGTTTTCGATATCGTTCTTCTGATATAAACTTCGTTATAGTATCATAGCAATCCATGATTTTTTCAGAATTATCTTCTGGAGGCCTATATACCCCAATTATAAGCATTTTCTTTAAATTTGGTATTTCTAGCTCACATGTAACACACACAAGATTTTCAGTCGAAATCGTAAGTTCTGGAATTGGGCGTAATATAATTGAGGTATCGTTCATGCACATATAGGGCAACCCCTCCTCCTGATTTTTTGCTCTCGTAATTTCTGTCACTTCTGTACAGCAACATATTATTTAAATTTAACATATTCTTCATGTATCTGTCTGTCAGCCACGTCTCAGTGATCGAAATATCTTTAAAAAAAATCATGATGCATTCTAAGGTTAATCGTCTAGCTCTGTAACAAAACATACAGTATGTCTTAGTTGTAATAAATTTCAAGTGTACAACAAAAACACAAAGACCAGCAAATTGACACAAAAAACACAAATAGTGAGACATGGACATGGTGCAGACACATAAGGGCACTAGGATACGTAGTGGCCAGATGAGCCTCGGGAAGAAGAAATATTTAACCCTAGGCATAGTTTTCAAACAAGTGTTGTGCACATAGTAAACAAGAAATGCAAATAGTTCAGTCATATGTCTGGTGTAAGCCAGTGTGGAGTTGGTTGTTCGGCGTACTTATTACGCAATGAGGATATATAATTTGAGAAATAATGCCAACTGCGTCATACAACACAGCGACACAACAAGAAATAAGTAGGCTTATAAACAATTATAATCAAATGTAACTAAAAAAGAAATTTTTGTTATATACCCCCGAGGCAGCAGGCAAAGCGGTTGTCTATTTAGTAAGAACTCATGGTACGCCTATTACATATTTCAAATTTATTTCAGTACATAATATTCAATTACCTGTTACTTGTTATGAAAGTAATAAATCATTTCGTAGTTAACAGGTTGATTAATTCCATCTATAATGTTATTCGTTTCAACATTAAGTAATACCTTTTTGAATTTAGCATGTATCAATAGTGACAGGTATCTTACATAATAAAGCATTACAGTTGCATAAGTCCATCGTCAGCTTACATATTTAAAGCGTCCAGTTTTCGGGTTAATATATTCCCGTCATACATACATTTCATTCGTTTTCACATACATATGATACAAACTGTTTATCGCATCTTCCATAATGATATGTCAGAGATTTCTTTTTCTAGTTCTTTGTTCCTGTTTTCCAAGATATGTCGATTGTGCTCAATTTCTTTTTTCATGTCTATAATTTCTTTGTGTAGTTCATTGTTCATTTTCTGTGACTTTTCACCTTCTACTATTAGGTTCTTACATATGTCGTACACTGTTTTATCTTCTTTATTTAGTCTCTCATCAAGATAGTCCTGTGAATTTTGAACCCTTGCACTTAGACATTTGATATCTAGGGATGTTTCTTCTACCTTACTGGTCACCGAGTTCAATCTCATTTCTAGGTAGCTTTTTGTATGTTCAATACTGTATTTCACCACATTTACATCTTTCTGTGTCTCATTTAATTTTAGACTCATTTGACTTAGTTGTTGGGTCATTGAACTTGTCAGATCATCTAGTTTATTTGAGACATTTGACATAAAGTCACCGAGTATTGATTCTGGGACCGTTATTAATTGGGGTTGCCTTGTTGAAGCATAATTGCGTCTATTGTGTATCTTTGTTGGTGGTTGTTCCCCAGGTGATTTTTTTTAACCTCGTTCGGTGTATTCTGTGCTCAGTGATCTACAACGCTTAACACACTTCTTTCGGACATTAACACTAATAACAGTTTTCCCACTGGGTTTTGGATTGGTTTCTGCATCTAAACCTACAGTATGTTTCTCTTTGTTTACATTTGGTGTAACAGGGTACTGGCTTAGTGGTAGATCATCCTTATCATCAAACGAATTATGATCCTGTTCATTGTTGGTGTCAACATTCATGTTTTCCTCCGTTCTACTATGGGTTTGCGTTTTTGAGTCAGTCCCCACTTTGGCTTCCTCGCTTTGTTTACCTGTCTCCGCACTCTACACCTCTCTGTTCAGTGTTTATCTGTTGACTTATTTGTAGGGAATCTGTTTCAACATTTTGTTGCGTGTCAACTATTAATATACTCTCATCTGGGTTAGTGTTAATGTCTTGTCTGCTATTTACAGAGGTCTCGTCTTTTTTGTTTGTTGTCATTGTGTTTACCTGCGTATTCAAGATGGCTACTTTGTTGTTGCGCCGGTAAGTCAGTCGAGAATTCCTATCTGCTTTATATTCAGTATGTTTGGTCTAAACCTCACAATCTTTGTTATACATACAATCGCAACTCTTATATACAGTAAAACCCCTCTTCGGGGACACCCCGCTTAAGGGGACACCCCGCTTAAGGGGACACCCCGCTTAAGGGGACAATTTGCTCGGAACGGACATTTTCCCCACTATTAAGAGTTTATTTTAACCCCGCTTAAAGGGACACCCCGCTTAAGGGATCACCCCGCCTTAGGGGACAGTTTTTCGGTACAGAAATGCTTAAAAACCCCGCTTAAGGGGCCAGTTTGGAAGGACACCATATCAAAAACACTGAAAATCCAAGTTTATGGTGCCCGTTTGTACGGGACAGACAGAACAATATGAAGGTGGATATATACCTTCCTTGTGAAATTTGCTCCTTTTTATAACCCCGGTCAATGCCCCCGATGGCTCACTGAATACCGCACCTTCAAAGCCCCCAGCCCTCCCTGTGTCGCCCACATCTAACCTGTAAGCGGGCCTCTTACCTGGCACCTTCAGCAGGCGCGAAAATCACTGGTACTAATATCCACTTACTGTGGCCCGCCCAGAGCCCCTAGAGATGTGGTTATTACCATGAAAAAACACACTCTGGCCGCCCGGGCCCGCTCGGGAATGCTCAGTCTATTAACCTCTATTATCTTCTTCTTTTTTGTTTTGTATATTTATATTCATTTATATTATAGAATTTATATTTATTTACTTAATTATGTGTTATTGATAAACATTTTAACCTAATAACCATCGTTTCCTTCATTTATGTAGACCTGTATTCTCTATTGTATAACCATTGACAGACTGAAAACCCCGCTTAAGGGGACACCCCACTTAAGGGGACTCCCCGCTTAAGGGGACACTTGGCCCGGAACGGAGGGTGTCCCCTTAAGAGGGGTTTTACTGTACAACAATTCAGTGTTTTACAACAATTCAAATACCTTTAGACCCAGTTTTCTGTGATTTTACCGCTGCCTCGGTCGAACACACCTCTCTACCCACCACGCATGCTCACGAATAAGTGGTTTTCAAAAGATTCCTATGATAGCATGACCTTTTATACCGTATGTAGTTTAATGGCGGACGTCTGTATTAAATCCCGTAGTTTAGTTAATGTAAACTTGATATCTATATTCTCATTGCTCGTATTGTATGAAAATAATCATAAGAATTAGCGTGTTCTAATTAGAATCTCTGTAGTCATCTAGCAATGCGCGCGGTGGCCGCCACACAATGCGAAAACAATACATTTCTCAACAAGAGCTAAGTGTGCATTTTGAAATAGAATTATTGGCCTTTAATGGCCAAATTAGCAGGTGGACGCATTTAAAACTCAATGCAATTAACTTAATATATATTGAAATTCCCCTACACTTTCTACATATTATAGATACTTAAATATACAGAATTTGCTGGTATTGGGTGGCTATATTTAAAACTCATTAGGAGAGACCAGTGTTCTGTGTGTGGGATGCAATTACATACTAACATTTTTAGAATCTAGAGTATATTTATCTACCTGTAGGCGTTTTCAATTGAAAGCTAGGTCAGTTGCCTCATGGTGACACCTTCATGGATCAGGGAGAGGGGGAAATCTATGAATAGGGAAGGGCCTGCATTGATTGGATATTTAAAGCCCTACCCCTCTGTGAACTCAGTAGTTCATGGATCAATGCACACATATATTTAGCTACCCGAAGGTGATTTTAACAGGCAATCATATAAAACGTTTTGGTGATAGCTTCATGGATGAGTGCACACAGACTTGAGTGCAGCTTGGCCATAGACGGCATTAGTGTGATGTCATTTGACTGGGGTTTCCCTACGTTCTGGTGCCAAGCATTGGGATATCCCAGGGGATATCCCTTCATAAGTGCAGCAGTCGGCATCTAGTCATCTCAATTTTTTTAATTCTACAGTATATTCAATTCTACTATGCCATGATGCTACGTCTACGCAGTGCTTCTCAGAGTTTGGATTTGTTTGGCACCAAAATGACGTCAGGACTAATGCGGTCTATGTGTTTGGGAGACTAAATTCTGTTCCTCTGTACACCAATAAAGTAGGTCAAGCCAATATCTGGTGGTAAATGATATTGCAAATAATTTTACAAACCAATATCATTTGACTGGGTCTTGACTGATTCCTAGAACAAAGTTATGAACCATTTTGACTTCTATTTGTGTGTAAATAAGCTGAATAAACCATCCACTCATATACACCTGCTGCTCCCCCCCCCCTCACATTATATGATTTGGAAAAAATACATGAATAGCACATCAAATATGTATTTTACCTAAATAATGACACTTCCTAGGGTGTAAGCAACTGTCAGTGCCACTTATGGAGATGGAAAATGTTACACTAATGCTCACTGTAAATCAATATTGAGTAAACATCTGTTTGAGTATGCCAATTTCACCCCAAATCCCCCCCCCCCCCCCCACTTTTAACAAATACCTGAATATCTCAGCAAATATAGAATTTACCTAGAAAATTCCAATTCCTAGCACCTACTGTTTTTTTTTCTCTTTCAAATGAGGCATATTGTATTATGATTCAACCAGTTTTACAGGTAGATATATGTCCATAAAGGAGTTCTTAAAAATGGACCTGTGACTCATAGTCCCCCCCAACTGAAATCTTTTTTTTTTCTGAAAATCCATGTCAAAACACTAAATACTAAAACTGTAAGATATTGTATGGCCATAAAACCTTCTGTCCAAAACAGAAATCATATTCCCATCTCTATTTATTGAGCTATAAAAGCAAAAATGTGGTCAGGTCACCTAGTGACTTTACAAGCATGTGTACTACAGTAGGCTATAGCCATAACCTAAAGACCAACCATCCACCTGCTAATAATAATTGCTCTTCAAATGGTTCTCCACAAGTGCCCGATCATATCTACTATCAAAATATACCTTCTAAAAGCTTAGCTTTAGGGCTTTCCTGTGAATATAAATATAGGAGAAATGGGGCAATATGTTTTTCTAAATTGTGACTTTATTTAAGACTACCCTGCTTCATGGCCCCTGCTCTGTCAGACACAGTGTTTAGTTCATCCATTTGCCGAGTTGTTCTGCCACTTAAAGTGCCAAAACACTATTTCAGCCAATCAGAGGACATATTGGCCTCACTTTAGTGCTAGTACCGGGTATGAAATTTCTATGACCAACTTGATCAAGCACCAATTTGAAAAAAAGAAAAGCTCTTCACACAAAAATGAATGAATCAAACAATTTTGTGCCTATGCCATTACAAAGAGCATACATAGAGGATTAATTTTATGTATGTTATGCCATAGTTTTATAGATCTAAATGACCGGCATCTTGAAATAACTACACAGGAAAACTGAATTTATTAATTCTCTGTTCCATCTGAAGACTTCAGGTTCAAGATAAATTATGCAAATTAGGTGGCCAAATTCTAATTTACAAGTCAAAGATATGCTTTGATTTGTATGACATGATCTAGGTTAGAGAGGAGTATTATTTGAGTGTTTTTTTCCTGCAAAATCTATGCATTATTATCACAGATTTTCCTATTAATATGCAAATTAACTAGGACGTTATCAATATAAATGAATATCTCCATTGGATTCAGCATGTGAAAATACCCCTATATGATATATATATCATGTCCCTATCGTCAACATCTAGAGAGTTATTGTAATAAATCTGTTCATCTGTGCTGTTTTTTTTATATGGTGCCATGCTGTCTTCTGTTTTCTATATCTCAATCTGACTAAACCTTCCTCCCTAATTCTTGAACTACTTATCAATTTTAAAAATTCAAATATCTTTGTGATCCCCTCTTTCGAGTATATCTTTTGCATATATTATTCTAATTATAGATATGAAATTCATTTTTTTATTCTCGTAGCTAAGTTATCTATTCGATCACAACCCAGTTATGATACAGATAAGACTAAACGTTTTCTGTATTTTACAAAATAGGTTTAATTTTATTGACAAAAAAACTCCTGGAACCGGGCCACATTTGCAGGAGGCAAACAATATTGCCAAGACAGCTGACCCGTTTTGATAATGGAGATTTTCCTCGCCACTCGCCTTTTGAACATCTGCCGCTTATTGCCAGAAGGTGTGCGGGCAGAAGGCCGTCAATAAGTCTACCTTAAATCGTTCGGGGGCAAGGATAAAAAGGAATTGGATTCTTGCTAGACTACTTCTGTTTTAACTGGAATAAAAATATTGTACAAGGGGCGTCTAGGTCTAGGGGTTGTCTTTGACATGCAACCATAACCTTAGCAGAGGCCTTGTCCATTGCACGACACTCACAAAAACATCATGACCAGTCCACGGACTGCCATCTACACTTTCAAAAATGAAACTAACACTGTACAATATTGCACAAAAAAGGTACGGATTTTTAAGGAGGGGGCACTTATAAACATTCATAATACTTTAACCATTTCCCCGATGGTTTGAAGAGGAACTAGTTAAGGTGGGCACATAAAATGTCTGTAAAAGTATTGAAGTGCTCGGTGGGTGTCATAGATGACCGATACAAGATTTGAGTAAAAAAAAAGGCGGATACGTTTCACAACACTGGATCATTTTGGCACATACAAGCTTGAGATTGAAAAGTAAAATGTGGATCTTTCAGAAAATTTTCTCACTCAAAAGTCTGTCAAATTCTTCCCCAGTAAAGGTAATAAAACACCGACAATACAAGATAAATATCCTATCAAATAAATGACGCATTTAAGAGATATGCCACCTGCACATTATGTATGTCTTTTTTATTATTCTAATGTCGATGCATGATACGTTGCTGTTATGAGAACCTAGGTGTAATTGTAGCTTGACGTGTTTTCCCTAAGTAATGTACATATAAAAAGAGCAAAATCCCTCTCTAATGTAAAAAGATGATTACACCAACTTCAAATTTCTTCTTTGATGTTTCACAGTAGTTGTGATTTTAAGTACTTCAATATTGCTAGGACTATACTATAATCGCATTTACAGTATCCACCAAGGTATGGCGTTTTCCTTCGTGAACAGCCAAATACTGATACTTGAAGAAATTGATACAGCTGGAGCATCCTTATGATCTATGAGAAAATCACAATCAACCTTCTATATACAATCATAATGGAAGAAGAAAGACGTTCTACTCTGATGCATGAGAGCGATTTCGGCAGTAATTTACACTGAAGTCTTCGTTTGGCTATCCATACTTCAGTTCTATACATCAAAATGCTACAGGTCTCACAGGACATTTTCACTCATTCACACAGTTACTAAGTAATACAAAAGTGAACCGACTCCCCTTCACGCAGTCTCTCAAATTCGCATATGAATCCTTGTTATCATGTTCAGACGGATGAGGACTTTCTAACGGTTATATCCATAAACAGCTGGTCCATTACAGGGTTAAGAAATCAGGCTCTAAATTCTAATGATCATCTCAATGAAATCGTTTCAGTTGCCTTTGAATAGAACATGCCCGGGGTGGTTTTTTTTATTCATTTCTTTGTCCTGAACTCTATTTTTAAGTGAATTGTTATTTTCCTCTGGTCAGCTATTACGAAATCCTACTACTTGAGCCGAGCGGAATACGCTGCTTGGAGCCCTCACAGAAAGCTCCCCGCGGGCGGGACACCACTCCACATACCCAACACGATCGCTTTCCATCCTCAAAACTCCATCACGGAGACGATATCTTCCTGTGAGGTTCACCCAGCCTTACGAATCGTTCACTCCAAGCGGCGGTAGACCGCGTTCGTTACTCTGTCACCAGACAGCAGCACCGCTCGCTCTGTCCGTGATGACGTCACTTCCGGTGTTCAGTCCCGTTTCTTGTCGGTGGCGTTCTTGGCAGTGTCGGCGGCAGCGTCCCCGTCGGCGGGGCCGGATTTACGAGTCATGGCACGTTTCATGGCGTCCCACATGCCACCCATGAATATGGCGCAGAAGAGGTTCTCAAACGGCACGAATGGATCGTGAATACCGAGCAGCAGCGACGACAGCCGGAAGTAGACGAAGAAAATCACAACGCCAAAGTAGATCATCGGGTGCGGAGCCTGTATCAGCCCTTTCCGTTCACAGATGAAGACGATAGCCGCGGCAAGGCTGCCCTTGGTAACGCTGAATAAAAGAGAATAAGCAAGGAATAATTAAATCAAAGGAAACTCAACCAATGCAGTTTAATTCTAATTTTAACTTTGTGGATTCCAGCTTTCACACAAATACCATATTCAAGTTTACAAAAAATACTATCAAATTATCACATGGTCTGGAGAGTTACTTGTTTTATTTCTTTGGCTAGTTTAATGTCCAATTTGTTCAATTAAACTTACTTTAGTTTACATTACTCAAATTTGAATATCCTGTTGGAATAACAAGGTATGCTGCTTGGTTGATCTAGGCATCTTACTCTTCTCAATTATCTTTTCGAAAATCTTACATTCCCTAAGGAAGTCAAGGATTTCTCTCTTGTCAGTGTTATTGAAAACACTGCGCATCTGGAAAGTTACATTATATCTTTGTCAACAATATATTATATTGATTATGGATGATGATTGATTGTACTTATACATATATTCATATTTTGTCGAACCAAAACGATGTACAAAACATGTACATATTATGAGACAGTAAAGTTCCCTTGATGATTAGAACATTCCATGTGAGATAAAACAAATGCAAAATATCCTATTCCTTCACGATTAAGAAGGTTCATAAAAAGGGATGTCTTATAAGTAGTTTCACGCATCTGCAACGAACAAGGCATTAGAAATAAAGAAATATAAAAGCTTAATATAAAAGCAAAACATAATGTGTGTATGTTCCTCTCAACAGCGCGAAGTGTGTCTTGTCTTGTCGATATAATTCAATTTAACCATGAGATATAATTGATAATATACTTCAGATTGTCTTATCTATCTGGACATCGTTCACAAGGAATGGTCCATACGTGAAATCAAAGTAGATGCCGTCGAAGACATTGCAATGTCATCTATTCCATCCTTTTCATGGTATCTTAACTATTTAGGCTTTGTTCAAAAGGTATGGTCCCATTCAAATTCCAACTTCATGCCCTCAAATATCTGGAAACGCCTTGAAACGTCTGGTAATAGAAATAATTTGAGGACGGATTTATCCTATTACTAAATGTTACAAGATATTTATCTATGAATAAAGAAAAAAGGAATATATAGATATTTATATATAAACAGGTACATGTACATGTATACATGTATTTTCCAAGAATAAAAAACTCGAGTTTTTGCGATTTTCTCTCGAAAACTCTAGTAGTGAAATGTTTGCGTTCTCTACATTACATGGAAGATTTGTGGCATACAGAATATAGCCAGTCAGTCGTGTAGTCAGATTATTGTCTTGTATGATGGATAAAGATACTGATGTTAATGAATGACCATTATAGAATTTGTAATGTGACCCTGATTTCTGTTTTACCAAACACACGGGTAACCATGACGACCTACCAAACCTACATCAACATAGTACACTGTAAACTAACCTATTCATTCGGTATTGTGCAATGACAGAGTGCAATGACTAGTGTAGATGCTGTGAATAAAGCAGCAAGCATTCTCATAGATATGGGGAATGACAGTTAAGACAGTACGGTAGATGTCTTCACTGAGAATGGAGTTGGTGCAAACTGAAGAAGATACCTATCTAAAACACTAGCCTCCTAGTTATGTAACAAAGGGCAACACAAATGACCAGCAGGTACTACAACGTAAAGAGCATGCGCAAATTTAACTAGCGTACAAACCTTTAATCATTTTCAATAATAGTGGCCACGGCTATCCCAATTTTTACATGAAATACAGATTTTTGTTATAAAAAGAACAAACCTAAAGACCATTAAATCCAAACTAAAATAACAAATTTACTTTTCTCTACGGAAAATTTTACTTGGTCTGTGCTTGCTTGGCCAGATGGATAACTTAGATACAGAGTCGAAAATGGATGACAGAAAACATGCATCACAACGAAACGAAACTTCGTCCACAGACCGGTAGCATTCAGGGACATTCTGCATCACAAACTCTGCTACAAAGCTCTAGCCCCATGAGGAAATCATGAGGTTGAGCATGATGTCGCATACCTCTAGAAACACGTGTCTGAGCTGTTGAGAGTGGAGTAGTGAGTAGGCAACACATCCATAGCAACCAGTGGATATCACTTCTCAGGAGGATGCCTGTTATTCCTTGTACACAATTTGACAGTTTCTAAAACAGGAACACATCGACGTGCTGATTTCCCCCCCAATCTGATTCGAATGTGTCGAATTGGTTACACGTTTTTTCAATATGTGCATCTCACTGACCCGATTTTGTTTGCCCACCAAAGCTGTTAGTCATTACTCACATGTGAGATGTGACCACTCTGCTTATGGCCTCGCCTGACCTATGACATCAACTTTGCTCAAAGTCGAGTCCCCGCCATCGGATCAGTGCGAATCAGGGATCAGCGTCGATATCCTATCGACTTAAGAATTATGATTGAAGGTGTCCTAATATAATCAGAATACAATGTGGTCAAGTGGTGGTGGTGGTGGTGCTGGTGAAGGGGTTTTTTTTGGGGGGAGGGGGTCCTCGTAGTGTTAAGTATTGTTCTGACTAGTTATGCTTTGAGAGGAGCAGGTAGTAAATTCTCCTGGTGATGGGTGTCGTTATAGACCGCTCTCAACAGATTAGACAGACCAACAACAGAGAAGAGAGGATCTGGGTGGCAGCAACAGCGGAAGGGGTGGTCGTTTTCTTTTTGGCGGAGGGTGGGGGAAGGGGTGACGGATCAGCTTCTAAATTTGGACTCTGCTTTGGAAACGTTGAACGCCATTCGGGATAAAGCAATTGTTGGAAAATATTTATATCAAATTAAGTATTTATTATCAATTCAATTGTTGGAATATGGTTTTATCGAATTGTTTCATGAGACAAAAATGCACTTGTTTGAATATCGTTATTTCCACACAAAAAGTAATTCCGGATAATTATATCTGTGTTAACAACGCTTTGAACGCAGATTAACAACTTTCTACTTAAACAACCCAAAAGCCCAAAATAAAGGACTAAAATATTTATCATCTTTCTTTATGAAATGTATGAGATCTTGAAGTTTATAAAATGCAAACGACCTGGGAATTGTTGTCTATATTGAACTTAAGATTATCCAAGTATTTTTTATAATTTCTCAAATACAGCCTACTTTATACGTTATTTACATATTATGCACTAAACAAAATATGCCAGGAGACAATAAATCTGGATCTTTAATATCTTAATTTACTTATACGATTCTGGTTATCGTTTTGTACCTTTTAGTTTAAAACAAAGAGGGGTTTAGAAACTTACATATGAACTTGCAACATTCGACAATTAAAACTTGAGAGACAAATGGTTAAGAAGTCAAGTGATTAGTGTAGGCTCTCAGGATGACATTGTGTTAAAATTTCACCTGTGCAGTACCTATTGTTATTCTCGGATCATTTACTACTTTCTCTAAATTTTCAAACCTAAAATAAGAAAGCATATTAAATTTTGAGCATGGAATAACTTTTAGCTTTATCAGCAAGCTTTCACCACTAGGTTGAGAGTACCTAATTTCTTCTTGGCACAACCAACCATTATTGACTTAACAAATAACTGGCCACGTAACACGTTTACTAATAACACACTTGCTGGCCGCATGTGGTCTCGGAAATTACCTCGTACTTATTCAATAACGAGAAGAATGCCAAGGTTGATCCCCCTGCTGGAGATAGAAAAGATCACCTAGATCATCTAGAGCCCCCAAAACTCATCTGGGTTGGCTGGTTGGTTGGTTTTACCCCAGAGGGTACCCTGGGGGTGTATCACATTAGTTTTCACCAAACGGGCGGTGATCTAATCTATGAGATAAATTCAGGCAGAAATCCTGTTCCCTCACATATATCGCGATGAGATTTCTTTTAGTAAGTTTTACTTCTTTAACACATCGGCATGTTATGAGAACGGACTGGCCTTTGATAAATTAGTAAGTCTACCACTGAGGATGAAGGAAAAGGGTGGCTCCTATATATAGAAATGAGATTTCTTTCACTTCTACAACACATAGGCATGTTATGAGAAAGGACTGGCCTTTTGATAAATCAGTAAGTCTACCACTGGGGATGAAGGAGAGAGGTGGCTGTAGTGGGACTCGACTAATCCTAGCTATTGCTAGTCCAGTACTTCATGAATGAGCTAACTTTCCACCACTAAGCTGAGTTTCACAATTAGCATTGGTGTATAAGGAAATACAATAACTTGCATCTTCGGGTAATATGGAAGCAGTCACTGTCAAGGTGTTTAAAGGGAGAGGAAATGGGCTGGTCGTAGTGGTCATCCTCACTGGACTTGAGACGTTGTGTTGGAGATGCGGTATGCGGCACCAGACTCAGAGACTAGTTAAAGAGGTTTGTATGGATCAGTCCGGACTAATGATCTTTGCTAGGTGGTGGGAGGCGGAGGGCCAGCAGCAGAGTACTTACAAAGACGGCTGCAAGAATTCGTGAGAGGAGGGAACCCAGAGACCCCGGACTAGACGCTCAAAGATTCGCATGTAATAGTAGCCGGCACCTGAAAGAGTGGACAAGACGAAGAGGGTTACAGTGAACAGCGAGTGCTCACGACACGACTGACGTCAGTAACCATGGGTTAACGTCACAGTAAGGGCCGGTCATGTCACGACTAACGTCATCAACCTGAGGGTGACATCGGAGTGAGGGCCGGCAACGTCACAACTGACGTCTAAACCCTGAGGGTGATGTCACAGTGAAGGCCGGCTACGTCACCACTGACGTCTAAAACCTGAGAGTGACGTTAAAATGAGGGCCGGTCGCTTTGGGTGAAACTCGTTGCTGCCTTCAGCTGAACTGGACTCCTGCGGTCATAAAACAAATAGTGGGTAACGTGATTAGAGCGCATGGCCAGTAGCCACCACGCAACAGACTCTGAATGCCCAGTTTCTCAGTTCATTTCACCCATTATCATTCAGAGTGTATCAATGTACGTGTAATTGCACTCCTCTTTAAATCCGATAGCCCTAGTTCTGGGTTATGTGTTTTTTACTGAACTGAAATTTGCACTTTTTTCAAATATATTTTTTTCAAACTGAAAACTGGTAATGATTTCAGTGCGAGTCTTGGTCGTGGCAGCTTCTGACAGCAGTCGTTATAGAGAAACCAGGGGGCAGTTACTTACAATGACGGTTTGAGGAATTCTGATGGAGGGCTCCACACACCACATACTAATCTTGCAATTACTTTCATATGCGACGAACTCGTCCCTAAAACATAAATGCATAATGATATGAAACAAACATCGTTTGATAAACGCAATTCACGGAATGAGCAAAATAACTGTATTCCTAATAACACAGTAAAAAATGTAATTTTAACATAGGAAATGAAGTTGATCAAGTTTCCAATTATACATTTCGCAAAGTATTATGACTTACCAAAGATTTCTATAGATAAGCCTAATGAGATTTTAAAAGGACCTAAAGGTATTTGGACATTCACGTTCATTAATCATCTAAAAGGGTGTTCAATAATTAACTTTAAAAAAGAAAAAAGTTAACTGACAAGGACATTGCTTTGTGTTAGAAGTTTTGGAAGGAATCTGACTGGAAGAATGAACGAACAAAAGAACATCATTTCAATTCAATCAACATTCTACGAAAACCTCAGCCCAATGCGACGTCTGTGTTTCCCTTCATAATTGATGCTGCTAACTGGTCCGTGATCGACAATCGTCAACTACACCACGTTAGTAGGGCAGTATCCATAGTGATAATCACAGGATAAGCTTCACTCACCGTAATACTGATGTCAATTATTTACTTCGACGCTATAAATGATACAAATCATGAGGGGTAACACATATATAACACGCCTTAGTCCCGAGCAAGGCCAATGGACCAAAGCAATTACCATAATAGAGTCGGCGAATCCCTCTCATCAGCTCTAAGGGGCCATCCATAAAGTACGTACGCAGAATATCTGAAATTTTTTACCCCACCCCCCCCCCCCACCCCCCCTCCTCATTTTGTACGAAATAGAACAAAGAAGGAGCATACGCAAAATTTCTGAAATTTCGAACTTACTTTATGAATGCCCCTAACCGGCTTTAAGCCTTTTCTTTAAGGTTAAGAGTTCTCGCCCGTCTCTAAGCAGTGAATAGACAAAATGTGCAATATAGTAAGACGCTAATGCACAATTGTCACACGGGGCATTTTTCTTTCTCACAGGCTCGAATCCAGATACTAGGATATATCACGTCTTAGAAGCGGATGAGATCTTTCAAAGAATTTCGAACCGTATGAGTTTTTAGAAGGGTGGTCAGGAAACGTACATGTACTAAAGAATAGAATGAGTGGCCAAGATCCGTTTTCTTCCATTGTTTTAAATTAATCAAATGCATACATACGAATGAAGGTTTTCATGACTTTTCTGCGGTAGAAGTTATAATTTTGTATATCGAACTTGAATTTACCGAAATGCTTTGTGATAATCAACACGGCCACTCTCAAATGAAAATATATTTTCTTTTATCAAGAGAACACATCAATATGTCAAATCACATATCCCTAAAATGGCATTTTTTCCTAATATATTTCAGTTTATCAAAATATTAGTTCCGTGAATTAAAGACACATTGAATTTTACATTACTAACAATCAAATTCTACATCTAACCTGTAAAAGTATTTATGATATCTTGGTTCAGTTTGATATCGTTAATCCAATCGCTGTGTTACAGTATTTTTAACAATTTACCTTGCCGTCGCAACAGGTTATATAACCAGGTAAAATGGATATAAAGAGTATAGTCAGCCTTGTGGTTTGCCTAATTTTGCAAACTTACCTTTGACAACACCAATGAGAGCGATAATGAGGTAGGAGCCAGGGTAAAGCTTCATGGCATAGATAACTCCGTGATGCACCTTGTTCGCGCGCTGCACCTCTTTCATGCAGTATATCGCCAGTTTGAAGGGCAGGAACTTCACAAGTTTGTAGACGATGTCAAAGGGCGAGTAGTTTATCAGATACCTGAAAAAGGACCATGTGCATATCCCGTCAGCCATCAAATATAACTATCCAACAAGCCAGTGACAAAATGTTTTTGTGTTGGGAAATTTACCTTTAAAAACATTATATCAATTGAGTGTGCACTCATTAAAATGCTGTGACGAATTAGCTCCGCAGAGGAGTAATAGGCTCTATGGAGTAAATAGGAGATGGCAGCACCACCTACCAGACGGCGGTGGCAGTGAGGATATCCTGGTGGGACTTGAGTGGCAGGATGAGAGGTTCGCCTACCAGCAAGTTCCCGAGAATGCTGCCCGCAAAACATAGCAACATACTGGCCACCCAGCACGACAGTGGATGTTTCCGCGAAAAGACAGGAGTACCTTAAGAGGAAGACACATGATGGTTAAGAATGAGCGGTTTCCAGAGTAAAAACACTTCACACTTAATATCTTATAAGATGTTAAGAGAAACGGTCTAACATTTATATTTTTTAGTCCTAGGCCACACAATACCCTTTTCAACTGGTTTGAAGAAAAGGTTGTTATGTAGGTATTTCGATTTGAAGTGTAAAGGTGAGGTATAATCCACAATGTGTCTAGCTGAATAGTACATTGCCCTCATCATTTACTAACAGTAAATAGTAGTTTAGTTCCAGCTATCATAAATCAAATACACATGTATATTGTTTTGACAAAAGTTATGTACAATTAGTTTACATATTCACTGGTCAAAGATTCAAAGAATTACTGACATCAAACTAAGGAGGACAAGTAAATTAATGATTCAGTTAACCTTTGGTAATGAAATCAGTTTTAGTATAATTAGCGCAGACCATGCTCTTTAATCTTTGTATTCCTATTTCATACGTTTCTCATTTTGAACGGAAGTTATTTGATAACAAATCTGTTTTACAAGGAATACTACACTCAATCTTCCACATGAGGTCCATTAATATTCAGTAGTCAGTCACGTATATATTTTCTTAGTCTAGTATGACTTCATTGTTTTGATGCAATGAACGTGAATTAGCATACCTTAACAGCTGTGATTCTTTTCTTCCATTAGATATGCAGGCAGAGTATTCTACTTCCTGTTTCTATTCGATATTCTTTATAAAGAGGGTACCAACATTCTAAATATTTCTATGCTACATGGTAATGAGACAACCTTCTGCTGTGCCAAAAATTATAAGTACTTCAAAACAAATAAATTAGAAAGATTATTAAAAGAACTGACTATTTCTACATTATCTTCATTCGCAACGTCTTTATTTCTACATCATCTTTATTCACGCCTTCTAAGAAGTCGCTTTTCAGTCTCATGCCAGAGGACAATACCAGTGACTTGGAGCTTCTGGATCGTAAATTTTCATAAAAAATAAGGGAAAGTTCAATAACCCTAAAATTATAATCATAATATCCGTAAAACCTATTCAAATCTATTCTCGCTTACCTTCAAGATACATTTTTATCTTCGGATTGCTTCCCTTGTGTTATTAAGGTGCGAGACGCATGGATAACTACCTAGATACTATTCTATGAAAACGTTACCGGTATTACCCATATCTATGTCATTTATGTAAATTGGTAAGTATAATCGTCCCATGCCTGATATCTGGTACATAAATTACATTGAAATATCTAATATGGGTCAGTCCTACATAGGATATTAGCCCATGCAAGCAGGAATGATTCTATGACCCATATGACGGCGTTAATGATTCTGCCTTCCTGGGCATACCAAGTACACGGGTCTGTATATTACAGGTTATATGGATGAGTGCTATGTGAGTGTTATGTAGCAGGGAGTAAAGATTTATGATCTATGATTCGTGTGTTTTTTAAAGGCGAAAATGTGGGGGAAGTCCCTTTAGTGCCAAGTAGACCGTAAGTGAAAGGCCTGTATTCATAAGGTACGTTAGAGAGGTCGTACAATATCGTGATATATGCACCCAATAGTGAATTTCCTGGTCTAACAGCTCCCACTGCCTTTTCCCTCTCAATGTTTTGGTATGGATATCAAACATATTCTTCCCATGAATCACAAGCATGTCCTTGTGAAAATCCCCTAAGCTCAAATATATACCTGTTATTTTGTAGGCTCCAGCCACAACAGGCGTGGTGGGGTGTAGGTTGCTGCATCCGAGGTTAGTTTTTTACCTTTTACCGCCACATGTGAAAACGGTATAATTGTACTGGAGTCTGGTGTACGGCCAAACAATACCTGGGACATTGAGTGTATACTTAAAGTACTTCGTTGAAAGCATTTCCTTCTCCCTCATTATAATTTTTTTCATGTGATTATCAGGAATACTTCAGAAGTTTCTCCCAAACCTACATGTCCATCGATAAAAACAAAGATTTCCCTGTGCACTAACTGTGTTCAAGGTTATCAGGATCCATGCACCCGAACTATGGCAGATTATGATGTGCATTACTTCTAGATCAAGACCCAGTAACTGTTCAATATTCAAGGACACTTATACCTTCTGTCATCTCTTTTTTAGATATCTTAATAGATTCTGTGGTATATAGATGAATATTGTCCTGTGCAGATTGCCAGAAGAAAGGTTTGGCACTGTAGACCGATTTAAAAAAAAAGAAATATCAATTTGCAGGTTATACCATCAGTAGAGCTCTATCTCTAGAGAAATATAAAGATCTCTATTATGAGAACTATATAGCTGCAAGTAAACAAATCATAAATAACAGAGTACTATTTGCATATATCATTAAAGGGGTATAGTATATCTTTTCATAACACTAGAAAGGGGTAAACGTTCGCACAACAGCTGCACGAATCCGCTTGCCTCATGTCTATACATATACTATGGGAATAAGAGATCGCTAGGTTGACCTTCCACCTCAGTCTTCCCCCTACAATGTTAAACTGGGGGACAGTGGCACAGCTCACCAGTAACCTGGCGTGTGTTGGCGAGCAGCTGTGATGGACTGCTCATCTCTCTGCCTCTCCCTGTCTGGAGCATATTGATATATCACCCTCACTGAGCTGCTCACCTGCTGCTATACCTAGTAAGCCGACTGCGGGAAGTTTCATAATAACGAGGTCATACACCCAATAGTTCTCACCTCTTTTGATAGAGATTATTTCTGGTGAATTAAGGTAGCCAATATGCGTCGAAACGTTGTTGAAATCTAGTTCATGGAAAATAGTCTAAAATTCTACCTGCTCAATTGGGTCAATAAGACTTCCTTGGCTAAAATTTCCCTAGGTGTATGGTTGATGAGCATCTAACATCGATTCTCTTGAAAACGTTACACCCACTTTGTAATGGGTTTTTTTCACTGGTGGAGAGTGGAATAACATTTCACTGGTGTGTTTTTATAATGACAACGATTTCCCGAAGGCATGGGAAGCTGCGAGAGATATTAGATGATGTTCTACCGCTTGAGTGCTTGCTGGAGATGGTACCAAGTGTCTTTGGAGTTCTCCACCAGTGTTTCTATCAGGATGCACGGATAATAATGTTAGAGACAAATGCTGATAGCTGGGTGATTTCTGAATTCTATTGATTTATGCAAATAAATATGGATAATATAAGTTCCATATATTAGCAAATAGAAGATTTGGCATGTCACCATGCTAACTTCTTTGGGAAGGCCATCTGAAAATGTAAGTCCCAGCCCCACTGGTGAGATGCGATTGTCGCAAGTCAATAAAAAGTCATAAACGGCCGCCGAGGGTCATAAAAACGGCGCCGCCCGTCGCATCGCACACAATCGCTCCTGCGGGGCCGGGGATGCGTGCGTGTGCGATGCTGTGCGATGCGATGGATTCATCGCATCGCACATCTTGAAATGTTCATGATGTGTGACGGATTCATAGCACGGGTATGGAGTTTGTTCGTTTGTTCGTTTGGGTAGTTTAACGTCCAATTTGTTCAATTGGTTTACTTTACCCAAATTTGCATATCCTGTTGGAATAACAAGCTATGCTGCCAGGTTGATCCAGGCATCTTCGTATATTTCACAGTAGGAGAATGTGGCACACCAAGAATCAAGTTTTTTAACACCCAGGTTGTCAGATCTAAGGAGGTGTAGTATCAAAAAGCAAGCTGTAAAAACGGCAGGCTGAAGCTGTGAATGCACAGATGGCAATTGGGATCAGAAAAACGTAAGTGGAAATATTGTTCATGTAGGAGAGAGCCTCAAATAATAGTATCTTTTTATTAAACATGAAAAAAAATTTGTATAACAAAAATAAAGTCATTGCATGCTGTTGCCAGTGTTGGCAGAATTCTTTTTACACAAGTAGTGCCAAACATGTTGCGATGAATGCATTGCATCAGTTGGGTAATAAACCCCGCACAGGGGGCATTTATGGGGTCATAAAACGTGTGCAACGATCGCATCGCACCAGTGGGGCCGGGCCTTAATTAGTGCTTAACTATTGGTATCTATTGGAAACTGCAATATCTTGACTTTTTTGCTCAATGACACTGATATTCTATTGTTATCTTCAAATAATCCTGGATTATAATAGTTGGAAACGTATACAAATGAGAAATGCTAGAAAAAATACTATGTCACCATTCTAATTTCTATGGGAAGGCCATCTGAAGAACGTAAGTGCTTATCTATTGGTGTCTTCTCAGGGGACCGTATAGGGGAATATCTATAATGTCCAGCCTCTATCACTGGTTTTATACCTGTGGGGCTCTGATAAGCTTCATGAACACTAATGGGACTGAAGGCGCAAGGTTATTGCTCTGAGACATGAACGCACAAGCTTGTGATTACTACACCAGTGCTTTAACCATTGAGCAAACTCCCCATCCCTTTTACAGGGTCACACAGGTGTTGCCAATATTGATTGACAGAGAGAAATAACATGGTCAAGGTGTCCACCTGTAAAGCCTATAAGACAGCGACCCGACCATTGTGCCCGATCACACCTTTGCCCAACGAATCCGTCGGGTCGGTTAGAATCGGGTCGCTGTACGCACTTCACAGACCCGATTTTAATCGGGTCGGGCATCACTAGCATGGGGGTAAAGCCTATAAGACAGCGACCCGACCATTTTGCCCGATCACACCTTTGCCCGACGAATCCGTCGGGTCGGTCAGAATCGGGTCGCTGTACGCACTTCACAGACCCGATTTTAATCGGGTCGGGCATTACTAGCGTGGGGGTAATGACCGACTATGCCCGACCTTAATCGTGTCGCTGTACGCACTTCACCGACTGTTCCCGATTCTGAGTAGGCCGTTTCAACCGCAATGCTATCCATCCCCTGGTCCGATTTACAAGTGCCTTATATCGATTTGCAGGGGGGATAGAGGCGATGACGAATCTGAAAACTGATTTCCAATATCTTATTCGGATCAAAAGTTACCAAACTTTGAACTATTTTCTATGAATCCACACCAGCGGCCCATGGCTCACCACGGCTCGGCTCCCGGCGGCTCTCTTTGATCTCTCTCGGTTCACTGTACAAGGTCATAAAGTGGAAAGGTGTGATCGGCAATCGGCGTTGAGGGTATAAGACAGCGACATTCTTGTTACCGATTATAATCGGTGATCGGATCGGTGAGAATCTGTGGAAAATGTCGCTGTCTTATGGGGTTAATGACCGACTCTGCCCGACCATAATTGTGTCGCTGTACGCACTTCACCGACTGTTCCCGATTCTGAGAATGCCATTTGAACATCGATGATACCTATCCTCTAGTCCGATTTACAAGTGCCTTATACCGATTTGTAGGGGAGACAAGATAGAGGTGATAATAAATCTGAAAACTGTTTCCGAATATCTTAATTAGATCCAAAGTTACCAAACTTTGAATTATTTTCTATGAATCCACACCAGCGGCCCGTGGTTCACCCCGGCTCGGCTCCCGGCGGCTCTCTTTGATCTCAATCGGGTCGCTGTACAAGGTCATAAAGTGGAGATGTGTGATTGGCAAAGGGTATAAGACAGCAACATTCTTGTTCCCGATTATAATCTGTGATCGAATTGGGGAGAATCTGTGGAAAATGTCGCCGTCTTATGGGCTTAAGTTGACATACCCACTTTAAACTTCTATACACTTCACGACTCAATGGCAGTCAGTTCTGTTTATTTCTTTGGGTATTTTTCTAGTATAGTCCCGCTGGTTCCTACATATCATGATAAAGCTGTTTTCATAGTTCTTATTTTAATAGAATTCACATTAATATATCTACGACCGTGACCCATAAATTGAATTCTTGAGATTTTCTATAATCCTTACTCTATCAAGTTGACGTATATCAATCAAACGCATCGTTGATGTTATCCCAAGGATCTTTGCATGATCCTCCTACGTTTGTAACTCCTCTAGCTTTACTATATCTGAAATGGATACATGTGTGGAGAAGAGGCCATTTTCTCTGTAGTTCTATTCTATTACATCATACATGAAGAGAGATCTCAATAGAGATCCAAATTCAGTCGAGGATAACGAGGCCATATAACTCCTATATTTCCAGCCATACACACAGGGCTTTAATTCAACACAGAATTCGAAACCAGCGTCACTGAATTGAATAACACTAGTGATGCGAGTAGGACCACGCCACCAATTACGGGTATAGAAATCCCACATACATAGGGACATTCTAGGTTTCATTTAGCATATGGCAATTGTTAGGAAATATAATCACCAAGGATTGATGTGTTTAGTCTAGATCTTGTGGATACCGGGGCCATGAAGATCATCAGTCTACTAATACAATTTGAAAAAAGAGAGAGAAATGAAATTTGAAGAGCCACCTAAACCAGCTATGGATAGAGATTAATACTATGAATATCCGTAAGTAAACGATAATTTAACAAATAACTATAGTGCAAAGGATTATTTATTTTTCTAACATCTTCAATTCTCATGGGTGTAGTTCGGCACTCGCTGGTCTCAGGGCCGGATACTAACCGCCGGCGGGTACAAGTAACAGCCAGGTGTAGGGGTCAAGCATGGCAAGCTGCTCTCAACGTCGAGGTCGGCGTCTCCAGGGCAACCAAGGCGGGGCGGTGTCGGGTGGCAGGCACATGCACACCGAGCAAGACCCCCCTCAGCACACACACACACGCTCTCTCAGGCTGGCTGTAGGGCCTACATATATGCAAACACATACACTGCAGATGTTTGTATTTCTCCTGTCCTTTCGGCCTGACTTCTCCACCCCTTCCATCTTCCTAATCCTATACATACTGACCTATTAACGACCCATTCATTTGACTGTCAATTTAAATAGCGGATTTCCGCGTATATAAAATACGGTATACAACACGATGAGCCGATTACAAAAAAAAATGAAAGAAGGGAAACGAATATAAACAAGAGCGAAGTGTGCATTTTAAAGATAGAAATAATAGCCTTTAAAGACCAAATTAGCAGGTGGACACATTTCAAACTCAATGCAGTTCAAGGGTCTGCCAGTAATTAATTACTATAGTAACAAGGAAACACTGCTGGACTTGTATCAGGTGCCAAAGCACCTTCATGTTAATAGTATCTGTGTTATGGTTTTATTATTGGCATATACGGGTAAATATTGAAAATAAAACTAGAAGTTAGGTTAATTCAACATGTGATTAATGAATCTATGCTTATAATAAAAAGCACAACAACAACAAAATGATGATGTTATATTTAATTAAGTTGGCTGACGGACCGTTTCCTATAAAAAATGATTATGCTATAAAGTGTATCAAGATGTGAACACCAAATCAGATTATGAACATTTTTGTATAAGTATTAAGTGTTTGTATTAGATCAATAGCTTGCTATCATCATTTATACCATATATGTAAAGAAATAAAATTCATGGAGCAGTACACACATATATTCAGCTATATATAATTGGCAATCAACAATGCCCTGAGTACATAGGAAACGTTTCTAGTTGCTTCATGGTGATACTTCATGGATGAGTGCACACAGACCTGTCTGCATGCTGCCTGCCCATGTGGTCCAAAATGGAGTTCAAATCTTGGTTCCTATATATGCCAATAAAGTATGTCAAGTCAATATCTGGTGGTCAATGATATTAAAAATAATTTTACAAACCCATTTCATTTGACTGGGTCTTGACTTATTATGAACCATATGAGTTATGAACCATTTTGACTTTGGTTTGTTTGTAAATATGCTGAATAAGATATCCTCTCATACACCTGCTGCCTTCCCCCTCCTATTATGAGATTTGGCAAAATACACAAATAGCACATCGAATATACATTTCACCTAAATAGTGACACTTCCTATGGTGTAAGCAAATGTCAGTGTTTGATTATGCCCATTTCACCCCAAATCCCCCCTCCCCCACTTTTAACAAATGCTTGAATATCTCTGTAAATATAGAATCTACTTAGAAAATTCCACTTCCTAGCACCTACTGGTTTTTATTCTCTTTCAAATGAGGCATATCATATCACGATTCAACCAGTTTATGGGGTAGAAATATGCCCATATAGGAGTTCTTAAAAATGGACCTGTGATCCCCCCCCCCCCCCCCAACTGAATTCAACATTTTTTCAAAATCCATGCCAAAATACTAAATATTAAAACTGTAAACCCTATAAGACACCGAATTTTTTTGCCCGATTCATCCCGACCATTGCCTCGGTGAGAGTCGATGTCTTATACCTATAAGACACCGACATGATGACTCTTCCCGACGACACCTCCTGCCTTTAAAACCTCGTAAAGCAACCCGATTGAGATCAAAGAGAGCGACAGGGAGCCCGGCCTGGGTGGGCCCCGGCCGGTTTATAGGTCTATATAGGCAATAATGCAAAGTTTAATAACTTCTGTTCCTTTTAAGATATCAGAAAACGGGTTTCAGAACTAAAATCGCTTCTGTTTCACCTATAAATCGATATAAGGAACTCCTAAATCGGACTGGGGGATAGGTAGCATTGCTATTCAAACGGCCAACTCAGAATCGGTAACAATCGGTGAAAGTGCGTACATCGAAATCTTAAGGTCAGGGAGAGTCGGTCATATCTGAGATGGTAGTAATGCCCGACGCGTCGGGAAAAGCAATAAAATCGGGTCGGTGAAGTGCATACACCGACCCGATTGCCGCAGATTGCCACAGACCCGATGGATCCGTCGGGCAAAGGTAGAATCGGGCACAGCTGTCGGGTCGGTGTCTTATAGGGTTAGACTTAAGGCATTGTACCACCATAAAACCTTCTTTCCAAAATAGAAATCATATTCCTATCTGTAATTAGTGAGCTATAAAAAGCAAAAATGTGGTCAGGTCGTCTAGTAACTCTACAAGCAGTGTACTACAGTATGCTATAGCCATAACCTAAAGACCAACCGTCCACCTGCTAATAACGTGTTAAGTCATCCAGATTAATGTCGGGGTGAGTCAAACCGGTATTACGGTAGGCCCTACTTCTGATGTCCCCGCAGGATAAATAAAGAATATATATATTTACAATATGTATATAAAAAAAAGTGAGTATCAAAGAAAAAAAATCCATGTCTATGCATCATCTATAGATTTGGTTACCGGAGATAGTTTAATTTCTTGAAGTTTCTTGATTTTATCACTCTCTAAATTTCATTTTCCTCATCATGAATAAGGCATGTGGCTATCCCTGTGATTAAAGGAATGTAGCTTGTTAGCATTAACCCTTTTTAGTGTCCGAGTCATCTAAATTCAGACTGACTGCATAATAATGTTATCCGGTTGGGTTCTACTTTCATGTGCCCCTATTAATCAAAATTGGGGATACCGGTACCGGTACCTTTAAATAAATTCCTGCCCGATTCATGTTCAATTGGCACATCTTGGCAATAATATAGCTACCGTACGTAGGGAATTCTAATAAATAAGTTTGGACCACATTTTAAAAAAAACCACGAACGTAAGCAACCAACTAATATCGTCAGCCAAACAGGTACTACGTCCCTCATATCATTACCGAGGAGCTCATGTCAGAGCGACACGTCGGCCTTGCCCGAGTTGTGCAGCCCCGCCGGAGTCTGCCAACCCGACTCCCAACAAGGCCACGGCCCGCCCCACCCGCCCGCGACTCCCGACTGGGTCCGTTGCTATTTTGAGGCTGCTGTGCCTAGAAGAGGTGGGGCACCCGGCTTAACCTAGGGTGCCTGCGGGAGGCTTCTGGCAAGCGACAAACCTAACTGACGCGATGCTTCCTCCACCCCTTGCAGCAGCATCCCCGGCCATAGCGGCCCTAAAGACCCGTAAACACCAACCGGCCCGCCGGCCTCTCGTCCCTTCCTCACCTAACTTCTTCCCTCTCTCACCAATATTTCACATCAACAAAACGTGGGGAACTGTTCAGAAGGGCAGGGATTAGTGAGCTAAGGGCAAATAATCAGGTTCATAAAATTAGGTAGGTAATTCTCAGAGGGGCGGCGACAAGCACTGGCGACGACGGACGGGAGGGGAGGCCTCGGCTTGGGATGCGGCCGGTGCCGACTTACCTGACCCTGGCGGATGGTTGTCCTCTCGGACTATCAAGCTCATCAGAATATAGTTGCATACGTCGAAATACGGGTACATTTTTAGCTTGGTAACCGCCGTGGCGATCTCCATAAAGTTTTGAGGATCCATGGTGATGGAATTTGGTGTAAATTCCCACCACGAGAAAACAGGTCTGCGTGCTCCGAGCTTTCCAGGAGGGTGTCAGGCGTCAGCCGTTAGAGTCACGCGCACGCGCACTCCACAAGCTGCCACGCTGACACCTGGTGGTATATAGAGGAACTCAAATTCATGTCATTTTCCAGTCTTTCCACTCTTCTCATGATGATTGAATATGATGAGTCAAATGAGGTGTAGAGCACATATCTAACTTAAAAAATCAGAGGTCACCGTGCTAGTTTTTGATTTATAGATCAATATTAAGATAATTTTATGATAGAATATATAGAAATTCTAAAAAGTATTTCTTCATATAGCAAAAGTTTTAGGCCTACTTCATGAGGAAATTATTACCTACTATATTTAAAACGGTAGAATTCCGTCGAATCCGCTTGAAGTTGCTCCCATACATAGAGACATAGTGAACCAAACCTGGGGGTGGAGAATGAGGGCCCACGAGAGTGAGATTCTCGTACAGTGAAAAACTCGAACCTGGTCTTCTTTTTTGTAGGACTTAACTCAGATAAACTTCTTCTCTTATGATTCATTTCAAGCCATGCCGAAATCAAAGTTTAGTATTGTAGTTTTCTTATCTACTTTTCTCGTGAGAAACCAATGAGATCTCAAGTTTTGCTGGTAGCCCTTTCAAAACTCTGCTGGTTCCCCCAACTGCCATCAGCCTAAGTATTTGACCCATTTTGAGCATCTGGCTATGTGGAGCAGTCGGCAGAGTATTCGTCTAGGAATATTCATTTTTCAATATTTTCGCCTTAACTCGGACTCGACGAAGTCGCTAGTACCTTTTAAAAACCCATGTCACCTTCCTCAAATGTTCACAGAATAGCCTATAGTTTATCTTACCCTTGGTATTTTTTCTCCATAGACTCAACATTTGGAAGTTGTATCCAACACCCATGAGATATTTAGGAAAGATATGGATTATGTAACACGGCTTCACCTTGCGATTCAAACTCGATGGGATGCGAGCTCTGAGGCTAAACTTTCATAGGTTTCCTCTATATTATCTCACCCCAGATATTTTTTCTCCATAGACTTAACATTGGAAATTCGTATCTAACACCCATTAGATATTTAGGGGGATAATGTCACAAATGTTAGCCCATTAGTCAATATTAAGGGTGAGATAAATTCAGAAACCCATTCAAGTTTATGGTCATAGCTCGATCCCATCTCATTTGAATCACATAGCAATTCACACGGCTTCGCCTTGTGAATTACTATGTGATTCAAACTCGATGGGATACGAGCTCAGACCCTAAACTTTCATGGGTTTCCTCTATAGTACTACTAGTAGGCCAACGGTAGGCCTACCCGGTACCGGTAGGCCCTACTATAGGTTTCAAAAACCATAGGTCACGGTCCTTGTTTTTGAATGAATTGTTGAAGAAAAATAATTTTTCAGTACATTTCTTTTATGAATCAAACAAATGAACCTAGTAAGATAAGATAAACTGGACAAAATGTTGAATTTACTCATTTGTTTTAGAATGAATCCCAAGACACCAGTTTTGACTGATAATACAATGGCCATTAGAACAGAGGAACAGTTTTTGTGGCATGAATTGGTCAATGGTAATAGGTACCAATTAAGTTGCCCTAAAAAGCCCCCCCCCCCCCCCCTTCCACCTTGGGAATAGTCTAAAGTACAGGGGACGTTAAATAATGTGGCCATCTTGTTTGTGATAGATGTAAGTTCAGCAAAACGCTTCATAGATACGGTACCGGTACCAAAAGTATGTTATGGTCACACTTCCAACTGTGAAGTTCCATATATTTACCAATATATATATGTGTAATATCAAAAACTGACATCTGCTCTATTGGAACGCTGCCCAGATCAGGCAGCAGACCATATCAAAAGTAGGGGGATTTTGTTTTCGCAAATTATGATGAAACGATCTCAAATTTTAAGAAAATCCCAATATATAAGCTACGGAAGCCGGGGAGATAGGCAGGCAGTATTATAAATCTGCCTACCGACATGCGTGGCTAAATGTAGGTAGAAGGGAAGGGCCCTGGCCATCAGACCAAACGCTTCATATGCGCAGATCTGAGTGGGTTGTCAATTTAGATGGGGAGCGGCTAGGGGAGAGACTAACCATAGATTACAATGTATATTGTTAACTGATAAACATAATCCTCTCCCTCGCGCCATTTAAACCTCCGATTTCGCCTTAGTAAACCATTATATGGGAAAATAAAAAAAACACAACTTAATCCGTGTGAAACGCCTGAGCGTTCGTTGAACTGGTATGGATTGTGCTTTTCGCTCAAGGGAGGAGCGCTTCCAATTTGGGGCAGCCCTAACAATCGTGAGTATAGGAATGATTGAGTCATCCCTTCAGTTCTCCAAGGAACAATAATGCAGAACAATCCTTTGAATTCTAAGCCTCAATAATTTCTCAACTACTGGGTGATTTAGTCTAAAGGCCTTACCAGAATCTTAGTCCATTATCAAATGAAGAGTGTCACAATGCTATGCTGATACTACAAGAGACTGGGTGGATACCCTTTCTAATCAAATGGGTCGACTTGTCTCCAATCAAACTGCACCATATTAAACAATATTTTCTATGCTGATCACTGTTAACTGGTTAAATTATATCTATGAAGAGTATGTAAAACGAAATTTATTTTAGGTTGATATAAAACAAATATTAGAATGACATAAGAGTTCCGCTGAGAGGATAGAATATGACCATCGATATCCTTGGTCACAATTCATCGTCTAGGATCGGACAGGAAGGCGGGGGCATATATAAATAGTTCCAAAGCCGGGTCCGTGGATACCTTATTTGTGTGCATGTGGTTCAACTATAATATTTGTATTACATAAGGTAAAAGACTCGTATATAGTAGAAATTGAAAAGTAAATTTCCATGGGAAAAATTGCCATATATGCTATAATACATGTATATCTTTGCAAACCACAGGATGACAACGCCCAAAATAGTAAATGTAAATCAATTGGTTCAACACAAGAGCCTTTAACATAAAAGACAAACTAGGAATTCAATGTAGTACACGTATTTTTAATCGTACAAATGCTTTGTCAGTTTTTTTCCAATGATTTCTATTGATGATTTATTTTTCGCATGAACCTTTAGCTAAGACGCTTACAGTTGTCCTTTTTGGCAGGCAGTAGACTGTACGTTGGCGTTTTTACACACCTTGCTACCCACAACAACAATAAATATCTTCAATACGTCCGCATCATAGTATTTCTGAATCGGTATTTTTTTGTATTTTTTCTCCATAGTTACAATGTCCGCTTATCAACTCAAGTTATAAATTCAAACCGGGCTTACTGCTTGCAGCAACTCTCACACCTGTGGTTACCGAGTGTACTCGTATCACATGTCTAGTTAAGGTTATATTTACTACACGTACACTCAACGCATGTTTAAGGTACTTAAACACTACCCCACAGCACTCAGCAAAATAGCAGTCACTTGCCAGACCATGTTCCAATGACTATAAAATAATAATTAGCGCTTAACTCTCCACCTTCCCGCCTGAATATTTATAGTTTGTGAATTGTCCGGTTCGTGACTATCAGGCCTCACGGCGCACCTTCCCATCACCCCATTTCACTGTTCTGCAAGTCGTCGCCCAGTGCTACCGTGAAGGCTTGATAATGCCGTTGTCATCGCTTTGACACGAACATACTGACATAAATGTGGATGTAAATTTAAACAAATAACAATCATAGTACATCACAGGTATCTGAAGCTACAGCTCCCCTCACCATTAACCCTTGGTCCTCCATTATAATAAAGGATGGTTAACTAGAAAATTTGGGATTGCTACAGATAAGGAGAAGCTCTCGGTGAAGGCATTCAGCCAAGATGTTCATGTAGGTAGGGAGAACACCATCAATGAGAGCAACATTTCTCCAGCTCTTACCCTTTTTCTGTAATTGTTCTCACAATTCTCTGAGCAGTGAGTTTTCTTACAATCCGTTGCCTAGAGTCCGTTACAAAAAATACCCCTGGCGGCAAATTATGTACGTGCAACCGACTGCATTGAGCAGTTTATACACTAGAGGTGATGTTTTCTCACTGCTTAAAGGTGAATGCGAATAATAAAGAAAAACAGCATAGATTCCGTGAACAGATATGACGAGGTGTCAACGAGGACCCTCGCTCAATGGTAAGTCTGCTGGGATAGGATTTATGTTGTATGAGCTGACAGTCTGCACGACAGTACCCCGAAACTGAGGAGTTCAAAACAATAGGAACAAAACACAACCTGTCTGTTAAGTGAGGTAGACAAGTGGCAGGTTACAATATGCACTTATTCACACACTCTCACATCCCAAGGCACAGTCTATCGTACGGGTAAACCATGTACATGAACTTGTAATATCGCCCGGGTAGGGGCTTTTTTCTATGCACTCATACGATTTCGGATAACACAAAATTGTGCTCACAGTCGCCACGAAAGGAAACCATGACGGTTGTTGGGTACACACACAGGCTCACAATGTTATTCTATGGATAAAATATTGATGACACAAGCTTGAACTTTACAGTATCGCAGTTTTAGGTCCATGGATTCATTGACTGGAATAAATAAGTGTCAACCAACCAACACCACGAAGTCTCTATACATGCGTTACCGGTAAACGAATTTTGACTAATTTAGAGACAAGAATGATTATATTCTGACCAATTGACGTTAATCTAATCTAAGCAGATTCCCATGGTTACAGCTTCATCTTTGTGAACATAAACTCACAATTTTACAAAACCGGAAGTCGTATTACACAGGATCTCAATGCAAAATATTTATACACATTCTACATCTCAGGGTTATGTTATTTTTGTCCTTCTAAATAACTCTATTTCCTTTCATTTGATTCATGACTAAGTTCCAGTTTGATACATGTATATATTGATAGTTAACCCCCCCCCCCCCCCGATTTCCGACTTTTAGTTCACAACATGGTGAACTCTAGCTAACATTATTTTTAAAACACTGGTATGGCTGCTGTCGGACCTTAAATCATATACTAGTCCTACAGTCAGCCACTTCAGTGGTAAAGCGCAGTGATGGTGATAGTGGGAAACAACCACGCTGGCTCCCGTCCTTTCCCACTCACACTTTAACCCTATAAGATATTGACATGCCGATATTCTCCAATCCGATGAATTCGCTGACAAAAAGGAAGAGCGGTGACATTATTTCGATGTGTGCACTTCACCGCCCCCATTTTATGGCCCCACTGCCGGCCTTTGGTCATTACTCAGAAGTGAGATATGACCGACACTGCTAGCCTGGTCCGCGCTGGTCGCAACTTTTGATCTCAGTCGGGTCGCTCTAGGAGGGTACTGAACACCAAAAGCTGCTACAGCTTATAAACAATTGTAAATTGACACTCGGATTGCTGAGGATCGGAGATTAAAATGTCGATGTCTTACAGGCTTAACATCAAAAACAAGAAGCCATCGTAACTTCTCATACAACAGACACATAACTACAGAAGAGGACTCATTCGATCCAACAAGAAAAATTTCCCATCTGGATGGCATTACAAGAGCAGCAAAAATATCTCCTCCTTATGTTTTTTTCGTACTTAATCAGTTTTGGGAACGAAAATTATCAGTGTATGCTTGTTTCATTTTCTGGGACGGTGGAGTCCCGCGCAATTTCATCACCATGCACATACTACTTTATTATAGTAGCAAATGAAAAAAATATGTGGTAGCAAATATGTGGTGATCATTTGTTTTTGCACCACCTTTACGGAAAAGAAAATAACCACACCACCAAGACACTAACTATAGATTCAAAAGGAGACTGAAAATAATTTACATTATTATTATTGTACCCTATCATATCACTCCCGATACATATGAAACTGGTGTTGCCAAAAAGACTGGCGACAATATCAGTCCTATGCTCATACTAAATTTCACACGGACCTATCACATGGCACGCACGCCACTCTCTAGTTTTATAATTAATAACGTGGAGTCTTTCTTCGCACCACTGATACATCCCTCAGTTTTATGATGAAAGCTAGGAACGATTTCAGCTTCGTCGGTCTTGCTGTACGAACGAATTCATTAATATTACAATACTCAATATCATCGCCCCCACCACTTTGAACACTGACACGCATGGTTTCTTATGTATACACCGTTAAAATACGCCTTTTTTTTAGTTTTTCATAGGGAGTCTTTGGCATATTCATGACGAAACACTGAGCTGACCTTTACTGCCCGGTATGTACATTATTTATTACATATTTACACGACAGAGAAAATGCCTAGTCACATGAGGGAGCCCCGCCATGTGGAGCCACACAATGTCATCCTGTCAAACAGAACAGCCACTATTAGCTACTCTAAAACCAATCATAACGGTGCACCAGTGTTGTTTTAGTTTATAAATCTATTATTTCCAGAGTATCTTAAAATCGCAGTGCCATTTGTTTGTCCGATAAACTATTCACGTTAAGGCTGACCCGTCAATAATAATATCAAATTTCATACGATGTTTTGCAAATTAGCCTTTGTTAATATGTCATATCTATATTACCCTATTCTTACCGATGTTGGGTTGAAACTACTCACCGAAGCTCCTTGTTAAAAGATAATGATGCTATGAAATTTTAAGTCAGGGTATATACCGACACATGAAAATGTCCTTAAAGAGATTTGCCAGTTAGTTCCTCATTCACTCCCAATTAAAACTCTTTTCCTTCAATCACAGTCACCACTGGCCATACACCAAAATAGAGCCAAACCATATGGAGGAAAAAGGAACAATACAAAAGCATCACCATGGCAACTACAACGCACAGACAGACATTGACAAATATATAGGTATTATTATACGTATACAGATATCCAACGCAGACATCTAGATCTGTAAAAAAATAGCGTAAGTGTTACAATTACCACATGCTTCTCAGTCTCGGTGCGGTGTACCTCTCACATATCTTCTCACAGGCTCTGAGCCTTTTCTTTCATTGATTCTCACCAGTCTCTAAGTCTTAATTTGGATTAGAGCCGGTGGGAAATAAAATTTACCTTTGGTGGTCAATCGTGTATTTTGTACTGCACGGTTTACCCACTCTTCGAAAGGCAAATGAGAATCATAAACAATGGGGGAAAACACGGAAACTGTGAGAAGTTATAGGAGGGGTCCATGTCCAGCCTTCTTGTGAACGTGGGCTAAGGCTGTGGTCAAGCCTGGTGCTTAGTCAGCCAACTCTTTAGCTCGTCAGCCAAAATAGCTACCTAATTAACCGATCGACATCACGCCTGCTACCCAATCAATCAAACTGCTACCTATGTAAGTACTTAGCCAAGCCTAGTACCAATCCAGACAAGGCAATCTGCGGACCGGACTTGACCAGCAGCCAGGCATCCACACAACGACTTCCTAGCTAACAGTGCGTGGCCGAAGCAGCCAGAACTTCTGACCAACAGTAGACTAACAACCCTCTGGTTAGCCAAGCTTGCTGCATGTGCGGTTTGCCTGCTATGTATATAAGGAAAGCAGCCGAGCCAGGGGTCGGATCGGCTTAGGCAACTTCTTGTTGTACTGAATACTGAATGGCGTCGACGGCACAATCACCTGGTCATGGAGTTTCCAAACACCGCTTTCCCTTCCTTCATTTTATGGTTCATAAAACTCCTCCGGCCACACGTCCCTGTTATCTACTTGACACAAAATCAGTATTGACGTTCCAAAGCCTATAAGACATTGACGTGCTGATAGCATCCGATCCATGGGATTTATCAGATCAATCTTTTCAATGTACACACTTCACCGATCCTATCTCCCTCCCCCAATCGACGGCTTTCGGTCACTACTCACATGTGGGATACGACCGGAGATGCCTATGGCCTGAACTGTCCTGTCATGTGGCGGCACCCTTTGATATCAGTTGGGTTGCTGTATGACGGTATCATACACCGAAAATATTATTACCGATTATGGCTGATTATAACCAAGCATCGAATGGGTGAGAATCAGGGATACAGTGTCGATGCCTTATGAGCTTAACTCGCATGATCTGGGTCCTGATTTGACTTTGGCTAAATTTTGATGAAATAGTTTACACCGTCCTGCTGCCCCTATAGGACAATCAACTATGCTTAAAAGATCCGAAGACCGTGTCGTTCAGTTTCAATGACAGGAAATGCTTCAGGGTAGCACGCTAGTTGTGCACGTAGATACTAGTATGTAGCATAGACACTCAGTACATCCGGCCTGCCAGTCGTACTTATCTCCGTCAAAGTTAAAACTGCATTTCCGCTACATAGGCCCTGTGTCCCCATTGGCCCTGAAACTAGTCCATACAGATATGATAAAAGACACACCTCCGAGGTCTATGTACACGAGAATTCTAATGACGCAGGTCTACAATGCCCTGTAAGTACAAACGTGGATAATTCCCATTTTTGTACACACCACCCGACACAGTCGCTTATTCATTGTATTTTTGTAACTGATTAACCACCAAAGTGACATAATGACATTTTCCACCTAAGTGAAACGGTAAACATTTTCACCTGATACTACATGTATATGGCAATACTGGAAACAAATATTGTTGTCTATGTGAGAGATCGTTGCTCTTTACGAATTACATGAAAAGACCAGTTTGGGTGAAAAAGAGTTAATAACATATCAGTTTGAATCCCGAGGTCGGGTGGCGACATGAGGTAAGAACATGCGCCGTAAGGCTGGTCCTCACAAACTGGATACTCATCCTTAAAGCCACACTTATTGCGCATGCCCTCGTGACGTCACCACGACCATGTGGTACTCTTAGGATATAATCTTGATTAAGCCAGACTGCCATCTGTGCAATGCTCCCCATTGGCAATACTCGGCGCACGCCACCTGCCGCGGATCAGCGTACGCCAGGAGCAATACGCGCACCCAGGTGTATACCACTTGGCACACATCGGCGTGCTAGGTGCAACGGGCGCACGCCACCTGTGAACATCAGTGTACACCATATACAATAGGTCCATGCCCGTGCGCCACATCGGCGTATGTCATGTGCAAAAGACGCACGCCAGGCGCTTTACTCCACTATAAGCCGCGTGGGGCACAGAGCACGAGACGACGTGTGTCGATGATGTGTCGGGTGGTGTCTTATAGTCATGCGGCCTCCTCCATCTCCGAGATGAGGGGCTCCTTCTCCATGCTACAGTTCCGCACCTCGAGCTGGAACTTCTCGGGTGCGGGCAGCTGGCCGCGGCGCGTGGGCGACTTGGGCTCACGGTGCGGACGTGCCTCCGTATCGGGGATGAAGATGGCCACCATCAGGGCCAGGATGACCAGGATCGCACCGAAGGCGAACGGAGGACCCGGCATTATGGCCTGCAGAAGAAAGAAGACACACGGTCACTGGTCAGGATCATTTAAAATCAGAAATAACGCTCTTAGATAAAACAGAAATAAAACTGATTAAACATCAACAAAATGACATCGTATCAAGTTTGCGGTTATGATGATATGGCATTGCTGAATTTAACATAACATCTCATACCCATAAATACTTGGTACCCAGACATAAACTTTGAAAATAATTCAATCTGCGATTTATTTTATATTACACGAGAATCATATGTTCCTATCTTCCCTTAGATCAGTCAGGTGGCTGTATGAGGGTATCATACATCGACACCGATTGTTACTTATTCATTCTAACCATCAGATCAGTGAGAATCTAGAAGCAGTGATGTCAGTTGGTGTCAGAAAATTAGTGGATATTTTTTTGTGAGATTTTCTGCTTGGGAGAAAAACAGGGCAAGCATATTGGTATTAGCAACGGCGTGGGCCTGAGGGTCTCTGGGGGGGGTTTAAACCATTGTATGAGTGAGACTCAGTTAATATATTACCTTTACACGAGGGAAAATAGGCGTCTATGATATTCATGTACTAAAAATGAAAAACCGGGTGTTCGTGGAAAGGAGAAAAACTGCCATCTGCGTGAAATTGATGTCAATGTCTTATAGGCTTTAAAAACTTGGCTAGTCAAATCAGGACAGTAAAGTGTTTACATAGAAATGAATGTCAAAGATCAATGATAATTGACCACGTAAATGTCTTATAGGCTTAAAACTAATGTTAGAAAACATGTTTATAATAGTACACTGAGGTTTGGTTCTTATGACCATGAGCCACTGGTCTTCCTAACACTGGCTGATATCACAACGATGTGTGTGATAGCTTACAAAAAGCACTGGTAATAAAGAAACCCAGTATTAATGTTTGGCTGTCTCAAGTCATTACACCTGCAACCTTATCCAATGATATGAGTGAAGTTTCATCACTAAGAAGAGATACCGTTTTAAGAGAGGATTAAACTATAAAATATAGCCTTCATTGTCTAGTGCAAAAACTGGTCCTGAAAGTCCGCCGACTCGTGCTCAAAGAACTAATTCTAGTCCACTTCACGATAACATAGCTTAAACAGGGCATATATATATATATACAGCTATTGGGAGTGCACTGACTTCTCAAAACACCCTGACCAGTAAAATATGTTTGTTAGGTAACCCATTCCTCTCGGACAGGTTACAATAATAAATTTAGCAACATTCCACGCAGCACTGATACAGCAATGTGTTATTCTATAAACAGATTGGATTTGGCACTTACAGTTGACTCACATAGGCCTTTGGAAGTATCCTAAATCAGTATTGGTTTAGACTGACATTAATGGAAGGAGTTAAAAGGATATCTGAAGTATATCATACTGTCAGGGATGTCAGTTGGGGTCAGAAAAAAAAGAAATATTTTCCATGACAATAAAGGTTTCAAACAAGACATTTATACAAAAGAAAAAAATCCACCGGAACATTATCGCAAAACATGTTTCTAAGAAAACAAAATTCAAAATGTTTCCCCACCTTACTTTTAAAACAAAAAAAGGCTCTATATATTTAGGTTAAATCATGTTACATCTACTCATCCACTGCGCTCTGATTTAGTATGTAGCAAGCATATCATGTGTGCTCTGGTGGCCAGTATACTGTATGACACAGAGTGCTGTCCTCTATTGTCAATAATAATAAACATTTGAATCGACCTTTTGCATTTATTTTCGCTCGTATGAATTGGCTTGCATCTTATATCGAAATTACCTAAAATATAGCATTATAAATGACCAATTGGTTTATATACAACTTATTTTACAAAATATGATCATTAAAAGCACACAGTAGTGAAAATTCAGCCTACAGAGTGTCAAGATCGTCGAGCAGAGATGCCCATCACTCTCCCTACAGTTCTGGTATTTATTGACCAATGAGATACATGGCCTACAATCCTTCCGTGGCTCTTCCTTGGTTTGCTGCATCACTGACACTGGGATTCCAAGGGGGGGGGGGGGGGGGGTGAAGGTTGTTACTAATATGAGTAATTTAGCAGTTGTTATTTTCATTTTACACAAGGAAAAAAGAATTTCATATCCAACAATGGAAACACGGATTTCCGCGGAAACAAGGAAAACTGACATCCCAAGACTATAATACTTTAATGTAAAAGTTTGCATATGATGGAGAGGACATTAACATTTTTGTAGAAAGGCACCAAATTTAAGCTGTTAATCTTCACAATCTAATCATCACACGGCGATTTTAATACATCGTAGTGACATCATTATGGCGACACTTCATTTTGGGTAATTGTCAAAAAGTCAAAGCCATTTAGTATATAGTTAGTGAAGCAGAACATGCAGATTGGATATGACACCAGAGTCCGTCCATTATAACTGTCAAAGCCAAAGAAATCTCCAACAGATAATTTCGGACATAGTAGGATGCCACTGTATATTATTTTGTTTTTGAGCATGTAGGACGGAAGACCCCCGACAATTTAACCACTACCTTTAGATTCTCAATGTGCCTAGCGGGTAACCATCCCTGCAAAAACGTTGAAAGAAGGCACTTGTTGAACAGGGACAGACCGGAAAAATGTTTTATCACGGCTACATCCTACACCTCATACTGTTTACTACATCCTTTCATTATTAACCATACCTCATCAATTAGATTATATTCTCCATCAACGACCAGCATTTCAATGACCAAACCCACGCTTCACTTATTACCTGCCCATCTCCCGTACACCTTTACCACCCTAACCATATACTGGTAGTCTTTACATAGGAGATGCCAGTCAGGTCGAGAGATAAACACGGAAAATATCCGAATCCTGATTATCTTCACGATTTATTCCTAATATGACCAAGACTTAATACACTAGCAAAACACGTGGATGACAGTTGGGGGTCATAGAAAATATAAAGGAAATATTTTTCATGTAAAATTTACTGCCTTCGAGAAAAAACATGGAAACACATCGTTACATGGAAACACATCGTTATTGCCATGGAATGGGGTGTGTGTGCGTAGTTTGAACCAATGTTTATTGGGCTGAATGACGCCAAATTTATTCTCTCTTTGTTTTACACTGGAGAAACAAAATTATAAACTAAAGATGGATTCTTTTCTGAAAAGAGGGAAACTGCCATCTTTGATATCAACACATATTAATACACCTGACTTTGTTTACCAATGACTCATACTAACATGTAAGATCATCTAATCCTGGTACGCGGCTGATACTGCAGGGGGCGCCACCAGTACAACGTATGCGGCATCACATAGATTTGGAATAGGTCTCTCACTTTAACCAATTGGGCGCACACAAACAAAGTTCTATTCAAAGTTTACTGGAGTGTCTGTATACAGGCATTGGAGAAAAAAAGATAAGGTCGGGGTCTGACGCCGCTCTTTACCCCTAGGGGAGGTCAGGGGCTCCTTGAATTTGAACTTTTTCTAATGCTTTTGAAAACATTTCTGAGTATTCGTTTCACGAATTTCAATGGGGTAAATCGAAATTTTACCGGTTTGGACTAAGGTCCACCGCCTTTAAAAGCTAACAATTTTCCCAATAATGGCTCTATCGGACGGGGGTGGGGGGTTTGCGCTTTGCTGATAGGCAGAAAACCCCATGCCTGTATATAATATTTGAAAATGAGAGCCGTGACGACAGTGTCTGGCCATACTTACTACATGAATATCGTGGAGTAGGTTGGGGTGTTGCGTGGCGTTGACTGACACGCCGTCTAACTGCTCTCCTGAGGAGTTCTCGTTAAGATCCACGTGGAACAGGTAGAAGATAAAGCCGAACAGCGCGGGTCCGAGCCCGTTACAGAGACCGCGAATCCCAGTGATGACCCCCTGAGCCACGCCTGAAACAAACATCCCAGGAAGGGTAAGACAAACACACGAAGATCGTATTGGGGCAATCCATAAAAGCAGCTAAGAAAAATAGAGCAGAAATATTCTTCATGGCAATATAGGGGCTCGTCAGTGGTTGACTGGTACTGTGTTTCTATCTTGGGTAATTTAGTGGTTGTAATATCAATAACAAACCACTATTGAATGGGGTTCAACTGACCTACCGACCCGAGGCCTCTTACCACGCCCCCTGTTTTATAACCCTCTCGCCACGCGGTCACCACAAGCACCTCGCATAGCTGTAGTATCTCCAAACTTACACACAGTGGAAAGCAATCAAAACCATGTCTTGTTTTTTTAAGATAACTGCATTTTCTGGGCAATTTTCCGAGGGATTTATTAGTGATTCCCTGACACTAAGAAACAGACTTCAGGCAACATGTTTCTCAAAAGAGAAATATGTACATCCAGTTAATTTTATACATTCCTATACAGAATCATAATGGAAATCTTGATGTGGATGGTCAAGTTCACAGAAGCCAAAGGAAGAATGAACATATAGACAGAAAGACTCCCTTTCACAGTCATACACAGAATACATACACACAGACATAGAGATAAAGGCACTCCTATACATCGGCATACACACAGACGAAGACAGACACACTCTTACACACAGACATATAGCGTGACACTCTACACATTCATACATCCAGACATATCTGTATAGACAGATAGACTCCTCCAGAAATCATACACATAGACATATATACACAATATTGATTGGTTTCAGATACAAGCGGCCGTATGCTCCAAGGAGTTAATAATATCCGCGCAATAACATCCGAGCGTATACGAGGATAGTGCGCAGAGGAAACTGCGAGGAGAATATGAGGAGATTATTATCCACCTTTTCCTGACAAGTGGCGTTCTGATATTAGTTCATTTAGGTGCGCACTATTTTTTATATGCACTATATTTCCGTAGGCGCTGACTTTTGCAGCCCAGAGAATACAACATATCTCAATGCTCTGGGTATGTCCATACACACTCCATATGTCTTTTCTATGGACACTTTGTATTAGGTGGATAATAAAGTTGTCTATGTGTATGTTGATAATTGTGTATGGGTATACCTCTGTCTAAGTGTCTTTGTTTATATTATTTACTAGTGATTTTGGATAATGAAAACGTATAAATAGATTTCCATGGAAAAGTGGAAAGCTGCCAAAGTACTGTATGCATGTAGCACGAGTTCCTGATAGATGACCAAAACCAGAAAGTTTTTCTTTATCAAACCGTTTTCTCCACATCCCATCCGGGATAGAGAGAAAACCCCGGAGAAAATATTTCCATCTCCATGTAATAGAATACATATAAAAGGGATATATATGCAAACTTTACATAGCTTTGGACTTCCTCACCCACTCTTAATGCGTACATATTTTATGTAGAGCCGTCATCTGAAAACAAATACTATGAAACACATTTTTAATTTTGTCTAATCAGCGTTTAGCATATGAGTACCCTCGATATTACGTTCTAGCCCTTTTTCTTCTTTTTAAAATTTGATAAAAATAAATGTTAAAATCGGCTGTGATTATTGTGCTATTTCCATTTCCTCTTTACTTCAAAGGAAAGGATGACAAGAATACAAATCCCCGAAGTGTGAATTTAAGAATTTTCGTATGAGTAAAAAACAATAGAGACAGAACTTGTCAGAGATACGTGTATATCAAAATATGATCTTTAAAAATCACATTCCATGCACATTCTCCTTGGCAATTTGATTAAAAAATACACTTCATAAACGTTTTACATAACGCTCTGCATTCACACTAAATACATGTATTTTACAGCATTTTCTAAAATACATGTGCCAAAAAATTAAAATGGACGTCTATACGAAATTTTCAGCAGGTTTGTCTTACAGAGACAATTAAGCTCAGAGCTTGACATTCATCATCATTACATGTGCACAGAGAGGCCATTAGATTTTGTTGGTTTGTTTGTTAGGCGTTCCAGGGTACCCTGATGGTATATAGGGACCACTGAACATGTATGGAGACTCAGTAAACCACGACCCATTGTATAAAACCTGTCAGATACCACAACTGTGGTATACGGATTCAAACCTGTGGTATACGGCCTCGAAACCATGGTATACGGGGAAAATAGTCCCTTTTGCTATAGAGCAAAGAAATAGTCGCTATTGTTATGCCCTTTAATATGGCGATTACAAGGTTTAATTTATTCGAAAAGATGGATAATAAATGCAAAAAACGATGATTTTGTGGACAGGCAGCTCTGTAAACCACGAGAGGTTGACGCGTAGTGATACACTCGCTAGCGCTCGTGTATTACTACGCGTCAACCTCTCGTGGTTTACGGCCGCCTGTCCACAAAACCATCGATTATTGTCTATTTACACCACAGGGGTGGTGATCGAATGTATGAGATGACTTAAAGTAGAAATCTAACCAATAAACATTTACCAAGGTAAAAGTTTTTTTACTTCCCGCACGCCACATAGACATGATGTGAGAAGGACTGTCCTTTGAGATATCAGCAAGTCTACAACAGCTGGGGTAGAAGGCGAACGATGGCTATAGTGGGGAGGAGCGGGGACAGGAAGGGATCATAGGTCAAGGTGTACAATCTTAAGATCTATTTTATCTCACCTTGTTGATCTTTATCAGCATGTGTAGAGGCGAAGTGGCTGATGGCAGGGTAGGTTATGCTGCCCATGGACGCGACAGCACCGGCCACCCACATGATCCTGAAACAACAGCTCCTGATTAACCATTTGAACTGCTAAGTAAGCATGCATGCTAATGTGAACATATCCATTATTCAGACTACTTCGACTATTTCTTTTCCTTCTTTAACAGAACGATCTAGACTGTGAGTGGGAAGGTGAGAGAGCCTTACCAGGACTGTGACCCGAAGCCGTAGAGGGCCAACTGGACCATTTCAAAGGCGAGTCCGACCATGATGGTGTGTTTGTTGCCGAGGTACTTCATGAGCAACGCGAGGACGGCAGTCTGTTGCAACAGGAATGTCAGCAAGGTATGATAACAGAACTCGAACATTATACAAGCACGGGATTTGAAAAAAAAACATGAGAAAAGGAAAAGGTTCTGAGCCTCTAGGAAACTACATTTTCCACTATTCCAAGTGAATGTCTGATCTCAGCTGAAAACTAAATAGCCTTAAAAACATAGTAACACCTTAGTGATTTTACAGCATATATAACAATTGGACCACCGCCTCACCAATACTCCAAATTTGTCCCCGGATTATATTGATTGCATGAATGACTATTGGGACGTCACAAAGTGAAGAACTCCAGAATAACCCGGAGAAATCCCATTCCTGATTATCAAATTGACTACATGCCGTAACTTTCAAATTCGAGTGAGGCCTTTATGATAAATAATGATAAGTATTGATTGCCGGTTTTTCGACTTCTAACTTTCCCAATAGTGATGTGGTATGGGGGATGTCAGGGATTACGATGGAACGGTAACCCTGTCGCAGTTTCACCATATGGATCAAACAGGGTGCTTTAGGGCTATCAGTGATGGTGGCATGCAGAATTTGATCATTTTCAATCAAAAATATTGATATTTCGGATATCTGTAATTCATCTGACTGCGTGCATCCCTGATAAGTCTAGATTTCAAGAAGGAAGAAAGAAAACAAAAGATACTCTGAAATTTGTCGTCCCTGAGTAACGCTATACAAAGACCGTGTGTATAAGAACGTTAAGAATGTAAAAAAGAGGTCTACATCGAGAAACTGAATTGTGAGAGGCTACTAACCTGCGCGAGGACCGACAAGACACCAATCACGGCGATAAAAGATGCTGTCTGCTCCGGGGAGAATCCCATGACCTGTGGGCAGCACCAACGTCAGATATGTATATATTTGAAATACAATCTGTGTTATACCCACCGATAAATATTCAATAAAGTACCAGAAGTTTGTTAGACTATAATTTGACATTCCTTTATTATATTGCTAAATAAAAAGTGCAGCAAATATTTTTCGTTTAAACGCTTTAAAATGTACAAGAAATTCATATATGACGGTATCTTAATGTAACCACGGGACATGTCTATACAGAATCACAACCTCCTGTATTAAGTTTATGAAATAAACCTGAGGATTTTTTTGATATTAACAAGTGTCCAATCAAACTGGTTCCTTGTGACAAACAATAATATCGAATGTATAAAATATGTTTTGTCCAGTTTATCCTAACCGAATAGATAAAATAGACCTATACATCTGTCTGATTTATATAGGAAATGGATTGAAATATATGCTTTTATCTTTCAAAAACAAGAACAGTGCCCTATAGGTTTTGATACTTCAATGTGTATTATCACACAGTTTCATATATTTTGAGATGGTTTGAAGAAAATGACATGGCTTTTGGAATTTCTATATCTTCTATCATATCATCATGATAGTAACCTCTTAAACAAAACTAATATGGTAACCCTAAATTTTAAGTTATATATATGTGTGTTCTACAACATTTTGAGCTGATCAGGTTAGGTTTGGTTGATATAACGTCTAATAACTGTAACTAACAGTTATCAGACTGCTGTGGTTTGTAGTAGTTTGTAGGGTCTTTTGCCTAGGAGGACCATGGAGATCATCAAGAAAATGACATAGGCTCTAACTTTTAAGGCAAACCTTTCGATATGCCTTTAGCTTATATTCTGACAGGAGATTACAATGAGCTCACTGATGTGTCCATTTGCATAGGTTCTAATGACCTGGTAATTATCTTTGTATTTCTTCTCAGATCGAAATGATGGAGATAAATTTGTCTGTAGAGAGTTTAAAAGACAAAGGTAACCCCTTGTCGAGAATTAACTTTCTTTTATCGATCAATGTGAGCATTGAGAATAAACCAAAATTTAATTATTCCCATCCATTTGACAGACTGATCTCAGAATGTCCCCCCTAGACTTGTGTCGGTTATATTTACAAGCGTCAATGCTAGAGCTGATTAATGTAAATTTGCATAAGAATGTGCTTTGGTCAATTGGATACTGAAGTGCTGACTTACTAGTCTGAGATAGACGAAGAAGCAGGAGTATTCGCCCGCCTCGGGCAGGTAGGATAGGAACACAGACACACATAACATCAGAATCAGCTGGTCTTGGCCAATTTTCTTCAGCGCCTGCAATCAAAGGAACGTCGGATGAAAAAAAACCCATAATGATAGCAGTATGGGATGTCAGTTGGGGTCATGAAAAAAAGAGGAAATATTTTATAAGTGGAATTTACTGCCTCAGAGAGACTATGAAAACATGGAAAATACATCATTATTGTCCAAGGAATAGGGCTAGGGTGTGTGGAGAGGTTTGAACAATTGTCCATTGGTGTGAATAAGGCCTAATTTATTGTCTCTCTGCTTTACACAAGAGGAAATTGTTTATAAAGGGAAATTGAAGACAAGGATTGCCTTGGAAAAGAGGAAATCTGCTATCTATAAGCAGTGACACCACTGCTATATTTACGTGTTTATGCAAAATTCACAAATGTGTTACATGCCAATATATATACAAAGATTCTCTATCAGGTTGCCAAACAAGAGCTAAGTGGGCATCTCAAAATAGAATTATCTGCCTCTAAAGGTAAAATTAGCGGGTAGACGCATTTACAACTCTATACAAGTGCATGTCTAAGGCTAAGTTATGGCGCCATCTGGTGCTAGTTGGCTAACCTACAAGCTCCTAGTCCATTACTCTGGCCACCAGAGCACACTGACGTGAGCTCTTGTGGAATCCGTTCCGAACCACCATGACTTGCATTCTCCTAGCTGATTTTCTTTCTACCAGTCAGAATACCTACTGGAAGAGTGAATCAACCTTTCAGCAGAACTTTTGTCGTGGTCGTCTCTTTCAGAATAGGAGATTGTAGTACTATCGAAGCACCGTATCCATATTATCCCTTTCCTTTTTGTGTAACTAAAGTAAACATGTTCTCAGGTCTGTTGGTCACTTCCGATCATTGACTCCAAAACCAGCATTGAACCACTGCCAGCTCTCCAGCCACGGACCACTACCTGCCTGTTACCCAACGGCGTACACAGGCGAGAACGAAACAAAGAATCTGAGCATCAGCGATCTGCCATTTTCCAGCTGTATGCTGGGATGGAGGCAGGAATCCCTGTCTCAAAATGGCAGCCCTGAACAGTCTCCGTTTGAGACTGTGCGCCCCTGGCATGGCGACAACGGACTGTTCTTGAGTCTAACAGGCTATATGTTCAAAGCGAAGCTGAGCACCAACCAGATATTTAGTGTTCTTATAGGGGTAAAATTATCAAAAATGGACCTGTGACTCCAAAAGTTCCTATCCCCCAAACTCTAATCTCTCTTTTATTAAATTCATGTCAAAATACTAAAGACTAAAACTGTAAGATATTGTATAGCCATAAAATCTTCTGTCCAATACAGAAATCGTATTTCTAGCTGCACTTAGTTAGCTACAAAAAGCCATAACCTAAGAGACTACCCGTCTCTCCGCTTATAATGTATCTATGTCTGGTTTGCTTAATATCCCTGGGTACCCTGATAGTATATATAGGGACTGTCTCAAGGTTAAGATTTTCGAACTGGTTTTATGCCAGTGACAGTGATAATTTAATCTATGAGAGAAATTCAGGCAGAAATCCTCACCCTAAACATTTACAAAGGTGAGAGTTCTTTAGTTCCACATCACATAAGCATGGTATGAAGAGTACTGGCCTCTGATATGGCAGTAAGTCTACCACCGCTGGGAACACAGGAAAAGGGCGACTTCAGCGAGACTTGAACTCACAAGATTGTGATCACTTGTCTAGAGCTGTGCTATATCCCTATTCTGTAGAAGAAAGGTTAAAAAGAGCATACTTACACCGAAGGGATCTGCCTTATCCCAGGATATCTGTGAGCCCCATGTGGCAGGTCGCACCTTCTCGGGCAGCGACTCCGGTACAGCCACCAGAATGAAGAGTACATCGAGCAGCGCAACAGCTGCTGCAAGCGCGATGACCAGGTTGTCACTGTACAGGTGCTCCAGGTAGGCACCAATAGCTGGGCTCGTCACAAGACTTGCTGCAAATGTCGCCGATACCTGAAAACCACACCATAGGCTTTAGTGTTCCATACCAGAACAGGCGGTTCTACTCGCCCCCACTTCACACATTAATAATGAATACAAAATTGAAAAGAAAGCGAGGCGACGTCTCCTCCGTAAGCTGATGCTACCTTGAGTCATACATAAAGAAAAGGAAATTCATGATGAATGTAACTTATTATGATTCAGGGATGTAAGTCATGGAGTAAATGTGTGAAACAGAATATATTTTCTAAAGATGTGGGGAGGCATACAGTTTTACCTACAACTTCGAGCTACCAAATCGAGGTGAGGAGCAGAATGTCTGCTCTCGGTATTTATAGTCAGACCACTTGCTACCTTGGTGACCTTAATTACGGAGCAGTTTGTATGGAAACCGACCGTTTGTTGACAGTATGAGGTCACTGATGACAGAAGGGGGGGGGGGGGGGGTTCCTATTCTTGATAAAACTATGCTCTGTAATGAGGCAAACGAACGAGAAAGTACTTACTAAGCCATAGGCAGCACTGCGGTCCTCGGCAGTGGTGATGTCTGCTACGTAAGCAAAGACGACGCTAAATGTGACGGCGAAGATTCCCGAGATGGACAGGATCGTGAAGTACCACCTGTAAATACCCAGATAAATTCATCATGAATTAATTTATCAAAGCTAAATGCTGATTGCCACGCAATAGCTACTTAGCGGGAATGTCCCGTTGGTAATATAATCGACCTAGTTCGTCCATCTCCCCAAGTATATATATCCTTTCATAACTAAAATTTACTTCACGATATATTAGTATATATTTACTAAAAAAAATATAAAAAAGTTTTTTTCTGGCTATCTTTAAATCAAAGTGAGTAGAACATAAAATCGTACACTCGAAAACAATTGTCAGGAGGGGGTATATGTTGAAAAGAACAATAAAAGATTAATACGAAAATTAAAATGGACACTAAAATACTACTCACCAGGGGCTGAATTTCATGAGCGGAATGGGCGCGCACGTAAAGGTGACTGTGAGTAGCATGAAGGGTTTACGTCCCCAGACGTCAGATAACGCACCAATCAGTGGCGCCGCCATGAACGACAGAATGCCCTGAGATCAAACAAACCGTTAGTAAAGGACATCAATAGCCGAATTTTGCCACTGATAAACTTGTAGGAGGCCATTTATTGTAGAAAGGTATATATAACACTCGGTTCAGTGAAGTCAGCTTACCATGACTCAGTGTATAAGGCCATTCATTGCATTATTGTATATTCAATACCCAATTTACAGAGACCACCTTACCTCGACACATTGTATCGGCCAGCCATGGTAATAAGATACAAGGCTGCCAACCCTGAATTGTCTAAGTTAGTATTTGGCCTGCCAAAATCTGTAATTTGCCATCAAAATAAAGAATGGTTGGGACTGAAATTTGTGATAGAATCTATGATAATGATTTTGGCATAACATATCTAAATAACTTGATTTATTGATACAATCTATTCAAAAGAATGAACTCAAGACAAATAATCCAATTTATCATTTATTCTTAAAAATAGCTGGATTTACTTCCTGTAATATTGAAGTAACTTAGTTAATTGTTTCACAGTCTCTTCAAAGGTAAACATCCCTTTCACATCTTACTAAACTATACTGATGTCTCAGGCATTGGAAATCTAAAGAAATAATGGACATTAACATGACTTTCCTTAATCAAGGTGAGAATTTGTATTTATATCGAAAATGCGTATTACGGATGGGTCCTGCCGTAATCCGTATTCTGGCAGTGAAGAGTGTCGAAATTCGTGGCATTATAAAAAATGCATAATACTTGCCAGCCATGATGATAGTTTTTTATTACTCATTTCAGTGAGGTCACCTTACCTTGATGCCTTGTATGAGGCCATTCGTTGTATAATAGTTTATCTCACCCCAGATATTTTTTCTCCATAGACTTAACATTGGGAACTCGTATCTAACGCCCATTAGATATTTAGGAAAAATATCCAATGGGGGATAATGTCACAAATGTTAACCCATTAGTCAATATTAAAGGTGAGATAAATTCAGAAACCCATTCAAGTTTAGGGTCAGAGCTCGATCCCATCTCATTTGAATCACATAGTAATTCACGCGGCTTCGTCTTGTGAATTTCTATGTGATTCAAACTTGATGGGATACGGGCTCAGATCCTAAACTTTCATGGGTTTCCTCTATAGTATCTAATACTTTGTTCAGTGACGTCACCTTACCTAAGTGCCTTGTAAGAGATCATTCTTTTGTTCTTTTTAATCATTTTATTTATACTGATTTTGACAAGGCAAAATATACCCGTTTTCCATCAAAACCAGCGCAATACAAGCTTCGGAAATACATGATAAATTTGGGCTCTGACTTTCGGCCTAGCTAGTTTATATAAACTATTATGAATAATTCAGTACAGTGATCTTCAACAAGTTCAGACTCAAGTAATCACAGGTCATAAATCTAGTTTGAATATGGATATGTGTTGTATATACGTATTGCAACTCATGGATATTTAGCTCTGTTTTTGAGTTTACTTTTTCCGAAAGGTATGATTTTCATCAAGAGCATTCTTGTTCACAGAATTTGTATAACAATATATCTAATACTCGTTTCGCACGTCATTAAATGCAGAAGACGTCAACGGGGGGAGTGATATAACTTTTTCTTTATAAAGTGTTTGTTGTAACTAAGATTGTTATACAAAGTTTTACTCTATATTCAATACTCAGTTCAGTGCGGCCAGTCTACTTTGATGCCTTGTATGAGGCCAGTCACTTTAGAATTGTACATCTAATATTTGGGTCTTTGAGGCCAGCTTACCTTGACACCTTGTATGAGGCCATTCATTAGGAACGTGTGGTCGGGGAATGTGTCATTGAGAACCTGCAATAGGAAAGACATGCTTAGATAATCAAGTGGCCCTTGTATGTTCTTCTGATGTATACAAACACTTCTACTCTGAAGAAATACTGATTATCTTCCAATATTGAAGCAACATGTGAAATCCTTCTAATATGGGTCAGGGTCAAGTTCCCGCTAATTATTTACAATCTGGAAAACCTCCCACAAAAATAAGTTCTTTATTTAGCATTGATAATAGAGTCTGTTTAACACTAAATTTGCAGATGGCAGAATCGCAACCCGAGGGCCTTACCCTTGCCCCAGAAATCAAGCAGCAGGGATGTCAGTTGGGGGTCAGAAAAAAGACAAGGGTTTTCCCCCATGAAAATACCGGGTTTAAACACCGGAAATGTATTAAATAAATGTGAAATTATCATTACATAACATGTTTTTATGAAAACGAAATTGAATTTTTTTCTCAAACAAACCATTTACAACGAGATAGGCTGTTTAGACTTCGTTCAAGGAACTTGTAAACAGACTGAATTATGAGACACCTCAATAGGGCCTATAACTAAGTGTATCCTGTGGTGGCCAGTGTATACAGGTGTTTCTGTTCAATGCAACCTAATGGTGAGTTCCTTCGTTAGGCCGGCACTCGGACAAACATTGCCGAGTCCGCCACATTCCTATAGCGATATACAGCATTCACAGCTAGAGTGTGAACGGTGGGTGTTATTGCAGGTGTGTTGGTTTTGGAGAGCTTGGACTGCTAGAACAATCAAAGGCATTGTATTAATGAGTCTGGACTATCTAAACTTTTTAGTTGATAATTGTTTTGGTTTTGACTTGGAGAAAGATAAGCATATGATAGCTAGGCCTGCCAATGTATTACTGTGTATTCATTTTCGGTGATCCTATGCTATCTATGCTACATTTAAATTATTATTGAGGCAATATGCATGTATGACAAACCAGATTTAAGTTGGAATAAACATAGAATACAATGCAATCGTTATTATTTCTCTGGAAATAATGAACATGGATATAATGAAAGTATTACATTCATCCACTCAGTGATCCAATGGTAAAGAATATGTTGCCAGGTGAATATTTGGCTTCAGCCGTGGCATAAGCACATAAGGTGCGACACCAGTAGACGGAAAAAGGCCTATTGTCTGGCATAGAGTGCAGCCCTCTATGGGTGATAATTTTAACTACATTAGAATCGACCTATTGGACTTATTTTCGCTCATTTGATTTGGCTTGCATCCTACAAAGAAAATACATTAAATACAGCCTTATGATAGATAAAATTGGTTTGAATACAACCTATTTAAGAAAATATGACCATTAAAAAGCAAACCATTGTGAAAATTCAGCCTTCAGAATGTCAAAATTAGGACTTTCATGGATTCATGGTGCTCCAAATTGTATTTTTCACTTGAATTGAAATGTATGTATGTTTATATGTTAACCATGTTTGTTTGTTAATTGTTATTCTACTACTGCAGAATGAACTTAGACTGAACTTAATTAAGTGTACAGCTGTCACTGTATTGAAACCAGCATTATAAGATGCTGAACGTCGACAAGATAAATAAACAATTTAAAAAAGAAAATTGAATGTACCTATCACTCTCACAACACAGTTCTAGCCAGGTCCCTTCCTATGCTGGTTCCCCGGGTATCGGCTAAGAACCTCAGCGGAATACACAAAGTTAGTACAGCATACACAGGCGGGAACCAGCCAAGGTCCTTCAGTGGTTTCCTTAGTTTCCCTAGACCTAGTGTACTGCCTCACAGACACCAGGATTCCCTGGAAAATGTGTCGGAGTGAGTCACGGAAAGGGGCTGAGGGGAAGTGGGGAAGGTCCAGTAGGTGTGACCCCCCCCCCCCCCCCCCCCGCCGCTGTTATACCTCTAGCAAATAGCTAGCAACACCACTAGATTTTCTCATTGACATTTTATCACAGGAGTGGTGATCAAATCTATGAAATGAATTAAGGCAGAAATTCAAACCCTTAAACATTTACTAAGAAGATGTTGATTTAGCAGTGTGTGGAAGAAGGGGAAAGGTAATGTCTGAAGCAAGTAAATTCTGGTTAAAAGTTGAAACTATATTCGACGTCATCACTTGTGTTTTATAACGTAGATATATTTATGTGTCTATGTAGCCCTGGTTCTTTCCTGGTCACACGCTTTCGACCAACTGGCACCTTCCCAAGCCTGCTATCCCGGTCTATCGTGACCAATCCGAGCTGTTGCGATACAGCTGCTCTTATCTTTGTGTGGTACTATCACACGTCTGTATCTGACACTGACAGTATAAACCCGACATGGTCGTTTTCACACAATACGGATGAATAATATGACATGTATCGGTCTAAATAAAGTGTACTTTGGTTTCAAAATCTCCCAGCAATTAAGAAAACAATCCCAACTTTGAAGAATCAGAGATAGCATTGACGCCTAGACAATCTTTCCTATATACATGTATTAGCAAGTGTTAGGAGTTATGAATGTGAATCCTGTCCTGTTCTGTTCTGCATAGTTCAAACATTTGTCTGAGTCCAAGATCTGGGCATAACGCGATAGTTCTTAACACCAATACTGGAGACTGTGGAAGATCGGTCACTTGGGACATAACAGAACCCTCCAGTCTAATAAAAAAAACTTCCTTTGTTAAAGGTACAACTGATTTCATCAACAAAATTGAGAACACAAACAAACCAAACAAGAACACTATCATAGGTGTCGTATCATTATATTCGAATATCCCCAAAGCCTAAGGCGAAGGTATATAAGTGATAAGAAGAAAACTGAACATGTGTAGAAACAAAAGAAAGTGAAACAACCTATAGAGCTCTGGAAGCTGTCACGGCTGAAGAAAAAGTCGGAAATAAAAAAAAAAAAGTTAGCATATCTAGAGGGCAAAGGGAACCAAGTGACCCATCCCCCCTCCCCCATACACACACTTCCCAACAAACAGCAGAGGAATGGTACATTTGGTGATTGTAGGGAGAGTATGTCTGATTGGTCCCATTTCAGTTGAATGAAACAGAGGAGATCGCCATGATCGGGCTCCGATTGTTCCGCCGTCTGGTGGACGTTGGCCACATTATTATATACCTATGCACAGAGTCAGTGTAAATACACACTCCTGCTTGGGGTGTAGTAATTCTGTACCTTTGAAGCCAGATACATATTTTGTGATTTGAACCACACTACGGCGTGCTTTGAACTCCACCACGGCGTGCTTTGAACCCGCTTTAGCATGCTTTAAGCTAATAACGCATTTTGATTGGCTAAGAGGCTGGATGCCTTGTCCGGGCGGAAAATTTTAAAGTGGCGGATCGCTACCGCTTTGTATGTTCTGATACGTTCTATAACCTTCCCTTAACTGGGAAAAGTAATGACTAGATATCGAGGTAACTGACCTGGGGCATTCACATGATACAGTTTAGGTAGCTTAGACATGTGAAATGAATAGGCCTTTTTCCGTAGGCCTGGGTCGCACCGGGGGCACCTGTCCCTTTAAGCGGGGTTAAAATAGAAAAATAAAAACTTCTGTGCCAAGCAAAGTGTCGCCTTAAGCAGGGTGTCCCAGAGGCAGAGTTTTACTGTATGTCACCTAAATAGACTCCAAATGTCTTTGGTACAGCTTGTATAATCTATGAAATACAATTTTTTTATGTGTGGGGCATTGCTCCCTGGACTCCCCAGGAGGATCTTTGTTACTGGATCCCTCACAACATACCCCCTGAAAGTGAGTCCTGGATACAGCTTATATATTCTAAGAAATCCAAGTGCGTCCGGGGCTTAGCCCTGGTACCCCCTGGAGGGCTTATATGGGGCCAGTGGCAGGCCTAGAATAGAGATAGGGAATAGAGAGAGGAGAAATAGAGGTGGAGGGAATATGGCAGGCGGCTCTTGATGACATCTTCATGTGTTCTGTTGGCATTGTCTATAAATCCCATTGAAGATCCCCAAGAGTCGTTCGTTTGGTCAATGTCCAAAAGCTTCATTTGAAAAATTTGTTTACAATTGAAGATTGGAGTATGGCTTATTAAATACCCATCCTTCTCACAAGAAGCAGCATGTGGAAACACTTCTAGGGTATAACGGTGTGACTATCTAAAGCCGAAAACACACTAAGCGAGAAACGCACCGATTTCCGGAATCGCCATCACAACAAGGCCTGTATGTGAGCTATTTATTCATATTTCACTTGATTATTGCTTCTGAGACACTAATTATCGGTGGGAGATTTTACTTAGAAATAACATCTCACATATATGCTATATTTTTTGTTGGCGATTCCGGAGATCGCTACCGTTTTGACTTTGGTTGTGAAAATTGATGAGAGTAAAGTTACGGGTACAAACCTTGATTATGGGGGCTGTGAGGAGCCCCCAGCTGAAGAACTCGAGGAAAACCACGACCAAAGCATGGTAGACGCTGGGTTCGTAGATTCCCGAAGACTGCAATGCGGATGAATATGATCAGAAAAATAGGTGATAACGGAGTACTTTTTCATGATGCTACATAAACAACACTAACAAAGTATGGTTTCTCTATACACACAACGAGAGAGTCCTTGAGCGCATTTTGTTCTCGTAAAACTGTGCGTGAACAGATTTCCACTACTCACAATCGCGAGGAGGTAAATCAAGGTTGTTTGAAATTCGAAAACCTAATTCCAGGGAAAAAAACACCAACATATGTCAGGTGTATGTACTGAACACACTCATTACATCTTGGAGACGAAATGAGTCATGCCCTCTCTTTTTTTTCTCTTTCAAAAACCCAATATAACAAAGTAATTGTTTGTCCAAGAAACGCGTTGATCTATTTTGTAACTGTTCTAAAACCGTTTGTGGTGACGTCGCTGTCAGACAGCTGACAGCGCATTCTTGCGGTAGTTGCCACTGAAAGCACATGTGCCACATCTAAACAATACAACAATATAAAGTGTAGTATTCATATCCTTTCTTATTCCCTTTCTCTCTTCAGAAATGGAGATGAAGAATATATTTAGCACTTTCAGCTTCAATTTTGATTCAGTTCCATATTTAAAGTTGAAGTGAACCATCAACATTATTCAGACAGAGATATAAAGGGATCATTGCGGAGCGGTCCAGTCAACAATCACTGCAACCTACACTATAGTCCTGGAGGGGATACGGGATGCTACGTTCAGTAGCCAGCACATCTTTACCTATCTACTGATCATTATTTGAAGTTCCTACGTCAATTCTTGACAGAGTTCTCACATAAATTGAAAAAAGAAGTAGTGTCTGTAAGTCAGCCGCTGAAAACCGAAGTGTGCTGGCTACAAAAGGGTAGCGTCCAGATACCACTGGATGCTACACTTGGTAGCCAGCAGGTTTGGGACACTACGCTGCGTAAATTTTTTTAAGGAGACAGCGGTGACTGCTTCAGACAGTGTGCTTCATTTTTCTCTAGGTCATGGTATTTCTTCATTGAAACTACACTAGTGTGTTATAACATGAGCAAGAGCAGATACACATAGCGATTGGCAAACTGCATCACAGAAAAAGGCAAATTATCATAAGTTGCCTTTCATGAATGAAGATATAAATTTACCGACTTTAAGTCTTAACCCATTCATGCCAGGTGATGCTTTGGGGCATCAACTACAGCTGGCTGGGTGATGACTGGTGTTTCTATTTCGCTATTTATAGCGAGATTGGTCACAATTTGTTTGTCGAGCTAAGCCGGGCTAGGTTTGAATAATCATGTGTCTATCTGTCGCGATCTGTCTTGAGTTGTCGCGGTGGTGGAGCACCAAAACATAGACCCAACACCGCACGGCTACGTTTTGCGACAACGGAGGTACGACATATCGTGACACTTTAAGATATACCAAGGTATATTACGGCAAATCCATCGTGTTGGTGGAAACACCCCTTAAAACTGCATATTCCTAGTCCCCAGTACCTGTTTATCAATAGAACGACCGCTTTCAAAACGTCGGACGAAACTCTACAGATTTGATAGGTTATAAGTATCTCAGAGCGGAAGAACCAATATCGCTTCCACAAGTTCACAGTAAAAGAGATGAAATATGATTCAGAACGTTTAATTAGTGTGGATGGGCCAGCTTACACTTACTTGTATTTACAGTATATAAACAAGGTAGGTTGACTCACATTTCCTATGTTATAAAATAGGGTCCATTAACGAATAGCGAAATATTCACCACAGGCTGGCAATATAGGTACCACTATAATCCCCTTGAAATACCTAAGAATATACATAATAACAAGTTTTAATGTATTTTTACCTTACAAATTCCGATGTTCAATCAACGACAGGAAATATAAGCCATGGTGCATATGATATGTGTACCATGATTTATTACCCACCTGATACGGAGTCTCCATACTAAGCCTATGGAGATTACAGATCGCTACTAAGGAGGATACGGAGCTCCGTACCCTCCTAGGAGGATACGGATTTTTGAGATGAAAGTAGTCCCAAACATAACTTCTTAATTACGTTGAAAAGTTTTCTAACGATCATATTTATTGCTTAAATCTAAATATAAGTGAGTAATAAATACAACATTACCATAATTTCGATCTGTGTGGCCGTATTTTCCTTGTAATTGACGCTACGCAATACTCCTCGCTATCGCTCAGAGTATTACTATGCGTCAACTACGCGGAGAATACGGCCACTCAGATCGAAATCATGGTAATATTGTGTATTTATCCCACCCCTAATATAAAATCCCATAGGCTTAACATTGAGTTTCCGTATGCCACGCTGACTGGCATACAGACTTTTAAATGCCACTAGTGGCATACTGAATTGTTATCACATAATATTCCAAAATCGAGGAGACCGGGTAGGATAAAATCAAAACCTGATTTGTTTTAATCTTGGCCACCGCATGCCATGACTGGAGTTTGGCAGAGTGACTTCATGAGGCGAAGCTGAGTGAAGTCCGGAGCCAAAACTCCAGGAGTGGCATGCGGTGGCCAAGATTGAAACTCATCCAGTTTTACGATAGTGTGATGATTCGCACTGGAAGACCATTCGTAATGATACTCAGACGATTCCCACTGGATGATTCGCCTTAAGTGTAAGCAACACATGATAACGATGTTTGAAAATACAAAACTTTTTCAGTCCTTCACCAGCAGACTGTTTTTACTCACAGTTACTTGAAATTACCTAAGTTATTGCCAGTTTTTGCGCTCAGAAACAAATTTTAGTGTCAACTTGTCATTGTCAATGCTTGTTTACCTCGGCCTTTTTCGCGTTCGCATGTAACAGCGTAACGGGAAATGGCAGTAAGTGTTACCATTCCTTGATAACGAAATTCAGTTCTTGCATATATATGTAATGTAATATATGCTCAATTAGAATGGGAGTGGCGCATAAACAAATTCAATGTCAGTGTGGGTTCGTTAGTGTAATCGCGTGCTTACCTCTGCCGATTTTGTCCTTACGGATGTAACAGGATATGGCAAATATTCATAAATTCCCTTAGATAATATAATCTTATACACTAGTTTTCGGCGACCTGAAATCTCAGTGCGAAACATCATGGTTTGTTTTTGTTTTGATGCCCAGTGTGAATTGTCTTGTTTATACTGCGAAACGGCCGGTGTGAAACGGCGGACTGCGAATCGTCTGATACCCGTACGAACCACCCGTACCAACAAATAGGCCAAAATCTTAGCCTGAAACGGTTTGTTTATAAAGATCGGCTTGTCACTCACCAGGCTAGAGCGATATTGTTCGATATGGGAAAGAACTGGTTGCATCTTTTAATTCCCATATTAAAAGCTTAGAACTCAGGTAAACTGCTAATTCACCCGGCGATCAATGGCATTGTCAATGCCAAACGGTTACATACATCCTGATTCTCCATTACACTATAGAGTATGGTATCTACAGCGTTACAGTCATGTCCGAAGAATCTGTCTGATCCGCATGTATTTCAGCAAAGGGAAATTGGTTGACAGGGGACACAGAGACAGACCATCATCAACAATTTGACAGGTGACAATCCCTGTATCCGCGACGTCTCAACGGTCGTCTAATCACTCGAGGGAGTTACCATTTGTGACACTGTCGTGAAGTAGTGACACACAAAGTACGACAGAAATGGCCAGAATCCAACCTATCTTTCACGATCATTACCTATTAGTGACGTAGCTGTTCGACAGCTATTCAAAGATTCATCCGATTTTAATATTCACTCGCATGTATGGCACTATACGTGAAGTGATATAATCAACGGGGAATCGTACTCGTTTACCCTTGTAAACAAACCCACAAGCAAGTCTCAACATTGACAGGGTCTGTTGACAGGCCGGACTTGTACGGCTGAACCAAGAATTACGAAGACACAGTCACGCTGGCAGACTTGACAAAATTAATCTACTTACCCCTCCACCGTCTTTATCTTTCTTTCTATTATTCCATGTTATGTTACCAACGACACGTCTTCTCTTTTTCCCCACCATATTTGTTATCATTGATTTCCACGACTTAACATTGTTAATTTAACCAGGAACACAGTGACTCCCTTAAAACGGCCATTACCAAAACTACGATGAGTGGATGACGTCAGGCAGATCCGCAGATGAGAACTCATATAATTTTCCCCCTATAGAACTAATATGTACCTTTAATATCAATCTAAGTGAGATCATAAATATTTTTTTATAATTAACCAGAATTTACAATTATCTATATCAGCAAGAAATTCCATACGGGTAATCAACAAAATACGAATATATTATAACAACGTGTGTTTAGCCACTAACATTGATCATGTGATAAACTGTAGATCATGTGACTGCATCATGTGATTTGTGAACGTACAGATCACGTCTCGATGGTTGTTATGTTACACTACACCGAGTGATATTTAACAACAAGATACAAAGCGGTTTGAAAAATGGCAGGATATAAGTTTATATTCTATATATTGTTATTATGTGTCGTAGCATGTGCTGCCATAATACCATCGATCGAAGCTGTAGGTAAGTTTGAAAACTATACTAGATTCTAATTTCATTATGCAAACTATTCTTGAACTTCCCCTGAAGTTGAACTAGTACTAGAAGTAACCAATTCCCTGATTCCTGAACTAGTACTAGAACCAATTCCCTACTAGATCTAGTAGTAGTATGATATCTAATGCTAAGTTTACACCATCATCCCGACAGTCCGGGCAAAGAATTTCGGGCGAATTGTAAGTCGCAGTAGAACTTTGATGGCATTTTTATTGGATTTCTCCGCTTGGCCCAAATTAGGCCTTCGACTTAAGGTAGGTAGATCACATGGAAATTTTAAATCCCGATTTTCGCTTTGTGGTGATTTTCAAATGATGCAGTTTACTGGCATTTTTTTTCATATTTTTAATGAATTTTGATATCTTTATTAGGTCAGAAATTATTCAAGATGTACTGATGGCAGATTGAGGCCTTTTTGTCCTCACATTTTGGGAATTGGTGTGACCCTGTTGGCCCCTCTTAGTTCAGTACGGTATAGGTTTAGATAGTTATCTTATAATTTTGATAACTCCTGACCAAATAAAGATTTCAAAATGAAATAAAAAGTCATCTGAAGAGAATTTATTTCCCATTATGTGTGACCTACACATGACCTATTTAAATGACATAGATTTTACAGTGACCTAGACTTTTATGTATTTGACCTAATCAGGTATTTCAACTCTCAACAGAACTAAGTTGGATTATCAAAAAGAATCTACATTAAAAGTGATACTATAGCTGGAATTTACATGAATTAAAAGATAAGCTGAATAATTATAGCCTTTCATCTGGCATGACATTGAGCAAAATCAAACATGGTGGCATTTTTTCAACAGCTGTAGCTCTGGTTCTACAAGGCCCTCACTCACAAACTACATATCATTGGACAGATACCTGTATGAATATCTTATTATTTCTATTCCTATTCTTATTATCTCAAGGTCTTACCTTGAATTGAAGCTCTGAATATATAGTAAAAATTCTCAACTTAACTAAAATGTCTAGAAGGCGCCAGAACTCTTGCCAGCAGTTCCAAAATGTAAATTGGGTTTTAATTGATTGATTTATGAGCCATTTGTCAAGTTAAACCAGTCACAATGCCTACAACAAATGTAATAGAAAAAACACTGCCCTGCTCCCTGTGCAGAACTGGGTAACACAGAATGAGCAAAAACTGTTCCTAAAATGACTGCAGCACCCCTAACGGATTGTAACCATAGTACTTAAGGCGTGCCACATCCAGTTGAGGCTGCTGTAGATCGACGTGGTCTTGTTGGGTTCTGGTCGGTATGCCTCTGTGGCCCTGCCGTGGGTCAACTTACGTTCTTGGCCTAACAGGTCACAGACAAGTTCACATCAACCTAAGATCACTTACATCAACCACAATTCTGGACCCATTCACTTACGATCACTTACGATGCACAGGTTTAGTTAAGGCGACTGAAAGTAAGTTGCCAAATGTGGTCCCTCCTCCTTCTTTATGCCCTGACAGCTCCACGGCAGCTTCCTGGCAGCATCCTCTATGTATAAAAGTGCACTCCACAAGGCTTTCTCAATGCCTCCCAGTGCATTCAAGAAGCAGCACCCTCATAGTACACAGCACCTGTGTCGACTTGGGACACAAAGGTGCTGCTAGCCGAGCCAGGCAACACATAAACAGGTGCAAAACTTGGATAGAAGCTTGATTACGCCGGTCGACCAAATACCTAAAATGACCTCAACACTATGGATGATTGGATAGCCTCCCACCTTCGTCTCATCTCCCGGATGAAGGCAGCACAGATGTGTGGTAAGCGATCTCTGGAACAGTGTGATCAAGCCGCTGGGGTAAAGGGATTTGCCAAAGGAGAAGAGTATTTACAACTCATGCTGATACTACACTTCCAGTGCTTCCGGTATTTTCCACAATCTTTGGTGTATTATGTGCCAGGCGATGCATATCAACGAGGGATGATGATGGTGACAATCAATCACTTATTATTGCCAATATACATATGAGAATTACCACTCTATAATTCACTAATTTACTTGTCTGTGTGCTGTTTTTATCTATGATTGACATCGATCCGGCCTTTTTGGTAATGTGCACTTGTGTCCATGCTTTCTATTGAAAACAGTCATGAGGTACTTCCTTTTACTTGCTCTGTATATACAATACTGTTTTGCAATAAATTAAGCTGAAGTACTTGATGATACAGTTTTGCTTGCTTTATTTACTTTGATTTTACTTCCATTATATTGTACTTGCATTATTAAAGTATTTGATTAAAGTGTTTGAAGTTAATCCAAGAAAATTATCTACATACTACTTTTACAGTTGCTGTAAACTTTAATCTATATGCTAACATCTATGATGAAAAGCAATGAGGTTGGACTTCAGTTTAGAAATTTATTAGAATGAACGATGAATATGTGAACACTTTGTACAAAAATGTGACTCAAGTACATAGCTGTTTCACCAGGAAACAAGGCAACAGAGACATATATAACTTCAATATCATAGTTCAACAGTCCATCACATTTGGCAGACAGTACCATAGTACCAGTCCAATCTGCCACTGAACCATGAACAATAAACATCATGAACAATATGTACAACAATGAGACTAAAACACATAGTGGCTTAACAAGGCAACAAATACACATATAACCTAGTCTTGCAAAATATATATGTGCAGATACTCAGGACATTAAACAATCCAATCTACCTCTGAACCATATAATTCTACTGAATCACTGTCAGTACTGTCACCCTCAGTGGTGGTTGTGCAGGTGGTAGAGGTGTTTGTGCAGGTGGTAGAGGTTGTAGTAGGTGTACATGAGGTAATTGGTGTGGTGGAGGTGGCAGCAGTGTTGCTCTTCTTCCACGGTCTTGTCCACAGGCTTCAATTTGTCAATACCTCTCCCAGATTCCTGGAACCAGGTGGATTAGGCAAAGTCGGATACGCATACTGAGGTACCAAGTCTATTCCCATAGCAGGTCCTTATGTCCAGTGTCGCAGAAAGCAGCAGAACGTTTGACATAAAGTTCTGGATGATGTCAAATGAACAAGACAATATCCTCCTTCCGTTCTTTGCTGAATTTGGTGAAGGTCTGGTCTACACAACGGCAACAGCTACTGGGGTGTGCATGAATGTGACAGGCATCAGGTGCAGGGTCAGTATCTGCTGCTTGAGGATTGGCAGAAGGATTCTCTGGTGTACTTGGAGCTGCATCTGGTTGTGCAGGCATCTCAGCAGGTGTGTCTGCAGCAGCAGCATTAGCGGCCCTCCTGTGTGTGCAAGATCAAGGAGGTATCATGTAGAAGTGATTATTAGTGATGTGTAGGGTTAAGCTGCTCGAAGTGGAATGAAGACCTGTCTGCCATCCTGTCTTATATATACCAAACATGGACTGGAAGTCAACTAGAATGGATCTCAGCCTATTGTAACTCGACCTACCAGACCTAAGATTGACTTAAATATCAAACAAAAATTTCCTTAAGTCAACAGGCTTCATTACTCTATGGTGCATGCATTGGATGCATCAAACTTGACACGCTGTAGGTTGTCAGGCTTCCGGACTCAACTGGACTCAAGCTGACCGCTTCCATGAGAAGTCCCTGACTGAAGCCCATCGACTGACGATCACAGAGCCCGTGGATTTATGGTGAGTTGAGGTCTGTGGTTGAAGCCCTGTCGACTTGAGGCGAATCTTGGCGGTCATAAACCACGGGGGGTTGCAGGGACTGTGGGGATAGATTTTTTGACAGCCAGAAACTTTGGGCGGCAACTCCCCACAGGGTTCCCACGGAGACTGGAAAACCTGGAAAACCTGGAAAATGAAAGTGGTCATGGAAAAGTCATGGAAAAGTCATGGAATTTGAAAATTTGCCAAAAGTCATGGAATTTTGGTCATCAGTCATGGAATTTTTCTATATTACAGAGATCATTGAAACACATGATATAGTATATAAGATGAAATATGCATACCATGATTGATTATCAAATTGTTTAATCTTTATTCATAGATAACATTTAGACATGGCTTTCTATGCATGTCTATTTCAGGCTTTTTCCTGGAAACCTTCAGTCATTGAAAGAACACCTCCAATATTGCGAGCATTAGGCTTGTTTGCCACTCTTTAGTCACTGCAAGTTTTGGGCAAGGCCACACTTTAGAAACTATCATCCAGAAATACCATTAAAAATTTTTAAATGTAATGCATTTATTCCCATCAATGCTCATTCTGCCTTGTTGAAGAGAGGCTAGATTGTTAGACTGCTAGCAATTAATTGAGATGCTCCTTGGAAAAGTCCAGATTGCTCCTTATTATAACTATCTAAACATACCTGCTGTTAGGTAAAGATATCCCTGCGAAATATTTCAGATATACAAGTGATCAAGAACTATGTTCAGTTATTTCTTTCAGTTGGATATTTTAAATGTGTCCTACTTATGAAGTTAAAGATACCTTTTGAAGAACAAAGTATAGCATCCCAGTGAGAATCTAACATCCACTTCATAATATTTATCTTTTGAAAAGGACATGTGTCCTGACATATGGTCCTTGAGACAATTTTTTGTTTACCTAAAAATCCTAATGTTAAGGCATTCGAGATAACATGCTACTGTATTCTATTATTATAGTTAAAGTAATTACCACTGAAGTGTTGGATTTTGTACCTTCAAGCTCTACAATAATTTTTTATTAGATGAATGATCAGGGCTTAAGGTATATGTCAAAATTCACAGCAGCTACCAGAAATGACAGTCTTCCACTTTTCCTTGAGAATTACCGCAAAACCCTGGTTATAAGCCAACCCCAGTTATAAGGCGAACCCCTACTTCAGCAAAATGCCATAAGCTGATTCTGTGGGCACTTCATCTTTAGGAAACCCCATTTATAAGCCACCCCCCCCCCCCCCCCACTCTAGGGTCCTGCCCCCCCCCCCCCTCCCATCCCGCCCTCCTCACTCACAACTATTTGTAGAATTTTTGGTATATGATATCAACGTTTCAATGAACTTTTGTACTAATATAGGATATCACATGCTATCTGAGAAATTACTATCATTCACAATTATATATCACTGTTTTGGGTACTTTATCATAGATTTGTGCTGATTTTTGTTTTTTTTGAAAATCTATTTTTGAAAAATCCCGGTTATAAGCTGACCCCTGACTCAGGCAAAAATTATAAGCTGATTCTTTCAAAAATCTCTTTTAAAAAATCGGCTTATAGGTAAGGTTTTACCTTAAGCCTCATTCATGGATAGGAAAAAGTATTTTGGACTTCCCCACAGACCATCAGCTTCATTCCATGGAATCATTTTCATCTTTTCCAATTCTCCATGAGGCAGTAAATTCCACATGAAAAATATTTCCAAAAATCTTACCCAAACCGACATCCATGAATTATAACTGGATTCTGTTCTTTTTACATGCCGGACACATTTACTACCTCATATAATTTTTGAAGTTATCAAAAAATATTCTGAAATGACTTATCCATGCCATTTCTTGTTAGTGCTAATAGCCATGTGATGAAGAAAATAATATTCTAAATGGTGCTCTGATAACTCCAAATTATACTCATTCATAGGAGGTAGACCCTGTGATTTGCCCTCATTGCACATTGCACAGTGGAAAATCTAAAATAATTAAAAGTATCTAAAAAAAAAAAAAGTTATTCACATCTACTCAAAGATTGGAGTCTTATATCTTAAATATATTCACAGAGATATGATGTGAGATATACTGGGTGTATAGAAAATCATGATGCAATCTCTAGGTTGGCAATTTCCTTACACCCGTACACCTGGCCTGTGCAGCAGCCCGACTGGCTGGCCATGTGAGTTTTGGATCTGCCTTATTAACAAACTGTCAGATACCATAACCATGGTATACAAATTCATATCTGTGGTATACGGCCTCAAAGTCATTGTATGTATGTATGAAAATAGTCCCTTTGTGGACAGGCCACTCTGTAAACCATGCAAGGTAATGCACTCACTGACACTTGTGTATTACTACATGTCAACCCTCTTGTGGTTTATGGCCATCTGTCCACAAAACTGTCAATTTTTGTCTACATATACATTATATAAAGCCTTGAAAACAAACCTGGAAAATCAGGTGTTGGTCATGGAAAAGTCATGGAAAAGTCATGGAAAAAGATTTCTCCAAGTCTGTGGGAACCCTGCCCCAACCGCCACGTCAACCTATGGACACCCAGTGTAAGCAGTCACCCTGCGTAAACAGGCATGGAACGGTTCCCTCTATTAGATGTTTATTTTAATCTCGCGTTAGCGGACACCCAGCGTTAGCGGACACTTTGGCCCGGAACGAAGGGTATCCGCTTATGCGGGGTTCCACTGTATTTATACTATACTATATTACACAATTGCATTGTTTCAGAAAATCCAATGGAACTTCAATGCAATGCAAAAACTTTTTGTCATTTTCAGGGGGAAATATTTCACTCAGATTAACAGCTCCCTCTGTATCCCTCCAACTGGGAGACCATGTACCTTTACAAGTTAACCTCAGGTATGTTAACATAATGAATGTCTAATTATATACACTACATGATACAGTAAATAGATTGATAAATTATATTACCAAAAAAACTATCTGTCCGACAACCCTTTTTCTATGTATTCTATAATACAGACATGTTATTCTAATGTATTTTCATACAAAGTCCGTGTTTATATCTCTTTCTATACGTACTTGCTATCCATGAACTTTTTCCACACAATGGATTGAATTCCATAATACCCTGCTGATATGCTCCAAAAATGAATGAAACAGGGTGTAAAAGAATTGTACACAAATAAGTACAGTATCTGTATTTTACTGCACTCTGTGTAAACACGGACTTTGTATGAGTTTTTATAAAGTTTCGAGAACATGAATCTGGCTATATTGAGTGTAACTGAGTACAACGTTACTGAATAAAAGAAACTTGTAAGATGAATAAATTGCTCGAGAAAAAAGAAAACAAACGAAAAAATACAACCCGAAACAGAATGTCATGAGAGGTGGTGCAATTCTAACCTGCCGTTCTCTTGTCAAATGCCAGTCAAGCGCCATCAGAGCAGGCGATTCTCATCTTCTTGTACCAGTCCGGAGACGTTGTGAATGACCGACAAGATCATCCTGTTGTTCGCCCGATACCAAACATAACCTTTACCACTAATATGACGAACGCCGAGAGGTCACTGTCCGCCGCTGCCCCGGGCAACGTGCTCCTCCTCACCAATACCTCGTCCTCCGAATTCAACCACAGCAGGTAGGATATATTATAGTATACAAGTTATTGCGTTAGGAGTCCAGTAACAACCAGTTCCGATCACTGTTATATACAAATATATGATATTTGTCCTAGGTGAACTATAAATATAACAGCAATATATTAATTGATAAATAACAAGGAGAACAGTGGAATTGGCGGGAATAATTAGATATACAGCTTTATTGATACATTGGGAACAACCCAGCCTACACATCGAGATAACAAGTAAGCTATAATAGTAAGTTTTTTAGAACAGCCGTTTAGTATCAGATCAAAGGCAGATTAACCGTTTACGCATTAGAAGATCACGTCACACATTTAGAGACTGCAAGGTTACTAAGATATGTGATGACATTAAGAGGCGTGACGTTGATTAACATAGCTACCATCACCGGGTGAGTTGCGTAGTGTTGCCTTGAGTCTTCACATATATTAATATATTGAAATATATAGACATATGAAATTCGTCCTAGGTGAACTATAAATATAACAACAATATATTATTTAATGAATAACAAGGAGAACAGTGGAATTGGTGGGAATGATTAGATATACGGCCAGCAACCCCGGCAATGACACAGATCACATACTTTTTAGAACTTTTAGGTCCGATTTAACCTGTGACTCCACCGATTGATGGAGATAAGTAAAAACTGTGTTGGAGGACCAGCTACCCCATTTCATAATAATGCTTGTTGGGATCCCCACAGATTATTAAAAGGAAGCCCCACCATGTCTTAGGGAATGGGAACTAACTGACCAAGGAGAAATACCAATCAAACCACAGATATGGCGGGGTTGTTGGCCGTATATTAGTTTTTTTAGAACAGCCATTTAGTATCAGATCAAAGGCAGATTAACCATTTACGCATTAGAAGATCACGTCACGCATTTAGAGACCGTGAGGTTGCTAAGATATGTGACGACATTAAGAGGCGTGACGTGGATTAACATAGCTACCGTCAATGGGTGAGTTGCATAGTGTTGCCTTGAGTCCTCACATATATTGATGAGACTCTTAAAACGCCCTTTAAGGGGTTATATTCGAAGTGACTCACCAGATGGCAGCCGTATCGCTTCCACCCAGCTCGATCGCTTCCCCCCTGTACCACCAGAGGGGATCACTAGTACTTCTTCACATACTCCATACATGTCTCGCCTGTACTATTTCCTGATATTTTTATCGGCTTCCATCCTGGTGGGGATGGCCTTTCGTCAAAGGTTTTGCGATAAGTGTAGTTTATCGCACTTAAAGCCGACAGGTAAAAATTGTCCGTGTCCGGAAAAACGATCACAAACCATCGAATTTTCCGAGAGAAAATCGTCAATTATGGCTGAAGGCGGAGACCAGGTACCATTGGAGAAAGGCAATACCTCGGACCTTTGGAAGGACCATGACGAGGATTGTGATGCGAACGAAGTCCGCAAACCGTGTAGAACGGAGTTTACCGCAGTTGGGACGCGTCTACAAGGTATCGAGAGTTCTCTCAATGTTTTAGTACAAAAGTTGGGTGTAATGACGATACAAGGCAGTGGTGCGCGACCAAAGTCCAGAGGCGTGACGGCGGACTGAAGCGGCGTGACCAGGCGTGACGACCAACAACGAAAGACAGCTGATCGACCCAGTGAAGAGCAGCGATCGATTTCTACAAGTAACATCAGATCTGCGATCGACAAGATGTCCAAGAAAAAGGCTGCAGCTCTTAGTACCACAGAGGAAGATACGTCTTCATCTGCATCGGATTCAATTTCCGATACCTCTTCAACTTCAACAAGTTCAACAGATTCAGACGATTCAGAATCAAGCAGGCATCGCCACCGACGCACAAAGAAAAAGACAAAGACTACGAAACCGTCAAAATCGTCTGATTCTTCAAAAAAGTCTTCAAAAAAGTCCAAACGTCGGCAGGAAAAGAAACGACTCCGTAAGTTAAGTCTCAAGCGATTTATGGAAAAGTCTGATAGGGAAAAAACACCCAGTTTTGAACTTTTGATGTTTACCTCTTTGTCTTGTTGTGTTGAATTGTATCAAGAAGGGGAAGATATCGGCGCTATGTTGCGACACATCAAGTATCTTGCCGAAAAAGCCGATACCAGGACTTACACAAACCAAGCACTGTATCGCTATGACGATGGTTGTAGATCCAAAATGGCAAAGGGCAAATCAGACTTCACAGGTATTGACTCTGAGTTATCCACCCGTTTCTTAGGTGTTGATGGTACTAGAGGTATCGAAAAACAAAAAACCAAAACTCCCCAAAGAGTAAAATCTACTAAGTCCAGAAGTAAAGACTTCAAACGATACTGTATCACATACCAGGACGGCAACTGTGTCATGCCTAACTGTAGATTTGATCATAAATGTGTAGTATGTGAGGGAGAACACCCCCGAAACGAGTGCGATCTCCTAAGAAAAGTCAAACCAAGTAAATAGGATGAGGCAGAGGATCGGATTCACAAGAGTGAACCGATCCCTGATGGTATGTCTTTCGAAGCCAAACAAAGGCCAGTAAATGATGATTCAATGGTTTGTATAAACTCAACCGATACAACTGAGAGCGATTCTTGTACTCTTCTGTGTAATAACAAAGATGTCTTAGATAATGCTTATGATCAAAAGGTTACAGGTACCTCTGGAAATAACAATAGTATTGTTGATCATACTATAGTTGAAAATGATGTAGTTTCCTTCACAAGTAGTGAACCTTTTGTAAGTATTGATGTTACCAACGATAATTATCATTCCCAGGTAGGGGGCCAAACAACTTTGAGTTGTACTTTGTGTAAAAATGGCAACGATAATGTATATACTATCACTTATCCAGACTGGAGCGATTTTTAGTTTGATTCTGATATAGTTTACTTAAACTATGACTGCTCCGATCCAGGTTGTGCAAAAAACTGTATTGATTCATACCATTTTTGTATTGTTGTAGACAAAGATACACATATTCCTGTATCAGAAAACTGTAAAGAGGACTGTAATTGTTCATATTACATTAATACAGTACCAATACAATTTAAACCCTGTGTATGGGCTCATCTAGTGTATGAGATGAACATATTCTCTAAAGATGATTTGTATTGTTTGACTGGAGTGTGTAGAGGGTTCAGTATAGTAGACCATGGTTTCAATAATAGTTATGATAGTAGTAACTACCGTTCTATTAAGAAAGAACCATACAGTACAGAAATGAGTAGTACCATAAAAGAGGAATTGAACTCTGGCAAAGTATCACAAGTGACTTATATTCCTCAATGTATACACTCATTAGGTGCTATCGAAAAAAGAGACGGTGGTTTAAGACCTATTACAGACTGTCGCCGACCTATAGGCCAAAGTATCAATACACATATGACCTTATCGGCTCCAAAGTTCTCTTACAATAGCATCGACGACGCCACTAAAGTTATGACAAGAAACGGTGCAGTGACCGATATAAAATCCGCCTATTGCACGGTACATATACTTCCACAGCATAGGCGATATCAAGGATTCAGGTGGTCTGTTGACGATACAGATGAGCATCTCTTCGTAGATAATCGGCTATGTTTCGATGGAAAATCGAGTCCATTCATTTTCAACTCATTGTCTGACTTTATCGTACGAGTTCTGACACACAGAGGTATAAGTTCATGTATCAATTACCTCGATGACTTTTTCATATGTAGCGATACTCTTGAAAGTTGTTCTGTTTATCAATCAACTTTGATATCGCTATTGGAAATCTGTGGTTTTGTGGTTAACCACAAGAAAACTTCTACACCAGCACAGAAAACAAAATTTCTGGGAATCGACATAGACTTTCAGACTATGGAATTGTCTTTACCCATGGAGAAAGTGATCCAAGCAAGGACATCTGTATCGGAATCTTTATCAAAGACTTGGTTATCGTACAAAAAGTTTGAAAGTATGGTGGGCTATCTCGCTCATTGTGCTATTGTTGTTGCTGGTGGACGTACCTTCATGCATCGGTTATACGATCACCTTTAATCGCAAAAAGGAAATCGTAGAGTGAAATTAACTGATAATGTGCGAGCAGACCTCCACTGGTGGAATTGCTTCGTATCGGTTTTTAGTGGCAGGTCTGCCATCCCCGATACAGACTTTGACAATGTTACAGTATACACCGACTCGTCCCTAAAAGGATTCGGTGCACATACCGATACAGACTATTTTTTCGGTACTTGGTCAGGTGCGATTTCAGACTGTTCCCACTCGGAAACTGGACCTACTTCCGAGGACTACGATAGAAATATTAATGTCATGGAACTTTGGCCAGTCCTGAAATCGTTAAATCGCTGGGTTCATTTATTCAGAAATAAAATCGTCCATGTATTTTCCGATAACACCCAAGTGAACTATATGGTTAATACAGGTCGTAGTAGTAGCCAGTCAGCTATGTGCTGGATACGTGAAATTTTCTGGATTGTATCACTTAATAACATCCGTATCAGGTCTCACTACATATCTTCAGCTGACAATATTTTTGCAGACACTCTTTCGAGAATATTGGACAGCGATTATCACGCGATTCTGGATAACATTATTGACCCCAGGCAATTGTGTTGTCCTTTCAGGAGAGCTGGACAACCTCAGGACCCAGTGTCAGGAGTATCAGATACAAGGATGGTCCAATAACACATGGACTACGAGAAAATCGTAGTGGAAGCGATTTCTGAGTTTCTGCGAGCTATACAGTTTCACTCCGCTTCCTGCATCTACAGAGACAGTGTGTTTGTATTTGACCTATCTAGCTGAATCGCTCAAGTATGTATCCATCATAAACTATCTGAGCTCAGTATGGGCCCTGCATCGGTTTTTTGACGTCCCTCACATTGAAAAATCCAGCTTTAAGATAACGATGACCTTAGTTGGTATCAAAAGGTTACTAGGAAACCATTCTAATCCAGCTGAGACAATCCTCCCTGTGGATCTGTTGAAGATTTTTCATTTGTTGGATTTATCCAAATCGACTGACTTGGTTTTTTGGGCCTCTACCACCCTATGTTTCAGGGCCTTGTTACGCAAATCGCACGTGACGAATTCTCCCCACATGCTTGAAAAAAGATCTATAGACTTTACAGACTTCGGAGTAAAGATTTCCATAGACTCGTCAAAAACTATACAGTTTAAGGAACGATCCCTTATCCTACCTCTTGTGCGATCTGACACACCTCTGTGTCCGATCCAATGGATAGAGAAAATCATTGAGCGATTTTCCCTGTGCGACACGGATCCTTTATTTCCAGACCCAGCTTCAAAGCCAGGAAATATGAAGCCTTACCGTTATGTAGTATTTACCGCAAAACTCAAGCAACTATGCCAAGCCATTGGCTTAGTAGGCCGGTACTCCCCATACAGCTTACGTCGTGGTGGTGCCACCTTTTTGGCATCCATTGGAGTGCCCCATCAAGATATAAAACACATCGGCGATTGGAGATCGTGGTCCATATTACTTTACCTATCGGATACTCAGGAGAACAAACTAGCGAAAGAACGCAGTATCTCTCGAGCCTTTGAGGACCTTCATTGAACTTGGGACTTGGGGGTCGGCATACCGAGTTCCCTGCTATTCGCCAATTATTGTTGAGGAATTCATTGAATATGAGACTCTTAAAATGCCCTTTAACTCTTTCAGTCCGAGCAATGCCTGGAGGCATTCCCACCCAGGGGACGAGGAATGCCTGGAGGCATTCCCACCCAGGGGACGAGCAATGCCTCCAGGCATTGTTTAAAAATATATTTATGTTTATGTATCACCATCACAAACGTTATGTTTTATGAGAAATAATGAATAGATTTACACCATTTTTTCACAATTGATAAAAAATACCATGTTCATTATTATACTCTATGGGTATTCGACAAGTAACTATAGTAACTGGTATCTAAAGGTTGCTAAGTGACGCCCATACGGCAAACAGACACCATACGGCGATGGTCTCGTCCCCTTGGGGTTTATAGAGGTGTTATGCCTCGTCCTATAGTGCCTGTGCTCTCCAATCAGGCTCGGACAGAAAGAGTTAAGGGGTTATATTCAAAGTGACTCACCAGGTGGCAGCCGTATCGCTTCCACCCAGCTCGATCGCTTCCCCCCTGTACCACCAGAGGGGATCACTAGTACTTCTTCACATACTCCATACATGTCTCGCCTGGACTATTTCCTGATATTTTTTTTCTAATTACGACTATTGTTAATTGTTATGTAATAAATTCAGGGGTCGGCATACCGAGTTCCCCGCTATTCGCCAATTATTGTTGAGGAATTCATTGAATATATATTGAAATATATAGACATATATATCGGTATCTGTTGTTAAAACTCAGGCGTAAGTATACACCAATACAGTTATATAACATTATTACATAGACAATAATCGATGGTTTTGTGGACAGGCGGCCGTAAACCACGAGAGGTTGACGCGTTGTAATTCACGAGCGCTAGCGAGTGGATTACGACGTCAACCTCTATATATGTTTGCATTTTACGGTATGTGTACAGAGATGGATAATAAATATATGGTATTAAGTAGGATGTACAGGTTTATGGCAAGGGGAATTCTTATGATAAACTTTGAATAGGGTGGACTATTGAAGTGCATCGGTATCTAAGAAAAAAACAGTTTAGTGCGGTGGGATAAAGGGGGATCTGTTAGTGGAATCTTTGGAACAATCTCCAGCCAGTGGTGAGCAGAAGATCACCACAACATTATGCGAGAGTAAAGGAAGTTAAAAAAAAAAGAAGAAAAACACCGCGTTTGATTATCAATGCTTACTAAACTATACGATGGCGGCCTTCGCGGGCACACCATGACCTAACACGCTGTCGTCAACGTGCACCGGTTATTGGTTGCTGGGTGAAATTCGCTCCTGATAGAATTTGTTGGTGAATTGTCTTAAAGTTGCAGAGCGACCGCCAGGGCTCCAGGCCAACGGCCAGCTGAAATTGTAGTTCCACATTGTTCCACCAGCTAGGTTTCGTACTCGGCATCCCACCCATGCTACATAATCTCCCCGGCCTAGCGTGAGATATCCCACCACAAAACCTGATTTATTAGGTTTTGCTGGGTGACTGATAGGTTTGATGAGAGCACGGCCCCCCTGTGTTGACAGCTCAGAGCCAGCACTGCAATGGATACAGCCAGCGACCTTGGGCGATACCCAGGAACAGCGAACCCATGAGCAGAGACAAAAATTCTCACAGTTTCAGTAATTTGGGTAAAGTTTTAGCACCAGAGCATGCCATACACATTCATCAACCCCTATCTTTATTTATCTTCAATACTCTGTTATCCACATTATTCAGCGGGTATTTGACAAGCTGTCATGGCGTTGCGTTAATCAAAACATGGCAGAACCGCTCGAAGTGTCCCCTATAAAATGAACAGGGTTCTCTCTCAGTGCGCTAGTGCTCCCAACGTCCCCCAGACGGCGCCACAGTCACCTCATCTCTACTGCATCTGCCAGACATTGGGTTTTGGTGTATGGGCACCGTGTCGCCAGCTACAATAGGTGAAAGATGACTTTTTCGGCTAGCCTGAGACCAGGTGCCGGGTAGGAGCTTGGCTGAGAGGCCGGCCTAGCACCAAAAGAACACCTAGTTGGTGGGGAATGCGCTTGACAAAATGCAGTGGGGCTTGGCACATTATCTCACCCCGGTATTTTTCTCCATAGGCTTAACATTAGGAACTCGTACTCCACTGCCGTGAAGTTCGTGTATCCAATACTCAATGGCTAATTGGGTGATTCATTTTATCAATAAATAATGTTGTACAGGGTGAGATAAAATCAGAAACCCAATTTCCTTCTAATAATATTACTAGGTTGGTATGTGAGCAGATTGACGGGTAGGCAGAATGGTGTGTGTGCAGGTTGGTGTATAGTCAGGTTGGTGGATGGGCAGGTTGGAATGCGAGAGGACTGGTGCGTAGGCAGGTTAGAATGTGAATAGACTGGTGGGTAGGAAGATTAGAAGGTGAGCAGGCTGGTTGAGTTGGCATTTTGGTGGGACTCAACAGGGGGTATGAAGGGATGGTACTGAGTCATAACACAAGCAAAACAGTATCGATATATGGACATTTACTCTAAAAGGGACCCGGTCCCTAGGTGTGGATTCAGTTTCCCCAAACACTGTCCAGGTGAGAATGCCTTAAATCATTATGTATGCGAAGGGCGGGAATGCCTCAAGGCATTTATTACAAATTCAAATTTTGTAGAATGAATACATGAAAAACAAATGTTTTCTTATTAGATATGGACAATTATGTGTGGAAGTCAATATCTTATTTTAAGAAAGAATTCATGAGATGAGATTCATTAGATCATGTGACAAGTGGAATATTGATGAATGTGTTAATGCATTCTAAACCCCACCCCCTCCCCCCTCCCCAGCACATACTGACTGGATATTCGTAATTCTGTAGAGACTGATACCCACCACCCTGCCCGCCTCGAAAGGGTTAATACCACATATTAAGTATTATTGGTGGGAGGGGGATTCGGAATGTGCATACGTAATGTGAGGGGGGTGGGGGGCAATGAAAAGCGTATTCTGCGCAACAGGGGTGGGTGGTGGGGGAAGGGGTGGGTCCCAATGTTTTGCGTACATACTTTATTGATGGTTGGATGGCCCCTATAAGGAAAAAACCCAATGTTACTAATACTCAGTTCATGCTCTGAGAGAGCCCATTGGGCAATATAAACCAATGAGTCCAATGATGAGGGCCATCAAGCAGTCCCACACAAAGAAAAGAGAGACTGGCAAAGAGCTGGTCATATGCTCGCTCAGATATGGTTGCATATATATTTTTAATGCAGAAGCTACAGTATGGTTTGTTGAGTACAAAGTTTAATTGTCACTTAAATGTTAAAGTTAGAGTTCTATATTTATCAAACACACCGGAGGACACCAGGGGCTACAACCAGCATCTTTCTCCCACCCCCTGGCAACTTGTCTGTTTCGTCTCGCACCAACGCTGGGCCAGCATCACTGCATGTTGTTTGCAGTTTTTTTAACGTTTGCCCTGGACCAACATCGTCTCAGATCTCATGGGAAACAGTAAAGGTGTTTGTATGTCCTTCGGAAATATGCAATGATATCTGTACACAACATCTCGATGATTTGAATCTTCACATGCATGTTCATGATTTGCATTGACGGTCATACAGGTTTGGAGCAATGATTTACCTGATTTAATTGTAGCCTGGAGGAAGCCTACCTTCGCATCACTGTTGTGAGAAACAAAGCCCTGAAAACAGTGAACATTGTCATCGGCTGGGTGTATTTCGTTGCCTGGTCGGTGTCTTTCTACCCTCAACTTTACGTCAACTGGAAAAGGAAGAGGTGACTATGATATAAAATGCAGTAGTGATAGTTTGAAGTAAGTTTGGAAAGACGTCGCGAAGGAATCAGTTCGAAAAATGAAAAAAAGATTAGAATAATATGTGAATTGTAGTTTGATTTTCATGGACACTACCTGTAACTTAGCTACATTGTTTTTTAATTCTTTAGAATGATGATTTCAAGCATCTGTATCCAACACTACCTGGAATTGTACTTGTAATGGTGAAAATATGATATTACCGTATTTTATATGTAGAGTATGTTTATGTAACTGGTGGTATCTGGCAGGTACCATGGCTGTGATGATACACTGCATGCACATCATTAAAAAGGAACATATTCAGACTAACGAGAATTATTTTCTATCTTCAGTGTTATTGGTCTCAACTTTGACTTCCTATCTTACAATATCACGGGTTTCCTGGCCTACATGTTCTTCAACATCGGTTTATACTGGATCCCCTCTGTGCAGGTGCGGCCCCGTTCTTGTCGTCCAACCAACTGTGTTGTGAATTTTCTGTATGTATATATATCATGAGTGATGCATTTGTTGGTTAAACAATAAAGTTGCGAAATATTTTAAATCTATTCAGATGCACACGTTGTGTAATCAAAAAGATAAATGTCACATATTAATGAATCAGATCAGTAAGTTTACAGATTCGGTAATTCTATTACACCGTAGTCTCAAACCCAAGCATCTACCATTATAATCCAATTGCTTGTGTACTTTTCTAGTTGTTATGATAACTCGTCTACCTTGTCTGTCGCCAGGCCGAGTACATCAAAATACACCCACGTGGTATCATCCCAGTGCAGCCAAATGATGTCTTTTTCACCATACATGCCGTGATCATCACGCTTATCACTATCGTTCAGTGCTTCATTTATGAAGTAAGTAGAACTTCTTCACGTTGAGAAAATTGCCCTCGATTTGCAAAGATAAAGTGAAAGTTTACTCTTCAACCCCTGCAACAAAATCACAGATGTATTTCCATATTTATATGTGTTAATTTTACCTTATGTGTACTTGTTTAATTGAGATATTGATGGAAAGCTCTCCAACCAAATAACCTTTGGATTTCAGAGTCAAATGAATTTATTTATTTTGTACGACTTTTGTATGTCTCTGGGCTATGTATCGAAGCCCCTAGCTCCCCTGCTCCTTTTTCAATGCCTGTCGGTGGTAGATATATCTAATTCCAATTTGAGGAATCTTTGATTTTGACAATTTATAGCTGTTGGTCATGGACATGTAATAGGCCTTATTCCACAGGCTGGTTTCACCTCTTTTCTGTGTGGTTACGACATGCCTGAAGCCAAACAACCCCCTGGCAATGTATTCTTTAGTTTTGGATCACCGAGTGTATGAACATAATATGTTTATAATATGTGTACGTTATATCTATAGAAATAACAGCAATTGCATCTTAGTCTATGGTATTCCAGCTGCAATATGATGTGTCAAACATGCATATCGCCTCTATGATACTCTAGATATAGCCTAAGTAACACATTATCACTAAAACTGGATACATAATGATACATTGGCACGCCTGGCTATCAAATGCTAATCTCTTTCCAAGCTGAAACCAAGACAATTATCAACTATGAGGTTTAGACAGCCCAGCCTTGTTAATACACTACCCAAGTGTGTTCCAGAAATTTAATTTGTCAAAAGATAACACTCCTGTTATCACATCCACTGTTCACACTTGAGGAATGATTGCTATGTGTCTATATAGACCTGAACGCAGACTCCGCCGTGTTTGTCCAAGCGATGGCCTAACTAATTGCCACACTGATAGGTGGCGTTGACCGGCAACACCTGTATTTTAACACTTGAGTTATACATAACAAAACACTATATTTCAGCGTGGAGGTCAGAGGGTGTCCTACACAGCTACAGGGCTCCTCAGTGCCGCATGGCTGTTTGCTGCTGTGACTCTCATCCTCGCTATTGTAAAGGTCGTCACCTGGTTGACCTACCTGTATTTCTTCTCCTACATCAAATTGGGCGTCACACTTATCAAGTACATACCACAGGTACTATTTCTTTTGCACCTATGAATGGGATATTTAAATATCATAGACATATAGAATTAGGCTAAATATAGTTAGGAGTCCTTGATGTTAAATCAGTTATTAATGGGAAAATTAAGGTGTAAGCTTCATGGGATCTTCCGAAATTTGACCAATTCTATCTTTTCAGGCTTTTGTTACTAGTAACAAGTTCAATGCGACCTGTTTGAATTAAAAAAAAAATATATATTAACTCAGATTACTAAATACATGAATGGTCTTCCACAGGATAAACTGAATAAACGTTTTTTTGGGGTTTTTTTTAAAGCTTAGATGCGGTAGCTCGAACAGTGTACACCCATAGCCACGTATCAATATAAACTGAATAAACGGTACAAAATAAAAAAAGCAATCCTGGCATGTGGTAGGCAATATTGGTGCCACCATTACTATTTGAGTGCCCTCAAATAGATATTTATATTAGAATCTGATAGGTCATATTACATGAACTATAAACTATATGTGAGTTTCGTTGTTCCTTTTTCAGTTAGTTAAAGTTGATAGTGCATTCTTTATTAACCAAAACCTATTTGCAAGAAAGAGAATCGCATTCGGAATTGACCCCATCACCCTAATCAATACAATTTAAAACCGTGAACTACTGTATCCCTGAGGCAAATGTCTTTTTATTGTTTTGTTTTTTTGGGTGTATATGTACATGGACAGAAAAAAGTCAAATAAAATATTATGGACAAGGTTACGAGCATACATAATTACAGTGGACATAAATCAATTTCACATTGACTCTACATATTGACAATTGAAGTTATAGGAAAGAGTTTTCACAGTTATATTTTGTCAAGGACGAATAATGATACATTAGTTTACTAACAGGCACATTCAAGTTGCGGTGACCCCTGTTTCTAAATCCAAACTGGGATCATCCTGCATTCACACGACCTCCAACTTCGAGTTATAATCAGGATGAGAGGCGATTGTCTGAAATTCCTTATAATATGAGTGGGCTTTCCCTAACATGTCATTGTGTAACACTGTATTCTGAACAAACTATAACAGTGACGCAGGTGTAACTGTGTAATGTTCCACATTCTATTAAACAGCCTTGGCCATTTCTGGAAAACTTTATCTTTGTTCTCCAAAGAACATAGGTATTTCTCAACTCTTAGTTTTTTCCTGAACTCATTGCACCACTCGAACAGGGACAGCTGATTCCCTTTGAATGAGCATTGTCTGTCTATATGAAATTTCACAGTTAAACATATACAGTAGAACCCCGCATAAGCGGATACGCTTCGTTCCGGGCCAAAGTGTCCGCTTACGAGGGGAGCGCTTATGCGAGGTTAAAATAAACATCTAATAAAGGGAACCGTTCCGAGCAAAGGTGTCCGTTAACGCGGGGTGGTTGCTTACGCGGGGTGTCCGTTAGGCGGGGTTCTACTGTATAGCGGTCGCCAGCTCTTGCCCGGGTATTTAACCCAACTTTCGGATGGTCGTATAACTGTCCGGCGATTGGTGTATCGCTACCATATATGCAATTACATAGTTTGGTTCGTATTTTCGGAATATAAGTCGAAATGACTGTAAACCCTAGTCACACAATACCAGACACAGACAGTTTTTATTGAACTCCTAGTGTTTCAGAGGAGCTCCTACCCCCAAAAACACAGGCAGAATCGCACGTTGGACACCAATGTGCCAAGTTATACTGAGGGAGCTTGACTATTAACCAAAGTTAATAATCCTTGCTCAAAAGAGGTTATTATTTTCAGTACTGAGGTTCATAAAATATCTGAATATATTAACTCATTAGGAACATTGTTCTTTACATATGCGTGCAACCCATTTCAGTCTTGCTGTGAAATACATAGTTTCTAGATTAAGAAGGTTCAGTCCTCCCGCGGAAATCTCCTGGGCAAGAGTATAATATGATATTTTGTTGACATTATTATTCCATATAAATTTCTTAATAATGTCGTGAACCTTTTGATAACAATTTTCGATGTATGAATTACAGATATGGCATATAACAATATGGGGTTAACCAAGCTATATTTACCGTTACTTTCAGTGATTCCACATTGAGCACATGTTTTCACATTTACGTTTTTTTTTTTTTTTTAATCAAATTTATTGGTCGTAATTCAACAACAATGGTTGATTTTCAATTACGGCCAGTTAGACAATGTTGGCCTCATAATCAAAGTATCTTCCAATTTCTAACATCAATAAGTATGTTTTCTCCAAAGTCCAGATTGTAAATTTCTTCGTCGTGAGATTATTGGCAAATGTGATAAATAAACTGTTGACAGAGCTTTTTTCACTGATTGACAAAGGGTTTGGCTCCATATGTGATCCACTGATTCCATTCTCAAAACACTCTCTTTGTGAAATTAAAGTGTCAGTGAAAATATCTAAATTTTATGCACGATGCAGGCCTTCATGAATTTTCGGCGGAAGAGTACAGAGGGATGGAGTATCGGGAACGTACTGCTGGACTTCACTGGAGGATCACTCAGTCTGCTACAGATGTTCCTCATGTCCTACAATAACGGTACGCATTCTGTTCTTTACTTCATTGTCTTTCATCTGCGGCCTCTCACTGGGAGGCCGTAGATGGTAATATTTCCAACGGCGACAAGCATACCACTTTGTTACCAGCAAATTCCCGTTGCTTACATTTCACTAATTAAAAAATGAAATATATTGCCCCTTACACGAATGGGTACAAGGCAACGTTGTGTTATGGTTTATTCAGTGATCGCACGGTAAACATAGGGTGATGCCAATATCATTGTTGAATGATTTACTCACTGCAGTATTCGGCGGCGGATATATTACATATCTTTTTTTAATATTATTTTCTAACAGATGACTGGGGATCCATCTTCGGTAACCCAACCAAGTTCGGCCTGGGTTTGTTTTCCGTTCTCTTTGACATCCTCTTCATGGTGCAGCATTATGTATTGTACAGAAATAATGCAGGCTACACTGAGATACAAGTCACGGCATAGACACCCTCAGATTCTTCATCAACTCGTGGCTGTACAAGGCCACAAGAACTGGGGCATCCTGGAAACAGGGTTTTTTATACTCTGTTACACAACTGTGTATGCTTACTTCGCGATTTTAACGGTCCTGGACCTTGAGAACGACTATGGATTACTCCATTAGATCACATGTATGTGGACGCTGTTCTTGTCACAAAACAATTTATACGTGGTACTAGGCATGTGTATTATTATTTTAATAGAAATTATTATTTTTCTACTGATGACATAGTTTGAGATTCTCCAAATTGCGTAAATGCAGTCAGATTGAGAGCAGTGTTATTAAATGTTACTACATGTGTATATAGCTCAGCGCCACATGTTTATTTTCGATAATACGAAATAGTCCGACAGTAAATCATATTTTGTATTCCTACGACAAATTCAATTTTAAATTGACACATTATTGGTAGTATATGTTGTGTCTATGTGAATGGAAGAATGCAAGCCTGATAAAGGCATATCGTACATTTCACAGCGTCAAGGGCTAGGTGGTTTTCTTTCTCCTTTTTTAAAATCAGAACTTCGCTCTCTTTTTATCAATTGTTAACCCTTTAACAGCAGCATGATGCCTCCAGGCATTCCCCTGGCTACAGCAGCATGATGCCTCCAGGCATTCCCCTGGCTACCGCAGCATGATGCCTCCAGGCATCATAGAGGCATCATTGATACTTATATACAATTTTCAATGAATTAAAAATTAATTGTTTGAATTGAAAGAAATTTTGACATAGTAGAAACAGCATATTGACCTTTGATTTGGTTAAACAAAATATCATCAGCTACCAAGGTAAATTACTCAAATCACATGACACATCATGTGACATTGCTATTTTCCAAAAAAGGTGCCTGCTGTAGAAGGGTCGTTTATGCAGGCAATGCCTGCTGTACAATGGTGATCAGAGGAATTGGGTGTTGCAGGGAAAGGGTTAAGTATTAGACAGTTGTAAGTATGGTGGGTCCAACCTCGAGCAATGAGGATATTTGCAGTGACTAAAGGTGTACTTTCCATCGTAGAACATTGTGTAAACTCAGATCAAAATACAAAGTGCACGAACAGAACAGACTGATTGTAATTCCGCTTGAGTAAAATATAACTCCATGTCTTGTTTGTCCTCACCTAATAGGTAAAATCATTTGGATTTTATATTTTGTGATGACTTGTATGATATGCCTTTAAAAGAGTAAAGTATTACAACTTATGTTTACCGACAATACTCAGAGGGAAACAGAGTGTACCAGGCATTTAACCTCTTTGAATTTAATGTCGTTTACCTGACATTCCATTTGGTATAGTTAAACAAATGAAGTCCATTGTTGGGTCATATCATTTATTCTATGCATTGCTCTATATAGTATCTACGTATCCTTGTGAATGTCAGGATTTTAGTTTACCAGGAAATATTTTTGTGAAGTCTTAACACTATGATTTAATTCACAGGATATCATATCCCGTATATATAGTTGTACCTCACATGACAGTTAGTATAGGGCAGAGAGTGTACCTAAGCTCCTTGGTAATCTACTAGGTTGCTCACAGGGGGTTCCAGTCACCAGGCAGATCCTTTGCCCCACTTCACGACACCAAGGATCTGCCAGGAGAGTAAGCAATTAGCCAGGGCCTGAGATGCGACTGTTGCGGGTCATTTTGGTGTTTTTCAGTTGTGACGATCGCTAAGGATCATTATGGCTCACAAGTGAAATGATCTCCCAAAGGGTCACAACCCGAGACCAGTTATTACTTGTCATAAATTGTTTCTCTCAGATGCTAAAACCTATTCAAATGAGAAAATATTTGGAGTGAAGGGTACTAATGATCTGGGATACCCATATCCCAAATTTCATAGTCTTCTGGTCGTTATTATGACCATGATGAACATTTGTCTGAAAATCCGAAAATGCAGGTACTGCACCACTTAGCCAGCTTGTGTATACCTACTGTGATTTTATTTGAGCAGGGTAAGGTCAAGTTCACTCCATATAAATTTGTAAATAACAACACCCATTCCAAAATTAAAACATGTCTGACTCATGAAATTGGATAATGGATAATTATGAAATCTTAGGATTGGATAGGATGGACATGGGTCAATATGCGTTGTAAGTATGGTTTAATTTGAATTAGTATAAATGTCTAAAATCATTTTAGCGGCGATCAATAGCGATCACCTGTGGTCATTAATCACCAATGCGGTCTCCCAATCAGTCTCTGATCTTAGTGGATCTCAGGTAGCGATCATCACTACTGAAAAACACCTCCCTGGTGTTTTGTTTGGCATCGGGGACAAAATGGTCGTCCCCATATCAGGAACGCTCTTTGCCTTATTGGTAAGCTTAGGATTTAAATGTGTGTATACTCTCATTGACTGTATATATTGTCCTCATATGTGATGCATCTTAAGCCTGTAAGACATTGGTGTAGCCGTATTATCTGAGCTGATGAGTTTGTCAGATTGGGGCAATATCTGACGCACTTCACTGACCTTACTTTATTGCCCCATCAACAGCCGTCAGTCACTACTCGCATGGGGCTGGTAAATACCCCCCCCCCCCCCCTACACACACACCCATGCCCTCTTTGACTGGAACCCCCCACCCCCACCCCAGTGGACAGTCCCTATGAAGAACATGGCTTACTCTGCCTGTCCTCTGCAGCCATGGCCCTGCTCAGAACAACACCATTTGATCTCAGGCAGGGTCTGTATGAGGGTATATTAGATTGACCCCAATTGTTAGTGATTCATTCCGATTATTGGATTGGTTTAAATCAGGGATCGGTGTCAATGTATTATATGATTTCATTAGACATGGAATTTTTGTCATTGTTCCTTTTTTAAAAGGGAGATTTTACAATGTTTCCCATATTTATTTTCGGAATTCTGCTAAGGAATAAGCGCTCTTCAAATTTATTTTAGTAACAGATTTTATCATATACACACACACATATATATATATATATAATGTATTATTTCCCCCTGAAATTTGCAGTATTTATTTTACAAATGTCATCTTAAAATGGCACACGATTCCCCTAAAACCAGGGTTACATCTCTCTTGTTTATTTTTGACGATATCATTTTGATATAGAAAATATTGGAAAATAGGAGACATATCACGTCACTATTTCTGTGTGCTCACCTCAGGTAAGTCTTTTGCAATATCAGAGAGTTTGCAGGCCTAGACCTTTGTTTTGTTAACATTAAACATTTCAGTCAACCATATCAGGATGTGACTCATATTTGTGCAATATAGGTTTTAAACAAAAAACAAAACAAAAACAGGAGAAAGATGTTTGCTATTATATATCCTACTTTATCGGAGTGACAATAATGTACATTTTGTACATGGTTATTTACTACATAGCGGAATATGTGTGATTATATATCTATATCGCACATAAAAGACCTTATTTTTGTTTTGATATAATTATGTACATGTGAGAGAAAAAGGTAGTAGTAGTAGTAGTAGTAGTAGTAGTAGTAGTAGTAGTAGTAGTAGTAGTAGTAGTAGTAGTAGTAGTAGTAGTAGTAGTAGTAGTAGTAGTAGTAGTAGTAGTAGTAGTAGTAGTAGTAGTAGTAGTAGTAGTAGTAGTAGTAGTAGTAGTAGTAGTAGTAGTAGTAGTAGTAGTAGTAGTAGTAGTAGTAGTAGTAGTAGTAGTAGTAGTAGTAGTAGTAGTAGTAGTAGTAGTAGTAGTAGTAGTAGTAGTAGTAGTAGTAGTAGTAGTAGTAGTAGTAGTAGTAGTAGTAGTAGTAGTAGTAGTAGTAGTAGTAGTAGTAGTAGTAGTAGTAGTAGTAGTAGTAGTAGTAGTAGTAGTAGTAGTAGTAGTAGTAGTAGTAGTAGTAGTAGTAGTAGTAGTAGTAGTAGTAGTAGTAGTAGTAGTAGTAGTAGTAGTAGTAGTAGTAGTAGTAGTAGTAGTAGTAGTAGTAGTAGTAGTAGTAGTAGTAGTAGTAGTAGTAGTAGTAGTAGTAGTAGTAGTAGTAGTAGTAGTAGTAGTAGTAGTAGTAGTAGTAGTAGTAGTAGTAGTAGTAGTAGTAGTAGTAGTAGTAGTAGTAGTAGTAGTAGTAGTAGTAGTAGTAGTAGTAGTAGTAGTAGTAGTAGTAGTAGTAGTAGTAGTAGTAGTAGTAGTAGTAGTAGTAGTAGTAGTAGTAGTAGTAGTAGTAGTAGTAGTAGTAGTAGTAGTAGTAGTAGTAGTAGTAGTAGTAGTAGTAGTAGTAGTAGTAGTAGTAGTAGTAGTAGTAGTAGTAGTAGTAGTAGTAGTAGTAGTAGTAGTAGTAGTAGTAGTAGTAGTAGTAGTAGTAGTAGTAGTAGTAGTAGTAGTAGTAGTAGTAGTAGTAGTAGTAGTAGTAGTAGTAGTAGTAGTAGTAGTAGTAGTAGTAGTAGTAGTAGTAGTAGTAGTAGTAGTAGTAGTAGTAGTAGTAGTAGTAGTAGTAGTAGTAGTAGTAGTAGTAGTAGTAAAACACATTTTCAGCAGTATTTTCTATAACGGCCCTTGTAAAGTTACATAAAAGCATCCATCCTAGACTAGGGCCCAGGTCAGCCTTGTCTTTTAACCGTAGAAAGAATAATTGGATGGGAAGTACATTACTTCTACCTACCAACTATTGTTGCCCTAATGCCCACCTACATCCAAAGCTATGTGTGTCCGCCATTGCGGGCAAATTTGGGAATCTGGTCACTATGGGTACTATTTTCCCAGCCATCATTGTCGTTTTACTCCTACTGCAGATTGTTATTGGGAATGAATTTCAATTTTTGTCACAATCAAACATAAAACTCTGTCTTTCCTGTTAGAAAAAGAGAATGAAGAAATATTGTCCAATTTCTGAACAATTATGAATATAATATGGATCATTCTCATTCAGTATATGATATCAATTTGTATCTATATGCAATGAAATAAAACTGATTGCAAATGAGAAGAATCTTTTATCCTACTCCTAATAAAAATCCCATAAACTTAACATGAACTAAGATGCAGCGCTTGACAGGTATCAGCAGTAGCAACTCGCAGTAAAACCACTACGGCAGTCACTCAAGTTCGGTCCGTAATAAGACCCTGAAAAAAGGAGGATTTACGAATCTTTCTTTTTCTTTATTGTAAAGAAGTGTTTATTGACATTATAGATTTATCAATATATTTGACGATCTTCTATCAAGATGTCATTAAGGCTAACGCATAGAAGACAACCCGTATACAGAACAATACAATGACGCTTGTAGAAGCTATGGAGATTTTACAGCACAGCATTGTTGATTTATAAGTCATATCAGCTCAGCCTCATGGAGGGACGGTACTTGTACAAACATAGGCCAGGACCAGGACTGACAACAGCAGCACACAAAAACAACCCCCCCCCCCCCCAAAAAAAAAACAACAACAAAAAAACAACAAAAAACAACAACAACAACAACAACAAAAAACCCGGCATACACCATATCTGCTTATCAGAGCACGCTAAGTACTCTTTCGCCATCATCTTGAACTGGTCGTGATTCTTTGTTTTTTTCCCATATTTTTTTTATTCGTGTCTTTATACTGCGAAAGCTTCAGCTTTCTCCGGTATGAGTGCCCTCACAATCTTTTGTTACACCCATGTAGCTCAAATTTACAAAATTACAGTAAACCTATTACATAATACAAAAACATTCATTCATTACTATGAATTTAAAAAAAAATAGAAAAAAAAGAGTTCTTGACAGTCCTTGACCATCAGTCCATTTTGTGAAAATGGCAATAGTCCCTTGGTATTTTCACCAATAGTGAAAGAAAAAAAAGAATTCTTGACAGTCCTTGACCATTTTTATTTTCTGTGAAAACTTCATGTTTATTGAGCTAATATTTCCAATTTTATTCACAAAAAAGATTATTTTCTAAATGATGCCTCAAGGCATCACCCGGCCAGCCCCGGATGATACCTCAAGGCATCACCCGGCCAACCTTGGTTGATCTCCCTTAGTATTTCCACCAGTACTGAAAGAAAAAAAAGAGAAAAAAAGAGTTCTTGACAGTCCTTGATCACCAGTCCATTTTGTGAAAATGACAATAGTCCCTTGGTATTTTCACCAATACTGAAAAAAGAAGAAGAGAGAAATAAGAGATCTTGACAGTCCTTGACCATTAGTCAATTTTGTGAAAATGACAATGGTCCCTTGGTATTTTCACCAGTACCCAAAGATTAAATTTCCTTCAACTTCGTGAAAGTATGTGGAACCTTGCATAATTAGCATCTTGATTGCATAATTAGCATCTTGATCTCAACTTGATCTCGGAACACTGTTTCATTTGATTTCCTTGAACAGGCCGGCCGGCCGGCGCCATGAGCTTTCCCGGGATACCGCGACACACACCGTCAACATGGAGTGGGTGATACCCGCGATGTGCCCACTCGCGCGCTGAGACCGAAAGTTGCGACAGTCTGTGTACTCTGGGCAGAATTTTAGCACCTGAGTCAGCTATCCACTGGGTCCCTATATTGAAACATAAGAATTCTCCGTCAACCCTCCTTGTTTATCTAGCGATATAAATGTCTTCGGCAAACTATTAACACTAATCGAATGCTGTGTATCATATTTTAAGTGGTTTTACTATGGATTTATGGAATGAATATTTGTATTTCTGTAGCCAGTTTACCCGGCCCTGTCCCAAACAGGGCCGAGTTCCTCTGCCATAGAGCTCTCCACCGGAATCGTCATTTAATACTGTGCACACTCTGACATATATATGAAAAAAAAAAATCGAATCGATATATATATACCCATTTGTCTTTGCTAACCTTCATAACAGCTGTATCTTATGTTATAACTGTGTATTTAGACGTAATTTTCCAGTGAAGCTTGGCTGGTTCTCAGGTTCAGCCATTTTGTTCAGTTTTCCTCGCTGGTTCCCTAACTGCAAAGAGCCTCGCCAATTAACATAGAACAGCTGTTCACCCCTGAATCGAGATCGGGGTGAATACTTTACCAAATATTTCTGCTACTTAGAAGCAACCATACTTAGAAGCAACAAAATACTTCGATTTTGTCAAATGCTTTCACTATGACAGACTTTTTTTTTTTATAAACGAAAGTACACCTATGCTAGTAGAGTGATATTCATTATTGTCACTTAGTTAGGGTTAGGGAATTTTAGGGTTAGGTTTATGGTTCAGTTTTGGGTTAAGTTAGAATAGGTTTGGGTTAGTTTATAAATCAACTTTACGCATATATTTAATCTTTCTTGACAGTCCTTGATCATCAGTCTAATTTATGAAAATGATAATAGTCCCTTGGTATTTTCACTAATACTGAAAGAAAAAAAGAGAGACAAAAGAATTCTTGACAGTACTTGACCATCTTTATTTTCTGTGAAACTTCATGTTTATTGAGCGGTAGAAACGCAAGCATTGTTGTGATCGTGTGATCCAACCACGCGTGAATGTCTTCATGTTGTAATCATTGTTATTCATATTCATCGTATGTAGTCCATATAACGAAAAAGGAGTGTAGGAAGAGGGAGTTGTTACTAACTAGGTTAACACTGAACCATGTATAATGAAGACACTAGAAAGAATCAAACAGGCTAAAGGCCTAAAGTTTATGAGTATTAACGTTTGGAGCCTAATACCAAACCTAGAAAATCTTTCTGTTTTACTTGTAAACTTTGATATTATTGCGGTGTCGGAAACGTGGATGGACCCACGGCAACCGAATACGACTGTATCAATTGATGGATATCAAATTGTTCGAATTGATAGGAGACCTCATGTAAATAAAAAAGGTGGAGGACTTGCCATTTACATTAAAAATAACATTACATATGAGAAACTAGAAGAGTTTTGTATAATTACACCACTATACGAACTATATACAATCGAAATCTGTGCTGGAGAAACAAAATATGTAATAGTAAATACTTACAAAAATCCTCCTACTACTCCTACCCAACTTTACGATAAATTAAATGAAGTAGTCAATAGTCTAGAACATAAGAGACAAATTATTATTATGGGGGATATTAATATCGATATACTCGATAAAAAAAAAAAACCGTTCGTAGACCGCTTCTGCAGACAGAATAGCCTTACACAACTTATAAACTCGACAACCAGGTACACAGAAACTACCAGCACGCTTATAGATCATATTTATACCAATGTTCAAAAGGTAGCGGAAGCAGGAGTTCTAAACTATATAATTAAAGATCATCTTCCAATTTATTTTATCGTAAAAGCTGAAAGAAACAAAATTCCAAAAGAAAAAATAAAAGCCCGTTCCTATAAGAATTTCGATCACCAAGAATTTGTCGAAACAGTCCAAAATTCGGATTGGACAAATTTTAATCAAGATCGCCACCCAGATATATTATGGACAATTATGCTAAAACATTATACTAACACACTTAACAAGTCGGCCCCTATGACCTCCTTCTACGCAAGCAAAAATAAACCGCAATGGCTAAATAATGATATACTCGATTCAATGAAGAATCGGAATCACTATTATAAAAAAGCTCATAGAACTAATAACACCGATGATTGGCGGATTGCGAAATATTATAGGAACAGGACACAATCTATGATACGCCAGAGTAAACAAAATGTAATAGATAACCTGCTGATAAATAATAACGGAGATGCTAAATCATTTTGGAGAGGTATTAGGAAAATCCTTCCAAAAGAAGACTCACCACCAGTAGGCGATTTGATAGACGAAGAAACTAACGAGCAAATTGAAAAGAAACCAAAGAGTTAACTACATTAACCATTACTTTGCAACGATTGGCAAGCACTTAGCGGGTAAGCTACCGAAACAAGAAATCCACTCGCCTCCTTATGCCAATAGACGAGAAGACTTCAACCTATTTGAAAAAGAAATTACTATTGACGAAATAACAAAGGCCATAAAGGAAGTGAACTTTAATAAATCGTCGTCTATCCCTAATATTAAGGCATATATACTAAAAATAGCATTCTTAGCCACGTTAGATAAACTCCAGATCCTTTTCCATGCATCCATAAAACATTGTATATTTTCGACAGAGTGGAAAATAACAAGGTTAATTCCGATCCCCAAAAAGGGCAACCTCAAGTTGGTTAGTAATTTTAGACCTATTAGTCTGCTCCCACTCCCAAGTAAACTCTTTGAGAAAATAATAAACAAACGTTTAAAGCAGTTCTTAGAAGATAATAATTTACTTTCGACAGCACAACATGGGTTTAGAGCTAATCGTTCCACTAATTCAGCAATAAATAATTATTTAAAAGGAATATTTGAGGATATAAATCAGAATCAAGAACCAGTTACAGCCTTCCTGGACTTCATAAAGGCGTTTGATACGGTATCACACCCTCTACTGATCTATAAATTACATAAGCTTGGTTTATCAAACTACAGTTGCCTATGGTTTAAAAGCTATCTATCATCCAGAGTACAGCGTACAATAGTAGATAACATACTCTCAGACCCTGAAAACATCTCTTTTGGAATACCCCAGGGATCAGTCTTAGGTCCCACCCTATTTCTTATCTATATAAATAGCCTAACGGAATATTTACAAAACAGCCCCTGCAAAATAACCCTATATGCGGACGATACTACTATTACCACATCAAATGTAGAAGATATGCGTACGGTATTACCTACTGCATACAGCTGGTGTACTCAGAACCTATTAACGTTAAATGAAAAAAAACCCAGTTAATGCACTATCAAAACAAAAGACAAAACAACAATCAACTGAGAGATGAGCCAATATTACTAAATAGATCACCATTAGATATAGTAAAAACCTATAATTATCTAGGCCTCACCATAGACGATAAACTAAAATTCCAAGAACATAGACGTAAGACCGCTAATAGAATTTCAGATAAAATCTACTTACTTAATAAAATTAGAAATCTAATTAACACAGAGACTGCATTAAAAATATACAAGAGCAAAATTCTACCCTACTTTGACTATTGTGATTACGTTTCCGAACCTCAAACAGCACAAGGGGTGCACGAGCACTACAAGCAATCTATAGGGTGAAATTAGGACCTAACCAAAATTATACCACCATAGAACTACATAATAAAGCAAACCTTACTTATCTAATAGAACGACGAAAACTACATTTACTATATTACTCATATAGTTTAACTCAAATCCCAGAACTTATTGATAGAAAAGTAAATCCAACTAGACGACACGAATGCCTCAGACTACTTTACCCAGAAGTTAAGAACCCGGTGCTTAATAAATCTTTCTATTATAGAGGAATACAAATCTGGAATACTCTTAAAACAGAGTTTGCCCAACCAATAGACCTAAAATCGTTTAAAATAAACACTAAATTTAACTTCCCAAACTGTCTTTACCGAGTAAACTACATCTAAAACTGCAAATAAACTTATATCTAATCCACAACCCCGATTGTGACTACGACGGGCGATGGATGGTAAGGAAAACCAAGAGGCTAGCCCATAGAGGTACTGATTGTGACCAAGACTGTACCAACGTGGGAAGTAGTAGGTATGTAATGTATATATATATATTAAGAATACTTACTTTAGGTATATAACCCCGATTGTGACTACGACGGGAACTAGTATACAATACCCAACGGTGAATGTTATATTTTATGTTTTTGTTATGCTAGTATCAATTTGAACCTGAATGAGTACAACAGTGAACAAACCTACGACCGCTTAAGGTCGTCCAACAACGGTATTTACTAGCAAGTGTTACAATGTTTATTAGCTATCTATCTACCCCTCTACTCCTTTAGATACTACTTATATGATTGACAAACATCAATGTATATGACTACTTCATTATTACATCCCATCAATGTATTTGAGCAATATGAAGAGGATAAACGATAAGTGAACTAGCTTATTCAAGATCAACCATGGTGTAAAAATCTACAAAGAGAATCCCTGGACTGGAAGGGCCTGGATGGAAGAACGGCACCCATGCCGAATCCGGTGTTTGTAACTATGCTACTTTATCCCTAATAAAAATGTGAAAAAAATGAATGTGTGAATGGGTTAAGTAGCTTTTGTGTCTTGACACACTGGGATCTGTACACATAACCGAGTTAATTTCTACCAGCATGCTTTCAGGTCACGCTGCGGTTCCAATATGGTAGATAATGTTAATGATAATAGACTGGTGACAATCGCATGGTTGACATTAACGATAGTAGCTTATAGTTACTGCTTTATTGACATCAGTACCGGATCTATAGTTACAAGTAGAACTGCACTATTGTAACAGAGAGAAAGGACGAGGTCCAAGTGTGGCTGGCCAAGGTTGGTAAACCTAAATCTCTATCTGATAAGTCGGTTGTGGTGGTTAACCTACCCGAACCAGCAGTCAAAGGCCGGTCCTCCAGATGGACCAGTTCAGAGACCTGTTTACAGTTCTCCTGAACAAAAAGGGGAAAACGTGCTGACTTGCACCCTTCTCTGGCAGCACCGTTAACAAAGTCGCATAAGTCCACCTGTTAGAGGGACTCAGACTCTGCTTCGGAGGAAGAGTTAGAATGTGTCCAAAAGAAGAAGAGGAAGGTTCAAAGATGCTGCTGACAATTATCATGAGGGCCTCTGTGATAACCAGTTCCGATGATAAAACTGGCCCCAAGGTTTTGGACATGATGGCCAGGGTGTTGTCATGAATAGATGGGTGCCATTACAAAAAGAAACACCATCAAAGAAAAACAAGATTGCTTTTCTTGAGTAACCAATGGTCCAATGTTTCAGGTGCTATAGTTGAATAAAATATTTAACAGGTTGCTCTCCAGAGAGTCTAAACAACTGGTCAAATTGCTCTCTGAGACACAGCAAAATATTTGACTTTTCAGCATCGACAAATGTCTAAGTCTAACTTTTTAGCATGCCAAGATGGCTAAGCCCTGATTTTTCACTATGGAAAAGTGTCAAAGTCTGACTTTTTAGCATGCAATGATGGCAAAGCCCTGACTTTTGACTGTGGAAAAGTGTCAAAGTCTGACTTTTTAGCGTGCAATGATTGTTCTAGTAGTGGTAATTTGTTAATTAGTCTTAATTAATGATAAACTCCTAGAGGGAGCTGCAATAGCTATTCTATATGTTTGCTTCCTAAAACCTTACATGAGGACGTCAGGACGTCTGGTGAGAGAGAAACCTCAATGATACTTGATTCAGAACCTCACGACGTCTAGCGATAAGTTAGAGAATTATCGTATTATTACTTTCACCAATTACGGCAATAACTCCAACATTGTGCTGATTTTGGTTACAGCACATGATGGCTAAGCCCTGACTTTTCACCGTGGAAAATTGTCAAAGTCTGACTCTTTAGCATGCAATGATGGAGCCCTAAGCCCTGACCTTTGACTGTGGAAAAGTGTCAAAGTCTGACTTTTTAGTATGCAATGAGGGCTAAGCCCTGACTTTTCACTGTGGAAAAGTCTTAAAAACAGACTTTTTAGTGTGCATTGATGGCTAAGCCCTGACTTTTCACCATGGAAAAGAGTCTAAGTCTAACTTTTTAGCATGCATTGATGGCTAAGCCCTGCCTTTTCACCATGGAAAAGTGTCAAAGTCTAACTTTGTAGTTTGTATTGATGGCAAAGCCCTGACCTTTCACCATAGAAAAATGTCAAAGTCTGAATTTTTAGCATGCAATGATGACACTTTTCGATGTGAGAAAATGTCAAAGTCTGACGTATTAACATTTAATGATTTTTTTTTATTTAATCAACATAAATGACAATATACAATTTGCCACATTAAGCGGCGTTCTTCCATTGAATACCCAATACAACACAGATAACATACATCAGCATCCGCACATACATTCAGACACAACCATCAGACATTTAATCATCAGAAGTAGCTGTATATCCCTTCTCCTATTCAATGATCTCATTTTATACGAGTTTAATAAGTCATTTATACTCATGTCTCTTGTTCTCCTTACCAAACTGTGCTGTAACCAAAAACAGCACAATATTAAGGTTATTGATGTGCAAAGATATTTTAAAACGTTTAAAGATTATGTTAATTAATTATTGGATATGTGTGCAAATAGCTGTTAAATTGTTAGTAATAATATTTTAACATGTTATTAGGTATTGGTAATAAAGGTCAGTGTATTGATGGTAATAAACTAAAGTTGAATAAGCCACGTGTAGGCTAAATAGGTTTGGAAAATACATAAGCTGTGTGAAGGGTGATGTTCCCTATACTACTCACTATACTTGGGGAACACACCGTGCTTCTAGGAATAGACTCTCTGACTTGGCTATGACGCGTTAGGGAGTTGTCTCTGGAGTTTCCCAAAGAGTCACCCTTGGGGTATTCCTGAGTTCCTGGAGCTATTTAACATAATCACGTGCTCTCGAGCCAATGTGAATTCAAACAAGATTCAATAATAATTCTCCCATGATCCTCTTGTAAAAGCTCATTAGAGATTCGCTTTAGAGCTGACCGTATCATCAGTCTCCACTACCATCTCCTGCTGTCAAGACGTGTCTTGCTTGGCACCGGAACCAGCAAGGTGCACAGATTCAGCAGTGAATTCAATCGAGTAGGATTAGCTAAGGAAACTTTCCTTAGTTACTGGGAGCGCAGAAAGTGACTTGGATAGGAACTCTCCAAGGACACATACTCTGTTTCGGACTTATAAGAATCTCTGGAGTCACATCTGTTCCATCTCCAACTTTCTCACTTTATTTATAAGTGAACAAACTTTATTAATATTCTCAACATTCGACAATTATGGAACTGTGAATCTTCAATGAACCTGCTTTAACTTAAAGGAATCATGTGAGTTCACCACGGATGTTCCGTAAAATGGGTGAGTTAGGTTGTATGGTTGAAATCAAATCATTACGTTGATATCATCATGTTACAAGTTCCATGACTAAATTCTCTCAGCTAACTAGGCTGTTAGGAACTCTCTTGGAAGAACTTTGAACATTGGTAGCTAGCCAGCTTAATCACTGTTGTAATGATTTATCGGACACTTTGAAGAAAAGTCAATAATATTCTGACTTTGGTGTCCGAAAACAAATAGACTTTATCTGTTATTGCATTTTGGACCTCTTCCATGAATGCTCAAGACACGACCTAACAACAATTCATATTCAATAAGTTAATGATTCTCGATCATTAATAAGAAAATAACTTAATAAAGATTCCATTAGAGTGCCTCGCTGTTGGTAAGGAAATGATAGATTCTGCTAGCCTGCCAACACACTGCCTAGAGTTGTCTCTACCTCCCCTCATTAATTACTTAATTATCTTAACTTAATTAATATCAAAATGATTACATAAAGTTATGAGAATGCAATTATTAGTAGAGGAGCAGATCTGAAAATTTAGGATTTTTCTTGCCGGCTCGCCACAATGGTTATCGGAGTTGATTTTGATTCTAGAGACTTTCTACTTTTTAGTGTGGATGCTCTGGCGTTGCAAACCTTTCAGCATCACTATTCTATCTGAGGTCAAAGGTCAAGGTCACTAAAATTACAGAGATCTCAATTTTTAAGACATGTACTCCCTACTCTGACCCTTTAAGAGCTAGGAGGTTCATATTGAATAAGCATATATACCCCATCAAAGTCTTTAAGTATGCAAATGTATATGACCTTGGGTCAAGGTCAAGGTCACTGAATTCAAGGTCAAACATCAATCTTTTGCCTATTTTTTGCACATGGGTATGTTTCAGTTGCCATGGCAACCATACATATCAGAAACTTGATAAAGAAACAATTCAGTACTATTCCCTGAACCAATAGCTTCAATCTGGTATGCTATTCACCCATATAGACCATATAAAACACATACCTAATCCACTTAAGAAAGAATTGGATGCTCACCAATTAATGGAAACTGTATAGAAATCCTTAGCGAAACAGCAAAAGTCACATTCAACTTCTAAACTAGATTGTGAATATTTCATTACCTATTACAAGTATGGGTTTCATATTGGACATGATGAAGGCCGCATAGCTAAAGTTCCAAAACCTACCCAGATAATGACCTTGACCCAATGTCAAGGTCATATTCCCAAGGTCAACCATAAAATTTTGGATATTCGGTGACAAATCTGACAATACTACCATGGTTAACATTCTATTGCAGTAATTGGATTCAGCATAGACATTGATATCCATGATAATTCTTTAAGAGTGTGCCATGTGATGACCTTGTACTAATGTCAAGGTCATATTCTCAAGGTCACCCCAACAGGTTTAGACATTTTTCATGAAATTTGGGATTTTACCATGAATGACATTGTATTATAGTACTTGGGTTGTACATATACATTGCTTTCTGTAAAAACCTTTAAAGGGGGTGTCATGTGTTGACCTTGATTTGATGTCAAGGTCATATTTGTAAGGTTAATCATAAAGGTTCTGACATATTTTCATGAAATTTGAGAGTTCTACTATGGAAAACCTGTTATCAAAGCAGTTTGGTTGTGCATGGCCATTGCTACTCATTCTAACATTTTACAAGAGTGCCTTGAGTTGACTTTTAGCTATTTCCAAGGCCTTAATCCAATGTCAATCTCTACAACTCACTTTGCATGTTAGAAATATTGATACCAATAAATTGTGTTCTTTTGGCCACCTTTTACTCAATGTCAAGTTTCTACATTGTACTTTGAAGATATATTTATTTGTGTTGACTTAGATGAATTATTTATGATAATATAAAGCGAATGCATAAGTGCTTTGGAAACAATTACACAGACAGATCATATCAGCATGAAATGAAATACAGTAAAACCCCTTTTCCGGGACACCCCGCTTAAGGGGACAATTTGCTTGGAACGGAAATTTTTCCAACTATTAAGAGTTTATTTTAACCCCGCTTAAAGGGACACCCCGCTTAAGGGGACACCCCCCTTTAGGGGACAGTTTTTCGGTACAGAAATGCTTAAAAAACCTGCTTAAGGGGACAGTTTGGAAGGACATCATATCAAAAACACTGAAAATCCAAGTTTATGGTGCCCGTTTGTACGGGACAGACAGAACAATAGACTGATCATTCCCGAGCGGGCCCGGGCGGCCAGAGTGTGTTTTTTCATGGTAATAACCACATCTCTAGCGGCTCTGGGCGGGCTACAGTGAGTGGATATTAGTACAAGTGATTTTCGCGCCTGCTGAAGGTGCCAGGTAAGAGGCCTGCTTAAAGGTTAGCTGTGAGCGACACAGGGAGGGCTGGGGGCTTTGAAGGTGCGGTATTCCACATTATCCACCTTCAACCTATATTATCTATTTTTTTATTTTTTTGTATATTTATATACATTTATATTATATAAATTATTTCAAGTAAACAAAGATAAATCATATATGATTGTATATTGTATTCAAGTAACCCTTTTAACAAAGCACCCAAATTTCTGTTTCCATAGAGAAATCATTATTTCATAAGATTTGATTCAATTTCAATAGATGGTTATATATTTCCACAAATATTTTGTCAGAGCGATAGTGACCTATTCCCAACACTTATGTTCACATTCTTGTTTTGGTTTTCCATGGCAACCAAATTCCATGTAAAACACAAATTTGTTCTTTCATAGCAATATGGGCACGTTGTGCTACATAATGACTGTCTTGATTTTCATGCTACAAGTATGGGCATGTTGCATCTTAAAATGACCGTCTTGATGAGTTCCAATGAATGATGCCATTTTCCCTTGTATTCAAGGAACCCTTTCAACATAGCACCCAAATATCTGTTTCCATAGAGAAATCATGGTTTCCTAAGATTTCATTCAATTTCAATAGATGGCTATATATTTCCACAATTATTTTGTCCTAGCGATAGTGACCTATTCCCAAAACTTATGTTCACATTGTTGGATAAGTATTCAATGGCAACCAAATTCCATGTTACTCTACAAATTTGTTCTTTCATAGCACTATAGGCATGTTGTACCACAAAATGATAATCTTGACTATTTTTGTAACAAGTATGGGCATGTTGCATCTTAAGCTTCTTTGCTTCAACTGGGGGACTTTAACTGCTATTAACTGACTTTCAACTACTGATTCACAAAAAGGATAGAGTTCTATGAATAAGTAAGGAATCCATAGGTGAGGCCAAGGCAAGAGTTCTATAATCATGGTCATTTTCCAAGCCTGAGCCATGTCATCAGAGGAAGATTCTTGTGTCTATCAACTAAAATCAAAGGGAAAGAAGGGGCACCCAACAAAAGATGTTATATCATCCAAGTTGGATATTGTCCTTATTAGGATAGGCAAAATGGAGAAAAACCTTGAGCAGTTGAGCAAATCCTCTAAAGCACTAAAAACACTTCAGGAGTCAGTCAGCCGAGTTGAAAGTTAAATCAAATCGATAGCTGACGATCTCAACCTCACAGACATCAAATCTACAGAAGGATATAATCGAAAGAAATGACAAAGCCATGGCCAAACTTAGGGAGCAAATTAATCAAATAGAGAAGATAGGCCAGGGCCGGAACTCTGTGGGTAAGGCGCTCTCTGAGGACGAGAAGTTAAAGCAAAACATGAATGACCTCCAAAATGACTTGAACAGAAATGATTTGATTATTTCTGGGGTCAAGGAACATCAAAATGAAAATCTCAAATTGACCATTGCTGAGATTGTGGTTAACCCAGGCATTTCTCTAGAGGCCTATGAGATTACTGGTGCAGTTAGGCTAGGTGCCTACAGCCATGTAGGCAGACCGAGAGATGTTAAAGTCTCATTTAGGGATTTTGATACAAAAGATGAAATTTTCAAGAGAAAAAATTAAATCAAGAAAAATCCTGCATGTAGAGAAATATGGATAAGTGAACACCTCACTGTGGAGACCAACGGCATAGGTCGATTTTACGCTCCCTGCAAGAGTTTGCCATAGAGAAAAGAATTAATGCCAGAGCGGTTGGAGATATATTCATCATGGATGGCATTAAGTATGGCCCCAACCAGCTTCATTGTCTACCAGAAAAGATTTCGCTGGAGAAAGTCTACACCAAACGGGAGGAGCAAGCGATTTATTTCCATGGCCAGTTCTCTCCACTTTCCAATTTTTTCCACGCGAAAATATCAATGAACGAAATTGACTATGTGTCTGCGGAACAAGCCTACACCCATCAGAAGGCCTTAGCGGCAGGAGATACACAGGCCGCAAAGATGATCCTGCTCAAGGCCGATCCCTACAAAATAAAAAAACTGGGAGCTATTATCAATAGCAAACCAACATGGCGGGATGAAGCTTTAGGGGTGATGGAAAAAATCCTATTAGCAAAATTTCAACAGAACAAATTACTGTGTGCCAAGCTCCTTGCGACTGACCAACTACATCTGGTAGAGGCAACTAGAAGCGTATTCTGGGCCGCGGGCCAGTCGCTAGGCGACCTCCGCTGTGGTCGTAACATCACAGGACAGAATCACCTTGGCAAATTGTTGGAAAAGACAAGAGAAAAACTGAGACTGATCGGTGGATGATTTTCTACAAGATTAATTCGTTGAAATAACTAAAAACTTTGTCAGATACTCCCGTCTCGATTGTCTCTGATTCGTGAGGGCGCTATTTGCAACAAAACATTGACTGTTGTAATGACTCAGGTGTGAGGATGTCAGTTGACTTTAACCCAGGCACCTGTATATGAAGTAGTGGACCATATACTCTGTCTCCAAGATCATTGTTTCATTTGGAACAGTGGAAGTGTATAAGTTTTAGTATGAATGTATCATCATGGTGTACCGTAGTCAAATACGGTACTGGTATGGAGTATTATAAATAAGTGAAAGGTTTTTGGATTATTCTGGTTATTTGTTAAGTTTCGTGTTTTATTAATTATTCACAAATATGTATCAAATATATATCAGTATGTTGTGTATTTATTATGATAGTTGATAGCGTTTAGATAGCCACTGTATCAAGGTTTTAGCTATGTATCACTATCATGTATCACTTGAGGTTTGAAGTAGCACGCCAATGAGTAACTACAGCAGCGCCAGTGCTCCCATAGGCGGGATTCACCTGTACTACAGTGGTTAAAATAGAGAAACGTCACTTATGACTCATAGGGAAAGCCCCTGCAGGCTTTCTCCGGTTCTAGCTGAATATATTAACGCAGTCTCGCTGCCTATTGGTCTGGTGTGAGTTCATTGTGAAATTACCCATGATCCTCTAGTAAATCCTCACTCTCTGAGCTGGATCCGCAGTGAGAGGATCTTCAGTCTCTAAACACACCTCATGATGAGTGCATGTGTCTCACCTACTCCGAGCTAGGTGAGTACTATGCATACAGCATGCAGAATTGGTCTGAACTAGCGTTGTACTGCCAACTTCGCTGGCACACGTTAGACAGCAAGTAGCTCAGAATTCAGGGACTCTTCTGAGCTTACTGCCACTACTACACGGTTCTGATATACTACAAACACCACAGGACTGAAGAGAAAAAAGACACATTAGCTTTGCTTTTTCGATCGAAAAGCAATTGGGCTCTTAAAGGGGAGCGCCCAAATCGCTATTTTTTAAATATTATTAAAAAGAATTTGATGGACAAATGTATCACACAGTTTACCATTCAGGAGAATACGGAAGAGTACAATACTTCCAATTCAAGTAAAATTCTGACCAATATAGAAAAGTTTTATAAGAAAATTTACACCAAGGAGTCAACAGACCCTATCTTGAATAATATTAAGGACCTAGTACATCCAGATAAAATTCCAAGGATATCAACATCACAGACGGATTTTTTGGACAGGGATTTTTCTACAGAGGAACTACATGCCGCCCTCAAAAAATTAAATTACAACAAATCTCCAGGTTCTGACGGTTTAACACCAGAATTTTTCAGATATTTCTGGGAGGACCTGAAAAAGCCTCTCTTTAACTCCCTAATGGCATCTAAGGAGGCGGGTCTGCTAGGTCCTGAACAACGAAGGGGCATAATTTCTTTGATTCTAAAAAAAGGACTTAGTAGGTTAGATTTGAAAAATTGGAGACCTATCACACTTCTGAACATCGATTATAAAATCCTTACAAAAGCACTAGCCCTCAGGTTGCAAAACCCCATCAGAGATATGATTCACGAGGATCAAACCGGGTTTTTGAAAGGTAGATATATTGGTAAAAATATTAGAAATATACAAGATGTTATTGATTCGCTTAACAAGAGCAAACTCTCTGGTATTCTTCTAGCCCTAGATTTTGAGAAGGCTTTTGATACTGTATCCTGGGAAGCCATTTTTGATTCGTTGTTATTATTTGGATGTGGTGATGAGTTTATAAATTGGATAAAACTGATTTATAACAACATATTTTCATGTGTATCAAATGCGGGGTTCCATACCCGATGGTTTGAACCCTCAAGAGGAACTTGTCAGGGTTGTTGCATTTCACCTTATCTATTTCTCATACTAGTAGAAATCGCAGCAATCGCTATAAGAGAAAGCCAGGAAATAAAAGGGATTTATGTGAAAGATAGATTGTTTAAGCTGTCTCTGTTTGCTGACGATTTTACATGCTTATTAGGTGATCCTCAATCAGTAAATCGCATTCTGGATATGTTGTGTAGGTTCAGACGATACTCCGGGTTAAAAATTAATTTTGAAAAATCATATGCAATGAGAGTGGTAGAAGATTCTGTATGCCTTCCACCGAACTTCCCTATTCAGGGAAAAAAAGAGAGTAAAAATTTTAGGAATTGATTTCGCCAACATTTGGAAGGAGGAGGAGTATAGGGAAATTCACTTTGAGGAACACCTTTCTAAATGCTCACAAATTTGTGAGTCATGGAGCAAAAAGAAATTGTCTTTGAAAGGTAAAGTTACGATTGTAAATTCTGTCATTATTCCTATAATGCTGTATTCTGTTTCTATGTTGTACACACCAGCATCAGTTTTTGTGGACTTTAGAAAATTGATATGTAAATTTTTGTGGAACAGTGGTGTCAACAAAATTGCTTATAGTGCCATTTGTCAACCTATTAACGAAGGAGGCCTCAACCTTTTAAATTTCGAAACTATGTATGAGGTGTCCAGACTTAAGTGGATAACAAGAATTTGCAATGAAGCGAAGATGTGTTGGGATTATGTGATCCCGGAATTCTTTGCGCCCTCAAAATCAAACATGGTCCAAACAAATTTAGAATTCTTCAGAACCAAAAATCGAATCCAGTACTCCCTTTGTCACTCTAAATTCTATCAAGATTTAGCTAAGATCTGGAACAAAATCTATTGCAGATTCCCTATCAACGAAAAAGATCGTCAATTTGAGTATATTTGGAATAATAAATTCATCAACATTTATGACCATGATAGCATGAAGAGGTGTTGGAGCCCTGCGGGTACCAATTCCCTTCATGATATAATCAACAATGATACTCTCATGACGGAGAGGGATATCAGACAGAAATTTGGAATTCCCTGCACATTTCTTCATATGCTTCAACTACGAAGGGCCATACCCTGGTTCTCAAAAATGACATTCAGTTCAATTAAAGATGAAATTAATCCACTATACATTAATAAAAAAAAAAATAATAAAAAAAAATTTTGAGTGAAACAAGTGAACCCCTCATGTAACACGGTAACTTTCGAAAATTATTTTAAACCCACTATACATTAATGACTCGGTGAATGTTGCTATAAATATTCGAGCAAGTAGCAATAAGAAACTTTATTATGTGATGAATTCGTACAGAACCACTATTCTCACTAGCCAGAAATATTGGTGCATCCAATATAAAATACCTCAGATGGATACTAAACATTGGACTGGTATTTATTCCGACATTTATAAGGTTACAAGAGAAACAAAACTACAATCTTTTCATTATAGGGTCATTAATAGGCTAATTCCTACAAAATCTTATTTATACAAAAGAAGGGTGACTTCCTCTGATATCTGTTCCTATTGCACTGAAAAAGATACTTTAGAGCATTTCTTTCTTACCTGTCCTAGGGTTAAAGTTTTCTGGGATACCACTATCAGATGGTTGTCTGATGTATTGGGTTTATCTGGTCCATGGGCAAAAGTGAATATTTTGTTGGGATTCCCTGGTAAAGGACCAGAGGTACAGAAGCTTAATTCTATAAATGTATTGTTGAAATTCTACATTTATAGACAGAAACTATTTCATGATAATAACCTCTTTCTTTATGGTTGGTCGATGGAATTTAGGGAAAAGTTACGTATGGAACGCTACTTAAATCACTTAGAAAACCAACCAAATAAGTTCAGGAAATGGCAAAAAATCTTTGAAAAAATCATATAAGGTCTAACGGTAATTTACTGAGCCCCCCCCTCCTTGAGTAATTCACCCCAGGTTTTGTCCAGATTACGTCCTGTATTCGCTATGTTTTTGTCATGTAACTGTTTGGTATGGTAGTGATGTATGGTTAAAGTTTTGTTGCATTTTAGGTTACATGTGCTATATCAGTGGATTCATATTATTATGCTAAATCTATAGACATTTTTATATAACTTAACCTATACTCTCCATCTGTCAAATACTTCCTGTAACAAAAAATAACAAAAAAAAAAAAAAGTGGTGCTAATGTAAGAACGTCTAAGATGTAACGATGTCACTTTGAAAAGAACTTGAAAATCAAGTCTGAAACGTTGCTAAGATTTTTATGATACTGCCATTGCTTGATGTAGAAGTTGAAAGTTGAATATACACTGCAAATATAAAAAAATAAATTAAAAAAATGACCGTCATGATGAGTTTCAATGAATGCTACCATTTTCCCTTGTATTTGAGGAATCTTTTCGACATAGTACCCAAATATCTGTTTGCATAGAGAAAACATGGTTAGGGAAAAGTTACGTATGGAACGCTACTTAAATCACTTAGAAAACCAACCAAATAAGTTCAGGAAATGGCAAAAAATCTTTGAAAAAATCATATAAAATGATAATCTTGACTATTTTTGTAACAAGTGTGGGCATGTTGCATCTTAAAATGACCGTCATGATGAGTTTCAATGAATGCCTCCATTTTCCCTTGTATTCAAGGAACCCTTTCGACAAAGCACCCAAATTTCTGTTTCCATAGAGAAATCATGATTTCATAAGATTTGATTCAATTTCAATAGATGGTTATATATTTCCACAAATATTTCATCACAGTGATAGTCAGCTATTCCCAACACTTATGTTCACAATCTTGAACTGTTTTTCCATGACAACCAAATTCCATGTTACCAAACAAATTTGTTCTTTCATAGCAATATAGGCATGTTGCACCACAAAATGACTGTCTGGATTTTTTCTTGCTACAAGTATGGGCATGTTGCATCTTAAAATGACCGTCTTTTTTTTTTTTTTTAATTAGAGCAAGATGAGTTTCAATGAATGATAGAGAAATCATGATTTCATCAGATTTGATTCAATTTCAATAGATGGTTATATATTTCCACAAATATTTTGTCAGAGGTTAGTGACCTATTCCCAACACTTATGTTCACATTCTTGTATTGGTTTTCCATGGCAACCAAATTCCATGTAAAACACAAATTTGTTCATTCATAGCAATATGGGCATGTTGTGCTACATAATGACTGTCTTGATTTTAATGCTACAAGTATCGGCATATTGCATCTTAAAATGACCGTCTTGATGAGTTCCAATGAATGCTACCATTTCCCCTTGTATTTGAGGGACATTATCGGCATAGCAACGAAATATCCGTTTCCATACAGAAAACAATAGTTTCATGAGATTTGATTCAATTTCAATAGATGGTTATATATTTCCACAAATATTTTGTCAAAGCGATAGTCACCTATTCCCAACACTTATGGTCACATTCTTGGATCAGTTTTCAATGGCAACCAAATTCCATGTTACCCTACAAATTTGTTCTTTCATAGCAATATGGGCATGTTGTACCACAAAATGATAATCTTGACTATTTATGTAACAAGTATGGGCATGTTGCATCTTAAAATGACCGTCATGATGAGTTTCAATGAATGCCACCATTTTCCCTTGTATTTGAGGAATCTTTTCGACAAAGAACCCAAATATCTGTTTCCATAGCTAAAAAAATGGTTTCATAAGATTTGATTAAATTTCAATAGATGGTTATATATTTCCATAAATATTTCATCACAGTGATAGTCAGCTATTCCCAACACATCTTTTCACATTCTTGAATCGGATTTCCATGGCAACCAAATTCCATGTTACCAAACAAATTTGTTCTTTCATAGCAATATAGGCATGTTGCACCACAAAATGACTGGATTTTTTTTGGTAACAAGTATGGGCATGTTGCATCTCAAAATGACCGTCTTGATGAGTTCCAATGAATGCTACATTTCCCTTGTATTCAAGGAACCCCCTTTTACAAAGCACCTAAATTTCAGTTTCCATAGAGAAATCATGATTTCATAAGAATTGATTCAATTTCAATAGATGGTTATATATTTTCACAAATATTTTGTCAGAGCGATAGTGACCTTTTCCCAACACTTTTGTTCACATTCTTGTATTTGTTTTCCATGACAACCAAATTCCATGTTAAACTACAAATTTGTTCTTCCATGGCAAATATCTGTTTCCCCAGAGAAAACATGGTTCCGTAAGATTTGATTAAATTTCAATAGATGGTTATATATTTCCACAAATATTTTGTCCAAGCGATAGTCACCTCTTCTAACACTTATGTTAACATTCTTGGATCAGTTTTCAATGGCAACCGAATTCCATGTTACCCTACAATTGTGTTCTTTCATAGAGTTTGGGCATGTTGTACCACAAAATGATAATCTTGACTATTTTTTTAACAAGTATGGGCATGTTGCATCTTAAAATGACCGTCATGATGAGTTTCAATGAATGCTACCATTTTCCCTTGCATTTGAGGAATCTTTTAGACAAAGCACCCAAATATCCGTTTCCATAGAGAAAACAATAGTTTCATGAGATTTGATTCAATTTCAATAGATGGCTATATATTTCCACAAATATTTTGTCAAAGCGATAGTCACCTATTCCCAACACTTATGTTCACATTCTTGGATCAGTTTTAAATGGCAACCAAATTCCATGTTACCCTACAAATTTGTTCTTTCATAGCAATATGGGCATGTTGTACCACAAAATGATAATCTTGACTATTTTTGTAACAAGTATGGGCATGTTGCGTCATGATGAGTTCCAATGAATGCTATCAATTTTACTTTTATCATATGAACCCCATCAACATAGCACCCAAATATCTGTTTCCATAGAGAAATCATGATTTCATAAGATTTTATTCAATTTCAATAGATGGCTATATATTTCCACAAATATTTCATCACAGTGATAGTCAGTTATTCCAAACTCATCTTTTCACAGCCTTGAATCGGATTTCCATGGCAACCAAATTCCATGTTACCCTACAAATTTGTTCTTTCATAGCAATATGGGCATGTTGTACCACAAAATGATAATCTGAACTATTTTTTGAAAAAGTATGGGCATGTTGCATCTTAAAATGACCGTCATGATGAGTTTCAATGAATGCTACCATTTTCCCTTGTATTTGAGGAATCTTTTCTACACAGCACCCAAATATCTGTTTCGATAGAGAAAACATGGTTTCGTAAGATTTAATTCAATTTCAATAGATGGTTATTGTAACGATCGTGTGTACAGAATGACAAGGACGAGTAAATTCCACTGTGATAGCGTTGATGAACCTTTATTCTGGATATGAGCTACAGCCAAGGCCGCTCGAAGCCTTTAATCCTTTGATATGTATCGCTCAGAGTCTAGGAGAAGACTGCCTGAAGCCGCAGACGGCTTCTGTTTATATACGGGAGCGGGTGACGTCATCTCCCGCGAGCTCTCGCCCCCTGGGAGAGCCTCCAGACCGGAGACTACCCCGGGACTCCTTCTAACCTTCCCTGGGCTCCCTGCAGGGACTTCCCCGGAGCTCGCCTCAGAGAGATGACGCCCCCCACAGCCGCTACACTATATATTTCTACAAATATTTCATCACAGTGATAGTCAGTTATTCCAAACACATCTTTTCACAGCCTTGAATCGGATTTCCATGGCAACCAAATTCCTTGTTACCCTACAAATTTGTTCTTTCATAGCAATATGGGCATTCTGTGCGACAAAATGATAATCTTGACTATTTTTGTAACAAGTATGGGCATGTTGCATCTTAAAATGACCGTCATGATGAGTTCCAATAAATGCTATCAAAATTACTTTCATCATATGACCCCCATCAACAAAGCACCCAAATATCTGTTTCCATAGAGAAATCATGGTTTCATAAGATTTTATTCAATTTCAATAGATGGCTTTATATTTCCACAATAATTTTGTCCTAGTGATAGTGACCTATTCCCAACACTTATGTTCACATTCTTGAAACGTTTTTCCATGGCAACCAAATTCCATGTTAAACTACAAATTTGTTCTTTCATGGCAATATGGGCATGTTGCATCACAAAATGATAATCTTGACTATTCTTGTAACAAGTATGGACATGTTGCATCTTAAAATGACTGTCTTGATGAGTTCCAATGAATGCTACCATTTCCCCTTGTATTTGAGGTACATTATGGGCCTAGCAACGAAATATCCGTTTCCATAGAGTAAACAATAGTTTCATGAGATTTGATTCAATTTCAATAGATGGTTATATATTTCCACAAATATTTTGTCAAAGCGATAGTGACCTATTCCCAACACTTATGTTCACATTCTTGCATTGGTTTTCCATGGCAACCAAATTCCATGTTAAACTACAGATTTGTTCTTTCATGGCAATATGAGCATGTTGCACCACAAAATTATAATCTTGACTATTCTTGTAACAAGTATGGGCATGTTTCATCTTAAAATGACCGTCTTGATAATTTCCAATGAATGCTACCATTTCCCCTTGTATTTGAGGAATCTTTTCGACACAACACCAAAATATCTGTTTCAATAGAGAAAGCATGGTTTCCTAAAATTTGATTCAATTTCAATAGATGGTTATATATTTTCACAAATATTTCATCACAGTGATAGTCAGCTATTCCAAACACATCTTTTCACAGCCTTGAATCGGATTTCCATGGCAACCAAATTCCTTGTTACCCTAAAAATTTGTTCTTTCATAGCAATATGGGCATTCTGTACCACAAAACGATAATCTTGACTATTTTTGTAACAAGTATGGGCATGTTGCATCTTAAAATGACCATCTGGATGAGTTCAATTTTTTTATTTTTTTATTTGCAGGTAATTCATCTCTTATGAGATGGTCTTCCATTACAGCCATTGAATGCTGTCAATTTTACTTTTATCATATGAACCCCATCAACATAGCACCCAAATATCTGTTTCCATAGAGAAATCATGGTTTCATAAGATTTTATTCAATTTCAATGGATGGCTATATATTTCCACAATTATTTTGTCCTAGCGATAGTGACCTATTCCCAACACTTATGTTCACATTCTTGGATCAGTATTCAATGGCAACCAAATTCCATGTTACCCTACAAATTTGTTCTTTCATAGCACTATAGGCATGTTGTACCACAAAACGATAATCTTGACTATTTTTGTAAAAAGTATGGGCATGTTGCATCTTAAAATGACCGTCATAATGAGTTTCAATGAATGCTGCCATTTTTCCTTGTATTTGAGGAGTCTTTTTGACATAGCACCAAAATATCTGTTTCCATAGAGAAAACATGGTTTCGTAAGAATTGATTCAATTTCAATAGATTGTCATATATTTCCACAAATATTTCATCACAGTGATAGTCAGCTATTCCCAACACTTATGTTCACATTCTTGAACTGTTTTTCCATGGCAACCAAATTCCATGTTACCAAACAAATTTGTTCTTTCAGAGCAATATAGGCATATTGCACCAGAAAATGACTGTCTGGAATTTTTCTTGCTACAAGTATGGGCATGTTGCATCTTAAAATGACCGTCTTGATAAGTTCCAATGAATGATACCATTTTCCCTTGTATTCAAGGAACCCTATCGACATAGCACCTAAATTTCTGTTTCCATAGAGAAATCATGATTTTATGAGATTTGATTCAATTTCAATAGATGGTTATATATTTCCACAAATATTTTGTCAGAGCGATAGTGACCTATTCCCAACACTTATGTTCACATTCTTGAAACGTTTTTCCATGGCAACCAAATTCCATGTTAAACTACAAAATTTGTTCTTTCAATGCTACCATTTCCCCTTGTATTTGAGGGACATTATGGGCATAGCAACGAAATATCCGTTTCCATAGAGAAAACAATAGTTTCATGAGATTTGATTCAATTCCAATAGATGGTTATATATCTCCACAAATATTTTGTCAAAGCGATAGTCACCTATTCCCAACACTTATGTTCACATTCTTGGATCAGTTTTCAATGGCAACCAAGTTCAATGTTACCCTACAAATTTGTTCTTTCACAGCATTATAGGCATGTTGTATCACAAAATAATAATCTTGACTATTTTTGTAACAAGTATGGGCATGTTGCATCTTAAAATGACCGTCATGATGAGTTTCATTGAATGCTGCCATTTTCCCTTGTATTTGAGGAATCTTTTTGACATAGCACCCAAATATCTGTTTCCATAGAGAAAACATGGTTTCGTAAGATTTGATTCAATTTCAATAGATGGTTATATATTTCCAAAAATATTTCATCACAGTGATAGTCACCTATTCCCAACACTTATGTTCACATTCTTGAACTGTTTTTTATGGCAACCAAATTCCATGTTACCAAACAAATTTGTTCTTTCAGAGCAATATAGGCATATTGCACCAGGAAATGACTGTCTGGATTTTTTCTTGCTACAAGTATGGGCATGTTGCATCTTAAAATGACCGTCTTGATGAGTTCCAATGAATGCCACCATTTTGCCTTTGTATTCAAGGAACCCTTTCGACATAGCACCCAAATTTCTGTTTCCATAGAGAAATCATGATTTCATAAGATTTGATTCAATTTCAATAGATGGTTATATATTTCCACAAATATTTTGTCAGAGCGATAGTGACCTATTCCCAACACTTATGTTCACATTCTTGAAACGTTTTTCCATGGCAACCAAATTCCATGTTAAACTACAAAATTTGTTCTTTCAATGCTACCATTTCCCCTTGTATTTGAGGGACATTATGGGCATAGCAACGAAATAACCTTTTTTATAGAGAAAACAATAGTTTCATGAGATTTGATTCAATTCCAATAGATGGTTATATATTTCCACAAATATTTTGTCAAAGCGATAGTCACCTATTCCCAACACTTATGTTCACATTCTTGGATCAGTTTTCAATGGCAACCAAATTCAATGTAAGGCCCGGCGTCCACCTACTACGATAGAATCGTAGACCTCCCGATATGGCACCGATACAAAATGTCAAAATCGGTGCCATATCGGGAAGGTGCAAAATCGTAGACATATGTCTAGACATGCCAATCCACCACACATTGTATGGGGGTTTTATCGGTGTCTAATCGCAGAAACGTGGTCAATTGCCCCGATATTAGGGGACCTTCCGACGCGATTTTGATTTTTTATCGGGAGGTGCATCGTAGGGCATATCGGTGCCATACCGTAGTAGGTGGACGCCGGGCCTTACCCTACAAATTTGTTCTTTCACAGCATTATAGGCATGTTGTACCACAAAATGATAATCTTGACTATTTTTGTAACAAGTATGGGCATGTTGCATCTTAAAATGACCGTCATGATGAGTTTCAATGAATGCTACCATTTTCCCTCGTATTTGAGGATTCTTTTTGACACAGCAACCAAATATCTGTTTCCATAGAGAAAACATGGTTTCGTAAAATTTGATTCAATTTCAATAGATGGTTATATATTTCCACAAATATTTCATCACAGCAATAGTCAGCTATTCCAAACACATCTGTTCACAGCCTTGAATCGGATTTCCATGGCAACCAAATTCCATGTTAAACTATAAAATTTGTTCTTTCATGGCAATATAGGCATGTTGTACCACAAATTGATAATCTTGACTATTTTTGTAACAAGTATGGGCATGTTGCATCTTAAAATGACCATCATGATGAGTTTCAATGAATGCTACCATTTTCCCTCGTATTTGAGGATTCTTTTTGACACAGCAACCAAATATCTGTTTCCATAGAGAAAACATGGTTTCGTAAAATTTGATTCAATTTCAATAGATGGTTATATATTTCCACAAATATTTCATCACAGTAATAGTCAGCTATTCCAAACACATCTGTTCACAGCCTTGAATCGGATTTCCATGGCAACCAAATTCCATGTTAAACTATAAAATTTGTTCTTTCATGGCAATATAGGCATGTTGTACCACAAAATGATAATCTTGACTATTTTTGTAACAAGTATGGGCATGTTGCATCTTAAAATGACCATCATGATGAGTTTCAATGAATGCTACCATTTTCCCCACGTATTTAAGGATTCTTTCTGACACAGCAACCAAATATCTGTTTCCATAGAGAAAACATGGTTTCGTAAAATTTGATTCAATTTCAACAGATGGTTATATATTTCCACAAATATTTCATCACAGTAATAGTCAGCTATTCCACACACATCTGTTCACAGCCTTGAATCGGATTTCCATGGCAACCAAATTCCATTTTAAACTATAAAATTTGTTCTTTTATGGCAATATAGGCATGTTGTACCACAAAATGATAATCTTGACTATTTTTGTAACAAGTATGGGCATGTTGCATCTTAAAATGACCATCATGATGAGTTTCAATGAATGCTACCATTTTCCCTCGTATTTGAGGATTCTTTTTGACACAGCAACCAAATATCTGTTTCCATAGAGAAAACATGGTTTCGTAAAATTTGATTCAATTTCAATAGATGGTTATATATTTCCACAAATATTTCATCACAGTGATAGTCAGCTATTCCCAACACTTATGTTCACATTCTTGAACTGTTTATCAATGGCAACCAAATTCCATGTTAAACAACAAAATTTGTTCTTTCATGGCAATATGGGCACGTTGCACCACAAAATTATAATCTTGACTATTCTTGTAACAAGTATGGGCATGTTGCATCTTAAAATGACCGTCTTGATGAGTTCCCATGAATGCTACCATTTTCCCTTGTATTGAAGGAACCCTTTCGACCAAGCACCCAAATTTCTGTTTCCATAGAGAAAACATGGTTTCGTAAGATTTGATTAAATTTCAATAGATGGTTATATATTTCCAAAAATATTTCATCACAGTGATAGTCACCTATTCCCAACACTTATGTTCACATTCTTGAACTGTTTTTTTATGGCAACCAAATTCCATGTTACCAAACAAATTTGTTCTTTCAGAGCAATATAGGCATATTGCACCAGAAAATGACTGTCTGGATTTTTTCTTGCTACAAGTATGGGCATGCCGATCTTAAAATGACCTTCTTGATGAGTTCCAATGAATGCTACCATTTTGCCTTTGTATTCAAGGAACCCTTTTGACATAGCACCCAAATTTCTGTTTCCATAGAGAAATCATGATTTCATAAGATTTGATTCAATTTCAATAGATGGTTATATATTTCCACAAATATTTTGTCAGAGCGATAGTGACCTATTCCCAACACTTATGTTCACATTCTTGAAACGTTTTTCCATGGCAACCAAATTCCATGTTAAACCAACAAATTTGATCTTTCACAGCAATATAGGCATGTTGTACCACAAAATGATAATCTTGACTGTTTTTGTAACAAGTATGGGCATGTTGCATCTTAAAATGACCGTCATGATGAGTTTCAATGAATGCTGCCATTATCTCTCGTATTTTAGGATTCTTTTTGACACAGCAACCAAATATCTGTTTCCATAGAGAAAAGATGGTTTCATAAAATTTGATTCAATTTCAATAGATGGTTTTATATTTCAACAAATATTTCATCACAGTAATAGTCAGCTATTCCAAACACATCTATTCACAGCCTTAAATCGGATTTCCATGGCAACCAAATTCCTTGTTACCCTACAAATTTGTTCTTTCACAGTATTATAGGCATGTTGTACCACAAAATGATAATCTTGACTATTTTTGTAACAAGTATGGGCATGTTGCATCTTAAAATGACCGTCATGATGAGTTTCAATGAATGCTACCATTATCTCTCGTATTTGAGGATTCTTTTTGACACAGCAACCAAATATCTGTTTCCATAGAGAAAACATGGTTTCATAAAATTTGATTCAATTTCAATAGATGGTTATATATTTCAACAAATATTTCATCACAGCAATAGTCAGCTATTCCAAACACATCTATTCACAGCCTTGAATCGGATTTCCATGGCAACCAAATTCCTTGTTACCCTACAAATTTGTTCTTTCACAGCATTAAAGGCATGTTGTACCACAAAATGATAATCTTGACTATTTTTGTAACAAGTATGGGCATGTTGCATCTTAAAATGACCGTCATGATGAGTTTCAATGAATGCTACCATATTCCCTCGTATTTGAGGATTCTTTTTGACACAGCAACCAAATATCTGTTTCCATAGAGAAAACATGGTTTCGTAAAATTTGATTCAATTTCAATAGATGGTTATATATTTCCACAAATATTTCATCACAGCAATAGTCAGCTATTCCAAACACATCTATTCACAGCCTTGAATCGGATTTCCATGGCAACCAAATTCCTTGTTACCCTACAAATTTGTTCTTCCATTGCAATATGGGCATTCTGTACCACAAAACGATAATCTTGACTATTTTTGTAACAAGTATGGGCATGTTGCATCTTAAAATGACCGTCATGATGAGTTTCAATGAATGCTACCATTATCTCTCGTATTTGAGGATTCTTTTTGACACAGCAACCAAATATCTGTTTCCATAGAGAAAACATGGTTTCATAAAATTTGATTCAATTTCAATAGATGGTTATATATTTCAACAAATATTTCATCACAGCAATAGTCAGCTATTCCAAACACATCTATTCACAGCCTTGAATCGGATTTCCATGGCAACCAAATTCCTTGTTACCCTACAAATTTGTTCTTTCACAGCATTAAAGGCATGTTGTACCACAAAATGATAATCTTGACTATTTTTGTAACAAGTATGGGCATGTTGCATCTTAAAATGACCGTCATGATGAGTTTCAATGAATGCTACCATTTTCCCTCGTATTTGAGGATTCTTTTTGACACAGCAACCAAATATCTGTTTCCATAGAGAAAACATGGTTTCGTAAAATTTGATTCAATTTCAATAGATGGTTATATATTTCCACAAATATTTCATCACAGTAATAGTCAGCTATTCCAAACACATCTATTCACAGCCTTGAATCGGATTTCCATGGCAACCAAATTCCTTGTTACCCTACAAATTTGTTCTTCCATTGCAATATGGGCATTCTGTACCACAAAACGATAATCTTGACTATTTTTGTAACAAGTATGGGCATGTTGCATCTTAAAATGACCGTCATAATGAGTTTTAATGAATGCTGCCATTTTCCCTTGTATTTGAGGAATCTTTTTGACAAAGCACCAAATATATGTTTCCATAGAGAAAACATAGTTTCGTAAAAATTGATTCAATTTCAATAGATTGTCATATATTTCATCACAGTGATAGTCAGCTATTCCCAACACTTATGTTCACATTCTTGAACTGTTTTTCCATGGCAACCAAATTCCATGTTACCAAACAAATTTGTTTTTACAGAGCAATATAGGCATATTGCACCAGAAAATGACTGTCTGGATTTTTCTTGCTACAAGTATGGGCATGTTGCATATTAAAATGACCGTCTTGATGAGTTCCAATGAATGCTACCATTTTCCCTTGTATTCAAGGAACCCTTTCGACCAAGCACCCAAATTTCTGTTTCCATAGAGAAATCATGATTTCATAAGATTTGATTCAATTTCAATAGATGGTTATATATTTCCACAAATATTTTGTCAGAGCGATAGTGACCTATTCCCAACACTTATGTTCACATTCTTGAAACGTTTTTCCATGGCAACCAAATTCCATGTTAAACTACAAAATTTGTTCTCTCATGGCAATATGGGCATGTTGCACCACAAAATTATAATCTTGACTATTCTTGTAACAAGTATGAGCATGTTGCATCTTAAAATGACCGTCTTGATGAGTTCCAATGCTACCATTTCCCCTTGTATTTGAGGGACTGTTATGAATTCAAGTTCTTTTACTAGTATAAAGAGTGACAACAAACAGACAAACAAATGATGATGGTTGAGGAATTTTAATTATTTAAATGTATATTGTAATATATATATATATTGATTAGGTATAGTCTGGCCCTCTGGTCTGGGTAACTGGACTGGATAGGTCGTCTATCAGCAAAGTAAAGCTGTAAAATAAAAGAGGTATAGGTCAGTGAAATGTGAAACAAACTTTTACTCTATCATAGAAAAATATTAAATGTATCTCAGTAATATATCAAAGGAAGACTAGAAAGGCTATCTGAATAACACCCCTACACTCCCCACATAAACATAAGAAAATCAGGCAAAGTGTATACCTATCAGCAAAGTAGAGCTGTCACAGCTTTCAACAGGCAGTGTCTGATAGATCTGGTACAGTGTAGCCCCTCTGTAGAATGGTGGTGAAGGTGGCAGCACTGGAACAGGATTCACTGGAGCAGGGCCTCCGGCTGAGGGAAGTTCCTGTAGAGGTAGCCCGGTCCTACACCTTCTACAGCGAGAGAGGATCTCTCTAGGAGTCAGGTTCTAGCTGGTCTTTTATACACCTGTGGTGGATTGTCGGTGCCGGTCTGTCTGGAACATAATTGCTCCAAACCAATCAACAGGTTATCAAGTGATTCAACCCAATCAAAGTGCAAGGTGAAGGTCACTCAGTCCAGTGGTCAGGTCACTCTCCCAGCATTCTTGTTATAACACTCTCCAAGCATAGTAACTATTATACAGTACACACAACTACCATCAAATCTTTAGTACAGTGAAGGTAAAGGAATATTAGACAGATCACCATTAATCTATTAAATATATTACTGAGAATAAAGCTGCACTAATATGTGCTATAAAATCATAATAAGTTTCTGAAAAAAAGCCAATTTCTCAGACCATATGACCAGGTTTATCCCAATGAATACAATTCATATAAAAAAAACAAATTTGGGATTTGTAACAGGGACATTATGGGCATAGCAACGAAATATCCGTTTCCATAGAGAAAACAATAGTTTCATGAGATTTGATTCAATTTCAATAGATGGTTATATATTTCCACAAATATTTTGTCAAAGCGATAGTCACCTATTCCCAACACTTATGTTCACATTCTTGGATCAGTTTTCAATGGCAACCAAATTCCATGTTACCCTACAAATTTGTTCTTTCACAGCATTATAGGCATGTTGTACCACAAAATGATAATCTTGACTATTTTTGTAACAAGTATGGGCATGTTGCATCTTAAAATGACCGTCATGATGAGTTCCAATGAATGCTATCAATCTTATTATTATCATATGAACCCCATCATCAAAGAACCCAAATATCTGTTTCCATAGAGAAATCATGGTTTCATAAGATTTTATTCAATTTCAATAGATGGCTATATATTTCCACAATTATTTTGTCCTAGCAATAGTGACCTATTCCTAACACTTATGTTCACATTTTTGGATCAGTATTCAATGGCAACCAAATTCCATGTTACCCTACAAATTGGTTCTTTCATAGCACTATAGGCATGTTGTACCACAAAATGATAATCTTGACTATTATTAAAACAAGTATGGACATGTTGCATCTTAAAATGACCGTCATGATGAGTTTCAATGAATGCTACCATTTTCCCTTGTATTTGAGGAATCCTTTAGACATAGCACCCAAATATCTGTTTCCATAGAGAAAACATGGTTTCGTAAAATTTGATTCAATTTCAATAGATGGTTATATATTTCCACAAATATTTTGTCAAAGCGATAGTCACCTATTCCCAACACTTATGTTCACATTCTTGAAACGTTTTTCCATGGCAACCAAATTCCATGTTACCAAACAAATTTGTTCTTTCAGAGCAATATAGGCATATTGCACCAGAAAATGACTGTCCGGATTTTTTCTTGCTACAAGTATGGGCATATTGCATCTTAAAATGACCGTCTTGATGAGTTCCAATGAATGCTACCATTTTCCCTTTGTATTCAAGGAACCCTTTCGACATAGCACCCAAATTTCTGTTTCCATAGAGAAAACAATAGTTTCATGAGATTTGATTCAATTTCAATAGATGGTTATATATTTCCACAAATATTTTGTCAGAGCGAAAGTGACCTATTCCCAACACTTATGTTCACATTCTTGAACTGTTTTTCCATGGCAACCAAATTCCATGTTACCAAACAAATTTGTTCTTTCAGAGCAATATAGGCATATTGCACCAGAAAATTATAATCTTGACTATTCTTGTAACAAGAATGGGCATGTTGCATCTTAAAATGACCGTCTTGATGAGTTTCAATGAATGCTACCATTTCCCCTTGTATTTGAGGGACACTATCGGCAAAGTAACGAAATATCCGTTTCCTTAGAGAAAACAATAGTTTCATGAGATTTGATTCAATTTTAATAGATGGTTATATATTTCCATAAATCTTTTGTCAAAGCGATAGTCACCTATTCCCAACACTTATGTTCACATTCTTGGATCAGTATTCAATGGCAACCGAATTCCATGTTAAACTACAAATTTGTTCTTTCACAGCATTATAGGCATGTTGTACCACAAAATGATAATCTTGACTATTTTTGTAACAAGTATGGGCATGTTGCTTCTTAAAATGACCGTCATGATGAGTTTAAATGAATGCTGCCATTTTCCCATGTATTTGAGGAATCTTTTTGACATAGCACCCAAATATCTGTTTCCATAGAGAAAACATGGTTTCGTAAGAATTGATTCAATTTCAATAGATTGTCATATATTTCCACAAATATTTCATCACAGTGATAGTCAGCTATTCCCAACACTTATGTTCACATTAGCATTCATTGAAACTCATCATGACGGTCATTTTAAGATGCAACATGCCCATACTTGTTACAAAAATAGTCAAGATTATCATTTTGTGGTACAACATACCTATATTGCTGTGAAAGATCAAATTTGTTGGTTTAACATGGAATTTGGTTGCCATGGAAAAACGTTTCAAGAATGTGAACATAAGTGTTGGGAATAGGTGACCATCGCTTTGACAAAATATTTGTGGAAATATTTAACCATCTATTGAAATTGAATCAAATCTTATGAAATCATGATTTCTCTATGGAAACAGAAATTTGGGTGCTATGTCGAAAGGGTTCCTTGAATACAAAGGAAAAAAGTAGCATTCATTGGAACTCATCAAGACGGTCATTTTAAGATGCAACATGCCCATACTTGTAGCAAGAAAAAATCCAGACAGTCATTTTCTGGTGCAATATGCCTATATTGCTCTGAAAGAACAAATTTGTTTGGTAACATGGAATTTGGTTGCCATGGAAATCGGATTCAAGGCTGTGAATAGATGTGTCAAAACCTATGTCAAAAAGATTCCTCAAATACAAGGGAAAATGGCAGCATTCATTGAAACTCATCATGACGGTCATTTTAAGAAGCAACATGCCCATACTTGTTACAAAAATAGTCAAGATTATCGTTTTGTGGTACAGAATGCCCAAATTGCTATGAAAGAACAAATTTGTAGGGTAACAAGGAATTTAGTTGCCATGGTATTCAAGGAACCCTATTGCCATAGCACCTAAATTTCTGTTTCCATAGAGAAATCATGATTTCATAAGATTTGATTCAATTTTAATAGATGGTTAAATATTTCCACAAATATTTTGTCAAAGCGATAGTCACCTATTCCCAACACTTATGTTCACATTCTTGAAACGTTTTTCCATGGCAACCAAATTCCATGTTAAACTATAAAATTTGTTCTTTCATTGCAATATAGGCATGTTGTACCACAAAATGATAATCTTGACTATTTTTGTAACACATATGGACATGTTGCATCTTAAAATGACCGTCTTGATGAGTTCCAATGAATGCTACCATTTTCCCTTGTATTCAAGGAACCCTATCGACATAGCACCTCAATTTCTGTTTCCATAGAGAAATCATGATTTCATAAAATTTGATTCAATTTCAATAGATGGTTATATATTTCCACAAATATTTTGTCAGAGCGATAGTGACCTATTCCCAACACTTATGTTCACATTCTTGAAACATTTTTCCATGGCAACCAAATTCCATGTTAAACCAACAAATTTGATCTTTCACAGCAATATAGGCATGTTGTACCACAAAATGATAATCTTGACTATTTTTGTAACAAGTATGGGCATGTTGCATCTTAAAATGACCGTCATGATGAGTTTCAATGAATGCTGCCATTTTTCCTTGTGTTTGAGGAGTCGTTTTGACATAGCACCCAAATATCTGTTTCCATAGAGAAAACATGGTTTCGTAAGAATTGATTCAATTTCAATAGATGGTTATATATTTCTACAAATATTTCATCACAGTAATAGTCAGCTATTCCAAACACAATTCCTTGTTACCCTACAAATTTGTTCTTTCATAGCGATATGGGCATTCTGTACCAAAAAACGATAATCTTGACTATTTTTGTAACAAGTATGGGCATGTTGCATCTTAAAATGACCGTCATGATGAGTTTCAATGAATGCTGCCATTTTTCCTTGTATTTGAGGAGTCTTTTTGACATAGCACCCAAATATCTGTTTCCATAGAGAAAACATGGTTTCGTAAGAATTTATTCAATTTCAATAGATTGTCATATATTTCCACAAATATTTCATCACAGTGATAGTCAGCTATTCCCAACACTTATGTTCACATTCTTGAACTGTTTTTCCATGGCAACCAAATTCCATGTTACCAAACAAATTTCTTCTTTCAGAGCAATATAGGCATATTGCACCAGAAAATGACTGTCTGGAATTTTTCATGCTACAAGTATGGGCATGTTGCATCTTAAAATGACCGTCTTGATGAGTTCCAATGAATGCTACCATTTTCCCTTGTATTCAAGGAACCCTTTCGACATAGTACCCAAATTTCTGTTTCCATAGAGAAATCATGATTTCATAAGATTTGATTCAATTTCAATAGATGGTTATATATTTCCACAAATATTTTGTCAAAGCGATAGTCACCTATTCCCAACACTTATTTTCACATTCTTGAAACGTTTTTCCATGGCAACCAAATTCCATGTTAAACCAACAAATTTGATCTTTCACAGCAATATAGGCATGTTGTACCACAAAATGATAATCTTGACTATTTTTGTAACAAGTATGGGCATGTTGCATCTTAAAATGACCGTCATGATGAGTTTCAATGAATGGTACCATTTTCCCTCGTATTTGAGGATTCTTCTTGACACAGCAACCAAATATCTGTTTCCATAGAGAAAACATGGTTTCGTAAAATTGGATTCAATTTCAATAGATGGTTATATATTTCCACAAATATTTCATCACAGTAATAGTCAGCTATTCCAAACACAATTCCTTGTTACCCAACAAATTTGTTCTTTCATAGAGATATGGGCATTCTGTACCAGAAAAAGGATAATCTTGACTATTTTTGTAACAAGTATGGGCATGTTGCATCTTAAAATGACCGTCATGATGAGTTTCAATGAATGCTGCCATTTTTCCTTGTATTTGAGGAGTCTTTTTGACATAGCACCCAAATATCTGTTTCCATAGAGAAAACATGGTTTCGTAAGAATTTATTCAATTTCAATAGATTGTCATATATTTCCACAAATATTTCATCACAGTGATAGTCAGCTATTCCCAACACTTATGTTCACATTCTTGAACTGTTTTTCCATGGCAACCAAATTCCATGTTACCAAACAAATTTCTTCTTTCAGAGCAATATATTGCACCAGAAAATGACTGTCTGGAATTTTTCTTGCTACAAGTATGGGCATGTTGCATCTTAAAATGACCGTCTTGATAAGTTCCAATGAATGCTACCATTTTCCCTTGTATTCAAGGAACCCTATCGACATAGCACCTCAATTTCTGTTTCCATAGAGAAATCATGATTTCATAAGATTTGATTCAATTTCAATAGATGGTTATATATTTCCACAAATATTTTGTCAGAGCGATAGTGACCTATTCCCAACACTTATGTTCACATTCTTGAAACGTTTTTCCATGGCAACCAAATTCCATGTTAAACCAACAAATTTGATCTTTCACAGCAATATAGGCATGTTGTACCACAAAATGATAATCTTGACTATTTTTGTAACAAGTATGGGCATGTTGCTTCTTAAAATGACCGTCATGATGAGTTTCAATGAATGCTGCCATTTTTCCTTGTATTTGAGGAGTCTTTTTGACATAGCACCCAAATATCTGTTTCCATAGAGAAAACATGGTTTCGTAAGAAGTGATTAAATTTCAATAGATTGTCATATATTTCCACAAATATTTCATCACAGTGATAGTCAGCTATTCCCAACACTTATGTTCACATTCTTGAACTGTTTTTCCATGGCAACCAAATTCCATGTTAAACCAACAAATTTGATCTTTCACAGCAATATAGGCATGTTGTACCACAAAATGATAATCTTGACTATTTTTGTAACAAGTATGGGCATGTTGCATCTTAAAATGACCGTCATGATGAGTTTCAATGAATGCTGCCATTTTTCCTTGTATTTGAGGAGTCTTTTTGACATAGCACCCAAATATCTGTTTCCATAGAGAAAACATGGTTTCGTAAGAAGTGATTAAATTTCAATAGATTGTCATATATTTCCACAAATATTTCATCACAGTGATAGTCAGCTATTCCCAACACTTATGTTCACATTCTTGAACTGTTTTTCCATGGCAACCAAATTCCATGTTAAACCAACAAATTTGATCTTTCACAGCAATATAGGCATGTTGTACCACAAAATGATAATCTTGACTATTTTTGTAACAAGTATGGGCATGTTGCATCTTAAAATGACCGTCATGATGAGTTTCAATGAATGCTGCCATTTTTCCTTGTATTTGAGGAGTCTTTTTGACATAACACCCAAATATCTGTTTCCATAGAGAAAACATGGTTTCGTAAGAAGTGATTAAATTTCAATAGATTGTCATATATTTCCACAAATATTTCATCACAGTGATAGTCAGCTATTCCCAACACTTATGTTCACATTCTTGAACTGTTTTTCCATGGCAACCAAATTCCATGTTACCAAACAAATTTCTTCTTTCAGAGCAATATAGGCATATTGCACCGAAATTAACGGTCTGGAATTTTTCTTGCTACAAGTATGGGCATGTTGCATCTTAAAATGACCGTCTTGATGAGTTCCAATGAATGCTACCATTTTCCCTTGTATTCAAGGAACCCTATCGACATAGCACCTAAATTTCTGTTTCCATAGAGAAATCATGATTTCATAAGATTTGATTCAATTTCAATAGATGGTTATATATTTCCACAAATATTTTGTCAGAGCGATAGTGACCTATTCCCAACACTTATGTTCACATTCTTGAACTGTTTTTCCATGGCAACCAAATTCCATGTTAAACCAACAAATTTGATCTTTCACAGCAATATAGGCATGTTGTACCACAAAATGATAATCTTGACTATTTTTGTAACAAGTATGGGCATGTTGCATCTTAAAATGACCGTCATGATGAGTTTCAATGAATGCTGCCATTTTTCCTTGTGTTTGAGGAGTCTTTTTGACAAAGCACCCAAATATCTGTTTCCATAGAGAAAACATGGTTTCGTAAGAATTGATTCAATTTCAATAGATTGTCATATATTTCCACAAATATTTCATCACAGTGATAGTCAGCTATTCCCAACACTTATGTTCACATTCTTGAACTGTTTTTCCATGGCAACCAAATTCCATGTTACCAAACAAATTTGTTCTTTCAGAGCAATATAAGCATATTGCACCAGAAAATGACTGTCTGGATTTTTTCTTGCTACAAGTATGGGCATGTTGCATCTTAAAATGACCGTCTTGATGAGTTCCAATGAATGCTACCATTTTCCCTTGTATTCAAGGAACCCTTTCGACAAAGCACCCAAATTTCTGTTTCCATAGAGAAATCATGATTTCATAAGATTTGATTCAATTTCAATAGATGGTTATATATTTCCACAAATATTTTGTCAAAGCGATAGTCACCTATTCCCAACACTTATGTTCACATTCTTGAAACGTTTTTCCATGGCAACCAAATTCCATGTTAAACCAACAAATTTGATCTTTCACAGCAATATAGGTATGTTGTACCACAAAATGATAATCTTGACTATTTTTGTAACAAGTATTGGCATGTTGCATCTTAAAATGACCGTCATGATGAGTTTCAATGAATGCTACCATTTTCCCTCGTATTTGAGATTTCTTCTTGACACAGCAACCAAATATCTGTTTTCATGGTTTCGTAAAATTTGATTCAATTTCAATAGATGGTTATATATTTCCAAAAATATTTCATCACAGTAATAGTCAGCTATTCCAAACACAATTCCTTGTTACCCTACAAATTTGTTCTTTCATAGCGATATGGGCATTCTTTACCAAAAAACGATAATCTTGACTATTTTTGTAACAAGTATGGGCATGTTGCATCTTAAAATGACCGTCATGATGAGTTTCAATGAATGCTGCCATTTTTTCTTGTATTTGAGGAGTCTTTTTGACATAGCACCCAAATATCTGTTTCCATAGAGAAAACATGGTTTCGTAAGAATTGATTCAATTTCAATAGATTGTCATATATTTCCACAAATATTTCATCACAGTGATAGTCAGCTATTCCCAACACTTATGTTCACATTCTTGAACTGTTTTTCCATGGCAACCAAATTCCATGTTACCAAACAAATTTGTTCTTTCAGAGCAATATAGGCATATTGCACCAGAAAATGACTGTCTGGATTTTTTCTTGCTACAAGTATGGGCATGTTGCATCTTAAAATGACCGTCTTGATGAGTTCCAATGAATGCTACCATTTCACCTTGTATTCAAGGAACCCTTTCGACATAGCACTCAAATTTCTGTTTCCATAGAGAAATCATGATTTCATAAGATTTGATTCAATTTCAATAGATGGTTATATATTTCCACAAATATTTTGTCAGAGCAATAGTGACCTATTCCCAACACTTATGTTCACATTCTTGAAACGTTTTTCCATGGCAACCAAATTCCATGTTAAACCAACAAATTTGATCTTTCACAGCAATATAGGCATGTTGTACCACAAAATGATAATCTTGACTATTTTTGTAACAAGTATGGGCATGTTGCATCTTAAAATGACCGTCATGATGAGTTTCATTGAATGCTGCCAATTTCCCTTGTATTTGAGGAGTCTTTTTGACATAGCACCCAAATATCTGTTTCCATAGAGAAATCATGATTTCATAAGATTTGATTCAATTTCAATAGATGGTTATATATTTCCACAAATATTTTGTCAGAGCGATAGTGACCTATTCCCAACACTTATGTTCACATTCTTGAAACGTTTTTCCATGGCAACCAAATTCCATGTTAAACCAACAAATTTGATCTTTCACAGCAATATAGGCATGTTGTACCACAAAATGATAATCTTGACTATTTTTGTAACAAGTATGGGCATGTTGCATCTTAAAATGACCGTCATGATGAGTTTCAATGAATGCTGCCATTTTTCCTTGTATTTGAGGAGTCTTTTTGACATAGCACCCAAATATCTGTTTCCATAGAGAAAACATGGTTTCGTAAGAATTGATTCAATTTCAATAGATTGTCATATATTTCCACAAATATTTCATCACAGTGATAGTCAGCTATTCCCAACACTTATGTTCACATTCTTGAACTGTTTTTCCATGGCAACCAAATTCCATGTTACCAAACAAATTTGTTCTTTCAGAGCAATATAGGCATATTGCACCAGAAAATGACTGTCTGGAATTTTTCTTGCTACAAGTATGGGCATGTTGCATCTTAAAATGACCGTCTTGATGAGTTCCAATGAATGCTACCATTTTCCCTTGTATTCAAGGAACCCTTTCGACAAAGCACCCAAATTTCTGTTTCCATAGAGAAATCATGATTTCATAAGATTTGATTCAATTTCAATAGATGGTTATATATTTCCACAAATATTTTGTCAAAGCGATAGTGACCTATTCCCAACACTTATGTTCACATTCTTGAAACGTTTTTCCATGGCAACCAAATTCCATGTTAAACCAACAAATTTGATCTTTCACAGCAATATAGGCATGTTGTACCACAAAATGATAATCTTGACTATTTTTGTAACAAGTATGGGCATGTTGCATCTTAAAATGACCGTCATGATGAGTTTCAATGAATGCTACCATTTTCCTTCGTATTTGAGGATTCTTCTTGACACAGCAACCAAATATCTGTTTCCATAGAGAAAACATGGTTTCGTAAAATTTGATTCAATTTCAATAGATGGTTATATATTTCCACAAATATTTCATCACAGTAATAGTCAGCTATTCCAAACACAATTCCTTGTTACCCTACAAATTTGTTCTTTCATAGCGATATGGGCATTCTGTACCAAAAAACGATAATCTTGACTATTTTTGTAACAAGTATGGGCATGTTGCATCTTAAAATGACCGTCATGATGAGTTTCAATGAATGCTGCCATTTTTCCTTGTATTTGAGGAGTCTTTTTGACATAGCACCCAAATATCTGTTTCCATAGAGAAAACATGGTTTCGTAAGAATTTATTCAATTTCAATAGATTGTCATATATTTCCACAAATATTTCATCACAGTGATAGTCAGCTATTCCCAACACTTATGTTCACATTCTTGAACTGTTTTTCCATGGCAACCAAATTCCATGTTACCAAACAAATTTGTTCTTTCAGAGCAATATAGGCATATTGCACCAGAAAATGACTGTCTGGAATTTTTCTTGCTACAAGTATGGGCATGTTGCATCTTAAAATGACCGTCTTGATGAGTTCCAATGAATGCTACCATTTTCCCTTGTATTCAAGGAATCCTTTCGACAAAGCACCCAAATTTCTGTTTCCATAGAGAAATAATGATTTCATAAGATTTGATTCAATTTCAATAGATGGTTATATATTTCCACAAATATTTGTCAGAGCGATAGTCACCTATTCCCAACACTTATGTTCACATTCTTGAAACGTTTTCCCATGGCAACCAAATTCCATGTTAAACCAACAAATTTGATCTTTCACAGCAATATAGGCATGTTGTACCACAAAATGATAATCTTGACTATTTTTGTAACAAGTATGGGCATGTTGCATCTTGAAATGACCGTCATGATGAGTTTCAATAAATGCTGCCATTTTTCCTTGTATTTGATGAATCTTTTTGACATAGCACCCAAATATCTGTTTCCATAGAGAAAACATGGTTTCGTAAAATTTGATTCAATTTCAATAGATGGTTATATATTTCCACAAATATTTCATCACAGTAATAGTCAGCTATTCCAAACACAATTCCTTGTTACCCTACAAATTTGTTCTTTCATAGCGATATGGGCATTCTGTACCAAAAAACGATAATCTTGACTATTTTTGTAACAAGTATGGGCATGTTGCATCTTAAAATGACCGTCATGATGAGTTTCAATGAATGCTGCCATTTTTCCTTGTATTTGAGGAGTCTTTTTGACATAGCACCCAAATATCTGTTTCCATAGAGAAAACATGGTTTCGTAAGAATTTATTCAATTTCAATAGATTGTCATATATTTCCACAAATATTTCATCACAGTGATAGTCAGCTATTCCCAACACTTATGTTCACATTCTTGAACTGTTTTTCCATGGCAACCAAATTCCATGTTACCAAACAAATTTCTTCTTTCAGAGCAATATAGGCATATTGCACCAGAAAATGACTGTCTGGAATTTTTCTTGCTACAAGTATGGGCATGTTGCATCTTAAAATGACCGTCTTGATGAGTTCCAATGAATGCTACCATTTTCCCTTGTATTCAAGGAACCCTTTCGACATAGCACCCAAATTTCTGTTTCCATAGAGAAATCATGATTTCATAAGATTTGATTCAATTTCAATAGATGGTTATATATTTCCACAAATATTTTGTCAAAGCGATAGTCACCTATTCCCAACACTTATGTTCACATTCTTGAAACGTTTTTCCATGGCAACCAAATTCCATGTTAAACCAACAAATTTGATCTTTCACAGCAATATAGGCATGTTGTACCACAAAATGATAATCTTGACTATTTTTGTAACAAGTATGGGCATGTTGCATCTTAAAATGACCGTCATGATGAGTTTCAATGAATGCTACCATTTTCCCTCGTATTTGAGGATTCTTCTTGACAGAGCAACCAAATATCTGTTTCCATAGAGAAAACATGGTTTCGTAAAATTTGATTCAATTTCAATAAATGGTTATATATTTCCACAAATATTTCATCACAGTAATAGTCAGCTATTCCAAACACAATTCCTTGTTACCCTACAAATTTGTTCTTTCATAGCGATATGGGCATTCTGTACCAAAAAACGATAATCTTGACTATTTTTGTAACAAGTATGGGCATGTTGCATCTTAAAATGACCGTCATGATGAGTTTCAATGAATGCTGCCATTTTTCCTTGTATTTGAGGAGTCTTTTTGACAAAGCACCCAAATATCTGTTTCCATAGAGAAAACATGGTTTCGTAAGAATTTATTCAATTTCAATAGATTGTCATATATTTCCACAAATATTTCATCACAGTGATAGTCAGCTATTCCCAACACTTATGTTCACATTCTTGAACTGTTTTTCCATGGCAACCAAATTCCATGTTACCAAACAAATTTCTTCTTTCAGAGCAATATAGGCATATTGCACCAGAAAATGACTGTCTGGAATTTTTCTTGCTACAAGTATGGGCATGTTGCATCTTAAAATGACCGTCTTGATGAGTTCCAATGAATGCTACCATTTTCCCTTGTATTCAAGGAACCCTATCGACATAGCACCTAAATTTCTGTTTCCATAGAGAAATCATGATTTCATAAGATTTGATTCAATTTCAATAGATGGTTATATATTTCCACAAATATTTTGTCAGAGCGATAGACCTATTCCCAATACTTATGTTCACATTCTTGAAACGTTTTTCCATGGCAACCAAATTCCATGTTAAACCAACAAATTTGATCTTTCACAGCAATATAGGCATGTTGTACCACAAAATGATAATCTTGACTATTTTTGTAACAAGTATGGGCATGTTGCATCTTAAAATGACCGTCATGATGAGTTTCAATGAATGCTGCCATTTTTCCTTGTGTTTAAGGAGTCTTTTTGACATAGCACCCAAATATCTGTTTCCATAGAGAAAACATGGTTTCGTAAGAATTGATTCAATTTCAATAGATTGTCATATATTTCCACAAATATTTCATCACAGTGATAGTCAGCTATTCCCAACACTTATGTTCACATTCTTGAACTGTTTTTCCATGGCAACCAAATTCCATGTTACCAAACAAATTTGTTCTTTCAGAGCAATATAAGCATATTGCACCAGAAAATGACTGTCTGGATTTTTTCTTGCTACAAGTATGGGCATGTTGCATCTTAAAATGACCGTCTTGATGAGTTCCAATGAATGCTACCATTTTCCCTTGTATTCAAGGAACCCTTTCGACAAAGCACCCAAATTTCTGTTTCCATAGAGAAATCATGATTTCATAAGATTTGATTCAATTTCAATAGATGGTTATATATTTCCACAAATATTTTGTCAAAGCGATAGTCACCTATTCCCAACACTTATGTTCACATTCTTGAAACGTTTTTCCATGGCAACCAAATTCCATGTTAAACCAACAAATTTGATCTTTCACAGCAATATAGGTATGTTGTACCACAAAATGATAATCTTGACTATTTTTGTAACAAGTATTGGCATGTTGCATCTTAAAATGACCGTCATGATGAGTTTCAATGAATGCTACCATTTTCCCTCGTATTTGAGATTTCTTCTTGACACAGCAACCAAATATCTGTTTCCATAGAGAAAACATGGTTTCGTAAAATTTGATTCAATTTCAATAGATGGTTATATATTTCCACAAATATTTCATCACAGTAATAGTCAGCTATTCCAAACACAATTACTTGTTACCCTACAAATTTGTTCTTTCATAGCAATATGGGCATTCTGTACCACAAAACGATAATCTTGACTATTTTTGTAACAAGTATAGGCATGTTGCATCTTAAAATGACCGTCATGATGAGTTTCAATAAATGCTGCCATTTTTCCTTGTATTTGAGGAGTCTTTTTGACATAGCACCCAAATATCTGTTTCCTTAGAGAAAACATGGTTTCGTAAGAATTGATTCAATTTCAATAGATTGTCATATATTTCCACAAATATTTCATCACAGTGATAGTCAGCTATTCCCAACACTTATGTTCACATTCTTGAACTGTTTTTCCATGGCAACCAAATTCCATGTTACCAAACAAATTTGTTCTTTCAGAGCAATATAGGCATATTGCACCAGAAAATGACTCTGGAATTTTTCTTGCTACAAGTATGGGCATGTTGCATCTTAAAATGACCGTCTTGATGAGTTCCAATGAATGCTACCATTTTCCCTTGTATTCAAGGAACCCTTTCGACAAAGCACCCAAATTTCTGTTTCCATAGAGAAATCATGATTTCATAAGATTTGATTCAATTTCAATAGATGGTTATATATTTCCACAAATATTTTGTCAAAGCGATAGTCACCTATTCCCAACACTTATGTTCACATTCTTGAAACGTTTTTCCATGGCAACCAAATTCCATGTTAAACCAACAACTTTGATCTTTCACAGCAATATAGGCATGTTGTACCACAAAATGATAATCTTGACTATTTTTGTAACAAGTATGGGCATGTTGCATCTTAAAATGACCGTCATGATGAGTTTCAATGAATGCTACCATTTTCCTTCGTATTTGAGGATTCTTCTTGACACAGCAACCAAATATCTGTTTCCATAGAGAAAACATGGTTTCGTAAAATTTGATTCAATTTCAATAGATGGTTATATATTTCCACAAATATTTCATCACAGTAATAGTCAGCTATTCCAAACACAATTCCTTGTTACCCTACAAATTTGTTCTTTCATAGCAATATGGGCATTCTGTACCACAAAACGATAATCTTGACTATTTTTGTAACAAGTATGGGCATGTTGCATCTTAAAATGACCGTCATGATGAGTTTCAATGAATGCTGCCATTTTTCCTTGTATTTGAGGAGTCTTTTTGACATAGCACCCAAATATCTGTTTCCATAGAGAAAACATGGTTTCGTAAGAATTTATTCAATTTCAATAGATTGTCATATATTTCCACAAATATTTCATCACAGTGATAGTCAGCTATTCCCAACACTTATGTTCACATTCTTGAACTGTTTTTCCATGGCAACCAAATTCCATGTTACCAAACAAATTTCTTCTTTCAGAGCAATATAGGCATATTGCACCAGAAAATGACTGTCTGGAATTTTTCTTGCTACAAGTATGGGCATGTTGCATCTTAAAATGACCGTCTTGATGAGTTCCAATGAATGCTACCATTTCACCTTGTATTCAAGGAATCCTTTCGACAAAGCACCCAAATTTCTGTTTCCATAGAGAAATCATGATTTCATAAGATTTGATTCAATTTCAATAGATGGTTATATATTTCCACAAATATTTGTCAGAGCGATAGTCACCTGTTCCCAACACTTATGTTCACATTCTTGAAACGTTTTTCCATGGCAACCAAATTCCATGTTAAACCAACAAATTTGATCTTTCACAGCAATATAGGCATGTTGTACCACAAAATGATAATCTTGACTATTTTTGTAACAAGTATGGGCATGTTGCATCTTGAAATGACCGTCATGATGAGTTTCAATAAATGCTGCCATTTTTCCTTGTATTTGATGAATCTTTTTGACATAGCACCCAAATATCTGTTTCCATAGAGAAAACATGGTTTCGTAAAATTTGATTCAATTTCAATAGATGGTTATATATTTCCACAAATATTTCATCACAGTAATAGTCAGCTATTCCAAACACAATTCCTTGTTACCCTACAAATTTGTTCTTTCATAGCGATATGGGCATTCTGTACCAAAAAACGATAATCTTGACTATTTTTGTAACAAGTATGGGCATGTTGCATCTTAAAATGACCGTCATGATGAGTTTCAATGAATGCTGCCATTTTTCCTTGTATTTGAGGAGTCTTTTTGACATAGCACCCAAATATCTGTTTCCATAGAGAAAACATGGTTTCGTAAGAATTGATTCAATTTCAATAGATTGTCATATATTTCCACAAATATTTCATCACAGTGATAGTCAGCTATTCCCAACACTTATGTTCACATTCTTGAACTGTTTTTCCATGGCAACCAAATTCCATGTTACCAAACAAATTTGTTCTTTCAGAGCAATATAGGCATATTGCACCAGAAAATGACTGTCTGGAATTTTTCTTGCTACAAGTATGGGCATGTTGCATCTTAAAATGACCGTCTTGATGAGTTCCAATGAATGCTACCATTTTCCTTTGTATTCAAGGAACCCTTTCGACATAGCACCCAAATTTCTGTTTCCATAGAGAAATCATGATTTCATAAGATTTGATTCAATTTCAATAGATGGTTATATATTTCCACAAATATTTTGTCAAAGCGATAGTCACCTATTCCCAACACTTATGTTCACATTCTTGAAACGTTTTTCCATGGCAACCAAATTCCATGTTAAACCAACAAATTTGATCTTTCACAGCAATATAGGCATGTTGTACCACAAAATGATAATCTTGACTATTTTTGTAACAAGTATGGGCATGTTGCATCTTAAAATGACCGTCATGATGAGTTTCAATGAATGCTACCATTTTCCCTCGTATTTGAGGATTCTTCTTGACAGAGCAACCAAATATCTGTTTCCATAGAGAAAACATGGTTTCGTAAAATTTGATTCAATTTCAATAAATGGTTATATATTTCCACAAATATTTCATCACAGTAATAGTCAGCTATTCCAAACACAATTCCTTGTTACCCTACAAATTTGTTCTTTCATAGCGATATGGGCATTCTGTACCAAAAAACGATAATCTTGACTATTTTTGTAACAAGTATGGGCATGTTGCATCTTAAAATGACCGTCATGATGAGTTTCAATGAATGCTGCCATTTTTCCTTGTATTTGAGGAGTCTTTTTGACAAAGCACCCAAATATCTGTTTCCATAGAGAAAACATGGTTTCGTAAGAATTTATTCAATTTCAATAGATTGTCATATATTTCCACAAATATTTCATCACAGTGATAGTCAGCTATTCCCAACACTTATGTTCACATTCTTGAACTGTTTTTCCATGGCAACCAAATTCCATGTTACCAAACAAATTTCTTCTTTCAGAGCAATATAGGCATATTGCACCAGAAAATGACTGTCTGGAATTTTTCTTGCTACAAGTATGGGCATGTTGCATCTTAAAATGACCGTCTTGATGAGTTCCAATGAATGCTACCATTTTCCCTTGTATTCAAGGAACCCTATCGACATAGCACCTAAATTTCTGTTTCCATAGAGAAATCATGATTTCATAAGATTTGATTCAATTTCAATAGATGGTTATATATTTCCACAAATATTTTGTCAGAGCGATAGTGACCTATTCCCAATACTTATGTTCACATTCTTGAAACGTTTTTCCATGGCAACCAAATTCCATGTTAAACCAACAAATTTGATCTTTCACAGCAATATAGGCATGTTGTACCACAAAATGATAATCTTGACTATTTTTGTAACAAGTATGGGCATGTTGCATCTTAAAATGACCGTCATGATGAGTTTCAATGAATGCTGCCATTTTTCCTTGTGTTTAAGGAGTCTTTTTGACATAGCACCCAAATATCTGTTTCCATAGAGAAAACATGGTTTCGTAAGAATTGATTCAATTTCAATAGATTGTCATATATTTCCACAAATATTTCATCACAGTGATAGTCAGCTATTCCCAACACTTATGTTCACATTCTTGAACTGTTTTTCCATGGCAACCAAATTCCATGTTACCAAACAAATTTGTTCTTTCAGAGCAATATAAGCATATTGCACCAGAAAATGACTGTCTGGATTTTTTCTTGCTACAAGTATGGGCATGTTGCATCTTAAAATGACCGTCTTGATGAGTTCCAATGAATGCTACCATTTTCCCTTGTATTCAAGGAACCCTTTCGACAAAGCACCCAAATTTCTGTTTCCATAGAGAAATCATGATTTCATAAGATTTGATTCAATTTCAATAGATGGTTATATATTTCCACAAATATTTTGTCAAAGCGATAGTCACCTATTCCCAACACTTATGTTCACATTCTTGAAACGTTTTTCCATGGCAACCAAATTCCATGTTAAACCAACAAATTTGATCTTTCACAGCAATATAGGTATGTTGTACCACAAAATGATAATCTTGACTATTTTTGTAACAAGTATTGGCATGTTGCATCTTAAAATGACCGTCATGATGAGTTTCAATGAATGCTACCATTTTCCCTCGTATTTGAGATTTCTTCTTGACACAGCAACCAAATATCTGTTTCCATAGAGAAAACATGGTTTCGTAAAATTTGATTCAATTTCAATAGATGGTTATATATTTCCACAAATATTTCATCACAGTAATAGTCAGCTATTCCAAACACAATTACTTGTTACCCTACAAATTTGTTCTTTCATAGCAATATGGGCATTTTGTACCACAAAACGATAATCTTGACTATTTTTGTAACAAGTATAGGCATGTTGCATCTTAAAATGACCGTCATGATGAGTTTCAATAAATGCTGCCATTTTTCCTTGTATTTGAGGAGTCTTTTTGACATAGCACCCAAATATCTGTTTCCATAGAGAAAACATGGTTTCGTAAGAATTGATTCAATTTCAATAGATTGTCATATATTTCCACAAATATTTCATCACAGTGATAGTCAGCTATTCCCAACACTTATGTTCACATTCTTGAACTGTTTTTCCATGGCAACCAAATTCCATGTTACCAAACAAATTTGTTCTTTCAGAGCATATTGCACCAGAAAATGACTGTCTGGAATTTTTCTTGCTACAAGTATGGGCATGTTGCATCTTAAAATGACCGTCTTGATGAGTTCCAATGAATGCTACCATTTTCCTTTGTATTCAAGGAACCCTTTCGACATAGCACCCAAATTTCTGTTTCCATAGAGAAATCATGATTTCATAAGATTTGATTCAATTTCAATAGATGGTTATATATTTCCACAAATATTTTGTCAAAGCGATAGTCACCTATTCCCAACACTTATGTTCACATTCTTGAAACGTTTTTCCATGGCAACCAAATTCCATGTTAAACCAACAAATTTGATCTTTCACAGCAATATAGGCATGTTGTACCACAAAATGATAATCTTGACTATTTTTGTAACAAGTATGGGCATGTTGCATCTTAAAATGACCGTCATGATGAGTTTCAATGAATGCTGCCATTTTTCCTTGCATTTGAGGAATCTTTTAGACATAGCACCCAAATATCTGTTTCCATAGAGAAAACATGGTTTCGTAAGAATTGATTCAATTTCAATAGATTGTCATATATTTCCACAAATATTTCATCACAGTGATAGTCAGCTATTCCCAACACTTATGTTCACATTCTTGAACTGTTTTTCCATGGCAACCAAATTCCATGTTACCAAACAAATTTGTTCTTTCAGAGCAATATAGGCATATTGCACCAGAAAATGACTGTCTGGAATTTTTCTTGCTACAAGTATGGGCATGTTGCATCTTAAAATGACCGTCTTGATGAGTTCCAATGAATACTACCATTTTCCCTTGTATTCAAGGAACCCTATCGACATAGCACCTAAATTTCTGTTTCCATAGAGAAATCATGATTTCATAAGATTTGATTCAATTTCAATAGATGGTTATATATTTCCACAAATATTTTGTCAGAGCGATAGTGACCTATTCCCAACACTTATGTTCACATTCTTGAAACGTTTTTCCATGGTAACCAAATTCCATGTAAAACCAACAAATTTGATCTTTCACAGCAATATGGGCACACAAAATGATAATCTTGACTATTTTTGTAACAAGTATGGGCATGTTGCATCTTAAAATGACCGTCATGATGAGTTTCAATGAATGCTGCCATTTTCCCTCGTATTTGAGGATTCTTCTTGACACAGCAACCAAATATCTGTTTCCATAGAGAAAACATGGTTTCGTAAAATTTGATTCAATTTCAATAGATGGTTATATATTTCCACAAATATTTCATCACAGTAATAGTCAGCTATTCCAAACACAATTCCTTGTTACCCTACAAATTTGTTCTTTCATAGCAATATGGGCATTCTGTACCAAAAAACGATAATCTTGACTATTTTTGTAACAAGTATGGGCATGTTGCATCTTAAAATGACCGTCATGATGAGTTTCAATGAATGCTGCCATTTTTCCTTGTATTTGAGGAGTCTTTTTGACATAGCACCCAAATATCTGTTTCCATAGAGAAAACATGGTTTCGTAAGAATTGATTCAATTTCAATAGATTGTCATATATTTCCACAAATATTTCATCACAGTGATAGTCAGCTATTCCCAACACTTATGTTTACATTCTTGAACTGTTTTTCCATGGCAACCAAATTCCATGCTACCAAACAAATTTGTTCTTTCAGAGCAATATAGGCATATTGCACCAGAAAATGACTGTCTGGATTTTTTCTTGCTACAAGTATGGGCATGTTGCATCTTAAAATGACCGTCTTGATGAGTTCCAATGAATGCTACCATTTTCCCTTGTATTCAAGGAACCCTTTCGACATAGCACCCAAATTTCTGTTTCCATAGAGAAATCATGATTTCATAAGATTTGATTCAATTTCAATAGATGGTTATATATTTCCACAAATATTTTGTCAAAGCGATAGTCACCTATTCCCAACACTTATGTTCACATTCTCGAAACGTTTTTCCATGGCAACCAAATTCCATGTTAAACCAACAAATTTGATCTTTCACAGCAATATAGGCATGTTGTACCACAAAATGATAATCTTGACTATTTTTGTAACAAGTATGGGCATGTTGCATCTTGAAATGACCGTCATGATGAGTTTCAATAAATGCTGCCATTTTTCCTTGTATTTGATGAATCTTTTTGACATAGCACCCAAATATCTGTTTCCATAGAGAAAACATGGTTTCGTAAAATTTGATTCAATTTCAATAGATGGTTATATATTTCCACAAATATTTCATCACAGTAATAGTCAGCTATTCCAAACACAATTCCTTGTTACCCTACAAATTTGTTCTTTCATAGCGATATGGGCATTCTGTACCAAAAAACGATAATCTTGACTATTTTTGTAACAAGTATGGGCATGTTGCATCTTAAAATGACCGTCATGATGAGTTTCAATGAATGCTGCCATTTTTCCTTGCATTTGAGGAATCTTTAAGACATAGCACCCAAATATCTGTTTCCATAGAGAAAACATGGTTTCGTAAGAATTGATTCAATTTCAATAGATTGTCATATATTTCCACAAATATTTCATCACAGTGATAGTCAGCTATTCCCAACACTTATGTTCACATTCTTGAACTGTTTTTCCATGGCAACCAAATTCCATGTTACCAAACAAATTTGTTCTTTCAGAGCAATATAGGCATATTGCACCAGAAAATGACTGTCTGGAATTTTTCTTGCTACAAGTATGGGCATGTTGCATCTTAAAATGACCGTCTTGATGAGTTCCAATGAATACTACCATTTTCCCTTGTATTCAAGGAACCCTATCGACATAGCACCTAAATTTCTGTTTCCATAGAGAAATCATGATTTCATAAGATTTGATTCAATTTCAATAGATGGTTATATATTTCCACAAATATTTTGTCAGAGCGATAGTGACCTATTCCCAACACTTATGTTCACATTCTTGAAACGTTTTTCCATGGTAACCAAATTCCATGTAAAACCAACAAATTTGATCTTTCACAGCAATATGGCCACACAAAATGATAATCTTGACTATTTTTGTAACAAGTATGGGCATGTTGCATCTTAAAATGACCGTCATGATGAGTTTCAATGAATGCTGCCATTTTCCCTCGTATTTGAGGATTCTTCTTGACACAGCAACCAAATATCTGTTTCCATAGAGAAAACATGGTTTCGTAAAATTTGATTCAATTTCAATAGATGGTTATATATTTCCACAAATATTTCATCACAGTAATAGTCAGCTATTCCAAACACAATTCCTTGTTACCCTACAAATTTGTTCTTTCATAGCAATATGGGCATTCTGTACCAAAAAACGATAATCTTGACTATTTTTGTAACAAGTATGGGCATGTTGCATCTTAAAATGACCGTCATGATGAGTTTCAATGAATGCTGCCATTTTTCCTTGTATTTGAGGAATCTTTTTGACATAGCACCCAAATATCTGTTTCCATAGAGAAAACATGGTTTCGTAAGAATTGATTCAATTTTAATAGATTGTCATTACCCCAGATCCCCAATGAAACAGAGTGGAGGCCGTAGTGGGCTTATAAAATTTTATTTAATTTTATGAGTCTTATTGATATGAATAAGAGAAATACATGAGTATCAATAATAAGACAAATATAGCAATTGACATAGATATGTGTTTGTCAATTGTGATAAGATTTGTGACAATATGACAAATATTGAAATTGACATAGATATGTGTTTGTCAATTGTGATAATATTTGATATAAGATAAATGAAGATTATGTGATATTACATAGTTAAACATAACATGTAATAATAAAATAATAGAAATAGCCAAGAAGCCAATATTTAAGGGAAGAGGAGGGTGGGAAAGTTTTTTATAGTCAGTTTTTGAAGGAGAGAGACTCAATGAGAGACTTGTTGACAGTCTCTTGGTCTGATACTTTGATGTAGTCCCTGTGAGCCTGGGACCTCCACCCTCCATACCTCTGGATGTTAAGTTCAGGTATCCCGGCCTCAAAGGCCTGAGTGGCAGCGGCCTTCCTGAGGCTGTGGAGGGTGTATGTCTTCACAGTTTGGCCTGTGGCCTGTAGGAGGCGGTCCCATTCGTTGGTCATAACCCGTGATGTGATGGTCGTCCCATCGGGCAGTGTCAGAAACGGGTCCCGCAGTGAAGCCGTAGGGGCCGCCCGTAGTAGGCCTCGAACCGCGTCTACCGGGCACACCCGGATATCGTCCGCGGCCTCGAGGCGCATCACTTTCTGTTGCCCTACGTATTGAAGATTTTTGGCCGCCTTGATGGTGATAGTGACGTGCCGGCGGCCGAGGACCACGTCCCCGCGAGTGAGGTTCCGAGCCGGATCGAATGCCCGAGCCGACTGCGGCGCCACCTCCCCCTGCCGTAGGGCCGCGTAGAAAATGAGCAGCATGCCCGCCCTCATTGCCGTATGGAGGGGCGATCCCGTCAGGGCATCGAGGACCGCCCTGAACACATCCATTGGTATGGGGGCCTTCACGTTTGGCACGTAAAGCTTGTTTCTCCTCATGCCCTCGAGGGCACGCTTCACCCGGTGATCCTCTGTTGACCGCACGTCCCCCCCCGTCAGTCGGAGGTGTGCCCGGACGTGCGATAACTGGTTGGCGACTGTGGCCGGCGAGGGGGCGTGGTCGGCCACGTATTCCAGGTACGACGTGATCAGGCTCACGGTCAGTGCCCGGGGGTCCGTCCTCATCCGGTTGCAGAACGCCAGGTAGGTAGTGACTGCGGATCGCTGGTTTGCGAGCGTACCTGGGGCATGCGCCTCTGACTGCCTCGCAGATGCCTTCGCCTGGAGTAAGAGAAGCGCCCGATCTGCAGAAGAGACGGAGTACGGGTACAAAAGAGGCATGGGTACACGGTACGATAGGGTACAACTCATGAATGTGAATGAGGGAAGTGGCCTTATCGTATTCCGTCCTCGACAGATGGGCTCTGCTCAGGGCATCTGCGATGAAGTTTTGCACCCCGGGGATATGGCTGAAGACCAGTTCCACCTGCAGACGTGCCTGCACCATCCATGCCTGGCGGGCACACTCCGCCAGGACAGGGTTACGGGCACGCCCGCTATTGAGGGTCTGTACAGTTCCGAGGTTATCACAGAACACCTCAATCCGTGATCCCCGATCCCTGTCGGTGATGAATGTGTGGAGTGCGTAGATGGTATTCAGAGCCTCGAGCTCCGAGATGCACTCCACGGGATCGAGGACGGGGCACACCTGGCCAGAGTACGAGAAGCGGCCGTCAGTTCCTCCGACGCCCGACAGGCACGCATCTACTGTGATCCTCCGCGTCGGGGGACCTCGAGGGATGAGAGCGCGGCCGTTCCAGCCCCGAGCAAACTTAACGAACCAGTCGAGATCCTGGCGCATCTCGGAATTGATGTTCATGTAGAAGCCTCTCATCCCCCGGAGGGCCTCGAGTAGCTTCGAGACGAATGCCCGCGCCGGACATATACACCTCGCCACGTGTAATATCCGGCCGAGCACCGACTGAAGCTGCCGTTTCGTCAACGTCCGGCGCTTGGCTACGGCCGACACGTGACCACGGATGTCCTCCAGCTTGGCCGTGGGGATCGATAGAGTCATGGCACGGGCGTCGATCTCTATCCCCAACCACGTCACGGTCTGGCTCGGCTCCTGCGCTTTATCACGTGCCTCGGGTAGGCCCAATTCCGAGAAAAGGTCTCGCGCGATCCTGAAGTCCACGGCCACCTTACCTCGGTCCTCGGAGAGGATGATGAGGTCGTCGAGGTACATCGCGGCCGTAACTCCCTTTGATGATAGTATCCCCACGATGGCCTCCGCCACACACTGCATGTGGTAGGAGGAGGCACGGGCGCCGAACGGCATGGCCGTATCGCAGTAGTGCCCGCCCTCCCACGTGAAACATAACAGAGGCCAATCGAGGGGATCGCACCTAAAGTTCTTGTAGGCACGCGACACGTCGATGGACGACATGTAGGCCGACGTGCCTGCCTTGACGAGTTTGGCCACAAACTCGTCCACCGTAGGGAGGCCGTGTTCTCGCTCCAGTCCGTAGACCGAGTTCTTAATGATGAACGAGTTCACGCTGCACTCCCTCGGGAAAGTCATATCGGTAATGATGCGCCGGTCGTCCGTCCCGCGCTTTTCCCGTGTCATGAGTGGCGACACGTGACACCACGGGCTAAAAGGCGGTTCGGCGAACGGGCCCATCATATTGGTAAAGCCTGCCTCCTTTCCCAGAAACTTCTCTACCTGCACGGGGTGAGAGGTTGCGCTGGGGTGGTTGGCCACCCCCCTGGTATCACTCTCCGGTCCCAGGTATCCCAGGGGGAAACCGTATCGCAGGAAGCCTAGGAGCTCCTGCGCCTCCTCCACGTGCCCTAGGTAATGCTCCCACGCAGGTAGGTTAAGGCCGGAAGGCACCTCGACCCTAGCGCCGAGTGCGTTGGGGATTCCCGTGTCACGCACGGCCCGGTATATCTCCGCGTGCCTGGCTTTAAAATCGGGAGTGTTAGATTCCTGATCTCGGCCCGGCGCACTAACACTAACACCCGGCAAGCGACTGAGACCATCATCCTCCACAGGGCCGGGGGCGACCGCCGCCGGTAGAAAGGGGGGTATCTCCTCCGGGAGTGTATTCCCCCCGTCCTTGTTGTTGTTTATCTCTGCCCCTCGGCCATGTGCCGAGGGGGTCACGTGATCGATGACGTCACGTGGGGGAGCCGGCTTCGTTACATAACACTCCGTCCTGCCGGCCCCCCTTTCATCTTTGTTTCGCGCCTCGTCTACTGGCGGGGCGCGGCCGGCCCGTTTTTTGAACTCGGCTGGGGTTGGTGTACCACACTCTGCGCTGCCGCCGGCCTCGTAGTAGCCTGCAGTTGATACCCCGCCTGGGGTACCCGCCGTGGTGTGGGTACAGGGGGAGCCGCCGTGTTGTCGTACCCGTGTCCGTAAGTCAGCTTACGGTTGCAGGCGTGCACCGAGTGACCGCACTTCCTGCCCACAGAGTCGCAAAACGTGCACACGTGCAACCACCGGATGCCCCCTTCAGTGTGGTCGCTGCGGTGGCGGCACCCCCTCTCTCCATTGAAGTCCCGGCACGGGGCCTCGCTCCCCCGGGCACGTCCGGTCTCCGTGTTTTGACTGTTGTTAGACGTGTGGGCACTGGTCATCGCGAGCCGGACACGTTCTTCCTGTATCCGGCCGTGATCCGACCACCGCATCCTGCCCGACTCGACCTGGTCGAAAACGTAGTTTGACCAGCGTCTGACGCCGGCCCACGGCCGTGCCTGCGTGTCAACCGTCACCTGGTATAAGTGTTTGAACATATGCTCCTTGTCCTCGGGGTGCAAGGCGCGATCGTCATTTAATAAGGCCACAAAACATGAAATGTACTCCAGAGGCCCGAGGCTCGACCGTAGGTCCAGTTTCTGGTGCAGCGTGTACACCCCATCTCTGTCCATGAACATGTACGGCTTCGCAGTCGGCCTCCGGGCATTTAAATCAGAAAGTAGGCTCTTACCCGTTGTGCGGTCGTGTCGCATGGCCTCACGGCCGAATTCACGCTGGAGGTGTTCCTCGGTCGTGTAGGCCTCTCGGAGTGCCCTGGGAGCGGGGAGGAGGCGCTCGTTTTGATCCTGGGCCCAGTCTCTTGTCCGTTCGGCCGCTGAGGAAGCCCGTGAGACGGCCCGGCGCGAGGTCGGCCTGGAGATCTGCATGATCGCGTCCATCATGCCGTCCATCTGGCGCGATATTTAGTCATATCCGTCCTTACTTCACCGACGTCCGTCTTTACCTCGTTGACGTCCGTCCTGACCCCTCCGAGGTTGGCCTCCAGGGCTGTGATGCGCGAAGTCCGAGTCCGTGCGCTCGCGCTCGTTCCCTGTTGAGATACGGAGTCCACGTGGTCGCTCTCGGCCTCCGGCTGTCGTATCGTTATTTCCGAGTCCGTCTCGGCCTCCGCGGGTGCGGATGCCGCCACAGCGCTTCTGGTCAACATAACTAGACTATAATTCCTTAAATCACTGAATCGCTTGGTATCCCTGTCCTCGTCTGCCGATATTCAGGGGAATACGGAGACCGAAGGTACGGAGGGCGATAAGCCAAGAAGCGATAGAAGAAATAGGTGTTGAGCGAATGAGACCAGTGAAGCGAATGAGACAGAGGACAGTGTCGCACTCGCGCACTTTGATGTTTAGTGCGGCCGAGAGCGGAGAGGTGGCGCAGGGGTGCGCTAGTGAAGAGTGGTTTCACCAGGGGGGGCAATGACCACCCCTGACCAAAGGCCATGGGTAACCCATATATTTCCACAAATATTTCATCACAGTGATAGTCAGCTATTCCCAACACTTATGTTCACATTCTTGAACTGTTTTTCCATGGCAACCAAATTCCATGTTACCAAACAAATTTGTTCTTTCAGAGCAATATAGGCATATTGCACCAGAAAATGACTGTCTGGAATTTTTCTTGCTACAAGTATGGGCATGTTGCATCTTAAAATGACCGTCTTGATGAGTTCCAATGAATGCTACCATTTTCCCTTGTATTCGAGGAACCCTATCGACATAGCACCTAAATTTCTGTTTCCATAGAGAAATCATGATTTCATAAGATTTGATTCAATTTCAATAGATGGTTATATATTTCCACAAATATTTTGTCAGAGCGATAGTGACCTATTCCCAACACTTATGTTCACATTCTTGAAACGTTTTTCCATGGCAACCAAATTCCATGTTAAACCAACAAATTTGATCTTTCACAGCAATATAGGCATGTTGTACCACAAAATGATAATCTTGACTATTTTTGTAACAAGTATGGGCATGTTGCATCTTAAAAAGACCGTCATGATGAGTTTCAATGAATGCTACCATTTTCCCTCGTATTTGAGGATTCTTCTTGACACAGCAACCAAATATCTGTTTCCATAGAGAAAACATGGTTTCGTAAAATTTGATTCAATTTCAATAGATGGTTATATATTTCCACAAATATTTCATCACAGTAATAGTCAGCTATTCCAAACACAATTCCTTGTTACCCTACAAATTTGTTCTTTCATAGCAATATGGGCATTCTGTACCAAAAAACGATAATCTTGACTATTTTTGTAACAAGTATGGGCATGTTGCATCTTAAAATGACCGTCATGATGAGTTTCAATGAATGCTGCCATTTTTCCTTGTATTTGAGGAGTCTTTTTGACATAGCACCCAAATATCTGTTTCCATAGAGAAAACATGGTTTCGTAAGAATTGATTCAATTTCAATAGATTGTCATATATTTCCACAAATATTTCATCACAGTGATAGTCAGCTATTCCCAACACTTATGTTCACATTCTTGAACTGTTTTTCCATGGCAACCAAATTCCATGTTACCAAACAAATTTGTTCTTTCAGAGCAATATAGGCATATTGCACCAGAAAATAACTGTCTGGAATTTTTCTTGCTACAAGTATGGGCATGTTGCATCTTAAAATGACCGTCTTGATGAGTTCCAATGAATGCTACCATTTTCCCTTGTATTCAAGGAACCCTTTCGACAAAGCACCCAAATTTCTGTTTCCATAGAGAAATCATGATTTCATAAGATTTGATTCAATTTCAATAGATGGTTATATATTTCCACAAATATTTTGTCAAAGCGATAGTCACCTATTCCCAACACTTATGTTCACATTCTTGAAACGTTTTTCCATGGCAACCAAATTCCATGTTAAACCAACAAATTTGATCTTTCACAGCAATATAGGCATGTTGTACCACAAAATGATAATCTTGACTATTTTTGTAACAAGTATGGGCATGTTGCATCTTAAAATGACCGTCATGATGAGTTTCAATGAATGCTGCCATTTTCCCTCGTATTTGAGGATTCTTCTTGACACAGCAACCAAATATCTGTTTCCATAGAGAAAACATGGTTTCGTAAAATTTGATTCAATTTCAATAGATGGTTATATATTTCCACAAATATTTCATCACAGTAATAGTCAGCTATTCCAAACACAATTCCTTGTTACCCTACAAATTTGTTCTTTCATAGCAATATGGGCATTCTGTACCAAAAAAACGATAATCTTGACTATTTTTGTAACAAGTATGGGCATGTTGCATCTTAAAATGACCGTCATGATGAGTATCAATAAATGTTGCCATTTGTCCTTGTATTTGAGGAATCTTTTTGACATAGCACCCAAATATCTGTTTCCATAGAGAAAACATGGTTTCGTAAGAATTGATTCAATTTCAATAGATTGTCATATATTTCCACAAATATTTCATCACAGTGATAGTCAGCTATTCCCAACACTTATGTTCACATTCTTGAACTGTTTTTCCATGGCAACCAAATTCCATGTTACCAAACAAATTTGTTCTTTCAGAGCAATATAGGCATATTGCACCAGAAAATGACTGTCTGGATTTTTTATTGCTACAAGTATGGGCATGTTGCATCTTAAAATGACCGTCTTGATGAGTTCCAATGAATGCTACCATTTTCCCTTGTATTCAAGGAACCCTATCGACATAGCACCCAAATTTCTGTTTCCATAGAGAAATCATGATTTCATAAGATTTGATTCAATTTCAATAGATGGTTATATATTTCAACAAATATTTTGTCAGAGCGATAGTGACCTATTCCCAACACTTATGTTCACATTCTTGAAACGTTTTTCCATGGCAACCAAATTCCATGTTAAACCAACAAATTTGATCTTTCACAGCAATATAGGCATGTTGTACCACAAAATGATAATCTTGACTATTTTTGTAACAAGTATGGGCATGTTGCATCTTAAAATGACCGTCATGATGAGTTTCAATGAATGCTACCATTTTCCCTCGTATTTGAGGATTCTTCTTGACACAGCAACCAAATATCTGTTTCCATAGAGAAAACATGGTTTCGTAAAATTTGATTCAATTTCAATAGATGGTTATATATTTCCACAAATATTTCATCACAGTAATAGTCAGCTATTCCAAACACAATTCCTTGTTACCCTACAAATTTGTTCTTTCATAGCGATATGGGCATTCTGTACCAAAAAACGATAATCTTGACTATTTTTGTAACAAGTATGGGCATGTTGCATCTTAAAATGACCGTCATGATGAGTTTCAATGAATGCTGCCATTTTTCCTTGTATTTGAGGAGTCTTTTTGACATAGCACCCAAATATCTGTTTCCATAGAGAAAACATGGTTTCGTAAGAATTTATTCAATTTCAATAGATTGTCATATATTTCCACAAATATTTCATCACAGTGATAGTCAGCTATTCCCAACACTTATGTTCACATTCTTGAACTGTTTTTCCATGGCAACCAAATTCCATGTTGCCAAACAAATTTCTTCTTTCAGAGCAATATAGGCATATTGCACCAGAAAATGACTGTCTGGAATTTTCCTTACTACAAGTATGGGCATGTTGCATCTTAAAATGACCGTCTTGATGAGTTCCAATGAATGCTACCATTTTCCCTTGTATTCAAGGAATCCTTTCGACAAAGCACCCAAATTTCTGTTTCCATAGAGAAATCATGATTTCATAAGATTTGATTCAATTTCAATAGATGGTTATATATTTCCACAAATATTTGTCAGAGCGATAGTCACCTATTCCCAACACTTATGTTCACATTCTTGAAACGTTTTTCCATGGCAACCAAATTCCATGTTAAACCAACAAATTTGATCTTTCACAGCAATATAGGCATGTTGTACCACAAAATGATAATCTTGACTATTTTTGTAACAAGTATGGGCATGTTGCATCTTGAAATGACCGTCATGATGAGTTTCAATAAATGCTGCCATTTTTCCTTGTATTTGATGAATCTTTTTGACATAGCACCCAAATATCTGTTTCCATAGAGAAAACATGGTTTCGTAAAATTTGATTCAATTTCAATAGATGGTTATATATTTCCACAAATATTTCATCACAGTAATAGTCAGCTATTCCAAACACAATTCCTTGTTACCCTACAAATTTGTTCTTTCATAGCAATATGGGCATTCTGTACCAAAAACGATAATCTTGACTATTTTTGTAACAAGTATGGGCATGTTGCATCTTAAAATGACCGTCATGATGAGTTTCAATGAATGCTGCCATTTTTCCTTGTATTTGAGGAGTCTTTTTGACATAGCACCCAAATATCTGTTTCCATAGAGAAAACATGGTTTCGTAAGAATTGATTCAATTTCAATAGATTGTCATATATTTCCACAAATATTTCATCACAGTGATAGTCAGCTATTCCCAACACTTATGTTTACATTCTTGAACTGTTTTTCCATGGCAACCAAATTCCATGCTACCAAACAAATTTGTTCTTTCAGAGCAATATAGGCATATTGCACCAGAAAATGACTGTCTGGATTTTTTCTCGCTACAAGTATGGGCATGTTGCATCTTAAAATGACCGTCTTGATGAGTTCCAATGAATGCTACCATTTTCCCTTGTATTCAAGGAACCCTTTCGACATAGCACCCAAATTTCTGTTTCCATAGAGAAATCATGATTTCATAAGATTTGATTCAATTTCAATAGATGGTTATATATTTCCACAAATATTTCATCACAGTAATAGTCAGCTATTCCAAACACAATTCCTTGTTACCCTACAAATTTGTTCTTTCATAGCAATATGGGCATTCTGTACCAAAAAACGATAATCTTGACTATTTTTGTAACAAGTATAGGCATGATCATCTTAAAATGACCGTCATGATGAGTTTCAATGAATGCTGCCATTTTTCCTTGTATTTGAGGAGTCTTTTTGACATAGCACTTAAATATCTGTTTCCATAGAGAAAACATGGTTTCGTAAGAATTGATTCAATTTCAATAGATTGTCATATATTTCCACAAATATTTCATCACAGTGATAGTCAGCTATTCCCAACACTTATGTTCACATTCTTGAACTGTTTTTCCATGGCAACCAAATTCCATGTTACCAAACAAATTTGTTCTTTCAGAGCAATATAGGCATATTGCACCAGAAAATGACTGTCTGGAATTTTTCTTGCTACAAGTATGGGCATGTTGCATCTTAAAATGACCGTCTTGATGAGTTCCAATGAATGCTACCATTTTCCCTTGTATTCAAGGAACCCTTTCGACATAGCACCCAAATTTCTGTTTCCATAGAGAAATCATGATTTCATAAGATTTGATTCAATTTCAATAGATGGTTATATATTTCCACAAATATTTTGTCAAAGCGATAGTCACCTATTCCCAACACTTATGTTCACATTCTTGAAACGTTTTTCCATGGCAACCAAATTCCATGTTAAACCAACAAATTTGATCTTTCACAGCAATATAGGCATGTTGTACCACAAAATGATAATCTTGACTATTTTTGTAACAAGTATGGGCATGTTGCATCTTAAAATGACCGTCATGATGAGTTTCAATGAATGCTACCATTTTCCCTCGTATTTGAGGATTCTTCTTGACAGAGCAACCAAATATCTGTTTCCATAGAGAAAACATGGTTTCGTAAAATTTGATTCAATTTCAATAAATGGTTATATATTTCCACAAATATTTCATCACAGTAATAGTCAGCTATTCCAAACACAATTCCTTGTTACCCTACAAATTTGTTCTTTCATAGCGATATGGGCATTCTGTACCAAAAAACGATAATCTTGACTATTTTTGTAACAAGTATGGGCATGTTGCATCTTAAAATGACCGTCATGATGAGTTTCAATGAATGCTGCCATTTTTCCTTGTATTTGAGGAGTCTTTTTGACAAAGCACCCAAATATCTGTTTCCATAGAGAAAACATGGTTTCGTAAGAATTTATTCAATTTCAATAGATTGTCATATATTTCCACAAATATTTCATCACAGTGATAGTCAGCTATTCCCAACACTTATGTTCACATTCTTGAACTGTTTTTCCATGGCAACCAAATTCCATGTTACCAAACAAATTTCTTCTTTCAGAGCAATATAGGCATATTGCACCAGAAAATGACTGTCTGGAATTTTTCTTGCTACAAGTATGGGCATGTTGCATCTTAAAATGACCGTCTTGATGAGTTCCAATGAATGCTACCATTTTCCCTTGTATTCAAGGAACCCTATCGACATAGCACCTAAATTTCTGTTTCCATAGAGAAATCATGATTTCATAAGATTTGATTCAATTTCAATAGATGGTTATATATTTCCACAAATATTTTGTCAGAGCGATAGTGACCTATTCCCAATACTTATGTTCACATTCTTGAAACGTTTTTCCATGGCAACCAAATTCCATGTTAAACCAACAAATTTGATCTTTCACAGCAATATAGGCATGTTGTACCACAAAATGATAATCTTGACTATTTTTGTAACAAGTATGGGCATGTTGCATCTTAAAATGACCGTCATGATGAGTTTCAATGAATGCTGCCATTTTTCCTTGTGTTTAAGGAGTCTTTTTGACATAGCACCCAAATATCTGTTTCCATAGAGAAAACATGGTTTCGTAAGAATTGATTCAATTTCAATAGATTGTCATATATTTCCACAAATATTTCATCACAGTGATAGTCAGCTATTCCCAACACTTATGTTCACATTCTTGAACTGTTTTTCCATGGCAACCAAATTCCATGTTACCAAACAAATTTGTTCTTTCAGAGCAATATAAGCATATTGCACCAGAAAATGACTGTCTGGATTTTTTCTTGCTACAAGTATGGGCATGTTGCATCTTAAAATGACCGTCTTGATGAGTTCCAATGAATGCTACCATTTTCCCTTGTATTCAAGGAACCCTTTCGACAAAGCACCCAAATTTCTGTTTCCATAGAGAAATCATGATTTCATAAGATTTGATTCAATTTCAATAGATGGTTATATATTTCCACAAATATTTTGTCAAAGCGATAGTCACCTATTCCCAACACTTATGTTCACATTCTTGAAACGTTTTTCCATGGCAACCAAATTCCATGTTAAACCAACAAATTTGATCTTTCACAGCAATATAGGTATGTTGTACCACAAAATGATAATCTTGACTATTTTTGTAACAAGTATTGGCATGTTGCATCTTAAAATGACCGTCATGATGAGTTTCAATGAATGCTACCATTTTCCCTCGTATTTGAGATTTCTTCTTGACACAGCAACCAAATATCTGTTTCCATAGAGAAAACATGGTTTCGTAAAATTTGATTCAATTTCAATAGATGGTTATATATTTCCACAAATATTTCATCACAGTAATAGTCAGCTATTCCAAACACAATTACTTGTTACCCTACAAATTTGTTCTTTCATAGCAATATGGGCATTCTGTACCACAAAACGATAATCTTGACTATTTTTGTAACAAGTATAGGCATGTTGCATCTTAAAATGACCGTCATGATGAGTTTCAATAAATGCTGCCATTTTTCCTTGTATTTGAGGAGTCTTTTTGACATAGCACCCAAATATCTGTTTCCATAGAGAAAACATGGTTTCGTAAGAATTGATTCAATTTCAATAGATTGTCATATATTTCCACAAATATTTCATCACAGTGATAGTCAGCTATTCCCAACACTTATGTTCACATTCTTGAACTGTTTTTCCATGGCAACCAAATTCCATGTTACCAAACAAATTTGTTCTTTCAGAGCAATATAGGCATATTGCACCAGAAAATGACTGGAATTTTTCTTGCTACAAGTATGGGCATGTTGCATCTTAAAATGACCGTCTTGATGAGTTCCAATGAATGCTACCATTTTCCCTTGTATTCAAGGAACCCTTTCGACAAAGCACCCAAATTTCTGTTTCCATAGAGAAATCATGATTTCATAAGATTTGATTCAATTTCAATAGATGGTTATATATTTCCACAAATATTTTGTCAAAGCGATAGTCACCTATTCCCAACACTTATGTTCACATTCTTGAAACGTTTTTCCATGGCAACCAAATTCCATGTTAAACCAACAACTTTGATCTTTCACAGCAATATAGGCATGTTGTACCACAAAATGATAATCTTGACTATTTTTGTAACAAGTATGGGCATGTTGCATCTTAAAATGACCGTCATGATGAGTTTCAATGAATGCTACCATTTTCCTTCGTATTTGAGGATTCTTCTTGACACAGCAACCAAATATCTGTTTCCATAGAGAAAACATGGTTTCGTAAAATTTGATTCAATTTCAATAGATGGTTATATATTTCCACAAATATTTCATCACAGTAATAGTCAGCTATTCCAAACACAATTCCTTGTTACCCTACAAATTTGTTCTTTCATAGCAATATGGGCATTCTGTACCACAAAACGATAATCTTGACTATTTTTGTAACAAGTATGGGCATGTTGCATCTTAAAATGACCGTCATGATGAGTTTCAATGAATGCTGCCATTTTTCCTTGTATTTGAGGAGTCTTTTTGACATAGCACCCAAATATCTGTTTCCATAGAGAAAACATGGTTTCGTAAGAATTTATTCAATTTCAATAGATTGTCATATATTTCCACAAATATTTCATCACAGTGATAGTCAGCTATTCCCAACACTTATGTTCACATTCTTGAACTGTTTTTCCATGGCAACCAAATTCCATGTTACCAAACAAATTTCTTCTTTCAGAGCAATATAGGCATATTGCACCAGAAAATGACTGTCTGGAATTTTTCTTGCTACAAGTATGGGCATGTTGCATCTTAAAATGACCGTCTTGATGAGTTCCAATGAATGCTACCATTTCACCTTGTATTCAAGGAATCCTTTCGACAAAGCACCCAAATTTCTGTTTCCATAGAGAAATCATGATTTCATAAGATTTGATTCAATTTCAATAGATGGTTATATATTTCCACAAATATTTGTCAGAGCGATAGTCACCTGTTCCCAACACTTATGTTCACATTCTTGAAACGTTTTTCCATGGCAACCAAATTCCATGTTAAACCAACAAATTTGATCTTTCACAGCAATATAGGCATGTTGTACCACAAAATGATAATCTTGACTATTTTTGTAACAAGTATGGGCATGTTGCATCTTGAAATGACCGTCATGATGAGTTTCAATAAATGCTGCCATTTTTCCTTGTATTTGATGAATCTTTTTGACATAGCACCCAAATATCTGTTTCCATAGAGAAAACATGGTTTCGTAAAATTTGATTCAATTTCAATAGATGGTTATATATTTCCACAAATATTTCATCACAGTAATAGTCAGCTATTCCAAACACAATTCCTTGTTACCCTACAAATTTGTTCTTTCATAGCGATATGGGCATTCTGTACCAAAAAACGATAATCTTGACTATTTTTGTAACAAGTATGGGCATGTTGCATCTTAAAATGACCGTCATGATGAGTTTCAATGAATGCTGCCATTTTTCCTTGTATTTGAGGAGTCTTTTTGACATAGCACCCAAATATCTGTTTCCATAGAGAAAACATGGTTTCGTAAGAATTTATTCAATTTCAATAGATTGTCATATATTTCCACAAATATTTCATCACAGTGATAGTCAGCTATTCCCAACACTTATGTTCACATTCTTGAACTGTTTTTCCATGGCAACCAAATTCCATGTTACCAAACAAATTTCTTCTTTCAGAGCAATATAGGCATATTGCACCAGAAAATGACTGTCTGGAATTTTTCTTGCTACAAGTATGGGCATGTTGCATCTTAAAATGACCGTCTTGATGAGTTCCAATGAATGCTACCATTTTCCCTTGTATTCAAGGAACCCTTTCGACATAGCACCCAAATTTCTGTTTCCATAGAGAAATCATGATTTCATAAGATTTGATTCAATTTCAATAGATGGTTATATATTTCCACAAATATTTTGTCAAAGCGATAGTCACCTATTCCCAACACTTATGTTCACATTCTTGAAACGTTTTTCCATGGCAACCAAATTCCATGTTAAACCAACAAATTTGATCTTTCACAGCAATATAGGCATGTTGTACCACAAAATGATAATCTTGACTATTTTTGTAACAAGTATGGGCATGTTGCATCTTAAAATGACCGTCATGATGAGTTTCAATGAATGCTACCATTTTCCCTCGTATTTGAGGATTCTTCTTGACAGAGCAACCAAATATCTGTTTCCATAGAGAAAACATGGTTTCGTAAAATTTGATTCAATTTCAATAAATGGTTATATATTTCCACAAATATTTCATCACAGTAATAGTCAGCTATTCCAAACACAATTCCTTGTTACCCTACAAATTTGTTCTTTCATAGCGATATGGGCATTCTGTACCAAAAAACGATAATCTTGACTATTTTTGTAACAAGTATGGGCATGTTGCATCTTAAAATGACCGTCATGATGAGTTTCAATGAATGCTGCCATTTTTCCTTGTATTTGAGGAGTCTTTTTGACAAAGCACCCAAATATCTGTTTCCATAGAGAAAACATGGTTTCGTAAGAATTTATTCAATTTCAATAGATTGTCATATATTTCCACAAATATTTCATCACAGTGATAGTCAGCTATTCCCAACACTTATGTTCACATTCTTGAACTGTTTTTCCATGGCAACCAAATTCCATGTTACCAAACAAATTTCTTCTTTCAGAGCAATATAGGCATATTGCACCAGAAAATGACTGTCTGGAATTTTTCTTGCTACAAGTATGGGCATGTTGCATCTTAAAATGACCGTCTTGATGAGTTCCAATGAATGCTACCATTTTCCCTTGTATTCAAGGAACCCTATCGACATAGCACCTAAATTTCTGTTTCCATAGAGAAATCATGATTTCATAAGATTTGATTCAATTTCAATAGATGGTTATATATTTCCACAAATATTTTGTCAGAGCGATAGTGACCTATTCCCAATACTTATGTTCACATTCTTGAAACGTTTTTCCATGGCAACCAAATTCCATGTTAAACCAACAAATTTGATCTTTCACAGCAATATAGGCATGTTGTACCACAAAATGATAATCTTGACTATTTTTGTAACAAGTATGGGCATGTTGCATCTTAAAATGACCGTCATGATGAGTTTCAATGAATGCTGCCATTTTTCCTTGTGTTTAAGGAGTCTTTTTGACATAGCACCCAAATATCTGTTTCCATAGAGAAAACATGGTTTCGTAAGAATTGATTCAATTTCAATAGATTGTCATATATTTCCACAAATATTTCATCACAGTGATAGTCAGCTATTCCCAACACTTATGTTCACATTCTTGAACTGTTTTTCCATGGCAACCAAATTCCATGTTACCAAACAAATTTGTTCTTTCAGAGCAATATAAGCATATTGCACCAGAAAATGACTGTCTGGATTTTTTCTTGCTACAAGTATGGGCATGTTGCATCTTAAAATGACCGTCTTGATGAGTTTCAATGAATGCTACCATTTTCCCTTGTATTCAAGGAACCCTTTCGACAAAGCACCCAAATTTCTGTTTCCATAGAGAAATCATGATTTCATAAGATTTGATTCAATTTCAATAGATGGTTATATATTTCCACAAATATTTTGTCAAAGCGATAGTCACCTATTCCCAACACTTATGTTCACATTCTTGAAACGTTTTTCCATGGCAACCAAATTCCATGTTAAACCAACAAATTTGATCTTTCACAGCAATATAGGTATGTTGTACCACAAAATGATAATCTTGACTATTTTTGTAACAAGTATTGGCATGTTGCATCTTAAAATGACCGTCATGATGAGTTTCAATGAATGCTACCATTTTCCCTCGTATTTGAGATTTCTTCTTGACACAGCAACCAAATATCTGTTTCCATAGAGAAAACATGGTTTCGTAAAATTTGATTCAATTTCAATAGATGGTTATATATTTCCACAAATATTTCATCACAGTAATAGTCAGCTATTCCAAACACAATTACTTGTTACCCTACAAATTTGTTCTTTCATAGCAATATGGGCATTCTGTACCACAAAACGATAATCTTGACTATTTTTGTAACAAGTATAGGCATGTTGCATCTTAAAATGACCGTCATGATGAGTTTCAATAAATGCTGCCATTTTTCCTTGTATTTGAGGAGTCTTTTTGACATAGCACCCAAATATCTGTTTCCATAGAGAAAACATGGTTTCGTAAGAATTGATTCAATTTCAATAGATTGTCATATATTTCCACAAATATTTCATCACAGTGATAGTCAGCTATTCCCAACACTTATGTTCACATTCTTGAACTGTTTTTCCATGGCAACCAAATTCCATGTTACCAAACAAATTTGTTCTTTCAGAGCATATTGCACCAGAAAATGACTGTCTGGATTTTTTCTTGCTACAAGTATGGGCATGTTGCATCTTAAAATGACCGTCTTGATGAGTTCCAATGAATGCTACCATTTTCCTTTGTATTCAAGGAACCCTTTCGACATAGCACCCAAATTTCTGTTTCCATAGAGAAATCATGATTTCATAAGATTTGATTCAATTTCAATAGATGGTTATATATTTCCACAAATATTTTGTCAAAGCGATAGTCACCTATTCCCAACACTTATGTTCACATTCTTGAAACGTTTTTCCATGGCAACCAAATTCCATGTTAAACCAACAAATTTGATCTTTCACAGCAATATAGGCATGTTGTACCACAAAATGATAATCTTGACTATTTTTGTAACAAGTATGGGCATGTTGCATCTTAAAATGACCGTCATGATGAGTTTCAATGAATGCTGCCATTTTTCCTTGCATTTGAGGAATCTTTTAGACATAGCACCCAAATATCTGTTTCCATAGAGAAAACATGGTTTCGTAAGAATTGATTCAATTTCAATAGATTGTCATATATTTCCACAAATATTTCATCACAGTGATAGTCAGCTATTCCCAACACTTATGTTCACATTCTTGAACTGTTTTTCCATGGCAACCAAATTCCATGTTACCAAACAAATTTGTTCTTTCAGAGCAATATAGGCATATTGCACCAGAAAATGACTGTCTGGAATTTTTCTTGCTACAAGTATGGGCATGTTGCATCTTAAAATGACCGTCTTGATGAGTTCCAATGAATACTACCATTTTCCCTTGTATTCAAGGAACCCTATCGACATAGCACCTAAATTTCTGTTTCCATAGAGAAATCATGATTTCATAAGATTTGATTCAATTTCAATAGATGGTTATATATTTCCACAAATATTTTGTCAGAGCGATAGTGACCTATTCCCAACACTTATGTTCACATTCTTGAAACGTTTTTCCATGGTAACCAAATTCCATGTAAAACCAACAAATTTGATCTTTCACAGCAATATGGCCACACAAAATGATAATCTTGACTATTTTTGTAACAAGTATGGGCATGTTGCATCTTAAAATGACCGTCATGATGAGTTTCAATGAATGCTGCCATTTTCCCTCGTATTTGAGGATTCTTCTTGACACAGCAACCAAATATCTGTTTCCATAGAGAAAACATGGTTTCGTAAAATTTGATTCAATTTCAATAGATGGTTATATATTTCCACAAATATTTCATCACAGTAATAGTCAGCTATTCCAAACACAATTCCTTGTTACCCTACAAATTTGTTCTTTCATAGCAATATGGGCATTCTGTACCAAAAAACGATAATCTTGACTATTTTTGTAACAAGTATGGGCATGTTGCATCTTAAAATGACCGTCATGATGAGTTTCAATGAATGCTGCCATTTTTCCTTGTATTTGAGGAGTCTTTTTGACATAGCACCCAAATATCTGTTTCCATAGAGAAAACATGGTTTCGTAAGAATTGATTCAATTTCAATAGATTGTCATATATTTCCACAAATATTTCATCACAGTGATAGTCAGCTATTCCCAACACTTATGTTTACATTCTTGAACTGTTTTTCCATGGCAACCAAATTCCATGCTACCAAACAAATTTGTTCTTTCAGAGCAATATAGGCATATTGCACCAGAAAATGACTGTCTGGATTTTTTCTTGCTACAAGTATGGGCATGTTGCATCTTAAAATGACCGTCTTGATGAGTTCCAATGAATGCTACCATTTTCCCTTGTATTCAAGGAACCCTTTCGACATAGCACCCAAATTTCTGTTTCCATAGAGAAATCATGATTTCATAAGATTTGATTCAATTTCAATAGATGGTTATATATTTCCACAAATATTTTGTCAAAGCGATAGTCACCTATTCCCAACACTTATGTTCACATTCTCGAAACGTTTTTCCATGGCAACCAAATTCCATGTTAAACCAACAAATTTGATCTTTCACAGCAATATAGGCATGTTGTACCACAAAATGATAATCTTGACTATTTTTGTAACAAGTATGGGCATGTTGCATCTTGAAATGACCGTCATGATGAGTTTCAATAAATGCTGCCATTTTTCCTTGTATTTGATGAATCTTTTTGACATAGCACCCAAATATCTGTTTCCATAGAGAAAACATGGTTTCGTAAAATTTGATTCAATTTCAATAGATGGTTATATATTTCCACAAATATTTCATCACAGTAATAGTCAGCTATTCCAAACACAATTCCTTGTTACCCTACAAATTTGTTCTTTCATAGCGATATGGGCATTCTGTACCAAAAAACGATAATCTTGACTATTTTTGTAACAAGTATGGGCATGTTGCATCTTAAAATGACCGTCATGATGAGTTTCAATGAATGCTGCCATTTTTCCTTGCATTTGAGGAATCTTTTAGACATAGCACCCAAATATCTGTTTCCATAGAGAAAACATGGTTTCGTAAGAATTGATTCAATTTCAATAGATTGTCATATATTTCCACAAATATTTCATCACAGTGATAGTCAGCTATTCCCAACACTTATGTTCACATTCTTGAACTGTTTTTCCATGGCAACCAAATTCCATGTTACCAAACAAATTTGTTCTTTCAGAGCAATATAGGCATATTGCACCAGAAAATGACTGTCTGGAATTTTTCTTGCTACAAGTATGGGCATGTTGCATCTTAAAATGACCGTCTTGATGAGTTCCAATGAATACTACCATTTTCCCTTGTATTCAAGGAACCCTATCGACATAGCACCTAAATTTCTGTTTCCATAGAGAAATCATGATTTCATAAGATTTGATTCAATTTCAATAGATGGTTATATATTTCCACAAATATTTTGTCAGAGCGATAGTGACCTATTCCCAACACTTATGTTCACATTCTTGAAACGTTTTTCCATGGTAACCAAATTCCATGTAAAACCAACAAATTTGATCTTTCACAGCAATATGGCCACACAAAATGATAATCTTGACTATTTTTGTAACAAGTATGGGCATGTTGCATCTTAAAATGACCGTCATGATGAGTTTCAATGAATGCTGCCATTTTCCCTCGTATTTGAGGATTCTTCTTGACACAGCAACCAAATATCTGTTTCCATAGAGAAAACATGGTTTCGTAAAATTTGATTCAATTTCAATAGATGGTTATATATTTCCACAAATATTTCATCACAGTAATAGTCAGCTATTCCAAACACAATTCCTTGTTACCCTACAAATTTGTTCTTTCATAGCAATATGGGCATTCTGTACCAAAAAACGATAATCTTGACTATTTTTGTAACAAGTATGGGCATGTTGCATCTTAAAATGACCGTCATGATGAGTTTCAATGAATGCTGCCATTTTTCCTTGTATTTGAGGAGTCTTTTTGACATAGCACCCAAATATCTGTTTCCATAGAGAAAACATGGTTTCGTAAGAATTGATTCAATTTCAATAGATTGTCATATATTTCCACAAATATTTCATCACAGTGATAGTCAGCTATTCCCAACACTTATGTTTACATTCTTGAACTGTTTTTCCATGGCAACCAAATTCCATGCTACCAAACAAATTTGTTCTTTCAGAGCAATATAGGCATATTGCACCAGAAAATGACTGTCTGGATTTTTTCTTGCTACAAGTATGGGCATGTTGCATCTTAAAATGACCGTCTTGATGAGTTCCAATGAATGCTACCATTTTCCCTTGTATTCAAGGAACCCTTTCGACATAGCACCCAAATTTCTGTTTCCATAGAGAAATCATGATTTCATAAGATTTGATTCAATTTCAATAGATGGTTATATATTTCCACAAATATTTTGTCAAAGCGATAGTCACCTATTCCCAACACTTATGTTCACATTCTCGAAACGTTTTTCCATGGCAACCAAATTCCATGTTAAACCAACAAATTTGATCTTTCACAGCAATATAGGCATGTTGTACCACAAAATGATAATCTTGACTATTTTTGTAACAAGTATGGGCATGTTGCATCTTGAAATGACCGTCATGATGAGTTTCAATAAATGCTGCCATTTTTCCTTGTATTTGATGAATCTTTTTGACATAGCACCCAAATATCTGTTTCCATAGAGAAAACATGGTTTCGTAAAATTTGATTCAATTTCAATAGATGGTTATATATTTCCACAAATATTTCATCACAGTAATAGTCAGCTATTCCAAACACAATTCCTTGTTACCCTACAAATTTGTTCTTTCATAGCGATATGGGCATTCTGTACCAAAAAACGATAATCTTGACTATTTTTGTAACAAGTATGGGCATGTTGCATCTTAAAATGACCGTCATGATGAGTTTCAATGAATGCTGCCATTTTTCCTTGCATTTGAGGAATCTTTTAGACATAGCACCCAAATATCTGTTTCCATAGAGAAAACATGGTTTCGTAAGAATTGATTCAATTTCAATAGATTGTCATATATTTCCACAAATATTTCATCACAGTGATAGTCAGCTATTCCCAACACTTATGTTCACATTCTTGAACTGTTTTTCCATGGCAACCAAATTCCATGTTACCAAACAAATTTGTTCTTTCAGAGCAATATAGGCATATTGCACCAGAAAATGACTGTCTGGAATTTTTCTTGCTACAAGTATGGGCATGTTGCATCTTAAAATGACCGTCTTGATGAGTTCCAATGAATACTACCATTTTCCCTTGTATTCAAGGAACCCTATCGACATAGCACCTAAATTTCTGTTTCCATAGAGAAATCATGATTTCATAAGATTTGATTCAATTTCAATAGATGGTTATATATTTCCACAAATATTTTGTCAGAGCGATAGTGACCTATTCCCAACACTTATGTTCACATTCTTGAAACGTTTTTCCATGGTAACCAAATTCCATGTAAAACCAACAAATTTGATCTTTCACAGCAATATGGCCACACAAAATGATAATCTTGACTATTTTTGTAACAAGTATGGGCATGTTGCATCTTAAAATGACCGTCATGATGAGTTTCAATGAATGCTGCCATTTTCCCTCGTATTTGAGGATTCTTCTTGACACAGCAACCAAATATCTGTTTCCATAGAGAAAACATGGTTTCGTAAAATTTGATTCAATTTCAATAGATGGTTATATATTTCCACAAATATTTCATCACAGTAATAGTCAGCTATTCCAAACACAATTCCTTGTTACCCTACAAATTTGTTCTTTCATAGCAATATGGGCATTCTGTACCAAAAAACGATAATCTTGACTATTTTTGTAACAAGTATGGGCATGTTGCATCTTAAAATGACCGTCATGATGAGTTTCAATGAATGCTGCCATTTTTCCTTGTATTTGAGGAGTCTTTTTGACATAGCACCCAAATATCTGTTTCCATAGAGAAAACATGGTTTCGTAAGAATTGATTCAATTTCAATAGATTGTCATATATTTCCACAAATATTTCATCACAGTGATAGTCAGCTATTCCCAACACTTATGTTTACATTCTTGAACTGTTTTTCCATGGCAACCAAATTCCATGCTACCAAACAAATTTGTTCTTTCAGAGCAATATAGGCATATTGCACCAGAAAATGACTGTCTGGATTTTTTCTTGCTACAAGTATGGGCATGTTGCATCTTAAAATGACCGTCTTGATGAGTTCCAATGAATGCTACCATTTTCCCTTGTATTCAAGGAACCCTTTCGACATAGCACCCAAATTTCTGTTTCCATAGAGAAATCATGATTTCATAAGATTTGATTCAATTTCAATAGATGGTTATATATTTCCACAAATATTTTGTCAAAGCGATAGTCACCTATTCCCAACACTTATGTTCACATTCTTGAAACGTTTTTCCATGGCAACCAAATTCCATGTTAAACCAACAAATTTGATCTTTCACAGCAATATAGGCATGTTGTACCACAAAATGATAATCTTGACTATTTTTGTAACAAGTATGGGCATGTTGCATCTTGAAATGACCGTCATGATGAGTTTCAATAAATGCTGCCATTTTTCCTTGTATTTGATGAATCTTTTTGACATAGCACCCAAATATCTGTTTCCATAGAGAAAACATGGTTTCGTAAAATTTGATTCAATTTCAATAGATGGTTATATATTTCCACAAATATTTCATCACAGTAATAGTCAGCTATTCCAAACACAATTCCTTGTTACCCTACAAATTTGTTCTTTCATAGCGATATGGGCATTCTGTACCAAAAAACGATAATCTTGACTATTTTTGTAACAAGTATGGGCATGTTGCATCTTAAAATGACCGTCATGATGAGTTTCAATGAATGCTGCCATTTTTCCTTGTATTTGAGGAGTCTTTTTGACATAGCACCCAAATATCTGTTTCCATAGAGAAAACATGGTTTCGTAAGAATTTATTCAATTTCAATAGATTGTCATATATTTCCACAAATATTTCATCACAGTGATAGTCAGCTATTCCCAACACTTATGTTCACATTCTTGAACTGTTTTTCCATGGCAACCAAATTCCATGTTACCAAACAAATTTCTTCTTTCAGAGCAATATAGGCATATTGCACCAGAAAATGACTGTCTGATATTTTCCTTACTACAAGTATGGGCATGTTGCATCTTAAAATGACCGTCTTGATGAGTTCCAATGAATGCTACCATTTTCCCTTGTATTCAAGGAACCCTTTCGACATAGCACCCAAATTTCTGTTTCCATAGAGAAATCATGATTTCATAAGATTTGATTCAATTTCAATAGATGGTTATATATTTCCACAAATATTTTGTCAAAGCGATAGTCACCTATTCCCAACACTTATGTTCACATTCTTGAAACGTTTTTCCATGGCAACCAAATTCCATGTTAAACCAACAAATTTGATCTTTCACAGCAATATAGGCATGTTGTACCACAAAATGATAATCTTGACTATTTTTGTAACAAGTATGGGCATGTTGCATCTTAAAATGACCGTCATGATGAGTTTCAATGAATGCTGCCATTTTTCCTCGTATTTGAGGATTCTTCTTGACACAGCAACCAAATATCTGTTTCCATAGAGAAAACATGGTTTCGTAAAATTTGATTCAATTTCAATAAATGGTTATATATTTCCACAAATATTTCATCACAGTAATAGTCAGCTATTCCAAACACAATTCCTTGTTACCCTACAAATTTGTTCTTTCATAGCGATATGGGCATTCTGTACCAAAAAACGATAATCTTGACTATTTTTGTAACAAGTATAGGCATGTTGCATCTTAAAATGACCTTCATGATGAGTTTCAATGAATGCTGCCATTTTTCCTTGTATTTGAGGAGTCTTTTTGACATAGCACCCAAATATCTGTTTCCATAGAGAAAACATGGTTTCGTAAGAATTTATTCAATTTCAATAGATTGTCATATATTTCCACAAATATTTCATCACAGTGATAGTCAGCTATTCCCAACACTTATGTTCACATTCTTGAACTGTTTTTCCATGGCAACCAAATTCCATGTTACCAAACAAATTTCTTCTTTCAGAGCAATATAGGCATATTGCACCAGAAAATGACTGTCTGGAATTTTTCTTGCTACAAGTATGGGCATGTTGCATCTTAAAATGACCGTCTTGATGAGTTCCAATGAATGCTACCATTTTCCCTTGTATTCAAGGAACCCTATCGACATAGTACCCAAATTTCTGTTTCCATAGAGAAATCATGATTTCATAAGATTTGATTCAATTTCAATAGATGGTTATATATTTCCACAAATATTTTGTCAGAGCGATAGTGACCTATTCCCAATACTTATGTTCACATTCTTGAAACGTTTTTCCATGGCAACCAAATTCCATGTTAAACCAACAAATTTGATCTTTCACAGCAATATAGGCATGTTGTACCACAAAATGATAATCTTGACTATTTTTGTAACAAGTATGGGCATGTTGCATCTTAAAATGACCGTCATGATGAGTTTCAATGAATGCTGCCATTTTTCCTTGTATTTGAGGAGTCTTTTTGACATAGCACCCAAATATCTGTTTCCATAGAGAAAACATGGTTTCGTAAGAATTGATTCAATTTCAATAGATTGTCATATATTTCCACAAATATTTCATCACAGTGATAGTCAGCTATTCCCAACACTTATGTTTACATTCTTGAACTGTTTTTCCATGGCAACCAAATTCCATGCTACCAAACAAATTTGTTCTTTCAGAGCAATATAGGCATATTGCACCAGAAAATGACTGTCTGGATTTTTTCTTGCTACAAGTATGGGCATGTTGCATCTTAAAATGACCGTCTTGATGAGTTCCAATGAATGCTACCATTTTCCCTTGTATTCAAGGAACCCTTTCGACATAGCACCCAAATTTCTGTTTCCATAGAGAAATCATGATTTCATAAGATTTGATTCAATTTCAATAGATGGTTATATATTTCCACAAATATTTTGTCAAAGCGATAGTCACCTATTCCCAACACTTATGTTCACATTCTTGAAACGTTTTTCCATGGCAACCAAATTCCATGTTAAACCAACAAATTTGATCTTTCACAGCAATATAGGCATGTTGTACCACAAAATGATAATCTTGACTATTTTTGTAACAAGTATGGGCATGTTGCATCTTAAAATGACCGTCATGATGAGTTTCAATGAATGCTACCATTTTCCCTCGTATTTGAGGATTCTTCTTGACACAGCAACCAAATATCTGTTTCCATAGAGAAAACATGGTTTCGTAAAATTTGATTCAATTTCAATAGATGGTTATATATTTCCACAAATATTTCATCACAGTAATAGTCAGCTATTCCAAACACAATTCCTTGTTACCCTACAAATTTGTTCTTTCATAGCAATATGGGCATTCTGTACCAAAAACGATAATCTTGACTATTTTTGTAACAAGTATGGGCATGTTGCATCTTAAAATGACCGTCATGATGAGTTTCAATAAATGCTGCCATTTTTCCTTGTATTTGAGGAATCTTTTTGACATAGCACCCAAATATCTGTTTCCATAGAGAAAACATGGTTTCGTAAGAATTGATTCAATTTTAATAGATTGTCATTACCCCAGATCCCCAATGAAACAGAGTGGAGGCCGTAGTGGGCTTATAAAATTTTATTTAATTTTATGAGTCTTATTGATATGAATAAGAGAAATACATGAGTATCAATAATAAGACAAATATAGCAATTGACATAGATATGTGTTTGTCAATTGTGATAAGATTTGTGACAATATGACAAATATTGAAATTGACATAGATATGTGTTTGTCAATTGTGATAATATTTGATATAAGATAAATGAAGATTATGTGATATTACATAGTTAAACATAACATGTAATAATAAAATAATAGAAATAGCCAAGAAGCCAATATTTAAGGGAAGAGGAGGGTGGGAAAGTTTTTTATAGTCAGTTTTTGAAGGAGAGAGACTCAATGAGAGACTTGTTGACAGTCTCTTGGTCTGATACTTTGATGTAGTCCCTGTGAGCCTGGGACCTCCACCCTCCATACCTCTGGATGTTAAGTTCAGGTATCCCGGCCTCAAAGGCCTGAGTGGCAGCGGCCTTCCTGAGGCTGTGGAGGGTGTATGTCTTCACAGTTTGGCCTGTGGCCTGTAGGAGGCGGTCCCATTCGTTGGTCATAACCCGTGATGTGATGGTCGTCCCATCGGGCAGTGTCAGAAACGGGTCCCGCAGTGAAGCCGTAGGGGCCGCCCGTAGTAGGCCTCGAACCGCGTCTACCGGGCACACCCGGATATCGTCCGCGGCCTCGAGGCGCATCACTTTCTGTTGCCCTACGTATTGAAGATTTTTGGCCGCCTTGATGGTGATAGTGACGTGCCGGCGGCCGAGGACCACGTCCCCGCGAGTGAGGTTCCGAGCCGGATCGAATGCCCGAGCCGACTGCGGCGCCACCTCCCCCTGCCGTAGGGCCGCGTAGAAAATGAGCAGCATGCCCGCCCTCATTGCCGTATGGAGGGGCGATCCCGTCAGGGCATCGAGGACCGCCCTGAACACATCCATTGGTATGGGGGCCTTCACGTTTGGCACGTAAAGCTTGTTTCTCCTCATGCCCTCGAGGGCACGCTTCACCCGGTGATCCTCTGTTGACCGCACGTCCCCCCCCGTCAGTCGGAGGTGTGCCCGGACGTGCGATAACTGGTTGGCGACCGTGGCCGGCGAGGGGGCGTGGTCGGCCACGTATTCCAGGTACGACGTGATCAGGCTCACGGTCAGTGCCCGGGGGTCCGTCCTCATCCGGTTGCAGAACGCCAGGTAGGTAGTGACTGCGGATCGCTGGTTTGCGAGCGTACCTGGGGCATGCGCCTCTGACTGCCTCGCAGATGCCTTCGCCTGGAGTAAGAGAAGCGCCCGATCTGCAGAAGAGACGGAGTACGGGTACAAAAGAGGCATGGGTACACGGTACGATAGGGTACAACTCATGAATGTGAATGAGGGAAGTGGCCTTATCGTATTCCGTCCTCGACAGATGGGCTCTGCTCAGGGCATCTGCGATGAAGTTTTGCACCCCGGGGATATGGCTGAAGACCAGTTCCACCTGCAGACGTGCCTGCACCATCCATGCCTGGCGGGCACACTCCGCCAGGACAGGGTTACGGGCACGCCCGCTATTGAGGGTCTGTACAGTTCCGAGGTTATCACAGAACACCTCAATCCGTGATCCCCGATCCCTGTCGGTGATGAATGTGTGGAGTGCGTAGATGGTATTCAGAGCCTCGAGCTCCGAGATGCACTCCACGGGATCGAGGACGGGGCACACCTGGCCAGAGTACGAGAAGCGGCCGTCGGTTCCTCCGACGCCCGACAGGCACGCATCTACTGTGATCCTCCGCGTCGGGGGACCTCGAGGGATGAGAGCGCGGCCGTTCCAGCCCCGAGCAAACTTAACGAACCAGTCGAGATCCTGGCGCATCTCGGAATTGATGTTCATGTAGAAGCCTCTCATCCCCCGGAGGGCCTCGAGTAGCTTCGAGACGAATGCCCGCGCCGGACATATACACCTCGCCACGTGTAATATCCGGCCGAGCACCGACTGAAGCTGCCGTTTCGTCAACGTCCGGCGCTTGGCTACGGCCGACACGTGACCACGGATGTCCTCCAGCTTGGCCGTGGGGATCGATAGAGTCATGGCACGGGCGTCGATCTCTATCCCCAACCACGTCACGGTCTGGCTCGGCTCCTGCGCTTTATCACGTGCCTCGGGTAGGCCCAATTCCGAGAAAAGGTCTCGCGCGATCCTGAAGTCCACGGCCACCTTACCTCGGTCCTCGGAGAGGATGATGAGGTCGTCGAGGTACATCGCGGCCGTAACTCCCTTTGATGATAGTATCCCCACGATGGCCTCCGCCACACACTGCATGTGGTAGGAGGAGGCACGGGCGCCGAACGGCATGGCCGTATCGCAGTAGTGCCCGCCCTCCCACGTGAAACATAACAGAGGCCAATCGAGGGGATCGCACCTAAAGTTCTTGTAGGCACGCGACACGTCGATGGACGACATGTAGGCCGACGTGCCTGCCTTGACGAGTTTGGCCACAAACTCGTCCACCGTAGGGAGGCCGTGTTCTCGCTCCAGTCCGTAGACCGAGTTCTTAATGATGAACGAGTTCACGCTGCACTCCCTCGGGAAAGTCATATCGGTAATGATGCGCCGGTCGTCCGTCCCGCGCTTTTCCCGTGTCATGAGTGGCGACACGTGACACCACGGGCTAAAAGGCGGTTCGGCGAACGGGCCCATCATATTGGTAAAGCCTGCCTCCTTTCCCAGAAACTTCTCTACCTGCACGGGGTGAGAGGTTGCGCTGGGGTGGTTGGCCACCCCCCTGGTATCACTCTCCGGTCCCAGGTATCCCAGGGGGAAACCGTATCGCAGGAAGCCTAGGAGCTCCTGCGCCTCCTCCACGTGCCCTAGGTAATGCTCCCACGCAGGTAGGTTAAGGCCGGAAGGCACCTCGACCCTAGCGCCGAGTGCGTTGGGGATTCCCGTGTCACGCACGGCCCGGTATATCTCCGCGTGCCTGGCTTTAAAATCGGGAGTGTTAGATTCCTGATCTCGGCCCGGCGCACTAACACTAACACCCGGCAAGCGACTGAGACCATCATCCTCCACAGGGCCGGGGGCGACCGCCGCCGGTAGAAAGGGGGGTATCTCCTCCGGGAGTGTATTCCCCCCGTCCTTGTTGTTGTTTATCTCTGCCCCTCGGCCATGTGCCGAGGGGGTCACGTGATCGATGACGTCACGTGGGGGAGCCGGCTTCGTTACATAACACTCCGTCCTGCCGGCCCCCCTTTCATCTTTGTTTCGCGCCTCGTCTACTGGCGGGGCGCGGCCGGCCCGTTTTTTGAACTCGGCTGGGGTTGGTGTACCACACTCTGCGCTGCCGCCGGCCTCGTAGTAGCCTGCAGTTGATACCCCGCCTGGGGTACCCGCCGTGGTGTGGGTACAGGGGGAGCCGCCGTGTTGTCGTACCCGTGTCCGTAAGTCAGCTTACGGTTGCAGGCGTGCACCGAGTGACCGCACTTCCTGCCCACAGAGTCGCAAAACGTGCACACGTGCAACCACCGGATGCCCCCTTCAGTGTGGTCGCTGCGGTGGCGGCACCCCCTCTCTCCATTGAAGTCCCGGCATGGGGCCTCGCTCCCCCGGGCACGTCCGGTCTCCGTGTTTTGACTGTTGTTAGACGTGTGGGCACTGGTCATCGCGAGCCGGACACGTTCTTCCTGTATCCGGCCGTGATCCGACCACCGCATCCTGCCCGACTCGACCTGGTCGAAAACGTAGTTTGACCAGCGTCTGACGCCGGCCCACGGCCGTGCCTGCGTGTCAACCGTCACCTGGTATAAGTGTTTGAACATATGCTCCTTGTCCTCGGGGTGCAAGGCGCGATCGTCATTTAATAAGGCCACAAAACATGAAATGTACTCCAGAGGCCCGAGGCTCGACCGTAGGTCCAGTTTCTGGTGCAGCGTGTACACCCCATCTCTGTCCATGAACATGTACGGCTTCGCAGTCGGCCTCCGGGCATTTAAATCAGAAAGTAGGCTCTTACCCGTTGTGCGGTCGTGTCGCATGGCCTCACGGCCGAATTCACGCTGGAGGTGTTCCTCGGTCGTGTAGGCCTCTCGGAGTGCCCTGGGAGCGGGGAGGAGGCGCTCGTTTTGATCCTGGGCCCAGTCTCTTGTCCGTTCGGCCGCTGAGGAAGCCCGTGAGACGGCCCGGCGCGAGGTCGGCCTGGAGATCTGCATGATCGCGTCCATCATGCCGTCCATCTGGCGCGATATTTAGTCATATCCGTCCTTACTTCACCGACGTCCGTCTTTACCTCGTTGACGTCCGTCCTGACCCCTCCGAGGTTGGCCTCCAGGGCTGTGATGCGCGAAGTCCGAGTCCGTGCGCTCGCGCTCGTTCCCTGTTGAGATACGGAGTCCACGTGGTCGCTCTCGGCCTCCGGCTGTCGTATCGTTATTTCCGAGTCCGTCTCGGCCTCCGCGGGTGCGGATGCCGCCACAGCGCTTCTGGTCAACATAACTAGACTATAATTCCTTAAATCACTGAATCGCTTGGTATCCCTGTCCTCGTCTGCCGATATTCAGGGGAATACGGAGACCGAAGGTACGGAGGGCGATAAGCCAAGAAGCGATAGAAGAAATAGGTGTTGAGCGAATGAGACCAGTGAAGCGAATGAGACAGAGGACAGTGTCGCACTCGCGCACTTTGATGTTTAGTGCGGCCGAGAGCGGAGAGGTGGCGCAGGGGTGCGCTAGTGAAGAGTGGTTTCACCAGGGGGGGCAATGACCACCCCTGACCAAAGGCCATGGGTAACCCATATATTTCCACAAATATTTCATCACAGTGATAGTCAGCTATTCCCAACACTTATGTTCACATTCTTGAACTGTTTTTCCATGGCAACCAAATTCCATGTTACCAAACAAATTTGTTCTTTCAGAGCAATATAGGCATATTGCACCAGAAAATGACTGTCTGGAATTTTTCTTGCTACAAGTATGGGCATGTTGCATCTTAAAATGACCGTCTTGATGAGTTCCAATGAATGCTACCATTTTCCCTTGTATTCGAGGAACCCTATCGACATAGCACCTAAATTTCTGTTTCCATAGAGAAATCATGATTTCATAAGATTTGATTCAATTTCAATAGATGGTTATATATTTCCACAAATATTTTGTCAGAGCGATAGTGACCTATTCCCAACACTTATGTTCACATTCTTGAAACGTTTTTCCATGGCAACCAAATTCCATGTTAAACCAACAAATTTGATCTTTCACAGCAATATAGGCATGTTGTACCACAAAATGATAATCTTGACTATTTTTGTAACAAGTATGGGCATGTTGCATCTTAAAAAGACCGTCATGATGAGTTTCAATGAATGCTACCATTTTCCCTCGTATTTGAGGATTCTTCTTGACACAGCAACCAAATATCTGCTTCCATAGAGAAAACATGGTTTCGTAAAATTTGATTCAATTTCAATAGATGGTTATATATTTCCACAAATATTTCATCACAGTAATAGTCAGCTATTCCAAACACAATTCCTTGTTACCCTACAAATTTGTTCTTTCATAGCAATATGGGCATTCTGTACCAAAAAACGATAATCTTGACTATTTTTGTAACAAGTATGGGCATGTTGCATCTTAAAATGACCGTCATGATGAGTTTCAATCAATGCTGCCATTTTTCCTTGTATTTGAGGAGTCTTTTTGACATAGCACCCAAATATCTGTTTCCATAGAGAAAACATGGTTTCGTAAGAATTGATTCAATTTCAATAGATTGTCATATATTTCCACAAATATTTCATCACAGTGATAGTCAGCTATTCCCAACACTTATGTTCACATTCTTGAACTGTTTTTCCATGGCAACCAAATTCCATGTTACCAAACAAATTTGTTCTTTCAGAGCAATATAGGCATATTGCACCAGAAAATAACTGTCTGGAATTTTTCTTGCTACAAGTATGGGCATGTTGCATCTTAAAATGACCGTCTTGATGAGTTCCAATGAATGCTACCATTTTCCCTTGTATTCAAGGAACCCTTTCGACAAAGCACCCAAATTTCTGTTTCCATAGAGAAATCATGATTTCATAAGATTTGATTCAATTTCAATAGATGGTTATATATTTCCACAAATATTTTGTCAAAGCGATAGTCACCTATTCCCAACACTTATGTTCACATTCTTGAAACGTTTTTCCATGGCAACCAAATTCCATGTTAAACCAACAAATTTGATCTTTCACAGCAATATAGGCATGTTGTACCACAAAATGATAATCTTGACTATTTTTGTAACAAGTATGGGCATGTTGCATCTTAAAATGACCGTCATGATGAGTTTCAATGAATGCTGCCATTTTCCCTCGTATTTGAGGATTCTTCTTGACACAGCAACCAAATATCTGTTTCCATAGAGAAAACATGGTTTCGTAAAATTTGATTCAATTTCAATAGATGGTTATATATTTCCACAAATATTTCATCACAGTAATAGTCAGCTATTCCAAACACAATTCCTTGTTACCCTACAAATTTGTTCTTTCATAGCAATATGGGCATTCTGTACCAAAAAACGATAATCTTGACTATTTTTGTAACAAGTATGGGCATGTTGCATCTTAAAATGACCGTCATGATGAGTATCAATAAATGTTGCCATTTGTCCTTGTATTTGAGGAATCTTTTTGACATAGCACCCAAATATCTGTTTCCATAGAGAAAACATGGTTTCGTAAGAATTGATTCAATTTCAATAGATTGTCATATATTTCCACAAATATTTCATCACAGTGATAGTCAGCTATTCCCAACACTTATGTTCACATTCTTGAACTGTTTTTCCATGGCAACCAAATTCCATGTTACCAAACAAATTTGTTCTTTCAGAGCAATATAGGCATATTGCACCAGAAAATGACTGTCTGGAATTTTTCTTGCTACAAGTATGGGCATGTTGCATCTTAAAATGACCGTCTTGATGAGTTCCAATGAATACTACCATTTTCCCTTGTATTCAAGGAACCCTATCGACATAGCACCCAAATTTCTGTTTCCATAGAGAAATCATGATTTCATAAGATTTGATTCAATTTCAATAGATGGTTATATATTTCCACAAATATTTTGTCAGAGCGATAGTGACCTATTCCCAACACTTATGTTCACATTCTTGAAACGTTTTTCCATGGCAACCAAATTCCATGTTAAACCAACAAATTTGATCTTTCACAGCAATATAGGCATGTTGTACCACAAAATGATAATCTTGACTATTTTTGTAACAAGTATGGGCATGTTGCATCTTAAAATGACCGTCATGATGAGTTTCAATGAATGCTGCCATTTTTCCTTGTATTTGAGGAGTCTTCTTGACACAGCAACCAAATATCTGTTTCCATAGAGAAAAAATGGTTTCGTAAGAATTGATTCAATTTCAATAGATTGTCATATATTTCCACAAATATTTCATCACAGTAATAGTCAGCTATTCCAAACACAATTCCTTGTTACCCTACAAATTTGTTCTTTCATAGCAATATGGGCATTCTGTACCAAAAAACGATAATCTTGACTATTTTTGTAACAAGTATGGGCATGTTGCATCTTAAAATGACCGTCATGATGAGTTTCAATGAATGCTGCCATTTTTCCTTGTATTTCAGGAGACTTTTTGACATAGCACCCAAATATCTGTTTCCATAGAGAAAACATGGTTTCGTAAGAATTGATTCAATTTCAATAGATTGTCATATATTTCCACAAATATTTCATCACAGTGATAGTCAGCTATTCCCAACACTTATGTTCACATTCTTGAACTGTTTTTCCATGGCAACCAAATTCCATGTTACCAAACAAATTTGTTCTTTCAGAGCAATATAGGCATATTGCACCAGAAAATGACTGTCTGGAATTTTTCTTGCTACAAGTATGGGCATGTTGCATCTTAAAATGACTGTCTTGATGAGTTCCAATGAATGCTACCATTTTCCCTTGTATTCAAGGAACCCTTTCGACAAAGCACCCAAATTTCTGTTTCCATAGAGAAATCATGATTTCATAAGATTTGATTCAATTTCAATAGATGGTTATATATTTCCACAAATATTTCATCACAGTAATAGTCAGCTATTCCAAACACAATTCCTTGTTACCCTACAAATTTGTTCTTTCATAGCAATATGGGCATTCTGTACCAAAAAACGATAATCTTGACTATTTTTGTAACAAGTATAGGCATGTTGCATCTTAAAATGACCGTCATGATGAGTTTCAATAAATGCTGCCATTTTTCCTTGTATTTGAGGAGTCTTTTTGACATAGCACCCAAATATCTGTTTCCATAGAGAAAACATGGTTTCGTAAGAATTGATTCAATTTCAATAGATTGTCATATATTTCCACAAATATTTCATCACAGTGATAGTCAGCTATTCCCAACACTTATGTTCACATTCTTGAACTGTTTTTCCATGGCAACCAAATTCCATGTTACCAAACAAATTTGTTCTTTCAGAGCATATTGCACCAGAAAATGACTGTCTGGATTTTTTCTTGCTACAAGTATGGGCATGTTGCATCTTAAAATGACCGTCTTGATGAGTTCCAATGAATGCTACCATTTTCCCTTGTATTCAAGGAACCCTATCGACATAGCACCCAAATTTCTGTTTCCATAGAGAAATCATGATTTCATAAGATTTGATTCAATTTCAATAGATGGTTATATATTTCCACAAATATTTTGTCAAAGCGATAGTCACCTATTCCCAACACTTATGTTCACATTCTTGAAACGTTTTTCCATGGCAACCAAATTCCATGTTAAACCAACAAATTTGATCTTTCACAGCAATATAGGCATGTTGTACCACAAAATGATAATCTTGACTATTTTTGTAACAAGTATGGGCATGTTGCATCTTAAAATGACCGTCATGATGAGTTTCAATGAATGCTGCCATTTTTCCTTGTATTTGAGGATTCTTTTTGGCATAGCACCCAAATATCTGTTTCCATAGAGAAAACATGGTTTCGTAAGAATTGATTCAATTTCAATAGATTGTCATATATTTCCACAAATATTTCATCACAGTGATAGTCAGCTATTCCCAACACTTATGTTCACATTCTTGAACTGTTTTTCCATGGCAACCAAATTCCATGTTACCAAACAAATTTGTTCTTTCAGAGCAATATAGGCATATTGCACCAGAAAATGACTGTCTGGAATTTTTCTTGCTACAAGTATGGGCACGTTGCATCTTAAAATGACCGTCTTGATGAGTTCCAATGAATACTACCATTTTCCCTTGTATTCAAGGAACCCTATCGACATAGCACCTAAATTTCTGTTTCCATAGAGAAATCATGATTTCATAAGATTTGATTCAATTTCAATAGATGGTTATATATTTCCACAAATATTTTGTCAGAGCGATAGTGACCTATTCCCAACACTTATGTTCACATTCTTGAAACGTTTTTCCATGGTAACCAAATTCCATGTAAAACCAACAAATTTGATCTTTCACAGCAATATGGGCACACAAAATGATAATCTTGACTATTTTTGTAACAAGTATGGGCATGTTGCATCTTAAAATGACCGTCATGATGAGTTTCAATGAATGCTGCCATTTTCCCTCGTATTTGAGGATTCTTCTTGACACAGCAACCAAATATCTGTTTCCATAGAGAAAACATGGTTTCGTAAAATTTGATTCAATTTCAATAGATGGTTATATATTTCCACAAATATTTCATCACAGTAATAGTCAGCTATTCCAAACACAATTCCTTGTTACCCTACAAATTTGTTCTTTCATAGCAATATGGGCATTCTGTACCAAAAAACGATAATCTTGACTATTTTTGTAACAAGTATGGGCATGTTGCATCTTAAAATGACCGTCATGATGAGTTTCAATGAATGCTGCCATTTTTCCTTGTATTTGAGGAGTCTTTTTGACATAGCACCCAAATATCTGTTTCCATAGAGAAAACATGGTTTCGTAAGAATTGATTCAATTTCAATAGATTGTCATATATTTCCACAAATATTTCATCACAGTGATAGTCAGCTATTCCCAACACTTATGTTTACATTCTTGAACTGTTTTTCCATGGCAACCAAATTCCATGCTACCAAACAAATTTGTTCTTTCAGAGCAATATAGGCATATTGCACCAGAAAATGACTGTCTGGATTTTTTCTTGCTACAAGTATGGGCATGTTGCATCTTAAAATGACCGTCTTGATGAGTTCCAATGAATGCTACAATTTTCCCTTGAATTCAAGGAACCCTTTCGACATAGCACCCAAATTTCTGTTTCCATAGAGAAATCATGATTTCATAAGATTTGATTCAATTTCAATAGATGGTTATATATTTCCACAAATATTTTGTCAAAGCGATAGTCACCTATTCCCAACACTTAGGTTCACATTCTTGAAACGTTTTTCCATGGCAACCAAATTCCATGTTAAACCAACAATTTTGATCTTTCACAGCAATATAGGCATGTTGTACCACAAAATGATAATCTTGACTATTTTTGTAACAAGTATGGGCATGTTGCATCTTAAAATGACCGTCATGATGAGTTTCAATGAATGCTGCCATTTTCCCTTGTATTTGAGGATTTTTTTTGGCATAGCACCCAAATATCTGTTTCCATAGAGAAAACATGGTTTCGTAAGAATTGATTCAATTTCAATAGATTGTCATATATTTCCACAAATATTTCATCACAGTGATAGTCAGCTATTCCCAACACTTATGTTGAACTGTTTTTCCATGGCAACCAAATTCCATGTTACCAAACAAATTTGTTCTTTCAGAGCAATATAGGCATATTGCACCAGAAAATGACTGTCTGGAATTTTTCTTGCTACAAGTATGGGCATGTTGCATCTTAAAATGACCGTCTTGATGAGTTCCAATGAATACTACCATTTTCCCTTGTATTCAAGGAACCCTATCGACATAGCACCTAAATTTCTGTTTCCATAGAGAAATCATGATTTCATAAGATTTGATTCAATTTCAATAGATGGTTATATATTTCCACAAATATTTTGTCAGAGCGATAGTGACCTATTCCCAACACTTATGTTCACATTCTTGAAACGTTTTTCCATGGTAACCAAATTCCATGTAAAACCAACAAATTTGATCTTTCACAGCAATATGGGCACACAAAATGATAATCTTGACTATTTTTGTAACAAGTATGGGCATGTTGCATCTTAAAATGACCGTCATGATGAGTTTCAATAAATGCTGCCATTTTCCCTCGTATTTGAGGATTCTTCTTGACACAGCAACCAAATATCTGTTTCCATAGAGAAAACATGGTTTCGTAAAATTTGATTCAATTTCAATAGATGGTTATATATTTCCACAAATATTTCATCACAGTAATAGTCAGCTATTCCAAACACAATTCCTTGTTACCCTACAAATTTGTTCTTTCATAGCAATATGGGCATTCTGTACCAAAAAACGATAATCTTGACTATTTTTGTAACAAGTATAGGCATGTTGCATCTTAAAATGACCGTCATGATGAGTTTCAATAAATGCTGCCAATTTTCCTTGTATTTGAGGAGTCTTTTTGACATAGCACCCAAATATCTGTTTCCATAGAGAAAACATGGTTTCGTAAGAATTGATTCAATTTCAATAGATTGTCATATATTTCCACAAATATTTCATCACAGTGATAGTCAGCTATTCCCAACACTTATGTTCACATTCTTGAACTGTTTTTCCATAGCAACCAAATTCCATGTTACCAAACAAATTTGTTCTTTCAGAGCATATTGCACCAGAAAATGACTGTCTGGATTTTTTCTTGCTACAAGTATGGGCATGTTGCATCTTAAAATGACCGTCTTGATGAGTTCCAATGAATGCTACCATTTTCCCTTGTATTCAAGGAACCCTTTCGACATAGCACCCAAATTTCTGTTTCCATAGAGAAATCATGATTTCATAAGATTTGATTCAATTTCAATAGATGGTTATATATTTCCACAAATATTTTGTCAAAGCGATAGTCACCTATTCCCAACACTTATGTTCACATTCTTGAAACGTTTTTCCATGGCAACCAAATTCCATGTTAAACCAACAAATTTGATCTTTCACAGCAATATAGGCATGTTGTACCACAAAATGATAATCTTGACTATTTTTGTAACAAGTATGGGCATGTTGCATCTTAAAATGACCGTCATGATGAGTTTCAATGAATGCTGCCATTTTTCCTTGCATTTGAGGAATCTTTTAGACATAGCACCCAAATATCTGTTTCCATAGAGAAAACATGGTTTCGTAAGAATTGATTCAATTTCAATAGATTGTCATATATTTCCACAAATATTTCATCACAGTGATAGTCAGCTATTCCCAACACTTATGTTCACATTCTTGAACTGTTTTTCCATGGCAACCAAATTCCATGTTACCAAACAAATTTGTTCTTTCAGAGCAATATAGGCATATTGCACCAGAAAATGACTGTCTGGAATTTTTCTTGCTACAAGTATGGGCATGTTGCATCTTAAAATGACCGTCTTGATGAGTTCCAATGAATACTACCATTTTCCCTTGTATTCAAGGAACCCTATCGACATAGCACCTAAATTTCTGTTTCCATAGAGAAATCATGATTTCATAAGATTTGATTCAATTTCAATAGATGGTTATATATTTCCACAAATATTTTGTCAGAGCGATAGTGACCTATTCCCAACACTTATGTTCACATTCTTGAAACGTTTATCCATGGTAACCAAATTCCATGTAAAACCAACAAATTTGATCTTTCACAGCAATATGGGCACACAAAATGATAATCTTGACTATTTTTGTAACAAGTATGGGCATGTTGCATCTTAAAATGACCGTCATGATGAGTTTCAATGAATGCTGCCATTTTCCCTCGTATTTGAGGATTCTTCTTGACACAGCAACCAAATATCTGTTTCCATAGAGAAAACATGGTTTCGTAAAATTTGATTCAATTTCAATAGATGGTTATATATTTCCACAAATATTTCATCACAGTAATAGTCAGCTATTCCAAACACAATTCCTTGTTACCCTACAAATTTGTTCTTTCATAGCAATATGGGCATTCTGTACCAAAAAACGATAATCTTGACTATTTTTGTAACAAGTATGGGCATGTTGCATCTTAAAATGACCGTCATGATGAGTTTCAATGAATGCTGCCATTTTTCCTTGTATTTGAGGAGTCTTTTTGACATAGCACCCAAATATCTGTTTCCATAGAGAAAACATGGTTTCGTAAGAATTGATTCAATTTCAATAGATTGTCATATATTTCCACAAATATTTCATCACAGTGATAGTCAGCTATTCCCAACACTTATGTTTACATTCTTGAACTGTTTTTCCATGGCAACCAAATTCCATGCTACCAAACAAATTTGTTCTTTCAGAGCAATATAGGCATATTGCACCAGAAAATGACTGTCTGGATTTTTTCTTGCTACAAGTATGGGCATGTTGCATCTTAAAATGACCGTCTTGATGAGTTCCAATGAATGCTACCATTTTCCCTTGTATTCAAGGAACCCTTTCGACATAGCACCCAAATTTCTGTTTCCATAGAGAAATCATGATTTCATAAGATTTGATTCAATTTCAATAGATGGTTATATATTTCCACAAATATTTTGTCAAAGCGATAGTCACCTATTCCCAACACTTATGTTCACATTCTTGAAACGTTTTTCCATGGCAACCAAATTCCATGTTAAACCAACAAATTTGATCTTTCACAGCAATATAGGCATGTTGTACCACAAAATGATAATCTTGACTATTTTTGTAACAAGTATGGGCATGTTGCATCTTGAAATGACCGTCATGATGAGTTTCAATAAATGCTGCCATTTTTCCTTGTATTTGATGAATCTTTTTGACATAGCACCCAAATATCTGTTTCCATAGAGAAAACATGGTTTCGTAAAATTTGATTCAATTTCAATAGATGGTTATATATTTCCACAAATATTTCATCACAGTAATAGTCAGCTATTCCAAACACAATTCCTTGTTACCCTACAAATTTGTTCTTTCATAGCGATATGGGCATTCTGTACCAAAAAACGATAATCTTGACTATTTTTGTAACAAGTATGGGCATGTTGCATCTTAAAATGACCGTCATGATGAGTTTCAATGAATGCTGCCATTTTTCCTTGTATTTGAGGAGTCTTTTTGACATAGCACCCAAATATCTGTTTCCATAGAGAAAACATGGTTTCGTAAGAATTTATTCAATTTCAATAGATTGTCATATATTTCCACAAATATTTCATCACAGTGATAGTCAGCTATTCCCAACACTTATGTTCACATTCTTGAACTGTTTTTCCATGGCAACCAAATTCCATGTTACCAAACAAATTTCTTCTTTCAGAGCAATATAGGCATATTGCACCAGAAAATGACTGTCTGATATTTTCCTTACTACAAGTATGGGCATGTTGCATCTTAAAATGACCGTCTTGATGAGTTCCAATGAATGCTACCATTTTCCCTTGTATTCAAGGAACCCTTTCGACATAGCACCCAAATTTCTGTTTCCATAGAGAAATCATGATTTCATAAGATTTGATTCAATTTCAATAGATGGTTATATATTTCCACAAATATTTTGTCAAAGCGATAGTCACCTATTCCCAACACTTATGTTCACATTCTTGAAACGTTTTTCCATGGCAACCAAATTCCATGTTAAACCAACAAATTTGATCTTTCACAGCAATATAGGCATGTTGTACCACAAAATGATAATCTTGACTATTTTTGTAACAAGTATGGGCATGTTGCATCTTAAAATGACCGTCATGATGAGTTTCAATGAATGCTGCCATTTTTCCTCGTATTTGAGGATTCTTCTTGACACAGCAACCAAATATCTGTTTCCATAGAGAAAACATGGTTTCGTAAAATTTGATTCAATTTCAATAAATGGTTATATATTTCCACAAATATTTCATCACAGTAATAGTCAGCTATTCCAAACACAATTCCTTGTTACCCTACAAATTTGTTCTTTCATAGCGATATGGGCATTCTGTACCAAAAAACGATAATCTTGACTATTTTTGTAACAAGTATAGGCATGATCATCTTAAAATGACCATCATGATGAGTTTCAATGAATGCTGCCATTTTTCCTTGTATTTGAGGAGTCTTTTTGACATAGCACCCAAATATCTGTTTCCATAGAGAAAACATGGTTTCGTAAGAATTGATTCAATTTCAATAGATTGTCATATATTTCCACAAATATTTCATCACAGTGATAGTCAGCTATTCCCAACACTTATGTTCACATTCTTGAACTGTTTTTCCATGGCAACCAAATTCCATGTTACCAAACAAATTTGTTCTTTCAGAGCAATATAGGCATATTGCACCAGAAAATGACTGTCTGGAATTTTTCTTGCTACAAGTATGGGCATGTTGCATCTTAAAATGACCGTCTTGATGAGTTCCAATGAATGCTACCATTTTCCCTTGTATTCAAGGAACCCTATCGACATAGCACCTAAATTTCTGTTTCCATAGAGAAATCATGACTCATAAGATTTGATTCAATTTCAATAGATGGTTATATATTTCCACAAATATTTTGTCAGAGCGATAGTGACCTATTCCCAATACTTATGTTCACATTCTTGAAACGTTTTTCCATGGCAACCAAATTCCATGTTAAACCAACAAATTTGATCTTTCACAGCAATATAGGCATGTTGTACCACAAAATGATAATCTTGACTATTTTTGTAACAAGTATGGGCATGTTGCATCTTAAAATGACCGTCATGATGAGTTTCAATGAATGCTGCCATTTTTCCTTGTATTTGAGGAGTCTTTTTGACATAGCACCCAAATATCTGTTTCCATAGAGAAAACATGGTTTCGTAAGAATTGATTCAATTTCAATAGATTGTCATATATTTCCACAAATATTTCATCACAGTGATAGTCAGCTATTCCCAACACTTATGTTTACATTCTTGAACTGTTTTTCCATGGCAACCAAATTCCATGCTACCAAACAAATTTGTTCTTTCAGAGCAATATAGGCATATTGCACCAGAAAATGACTGTCTGGATTTTTTCTTGCTACAAGTATGGGCATGTTGCATCTTAAAATGACCGTCTTGATGAGTTCCAATGAATGCTACCATTTTCCCTTGTATTCAAGGAACCCTTTCGACATAGCACCCAAATTTCTGTTTCCATAGAGAAATCATGATTTCATAAGATTTGATTCAATTTCAATAGATGGTTATATATTTCCACAAATATTTTGTCAAAGCGATAGTCACCTATTCCCAACACTTATGTTCACATTCTTGAAACGTTTTTCCATGGCAACCAAATTCCATGTTAAACCAACAAATTTGATCTTTCACAGCAATATAGGCATGTTGTACCACAAAATGATAATCTTGACTATTTTTGTAACAAGTATGGGCATGTTGCATCTTGAAATGACCGTCATGATGAGTTTCAATGAATGCTACCATTTTCCCTCGTATTTGAGGATTCTTCTTGACACAGCAACCAAATATCTGTTTCCATAGAGAAAACATGGTTTCGTAAAATTTGATTCAATTTCAATAGATGGTTATATATTTCCACAAATATTTCATCACAGTAATAGTCAGCTATTCCAAACACAATTCCTTGTTACCCTACAAATTTGTTCTTTCATAGCAATATGGGCATTCTGTACCAAAAAACGATAATCTTGACTATTTTTGTAACAAGTATGGGCATGTTGCATCTTAAAATGACCGTCATGATGAGTTTCAATAAATGCTGCCATTTTTCCTTGTATTTGAGGAATCTTTTTGACATAGCACCCAAATATCTGTTTCCATAGAGAAAACATGGTTTCGTAAGAATTGATTCAATTTTAATAGATTGTCATTACCCCAGATCCCCAATGAAACAGAGTGGAGGCCGTAGTGGGCTTATAAAATTTTATTTAATTTTATGAGTCTTATTGATATGAATAAGAGAAATACATGAGTATCAATAATAAGACAAATATAGCAATTGACATAGATATGTGTTTGTCAATTGTGATAAGATTTGTGACAATATGACAAATATTGAAATTGACATAGATATGTGTTTGTCAATTGTGATAATATTTGATATAAGATAAATGAAGATTATGTGATATTACATAGTTAAACATAACATGTAATAATAAAATAATAGAAATAGCCAAGAAGCCAATATTTAAGGGAAGAGGAGGGTGGGAAAGTTTTTTATAGTCAGTTTTTGAAGGAGAGAGACTCAATGAGAGACTTGTTGACAGTCTCTTGGTCTGATACTTTGATGTAGTCCCTGTGAGCCTGGGACCTCCACCCTCCATACCTCTGGATGTTAAGTTCAGGTATCCCGGCCTCAAAGGCCTGAGTGGCAGCGGCCTTCCTGAGGCTGTGGAGGGTGTATGTCTTCACAGTTTGGCCTGTGGCCTGTAGGAGGCGGTCCCATTCGTTGGTCATAACCCGTGATGTGATGGTCGTCCCATCGGGCAGTGTCAGAAACGGGTCCCGCAGTGAAGCCGTAGGGGCCGCCCGTAGTAGGCCTCGAACCGCGTCTACCGGGCACACCCGGATATCGTCCGCGGCCTCGAGGCGCATCACTTTCTGTTGCCCTACGTATTTTTTTGGCCGCCTTGATGGTGATAGTGACGTGCCGGCGGCCGAGGACCACGTCCCCGCGAGTGAGGTTCCGAGCCGGATCGAATGCCCGAGCCGACTGCGGCGCCACCTCCCCCTGCCGTAGGGCCGCGTAGAAAATGAGCAGCATGCCCGCCCTCATTGCCGTATGGAGGGGCGATCCCGTCAGGGCATCGAGGACCGCCCTGAACACATCCATTGGTATGGGGGCCTTCACGTTTGGCACGTAAAGCTTGTTTCTCCTCATGCCCTCGAGGGCACGCTTCACCCGGTGATCCTCTGTTGACCGCACGTCCCCCCCCGTCAGTCGGAGGTGTGCCCGGACGTGCGATAACTGGTTGGCGACCGTGGCCGGCGAGGGGGCGTGGTCGGCCACGTATTCCAGGTACGACGTGATCAGGCTCACGGTCAGTGCCCGGGGGTCCGTCCTCATCCGGTTGCAGAACGCCAGGTAGGTAGTGACTGCGGATCGCTGGTTTGCGAGCGTACCTGGGGCATGCGCCTCTGACTGCCTCGCAGATGCCTTCGCCTGGAGTAAGAGAAGCGCCCGATCTGCAGAAGAGACGGAGTACGGGTACAAAAGAGGCATGGGTACACGGTACGATAGGGTACAACTCATGAATGTGAATGAGGGAAGTGGCCTTATCGTATTCCGTCCTCGACAGATGGGCTCTGCTCAGGGCATCCGCGATGAAGTTTTGCACCCCGGGGATATGGCTGAAGACCAGTTCCACCTGCAGACGTGCCTGCACCATCCATGCCTGGCGGGCACACTCCGCCAGGACAGGGTTACGGGCACGCCCGCTATTGAGGGTCTGTACAGTTCCGAGGTTATCACAGAACACCTCAATCCGTGATCCCCGATCCCTGTCGGTGATGAATGTGTGGAGTGCGTAGATGGTATTCAGAGCCTCGAGCTCCGAGATGCACTCCACGGGATCGAGGACGGGGCACACCTGGCCAGAGTACGAGAAGCGGCCGTCGGTTCCTCCGACGCCCGACAGGCACGCATCTACTGTGATCCTCCGCGTCGGGGGACCTCGAGGGATGAGAGCGCGGCCGTTCCAGCCCCGAGCAAACTTAACGAACCAGTCGAGATCCTGGCGCATCTCGGAATTGATGTTCATGTAGAAGCCTCTCATCCCCCGGAGGGCCTCGAGTAGCTTCGAGACGAATGCCCGCGCCGGACATATACACCTCGCCACGTGTAATATCCGGCCGAGCACCGACTGAAGCTGCCGTTTCGTCAACGTCCGGCGCTTGGCTACGGCCGACACGTGACCACGGATGTCCTCCAGCTTGGCCGTGGGGATCGATAGAGTCATGGCACGGGCGTCGATCTCTATCCCCAACCACGTCACGGTCTGGCTCGGCTCCTGCGCTTTATCACGTGCCTCGGGTAGGCCCAATTCCGAGAAAAGGTCTCGCGCGATCCTGAAGTCCACGGCCACCTTACCTCGGTCCTCGGAGAGGATGATGAGGTCGTCGAGGTACATCGCGGCCGTAACTCCCTTTGATGATAGTATCCCCACGATGGCCTCCGCCACACACTGCATGTGGTAGGAGGAGGCACGGGCGCCGAACGGCATGGCCGTATCGCAGTAGTGCCCGCCCTCCCACGTGAAACATAACAGAGGCCAATCGAGGGGATCGCACCTAAAGTTCTTGTAGGCACGCGACACGTCGATGGACGACATGTAGGCCGACGTGCCTGCCTTGACGAGTTTGGCCACAAACTCGTCCACCGTAGGGAGGCCGTGTTCTCGCTCCAGTCCGTAGACCGAGTTCTTAATGATGAACGAGTTCACGCTGCACTCCCTCGGGAAAGTCATATCGGTAATGATGCGCCGGTCGTCCGTCCCGCGCTTTTCCCGTGTCATGAGTGGCGACACGTGACACCACGGGCTAAAAGGCGGTTCGGCGAACGGGCCCATCATATTGGTAAAGCCTGCCTCCTTTCCCAGAAACTTCTCTACCTGCACGGGGTGAGAGGTTGCGCTGGGGTGGTTGGCCACCCCCCTGGTATCACTCTCCGGTCCCAGGTATCCCAGGGGGAAACCGTATCGCAGGAAGCCTAGGAGCTCCTGCGCCTCCTCCACGTGCCCTAGGTAATGCTCCCACGCAGGTAGGTTAAGGCCGGAAGGCACCTCGACCCTAGCGCCGAGTGCGTTGGGGATTCCCGTGTCACGCACGGCCCGGTATATCTCCGCGTGCCTGGCTTTAAAATCGGGAGTGTTAGATTCCTGATCTCGGCCCGGCGCACTAACACTAACACCCGGCAAGCGACTGAGACCATCATCCTCCACAGGGCCGGGGGCGACCGCCGCCGGTAGAAAGGGGGGTATCTCCTCCGGGAGTGTATTCCCCCCGTCCTTGTTGTTGTTTATCTCTGCCCCTCGGCCATGTGCCGAGGGGGTCACGTGATCGATGACGTCACGTGGGGGAGCCGGCTTCGTTACATAACACTCCGTCCTGCCGGCCCCCCTTTCATCTTTGTTTCGCGCCTCGTCTACTGGCGGGGCGCGGCCGGCCCGTTTTTTGAACTCGGCTGGGGTTGGTGTACCACACTCTGCGCTGCCGCCGGCCTCGTAGTAGCCTGCAGTTGATACCCCGCCTGGGGTACCCGCCGTGGTGTGGGTACAGGGGGAGCCGCCGTGTTGTCGTACCCGTGTCCGTAAGTCAGCTTACGGTTGCAGGCGTGCACCGAGTGACCGCACTTCCTGCCCACAGAGTCGCAAAACGTGCACACGTGCAACCACCGGATGCCCCCTTCAGTGTGGTCGCTGCGGTGGCGGCACCCCCTCTCTCCATTGAAGTCCCGGCACGGGGCCTCGCTCCCCCGGGCACGTCCGGTCTCCGTGTTTTGACTGTTGTTAGACGTGTGGGCACTGGTCATCGCGAGCCGGACACGTTCTTCCTGTATCCGGCCGTGATCCGACCACCGCATCCTGCCCGACTCGACCTGGTCGAAAACGTAGTTTGACCAGCGTCTGACGCCGGCCCACGGCCGTGCCTGCGTGTCAACCGTCACCTGGTATAAGTGTTTGAACATATGCTCCTTGTCCTCGGGGTGCAAGGCGCGATCGTCATTTAATAAGGCCACAAAACATGAAATGTACTCCAGAGGCCCGAGGCTCGACCGTAGGTCCAGTTTCTGGTGCAGCGTGTACACCCCATCTCTGTCCATGAACATGTACGGCTTCGCAGTCGGCCTCCGGGCATTTAAATCAGAAAGTAGGCTCTTACCCGTTGTGCGGTCGTGTCGCATGGCCTCACGGCCGAATTCACGCTGGAGGTGTTCCTCGGTCGTGTAGGCCTCTCGGAGTGCCCTGGGAGCGGGGAGGAGGCGCTCGTTTTGATCCTGGGCCCAGTCTCTTGTCCGTTCGGCTGCTGAGGAAGCCCGTGAGACGGCCCGGCGCGAGGTCGGCCTGGAGATCTGCATGATCGCGTCCATCATGCCGTCCATCTGGCGCGATATTTAGTCATATCCGTCCTTACTTCACCGACGTCCGTCTTTACCTCGTTGACGTCCGTCCTGACCCCTCCGAGGTTGGCCTCCAGGGCTGTGATGCGCGAAGTCCGAGTCCGTGCGCTCGCGCTCGTTCCCTGTTGAGATACGGAGTCCACGTGGTCGCTCTCGGCCTCCGGCTGTCGTATCGTTATTTCCGAGTCCGTCTCGGCCTCCGCGGGTGCGGATGCCGCCACAGCGCTTCTGGTCAACATAACTAGACTATAATTCCTTAAATCACTGAATCGCTTGGTATCCCTGTCCTCGTCTGCCGATATTCAGGGGAATACGGAGACCGAAGGTACGGAGGGCGATAAGCCAAGAAGCGATAGAAGAAATAGGTGTTGAGCGAATGAGACCAGTGAAGCGAATGAGACAGAGGACAGTGTCGCACTCGCGCACTTTGATGTTTAGTGCGGCCGAGAGCGGAGAGGTGGCGCAGGGGTGCGCTAGTGAAGAGTGGTTTCACCAGGGGGGGCAATGACCACCCCTGACCAAAGGCCATGGGTAACCCATATATTTCCACAAATATTTCATCACAGTGATAGTCAGCTATTCCCAACACTTATGTTCACATTCTTGAACTGTTTTTCCATGGCAACCAAATTCCATGTTACCAAACAAATTTGTTCTTTCAGAGCAATATAGGCATATTGCACCAGAAAATGACTGTCTGGAATTTTTCTTGCTACAAGTATGGGCATGTTGCATCTTAAAATGACCGTCTTGATGAGTTCCAATGAATGCTACCATTTTCCCTTGTATTCGAGGAACCCTATCGACATAGCACCTAAATTTCTGTTTCCATAGAGAAATCATGATTTCATAAGATTTGATTCAATTTCAATAGATGGTTATATATTTCCACAAATATTTTGTCAGAGCGATAGTGACCTATTCCCAACACTTATGTTCACATTCTTGAAACGTTTTTCCATGGCAACCAAATTCCATGTTAAACCAACAAATTTGATCTTTCACAGCAATATAGGCATGTTGTACCACAAAATGATAATCTTGACTATTTTTGTAACAAGTATGGGCATGTTGCATCTTAAAAAGACCGTCATGATGAGTTTCAATGAATGCTACCATTTTCCCTCGTATTTGAGGATTCTTCTTGACACAGCAACCAAATATCTGTTTCCATAGAGAAAACATGGTTTCGTAAAATTTGATTCAATTTCAATAGATGGTTATATATTTCCACAAATATTTCATCACAGTAATAGTCAGCTATTCCAAACACAATTCCTTGTTACCCTACAAATTTGTTCTTTCATAGCAATATGGGCATTCTGTACCAAAAAACGATAATCTTGACTATTTTTGTAACAAGTATGGGCATGTTGCATCTTAAAATGACCGTCATGATGAGTTTCAATCAATGCTGCCATTTTTCCTTGTATTTGAGGAGTCTTTTTGACATAGCACCCAAATATCTGTTTCCATAGAGAAAACATGGTTTCGTAAGAATTGATTCAATTTCAATAGATTGTCATATATTTCCACAAATATTTCATCACAGTGATAGTCAGCTATTCCCAACACTTATGTTCACATTCTTGAACTGTTTTTCCATGGCAACCAAATTCCATGTTACCAAACAAATTTGTTCTTTCAGAGCAATATAGGCATATTGCACCAGAAAATAACTGTCTGGAATTTTTCTTGCTACAAGTATGGGCATGTTGCATCTTAAAATGACCGTCTTGATGAGTTCCAATGAATGCTACCATTTTCCCTTGTATTCAAGGAACCCTTTCGACAAAGCACCCAAATTTCTGTTTCCATAGAGAAATCATGATTTCATAAGATTTGATTCAATTTCAATAGATGGTTATATATTTCCACAAATATTTTGTCAAAGCGATAGTCACCTATTCCCAACACTTATGTTCACATTCTTGAAACGTTTTTCCATGGCAACCAAATTCCATGTTAAACCAACAAATTTGATCTTTCACAGCAATATAGGCATGTTGTACCACAAAATGATAATCTTGACTATTTTTGTAACAAGTATGGGCATGTTGCATCTTAAAATGACCGTCATGATGAGTTTCAATGAATGCTGCCATTTTCCCTCGTATTTGAGGATTCTTCTTGACACAGCAACCAAATATCTGTTTCCATAGAGAAAACATGGTTTCGTAAAATTTGATTCAATTTCAATAGATGGTTATATATTTCCACAAATATTTCATCACAGTAATAGTCAGCTATTCCAAACACAATTCCTTGTTACCCTACAAATTTGTTCTTTCATAGCAATATGGGCATTCTGTACCAAAAAACGATAATCTTGACTATTTTTGTAACAAGTATGGGCATGTTGCATCTTAAAATGACCGTCATGATGAGTATCAATAAATGTTGCCATTTGTCCTTGTATTTGAGGAATCTTTTTGACATAGCACCCAAATATCTGTTTCCATAGAGAAAACATGGTTTCGTAAGAATTGATTCAATTTCAATAGATTGTCATATATTTCCACAAATATTTCATCACAGTGATAGTCAGCTATTCCCAACACTTATGTTCACATTCTTGAACTGTTTTTCCATGGCAACCAAATTCCATGTTACCAAACAAATTTGTTCTTTCAGAGCAATATAGGCATATTGCACCAGAAAATGACTGTCTGGATTTTTTATTGCTACAAGTATGGGCATGTTGCATCTTAAAATGACCGTCTTGATGAGTTCCAATGAATACTACCATTTTCCCTTGTATTCAAGGAACCCTTTTGACATAGCACCCAAATTTCTGTTTCCATAGAGAAATCATGATTTCATAAGATTTGATTCAATTTCAATAGATGGTTATATATTTCAACAAATATTTTGTCAGAGCGATAGTGACCTATTCCCAACACTTATGTTCACATTCTTGAAACGTTTTTCCATGGCAACCAAATTCCATGTTAAACCAACAAATTTGATCTTTCACAGCAATATAGGCATGTTGTACCACAAAATGATAATCTTGACTATTTTTGTAACAAGTATGGGCATGTTGCATCTTAAAATGACCGTCATGATGAGTTTCAATGAATGCTACCATTTTCCCTCGTATTTGAGGATTCTTCTTGACACAGCAACCAAATATCTGTTTCCATAGAGAAAACATGGTTTCGTAAAATTTGATTCAATTTCAATAGATGGTTATATATTTCCACAAATATTTCATCACAGTAATAGTCAGCTATTCCAAACACAATTCCTTGTTACCCTACAAATTTGTTCTTTCATAGCGATATGGGCATTCTGTACCAAAAAACGATAATCTTGACTATTTTTGTAACAAGTATGGGCATGTTGCATCTTAAAATGACCGTCATGATGAGTTTCAATGAATGCTGCCATTTTTCCTTGTATTTGAAGAGTCTTTTTGACATAGCACCCAAATATCTGTTTCCATAGAGAAAACATGGTTTCGTAAGAATTTATTCAATTTCAATAGATTGTCATATATTTCCACAAATATTTCATCACAGTGATAGTCAGCTATTCCCAACACTTATGTTCACATTCTTGAACTGTTTTTCCATGGCAACCAAATTCCATGTTGCCAAACAAATTTCTTCTTTCAGAGCAATATAGGCATATTGCACCAGAAAATGACTGTCTGGAATTTTCCTTACTACAAGTATGGGCATGTTGCATCTTAAAATGACCGTCTTGATGAGTTCCAATGAATGCTACCATTTTTCCTTTGTATTCAAGGAATCCTTTCGACAAAGCACCCAAATTTCTGTTTCCATAGAGAAATCATGATTTCATAAGATTTGATTCAATTTCAATAGATGGTTATATATTTCCACAAATATTTGTCAGAGCGATAGTCACCTATTCCCAACACTTATGTTCACATTCTTGAAACGTTTTTCCATGGCAACCAAATTCCATGTTAAACCAACAAATTTGATCTTTCACAGCAATATAGGCATGTTGTACCACAAAATGATAATCTTGACTATTTTTGTAACAAGTATGGGCATGTTGCATCTTGAAATGACCGTCATGATGAGTTTCAATAAATGCTGCCATTTTTCCTTGTATTTGATGAATCTTTTTGACATAGCACCCAAATATCTGTTTCCATAGAGAAAACATGGTTTCGTAAAATTTGATTCAATTTCAATAGATGGTTATATATTTCCACAAATATTTCATCACAGTAATAGTCAGCTATTCCAAACACAATTCCTTGTTACCCTACAAATTTGTTCTTTCATAGCAATATGGGCATTCTGTACCAAAAAACGATAATCTTGACTATTTTTGTAACAAGTATAGGCATGATCATCTTAAAATGACCGTCATGATGAGTTTCAATGAATGCTGCCATTTTTCCTTGTATTTGAGGAGTCTTTTTGACATAGCACCCAAATATCTGTTTCCATAGAGAAAACATGGTTTCGTAAGAATTGATTCAATTTCAATAGATTGTCATATATTTCCACAAATATTTCATCACAGTGATAGTCAGCTATTCCCAACACTTATGTTCACATTCTTGAACTGTTTTTCCATGGCAACCAAATTCCATGTTACCAAACAAATTTGTTCTTTCAGAGCAATATAGGCATATTGCACCAGAAAATGACTGTCTGGAATTTTTCTTGCTACAAGTATGGGCATGTTGCATCTTAAAATGACCGTCTTGATGAGTTCCAATGAATACTACCATTTTCCCTTGTATTCAAGGAACCCTATCGACATAGCACCCAAATTTCTGTTTCCATAGAGAAATCATGATTTCATAAGATTTGATTCAATTTCAATAGATGGTTATATATTTCCACAAATATTTTGTCAGAGCGATAGTGACCTATTCCCAACACTTATGTTCACATTCTTGAAACGTTTTTCCATGGCAACCAAATTCCATGTTAAACCAACAAATTTGATCTTTCACAGCAATATAGGCATGTTGTACCACAAAATGATAATCTTGACTATTTTTGTAACAAGTATGGGCATGTTGCATCTTAAAATGACCGTCATGATGAGTTTCAATGAATGCTACCATTTTTCCTTGTATTTGAGGAGTCTTTTTGGCATAGCACCCAAATATCTGTTTCCATAGAGAAAAAATGGTTTCGTAAGAATTGATTCAATTTCAATAGATTGTCATATATTTCCACAAATATTTCATCACAGTGATAGTCAGCTATTCCCAACACTTATGTTCACATTCTTGAACTGTTTTTCCATGGCAACCAAATTCCATGTTACCAAACAAATTTGTTCTTTCAGAGCAATATAGGCATATTGCACCAGGAAATGACTGTCTGGAATTTTTCTTGCTACAAGTATGGGCATGTTGCATCTTAAAATGACCGTCTTGATGAGTTCCAATGAATACTACCATTTTCCCTTGTATTCAAGGAACCCTATCGACATAGCACCCAAATTTCTGTTTCCATAGAGAAATCATGATTTCATAAGATTTGATTCAATTTCAATAGATGGTTATATATTTCCACAAATATTTTGTCAGAGCGATAGTGACCTATTCCCAACACTTATGTTCACATTCTTGAAACGTTTTTCCATGGCAACCAAATTCCATGTTAAACCAACAAATTTGATCTTTCACAGCAATATAGGCATGTTGTACCACAAAATGATAATCTTGACTATTTTTGTAACAAGTATGGGCATGTTGCATCTTAAAATGACCGTCATGATGAGTTTCAATGAATGCTACCATTTTTCCTTGTATTTGAGGAGTCTTTTTGGCATAGCACCCAAATATCTGTTTCCATAGAGAAAAAATGGTTTCGTAAGAATTGATTCAATTTCAATAGATTGTCATATATTTCCACAAATATTTCATCACAGTGATAGTCAGCTATTCCCAACACTTATGTTCACATTCTTGAACTGTTTTTCCATGGCAACCAAATTCCATGTTACCAAACAAATTTGTTCTTTCAGAGCAATATAGGCATATTGCACCAGGAAATGACTGTCTGGAATTTTTCTTGCTACAAGTATGGGCATGTTGCATCTTAAAATGACCGTCTTGATGAGTTCCAATGAATACTACCATTTTCCCTTGTATTCAAGGAACCCTATCGACATAGCACCCAAATTTCTGTTTCCATAGAGAAATCATGATTTCATAAGATTTGATTCAATTTCAATAGATGGTTATATATTTCCACAAATATTTTGTCAGAGCGATAGTGACCTATTCCCAACACTTATGTTCACATTCTTGAAACGTTTTTCCATGGCAACCAAATTCCATGTTAAACCAACAAATTTGATCTTTCACAGCAATATAGGCATGTTGTAGCACAAAATGATAATCTTGACTATTTTTGTAACAAGTATGGGCATGTTGCATCTTAAAATGACCGTCATGATGAGTTTCAATGAATGCTGCCATTTTTCCTTGTATTTGAGGAGTCTTCTTGACACAGCAACCAAATATCTGTTTCCATAGAGAAAACATGGTTTCGTAAAATTTGATTCAATTTCAATAGATGGTTATATATTTCCACAAATATTTCATCACAGTAATAGTCAGCTATTCCAAACACAATTCCTTGTTACCCTACAAATTTGTTCTTTCATAGCAATATGGGCATTCTGTACCAAAAAACGATAATCTTGACTATTTTTGTAACAAGTATGGGCATGTTGCATCTTAAAATGACCGTCATGATGAGTTTCAATGAATGCTGCCATTTTTCCTTGTATTTCAGGAGACTTTTTGACATAGCACCCAAATATCTGTTTCCATAGAGAAAACATGGTTTCGTAAGAATTGATTCAATTTCAATAGATTGTCATATATTTCCACAAATATTTATTCACAGTGATAGTCAGCTATTCCCAACACTTATGTTCACATTCTTGAACTGTTTTTCCATGGCAACCAAATTCCATGTTACCAAACAAATTTGTTCTTTCAGAGCAATATAGGCATATTGCACCAGAAAATGACTGTCTGGAATTTTTCTTGCTACAAGTATGGGCATGTTGCATCTTAAAATGACTGTCTTGATGAGTTCCAATGAATGCTACCATTTTCCCTTGTATTCAAGGAACCCTTTCGACAAAGCACCCAAATTTCTGTTTCCATAGAGAAATCATGATTTCATAAGATTTGATTCAATTTCAATAGATGGTTATATATTTCCACAAATATTTCATCACAGTAATAGTCAGCTATTCCAAACACAATTCCTTGTTACCCTACAAATTTGTTCTTTCATAGCAATATGGGCATTCTGTACCAAAAAACGATAATCTTGACTATTTTTGTAACAAGTATAGGCATGTTGCATCTTAAAATGACCGTCATGATGAGTTTCAATAAATGCTGCCATTTTTCCTTGTATTTGAGGAGTCTTTTTGACATAGCACCCAAATATCTGTTTCCATAGAGAAAACATGGTTTCGTAAGAATTGATTCAATTTCAATAGATTGTCATATATTTCCACAAATATTTCATCACAGTGATAGTCAGCTATTCCCAACACTTATGTTCACATTCTTGAACTGTTTTTCCATGGCAACCAAATTCCATGTTACCAAACAAATTTGTTCTTTCAGAGCATATTGCACCAGAAAATGACTGTCTGGATTTTTTCTTGCTACAAGTATGGGCATGTTGCATCTTAAAATGACCGTCTTGATGAGTTCCAATGAATGCTACCATTTTCCCTTGTATTCAAGGAACCCTATCGACATAGCACCCAAATTTCTGTTTCCATAGAGAAATCATGATTTCATAAGATTTGATTCAATTTCAATAGATGGTTATATATTTCCACAAATATTTTGTCAAAGCGATAGTCACCTATTCCCAACACTTATGTTCACATTCTTGAAACGTTTTTCCATGGCAACCAAATTCCATGTTAAACCAACAAATTTGATCTTTCACAGCAATATAGGCATGTTGTACCACAAAATGATAATCTTGACTATTTTTGTAACAAGTATGGGCATGTTGCATCTTAAAATGACCGTCATGATGAGTTTCAATGAATGCTGCCATTTTTCCTTGTATTTGAGGATTCTTTTTGGCATAGCACCCAAATATCTGTTTCCATAGAGAAAACATGGTTTCGTAAGAATTGATTCAATTTCAATAGATTGTCATATATTTCCACAAATATTTCATCACAGTGATAGTCAGCTATTCCCAACACTTATGTTCACATTCTTGAACTGTTTTTCCATGGCAACCAAATTCCATGTTACCAAACAAATTTGTTCTTTCAGAGCAATATAGGCATATTGCACCAGAAAATGACTGTCTGGAATTTTTCTTGCTACAAGTATGGGCACGTTGCATCTTAAAATGACCGTCTTGATGAGTTCCAATGAATACTACCATTTTCCCTTGTATTCAAGGAACCCTATCGACATAGCACCTAAATTTCTGTTTCCATAGAGAAATCATGATTTCATAAGATTTGATTCAATTTCAATAGATGGTTATATATTTCCACAAATATTTTGTCAGAGCGATAGTGACCTATTCCCAACACTTATGTTCACATTCTTGAAACGTTTTTCCATGGTAACCAAATTCCATGTAAAACCAACAAATTTGATCTTTCACAGCAATATGGGCACACAAAATGATAATCTTGACTATTTTTGTAACAAGTATGGGCATGTTGCATCTTAAAATGACCGTCATGATGAGTTTCAATGAATGCTGCCATTTTCCCTCGTATTTGAGGAATCTTTTAGACATAGCACCCAAATATCTGTTTCCATAGAGAAAACATGGTTTCGTAAGAATTGATTCAATTTCAATAGATTGTCATATATTTCCACAAATATTTCATCACAGTGATAGTCAGCTATTCCCAACACTTATGTTCACATTCTTGAACTGTTTTTCCATGGCAACCAAATTCCATGTTACCAAACAAATTTGTTCTTTCAGAGCAATATAGGCATATTGCACCAGAAAATGACTGTCTGGAATTTTTCTTGCTACAAGTATGGGCATGTTGCATCTTAAAATGACCGTCTTGATGAGTTCCAATGAATACTACCATTTTCCCTTGTATTCAAGGAACCCTATCGACATAGCACCTAAATTTCTGTTTCCATAGAGAAATCATGATTTCATAAGATTTGATTCAATTTCAATAGATGGTTATATATTTCCACAAATATTTTGTCAGAGCGATAGTGACCTATTCCCAACACTTATGTTCACATTCTTGAAACGTTTTTCCATGGTAACCAAATTCCATGTAAAACCAACAAATTTGATCTTTCACAGCAATATGGGCACACAAAATGATAATCTTGACTATTTTTGTAACAAGTATGGGCATGTTGCATCTTAAAATGACCGTCATGATGAGTTTCAATGAATGCTGCCATTTTCCCTCGTATTTGAGGATTCTTCTTGACACAGCAACCAAATATCTGTTTCCATAGAGAAAACATGGTTTCGTAAAATTTGATTCAATTTCAATAGATGGTTATATATTTCCACAAATATTTCATCACAGTAATAGTCAGCTATTCCAAACACAATTCCTTGTTACCCTACAAATTTGTTCTTTCATAGCAATATGGGCATTCTGTACCAAAAAACGATAATCTTGACTATTTTTGTAACAAGTATGGGCATGTTGCATCTTAAAATGACCGTCATGATGAGTTTCAATGAATGCTGCCATTTTTCCTTGTATTTGAGGAGTCTTTTTGACATAGCACCCAAATATCTGTTTCCATAGAGAAAACATGGTTTCGTAAGAATTGATTCAATTTCAATAGATTGTCATATATTTCCACAAATATTTCATCACAGTGATAGTCAGCTATTCCCAACACTTATGTTTACATTCTTGAACTGTTTTTCCATGGCAACCAAATTCCATGCTACCAAACAAATTTGTTCTTTCAGAGCAATATAGGCATATTGCACCAGAAAATGACTGTCTGGATTTTTTCTTGCTACAAGTATGGGCATGTTGCATCTTAAAATGACCGTCTTGATGAGTTCCAATGAATGCTACCATTTTCCCTTGTATTCAAGGAACCCTTTCGACATAGCACCCAAATTTCTGTTTCCATAGAGAAATCATGATTTCATAAGATTTGATTCAATTTCAATAGATGGTTATATATTTCCACAAATATTTTGTCAAAGCGATAGTCACCTATTCCCAACACTTATGTTCACATTCTTGAAACGTTTTTCCATGGCAACCAAATTCCATGTTAAACCAACAAATTTGATCTTTCACAGCAATATAGGCATGTTGTACCACAAAATGATAATCTTGACTATTTTTGTAACAAGTATGGGCATGTTGCATCTTGAAATGACCGTCATAATGAGTTTCAATAAATGCTGCCATTTTTCCTTGTATTTGATGAATCTTTTTGACATAGCACCCAAATATCTGTTTCCATAGAGAAAACATGGTTTCGTAAAATTTGATTCAATTTCAATAGATGGTTATATATTTCCACAAATATTTCATCACAGTAATAGTCAGCTATTCCAAACACAATTCCTTGTTACCCTACAAATTTGTTCTTTCATAGCGATATGGGCATTCTGTACCAAAAAACGATAATCTTGACTATTTTTGTAACAAGTATGGGCATGTTGCATCTTAAAATGACCGTCATGATGAGTTTCAATGAATGCTGCCATTTTTCCTTGTATTTGAGGAGTCTTTTTGACATAGCACCCAAATATCTGTTTCCATAGAGAAAACATGGTTTCGTAAGAATTTATTCAATTTCAATAGATTGTCATATATTTCCACAAATATTTCATCACAGTGATAGTCAGCTATTCCCAACACTTATGTTCACATTCTTGAACTGTTTTTCCATGGCAACCAAATTCCATGTTACCAAACAAATTTCTTCTTTCAGAGCAATATAGGCATATTGCACCAGAAAATGACTGTCTGATATTTTCCTTACTACAAGTATGGGCATGTTGCATCTTAAAATGACCGTCTTGATGAGTTCCAATGAATGCTACCATTTTCCCTTGTATTCAAGGAACCCTTTCGACATAGCACCCAAATTTCTGTTTCCATAGAGAAATCATGATTTCATAAGATTTGATTCAATTTCAATAGATGGTTATATATTTCCACAAATATTTTGTCAAAGCGATAGTCACCTATTCCCAACACTTATGTTCACATTCTTGAAACGTTTTTCCATGGCAACCAAATTCCATGTTAAACCAACAAATTTGATCTTTCACAGCAATATAGGCATGTTGTACCACAAAATGATAATCTTGACTATTTTTGTAACAAGTATGGGCATGTTGCATCTTAAAATGACCGTCATGATGAGTTTCAATGAATGCTACCATTTTCCCTCGTATTTGAGGATTCTTCTTGACACAGCAACCAAATATCTGTTTCCATAGAGAAAACATGGTTTCGTAAAATTTGATTCAATTTCAATAAATGGTTATATATTTCCACAAATATTTCATCACAGTAATAGTCAGCTATTCCAAACACAATTCCTTGTTACCCTACAAATTTGTTCTTTCATAGCGATATGGGCATTCTGTACCAAAAAACGATAATCTTGACTATTTTTGTAACAAGTATGGGCATGTTGCATCTTAAAATGACCGTCATGATGAGTTTCAATGAATGCTGCCATTTTTCCTTGTATTTGAGGAGTCTTTTTGACATAGCACCCAAATATCTGTTTCCATAGAGAAAACATGGTTTCGTAAGAATTTATTCAATTTCAATAGATTGTCATATATTTCCACAAATATTTCATCACAGTGATAGTCAGCTATTCCCAACACTTATGTTCACATTCTTGAACTGTTTTTCCATGGCAACCAAATTCCATGTTACCAAACAAATTTCTTCTTTCAGAGCAATATAGGCATATTGCACCAGAAAATGACTGTCTGATATTTTCCTTACTACAAGTATGGGCATGTTGCATCTTAAAATGACCGTCTTGATGAGTTCCAATGAATGCTACCATTTTCCCTTGTATTCAAGGAACCCTTTCGACATAGCACCCAAATTTCTGTTTCCATAGAGAAATCATGATTTCATAAGATTTGATTCAATTTCAATAGATGGTTATATATTTCCACAAATATTTTGTCAAAGCGATAGTCACCTATTCCCAACACTTATGTTCACATTCTTGAAACGTTTTTCCATGGCAACCAAATTCCATGTTAAACCAACAAATTTGATCTTTCACAGCAATATAGGCATGTTGTACCACAAAATGATAATCTTGACTATTTTTGTAACAAGTATGGGCATGTTGCATCTTAAAATGACCGTCATGATGAGTTTCAATGAATGCTACCATTTTCCCTCGTATTTGAGGATTCTTCTTGACACAGCAACCAAATATCTGTTTCCATAGAGAAAACATGGTTTCGTAAAATTTGATTCAATTTCAATAAATGGTTATATATTTCCACAAATATTTCATCACAGTAATAGTCAGCTATTCCAAACACAATTCCTTGTTACCCTACAAATTTGTTCTTTCATAGCGATATGGGCATTCTGTACCAAAAAACGATAATCTTGACTATTTTTGTAACAGGTATGGGCATGTTGCATCTTAAAATGACCGTCATGATGAGTTTCAATGAATGCTGCCATTTTTCCTTGTATTTGAGGAGTCTTTTTGACATAGCACCCAAATATCTGTTTCCATAGAGAAAACATGGTTTCGTAAGAATTGATTCAATTTCAATAGATTGTCATATATTTCCACAAATATTTCATCACAGTGATAGTCAGCTATTCCCAACACTTATGTTCACATTCTTGAACTGTTTTTCCATGGCAACCAAATTCCATGTTACCAAACAAATTTCTTCTTTCAGAGCAATATAGGCATATTGCACCAGAAAATGACTGTCTGGAATTTTTCTTGCTACAAGTATGGGCATGTTGCATCTTAAAATGACCGTCTTGATGAGTTCCAATGAATGCTACCATTTTCCCTTGTATTCAAGGAACCCTATCGACATAGCACCTAAATTTCTGTTTCCATAGAGAAATCATGACTCATAAGATTTGATTCAATTTCAATAGATGGTTATATATTTCCACAAATATTTTGTCAGAGCGATAGTGACCTATTCCCAATACTTATGTTCACATTCTTGAAACGTTTTTCCATGGCAACCAAATTCCATGTTAAACCAACAAATTTGATCTTTCACAGCAATATAGGCATGTTGTACCACAAAATGATAATCTTGACTATTTTTGTAACAAGTATGGGCATGTTGCATCTTAAAATGACCGTCATGATGAGTTTCAATGAATGCTGCCATTTTTCCTTGTATTTGAGGAGTCTTTTTGACATAGCACCCAAATATCTGTTTCCATAGAGAAAACATGGTTTCGTAAGAATTGATTCAATTTCAATAGATTGTCATATATTTCCACAAATATTTCATCACAGTGATAGTCAGCTATTCCCAACACTTATGTTTACATTCTTGAACTGTTTTTCCATGGCAACCAAATTCCATGCTACCAAACAAATTTGTTCTTTCAGAGCAATATAGGCATATTGCACCAGAAAATGACTGTCTGGATTTTTTCTTGCTACAAGTATGGGCATGTTGCATCTTAAAATGACCGTCTTGATGAGTTCCAATGAATGCTACCATTTTCCCTTGTATTCAAGGAACCCTTTCGACATAGCACCCAAATTTCTGTTTCCATAGAGAAATCATGATTTCATAAGATTTGATTCAATTTCAATAGATGGTTATATATTTCCACAAATATTTTGTCAAAGCGATAGTCACCTATTCCCAACACTTATGTTCACATTCTTGAAACGTTTTTCCATGGCAACCAAATTTCATGTTAAACCAACAAATTTGATCTTTCACAGCAATATAGGCATGTTGTACCACAAAATGATAATCTTGACTATTTTTGTAACAAGTATGGGCATGTTGCATCTTGAAATGACCGTCATGATGAGTTTCAATGAATGCTGCCATTTTCCCTCGTATTTGATGAATCTTTTTGACATAGCACCCAAATATCTGTTTCCATAGAGAAAACATGGTTTCGTAAAATTTGATTCAATTTCAATAGATGGTTATATATTTCCACAAATATTTCATCACAGTAATAGTCAGCTATTCCAAACACAATTCCTTGTTACCCTACAAATTTGTTCTTTCATAGCAATATGGGCATTCTGTACCAAAAAACGATAATCTTGACTATTTTTGTAACAAGTATGGGCATGTTGCATCTTAAAATGACCGTCATGATGAGTTTCAATAAATGCTGCCATTTTTCCTTGTATTTGAGGAATCTTTTTGACATAGCACCCAAATATCTGTTTCCATAGAGAAAACATGGTTTCGTAAGAATTGATTCAATTTTAATAGATTGTCATTACCCCAGATCCCCAATGAAACAGAGTGGAGGCCGTAGTGGGCTTATAAAATTTTATTTAATTTTATGAGTCTTATTGATATGAATAAGAGAAATACATGAGTATCAATAATAAGACAAATATAGCAATTGACATAGATATGTGTTTGTCAATTGTGATAAGATTTGTGACAATATGACAAATATTGAAATTGACATAGATATGTGTTTGTCAATTGTGATAATATTTGATATAAGATAAATGAAGATTATGTGATATTACATAGTTAAACATAACATGTAATAATAAAATAATAGAAATAGCCAAGAAGCCAATATTTAAGGGAAGAGGAGGGTGGGAAAGTTTTTTATAGTCAGTTTTTGAAGGAGAGAGACTCAATGAGAGACTTGTTGACAGTCTCTTGGTCTGATACTTTGATGTAGTCCCTGTGAGCCTGGGACCTCCACCCTCCATACCTCTGGATGTTAAGTTCAGGTATCCCGGCCTCAAAGGCCTGAGTGGCAGCGGCCTTCCTGAGGCTGTGGAGGGTGTATGTCTTCACAGTTTGGCCTGTGGCCTGTAGGAGGCGGTCCCATTCGTTGGTCATAACCCGTGATGTGATGGTCGTCCCATCGGGCAGTGTCAGAAACGGGTCCCGCAGTGAAGCCGTAGGGGCCGCCCGTAGTAGGCCTCGAACCGCGTCTACCGGGCACACCCGGATATCGTCCGCGGCCTCGAGGCGCATCACTTTCTGTTGCCCTACGTATTGAAGATTTTTGGCCGCCTTGATGGTGATAGTGACGTGCCGGCGGCCGAGGACCACGTCCCCGCGAGTGAGGTTCCGAGCCGGATCGAATGCCCGAGCCGACTGCGGCGCCACCTCCCCCTGCCGTAGGGCCGCGTAGAAAATGAGCAGCATGCCCGCCCTCATTGCCGTATGGAGGGGCGATCCCGTCAGGGCATCGAGGACCGCCCTGAACACATCCATTGGTATGGGGGCCTTCACGTTTGGCACGTAAAGCTTGTTTCTCCTCATGCCCTCGAGGGCACGCTTCACCCGGTGATCCTCTGTTGACCGCACGTCCCCCCCCGTCAGTCGGAGGTGTGCCCGGACGTGCGATAACTGGTTGGCGACCGTGGCCGGCGAGGGGGCGTGGTCGGCCACGTATTCAAGGTACGACGTGATCAGGCTCACGGTCAGTGCCCGGGGGTCCGTCCTCATCCGGTTGCAGAACGCCAGGTAGGTAGTGACTGCGGATCGCTGGTTTGCGAGCGTACCTGGGGCATGCGCCTCTGACTGCCTCGCAGTAAGAGAAGCGCCCGATCTGCAGAAGAGACGGAGTACGGGTACAAAAGAGGCATGGGTACACGGTACGATAGGGTACAACTCATGAATGTGAATGAGGGAAGTGGCCTTATCGTATTCCGTCCTCGACAGATGGGCTCTGCTCAGGGCATCTGCGATGAAGTTTTGCACCCCGGGGATATGGCTGAAGACCAGTTCCACCTGCAGACGTGCCTGCACCATCCATGCCTGGCGGGCACACTCCGCCAGGACAGGGTTACGGGCACGCCCGCTATTGAGGGTCTGTACAGTTCCGAGGTTATCACAGAACACCTCAATCCGTGATCCCCGATCCCTGTCGGTGATGAATGTGTGGAGTGCGTAGATGGTATTCAGAGCCTCGAGCTCCGAGATGCACTCCACGGGATCGAGGACGGGGCACACCTGGCCAGAGTACGAGAAGCGGCCGTCGGTTCCTCCGACGCCCGACAGGCACGCATCTACTGTGATCCTCCGCGTCGGGGGACCTCGAGGGATGAGAGCGCGGCCGTTCCAGCCCCGAGCAAACTTAACGAACCAGTCGAGATCCTGGCGCATCTCGGAATTGATGTTCATGTAGAAGCCTCTCATCCCCCGGAGGGCCTCGAGTAGCTTCGAGACGAATGCCCGCGCCGGACATATACACCTCGCCACGTGTAATATCCGGCCGAGCACCGACTGAAGCTGCCGTTTCGTCAACGTCCGGCGCTTGGCTACGGCCGACACGTGACCACGGATGTCCTCCAGCTTGGCCGTGGGGATCGATAGAGTCATGGCACGGGCGTCGATCTCTATCCCCAACCACGTCACGGTCTGGCTCGGCTCCTGCGCTTTATCACGTGCCTCGGGTAGGCCCAATTCCGAGAAAAGGTCTCGCGCGATCCTGAAGTCCACGGCCACCTTACCTCGGTCCTCGGAGAGGATGATGAGGTCGTCGAGGTACATCGCGGCCGTAACTCCCTTTGATGATAGTATCCCCACGATGGCCTCCGCCACACACTGCATGTGGTAGGAGGAGGCACGGGCGCCGAACGGCATGGCCGTATCGCAGTAGTGCCCGCCCTCCCACGTGAAACATAACAGAGGCCAATCGAGGGGATCGCACCTAAAGTTCTTGTAGGCACGCGACACGTCGATGGACGACATGTAGGCCGACGTGCCTGCCTTGACGAGTTTGGCCACAAACTCGTCCACCGTAGGGAGGCCGTGTTCTCGCTCCAGTCCGTAGACCGAGTTCTTAATGATGAACGAGTTCACGCTGCACTCCCTCGGGAAAGTCATATCGGTAATGATGCGCCGGTCGTCCGTCCCGCGCTTTTCCCGTGTCATGAGTGGCGACACGTGACACCACGGGCTAAAAGGCGGTTCGGCGAACGGGCCCATCATATTGGTAAAGCCTGCCTCCTTTCCCAGAAACTTCTCTACCTGCACGGGGTGAGAGGTTGCGCTGGGGTGGTTGGCCACCCCCCTGGTATCACTCTCCGGTCCCAGGTATCCCAGGGGGAAACCGTATCGCAGGAAGCCTAGGAGCTCCTGCGCCTCCTCCACGTGCCCTAGGTAATGCTCCCACGCAGGTAGGTTAAGGCCGGAAGGCACCTCGACCCTAGCGCCGAGTGCGTTGGGGATTCCCGTGTCACGCACGGCCCGGTATATCTCCGCGTGCCTGGCTTTAAAATCGGGAGTGTTAGATTCCTGATCTCGGCCCGGCGCACTAACACTAACACCCGGCAAGCGACTGAGACCATCATCCTCCACAGGGCCGGGGGCGACCGCCGCCGGTAGAAAGGGGGGTATCTCCTCCGGGAGTGTATTCCCCCCGTCCTTGTTGTTGTTTATCTCTGCCCCTCGGCCATGTGCCGAGGGGGTCACGTGATCGATGACGTCACGTGGGGGAGCCGGCTTCGTTACATAACACTCCGTCCTGCCGGCCCCCCTTTCATCTTTGTTTCGCGCCTCGTCTACTGGCGGGGCGCGGCCGGCCCGTTTTTTGAACTCGGCTGGGGTTGGTGTACCACACTCTGCGCTGCCGCCGGCCTCGTAGTAGCCTGCAGTTGATACCCCGCCTGGGGTACCCGCCGTGGTGTGGGTACAGGGGGAGCCGCCGTGTTGTCGTACCCGTGTCCGTAAGTCAGCTTACGGTTGCAGGCGTGCACCGAGTGACCGCACTTCCTGCCCACAGAGTCGCAAAACGTGCACACGTGCAACCACCGGATGCCCCCTTCAGTGTGGTCGCTGCGGTGGCGGCACCCCCTCTCTCCATTGAAGTCCCGGCATGGGGCCTCGCTCCCCCGGGCACGTCCGGTCTCCGTGTTTTGACTGTTGTTAGACGTGTGGGCACTGGTCATCGCAAGCCGGACACGTTCTTCCTGTATCCGGCCGTGATCCGACCACCGCATCCTGCCCGACTCGACCTGGTCGAAAACGTAGTTTGACCAGCGTCTGACGCCGGCCCACGGCCGTGCCTGCGCGTCAACCGTCACCTGGTATAAGTGTTTGAACATATGCTCCTTGTCCTCGGGGTGCAAGGCGCGATCGTCATTTAATAAGGCCACAAAACATGAAATGTACTCCAGAGGCCCGAGGCTCGACCGTAGGTCCAGTTTCTGGTGCAGCGTGTACACCCCATCTCTGTCCATGAACATGTACGGCTTCGCAGTCGGCCTCCGGGCATTTAAATCAGAAAGTAGGCTCTTACCCGTTGTGCGGTCGTGTCGCATGGCCTCACGGCCGAATTCACGCTGGAGGTGTTCCTCGGTCGTGTAGGCCTCTCGGAGTGCCCTGGGAGCGGGGAGGAGGCGCTCGTTTTGATCCTGGGCCCAGTCTCTTGTCCGTTCGGCCGCTGAGGAAGCCCGTGAGACGGCCCGGCGCGAGGTCGGCCTGGAGATCTGCATGATCGCGTCCATCATGCCGTCCATCTGGCGCGATATTTAGTCATATCCGTCCTTACTTCACCGACGTCCGTCTTTACCTCGTTGACGTCCGTCCTGACCCCTCCGAGGTTGGCCTCCAGGGCTGTGATGCGCAAAGTCCGAGTCCGTGCGCTCGCGCTCGTTCCCTGTTGAGATACGGAGTCCACGTGGTCGCTCTCGGCCTCCGGCTGTCGTATCGTTATTTCCGAGTCCGTCTCGGCCTCCGCGGGTGCGGATGCCGCCACAGCGCTTCTGGTCAACATAACTAGACTATAATTCCTTAAATCACTGAATCGCTTGGTATCCCTGTCCTCGTCTGCCGATATTCAGGGGAATACGGAGACCGAAGGTACGGAGGGCGATAAGCCAAGGAGCGATAGAAGAAATAGGTGTTGAGCGAATGAGACCAGTGAAGCGAATGAGACAGAGGACAGTGTCGCACTCGCGCACTTTGATGTTTAGTGCGGCCGAGAGCGGAGAGGTGGCGCAGGGGTGCGCTAGTGAAGAGTGGTTTCACCAGGGGGGGCAATGACCACCCCTGACCAAAGGCCATGGGTAACCCATATATTTCCACAAATATTTCATCACAGTGATAGTCAGCTATTCCCAACACTTATGTTCACATTCTTGAACTGTTTTTCCATGGCAACCAAATTCCATGTTACCAAACAAATTTGTTCTTTCAGAGCAATATAGGCATATTGCACCAGAAAATGACTGTCTGGAATTTTTCTTGCTACAAGTATGGGCATGTTGCATCTTAAAATGACCGTCTTGATGAGTTCCAATGAATGCTACCATTTTCCCTTGTATTCGAGGAACCCTATCGACATAGCACCTAAATTTCTGTTTCCATAGAGAAATCATGATTTCATAAGATTTGATTCAATTTCAATAGATGGTTATATATTTCCACAAATATTTTGTCAGAGCGATAGTGACCTATTCCCAACACTTATGTTCACATTCTTGAAACGTTTTTCCATGGCAACCAAATTCCATGTTAAACCAACAAATTTGATCTTTCACAGCAATATAGGCATGTTGTACCACAAAATGATAATCTTGACTATTTTTGTAACAAGTATGGGCATGTTGCATCTTAAAATGACCGTCATGATGAGTTTCAATGAATGCTGCCATTTTCCCTCGTATTTGAGGATTCTTCTTGACACAGCAACCAAATATCTGTTTCCATAGAGAAAACATGGTTTCGTAAAATTTGATTCAATTTCAATAGATGGTTATATATTTCCACAAATATTTCATCACAGTAATAGTCAGCTATTCCAAACACAATTCCTTGTTACCCTACAAATTTGTTCTTTCATAGCAATATGGGCATTCTGTACCAAAAAACGATAATCTTGACTATTTTTGTAACAAGTATGGGCATGTTGCATCTTAAAATGACCGTCATGATGAGTATCAATAAATGTTGCCATTTGTCCTTGTATTTGAGGAATCTTTTTGACATAGCACCCAAATATCTGTTTCCATAGAGAAAACATGGTTTCGTAAGAATTGATTCAATTTCAATAGATTGTCATATATTTCCACAAATATTTCATCACAGTGATAGTCAGCTATTCCCAACACTTATGTTCACATTCTTGAACTGTTTTTCCATGGCAACCAAATTCCATGTTACCAAACAAATTTGTTCTTTCAGAGCAATATAGGCATATTGCACCAGAAAATGACTGTCTGGATTTTTTATTGCTACAAGTATGGGCATGTTGCATCTTAAAATGACCGTCTTGATGAGTTCCAATGAATGCTACCATTTTCCCTTGTATTCAAGGAACCCTTTTGACATAGCACCCAAATTTCTGTTTCCATAGAGAAATCATGATTTCATAAGATTTGATTCAATTTCAATAGATGGTTATATATTTCAACAAATATTTTGTCAGAGCGATAGTGACCTATTCCCAACACTTATGTTCACATTCTTGAAACGTTTTTCCATGGCAACCAAATTCCATGTTAAACCAACAAATTTGATCTTTCACAGCAATATAGGCATGTTGTACCACAAAATGATAATCTTGACTATTTTTGTAACAAGTATGGGCATGTTGCATCTTAAAATGACCGTCATGATGAGTTTCAATGAATGCTACCATTTTCCCTCGTATTTGAGGATTCTTCTTGACACAGCAACCAAATATCTGTTTCCATAGAGAAAACATGGTTTCGTAAAATTTGATTCAATTTCAATAGATGGTTATATATTTCCACAAATATTTCATCACAGTAATAGTCAGCTATTCCAAACACAATTCCTTGTTACCCTACAAATTTGTTCTTTCATAGCGATATGGGCATTCTGTACCAAAAAACGATAATCTTGACTATTTTTGTAACAAGTATGGGCATGTTGCATCTTAAAATGACCGTCATGATGAGTTTCAATGAATGCTGCCATTTTTCCTTGTATTTGAGGAGTCTTTTTGACATAGCACCCAAATATCTGTTTCCATAGAGAAAACATGGTTTCGTAAGAATTTATTCAATTTCAATAGATTGTCATATATTTCCACAAATATTTCATCACAGTGATAGTCAGCTATTCCCAACACTTATGTTTACATTCTTGAACTGTTTTTCCATGGCAACCAAATTCCATGTTACCAAACAAATTTCTTCTTTCAGAGCAATATAGGCATATTGCACCAGAAAATGACTGTCTGGAATTTTCCTTACTACAAGTATGGGCATGTTGCATCTTAAAATGACCGTCTTGATGAGTTCCAATGAATGCTACCATTTTCCCTTGTATTCAAGGAATCCTTTCGACAAAGCACCCAAATTTCTGTTTCCATAGAGAAATCATGATTTCATAAGATTTGATTCAATTTCAATAGATGGTTATATATTTCCACAAATATTTGTCAGAGCGATAGTCACCTATTCCCAACACTTATGTTCACATTCTTGAAACGTTTTTCCATGGCAACCAAATTCCATGTTAAACCAACAAATTTGATCTTTCACAGCAATATGGGCATGTTGTACCACAAAATGATAATCTTGACTATTTTTGTAACAAGTATGGGCATGTTGCATCTTGAAATGACCGTCATGATGAGTTTCAATAAATGCTGCCATTTTTCCTTGTATTTGATGAATCTTTTTGACATAGCACCCAAATATCTGTTTCCATAGAGAAAACATGGTTTCGTAAAATTTGATTCAATTTCAATAGATGGTTATATATTTCCACAAATATTTCATCACAGTAATAGTCAGCTATTCCAAACACAATTCCTTGTTACCCTACAAATTTGTTCTTTCATAGCAATATGGGCATTCTGTACCAAAAAACGATAATCTTGACTATTTTTGTAACAAGTATGGGCATGTTGCATCTTAAAATGACTGTCATGATGAGTTTCAATGAATGCTGCCATTTTTCCTTGTATTTCAGGAGACTTTTTGACATAGCACCCAAATATCTGTTTCCATAGAGAAAACATGGTTTCGTAAGAATTGATTCAATTTCAATAGATTGTCATATATTTCCACAAATATTTCATCACAGTGATAGTCAGCTATTCCCAACACTTATGTTTACATTCTTGAACTGTTTTTCCATGGCAACCAAATTCCATGCTACCAAACAAATTTGTTCTTTCAGAGCAATATAGGCATATTGCACCAGAAAATGACTGTCTGGATTTTTTCTTGCTACAAGTATGGGCATGTTGCATCTTAAAATGACCGTCTTGATGAGTTCCAATGAATGCTACCATTTTCCCTTGTATTCAAGGAACCCTTTCGACATAGCACCCAAATTTCTGTTTCCATAGAGAAATCATGATTTCATAAGATTTGATTCAATTTCAATAGATGGTTATATATTTCCACAAATATTTCATCACAGTAATAGTCAGCTATTCCAAACACAATTCCTTGTTACCCTACAAATTTGTTCTTTCATAGCAATATGGGCATTCTGTACCAAAAAACGATAATCTTGACTATTTTTGTAACAAGTATAGGCATGATCATCTTAAAATGACCGTCATGATGAGTTTCAATGAATGCTGCCATTTTTCCTTGTATTTGAGGAGTCTTTTTGACATAGCACCCAAATATCTGTTTCCATAGAGAAAACATGGTTTCGTAAGAATTGATTCAATTTCAATAGATTGTCATATATTTCCACAAATATTTCATCACAGTGATAGTCAGCTATTCCCAACACTTATGTTCACATTCTTGAACTGTTTTTCCATGGCAACCAAATTCCATGTTACCAAACAAATTTGTTCTTTCAGAGCAATATAGGCATATTGCACCAGAAAATGACTGTCTGGAATTTTTCTTGCTACAAGTATGGGCATGTTGCATCTTAAAATGACCGTCTTGATGAGTTCCAATGAATACTACCATTTTCCCTTGTATTCAAGGAACCCTATCGACATAGCACCCAAATTTCTGTTTCCATAGAGAAATCATGATTTCATAAGATTTGATTCAATTTCAATAGATGGTTATATATTTCCACAAATATTTTGTCAGAGCGATAGTGACCTATTCCCAACACTTATGTTCACATTCTTGAAACGTTTTTCCATGGCAACCAAATTCCATGTTAAACCAACAAATTTGATCTTTCACAGCAATATAGGCATGTTGTACCACAAAATGATAATCTTGACTATTTTTGTAACAAGTATGGGCATGTTGCATCTTAAAATGACCGTCATGATGAGTTTCAATGAAGGCTACCATTTTTCCTTGTATTTGAGGAGTCTTTTTGGCATAGCACCCAAATATCTGTTTCCATAGAGAAAAAATGGTTTCGTAAGAATTGATTCAATTTCAATAGATTGTCATATATTTCCACAAATATTTCATCACAGTGATAGTCAGCTATTCCCAACACTTATGTTCACATTCTTGAACTGTTTTTCCATGGCAACCAAATTCCATGTTACCAAACAAATTTGTTCTTTCAGAGCAATATAGGCATATTGCACCAGGAAATGACTGTCTGGAATTTTTCTTGCTACAAGTATGGGCATGTTGCATCTTAAAATGACCGTCTTGATGAGTTCCAATGAATACTACCATTTTCCCTTGTATTCAAGGAACCCTATCGACATAGCACCCAAATTTCTGTTTCCATAGAGAAATCATGATTTCATAAGATTTGATTCAATTTCAATAGATGGTTATATATTTCCACAAATATTTTGTCAGAGCGATAGTGACCTATTCCCAACACTTATGTTCACATTCTTGAAACGTTTTTCCATGGCAACCAAATTCCATGTTAAACCAACAAATTTGATCTTTCACAGCAATATAGGCATGTTGTAGCACAAAATGATAATCTTGACTATTTTTGTAACAAGTATGGGCATGTTGCATCTTAAAATGACCGTCATGATGAGTTTCAATGAATGCTGCCATTTTTCCTTGTATTTGAGGAGTCTTCTTGACACAGCAACCAAATATCTGTTTCCATAGAGAAAACATGGTTTCGTAAAATTTGATTCAATTTCAATAGATGGTTATATATTTCCACAAATATTTCATCACAGTAATAGTCAGCTATTCCAAACACAATTCCTTGTTACCCTACAAATTTGTTCTTTCATAGCAATATGGGCATTCTGTACCAAAAAACGATAATCTTGACTATTTTTGTAACAAGTATGGGCATGTTGCATCTTAAAATGACCGTCATGATGAGTTTCAATGAATGCTGCCATTTTTCCTTGTATTTCAGGAGACTTTTTGACATAGCACCCAAATATCTGTTTCCATAGAGAAAACATGGTTTCGTAAGAATTGATTCAATTTCAATAGATTGTCATATATTTCCACAAATATTTCATCACAGTGATAGTCAGCTATTCCCAACACTTATGTTCACATTCTTGAACTGTTTTTCCATGGCAACCAAATTCCATGTTACCAAACAAATTTGTTCTTTCAGAGCAATATAGGCATATTGCACCAGAAAATGACTGTCTGGAATTTTTCTTGCTACAAGTATGGGCATGTTGCATCTTAAAATGACTGTCTTGATGAGTTCCAATGAATGCTACCATTTTCCCTTGTATTCAAGGAACCCTTTCGACAAAGCACCCAAATTTCTGTTTCCATAGAGAAATCATGATTTCATAAGATTTGATTCAATTTCAATAGATGGTTATATATTTCCACAAATATTTCATCACAGTAATAGTCAGCTATTCCAAACACAATTCCTTGTTACCCTACAAATTTGTTCTTTCATAGCAATATGGGCATTCTGTACCAAAAAACGATAATCTTGACTATTTTTGTAACAAGTATAGGCATGTTGCATCTTAAAATGACCGTCATGATGAGTTTCAATAAATGCTGCCATTTTTCCTTGTATTTGAGGAGTCTTTTTGACATAGCACCCAAATATCTGTTTCCATAGAGAAAACATGGTTTCGTAAGAATTGATTCAATTTCAATAGATTGTCATATATTTCCACAAATATTTCATCACAGTGATAGTCAGCTATTCCCAACACTTATGTTCACATTCTTGAACTGTTTTTCCATGGCAACCAAATTCCATGTTACCAAACAAATTTGTTCTTTCAGAGCATATTGCACCAGAAAATGACTGTCTGGATTTTTTCTTGCTACAAGTATGGGCACGTTGCATCTTAAAATGACCGTCTTGATGAGTTCCAATGAATACTACCATTTTCCCTTGTATTCAAGGAACCCTATCGACATAGCACCTAAATTTCTGTTTCCATAGAGAAATCATGATTTCATAAGATTTGATTCAATTTCAATAGATGGTTATATATTTCCACAAATATTTTGTCAGAGCGATAGTGACCTATTCCCAACACTTATGTTCACATTCTTGAAACGTTTTTCCATGGTAACCAAATTCCATGTAAAACCAACAAATTTGATCTTTCACAGCAATATGGGCACACAAAATGATAATCTTGACTATTTTTGTAACAAGTATGGGCATGTTGCATCTTAAAATGACCGTCATGATGAGTTTCAATGAATGCTGCCATTTTCCCTCGTATTTGAGGATTCTTCTTGACACAGCAACCAAATATCTGTTTCCATAGAGAAAACATGGTTTCGTAAAATTTGATTCAATTTCAATAGATGGTTATATATTTCCACAAATATTTCATCACAGTAATAGTCAGCTATTCCAAACACAATTCCTTGTTACCCTACAAATTTGTTCTTTCATAGCAATATGGGCATTCTGTACCAAAAAACGATAATCTTGACTATTTTTGTAACAAGTATGGGCATGTTGCATCTTAAAATGACCGTCATGATGAGTTTCAATGAATGCTGCCATTTTTCCTTGTATTTGAGGAGTCTTTTTGACATAGCACCCAAATATCTGTTTCCATAGAGAAAACATGGTTTCGTAAGAATTGATTCAATTTCAATAGATTGTCATATATTTCCACAAATATTTCATCACAGTGATAGTCAGCTATTCCCAACACTTATGTTTACATTCTTGAACTGTTTTTCCATGGCAACCAAATTCCATGCTACCAAACAAATTTGTTCTTTCAGAGCAATATAGGCATATTGCACCAGAAAATGACTGTCTGGATTTTTTCTTGCTACAAGTATGGGCATGTTGCATCTTAAAATGACCGTCTTGATGAGTTCCAATGAATGCTACCATTTTCCCTTGAATTCAAGGAACCCTTTCGACATAGCACCCAAATTTCTGTTTCCATAGAGAAATCATGATTTCATAAGATTTGATTCAATTTCAATAGATGGTTATATATTTCCACAAATATTTTGTCAAAGCGATAGTCACCTATTCCCAACACTTATGTTCACATTCTTGAAACGTTTTTCCATGGCAACCAAATTCCATGTTAAACCAACAATTTTGATCTTTCACAGCAATATAGGCATGTTGTACCACAAAATGATAATCTTGACTATTTTTGTAACAAGTATGGGCATGTTGCATCTTAAAATGACCGTCATGATGAGTTTCAATGAATGCTGCCATTTTCCCTTGTATTTGAGGATTTTTTTTGGCATAGCACCCAAATATCTGTTTCCATAGAGAAAACATGGTTTCGTAAGAATTGATTCAATTTCAATAGATTGTCATATATTTCCACAAATATTTCATCACAGTGATAGTCAGCTATTCCCAACACTTATGTTCACATTCTTGAACTGTTTTTCCATGGCAACCAAATTCCATGTTACCAAACAAATTTGTTCTTTCAGAGCAATATAGGCATATTGCACCAGAAAATGACTGTCTGGAATTTTTCTTGCTACAAGTATGGGCATGTTGCATCTTAAAATGACCGTCTTGATGAGTTCCAATGAATGCTACCATTTTCCCTTGTATTCAAGGAACCCTATCGACATAGCACCTAAATTTCTGTTTCCATAGAGAAATCATGATTTCATAAGATTTGATTCAATTTCAATAGATGGTTATATATTTCCACAAATATTTTGTCAGAGGGATAGTGACCTATTCCCAACACTTATGTTCACATTCTTGAAACGTTTTTCCATGGCAACCAAATTCCATGTTAAACCAACAAATTTGATCTTTCACAGCAATATAGGCATGTTGTACCACAAAATGATAATCTTGACTATTTTTGTAACAAGTATGGGCATGTTGCATCTTAAAATGACCGTCATGATGAGTTTCAATGAATGCTGCCATTTTTCCTTGTATTTGAGGAGTCTTTTTGGCATAGCACCCAAATATCTGTTTCCATAGAGAAAACATGGTTTCGTAAGAATTGATTCAATTTCAATAGATTGTCATATATTTCCACAAATATTTCATCACAGTGATAGTCAGCTATTCCCAACACTTATGTTCACATTCTTGAACTGTTTTTCCATGGCAACCAAATTCCATGTTACCAAACAAATTTGTTCTTTCAGAGCAATATAGGCATATTGCACCAGGAAATGACTGTCTGGAATTTTTCTTGCTACAAGTATGGGCATGTTGCATCTTAAAATGACCGTCTTGATGAGTTCCAATGAATACTACCATTTTCCCTTGTATTCAAGGAACCCTATCGACATAGCACCCAAATTTCTGTTTCCATAGAGAAATCATGATTTCATAAGATTTGATTCAATTTCAATAGATGGTTATATATTTCCACAAATATTTTGTCAGAGCGATAGTGACCTATTCCCAACACTTATGTTCACATTCTTGAAACGTTTTTCCATGGCAACCAAATTCCATGTTAAACCAACAAATTTGATCTTTCACAGCAATATAGGCATGTTGTACCACAAAATGATAATCTTGACTATTTTTGTAACAAGTATGGGCATGTTGCATCTTAAAATGACCGTCATGATGAGTTTCAATGAATGCTGCCATTTTTCCTTGTATTTGAGGAGTCTTTTTGGCATAGCACCCAAATATCTGTTTCCATAGAGAAAACATGGTTTCGTAAGAATTGATTCAATTTCAATAGATTGTCATATATTTCCACAAATATTTCATCACAGTGATAGTCAGCTATTCCCAACACTTATGTTCACATTCTTGAACTGTTTTTCCATGGCAACCAAATTCCATGTTACCAAACAAATTTGTTCTTTCAGAGCAATATAGGCATATTGCACCAGAAAATGACTGTCTGGAATTTTTCTTGCTACAAGTATGGGCATGTTGCATCTTAAAATGACTGTCTTGATGAGTTCCAATGAATGCTACCATTTTCCCTTGTATTCAAGGAACCCTTTCGACATAGCACCCAAATTTCTGTTTCCATAGAGAAATCATGATTTCATAAGATTTGATTCAATTTCAATAGATGGTTATATATTTCCACAAATATTTTGTCAGAGCGATAGTGACCTATTCCCAACACTTATGTTCACATTCTTGAAACGTTTTTCCATGGCAACCAAATTCCATGTTAAACCAACAAATTTGATCTTTCACAGCAATATAGGCATGTTGTACCACAAAATGATAATCTTGACTATTTATGTAACAAGTATGGGCATGTTGCATCTTAAAATGACCGTCATGATGAGTTTCAATGAATGCTGCCATTTTTCCTTGTATTTGAGGAGTGTTTTTGGCATAGCACCCAAATATCTGTTTCCATAGAGAAAAAATGGTTTCGTAAGAATTGATTCAATTTCAATAGATTGTCATATATTTCCACAAATATTTCATCACAGTGATAGTCAGCTATTCCCAACACTTATGTTCACATTCTTGAACTGTTTTTCCATGGCAACCAAATTCCATGTTACCAAACAAATTTGTTCTTTCAGAGCAATATAGGCATATTGCACCAGGAAATGACTGTCTGGAATTTTTCTTGCTACAAGTATGGGCATGTTGCATCTTAAAATGACCGTCTTGATGAGTTCCAATGAATACTACCATTTTCCCTTGTATCCAAGGAACCCTATCGACATAGCACCCAAATTTCTGTTTCCATAGAGAAATCATGATTTCATAAGATTTGATTCAATTTCAATAGATGGTTATATATTTCCACAAATATTTTGTCAGAGCGATAGTGACCTATTCCCAACACTTATGTTCACATTCTTGAAACGTTTTTCCATGGCAACCAAATTCCATGTTAAACCAACAAATTTGATCTTTCACAGCAATATAGGCATGTTGTACCACAAAATGATAATCTTGACTATTTTTGTAACAAGTATGGGCATGTTGCATCTTAAAATGACCGTCATGATGAGTTTCAATGAATGCTGCCATTTTTCCTTGTATTTGAGGAGTCTTTTTGGCATAGCACCCAAATATCTGTTTCCATAGAGAAAACATGGTTTCGTAAGAATTGATTCAATTTCAATAGATTGTCATATATTTCCACAAATATTTCATCACAGTGATAGTCAGCTATTCCCAACACTTATGTTCACATTCTTGAACTGTTTTTCCATGGCAACCAAATTCCATGTTACCAAACAAATTTGTTCTTTCAGAGCAATATAGGCATATTGCACCAGAAAATGACTGTCTGGAATTTTTCTTGCTACAAGTATGGGCATGTTGCATCTTAAAATGACCGTCTTGATGAGTTCCAATGAATGCTACCATTTTCCCTTGTTTTCAAGGAACCCTTTCGACATAGCACCCAAATTTCTGTTTCCATAGAGAAATCATGATTTCATAATATTTGATTCAATTTCAATAGATGGTTATATATTTCCACAAATATTTTGTCAGAGCGATAGTCACCTATTCCCAACACTTATGTTCACATTCTTGAAACGTTTTTCCATGGCAACCAAATTCCATGTTCAACCAACAAATTTCATCTTTCACAGCAATATAGGCATGTTGTAGCACAAAATGATAATCTTGACTATTTTTGTAACAAGTATGTGCATGTTGCATCTTAAAATGACCGTCATGATGAGTTTCAATGAATGCTACCATTTTTCCTTCGTATTTGAGGATTCTTCTTGACACAGCAACCAAATATCTGTTTCCATAGAGAAAACATGGTTTCGTAAAATTTGATTCAATTTCAATAGATGGTTATATATTTCCACAAATATTTCATCACAGTAATAGTCAGCTATTCCAAACACAATTCCTTGTTACCCTACAAATTTGTTCTTTCATAGCAATATGGGCATTCTGTACCAAAAAACGATAATCTTGACTATTTTTGTAACAAGTATAGGCATGTTGCATCTTAAAATGACCGTCATGATGAGTTTCAATGAATGCTGCCATTTTTCCTTGTATTTCAGGAGACTTTTTGACATAGCACCCAAATATCTGTTTCCATAGAGAAAACATGGTTTCGTAAGAATTGATTCAATTTCAATAGATTGTCATATATTTCCACAAATATTTCATCACAGTGATAGTCAGCTATTCCCAACACTTATGTTCACATTCTTGAACTGTTTTTCCATGGCAACCAAATTCCATGTTACCAAACAAATTTGTTCTTTCAGAGCAATATAGGCATATTGCACCAGAAAATGACTGTCTGGAATTTTTCTTGCTACAAGTATGGGCATGTTGCATCTTAAAATGACTGTCTTGATGAGTTCCAATGAATGCTACCATTTTCCCTTGTATTCAAGGAACCCTTTCGACAAAGCACCCAAATTTCTGTTTCCATAGAGAAATCATGATTTCATAAGATTTGATTCAATTTCAATAGATGGTTATATATTTCCACAAATATTTCATCACAGTAATAGTCAGCTATTCCAAACACAATTCCTTGTTACCCTACAAATTTGTTCTTTCATAGCAATATGGGCATTCTGTACCAAAAAACGATAATCTTGACTATTTTTGTAACAAGTATAGGCATGTTGCATCTTAAAATGACCGTCATGATGAGTTTCAATAAATGCTGCCATTTTTCCTTGTATTTGAGGAGTCTTTTTGACATAGCACCCAAATATCTGTTTCCATAGAGAAAACATGGTTTCGTAAGAATTGATTCAATTTCAATAGATTGTCATATATTTCCACAAATATTTCATCACAGTGATAGTCAGCTATTCCCAACACTTATGTTCACATTCTTGAACTGTTTTTCCATGGCAACCAAATTCCATGTTACCAAACAAATTTGTTCTTTCAGAGCATATTGCACCAGAAAATGACTGTCTGGATTTTTTCTTGCTACAAGTATGGGCATGTTGCATCTTAAAATGACCGTCTTGATGAGTTCCAATGAATGCTACCATTTTCCCTTGTATTCAAGGAACCCTTTCGACATAGCACCCAAATTTCTGTTTCCATAGAGAAATCATGATTTCATAAGATTTGATTCAATTTCAATAGATGGTTATATATTTCCACAAATATTTTGTCAAAGCGATAGTCACCTATTCCCAACACTTATGTTCACATTCTTGAAACGTTTTTCCATGGCAACCAAATTCCATGTTAAACCAACAAATTTGATCTTTCACAGCAATATAGGCATGTTGTACCACAAAATGATAATCTTGACTATTTTTGTAACAAGTATGGGCATGTTGCATCTTAAAATGACCGTCATGATGAATTTCAATGAATGCTGCCATTTTTCCTTGTATTTGAGGATTCTTTTTGGCATAGCACCCAAATATCTGTTTCCATAGAGAAAACATGGTTTCTGGTGCAATATAGGCATATTGCACCAGAAAATGACTGTCTGGAATTTTTCTTGCTACAAGTATGGGCACGTTGCATCTTAAAATGACCGTCTTGATGAGTTCCAATGAATACTACCATTTTCCCTTGTATTCAAGGAACCCTATCGACATAGCACCTAAATTTCTGTTTCCATAGAGAAATCATGATTTCATAAGATTTGATTCAATTTCAATAGATGGTTATATATTTCCACAAATATTTTGTCAGAGCGATAGTGACCTATTCCCAACACTTATGTTCACATTCTTGAAACGTTTTTCCATGGTAACCAAATTCCATGTAAAACCAACAAATTTGATCTTTCACAGCAATATGGGCACACAAAATGATAATCTTGACTATTTTTGTAACAAGTATGGGCATGTTGCATCTTAAAATGACCGTCATGATGAGTTTCAATGAATGCTGCCATTTTCCCTCGTATTTGAGGATTCTTCTTGACACAGCAACCAAATATCTGTTTCCATAGAGAAAACATGGTTTCGTAAAATTTGATTCAATTTCAATAGATGGTTATATATTTCCACAAATATTTCATCACAGTAATAGTCAGCTATTCCAAACACAATTCCTTGTTACCCTACAAATTTGTTCTTTCATAGCAATATGGGCATTCTGTACCAAAAAACGATAATCTTGACTATTTTTGTAACAAGTATGGGCATGTTGCATCTTAAAATGACCGTCATGATGAGTTTCAATGAATGCTGCCATTTTTCCTTGTATTTGAGGAGTCTTTTTGACATAGCACCCAAATATCTGTTTCCATAGAGAAAACATGGTTTCGTAAGAATTGATTCAATTTCAATAGATTGTCATATATTTCCACAAATATTTCATCACAGTGATAGTCAGCTATTCCCAACACTTATGTTTACATTCTTGAACTGTTTTTCCATGGCAACCAAATTCCATGCTACCAAACAAATTTGTTCTTTCAGAGCAATATAGGCATATTGCACCAGAAAATGACTGTCTGGATTTTTTCTTGCTACAAGTATGGGCATGTTGCATCTTAAAATGACCGTCTTGATGAGTTCCAATGAATGCTACCATTTTCCCTTGAATTCAAGGAACCCTTTCGACATAGCACCCAAATTTCTGTTTCCATAGAGAAATCATGATTTCATAAGATTTGATTCAATTTCAATAGATGGTTATATATTTCCACAAATATTTTGTCAAAGCGATAGTCACCTATTCCCAACACTTATGTTCACATTCTTGAAACGTTTTTCCATGGCAACCAAATTCCATGTTAAACCAACAATTTTGATCTTTCACAGCAATATAGGCATGTTGTACCACAAAATGATAATCTTGACTATTTTTGTAACAAGTATGGGCATGTTGCATCTTAAAATGACCGTCATGATGAGTTTCAATGAATGCTGCCATTTTCCCTTGTATTTGAGGATTTTTTTTGGCATAGCACCCAAATATCTGTTTCCATAGAGAAAACATGGTTTCGTAAGAATTGATTCAATTTCAATAGATTGTCATATATTTCCACAAATATTTCATCACAGTGATAGTCAGCTATTCCCAACACTTATGTTCACATTCTTGAACTGTTTTTCCATGGCAACCAAATTCCATGTTACCAAACAAATTTGTTCTTTCAGAGCAATATAGGCATATTGCACCAGAAAATGACTGTCTGGAATTTTTCTTGCTACAAGTATGGGCATGTTGCATCTTAAAATGACCGTCTTGATGAGTTCCAATGAATGCTACCATTTTCCCTTGTATTCAAGGAACCCTATCGACATAGCACCTAAATTTCTGTTTCCATAGAGAAATCATGATTTCATAAGATTTGATTCAATTTCAATAGATGGTTATATATTTCCACAAATATTTTGTCAGAGGGATAGTGACCTATTCCCAACACTTATGTTCACATTCTTGAAACGTTTTTCCATGGCAACCAAATTCCATGTTAAACCAACAAATTTGATCTTTCACAGCAATATAGGCATGTTGTACCACAAAATGATAATCTTGACTATTTTTGTAACAAGTATGGGCATGTTGCATCTTAAAATGACCGTCATGATGAGTTTCAATGAATGCTGCCATTTTTCCTTGTATTTGAGGAGTCTTTTTGACATAGCACCCAAATATCTGTTTCCATAGAGAAAACATGGTTTCGTAAGAATTGATTCAATTTCAATAGATTGTCATATATTTCCACAAATATTTCATCACAGTGATAGTCAGCTATTCCCAACACTTATGTTTACATTCTTGAACTGTTTTTCCATGGCAACCAAATTCCATGCTACCAAACAAATTTGTTCTTTCAGAGCAATATAGGCATATTGCACCAGAAAATGACTGTCTGGATTTTTTCTTGCTACAAGTATGGGCATGTTGCATCTTAAAATGACCGTCTTGATGAGTTCCAATGAATGCTACCATTTTCCCTTGTATTCAAGGAACCCTTTCGACATAGCACCCAAATTTCTGTTTCCATAGAGAAATCATGATTTCATAAGATTTGATTCAATTTCAATATATGGTTATATATTTCCACAAATATTTTGTCAAAGCGATAGTCACCTATTCCCAACACTTATGTTCACATTCTTGAAACGTTTTTCCATGGCAACCAAATTCCATGTTAAACCAACAAATTTGATCTTTCACAGCAATATAGGCATGTTGTACCACAAAATGATAATCTTGAATATTTTTGTAACAAGTATGGGCATTTTGCATCTTAAAATGACCGTCATGATGAGTTTCAATGAATGCTGCCATTTTCCCTTGTATTTGAGGATTCTTTTTGGCATAGCACCCAAATATCTGTTTCCATAGAGAAAACATGGTTTCGTAAGAATTGATTCAATTTCAATAGATTGTCATATATTTCCACAAATATTTCATCACAGTGATAGTCAGCTATTCCCAACACTTATGTTCACATTCTTGAACTGTTTTTCCATGGCAACCAAATTCCATGTTACCAAACAAATTTGTTCTTTCAGAGCAATATAGGCATATTGCACCAGAAAATGACTGTCTGGAATTTTTCTTGCTACAAGTATGGGCATGTTGCATCTTAAAATGACCGTCTTGATCAGTTCCAATGAATACTACCATTTTCCCTTGTATTCAAGGAACCCTATCGACATAGCACCTAAATTTCTGTTTCCATAGAGAAATCATGATTTCATAAGATTTGATTCAATTTCAATAGATGGTTATATATTTCCACAAATATTTTGTCAGAGGGATAGTGACCTATTCCCAACACTTATGTTCACATTCTTGAAACGTTTTTCCATGGCAACCAAATTCCATGTTAAACCAACAAATTTGATCTTTCACAGCAATATAGGCATGTTGTACCACAAAATGATAATCTTGACTATTTATGTAACAAGTATGGGCATGTTGCATCTTAAAATGACCGTCATGATGAGTTTCAATGAATGCTACCATTTTTCCTTGTATTTGAGGAGTCTTTTTGGCATAGCACCCAAATATCTGTTTCCATAGAGAAAAAATGGTTTCGTAAGAATTGATTCAATTTCAATAGATTGTCATATATTTCCACAAATATTTCATCACAGTGATAGTCAGCTATTCCCAACACTTATGTTCACATTCTTGAACTGTTTTTCCATGGCAACCAAATTCCATGTTACCAAACAAATTTGTTCTTTCAGAGCAATATAGGCATATTGCACCAGGAAATGACTGTCTGGAATTTTTCTTGCTACAAGTATGGGCATGTTGCATCTTAAAATGACCGTCTTGATGAGTTCCAATGAATACTACCATTTTCCCTTGTATTCAAGGAACCCTATCGACATAGCACCCAAATTTCTGTTTCCATAGAGAAATCATGATTTCATAAGATTTGATTCAATTTCAATAGATGGTTATATATTTCCACAAATATTTTGTCAGAGCGATAGTGACCTATTCCCAACACTTATGTTCACATTCTTGAAACGTTTTTCCATGGCAACCAAATTCCATGTTAAACCAACAAATTTGATCTTTCACAGCAATATAGGCATGTTGTACCACAAAATGATAATCTTGACTATTTATGTAACAAGTATGGGCATGTTGCATCTTAAAATGACCGTCATGATGAGTTTCAATGAATGCTGCCATTTTTCCTTGTATTTGAGGAGTGTTTTTGGCATAGCACCCAAATATCTGTTTCCATAGAGAAAAAATGGTTTCGTAAGAATTGATTCAATTTCAATAGATTGTCATATATTTCCACAAATATTTCATCACAGTGATAGTCAGCTATTCCCAACACTTATGTTCACATTCTTGAACTGTTTTTCCATGGCAACCAAATTCCATGTTACCAAACAAATTTGTTCTTTCAGAGCAATATAGGCATATTGCACCAGGAAATGACTGTCTGGAATTTTTCTTGCTACAAGTATGGGCATGTTGCATCTTAAAATGACCGTCTTGATGAGTTCCAATGAATACTACCATTTTCCCTTGTATCCAAGGAACCCTATCGACATAGCACCCAAATTTCTGTTTCCATAGAGAAATCATGATTTCATAAGATTTGATTCAATTTCAATAGATGGTTATATATTTCCACAAATATTTTGTCAAAGCGATAGTCACCTATTCCCAACACTTATGTTCACATTCTTGAAACGTTTTTCCATGGCAACCAAATTCCATGTTAAACCAACAAATTTGATCTTTCACAGCAATATAGGCATGTTGTACCACAAAATGATAATCTTGAATATTTTTGTAACAAGTATGGGCATTTTGCATCTTAAAATGACCGTCATGATGAGTTTCAATGAATGCTGCCATTTTCCCTTGTATTTGAGGATTCTTTTTGGCATAGCACCCAAATATCTGTTTCCATAGAGAAAACATGGTTTCGTAAGAATTGATTCAATTTCAATAGATTGTCATATATTTCCACAAATATTTCATCACAGTGATAGTCAGCTATTCCCAACACTTATGTTCACATTCTTGAACTGTTTTTCCATGGCAACCAAATTCCATGTTACCAAACAAATTTGTTCTTTCAGAGCAATATAGGCATATTGCACCAGAAAATGACTGTCTGGAATTTTTCTTGCTACAAGTATGGGCATGTTGCATCTTAAAATGACCGTCTTGATGAGTTCCAATGAATACTACCATTTTCCCTTGTATTCAAGGAACCCTATCGACATAGCACCTAAATTTCTGTTTCCATAGAGAAATCATGATTTCATAAGATTTGATTCAATTTCAATAGATGGTTATATATTTCCACAAATATTTTGTCAGAGGGATAGTGACCTATTCCCAACACTTATGTTCACATTCTTGAAACGTTTTTCCATGGCAACCAAATTCCATGTTAAACCAACAAATTTGATCTTTCACAGCAATATAGGCATGTTGTACCACAAAATGATAATCTTGACTATTTTTGTAACAAGTATGGGCATGTTGCATCTTAAAATGACCGTCATGATGAGTTTCAATGAATGCTGCCATTTTTCCTTGTATTTGAGGAGTCTTTTTGACATAGCACCCAAATATCTGTTTCCATAGAGAAAACATGGTTTCGTAAGAATTGATTCAATTTCAATAGATTGTCATATATTTCCACAAATATTTCATCACAGTGATAGTCAGCTATTCCCAACACTTATGTTCACATTCTTGAACTGTTTTTCCATGGCAACCAAATTCCATGTTACCAAACAAATTTGTTCTTTCAGAGCAATATAGGCATATTGCACCAGAAAATGACTGTCTGGAATTTTTCTTGCTACAAGTATGGGCATGTTGCATCTTAAAATGACCGTCTTGATGAGTTCCAATCAATACTACCATTTTCCCTTGTATTCAAGGAACCCTATCGACATAGCACCCAAATTTCTGTTTCCATAGAGAAATCATGATTTCATAAGATTTGATTCAATTTCAATAGATGGTTATATATTTCCACAAATATTTTGTCAGAGCGATAGTGACCTATTCCCAACACTTATGTTCACATTCTTGAAACGTTTTTCCATGGCAACCAAATTCCATGTTAAACCAACAAATTTGATCTTTCACAGCAATATAGGCATGTTGTACCACAAAATGATAATCTTGACTATTTATGTAACAAGTATGGGCATGTTGCATCTTAAAATGACCGTCATGATGAGTTTCAATGAATGCTACCATTTTTCCTTGTATTTGAGGAGTCTTTTTGGCATAGCACCCAAATATCTGTTTCCATAGAGAAAAAATGGTTTCGTAAGAATTGATTCAATTTCAATAGATTGTCATATATTTCCACAAATATTTCATCACAGTGAAAGTCAGCTATTCCCAACACTTATGTTCACATTCTTGAACTGTTTTTCCATGGCAACCAAATTCCATGTTACCAAACAAATTTGTTCTTTCAGAGCAATATAGGCATATTGCACCAGGAAATGACTGTCTGGAATTTTTCTTGCTACAAGTATGGGCATGTTGCATCTTAAAATGACCGTCTTGATGAGTTCCAATGAATACTACCATTTTCCCTTGTATTCAAGGAACCCTATCGACATAGCACCCAAATTTCTGTTTCCATAGAGAAATCATGATTTCATAAGATTTGATTCAATTTCAATAGATGGTTATATATTTCCACAAATATTTTGTCAGAGCGATAGTGACCTATTCCCAACACTTATGTTCACATTCTTGAAACGTTTTTCCATGGCAACCAAATTCCATGTTAAACCAACAAATTTGATCTTTCACAGCAATATAGGCATGTTGTACCACAAAATGATAATCTTGACTATTTTTGTAACAAGTATGGGCATGTTGCATCTTAAAATGACCGTCATGATGAGTTTCAATGAATGCTGCCATTTTTCCTTGTATTTGAGGAGTCTTTTTGGCATAGCACCCAAATATCTGTTTCCATAGAGAAAACATGGTTTCGTAAGAATTGATTCAATTTCAATAGATTGTCATATATTTCCACAAATATTTCATCACAGTGATAGTCAGCTATTCCCAACACTTATGTTCACATTCTTGAACTGTTTTTCCATGGCAACCAAATTCCATGTTACCAAACAAATTTGTTCTTTCAGAGCAATATAGGCATATTGCACCAGGAAATGACTGTCTGGAATTTTTCTTGCTACAAGTATGGGCATGTTGCATCTTAAAATGACCGTCTTGATGAGTTCCAATGAATACTACCATTTTCCCTTGTATTCAAGGAACCCTATCGACATAGCACCCAAATTTCTGTTTCCATAGAGAAATCATGATTTCATAAGATTTGATTCAATTTCAATAGATGGTTATATATTTCCACAAATATTTTGTCAGAGCGATAGTCATCTATTCCCAACACTTATGTTCACATTCTTGAAACGTTTTTCCATGGCAACCAAATTCCATGTTAAACCAACAAATTTGATCTTTCACAGCAATATAGGCATGTTGTACCACAAAATGATAATCTTGACTATTTTTGTAACAAGTATGGGCATGTTGCATCTTAAAATGACCGTCATGATGAGTTTCAATGAATGCTGCCATTTTTCCTTGTATTTGAGGAGTCTTTTTGGCATAGCACCCAAATATCTGTTTCCATAGAGAAAACATGGTTTCGTAAGAATTGATTCAATTTCAATAGATTGTCATATATTTCCACAAATATTTCATCACAGTGATAGTCAGCTATTCCCAACACTTATGTTCACATTCTTGAACTGTTTTTCCATGGCAACCAAATTCCATGTTACCAAACAAATTTGTTCTTTCAGAGCAATATAGGCATATTGCACCAGAAAATGACTGTCTGGAATTTTTCTTGCTACAAGTATGGGCATGTTGCATCTTAAAATGACTGTCTTGATGAGTTCCAATGAATGCTACCATTTTCCCTTGTATTCAAGGAACCCTTTCGACATAGCACCCAAATTTCTGTTTCCATAGAGAAATCATGATTTCATAAGATTTGATTCAATTTCAATAGATGGTTATATATTTCCACAAATATTTTGTCAGAGCGATAGTGACCTATTCCCAACACTTATGTTCACATTCTTGAAACGTTTTTCCATGGCAACCAAATTCCATGTTAAACCAACAAATTTGATCTTTCACAGCAATATAGGCATGTTGTACCACAAAATGATAATCTTGACTATTTTTGTAACAAGTATGGGCATGTTGCATCTTAAAATGACCGTCATGATGAGTTTCAATGAATGCTGCCATTTTTCCTTGTATTTGAGGAGTCTTTTTGGCATAGCACCCAAATATCTGTTTCCATAGAGAAAACATGGTTTCGTAAGAATTGATTCAATTTCAATAGATTGTCATATATTTCCACAAATATTTCATCACAGTGATAGTCAGCTATTCCCAACACTTATGTTCACATTCTTGAACTGTTTTTCCATGGCAACCAAATTCCATGTTACCAAACAAATTTGTTCTTTCAGAGCAATATAGGCATATTGCACCAGAAAATGACTGTCTGGAATTTTTCTTGCTACAAGTATGGGCATGTTGCATCTTAAAATGACTGTCTTGATGAGTTCCAATGAATGCTACCATTTTCCCTTGTATTCAAGGAACCCTTTCGACATAGCACCCAAATTTCTGTTTCCATAGAGAAATCATGATTTCATAAGATTTGATTCAATTTCAATAGATGGTTATATATTTCCACAAATATTTTGTCAGAGCGATAGTGACCTATTCCCAACACTTATGTTCACATTCTTGAAACGTTTTTCCATGGCAACCAAATTCCATGTTAAACCAACAAATTTGATCTTTCACAGCAATATAGGCATGTTGTACCACAAAATGATAATCTTGACTATTTTTGTAACAAGTATGGGCATGTTGCATCTTAAAATGACCGTCATGATGAGTTTCAATGAATGCTGCCATTTTTCCTTGTATTTGAGGAGTCTTTTTGGCATAGCACCCAAATATCTGTTTCCATAGAGAAAACATGGTTTCGTAAGAATTGATTCAATTTCAATAGATTGTCATATATTTCCACAAATATTTCATCACAGTGATAGTCAGCTATTCCCAACACTTATGTTCACATTCTTGAACTGTTTTTCCATGGCAACCAAATTCCATGTTACCAAACAAATTTGTTCTTTCAGAGCAATATAGGCATATTGCACCAGAAAATGACTGTCTGGAATTTTTCTTGCTACAAGTATGGGCATGTTGCATCTTAAAATGACTGTCTTGATGAGTTCCAATGAATGCTACCATTTTCCCTTGTATTCAAGGAACCCTTTCGACATAGCACCCAAATTTCTGTTTCCATAGAGAAATCATGATTTCATAAGATTTGATTCAATTTCAATAGATGGTTATATATTTCCACAAATATTTTGTCAGAGCGATAGTGACCTATTCCCAACACTTATGTTCACATTCTTGAAACGTTTTTCCATGGCAACCAAATTCCATGTTAAACCAACAAATTTGATCTTTCACAGCAATATAGGCATGTTGTACCACAAAATGATAATCTTGACTATTTTTGTAACAAGTATGGGCATGTTGCATCTTAAAATGACCGTCATGATGAGTTTCAATGAATGCTGCCATTTTTCCTTGTATTTGAGGAGTCTTTTTGGCATAGCACCCAAATATCTGTTTCCATAGAGAAAACATGGTTTCGTAAAATTTGATTCAATTTCAATAGATGGTTATATATTTCCACAAATATTTCATCACAGTAATAGTCAGCTATTCCAAACACAATTCCTTGTTACCCTACAAATTTGTTCTTTCATAGCAATATGGGCATTCTGTACCAAAAAACGATAATCTTGACTATTTTTGTAACAAGTATGGGCATGTTGCATCTTAAAATGACCGTCATGATGAGTTTCAATGAATGCTGCCATTTTTCCTTGTATTTCAGGAGACTTTTTGACATAGCACCCAAATATCTGTTTCCATAGAGAAAACATGGTTTCGTAAGAATTGATTCAATTTCAATAGATTGTCATATATTTCCACAAATATTTCATCACAGTGATAGTCAGCTATTCCCAACACTTATGTTCACATTCTTGAACTGTTTTTCCATGGCAACCAAATTCCATGTTACCAAACAAATTTGTTCTTTCAGAGCAATATAGGCATATTGCACCAGAAAATGACTGTCTGGAATTTTTCTTGCTACAAGTATGGGCATGTTGCATCTTAAAATGACTGTCTTGATGAGTTCCAATGAATGCTACCATTTTCCCTTGTATTCAAGGAACCCTTTCGACAAAGCACCCAAATTTCTGTTTCCATAGAGAAATCATGATTTCATAAGATTTGATTCAATTTCAATAGATGGTTATATATTTCCACAAATATTTTGTCAGAGCGATAGTGACCTATTCCCAACACTTATGTTCACATTCTTGAAACGTTTTTCCATGGCAACCAAATTCCATGTTAAACCAACAAATTTGATCTTTCACAGCAATATAGGCATGTTGTAGCACAAAATGATAATCTTGACTATTTTTGTAACAAGTATGTGCATGTTGCATCTTAAAATGACCGTCATGATGAGTTTCAATGAATGCTACCATTTTTCCTTCGTATTTGAGGATTCTTCTTGACACAGCAACCAAATATCTGTTTCCATAGAGAAAACATGGTTTCGTAAAATTTGATTCAATTTCAATAGATGGTTATATATTTCCACAAATATTTCATCACAGTAATAGTCAGCTATTCCAAACACAATTCCTTGTTACCCTACAAATTTGTTCTTTCATAGCAATATGGGCATTCTGTACCAAAAAACGATAATCTTGACTATTTTTGTAACAAGTATGGGCATGTTGCATCTTAAAATGACCGTCATGATGAGTTTCAATGAATGCTGCCATTTTTCCTTGTATTTCAGGAGACTTTTTGACATAGCACCCAAATATCTGTTTCCATAGAGAAAACATGGTTTCGTAAGAATTGATTCAATTTCAATAGATTGTCATATATTTCCACAAATATTTCATCACAGTGATAGTCAGCTATTCCCAACACTTATGTTCACATTCTTGAACTGTTTTTCCATGGCAACCAAATTCCATGTTACCAAACAAATTTGTTCTTTCAGAGCAATATAGGCATATTGCACCAGAAAATGACTGTCTGGAATTTTTCTTGCTACAAGTATGGGCATGTTGCATCTTAAAATGACTGTCTTGATGAGTTCCAATGAATGCTACCATTTTCCCTTGTATTCAAGGAACCCTTTCGACAAAGCACCCAAATTTCTGTTTCCATAGAGAAATCATGATTTCATAAGATTTGATTCAATTTCAATAGATGGTTATATATTTCCACAAATATTTTGTCAGAGCGATAGTGACCTATTCCCAACACTTATGTTCACATTCTTGAAACGTTTTTCCATGGCAACCAAATTCCATGTTAAACCAACAAATTTGATCTTTCACAGCAATATAGGCATGTTGTAGCACAAAATGATAATCTTGACTATTTTTGTAACAAGTATGTGCATGTTGCATCTTAAAATGACCGTCATGATGAGTTTCAATGAATGCTACCATTTTTCCTTCGTATTTGAGGATTCTTCTTGACACAGCAACCAAATATCTGTTTCCATAGAGAAAACATGGTTTCGTAAAATTTGATTCAATTTCAATAGATGGTTATATATTTCCACAAATATTTCATCACAGTAATAGTCAGCTATTCCAAACACAATTCCTTGTTACCCTACAAATTTGTTCTTTCATAGCAATATGGGCATTCTGTACCAAAAAACGATAATCTTGACTATTTTTGTAACAAGTATGGGCATGTTGCATCTTAAAATGACCGTCATGATGAGTTTCAATGAATGCTGCCATTTTTCCTTGTATTTCAGGAGACTTTTTGACATAGCACCCAAATATCTGTTTCCATAGAGAAAACATGGTTTCGTAAGAATTGATTCAATTTCAATAGATTGTCATATATTTCCACAAATATTTCATCACAGTGATAGTCAGCTATTCCCAACACTTATGTTCACATTCTTGAACTGTTTTTCCATGGCAACCAAATTCCATGTTACCAAACAAATTTGTTCTTTCAGAGCAATATAGGCATATTGCACCAGAAAATGACTGTCTGGAATTTTTCTTGCTACAAGTATGGGCATGTTGCATCTTAAAATGACTGTCTTGATGAGTTCCAATGAATGCTACCATTTCCCCTTGTATTCAAGGAACCCTTTCGACAAAGCACCCAAATTTCTGTTTCCATAGAGAAATCATGATTTCATAAGATTTGATTCAATTTCAATAGATGGTTATATATTTCCACAAATATTTTGTCAGAGCGATAGTGACCTATTCCCAACACTTATGTTCACATTCTTGAAACGTTTTTCCATGGCAACCAAATTCCATGTTAAACCAACAAATTTGATCTTTCACAGCAATATAGGCATGTTGTACCACAAAATGATAATCTTGACTATTTTTGTAACAAGTATGGGCATGTTGCATCTTAAAATGACCGTCATGATAAGTTTCAATGAATGCTACCATTTTCCCTCGTATTTGAGGATTCTTTTTGACACAGTAACCAAATATCTGTTTCCATAGAGAAAACATGGTTTCGTAAAATTTGATTCAATTCCAATAGATGGTTATATATTCCCACAAATATTTCATCAAAGTAATAGTCAGCTTATTCCAAACACATCTATTCACAGCCTTGAATCGGATTTCCATGGCAACGAAATTCCTTTTTACCCTACAAATTTGTTCTTTCATAGCAATATGGGCATTCTGTACCACAAAACGATAATTTTGACTATTTTTGTAACAAGTATGGGCATGTTGCATCTTAAAATGACCGTCATGATGAGTTTCAATGAATGCTGCCATTTTCCCTTGTATTCAAGGAACCCTTTCGACATAGCACCCAAATTTCTGTTTCCATAGAGAAATCATGATTTCATAAGATTTGATTCAATTTCAATAGATGGTTATATATTTCCACAAATATTTTGTCAAAGCGATAGTCACCTATTCCCAACACTTATGTTCACATTCTTGGATCTATTTTTAATAGCAACCAAATTCAATGTTACCCTACAAATTTGATCTTTCACAGCATTATAGGCATGTTGTACCACAAAATGATAATCTTGACTATTTTTGTAACAAGTATGGGCATGTTGCATCTTAAAATGACCGTCATGATGAGTTTCAATGAATGCTGCCATTTTCCTTCGTATATGAGGATTCTTCTTGACACAGCAACCAAATATCTGTTTCCATAGAGAAAACATGGTTTCGTAAAATTTGATTCAATTTCAATAGATGGTTATATATTTCCACAAATATTTCATCAAAGTAATAATCAGCTATTCCAAACACATCTATTCACAGCCTTCAATCGGATTTCCATGGCAACCAAATTCCTTGTTACCCTACAAATTTGTTCTTTCACAGCAATATGGGCATTCTGTACCAAAAAACGATAATCTTGACTACTTTTGTAACAAATATGGGCATGTTGCATCTTAAAATGACCGTCACGATGAGTTTCAATGAATGCTGTCATTTTTCGTTGTATTTGAGGAATCTTTTTGACATAGCACCCAAATATCTGTTTCCATAGAGAAATCATGGTTTCGTAAGAATTGATTCAATTTCAATAGATTGTCATATATTTCCACAAATATTTTATCACAGTAATAGTCAGCTATTCCCAACACTTATGTTCACATTCTTGGATCAGTTTTTAATGGCAACCAAATTCCATGTTACCAAACAAATTTGTTCTTTCAGAGCAATATAGGCATATTGCACCAGAAAATGACTGTCTGGATTTTTTCTTGCTACAAGTATGGGCATGTTGCATCTTAAAATGACTGTCTTGATGAGTTCCAATGAATGCTACCATTTTCCTTTGTATTTAAGGAACCCTTTCGACATAGCACCCAAATTTCTGTTTCCATAGAGAAATCATGATTTCATAAGATTTGATTCAATTTCAATAGATGGTTATATATTTCCACAAATATTTTGTCAGAGCGATAGTGACCTATTCCCAACACTTATGTTCACATTCTTGAAATGTTTTTCCATGGCAACCAAATTCCATGTTAAACTATAAAATTTGTTCTTTCATGGCAATATAGGCATGTTGTACCACAAAATGATAATCTTGACTATTTTTGTAACAAGTATAGGCATGTTGCATCTTAAAATGACCGTCATGATAAGTTTCAATGAATGCTACCATTTTCCCTCGTATTTGAGGATTCTTTTTGACACAGCAACCAAATATCTGTTTCCATAGAGAAAACATGGTTTCGTAAAATTTGATTCAATTTCAATAGATGGTTATATATTTCCACAAATATTTCATCACAGTGATAGTCAGCTATTCCAAACACATCTATTCACAGCCTTGAATCGGATTTCCATGGCAACCAAATTCCTTGTTACCCTACAAATTTGTTCTTTCATAGCAATATGGGCATTCTGTACCACAAAACGATAATCTTGACTATTTTTGTAACAAGTATGGGCATGTTGCATCTTAAAATGACCGTCTTGATGAGTTCCAATGAATGCTGCCATTTTCCTTTGTATTCAAGGAACCCTTTTGACATAGCACCCAAATTTCTGTTTCCATAGAGAAATCATGATTTCATAAGATTTGATTCAATTTCAATATATGGTTATATATTTCCACATATTTTGACTATTTTTGTAACAAGTATGGGCATGTTGCATCTTAAAATGACCGTCATGATGAGTTTCAATGAATGCTACCATTTTCCCTCGTATTTAAGGAACCCTTTCGACATAGCACCCAAATTTCTGTTTCCATAGAGAAATCATGATTTCATAAGATTTGATTCAATTTCAATAGATGGTTATATATTTCCACAAATATTTTGTCAGAGCGATAGTGACCTATTCCCAACACTTATGTTCACATTCTTGAAATGTTTTTCCATGGCAACCAAATTCCATGTTAAACTATAAAATTTGTTCTTTCATGGCAATATAGGCATGTTGTACCACAAAATGATAATCTTGACTATTTTTGTAACAAGTATGGGCATGTTGCATCTTAAAATGACCGTCATGATAAGTTTCAATGAATGCTACCATTTTCCCTCGTATTTGAGGATTCTTTTTGACACAGCAACCAAATATCTGTTTCCATAGAGAAAACATGGTTTCGTAAAATTTGATTCAATTTCAATAGATGGTTATATATTTCCACAAATATTTCATCACAGTGATAGTCAGCTATTCCAAACACATCTATTCACAGCCTTGAATCGGATTTCCATGGCAACCAAATCCCTTGTTACCCTACAAATTTGTTCTTTCATAGCAATATGGGCATTCTGTACCACAAAACGATAATCTTGACTATTTTTGTAACAAGTATGGGCATGTTGCATCTTAAAATGACCGTCTTGATGAGTTCCAATGAATGCTGCCATTTTCCTTTGTATTCAAGGAACCCTTTTGACATAGCACCCAAATTTCTGTTTCCATAGAGAAATCATGATTTCATAAGATTTGATTCAATTTCCATAGATGGTTATATATTTCCACATATTTTGACTATTTTTGTAACAAGTATGGGCATGTTGCATCTTAAAATGACCGTCATGATGAGTTTCAATGAATGCCACCATTTTCCCTCGTATTTGAGGATTCTTTTTGACACAGCAACCAAATATCTGTTTCTATAGAGAAAACATGGTTTCGTAAAATTTGATTCAATTTCAATAGATGGTTATATATTTCCACAAATATTTCATCAAAGTAATAGTCAGCTATTCCAAACACATCTATTCACAGCCTTGAATCGGATTTCCATGGCAACCAAATTCCTTGTTACCCTACAAATTTGTTCTTTCATAGCAATATGGGCATTCTGTACCACAAAACGATAATCTTGACTGTTTTTGTAACAAGTATGGGCATGTTGCATCTTAAAATGACCGTCATGATGAGTTTCAATGAATGCTGCCATTTTCCCTCGTATTTGAGGATTCTTCTTGACACAGCAACCAAATATCTGTTTCCATAGAGAAAACATGGTTTCGTAAAATTTGATTCAATTTCAATAGATGGTTATATATTTCCACAAATATTTCATCAAAGTAATAATCAGCTATTCCAAACACATCTATTCACAGCCTTCAATCGGATTTCCATGGCAACCAAATTCCTTGTTACCCTACAAATTTGTTCTTTCACAGCAATATGGGCATTCTGTACCAAAAAACGATAATCTTGACTACTTTTGTAACAAATATGGGCATGTTGCATCTTAAAATGACCGTCACGATGAGTTTCAATGAATGCTGCCATTTTTCCTTGTATTTGAGGAATCTTTTTGACATAGCACCCAAATATCTGTTTCCATAGAGAAATCATGGTTTCGTAAGAATTGATTCAATTTCAATAGATTGTCATATATTTCCACAAATATTTTATCACAGTAATAGTCAGCTATTCCCAACACTTATGTTCACATTCTTGGATCAGTTTTTAATGGCAACCAAATTCCATGTTACCAAACAAATTTGTTCTTTCAGAGCAATATAGGCATATTGCACCAGAAAATGACTGTCTGGATTTTTTCTTGCTACAAGTATGGGCATGTTGCATCTTAAAATGACTGTCTTGATGAGTTCCAATGAATGCTACCATTTTCCTTTGTATTTAAGGAACCCTTTCGACATAGCACCCAAATTTCTGTTTCCATAGAGAAATCATGATTTCATAAGATTTGATTCAATTTCAATAGATGGTTATATATTTCCACAAATATTTTGTCAGAGCGATAGTGACCTATTCCCAACACTTATGTTCACATTCTTGAAATGTTTTTCCATGGCAACCAAATTCCATGTTAAACTATAAAATTTGTTCTTTCATGGCAATATAGGCATGTTGTACCACAAAATGATAATCTTGACTATTTTTGTAACAAGTATGGGCATGTTGCATCTTAAAATGACCGTCATTATAAGTTTCAATGAATGCTACCATTTTCCCTCGTATTTGAGGATTCTTTTTGACACAGCAACCAAATATCTGTTTCCATAGAGAAAACATGGTTTCGTAAAATTTGATTCAATTTCAATAGATGGTTATATATTTCCACAAATATTTCATCACAGTGATAGTCAGCTATTCCAAACACATCTATTCACAGCCTTGAATCGGATTTCCATGGCAACCAAATTCCTTGTTACCCTACAAATTTGTTCTTTCATAGCAATATGGGCATTCTGTACCACAAAACGATAATCTTGACTATTTTTGTAACAAGTATGGGCATGTTGCATCTTAAAATGACCGTCTTGATGAGTTCCAATGAATGCTGCCATTTTCCTTTGTATTCAAGGAACCCTTTTGACATAGCACCCAAATTTCTGTTTCCATAGAGAAATCATGATTTCATAAGATTTGATTCAATTTCAATAGATGGTTATATATTTCCACATATTTTGACTATTTTTGTAACAAGTATGGGCATGTTGCATCTTAAAATGACCGTCATGATGAGTTTCAATGAATGCTACCATTTTCCCTCGTATTTGAGGATTCTTTTTGACACAGCAACCAAATATCTGTTTCTATAGAGAAAACATGGTTTCGTAAAATTTGATTCAATTTCAATAGATGGTTATATATTTCCACAAATATTTCATCAAAGTAATAGTCAGCTATTCCAAACACATCTATTCACAGCCTTGAATCGGATTTCCATGGCAACCAAATTCCTTGTTACCCTACAAATTTGTTCTTTCATAGCAATATGGGCATTCTGTACCACAAAACGATAATCTTGACTATTTTTGTAACAAGTATGGGCATGTTGCATCTTAAAATGACCGTCTTGATGAGTTCCAATGAATGCTGCCATTTTCCTTTGTATTCAAGGAACCCTTTTGACATAGCACCCAAATTTCTGTTTCCATAGAGAAATCATGATTTCATAATATTTGATTCAATTTCAATAGATGGTTATATATTTCCACATATTTTGACTATTTTTGTAACAAGTATAGGCATGTTGCATCTGAAAATGACCGTCATGATGAGTTTCAATGAATGCTACCATTTTCCCTCGTATTTGAGGATTCTTTTTGACACAGCAACCAAATATCTGTTTCTATAGAGAAAACATGGTTTCGTAAAATTTGATTCAATTTCAATAGATGGTTATATATTTCCACAAATATTTCATCAAAGTAATAGTCAGCTATTCCAAACACATCTATTCACAGCCTTGAATCGGATTTCCATGGCAACCAAATTCCTTGTTACCCTACAAATTTGTTCTTTCATTGCAATATGGGCATTCTGTACCAAAAAACGATAATCTTGACTATTTTTGTAACAAGTATGGGCATGTTGCATCTTAAAATGAGCGTCATGATGAGTTTCAATGAATGCTGCCATTTTTCCATGTATTTGAGGAGTCTTTTTGACATAGCACCAAAATATCTGTTTCCATAGAGAAAACATGGTTTCGTAAGAATTGATTCAATTTCAATAGATTGTCATATATTTCCACAAATATTTCATCACAGTGATAGTCAGCTATTCCCAACACTTATGTTCACATTCTTGGATCAGTTTTTAATGGCAACCAAATTCCATGTTACCAAACAAATTTGTTCTTTCAGAGCAATATAGGCATATTGCACCAGAAAATGACTGTCTGGATTTTTTCTTGCTACAAGTATGGGCATGTTGCATCTTAAAATGACCGTCTTGATGAGTTCCAATGAATGCTACCATTTTCCCTTGTATTCAAGGAACCCTTTTGACATAGCACCCAAATTTCTGTTTCCATAGAGAAATCATGATTTCATAAGATTTGATTCAATTTCAATAGATGGTTATATATTTCCACAAATATTTTGTCAGAGCGATAGTGACCTATTCCCAACACTTATGTTCACATTCTTGAAATGTTTTTCCATGGCAACCAAATTCCATGTTAAACTATAAAATTTGTTCTTTCATGGCAATATAGGCATGTTGTACCACAAAATGATAATCTTGACTATTTTTGTAACAAGTATGGGCATGTTGCATCTTAAAATGACCGTCATGATAAGTTTCAATGAATGCTACCATTTTCCCTCGTATTTGAGGATTCTTTTTGACACAGTAACCAAATATCTGTTTCCATAGAGAAATCATGGTTTCGTAAAAATTGATTCAATTTCAATAGATTGTCATATATTTCCACAAATATTTCATCACAGTGATAGTCAGCTATTCCCAACACTTATGTTCACATTCTTGGATCAGTTTTTAATGGCAACCAAATTCCATGTTACCAAACAAATTTGTTCTTTCAGAGCAATATAGGCATATTGCACCAGAAAATGACTGTCTGGATTTTTTCTTGCTACAAGTATGGGCATGTTGCATCTTAAAATGACCGTCTTGATGAGTTCCAATGAATGCTACCATTTTCCTTTGTATTCAAGGAACCCTTTTGACATAGCACCCAAATTTCTGTTTCCATAGAGAAATCATGATTTCATAAGATTTGATTCAATTTCAATAGATGGTTATATATTTCCACAAATATTTTGTCAGAGCGATAGTGACCTATTCCCAACACTTATGTTCACATTCTTGAAACGTTTTTCCATGGCAACCAAATTCCATGTTAAACCAACAAATTTGATCTTTCACAGCAATATAGGCATGTTGTACCACAAAATGATAATCTTGACTATTTTTGTAACAAGTATGGGCATGTTGCATCTTAAAATGACCGTCATGATGAGTTTCAATGAATGCTGCCATTTTCCCTTGTATTTGAGGAGTCTTTTTGGCATAGCACCCAAATATCTGTTTCCATAGAGAAAACATGGTTTCGTAAGAATTGATTCAATTTCAATAGATTGTCATATATTTCCACAAATATTTCATCACAGTGATAGTCAGCTATTCCCAACACTTATGTTCACATTCTTGAACTGTTTTTCCATGGCAACCAAATTCCATGTTACCAAACAAATTTGTTCTTTCAGAGCAATATAGGCATATTGCACCAGAAAATGACTGTCTGGAATTTTTCTTGCTACAAGTATGGGCATGTTGCATCTTAAAATGACTGTCTTGATGAGTTCCAATGAATGCTACCATTTTCCCTTGTATTCAAGGAACCCTTTCGACATAGCACCCAAATTTCTGTTTCCATAGAGAAATCATGATTTCATAAGATTTGATTCAATTTCAATAGATGGTTATATATTTCCACAAATATTTTGTCAGAGCGATAGTGACCTATTCCCAACACTTATGTTCACATTCTTGAAACGTTTTTCCATGGCAACCAAATTCCATGTTAAACCAACAAATTTGATCTTTCACAGCAATATAGGCATGTTGTACCACAAAATGATAATCTTGACTATTTATGTAACAAGTATGGGCATGTTGCATCTTAAAATGACCGTCATGATGAGTTTCAATGAATGCTGCCATTTTTCCTTGTATTTGAGGAGTGTTTTTGGCATAGCACCCAAATATCTGTTTCCATAGAGAAAACATGGTTTCGTAAGAATTGATTCAATTTCAATAGATTGTCATATATTTCCACAAATATTTCATCACAGTGATAGTCAGCTATTCCCAACACTTATGTTCACATTCTTGAACTGTTTTTCCATGGCAACCAAATTCCATGTTACCAAACAAATTTGTTCTTTCAGAGCAATATAGGCATATTGCACCAGGAAATGACTGTCTGGAATTTTTCTTGCTACAAGTATGGGCATGTTGCATCTTAAAATGACCGTCTTGATGAGTTCCAATGAATACTACCATTTTCCCTTGTATCCAAGGAACCCTATCGACATAGCACCCAAATTTCTGTTTCCATAGAGAAATCATGATTTCATAAGATTTGATTCAATTTCAATAGATGGTTATATATTTCCACAAATATTTTGTCAGAGCGATAGTGACCTATTCCCAACACTTATGTTCACATTCTTGAAACGTTTTTCCATGGCAACCAAATTCCATGTTAAACCAACAAATTTGATCTTTCACAGCAATATAGGCATGTTGTACCACAAAATGATAATCTTGACTATTTTTGTAACAAGTATGGGCATGTTGCATCTTAAAATGACCGTCATGATGAGTTTCAATGAATGCTGCCATTTTTCCTTGTATTTGAGGAGTCTTTTTGGCATAGCACCCAAATATCTGTTTCCATAGAGAAAACATGGTTTCGTAAGAATTGATTCAATTTCAATAGATTGTCATATATTTCCACAAATATTTCATCACAGTGATAGTCAGCTATTCCCAACACTTATGTTCACGTTCTTGAACTGTTTTTCCATGGCAACCAAATTCCATGTTACCAAACAAATTTGTTCTTTCAGAGCAATATAGGCATATTGCACCAGGAAATGACTGTCTGGAATTTTTCTTGCTACAAGTATGGGCATGTTGCATCTTAAAATGACCGTCTTGATGAGTTCCAATAAATACTACCATTTTCCCTTGTATTCAAGGAACCCTATCGACATAGCACCCAAATTTCTGTTTCCATAGAGAAATCATGATTTCATAAGATTTGATTCAATTTCAATAGATGGTTATATATTTCCACAAATATTTTGTCAGAGCGATAGTGACCTATTCCCAACACTTATGTTCACATTCTTGAAACGTTTTTCCATGGCAACCAAATTCCATGTTAAACCAACAAATTTGATCTTTCACAGCAATATAGGCATGTTGTACCACAAAATGATAATCTTGACTATTTTTGTAACAAGTATGGGCATGTTGCATCTTAAAATGACCGTCATGATGAGTTTCAATGAATGCTACCATTTTCCCTCGTATTTGAGGATTCTTTTTGACACAGCAACCAAATATCTGTTTCCATAGAGAAAACATGGTTTCGTAAAATTTGATTCAATTTCTATAGATGGTTATATATTTCCACAATTATTTCATCACAGTAATAGTCAGCTATTCCAAACACAATTCCTTGTTACCCTACAAATTTGTTCTTTCATAGCAATATGGGCATTCTGTACCAAAAAACGATAATCTTGAGTATTTTTGTAACAAGTATGGGCATGTTGCATCTTAAAATGACCGTCATGATGAATTTCAATGAATGCTGCCATTTTTCCTTGTATTTGAGGAGTCTTTTTGACAAAGCACCCAAATATCTGTTTCCATAGAGAAAACATGGTTTCGTAAGAATTGATTCAATTTCAATAGATTGTCATATATTTCCACAAATATTTCATCACAGTGATAGTCAGCTATTCCCAACACTTATGTTCACATTCTTGAACTGTTTTTCCATGGCAACCAAATTCCATGTTACCAAACAAATTTCTTCTTTCAGAGCAATATAGGCATATTGCACCAGAAAATGACTGTCTGGAATTTTTCTTGCTACAAGTATGGGCATGTTGCATCTTAAAATGACCGTCTTGATGAGTTCCAATGAATACTACCATTTTCCCTTGTAATCAAGGAACCCTCTCGACATAACACCTAAATTTCTGTTTCCATAGAGAAATCATGATTTCATAAGATTTGATTCAATTTCAATAGATGGTTATATATTTCCACAAATATTTTGTCAAAGCGATAGTCACCTATTCCCAACACTTATGTTCACATTCTTGAAACGTTTTTCCATGGCAACCAAATTCCATGTTAAACCAACAAATTTGATCTTTCACAGCAATATAGGCATGTTGTACCACAAAATGATAATCTTGAATATTTTTGTAACAAGTATGGGCATGTTGCATCTTAAAATGACCGTCATGATGAGTTTCAATGAATGCTGCCATTTTCCCTTGTATTTGAGGATTCTTTTTGGCATAGCACCCAAATATCTGTTTCCATAGAGAAAACATGGTTTCGTAAGAATTGATTCAATTTCAATAGATTGTCATATATTTCCACAAATATTTCATCACAGTGATAGTCAGCTATTCCCAACACTTATGTTCACATTCTTGAACTGTTTTTCCACGGCAACCAAATTCCATGTTACCAAACAAATTTGTTCTTTCAGAGCAATATAGGCATATTGCACCAGAAAATGACTGTCTGGAATTTTTCTTGCTACAAATATGGGCATGCTGCATCTTAAAATGACCGTCTTGATGAGTTCCAATGAATGCTACCATTTTCCCTTGTATTCAAGGAACCCTATCGACATAGCACCTAAATTTCTGTTTCCATAGAGAAATCATGATTTCATAAGATTTGATCCAATTTCAATAGATGGTTATATATTTCCACAAATATTTTGTCAGAGGGATAGTGACCTATTCCCAACACTTATGTTCACATTCTTGAAACGTTTTTCCATGGCAACCAAATTCCATGTTAAACCAACAAATTTGATCTTTCACAGCAATATAGGCATGTTGTACCACAAAATGATAATCTTGACTATTTTTGTAACAAGTATGGGCATGTTGCATCTTAAAATGACCGTCATGATGAGTTTCAATGAATGCTGCCATTTTTCCTTGTATTTGAGGAGTCTTTTTGACATAGCACCCAAATATCTGTTTCCATAGAGAAAACATGGTTTCGTAAGAATTGATTCAATTTCAATAGATTGTCATATATTTCCACAAATATTTCATCACAGTGATAGTCAGCTATTCCCAACACTTATGTTCACATTCTTGAACTGTTTTTCCATGGCAACCAAATTCCATGTTACCAAACAAATTTGTTCTTTCAGAGCAATATAGGCATATTGCACCAGAAAATGACTGTCTGGAATTTTTCTTGCTACAAGTATGGGCATGTTGCATCTTAAAATGACCGTCTTGATGAGTTCCAATGAATACTACCATTTTCCCTTGTATTCAAGGAACCCTATCGACATAGCACCCAAATTTCTGTTTCCATAGAGAAATCATGATTTCATAAGATTTGATTCAATTTCAATAGATGGTTATATATTTCCACAAATATTTTGTCAGAGCGATAGTGACCTATTCCCAACACTTATGTTCACATTCTTGAAACGTTTTTCCATGGCAACCAAATTCCATGTTAAACCAACAAATTTGATCTTTCACAGCAATATAGGCATGTTGTACCACAAAATGATAATCTTGACTATTTTTGTAACAAGTATGGGCATGTTGCATCTTAAAATGACCGTCATGATGAGTTTCAATGAATGCTACCATTTTTCCTTGTATTTGAGGAGTCTTTTTGGCATAGCACCCAAATATCTGTTTCCATAGAGAAAAAATGGTTTCGTAAGAATTGATTCAATTTCAATAGATTGTCATATATTTCCACAAATATTTCATCACAGTGATAGTCAGCTATTCCCAACACTTATGTTCACATTCTTGAACTGTTTTTCCATGGCAACCAAATTCCATGTTACCAAACAAATTTGTTCTTTCAGAGCAATATAGGCATATTGCACCAGGAAATGACTGTCTGGAATTTTTCTTGCTACAAGTATGGGCATGTTGCATCTTAAAATGACCGTCTTGATGAGTTCCAATGAATACTACCATTTTCCCTTGTATTCAAGGAACCCTTTCGACATAGCACCCAAATTTCTGTTTCCATAGAGAAATCATGATTTCATAAGATTTGATTCAATTTCAATAGATGGTTATATATTTCCACAAATATTTTGTCAGAGCGATAGTGACCTATTCCCAACACTTATGTTCACATTCTTGAAACGTTTTTCCATGGCAACCAAATTCCATGTTAAACCAACAAATTTGATCTTTCACAGCAATATAGGCATGTTGTACCACAAAATGATAATCTTGACTATTTTTGTAACAAGTATGGGCATGTTGCATCTTAAAATGACCGTCATGATGAGTTTCAATGAATGCTGCCATTTTTCCTTGTATTTGAGGAGTCTTTTTGGCATAGCACCCAAATATCTGTTTCCATAGAGAAAACATGGTTTCGTAAGAATTGATTCAATTTCAATAGATTGTCATATATTTCCACAAATATTTCATCACAGTGATAGTCAGCTATTCCCAACACTTATGTTCACATTCTTGAACTGTTTTTCCATGGCAACCAAATTCCATGTTACCAAACAAATTTGTTCTTTCAGAGCAATATAGGCATATTGCACCAGAAAATGACTGTCTGGAATTTTTCTTGCTACAAGTATGGGCATGTTGCATCTTAAATTGACTGTCTTGATGAGTTCCAATGAATGCTACCATTTTCCCTTGTATTCAAGGAACCCTTTCGACATAGCACCCAAATTTCTGTTTCCATAGAGAAATCATGATTTCATAAGATTTGATTCAATTTCAATAGATGGTTATATATTTCCACAAATATTTTGTCAGAGCGATAGTGACCTATTCCCAACACTTATGTTCACATTCTTGAAACGTTTTTCCATGGCAACCAAATTCCATGTTAAACCAACAAATTTGATCTTTCACAGCAATATAGGCATGTTGTACCACAAAATGATAATCTTGACTATTTTTGTAACAAGTATGGGCATGTTGCATCTTAAAATGACCGTCATGATGAGTTTCAATGAATGCTGCCATTTTTCCTTGTATTTGAGGAGTGTTTTTGGCATAGCACCCAAATATCTGTTTCCATAGAGAAAAAATGGTTTCGTAAGAATTGATTCAATTTCAATAGATTGTCATATATTTCCACAAATATTTCATCACAGTGATAGTCAGCTATTCCCAACACTTATGTTCACATTCTTGAACTGTTTTTCCATGGCAACCAAATTCCATGTTACCAAACAAATTTGTTCTTTCAGAGCAATATAGGCATATTGCACCAGGAAATGACTGTCTGGAATTTTTCTTGCTACAAGTATGGGCATGTTGCATCTTAAAATGACCGTCTTGATGAGTTCCAATGAATACTACCATTTTCCCTTGTATCCAAGGAACCCTATCGACATAGCACCCAAATTTCTGTTTCCATAGAGAAATCATGATTTCATAAGATTTGATTCAATTTCAATAGATGGTTATATATTTCCACAAATATTTTGTCAGAGCGATAGTGACCTATTCCCAACACTTATGTTCACATTCTTGAAACGTTTTTCCATGGCAACCAAATTCCATGTTAAACCAACAAATTTGATCTTTCACAGCAATATAGGCATGTTGTACCACAAAATGATAATCTTGACTATTTTTGTAACAAGTATGGGCATGTTGCATCTTAAAATGACCGTCATGATGAGTTTCAATGAATGCTGCCATTTTTCCTTGTATTTGAGGAGTCTTTTTGGCATAGCACCCAAATATCTGTTTCCATAGAGAAAACATGGTTTCGTAAGAATTGATTCAATTTCAATAGATTGTCATATATTTCCACAAATATTTCATCACAGTGATAGTCAGCTATTCCCAACACTTATGTTCACATTCTTGAACTGTTTTTCCATGGCAACCAAATTCCATGTTACCAAACAAATTTGTTCTTTCAGAGCAATATAGGCATATTGCACCAGGAAATGACTGTCTGGAATTTTTCTTGCTACAAGTATGGGCATGTTGCATCTTAAAATGACCGTCTTGATGAGTTCCAATAATTACTACCATTTTCCCTTGTATTCAAGGAACCCTATCGACATAGCACCCAAATTTCTGTTTCCATAGAGAAATCATGATTTCATAAGATTTGATTCAATTTCAATAGATGGTTATATATTTCCACAAATATTTTGTCAGAGCGATAGTGACCTATTCCCAACACTTATGTTCACATTCTTGAAACGTTTTTCCATGGCAACCAAATTCCATGTTAAACCAACAAATTTGATCTTTCACAGCAATATAGGCATGTTGTACCACAAAATGATAATCTTGACTATTTTTGTAACAAGTATGGGCATGTTGCATCTTAAAATGACCGTCATGATGAGTTTCAATGAATGCTACCATTTTCCCTCGTATTTGAGGATTCTTTTTGACACAGCAACCAAATATCTGTTTCCATAGAGAAAACATGGTTTCGTAAAATTTGATTCAATTTCAATAGATGGTTATATATTTCCACAATTATTTCATCACAGTAATAGTCAGCTATTCCAAACACAATTCCTTGTTACCCTACAAATTTGTTCTTTCATAGCAATATGGGCATTCTGTACCAAAAAACGATAATCTTGACTATTTTTGTAACAAGTATGGGCATGTTGCATCTTAAAATGACCGTCATGATGAATTTCAATGAATGCTGCCATTTTTCCTTGTATTTGAGGAGTCTTTTTGACAAAGCACCCAAATATCTGTTTCCATAGAGAAAACATGGTTTCGTAAGAATTGATTCAATTTCAATAGATTGTCATATATTTCCACAAATATTTCATCACAGTGATAGTCAGCTATTCCCAACACTTATGTTCACATTCTTGAACTGTTTTTCCATGGCAACCAAATTCCATGTTACCAAACAAATTTCTTCTTTCAGAGCAATATAGGCATATTGCACCAGAAAATGACTGTCTGGAATTTTTCTTGCTACAAGTATGGGCATGTTGCATCTTAAAATGACCGTCTTGATGAGTTCCAATGAATACTACCATTTTCCCTTGTATTCAAGGAACCCTCTCGACATAACACCTAAATTTCTGTTTCCATAGAGAAATCATGATTTCATAAGATTTGATTCAATTTCAATAGATGGTTATATATTTCCACAAATATTTTGTCAAAGCGATAGTCACCTATTCCCAACACTTATGTTCACATTCTTGAAACGTTTTTCCATGGCAACCAAATTCCATGTTAAACCAACAAATTTGATCTTTCAGAGCAATATAGGCATATTGCACCAGAAAATGACTGTCTGGAATTTTTCTTGCTACAAGTATGGGCATGTTGCATCTTAAAATGACCGTCTTGATGAGTTCCAATGAATGCTACCATTTTCCCTTGTATTCAAGGAACCCTATCGACATAGCACCCAAATTTCTGTTTCCATAGAGAAATCATGATTTCATAAGATTTGATTCAATTTCAATAGATGGTTATATATTTCAACAAATATTTTGTCAGAGCGATAGTGACCTATTCCCAACACTTATGTTCACATTCTTGAAACGTTTTTCCTTGGCAACCAAATTCCATGTTAAACCAACAAATTTGATCTTTCACAGCAATATAGGCATGTTGTACCACAAAATGATAATCTTGACTATTTTTGTAACAAGTATGGGCATGTTGCATCTTAAAATGACCGTCATGATGAGTTTCAATGAATGCTACCATTTTCCCTCGTATTTGAGGATTCTTTTTGACACAGCAACCAAATATCTGTTTCCATAGAGAAAACATGGTTTCGTAAAATTTGATTCAATTTCAATAGATGGTTATATATTTCCACAAATATTTCATCACAGTAATAGTCAGCTATTCCAAACACAATTCCTTGTTACCCTACAAATTTGTTCTTTCATAGCAATATGGGCATTCTGTACCAAAAAACGATAATCTTGACTATTTTTGTAACAAGTATAGGCATGTTGCATCTTAAAATGACCGTCATGATGAATTTCAATGAATGCTGCCATTTTTCCTTGTATTTGAGGAGTCTTTTTGGCATAGCACCCAAATATCTGTTTCCATAGAGAAAACATGGTTTCGTAAGAATTGATTCAATTTCAATAGATTGTCATATATTTCCACAAATATTTCATCACAGTGATAGTCAGCTATTCCCAACACTTATGTTCACATTCTTGAACTGTTTTTCCATGGCAACCAAATTCCATGTTACCAAACAAATTTGTTCTTTCAGAGCAATATAGGCATATTGCACCAGAAAATGACTGTCTGGAATTTTTCTTGCTACAAGTATGGGCATGTTGCATCTTAAAATGACCGTCTTGATGAGTTCCAATGAATACTACCATTTTCCCTTGTATTCAAGGAACCCTATCGACATAGCACCCAAATTTCTGTTTCCATAGAGAAATCATGATTTCATAAGATTTGATTCAATTTCAATAGATGGTTATATATTTCCACAAATATTTTGTCAAAGCGATAGTCACCTATTCCCAACACTTATGTTCACATTCTTGAAACGTTTTTCCATGGCAACCAAATTCCATGTTAAACCAACAAATTTGATCTTTCACAGCAATATAGGCATGTTGTACCACAAAATGATAATCTTGACTATTTTTGTAACAAGTATGGGCATGTTGCATCTTAAAATGACCGTTATGATGAGTTTCAATGAATGCTGCCATTTTTCCTTGTATTTGAGGAGTCTTTTTGACATAGCACCCAAATATCTGTTTCCATAGAGAAAACATGGTTTCGTAAGAATTGATTCAATTTCAATAGATTGTCATATATTTCCACAAATATTTCATCACAGTGATAGTCAGCTATTCCCAACACTTATGTTCACATTCTTGAACTGTTTTTCCATGGCAACCAAATTCCATGTTACCAAACAAATTTCTTCTTTCAGAGCAATATAGGCATATTGCACCAGAAAATGACTGTCTGGAATTTTTCTTGCTACAAGTATGGGCATGTTGCATCTTAAAATGACCGTCTTGATGAGTTCCAATGAATGCTACCATTTTCCCTTGTATTCAAGGAACCCTTTCGACATAGCACCCAAATTTCTGTTTCCATAGAGAAATCATGATTTCATAAGATTTGATTCAATTTCAATAGATGGTTATATATTTCCACAAATATTTTGTCAGAGCGATAGTCATCTATTCCCAATACTTATGTTCACATTCTTGAAACGTTTTTCCATGGCAACCAAATTCCATGTTAAACCAACAAATTTGATCTTTCACAGCAATATAGGCATGTTGTACCACAAAATGATAATCTTGACTATTTTTGTAACAAGTATGGGCATGTTGCATCTTAAAATGACCGTTATGATGAGTTTCAATGAATGCTGCCATTTTTCCTTGTATTTTAGGAGTCTTTTTGGCATAGCACCCAAATATCTGTTTCCATAGAGAAAACATGGTTTCGTAAGAATTGATTCAATTTCAATAGATTGTCATATATTTCCACAAATATTTCATCACAGTGATAGTCAGCTATTCCCAACACTTATGTTCACATTCTTGAACTGTTTTTCCATGGCAACCAAATTCCATGTTACCAAACAAATTTGTTCTTTCAGAGCAATATAGGCATATTGCACCAGAAAATGACTGTCTGGAATTTTTCTTGCTACAAGTATGGGCATGTTGCATCTTAAAATGACCGTCTTGATGAGTTCCAATGAATACTACCATTTTCCCTTGTATTCAAGGAACCCTATCGACATAACACCTAAATTTCTGTTTCCATAGAGAAATCATGATTTCATAAGATTTGATTCAATTTCAATAGATGGTTATATATTTCCACAAGTATTTTGTCAAAGCGATAGTCACCTATTCCCAACACTTATGTTCACATTCTTGAAACGTTTTTCCATGGCAACCAAATTCCATGTTAAACCAACAAATTTGATCTTTCAGAGCAATATAGGCATATTGCACCAGAAAATGACTGTCTGGAATTTTTCTTGCTACAAGTATGGGCATGTTGCATCTTAAAATGACCGTCTTGATGAGTTCCAATGAATACTACCATTTTCCCTTGTATTCAAGGAACCCTATCGACATAGCACCCAAATTTCTGTTTCCATAGAGAAATCATGATTTCATAAGATTTGATTCAATTTCAATAGATGGTTATATATTTCCACAAATATTTTGTCAAAGCGATAGTCACCTATTCCCAACACTTATGTTCACATTCTTGAAACGTTTTTCCATGGCAACCAAATTCCATGTTAAACCAACAAATTTGATCTTTCACAGCAATATAGGCATGTTGTACCACAAAATGATAATCTTGACTATTTTTGTAACAAGTATGGGCATGTTGCATCTTAAAATGACCGTTATGATGAGTTTCAATGAATGCTGCCATTTTTCCTTGTATTTGAGGAGTCTTTTTGACATAGCACCCAAATATCTGTTTCCATAGAGAAAACATGGTTTCGTAAGAATTGATTCAATTTCAATAGATTGTCATATATTTCCACAAATATTTCATCACAGTGATAGTCAGCTATTCCCAACACTTATGTTCACATTCTTGAACTGTTTTTCCATGGCAACCAAATTCCATGTTTCCAAACAAATTTCTTCTTTCAGAGCAATATAGGCATATTGCACCAGAAAATGACTGTCTGGAATTTTTCTTGCTACAAGTATGGGCATGTTGCATCTTAAAATGACCGTCTTGATGAGTTCCAATGAATGCTACCATTTTCCCTTGTATTCAAGGAACCCTTTCGACATAGCACCCAAATTTCTGTTTCCATAGAGAAATCATGATTTCATAAGATTTGATTCAATTTCAATAGATGGTTATATATTTCCACAAATATTTTGTCAGAGCGATAGTCATCTATTCCCAATACTTATGTTCACATTCTTGAAACGTTTTTCCATGGCAACCAAATTCCATGTTAAACCAACAAATTTGATCTTTCACAGCAATATAGGCATGTTGTACCACAAAATGATAATCTTGACTATTTTTGTAACAAGTATGGGCATGTTGCATCTTAAAATGACCGTCATGATGAGTTTCAATGAATGCTGCCATTTTTCCTTGTATTTGAGGAGTCTTTTTGACATAGCACCCAAATATCTGTTTCCATAGAGAAAACATGGTTTCGTAAGAATTGATTCAATTTCAATAGATTGTCATATATTTCCACAAATATTTCATCACAGTGATAGTCAGCTATTCCCAACACTTATGTTCACATTCTGTTGAACCTAATTCCATGTTACCAAACAAATTTGTTCTTTCAGAGCAATATAGGCATATTGCACCAGAAAATGACTGTCTGGATTTTTTCTTGCTACAAGTATGGGCATGTTGCATCTTAAAATGACCGTCTTGATGAGTTCCAATGAATGCTACCATTTTCCCTTGTATTCAAGGAACCCTTTCGACATAGCACCCAAATTTCTGTTTCCATAGAGAAATCATGATTTCATAAGATTTGATTCAATTTCAATAGATGGTTATATATTTCCACAAATATTTTGTCAAAGCGATAGTCACCTATTCCCAACACTTATGTTCACATTCTTGAAACGTTTTTCCATGGCAACCAAATTCCATGTTAAACCAACAAATTTGATCTTTCACAGCAATATAGGCATGTTGTACCACAAAATGATAATCTTGACTATTTTTGTAACAAGTATGGGCATGTTGCATCTTAAAATGACCGTCATGATGAGTTTCAATGAATGCTACCATTTTCCCTCGTATTTGAGGATTCTTCTTGACACAGCAACCAAATATCTGTTTCCATAGAGAAAACATGGTTTCGTAAAATTTGATTCAATTTCAATAGATGGTTATATATTTCCACAAATATTTCATCACAGTAATAGTCAGCTATTCCAAACACAATTCCTTGTTACCCTACAAATTTGTTCTTTCATAGCAATATGGGCATTCTGTACCACAAAACGATAATCTTGACTGTTTTTGTAACAAGTATAGGCATGTTGCATCTTAAAATGACCGTCATGATGAGTTTCAATTTATGCTGCCATTTTTCCTTGTATTTGAGGAATCTTTTTGACATAGCACCCAAATATCTGTTTCCATAGAGAAAACATGGTTTCGTAAGAATTGATTCAATTTCAATAGATTGTCATATATTTCCACAAATATTTCATCACAGTGATAGTCAGCTATTCCCAACACTTATGTTCACATTCTTGAACTGTTTTTCCATGGCAACCAAATTCCATGTTACCAAACAAATTTGTTCTTTCAGAGCAATATAGGCATATTGCACCAGAAAATGACTGTCTGGAATTTTTCTTGCTACAAGTATGGGCATGTTGCATCTTAAAATGACCGTCTTGATGAGTTCCAATGAATGCTACCATTTTCCCTTGTATTCAAGGATTCCTTTCGACATAGCACCCAAATTTCTGTTTCCATAGAGAAATCATGATTTCATAAGATTTGATTCAATTTCAATAGATGGTTATATATTTCCACAAATATTTTGTCAAAGCAATAGTCACCTAATCCCAACACTTATGTTCACATTCTTGAAACGTTTTTCCATGGCAACCAAATTCCATGTTAAACCAACAAATTTGATCTTTCACAGCAATATAGGCATGTTGTACCACAAAATGATAATCTTGACTATTTTTGTAACAAGTATGGGCATGTTGCATCTTAAAATGACCGTCATGATGAGTTTCAATGAATGCTACCATTTTCCCTCGTATTTGAGGATTCTTCTTGACACAGCAACCAAATATCTGTTTCCATAGAGAAAACATGGTTTCGTAAAATTTGATTCAATTTCAATAGATGGTTATATATTTCCACAAATATTTCATCACAGTAATAGTCAGCTATTCCAAACACAATTCCTTGTTACCCTACAAATTTGTTCTTTCATAGCAATATGGGCATTCTGTACCAAAAAACGATAATCTTGACTATTTTTGTAACAAGTATGGGCATGTTGCATCTTAAAATGACCGTCATGATGAGTTTCAATAAATGCTGCCATTTTTCCTTGTATTTGAGGAATCTTTTTGACATAGCACCCAAATATCTGTTTCCATAGAGAAAACATGGTTTCGTAAGAATTGATTCAATTTCAATAGATTGTCATATATTTCCACAAATATTTCATCACAGTGATAGTCAGCTATTCCCAACACTTATGTTCACATTCTTGAACTGTTTTTCCATGGCAACCAAATTCCATGTTACCAAACAAATTTGTTCTTTCAGAGCATATTGCACCAGAAAATGACTGTCTGGATTTTTTATTGCTACAAGTATGGGCATGTTGCATCTTAAAATGACCGTCTTGATGAGTTCCAATGAATGCTACCATTTTCCCTTTGTATTCAAGGAACCCTTTCGACATAGCACCCAAATTTCTGTTTCCATAGAGAAATCATGATTTCATAAGATTTGATTCAATTTCAATAGATGGTTATATATTTCCACAAATATTTTGTCAAAGCGATAGTCACCTATTCCCAACACTTATGTTCACATTCTTGAAACGTTTTTCCATGGCAACCAAATTCCATGTTAAACCAACAAATTTGATCTTTCACAGCAATATAGGCATGTTGTACCACAAAATGATAATCTTGAATATTTTTGTAACAAGTATGGGCATGTTGCATCTTAAAATGACCGTCATGATGAGTTTCAATGAATGCTGCCATTTTCCCTTGTATTTGAGGATTCTTTTTGGCATAGCACCCAAATATCTGTTTCCATAGAGAAAACATGGTTTCGTAAGAATTGATTCAATTTCAATAGATTGTCATATATTTCCACAAATATTTCATCACAGTGATAGTCAGCTATTCCCAACACTTATGTTCACATTCTTGAACTGTTTTTCCATGGCAACCAAATTCCATGTTACCAAACAAATTTGTTCTTTCAGAGCAATATAGGCATATTGCACCAGAAAATGACTGTCTGGAATTTTTCTTGCTACAAGTATGGGCATGTTGCATCTTAAAATGACCGTCTTGATGAGTTCCAATGAATGCTACCATTTTCCCTTGTATTCAAGGAACCCTATCGACATAACACCTAAATTTCTGTTTCCATAGAGAAATCATGATTTCATAAGATTTGATCCAATTTCAATAGATGGTTATATATTTCCACAAATATTTTGTCAGAGGGATAGTGACCTATTCCCAACACTTATGTTCACATTCTTGAAACGTTTTTCCATGGCAACCAAATTCCATGTTAAACCAACAAATTTGATCTTTCACAGCAATATAGGCATGTTGTACCACAAAATGATAATCTTGACTATTTTTGTAACAAGTATGGGCATGTTGCATCTTAAAATGACCGTCATGATGAGTTTCAATGAATGCTGCCATTTTTCCTTGTATTTGAGGAGTCTTTTTGACATAGCACCCAAATATCTGTTTCCATAGAGAAAACATGGTTTCGTAAGAATTGATTCAATTTCAATAGATTGTCATATATTTCCACAAATATTTCATCACAGTGATAGTCAGCTATTCCCAACACTTATGTTCACATTCTTGAACTGTTTTTCCACGGCAACCAAATTCCATGTTACCAAACAAATTTGTTCTTTCAGAGCAATATAGGCATATTGCACCAGAAAATGACTGTCTGGAATTTTTCTTGCTACAAGTATGGGCATGTTGCATCTTAAAATGACCGTCTTGATGAGTTCCAATGAATGCTACCATTTTTCCTTGTATTCAAGGAACCCTATCGACATAGCACCCAAATTTCTGTTTCCATAGAGAAATCATGATTTCATAAGATTTGATTCAATTTCAATAGATGGTTATATATTTCCACAAATATTTTGTCAAAGCGATAGTCACCTATTCCCAACACTTATGTTCACATTCTTGAAACGTTTTTCCATGGCAACCAAATTCCATGTTAAACCAACAAATTTGATCTTTCACAGCAATATAGGCATGTTGTACCACAAAATGATAATCTTGACTATTTTTGTAACAAGTATGGGCATGTTGCATCTTAAAATGACCGTCATGATGAGTTTCAATAAATGCTGCCATTTTTCCTTGTATTTGAGGAATCTTTTTGACATAGCACCCAAATATCTGTTTCCATAGAGAAAACATGGTTTCGTAAGAATTGATTCAATTTCAATAGATTGTCATATATTTCCACAAATATTTCATCACAGTGATAGTCAGCTATTCCCAACACTTATGTTCACATTCTTGAACTGTTTTTCCATGGCAACCAAATTCCATGTTACCAAACAAATTCGTTCTTTCAGAGCAATATAGGCATATTGCACCAGAAAATGACTGTCTGGAATTTTTCTTGCTACAAGTATGGGCATGTTGCATCTTAAAATGACCGTCTTGATGAGTTCCAATGAATACTACCATTTTCCCTTGTATTCAAGGAACCCTATCGACATAGCACCTAAATTTCTGTTTCCATAGAGAAATCATGATTTCATAAGATTTGATTCAATTTCAATAGATGGTTATATATTTCCACAAATATTTTGTCAGAGCGATAGTGACCTATTCCCAACACTTATGTTCACATTCTTGAAACGTTTTTCCATGGTAACCAAATTCCATGTAAAACCAACAAATTTGATCTTTCACAGCAATATGGGCACACAAAATGATAATCTTGACTATTTTTGTAACAAGTATGGGCATGTTGCATCTTAAAATGACCGTCATGATGAGTTTCAATGAATGCTGCCATTTTCCCTTGTATTTGAGGAGTGTTTTTGGCATAGCACCCAAATATCTGTTTCCATAGAGAAAAAATGGTTTCGTAAGAATTGATTCAATTTCAATAGATTGTCATATATTTCCACAAATATTTCATCACAGTGATAGTCAGCTATTCCCAACACTTATGTTCACATTCTTGAACTGTTTTTCCATGGCAACCATTCTGTTGAACCTAATTCCATGTTACCAAACAAATTTGTTCTTTCAGAGCAATATAGGCATATTGCACCAGAAAATGACTGTCTGGATTTTTTCTTGCTACAAGTATGGGCATGTTGCATCTTAAAATGACCGTCTTGATGAGTTCCAATGAATGCTACCATTTTCCCTTGTATTCAAGGAACCCTTTCGACATAGCACCCAAATTTCTGTTTCCATAGAGAAATCATGATTTCATAAGATTTGATTCAATTTCAATAGATGGTTATATATTTCCACAAATATTTTGTCAAAGCGATAGTCACCTATTCCCAACACTTATGTTCACATTCTTGAAACGTTTTTCCATGGCAACCAAATTCCATGTTAAACCAACAAATTTGATCTTTCACAGCAATATAGGCATGTTGTACCACAAAATGATAATCTTGACTATTTTTGTAACAAGTATGGGCATGTTGCATCTTAAAATGACAGTCATCATGATATTCAATGAATGCTACCATTTTCCCTCGTATTTGAGGATTCTTCTTGACACAGCAACCAAATATCTGTTTCCATAGAGAAAACATGGTTTCGTAAAATTTGATTCAATTTCAATAGATGGTTATATATTTCCACAAATATTTCATCACAGTAATAGTCAGCTATTCCAAACACAATTCCTTGTTACCCTACAAATTTGTTCTTTCATAGCAATATGGGCATTCTGTACCACAAAACGATAATCTTGACTGTTTTTGTAACAAGTATAGGCATGTTGCATCTTAAAATGACCGTCATGATGAGTTTCAATTTATGCTGCCATTTTTCCTTGTATTTGAGGAATCTTTTTGACATAGCACCCAAATATCTGTTTCCATAGAGAAAACATGGTTTCGTAAGAATTGATTCAATTTCAATAGATTGTCATATATTTCCACAAATATTTCATCACAGTGATAGTCAGCTATTCCCAACACTTATGTTCACATTCTTGAACTGTTTTTCCATGGCAACCAAATTCCATGTTACCAAACAAATTTGTTCTTTCAGAGCAATATAGGCATATTGCACCAGAAAATGACTGTCTGGAATTTTTCTTGCTACAAGTATGGGCATGTTGCATCTTAAAATGACTGTCTTGATGAGTTCCAATGAATACTACCATTTTCCCTTGTATTCAAGGAACCCTTTCGACATAGCACCCAAATTTCTGTTTCCATAGAGAAATCATGATTTCATAAGATTTGATTCAATTTCAATAGATGGTTATATATTTCCACAAATATTTTGTCAAAGCAATAGTCACCTATTCCCAACACTTATGTTCACATTCTTGAAACGTTTTTCCATGGCAACCAAATTCCATGTTAAACCAACAAATTTGATCTTTCACAGCAATATAGGCATGTTGTACCACAAAATGATAATCTTGACTATTTTTGTAACAAGTATGGGCATGTTGCATCTTAAAATGACCGTCATGATGAGTTTCAATGAATGCTACCATTTTCCCTCGTATTTGAGGATTCTTCTTGACACAGCAACCAAATATCTGTTTCCATAGAGAAAACATGGTTTCGTAAAATTTGATTCAATTTCAATAGATGGTTATATATTTCCACAAATATTTCATCACAGTAATAGTCAGCTATTCCAAACACAATTCCTTGTTACCCTACAAATTTGTTCTTTCATAGCAATATGGGCATTCTGTACCAAAAAACGATAATCTTGACTATTTTTGTAACAAGTATGGGCATGTTGCATCTTAAAATGACCGTCATGATGAGTTTCAATAAATGCTGCCATTTTTCCTTGTATTTGAGGAATCTTTTTGACATAGCACCCAAATATCTGTTTCCATAGAGAAAACATGGTTTCGTAAGAATTGATTCAATTTCAATAGATTGTCATATATTTCCACAAATATTTCATCACAGTGATAGTCAGCTATTCCCAACACTTATGTTCACATTCTTGAACTGTTTTTCCATGGCAACCAAATTCCATGTTACCAAACAAATTTGTTCTTTCAGAGCAATATAGGCATATTGCACCAGAAAATGACTGTCTGGAATTTTTCTTGCTACAAGTATGAGCATGTTGCATCTTAAAATGACCGTCTTGATGAGTTCCAATGAATACTACCATTTTCCCTTGTATTCAAGGAACCCTATCGACATAGCACCCAAATTTCTGTTTCCATAGAGAAATCATGATTTCATAAGATTTGATTCAATTTCAATAGATGGTTATATATTTCCACAAATATTTTGTCAGAGCGATAGTGACCTATTCCCAACACTTATGTTCACATTCTTGAAACGTTTTTCCATGGCAACCAAATTCCATGTTAAACCAACAAATTTGATCTTTCACAGCAATATGGGCACACAAAATGATAATCTTGACTATTTTTGTAACAAGTATGGGCATGTTGCATCTTAATATGACCGTCATGATGAGTTTCAATGAATGCTACCATTTTTCCTTGTATTTGAGGAGTCTTTTTGGCATAGCACCCAAATATCTGTTTCCATAGAGAAAAAATGGTTTCGTAAGAATTGATTCAATTTCAATAGATTGTCATATATTTCCACAAATATTTCATCACAGTGATAGTCAGCTATTCCCAACACTTATGTTCACATTCTTGAACTGTTTTTCCATGGCAACCAAATTCCATGTTACCAAACAAATTTGTTCTTTCAGAGCAATATAGGCATATTGCACCAGGAAATGACTGTCTGGAATTTTTCTTGCTACAAGTATGGGCATGTTGCATCTTAAAATGACCGTCTTGATGAGTTCCAATGAATACTACCATTTTCCCTTGTATTCAAGGAACCCTTTCGACATAGCACCCAAATTTCTGTTTCCATAGAGAAATCATGATTTCATAAGATTTGATTCAATTTCAATAGATGGTTATATATTTCCACAAATATTTTGTCAGAGCGATAGTGACCTATTCCCAACACTTATGTTCACATTCTTGAAACGTTTTTCCATGGCAACCAAATTCCATGTTAAACCAACAAATTTGATCTTTCACAGCAATATAGGCATGTTGTACCACAAAATGATAATCTTGACTATTTTTGTAACAAGTATGGGCATGTTGCATCTTAAAATGACCGTCATGATGAGTTTCAATGAATGCTGCCATTTTTCCTTGTATTTGAGGAGTCTTTTTGGCATAGCACCCAAATATCTGTTTCCATAGAGAAAACATGGTTTCGTAAGAATTGATTCAATTTCAATAGATTGTCATATATTTCCACAAATATTTCATCACAGTGATAGTCAGCTATTCCCAACACTTATGTTCACATTCTTGAACTGTTTTTCCATGGCAACCAAATTCCATGTTACCAAACAAATTTGTTCTTTCAGAGCAATATAGGCATATTGCACCAGAAAATGACTGTCTGGAATTTTTCTTGCTACAAGTATGGGCATGTTGCATCTTAAAATGACCGTCTTGATGAGTTCCAATGAATACTACCATTTTCCCTTGTATTCAAGGAACCCTATCGACATAGCACCCAAATTTCTGTTTCCATAGAGAAATCATGATTTCATAAGATTTGATTCAATTTCAATAGATGGTTATATATTTCCACAAATATTTTGTCAGAGCGATAGTGACCTATTCCCAACACTTATGTTCACATTCTTGAAACGTTTTTCCATGGCAACCAAATTCCATGTTAAACCAACAAATTTGATCTTTCACAGCAATATAGGCATGTTGTACCACAAAATGATAATCTTGACTATTTTTGTAACAAGTATGGGCATGTTGCATCTTAAAATGACCGTCATGATGAGTTTCAATGAATGCTACCATTTTTCCTTGTATTTGAGGAGTCTTTTTGGCATAGCACCCAAATATCTGTTTCCATAGAGAAAAAATGGTTTCGTAAGAATTGATTCAATTTCAATAGATTGTCATATATTTCCACAAATATTTCATCACAGTGATAGTCAGCTATTCCCAACACTTATGTTCACATTCTTGAACTGTTTTTCCATGGCAACCAAATTCCATGTTACCAAACAAATTTGTTCTTTCAGAGCAATATAGGCATATTGCACCAGGAAATGACTGTCTGGAATTTTTCTTGCTACAAGTATGGGCATGTTGCATCTTAAAATGACCGTCTTGATGAGTTCCAATGAATACTACCATTTTCCCTTGTATTCAAGGAACCCTTTCGACATAGCACCCAAATTTCTGTTTCCATAGAGAAATCATGATTTCATAAGATTTGATTCAATTTCAATAGATGGTTATATATTTCCACAAATATTTTGTCAGAGCGATAGTGACCTATTCCCAACACTTATGTTCACATTCTTGAAACGTTTTTCCATGGCAACCAAATTCCATGTTAAACCAACAAATTTGATCTTTCACAGCAATATAGGCATGTTGTACCACAAAATGATAATCTTGACTATTTTTGTAACAAGTATGGGCATGTTGCATCTTAAAATGACCGTCATGATGAGTTTCAATGAATGCTACCATTTTTCCTTGTATTTGAGGAGTCTTTTTGGCATAGCACCCAAATATCTGTTTCCATAGAGAAAAAATGGTTTCGTAAGAATTGATTCAATTTCAATAGATTGTCATATATTTCCACAAATATTTCATCACAGTGATAGTCAGCTATTCCCAACACTTATGTTCACATTCTTGAACTGTTTTTCCATGGCAACCAAATTCCATGTTACCAAACAAATTTGTTCTTTCAGAGCAATATAGGCATATTGCACCAGAAAATGACTGTCTGGAATTTTTCTTGCTACAAATATGGGCATGCTGCATCTTAAAATGACCGTCTTGATGAGTTCCAATGAATGCTACCATTTTCCCTTGTATTCAAGGAACCCTATCGACATAGCACCTAAATTTCTGTTTCCATAGAGAAATCATGATTTCATAAGATTTGATCCAATTTCAATAGATGGTTATATATTTCCACAAATATTTTGTCAGAGGGATAGTGACCTATTCCCAACACTTATGTTCACATTCTTGAAACGTTTTTCCATGGCAACCAAATTCCATGTTAAACCAACAAATTTGATCTTTCACAGCAATATAGGCATGTTGTACCACAAAATGATAATCTTGACTATTTTTGTAACAAGTATGGGCATGTTGCATCTTAAAATGACCGTCATGATGAGTTTCAATGAATGCTGCCATTTTTCCTTGTATTTGAGGAGTCTTTTTGACATAGCACCTAAATATCTGTTTCCATAGAGAAAACATGGTTTCGTAAGAATTGATTCAATTTCAATAGATTGTCATATATTTCCACAAATATTTCATCACAGTGATAGTCAGCTATTCCCAACACTTATGTTCACATTCTTGAACTGTTTTTCCATGGCAACCAAATTCCATGTTACCAAACAAATTTGTTCTTTCAGAGCAATATAGGCATATTGCACCAGAAAATGACTGTCTGGAATTTTTCTTGCTACAAGTATGGGCATGTTGCATCTTAAAATGACCGTCTTGATGAGTTCCAATGAATACTACCATTTTCCCTTGTATTCAAGGAACCCTATCGACATAGCACCCAAATTTCTGTTTCCATAGAGAAATCATGATTTCATAAGATTTGATTCAATTTCAATAGATGGTTATATATTTCCACAAATATTTTGTCAGAGCGATAGTTACCTATTCCCAACACTTATGTTCACATTCTTGAAACGTTTTTCCATGGCAACCAAATTCCATGTTAAACCAACAAATTTGATCTTTCACAGCAATATAGGCATGTTGAACCACAAAATGATAATCTTGACTATTTTTGTAACAAGTATGGGCATGTTGCATCTTAAAATGACCGTCATGATGAGTTTCAATGAATGCTGCCATTTTTCCTTGTATTTGAGGAGTCTTTTTGGCATAGCACCCAAATATCTGTTTCCATAGAGAAAAAATGGTTTCGTAAGAATTGATTCAATTTCAATAGATTGTCATATATTTCCACAAATATTTCATCACAGTGATAGTCAGCTATTCCCAACACTTATGTTCACATTCTTGAACTGTTTTTCCATGGCAACCAAATTCCATGTTACCAAACAAATTTGTTCTTTCAGAGCAATATAGGCATATTGCACCAGGAAATGACTGTCTGGAATTTTTCTTGCTACAAGTATGGGCATGTTGCATCTTAAAATGACCGTCTTGATGAGTTCCAATGAATACTACCATTTTCCCTTGTATTCAAGGAACCCTTTCGACATAGCACCCAAATTTCTGTTTCCATAGAGAAATCATGATTTCATAAGATTTGATTCAATTTCAATAGATGGTTATATATTTCCACAAATATTTTGTCAGAGCGATAGTGACCTATTCCCAACACTTATGTTCACATTCTTGAAACGTTTTTCCATGGCAACCAAATTCCATGTTAAACCAACAAATTTGATCTTTCACAGCAATATAGGCATGTTGTACCACAAAATGATAATCTTGACTATTTTTGTAACAAGTATGGGCATGTTGCATCTTAAAATGACCGTCATGATGAGTTTCAATGAATGCTGCCATTTTTCCTTGTATTTGAGGAGTCTTTTTGGCATAGCACCCAAATATCTGTTTCCATAGAGAAAACATGGTTTCGTAAGAATTGATTCAATTTCAATAGATTGTCATATATTTCCACAAATATTTCATCACAGTGATAGTCAGCTATTCCCAACACTTATGTTCACATTCTTGAACTGTTTTTCCATGGCAACCAAATTCCATGTTACCAAACAAATTTGTTCTTTCAGAGCAATATAGGCATATTGCACCAGAAAATGACTGTCTGGAATTTTTCTTGCTACAAGTATGGGCATGTTGCATCTTAAAATGACCGTCTTGATGAGTTCCAATGAATACTACCATTTTCCCTTGTATTCAAGGAACCCTATCGACATAGCACCCAAATTTCTGTTTCCATAGAGAAATCATGATTTCATAAGATTTGATTCAATTTCAATAGATGGTTATATATTTCCACAAATATTTTGTCAGAGCGATAGTGACCTATTCCCAACACTTATGTTCACATTCTTGAAACGTTTTTCCATGGCAACCAAATTCCATGTTAAACCAACAAATTTGATCTTTCACAGCAATATAGGCATGTTGTACCACAAAATGATAATCTTGACTATTTTTGTAACAAGTATGGGCATGTTGCATCTTAAAATGACCGTCATGATGAGTTTCAATGAATGCTACCATTTTTCCTTGTATTTGAGGAGTCTTTTTGGCATAGCACCCAAATATCTGTTTCCATAGAGAAAAAATGGTTTCGTAAGAATTGATTCAATTTCAATAGATTGTCATATATTTCCACAAATATTTCATCACAGTGATAGTCAGCTATTCCCAACACTTATGTTCACATTCTTGAACTGTTTTTCCATGGCAACCAAATTCCATGTTACCAAACAAATTTGTTCTTTCAGAGCAATATAGGCATATTGCACCAGGAAATGACTGTCTGGAATTTTTCTTGCTACAAGTATGGGCATGTTGCATCTTAAAATGACCGTCTTGATGAGTTCCAATGAATACTACCATTTTCCCTTGTATTCAAGGAACCCTATCGACATAGCACCCAAATTTCTGTTTCCATAGAGAAATCATGATTTCATAAGATTTGATTCAATTTCAATAGATGGTTATATATTTCCACAAATATTTTGTCAGAGCGATAGTGACCTATTCCCAACACTTATGTTCACATTCTTGAAACGTTTTTCCATGGCAACCAAATTCCATGTTAAACCAACAAATTTGATCTTTCACAGCAATATAGGCATGTTGTACCACAAAATGATAATCTTGACTATTTTTGTAACAAGTATGGGCATGTTGCATCTTAAAATGACCGTCATGATGAGTTTCAATGAATGCTGCCATTTTTCCTTGTATTTGAGGAGTCTTTTTGGCATAGCACCCAAATATCTGTTTCCATAGAGAAAACATGGTTTCGTAAGAATTGATTCAATTTCAATAGATTGTCATATATTTCCACAAATATTTCATCACAGTGATAGTCAGCTATTCCCAACACTTATGTTCACATTCTTGAACTGTTTTTCCATGGCAACCAAATTCCATGTTACCAAACAAATTTGTTCTTTCAGAGCAATATAGGCATATTGCACCAGAAAATGACTGTCTGGAATTTTTCTTGCTACAAGTATGGGCATGTTGCATCTTAAAATGACTGTCTTGATGAGTTCCAATGAATACTACCATTTTCCCTTGTATTCAAGGAACCCTTTCGACATAGCACCCAAATTTCTGTTTCCATAGAGAAATCATGATTTCATAAGATTTGATTCAATTTCAATAGATGGTTATATATTTCCACAAATATTTTGTCAGAGCGATAGTGACCTATTCCCAACACTTATGTTCACATTCTTGAAACGTTTTTCCATGGCAACCAAATTCCATGTTAAACCAACAAATTTGATCTTTCACAGCAATATAGGCATGTTGTACCACAAAATGATAATCTTGACTATTTTTGTAACAAGTATGGGCATGTTGCATCTTAAAATGACCGTCATGATGAGTTTCAATGAATGCTGCCATTTTCCCTTGTATTTGAGGAGTGTTTTTGGCATAGCACCCAAATATCTGTTTCCATAGAGAAAAAATGGTTTCGTAAGAATTGATTCAATTTCAATAGATTGTCATATATTTCCACAAATATTTCATCACAGTGATAGTCAGCTATTCCCAACACTTATGTTCACATTCTTGAACTGTTTTTCCATGGCAACCAAATTCCATGTTACCAAACAAATTTGTTCTTTCAGAGCAATATAGGCATATTGCACCAGAAAATGACTGTCTGGAATTTTTCTTGCTACAAGTATGGGCATGTTGCATCTTAAAATGACCGTCTTGATGAGTTCCAATGAATACTACCATTTTCCCTTGTATTCAAGGAACCCTATCGACATAGCACCCAAATTTCTGTTTCCATAGAGAAATCATGATTTCATAAGATTTGATTCAATTTCAATAGATGGTTATATATTTCCACAAATATTTTGTCAGAGCGATAGTGACCTATTCCCAACACTTATGTTCACATTCTTGAAACGTTTTTCCATGGCAACCAAATTCCATGTTAAACCAACAAATTTGATCTTTCACAGCAATATAGGCATGTTGTACCACAAAATGATAATCTTGACTATTTTTGTAACAAGTATGGGCATGTTGCATCTTAAAATGACCGTCATGATGAGTTTCAATGAATGCTACCATTTTTCCTTGTATTTGAGGAGTCTTTTTGGCATAGCACCCAAATATCTGTTTCCATAGAGAAAAAATGGTTTCGTAAGAATTGATTCAATTTCAATAGATTGTCATATATTTCCACAAATATTTCATCACAGTGATAGTCAGCTATTCCCAACACTTATGTTCACATTCTTGAACTGTTTTTCCATGGCAACCAAATTCCATGTTACCAAACAAATTTGTTCTTTCAGAGCAATATAGGCATATTGCACCAGGAAATGACTGTCTGGAATTTTTCTTGCTACAAGTATGGGCATGTTGCATCTTAAAATGACCGTCTTGATGAGTTCCAATGAATACTACCATTTTCCCTTGTATTCAAGGAACCCTTTCGACATAGCACCCAAATTTCTGTTTCCATAGAGAAATCATGATTTCATAAGATTTGATTCAATTTTAATAGATGGTTATATATTTCCACAAATATTTTGTCAGAGCGATAGTGACCTATTCCCAACACTTATGTTCACATTCTTGAAACGTTTTTCCATGGCAACCAAATTCCATGTTAAACCAACAAATTTGATCTTTCACAGCAATATAGGCATGTTGTACCACAAAATGATAATCTTGACTATTTTTGTAACAAGTATGGGCATGTTGCATCTTAAAATGACCGTCATGATGAGTTTCAATGAATGCTGCCATTTTTCCTTGTATTTGAGGAGTCTTTTTGGCATAGCACCCAAATATCTGTTTCCATAGAGAAAACATGGTTTCGTAAGAATTGATTCAATTTCAATAGATTGTCATATATTTCCACAAATATTTCATCACAGTGATAGTCAGCTATTCCCAACACTTATGTTCACATTCTTGAACTGTTTTTCCATGGCAACCAAATTCCATGTTACCAAACAAATTTGTTCTTTCAGAGCAATATAGGCATATTGCACCAGAAAATGACTGTCTGGAATTTTTCTTGCTACAAGTATGGGCATGTTGCATCTTAAAATGACCGTCTTGATGAGTTCCAATGAATACTACCATTTTCCCTTGTATTCAAGGAACCCTATCGACATAGCACCCAAATTTCTGTTTCCATAGAGAAATCATGATTTCATAAGATTTGATTCAATTTCAATAGATGGTTATATATTTCCACAAATATTTTGTCAGAGCGATAGTGACCTATTCCCAACACTTATGTTCACATTCTTGAAACGTTTTTCCATGGCAACCAAATTCCATGTTAAACCAACAAATTTGATCTTTCACAGCAATATAGGCATGTTGTACCACAAAATGATAATCTTGACTATTTTTGTAACAAGTATGGGCATGTTGCATCTTAAAATGACCGTCATGATGAGTTTCAATGAATGCTACCATTTTTCCTTGTATTTGAGGAGTCTTTTTGGCATAGCACCCAAATATCTGTTTCCATAGAGAAAAAATGGTTTCGTAAGAATTGATTCAATTTCAATAGATTGTCATATATTTCCACAAATATTTCATCACAGTGATAGTCAGCTATTCCCAACACTTATGTTCACATTCTTGAACTGTTTTTCCATGGCAACCAAATTCCATGTTACCAAACAAATTTGTTCTTTCAGAGCAATATAGGCATATTGCACCAGGAAATGACTGTCTGGAATTTTTCTTGCTACAAGTATGGGCATGTTGCATCTTAAAATGACCGTCTTGATGAGTTCCAATGAATACTACCATTTTCCCTTGTATTCAAGGAACCCTTTCGACATAGCACCCAAATTTCTGTTTCCATAGAGAAATCATGATTTCATAAGATTTGATTCAATTTCAATAGATGGTTATATATTTCCACAAATATTTTGTCAGAGCGATAGTGACCTATTCCCAACACTTATGTTCACATTCTTGAAACGTTTTTCCATGGCAACCAAATTCCATGTTAAACCAACAAATTTGATCTTTCACAGCAATATAGGCATGTTGTACCACAAAATGATAATCTTGACTATTTTTGTAACAAGTATGGGCATGTTGCATCTTAAAATGACCGTCATGATGAGTTTCAATGAATGCTGCCATTTTTCCTTGTATTTGAGGAGTCTTTTTGGCATAGCACCCAAATATCTGTTTCCATAGAGAAAACATGGTTTCGTAAGAATTGATTCAATTTCAATAGATTGTCATATATTTCCACAAATATTTCATCACAGTGATAGTCAGCTATTCCCAACACTTATGTTCACATTCTTGAACTGTTTTTCCATGGCAACCAAATTCCATGTTACCAAACAAATTTGTTCTTTCAGAGCAATATAGGCATATTGCACCAGAAAATGACTGTCTGGAATTTTTCTTGCTACAAGTATGGGCATGTTGCATCTTAAAATGACTGTCTTGATGAGTTCCAATGAATACTACCATTTTCCCTTGTATTCAAGGAACCCTTTCGACATAGCACCCAAATTTCTGTTTCCATAGAGAAATCATGATTTCATAAGATTTGATTCAATTTCAATAGATGGTTATATATTTCCACAAATATTTTGTCAGAGCGATAGTGACCTATTCCCAACACTTATGTTCACATTCTTGAAACGTTTTTCCATGGCAACCAAATTCCATGTTAAACCAACAAATTTGATCTTTCACAGCAATATAGGCATGTTGTACCACAAAATGATAATCTTGACTATTTATGTAACAAGTATGGGCATGTTGCATCTTAAAATGACCGTCATGATGAGTTTCAATGAATGCTGCCATTTTCCCTTGTATTTGAGGAGTGTTTTTGGCATAGCACCCAAATATCTGTTTCCATAGAGAAAAAATGGTTTCGTAAGAATTGATTCAATTTCAATAGATTGTCATATATTTCCACAAATATTTCATCACAGTGATAGTCAGCTATTCCCAACACTTATGTTCACATTCTTGAACTGTTTTTCCATGGCAACCAAATTCCATGTTACCAAACAAATTTGTTCTTTCAGAGCAATATAGGCATATTGCACCAGGAAATGACTGTCTGGAATTTTTCTTGCTACAAGTATGGGCATGTTGCATCTTAAAATGACCGTCTTGATGAGTTCCAATGAATACTACCATTTTCCCTTGTATCCAAGGAACCCTATCGACATAGCACCCAAATTTCTGTTTCCATAGAGAAATCATGATTTCATAAGATTTGATTCAATTTCAATAGATGGTTATATATTTCCACAAATATTTTGTCAGAGCGATAGTGACCTATTCCCAACACTTATGTTCACATTCTTGAAACGTTTTTCCATGGCAACCAAATTCCATGTTAAACCAACAAATTTGATCTTTCACAGCAATATAGGCATGTTGTACCACAAAATGATAATCTTGACTATTTTTGTAACAAGTATGGGCATGTTGCATCTTAAAATGACCGTCATGATGAGTTTCAATGAATGCTGCCATTTTTCCTTGTATTTGAGGAGTCTTTTTGGCATAGCACCCAAATATCTGTTTCCATAGAGAAAACATGGTTTCGTAAGAATTGATTCAATTTCAATAGATTGTCATATATTTCCACAAATATTTCATCACAGTGATAGTCAGCTATTCCCAACACTTATGTTCACGTTCTTGAACTGTTTTTCCATGGCAACCAAATTCCATGTTACCAAACAAATTTGTTCTTTCAGAGCAATATAGGCATATTGCACCAGGAAATGACTGTCTGGAATTTTTCTTGCTACAAGTATGGGCATGTTGCATCTTAAAATGACCGTCTTGATGAGTTCCAATGAATACTACCATTTTCCCTTGTATTCAAGGAACCCTATCGACATAGCACCCAAATTTCTGTTTCCATAGAGAAATCATGATTTCATAAGATTTGATTCAATTTCAATAGATGGTTATATATTTCCACAAATATTTTGTCAGAGCGATAGTGACCTTTTCCCAACACTTATGTTCACATTCTTGAAACGTTTTTCCATGGCAACCAAATTCCATGTTAAACCAACAAATTTGATCTTTCACAGCAATATAGGCATGTTGTACCACAAAATGATAATCTTGACTATTTTTGTAACAAGTATGGGCATGTTGCATCTTAAAATGACCGTCATGATGAGTTTCAATGAATGCTGCCATTTTCCCTTGTATTTGAGGATTCTTTTTGGCATAGCACCCAAATATCTGTTTCCATAGAGAAAACATGGTTTCGTAAGAATTGATTCAATTTCAATAGATTGTCATATATTTCCACAAATATTTCATCACAGTGATAGTCAGCTATTCCCAACACTTATGTTCACATTCTTGAACTGTTTTTCCACGGCAACCAAATTCCATGTTACCAAACAAATTTGTTCTTTCAGAGCAATATAGGCATATTGCACCAGAAAATGACTGTCTGGAATTTTTCTTGCTACAAATATGGGCATGCTGCATCTTAAAATGACCGTCTTGATGAGTTCCAATGAATGCTACCATTTTCCCTTGTATTCAAGGAACCCTATCGACATAGCACCTAAATTTCTGTTTCCATAGAGAAATCATGATTTCATAAGATTTGATCCAATTTCAATAGATGGTTATATATTTCCACAAATATTTTGTCAGAGGGATAGTGACCTATTCCCAACACTTATGTTCACATTCTTGAAACGTTTTTCCATGGCAACCAAATTCCATGTTAAACCAACAAATTTGATCTTTCACAGCAATATAGGCATGTTGTACCACAAAATGATAATCTTGACTATTTTTGTAACAAGTATGGGCATGTTGCATCTTAAAATGACCGTCATGATGAGTTTCAATGAATGCTGCCATTTTTCCTTGTATTTGAGGAGTCTTTTTGACATAGCACCTAAATATCTGTTTCCATAGAGAAAACATGGTTTCGTAAGAATTGATTCAATTTCAATAGATTGTCATATATTTCCACAAATATTTCATCACAGTGATAGTCAGCTATTCCCAACACTTATGTTCACATTCTTGAACTGTTTTTCCATGGCAACCAAATTCCATGTTACCAAACAAATTTGTTCTTTCAGAGCAATATAGGCATATTGCACCAGAAAATGACTGTCTGGAATTTTTCTTGCTACAAGTATGGGCATGTTGCATCTTAAAATGACCGTCTTGATGAGTTCCAATGAATACTACCATTTTCCCTTGTATTCAAGGAACCCTATCGACATAGCACCCAAATTTCTGTTTCCATAGAGAAATCATGATTTCATAAGATTTGATTCAATTTCAATAGATGGTTATATATTTCCACAAATATTTTGTCAGAGCGATAGTTACCTATTCCCAACACTTATGTTCACATTCTTGAAACGTTTTTCCATGGCAACCAAATTCCATGTTAAACCAACAAATTTGATCTTTCACAGCAATATAGGCATGTTGTACCACAAAATGATAATCTTGACTATTTTTGTAACAAGTATGGGCATGTTGCATCTTAAAATGACCGTCATGATGAGTTTCAATGAATGCTACCATTTTTCCTTGTATTTGAGGAGTCTTTTTGGCATAGCACCCAAATATCTGTTTCCATAGAGAAAAAATGGTTTCGTAAGAATTGATTCAATTTCAATAGATTGTCATATATTTCCACAAATATTTCATCACAGTGATAGTCAGCTATTCCCAACACTTATGTTCACATTCTTGAACTGTTTTTCCATGGCAACCAAATTCCATGTTACCAAACAAATTTGTTCTTTCAGAGCAATATAGGCATATTGCACCAGGAAATGACTGTCTGGAATTTTTCTTGCTACAAGTATGGGCATGTTGCATCTTAAAATGACCGTTATGATGAGTTTCAATGAATGCTGCCATTTTTCCTTGTATTTGAGGAGTCTTTTTGACATAGCACCCAAATATCTGTTTCCATAGAGAAAACATGGTTTCGTAAGAATTGATTCAATTTCAATAGATTGTCATATATTTCCACAAATATTTCATCACAGTGATAGTCAGCTATTCCCAACACTTATGTTCACATTCTGTTGAACCTAATTCCATGTTACCAAACAAATTTGTTCTTTCAGAGCAATATAGGCATATTGCACCAGAAAATGACTGTCTGGATTTTTTCTTGCTACAAGTATGGGCATGTTGCATCTTAAAATGACCGTCTTGATGAGTTCCAATGAATGCTACCATTTTCCCTTGTATTCAAGGAACCCTTTCGACATAGCACCCAAATTTCTGTTTCCATAGAGAAATCATGATTTCATAAGATTTGATTCAATTTCAATAGATGGTTATATATTTCCACAAATATTTTGTCAAAGCGATAGTCACCTATTCCCAACACTTATGTTCACATTCTTGAAACGTTTTTCCATGGCAACCAAATTCCATGTTAAACCAACAAATTTGATCTTTCACAGCAATATAGGCATGTTGTACCACAAAATGATAATCTTGACTATTTTTGTAACAAGTATGGGCATGTTGCATCTTAAAATGACCGTCATGATGAGTTTCAATGAATGCTACCATTTTCCCTCGTATTTGAGGATTCTTCTTGACACAGCAACCAAATATCTGTTTCCATAGAGAAAACATGGTTTCGTAAAATTTGATTCAATTTCAATAGATGGTTATATATTTCCACAAATATTTCATCACAGTAATAGTCAGCTATTCCAAACACAATTCCTTGTTACCCTACAAATTTGTTCTTTCATAGCAATATGGGCATTCTGTACCACAAAACGATAATCTTGACTGTTTTTGTAACAAGTATAGGCATGTTGCATCTTAAAATGACCGTCATGATGAGTTTCAATTTATGCTGCCATTTTTCCTTGTATTTGAGGAATCTTTTTGACATAGCACCCAAATATCTGTTTCCATAGAGAAAACATGGTTTCGTAAGAATTGATTCAATTTCAATAGATTGTCATATATTTCCACAAATATTTCATCACAGTGATAGTCAGCTATTCCCAACACTTATGTTCACATTCTTGAACTGTTTTTCCATGGCAACCAAATTCCATGTTACCAAACAAATTTGTTCTTTCAGAGCAATATAGGCATATTGCACCAGAAAATGACTGTCTGGAATTTTTCTTGCTACAAGTATGGGCATGTTGCATCTTAAAATGACCGTCTTGATGAGTTCCAATGAATGCTACCATTTTCCCTTGTATTCAAGGAACCCTTTCGACATAGCACCCAAATTTCTGTTTCCATAGAGAAATCATGATTTCATAAGATTTGATTCAATTTCAATAGATGGTTATATATTTCCACAAATATTTTGTCAAAGCAATAGTCACCTATTCCCAACACTTATGTTCACATTCTTGAAACGTTTTTCCATGGCAACCAAATTCCATGTTAAACCAACAAATTTGATCTTTCACAGCAATATAGGCATGTTGTACCACAAAATGATAATCTTGACTATTTTTGTAACAAGTATGGGCATGTTGCATCTTAAAATGACCGTCATGATGAGTTTCAATGAATGCTACCATTTTCCCTCGTATTTGAGGATTCTTCTTGACACAGCAACCAAATATCTGTTTCCATAGAGAAAACATGGTTTCGTAAAATTTGATTCAATTTCAATAGATGGTTATATATTTCCACAAATATTTCATCACAGTAATAGTCAGCTATTCCAAACACAATTCCTTGTTACCCTACAAATTTGTTCTTTCATAGCAATATGGGCATTCTGTACCAAAAAACGATAATCTTGACTATTTTTGTAACAAGTATGGGCATGTTGCATCTTAAAATGACCGTCATGATGAGTTTCAATAAATGCTGCCATTTTTCCTTGTATTTGAGGAATCTTTTTGACATAGCACCCAAATATCTGTTTCCATAGAGAAAACATGGTTTCGTAAGAATTGATTCAATTTCAATAGATTGTCATATATTTCCACAAATATTTCATCACAGTGATAGTCAGCTATTCCCAACACTTATGTTCACATTCTTGAACTGTTTTTCCATGGCAACCAAATTCCATGTTACCAAACAAATTCGTTCTTTCAGAGCAATATAGGCATATTGCACCAGAAAATGACTGTCTGGAATTTTTCTTGCTACAAGTATGGGCATGTTGCATCTTAAAATGACCGTCTTGATGAGTTCCAATGAATACTACCATTTTCCTTTGTATTCAAGGAACCCTATCGACATAGCACCTAAATTTCTGTTTCCATAGAGAAATCATGATTTCATAAGATTTGATTCAATTTCAATAGATGGTTATATATTTCCACAAATATTTTGTCAGAGCGATAGTGACCTATTCCCAACACTTATGTTCACATTCTTGAAACGTTTTTCCATGGTAACCAAATTCCATGTAAAACCAACAAATTTGATCTTTCACAGCAATATGGGCACACAAAATGATAATCTTGACTATTTTTGTAACAAGTATGGGCATGTTGCATCTTAAAATGACCGTCATGATGAGTTTCAATGAATGCTGCCATTTTCCCTCGTATTTGAGGATTCTTCTTGACACAGCAACCAAATATCTGTTTCCATAGAGAAAACATGGTTTCGTAAAATTTGATTCAATTTCAATAGATGGTTATATATTTCCACAAATATTTCATCACAGTAATAGTCAGCTATTCCAAACACAATTCCTTGTTACCCTACAAATTTGTTCTTTCATAGCAATATGGGCATTCTGTACCAAAAAACGATAATCTTGACTATTTTTGTAACAAGTATGGGCATGTTGCATCTTAAAATGACCGTCATGATGAGTTTCAATGAATGCTGCCATTTTTCCTTGTATTTGAGGAGTCTTTTTGACATAGCACCCAAATATCTGTTTCCATAGAGAAAACATGGTTTCGTAAGAATTGATTCAATTTCAATAGATTGTCATATATTTCCACAAATATTTCATCACAGTGATAGTCAGCTATTCCCAACACTTATGTTTACATTCTTGAACTGTTTTTCCATGGCAACCAAATTCCATGCTACCAAACAAATTTGTTCTTTCAGAGCAATATAGGCATATTGCACCAGAAAATGACTGTCTGGATTTTTTCTTGCTACAAGTATGGGCATGTTGCATCTTAAAATGACCGTCTTGATGAGTTCCAATGAATGCTACCATTTTCCCTTGTATTCAAGGAACCCTTTCGACATAGCACCCAAATTTCTGTTTCCATAGAGAAATCATGATTTCATAAGATTTGATTCAATTTCAATATATGGTTATATATTTCCACAAATATTTTGTCAAAGCGATAGTCACCTATTCCCAACACTTATGTTCACATTCTTGAAACGTTTTTCCATGGCAACCAAATTCCATGTTAAACCAACAAATTTGATCTTTCACAGCAATATAGGCATGTTGTACCACAAAATGATAATCTTGAATATTTTTGTAACAAGTATGGGCATTTTGCATCTTAAAATGACCGTCATGATGAGTTTCAATGAATGCTGCCATTTTCCCTTGTATTTGAGGATTCTTTTTGGCATAGCACCCAAATATCTGTTTCCATAGAGAAAACATGGTTTCGTAAGAATTGATTCAATTTCAATAGATTGTCATATATTTCCACAAATATTTCATCACAGTGATAGTCAGCTATTCCCAACACTTATGTTCACATTCTTGAACTGTTTTTCCATGGCAACCAAATTCCATGTTACCAAACAAATTTGTTCTTTCAGAGCAATATAGGCATATTGCACCAGAAAATGACTGTCTGGAATTTTTCTTGCTACAAGTATGGGCATGTTGCATCTTAAAATGACCGTCTTGATCAGTTCCAATGAATACTACCATTTTCCCTTGTATTCAAGGAACCCTATCGACATAGCACCTAAATTTCTGTTTCCATAGAGAAATCATGATTTCATAAGATTTGATTCAATTTCAATAGATGGTTATATATTTCCACAAATATTTTGTCAGAGGGATAGTGACCTATTCCCAACACTTATGTTCACATTCTTGAAACGTTTTTCCATGGCAACCAAATTCCATGTTAAACCAACAAATTTGATCTTTCACAGCAATATAGGCATGTTGTACCACAAAATGATAATCTTGACTATTTATGTAACAAGTATGGGCATGTTGCATCTTAAAATGACCGTCATGATGAGTTTCAATGAATGCTACCATTTTTCCTTGTATTTGAGGAGTCTTTTTGGCATAGCACCCAAATATCTGTTTCCATAGAGAAAAAATGGTTTCGTAAGAATTGATTCAATTTCAATAGATTGTCATATATTTCCACAAATATTTCATCACAGTGATAGTCAGCTATTCCCAACACTTATGTTCACATTCTTGAACTGTTTTTCCATGGCAACCAAATTCCATGTTACCAAACAAATTTGTTCTTTCAGAGCAATATAGGCATATTGCACCAGGAAATGACTGTCTGGAATTTTTCTTGCTACAAGTATGGGCATGTTGCATCTTAAAATGACCGTCTTGATGAGTTCCAATGAATACTACCATTTTCCCTTGTATTCAAGGAACCCTATCGACATAGCACCCAAATTTCTGTTTCCATAGAGAAATCATGATTTCATAAGATTTGATTCAATTTCAATAGATGGTTATATATTTCCACAAATATTTTGTCAGAGCGATAGTGACCTATTCCCAACACTTATGTTCACATTCTTGAAACGTTTTTCCATGGCAACCAAATTCCATGTTAAACCAACAAATTTGATCTTTCACAGCAATATAGGCATGTTGTACCACAAAATGATAATCTTGACTATTTATGTAACAAGTATGGGCATGTTGCATCTTAAAATGACCGTCATGATGAGTTTCAATGAATGCTGCCATTTTTCCTTGTATTTGAGGAGTGTTTTTGGCATAGCACCCAAATATCTGTTTCCATAGAGAAAAAATGGTTTCGTAAGAATTGATTCAATTTCAATAGATTGTCATATATTTCCACAAATATTTCATCACAGTGATAGTCAGCTATTCCCAACACTTATGTTCACATTCTTGAACTGTTTTTCCATGGCAACCAAATTCCATGTTACCAAACAAATTTGTTCTTTCAGAGCAATATAGGCATATTGCACCAGGAAATGACTGTCTGGAATTTTTCTTGCTACAAGTATGGGCATGTTGCATCTTAAAATGACCGTCTTGATGAGTTCCAATGAATACTACCATTTTCCCTTGTATCCAAGGAACCCTATCGACATAGCACCCAAATTTCTGTTTCCATAGAGAAATCATGATTTCATAAGATTTGATTCAATTTCAATAGATGGTTATATATTTCCACAAATATTTTGTCAAAGCGATAGTCACCTATTCCCAACACTTATGTTCACATTCTTGAAACGTTTTTCCATGGCAACCAAATTCCATGTTAAACCAACAAATTTGATCTTTCACAGCAATATAGGCATGTTGTACCACAAAATGATAATCTTGAATATTTTTGTAACAAGTATGGGCATTTTGCATCTTAAAATGACCGTCATGATGAGTTTCAATGAATGCTGCCATTTTCCCTTGTATTTGAGGATTCTTTTTGGCATAGCACCCAAATATCTGTTTCCATAGAGAAAACATGGTTTCGTAAGAATTGATTCAATTTCAATAGATTGTCATATATTTCCACAAATATTTCATCACAGTGATAGTCAGCTATTCCCAACACTTATGTTCACATTCTTGAACTGTTTTTCCATGGCAACCAAATTCCATGTTACCAAACAAATTTGTTCTTTCAGAGCAATATAGGCATATTGCACCAGAAAATGACTGTCTGGAATTTTTCTTGCTACAAGTATGGGCATGTTGCATCTTAAAATGACCGTCTTGATGAGTTCCAATGAATACTACCATTTTCCCTTGTATTCAAGGAACCCTATCGACATAGCACCTAAATTTCTGTTTCCATAGAGAAATCATGATTTCATAAGATTTGATTCAATTTCAATAGATGGTTATATATTTCCACAAATATTTTGTCAGAGGGATAGTGACCTATTCCCAACACTTATGTTCACATTCTTGAAACGTTTTTCCATGGCAACCAAATTCCATGTTAAACCAACAAATTTGATCTTTCACAGCAATATAGGCATGTTGTACCACAAAATGATAATCTTGACTATTTTTGTAACAAGTATGGGCATGTTGCATCTTAAAATGACCGTCATGATGAGTTTCAATGAATGCTGCCATTTTTCCTTGTATTTGAGGAGTCTTTTTGACATAGCACCCAAATATCTGTTTCCATAGAGAAAACATGGTTTCGTAAGAATTGATTCAATTTCAATAGATTGTCATATATTTCCACAAATATTTCATCACAGTGATAGTCAGCTATTCCCAACACTTATGTTCACATTCTTGAACTGTTTTTCCATGGCAACCAAATTCCATGTTACCAAACAAATTTGTTCTTTCAGAGCAATATAGGCATATTGCACCAGAAAATGACTGTCTGGAATTTTTCTTGCTACAAGTATGGGCATGTTGCATCTTAAAATGACCGTCTTGATGAGTTCCAATCAATACTACCATTTTCCCTTGTATTCAAGGAACCCTATCGACATAGCACCCAAATTTCTGTTTCCATAGAGAAATCATGATTTCATAAGATTTGATTCAATTTCAATAGATGGTTATATATTTCCACAAATATTTTGTCAGAGCGATAGTGACCTATTCCCAACACTTATGTTCACATTCTTGAAACGTTTTTCCATGGCAACCAAATTCCATGTTAAACCAACAAATTTGATCTTTCACAGCAATATAGGCATGTTGTACCACAAAATGATAATCTTGACTATTTATGTAACAAGTATGGGCATGTTGCATCTTAAAATGACCGTCATGATGAGTTTCAATGAATGCTACCATTTTTCCTTGTATTTGAGGAGTCTTTTTGGCATAGCACCCAAATATCTGTTTCCATAGAGAAAAAATGGTTTCGTAAGAATTGATTCAATTTCAATAGATTGTCATATATTTCCACAAATATTTCATCACAGTGAAAGTCAGCTATTCCCAACACTTATGTTCACATTCTTGAACTGTTTTTCCATGGCAACCAAATTCCATGTTACCAAACAAATTTGTTCTTTCAGAGCAATATAGGCATATTGCACCAGGAAATGACTGTCTGGAATTTTTCTTGCTACAAGTATGGGCATGTTGCATCTTAAAATGACCGTCTTGATGAGTTCCAATGAATACTACCATTTTCCCTTGTATTCAAGGAACCCTATCGACATAGCACCCAAATTTCTGTTTCCATAGAGAAATCATGATTTCATAAGATTTGATTCAATTTCAATAGATGGTTATATATTTCCACAAATATTTTGTCAGAGCGATAGTGACCTATTCCCAACACTTATGTTCACATTCTTGAAACGTTTTTCCATGGCAACCAAATTCCATGTTAAACCAACAAATTTGATCTTTCACAGCAATATAGGCATGTTGTACCACAAAATGATAATCTTGACTATTTTTGTAACAAGTATGGGCATGTTGCATCTTAAAATGACCGTCATGATGAGTTTCAATGAATGCTGCCATTTTTCCTTGTATTTGAGGAGTCTTTTTGGCATAGCACCCAAATATCTGTTTCCATAGAGAAAACATGGTTTCGTAAGAATTGATTCAATTTCAATAGATTGTCATATATTTCCACAAATATTTCATCACAGTGATAGTCAGCTATTCCCAACACTTATGTTCACATTCTTGAACTGTTTTTCCATGGCAACCAAATTCCATGTTACCAAACAAATTTGTTCTTTCAGAGCAATATAGGCATATTGCACCAGGAAATGACTGTCTGGAATTTTTCTTGCTACAAGTATGGGCATGTTGCATCTTAAAATGACCGTCTTGATGAGTTCCAATGAATACTACCATTTTCCCTTGTATTCAAGGAACCCTATCGACATAGCACCCAAATTTCTGTTTCCATAGAGAAATCATGATTTCATAAGATTTGATTCAATTTCAATAGATGGTTATATATTTCCACAAATATTTTGTCAGAGCGATAGTGACCTATTCCCAACACTTATGTTCACATTCTTGAAACGTTTTTCCATGGCAACCAAATTCCATGTTAAACCAACAAATTTGATCTTTCACAGCAATATAGGCATGTTGTACCACAAAATGATAATCTTGACTATTTTTGTAACAAGTATGGGCATGTTGCATCTTAAAATGACCGTCATGATGAGTTTCAATGAATGCTGCCATTTTTCCTTGTATTTGAGGAGTCTTTTTGGCATAGCACCCAAATATCTGTTTCCATAGAGAAAACATGGTTTCGTAAGAATTGATTCAATTTCAATAGATTGTCATATATTTCCACAAATATTTCATCACAGTGATAGTCAGCTATTCCCAACACTTATGTTCACATTCTTGAACTGTTTTTCCATGGCAACCAAATTCCATGTTACCAAACAAATTTGTTCTTTCAGAGCAATATAGGCATATTGCACCAGAAAATGACTGTCTGGAATTTTTCTTGCTACAAGTATGGGCATGTTGCATCTTAAAATGACTGTCTTGATGAGTTCCAATGAATGCTACCATTTTCCCTTGTATTCAAGGAACCCTTTCGACATAGCACCCAAATTTCTGTTTCCATAGAGAAATCATGATTTCATAAGATTTGATTCAATTTCAATAGATGGTTATATATTTCCACAAATATTTTGTCAGAGCGATAGTGACCTATTCCCAACACTTATGTTCACATTCTTGAAACGTTTTTCCATGGCAACCAAATTCCATGTTAAACCAACAAATTTGATCTTTCACAGCAATATAGGCATGTTGTACCACAAAATGATAATCTTGACTATTTTTGTAACAAGTATGGGCATGTTGCATCTTAAAATGACCGTCATGATGAGTTTCAATGAATGCTGCCATTTTTCCTTGTATTTGAGGAGTCTTTTTGGCATAGCACCCAAATATCTGTTTCCATAGAGAAAACATGGTTTCGTAAGAATTGATTCAATTTCAATAGATTGTCATATATTTCCACAAATATTTCATCACAGTGATAGTCAGCTATTCCCAACACTTATGTTCACATTCTTGAACTGTTTTTCCATGGCAACCAAATTCCATGTTACCAAACAAATTTGTTCTTTCAGAGCAATATAGGCATATTGCACCAGAAAATGACTGTCTGGAATTTTTCTTGCTACAAGTATGGGCATGTTGCATCTTAAAATGACTGTCTTGATGAGTTCCAATGAATGCTACCATTTTCCCTTGTATTCAAGGAACCCTTTCGACATAGCACCCAAATTTCTGTTTCCATAGAGAAATCATGATTTCATAAGATTTGATTCAATTTCAATAGATGGTTATATATTTCCACAAATATTTTGTCAGAGCGATAGTGACCTATTCCCAACACTTATGTTCACATTCTTGAAACGTTTTTCCATGGCAACCAAATTCCATGTTAAACCAACAAATTTGATCTTTCACAGCAATATAGGCATGTTGTACCACAAAATGATAATCTTGACTATTTTTGTAACAAGTATGGGCATGTTGCATCTTAAAATGACCGTCATGATGAGTTTCAATGAATGCTGCCATTTTTCCTTGTATTTGAGGAGTCTTTTTGGCATAGCACCCAAATATCTGTTTCCATAGAGAAAACATGGTTTCGTAAGAATTGATTCAATTTCAATAGATTGTCATATATTTCCACAAATATTTCATCACAGTGATAGTCAGCTATTCCCAACACTTATGTTCACATTCTTGAACTGTTTTTCCATGGCAACCAAATTCCATGTTACCAAACAAATTTGTTCTTTCAGAGCAATATAGGCATATTGCACCAGAAAATGACTGTCTGGAATTTTTCTTGCTACAAGTATGGGCATGTTGCATCTTAAAATGACCGTCTTGATGAGTTCCAATGAATGCTACCATTTTCCCTTGTATTCAAGGAACCCTTTCGACATAGCACCCAAATTTCTGTTTCCATAGAGAAATCATGATTTCATAAGATTTGATTAAATTTCAATAGATGGTTATATATTTCCACAAATATTTTGTCAGAGCGATAGTCACCTATTCCCAACACTTATGTTCACATTCTTGAAACGTTTTTCCATGGCAACCAAATTCCATGTTAAACCAACAAATTTGATCTTTCACAGCAATATAGGCATGTTGTAGCACAAAATGATAATCTTGACTATTTTTGTAACAAGTATGTGCATGTTGCATCTTAAAATGACCGTCATGATGAGTTTCAATGAATGCTACCATTTTTCCTTCGTATTTGAGGATTCTTCTTGACACAGCAACCAAATATCTGTTTCCATAGAGAAAACATGGTTTCGTAAAATTTGATTCAATTTCAATAGATGGTTATATATTTCCACAAATATTTCATCACAGTAATAGTCAGCTATTCCAAACACAATTCCTTGTTACCCTACAAATTTGTTCTTTCATAGCAATATGGGCATTCTGTACCAAAAAACGATAATCTTGACTATTTTTGTAACAAGTATGGGCATGTTGCATCTTAAAATGACCGTCATGATGAGTTTCAATGAATGCTGCCATTTTTCCTTGTATTTCAGGAGACTTTTTGACATAGCACCCAAATATCTGTTTCCATAGAGAAAACATGGTTTCGTAAGAATTGATTCAATTTCAATAGATTGTCATATATTTCCACAAATATTTCATCACAGTGATAGTCAGCTATTCCCAACACTTATGTTCACATTCTTGAACTGTTTTTCCATGGCAACCAAATTCCATGTTACCAAACAAATTTGTTCTTTCAGAGCAATATAGGCATATTGCACCAGAAAATGACTGTCTGGAATTTTTCTTGCTACAAGTATGGGCATGTTGCATCTTAAAATGACTGTCTTGATGAGTTCCAATGAATGCTACCATTTTCCCTTGTATTCAAGGAACCCTTTCGACAAAGCACCCAAATTTCTGTTTCCATAGAGAAATCATGATTTCATAAGATTTGATTCAATTTCAATAGATGGTTATATATTTCCACAAATATTTTGTCAGAGCGATAGTGACCTATTCCCAACACTTATGTTCACATTCTTGAAACGTTTTTCCATGGCAACCAAATTCCATGTTAAACCAACAAATTTGATCTTTCACAGCAATATAGGCATGTTGTAGCACAAAATGATAATCTTGACTATTTTTGTAACAAGTATGTGCATGTTGCATCTTAAAATGACCGTCATGATGAGTTTCAATGAATGCTACCATTTTTCCTTCGTATTTGAGGATTCTTCTTGACACAGCAACCAAATATCTGTTTCCATAGAGAAAACATGGTTTCGTAAAATTTGATTCAATTTCAATAGATGGTTATATATTTCCACAAATATTTCATCACAGTAATAGTCAGCTATTCCAAACACAATTCCTTGTTACCCTACAAATTTGTTCTTTCATAGCAATATGGGCATTCTGTACCAAAAAACGATAATCTTGACTATTTTTGTAACAAGTATGGGCATGTTGCATCTTAAAATGACCGTCATGATGAGTTTCAATGAATGCTGCCATTTTTCCTTGTATTTCAGGAGACTTTTTGACATAGCACCCAAATATCTGTTTCCATAGAGAAAACATGGTTTCGTAAGAATTGATTCAATTTCAATAGATTGTCATATATTTCCACAAATATTTCATCACAGTGATAGTCAGCTATTCCCAACACTTATGTTCACATTCTTGAACTGTTTTTCCATGGCAACCAAATTCCATGTTACCAAACAAATTTGTTCTTTCAGAGCAATATAGGCATATTGCACCAGAAAATGACTGTCTGGAATTTTTCTTGCTACAAGTATGGGCATGTTGCATCTTAAAATGACTGTCTTGATGAGTTCCAATGAATGCTACCATTTTCCCTTGTATTCAAGGAACCCTTTCGACAAAGCACCCAAATTTCTGTTTCCATAGAGAAATCATGATTTCATAAGATTTGATTCAATTTCAATAGATGGTTATATATTTCCACAAATATTTTGTCAGAGCGATAGTGACCTATTCCCAACACTTATGTTCACATTCTTGAAACGTTTTTCCATGGCAACCAAATTCCATGTTAAACCAACAAATTTGATCTTTCACAGCAATATAGGCATGTTGTACCACAAAATGATAATCTTGACTATTTTTGTAACAAGTATGGGCATGTTGCATCTTAAAATGACCGTCATGATAAGTTTCAATGAATGCTACCATTTTCCCTCGTATTTGAGGATTCTTTTTGACACAGTAACCAAATATCTGTTTCCATAGAGAAAACATGGTTTCGTAAAATTTGATTCAATTCCAATAGATGGTTATATATTCCCACAAATATTTCATCAAAGTAATAGTCAGCTTATTCCAAACACATCTATTCACAGCCTTGAATCGGATTTCCATGGCAACGAAATTCCTTTTTACCCTACAAATTTGTTCTTTCATAGCAATATGGGCATTCTGTACCACAAAACGATAATTTTGACTATTTTTGTAACAAGTATGGGCATGTTGCATCTTAAAATGACCGTCATGATGAGTTTCAATGAATGCTGCCATTTTCCCTTGTATTCAAGGAACCCTTTCGACATAGCACCCAAATTTCTGTTTCCATAGAGAAATCATGATTTCATAAGATTTGATTCAATTTCAATAGATGGTTATATATTTCCACAAATATTTTGTCAAAGCGATAGTCACCTATTCCCAACACTTATGTTCACATTCTTGGATCTATTTTTAATAGCAACCAAATTCAATGTTACCCTACAAATTTGATCTTTCACAGCATTATAGGCATGTTGTACCACAAAATGATAATCTTGACTATTTTTGTAACAAGTATGGGCATGTTGCATCTTAAAATGACCGTCATGATGAGTTTCAATGAATGCTGCCATTTTCCTTCGTATATGAGGATTCTTCTTGACACAGCAACCAAATATCTGTTTCCATAGAGAAAACATGGTTTCGTAAAATTTGATTCAATTTCAATAGATGGTTATATATTTCCACAAATATTTCATCAAAGTAATAATCAGCTATTCCAAACACATCTATTCACAGCCTTCAATCGGATTTCCATGGCAACCAAATTCCTTGTTACCCTACAAATTTGTTCTTTCACAGCAATATGGGCATTCTGTACCAAAAAACGATAATCTTGACTACTTTTGTAACAAATATGGGCATGTTGCATCTTAAAATGACCGTCACGATGAGTTTCAATGAATGCTGTCATTTTTCGTTGTATTTGAGGAATCTTTTTGACATAGCACCCAAATATCTGTTTCCATAGAGAAATCATGGTTTCGTAAGAATTGATTCAATTTCAATAGATTGTCATATATTTCCACAAATATTTTATCACAGTAATAGTCAGCTATTCCCAACACTTATGTTCACATTCTTGGATCAGTTTTTAATGGCAACCAAATTCCATGTTACCAAACAAATTTGTTCTTTCAGAGCAATATAGGCATATTGCACCAGAAAATGACTGTCTGGATTTTTTCTTGCTACAAGTATGGGCATGTTGCATCTTAAAATGACTGTCTTGATGAGTTCCAATGAATGCTACCATTTTCCTTTGTATTTAAGGAACCCTTTCGACATAGCACCCAAATTTCTGTTTCCATAGAGAAATCATGATTTCATAAGATTTGATTCAATTTCAATAGATGGTTATATATTTCCACAAATATTTTGTCAGAGCGATAGTGACCTATTCCCAACACTTATGTTCACATTCTTGAAATGTTTTTCCATGGCAACCAAATTCCATGTTAAACTATAAAATTTGTTCTTTCATGGCAATATAGGCATGTTGTACCACAAAATGATAATCTTGACTATTTTTGTAACAAGTATAGGCATGTTGCATCTTAAAATGACCGTCATGATAAGTTTCAATGAATGCTACCATTTTCCCTCGTATTTGAGGATTCTTTTTGACACAGCAACCAAATATCTGTTTCCATAGAGAAAACATGGTTTCGTAAAATTTGATTCAATTTCAATAGATGGTTATATATTTCCACAAATATTTCATCACAGTGATAGTCAGCTATTCCAAACACATCTATTCACAGCCTTGAATCGGATTTCCATGGCAACCAAATTCCTTGTTACCCTACAAATTTGTTCTTTCATAGCAATATGGGCATTCTGTACCACAAAACGATAATCTTGACTATTTTTGTAACAAGTATGGGCATGTTGCATCTTAAAATGACCGTCTTGATGAGTTCCAATGAATGCTGCCATTTTCCTTTGTATTCAAGTAACCCTTTTGACATAGCACCCAAATTTCTGTTTCCATAGAGAAATCATGATTTCATAAGATTTGATTCAATTTCAATATATGGTTATATATTTCCACATATTTTGACTATTTTTGTAACAAGTATGGGCATGTTGCATCTTAAAATGACCGTCATGATGAGTTTCAATGAATGCTACCATTTTCCCTCGTATTTAAGGAACCCTTTCGACATAGCACCCAAATTTCTGTTTCCATAGAGAAATCATGATTTCATAAGATTTGATTCAATTTCAATAGATGGTTATATATTTCCACAAATATTTTGTCAGAGCGATAGTGACCTATTCCCAACACTTATGTTCACATTCTTGAAATGTTTTTCCATGGCAACCAAATTCCATGTTAAACTATAAAATTTGTTCTTTCATGGCAATATAGGCATGTTGTACCACAAAATGATAATCTTGACTATTTTTGTAACAAGTATGGGCATGTTGCATCTTAAAATGACCGTCATGATAAGTTTCAATGAATGCTACCATTTTCCCTCGTATTTGAGGATTCTTTTTGACACAGCAACCAAATATCTGTTTCCATAGAGAAAACATGGTTTCGTAAAATTTGATTCAATTTCAATAGATGGTTATATATTTCCACAAATATTTCATCACAGTGATAGTCAGCTATTCCAAACACATCTATTCACAGCCTTGAATCGGATTTCCATGGCAACCAAATCCCTTGTTACCCTACAAATTTGTTCTTTCATAGCAATATGGGCATTCTGTACCACAAAACGATAATCTTGACTATTTTTGTAACAAGTATGGGCATGTTGCATCTTAAAATGACCGTCTTGATGAGTTCCAATGAATGCTGCCATTTTCCTTTGTATTCAAGGAACCCTTTTGACATAGCACCCAAATTTCTGTTTCCATAGAGAAATCATGATTTCATAAGATTTGATTCAATTTCCATAGATGGTTATATATTTCCACATATTTTGACTATTTTTGTAACAAGTATGGGCATGTTGCATCTTAAAATGACCGTCATGATGAGTTTCAATGAATGCTACCATTTTCCCTCGTATTTGAGGATTCTTTTTGACACAGCAACCAAATATCTGTTTCTATAGAGAAAACATGGTTTCGTAAAATTTGATTCAATTTCAATAGATGGTTATATATTTCCACAAATATTTCATCAAAGTAATAGTCAGCTATTCCAAACACATCTATTCACAGCCTTGAATCGGATTTCCATGGCAACCAAATTCCTTGTTACCCTACAAATTTGTTCTTTCATAGCAATATGGGCATTCTGTACCACAAAACGATAATCTTGACTGTTTTTGTAACAAGTATGGGCATGTTGCATCTTAAAATGACCGTCATGATGAGTTTCAATGAATGCTGCCATTTTCCCTCGTATTTGAGGATTCTTCTTGACACAGCAACCAAATATCTGTTTCCATAGAGAAAACATGGTTTCGTAAAATTTGATTCAATTTCAATAGATGGTTATATATTTCCACAAATATTTCATCAAAGTAATAATCAGCTATTCCAAACACATCTATTCACAGCCTTCAATCGGATTTCCATGGCAACCAAATTCCTTGTTACCCTACAAATTTGTTCTTTCACAGCAATATGGGCATTCTGTACCAAAAAACGATAATCTTGACTACTTTTGTAACAAATATGGGCATGTTGCATCTTAAAATGACCGTCACGATGAGTTTCAATGAATGCTGCCATTTTTCCTTGTATTTGAGGAATCTTTTTGACATAGCACCCAAATATCTGTTTCCATAGAGAAATCATGGTTTCGTAAGAATTGATTCAATTTCAATAGATTGTCATATATTTCCACAAATATTTTATCACAGTAATAGTCAGCTATTCCCAACACTTATGTTCACATTCTTGGATCAGTTTTTAATGGCAACCAAATTCCATGTTACCAAACAAATTTGTTCTTTCAGAGCAATATAGGCATATTGCACCAGAAAATGACTGTCTGGATTTTTTCTTGCTACAAGTATGGGCATGTTGCATCTTAAAATGACTGTCTTGATGAGTTCCAATGAATGCTACCATTTTCCTTTGTATTTAAGGAACCCTTTCGACATAGCACCCAAATTTCTGTTTCCATAGAGAAATCATGATTTCATAAGATTTGATTCAATTTCAATAGATGGTTATATATTTCCACAAATATTTTGTCAGAGCGATAGTGACCTATTCCCAACACTTATGTTCACATTCTTGAAATGTTTTTCCATGGCAACCAAATTCCATGTTAAACTATAAAATTTGTTCTTTCATGGCAATATAGGCATGTTGTACCACAAAATGATAATCTTGACTATTTTTGTAACAAGTATGGGCATGTTGCATCTTAAAATGACCGTCATTATAAGTTTCAATGAATGCTACCATTTTCCCTCGTATTTGAGGATTCTTTTTGACACAGCAACCAAATATCTGTTTCCATAGAGAAAACATGGTTTCGTAAAATTTGATTCAATTTCAATAGATGGTTATATATTTCCACAAATATTTCATCACAGTGATAGTCAGCTATTCCAAACACATCTATTCACAGCCTTGAATCGGATTTCCATGGCAACCAAATTCCTTGTTACCCTACAAATTTGTTCTTTCATAGCAATATGGGCATTCTGTACCACAAAACGATAATCTTGACTATTTTTGTAACAAGTATGGGCATGTTGCATCTTAAAATGACCGTCTTGATGAGTTCCAATGAATGCTGCCATTTTCCTTTGTATTCAAGGAACCCTTTTGACATAGCACCCAAATTTCTGTTTCCATAGAGAAATCATGATTTCATAAGATTTGATTCAATTTCAATAGATGGTTATATATTTCCACATATTTTGACTATTTTTGTAACAAGTATGGGCATGTTGCATCTTAAAATGACCGTCATGATGAGTTTCAATGAATGCTACCATTTTCCCTCGTATTTGAGGATTCTTTTTGACACAGCAACCAAATATCTGTTTCTATAGAGAAAACATGGTTTCGTAAAATTTGATTCAATTTCAATAGATGGTTATATATTTCCACAAATATTTCATCAAAGTAATAGTCAGCTATTCCAAACACATCTATTCACAGCCTTGAATCGGATTTCCATGGCAACCAAATTCCTTGTTACCCTACAAATTTGTTCTTTCATAGCAATATGGGCATTCTGTACCACAAAACGATAATCTTGACTATTTTTGTAACAAGTATGGGCATGTTGCATCTTAAAATGACCGTCTTGATGAGTTCCAATGAATGCTGCCATTTTCCTTTGTATTCAAGGAACCCTTTTGACATAGCACCCAAATTTCTGTTTCCATAGAGAAATCATGATTTCATAATATTTGATTCAATTTCAATAGATGGTTATATATTTCCACATATTTTGACTATTTTTGTAACAAGTATAGGCATGTTGCATCTGAAAATGACCGTCATGATGAGTTTCAATGAATGCTACCATTTTCCCTCGTATTTGAGGATTCTTTTTGACACAGCAACCAAATATCTGTTTCTATAGAGAAAACATGGTTTCGTAAAATTTGATTCAATTTCAATAGATGGTTATATATTTCCACAAATATTTCATCAAAGTAATAGTCAGCTATTCCAAACACATCTATTCACAGCCTTGAATCGGATTTCCATGGCAACCAAATTCCTTGTTACCCTACAAATTTGTTCTTTCATTGCAATATGGGCATTCTGTACCAAAAAACGATAATCTTGACTATTTTTGTAACAAGTATGGGCATGTTGCATCTTAAAATGAGCGTCATGATGAGTTTCAATGAATGCTGCCATTTTTCCATGTATTTGAGGAGTCTTTTTGACATAGCACCAAAATATCTGTTTCCATAGAGAAAACATGGTTTCGTAAGAATTGATTCAATTTCAATAGATTGTCATATATTTCCACAAATATTTCATCAGTGATAGTCAGCTATTCCCAACACTTATGTTCACATTCTTGGATCAGTTTTTAATGGCAACCAAATTCCATGTTACCAAACAAATTTGTTCTTTCAGAGCAATATAGGCATATTGCACCAGAAAATGACTGTCTGGATTTTTTCTTGCTACAAGTATGGGCATGTTGCATCTTAAAATGACCGTCTTGATGAGTTCCAATGAATGCTACCATTTTCCCTTGTATTCAAGGAACCCTTTTGACATAGCACCCAAATTTCTGTTTCCATAGAGAAATCATGATTTCATAAGATTTGATTCAATTTCAATAGATGGTTATATATTTCCACAAATATTTTGTCAGAGCGATAGTGACCTATTCCCAACACTTATGTTCACATTCTTGAAATGTTTTTCCATGGCAACCAAATTCCATGTTAAACTATAAAATTTGTTCTTTCATGGCAATATAGGCATGTTGTACCACAAAATGATAATCTTGACTATTTTTGTAACAAGTATGGGCATGTTGCATCTTAAAATGACCGTCATGATAAGTTTCAATGAATGCTACCATTTTCCCTCGTATTTGAGGATTCTTTTTGACACAGTAACCAAATATCTGTTTCCATAGAGAAATCATGGTTTCGTAAAAATTGATTCAATTTCAATAGATTGTCATATATTTCCACAAATATTTCATCACAGTGATAGTCAGCTATTCCCAACACTTATGTTCACATTCTTGGATCAGTTTTTAATGGCAACCAAATTCCATGTTACCAAACAAATTTGTTCTTTCAGAGCAATATAGGCATATTGCACCAGAAAATGACTGTCTGGATTTTTTCTTGCTACAAGTATGGGCATGTTGCATCTTAAAATGACCGTCTTGATGAGTTCCAATGAATGCTACCATTTTCCTTTGTATTCAAGGAACCCTTTTGACATAGCACCCAAATTTCTGTTTCCATAGAGAAATCATGATTTCATAAGATTTGATTCAATTTCAATAGATGGTTATATATTTCCACAAATATTTTGTCAGAGCGATAGTGACCTATTCCCAACACTTATGTTCACATTCTTGAAATGTTTTTCCATGGCAACCAAATTCCATGTTAAACTATAAAATTTGTTCTTTCATGGCAATATAGGCATGTTGTACCACAAAATGATAATCTTGACTATTTTTGTAACAAGTATGGGCATGTTGCATCTTAAAATGACCGTCATGATAAGTTTCAATGAATGCTACCATTTTCCCTCGTATTTGAGGATTCTTTTTGACACAGTAACCAAATATCTGTTTCCATAGAGAAAACATGGTTTCGTAAAATTTGATTCAATTCCAATAGATGGTTATATATTCCCACAAATATTTCATCAAAGTAATAGTCAGCTTATTCCAAACACATCTATTCACAGCCTTCAATCGGATTTCCATGGCAACCAAATTCCTTGTTACCCTACAAATTTGATCTTTCACAGCATTATAGGCATGTTGTACCACAAAATGATAATCTTGACTATTTTTATAACAAGTATGGGCATGTTGCATCTTAAAATGACCACCATGATGAGTTTCAATGAATGCTGCCATTTTCCCTCGTATTTGAGGATTCTTCTTGACACAGCAACCAAATATCTGTTTCCATAGAGAAAACATGGTTTCGTAAGAATTGATTCAATTTCAATAGATTGTCATATATTTCCACAAATATTTCATCACAGTAATAGTCAGCTATTCCCAACACTTATGTTCACATTCTTGGATCAGTTTTTAATGGCAACCAAATTCCATGTTACCAAACAAATTTGTTCTTTCAGAGCAATATAGGCATATTGCACCAGAAAATGACTGTCTGGATTTTTTCTTGCTACAAGTATGGGCATGTTGCATCTTAAAATGACCGTCTTGATGAGTTCCAATGAATGCTACCATTTTCCTTTGTATTCAAGGAACCCTTTTGACATAGCACCCAAATTTCTGTTTCCATAGAGAAATCATGATTTCATAAGATTTGATTCAATTTCAATAGATGGTTATATATTTCCACATATTTTGACTATTTTTGTAACAAGTATGGGCATGTTGCATCTTAAAATGACCGTCATGATGAGTTTCAATGAATGCTACCATTTTTCTCGTATTTGAGGATTCTTTTTGACACAGCGACCAAATATCTGTTTCCATAGAGAAAACATGGTTTCGTAATATTTGATTCAATTTCAATAGATGGTTATATATTTCCACAAATATTTCACCAAAGTAATAGTCAGCTTATTCCAAACACATCTATTCACAGCCTTGAATCGGATTTCCATGGCAACCAAATTCCTTGTTACCCTACAAATTTGTTCTTTCATAGCAATATGGGCATTCTGTACCACAAAACGATAATCTTGACTATTTTTGTAACAAGTATGGGCATGTTGCATCTTAAAATGAGCGTCATGATGAGTTTCAATGAATGCTGCCATTTTCCCTTGTATTTGAGGAGTCTTTTTGACATAGCACCCAAATATCTGTTTCCATAGAGAAAACATGGTTTCGTAAGAATTGATTCAATTTCAATAGATTGTCATATATTTCCACGAATATTTCATCAAAGTAATAGTCAGCTATTCCAAACACATCTATTCACAGCCTTGAATCGGATTTCCATGGCAACCAAATTCCTTGTTACCCTACAAATTTGTTCTTTCATAGCAATATGGGCATTCTGTACCACAAAACGATAATCTTGACTACTTTTGTAACAAGTATGGGCATGTTGCATCTTAAATTGACCGTCACGATGAGTTTCAATGAATGCTGCCATTTTTCCTTGTATTTGAGGAGTCTTTTTGACAAAGCACCCAAATATCTGTTTCCATAGAGAAAACATGGTTTCGTAAGAATTGATTCAATTTCAATAGATTGTCATATATTTTCACAAATATTTCATCACAGTAATAGTCAGCTATTCCCAACACTTATGTTCACATTCTTGAACTGTTTTTCCATGGCAACCAAATTCCATGTTACCAAACAAATTTGTTCTTTCAGAGCAATATAGGCATATTGCACCAGAAAATGACTGTCTGGATTTTTTCTTGCTACAAGTATGGGCATGTTGCATCTTAAAATGACCGTCTTGATGAGTTCCAATGAATGCTACCATTTTCCCTTGTATTCAAGGAACCCTTTTGACATAGCACCCAAATTTCTGTTTCCACAGAGAAATCATGGTTTCGTAAGAATTGATTCAATTTCAATAGATTGTCATATATTTCCACAAATATTTCATCACAGTGATAGTCAGCTATTCCCAACACTTATGTTCACATTCTTGGATCAGTTTTTAATGGCAACTAAATTCCATGTTACCAAACAAATTTGTTCTTTCAGAGCAATATTGCACCAGAAAATGACTGTCTGGATTTTTTCTTGCTACAAGTATGGGCATGTTGCATCTTAAAATGACCGTCTTGATGAGTTCCAATGAATGCTACCATTTTCCTTTGTATTCAAGGAACCCTTTTGACATAGCACCCAAATTTCTGTTTCCATAGAGAATTCATGATTTCATAAGATTTGATTCAATTTCAATAGATGGTTATATATTTCCACAAATATTTTGTCAGAGCGATAGTGACCTATTCCCAACACTTATGTTCACATTCTTGAAATGTTTTTCCATGGCAACCAAATTCCATGTTAAACTATAAAATTTGTTCTTTCATGGCAATATAGGCATGTTGTACCACAAAATGATAATCTTGACTATTTTTGTAACAAGTATGGGCATGTTGCATCTTAAAATGACCGTCATGATAAGTTTCAATGAATGCTACCATTTTCCCTCGTATTTGAGGATTCTTTTTGACACAGCAACCAAATATCTGTTTCCATAGAGAAAACATGGTTTCGTAAAATTTGATTCAATTTCAATAGATGGTTATATATTTCCACAAATATTTCATCAAAGTAATAGTCAGCTTATTCCAAACACATCTATTCACAGCCTTGAATCGGATTTCCATGGCAACCAAATTCCTTTTTACCCTACAAATTTGTTCTTTCATAGCAATATGGGCATTCTGTACCACAAAACGATAATCTTGACTATTTTTGTAACAAGTATGGGCATGTTGCATCTTAAAATGACCGTCATGATGAGTTTCAATGAATGCTGCCATTTTTACTTGTATTTCAGGAGACTTTTTGACATAGCACCCAAATATCTGTTTCCATAGAGAAAACATGGTTTCGTAAGAATTGATTCAATTTCAATAGATTGTCATATATTTCCACAAATATTTCATCACAGTGATAGTCAGCTATTCCCAACACTTATGTTCACATTCTTGAACTGTTTTTCCATGGCAACCAAATTCCATGTTACCAAACAAATTTGTTCTTTCAGAGCAATATAGGCATATTGCACCAGAAAATGACTGTCTGGATTTTTTCTTGCTACAAGTATGGGCATGTTGCATCTTAAAATGACCGTCTTGATGAGTTCCAATGAATGCCACCATTTTCCCTTGTATTCAAGGAACCCTTTCGACAAAGCACCCAAATTTCTGTTTCCATAGAGAAATCATGATTTCATTAGATTTGGTTCAATTTCAATAGATGGTTAAATATTTCCACAAATATTTTGTCAAAGCGATAGTCACCTTTTCCCAACACTTATGTTCACATTCTTGGATCAGTTTTCAATGGCAACCAAATTCCATGTTACCCTACAAATTTGTTCTTTCACAGCATTATAGGCATGTTGTACCACAAAATGATAATCTTGACTATTTTTGTAACAAGTATTGGCATGTTGCATCTTAAAATGAAATTCTTTTTGACACAGCAACCAAATATCTGTTTCCATAGAGAAAACATGGTTTCGTAATATTTGATTCAATTTCAATAGATGGTTATATATTTCCACAAATATTTCATCAAAGTAATAGTCAGCTTATTCCAAACACATCTATTCACAGCCTTGAATCGGATTTCCATGGCAACCAAATTCCTTGTTACCCTACAAATTTGTTCTTTCATAGCAATATGGGCATTCTGTACCACAAAACGATAATCTTGACTACTTTTGTAACAAGTATGGGCATGTTGCATCTTAAATTGACCGTCATGATGAGTTTCAATGAATGCTGCCATTTTTCCTCGTATTTGAGGAGTTTTTTTGACATAGCACCCAAATATCTGTTTCCATAGAGAAAACATGGTTTCGTAAGAATTGATTCAATTTCAATAGATTGTCATATATTTCCACAAATATTTCATCACAGTGATAGTCAGCTATTCCCAACACTTATGTTCACATTCTTGAACTGTTTTTCCATGGCAACCAAATTCCATGTTACCAAACAAATTTGTTCTTTCAGGGCAATATAGGCATATTGCACCAGAAAATGACTGTCTGGATTTTTTCTTGCTACAAGTATGGGCATGTTGCATCTTTAAATGACCGTCTTGATGAGTTCCAATGAATGCCACCATTTTCCCTTGTATTCAAGGAACCCTTTCGACATAGCACCCAAATTTCTGTTTCCATAGAGAAATCATGATTTCATAAGATTTGATTCAATTTCAATAGATGGTTATATATTTCCACAAATATTTCATCAGAGCGATAGTGACCTATTCCCAACACTTATGTTCACATTCTTGAAACGTTTTTCCATGGCAACCAAATTCCATGTTAAACTATAAAATTTGTTCTTTCATTGCAATATAGGCATGATGTACCACAAAATGATAATTTTGACTATTTTTGTAACAAGTACGGGCATGTTGCATCTTAAAATGACCGTCATGATGAGTTTCAATGAATGCTGCCATTTTCCCTTGTATTCAAGGAACCCTTTCGACATAGCACCCAAATTTCTGTTTCCATAGAGAAATCATGATTTCATAAGATTTGATTCAATTTCAATAGATGGTTATATATTTCCACAAATATTTTGTCAAAGCGATAGTCACCTATTCCCAACACTTATGTTCACATTCTTGGATCTGTTTTTAATGGCAACCAAATTCAATGTTACCCTACAAATTTGTTCTTTCATAGCAATATGGGCATTCTGTACCACAAAACGATAATCTTGACTACTTTTGTAACAAGTATGGGCATGTTGCATCTTAAAATAACCGTCATGATGAGTTTCAATGAATGCTGCCATTTTTCCTTGTATTTGAGGAATCTTTTTGACATAGCACCCAAATATCTGTTTCCATAGAGAAATCATGGTTTCGTAAGAATTGATTCAATTTCAATAGATTGTCATATATTTCCACAAATATTTCATCACAGTAATAGTCAGCTATTCCCAACACTTATGTTCACATTCTTGGATCAGTTTTTAATGGCAACCAAATTCCATGTTACCAAACAAATTTGTTCTTTCAGAGCAATATAGGCATATTGCACCAGAAAATGACTGTCTGGATTTTTTCTTGCTACAAGTATGGGCATGTTGCATCTTAAAATGACTGTCTTGATGAGTTCCAATGAATGCTACCATTTTCCTTTGTATTTAAGGAACCCTTTCGACATAGCACCCAAATTTCTGTTTCCATAGAGAAATCATGATTTCATAAGATTTGATTCAATTTCAATAGATGGTTATATATTTCCACAAATATTTTGTCAGAGCGATAGTGACCTATTCCCAACACTTATGTTCACATTCTTGAAATGTTTTTCCATGGCAACCAAATTCCATGTTAAACTATAAAATTTGTTCTTTCATGGCAATATAGGCATGTTGTACCACAAAATGATAATCTTGACTATTTTTGTAACAAGTATGGGCATGTTGCATCTTAAAATGACCGTCATGATAAGTTTCAATGAATGCTACCATTTTCCCTCGTATTTGAGGATTCTTTTTGACACAGCAACCAAATATCTGTTTCCATAGAGAAAACATGGTTTCGTAAAATTTGATTCAATTTCAATAGATGGTTATATATTTCCACAAATATTTCATCACAGTGATAGTCAGCTATTCCAAACACATCTATTCACAGCCTTGAATCGGATTTCCATGGCAACCAAATTCCTTGTTACCCTACAAATTTGTTCTTTCATAGCAATATGGGCATTCTGTACCACAAAACGATAATCTTGACTATTTTTGTAACAAGTATGGGCATGTTGCATCTTAAAATGACCGTCTTGATGAGTTCCAATGAATGCTGCCATTTTCCTTTGTATTCAAGGAACCCTTTTGACATAGCACCCAAATTTCTGTTTCCATAGAGAAATCATGATTTCATAAGATTTGATTCAATTTCAATAGATGGTTATATATTTCCACATATTTTGACTATTTTTGTAACAAGTATGGGCATGTTGCATCTTAAAATGACCGTCATGATGAGTTTCAATGAATGCTACCATTTTCCCTCGTATTTGAGGATTCTTTTTGAAACAGCAACCAAATATCTGTTTCTATAGAGAAAACATGGTTTCGTAATATTTGATTCAATTTCAATAGATGGTTATATATTTCCACAAATATTTCACCAAAGTAATAGTCAGCTTATTCCAAACACATCTATTCACAGCCTTGAATCGGATTTCCATGGCAACCAAATTCCTTGTTACCCTACAAATTTGTTCTTTCATAGCAATATGGGCATTCTGTACCACAAAACGATAATCTTGACTATTTTTGTAACAAGTATGGGCATGTTGCATCTTAAAATGAGCGTCATGATGAGTTTCAATGAATGCTGCCATTTTCCCTTGTATTTGAGGAGTCTTTTTGACATAGCACCCAAATATCTGTTTCCATAGAGAAAACATGGTTTCGTAAGAATTGATTCAATTTCAATAGATTGTCATATATTTCCACGAATATTTCATCAAAGTAATAGTCAGCTATTCCAAACACATCTATTCACAGCCTTGAATCGGATTTCCATGGCAACCAAATTCCTTGTTACCCTACAAATTTGTTCTTTCATAGCAATATGGGCATTCTGTACCACAAAACGATAATCTTGACTACTTTTGTAACAAGTATGGGCATGTTGCATCTTAAATTGACCGTCATGATGAGTTTCAATGAATGCTGCCATTTTTCCTTGTATTTGAGGAGTCTTTTTGACAAAGCACCCAAATATCTGTTTCCATAGAGAAAACATGGTTTCGTAAGAATTGATTCAATTTCAATAGATTGTCATATATTTTCACAAATATTTCATCACAGTAATAGTCAGCTATTCCCAACACTTATGTTCACATTCTTGAACTGTTTTTCCATGGCAACCAAATTCCATGTTACCAAACAAATTTGTTCTTTCAGAGCAATATAGGCATATTGCACCAGAAAATGACTGTCTGGATTTTTTCTTGCTACAAGTATGGGCATGTTGCATCTTAAAATGACCGTCTTGATGAGTTCCAATGAATGCTACCATTTTCCCTTGTATTCAAGGAACCCTTTTGACATAGCACCCAAATTTCTGTTTCCACAGAGAAATCATGGTTTCGTAAGAATTGATTCAATTTCAATAGATTGTCATATATTTCCACAAATATTTCATCACAGTGATAGTCAGCTATTCCCAACACTTATGTTCACATTCTTGGATCAGTTTTTAATGGCAACTAAATTCCATGTTACCAAACAAATTTGTTCTTTCAGAGCAATATTGCACCAGAAAATGACTGTCTGGATTTTTTCTTGCTACAAGTATGGGCATGTTGCATCTTAAAATGACCGTCTTGATGAGTTCCAATGAATGCTACCATTTTCCTTTGTATTCAAGGAACCCTTTTGACATAGCACCCAAATTTCTGTTTCCATAGAGAATTCATGATTTCATAAGATTTGATTCAATTTCAATAGATGGTTATATATTTCCACAAATATTTTGTCAGAGCGATAGTGACCTATTCCCAACACTTATGTTCACATTCTTGAAATGTTTTTCCATGGCAACCAAATTCCATGTTAAACTATAAAATTTGTTCTTTCATGGCAATATAGGCATGTTGTACCACAAAATGATAATCTTGACTATTTTTGTAACAAGTATGGGCATGTTGCATCTTAAAATGACAGTCATGATAAGTTTCAATGAATGCTACCATTTTCCCTCGTATTTGAGGATTCTTTTTGACACAGCAACCAAATATCTGTTTCCATAGAGAAAACATGGTTTCGTAAAATTTGATTCAATTTCAATAGATGGTTATATATTTCCACAAATATTTCATCAAAGTAATAGTCAGCTTATTCCAAACACATCTATTCACAGCCTTGAATCGGATTTCCATGGCAACCAAATTCCTTTTTACCCTACAAATTTGTTCTTTCATAGCAATATGGGCATTCTGTACCACAAAACGATAATCTTGACTATTTTTGTAACAAGTATGGGCATGTTGCATCTTAAAATGACCGTCATGATGAGTTTCAATGAATGCTGCCATTTTTCCTTGTATTTGAGGAGTCTTTTTGACATAGCACCCAAATATCTGTTTCCATAGAGAAAACATGGTTTCGTAAGAATTGATTCAATTTCAATAGATTGTCATATATTTCCACAAATATTTCATCACAGTGATAGTCAGCTATTCCCAACACTTATGTTCACATTCTTGAACTGTTTTTCCATGGCAACCAAATTCCATGTTACCAAACAAATTTGTTCTTTCAGAGCAATATAGGCATATTGCACCAGAAAATGACTGTCTGGATTTTTTCTTGCTACAAGTATGGGCATGTTGCATCTTAAAATGACCGTCTTGATGAGTTCCAATGAATGCCACCATTTTCCCTTGTATTCAAGGAACCCTTTCGACAAAGCACCCAAATTTCTGTTTCCATAGAGAAATCATGATTTCATTAGATTTGGTTCAATTTCAATAGATGGTTAAATATTTCCACAAATATTTTGTCAAAGCGATAGTCACCTTTTCCCAACACTTATGTTCACATTCTTGGATCAGTTTTCAATGGCAACCAAATTCCATGTTACCCTACAAATTTGTTCTTTCACAGCATTATAGGCATGTTGTACCACAAAATGATAATCTTGACTATTTTTGTAACAAGTATTGGCATGTTGCATCTTAAAATGAAATTCTTTTTGACACAGCAACCAAATATCTGTTTCCATAGAGAAAACATGGTTTCGTAAAATTTGATTCAATTTCAATAGATGGTTATATATTTCCACAAATATTTCATCAAAGTAATAGTCAGCTTATTCCAAACACATCTATTCACAGCCTTGAATCGGATTTCCATGGCAACCAAATTCCTTGTTACCCTACAAATTTGTTCTTTCATAGCAATATGGGCATTCTGTACCACAAAACGATAATCTTGACTACTTTTGTAACAAGTATGGGCATGTTGCATCTTAAATTGACCGTCATGATGAGTTTCAATGAATGCTGCCATTTTTCCTCGTATTTGAGGAGTTTTTTTGACATAGCACCCAAATATCTGTTTCCATAGAGAAAACATGGTTTCGTAAGAATTGATTCAATTTCAATAGATTGTCATATATTTCCACAAATATTTCATCACAGTGATAGTCAGCTATTCCCAACACTTATGTTCACATTCTTGAACTGTTTTTCCATGGCAACCAAATTCCATGTTACCAAACAAATTTGTTCTTTCAGGGCAATATAGGCATATTGCACCAGAAAATGACTGTCTGGATTTTTTCTTGCTACAAGTATGGGCATGTTGCATCTTTAAATGACCGTCTTGATGAGTTCCAATGAATGCTACCATTTTCCCTTGTATTCAAGGAACCCTTTCGACATAGCACCCAAATTTCTGTTTCCATAGAGAAATCATGATTTCATAAGATTTGATTCAATTTCAATAGATGGTTATATATTTCCACAAATATTTCATCAGAGCGATAGTGACCTATTCCCAACACTTATGTTCACATTCTTGAAACGTTTTTCCATGGCAACCAAATTCCATGTTAAACTATAAAATTTGTTCTTTCATTGCAATATAGGCATGTTGTACCACAAAATGATAATCTTGACTATTTTTGTAACAAGTATGGGCATGTTGCATCTTAAAATGACCGTCATGATGAGTTTCAATGAATGCTGCCATTTTCCCTTGTATTCAAGGAACCCTTTCGACATAGCACCCAAATTTCTGTTTCCATAGAGAAATCATGATTTCATAAGATTTGATTCAATTTCAATAGATGGTTATATATTTCCACAAATATTTTGTCAAAGCGATAGTCACCTATTCCCAACACTTATGTTCACATTCTTGGATCTGTTTTTAATGGCAACCAAATTCAATGTTACCCTACAAATTTGATCTTTCACAGCATTATAGGCATGTTGTACCACAAAATGATAATCTTGACTATTTTTGTAACAAGTATGGGCATGTTGCATCTTAAAATGACCGTCATGATGAGTTTCAATGAATGCTGCCATTTTCCCTCGTATTTGAGGATTCTTCTTGACACAGCAACCAAATATCTGTTTCCATAGAGAAAACATGGTTTCGTAAAATTTGATTCAATTTCAATAGATGGTTATATATTTCCACAAATATTTCATCAAAGTAATAATCAGCTATTCCAAACACATCTATTCACAGCCTTGAATCGGATTTCCATGGCAACCAAATTCCTTGTTACCCTACAAATTTGTTCTTTCATAGCAATATGGGCATTCTGTACCACAAAACGATAATCTTGACTACTTTTGTAACAAGTATGGGCATGTTGCATCTTAAAATAACCGTCATGATGAGTTTCAATGAATGCTGCCATTTTTCCTTGTATTTGAGGAATCTTTTTGACATAGCACCCAAATATCTGTTTCCATAGAGAAATCATGGTTTCGTAAGAATTGATTCAATTTCAATAGATTGTCATATATTTCCACAAATATTTCATCACAGTAATAGTCAGCTATTCCCAACACTTATGTTCACATTCTTGGATCAGTTTTTAATGGCAACCAAATTCCATGTTACCAAACAAATTTGTTCTTTCAGAGCAATATAGGCATATTGCACCAGAAAATGACTGTCTGGATTTTTTCTTGCTACAAGTATGGGCATGTTGCATCTTAAAATGACTGTCTTGATGAGTTCCAATGAATGCTACCATTTTCCTTTGTATTTAAGGAACCCTTTCGACATAGCACCCAAATTTCTGTTTCCATAGAGAAATCATGATTTCATAAGATTTGATTCAATTTCAATAGATGGTTATATATTTCCACAAATATTTTGTCAGAGCGATAGTGACCTATTCCCAACACTTATGTTCACATTCTTGAAATGTTTTTCCATGGCAACCAAATTCCATGTTAAACTATAAAATTTGTTCTTTCATGGCAATATAGGCATGTTGTACCACAAAATGATAATCTTGACTATTTTTGTAACAAGTATGGGCATGTTGCATCTTAAAATGACCGTCATGATAAGTTTCAATGAATGCTACCATTTTCCCTCGTATTTGAGGATTCTTTTTGACACAGCAACCAAATATCTGTTTCCATAGAGAAAACATGGTTTCGTAAAATTTGATTCAATTTCAATAGATGGTTATATATTTCCACAAATATTTCATCACAGTGATAGTCAGCTATTCCAAACACATCTATTCACAGCCTTGAATCGGATTTCCATGGCAACCAAATTCCTTGTTACCCTACAAATTTGTTCTTTCATAGCAATATGGGCATTCTGTACCACAAAACGATAATCTTGACTATTTTTGTAACAAGTATGGGCATGTTGCATCTTAAAATGACCGTCTTGATGAGTTCCAATGAATGCTGCCATTTTCCTTTGTATTCAAGGAACCCTTTTGACATAGCACCCAAATTTCTGTTTCCATAGAGAAATCATGATTTCATAAGATTTGATTCAATTTCAATAGATGGTTATATATTTCCACATATTTTGACTATTTTTGTAACAAGTATGGGCATGTTGCATCTTAAAATGACCGTCATGATGAGTTTCAATGAATGCTACCATTTTCCCTCGTATTTGAGGATTCTTTTTGACACAGCAACCAAATATCTGTTTCTATAGAGAAAACATGGTTTCGTAAAATTTGATTCAATTTCAATAGATGGTTATATATTTCCACAAATATTTCATCAAAGTAATAGTCAGCTATTCCAAACACATCTATTCACAGCCTTGAATCGGATTTCCATGGCAACCAAATTCCTTGTTACCCTACAAATTTGTTCTTTCATAGCAATATGGGCATTCTGTACCAAAAAACGATAATCTTGACTAATTTTGTAACAAGTATGGGCATGTTGCATCTTAAAATGAGCGTCATGATGAGTTTCAATGAATGCTGCCATTTTTCCATGTATTTGAGGAGTCTTTTTGACATAGCACCAAAATATCTGTTTCCATAGAGAAAAAATGGTTTCGTAAGAATTGATTCAATTTCAATAGATTGTCATATATTTCCACAAATATTTCATCACAGTGATAGTCAGCTTTTCCCAACACTTATGTTCACATTCTTGAACTGTTTTTCCATGGCAACCAAATTCCATGTTACCAAACAAATTTGTTCTTTCAGAGCAATATAGGCATATTGCACCAGAAAATGACTGTCTGGATTTTTTCTTGCTACAAGTATGGGCATGTTGCATCTTAAAATGACCGTCTTGATGAGTTCCAATGAATGCTACCATTTTCCCTTGTATTCAAGGAACCCTTTTGACATAGCACCCAAATTTCTGTTTCCATAGAGAAATCATGGTTTCGTAAGAATTGATTCAATTTCAATAGATTGTCATATATTTCCACAAATATTTCATCACAGTGATAGTCAGCTATTCCCAACACTTATGTTCACATTCTTGGATCAGTTTTTAATGGCAACCAAATTCCATGTTACCAAACAAATTTGTTCTTTCAGGGCAATATTGCACCAGAAAATGACTGTCTGGATTTTTTCTTGCTACAAGTATGGGCATGTTGCATCTTAAAATGACCGTCTTGATGAGTTCCAATGAATGCTACCATTTTCCTTTGTATTCAAGGAACCCTTTTGACATAGCACCCAAATTTCTGTTTCCATAGAGAAATCATGATTTCATAAGATTTGATTCAATTTCAATAGATGGTTATATATTTCCACAAATATTTTGTCAGAGCGATAGTGACCTATTCCCAACACTTATGTTCACATTCTTGAAATGTTTTTCCATGGCAACCAAATTCCATGTTAAACTATAAAATTTGTTCTTTCATGGCAATATAGGCATGTTGTACCACAAAATGATAATCTTGACTATTTTTGTAACAAGTATGGGCATGTTGCATCTTAAAATGACAGTCATGATAAGTTTCAATGAATGCTACCATTTTCCCTCGTATTTGAGGATTCTTTTTGACACAACAACCAAATATCTGTTTCCATAGAGAAAACATGGTTTCGTAAAATTTGATTCAATTTCAATAGATGGTTATATATTTCCACAAATATTTCATCAAAGTAATAGTCAGCTTATTCCAAACACATCTTTTCACAGCCTTGAATCGGATTTCCATGGCAACCAAATTCCTTTTTACCCTACAAATTTGTTCTTTCATAGCAATATGGGCATTCTGTACCACAAAACGATAATCTTGACTATTTTTGTAACAAGTATGGGCATGTTGCATCTTAAAATGACCGTCATGATGAGTTTCAATGAATGCTGCCATTTTTCCTTGTATTTGAGGAGTCTTTTTGGCATAGCACCCAAATATCTGTTTCCATAGAGAAAACATGGTTTCGTAAGAATTGATTCAATTTCAATAGATTGTCATATATTTGCACAAATATTTCATCACAGTGATAGTCAGCTATTCCCAACACTTATGTTCACATTCTGTTGAACCTAATTCCATGTTACCAAACAAATTTGTTCTTTCAGAGCAATATAGGCATATTGCACCAGAAAATGACTGTCTGGATTTTTTCTTGCTACAAGTATGGGCATGTTGCATCTTAAAATGACCGTCTTGATGAGTTCCAATGAATGCTACCATTTTCCCTTGTATTCAAGGAACCCTTTCGACATAGCACCCAAATTTCTGTTTCCATAGAGAAATCATGATTTCATAAGATTTGATTCAATTTCAATAGATGGTTATATATTTCCACAAATATTTTGTCAAAGCGATAGTCACCTATTCCCAACACTTATGTTCACATTCTTGAAACGTTTTTCCATGGCAACCAAATTCCATGTTAAACCAACAAATTTGATCTTTCACAGCAATATAGGCATGTTGTACCACAAAATGATAATCTTGACTATTTTTGTAACAAGTATGGGCATGTTGCATCTTAAAATGACCGTCATGATGAGTTTCAATGAATGCTACCATTTTCCCTCGTATTTGAGGATTCTTCTTGACACAGCAACCAAATATCTGTTTCCATAGAGAAAACATGGTTTCGTAAAATTTGATTCAATTTCAATAGATGGTTATATATTTCCACAAATATTTCATCACAGTAATAGTCAGCTATTCCAAACACAATTCCTTGTTACCCTACAAATTTGTTCTTTCATAGCAATATGGGCATTCTGTACCACAAAACGATAATCTTGACTGTTTTTGTAACAAGTATAGGCATGTTGCATCTTAAAATGACCGTCATGATGAGTTTCAATTTATGCTGCCATTTTTCCTTGTATTTGAGGAATCTTTTTGACATAGCACCCAAATATCTGTTTCCATAGAGAAAACATGGTTTCGTAAGAATTGATTCAATTTCAATAGATTGTCATATATTTCCACAAATATTTCATCACAGTGATAGTCAGCTATTCCCAACACTTATGTTTACATTCTTGAACTGTTTTTCCATGGCAACCAAATTCCATGCTACCAAACAAATTTGTTCTTTCAGAGCAATATAGGCATATTGCACCAGAAAATGACTGTCTGGATTTTTTCTTGCTACAAGTATGGGCATGTTGCATCTTAAAATGACCGTCTTGATGAGTTCCAATGAATGCTACCATTTTCCCTTGTATTCAAGGAACCCTTTCGACATAGCACCCAAATTTCTGTTTCCATAGAGAAATCATGATTTCATAAGATTTGATTCAATTTCAATATATGGTTATATATTTCCACAAATATTTTGTCAAAGCGATAGTCACCTATTCCCAACACTTATGTTCACATTCTTGAAACGTTTTTCCATGGCAACCAAATTCCATGTTAAACCAACAAATTTGATCTTTCACAGCAATATAGGCATGTTGTACCACAAAATGATAATCTTGAATATTTTTGTAACAAGTATGGGCATTTTGCATCTTAAAATGACCGTCATGATGAGTTTCAATGAATGCTGCCATTTTCCCTTGTATTTGAGGATTCTTTTTGGCATAGCACCCAAATATCTGTTTCCATAGAGAAAACATGGTTTCGTAAGAATTGATTCAATTTCAATAGATTTTCATATATTTCCACAAATATTTCATCACAGTGATAGTCAGCTATTCCCAACACTTATGTTCACATTCTTGAACTGTTTTTCCATGGCAACCAAATTCCATGTTACCAAACAAATTTGTTCTTTCAGAGCAATATAGGCATATTGCACCAGAAAATGACTGTCTGGAATTTTTCTTGCTACAAGTATGGGCATGTTGCATCTTAAAATGACCGTCTTGATGAGTTCCAATGAATACTACCATTTTCCCTTGTATTCAAGGAACCCTATCGACATAGCACCTAAATTTCTGTTTCCATAGAGAAATCATGATTTCATAAGATTTGATTCAATTTCAATAGATGGTTATATATTTCCACAAATATTTTGTCAGAGGGATAGTGACCTATTCCCAACACTTATGTTCACATTCTTGAAACGTTTTTCCATGGCAACCAAATTCCATGTTAAACCAACAAATTTGATCTTTCACAGCAATATAGGCATGTTGTACCACAAAATGATAATCTTGACTATTTTTGTAACAAGTATGGGCATGTTGCATCTTAAAATGACCGTCATGATGAGTTTCAATGAATGCTGCCATTTTTCCTTGTATTTGAGGAGTCTTTTTGACATAGCACCCAAATATCTGTTTCCATAGAGAAAACATGGTTTCGTAAGAATTGATTCAATTTCAATAGATTGTCATATATTTCCACAAATATTTCATCACAGTGATAGTCAGCTATTCCCAACACTTATGTTCACATTCTTGAACTGTTTTTCCATGGCAACCAAATTCCATGTTACCAAACAAATTTGTTCTTTCAGAGCAATATAGGCATATTGCACCAGAAAATGACTGTCTGGAATTTTTCTTGCTACAAGTATGGGCATGTTGCATCTTAAAATGACCGTCTTGATGAGTTCCAATCAATACTACCATTTTCCCTTGTATTCAAGGAACCCTATCGACATAGCACCCAAATTTCTGTTTCCATAGAGAAATCATGATTTCATAAGATTTGATTCAATTTCAATAGATGGTTATATATTTCCACAAATATTTTGTCAGAGCGATAGTGACCTATTCCCAACACTTATGTTCACATTCTTGAAACGTTTTTCCATGGCAACCAAATTCCATGTTAAACCAACAAATTTGATCTTTCACAGCAATATAGGCATGTTGTACCACAAAATGATAATCTTGACTATTTATGTAACAAGTATGGGCATGTTGCATCTTAAAATGACCGTCATGATGAGTTTCAATGAATGCTACCATTTTTCCTTGTATTTGAGGAGTCTTTTTGGCATAGCACCCAAATATCTGTTTCCATAGAGAAAAAATGGTTTCGTAAGAATTGATTCAATTTCAATAGATTGTCATATATTTCCACAAATATTTCATCACAGTGATAGTCAGCTATTCCCAACACTTATGTTCACATTCTTGAACTGTTTTTCCATGGCAACCAAATTCCATGTTACCAAACAAATTTGTTCTTTCAGAGCAATATAGGCATATTGCACCAGGAAATGACTGTCTGGATTTTTTCTTGCTACAAGTATGGGCATGTTGCATCTTAAAATGACCGTCTTGATGAGTTCCAATGAATGCTACCATTTTCCCTTGTATTCAAGGAACCCTTTCGACATAGCACCCAAATTTCTGTTTCCATAGAGAAATCATGATTTCATAAGATTTGATTCAATTTCAATATATGGTTATATATTTCCACAAATATTTTGTCAAAGCGATAGTCACCTATTCCCAACACTTATGTTCACATTCTTGAAACGTTTTTCCATGGCAACCAAATTCCATGTTAAACCAACAAATTTGATCTTTCACAGCAATATAGGCATGTTGTACCACAAAATGATAATCTTGAATATTTTTGTAACAAGTATGGGCATTTTGCATCTTAAAATGACCGTCATGATGAGTTTCAATGAATGCTGCCATTTTCCCTTGTATTTGAGGATTCTTTTTGGCATAGCACCCAAATATCTGTTTCCATAGAGAAAACATGGTTTCGTAAGAATTGATTCAATTTCAATAGATTGTCATATATTTCCACAAATATTTCATCACAGTGATAGTCAGCTATTCCCAACACTTATGTTCACATTCTTGAACTGTTTTTCCATGGCAACCAAATTCCATGTTACCAAACAAATTTGTTCTTTCAGAGCAATATAGGCATATTGCACCAGAAAATGACTGTCTGGAATTTTTCTTGCTACAAGTATGGGCATGTTGCATCTTAAAATGACCGTCTTGATGAGTTCCAATGAATACTACCATTTTCCCTTGTATTCAAGGAACCCTATCGACATAGCACCTAAATTTCTGTTTCCATAGAGAAATCATGATTTCATAAGATTTGATTCAATTTCAATAGATGGTTATATATTTCCACAAATATTTTGTCAGAGGGATAGTGACCTATTCCCAACACTTATGTTCACATTCTTGAAACGTTTTTCCATGGCAACCAAATTCCATGTTAAACCAACAAATTTGATCTTTCACAGCAATATAGGCATGTTGTACCACAAAATGATAATCTTGACTATTTTTGTAACAAGTATGGGCATGTTGCATCTTAAAATGACCGTCATGATGAGTTTCAATGAATGCTGCCATTTTTCCTTGTATTTGAGGAGTCTTTTTGACATAGCACCCAAATATCTGTTTCCATAGAGAAAACATGGTTTCGTAAGAATTGATTCAATTTCAATAGATTGTCATATATTTCCACAAATATTTCATCACAGTGATAGTCAGCTATTCCCAACACTTATGTTCACATTCTTGAACTGTTTTTCCATGGCAACCAAATTCCATGTTACCAAACAAATTTGTTCTTTCAGAGCAATATAGGCATATTGCACCAGAAAATGACTGTCTGGAATTTTTCTTGCTACAAGTATGGGCATGTTGCATCTTAAAATGACCGTCTTGATGAGTTCCAATGAATACTACCATTTTCCCTTGTATTCAAGGAACCCTATCGACATAGCACCCAAATTTCTGTTTCCATAGAGAAATCATGATTTCATAAGATTTGATTCAATTTCAATAGATGGTTATATATTTCCACAAATATTTTGTCAGAGCGATAGTGACCTATTCCCAACACTTATGTTCACATTCTTGAAACGTTTTTCCATGGCAACCAAATTCCATGTTAAACCAACAAATTTGATCTTTCACAGCAATATAGGCATGTTGTACCACAAAATGATAATCTTGACTATTTATGTAACAAGTATGGGCATGTTGCATCTTAAAATGACCGTCATGATGAGTTTCAATGAATGCTACCATTTTTCCTTGTATTTGAGGAGTCTTTTTGGCATAGCACCCAAATATCTGTTTCCATAGAGAAAAAATGGTTTCGTAAGAATTGATTCAATTTCAATAGATTGTCATATATTTCCACAAATATTTCATCACAGTGATAGTCAGCTATTCCCAACACTTATGTTCACATTCTTGAACTGTTTTTCCATGGCAACCAAATTCCATGTTACCAAACAAATTTGTTCTTTCAGAGCAATATAGGCATATTGCACCAGGAAATGACTGTCTGGAATTTTTCTTGCTACAAGTATGGGCATGTTGCATCTTAAAATGACCGTCTTGATGAGTTCCAATGAATACTACCATTTTCCCTTGTATTCAAGGAACCCTATCGACATAGCACCCAAATTTCTGTTTCCATAGAGAAATCATGATTTCATAAGATTTGATTCAATTTCAATAGATGGTTATATATTTCCACAAATATTTTGTCAGAGCGATAGTGACCTATTCCCAACACTTATGTTCACATTCTTGAAACGTTTTTCCATGGCAACCAAATTCCATGTTAAACCAACAAATTTGATCTTTCACAGCAATATAGGCATGTTGTACCACAAAATGATAATCTTGACTATTTTTGTAACAAGTATGGGCATGTTGCATCTTAAAATGACCGTCATGATGAGTTTCAATGAATGCTGCCATTTTTCCTTGTATTTGAGGAGTCTTTTTGGCATAGCACCCAAATATCTGTTTCCATAGAGAAAACATGGTTTCGTAAGAATTGATTCAATTTCAATAGATTGTCATATATTTCCACAAATATTTCATCACAGTGATAGTCAGCTATTCCCAACACTTATGTTCACATTCTTGAACTGTTTTTCCATGGCAACCAAATTCCATGTTACCAAACAAATTTGTTCTTTCAGAGCAATATAGGCATATTGCACCAGAAAATGACTGTCTGGAATTTTTCTTGCTACAAGTATGGGCATGTTGCATCTTAAAATGACCGTCTTGATGAGTTCCAATGAATACTACCATTTTCCCTTGTATTCAAGGAACCCTATCGACATAGCACCTAAATTTCTGTTTCCATAGAGAAATCATGATTTCATAAGATTTGATTCAATTTCAATAGATGGTTATATATTTCCACAAATATTTTGTCAGAGGGATAGTGACCTATTCCCAACACTTATGTTCACATTCTTGAAACGTTTTTCCATGGCAACCAAATTCCATGTTAAACCAACAAATTTGATCTTTCACAGCAATATAGGCATGTTGTACCACAAAATGATAATCTTGACTATTTTTGTAACAAGTATGGGCATGTTGCATCTTAAAATGACCGTCATGATGAGTTTCAATGAATGCTGCCATTTTTCCTTGTATTTGAGGAGTCTTTTTGACATAGCACCCAAATATCTGTTTCCATAGAGAAAACATGGTTTCGTAAGAATTGATTCAATTTCAATAGATTGTCATATATTTCCACAAATATTTCATCACAGTGATAGTCAGCTATTCCCAACACTTATGTTCACATTCTTGAACTGTTTTTCCATGGCAACCAAATTCCATGTTACCAAACAAATTTGTTCTTTCAGAGCAATATAGGCATATTGCACCAGAAAATGACTGTCTGGAATTTTTCTTGCTACAAGTATGGGCATGTTGCATCTTAAAATGACCGTCTTGATGAGTTCCAATCAATACTACCATTTTCCCTTGTATTCAAGGAACCCTATCGACATAGCACCCAAATTTCTGTTTCCATAGAGAAATCATGATTTCATAAGATTTGATTCAATTTCAATAGATGGTTATATATTTCCACAAATATTTTGTCAGAGCGATAGTGACCTATTCCCAACACTTATGTTCACATTCTTGAAACGTTTTTCCATGGCAACCAAATTCCATGTTAAACCAACAAATTTGATCTTTCACAGCAATATAGGCATGTTGTACCACAAAATGATAATCTTGACTATTTATGTAACAAGTATGGGCATGTTGCATCTTAAAATGACCGTCATGATGAGTTTCAATGAATGCTGCCATTTTTCCTTGTATTTGAGGAGTGTTTTTGGCATAGCACCCAAATATCTGTTTCCATAGAGAAAAAATGGTTTCGTAAGAATTGATTCAATTTCAATAGATTGTCATATATTTCCACAAATATTTCATCACAGTGATAGTCAGCTATTCCCAACACTTATGTTCACATTCTTGAACTGTTTTTCCATGGCAACCAAATTCCATGTTACCAAACAAATTTGTTCTTTCAGAGCAATATAGGCATATTGCACCAGGAAATGACTGTCTGGAATTTTTCTTGCTACAAGTATGGGCATGTTGCATCTTAAAATGACCGTCTTGATGAGTTCCAATGAATACTACCATTTTCCCTTGTATTCAAGGAACCCTATCGACATAGCACCCAAATTTCTGTTTCCATAGAGAAATCATGATTTCATAAGATTTGATTCAATTTCAATAGATGGTTATATATTTCCACAAATATTTTGTCAGAGCGATAGTGACCTATTCCCAACACTTATGTTCACATTCTTGAAACGTTTTTCCATGGCAACCAAATTCCATGTTAAACCAACAAATTTGATCTTTCACAGCAATATAGGCATGTTGTACCACAAAATGATAATCTTGACTATTTTTGTAACAAGTATGGGCATGTTGCATCTTAAAATGACCGTCATGATGAGTTTCAATGAATGCTGCCATTTTTCCTTGTATTTGAGGAGTCTTTTTGGCATAGCACCCAAATATCTGTTTCCATAGAGAAAACATGGTTTCGTAAGAATTGATTCAATTTCAATAGATTGTCATATATTTCCACAAATATTTCATCACAGTGATAGTCAGCTATTCCCAACACTTATGTTCACATTCTTGAACTGTTTTTCCATGGCAACCAAATTCCATGTTACCAAACAAATTTGTTCTTTCAGAGCAATATAGGCATATTGCACCAGAAAATGACTGTCTGGAATTTTTCTTGCTACAAGTATGGGCATGTTGCATCTTAAAATGACTGTCTTGATGAGTTCCAATGAATGCTACCATTTTCCCTTGTATTCAAGGAACCCTTTCGACATAGCACCCAAATTTCTGTTTCCATAGAGAAATCATGATTTCATAAGATTTGATTCAATTTCAATAGATGGTTATATATTTCCACAAATATTTTGTCAGAGCGATAGTGACCTATTCCCAACACTTATGTTCACATTCTTGAAACGTTTTTCCATGGCGACCAAATTCCATGTTAAACCAACAAATTTGATCTTTCACAGCAATATAGGCATGTTGTACCACAAAATGATAATCTTGACTATTTATGTAACAAGTATGGGCATGTTGCATCTTAAAATGACCGTCATGATGAGTTTCAATGAATGCTGCCATTTTTCCTTGTATTTGAGGAGTGTTTTTGGCATAGCACCCAAATATCTGTTTCCATAGAGAAAAAATGGTTTCGTAAGAATTGATTCAATTTCAATAGATTGTCATATATTTCCACAAATATTTCATCACAGTGATAGTCAGCTATTCCCAACACTTATGTTCACATTCTTGAACTGTTTTTCCATGGCAACCAAATTCCATGTTACCAAACAAATTTGTTCTTTCAGAGCAATATAGGCATATTGCACCAGGAAATGACTGTCTGGAATTTTTTTTGCTACAAGTATGGGCATGTTGCATCTTAAAATGACCGTCTTGATGAGTTCCAATGAATACTACCATTTTCCCTTGTATCCAAGGAACCCTATCGACATAGCACCCAAATTTCTGTTTCCATAGAGAAATCATGATTTCATAAGATTTGATTCAATTTCAATAGATGGTTATATATTTCCACAAATATTTTGTCAGAGCGATAGTGACCTATTCCCAACACTTATGTTCACATTCTTGAAACGTTTTTCCATGGCAACCAAATTCCATGTTAAACCAACAAATTTGATCTTTCACAGCAATATAGGCATGTTGTACCACAAAATGATAATCTTGACTATTTTTGTAACAAGTATGGGCATGTTGCATCTTAAAATGACCGTCATGATGAGTTTCAATGAATGCTGCCATTTTTCCTTGTATTTGAGGAGTCTTTTTGGCATAGCACCCAAATATCTGTTTCCATAGAGAAAACATGGTTTCGTAAGAATTGATTCAATTTCAATAGATTGTCATATATTTCCACAAATATTTCATCACAGTGATAGTCAGCTATTCCCAACACTTATGTTCACATTCTTGAACTGTTTTTCCATGGCAACCAAATTCCATGTTGCCAAACAAATTTGTTCTTTCAGAGCAATATAGGCATATTGCACCAGAAAATGACTGTCTGGAATTTTTCTTGCTACAAGTATGGGCATGTTGCATCTTAAAATGACCGTCTTGATGAGTTCCAATGAATGCTACCATTTTCCCTTGTATTCAAGGAACCCTTTCGACATAGCACCCAAATTTCTGTTTCCATAGAGAAATCATGATTTCATAAGATTTGATTAAATTTCAATAGATGGTTATATATTTCCACAAATATTTTGTCAGAGCGATAGTCACCTATTCCCAACACTTATGTTCACATTCTTGAAACGTTTTTCCATGGCAACCAAATTCCATGTTAAACCAACAAATTTGATCTTTCACAGCAATATAGGCATGTTGTACCACAAAATGATAATCTTGACTATTTTTGTAACAAGTATGTGCATGTTGCATCTTAAAATGACCGTCATGATGAGTTTCAATGAATGCTACCATTTTTCCTTCGTATTTGAGGATTCTTCTTGACACAGCAACCAAATATCTGTTTCCATAGAGAAAACATGGTTTCGTAAAATTTGATTCAATTTCAATAGATGGTTATATATTTCCACAAATATTTCATCACAGTAATAGTCAGCTATTCCAAACACAATTCCTTGTTACCCTACAAATTTGTTCTTTCATAGCAATATGGGCATTCTGTACCAAAAAACGATAATCTTGACTATTTTTGTAACAAGTATGGGCATGTTGCATCTTAAAATGACCGTCATGATGAGTTTCAATGAATGCTGCCATTTTTCCTTGTATTTCAGGAGACTTTTTGACATAGCACCCAAATATCTGTTTCCATAGAGAAAACATGGTTTCGTAAGAATTGATTCAATTTCAATAGATTGTCATATATTTCCACAAATATTTCATCACAGTGATAGTCAGCTATTCCCAACACTTATGTTCACATTCTTGAACTGTTTTTCCATGGCAACCAAATTCCATGTTACCAAACAAATTTGTTCTTTCAGAGCAATATAGGCATATTGCACCAGAAAATGACTGTCTGGAATTTTTCTTGCTACAAGTATGGGCATGTTGCATCTTAAAATGACTGTCTTGATGAGTTCCAATGAATGCTACCATTTTCCCTTGTATTCAAGGAACCCTTTCGACAAAGCACCCAAATTTCTGTTTCCATAGAGAAATCATGATTTCATAAGATTTGATTCAATTTCAATAGATGGTTATATATTTCCACAAATATTTTGTCAGAGCGATAGTGACCTATTCCCAACACTTATGTTCACATTCTTGAAACGTTTTTCCATGGCAACCAAATTCCATGTTAAACCAACAAATTTGATCTTTCACAGCAATATAGGCATGTTGTACCACAAAATGATAATCTTGACTATTTTTGTAACAAGTATGGGCATGTTGCATCTTAAAATGACCGTCATGATAAGTTTCAATGAATGCTACCATTTTCCCTCGTATTTGAGGATTCTTTTTGACACAGTAACCAAATATCTGTTTCCATAGAGAAAACATGGTTTCGTAAAATTTGATTCAATTCCAATAGATGGTTATATATTCCCACAAATATTTCATCAAAGTAATAGTCAGCTTATTCCAAACACATCTATTCACAGCCTTGAATCGGATTTCCATGGCAACGAAATTCCTTTTTACCCTACAAATTTGTTCTTTCATAGCAATATGGGCATTCTGTACCACAAAACGATAATTTTGACTATTTTTGTAACAAGTATGGGCATGTTGCATCTTAAAATGACCGTCATGATGAGTTTCAATGAATGCTGCCATTTTCCCTTGTATTCAAGGAACCCTTTCGACATAGCACCCAAATTTCTGTTTCCATAGAGAAATCATGATTTCATAAGATTTGATTCAATTTCAATAGATGGTTATATATTTCCACAAATATTTTGTCAAAGCGATAGTCACCTATTCCCAACACTTATGTTCACATTCTTGGATCTATTTTTAATAGCAACCAAATTCAATGTTACCCTACAAATTTGATCTTTCACAGCATTATAGGCATGTTGTACCACAAAATGATAATCTTGACTATTTTTGTAACAAGTATGGGCATGTTGCATCTTAAAATGACCGTCATGATGAGTTTCAATGAATGCTGCCATTTTCCCTCGTATTTGAGGATTCTTCTTGACACAGCAACCAAATATCTGTTTCCATAGAGAAAACATGGTTTCGTAAAATTTGATTCAATTTCAATAGATGGTTATATATTTCCACAAATATTTCATCAAAGTAATAATCAGCTATTCCAAACACATCTATTCACCGCCTTCAATCGGATTTCCATGGCAACCAAATTCCTTGTTACCCTACAAATTTGTTCTTTCACAGCAATATGGGCATTCTGTACCAAAAAACGATAATCTTGACTACTTTTGTAACAAATATGGGCATGTTGCATCTTAAAATGACCGTCACGATGAGTTTCAATGAATGCTGTCATTTTTCCTTGTATTTGAGGAATCTTTTTGACATAGCACCCAAATATCTGTTTCCATAGAGAAATCATGGTTTCGTAAGAATTGATTCAATTTCAATAGATTGTCATATATTTCCACAAATATTTTATCACAGTAATAGTCAGCTATTCCCAACACTTATGTTCACATTCTTGGATCAGTTTTTAATGGCAACCAAATTCCATGTTACCAAACAAATTTGTTCTTTCAGAGCAATATAGGCATATTGCACCAGAAAATGACTGTCTGGATTTTTTCTTGCTACAAGTATGGGCATGTTGCATCTTAAAATGACTGTCTTGATGAGTTCCAATGAATGCTACCATTTTCCTTTGTATTTAAGGAACCCTTTCGACATAGCACCCAAATTTCTGTTTCCATAGAGAAATCATGATTTCATAAGATTTGATTCAATTTCAATAGATGGTTATATATTTCCACAAATATTTTGTCAGAGCGATAGTGACCTATTCCCAACACTTATGTTCACATTCTTGAAATGTTTTTCCATGGCAACCAAATTCCATGTTAAACTATAAAATTTGTTCTTTCATGGCAATATAGGCATGTTGTACCACAAAATGATAATCTTGACTATTTTTGTAACAAGTATGGGCATGTTGCATCTTAAAATGACCGTCATGATAAGTTTCAATGAATGCTACCATTTTCCCTCGTATTTGAGGATTCTTTTTGACACAGCAACCAAATATCTGTTTCCATAGAGAAAACATGGTTTCGTAAAATTTGATTCAATTTCAATAGATGGTTATATATTTCCACAAATATTTCATCACAGTGATAGTCAGCTATTCCAAACACATCTATTCACAGCCTTGAATCGGATTTCCATGGCAACCAAATTCCTTGTTACCCTACAAATTTGTTCTTTCATAGCAATATGGGCATTCTGTACCACAAAACGATAATCTTGACTATTTTTGTAACAAGTATGGGCATGTTGCATCTTAAAATGACCGTCTTGATGAGTTCCAATGAATGCTGCCATTTTCCTTTGTATTCAAGGAACCCTTTTGACATAGCACCCAAATTTCTGTTTCCATAGAGAAATCATGATTTCATAAGATTTGATTCAATTTCAATAGATGGTTATATATTTCCACATATTTTGACTATTTTTGTAACAAGTATGGGCATGTTGCATCTTAAAATGACCGTCATGATGAGTTTCAATGAATGCTACCATTTTCCCTCGTATTTGAGGATTCTTTTTGACACAGCAACCAAATATCTGTTTCTATAGAGAAAACATGGTTTCGTAAAATTTGATTCAATTTCAATAGATGGTTATATATTTCCACAAATATTTCATCAAAGTAATAGTCAGCTATTCCAAACACATCTATTCACAGCCTTGAATCGGATTTCCATGGCAACCAAATTCCTTGTTACCCTACAAATTTGTTCTTTCATAGCAATATGGGCATTCTGTACCACAAAACGATAATCTTGACTATTTTTGTAACAAGTATGGGCATGTTGCATCTTAAAATGACCGTCTTGATGAGTTCCAATGAATGCTGCCATTTTCCTTTGTATTCAAGGAACCCTTTTGACATAGCACCCAAATTTCTGTTTCCATAGAGAAATCATGATTTCATAAGATTTGATTCAATTTCAATAGATGGTTATATATTTCCACATATTTTGACTATTTTTGTAACAAGTATAGGCATGTTGCATCTGAAAATGACCGTCATGATGAGTTTCAATGAATGCTACCATTTTCCCTCGTATTTGAGGATTCTTTTTGACACAGCAACCAAATATCTGTTTCTATAGAGAAAACATGGTTTCGTAAAATTTGATTCAATTTCAATAGATGGTTATATATTTCCACAAATATTTCATCAAAGTAATAGTCAGCTATTCCAAACACATCTATTCACAGCCTTGAATCGGATTTCCATGGCAACCAAATTCCTTGTTACCCTACAAATTTGTTCTTTCATTGCAATATGGGCATTCTGTACCAAAAAACGATAATCTTGACTATTTTTGTAACAAGTATGGGCATGTTGCATCTTAAAATGAGCGTCATGATGAGTTTCAATGAATGCTGCCATTTTTCCATGTATTTGAGGAGTCTTTTTGACATAGCACCAAAATATCTGTTTCCATAGAGAAAACATGGTTTCGTAAGAATTGATTCAATTTCAATAGATTGTCATATATTTCCACAAATATTTCATCACAGTGATAGTCAGCTATTCCCAACACTTATGTTCACATTCTTGGATCAGTTTTTAATGGCAACCAAATTCCAGTTTACCAAACAAATTTGTTCTTTCAGAGCAATATAGGCATATTGCACCAGAAAATGACTGTCTGGATTTTTTCTTGCTACAAGTATGGGCATGTTGCATCTTAAAATGACCGTCTTGATGAGTTCCAATGAATGCTACCATTTTCCTTTGTATTCAAGGAACCCTTTTGACATAGCACCCAAATTTCTGTTTCCATAGAGAAATCATGATTTCATAAGATTTGATTCAATTTCAATAGATGGTTATATATTTCCACAAATATTTTGTCAGAGCGATAGTGACCTATTCCCAACACTTATGTTCACATTCTTGAAATGTTTTTCCATGGCAACCAAATTCCATGTTAAACTATAAAATTTGTTCTTTCATGGCAATATAGGCATGTTGTACCACAAAATGATAATCTTGACTATTTTTGTAACAAGTATGGGCATGTTGCATCTTAAAATGACCGTCATGATAAGTTTCAATGAATGCTACCATTTTCCCTCGTATTTGAGGATTCTTTTTGACACAGTAACCAAATATCTGTTTCCATAGAGAAATCATGGTTTCGTAAAAATTGATTCAATTTCAATAGATTGTCATATATTTCCACAAATATTTCATCACAGTGATAGTCAGCTATTCCCAACACTTATGTTCACATTCTTGGATCAGTTTTTAATGGCAACCAAATTCCATGTTACCAAACAAATTTGTTCTTTCAGAGCAATATAGGCATATTGCACCAGAAAATGACTGTCTGGATTTTTTCTTGCTACAAGTATGGGCATGTTGCATCTTAAAATGACCGTCTTGATGAGTTCCAATGAATGCTACCATTTTCCTTTGTATTCAAGGAACCCTTTTGACATAGCACCCAAATTTCTGTTTCCATAGAGAAATCATGATTTCATAAGATTTGATTCAATTTCAATAGATGGTTATATATTTCCACAAATATTTTGTCAGAGCGATAGTGACCTATTCCCAACACTTATGTTCACATTCTTGAAATGTTTTTCCATGGCAACCAAATTCCATGTTAAACTATAAAATTTGTTCTTTCATGGCAATATAGGCATGTTGTACCACAAAATGATAATCTTGACTATTTTTGTAACAAGTATGGGCATGTTGCATCTTAAAATGACCGTCATGATAAGTTTCAATGAATGCTACCATTTTCCCTCGTATTTGAGGATTCTTTTTGACACAGTAACCAAATATCTGTTTCCATAGAGAAAACATGGTTTCGTAAAATTTGATTCAATTCCAATAGATGGTTATATATTCCCACAAATATTTCATCAAAGTAATAGTCAGCTTATTCCAAACACATCTATTCACAGCCTTCAATCGGATTTCCATGGCAACCAAATTCCTTGTTACCCTACAAATTTGATCTTTCACAGCATTATAGGCATGTTGTACCACAAAATGATAATCTTGAATATTTTTATAACAAGTATGGGCATGTTGCATCTTAAAATGACCACCATGATGAGTTTCAATGAATGCTGCCATTTTCCCTCGTATTTGAGGATTCTTCTTGACACAGCAACCAAATATCTGTTTCCATAGAGAAAACATGGTTTCGTAAAATTTGATTTAATTTCAATAGATGGTTATATATTTCCACAAATATTTCATCAAAGTAATAATCAGGTATTCCAAACACATCTATTCACAGCCTTCAATCGGATTTCCATGGCAACCAAATTCCTTGTTACCCTACAAATTTGTTCTTTCACAGCAATATGGGCATTCTGTACCAAAAAACGATAATCTTGACTACTTTTGTAACAAATATGGGCATGTTGCATCTTAAAATGACCGTCACGATGAGTTTCAATGAATGCTGCCATTTTTCCTTGTATTTGAGGAATCTTTTTGACATAGCACCCAAATATCTGTTTCCATAGAGAAATCATGGTTTCGTAAGAATTGATTCAATTTCAATAGATTGTCATATATTTCCACAAATATTTCATCACAGTAATAGTCAGCTATTCCCAACACTTATGTTCACATTCTTGGATCAGTTTTTAATGGCAACCAAATTCCATGTTACCAAACAAATTTGTTCTTTCAGAGCAATATAGGCATATTGCACCAGAAAATGACTGTCTGGATTTTTTCTTGCTACAAGTATGGGCATGTTGCATCTTAAAATGACCGTCTTGATGAGTTCCAATGAATGCTACCATTTTCCTTTGTATTCAAGGAACCCTTTTGACATAGCACCCAAATTTCTGTTTCCATAGAGAAATCATGATTTCATAAGATTTGATTCAATTTCAATAGATGGTTATATATTTCCACATATTTTGACTATTTTTGTAACAAGTATGGGCATGTTGCATCTTAAAATGACCGTCATGATGAGTTTCAATGAATGCTACCATTTTCCTTTGTATTCAAGGAACCCTTTTGACATAGCACCCAAATTTCTGTTTCCATAGAGAATTCATGATTTCATAAGATTTGATTCAATTTCAATAGATGGTTATATATTTCCACAAATATTTTGTCAGAGCGATAGTGACCTATTCCCAACACTTATGTTCACATTCTTGAAATGTTTTTCCATGGCAACCAAATTCCATGTTAAACTATAAAATTTGTTCTTTCATGGCAATATAGGCATGTTGTACCACAAAATGATAATCTTGACTATTTTTGTAACAAGTATGGGCATGTTGCATCTTAAAATGACAGTCATGATAAATTTCAATGAATGCTACCATTTTCCCTCGTATTTGAGGATTCTTTTTGACACAGCAACCAAATATCTGTTTCCATAGAGAAAACATGGTTTCGTAAAATTTGATTCAATTTCAATAGATGGTTATATATTTCCACAAATATTTCATCAAAGTAATAGTCAGCTTATTCCAAACACATCTATTCACAGCCTTGAATCGGATTTCCATGGCAACCAAATTCCTTTTTACCCTACAAATTTGTTCTTTCATAGCAATATGGGCATTCTGTACCACAAAACGATAATCTTGACTATTTTTGTAACAAGTATGGGCATGTTGCATCTTAAAATGACCGTCTTGATGAGTTCCAATGAATGCTACCATTTTCCTTTGTATTCAATCTATGTGAATCTTTTTGACATAGCACCCAAATATCTGTTTCCATAGAGAAAACATGGTTTCGTAAGAATTGATTCAATTTCAATAGATTGTCATATATTTCCACAAATATTTCATCACAGTGATAGTCAGCTATTCCCAACACTTATGTTCACAATCTTGAACTGTTTTTCCATGGCAACCAAATTGCATGTTACCAAACAAATTTGTTCTTTCAGAGCAATATAGGCATATTGCACCAGAAAATGACTGTCTGGATTTTTTCTTGCTACAAGTATGGCATGTTGCATCTTAAAATGACCGTCTTGATGAGTTCCAATGCATGCTACCATTTTCCCTTGTATTCAAGGAACCCTATCGACAAAGCACCTAAATTTCTGTTTCCATAGAGAAATCATGATTTCATAAGATTTGATTCAATTTCAATAGATGGTTAAATATTTCCACATATTTTGACTATTTTTGTAACAAGTATGGGCATGTTGCATCTTAAAATGACCGTCATGATGAGTTTCAATGAATGCTACCATTTTTCTCTTATTTGAGGATTCTTTTTGACACAGCAACCAAATATCTGTTTCCATAGAGAAAACATGGTTTCGTAATATTTGATTCAATTTCAATAGATGGTTATATATTTCCACAAATATTTCACCAAAGTAATAGTCAGCTTATTCCAAACACATCTATTCACAGCCTTGAATCGGATTTCCATGGCAACCAAATTCCTTGTTACCCTACAAATTTGTTCTTTCATAGCAATATGGGCATTCTGTACCACAAAACGATAATCTTGACTATTTTTGTAACAAGTATGGGCATGTTGCATCTTAAAATGAGCGTCATGATGAGTTTCAATGAATGCTGCCATTTTCCCTTGTATTTGAGGAGTCTTTTTGACATAGCAACCAAATATCTGTTTCCATAGAGAAAACATGGTTTCGTAAGAATTGATTCAATTTCAATAGATTGTCATATATTTCCACGAATATTTCATCAAAGTAATAGTCAGCTATTCCAAACACATCTATTCACAGCCTTGAATCGGATTTCCATGGCAACCAAATTCCTTGTTACCCTACAAATTTGTTCTTTCATAGCAATATGGGCATTCTGTACCACAAAACGATAATCTTGACTACTTTTGTAACAAGTATGGGCATGTTGCATCTTAAATTGACCGTCATGATGAGTTTCAATGAATGCTGCCATTTTTCCTTGTATTTGAGGAGTCTTTTTGACATAGCACCCAAATATCTGTTTCCATAGAGAAAACATGGTTTCGTAAGAATTGATTCAATTTCAATAGATTGTCATATATTTCCACAAATATTTCATCACAGTAATAGTCAGCTATTCCCAACACTTATGTTCACATTCTTGAACTGTTTTTCCATGGCAACCAAATTCCATGTTACCAAACAAATTTGTTCTTTCAGAGCAATATAGGCATATTGCACCAGAAAATGACTGTCTGGATTTTTTCTTGCTACAAGTATGGGCATGTTGCATCTTAAAATGACCGTCTTGATGAGTTCCAATGAATGCCACCATTTTCCCTTGTATTCAAGGAACCCTTTCGACAAAGCACCCAAATTTCTGTTTCCATAGAGAAATCATGATTTCATTAGATTTGGTTCAATTTCAATAGATGGTTAAATATTTCCACAAATATTTTGTCAAAGCGATAGTCACCTTTTCCCAACACTTATGTTCACATTCTTGGATCAGTTTTCAATGGCAACCAAATTCCATGTTACCCTACAAATTTGTTCTTTCACAGCATTATAGGCATGTTGTACCACAAAATGATAATCTTGACTATTTTTGTAACAAGTATGGGCATGTTGCATCTTAAAATGAAATTCTTTTTGACACAGCAACCAAATATCTGTTTCCATAGAGAAAACATGGTTTCGTAATATTTGATTCAATTTCAATAGATGGTTATATATTTCCACAAATATTTCATCAAAGTAATAGTCAGCTTATTCCAAACACATCTATTCACAGCCTTGAATCGGATTTCCATGGCAACCAAATTCCTTGTTACCCTACAAATTTGTTCTTTCATAGCAATATGGGCATTCTGTACCACAAAACGATAATCTTGACTACTTTTGTAACAAGTATGGGCATGTTGCATCTTAAATTGACCGTCATGATGAGTTTCAATGAATGCTGCCATTTTTCCTCGTATTTGAGGAGTTTTTTTGACATAGCACCCAAATATCTGTTTCCATAGAGAAAACATGGTTTCGTAAGAATTGATTCAATTTCAATAGATTGTCATATATTTCCACAAATATTTCATCACAGTGATAGTCAGCTATTCCCAACACTTATGTTCACATTCTTGAACTGTTTTTCCATGGCAACCAAATTCCATGTTACCAAACAAATTTGTTCTTTCAGGGCAATATAGGCATATTGCACCAGAAAATGACTGTCTGGATTTTTTCTTGCTACAAGTATGGGCATGTTGCATCTTTAAATGACCGTCTTGATGAGTTCCAATGAATGCTACCATTTTCCCTTGTATTCAAGGAACCCTTTCGACATAGCACCCAAATTTCTGTTTCCATAGAGAAATCATGATTTCATAAGATTTGATTCAATTTCAATAGATGGTTATATATTTCCACAAATATTTCATCAGAGCGATAGTGACCTATTCCCAACACTTATGTTCACATTCTTGAAACGTTTTTCCATGGCAACCAAATTCCATGTTAAACTATAAAATTTGTTCTTTCATTGCAATATAGGCATGTTGTACCACAAAATGATAATTTTGACTATTTTTGTAACAAGTATGGGCATGTTGCATCTTAAAATGACCGTCATGATGAGTTTCAATGAATGCTGCCATTTTCCCTTGTATTCAAGGAACCCTTTCGACATAGCACCCAAATTTCTGTTTCCATAGAGAAATCATGATTTCATAAGATTTGATTCAATTTCAATAGATGGTTATATATTTCCACAAATATTTTGTCAAAGCGATAGTCACCTATTCCCAACACTTATGTTCACATTCTTGGATCTGTTTTTAATGGCAACCAAATTCAATGTTACCCTACAAATTTGATCTTTCACAGCATTATAGGCATGTTGTACCACAAAATGATAATCTTGACTATTTTTGTAACAAGTATGGGCATGTTGCATCTTAAAATGACCGTCATGATGAGTTTCAATGAATGCTGCCATTTTCCCTCGTATTTGAGGATTCTTCTTGACACAGCAACCAAATATCTGTTTCCATAGAGAAAACATGGTTTCGTAAAATTTGATTCAATTTCAATAGATGGTTATATATTTCCACAAATATTTCATCAAAGTAATAATCAGCTATTCCAAACACATCTATTCACAGCCTTGAATCGGATTTCCATGGCAACCAAATTCCTTGTTACCCTACAAATTTGTTCTTTCATAGCAATATGGGCATTCTGTACCACAAAACGATAATCTTGACTACTTTTGTAACAAGTATGGGCATGTTGCATCTTAAAATAACCGTCATGATGAGTTTCAATGAATGCTGCCATTTTTCCTTGTATTTGAGGAATCTTTTTGACATAGCACCCAAATATCTGTTTCCATAGAGAAATCATGGTTTCGTAAGAATTGATTCAATTTCAATAGATTGTCATATATTTCCACAAATATTTCATCACAGTAATAGTCAGCTATTCCCAACACTTATGTTCACATTCTTGGATCAGTTTTTAATGGCAACCAAATTCCATGTTACCAAACAAATTTGTTCTTTCAGAGCAATATAGGCATATTGCACCAGAAAATGACTGTCTGGATTTTTTCTTGCTACAAGTATGGGCATGTTGCATCTTAAAATGACTGTCTTGATGAGTTCCAATGAATGCTACCATTTTCCTTTGTATTTAAGGAACCCTTTCGACATAGCACCCAAATTTCTGTTTCCATAGAGAAATCATGATTTCATAAGATTTGATTCAATTTCAATAGATGGTTATATATTTCCACAAATATTTTGTCAGAGCGATAGTGACCTATTCCCAACACTTATGTTCACATTCTTGAAATGTTTTTCCATGGCAACCAAATTCCATGTTAAACTATAAAATTTGTTCTTTCATGGCAATATAGGCATGTTGTACCACAAAATGATAATCTTGACTATTTTTGTAACAAGTATGGGCATGTTGCATCTTAAAATGACCGTCATGATAAGTTTCAATGAATGCTACCATTTTCCCTCGTATTTGAGGATTCTTTTTGACACAGCAACCAAATATCTGTTTCCATAGAGAAAACATGGTTTCGTAAAATTTGATTCAATTTCAATAGATGGTTATATATTTCCACAAATATTTCATCACAGTGATAGTCAGCTATTCCAAACACATCTATTCACAGCCTTGAATCGGATTTCCATGGCAACCAAATTCCTTGTTACCCTACAAATTTGTTCTTTCATAGCAATATGGGCATTCTGTACCACAAAACGATAATCTTGACTATTTTTGTAACAAGTATGGGCATGTTGCATCTTAAAATGACCGTCTTGATGAGTTCCAATGAATGCTGCCATTTTCCTTTGTATTCAAGGAACCCTTTTGACATAGCACCCAAATTTCTGTTTCCATAGAGAAATCATGATTTCATAAGATTTGATTCAATTTCAATAGATGGTTATATATTTCCACATATTTTGACTATTTTTGTAACAAGTATGGGCATGTTGCATCTTAAAATGACCGTCATGATGAGTTTCAATGAATGCTACCATTTTCCTTTGTATTCAAGGAACCCTTTTGACATAGCACCCAAATTTCTGTTTCCATAGAGAAATCATGATTTCATAAGATTTGATTCAATTTCAATAGATGGTTATATATTTCCACAAATATTTTGTCAGAGCGATAGTGACCTATTCCCAACACTTATGTTCACATTCTTGAAATATTTTTCCATGGCAACCAAATTCCATGTTAAACTATAAAATTTGTTCTTTCATGGCAATATAGGCATGTTGTACCACAAAATGATAATCTTGACTATTTTTGTAACAAGTATGGGCATGTTGCATCTTAAAATGACCGTCATGATAAGTTTCAATGAATGCTACCATTTTCCCTCGTATTTGAGGATTCTTTTTGACACAGCAACCAAATATCTGTTTCCATAGAGAAAACATGGTTTCGTAAAATTTGATTCAATTTCAATAGATGGTTATATATTTCCACAAATATTTCATCAAAGTAATAGTCAGCTTATTCCAAACACATCTATTCACAGCCTTGAATCGGATTTCCATGGCAACCAAATTCCTTTTTACCCTACAAATTTGTTCTTTCATAGCAATATGGGCATTCTGTACCACAAAACGATAATCTTGACTATTTTTGTAACAAGTATGGGCATGTTGCATCTTAAAATGACCGTCATGATGAGTTTCAATGAATGCTGCCATTTTTCCTTGTATTTGAGGAATCTTTTTGACATAGCACCCAAATATCTGTTTCCATAGAGAAAACATGGTTTCGTAAGAATTGATTCAATTTCAATAGATTGTCATATATTTCCACAAATATTTCATCACAGTGATAGTCAGCTATTCCCAACACTTATGTTCACAATCTTGAACTGTTTTTCCATGGCAACCAAATTGCATGTTACCAAACAAATTTGTTCTTTCAGAGCAATATGGGCATATTGCACCAGAAAATGACTGTCTGGATTTTTTCTTGCTACAAGTATGGCATGTTGCATCTTAAAATGACCGTCTTGATGAGTTCCAATGCATGCTACCATTTTCCCTTGTATTCAAGGAACCCTATCGACAAAGCACCTAAATTTCTGTTTCCATAGAGAAATCATGATTTCATAAGATTTGATTCAATTTCAATAGATGGTTAAATATTTCCACATATTTTGACTATTTTTGTAACAAGTATGGGCATGTTGCATCTTAAAATGACCGTCATGATGAGTTTCAATGAATGCTACCATTTTTCTCTTATTTGAGGATTCTTTTTGACACAGCAACCAAATATCTGTTTCCATAGAGAAAACATGGTTTCGTAATATTTGATTCAATTTCAATAGATGGTTATATATTTCCACAAATATTTCACCAAAGTAATAGTCAGCTTATTCCAAACACATCTATTCACAGCCTTGAATCGGATTTCCATGGCAACCAAATTCCTTGTTACCCTACAAATTTGTTCTTTCATAGCAATATGGGCATTCTGTACCACAAAACGATAATCTTGACTATTTTTGTAACAAGTATGGGCATGTTGCATCTTAAAATGAGCGTCATGATGAGTTTCAATGAATGCTGCCATTTTCCCTTGTATTTGAGGAGTCTTTTTGACATAGCACCCAAATATCTGTTTCCATAGAGAAAACATGGTTTCGTAAGAATTGATTCAATTTCAATAGATTGTCATATATTTCCACGAATATTTCATCAAAGTAATAGTCAGCTATTCCAAACACATCTATTCACAGCCTTGAATCGGATTTCCATGGCAACCAAATTCCTTGTTACCCTACAAATTTGTTCTTTCATAGCAATATGGGCATTCTGTACCACAAAACGATAATCTTGACTACTTTTGTAACAAGTATGGGCATGTTGCATCTTAAATTGACCGTCATGATGAGTTTCAATGAATGCTGCCATTTTTCCTTGTATTTGAGGAGTCTTTTTGACATAGCACCCAAATATCTGTTTCCATAGAGAAAACATGGTTTCGTAAGAATTGATTCAATTTCAATAGATTGTCATATATTTCCACAAATATTTCATCACAGTAATAGTCAGCTATTCCCAACACTTATGTTCACATTCTTGAACTGTTTTTCCATGGCAACCAAATTCCATGTTACCAAACAAATTTGTTCTTTCAGAGCAATATAGGCATATTGCACCAGAAAATGACTGTCTGGATTTTTTCTTGCTACAAGTATGGGCATGTTGCATCTTAAAATGACCGTCTTGATGAGTTCCAATGAATGCCACCATTTTCCCTTGTATTCAAGGAACCCTTTCGACAAAGCACCCAAATTTCTGTTTCCATAGAGAAATCATGATTTCATTAGATTTGGTTCAATTTCAATAGATGGTTAAATATTTCCACAAATATTTTGTCAAAGCGATAGTCACCTTTTCCCAACACTTATGTTCACATTCTTGGATCAGTTTTCAATGGCAACCAAATTCCATGTTACCCTACAAATTTGTTCTTTCACAGCATTATAGGCATGTTGTACCACAAAATGATAATCTTGACTATTTTTGTAACAAGTATGGGCATGTTGCATCTTAAAATGAAATTCTTTTTGACACAGCAACCAAATATCTGTTTCCATAGAGAAAACATGGTTTCGTAATATTTGATTCAATTTCAATAGATGGTTATATATTTCCACAAATATTTCATCAAAGTAATAGTCAGCTTATTCCAAACACATCTATTCACAGCCTTGAATCGGATTTCCATGGCAACCAAATTCCTTGTTACCCTACAAATTTGTTCTTTCATAGCAATATGGGCATTCTGTACCACAAAACGATAATCTTGACTACTTTTGTAACAAGTATGGGCATGTTGCATCTTAAATTGACCGTCATGATGAGTTTCAATGAATGCTGCCATTTTTCCTCGTATTTGAGGAGTTTTTTTGACATAGCACCCAAATATCTGTTTCCATAGAGAAAACATGGTTTCGTAAGAATTGATTCAATTTCAATAGATTGTCATATATTTCCACAAATATTTCATCACAGTGATAGTCAGCTATTCCCAACACTTATGTTCACATTCTTGAACTGTTTTTCCATGGCAACCAAATTCCATGTTACCAAACAAATTTGTTCTTTCAGGGCAATATAGGCATATTGCACCAGAAAATGACTGTCTGGATTTTTTCTTGCTACAAGTATGGGCATGTTGCATCTTTAAATGACCGTCTTGATGAGTTCCAATGAATGCTACCATTTTCCCTTGTATTCAAGGAACCCTTTCGACATAGCACCCAAATTTCTGTTTCCATAGAGAAATCATGATTTCATAAGATTTGATTCAATTTCAATAGATGGTTATATATTTCCACAAATATTTCATCAGAGCGATAGTGACCTATTCCCAACACTTATGTTCACATTCTTGAAACGTTTTTCCATGGCAACCAAATTCCATGTTAAACTATAAAATTTGTTCTTTCATTGCAATATAGGCATGTTGTACCACAAAATGATAATTTTGACTATTTTTGTAACAAGTATGGGCATGTTGCATCTTAAAATGACCGTCATGATGAGTTTCAATGAATGCTGCCATTTTCCCTTGTATTCAAGGAACCCTTTCGACATAGCACCCAAATTTCTGTTTCCATAGAGAAATCATGATTTCATAAGATTTGATTCAATTTCAATAGATGGTTATATATTTCCACAAATATTTTGTCAAAGCGATAGTCACCTATTCCCAACACTTATGTTCACATTCTTGGATCTGTTTTTAATGGCAACCAAATTCAATGTTACCCTACAAATTTGATCTTTCACAGCATTATAGGCATGTTGTACCACAAAATGATAATCTTGACTATTTTTGTAACAAGTATGGGCATGTTGCATCTTAAAATGACCGTCATGATGAGTTTCAATGAATGCTGCCATTTTCCCTCGTATTTGAGGATTCTTCTTGACACAGCAACCAAATATCTGTTTCCATAGAGAAAACATGGTTTCGTAAAATTTGATTCAATTTCAATAGATGGTTATATATTTCCACAAATATTTCATCAAAGTAATAATCAGCTATTCCAAACACATCTATTCACAGCCTTGAATCGGATTTCCATGGCAACCAAATTCCTTGTTACCCTACAAATTTGTTCTTTCATAGCAATATGGGCATTCTGTACCACAAAACGATAATCTTGACTACTTTTGTAACAAGTATGGGCATGTTGCATCTTAAAATAACCGTCATGATGAGTTTCAATGAATGCTGCCATTTTTCCTTGTATTTGAGGAATCTTTTTGACATAGCACCCAAATATCTGTTTCCATAGAGAAATCATGGTTTCGTAAGAATTGATTCAATTTCAATAGATTGTCATATATTTCCACAAATATTTCATCACAGTAATAGTCAGCTATTCCCAACACTTATGTTCACATTCTTGGATCAGTTTTTAATGGCAACCAAATTCCATGTTACCAAACAAATTTGTTCTTTCAGAGCAATATAGGCATATTGCACCAGAAAATGACTGTCTGGATTTTTTCTTGCTACAAGTATGGGCATGTTGCATCTTAAAATGACTGTCTTGATGAGTTCCAATGAATGCTACCATTTTCCTTTGTATTTAAGGAACCCTTTCGACATAGCACCCAAATTTCTGTTTCCATAGAGAAATCATGATTTCATAAGATTTGATTCAATTTCAATAGATGGTTATATATTTCCACAAATATTTTGTCAGAGCGATAGTGACCTATTCCCAACACTTATGTTCACATTCTTGAAATGTTTTTCCATGGCAACCAAATTCCATGTTAAACTATAAAATTTGTTCTTTCATGGCAATATAGGCATGTTGTACCACAAAATGATAATCTTGACTATTTTTGTAACAAGTATGGGCATGTTGCATCTTAAAATGACCGTCATGATAAGTTTCAATGAATGCTACCATTTTCCCTCGTATTTGAGGATTCTTTTTGACACAGCAACCAAATATCTGTTTCCATAGAGAAAACATGGTTTCGTAAAATTTGATTCAATTTCAATAGATGGTTATATATTTCCACAAATATTTCATCACAGTGATAGTCAGCTATTCCAAACACATCTATTCACAGCCTTGAATCGGATTTCCATGGCAACCAAATTCCTTGTTACCCTACAAATTTGTTCTTTCATAGCAATATGGGCATTCTGTACCACAAAACGATAATCTTGACTATTTTTGTAACAAGTATGGGCATGTTGCATCTTAAAATGACCGTCTTGATGAGTTCCAATGAATGCTGCCATTTTCCTTTGTATTCAAGGAACCCTTTTGACATAGCACCCAAATTTCTGTTTCCATAGAGAAATCATGATTTCATAAGATTTGATTCAATTTCAATAGATGGTTATATATTTCCACATATTTTGACTATTTTTGTAACAAGTATGGGCATGTTGCATCTTAAAATGACCGTCATGATGAGTTTCAATGAATGCTACCATTTTCCCTCGTATTTGAGGATTCTTTTTGACACAGCAACCAAATATCTGTTTCTATAGAGAAAACATGGTTTCGTAAAATTTGATTCAATTTCAATAGATGGTTATATATTTCCACAAATATTTCATCAAAGTAATAGTCAGCTATTCCAAACACATCTATTCACAGCCTTGAATCGGATTTCCATGGCAACCAAATTCCTTGTTACCCTACAAATTTGTTCTTTCATAGCAATATGGGCATTCTGTACCAAAAAACGATAATCTTGACTAATTTTGTAACAAGTATGGGCATGTTGCATCTTAAAATGAGCGTCATGATGAGTTTCAATGAATGCTGCCATTTTTCCATGTATTTGAGGAGTCTTTTTGACATAGCACCAAAATATCTGTTTCCATAGAGAAAACATGGTTTCGTAAGAATTGATTCAATTTCAATAGATTGTCATATATTTCCACAAATATTTCATCACAGTGATAGTCAGCTATTCCCAACACTTATGTTCACATTCTTGAACTGTTTTTCCATGGCAACCAAATTCCATGTTACCAAACAAATTTGTTCTTTCAGAGCAATATAGGCATATTGCACCAGAAAATGACTGTCTGGATTTTTTCTTGCTACAAGTATGGGCATGTTGCATCTTAAAATGACCGTCTTGATGAGTTCCAATGAATGCTACCATTTTCCCTTGTATTCAAGGAACCCTTTTGACATAGCACCCAAATTTCTGTTTCCATAGAGAAATCATGGTTTCGTAAGAATTGATTCAATTTCAATAGATTGTCATATATTTCCACAAATATTTCATCACAGTGATAGTCAGCTATTCCCAACACTTATGTTCACATTCTTGGATCAGTTTTTAATGGCAACCAAATTCCATGTTACCAAACAAATTTGTTCTTTCAGGGCAATATTGCACCAGAAAATGACTGTCTGGATTTTTTCTTGCTACAAGTATGGGCATGTTGCATCTTAAAATGACCGTCTTGATGAGTTCCAATGAATGCTACCATTTTCCTTTGTATTCAAGGAACCCTTTTGACATACCACCCAAATTTCTGTTTCCATAGAGAAATCATGATTTCATAAGATTTGATTCAATTTCAATAGATGGTTATATATTTCCACAAATATTTTGTCAGAGCGATAGTGACCTATTCCCAACACTTATGTTCACATTCTTGAAATGTTTTTCCATGGCAACCAAATTCCATGTTAAACTATAAAATTTGTTCTTTCATGGCAATATAGGCATGTTGTACCACAAAATGATAATCTTGACTATTTTTGTAACAAGTATGGGCATGTTGCATCTTAAAATGACAGTCATGATAAGTTTCAATGAATGCTACCATTTTCCCTCGTATTTGAGGATTCTTTTTGACACAACAACCAAATATCTGTTTCCATAGAGAAAACATGGTTTCGTAAAATTTGATTCAATTTCAATAGATGGTTATATATTTCCACAAATATTTCATCAAAGTAATAGTCAGCTTATTCCAAACACATCTTTTCACAGCCTTGAATCGGATTTCCATGGCAACCAAATTCCTTTTTACCCTACAAATTTGTTCTTTCATAGCAATATGGGCATTCTGTACCACAAAACGATAATCTTGACTATTTTTGTAACAAGTATGGGCATGTTGCATCTTAAAATGACCGTCATGATGAGTTTCAATGAATGCTGCCATTTTCCCTTGTATTAAAGGAACCCTTTCGACATAGCACCCAAATTTCTGTTTCCATAGAGAAATCATGATTTCATAAGATTTGATTCAATTTCAATAGATGGTTATATATTTCCACAAATATTTTGTCAAAGCGATAGTCACCTATTCCCAACACTTATGTTCACATTCTTGGATCTGTTTTTAATGGCAACCAAATTCAATGCTACCCTACAAATTTGATCTTTCACAGCATTATAGGCATGTTGTACGACAAAATGATAATCTTGACTATTTTTGTAACAAGTATGGGCATGTTGCATCTTAAAATGACCGTCATGATGAGTTTCAATGAATGCTGCCATTTTCCCTCGTATTTGAGGATTCTTCTTGACACAGCAACCAAATATCTGTTTCCATAGAGAAAACATGGTTTCGTAAAATTTGATTTAATTTCAATAGATGGTTATATATTTCCACAAATATTTCATCAAAGTAATAATCAGGTATTCCAAACACATCTATTCACAGCCTTCAATCGGATTTCCATGGCAACCAAATTCCTTGTTACCCTACAAATTTGTTCTTTCACAGCAATATGGGCATTCTGTACCACAAAACGATAATCTTGACTATTTTTGTAACAAGTATGGGCATGTTGCATCTTAAAATGAGCGTCATGATGAGTTTCAATGAATGCTGCCATTTTCCCTTGTATTTGAGGAGTCTTTTTGACATAGCACCCAAATATCTGTTTCCATAGAGAAATCATGGTTTCATAAGATTTGATTCAATTTCAATAGATTGTCATATATTTCCACGAATATTTCATCAAAGTAATAGTCAGCTATTCCAAACACATCTATTCACAGCCTTGAATCGGATTTCCATGGCAACCAAATTCCTTGTTACCCTACAAATTTGTTCTTTCATAGCAATATGGGCATTCTGTACCACAAAACGATAATCTTGACTACTTTTGTAACAAGTATGGGCATGTTGCATCTTAAATTGACCGTCATGATGAGTTTCAATGAATGCTGCCATTTTTCCTTGTATTTGAGGAGTCTTTTTGACATAGCACCCAAATATCTGTTTCCATAGAGAAAACATGGTTTCGTAAGAATTGATTCAATTTCAATAGATTGTCATATATTTCCACAAATATTTCATCACAGTAATAGTCAGCTATTCCCAACACTTATGTTCACATTCTTGAACTGTTTTTCCATGGCAACCAAATTCCATGTTACCAAACAAATTTGTTCTTTCAGAGCAATATAGGCATATTGCACCAGAAAATGACTGTCTGGATTTTTTCTTGCTACAAGTATGGGCATGTTGCATCTTAAAATGACCGTCTTGATGAGTTCCAATGAATGCCACCATTTTCCCTTGTATTCAAGGAACCCTTTCGACAAAGCACCCAAATTTCTGTTTCCATAGAGAAATCATGATTTCATAAGATTTGATTCAATTTCAATAGATGGTTAAATATTTCCACAAATATTTTGTCAAAGCGATAGTCACCTTTTCCCAACACTTATGTTCACATTCTTGGATCAGTTTTCAATGGCAACCAAATTCCATGTTACCCTACAAATTTGTTCTTTCACAGCATTATAGGCATGTTGTACCACAAAATGATAATCTTGACTATTTTTGTAACAAGTATGGGCATGTTGCATCTTAAAATGACCGTCTTGATGAGTTCCAATGAATGCTACCATTTCTCCTTGTATTTGAGGGACATTATGGCATAGCAACGAAATATCCGTTTCCATAGAGAAAACAATAGTTTCATGAGACTTGATTCAATTTCAATAGATGGTTAAATATTTCCACAAATATTTTGTTAAAGCGATAGTCAGCTATTCCCAACACTTATGTTCACATTCTTGAAACGTTTTTCCATGGCAACCAAATTCCATGTTAAACTATAAAATTTGTTCTTTCATTGCAATATGGGCATGTTGTACCACAAAATGATAATCTTGACTATTTTTGTAACAAGTATGGGCATGTTGCATCTTAAAATGACCGTCATGATAAGTTTCAATGAATGCTACCATTTTCCCTCGTATTTGAGGATTCTTTTTGACACAGCAACCAAATATCTGTTTCCATAGAGAAAACATGGTTTCGTAAAATTTGATTCAATTTCAATAGATGGTTATATATTTCCACAAATATTTCATCAAAGTAATAGTCAGCTATTCCAAACACATCTATTCACAGCCTTGAATCGGATTTCCATGGCAACCAAATTCCTTTTTACCCTACGAATTTGTTCTTTCATAGCAATATGGGCATTCTGTACCACAAAACGATAATCTTGACTATTTTTGTAACAAGTATGGGCATGTTGCATCTTAAAATGACCGTCATGATGAGTTTCAATGAATGCTGCCATTTTCCCTTGTATTCAAGGAACCCTTTCGACATAGCACCCAAATTTCTGTTTCCATAGAGAAATCATGATTTCATAAGATTTGATTCAATTTCAATAGATGGTTATATATTTCCACAAATATTTTGTCAAAGCGATAGTCACCTATTCCCAACACTTATGTTCACATTCTTGGATCTGTTTTTAATGGCAACCAAATTCAATGCTACCCTACAAATTTGATCTTTCACAGCATTATAGGCATGTTGTACCACAAAATGATAATCTTGACTATTTTTGTAACAAGTATGGGCATGTTGCATCTTAAAAAGACCGTCATGATGAGTTTCAATGAATGCTGCCATTTTCCCTCGTATTTGAGGATTCTTCTTGACACAGCAACCAAATATCTGTTTCCATAGAGAAAACATGGTTTCGTAAAATTTGATTTAATTTCAATAGATGGTTATATATTTCCACAAATATTTCATCAAAGTAATAATCAGGTATTCCAAACACATCTATTCACAGCCTTCAATCGGATTTCCATGGCAACCAAATTCCTTGTTACCCTACAAATTTGTTCTTTCACAGCAATATGGGCATTCTGTACCACAAAACGATAATCTTGACTATTTTTGTAACAAGTATGGGCATGTTGCATCTTAAAATGAGCGTCATGATGAGTTTCAATGAATGCTGCCATTTTCCCTTGTATTTGAGGAGTCTTTTTGACATAGCACCCAAATATCTGTTTCCATAGAGAAATCATGGTTTCATAAGATTTGATTCAATTTCAATAGATTGTCATATATTTCCACGAATATTTCATCAAAGTAATAGTCAGCTATTCCAAACACATCTATTCACAGCCTTGAATCGGATTTCCATGGCAACCAAATTCCTTGTTACCCTACAAATTTGTTCTTTCATAGCAATATGGGCATTCTGTACCACAAAACGATAATCTTGACTACTTTTGTAACAAGTATGGGCATGTTGCATCTTAAATTGACCGTCATGATGAGTTTCAATGAATGCTGCCATTTTTCCTTGTATTTGAGGAGTCTTTTTGACATAGCACCCAAATATCTGTTTCCATAGAGAAAACATGGTTTCGTAAGAATTGATTCAATTTCAATAGATTGTCATATATTTCCACAAATATTTCATCACAGTAATAGTCAGCTATTCCCAACACTTATGTTCACATTCTTGAACTGTTTTTCCATGGCAACCAAATTCCATGTTACCAAACAAATTTGTTCTTTCAGAGCAATATAGGCATATTGCACCAGAAAATGACTGTCTGGATTTTTTCTTGCTACAAGTATGGGCATGTTGCATCTTAAAATGACCGTCTTGATGAGTTCCAATGAATGCCACCATTTTCCCTTGTATTCAAGGAACCCTTTCGACAAAGCACCCAAATTTCTGTTTTCATAGAGAAATCATGATTTCATAAGATTTGATTCAATTTCAATAGATGGTTAAATATTTCCACAAATATTTTGTCAAAGCGATAGTCACCTTTTCCCAACACTTATGTTCACATTCTTGGATCAGTTTTCAATGGCAACCAAATTCCATGTTACCCTACAAATTTGTTCTTTCACAGCATTATAGGCATGTTGTACCACAAAATGATAATCTTGACTATTTTTGTAACAAGTATGGGCATGTTGCATCTTAAAATGACCGTCTTGATGAGTTCCAATGAATGCTACCATTTCTCCTTGTATTTGAGGGACATTATGGCATAGCAACGAAATATCCGTTTCCATAGAGAAAACAATAGTTTCATGAGACTTGATTCAATTTCAATAGATGGTTAAATATTTCCACAAATATTTTGTTAAAGCGATAGTCAGCTATTCCCAACACTTATGTTCACATTCTTGAAACGTTTTTCCATGGCAACCAAATTCCATGTTAAACTATAAAATTTGTTCTTTCATTGCAATATGGGCATGTTGTACCACAAAATGATAATCTTGACTATTTTTGTAACAAGTATGGGCATGTTGCATCTTAAAATGACCGTCATGATAAGTTTCAATGAATGCTACCATTTTCCCTCGTATTTGAGGATTCTTTTTGACACAGCAACCAAATATCTGTTTCCATAGAGAAAACATGGTTTCGTAAAATTTGATTCAATTTCAATAGATGGTTATATATTTCCACAAATATTTCATCAAAGTAATAGTCAGCTATTCCAAACACATCTATTCACAGCCTTGAATCGGATTTCCATGGCAACCAAATTCCTTGTTACCCTACAAATTTGTTCTTTCATAGCAATATGGGCATTCTGTACCACAAAACGATAATCTTGACTACTTTTGTAACAAGTATGGGCATGTTGCATCTTAAAATAACCGTCATGATGAGTTTCAATGAATGCTGCAATTTTCCCTTGTATTTGAGGAGTCTTTTTGACATAGCACCCAAATATCTGTTTCCATAGAGAAAACATGGTTTCGTAAGAATTGATTCAATTTCAATAGATTGTCATATATTTCCACAAATATTTCATCACAGTAATAGTCAGCTATTCCCAACACTTATGTTCACATTCTTGAACTGTTTTTCCATGACCACCAAATTCCATGTTACCAAACAAATTTGTTCTTTCAGAGCAATGTAGGCATATTGCACCAGAAAATGACTGTCTGGATTTTTTCTTGCTACAAGTATGGGCATGTTGCATCTTAAAATGACCGTCTTGATGAGTTCCAATGAATGCTACCATTTTCCCTTGTATTCAAGGAACCCTTTCGACAAAGCACCCAAATTTCTGTTTCCATAGAGAAATCATGATTTCATAAGATTTGATTCAATTTCAATAAATTTGTTCTTTCATAGCAATATGGGCATTCTGTACCACAAAACGATAATCTTGACTACTTTTGTAACAAGTATGGGCATGTTGCATCTTAAATTGACCGTCATGATGAGTTTCAATGAATGCTACCATTTTTCCTTGTATTTGAGGAGTCTTTTTGACATAGCACCCAAATATCTGTTTCCATAGAGAAAACATGGTTTCGTAAGAATTGATTCAATTTCAATAGATTGTCATATATTTCCACAAATATTTCATCACAGTGATAGTCAGCTATTCCCAACACTTATGTTCACATTCTTGAACTGTTTTTCCATGGCAACCAAATTCCATGTTACCAAACAAATTTGTTCTTTCAGGGCAATATAGGCATATTGCACCAGAAAATGACTGTCTGGATTTTTTCTTGCTACAAGTATGGGCATGTTGCATCTTAAAATGACCGTCTTGATGAGTTCCAATGCATGCTACCATTTTCCCTTGTATTCAAGGAACCCTTTCGACATAGCACCCAAATTTCTGTTTCCATAGAGAAATCATGATTTCATAAGATTTGATTCAATTTCAATAGATGGTTATATATTTCCACAAATATTTCATCAGAGCGATAGTGACCTATTCCCAACACTTATGTTCACATTCTTGAAACGTTTTTCCATGGCAACCAAATTCCATGTTAAACTATAAAATTTGTTCTTTCATTGCAATATAGGCATGTTGTACCACAAAATGATAATCTTGACTATTTTTGTAACAAGTATGGGCATGTTGCATCTTAAAATGACCGTCATGATGAGTTTCAATGAATGCTACCATTTTCCCTCGTATTTGAGGATTCTTTTTGACACAGCAACCAAATATCTGTTTCCATAGAGAAAACATGGTTTCGTAATATTTGATTCAATTTCAATAGATGGTTATATATTTCCACAAATATTTCATCAAAGTAATAGTCAGCTTATTCCAAACACATCTATTCACAGCCTTGAATCGGATTTCCATGGCAACCAAATTCCTTGTTACCCTACAAATTTGTTCTTTCATAGCAATATGGGCATTCTGTACCACAAAACGATAATCTTGACTACTTTTGTAACAAGTATGGGCATGTTGCATCTTAAATTGACCGTCATGATGAGTTTCAATGAATGCTGCCATTTTTCCTTGTATTTGAGGAGTCTTTTTGACATAGCACCCAAATATCTGTTTCCATAGAGAAAACATGGTTTCATAAGAATTGATTCAATTTCAATAGATTGTCATATATTTCCACAAATATTTCATCACAGTGATAGTCAGCTATTCCCAACACTTATGTTCACATTCTTGAACTGTTTTTCCATGGCAACCAAATTCCATGTTACCAAACAAATTTGTTCTTTCAGGGCAATATAGGCATATTGCACCAGAAAATGACTGTCTGGATTTTTTCTTGCTACAAGTATGGGCATGTTGCATCTTTAAATGACCGTCTTGATGAGTTCCAATGAACGTACCATTTTCCCTTGTATTCAAGGAACCCTTTCGACAAAGCACCCAAATTTCTGTTTCCATAGAGAAATCATGATTTCATAAGATTTGATTCAATTTCAATAAATTTGTTCTTTCATAGCAATATGGGCATTCTGTACCACAAAACGATAATCTTGACTACTTTTGTAACAAGTATGGGCATGTTGCATCTTAAATTGACCGTCATGATGAGTTTCAATGAATGCTACCATTTTTCCTTGTATTTGAGGAGTCTTTTTGACATAGCACCCAAATATCTGTTTCCATAGAGAAAACATGGTTTCGTAAGAATTGATTCAATTTCAATAGATTGTCATATATTTCCACAAATATTTCATCACAGTGATAGTCAGCTATTCCCAACACTTATGTTCACATTCTTGAACTGTTTTTCCATGGCAACCAAATTCCATGTTACCAAACAAATTTGTTCTTTCAGGGCAATATAGGCATATTGCACCAGAAAATGACTGTCTGGATTTTTTCTTGCTACAAGTATGGGCATGTTGCATCTTAAAATGACCGTCTTGATGAGTTCCAATGCATGCTACCATTTTCCCTTGTATTCAAGGAACCCTTTCGACATAGCACCCAAATTTCTGTTTCCATAGAGAAATCATGATTTCATAAGATTTGATTCAATTTCAATAGATGGTTATATATTTCCACAAATATTTCATCAGAGCGATAGTGACCTATTCCCAACACTTATGTTCACATTCTTGAAACGTTTTTCCATGGCAACCAAATTCCATGTTAAACTATAAAATTTGTTCTTTCATTGCAATATAGGCATGTTGTACCACAAAATGATAATCTTGACTATTTTTGTAACAAGTATGGGCATGTTGCATCTTAAAATGACCGTCATGATGAGTTTCAATGAATGCTACCATTTTCCCTCGTATTTGAGGATTCTTTTTGACACAGCAACCAAATATCTGTTTCCATAGAGAAAACATGGTTTCGTAATATTTGATTCAATTTCAATAGATGGTTATATATTTCCACAAATATTTCATCAAAGTAATAGTCAGCTTATTCCAAACACATCTATTCACAGCCTTGAATCGGATTTCCATGGCAACCAAATTCCTTGTTACCCTACAAATTTGTTCTTTCATAGCAATATGGGCATTCTGTACCACAAAACGATAATCTTGACTACTTTTGTAACAAGTATGGGCATGTTGCATCTTAAATTGACCGTCATGATGAGTTTCAATGAATGCTGCCATTTTTCCTTGTATTTGAGGAGTCTTTTTGACATAGCACCCAAATATCTGTTTCCATAGAGAAAACATGGTTTCATAAGAATTGATTCAATTTCAATAGATTGTCATATATTTCCACAAATATTTCATCACAGTGATAGTCAGCTATTCCCAACACTTATGTTCACATTCTTGAACTGTTTTTCCATGGCAACCAAATTCCATGTTACCAAACAAATTTGTTCTTTCAGGGCAATATAGGCATATTGCACCAGAAAATGACTGTCTGGATTTTTTCTTGCTACAAGTATGGGCATGTTGCATCTTTAAATGACCGTCTTGATGAGTTCCAATGAACGTACCATTTTCCCTTGTATTCAAGGAACCCTTTCGACATAGCACCCAAATTTCTGTTTCCATAGAGAAATCATGATTTCATAAGATTTGATTCAATTTCAATAGATGGTTATATATTTCCACAAATATTTCATCAGAGCGATAGTGACCTATTCCCAACACTTATGTTCACATTCTTGAAACGTTTTTCCATGGCAACCAAATTCCATGTTAAACTATAAAATTTGTTCTTTCATTGCAATATAGGCATGTTGTACCACAAAATGATAATCTTGACTATTTTTGTAACAAGTATGGGCATGTTGCATCTTAAAATGACCGTCATGATGAGTTTCAATGAATGCTACCATTTTCCCTCGTATTTGAGGATTCTTTTTGACACAGCAACCAAATATCTGTTTCCATAGAGAAAACATGGTTTCGTGATATTTGATTCAATTTCAATAGATGGTTATATATTTCCACAAATATTTCATCAAAGTAATAGTCAGCTTATTCCAAACACATCTATTCACAGCCTTGAATCGGATTTCCATGGCAACCAAATTCCTTGTTACCCTACAAATTTGTTCTTTCATAGCAATATGGGCATTCTGTACCACAAAACGATAATCTTGACTACTTTTGTAACAAGTATGGGCATGTTGCATCTTAAATTGACCGTCATGATGAGTTTCAATGAATGCTGCCATTTTTCCTTGTATTTGAGGAGTCTTTTTGACATAGCATCCAAATATCTGTTTCCATAGAGAAAACATGGTTTCGTAAGAATTGATTCAATTTCAATAGATTGTCATATATTTCCACAAATATTTCATCACAGTGATAGTCAGCTATTCCCAACACTTATGTTCACATTCTTGAACTGTTTTTCCATGGCAACAAAATTCCATGTTACCAAACAAATTTGTTCTTTCAGGGCAATATAGGCATATTGCACCAGAAAATGACTGTCTGGATTTTTTCTTGCTTCAAGTATGGGCATGTTGCATCTTAAAATGACCGTCTTGATGAGTTCCAATGAATGCTACCATTTTCCCTTGTATTCAAGGAACCCTTTCGACATAGCACCCAAATTTCTGTTTCCATAGAGAAATCATGATTTCATAAGATTTGATTCAATTTCAATAGATGGTTATATATTTCCACAAATATTTCATCAGAGCGATAGTGACCTATTCCCAACACTTATGTTCACATTCTTGAAACGTTTTTCCATGGCAACCAAATTCCATGTTAAACTATAAAATTTGTTCTTTCATTGCAATATAGGCATGTTGTACCACAAAATGATAATCTTGACTATTTTTGTAACAAGTATGGGCATGTTGCATCTTAAAATGACCGTCATGATAAGTTTCAATGAATGCTACCATTTTCCCTCGTATTTGAGGATTCTTTTTGACACAGCAACCAAATATCTGTTTCCATAGAGAAAACATGGTTTCGTAAAATTTGATTCAATTTCAATAGATGGTTATATATTTCCACAAATATTTCATCAAAGTAATAGTCAGCTTTTCCAAACACATCTATTCACAGCCTTGAATCGGATTTCCATGGCAACCAAATTCCTTGTTACCCTACAAATTTGTTCTTTCATAGCAATATGGGCATTCTGTACCACAAAACGATAATCTTGACTACTTTTGTAACAAGTATGGGCATGTTGCATCTTAAAATAACCGTCATGATGAGTTTCAATGAATGCTGCCATTTTCCCTTGTATTTGAGGAGTCTTTTTGACATAGCACCCAAATATCTGTTTCCATAGAGAAAACATGGTTTCGTAAGAATTGATTCAATTTCAATAGATTGTCATATATTTCCACAAATATTTCATCACAGTAATAGTCAGCTATTCCCAACACTTATGTTCACATTCTTGAACTGTTTTTCCATGACAACCAAATTCCATGTTACCAAACAAATTTGTTCTTTCAGAGCAATATAGGCATATTGCACCAGAAAATGACTGTCTGGATTTTTTCTTGCTACAAGTATGGGCATGTTGCATCTTAAAATGACTGTCTTGATGAGTTCCAATGAATGCTACCATTTTCCCTTGTATTCAAGGAACCCTTTCGACATAGCACCCAAATTTCTGTTTCCATAGAGAAATCATGATTTCATAAGATTTGATTCAATTTCAATAGATGGTTATATATTTCCACAAATATTTCATCAGAGCGATAGTGACCTATTCCCAACACTTATGTTCACATTCTTGAAACGTTTTTCCATGGCAACCAAATTCCATGTTAAACTATAAAATTTGTTCTTTCATTGCAATATAGGCATGTTGTACCACAAAATGATAATCTTGACTATTTTTGTAACAAGTATGGGCATGTTGCATCTTAAAATGACCGTCATGATGAGTTTCAATGAATGCTACCATTTTCCCTCGTATTTGAGGATTCTTTTTGACACAGCAACCAAATATCTGTTTCCATAGAGAAAACATGGTTTCGTGATATTTGATTCAATTTCAATAGATGGTTATATATTTCCACAAATATTTCATCAAAGTAATAGTCAGCTTATTCCAAACACATCTATTCACAGCCTTGAATCGGATTTCCATGGCAACCAAATTCCTTGTTACCCTACAAATTTGTTCTTTCATAGCAATATGGGCATTCTGTACCACAAAACGATAATCTTGACTACTTTTGTAACAAGTATGGGCATGTTGCATCTTAAATTGACCGTCATGATGAGTTTCAATGAATGCTGCCATTTTTCCTTGTATTTGAGGAGTCTTTTTGACATAGCATCCAAATATCTGTTTCCATAGAGAAAACATGGTTTCGTAAGAATTGATTCAATTTCAATAGATTGTCATATATTTCCACAAATATTTCATCACAGTGATAGTCAGCTATTCCCAACACTTATGTTCACATTCTTGAACTGTTTTTCCATGGCAACAAAATTCCATGTTACCAAACAAATTTGTTCTTTCAGGGCAATATAGGCATATTGCACCAGAAAATGACTGTCTGGATTTTTTCTTGCTTCAAGTATGGGCATGTTGCATCTTAAAATGACCGTCTTGATGAGTTCCAATGAATGCTACCATTTTCCCTTGTATTCAAGGAACCCTTTCGACATAGCACCCAAATTTCTGTTTCCATAGAGAAATCATGATTTCATAAGATTTGATTCAATTTCAATAGATGGTTATATATTTCCACAAATATTTCATCAGAGCGATAGTGACCTATTCCCAACACTTATGTTCACATTCTTGAAACGTTTTTCCATGGCAACCAAATTCCATGTTAAACTATAAAATTTGTTCTTTCATTGCAATATAGGCATGTTGTACCACAAAATGATAATCTTGACTATTTTTGTAACAAGTATGGGCATGTTGCATCTTAAAATGACCGTCATGATAAGTTTCAATGAATGCTACCATTTTCCCTCGTATTTGAGGATTCTTTTTGACACAGCAACCAAATATCTGTTTCCATAGAGAAAACATGGTTTCGTAATATTTGATTCAATTTCAATAGATGGTTATATATTTCCACAAATATTTCATCAAAGTAATAGTCAGCTTTTCCAAACACATCTATTCACAGCCTTGAATCGGATTTCCATGGCAACCAAATTCCTTGTTACCCTACAAATTTGTTCTTTCATAGCAATATGGGCATTCTGTACCACAAAACGATAATCTTGACTACTTTTGTAACAAGTATGGGCATGTTGCATCTTAAAATAACCGTCATGATGAGTTTCAATGAATGCTGCCATTTTCCCTTGTATTTGAGGAGTCTTTTTGACATAGCACCCAAATATCTGTTTCCATAGAGAAAACATGGTTTCGTAAGAATTGATTCAATTTCAATAGATTGTCATATATTTCCACAAATATTTCATCACAGTAATAGTCAGCTATTCCCAACACTTATGTTCACATTCTTGAACTGTTTTTCCATGACAACCAAATTCCATGTTACCAAACAAATTTGTTCTTTCAGAGCAATATAGGCATATTGCACCAGAAAATGACTGTCTGGATTTTTTCTTGCTACAAGTATGGGCATGTTGCATCTTAAAATGACTGTCTTGATGAGTTCCAATGAATGCTACCATTTTCCCTTGTATTCAAGGAACCCTTTCGACAAAGCACCCAAATTTCTGTTTCCATAGAGAAATCATGATTTCATAAGATTTGATTCAATTTCAATAGATGGTTATATATTTCCACAAATATTTCATCAGAGCGATAGTGACCTATTCCCAACACTTATGTTCACATTCTTGAAACGTTTTTCCATGGCAACCAAATTCCATGTTAAACTATAAAATTTGTTCTTTCATTGCAATATAGGCATGTTGTACCACAAAATGATAATCTTGACTATTTTTGTAACAAGTATGGGCATGTTGCATCTTAAAATGACCGTCATGATGAGTTTCAATGAATGCTACCATTTTCCCTCGTATTTGAGGATTCTTTTTGACACAGCAACCAAATATCTGTTTCCATAGAGAAAACATGGTTTCGTAATATTTGATTCAATTTCAATAGATGGTTATATATTTCCACAAATATTTCATCAAAGTAATAGTCAGCTTATTCCAAACACATCTATTCACAGCCTTGAATCGGATTTCCATGGCAACCAAATTCCTTGTTACCCTACAAATTTGTTCTTTCATAGCAATATGGGCATTCTGTACCACAAAACGATAATCTTGACTACTTTTGTAACAAGTATGGGCATGTTGCATCTTAAATTGACCGTCATGATGAGTTTCAATGAATGCTGCCATTTTTCCTTGTATTTGAGGAGTCTTTTTGACATAGCACCCAAATATCTGTTTCCATAGAGAAAACATGGTTTCGTAAGAATTGATTCAATTTCAATAGATTGTCATATATTTCCACAAATATTTCATCACAGTGATAGTCAGCTATTCCCAACACTTATGTTCACATTCTTGAACTGTTTTTCCATGGCAACCAAATTCCATGTTACCAAACAAATTTGTTCTTTCAGGGCAATATAGGCATATTGCACCAGAAAATGACTGTCTGGATTTTTTCTTGCTACAAGTATGGGCATGTTGCATCTTTAAATGACCGTCTTGATGAGTTCCAATGAATGCTACCATTTTCTCTTGTATTCAAGGAACCCTTTCGACATAGCACCCAAATTTCTGTTTCCATAGAGAAATCATGATTTCATAAGATTTGATTCAATTTCAATAGATGGTTATATATTTCCACAAATATTTCATCAGAGCGATAGTGACCTATTCCCAACACTTATGTTCACATTCTTGAAACGTTTTTCCATGGCAACCAAATTCCATGTTAAACTATAAAATTTGTTCTTTCATTGCAATATAGGCATGTTGTACCACAAAATGATAATCTTGACTATTTTTGTAACAAGTATGGGCATGTTGCATCTTAAAATGACCGTCATGATAAGTTTCAATGAATGCTACCATTTTCCCTCGTATTTGAGGATTCTTTTTGACACAGCAACCAAATATCTGTTTCCATAGAGAAAACATGGTTTCGTAAAATTTGATTCAATTTCAATAGATGGTTATATATTTCCACAAATATTTCATCAAAGTAATAGTCAGCTTTTCCAAACACATCTATTCACAGCCTTGAATCGGATTTCCATGGCAACCAAATTCCTTGTTACCCTACAAATTTGTTCTTTCATAGCAATATGGGCATTCTGTACCACAAAACGATAATCTTGACTACTTTTGTAACAAGTATGGGCATGTTGCATCTTAAAATAACCGTCATGATGAGTTTCAATGAATGCTGCCATTTTCCCTTGTATTTGAGGAGTCTTTTTGACATAGCACCCAAATATCTGTTTCCATAGAGAAAACATGGTTTCGTAAGAATTGATTCAATTTCAATAGATTGTCATATATTTCCACAAATATTTCATCACAGTAATAGTCAGCTATTCCCAACACTTATGTTCACATTCTTGAACTGTTTTTCCATGACAACCAAATTCCATGTTACCAAACAAATTTGTTCTTTCAGAGCAATATAGGCATATTGCACCAGAAAATGACTGTCTGGATTTTTTCTTGCTACAAGTATGGGCATGTTGCATCTTAAAATGACTGTCTTGATGAGTTCCAATGAATGCTACCATTTTCCCTTGTATTCAAGGAACCCTTTCGACATAGCACCCAAATTTCTGTTTCCATAGAGAAATCATGATTTCATAAGATTTGATTCAATTTCAATAGATGGTTATATATTTCCACAAATATTTCATCAGAGCGATAGTGACCTATTCCCAACACTTATGTTCACATTCTTGAAACGTTTTTCCATGGCAACCAAATTCCATGTTAAACTATAAAATTTGTTCTTTCATTGCAATATAGGCATGTTGTACCACAAAATGATAATCTTGACTATTTTTGTAACAAGTATGGGCATGTTGCATCTTAAAATGACCGTCATGATGAGTTTCAATGAATGCTACCATTTTCCCTCGTATTTGAGGATTCTTTTTGACACAGCAACCAAATATCTGTTTCCATAGAGAAAACATGGTTTCGTGATATTTGATTCAATTTCAATAGATGGTTATATATTTCCACAAATATTTCATCAAAGTAATAGTCAGCTTATTCCAAACACATCTATTCACAGCCTTGAATCGGATTTCCATGGCAACCAAATTCCTTGTTACCCTACAAATTTGTTCTTTCATAGCAATATGGGCATTCTGTACCACAAAACGATAATCTTGACTACTTTTGTAACAAGTATGGGCATGTTGCATCTTAAATTGACCGTCATGATGAGTTTCAATGAATGCTGCCATTTTTCCTTGTATTTGAGGAGTCTTTTTGACATAGCATCCAAATATCTGTTTCCATAGAGAAAACATGGTTTCGTAAGAATTGATTCAATTTCAATAGATTGTCATATATTTCCACAAATATTTCATCACAGTGATAGTCAGCTATTCCCAACACTTATGTTCACATTCTTGAACTGTTTTTCCATGGCAACAAAATTCCATGTTACCAAACAAATTTGTTCTTTCAGGGCAATATAGGCATATTGCACCAGAAAATGACTGTCTGGATTTTTTCTTGCTTCAAGTATGGGCATGTTGCATCTTAAAATGACCGTCTTGATGAGTTCCAATGAATGCTACCATTTTCCCTTGTATTCAAGGAACCCTTTCGACATAGCACCCAAATTTCTGTTTCCATAGAGAAATCATGATTTCATAAGATTTGATTCAATTTCAATAGATGGTTATATATTTCCACAAATATTTCATCAGAGCGATAGTGACCTATTCCCAACACTTATGTTCACATTCTTGAAACGTTTTTCCATGGCAACCAAATTCCATGTTAAACTATAAAATTTGTTCTTTCATTGCAATATAGGCATGTTGTACCACAAAATGATAATCTTGACTATTTTTGTAACAAGTATGGGCATGTTGCATCTTAAAATGACCGTCATGATAAGTTTCAATGAATGCTACCATTTTCCCTCGTATTTGAGGATTCTTTTTGACACAGCAACCAAATATCTGTTTCCATAGAGAAAACATGGTTTCGTAAAATTTGATTCAATTTCAATAGATGGTTATATATTTCCACAAATATTTCATCAAAGTAATAGTCAGCTTTTCCAAACACATCTATTCACAGCCTTGAATCGGATTTCCATGGCAACCAAATTCCTTGTTACCCTACAAATTTGTTCTTTCATAGCAATATGGGCATTCTGTACCACAAAACGATAATCTTGACTACTTTTGTAACAAGTATGGGCATGTTGCATCTTAAAATAACCGTCATGATGAGTTTCAATGAATGCTGCCATTTTCCCTTGTATTTGAGGAGTCTTTTTGACATAGCACCCAAATATCTGTTTCCATAGAGAAAACATGGTTTCGTAAGAATTGATTCAATTTCAATAGATTGTCATATATTTCCACAAATATTTCATCACAGTAATAGTCAGCTATTCCCAACACTTATGTTCACATTCTTGGATCAGTTTTTAATGGCAACCAAATTCCATGTTACCAAACAAATTTGTTCTTTCAGAGCAATATAGGCATATTGCACCAGAAAATGACTGTCTGGATTTTTTCTTGCTACAAGTATGGGCATGTTGCATCTTAAAATGACCGTCTTGATGAGTTCCAATGAATGCTACCATTTTCCTTTGTATTCAAGGAACCCTTTTGACATAGCACCCAAATTTCTGTTTCCATAGAGAAATCATGATTTCATAAGATTTGATTCAATTTCAATAGATGGTTATATATTTCCACAAATATTTTGTCAGAGCGATAGTGACCTATTCCCAACACTTATGTTCACATTCTTGAAATATTTTTCCATGGCAACCAAATTCCATGTTAAACTATAAAATTTGTTCTTTCATGGCAATATAGGCATGTTGTACCACAAAATGATAATCTTGACTATTTTTGTAACAAGTATGGGCATGTTGCATCTTAAAATGACCGTCATGATAAGTTTCAATGAATGCTACCATTTTCCCTCGTATTTGAGGATTCTTTTTGACACAGCAACCAAATATCTGTTTCCATAGAGAAAACATGGTTTCGTAAAATTTGATTCAATTTCAATAGATGGTTATATATTTCCACAAATATTTCATCAAAGTAATAGTCAGCTATTCCAAACACATCTATTCACAGCCTTGAATCGGATTTCCATGGCAACCAAATTCCTTGTTACCCTACAAATTTGTTCTTTCATAGCAATATGGGCATTCTGTACCACAAAACGATAATCTTGACTGTTTTTGTAACAAGTATGGGCATGTTGCATCTTAAAATGACCGTCATGATAAGTTTCAATGAATGCTACCATTTTCCCTCGTATTTGAGGATTCTTTTTGACACAGTAACCAAATATCTGTTTCCATAGAGAAAACATGGTTTCGTAAAATTTGATTCAATTCCAATAGATGGTTATATATTCCCACAAATATTTCATCAAAGTAATAGTCAGCTTATTCCAAACACATCTATTCACAGCCTTCAATCGGATTTCCATGGCAACCAAATTCCTTGTTACCCTACAAATTTGATCTTTCACAGCATTATAGGCATGTTGTACCACAAAATGATAATCTTGACTATTTTTATAACAAGTATGGGCATGTTGCATCTTAAAATGACCACCATGATGAGTTTCAATGAATGCTGCCATTTTCCCTCGTATTTGAGGATTCTTCTTGACACAGCAACCAAATATCTGTTTCCATAGAGAAAACATGGTTTCGTAAAATTTGATTTAATTTCAATAGATGGTTATATATTTCCACAAATATTTCATCAAAGTAATAATCAGGTATTCCAAACACATCTATTCACAGCCTTCAATCGGATTTCCATGGCAACCAAATTCCTTGTTACCCTACAAATTTGTTCTTTCACAGCAATATGGGCATTCTGTACCAAAAAACGATAATCTTGACTACTTTTGTAACAAATATGGGCATGTTGCATCTTAAAATGACCGTCACGATGAGTTTCAATGAATGCTGCCATTTTTCCTTGTATTTGAGGAATCTTTTTGACATAGCACCCAAATATCTGTTTCCATAGAGAAATCATGGTTTCGTAAGAATTGATTCAATTTCAATAGATTGTCATATATTTCCACAAATATTTCATCACAGTAATAGTCAGCTATTCCCAACACTTATGTTCACATTCTTGGATCAGTTTTTAATGGCAACCAAATTCCATGTTACCAAACAAATTTGTTCTTTCAGAGCAATATAGGCATATTGCACCAGAAAATGACTGTCTGGATTTTTTCTTGCTACAAGTATGGGCATGTTGCATCTTAAAATGACCGTCTTGATGAGTTCCAATGAATGCTACCATTTTCCTTTGTATTCAAGGAACCCTTTTGACATAGCACCCAAATTTCTGTTTCCATAGAGAAATCATGATTTCATAAGATTTGATTCAATTTCAATAAATGGTTATATATTTCCACAAATATTTTGTCAGAGCGATAGTGACCTATTCCCAACACTTATGTTCACATTCTTGAAATATTTTTCCATGGCAACCAAATTCCATGTTAAACTATAAAATTTGTTCTTTCATGGCAATATAGGCATGTTGTACCACAAAATGATAATCTTGACTATTTTTGTAACAAGTATGGGCATGTTGCATCTTAAAATGACCGTCATGATAAGTTTCAATGAATGCTACCATTTTCCCTCGTATTTGAGGATTCTTTTTGACACAGCAACCAAATATCTGTTTCCATAGAGAAAACATGGTTTCGTAAAATTTGATTCAATTTCAATAGATGGTTATATATTTCCACAAATATTTCATCAAAGTAATAGTCAGCTTATTCCAAACACATCTATTCACAGCCTTGAATCGGATTTCCATGGCAACCAAATTCCTTTTTACCCTACAAATTTGTTCTTTCATAGCAATATGGGCATTCTGTACCACAAAACGATAATCTTGACTATTTTTGTAACAAGTATGGGCATGTTGCATCTTAAAATGACCGTCATGATGAGTTTCAATGAATGCTGCCATTTTTCCTTGTATTTGAGGAATCTTTTTGACATAGCACCCAAATATCTGTTTCCATAGAGAAAACATGGTTTCGTAAGAATTGATTCAATTTCAATAGATTGTCATATATTTCCACAAATATTTCATCACAGTGATAGTCAGCTATTCCCAACACTTATGTTCACAATCTTGAACTGTTTTTCCATGGCAACCAAATTGCATGTTACCAAACAAATTTGTTCTTTCAGAGCAATATAGGCATATTGCACCAGAAAATGACTGTCTGGATTTTTTCTTGCTACAAGTATGGCATGTTGCATCTTAAAATGACCGTCTTGATGAGTTCCAATGCATGCTACCATTTTCCCTTGTATTCAAGGAACCCTATCGACAAAGCACCTAAATTTCTGTTTCCATAGAGAAATCATGATTTCATAAGATTTGATTCAATTTCAATAGATGGTTAAATATTTCCACATATTTTGACTATTTTTGTAACAAGTATGGGCATGTTGCATCTTAAAATGACCGTCATGATGAGTTTCAATGAATGCTACCATTTTTCTCTTATTTGAGGATTCTTTTTGACACAGCAACCAAATATCTGTTTCCATAGAGAAAACATGGTTTCGTAATATTTGATTCAATTTCAATAGATGGTTATATATTTCCACAAATATTTCACCAAAGTAATAGTCAGCTTATTCCAAACACATCTATTCACAGCCTTGAATCGGATTTCCATGGCAACCAAATTCCTTGTTACCCTACAAATTTGTTCTTTCATAGCAATATGGGCATTCTGTACCACAAAACGATAATCTTGACTATTTTTGTAACAAGTATGGGCATGTTGCATCTTAAAATGAGCGTCATGATGAGTTTCAATGAATGCTGCCATTTTCCCTTGTATTTGAGGAGTCTTTTTGACATAGCACCCAAATATCTGTTTCCATAGAGAAAACATGGTTTCGTAAGAATTGATTCAATTTCAATAGATTGTCATATATTTCCACGAATATTTCATCAAAGTAATAGTCAGCTATTCCAAACACATCTATTCACAGCCTTGAATCGGATTTCCATGGCAACCAAATTCCTTGTTACCCTACAAATTTGTTCTTTCATAGCAATATGGGCATTCTGTACCACAAAACGATAATCTTGACTACTTTTGTAACAAGTATGGGCATGTTGCATCTTAAATTGACCGTCATGATGAGTTTCAATGAATGCTGCCATTTTTCCTTGTATTTGAGGAGTCTTTTTGACATAGCACCCAAATATCTGTTTCCATAGAGAAAACATGGTTTCGTAAGAATTGATTCAATTTCAATAGATTGTCATATATTTCCACAAATATTTCATCACAGTAATAGTCAGCTATTCCCAACACTTATGTTCACATTCTTGAACTGTTTTTCCATGGCAACCAAATTCCATGTTACCAAACAAATTTGTTCTTTCAGAGCAATATAGGCATATTGCACCAGAAAATGACTGTCTGGATTTTTTCTTGCTACAAGTATGGGCATGTTGCATCTTAAAATGACCGTCTTGATGAGTTCCAATGAATGCCACCATTTTCCCTTGTATTCAAGGAACCCTTTCGACAAAGCACCCAAATTTCTGTTTCCATAGAGAAATCATGATTTCATTAGATTTGGTTCAATTTCAATAGATGGTTAAATATTTCCACAAATATTTTGTCAAAGCGATAGTCACCTTTTCCCAACACTTATGTTCACATTCTTGGATCAGTTTTCAATGGCAACCAAATTCCATGTTACCCTACAAATTTGTTCTTTCACAGCATTATAGGCATGTTGTACCACAAAATGATAATCTTGACTATTTTTGTAACAAGTATGGGCATGTTGCATCTTAAAATGAAATTCTTTTTGACACAGCAACCAAATATCTGTTTCCATAGAGAAAACATGGTTTCGTAATATTTGATTCAATTTCAATAGATGGTTATATATTTCCACAAATATTTCATCAAAGTAATAGTCAGCTTATTCCAAACACATCTATTCACAGCCTTGAATCGGATTTCCATGGCAACCAAATTCCTTGTTACCCTACAAATTTGTTCTTTCATAGCAATATGGGCATTCTGTACCACAAAACGATAATCTTGACTACTTTTGTAACAAGTATGGGCATGTTGCATCTTAAATTGACCGTCATGATGAGTTTCAATGAATGCTGCCATTTTTCCTCGTATTTGAGGAGTTTTTTTGACATAGCACCCAAATATCTGTTTCCATAGAGAAAACATGGTTTCGTAAGAATTGATTCAATTTCAATAGATTGTCATATATTTCCACAAATATTTCATCACAGTGATAGTCAGCTATTCCCAACACTTATGTTCACATTCTTGAACTGTTTTTCCATGGCAACCAAATTCCATGTTACCAAACAAATTTGTTCTTTCAGGGCAATATAGGCATATTGCACCAGAAAATGACTGTCTGGATTTTTTCTTGCTACAAGTATGGGCATGTTGCATCTTTAAATGACCGTCTTGATGAGTTCCAATGAATGCTACCATTTTCCCTTGTATTCAAGGAACCCTTTCGACATAGCACCCAAATTTCTGTTTCCATAGAGAAATCATGATTTCATAAGATTTGATTCAATTTCAATAGATGGTTATATATTTCCACAAATATTTCATCAGAGCGATAGTGACCTATTCCCAACACTTATGTTCACATTCTTGAAACGTTTTTCCATGGCAACCAAATTCCATGTTAAACTATAAAATTTGTTCTTTCATTGCAATATAGGCATGTTGTACCACAAAATGATAATTTTGACTATTTTTGTAACAAGTATGGGCATGTTGCATCTTAAAATGACCGTCATGATGAGTTTCAATGAATGCTGCCATTTTCCCTTGTATTCAAGGAACCCTTTCGACATAGCACCCAAATTTCTGTTTCCATAGAGAAATCATGATTTCATAAGATTTGATTCAATTTCAATAGATGGTTATATATTGCCACAAATATTTTGTCAAAGCGATAGTCACCTATTCCCAACACTTATGTTCACATTCTTGGATCTGTTTTTAATGGCAACCAAATTCAATGTTACCCTACAAATTTGATCTTTCACAGCATTATAGGCATGTTGTACCACAAAATGATAATCTTGACTATTTTTGTAACAAGTATGGGCATGTTGCATCTTAAAATGACCGTCATGATGAGTTTCAATGAATGCTGCCATTTTCCCTCGTATTTGAGGATTCTTCTTGACACAGCAACCAAATATCTGTTTCCATAGAGAAAACATGGTTTCGTAAAATTTGATTCAATTTCAATAGATGGTTATATATTTCCACAAATATTTCATCAAAGTAATAATCAGCTATTCCAAACACATCTATTCACAGCCTTGAATCGGATTTCCATGGCAACCAAATTCCTTGTTACCCTACAAATTTGTTCTTTCATAGCAATATGGGCATTCTGTACCACAAAACGATAATCTTGACTACTTTTGTAACAAGTATGGGCATGTTGCATCTTAAAATAACCGTCATGATGAGTTTCAATGAATGCTGCCATTTTTCCTTGTATTTGAGGAATCTTTTTGACATAGCACCCAAATATCTGTTTCCATAGAGAAATCATGGTTTCGTAAGAATTGATTCAATTTCAATAGATTGTCATATATTTCCACAAATATTTCATCACAGTAATAGTCAGCTATTCCCAACACTTATGTTCACATTCTTGGATCAGTTTTTAATGGCAACCAAATTCCATGTTACCAAACAAATTTGTTCTTTCAGAGCAATATAGGCATATTGCACCAGAAAATGACTGTCTGGATTTTTTCTTGCTACAAGTATGGGCATGTTGCATCTTAAAATGACTGTCTTGATGAGTTCCAATGAATGCTACCATTTTCCTTTGTATTTAAGGAACCCTTTCGACATAGCACCCAAATTTCTGTTTCCATAGAGAAATCATGATTTCATAAGATTTGATTCAATTTCAATAGATGGTTATATATTTCCACAAATATTTTGTCAGAGCGATAGTGACCTATTCCCAACACTTATGTTCACATTCTTGAAATGTTTTTCCATGGCAACCAAATTCCATGTTAAACTATAAAATTTGTTCTTTCATGGCAATATAGGCATGTTGTACCACAAAATGATAATCTTGACTATTTTTGTAACAAGTATGGGCATGTTGCATCTTAAAATGACCGTCATGATAAGTTTCAATGAATGCTACCATTTTCCCTCGTATTTGAGGATTCTTTTTGACACAGCAACCAAATATCTGTTTCCATAGAGAAAACATGGTTTCGTAAAATTTGATTCAATTTCAATAGATGGTTATATATTTCCACAAATATTTCATCACAGTGATAGTCAGCTATTCCAAACACATCTATTCACAGCCTTGAATCGGATTTCCATGGCAACCAAATTCCTTGTTACCCTACAAATTTGTTCTTTCATAGCAATATGGGCATTCTGTACCACAAAACGATAATCTTGACTATTTTTGTAACAAGTATGGGCATGTTGCATCTTAAAATGACCGTCTTGATGAGTTCCAATGAATGCTGCCATTTTCCTTTGTATTCAAGGAACCCTTTTGACATAGCACCCAAATTTCTGTTTCCATAGAGAAATCATGATTTCATAAGATTTGATTCAATTTCAATAGATGGTTATATATTTCCACATATTTTGACTATTTTTGTAACAAGTATGGGCATGTTGCATCTTAAAATGACCGTCATGATGAGTTTCAATGAATGCTACCATTTTCCTTCGTATTTGAGGATTCTTTTTGACACAGCAACCAAATATCTGTTTCTATAGAGAAAACATGGTTTCGTAAAATTTGATTCAATTTCAATAGATGGTTATATATTTCCACAAATATTTCATCAAAGTAATAGTCAGCTATTCCAAACACATCTATTCACAGCCTTGAATCGGATTTCCATGGCAACCAAATTCCTTGTTACCCTACAAATTTGTTCTTTCATAGCAATATGGGCATTCTGTACCAAAAAACGATAATCTTGACTAATTTTGTAACAAGTATGGGCATGTTGCATCTTAAAATGAGCGTCATGATGAGTTTCAATGAATGCTGCCATTTTTCCATGTATTTGAGGAGTCTTTTTGACATAGCACCAAAATATCTGTTTCCATAGAGAAAACATGGTTTCGTAAGAATTGATTCAATTTCAATAGATTGTCATATATTTCCACAAATATTTCATCACAGTGATAGTCAGCTATTCCCAACACTTATGTTCACATTCTTGAACTGTTTTTCCATGGCAACCAAATTCCATGTTACCAAACAAATTTGTTCTTTCAGAGCAATATAGGCATATTGCACCAGAAAATGACTGTCTGGATTTTTTCTTGCTACAAGTATGGGCATGTTGCATCTTAAAATGACCGTCTTGATGAGTTCCAATGAATGCTACCATTTTCCCTTGTATTCAAGGAACCCTTTTGACATAGCACCCAAATTTCTGTTTCCATAGAGAAATCATGGTTTCGTAAGAATTGATTCAATTTCAATAGATTGTCATATATTTCCACAAATATTTCATCACAGTGATAGTCAGCTATTCCCAACACTTATGTTCACATTCTTGGATCAGTTTTTAATGGCAACCAAATTCCATGTTACCAAACAAATTTGTTCTTTCAGGGCAATATTGCACCAGAAAATGACTGTCTGGATTTTTTCTTGCTACAAGTATGGGCATGTTGCATCTTAAAATGACCGTCTTGATGAGTTCCAATGAATGCTACCATTTTCCTTTGTATTCAAGGAACCCTTTTGACATACCACCCAAATTTCTGTTTCCATAGAGAAATCATGATTTCATAAGATTTGATTCAATTTCAATAGATGGTTATATATTTCCACAAATATTTTGTCAGAGCGATAGTGACCTATTCCCAACACTTATGTTCACATTCTTGAAATGTTTTTCCATGGCAACCAAATTCCATGTTAAACTATAAAATTTGTTCTTTCATGGCAATATAGGCATGTTGTACCACAAAATAATAATCTTGACTATTTTTGTAACAAGTATGGGCATGTTGCATCTTAAAATGACAGTCATGATAAGTTTCAATGAATGCTACCATTTTCCCTCGTATTTGAGGATTCTTTTTGACACAACAACCAAATATCTGTTTCCATAGAGAAAACATGGTTTCGTAAAATTTGATTCAATTTCAATAGATGGTTATATATTTCCACAAATATTTCATCAAAGTAATAGTCAGCTTATTCCAAACACATCTTTTCACAGCCTTGAATCGGATTTCCATGGCAACCAAATTCCTTTTTACCCTACAAATTTGTTCTTTCATAGCAATATGGGCATTCTGTACCACAAAACGATAATCTTGACTATTTTTGTAACAAGTATGGGCATGTTGCATCTTAAAATGACCGTCATGATGAGTTTCAATGAATGCTGCCATTTTTCCTTGTATTAAAGGAACCCTTTCGACATAGCACCCAAATTTCTGTTTCCATAGAGAAATCATGATTTCATAAGATTTGATTCAATTTCAATAGATGGTTATATATTTCCACAAATATTTTGTCAAAGCGATAGTCACCTATTCCCAACACTTATGTTCACATTCTTGGATCTGTTTTTAATGGCAACCAAATTCAATGCTACCCTACAAATTTGATCTTTCACAGCATTATAGGCATGTTGTACGACAAAATGATAATCTTGACTATTTTTGTAACAAGTATGGGCATGTTGCATCTTAAAATGACCGTCATGATGAGTTTCAATGAATGCTGCCATTTTCCCTCGTATTTGAGGATTCTTCTTGACACAGCAACCAAATATCTGTTTCCATAGAGAAAACATGGTTTCGTAAAATTTGATTTAATTTCAATAGATGGTTATATATTTCCACAAATATTTCATCAAAGTAATAATCAGGTATTCCAAACACATCTATTCACAGCCTTCAATCGGATTTCCATGGCAACCAAATTCCTTGTTACCCTACAAATTTGTTCTTTCACAGCAATATGGGCATTCTGTACCACAAAACGATAATCTTGACTATTTTTGTAACAAGTATGGGCATGTTGCATCTTAAAATGAGCGTCATGATGAGTTTCAATGAATGCTGCCATTTTCCCTTGTATTTGAGGAGTCTTTTTGACATAGCACCCAAATATCTGTTTCCATAGAGAAATCATGGTTTCATAAGATTTGATTCAATTTCAATAGATTGTCATATATTTCCACGAATATTTCATCAAAGTAATAGTCAGCTATTCCAAACACATCTATTCACAGCCTTGAATCGGATTTCCATGGCAACCAAATTCCTTGTTACCCTACAAATTTGTTCTTTCATAGCAATATGGGCATTCTGTACCACAAAACGATAATCTTGACTACTTTTGTAACAAGTATGGGCATGTTGCATCTTAAATTGACCGTCATGATGAGTTTCAATGAATGCTGCCATTTTTCCTTGTATTTGAGGAGTCTTTTTGACATAGCACCCAAATATCTGTTTCCATAGAGAAAACATGGTTTCGTAAGAATTGATTCAATTTCAATAGATTGTCATATATTTCCACAAATATTTCATCACAGTAATAGTCAGCTATTCCCAACACTTATGTTCACATTCTTGAACTGTTTTTCCATGGCAACCAAATTCCATGTTACCAAACAAATTTGTTCTTTCAGAGCAATATAGGCATATTGCACCAGAAAATGACTGTCTGGATTTTTTCTTGCTACAAGTATGGGCATGTTGCATCTTAAAATGACCGTCTTGATGAGTTCCAATGAATGCCACCATTTTCCCTTGTATTCAAGGAACCCTTTCGACAAAGCACCCAAATTTCTGTTTCCATAGAGAAATCATGATTTCATAAGATTTGATTCAATTTCAATAGATGGTTAAATATTTCCACAAATATTTTGTCAAAGCGATAGTCACCTTTTCCCAACACTTATGTTCACATTCTTGGATCAGTTTTCAATGGCAACCAAATTCCATGTTACCCTACAAATTTGTTCTTTCACAGCATTATAGGCATGTTGTACCACAAAATGATAATCTTGACTATTTTTGTAACAAGTATGGGCATGTTGCATCTTAAAATGACCGTCTTGATGAGTTCCAATGAATGCTACCATTTCTCCTTGTATTTGAGGGACATTATGGCATAGCAACGAAATATCCGTTTCCATAGAGAAAACAATAGTTTCATGAGACTTGATTCAATTTCAATAGATGGTTAAATATTTCCACAAATATTTTGTTAAAGCGATAGTCAGCTATTCCCAACACTTATGTTCACATTCTTGAAACGTTTTTCCATGGCAACCAAATTCCATGTTAAACTATAAAATTTGTTCTTTCATTGCAATATGGGCATGTTGTACCACAAAATGATAATCTTGACTATTTTTGTAACAAGTATGGGCATGTTGCATCTTAAAATGACCGTCATGATAAGTTTCAATGAATGCTACCATTTTCCCTCGTATTTGAGGATTCTTTTTGACACAGCAACCAAATATCTGTTTCCATAGAGAAAACATGGTTTCGTAAAATTTGATTCAATTTCAATAGATGGTTATATATTTCCACAAATATTTCATCAAAGTAATAGTCAGCTATTCCAAACACATCTATTCACAGCCTTGAATCGGATTTCCATGGCAACCAAATTCCTTTTTACCCTACGAATTTGTTCTTTCATAGCAATATGGGCATTCTGTACCACAAAACGATAATCTTGACTATTTTTGTAACAAGTATGGGCATGTTGCATCTTAAAATGACCGTCATGATGAGTTTCAATGAATGCTGCCATTTTCCCTTGTATTCAAGGAACCCTTTCGACATAGCACCCAAATTTCTGTTTCCATAGAGAAATCATGATTTCATAAGATTTGATTCAATTTCAATAGATGGTTATATATTTCCACAAATATTTTGTCAAAGCGATAGTCACCTATTCCCAACACTTATGTTCACATTCTTGGATCTGTTTTTAATGGCAACCAAATTCAATGCTACCCTACAAATTTGATCTTTCACAGCATTATAGGCATGTTGTACCACAAAATGATAATCTTGACTATTTTTGTAACAAGTATGGGCATGTTGCATCTTAAAAAGACCGTCATGATGAGTTTCAATGAATGCTGCCATTTTCCCTCGTATTTGAGGATTCTTCTTGACACAGCAACCAAATATCTGTTTCCATAGAGAAAACATGGTTTCGTAAAATTTGATTTAATTTCAATAGATGGTTATATATTTCCACAAATATTTCATCAAAGTAATAATCAGGTATTCCAAACACATCTATTCACAGCCTTCAATCGGATTTCCATGGCAACCAAATTCCTTGTTACCCTACAAATTTGTTCTTTCACAGCAATATGGGCATTCTGTACCACAAAACGATAATCTTGACTATTTTTGTAACAAGTATGGGCATGTTGCATCTTAAAATGAGCGTCATGATGAGTTTCAATGAATGCTGCCATTTTCCCTTGTATTTGAGGAGTCTTTTTGACATAGCACCCAAATATCTGTTTCCATAGAGAAATCATGGTTTCATAAGATTTGATTCAATTTCAATAGATTGTCATATATTTCCACGAATATTTCATCAAAGTAATAGTCAGCTATTCCAAACACATCTATTCACAGCCTTGAATCGGATTTCCATGGCAACCAAATTCCTTGTTACCCTACAAATTTGTTCTTTCATAGCAATATGGGCATTCTGTACCACAAAACGATAATCTTGACTACTTTTGTAACAAGTATGGGCATGTTGCATCTTAAATTGACCGTCATGATGAGTTTCAATGAATGCTGCCATTTTTCCTTGTATTTGAGGAGTCTTTTTGACATAGCACCCAAATATCTGTTTCCATAGAGAAAACATGGTTTCGTAAGAATTGATTCAATTTCAATAGATTGTCATATATTTCCACAAATATTTCATCACAGTAATAGTCAGCTATTCCCAACACTTATGTTCACATTCTTGAACTGTTTTTCCATGGCAACCAAATTCCATGTTACCAAACAAATTTGTTCTTTCAGAGCAATATAGGCATATTGCACCAGAAAATGACTGTCTGGATTTTTTCTTGCTACAAGTATGGGCATGTTGCATCTTAAAATGACCGTCTTGATGAGTTCCAATGAATGCCACCATTTTCCCTTGTATTCAAGGAACCCTTTCGACAAAGCACCCAAATTTCTGTTTTCATAGAGAAATCATGATTTCATAAGATTTGATTCAATTTCAATAGATGGTTAAATATTTCCACAAATATTTTGTCAAAGCGATAGTCACCTTTTCCCAACACTTATGTTCACATTCTTGGATCAGTTTTCAATGGCAACCAAATTCCATGTTACCCTACAAATTTGTTCTTTCACAGCATTATAGGCATGTTGTACCACAAAATGATAATCTTGACTATTTTTGTAACAAGTATGGGCATGTTGCATCTTAAAATGACCGTCTTGATGAGTTCCAATGAATGCTACCATTTCTCCTTGTATTTGAGGGACATTATGGCATAGCAACGAAATATCCGTTTCCATAGAGAAAACAATAGTTTCATGAGACTTGATTCAATTTCAATAGATGGTTAAATATTTCCACAAATATTTTGTTAAAGCGATAGTCAGCTATTCCCAACACTTATGTTCACATTCTTGAAACGTTTTTCCATGGCAACCAAATTCCATGTTAAACTATAAAATTTGTTCTTTCATTGCAATATGGGCATGTTGTACCACAAAATGATAATCTTGACTATTTTTGTAACAAGTATGGGCATGTTGCATCTTAAAATGACCGTCATGATAAGTTTCAATGAATGCTACCATTTTCCCTCGTATTTGAGGATTCTTTTTGACACAGCAACCAAATATCTGTTTCCATAGAGAAAACATGGTTTCGTAAAATTTGATTCAATTTCAATAGATGGTTATATATTTCCACAAATATTTCATCAAAGTAATAGTCAGCTATTCCAAACACATCTATTCACAGCCTTGAATCGGATTTCCATGGCAACCAAATTCCTTGTTACCCTACAAATTTGTTCTTTCATAGCAATATGGGCATTCTGTACCACAAAACGATAATCTTGACTACTTTTGTAACAAGTATGGGCATGTTGCATCTTAAAATAACCGTCATGATGAGTTTCAATGAATGCTGCAATTTTCCCTTGTATTTGAGGAGTCTTTTTGACATAGCACCCAAATATCTGTTTCCATAGAGAAAACATGGTTTCGTAAGAATTGATTCAATTTCAATAGATTGTCATATATTTCCACAAATATTTCATCACAGTAATAGTCAGCTATTCCCAACACTTATGTTCACATTCTTGAACTGTTTTTCCATGACCACCAAATTCCATGTTACCAAACAAATTTGTTCTTTCAGAGCAATGTAGGCATATTGCACCAGAAAATGACTGTCTGGATTTTTTCTTGCTACAAGTATGGGCATGTTGCATCTTAAAATGACCGTCTTGATGAGTTCCAATGAATGCTACCATTTTCCCTTGTATTCAAGGAACCCTTTCGACAAAGCACCCAAATTTCTGTTTCCATAGAGAAATCATGATTTCATAAGATTTGATTCAATTTCAATAAATTTGTTCTTTCATAGCAATATGGGCATTCTGTACCACAAAACGATAATCTTGACTACTTTTGTAACAAGTATGGGCATGTTGCATCTTAAATTGACCGTCATGATGAGTTTCAATGAATGCTACCATTTTTCCTTGTATTTGAGGAGTCTTTTTGACATAGCACCCAAATATCTGTTTCCATAGAGAAAACATGGTTTCGTAAGAATTGATTCAATTTCAATAGATTGTCATATATTTCCACAAATATTTCATCACAGTGATAGTCAGCTATTCCCAACACTTATGTTCACATTCTTGAACTGTTTTTCCATGGCAACCAAATTCCATGTTACCAAACAAATTTGTTCTTTCAGGGCAATATAGGCATATTGCACCAGAAAATGACTGTCTGGATTTTTTCTTGCTACAAGTATGGGCATGTTGCATCTTAAAATGACCGTCTTGATGAGTTCCAATGCATGCTACCATTTTCCCTTGTATTCAAGGAACCCTTTCGACATAGCACCCAAATTTCTGTTTCCATAGAGAAATCATGATTTCATAAGATTTGATTCAATTTCAATAGATGGTTATATATTTCCACAAATATTTCATCAGAGCGATAGTGACCTATTCCCAACACTTATGTTCACATTCTTGAAACGTTTTTCCATGGCAACCAAATTCCATGTTAAACTATAAAATTTGTTCTTTCATTGCAATATAGGCATGTTGTACCACAAAATGATAATCTTGACTATTTTTGTAACAAGTATGGGCATGTTGCATCTTAAAATGACCGTCATGATGAGTTTCAATGAATGCTACCATTTTCCCTCGTATTTGAGGATTCTTTTTGACACAGCAACCAAATATCTGTTTCCATAGAGAAAACATGGTTTCGTAATATTTGATTCAATTTCAATAGATGGTTATATATTTCCACAAATATTTCATCAAAGTAATAGTCAGCTTATTCCAAACACATCTATTCACAGCCTTGAATCGGATTTCCATGGCAACCAAATTCCTTGTTACCCTACAAATTTGTTCTTTCATAGCAATATGGGCATTCTGTACCACAAAACGATAATCTTGACTACTTTTGTAACAAGTATGGGCATGTTGCATCTTAAATTGACCGTCATGATGAGTTTCAATGAATGCTGCCATTTTTCCTTGTATTTGAGGAGTCTTTTTGACATAGCACCCAAATATCTGTTTCCATAGAGAAAACATGGTTTCATAAGAATTGATTCAATTTCAATAGATTGTCATATATTTCCACAAATATTTCATCACAGTGATAGTCAGCTATTCCCAACACTTATGTTCACATTCTTGAACTGTTTTTCCATGGCAACCAAATTCCATGTTACCAAACAAATTTGTTCTTTCAGGGCAATATAGGCATATTGCACCAGAAAATGACTGTCTGGATTTTTTCTTGCTACAAGTATGGGCATGTTGCATCTTTAAATGACCGTCTTGATGAGTTCCAATGAACGTACCATTTTCCCTTGTATTCAAGGAACCCTTTCGACATAGCACCCAAATTTCTGTTTCCATAGAGAAATCATGATTTCATAAGATTTGATTCAATTTCAATAGATGGTTATATATTTCCACAAATATTTCATCAGAGCGATAGTGACCTATTCCCAACACTTATGTTCACATTCTTGAAACGTTTTTCCATGGCAACCAAATTCCATGTTAAACTATAAAATTTGTTCTTTCATTGCAATATAGGCATGTTGTACCACAAAATGATAATCTTGACTATTTTTGTAACAAGTATGGGCATGTTGCATCTTAAAATGACCGTCATGATGAGTTTCAATGAATGCTACCATTTTCCCTCGTATTTGAGGATTCTTTTTGACACAGCAACCAAATATCTGTTTCCATAGAGAAAACATGTTTTCGTGATATTTGATTCAATTTCAATAGATGGTTATATATTTCCACAAATATTTCATCAAAGTAATAGTCAGCTTATTCCAAACACATCTATTCACAGCCTTGAATCGGATTTCCATGGCAACCAAATTCCTTGTTACCCTACAAATTTGTTCTTTCATAGCAATATGGGCATTCTGTACCACAAAACGATAATCTTGACTACTTTTGTAACAAGTATGGGCATGTTGCATCTTAAATTGACCGTCATGATGAGTTTCAATGAATGCTGCCATTTTTCCTTGTATTTGAGGAGTCTTTTTGACATAGCATCCAAATATCTGTTTCCATAGAGAAAACATGGTTTCGTAAGAATTGATTCAATTTCAATAGATTGTCATATATTTCCACAAATATTTCATCACAGTGATAGTCAGCTATTCCCAACACTTATGTTCACATTCTTGAACTGTTTTTCCATGGCAACCAAATTCCATGTTACCAAACAAATTTGTTCTTTCAGGGCAATATAGGCATATTGCACCAGAAAATGACTGTCTGGATTTTTTCTTGCTTCAAGTATGGGCATGTTGCATCTTAAAATGACCGTCTTGATGAGTTCCAATGAATGCTACCATTTTCCCTTGTATTCAAGGAACCCTTTCGACAAAGCACCCAAATTTCTGTTTCCATAGAGAAATCATGATTTCATAAGATTTGATTCAATTTCAATAGATGGTTATATATTTCCACAAATATTTCATCAGAGCGATAGTGACCTATTCCCAACACTTATGTTCACATTCTTGAAACGTTTTTCCATGGCAACCAAATTCCATGTTAAACTATAAAATTTGTTCTTTCATTGCAATATAGGCATGTTGTACCACAAAATGATAATCTTGACTATTTTTGTAACAAGTATGGGCATGTTGCATCTTAAAATGACCGTCATGATAAGTTTCAATGAATGCTACCATTTTCCCTCGTATTTGAGGATTCTTTTTGACACAGCAACCAAATATCTGTTTCCATAGAGAAAACATGGTTTCGTAAAATTTGATTCAATTTCAATAGATGGTTATATATTTCCACAAATATTTCATCAAAGTAATAGTCAGCTTTTCCAAACACATCTATTCACAGCCTTGAATCGGATTTCCATGGCAACCAAATTCCTTGTTACCCTACAAATTTGTTCTTTCATAGCAATATGGGCATTCTGTACCACAAAACGATAATCTTGACTACTTTTGTAACAAGTATGGGCATGTTGCATCTTAAAATAACCGTCATGATGAGTTTCAATGAATGCTGCCATTTTCCCTTGTATTTGAGGAGTCTTTTTGACATAGCACCCAAATATCTGTTTCCATAGAGAAAACATGGTTTCGTAAGAATTGATTCAATTTCAATAGATTGTCATATATTTCCACAAATATTTCATCACAGTAATAGTCAGCTATTCCCAACACTTATGTTCACATTCTTGAACTGTTTTTCCATGACAACCAAATTCCATGTTACCAAACAAATTTGTTCTTTCAGAGCAATATAGGCATATTGCACCAGAAAATGACTGTCTGGATTTTTTCTTGCTACAAGTATGGGCATGTTGCATCTTAAAATGACTGTCTTGATGAGTTCCAATGAATGCTACCATTTTCCCTTGTATTCAAGGAACCCTTTCGACATAGCACCCAAATTTCTGTTTCCATAGAGAAATCATGATTTCATAAGATTTGATTCAATTTCAATAGATGGTTATATATTTCCACAAATATTTCATCAGAGCGATAGTGACCTATTCCCAACACTTATGTTCACATTCTTGAAACGTTTTTCCATGGCAACCAAATTCCATGTTAAACTATAAAATTTGTTCTTTCATTGCAATATAGGCATGTTGTACCACAAAATGATAATCTTGACTATTTTTGTAACAAGTATGGGCATGTTGCATCTTAAAATGACCGTCATGATGAGTTTCAATGAATGCTACCATTTTCCCTCGTATTTGAGGATTCTTTTTGACACAGCAACCAAATATCTGTTTCCATAGAGAAAACATGGTTTCGTGATATTTGATTCAATTTCAATAGATGGTTATATATTTCCACAAATATTTCATCAAAGTAATAGTCAGCTTATTCCAAACACATCTATTCACAGCCTTGAATCGGATTTCCATGGCAACCAAATTCCTTGTTACCCTACAAATTTGTTCTTTCATAGCAATATGGGCATTCTGTACCACAAAACGATAATCTTGACTACTTTTGTAACAAGTATGGGCATGTTGCATCTTAAATTGACCGTCATGATGAGTTTCAATGAATGCTGCCATTTTTCCTTGTATTTGAGGAGTCTTTTTGACATAGCATCCAAATATCTGTTTCCATAGAGAAAACATGGTTTCGTAAGAATTGATTCAATTTCAATAGATTGTCATATATTTCCACAAATATTTCATCACAGTGATAGTCAGCTATTCCCAACACTTATGTTCACATTCTTGAACTGTTTTTCCATGGCAACAAAATTCCATGTTACCAAACAAATTTGTTCTTTCAGGGCAATATAGGCATATTGCACCAGAAAATGACTGTCTGGATTTTTTCTTGCTTCAAGTATGGGCATGTTGCATCTTAAAATGACCGTCTTGATGAGTTCCAATGAATGCTACCATTTTCCTTTGTATTCAAGGAACCCTTTCGACATAGCACCCAAATTTCTGTTTCCATAGAGAAATCATGATTTCATAAGATTTGATTCAATTTCAATAGATGGTTATATATTTCCACAAATATTTCATCAGAGCGATAGTGACCTATTCCCAACACTTATGTTCACATTCTTGAAACGTTTTTCCATGGCAACCAAATTCCATGTTAAACTATAAAATTTGTTCTTTCATTGCAATATAGGCATGTTGTACCACAAAATGATAATCTTGACTATTTTTGTAACAAGTATGGGCATGTTGCATCTTAAAATGACCGTCATGATAAGTTTCAATGAATGCTACCATTTTCCCTCGTATTTGAGGATTCTTTTTGACACAGCAACCAAATATCTGTTTCCATAGAGAAAACATGGTTTCGTAAAATTTGATTCAATTTCAATAGATGGTTATATATTTCCACAAATATTTCATCAAAGTAATAGTCAGCTTTTCCAAACACATCTATTCACAGCCTTGAATCGGATTTCCATGGCAACCAAATTCCTTGTTACCCTACAAATTTGTTCTTTCATAGCAATATGGGCATTCTGTACCACAAAACGATAATCTTGACTACTTTTGTAACAAGTATGGGCATGTTGCATCTTAAAATAACCGTCATGATGAGTTTCAATGAATGCTGCCATTTTCCCTTGTATTTGAGGAGTCTTTTTGACATAGCACCCAAATATCTGTTTCCATAGAGAAAACATGGTTTCGTAAGAATTGATTCAATTTCAATAGATTGTCATATATTTCCACAAATATTTCATCACAGTAATAGTCAGCTATTCCCAACACTTATGTTCACATTCTTGAACTGTTTTTCCATGACAACCAAATTCCATGTTACCAAACAAATTTGTTCTTTCAGAGCAATATAGGCATATTGCACCAGAAAATGACTGTCTGGATTTTTTCTTGCTACAAGTATGGGCATGTTGCATCTTAAAATGACTGTCTTGATGAGTTCCAATGAATGCTACCATTTTCCCTTGTATTCAAGGAACCCTTTCGACAAAGCACCCAAATTTCTGTTTCCATAGAGAAATCATGATTTCATAAGATTTGATTCAATTTCAATAGATGGTTATATATTTCCACAAATATTTCATCAGAGCGATAGTGACCTATTCCCAACACTTATGTTCACATTCTTGAAACGTTTTTCCATGGCAACCAAATTCCATGTTAAACTATAAAATTTGTTCTTTCATTGCAATATAGGCATGTTGTACCACAAAATGATAATCTTGACTATTTTTGTAACAAGTATGGGCATGTTGCATCTTAAAATGACCGTCATGATGAGTTTCAATGAATGCTACCATTTTCCCTCGTATTTGAGGATTCTTTTTGACACAGCAACCAAATATCTGTTTCCATAGAGAAAACATGGTTTCGTAATATTTGATTCAATTTCAATAGATGGTTATATATTTCCACAAATATTTCATCAAAGTAATAGTCAGCTTATTCCAAACACATCTATTCACAGCCTTGAATCGGATTTCCATGGCAACCAAATTCCTTGTTACCCTACAAATTTGTTCTTTCATAGCAATATGGGCATTCTGTACCACAAAACGATAATCTTGACTACTTTTGTAACAAGTATGGGCATGTTGCATCTTAAATTGACCGTCATGATGAGTTTCAATGAATGCTGCCATTTTTCCTTGTATTTGAGGAGTCTTTTTGACATAGCACCCAAATATCTGTTTCCATAGAGAAAACATGGTTTCGTAAGAATTGATTCAATTTCAATAGATTGTCATATATTTCCACAAATATTTCATCACAGTGATAGTCAGCTATTCCCAACACTTATGTTCACATTCTTGAACTGTTTTTCCATGGCAACCAAATTCCATGTTACCAAACAAATTTGTTCTTTCAGGGCAATATAGGCATATTGCACCAGAAAATGACTGTCTGGATTTTTTCTTGCTACAAGTATGGGCATGTTGCATCTTTAAATGACCGTCTTGATGAGTTCCAATGAATGCTACCATTTTCTCTTGTATTCAAGGAACCCTTTCGACATAGCACCCAAATTTCTGTTTCCATAGAGAAATCATGATTTCATAAGATTTGATTCAATTTCAATAGATGGTTATATATTTCCACAAATATTTCATCAGAGCGATAGTGACCTATTCCCAACACTTATGTTCACATTCTTGAAACGTTTTTCCATGGCAACCAAATTCCATGTTAAACTATAAAATTTGTTCTTTCATTGCAATATAGGCATGTTGTACCACAAAATGATAATCTTGACTATTTTTGTAACAAGTATGGGCATGTTGCATCTTAAAATGACCGTCATGATAAGTTTCAATGAATGCTACCATTTTCCCTCGTATTTGAGGATTCTTTTTGACACAGCAACCAAATATCTGTTTCCATAGAGAAAACATGGTTTCGTAAAATTTGATTCAATTTCAATAGATGGTTATATATTTCCACAAATATTTCATCAAAGTAATAGTCAGCTTTTCCAAACACATCTATTCACAGCCTTGAATCGGATTTCCATGGCAACCAAATTCCTTGTTACCCTACAAATTTGTTCTTTCATAGCAATATGGGCATTCTGTACCACAAAACGATAATCTTGACTACTTTTGTAACAAGTATGGGCATGTTGCATCTTAAAATAACCGTCATGATGAGTTTCAATGAATGCTGCCATTTTCCCTTGTATTTGAGGAGTCTTTTTGACATAGCACCCAAATATCTGTTTCCATAGAGAAAACATGGTTTCGTAAGAATTGATTCAATTTCAATAGATTGTCATATATTTCCACAAATATTTCATCACAGTAATAGTCAGCTATTCCCAACACTTATGTTCACATTCTTGAACTGTTTTTCCATGACAACCAAATTCCATGTTACCAAACAAATTTGTTCTTTCAGAGCAATATAGGCATATTGCACCAGAAAATGACTGTCTGGATTTTTTCTTGCTACAAGTATGGGCATGTTGCATCTTAAAATGACTGTCTTGATGAGTTCCAATGAATGCTACCATTTTCCCTTGTATTCAAGGAACCCTTTCGACATAGCACCCAAATTTCTGTTTCCATAGAGAAATCATGATTTCATAAGATTTGATTCAATTTCAATAGATGGTTATATATTTCCACAAATATTTCATCAGAGCGATAGTGACCTATTCCCAACACTTATGTTCACATTCTTGAAACGTTTTTCCATGGCAACCAAATTCCATGTTAAACTATAAAATTTGTTCTTTCATTGCAATATAGGCATGTTGTACCACAAAATGATAATCTTGACTATTTTTGTAACAAGTATGGGCATGTTGCATCTTAAAATGACCGTCATGATGAGTTTCAATGAATGCTACCATTTTCCCTCGTATTTGAGGATTCTTTTTGACACAGCAACCAAATATCTGTTTCCATAGAGAAAACATGGTTTCGTGATATTTGATTCAATTTCAATAGATGGTTATATATTTCCACAAATATTTCATCAAAGTAATAGTCAGCTTATTCCAAACACATCTATTCACAGCCTTGAATCGGATTTCCATGGCAACCAAATTCCTTGTTACCCTACAAATTTGTTCTTTCATAGCAATATGGGCATTCTGTACCACAAAACGATAATCTTGACTACTTTTGTAACAAGTATGGGCATGTTGCATCTTAAATTGACCGTCATGATGAGTTTCAATGAATGCTGCCATTTTTCCTTGTATTTGAGGAGTCTTTTTGACATAGCATCCAAATATCTGTTTCCATAGAGAAAACATGGTTTCGTAAGAATTGATTCAATTTCAATAGATTGTCATATATTTCCACAAATATTTCATCACAGTGATAGTCAGCTATTCCCAACACTTAAGTTCACATTCTTGAACTGTTTTTCCATGGCAACAAAATTCCATGTTACCAAACAAATTTGTTCTTTCAGGGCAATATAGGCATATTGCACCAGAAAATGACTGTCTGGATTTTTTCTTGCTTCAAGTATGGGCATGTTGCATCTTAAAATGACCGTCTTGATGAGTTCCAATGAATGCTACCATTTTCCCTTGTATTCAAGGAACCCTTTCGACATAGCACCCAAATTTCTGTTTCCATAGAGAAATCATGATTTCATAAGATTTGATTCAATTTCAATAGATGGTTATATATTTCCACAAATATTTCATCAGAGCGATAGTGACCTATTCCCAACACTTATGTTCACATTCTTGAAACGTTTTTCCATGGCAACCAAATTCCATGTTAAACTATAAAATTTGTTCTTTCATTGCAATATAGGCATGTTGTACCACAAAATGATAATCTTGACTATTTTTGTAACAAGTATGGGCATGTTGCATCTTAAAATGACCGTCATGATAAGTTTCAATGAATGCTACCATTTTCCCTCGTATTTGAGGATTCTTTTTGACACAGCAACCAAATATCTGTTTCCATAGAGAAAACATGGTTTCGTAAAATTTGATTCAATTTCAATAGATGGTTATATATTTCCACAAATATTTCATCAAAGTAATAGTCAGCTTTTCCAAACACATCTATTCACAGCCTTGAATCGGATTTCCATGGCAACCAAATTCCTTGTTACCCTACAAATTTGTTCTTTCATAGCAATATGGGCATTCTGTACCACAAAACGATAATCTTGACTACTTTTGTAACAAGTATGGGCATGTTGCATCTTAAAATAACCGTCATGATGAGTTTCAATGAATGCTGCCATTTTCCCTTGTATTTGAGGAGTCTTTTTGACATAGCACCCAAATATCTGTTTCCATAGAGAAAACATGGTTTCGTAAGAATTGATTCAATTTCAATAGATTGTCATATATTTCCACAAATATTTCATCACAGTAATAGTCAGCTATTCCCAACACTTATGTTCACATTCTTGAACTGTTTTTCCATGACAACCAAATTCCATGTTACCAAACAAATTTGTTCTTTCAGAGCAATATAGGCATATTGCACCAGAAAATGACTGTCTGGATTTTTTCTTGCTACAAGTATGGGCATGTTGCATCTTAAAATGACTGTCTTGATGAGTTCCAATGAATGCTACCATTTTCCCTTGTATTCAAGGAACCCTTTCGACAAAGCACCCAAATTTCTGTTTCCATAGAGAAATCATGATTTCATAAGATTTGATTCAATTTCAATAGATGGTTATATATTTCCACAAATATTTCATCAGAGCGATAGTGACCTATTCCCAACACTTATGTTCACATTCTTGAAACGTTTTTCCATGGCAACCAAATTCCATGTTAAACTATAAAATTTGTTCTTTCATTGCAATATAGGCATGTTGTACCACAAAATGATAATCTTGACTATTTTTGTAACAAGTATGGGCATGTTGCATCTTAAAATGACCGTCATGATGAGTTTCAATGAATGCTACCATTTTCCCTCGTATTTGAGGATTCTTTTTGACACAGCAACCAAATATCTGTTTCCATAGAGAAAACATTGTTTCGTAATATTTGATTCAATTTCAATAGATGGTTATTTATTTCCACAAATATTTCATCAAAGTAATAGTCAGCTTATTCCAAACACATCTATTCACAGCCTTGAATCGGATTTCCATGGCAACCAAATTCCTTGTTACCCTACAAATTTGTTCTTTCATAGCAATATGGGCATTCTGTACCACAAAACGATAATCTTGACTATTTTTGTAACAAGTATGGGCATGTTGCATCTTAAATTGACCGTCATGATGAGTTTCAATGAATGCTGCCATTTTTCCTTGTATTTGAGGAGTCTTTTTGACATAGCACCCAAATATCTGTTTCCATAGAGAAAACATGGTTTCGTAAGAATTGATTCAATTTCAATAGATTGTCATATATTTCCACAAATATTTCATCACAGTGATAGTCAGCTATTCCCAACACTTATGTTCACATTCTTGAACTGTTTTTCCATGGCAACCAAATTCCATGTTACCAAACAAATTTGTTCTTTCAGGGCAATATAGGCATATTGCACCAGAAAATGACTGTCTGGATTTTTTCTTGCTTCAAGTATGGGCATGTTGCATCTTAAAATGACCGTCTTGATGAGTTCCAATGAATGCTACCATTTTCCCTTGTATTCAAGGAACCCTTTCGACATAGCACCCAAATTTCTGTTTCCATAGAGAAATCATGATTTCATAAGATTTGATTCAATTTCAATAGATGGTTATATATTTCCACAAATATTTCATCAGAGCGATAGTGACCTATTCCCAACACTTATGTTCACATTCTTGAAACGTTTTTCCATGGCAACCAAATTCCATGTTAAACTATAAAATTTGTTCTTTCATTGCAATATAGGCATGTTGTACCACAAAATGATAATCTTGACTATTTTTGTAACAAGTATGGGCATGTTGCATCTTAAAATGACCGTCATGATAAGTTTCAATGAATGCTACCATTTTCCCTCGTATTTGAGGATTCTTTTTGACACAGCAACCAAATATCTGTTTCCATAGAGAAAACATGGTTTCGTAAAATTTGATTCAATTTCAATAGATGGTTATATATTTCCACAAATATTTCATCAAAGTAATAGTCAGCTTTTCCAAACACATCTATTCACAGCCTTGAATCGGATTTCCATGGCAACCAAATTCCTTGTTACCCTACAAATTTGTTCTTTCATAGCAGTATGGGCATTCTGTACCACAAAACGATAATCTTGACTACTTTTGTAACAAGTATGGGCATGTTGCAACTTAAATTAACCGTCATGATGAGTTTCAATGAATGCTGCCATTTTCCCTTGTATTTGAGGAGTCTTTTTGACATAGCACCCAAATATCTGTTTCCATAGAGAAAACATGGTTTCGTAAGAATTGATTCAATTTCAATAGATTGTCATATATTTCCACAAATATTTCATCACAGTAATAGTCAGCTATTCCCAACACTTATGTTCACATTCTTGAACTGTTTTTCCATGACAACCAAATTCCATGTTACCAAACAAATTTGTTCTTTCATAGCAATATAGGCATATTGCACCAGAAAATGACTGTCTGGATTTTTTCTTGCTACAAGTATGGGCATGTTGCATCTTAAAATGACCGTCTTGATGAGTTCCAATGAATGCTACCATTTTCCCTTGTATTCAAGGAACCCTTTCGACAAAGCATCCAAATTTCTGTTTCCATAGAGAAATCATGATTTCATAAGATTTGATTCAATTTCAATAGATGGTTATATATTTCCACAAATATTTCATCACAGTTATAGTCAGCTATTCCAAACACATCTATTCACAGTCTTGAATCGGATTTCCATGGCAACCAAATTCCATGTTAAACTATAAAATTTGTTCTTTCATTGCAATATAGGCATGTTGTACCACAAAATGATAATCTTGACTACTTTTGTAACAAGTATGGGCATGTTGCATCTTAAATTGACCGTCATGATGAGTTTCAATGAATGCTGCCATTTTTCCTTGTATTTGAGGAGTCTTTTTGACATAGCAACCAAATATCTGTTTCCATAGAGAAAACATGGTTTCGTAAGAATTGATTCAATTTCAATAGATTGTCATATATTTCCACAAATATTTCATCACAGTGATAGTCAGCTATTCCCAACACTTATGTTCACATTCTTGAACTGTTTTTCCATGACAACCAAATTCCATGTTACCAAACAAATTTGTTCTTTCAGGGCAATATAGGCATATTGCACCAGAAAATGACTGTCTGGATTTTTTCTTGCTACAAGTATGGGCATGTTGCATCTTTAAATGACCGTCTTGATGAGTTCCAATGAATGCTACCATTTTCCCTTGTATTCAAGGAACCCTTTCGACATAGCACCCAAATTTCTGTTTCCATAGAGAAATCATGATTTCATAAGATTTGATTCAATTTCAATAGATGGTTATATATTTCCACAAATATTTCATCAGAGCGATAGTGACCTATTCCCAACACTTATGTTCACATTCTTGAAACGTTTTTCCATGGCAACCAAATTCCATGTTAAACTATAAAATTTGTTCTTTCATTGCAATATAGGCATGTTGTACCACAAAATGATAATCTTGACTATTTTTGTAACAAGTATGGGCATGTTGCATCTTAAAATGACCGTCATGATGAGTTTCAATGAATGCTACCATTTTCCCTCGTATTTGAGGATTCTTTTTGACACAGCAACCAAATATCTGTTTCCATAGAGAAAACATGGTTTCGTAAAATTTGATTCAATTCCAATAGATGGTTATATATTTCCACAAATATTTCATCACAGTGATAGTCAGCTATTCCCAACACTTATGTTCACATTCTTGAACTGTTTTTCCATGGCAACCAAATTCCATGTTACCAAACAAATTTGTTCTTTCAGGGCAATATAGGCATATTGCACCAGAAAATGACTGTCTGGATTTTTTCTTGCTTCAAGTATGGGCATGTTGCATCTTAAAATGACCGTCTTGATGAGTTCCAATGAATGCTACCATTTTCCCTTGTATTCAAGGAACCCTTTCGACAAAGCACCCAAATTTCTGTTTCCATAGAGAAATCATGATTTCATAAGATTTGATTCAATTTCAATAGATGGTTATATATTTCCACAAATATTTCATCAGAGCGATAGTGACCTATTCCCAACACTTATGTTCACATTCTTGAAACGTTTTTCCATGGCAACCAAATTCCATGTTAAACTATAAAATTTGTTCTTTCATTGCAATATAGGCATGTTGTACCACAAAATGATAATCTTGACTATTTTTGTAACAAGTATGGGCATGTTGCATCTTAAAATGACCGTCATGATGAGTTTCAATCAATGCTACCATTTTCCCTCGTATTTGAGGATTCTTTTTGACACAGCAACCAAATATCTGTTTCCATAGAGAAAACATTGTTTCGTAATATTTGATTCAATTTCAATAGATGGTTATATATTTCCACAAATATTTCATCAAAGTAATAGTCAGCTTATTCCAAACACATCTATTCACAGCCTTGAATCGGATTTCCATGGCAACCAAATTCCTTGTTACCCTACAAATTTGTTCTTTCATATCAATATGGGCATTCTGTACCACAAAACGATAATCTTGACTATTTTTGTAACAAGTATGGGCATGTTGCATCTTAAATTGACCGTCATGATGAGTTTCAATGAATGCTGCCATTTTTCCTTGTATTTGAGGAGTCTTTTTGACATAGCACCCAAATATCTGTTTCCATAGAGAAAACATGGTTTCGTAAGAATTGATTCAATTTCAATAGATTGTCATATATTTCCACAAATATTTCATCACAGTGATAGTCAGCTATTCCCAACACTTATGTTCACATTCTTGAACTGTTTTTCCATGGCAACCAAATTCCATGTTACCAAACAAATTTGTTCTTTCAGGGCAATATAGGCATATTGCACCAGAAAATGACTGTCTGGATTTTTTCTTGCTTCAAGTATGGGCATGTTGCATCTTAAAATGACCGTCTTGATGAGTTCCAATGAATGCTACCATTTTCCCTTGTATTCAAGGAACCCTTTCGACATAGCACCCAAATTTCTGTTTCCATAGAGAAATCATGATTTCATAAGATTTGATTCAATTTCAATAGATGGTTATATATTTCCACAAATATTTCATCAGAGCGATAGTGACCTATTCCCAACACTTATGTTCACATTCTTGAAACGTTTTTCCATGGCAACCAAATTCCATGTTAAACTATAAAATTTGTTCTTTCATTGCAATATAGGCATGTTGTACCACAAAATGATAATCTTGACTATTTTTGTAACAAGTATGGGCATGTTGCATCTTAAAATGACCGTCATGATAAGTTTCAATGAATGCTACCATTTTCCCTCGTATTTGAGGATTCTTTTTGACACAGCAACCAAATATCTGTTTCCATAGAGAAAACATGGTTTCGTAAAATTTGATTCAATTTCAATAGATGGTTATATATTTCCACAAATATTTCATCAAAGTAATAGTCAGCTTTTCCAAACACATCTATTCACAGCCTTGAATCGGATTTCCATGGCAACCAAATTCCTTGTTACCCTACAAATTTGTTCTTTCATAGCAATATGGGCATTCTGTACCACAAAACGATAATCTTGACTACTTTTGTAACAAGTATGGGCATGTTGCATCTTAAAATAACCGTCATGATGAGTTTCAATGAATGCTGCCATTTTCCCTTGTATTTGAGGAGTCTTTTTGACATAGCACCCAAATATCTGTTTCCATAGAGAAAACATGGTTTCGTAAGAATTGATTCAATTTCAATAGATTGTCATATATTTCCACAAATATTTCATCACAGTAATAGTCAGCTATTCCCAACACTTATGTTCACATTCTTGAACTGTTTTTCCATGACAACCAAATTCCATGTTACCAAACAAATTTGTTCTTTCAGAGCAATATAGGCATATTGCACCAGAAAATGACTGTCTGGATTTTTTCTTGCTACAAGTATGGGCATGTTGCATCTTAAAATGACCGTCTTGATGAGTTCCAATGAATGCTACCATTTTCCCTTGTATTCAAGGAACCCTTTCGACAAAGCACCCAAATTTCTGTTTCCATAGAGAAATCATGATTTCATAAGATTTGATTCAATTTCAATAGATGGTTATATATTTCCACAAATATTTCATCAGAGCGATAGTGACCTATTCCCAACACTTATGTTCACATTCTTGAAATGTTTTTCCATGGCAACCAAATTCCATGTTAAACTATAAAATTTGTTCTTTCATTGCAATATAGGCTTGTTGTACCACAAAATGATAATCTTGACTATTTTTGTAACAAGTATGGGCATGTTGCATCTTAAAATGACCGTCATGATAAGTTTCAATGAATGCTACCATTTTCCCTCGTATTTGAGGATTCTTTTTGACACAGCAACCAAATATCTGTTTCCATAGAGAAAACATGGTTTCGTTAAATTTGATTCAATTTCAATAGATGGTAATATATTTCCACAAATATTTCATCAAAGTAATAGTCAGCTATTCCAAACACATCTATTCACAGCCTTGAATCGGATTTCCATGGCAACCAAATTCCTTGTTACCCTACAAATTTGTTCTTTCATAGCAATATGGGCATTCTGTACCACAAAACGATAATCTTGACTATTTTTGTAACAAGTATGGGCATGTTGCATCTTAAAATGACCGTCATGATGAGTTTCAATGAATGCTGCCATTTTTCTTTGTATTCAAGAAACCCTATCGACAAAGCACCTAAATTTTTGTTTCCATAGAGAAATCATGATTTCATAAGATTTGATTCAATTTCAATAGATGGTTTAATATTTCCACAAATATTTTGTCAAAGCGATAGTCACCTATTCCCAACACTTATGTTCACATTCTTGGATCAGTTTTTAATGGCAACCAAATTCAATGTTACCCTACAAATTTGATCTTTCACAGCATTATAGGCATGTTGTACCACAAAATGATAATCTTGACTATTTTTGTAACAAGTATGGGCATGTTGCATCTTAAAATAACCGTCATGATAAGTTTCAATGAATGCTACCATTTTCCCTCGTATTTGAGGATTCTTTTTGACACAGCAACCAAATATCTGTTTCCATAGAGAAAACATGGTTTCGTTAAATTTGATTCAATTTCAATAGATGGTTATATATTTCCACAAATATTTCATCAAAGTAATAGTCAGCTTATTCCAAACACATCTATTCACAGCCTTGAATCGGATTTCCATGGCAACCAAATTCCTTGTTACCCTACAAATTTGTTCCTCATAGCAATATGGGCATTCTGTACCACAAAACGATAATCTTGACTATTTTTGTAACAAGTATGGGCATGTTGCATCTTAAAATGACCGTCATGATGAGTTTCAATGAATGCTACCATTTTCCCTCGTATTTAAGGATTCTTTTTGACACAGCAACCAAATATCTGTTTCCATAGAGAAAACATGGTTTCGTAAAATTTGATTCAATTTCAATAGATGGTTATATATTTCCACAAATATTTCATCACAGTTATAGTCAGCTATTCCAAACACATCTATTCACAGTCTTGAATCGGATTTCCATGGCAACCAAATTCCTTGTTACCCTACAAATTTGTTCTTTCATAGCAATATGGGCATTCTGTACCACAAAACGATAATCTTGACTACTTTTGTAACAAGTATGGGCATGTTGCATCTTAAATTGACCGTCATGATGAGTTTCAATGAATGCTGCCATTTTTCCTTGTATTTGAGGAGTCTTTTTGACATAGCACCCAAATATCTGTTTCCATAGAGAAAACATGGTTTCGTAAGAATTGATTCAATTTCAATAGATTGTCATATATTTCCACAAATATTTCATCACAGTAGTAGTCAGCTATTCCCAACACTTATGTTCACATTCTTGAACTGTTTTTCCATGGCAACCAAATTCCATGTTACCAAACAAATTTGTTCTTTCAGAGCAATATAGGCATATTGCACCAGAAAATGACTGTCTGGATTTTTGCCAGCTACAAGTATGGGCATGTTGCATCTTAAAATGACCTTCTTGATGAGTTCCTATGAATGCTACCATTTTCCCTTGTATTCAAGGAACCCTTTCGACAAAGCACCCAAATTTCTGTTTCCATAGAGAAATCATGATTTCATAAGATTTGATTCAATTTCAATAGATGGTTATATATTTCCACAAATATTTCATCAGAGCGATAGTGACCTATTCCCAACACTTATGTTCACATTCTTGAAATGTTTTTCCATGGCAACCAAATTCCATGTTAAACTATAAAATTTGTTCTTTCATTGCAATATAGGCATGTTGTACCACAAAATGATAATCTTGACTATTTTTGTAACAAGTATGGGCATGTTGCATCTTAAAATGACCGTCATGATAAGTTTCAATGAATGCTACCATTTTCCCTCGTATTTGAGGATTCTTTTTGACACAGCAACCAAATATCTGTTTCCATAGAGAAAACATGGTTTCGTAAGAATTGATTCAATTTCAATAGATTGTCATATATTTCCACAAATATTTCATCACAGTGATAGTCAGCTATTCCCAACACTTATGTTCACATTCTTGAACTGTTTTTCCATGGCAACCAAATTCCATGTTACCAAACAAATTTGTTCTTTCAGGGCAATATAGGCATATTGCACCAGAAAATGACTGTCTGGATTTTTTCTTGCTTCAAGTATTGGCATGTTGCATCTTAAAATGACCGTCTTGATGAGTTCCAATGAATGCTACCATTTTCCCTTGTATTCAAGGAACCCTTTCGACATAGCACCCAAATTTCTGTTTCCATAGAGAAATCATGATTTCATAAGATTTGATTCAATTTCAATAGATGGTTATATATTTCCACAAATATTTCATCAGAGCGATAGTGACCTATTCCCAACACTTATGTTCACATTCTTGAAACGTTTTTCCATGGCAACCAAATTCCATGTTAAACTATAAAATTTGTTCTTTCATTGCAATATAGGCATGTTGTACCACAAAATGATAATCTTGACTATTTTTGTAACAAGTATGGGCATGTTGCATCTTAAAATGACCGTCATGATAAGTTTCAATGAATGCTACCATTTTCCCTCGTATTTGAGGATTCTTTTTGACACAGCAACCAAATATTTGTTTCCATAGAGAAAACATGGTTTCGTAAAATTTGATTCAATTTCAATAGATGGTTATATATTTCCACAAATATTTCATCAAAGTAATAGTCAGCTTTTCCAAACACATCTATTCACAGCCTTGAATCGGATTTCCATGGCAACCAAATTCCTTGTTACCCTACAAATTTGTTCTTTCATAGCAATATGGGCATTCTGTGCCACAAAACGATAATCTTGACTATTTTTGTAACAAGTATGGGCATGTTGCATCTTAAAATGACCGTCATGATGAGTTTCAATGAATGCTGCCATTTTTCTTTGTATTCAAGAAACCCTATCGACATAGCACCTAAATTTTTGTTTCCATAGAGAAATCATGATTTCATAAGATTTGATTCAATTTCAATAGATGGTTAAATATTTCCACAAATATTTTGTCAAAGCGATAGTCACCTATTCCCAACACTTATGTTCACATTCTTGGATCAGTTTTTAATGGCAACCAAATTCAATGTTACCCTACAAATTTGATCTTTCACAGCATTATAGGCATGTTGTACCACAAAATGATAATCTTGACTATTTTTGTAACAAGTATGGGCATGTTGCATCTTAAAATAACCGTCATGATAAGTTTCAATGAATGCTACCATTTTCCCTCGTATTTGAGGATTCTTTTTGACACAGCAACCAAATATCTGTTTCCATAGAGAAAACATGGTTTCGTTAAATTTGATTCAATTTCAATAGATGGTTATATATTTCCACAAATATTTCATCAAAGTAATAGTCAGCTTATTCCAAACACATCTATTCACAGCCTTGAATCGGATTTCCATGGCAACCAAATTCCTTGTTACCCTACAAATTTGTTCCTCATAGCAATATGGGCATTCTGTACCACAAAACGATAATCTTGACTATTTTTGTAACAAGTATGGGCATGTTGCATCTTAAAATGACTGTCATGATGAGTTTCAATGAATGCTGCCATTTTCCCTTGTATTTGAGGATTCTTTTTGACACAGCATCCAAATATCTGTTTCCATAGAGAAAACATGGTTTCGTAAGAATTGATTCAATTTCAATAGATTGTCATATATTTCCACAAATATTTCATCACAGTGATAGTCAGCTATTCCCAACACTTATGTTCACATTCTTGAACTGTTTTTCCATGGCAACCAAATTCCATGTTACCAAACAAATTTGTTCTTTCAGAGCAATATAGGCATATTGCACCAGAAAATGACTGTCTGGATTTATTCTTGCTACAAGTATGGGCATGTTGCATCTTAAAATGACCGTCATGATAAGCTCCAATGAATGCTACCATTTCCCCTTGTATTTGAGGGACATTATCGGCAAAGCAACGAAATATCCGTTTCCATAGAGAAAACAATAATTTCGTAAGATTTGATTCAATTTCAATAGATTGTCATATATTTCCACAAATATTTCATCACAGTGATAGTCACCTATACCCAACACTTATGTTCACATTCTTGGATCAGTTTTCAATGGCAACCAAATTCAATGTTACCAAACAAATTTGTTCTTTCAGAGCAATATAGGCATATTGCACCAGAAAATGACTGTCTGGATTTTTTTCTTGCTACAAGTATGGGCATGTTGCATCTTAAAATGACCGTCTTGATGAGTTCCAATGAATGCTACCATTTTCCCTTGTATTCAAGGAACCCTATCGACATAGCACCCAAATTTCTGTTTCCATAGAGAAATCATGATTTCATAAGATTTGATTCAATTTCAATAGATGGTTAAATATTTCCACAAATATTTTGTCAAAGCGATAGTCACCTTTTCCCAACACTTATGTTCACATTCTTGGATCAGTTTTCAATGGCAACCAAATTCCATGTTACCCTACAAATTTGTTCTTTCACAGCATTATAGGCATGTTGTACCACAAAATGATAATCTTGACTATTTTTGTAACAAGTATGGGCATGTTGCATCTTAAAATGACCGTCTTGATGAGTTCCAATGAATGCTACCATTTCTCCTTGTATTTGAGGGACATTATCGCATAGCAACGAAATATCCGTTTCCATAGAGAAAACAATAGTTTCATGAGACTTGATTCAATTTCAATAGATGGTTAAATATTTCCACAAATATTTTGTCAAAGCGATAGTCAGCTATTCCCAACACATCTATTCACATTCTTGAATCGGTTTTCCATGGCAACCAAATTCCATGTAACCAAACAAATTTGTTCTTTCATAGCAATATAGCAAGTTGCACCAGAAAATGACTGTCTGGATTTTTTCTTGCTACAAGTATGGGCATGTTGCATCTTAATATGACCGTCTTGATGAGTTCCAATGAATGCTACCATTTTCCTTTGTATTCAAGGAACCCTTTCGACATAGCACCCAAATTTCTGTTTCCATAGAGAAATCATGTTTCATAAGATTTGATTCAATTTCAATAGATGGTTATATATTTCCACAAATATTTTGTCAAAGCGATAGTCACCTTTTCCCAACACTTATGTTCACATTCTTGGATCAGTTTTCAATGGCAACCAATGGCAACCAATGGCAACACTTATGTTCACATTTTTCAACCGTTTTTCCATGGCAACCAAATTCCATGTCTAGCCATATTTTTCACTTCTGGAGGACCAAAAAGCCGTTGGGGAAGTTTGTGTCCGCCCGAGTAACCATGACACATAATCTCTTATAAAAAACTATTGAAAGCACTTAGGTTTTTTTATTTTTAACCAAAAACATAGTGGTAAAGGTGTGTCATGGAATAAAAAAGAAATTAGAGCTCTACATGTAATAGCATGGACAGGGTGGGGATACAGGCTGCCCAAAAGAGTCCTTCCGAGTAACCTGTCCGCCCGAGTAACCCTGAGTAACCCGATCTGGGGGATCATGGGCAAACTACCTCAAGGGTATCAAATGTATCTTATTTGTTGTTTATCATATAGAACACAATTAGATCACTAGGGAGAACCCTTTATTATAATGCCCCTCCACCATACTGCCCCTTCACCATACTGCATCTTCATCATACTGCCCCTCCACCATACTGCGCCTCCACCATACTGCCCCTCACCATACTGCCCCTCTAAAATACTGTCTCTCTACCATACTCAACCATACTGCCCATCTACCATACCTCCCCTCACCCATACTTTCCCTCAACCACCATACTGTCTCTCCACCATACTGCCCCACCCCCCCCCCCACCATACACCCCTCCACCCTACTGCCCCTCTTGAATACTGTGTCTCAACCATACTGCCCTTTACAATACTGTCCACCCCCATGTTTCAGACTCGGACAGGGCACGCGCCCCCCATGGAGCACACCAATGCCTGGCCCACCAGCAGTCCAGGTATCCCCCCCGCCCTCCAGGAGGCCCGGGCCCTGGCTCCGCCAGTCCCCCTGTAGCCCTCCAGCTCCGAGTTTCACAGCTCGGGCATAGTGGTGGCTCCTGGCACCACCGGGACATCAATGGGCGTAGCTGCACTACCCTCCCGTTGTCGTTCCCTAGGACAGTTCCGTCGGATATGACCAAGGACCCCGCAGCCATAGCACTTGGGGCCCCGGTTTATTTTTTCCGGAGGTGGTAGCCTTCTCTACTTGAGACGTGAGCGCCAGCAACCCCTTCTTTAGTTCGGCCATCTCTTCGGCCATGGACGTCCCTGCAGACCGCACCTGATCCTTCCGGCTCCCATCCGTTCGGAGGTAGGCCTCAGCCTCGAGTGCGGTGGATACAGCCTCCTCCATAGACTTGGGTTTTGACTGAAAGATCCAATGGTGGAGGACTGGCTCCCCCAGTCCTTCCACAAACCGATCCCGGCATAGGGAGTCAACTGTGGAGGCATCCGCCTCTGGATACACGAGGCGAGTGAACCTCCAGATCTCCTCTCTGTAAATCTGGATTCCCTTGTCGCCTCCCCTCTCCCTATTCCGGAGGAGGGCCTTAAACGTTTCGCACTGGTTCCGGGGCTGGAACCGCCAGAACAAGTTAAAAGGCCGCATATCCCCCAGGTCTGCCGGGTTCGAGACCCGATAGCACTCGTCAGGCTTATGCCCAGAAAGGTCCCCGCCTGACTGTCGGTCCATCCGTTAGCCTGGATGCATAGCTGGAAATGGCCCATATATTCATCAAGATTGGTGGATCCATCATACTTCCCTGGCATGACAATCTGCTTCTGGGCCACCGCTCTTCCCCCAAGCTGCGGGCCCCGTGGGTGGGCCCAGCACTCGCCGTGTCGGAGGCACTGGTTGGCGATAGCCCATCGAATACCCCCCATACCGACTTCCCCATCCCCGGTGGGGTGGCAAGGCCAGGTCCTGCCCTGGGCGCCTTTCAGAGTCCACCGGAACAGACCATGCACCCCTCCAGTCCCGCCACGGCCAACTGGGGGGACCCTTGCCCTGTACTGTGCCCCACCGAGGGCCGGGCCCCGTGGCTCCGTCGTCTTCCCTCTTTTCCCCTTTTATCGCTCCCCCTTGCGAGGGGGCGGATGCCCTCCCCTTTTCAGTGGACTCCATGCCCGAGTATCCTTCGCATCGTGTTGGTCTTCCCGAGACTGACTGGTCAACGGCCACTACTCGGGCCCAGCTCCTCCCACGGCTGGTACAGGGGCCTGCTGCCGTAGCCACACCTCACCCTCCAGGTTGACAAGAGCGCCCTTGACTCCTCGTCCCAACAGCTCCTTTTCTTCCTCCATGGGTTCCATGTCTCCAGATCATTGCTCTTAGGAATTTTCCGTGCAGGGGATAATGGTAAATCCCACCGCTGCCACCAATGTAACAGATTTCCTAATCAACAATAACAACCACGGAAATTACTGTGTCAGTGTGTAGCCCACTTTATTGCTGTTCCTAGCAGTATACACCAGCTAAGTCCTTCTCGGCACTAGTCATCCTACTATTTGTTCTAGGTCCTCTTCTTGAGTGTATGGTCTCAAGGTCCCAGGTCTGCACCCTAGGAGCTAGCGCACCAGAATGCCAGAATGCTGTTTGCCTCCCGTATTTATACCTACTTGGTGACGTCATGCCGGGCACCTCAGCGTCCACCGAACCCACACTTCAGTGTTCAGTGTATTTGAAGGTGGTCCGGTGTACGGGGGCGCTCGGTGTGACCCGGTGTTCGGTGGAGCTCGGTGTGACCCGGTGGCGTTCGGTGTGACAGGAGAGATCGTCCCCTCCCCTCCTTCTGCTATCATTCCTATAGGGAACGTAGTGCACACCACGTGCCGCCCGGGACCCCTACCTCCCCTCCGACCACTACAATATATATATGATTATATATCTAGATATATAAATATAAATACCGAATGAAATGTATTATATTATTCACCTCGGAGTATATTTACTTCTGTTGTCTGGGTAGTAAAGTTCTGTGGTAAATGCAGTAGCTACGGAGATGGTTCCTAACGCGTAGGGTGAGCAGCTCATAACGGTTACCTTCACTCTTCATCCACTCCTCGACCAAATCACTGGTGTCATTTCGCTTGGTTGAACAAAAATTTAATTCTAATTTGGGATTTAGCCCAATTGTATGTATCTCATTGTGGCAGGTTTATGAGTTTTATACTTGTTGTATATCAAATTGAATAAAGCCTGATATTTGTTAATTACTATGTAATTTATAATCGCCGACTCCTGTGTCACTTCTTATTTGTTATGTAATGAGGTCAATATCATATATATATATGTATATATATATATACATGATATATACATGATAAATTGCCGTAGTGGAAGCAAGCCTGTAAAATGTAAATAAAGCGTAAAAATGTAAACAAACAGCGATATATATATCGTTTATCATCATTTTATGCATAAAAATAATATTATTCATCTTAGTTTTTCTAAATTTATTTATCTATCTTTACTTATTCTTGATACAGTGATGTTTTTCTTTCTAGTTAAAAAGAAAAACATTAGAAAATGCTGGTCGCCTCTGGGGTTCAAACACTCGAGGCTCAGATCCCAAAACAATTGCCCTAACCACTACACCATCGAGTTCATTCCCGATCGTCTTCCCTTGGAGTGTGTATATATTTTTTTATGTATAACATTCCCGCAGTGTTCTGGTAGTGGTATTGATAATTTGTAATGATATGATATAATTGTGGAAGTGGTAACTTAATTCAGGTAGAGGTATAGACTATTGAATGGGAAACTCTTAAGTACGGAGTTGTGCAGACATCTAGGAGAATACGGATTATTGCTAACTACATGCCAGTTGTCAGAGACGTCTGGTGGACAGTAGGAGAACTAACCCACCGTTCTGCTATAGTACAGAGTGCGGAGATTAGGCTTGAATCTTAATTATAAACGTGAATACGAATCTATTGGGTTAATTAGTTAATGTTAATTAACCAATTAACGTGGGGAGGAAAAGCATCGCTCAGCAGTGTGTCGAATTGTCTACCAGAATCTAAATTAAATCCAATTCGACAACGAGGACCATAGGGAATATTGAATCATTAATCATTTGTTAATTATATGATAATTAATATTGAGAATTAATCTGATAATAATCTGGCTAATTTCTACGTGTCTTCTTCATAGGAAAGAGGTCAGAGAGTGAAGTAAGGTTCATATATTTAATAAGCAGTGTTCACATTCACAACAGTTCACAATTCTTCCAGGATGGATTTCTGGGTAAACATATAAGTTCAGGACACAGTTCATAGTATTGACAGCAAAGCCAGTTCATATGACCCATGGTCTAATCTGGCAAGGTGTCTCATTCTGGTGTCAATAGTTACAGTCAATGAGTGTCTCCTATAAGATAGTTCTGTGGAGTGAGATCATAGTCTAAGATGGACTAGACATGATCTCACATAGACACAATGAGTAAGTGGATGGCATACAACAAAGATAGATGGCATAACTCACCAATAATGATATTTCCCGAAATGACTCAAGTCCCTATGAGAAAGTCAACCAATCTCAGTTCCTAGATGATTTCCTGATAATGTCAGATCTCAGATCCAAAGATCACTTCACTCTCACAGATGAGAAGTGAAGGTGAGATAAGTCCTTTGGTGTTTGTAGTATATCAGAACCGTGTAGTATTGGCAGTACGCTCAGAAGAGTCCCTGGATTCTGAGCTACTTGCTGTCTAACGTGTGCCAGCGAAGTTGGCAGTACAACGCTAGTTCAGACCAATTCTGCATGCTGTATGCATAGTGCTCACCCTGCTCGAGTAGGTGAGACACATGCACTCAGCACGAAGCGTGTTTAGAGACTGAAGATCCTCTCACTGCGGATCCAGCTCAGAGAGTGAGGATTTACTAGAGGATCATGGGTAATTTCACAATGAGCTCAGACCAAACCAATAGGCAGCGAGACTGCGTTAATATATTCAGTTAGAACCGGGGAAAGCCTGCAGGAGCTTTCCCTATGAGTCATAGGTGACGTTTCTCTATTTTAACCACTGTAGTACAGGTGAATCCCGCCTATGGGAGCACTGGCGCTGCTGTAGTTACTCAGTGGCGTACTACCTCAAACCTCAAGTGATACATGGTAGTGATACATAGCTAGAACCTTGATACAGTGGCTATCTAAACACTATTAAATAATATAATAAATACACAACACATTGATACATATTTGTGAATAATTAATAAAACACGAAACTTAATAAATAACCAGAATTATCCAAAAACCTTTCACTTATTTATGATACTCCATACCTGTGCCGTATTTGACTACGGTACACTCTTCGGGGTTTGGGATTGGAAACACGGTATATGTCCACATTATGGACATCTAGTGTGTTTACAACAACTCGTTCCTTATCACTTATCTTAAATTTTGAAAATAGTTACTCGGGTTAGAAACCAACAAAAACACCAAACACGGGAAAAAGGGTTATATAGTGAAAGCATGCAGTAATACGACACACAAACTTATTTTGTTTTTCAGCCTTGACAGTCAGGCAGCAAGGACTTAATTTTAGTACCTACTTTTATGTGAGAATGGTATACATGCAGTACTGACATGCATCCACATTATACAGCCAAAGCCATATAAATTTCCCGAAGGAAATGTTCAATGAGAAGAGAATGTCTACGACAAGTGTTAATAGACATGGGTTAGGGGAATTGGAGGCAAGTAGCCCCGTCATCCCGACAGAGGGAGGTGCCAAGGGAGGTGCCGAAGCACAAGAGGCCACAGATCTAAGCAATGTGGTAGCTGCGGCAGTTCTTTCAGCTCCAATCAAGGCACATACAAAAGTGATGCCTGTATCAACAGACAACCAAGCTGCATTTACCAATCAAAGAAACGACGTGGGCACCGTAGAAGCGGTACCGGCCTAGAAGCAGACAAGCCGGGCCAAGGTGGCAAGTGGCAAGTGCACTCTAAAGGATTGCACCACATGACCAGCATCAGCAGTCCGTATGAGGCGTCCGGGCTTGAAGACAACACGGAACTCCTCTCGACTAAGCACCGATGTATGCCCAGGTTGATGTAATAGGGCATACGAAGATGGAAGAGACACATATGAGACAACACAGAACACAGAGAGAACGACAAATATGTGCCATATTGAAAAACTATAGACAAACTGTTATTGACAAATATATAATGCAAATCACTAAGGAAGGATAGCAAACAGCTACCCAACAGCAAGGACCAAGCCAAGACTAGGCCAAAAGGAGATGAATCCCGAGAAGTATGGGATACATCGGCAAAGACCATAATACCTACTGGAAGCGAGGTCCCCTGCCAACACGAGCAGGGCTCTCGTAGTCTACCAACCAACAATCTCCTGACACGGAGAAGCTGGCTAGAGGCCAGGCAATGAACTCAATATGCCTTAAGACCGAAAAACCTTCAGGCAACCAATTTCTTGACTTCACTTCTCTATGCTAACACAGATCAATGATTGTGTTAAAATAAATATCCTGAAACCAGAATATAACACAAGAGTTAAGGTGTCTACTTGCTTAGACTAATGTTTCTGCCTAGCATGACAGTCAGAACCACCTGTTACTGAAAAGGAGGTCGCTAATACAAATGGATGCCAAATAAGTCTAGCAATCATCCAGAGACAGTGCCAATGCCTGAGCAGCTGTAAAAGAATATGGAAATATAAAAATGCAGAAAACCTGAAAATCAAAATAATGTGCGGCAACAACCTAGACCTTCTATGCCAACGAACCATGAAGGAGATCCCTCCCTTTGGCATGAGCACTCTGAAAACAGGCACGCATTACGACAGGCACCTCCAACGGACGTAAGGGAGACCACACAGAGAATATCTGCGAGAAACCCAATGACCGTACCAATACACTCAGATACACCAGTGGTAGAAGGCGAGGCATCATGGTTGGCTACCATGCACATCTAGGTATCAAAAATTAAAGTAATAGTAAAAATGACCAAAATATCATGTTAGGTCTTAGGTATATAAAAAAAAAATTCTCACCGCAAGTAACGCACAGGACACCACAATCACAATACCAGATTACCGAAATCAAAGTACTTGCACAATATTGATACCAATGAAATTCAGAAAATTATTGAATAATAACAAAGTCAATAGTAAAGGGGCTAGGAAAGAAACTATAAACAGGGAGGAGCAAATTGGATATTGTAACTATTAGGCCGTGAATATCGTCACCCTTCACCGCATGAAAAATTGCATGTGTTCGTCGCGCAACTTTACTCGCGCAGAACCATGAGATCCATATCCTATCTGATCGCATGGACATCCCAGAGTAGTAACTATGCCCAAATTCGGGAAAAGAAAATAATAATTTAGAAAAATTCAGAATAATTTAGGAATAGCCATGGAGACCTATTCAAGACTACTCTATATGCCGTCCCAGCAGCTAAACGACTGAGATGGTAGCCTAATCGAGGCCAGCTGGGCGATTAGCTGTTAATAGACCGTGCAGATTACCCAAGATACAGGAGCTCAACGTTGAACCACCATTAACCCTAGAGAAAAATTAAATATGCCGTAATTAACGCAATGTTGTAGATATCAGTCAATCAAAAGAACAAAAATAGAATTGAAGCATCAAGCTACCTAATCTTAACAATTTTGAAGTTAGAATTTTGTTTCATAACACAAATCCGAAATATTAATGATATATCACAGGAGGGCCCACTGAGGGTCACACCAGGACTAATGAGGTAAGTAAATGGCCAATCAAGGTCACTGAAGCGTTCCAAGACTCAGAGGACCGACCATAGGACATTAATAGCACCAACACTTATAAACAGGCCGATTAGAAAGCTATAAAATTCACAGATGGATATGAAATTAGCCTCAGATCCAGTCTATATGAAACAATCAGACGAACCACTTATCGGCTACTATTCAACAACTGAACATATATGTTTAATTCTGAAACAGGTTCCTTTCCGATATTACAGAGCCAACTGTACTTACCACGGGCCAGGACATGTCCTAGTAAGCCGACGAAATTCTCCAGGAAAATGGACTAACAAGGGCACTGGGAGTGTAAAAACCATCAATAGCACAGGTCTCTTGGTACAAACCACAATAGGAGCCCATAACCCATAGCAAATAACTTAATGTGAAAAATGAGGTGTTAAAAATCACAGCAAATCCCAAAACTAAATGCTCTGTAATTAATTCCATCAAATCGACAGCAGACAACTGCAGGAGAATCAGCGCAACTCCAAATTAAGTCCTATACATCCGATATAGAATACATAAGAGTGGTTACCACTAACTCCAAAGAGTAGGGGTACCCTGGACGGAGTCATAATTACGCAAAGTATTTCACAATGGTATCTCCAAATAGCTGACTATAACCACTCAAGACTAGTCTGGAATACAACAGGCTCATCACAACGATAACCAAATCGTTGATAGAATCGTCACAGGTAAGCTAGGGATAAAATAACGCCCGACATTAAGAAAGTTCTGAAACACAAGAAAGTCTGCACCAGAACAAGATAACGCAGAAAACAATTCAAATATTCACGCGATATTGATAGCCATTGAAATAATGCTAATAGTTGATTATTAAATCATCAATTTTCAAATACATTACAGCATAGAAAACGACCCAAATATCTATGTGATAGGAAGCTGGCTATAGACTCAATGTAATAAGCGGGAGGACTATTAATTGTTTAAATTCAGATCCAGAAAATATTTTAAATATCCATGAATAAGGGGGGGAATATTAGGCAGAAAAACCGAAATACGCAGTATACTGCAATAAATTACGTAGTAGAAGCCCTATGCATCCCTAATTTCAGCAGATAGGGTCAGGGTGTGTGTGTATGGGTGGTGGCGGGAGGGGGGTGGGCGCATGAGCCACCGGGGGTCTATATTCGCGGTCCCAACACCCTAACAGCCGACGTGTGCGGGTGAAAAACGGCACCCGACCGCCACACGACAGTGGCACGCGCCACCCGCCAGCGGCACGTGTCGGTCCCGCCACCGGCTCTATGTACCGGAATACGGCGAGAAAACCCACGAGGGGGGGGGGGGGCTGGGTTCGGGGGCGCCGCAAGCACCTCCAAATACCGAACTACGGTGAAAATCCCGCAAAAGAGAATCTAAATATTGATGAAACTATTGGAAAAACTTAAAAGAAGAGAGCAGTGATATCAATTTACATTATAAGCTACAGGCAGATCAATTAGAGCTAAACTTATATATGGAATAGGCCCAAAGCACGCCTCAGTCATCCATATTCATAGAGGCAAGAGGGAGGTATCAGAGGGAGGGCGGGGAGGGTGTGAGCCATACAAGGAGGTGTGAACGCGGAATTTACACGTCACACCCAACCAACAGCCAATCCAAGTCGGCTGCGCGACAGTCAGCGTGGAGGGCGATCGCCCCAGAGACGATCTCATTGGTGGTACTTAGAACGCTCTACGAGCAATATTTAGGCCAGAAATGACGTTTTTAGGTTTTCAGCCAATCCGAGCCCACTAGGACCGTCGGAGGGACCCAAAAGGCGTGGTTCCGCGGGACGCCGTTACCCTCACATCACGTGGCCGTCGACCAGTCATGTTCCAGGGGGCGGGGCGAGCCTCGGTCTCAACCCGTTCACGTGATCCGGGCTGACACACCCGGGGTAGCTCCACGTCATCAGGGCGCTGACTAAGCGGGTCTAAATTTATACACGAGTGCCTCACACGTCGGTTACTCATCATCACGAGGGCGAGGTCTGAACTCGCTCACCCCATACCGCGACTGGTCATCGCAGGACACCACCTGTCTTGAGACACCATCGCCATGCGGCAGCCGTGTCCTGAGGAGGGGTTAGTACGTGTACACGTGTTCACCCTCGCTTTCAAATCCAATTACACCAAACATCAACGCGGCGACTACACGTCAAAACTACACCCCATACTGACATGAGGGGATCTTTACGAGGGGCTCAGGGAGTGCGGAAAGCTCGTTAACACCTCCAGAGCGAAGCTAACGACAACCTGTAGTTCCGCACCACGCTGCCGTGAAATACAAATGGATATGGTTATTCCCTCCACCCACCAGTCAGTCAGTGCATAGAGAAAAACTTTTAGATCCCGTTAGGATATCATAAATATAACGAAATAAACTGTAAAACTTTACTAGAATCATGAAAAGTCGTCCGAGAATGTGCCTATTTAATACCGAAATTGTATTCTAAAATTTCACTAAGATAAAGCCTCCCAACGTTGCAAAAATTGAAACATCAATGCGGGCATGAAGGAGCACCAGTAGGTATAGTTTGTATTGTGACAAACAGAAGATAGTAGATGCTTTAGAAATAAAAAAATAAAAATGATCAAAAATGGTATATGTTCGTTATCTCGCTTAAAACGCACCCTAGAGCGTTAGTTCCTGCAGATTTGGACTCGTCTGAGAGGAGGGAAGCAAAAAGCCAAGATCACTAAAACGGCTATATCTCCAAAAGTAATGGTGATTTAAACAAACGGATTTGCGTTTTTAAGGCACTTCCGATCGCCGCAGCGATCTGCCGATGCGATTTTCGGAATCCTCGGGTCGAAATTGACAATATAGGTTTTCACACAAAAAATGTTATACTGCCCATACTACATCATACCGCAGCATACTGCACCCAAATACTGCTCCAAATACCTATCTGCAGCACAAATGACCGATACTGGCAACTATAGTGGGAATTACTCTAATGTCATTACCAATTTCCAAGCTAATCCAGGACAGGTCCCACAAATACTAGGATAAACCCACAAAATAAGGTCATACTAAGTGAGATCTCTGTCAGATTAAGTAGGGTTCCATGAAAAACTCCAAATAGCTCAAAAAGGAAGAGGAAAACACAGACTAGAAAATGGACAATTAGAGTAGGTTATGGGCAATTAGAGGAGGCACGGGGCCAAAAAAGTAGGTTTTAGGGGCCAAAAAAGTAGCCCAAAATATGAAATTTCAAGATGTCTGACAAAAAATTTCAGAGCTCTGCGGCCATTTTTTACACAAACTATCATAGTAATGCTATATAATCGAATACGAGCGGTTGTGGGGCAATTAGAGTAGGTGCGCCTACTTCTCATAGGCTCACCCTTGGCAGTGTTAGCTCTATGGAGAAACTTTGAAAAATCATAGAGAGCTTAATAATGATTCGATTGAAATGAGGTAAAGACCAAAATACTCAGAAAAATGAGGGGAATAAGATGGTACAGTCAAATAATATGTAGCGCAAGTGATTGATACGGCAAAAGCAACATAATGGACAAAACTGGACATTACAAAGGTAAATACCTAAACAGCCTTAGTGATGTCGGTAGGCCTGCTACGCCGGAGCCAATAGCCAAGTATTACGAACCTTACAAATATACCTCTTTCGTTTGGCAGAGGCTGCCCACGCCTGCCTTCCTACTACAGTGCGATTTAGCCCGAAACCCTACGCGACACGAGGGGCGCAGGGCTGACCTGCACGTCCACCCCATCGTGGCTAGGCATGAAAAATAAAACCAAGCATATCTACATATTTTAATTTAGAGAAAAGAACGCTTACCCCGCGCCCTCAAAGGAGATTACTTCTGGCACTGCGGCGACTGGCATCCCAGCAGTGAGCGTTAGGGAGGTTCCGAATAATTCGGAGGGTTAAACTTCCTCAGATAATAACGGCCACGGAGACCGGGAGTCCGTGCTGAGGAGTCTTTTTGCTGGCAGCGCGACTATGCCAGGCTCAACACCAGGGGAGCCTCCGATTTCCCCTTGTACCGACGCGGAGTCGGCTGGATCGGTACGAGTCGGCATGCTTGTACTGCCCGTACCTACCATATTACCCTCTCCGGTTATATTCAGCGGTTCATACGAGCAATGCCGGCCATTCACACTCGTTTTCGACGCGGCACCCCGGGCCTGGACCCGCGAGTTGGGGTGTGAACCGTGAAGGAGGGGTGTAGTAATAGATTTCGAAACAGTCGAGTGCGGACAAAACGACCGGCGAGGCAGGAGCCTCGGATGGCATTACCGGCGGACGGATCGCGGGGGCCAAGGAACCCAAAGCGGAAGCCAAAGCTTCCAGAGCTACGCCTGGACGTTAATTGGCTGCAATTACACCAGGGTTTGGGGGGGATTAGAAGAGAATCCAGTCAGGGCTGACCTAGAACCAGAATATGAGGCCGGAACCTCGATAGACCATCCCGTTCTACCGTTAGCTGGTAACGTGCACGGGGGAGGCGAGGCATAAGCCTCTAAAGTCTGCCCGGCGGACCGGGACAAAGCCTGGGCTTCATGCGACCATTCAGGCAAATGTCCCCTGGAGGGCATCGTACCTGACGGGGACCCGCAAACGGGCGCCGCATGGTGGGCGCTAGTGCCTACCATCCCATCATGAATCATATCAGTAGTCACATCATGGGGACCATCATTCTTGCTGACAAAATCGTCAAATAATCGGGTAACCACGTCAGTAGATGCACCTGTTTAACCTTACTAACGTTAACCAAGGGAGGTATCACTTTACCAGTAGTCACTGAACACAATTGAACTAAGCCATGACCACATGTATCTTCAATTTGGCATGATCCCATGTAATGAGCTAATTCAGCAATAATACTAAGTTAAGGGGATGTATTCAAAAGACAAACCAAAGCACCAACTTTTAACATATTTGAGAATACAGCAATGCAAATTATGCCAATAAAATTAAAAGAAAACTTTAAAATGTACCTGAAATGCTAAAATGAACTCATACGATAATATTATATAACAGCAGAAAAACAGTACTTACCAAACTGACAGGTACTACAATACATGTAGTACGGTACGAGGGCGTCTAGGTTCAGGCGAGAACCTTGCAGCATAGAATTTTATTTCCAGTAACATAAAAAATGAGTACTAATGTGGGTGTTAATTAAGTAATGGGAAATTAAGCTATTGGCTAATGTTATTAAAAACGGATTTTCATGCATCAGTTTATTTCAAAGAGGTGCACTCTCCACAAGAGTGGATTTAGGGGAATTGTTAAGATATAAAGTTGGAAATAAATGCATGTGTAGTAATCTCAAAATACTTCAAGAAGGAACGACTTGCTTTAACACTATGAGGGCGTCTAAAGCCCTTTACTCTATTAAATAATGGTGGGCTGTGTTTCCAAACCATTTGGAGTAATTAAATAACCAAGATAATTAAATTTCTGCATTGAAAATAGCTCCAACATTAACAATATGACCAATGAACATAACTTCAGAAAAATACTATGGAAGTTACCCAGACCAAAAGCCACAGCTAGTATTTGAATTCCATCATCATCAGACCCAAATATCCTGTGATTACAGAAAATACTGCCCTACCTTCACATTAATATACTCTAAAACCATTTAATTTGCTGCCGACCAAGATAAAACCCAGAAAAACCAGCAGAAATGGCATTACTACAGTTAGAACGCTTATAAATGACCCGGCTCTATCTCCAAGGGCATATCAGACAATATGACCTGAATATTAAAACTCATGCGATTCTCCTGAAATTCTAATACAATAACCATGAAGTGGTCTACTTAACATATCCAACTTAAAAAGTGGGGGTCACTGTGTGAAATTTGGCTGTAGAGACTAATATGTCGCTGGTTTTACATTAGAATATATAGAAATTCGAAAAAGTAATTTTTTACATAGTAAAACATTTTTTTTTAAATCTGAAACTTTTACAGAATATGGCTGATGTATCGTACTACACATTCCAATTCTAAAAACGATAGGTCATGACTAAAGATTTGGAAATAATCGAGAAAAAACGTATATCCAGCTTAGTTCTCATAGAAACGCCTAACCATTTCAACAGGCAACAACGACTCAGCCCATTGATCTAAAGCAAGTCACAAACGTAATAATGATATGTATCATCAAAAGTATATCAATTCCAACCAAGGGTTTAGCATAATTAAGCCAGAAAACCATACCTACAGCCTTTTACAGCTGTTTTCACTCAAACAGGAGCTGTTACATCTGGAGAGTAGGACATGGGGCTGCCATCCGGTGATCTTCGCTGGAAACTATGTGGCTACTGCATACTGCATCCTTTGTCATACACTTCAAGCTAATAGTCTGTATGGGAAAGATGGCATTATCCCCAAACAAGCAAATAGTACCCTCATTTGTACAAATATTACTCCCCATAGTCGAAATACAAGTGCCATCTATAATAACAGTAGGCACCAATTTTACCAAGTATATAAAATGAATTACCAATTAAAACAGAATTAATACCGAAAATAAGGTACAGTTTAAAGGGGAAGAAAAACAAAATCAGTTTAAGACTTGTACAGGTCGAAAAATGAACTGAAATGTGATACGAGCCATTACAATGTATCGCATTTACATAAGAGTCTAAGAAGAATTTATCAAGAAGAATAGAACGATCAATAGCATAAAAATGCGCTCATTTTAAAATCAAAAGACACAGACATAATTGCAGGCCCATCGACAGGCAAAACGGATCCAAAAATAGAAAACAATCAAGATTATTGTCATTTCTTTAGTAGACCTGCAAGGTTGAATATCACTCAATCTGTGAAGCAGCACGTTTCTGCAGACAGGAGTAGCTGAGAGGAGGGCGACCGTCCCCGGGGAGGGCCAGAGCGACCTCCCGGCAGCGGGGTGTTGCAGGGCAGTCCGCGGGCGTTTGGAGGCGGCCGGAGGCGGCCCCAGGTCGCGGGTGTAGGCCGCGGTACCCGGCCCACGGGTACAGCGGGCGGCGGACATCGCAGCAGACTCCGCGGTCGTCGCAGATATACGGCCGACATCGCGAGAGGGCCGCACCCGATGATACAGACGTCTCAGTAGATTCTCCACCGGAACGGGAAGCAGGCTTTGTAGACGGCAGGGACAGCACGACATCCATGCTATCGTGAATCTCAGCAGCAAGGGGCGACGAGGAAGGAGATGCAGAACGCGATTCCTACCTGCTTACTGCATAGAGGAGCCATGCAGTAGATGTAGTAGCAGGAGAGGGGGCTGAGGAAAAATGCTCAAAAGTATTGTTCTTATTACTGTGAGGAGCACATACCCAGCCAGCAGCACATTTTAAGCCATGTATAGTCACTGTAAGCCTTTTTTTTTTTTTTCTTTTTTTTTTTCTTCTTTTTTTTTCTTTTTCTTAAGTCAGTCACACGAGGTCCCTGCACATAGTCATCCCGACTATCAGTTAGTTAATGGTCCCGACCGATTAACACTAGGGCTATGACTAGGTGTGTGAAATTGATCTACGGCAGACATAAGTGTCATACACCGGTAGCTGTGAAGGAGCTGTGTTCGCCGGACACTAGAGTCGTAGACCCGCCTGCAAGAATTTGACCGGGTTTAGTCTTCCTTACAGACCGAGCAACAGTTCCTAGACCAGTTAGAGGGATAGAGGCCTGGTCAGTTGATTCCAACAAGGTCTCACCAGAGGTCGATTCTGGCGGGAGTTCGTTAGAAACAGATGTTCCAGGTGTCACGTCCGAATAGGAGATCTCGTGGGCATGGCACCGGGGGCAAAGGGAGAGTCGGAACTGTTTTAATTGCGCCCTAGGTGACAGGGGGCGTCAGAGAAGAGGTCTGTTCTGATTACAGGAATCAGGCCATCTACTACAGGTTGATAGTTCTGAGACACAGTCACAGGAGAGTCGTCACCACCGTGGGCAAGAGGAGAACTGTGGCCACCAGTCACACCTCTGTCATGTGGTGACATGACCCGCTCAGCGATATCAGGAACCAGAGTCATATCAAATACCAGTGAGTCACGGTGAGTCAGAAAAATAAATATGCCATTCTCAAATGCCAGATACAGACACTCAGACCCTGAAGACACGCAAAAATCACTCTAAAACATCCCTAAATGTTTTATAAATGCTCATAAATGTATCTTAATACCCATAACTGTTTCCAAATGTGGACAAAAATGTTTCCAAATGCAGATAAAAAATGTTCCTAATGCAGATAAAAACGTTTCCCAATGCACATAACTGTTTCCAAATACATGAAACCGTTTCCTAATGCTCATAACTGTTTCCAAATACACAAAACTGTTTCCCAATGCTCATAACTGTTTCCAAATACATAAAACTGTTTCCTAATGCCTAGAATCGTTTCCACATACCAAGAGACTTATTCTGGAGTCCACAAAAACGACCAAAAACGTTCATAAAACGTTCCCAACCATTCAGAAACTATCCAGAAACGCCTCCAAAGGCATTTAAATGTCACAAACTGCATATAGATGTTACAACAATGCATACAAATGTCACCAAATGCATACAAATGTCACCAAAGGCATACAAATGTGCACAAAGAACGATTAAATAAGCTTTGAATAAGCTATAAATAATCTATGTACGCTTACAGGAGCCTACACAAAGCCTACAATTGCCCATAAGTGCCCATAAACGACTACAACAAGGCTATAAATGATTATAAATGATTATAAATGGGTTCTCCACCAGTGTTCTGGTAGTGGTATTGATAATTTGTAATGATATGATATAATTGTGGAAGTGGTAACTTAATTCAGGTAGAGGTATAGACTATTGAATGGGAAACTCTTAAGTACGGAGTTGTGCAGACATCTAGGAGAATACGGATTATTGCTAACTACATGCCAGTTGTCAGAGACGTCTGGTGGACAGTAGGAGAACTAACCCACCGTTCTGCTATAGTACAGAGTGCGGAGATTAGGCTTGAATCTTAATTATAAACGTGAATACGAATCTATTGGGTTAATTAGTTAATGTTAATTAACCAATTAACGTGGGGAGGAAAAGCATCGCTCAGCAGTGTGTCGAATTGTCTACCAGAATCTAAATTAAATCCAATTCGACAACGAGGACCATAGGGAATATTGAATCATTAATCATTTGTTAATTATATGATAATTAATATTGAGAATTAATCTGATAATAATCTGGCTAATTTCTACGTGTCTTCTTCATAGGAAAGAGGTCAGAGAGTGAAGTAAGGTTCATATATTTAATAAGCAGTGTTCACATTCACAACAGTTCACAATTCTTCCAGGATGGATTTCTGGGTAAACATATAAGTTCAGGACACAGTTCATAGTATTGACAGCAAAGCCAGTTCATATGACCCATGGTCTAATCTGGCAAGGTGTCTCATTCTGGTGTCAATAGTTACAGTCAATGAGTGTCTCCTATAAGATAGTTCTGTGGAGTGAGATCATAGTCTAAGATGGACTAGACATGATCTCACATAGACACAATGAGTAAGTGGATGGCATACAACAAAGATAGATGGCATAACTCACCAATAATGATATTTCCCGAAATGACTCAAGTCCCTATGAGAAAGTCAACCAATCTCAGTTCCTAGATGATTTCCTGATAATGTCAGATCTCAGATCCAAAGATCACTTCACTCTCACAGATGAGAAGTGAAGGTGAGATAAGTCCTTTGGTGTTTGTAGTATATCAGAACCGTGTAGTATTGGCAGTACGCTCAGAAGAGTCCCTGGATTCTGAGCTACTTGCTGTCTAACGTGTGCCAGCGAAGTTGGCAGTACAACGCTAGTTCAGACCAATTCTGCATGCTGTATGCATAGTGCTCACCCTGCTCGAGTAGGTGAGACACATGCACTCAGCACGAAGCGTGTTTAGAGACTGAAGATCCTCTCACTGCGGATCCAGCTCAGAGAGTGAGGATTTACTAGAGGATCATGGGTAATTTCACAATGAGCTCAGACCAAACCAATAGGCAGCGAGACTGCGTTAATATATTCAGTTAGAACCGGGGAAAGCCTGCAGGAGCTTTCCCTATGAGTCATAGGTGACGTTTCTCTATTTTAACCACTGTAGTACAGGTGAATCCCGCCTATGGGAGCACTGGCGCTGCTGTAGTTACTCAGTGGCGTACTACCTCAAACCTCAAGTGATACATGGTAGTGATACATAGCTAGAACCTTGATACAGTGGCTATCTAAACACTATTAAATAATATAATAAATACACAACACATTGATACATATTTGTGAATAATTAATAAAACACGAAACTTAATAAATAACCAGAATTATCCAAAAACCTTTCACTTATTTATGATACTCCATACCTGTGCCGTATTTGACTACGGTACAGCAGTACGGGAAAAAAGCCACAGACACGAGTGAATTACGAAGTTACAGAGAACTACAGAAGTAATCCCCATAAAAAATGTTAAAACTGATCTTATATAAACTGATAACATGGGGACGTGAATTGAAGGGTGGAGCGTATCCTACATTTCGCCTCAACCGTGCTGTGCCCAAATGGGCCTAGAAACGCCTGCTATGGCTTAATTATTTACATCATTTTAATTATTTCAAGGTATATTATAATAAGAAAACCGTATACCTGTGTTTGAATTTTGATTTCACCTCACCCCTGTCCTCTGGCCGTTAAAACCTCGGTCTACGACCTCGGTTATAATGCCTGGGGACAGGGGTAAAATAAAAATTCGCCCACAGGAATACAGTTTTCTCATATAACGCCATATTGTGGAAGAATGAAATTATTACTACTTCAGTGGGCTCCAGTATTATATATTTTCTTTGGAACTCTCTTAACATTTGGTGTTTACATTCAAAAAATAAAAATATTATTGAAATGTAATTCCAGATGCCTGAATACTGCCTGCTACCAGAAGAAGACAAACATCTCCTAATAGGACACAACATGGTTGAATGGATGGTTGTGATTTTCCGGGGCGAGGTCGGGGCCCCAGGACCCAAATTCAAAAGAAGAAATGAAAAGAGGTAGGAGACAAAATATGATTACATACCTTATTGAAGAATTTGGGTCTATCACATAGGCAATAGAATTGACTATAATCCTACAATATAATTCTTGAAAAGATCTAAATGAATTGGGTCTCCTATATAATTTTTCTTTAGAATGTTCATAGCATTGATCTCTTCCTTATCACTATTTCCTTGGTGTATACTGACAAAGGCTGCCTTCAAACGATCCGTTAAAAATGTGCTGCATCCTCTAAGCAAGGATGAGATAAACTGGATCCTTTATGGCATGTAACATCATAATCTAATGGGATACATATTTGAATTTTATATGGCATGTAACGTCAATTGATCTATAATTCTACATCATCTTCACTTCATTTTCTACAACCCTGTGTTACGAAACGTTATGTACTGTACTATTAGGAAGACCTTTCAAAAAATGTCCAAGCCTGTCCATCGCTAAGGACTAACCTTTTTATCCATTTAATTCTAGCTGTGTAGTAAATCATCTTGATATCCATAATTGTTAGGCCTCTGTCTTCTATTAAAACTTGGTGTGCAACTCTGTTGGCCGTAATGCACCATAGAAAACTACTGGTAATCTTGTAAAACTCTTTAAATACCCTTTATTGTGTATATACTATACTGATCAGATAAAGCATGATAGATATAATTAGGTTGTTCAAAATTGCAACTTTCCCGTTCAGGAACAGCGTTCTGTTACTCTAGTCAGAACATATATATATAGCTCTTCATTTCTCAAGTTTGTCACTGAAGAGGTGAGAATATAGCCTATTGTCTTTGGAGGCCTGTGAAATATTAGTACTATTTAGTTATGGTACCCCTAGTATAATTACCTTATGATACATACGAATCGATAGTTTTTTCAATTGCTGGATGAGAATCCTGACCCAGAAACATCAAAGTACGATTTGAAGCGTTCCAGCAGGTCCAGTAATACATATAGATATGTTGACTGTATATATACTCAAGAAAACAAGTTACATCATCCGCATACATTGAGGTTTTAATTTCCTTTCCTCCAACCCTGATGCCTTTGATTGTATGTTCATTTGTCAAGGCTCTACCAAATATCTCCATAACTATCAAAAAGAGAGCGATACATCATCCCTGCCTTGTGCCTCTAGTGGGGGGAAACCAGCTAGAATGAAATCCATTATTGGTAACACATGTCTCTGTATCATTGTAGATAATATGTATCCAGTTAATAAATTTGTTCTCAAACCCAAAGAGAGACAATGCATCCATAATGACATTCCATTCCACAGAATCGAATGCCTTCTGAAAATTTAAGGCAAAGATAATACCTTGTAGTGTATTTTTATCATACGTAATAATATCCTCAGCTATCCAAGTATTAGTCCTGAATATCTAGGTTTCATAAATCCTGTCTCATTGGGGAATATAATTTCTTGTAAAGGAGCATACATTCGATAGGCGAGGGCTTTTGTTAGTATTTTGTAGTCAGCCACCAAATATTGAAGTGAATATAAATTGTGATAACACTGGACTTTTTGATTTACAATAACTCTGTATAATTACGTAAATGCAAAATATGCATTAAACTAATCAACATTAGTGGAGTTCAACAAGTTACATCATTCCCTGATGCCTTTGATTGTATGTTCATTTGCCAGAGATTGCAAAGCCCGAAAAACTGAATTCCATTTTTCCGGCTGTGAGGTAACCACCGTGAGTGACGTCATTAAACACACTCATTCAGGCGGCCCTCTTCAAAGCAAAAAGAACTTTGACCACCACCCTCCCAACGGCCATTTTTGGAGCTAAAGATTGACTTCATAGATTCATAGTGATTGATACTATTATTATATACCTGTGGTAGTATATCCTACACATACTGCCCGCTCCTACCCATGTCGTATTTATACCCGTACGACACCTAGGTGACGTACGGGGTATGTATGTAGCGTACGGGGCATGTACGGCGGCAAAATCCAAATATTCCCCCACTAGCAAAGTTAAAAAATCGATATTTTAAGGTATATAATAATAGAGAAACAGGCTGACTGTCTCCGTACGGATAAAATACTTGGTAAAATCGGCGATCAGATGAACCTCTGCCTCCGGCATCGGTTCATTTGATCGCCGATTTACCGCGTATTTTATCCGTACGGAGACAGTAAGCCTGTTTCTCTATACTAAGGAACTACCTTGATAGTACAAGTTATGACCTATGATAAATTTTTCCCTGTCAATTACTCGTCTTGAGTTAATTAGTGCAGTAATTATATCTATAAAAGTAAACAGTCTTGTTATTAAATTCAACCAATTTGAACACCGATAATCCATCAATTTAGGAAATTAGCTATATTTTTTCAAAACTAAAATCATTGATTTTGTAAGAAACCATTATGAGAAGATTTGTAGATTTGCGCCTATTCTGTCGCACCAGTGGAGCCAGGGCTTTACTTCCCATTTTCCAGCGGTTACAGCCTTCCTATGCTATGTTCAATTGCCTACATAATACAAGTGTAGGGTTTCCCCGTTTTTTTCAGGTTTTCGGAGCTTTTACATACCCTCGAATTCCTAGCGATCGAAAGCGAAGGATCCATAGCATAGTTGGAGGGATGATAAAATACCGCCCATAAAGCGTCGATGGCCCCATGAAACATGTGCGACGATCGCGTCGCACCAGTGGAGCTAGGGCTTGAGATTCATCAATACCTATCCCAGAAAACGAATCGTGCTGATGGAACAAACGCTTTACTCTCATTATTTTAATTGTCTTTATTTCCTAGGGACAGTTGCTGTGTGGATTCTCGGACTTGACGGCACCAATGAATATGTTTATAATATGACTATATATAACAAACCCAATTTTGACACGTATACGTATGGAGTAGGGAGGGGGTCCGTGAATGGTGTCATAAAACAATACGTAGTTGGTGTTGCACATCCCGCCGGCGGCAGGAGTCGCCCTAGTCAGTTGTGACTTTATGTACCATTTATTTGGCCAGGGAACCAGTCTATTGTGTTTTGAACTTGGTACCCGGGCCACACCGCTCTGGTGATGTGGAATGTGCGTGTAGAACGGTGGCCATGTGATAGACCTGCCCTTCAAGCAAAGAACCAGTCCTAGCGGCCTGTGCTCCCCTTACGTCGTTTCTATAGGCCGACGCGTAGCCTGTTTAGAAAGAGCATCTATGGTCGCACAGGGTACCAGTGTTGTAGTATATATTTAGGTACGGCTGGTTGAGGGCAAAGGATACGTGACCAATAAGCTTGACAACCCCCACCCACCCCTGTGCAACCCTCACCCACTAGCCTCTGCACACTAGCAGTGAGTGCACCTTCACACCGCCTGTCCGCCGCCCCAACTGACCAGTTACAGCGGAAAGCGCCCACCTGTGCACCAGACCGGCACACGGCGAAATTTTAGTCAGGTAAGCCTGTTGGATCCCCACGCAGTCGTCGGGAGTGGCCGTGACCCTTTTTAGTGGACAAGAGCGAGGAGTGTAAACCGTCGTCCTTTCACCGGGCGTGACTAAACACTGGGCAGGTGAGGAGGAGGACTTTACACAGTGACCAGTCATACCGACAACATGGGGGCTATAGCCACGGTCGGATTCGCTTCTTTTTTCTCGACGGCAGCGCTGATTATGGTGGCTTTGGCCTTCGCTACTGACCATTGGATCGAGTACACTTTCGCGCGGGCCCAGCTCAAGAAGACTGTGGAGGATGGGACGGCGGCCAGTCCAACGGCGCTCAACGCTAGTCTACAGTCCAACCCGCTCATGTTCACCAGGAACAGGGGGCTCTTTCGCACCTGCTACCCTGGATCGGAGACTGTGTGTGAGTATATACTTTGTGTCCAGTAGACTCTCGTTAATACGATCGTCCGATGGTCGTCTTATACCGAGCGTATTTCAAACATCAGGACAACAGGTGGTCGGTATGGCGGGATGGTCGTCTGAGTGAGCCGATCCTTCATAAAGCAGGAGTCATCAGCAATGTGCACATCAATTATTCCCAAACTTCATATAGTTAGCTCTTTCTTATGCGGTGTAAAGCGTATAGCTGCGTATGTTATGTCTGACCTCTGTACTACCCTCTATGTACCGTTGCAGGGTGTGGACCGTCGGGATTTTAAGTTGGGTAAAAATAGAACTGTGCATAATTTTGTCTGGAGTTCAACTTGCTTCGTCAGCTCCGACCCGAACAGGTATGTTCTATATATGTCGGGCCAACTGAAGGGCTGGTTTCTACTGCTATATGTATACACGGACAGGAGGGAGATCGGTCAGGCTCGTGTACATATAAATGTAGGCCTATCCTTGTCTAATCCATGCCAAAATGTATTCAGGTTCCAGTTTCGGACAGCAGTCTTTACAGTAATGTATATGTAGATCGAAAGAAAGCATGAGGAACAGTAATGCTATGGCAAATTTGTAATCTTACTTATTTGTTCATGCACGGACTTTGATGAGGTTCGTGGTTCATATACCTGTTTGCTTTCAATAAGCAAGTGCGAAATTTCCATTGTTTTAATACACATATTACCCAAAACAGTGGATGTATACATATTGATACTTGAATTTTTCATTTGGCATCTTTTTCTAGATAACGCCACTTTTATATTGTCACACCCAACTCGACCATAGATAAACAATATCCATATTCTGTTGTACAATTCAGTGCAGCACTTGGCCGTCATGGTATCCCAACCTGTATGAAAGAGGTTTCCCTGTATGTGTGAGGTCAGTGAAGGAGGTCTTGTATCTGTGAGGTCAATAAGAGAGGCCTTCAACCCCGTGTAAGCTGGCATCCCGCGTAGGCGGGCACATTGGCCCAGATAATGACCGCTTGGGAGGGGTCATACTGTGTATGGATATGTACTAATAAATGAGTATTATAAAGGATCTGAGGCTCACAAAGGAGATCGTCCTACATCTGGGGTCAGGTGATGAGGTCCTCCTTTATGTCTGAGGTCAGCGAAGGAGGTGGTGGTCAGAAGCAGGTTTTCTCTTACTCACGAATCTGAAAGCTAAACATGGTTGCCCGCTCGTGACGAGTGATCCTTTAAACTGTTACGAAACACATTCATCAGGTCTCCAAGGTACCATCAAAGAACGTTACCACAGGCTTCACATTTCGACGAGTGGCCAACGGGTAGTCAGTAGAATTATACTGAAATAGTGTTTGGATCTCACACACTCCCTTCCGTGAACCTAAAGGCTTAGAGTAGTTTTGTGTCTTCAAAGATGCGTACTCCGGCATTAAATGGAAACCATACTCAAAACATACTTTAGAAACTAGCACACTACTGTTCCCTTCTAACATGTGCTTTCAATACAAGCATTTATCTATAGATGAGTGTTTGTAGGGAGGTCATATAGATTGTATTGTCTAAGGAGTCTTCTGTAAAAGGATTTACAGGGACCTGTTTCACTAGTTCCATGACATGTCTGTGACACCATACAGACGTTGGGGTTGTCTAGTTTTGTGACAACACAAGTAGCTGGCCTTAGGAAAAGACAGACCCCAAACATAAGAATTTGACAAATCTAGACATCATGGACCTATTTCACTAGTTTTGTGACAAAAGTGTTACACAGATATGAAAAGCGGCACCAACAGTGCAAGCAAGAACGGACAAAACGGTTATGTCTAGTTATTATGAAACCAGGGGCCCATTTCAATAAAAGGCCGTCACTATCCAGTTAGTGACATGATTAGTGACCACAATAGTGACAGGAATAGCAGAAAAAGTTAGGTCTCGTTGTAAAATGCATGTCACTGTAGGGGAGGTGTGTCAGTTCACTGTTGGCGAAATGGTGATATTGCTCCTTGTATGTATGTAGTGAATATCATTTACAGTATAATGAGATATGAGGTATTGATGAATGTACCAACCATTTAGGGCATCATACTGATCACTAGCCTGTAACCCATAACTGATACTAGGAGCAAATGATATATATGTACATCATTGAATGAGCGTGCAATTATATACGAATAACAATTAAAATGTTGGGGTTACATTCAGTCTATGGATAGTTTTCTCTAACCCATTTGCACCCAGCAAACATGCCATTTCTGTAAGTGCCTAAGTTTAGGATACAAACATATCAAGCACCAGTGGGCCTTTGGGTATTTTGGTTTTGAATGATTGGTCATTGTCAGCTGGGCATGTCTCTAAGACCTTGAGACATTGACACCCTGCCCCTTTCCCAATAGTGAGGGGATAGGTATTTTTTGCAGCACGCTGGAAATCTCTATGTGACTAATCAAACCTTTAGTTAATGTATATAGGGCGTGCGAGCCCGTTCTAATAAAATATTCTTTAGATGGGTTTTAGATATTCCAACAGTACAACTTTGCATCTCGATATCCAAGTCATTCCATAAGCGCATACCTCTGTATAAGAGGCTCCGTTTCTATAAAACATCTTTTGGCCTATATAACTGTATCTGTTTCTTGTATTCTGTAGTTGCGTGGCTATAGATTTCCGTATGTATCCAAGTAGCAAATAGTCCCTGTGACTCTCCAGTAATTACACCCTGCAAAGGCGAATCAATTCCGTTGCACTCTTCTTCCCTATCAATGTTTTACTGATTACTGGGCTGTCAGATCCTTTATAATACTCATTTATTAGTACATATCCATACACAGTATAACCCCTCCTAAGCGGTCACTATCTGGGCCAATGTGCCCGCCTACGCGGGATGCCCGCTTACACGGGGTTGAAATGTACCTTCCGTTCCGAGCCAAAGTGTCCTTTAACGCGGGGCGTCCGTTGGGTAGGGTTCTTCTGTATCTAGCTCCTCTGTATGTAACCATTGATACTTATCCGTCCAACAGAATGAGAACAGTTTTAGGATCTTTAATTGTATAAGGCTTTGGAATTCTGGAGTGTCAAATACAATAAAGAATCTTCACATGGAGTCAAAGTAGTCTTTAGTTTTTCCGAGGAGGATGGCCCAGTAGGCAGACTTAGCTTTCCTTATTTACTTATTCATTTTCCGCTTAATTTCATTCATCTTCTCCATGACAAACTGAGTCTTAATTTTCTGATATAATTTAACTTGGTCCCCCCCTTTCAGACATTAAGTAAAGAATATAATCAGTCATCCAGTCTGCTCGTTTCTATGCAAATTTCATTTTCAGAATTGGCAGGTATATGATAGTTTTCCAGAGATTTGAGGATTTCTTTCCATTGCACGGAATAATCTTCCATTGAAATAGAAACAGGTCCAGTCTGTTAAATATTGTTGGAATTCATCACTGTTGATACTTTTGTATGATGTACCTTCTAAATGACAGGTCGTCCTTTTTGAAACTGCATTATAAGCACATTTTTCAACAACTGCCAGGTGACCATATACATTAATGAGGTAAACGTCATTGGATTGTCTTTACATAGAACGGCACAACACATATATACTGCCAATCTACCTTCTCAACTCTGGTGAACCTTTGTTATGGTAGACAAAAATAGGCTTTCGTCATTGATTCTGAAATACGTTTACTAAACCTACAGCAATTTAATCATTACAGTTATTATACACACTACTTATGATATTAATAATTAGAAATGTGGCTCTTTATGAGTCACACTTGTAATTATGAACGTCATTTTTCATGCAAAGCTCTCATTAATGTCAAGCAGGATGCGCATGTCTGCCAAGAGCACTTCCGATGCGCAATCGCACTATGTATCTCCCCCCCCCCCCCCCCCCACACACACACACATTCTACATGTCTGTTCGATAATAAACATTGACAGGTAACACGACATGCTGAAAAGACCAAACTAGTAATATTTTGTATACAATTGGGATTTACAATGTCAAGACAACGGAGTATATCCATTAGTTGGAAGTATTCCATGGTCAGTTATTTATGTTTATGTGTCGCATGAGAGGAGAAACAGTCGTTGTTTATTGATATGGGTCCGAGATATGACCAATGGATACTTTATCGTTTGGAAAATGTTCAATACATTTAATACAGATAGGAGATAATGTGCACATATTGCAATCCGGTAGAAAATATGAATGATTTAACGCACATTCAGATATAATAAACTGCTAAAATGGGGCCATAATTAGGAAATGATTATACGTAAGCGGTTATATATATACATTTTGCTATGATTGATGTCACACATCTGTGGATAGAAGAGAAGGTCTGACACAGCCTGAAAATGATGGCGGTAGGGTTGGGTGTGGAGTTGTCCAGGGCTGTGTGACAGAACACACATCATCTCATATTGGTAATTCATATTTCCTATTTAACAGTTCTTTTGCATGGATGTAGAAACATAACTATCTATTGTCTTAATTAAGTTAGAATGAATAGTCAGCACCAGTTACAATGAATTAAAATGGCTTCACTTAGACAATTATCAGGGGTCTTGGTACTACTTGACTTCTATAGCTCCTATCTAGACTTACAAGAACAAACCAGAGAATTAGACCGTAAGAACAGTCAACTTAACGCATGCTGTGGAGGTGTTGGAAGAAGAATGGTCGTGCTTGGTTAGAGTCAGATATCCTATTATGGCTGAATATATCAAACCAACTCAAACAGTCAGACAACTGGAGAAAAGATCATCCAAGTGAAAGAATATCCATATCAGGGAAAGTCAAAATATGGTACAATTGATGAACAAAAGGGGCTCCTTTTTTCCTGATTATTGAGAACAGGTATTTGCCAAGCCCTTTGCCATTAATCAGGCAAACAAATGAAAAGGGACTGTTTGTCTTTTAGATGATAAGCCAGTATGCACATACTACTGTATGTTTCTCAAAAAGGTAAAACAAATTTTCTTCTGAAATGTGCAGAAGGGATAAACCTGTTTCTGGAGGACAAGACTGCTAATACTCAATTCTTCCCAAGGAAGCACTGCATAATAACTATACATGTCCCAGTATGCAGGGCACCCTACCCTAAAGAACATGAAAGGTATGCGGACTATTACTTTGGTCAGCTGCAAGAAGTCAAACGGAGGTAATCATCATGTGTGTCATAAGATATAAGGAGGTGGAAGATAGGGAGTGGCACATTGAGGAAGATGTTGACTTGAATAGTAGCTCCCCAGAGCAAGCTAGTCTGAAATCAGAGACCCTTTCTATCTTTATACTTACATATTTGTTCTTTGTAGATTATCGTAGCATGTCGTGCTGTGTTGTGTTCTGAAATGAACACCAATGCCTTTCATCTAAAAATGCAATATTCTATATATACTTTTCAAAAGGTTCAATATCTAATTTTATCAATATGCAAAATGTCGATGCGGAATTCAACAATGAAAATAGGAAGCAAAAAAAAAAAAAAAAAAATAGGAAGCATTCATGATTCACCAGTAGTCTATGAAAAGGTCAACACAACAAAACAGAAATGAACACCAATATAAATATGGCTTCATGATGTGCCCCGCGGTTGTAGTTCACCGCTAAGTACATAAAAGACGCCCCAGGCGTAGCAACAATTTCTCTTTAAATAGTTATCACACATTTCACGTGGTGCTGATGACAAGTGACAGGTAACCATGGACATTTATTGGCACTAAATAGCACATCTTCTACTGACAAAGTGCAGATAAAGTAAGCTAGATTTAAACCCATTTTATCTATTCAAGACATAAACGGGGTGTGGGAGAGATCCGAATAGTACAGAATCTAGAAAACCGGGTACGTTTGTTTTTACTGTGCTCCTTGATATGTCCTGGCATGACTTGCCCCTGAACTTGTCTTTTGTCAATATTCTCACTGAGATGACTTTGTTGCACTTCAGCTATAAAGCTGCGGTTCCACCAAGCCGGCGCTAGCCACGGCCAATGCCCATATGGTTGTCGCCAGCCCGCTCATCAACTGAGCAGGCCGGCTGGCCAGCAGCTATTAGCGCTAAATTGTACAATGCCGCCTGCAATGCATCACCGGCCTTGGCCGGCCAAAATCTATTCACATAGATATTTAGCGGAGGCTGAGCAGAGACCGAAGATTCTGACAGTTTGGGTGTTCTGGGCAGAATTCTAGTACCAGAGTGTGCTATATACATCCATATCATCAATACATAAGTTTATTTACCTTCATTATTCAGGTTTTTTTTAAAATATTCAGTGGAATATTGACAAACTTTCACAGTCCCCATACATATCTCAACATAGCAGCACACTGCTTTGCTCAATCACTGGGTTTTGCACAGCGAGAGCGGTGTAGTGTGTGTAGGCAAGATCGGCGCTCCCCCTATCGAATGAACAGTAAACTCATGAAGCACGATATTGCCAATGTGCACCAGATGGCATCGGCATCGCCCTTGCTTGTTCATCGCCCTGCTGGCACTGGCAGGCCACCCAGCTTGGTGAAAGCACTTGCTAGGTGCCTCCCGGGCGCTGTCTGTGTGCCTTTTGGCCGTTGGCCCTCTAGAATTAGGTGGGTCAGTGAAAGACCTCGGAAAATTCGTACAATTTTTGCACACTCCCAGGCCTGGCCACCTAATAAAGGTCTATTTGGTGGAACAGTCGCTTACATGTACTCTTTACACTATATCGGTAGCTTATATTATAGACTTCACCGCATGTCTTTGCATCTTGATGACATCTTTGCTCGGAATTTTGATAACTATATCTTACCTAATAATATTTATGTTCATGGTAATGGTACTGTTTGCCGTGTCCCTTTTATTACTGGCGTGAATATTGTTACTCACAGTCCTCCTCAAGTTTCAGTGTTCCCTGTCCTTCTTAGATTCTTCCTGGTATTTCAGTGCCTTTTGTCCACTTTAGAACCGTGTCGATATCTTCATTTTGATGTTTCCCCCGTCCGTCCTAGCATTGTGTTGAATGAAGTCTTACTCAGATTCATTGCTCTGTTTCAGTCCTGGACTCTCGCCCTGATGTCATCGATGGCTACTGCCTCCCAGAGACGGGGTACGAGCTGTTGCGCCCTCTGGAGAGCACCGCCAACTACCCGTCAGAGTACACCATCCGTAAACGTAAGTCTCTACTCAAAGTCTCTATCATAAGTCTCTATTTCAAGTCTATTCTCAAAGTCTCAATATGTTAGATATACTATCTTTCTACCTATCTTCTCTAATGCACGGAGAGTTCGCTGGTACATATATATCTACATGTATATATGATAGAAGACCTGAACACATGGCATATAACTCTAATTATTTTCAGATCTACTCCGTACACACTTCGCATTCTTCGTCTGCGCAATGGTTACTTTCCTAATTGGTTGCTTCTCGGGGGGTGTTGGTTGCTGGAAACTCTCCAAGAGGGCGCTTCTAACAGCCGGCATCATTTCTTTCGTTGGAGGTGAGATATTGTATTTGTTCTATTTATTTCCCACCCCCAGCAGTGGTAGATTTACTGCTATAACAATGGCCATCCTTCTTATACCATGTCTATGTGGTGTGGGAAGTAAAATAATTCTCACCTCGGTAAATGTGCAGGGGTGAGATTTCTACCTGAATTCATTACATAGATTCGATCACCACCCTAGTGGTGTAAAAGAACCTTGAGAAAGTCTGGAAAGGACCTAGAATGGTTGACTGGACGTAAAATCAAACCAAACAAACAAAGCTCTATTTATTTATTCATTTTGTTCATGTAACAATCTTCGTTCTTCTTCTAGTGATCATAGTGATAAGCAGGTACATATTTCTCTTTCTAACTCAGTTATAGCAGGCTATATTTTTTTTATTGATATGTGTTCCTTCCTTCGTCGAACAAATGACTATCCATAGGCAACTGGTGCTGTAAATTCAGCAATGAAAATGGCATTCTAGATTCTGGAACATGTATCTTATCCAACGATGAACAATTAGATTCCTGAAATCCAAGCATTTATTTGACTCCGGTAATTTGTGTAAGATGACAGTAATATGACAGTAATACCCTATAAGTATTTTTTTTGTCCTTTATAATATCTCTTGAACATGTGATTCCTGCTGCTGACCAGTTACTATTTAATCTGATTCTATCATCCAGTTTGACATATATTATTCCATAGTGGTTCATATTGTCAGTGTAATTCCTGATTGGGAGGTCTCGTGGATAATTCTTGCCTTATCAAAATCACATATTTATAAAAGGGTTAGGTATCTTCCAGATTACCGTAAGCACATTTGGCTCTTATCATTTGTAAAACCGTGATGTCGTTGTCTACAGGATTCAGTATGCCTAGGAAAAATTCCACGGATTCCAGCCAGGTTGAGGGGTTGGTTAAATAACCGGTGAATCAGTGTGAAGATTGTTTTGGTCCAGTCGGTTAAGGTTAGGATATAAATACTATGTAGGGCAGCACAAAGACCTGTACCGGTAAAATGCGGAGTTGTAGATGACTTATGTATCATATATATATATATATATATATATATATATATATATATATATATATATATATATATATATATATATATATATATATATATATAAATGTGTGTGTATTATATATATTCTAATAACTTGGTGGAGCCGTGAAAGAGGTCAGGCAGTTCTGATCGTGTCAGTTGTTGTACCGGATGACATCGAGAAACGGTGCTGTGTAAAAACCCATACGGTCACACGGTGATAAAAATGTCCATCCTTGGGGAAAGTAAATGATTTTCATATTTTTTTCAGCCTTCTTCACTGCTGGAGGAATGGCCGTTTTCCATGGATATGAATACCTCGAGAAACAAGTCATTAATTTGTCATTCTTCCCTAAGGGCTGGGCTACAGTAAGTTCACGTTCCTATACATTTCTCAACCACACAAACAAGGTGGTATTAAAAAGTGCTAAATATATTGGAGTCCGTCATATTGGAAATGGATACTGAAATAATTCCTGTAGTTTTATATAAAACTACAGGAACCACCAATCTATTTTTGTACAATGAGAGTAAAGATCTGTCTGTACTTAACTATATACATTTTGTTGCATCTTTGGGGGGGGGGGGGGGGTGTCCACCGGGCTCCCAACGCGAGCCGGTGCGCACCAATATTGACCACCTGATACAAAAATCCATATCGTAGCGCGTATCGGGGCAGTTGGTCAGGTTTCTACGATAACGCTACCGACGCGCGCCAACGTGCGCCAACGCGCTATGATGTTGTAGTCCTTCGTAAGATATATATATATATATATATATTCTATGGAATATGGCATTCTTTTCATACACAGCTATAATCATAAGTACAGCTCAATCATCGAAATTTAACTTGTCATCAATGTATCTCGTTGTTTTCATAAAGTACGACCACGCCTATAGTATAGGGACATGTCGGATTTTGATTATTTTAATGACAGCCAACGTGATCAGAAAATAACATTTGTTCTATGTCCATGGAGAGGAAGAGAGACCTAATTCAGCACCCTACGGCACCGACTGGTAGTTTAAGCAATACGTCCCTAGGGCAGATCTCAGAATACTTGGCATATATGTGCATTTTCGCCCAAAATATATAGCAGTGGAAGAAATGGAAGGTGCATCACAGGAAACGGAACCTATAGAGTTCCAACTGTTAAAATGTATGGGAGGAGGAGTGAGATTCTTCTGCTTACCATGTACCCCACTCTGTATATCAAGCCATAAATGGGACTGGGTATTGGCCCAAATAAACATTAGCACAGGTGACGGGCAAACCCAAACGACCTTTTACTTTGCAATGTTTCAGAGACAATCGCTATTTCGTTGTTCATATCGAGGTTATAGTAAAAACAAGGGCATCTGATCTGTAGCTACCAGGGGATATTAATATTGTAGAAAGAAAGAGCTGTGTCCCTTACTCCATTGATACCTCTAACGGCCCAGCCCCACTAGTGCGATGCGATCGTCGCGTGTGTTTTATGACCCCATAAACACCCCCTCGGCGGGGTTTATGACCCCTATTGCGATGGAATCATCGCACTCAATGGCAAAGAAATTCCAGGGTATGCCCCATTGATGCGATGGATTCATCGCATCACTTCTGGTACCACCTTTGTATGTATATATATAGGCCTTGGTGCAAAACTTAATTTCTAATATTCATGAGGTACACACATCTAATTATAATTATATCACATCTCAGCCCTCAAGCTCTACATGGTATCAGAATTACACCGAGGCTACAGCCACAGCCTGCTGTTTTCACAGTTTTCACACCTCTTGAAACCTGGCACCGAAATGAATGCTGTCATTAATGAGTGTGGTCGGCCCCAGACCCCAGTGGTCAGGGTAGCCTGTTTGATTTAATGGAATCATTGAAGTACATGTATACTGTAGTACAGTTTCTATATAAATAAGATAGAAAGTATGCCATACCTGTGCGACAGATTTGTCGCATGTCATGAACATTTCAAGATGTGCGATGCGACGGATCCGTCGCATCGCACTCAATCGCACACGCGCGCATCCCCGGCCCCACAGGAGCGATTGTGTGTGATGCAACGGGCGGCACCGTTTTTATGACAATAGGCGGCCGTTCATGAATTTTTATTGACTTGCGACAATCGCATCGCACCAGTGGCCCCAAACTCGGTGGCCATGTGATCAGGGTGTTCGCCTCGAGCATGGGAGGTCGTGGGTTCAAACCCCGGTCGTGTCATACCAAAGACAAAAATAGTACCCACTGCCCATTCGGCTTAACACCCACCGTAAGAAAGAGGAGTAGGGGTCTAGGGCCCGAGTGGAAGAACGGCCGTATAGCCGAATTCGGTGATTGTGTAACACAATATTCCCATAAAAATTGCCCCCCCCCCCAAAAAAAAGTGGGGTCGGGCCTTCAGTCCGCTTCACTAACCAGGCTACACTATGGAAGTTTCCTCTGCCCAGCTCGGCGTATAGTACCCTATGCGCCGAGTAGGGGGCAGCTGTGTGTGGTAACTTCTAAATTCGTGTTCGTATAGGTAGATAATACAGGTTTGGATGTGATTTCTGCCTACAGCTCATCTCTAACAACACACATATGGAGTACGGCTGGTCTTACATCGTCGGCTGGATGGGCATGTCTGTTGCCGTTATTTCGGCTATTCTTTATCTGTGTGCAGCCTACTCAGTTGTCGGCGCTAAATCGAGAAGATATCGCGAAAAGGTAGGAAATATCTTACCCTCCAAGCAAGATACCCTCTGAAGAATGCAAAAATATAGGCATTAATTGTCCCAATATCTTTTCTCATGTGCACCTTGGAGAAAACTGTGTCAAATAATATTTCCCCAATTAGATCTTTTTTAAAGAATGTCCCTCTTAAGGGGACACCTTGCTTAAGGGAAACTTTAGCTATATATCCTGTATAATCCTGTCAAGTAGGTAGATTTTCGCAAGGGACAGAAACTTTGCAGCACACCTAATCAAAATGTCCTGCTGGCAGGGAGTCCAACTTCGTCCCTGCAACTGGGGTTCTACTGATATCTAAAAATGACGTCCATTCTATTACCTCCCTTAAAGAATATCATTGTCATAGAGAGTGAATGTTTCAGCAGTCTCCATTTATTTTCACACAGAGACCACTGGATGACTACCACCTGAATGCCCCACGTCACCACCTGGACATGGGGGCAGAGGCCTACTCGTACGACCGCCACATCGCTCATCCTTACCCCGCCATCGCCGACTACAGGTACTGATCGCCACCTGTCCGCCTCCTGCCGGCTCTCTGGCAAACTACGACGCGGTGAGGCCCAGTGTCATGGTCTCAAGTGTCGTGATCATCCTATGTCTTTTAGACGATTAGACATTATTAGATCGATTAGTAAAGTAAAGTACCCTGGATAATCCACGCCGTAGTGGTCAGCGGTCCAGCCAACTGCATCTTCCTGTTTCCAGCAAATCGTTAGACATTATTAGACAGATTATTGAAGTAAACTAAAGTACCCAGGACACCTCATATCGTTGTGGTTCGTGGTTTAGCAGTCAACAGCATCAAACTTAAGTACCCTGGACACACCACACCTTATTGGTTAGTGTTCAAGCAGACTACAACATCCTCTGTCCATAGGCAGTACTATCCTGATTATATAAAGTACCTTAGACACTTCAAAATTATGCTTCCGTTAATGAGAATCATTGCGCAGTACAGAGAATCGACAAATGCCTCCAACACTCAAGTTTTATATTTGCACTCAGTTGGATTGTATTGTGGGTTTCATATAGCAATATATATGGCGATATATAATTAGAATGATGCATATATCGATGAGTAGGGGTTAGTGGGGATGAGAGGGAAATTCAAATGCACTCACGCATGCGTGGTGACACCACCCAGGCACTTAGTCCGCTGGACGCTTGAGACCGTGACACCGCAAATGCATCCACACGAGCATGGACCAGGCCTCTACAGGGAGAGTGATGACCATTGAGCACGCGGATGTTGTACGCATGCGCTGGTTTGTTGGGAAGTTTCACTTTGAATTTCGACTAGATTCCAGAAAAGTGTTCGGGCATTATGCACATCCCTAACTTACCATCTACAAGGTGTCATTATATAGACCTGGTGATATATATGGATAATGAGTGAGGCATATAGTACTACTCAAAGCTATGAAATAAATGCGATTACTTATACAGTAGTGATATTGAAAACGTGCCTAATGTTGTTCCAAAGTTTAGATACTGAACTTGACTTGATATTCATACCAACAATCTGGGTTTAGTTGGAATAAAATGGCGACAACTAATTACTATTAACTCAAATGATTAAAATGCGAAGGGAATTTTATGTGATTGGTGGATTACGATTAAACTTGTAACAAATGAGATTTTTGAATTACTTTGTTTCATTTAGTCGTTCATAAACAGAGCGATGTATGTGACAAGTAAAGTTGCAGTGAGCATCTGCATCTGGATTTGTGGTTTGTAATTTGTGCAAAAATGAACACAGTGTTCAGTGATGTGTAACGACCCTAGGTGTACATACATACATATATACACACACATACATACAAACATACATACTAAAGAAGAAACCAACAAGGTTTGGTCAAAGTCGTCGTTCTCCATGAGTTTGATGCGGAGTGATATGAACGAGGCAACAGCCGAGTGAATATCATGTAGCATTCAAACGAGTTAGAGAATGACTTCTTTGACCAAAACGAGGTGCTTTCTGTATTTATCTCACCCCTATACACATTAAAAGAATGGATGACACACAGGATATAGACCATGGAGAACGGACCGCAATACTCGTAGGGGCATGGAGAACGAGTTCCCAATGTTAAGCCTATGGGCCTTTATTCCAGGGGTGGGATAAATATACATACATACATATACATACATACATATACATACATACATACATACATACATACATACATACATACATACATACATACATACATACATACATACGCATACATGCATACATAAAAATATAAATATTACCCCCTGCAATATTGTGGCGTGCTTTATTTGTGTACAACGTGATACATTTGTAACAGAGTGATTGAAAATGTAGCCACGTAAACACATTCCTACTGTGTGATAGCTAGGGTAAATGAAATCATCCTGAATACATGTGACCCCCCCCCCCCCCCCCCCCAAGCGAAAAGTATGCTTCTGGCAGGATTTTCCTCAGATTATCTCTCAAATTTTGTCTCTGATTAAAAGTTAATCTTAAAAGATATATTCTTTTGAACCGAGTTATGTTTTCGGAACGGCATCAAGTTATCAAACGGTTGACCGGTCAACTGACAGATGTCAGGATTCTTATGCGGTGATACCTATTGTTTTTCAAACTAAACTAATCCTCAATGAAGCATACCTTTTCACATTTTTATCATTATCATTATTTATTACTGCCAGTTCTACCACGGTTGGTAGTTCTTTCACGCTGATCAGTTCGTAAGCACAAAGAGTTGTTAAATTGAAATATGATTCAGTTCATGCACATCGTAATATTGCTTAAATAGAATGTGTCTTATTTTGCTAAGAATCTTACATGAAAAGGGATTTACTTATTGATAACCTTTGTAGAGCTGTATTTATTAGAAGCAACGCGTGTAGTGGATATGTATACATTTATTTACATATTGATGTGGTCCTTAAACCGCTAGCTGATGTTCACCTAAGTGCTACATTATTATCATGCCACGAAAAGAGTATGTAATTGGATCGTCTATAGAATAAATAGATATTGTAATAAACAAAGGAATCGGTTACTGAAAATCATTTTTGATCATTCAGCCATCTCACTGTGCAAATCCTGAGGGTGTACCTATTTCAGCGCCACCTGGATCTAACGAGCTGCTTTCGGCAGAAGCAGAGGAATCAAATGTATAAATTTGCCGCCACCTGTCTCCACTCTGTTACGACTAAATGAGGTTAATTTGGTTCACAGGGAAGCAGAGGGATATTATAAAGAAGCCAGGACTGAGACCATTGTAGCCTGACTTCTCCACTGATAGGGTCTATGATTCACTCTCACAGCTGGGATTCCGACTATTTTAGTAAGAACCTCAGCTAAGAGATAATCTACGATTGTGGGTGAAGGCTGCAGAGGGATTGCACTCCACCAGAACTAACGTGGTGTAGCAGTCATTTGCTCTGGCATCAATACACTAGCCCTGGTCGGGTTAAACCTGTGACCTTGACCGAGTAGTGGGAAGCGTACTGCTTAGAGAGTGTTATTTCATAACCTCAAAACCAATTTTCCGTTTTCTTATTTCCTTTTGTGTATATTTTTGAAAGATACAAGGAACATTAAGGTATCTTTCATTATCAATTTGTATGCCATGAATATTTCTTACCAAATATTTATGCCTTTATAGCCTACATAGAAGAAAATTACTTGGTTTGAGGCGCAACCTGCAGGTACCGTGTGGGATTTAACCTGACCAACCTCTTAGTCAGAACATAATGGAGACAGAGGTGGGGATGGGGAGTCATCTCAGTGGCACTGGACTTGTAATCCCAAGGTTTTGGGTTCGATTCCTCCTGCAGCCACTCTTCTCCTTCATCCCCAACAGTGGTAGATTTACTACTATATCAAAGGCCAATCCTTTTCATACCTTGTCTAAATGGTGTGGCGGGTAAAAGAACTCTCACCTCGGTAAATGTGTAGGCGTGAGATTTCTACCTAAATTCATCACATAGATTCGATCATCACCCTTTTGGTGTAAAGGGACCTTGAGAAAGTCTGGTAAGAACCTATAATGGTTAACTGGATGTTAAGACCGGGCACCCACCAATGCCGACGCGAGCCGATACAAAATTACCATATCGTAGCGCGACTGGAGGCATATCGTAGCATATCGGTTGGTGTCGGTTCGCGTCGGTGTGCGTCGTAACATGTTGGGTGGGTGCATGAAAAAGGTGCCATTGTCCCGATACACCCTGATATAGCTCACGATGCAACCAGTATAATCAACCATATTTCCTTTATAATTCCAGAGATAATGCATATATAAGATTGATATTTTATCTGTAGATACAAAACAAAATATAATACCTCATAATAATATCTAATGAAAAGAAACAACAGTTCCAAGTTAAAGTATAAAATGATAGTTTTGAGACCCTTATCTACTATCAAATTTCACCATTTTTGCAGAGTCGCATCAGCATTATATATTCTAGGGATTATGAAAATTTCATAATTTTCCATCAATTTCCAATTTCCGGTTTAAAGAGTCATCTATACACTGCGACGCGCACCGATGCGGCCTGAAGCGCTACAACAATCGATACATGATCGATTGTCGTAGACCCTCTGCGATATGGTTTTTTTTATCGGTTCACATCGGTTCGCGTTGGGCCGCGTCGGTAGCGTTATCGTAGAAACCTGACCAACTGGCCGGATAAGCTCTACGATTTTTCTACGATATGAATTTTGTATCGGAAGGGCTATATCGGGGCGCATTGGTTCGCGTCGGGAGCCCGGTGGACACCCCCCCCCCCCCCCCTAAATCAAAACCAAACAAACAAACAAACAGACAGAGGTGACAGCCAATCTATGATGGCTAGTGTATCAAGTGGACTTCTATCTAGTTATGAATGTTGCTGTCTGATTGCGTTCTCTGTTGCCATTGATGTCCACTAGCCACCAGAGCAAACTCTTGCTCCGCATGCTAGCTCTGAGCACTTAAGGTCTGGTAAAGTCAGATTCACAGCCATATTGACTGGTCCTCTCCTAGCTGATGTTCTTAAGATCAGAATCAGAATCTCTGCTGGAAGAGTGAATTATATAATTCATTCTTCAAGCAGATCTTTTGTCGTGGTCGGAGACTGCAGTACTCTCGAAGCCCCTTATTCATGTGCAACTATCTTCTTCTTTTTTTAGTATTTTGAAGTTAGAATATGTACAACGATTTGTAGTGAGTATTCATAGCTTAGCTTATATTCCACGATGTCCAATATTGTATTTTGCTTCTAGATATTTGTATGGAGCTCTTTGGTCTAGAAAGCAATCGGACCTGACCAACCTCTAATTCGGAGACAAACGGTGGTGGCCAATGTATGGTGGAGTCTGATCTGGCCACCTTGACTGCCACTCTCCCAGTTGATGTTCTTACTACCATAAGCAGAACTTTTGCTGAAAGAATGAATTGTATACCTCATTCTCACAACAGATCTGTCGTCATACTTGGAGAGTGCATAGATATGCATATATGAATTTATTTGCTTTAAGTTCTCTAATTGTCTTAATATGTCTTTCTGATCGTCCCCATTAACTAAACACCTGTTTCGTCCTCATATAAAATAGTATTAGAATATTGTAGTACTTAGGTAATGTTATTTATAAAAATCATGAACATACGTCAGCCTAGGGTAAACCCCTGTGGGACTCCGCATTTAACTTCAGCCATTTCACTTCATCTATAACAGATTCTCCTCCTTGTAACTTAGTACAAGACTTTCGCTTTTTAAAATAATCTTTCCATATTTCTACTACTTAAGCCATTAGTTATTTCTAATTCTCTTAATCATTCAACTATTATTCGGTGGTGCATACTATCGAACTATTTTCGTCCAAAAACTAAATTATTTTTCGCCAGACGAAGTAAATCTTCCACCAGTAACAATGACACGGTAACAAAAAGTCTGTACCGTAGATACCAGAGTCTATGATGCCCTCTCTTGGGGGAAGTAGGGCTCACTGCTATCATAGGCCCAATAAAATATCCTGGCGTGATACAGTCGAACAAATGCATTTGAACCCTATTACTTGGCTCATGGTAATCATAACCAGTACCAATTTACCCCTGCATTTTTGTTATAAATTGACTAGTAAGGTAGCAAACAAGACAGAGTCATGCGAAAACCATTTCTCTAGCCATTCCTCTACCTCATTTGTAATATTGAATGGATTTAATTGACTGTGATTGGACAGATATTAAATACTGATACTGTAAAGTTATGTACTCCACATTTTTACCTACCACATATAAAACGTTAGAATTTTGTCGGATCCGCTTGGAGTTGCTCCTGAACATAGAGACATGGTGAACTAGACATAGGCGTGGAGACTGAAGGGCCACGAGAGTGAGATTCTCATGCAGTACTTAACTGAATCCTGCTACTCTTTTTTGTGTTTGTCTACACAAATGTACTTCTATCCTTAGGATTTGTCTCTAGCCATACTGAAAACATGATTTAGAACTGTACTTTTTCAATCTCTTTACCTAGAGAGACTGCAATGAGATCACATTTCGCTGGTAGTTAGACTGGTTCCCTGCCCAAATGAAATAAGGGCCAGGTAGCGGGTTCCACAGGCACGACCTTCAACTTTGGCTGGTGCCCGCCTGTGACTAGTGGATACCCCGGGAACCAGCGTAGTGGTTTGGCTGGTATCCGCCTGTCATACGCCTACAATTTAATTCCACCGAGCCCTCTAGCGGATGACCGGGGAACCAGCGTACGTTATGGTCTGCCAAGGTGACGCAATCCCACAATGCAATAGAAAAATGGAGACATTACCAATAATGCACCATTAAAATGGAACCCGTTACCTGGCCTATAATCTAACTAGGCCAGACTTCCAGGCTAGCTGGTAGTCAGCAAAATCTGTGTCACATGAAATAATGAGAGGCAAGTAAATGATAGTTCCAGGTATTAATAGTAGGGGGCGCTACTAATTACGAAGCGACGAAGTCGCTAGTTATTGTTAAAGAAGACACACGCTTGCTAGATTGATCATGCATATGATATGTACCTTCGAGCACATTCTGATAGACCATGGGTAATTTTCACAATTGTTAACACTCGATATTCAGTAGCTGGCCTGCAGTATGTTTGGACATCCCTCCTGCACCTGCTGCCTTGGACAGATTACTAGTTTTGGTCAAATTGCACGGCGCTAAAGCTATGGCCAATCATGGCCGACCCTATCACGCGTGGCTGCATAAATATTCTATAGCGGAAATCTTTTTCCTCGTATATGATAACCAGGTACATGTATCTCGACACAAAATGCATCCTTTTATTTAATTTCAGAAGCGATAAATTCAAGAAATGAAGAATTTGTGAACACATAGATCTGCCCCAATGCAATTGTACATGTGCCCTTGGCATGTGAGATTTCCAACTTCCCTCTACCAGTTTATGCAATCTAGTGCCAAAATGGGTCACAACCCTCGAGACATAAATTTGATCGTTCACTCGATGGCACCGTAGAATTATAGCACTAACTAAAGTACTCCATGCTGTGCACTCTCCTAGCACGTATGATCACTTGTACTGTTTATTGATATTTACATTCTCGGGTCAAGAAGGGATTTTAATTGGAAGCACAATACATGGATGAAATAAGCATGTTTCTCTAACAGCGCTGATTGAATACACTTAAATAATACAACTGATTTCAACAAAATAATCAACCAAATACATCGAACGAATACAATGAGGTAATGTATAAACAGACTGAACCTTGGAACCACAATAGGAAAGGAAACGCCTGTTTACATGTTGCAGATATTAGCGTGTCATCTTGATGCGCCTTCTATAGCCTGCTCTCTCCAAGTCCTTTTCTTCAAAAGTTCTCTTCCGTCTATAAGCTGTGGTATTTCTTTCTATCCATGTCTCAGGGCATATTAGATAGAACAGTGGCAAGTTTTGCCTCATTTCAACTGAATTTTATTTGTGGTAGTAGTGGTTTACTGAGTCCCCATACATTCTAAATGGGTGTTTTGTATACCATGGATAATAATGCCTCAAAGCCATTGTATTCGGGAAAATATTTCGTTTGTGCTATAGAGCAATTAGTAGAAACCGAACAAGAGTTAGACTTGACAATGTCTATGCCACGACGGGAAGGTCGCGTATTACTACACGAGGCGTTCGGTTTCGTATTTATCCTACCTTGTCTATGCTTTTGTATTACCGGGTACGGTACTAAAAGATAAATATTGAGTCAATGACCAACAGAACTTTTTTTCATAGTAGCTGACATCCTGCTCTCTGATTGGTCAATATTGTTATTACTCTAGTGGCATAAAAAACACTTTATGTCACGGCCTGCCACATAAAATTTCCCTATGTTAAGTCTATGGCAGATTTTTATTCGGGGTAGGATAAAATAATTTTCCCTATTGATATCCTTTGATATGGCTATTCCTGGGTATAATTTATTCTAGAAGATTGATAACAAATACCACAAAAATTATTTTGTGGACAGGAGGCTATGTAAACCACCCGTGATTGACGTTGTAACATACCCAATGAGGCTCGTGTATTACTACACGTAAACCTCTAGTGGTTTACAGCCGCCTGTCTACAAAAACCTCGATTATTGTCTATGTATACTAGGTGATGTTGGTTTTCTCAAGGCTTAGAGACGGGTGAGAATTCTGATAGGTTTGGGTCCGTATATAAGGGTTAACGAGCTTCGGCCGTGGTTGTTATCCAGAATAATTAACGACAATACACTTTCAATATTAACAACAGGCGATCTCGTCTTGTTGTTATGCTCTTATATGTTGTGTACGTGTACTTTGATTTTTAAAAATCATGCTAACTTTTGGTCAGACGACTTCTATTTGAGAAAAGTAAAAAAATGAAATGAAACTGCAATATATTAAGAATACTTAATGCTATATGCAGTAAAATAAATAAATAAAAAGGTCGTGCGACCCTTTGATGTAAGTTCTCATGGACCAACAAAGTTCTCATGGACCAACATCCACCAGGCAGTGCCACTCTAAACCAGAGAACTAGAATCCCCGGAAAGCCCACTCATTGTCGTTCAACGTTGTGCCTATGAGACAAACTCGTTTTTAAGATACAGGGGTGGTGTACTTCCGTTTACCCATTTAACACATGGAAACAGTGGCGTGGGTATATCTCCGTCGAACCCCTAGCGGATACCCCGGCAACCAGCGTTCATTATCACAGATCTAGTCGGACATGCTAGAAGCGTGAACCGGATGTTTTGCTCCCCTGTAGGAACCAGCACATGCATGCCACTAGTTAACAGCGCTGCACGGCGAGTGGTACACTGGCGGCCAGAGTTGGAACAGAGTGTAGACAGAGGTGGTGGCCAATCTAGGCGAGTGGGCCTTTCAGGGATTCTAGTTCTCTGTATAGACCCACCACTGCTGCATCTAACATGTGCAGCGTCTTTGTGACTCGTCTTTTATTGACTCAGTGTGGCCATTGGCCGGCTAGAATGGGTGGTAGGTGGAACAGCGTTTTCAGCTGGCCGGAGTGCAGTTGCCAGGTAGGAGCTCAGTGAAGAGGCCATTGAAATGTCTTCTTTATATTTTCCCTCATAAGCAAAACCATGCTTTTAATGTACCTTAAGTCCACATTCACAGGTTCGTGGGGGTTGATATTACAATGTGAAACACAGGAAAAGGATATTTACAAAGCACTATCATTATGAAGTATGGTAGTTCTAAAAATGTTGGACATGGTTTTTGCCATTAGAGATATGATAAAGTTGAAAAAACCTTGTACTGAGACAAAATGAGAAATACCTTCTGTAGATGTTATCAATTTATGTTGATGATTTAAAGATTTGTTGAATATTTTCAGGATATAGATATCTAAGAAATGCTGTGTGATCAGTGTTACAATCACGTTTTAATGTAACAATAACGGTTTTATGTCGGCGTACTACCCTACAGTTTTCATATTTCGTTAACGTATTCTGAAAATCAATCATTTCACCCAAACTATTAAGGAAGGTCTGAAGAAGGTAAGGTTGTAATACAAGTTTACAGCTTTATCTCAAGGTCACCATTCAAGTATCCAGTCCTGGATACCAGACCTGTTGACTGGCTAAGTCCCTGGTCCTCTGCCCAACCCTCCCACCCAGGGGCTCCCCATGCTGTCTCGCATGTGTGCGCGTGGGTGTGTGTGTGTGAGCAAATGGATGAGCCAGGCTGGAGCCTCGTGGGACATTTTGTATTAACAAGAATAGTAGTTTAATTTTCGTACATCTTTTAAGTATTTAACAGTACACCTGCTAAATTGCCCTTTTATGGGCAATAATGCTAGTTTAGATTAAACACTTAGCCTTTGTTGTGGGCATTTACAGCCGTACTTTGACATGCCACAATGACGAATCGTTTATAAGGCATCGATACGGACATACTTTGATATAGGACATTTAAATATTGCCTATTTCATTTTAAAATGAAACCTAATATGTGACCTGTGTACACCTATGTTATTCATAGCGTATTTGCTTCTTTTGCAAGGCAGGTATAAATTGATTCTACTAACGAAACCATATATCTGCAATTTACAAAACATGTGCAATAAAAATCATTTCCTATACTGGTTCCATTTTCCATTCGACACTTGTAGGTGGGTATGAGTTCCTTATTTGGATCTGGATGTACAGTGAAACCCCGGTTGCGGGACACCCCGCTTAAGGGGCCACCTCGCTTAAGGGGACAATTTGCTCGGAACGATATATATATATATATATATATATATATATATATATATATATATATATATATATATATATATACTCAACAGGTAAAAATTAATAACACGTTGTCTCATATTTCAGAAATAGAGTGTGGAGTACGCCTAGGGTCCAAGTTGGGGCCTATATTATTTTTTTACATCAATATAAAAAGACAGTCTTTAAAAGTATGAATGTGAAATGTATGCTGATGACATGGTCTGGTCATGATGGCAAAGGGAAAATCCCCTCAATGTATAGTGGAAATGATGAGCAGCAAAATGATAATATTTTATGTTCGAGTAGGTACATGAAATTAATGATGAAATTTCAAAAATCCAAAACTATGTGTTTTGTACCTAAAAATAGTTATAAGGACGTAAAAGATCTGAAATAAGAGTCTGGAGGCAATCATACAGAAAATGTATTGGCCCACAATTATCTGGGGATACTAATTGACTACTCGCTTACCTTACTACTACCTTACTACTACAAGTAAAAAAAAATTCATCAGTACAGACTATGATATTTAGACTGAGAAAGAATCTTACTTGTGGAGCTTCTGTAAGAAGCCAAACAAATTTCTTTGCCTGAATTGGAATACTGCGATTTGCGAGAACATATTACAGACTCAAATAAATTCTGCACTAAGATGAGCCTTGGATGAGAAAGAAAAGAAAAAAGTTTTAAAAAAGATTAAAATATTCTACTCGAATTGAAAGAGTGAGAAGTACTCGACTGATGAAAAGATTGCCCAAAGACAACCACTTGCAAGTAAGAAGAGGAAGAGGAAATAACACAGAAGAAAATTCTCATAACCAAAGAATGTATGTTCAACATTTTAATACTGACGATGTAACTAATAGTCGTGCGACTATGACCTTGTAGAACAGCCTTGAGGGATGAATGGATAAAGTCTATGAATAATTTGTTTTTAAAAAAAAGAAGAAAAAAAGAAAGTCTAGCTATCCGATTAGGAAATTTTGGTTTGATTTCAGTTGTCCCCTCCTATAGAAGGTCATTGTAGTGCGACCTATTTTGGTGATATTGACTTGGACTAGTCATGACTGGCCTCCATTGCTCTGTGTTATTACCGAGATATTGATTTTCCAGTGACGCAAGCATTTCCGTTCTATTTTCATTTCTCATCAATCAATTGATTCAATCTTTCCCAGAACTACATTCGATAAGTATCGGTTCGGTAGTAGCTTATTGGGCCGGACTTGCAAATATCGATTGGTGTAGAACTTTGCTTGAAATGGCAACAGCATAGGCAGCTAAGGGATGTTTCACCAATGTGTACGTTGACGCTGGTTGAATCATCAAGAGTGGGATTAATAAACCATTTTTGTCCTTTTCAAAACATTTACTCAAATTAAAATATCAAATGGGAAATGTGCTAAATATATCTTGCACACATAATTGAATTTGCCTATTCAGGAGCTTTAGACTGGTTTTCACACGACTCACTATGCCCACCCAAAAAGCAGGCAATGGGTTTTTTGATACAGGGCGCTTCATTTCATCAGTTATGTAAATCATATAATTATGGTGATAATGAAAAAAAGGAAAGAATTTGAATTATAAAAGCACCAATACTAAAAATATTCTTCCTAACTTCCCTTCGGCTTCAAACCACAGTGGATTTTGTTGTCAAAAGCATACGCATGACCTTGCACACCTGGGGTTATCTTGAAATACTATCGACGTCCCTAGATATGTGCCCCTGTACCCATCCCCTTATAAATATGTATCAATATGTTTTTGCTACGTGAAAATGGCAGATTAACTATAACAGACAGAACAGCCCACCCTTGGACTTCGGGGGGGGGGGGGGGGGGGGCACGTGCCCCTGGTTATGACATCTCATATTCACGTAACACACACAGGCAAGATATAGTTACAGAGTAATCTCACAAACCCGAGTGAGATTATATCTTACCCACAGGTTACGAAGTCTCCATGTATGGGCCCACAGTGAACCACTACCCAATGTTTATTAAACCCATTATCGAATTTCTCAAAGGAGTTTGGATAGGCGGCTCTGTAAACCATTCGAGGTTGATAGTGTGATACACTCGCTACCGCCCATGTATTAATAGGTATCTACCTTTCGTGATTTACAACCACTTATTCCTTTCACAAAGTATGGAGATTTAAATTTGCACGTGTGAGCTCTGTAAGAAATGAAATATGTCTTAGTATATGAATGTCTATTAACGACTCGTAATTAGATAAGACTAGCTCAAATTTGCTCAGGAAATTCAGTCAATGTTTAAGGAATCCTTCTGACATACTATTTACCAGTTGTATAATACTATAAGTACATGCTATAAAATTTCAAACGTCTGATTATACCATCTTGCCCCCAACGCTATCCAACACATCTGGTGGCAGGACCAATTATTAATGGATTTCCTAAAAGATAATTTTGGGGGCTTGCCATGGAGTGTTTTAGTGTTTTCACGATATCATTAATATATTCTAACAACTGATAACAGTGGTTGCCCCCGACTACAGTGGTGATATCTTATAACTTTCTGACAGATGATGGCAGAACTAGCAATCACTTTGTGCCCTATAGAACGACAATACAATGGGCTTACATGATAGGAAAATCGATGGAGCTGTTTTTATTCACGAAACCCGGCCTCATAATGGTTGCACACATGCATTTACATGTGTAGAAGTTCATATCTTTCATTCTTTTCCTTTTGACAGGGCAAATGAAATAACCTGAAGCAATGTCGCCTATATTATGAGGGGCTATCTTCTTAAGGTGTTATTCAAACATGGAGCATAAAGGGTTTCCGCCATAGACGGATAATCGCAGCCGATGTGGTGGGGAGACGCTAAACCAATACTCAGTCTGTACTGGTCATTTAGTACTTATCACTATATTGCTCGGTCTCTATCCACCTGTCAGTGCTGGTTAGTTAATACTGGTAAGTCGGTGCCAGTAAGTTAGTACAGGTTAGGTGGTACCTGTCAGTCAATGCTGGTCAGTTGACCAGTACTGGTCAGTCGATATCTGTCACGATCTACAGTCTTCACATATTAGTTAATTTTGGTGCGCATTATTTTTTCGTATGCACTATTTTCCGTATGTGCTGGCTTTTGCAACCTAGAGCATACAACATAGCTGTATGCTCTGTGTGTGTGCATACACAATCCCTTTGTCTTTTTTTGAACACTTTGTATTAGGTTGATAAAATAAATGGTGTATTTTCAGAATGTGGTCCAGATTTTACCTCGCCCATATTACTGATTGATTGGCTTATGCTTGTGATGTCTTCACCCATTGAGTATTTTCTTACTATACTCTCTGGGCATTGAGTATGTTTTCCAAACTTTAAGTCTACTGGGTATTAATACAGTGGCAAAATGGCTGGTGGTCGGCGATCCACAACGGGCTAGGCGATGGTGGGCCGGCGACGAGGTTTGGGACACAAGGCGAGAAGCTGTACATTTTGATCGATTAAGAATGATATTTTCGTTAATGAACGAACAAAACAACAATTATTGAATAAATTGAAACAATATTTTATTACATACACTATATTTTTCACACTGAGCCGATATGACCCTGCTGTAAAGATCACATGTCATACAATGAACGTATACTATATATCGGTGTAGATGTATATATGCTATGTACATGTAAAATAATAATAATTAACTATACGAGTTATAATTACCTGTGCAATACGTGATATACAAGTGTAGGCATATTATTTTTTCCCTGGTCATGTCTGGGTTACAAATGGAGAGTATATGGCTGTAGCAGGTCGTCTGAACAGGTAAGTTAAGTTTTTGTATAGCACAGGCCGGTAGAGGCCTGGAGTCAGCTGCCCTCATGTCAATATAATTTCTGATACCTTCAAAATACATTTAAGCGCCAAATAGGCATTCTTCCTTTAAAATCTATAGCCATCCATGCATAGATTGGACCGATTCATTGTCATATTGGACTAGTGCATACATATTAGGTTTAATAAGGACATATAATCAACCGATTAATAATTGGTCACAGGTTACGGCAGCTGTAACTAAATTAAGGAGTGAATTGATTTACACACTGGCATACCATGTACAAGTAAAGGCAACTACATGTATCATGTTCAAGTAATGAAAACTAGAAGATTTGTTTTCTTCTTTTTTTTTGCTTCAGATAATGCACAAAGGGACTATAAAATGCCTTAGAAATTACACACAAAATATGACTTTCGATAGTAGACATTTCAAAGCAGAATATTCCATATAAAGATATCTATGCAAGTGTAGATGTTCGGTCTGAAGATTATCCTAATGGTCCATGGTTTGGCTTGGAGATTGTATTTCATTTCATTGTTCGGCTTGGGGATTGTATAAACGGTCAGTAATTTGCTCAGTTATTATAGTCGTCTAAAGCACTACACGAGGAAGCTACTATACATAGTGACATGCATAACCCAGAATAGTATGTGTCTACATGAACTATTGTGTATTTACATGGAAGATCATACTGAAAATCATGTTACCCGTACATTGGGGACTGGCGTGTCTGTGACGTCATCTTCGCACGATGACGTTATTGAGTATAGTGCCTGGTCGTGACGTATTCTGGTCGTTACGTCATGTGTGGACAGCAATTGACCAAGGTTGTTCAATATGTCTTTAAATCGGGAAGGAGGAGAAGGAGTGTAATTTGGACAAAAGGCCTTAAACTATACGAAGTTATTAACATGGTTTTTCAAGTTGATCCGAAAATACGGATCATTAATTCATAATTGGTAAAATGTATTACGCGGTACTTGGGATGTACTTTAGAAGAAAGCCTCATACCTCCATAGGTACGAATCTGTCTACATAGGGTGCCTGACTTCTATTTACATTTGTGATACAAGGATCAACTCTTGAATAACCAGCTGTCATAATAAATTTGAAACGCATAAAATACGGTTTCAAAGTTAAGCTTAGACCAAAGCTCTGCAAAGCGGATTCTGATAATCGATGTAAATCCTACAAAATTCTAAGTAAATATCAGAGTATGTTTTACTTTTTGCCGACTCTGTATCTCCCGCAAATGTGAATTATAAAAAATAAATATAGGAATATGATAAGGACTTTGCAATCACTTTGTATTGTCTTTCTGTATTGTGACCAACGGACTGAACCGGTGAATGTAAAGAAGGGTTGAATAGAAGTATAGAAGAAGATCATGTATTGCCAGATTCGTGTTACCCTTCCACTGAGTTTTTTAAATTATAGAGCTATTACAATAAGCACCACAGAACAAAATAAAACCATTGTTTCACAGGAAAGTGATGAGGTTTGTCCTAGTTTAGTAGTAAAGCCGCATGAAGAGAAATATTATCCCACCAATATAGCTTTACGTATTGGGAGTGAGAAGCTTTTTGTAGCAGGCCTTGTAAACAGAGACCATAGATAGCACATAGAGAGAACGTGAATTAAAAATTTAACGAAAGGAATAAGATAATCCTGTACTGTTCATCTTTTCTGCCCTAGGTGGTGGGATAATCTCCAACCACTGGCAAAGATGATTACCCTGGTCTTTGTTTATTTGTGTTCTTTTTGTATTTAAGCTTTTACAATTCTATCATATTTCCCTCGGTCCCCTACAGTGACCACTCCGCCCTTTACACAGCAGAGCGTTTCAGCGCAGCGAACCACGGCAATTATCATTTATCACCAAAAGTTCAGGGCCTGAGCCTCTCCCGGAGTCCGGTAGGGCGTTGTGAGTACCCGGAAGTGGCGGCAGCGGGTGAGGCGGGTCCCGGTAGGGGTCGCGCTGACGGCTGTCACACGGGGGTGTCCGGTCGGTGGTCTATCCAGTCGGCGATCCGAGGAACGGACTCTATTCGCTCCTTGTGGGCTTTGAGCCTCGGGTACTGGTCGAGAGGTGGCGTGACACCAAAGCCAGGGATCCAGTACCACATGTTCATCACGGCCAGGTCAGCCCACGTTAACTGTAACGAGAAGACAAACAAACATAGGTCAGCAACCATTAACTACAACGGGAAGACAAACAAACATAGGTCCACAGTCATAGTTATCGTATCACGAAACGTGATAGCACCTCATTATGGTTTGTTCTTGCTGTATATAGTTAAGACTAGATTGTCGGTAAGATGTAGAAACTCAATGAAATATTTCCTGACGAGCATTGCCGAACTGATATAGGGAGCCAAAGTGAACCCTCTGAAACCGCAGATAGGCCTACCTGTTCACAAAACACCATTTCCGGATATATAGGCGCTCAGTACTTGAACTATATAGGATCGAGATTACATGTGTCATTCTCCAATTTTTTAAATTCATATTTTTGATACATTTAAGAACTATCATCATAGCTTTTAGACAGACTTGTTGAGAGACGATAGTATATAACTATACTTCAATAGTAACAAACGAGACCAAAAACAAAATTCTAGACTCGAACCCCCAGAGCTTTAGCAGTGAGCCTCGTTCTTACTGGGCTCCTGAAATAGAGTTTTGAGCACGGGTATCTGTCATTATAGAGGGTTCACTTTGGTTCCCTATATCCCTGTCAAATGATAATAAGCAAATAATAAGAGAAGTTACGTTAACATCGGCGATAACTGCCAGCTACCGTTACCATCAGCTGCTATATGTGTTGCTTTGTTAAGCGCATGTTCCACCAGCTAGGCGTTCTGTCGACGCTAATATAAACTGAAAAACTGTACTATGCCCACCTGATGGTAAGTATTTCTGTGGAGGATGGATTTGTTCAATATTCAGAAACAGTGTTTCATTTAACGTACCTCGTCACCCACGAAGTACTCGTCGCTCTCTGTGTTAGAATCCAGAAGTTTGTCCATCATGTCCATGAAGATGGGTAGCTCCGTTTCGTAGTTTCGCCGCATCTGCGCCTGCATAAAGACAACATAACCTGGGCCATCAAAATACTGCCAATAAAACAGAATACATGAATATTCTTAAAAAGATGCAGTTTAATTCATCAATGAATATATCATAAGGCAGCGAGGCTACCCTGCTAGGGCGCATGCTATACCATTGACTAGTATAGCATGGGTGTTGTCACCCGACAAGTGATGCCATATCATGCATGGTCGCGCTATAACTTTCCATCAGCCCACTAGGGGACGGTCAGGGAATTTGGGTACGCTATGTGCCTATGCCGCACAACCTTGTTTTAACTAAGCTGTATCTGTCTATGTATTCCCATTCCCTGCTAGTATCTGTTAACCTTTTATAAATTATTCTCTATTTTTCTATTGAGCAAAGATTTTCTTTTTCTTTTCTAAGTTTCATCAAATACAGACAAGTTACACACAGCATGAAAAGAATCCTCAGTGACCAAATGGTCTACGTCCTGTTCATCATGCGGTCTTGTGCTTATTGCTCCCTTTTTAATTTTTTGTTTTGTTGTTATATAAACTAATCTGATCTAAACCTGGCTAAACACTGTTTACCTCGATACTGGTTGCCACCCTTTGTCTTCTCAAATAAATCTTCGGAGAAGTTCTTGAAGCATAGGTTATGGCTATTTCCTGAGATCACACAGAATTAGAAAGTCCATCTTTTGTATTATAATGTTCCAGGACGCTGTTATGGGGCACATATAAACCTTATGTTGAGAATCACATTACGTTCTCTTGAAACCATATTTCCCAGTCTCAATAGAGCAATGTCCCAGCATTCATTGCCATACTAAGCAATATCCGTCAATCTATGTTACTATTATTTCTTGCAAGCATTACAATGCCTCGCCTACTGGCTGGTTATATTAGAGTGATGTTACAGTACTGTAGATGGTAGGACATTAATGGTCAAGACAGTACAGTTACGTACACTGTTGATACCTTTGGTTGAGCCTCTTTCACAACGCTTTCGACAGGCTTTCAAGGAATCTAAACTTGTGGGGGCAATTTTTAGAATTTTGCTTGCATAACTTTCTGTCCTTACTCTTGGCATTAATTCTGGAAGATGTACATCAAAATTATTCTAGTAAAAGAGCCAAAAGCCAAAAGGAATATTTCTTACGTTAACTTGTTAAATGTCTATCCCTAACGAGCTAGCCATTCAATGAACATCCTTTCTGTTCCAAAAGTTGCACTAGGCAAAACTTACTATTTTCCTCTTTTCAAGGTAGACATTATTTGTGATTGTGGCATTTATAATTCTGTACTAACTTGATTGGTTTCTCTCCTGGTCTAGGAAAGGATTTCTCCTTCCTCTGATATCCTTTCTGGATTCAGTACCTGATGCTTAAAACATCTAGAAAAATGAGTTTTTTATCCTACCCCTCATATAAAACTCAATAGATTTAACAGTTACGCCATAAAATATTTATATGTCACTGCTGACATATGAAGTTGAAACCATGTGACAGGGTATGATAAAATCTAAAAATCACTCAATTTCATATAATTGTTTACATGTCTCACCATATAAACAATCATAAGAAATTTTGTGATGTTTCTTGATAGTATTTCATGTTAATCTCTTCATGAGACACCATACCTCTTTTCATAAACACAAGCTGGACTTAGTAAATAGCCGCATTGCACATGTTTTACTTTACTTTGACCAATTCATATATTCATGTTATCCCAATGGGATTCATATAATTCTCAGATAGTCTCAGGTGTGTTATACTCCAACTCATAACAAAATCCTGAGTACAGCTTATTACCTACCATTATAAAGACCTACCATTATATATCTTCTTGCTATTTATAATATAATTCAAGATCAGAACATGTAATCATTAGGGTAATATATAAGCCGGGAAGGATGCGAGTGGGGCACAGTAAATTTACAACTGGTAGTATTACCCCCCCCCCCCCCCCATCCCTTCTGTGTGTACACAAATTAGGACAAATGTGATTTCATAAAATACCATATTTTTATCATTTTGAGGAGTAAATTCAAAATAACCCTTTCCAATACTTCAACTTTGACCGTACACCACTGGTGCAATTCCTTATAATCATTCTTTTGTATTTGGCAGATTATAAATAGTCTCAAAAATGACCTCCTTTTCGGTGAAATTTAGAACTATCATACGGTGCGAGGCTGATGTTGAGGGGGTGGCAGGGATGGGAACTATATACATGTGTATTGGGGATGGCATCTAGCATATCAGGTTCATGCCTTTTGGTTTACAAAGCGGCCTATACTAAAATACTGGTCATGAGGTGGAGTCAAGGGACATATGCTAAGACACCACGGAAAGACACGATAAAGATAAAACGGAGAAGGAAGAAGAAGGTCAAGTCGAAAGACAAAGTTAACAGGTCAAGTTTAAAGTTCAAATCATGAGGTCAAATCAAAGGGGCAAAATACCAGACCACGTTAGGAGGGTCACAAGAACACCACCTTCACACCTGTGGCGAACAGGAGAACGATTTACAGCCTCGTTTTTGGTGAGGCTAATCGTCGCGGGGTACACTGGGTACCTGGCGACCCGCACCTCTCAAAACCCAATCTGGGCGTGTAGTCCCGTGTATGTAACTGACACACAGAAGATCGGAGCGATTTATGGAGACTATTATTGAAAAGCCGTCCGCGGTCACTGGTTCACCTCTTAAAGGATCAGCTTGTTCCCCTTTCCGTGACGTACTTACAGCTATCGCTGGCGGAAACAAGCGATCTGTCGCTGATCTTAGACACCCCCATACGGGCATTTAATATACTTCTCTTAGCAGACTAGTGTGGTCAAGACTGGTGTCAAGATTATGAGCCTCAATGTCATATGGTAATAATTTAGTATTGAATAATTCATATCGGGATGTTGATATGACCCATGATCATCACTCTATTGATGTGATCTGTAGCTAACAGAGGATATTGATATTGAGACTACATATCAGGTGTGTCTTTCATGTGAATCAAATTTGCCATCTCCCCTTAAGTAAGGCCGGGCGTCCACTGATATACTATGATAGGCCTTATTATGCATCTCCCGACACAAAATCGATATTGCGTTGAAAATGATGCAACCTGATGCACGCATCATAAGGTCAATCGTAGTTGATCGGGCGCACAGTGGACACAGGACTAAATACACCTTCTCGGATGTCTCGGCCCCTTCAGCACCTCGCCCCCCCTACGGCACCTCGGTCCCATCGGCACCTCAGCTCCCCCCCCCCCCCCCCCACTTTCACGTCTTCATGCGCAAAAATGAAAAATGTCTTCCAGTGTGATTACTAAGCTAAAATAAGGATTTCCAAAGACACAAGCTTTGCCATATAATTGACCTTATCTATTATCCACAATAAAGACTCCCTAACCCTATCTGTAACCCTAACCCTTTCCCTATACCTGACCCAGCCCTAACCCTATCCCAAACATTAACCCTAACCCTAACCCTAGCCCCTTAACCCTATCCTAAACCTTAATTGTACATTCTCCACAAAAAAGACTCTTACAAAATAAAATGAAACTTACAAAACATGTGAGAAGACCCTAACCCTATCTTCACTTGAAATTAGGTTTTTCTGTGGGGAAGAAAACAAACAGAGAACCATTCCCCTAACTGTATCCCTAACCCAACCCTTTCCCTATCCCTTAGCCAACCCTAACCCTAACCCTATCTTGGCTTTAAATTCGGTTTTCTCTGGGGAAGAAAGCAAACAGTGCACCGTTCCCCTAACCCTATCCATAACCCTAACCCCCTAACCCTTACCCTAGACCTAACCCTATCTTACCTTCAAATTTGGATTGCTCTTTGGATGAAAACAAAAACAGAACCATTCCCCTATCCATAACCCTAACTCTTTCTCTATCCCTGCCCCAGCCGTAACCCTATCCCAAACCTTTACCCTAACCCTAACCCTTTCCATAACCTAACCCCCTAACCCTTACACTAACCCTAACCCTTCCTTGGTTTCAAATATGGTTTTTTTCTTTGAAAGAAACAAAACAGTGCATCATTCCCCTAACCCTATCCATAACCCAAACCCCCTTACCTTAACCCTAACCCTATCTTGGCTTCAAATTTGGTTTTCTCTTTCGAAAAAAACAAAGCAGAGCACCATTCTACTAACCCTATTCATACCCCTAACCCCCATAACCCTAACCCTATCTTTTGGCTTTCTCTTTGGAAAAAAAAACCAGAGCACCATTCTACTAACCGTATTCATACCCCTAACCCCATAACCCTAACCCTATCTTAGCTTCAAATTTGGATTTCTCTTGAGAAGAAAAGAAATAGAATCATTCACCTAACCCTATCTGTAACACTAACCCTTTCCCTATCCTTGACCTGGCCCTAACCCTATCGCAAACCTTAACCCTAACCCCTTAACCCTATCCCAAACCTTAATTGTACTTATCCATTATCCACAAAGAAGACTCTTACATAACAAAAAGAAACTTACAAAACATGTGACCCTAATGCTAACCCTAACCCTATCCCTAACCCTAGCCAACCCTAAACCTAGCCCAAACCTTAACCCTTACCCTAAACGTAACCCTATCCTTAACCCTAACCCTATCTTGGCTTCAAATTTGGTTTTCTCTAAGGAAGAAAACAAACAGACACTCATTCCCCTAGCCCTATCCATAACCTGAACCACCTAGCTCTATCCCTAACCCTAACCCTATTTTGACATCGAATTTGTTTTTTCTCTGGGGAAGAAAACAGAGAACCATTCCCCTAACTGTATACCTAACCCTTACACTTTCCCTATCCCTTAGCCAACCCTAACACTAGCCCAAACCTAAACCCTTACTATAACCCTTACCCTACCCCTAACCCTAACCCTATCTTGGCTTCAAAATTTATTTTCTCTTGGAAAGAAAACAAACAGACACCCATTCCCCTAACCCTATCCATAACCCGAACCCCCTTACCCTATCCCTTACTCTAACCCTATCTTGGCTTTAAATTTGTTTTTTTTTCTCTGGGGAACAAACAGAGAACCATTCCCCTAACTGTATCCCTAACCGTTACACTTTCCCTATCTCTTAGCCAACCTTTACCCTAGCCCAAACCTTAACCCTTACCCTAACTTTAAGCCTATCCCTAACCCTAACCCTCTCGTGGCTTCAAATTTGGTTTTCTCTAGGGAAGAAAACAAGCAGAGGCCCATTCCCCTAACCCTATCCATAACCCCCTAACCCTAACCCTAACCCCAACACTATCTACGCTTCAAATATGGTTTTCTCTTGAGAAGAAAAGAAACAGAACCATTCCCCTAACCCTATCTGTAACCCTTACCCTTTCCCTAACCTTGACCCAGCCCTAACCCTATCCCAAACCTTGACCCTAACCCTAACCCTAGCCCCTTAACCCTAGCCCAAACCTTAATTGTACTAGTCCATTATCCACAAAAAAGACTCTTACAAAAGAAAAAGAAACTTACAAAACATGTGAGATAACCCTACCCCTAACCCTATATTGGCTTCAAATTTGGTTATTCTCTGGGGAAGAAAACAAACAGAGAACCATTCCACTGTATCCCTAACCGTTACACTTTCCTTATCCCTTAGCCAACCCTAACCCTAGCCCAAACCTTTACCCTAACCCTAACCCTATCCCCCTTACCCTATCCCAAACCTTAACCCTAACCCTAATCCCCTAACCCTATCCCAAACTTTAACCCTAACCTTAACCCTATCCCTAACCTATCCCTAACCCTATCCTAACCTTAACCCTATCCTTAACCCTATCGCTTACTAGTCAGACCTTCCCTTCTGTATGGAAATATCATCTCCATAAGTTTCTGAAACAGGCTTAGTTCTCCAAAAGATTTCTCCAAACGGGGTCGAGTTCTCCTGACAAATAGGGTTCGAGTTCGTTTTGGGGCGGGTTCTCTAGTAACCCTGCTATAAGGGAGCGCGAAACGCGGCCGCGAGGGGTCGAGATGATACCGCGAAACGGGGGCGGAGGTGCCGAATGGGCCGAGACATCCGCATACCGTGTCAGGTATATCTGTCTCTACGTGTGAATTCCGTCTTAGACTGGTCCTTGAAGGCGCTACAGAGCAGGTAGTATAACGTACTTTATATCCTTCACACCACTCCAGATCTCGTATTAAGTGTTATGGACGCCACTATCTACCACAAAATAGTTGTTCCTTTACAATTGTAGCCTGAATGGTTTAAATGAAGTTAACCGTATAAACTTATTATATAGTAGGTCTCTCCGATGCTAGACCAGTATATATATCGACATAAACATGTTGAGAGTAAAGTGAAAACGGCAATTTTATAAGTAATGAGGTAAATCAGTAATGATTTAGATGTTTAAGCAGTATAGGAGGCAGTCCTGTATAAAAAGCACAGCTGTTGCACCAAAGGTTCGTGTGACCGTGACAAGAAGAGCAATTAATCACCTTTAAGCTATCAAACTATGGCATTGTGTTTATAGGACTGAACAAAAAGATCGTCTCCGCCAGGAGATGAATAACCTTTTATCAATAAACACATCAATCATTAAAAAAAACTTGCTCATAGCTACAGAACCTCGCCCCACAATATAACTATTGCCTCCCAGTGCGTTACGACCCGAACCCACAGGGCCGCCGACGCAGACCGAAGCCCTTTACGACGCACATTTGTCCACGTCTACGTAGGCGTTAATGGGTTCTAGGCCATACTGTTCAAACCAAATTTGTGTAACCACCTCAAGTTAGATGTCTTAACAACAATTCATGACATGAATCTTGGCCATTACGCCAAAGCATCAAGATAATATTAACTACAATTTTGATCTTTTTTTTTATGTGCATGTGCAGCCATGTGGCTGATGAAGGGAAACTCACTTTTTTCTGTTCGCTCTTCTCTCGGTATGCCGGCATGATGGGTCGAAGCATGTCATCCACGCAGTCCACGATCATGTCAGCCCGAGCCTGATCCAGTTCTGTTTTACCTGCATACCCTGCAAAACACACGTTAAAAAATAAGTTAATCTTCTAGCATGCAAAACATTTACTGACTCGGCTAATAATGTATTAATTCTCTAGCATGTAACATATACATGTACAAACACACTCACTGACTCACTTACTATTATTGCGTTAATCTTCGCGAATGCACCACATACACAATTATTGATTCAGCTAATTGCGTTAATAATTTGCCAGATACAGACTAACTCACCTATTACTAATATTTAACCCTAACCCTGCGCGACATGCACTTGTACGAACATTACTCTGCATCTCAAAAGACCTACTCTCCTCGACTCAAAGATATCATCTAATGCAGAGATGCCAGTTAGGGTCATGAAGACAAGAGGAAACATTCATCATGTGGAGTTTACTGTCTCAAGGAGACTGGGAAAACATACTATTACGAATGATGCCCAATTCATTTTCTCTTTCTTTATATGACCTATATAGAGGTTTAAATAAGGAGGCCAGGGAGGAGCTCGGCCCAGGCGCTGGAGGCACAGGGAGGGGCAGGCAGGAGCCTAATTACTCCCCTCCCCATTAACGGTCGGTGACCACCCTCCACGGTGGCCACTTGCCTCAGCGCGCTCGCAGCAGTAACAAGAACCTTAGAACGCCCATCCGGGCGAATTATTTGTCAATTAAAAAAAAGAAAAAAGCGCGTCAACGAGGTTAAAGTCTGATTAGCAACTAGAACCGATGTCATACAAGTGTCATTCGGGACAAACTACTGACATACTTTCTTCAAGGTCTTAGTATATAAACCCCCGTGTCCAGTGCTAATGTTTTGCTGCTGTTACACTCACCGAACTTTCTCGCTAGGTAGCGCGCGATGCAATGAGCTTGACAAATCTGAACACCATCCACAAACAGCACCGGAAGCTGGCCAAACGGGGTATCTGAAAGCAAAAAGTACACACAGAAATGTCAAAAACGTTTCAACCTAGCCTCAAACCCGAAGCAATCACAGAGCGGACACGGCTGTGATAGAAATGTGTCAACCTAGCCTCAACCACAACACATTGATGCTAACAGGTCACACTAATGAACATATTCTATTCATTCATCTGTACAGTTATGGTCAACCTCCAAGGTACGCAAATTTGCGCGATTTATTTAGCGATAGTGCTGTCAACGAGTAAAGAGTATATGTGTGGTAGATGAAAGTGATATGATAAAACCTTGTCTATATTTATAACATCACGAAGCCCTGTAGACATAGATAGGCCATCACAGAATCGACATACCCACATAGGTATGATAGTATTTCTTACTTTGAGTATTATCGCAATAAACTATTTGTCCAGCACTAATTTGATAATCTGCATTTAATCCTATTCTTTACTAAGGCCTACATATTTCATTTTAGGGCGGTGGGATAGTTCTGTCGGTACCGTGCTAGCTCGTGGATAGCGCGACCTGGGATTCAATGCTCCACCGTACAGTGTGGTTCTTCAATGTCTGTCATCCCCATCTCATAGATGTGATATCTCCGAGATATGACCCTGGCAGTCTCTGGCGTAAACCCCAACCACCAAACAGCCGAGTTGATACAAACCAAACAAGGTTAGGATATGGTTTGTATATCAAACAAAAGAGGTTTTTAGCTTATGGAGTGGGCTACACTAGCAGACGACAAGTTGAAATATGATTATAGCAGGACACATTGAAAGTCTAGGCACGCCTTACTGCCACCTACCGACGCAGTCTTAAACTGATTTAATGGTCTCCTTCGTCTACGCTGAACGAATCGCAAACCGATAACCTGTCTTTTAACACAATAAATCAGGGGAAACTGGGCCGAAATAAATCATCTAGACTGACTACATTGGTATGTCCTTAACATACAAGAAGTTAAGGAGTGACGCGACTGGGTGGGTTCAAAATGAGAAGTAAGATCCCGAGACTTTGTTTTACTAGTACATCGGACGGTTTAACAGTATAGTCCAGGCAATCTACTTAAATTTGTGGGGTAGTCCAAAAGAAATTGCAAATCATTTTTCTAATTTTAGAGATACCCATGGGATAGGCAGATTGATTGCCGGTCTACAAAATTGCCCGCTCTGATACTATTTATTGCCTGTATTTTCAACTTCCTGCCCTGCCCAGCTTACCGCCATCCATCCACCTATTATCTTAATTACCTACCCACTTGACTGTATTGCAGACTTCCAGACTGCCCATTCCACCACCCATCTACCTGACTGCCTACCTCGATGACTACCTATCTAACTGCACTCCTACCTTACTGCCCACCTATTTAACTGCCTCTCTGATGAACTTTCTAACATACATGACTACCCTCCTACATGACTGTCCACCTTTTGTAGGTGACAGGTTGGCAAGCAGAGATAATTGCTAGTCCGACTTCCAGGGAGGTGGGTGGGAAGTAAGGAAGGTGGGCAATCAGGAACTCTGCTTGGTGGGTGGAACACAGTAATGTGTGTGGGCAGTCATATCAGAGGCAGTTTCTTAGGTGAGCAGAGGGTAAGGCAAATAGTTGGTTCGGCTGCAGGCAGGTGAGTGGCCAGCTTGTAAAGAGGTAGTTGGGTAAGTGGGCAGTGGGCGAGGAGATGGGTGGGCAGTCCACTCTACGACTATCAACTGGCATAAAGGCCATTGGCACAGGCTGTTGACAGGCAAAGGAATGAGCGGCACGCCCATTTGACAGGTTGGTGGATGGCCAGGCTGGTGAGCAAGCAGAGTTGTCTCTTGATAGGTTGGTGGGTGGGCAGTTTGACTGAGTGTGTAGCCAGTGGATAGGCAGGTTGGATAGTGGACAGATAGATTAACAAGTTGGTAGGTAAGCATGTTGATGTTGATGTGTGGGAAGGTTGGTATTTTTCTAATTCTTTTCATTAGACTTTAAATATTCATTCTGTAGTGATTGAATGAATAGATCTGTTTTGCAACTAGGGCTAGTGACCATGTGGACAATCAAACATACAAAGTAAACAAAGGACAAAAATACACAATGAAATTTGTATAGTAAGAGTAATTGGAGGATGAGGTATTGCCAGGGTATTAGTTGAATATCAGATAATGGATGTAAGTTGGTAGATAGTATCATGTATATAGTGTGTGTCACATGAGAGGTACAACATCTTAATTAGACACAAAATATCTCACTACGTCTACAGTATTTCCACACAGATCGAATAAAATAAATCCTTTTTTAAATCGATAAAAAAACGACAATTTAATGACTCATTAAGTCTCACTCGCAGCGGGCACGAACATTATTATTACTGCACCCCTAGCAGCGGGCAGTATTTCAAAGACATTCAGACACAGGTATATAATAATAGAATATACATGGACTTATCTCGGAAAGGCCTATGCTCTGCACCGGAGGACTTACTGGGCCCTCGTACAGTATTAATGCCTGCGTGTCTAACCCAAGAACCTGAGCCAACACTCACCAACTCTACCTTAAGGATTCTGGCAGCGACTGCGATGCAAATTTATCAAACGTAGCAAAGCCAGTGCCAGAAAGCCAGAAAGCTGCCTCTCACCCTCTCTTACTTCTTAATGTGAATTTTAGATGTGGATTAATTGACTTAGTAACTTTTGGTAAACGCTCCCATTGGTATGAGACGAGAGCGTGCAACGTAACTCCCTCACAACTTCTTTGTATCTCTAAACAGCTCTAAGGATTCCTTTAGAAGTTCTCAATTGTATCAAAAAAGTCTATGACTCCGAGCCTGTCAGAAAGAGGAATGCGGCCCCATTGTATCTGCTAAGTATTAATGCTTTTTTTACTGCTTTGAGACGGTAGAGTTGGAAGTCTCCTGTATGCAGCTGCGAGCGGATTTCGAGTGCGACAGGCGAAGACGTTGCCACTAGTCGTATACCGACTTCTTTCATATTTCATGCATATGTGCACAGCTGCCATGTGGTGGCCTATGGCTGCCCCATAATTGGTTAGCTATGTGATGTATAGTAGGTTGTTTATTGTCGCTTTTTACTGTAGCTCCTCTCTGTTAGCCCCTTCTCTCTGGACATCACTAACTGCAACCCTCTCGTCTTCCGCTCCTGTCTCGAACCATCAATCAAATGTCGTATTATCAAAGGATGCATTATGTGACTGAGGCAAGTCCCTCAATGTGACCATGACGCAATCTAGTCCGCCAATGACATTGATTGATGGACATTGATGTGTTAGTCTCTCGCCTGCCATCTCCACACTGTGTGTGCCTATAGTCCACCTTTTTTAACCTCACCTGGGATTACTCCCTACCACATCCCCCTCCCCATCGCATCCCCATTTCATGCATATTTTTAACCCTTTCCATTCACCTCTTGCACATAAGCGTGGCACGTCGGTCACCGTAATAATGGGTTCCGCTGGTCTTATATAACCGCGCACCACTCGCCAATAACCAGCGTCACTGTCCTAATCGAAAGCGAGGCGTGAGACCAGATGTGGACTGTGCAGTGCTGTGCAACCCTCTCGTCTTCCGCTCCTGTCTCGAACCATCAATCAAATGTCGTATTATCAAAGGATGCATTATGTGACTGAGGCAAGTCCCTCAATGTGACCATGACGCAATCTAGTCCGCCAATGACATTGATTGATGGACATTGATGTGTTAGTCTCTCGCCTGCCATCTCCACACTGTGTGTGCCTATAGTCCACCTTTTTTAACCTCACCTGGGATTACTCCCTACCACATCCCCCTCCCCATCGCATCCCCATTTCATGCATATTTTTAACCCTTTCCATTCACCTCTTGCACATAAGCGTGGCGCGTCGGTCACCGTAATAATGGGTTCCGCTGGTCTTATATAACCGCGCACCACTCGCCAATAACCAGCGTCACTGTCCTAATCGAAAGCGAGGCGTGAGACCAGATGTGGACTGTGCAGTGGGTGCCTATGTCTAAAGGCTCAAATTCACAGACACAGCCCATCGTCTTTCACAGTTTGCTTTTCTATCACACCCCCAGGGTCATAACACCTTAGTGGAGGGTCTTGGCATCTGGGAAAGGGTATAAAAACACTGCACTTGGCCATATTGTAGCTGCTAGAACCATTCAAGGGAATCTTTGAATATTGACATAATATATCCCTTCAAATTAGTTCTTTGGGATATATTTTAATACTAGATGAAAGAAATACGCTATTTTTTAATTTGTTCTAATCCAACGTATAACAAGCCTATTTACATTTGCTGATATATATAGGTAATATACTGGAAAATATGGGTTTCTTCAATTCTCTCAAAATTAAGGTCGGTGACCTACAGTTTTCACTGACAGTAGGGTGTTTACCTCTTTTTTAGAAGTAGATAAGGCAATCAAACTAATGTGTGTACCAACCCTCGTGTAAATACAAAAAAGAAAAATCAGAAAATCACATTTTTAGTGCTCTTTGTCAACTGCCATAAAGCTCATTAACTCAGTAAATATCTATCAAAGCCTGGCAATATAGGTATCATTTCAATCGTCTAGAAGTATAAAAGAAGATAGGATGGTTATTCCTATAGGTCATCGCGATAGATTTTTCATTAAATCACCATGAAGGCAGGAAGGTAACATGTTTTAATATAATTGCTTAACAAATTCTGAAGTTGAAGCTACCACGGGAAATCTTAGCCAAGGCATAGGTATATATGATATATATACCAACGAATAGCCCAGAGTCTTAGCCTTCTAACAATAATTTATTTATGAAGATCGGCCTCTTATTCACAAAACAAGAGCAGTTTGCCTTGTCCAAGTTATAAAAAAATAGTTTTTTCCCGTATCAAACACTCAGGAGGTAGGTTGCACACCTCGTTTTCGTGTGACTTACTTTGGCGGCCATTACAAGATGGCGCTAGTGTGCAAGTCCTGAATGAGAGCACGTTGTTTGGTAGCAGAAACGAGTATACGCTACTTATTGGTAGAAGTAGCTACAGGGCCGAGGATGTCCCTAGCCAGTATATCGCTGGGAATTCCTAAAGGATTTCACTTGGCACATAAAGGGCACAATCCACCAGGCCGATTTCTCACCAGATCAATTGTTCCTGGGCCCTTAAGAGGAAGCTCACGTATTGTAATTCATTTAATTCTGATAATAATAGTTTAATAAATTACCATTTTTAAAGACTTGAGAAATTCTAGGGCATCCGATAATAATCGGCGATTGTATGGCTACGGAATCGGCTACCGTCGGTCCAGTGGAACACCCCCTTTAGGATAAAGGACCTATTAAAATGATATATACTTAAAATGATATATTGGCATTCACATATTTCCCCTATTCAATACAAATTTTCCTGTATTCATTGAACATTCTTTTAATTTGTCATGAATGCCGGATAAATACTGCTTAAAAGCCATTCTGGAACACACTGCTTTGATTCGGCCTTGTGCTAATTTTGGTTTTCGCATTCCAGTATTTTTTTCTTTTGCCAACACAGATCTATCTGAGAAATCTGACGTAAAAAACTGAGGGTATAACAAGAGGGTTCTTTATGGGAGTGCATAATTCTCACTCCACCCCTTCTCCACTGTGAGTTGTCTCCTGTAGGATGTTGTCACTTATCATAGGAAACGCTAAAGCGGTACTATAATGTACAGGTATAAAGACTTCGCGAAGTCCTGACGTGTTTTCAAGTGGCTCTGACCCATAGAGAACTCAGCCTTCATTCACAAGCTGACGTGTGAATGAAATAACACCTCAAAGAGCAATACGCGACTTGGATAGAGATTTGTGATAAGAACCTGGTGAATAGAAAGAGATTGGAAAAAAGGTGACAGTGGAGATGTGATGCGGATGGCTGGAGCGTATATTACAAAGACACACCAGTAGGATCAGGTCATAATCTCGGCGTCAAAGGATAACTATATCAAAAGGAGGACCACAAGATAGATGGATGTTCAGTATTCATTATAGGGCACAGTGGCGTCGTCACATACAGGTCGCCACCCCTACCCCACCCCACCCCACACCCCCCCCCCCCCTAAAAAAAAGTAAAGCCAAACAAAACACCAGATTATCAATAGATTACAGCACGCCATGATAATAAGCTCTGAATCCTAATAAATGTCGCAACCTTCACGGTTCCTACTGGAACTCGCCAACCCTTCTGGCAGATCCTTTTTATGTCACTTGGCCTTCAAGCAGGCAAAGGACTTGCTTCAAGACTGAAACACTCAGAGAGCCCCCTAACAGCTAATTATTAATTTTTAAAAAAGCTATCTTCGTGCCTACGACTACAGTGGCGTCAGAATAGGGGGGGGGGGGGCAGGGCGGGCGCCCCCCCCCCCCCGACCTTTTTGCCAGCCCCAGAAAAGTCAATACTGAAAAATGTTCAAATCTAACTTTTTATCATGCAATGACAGCTTAGCTCTGACTTTTCGCCATGGAAAAGTGTCAAAGTCTGACCTTTTACCGTGCAATGAAGGCTAAGCTCTGACTTTTCACCGTGGAAAGGTGTCAAAGTCTGACCTTTTACTGTGCAATGACAGAGCTCTTAGCTCTGACTTTTCACCGTAGAAAAGTCTGACCTTTTGCCGTGCAATGAAGGCTAAGCTCTGACTTTTCACTGCGGAAAAGCGTCAAAGTCTGACCTTTTCATGTGAAATGAAGACTAAGACCTGACTTTTCACAGACCTTTCACAGATTTACGGTAAATCCAGTGAAATAGGTCGATGTCTGACTGCATACCAAGAAAAAAGTCAGCAATTTTTCAGATCGCCCCCCCCCCCCCCCCCCCCCACTTTCAAAATGTTCTGACGCCCCTGGACTAGGTAGTGTACTTGGTGCAGGCTCTAGTATCAACGTCCTGTATGTTTGTTCCCCAGTCATCGGCCGGTGGGCTCGGCCAGTGGCCCGAGCCAATCCACAGTACATTGCCCTTTGGGGTATTGAGAACCGTAGTGACCTAGGACGTGGTAGTCGAACACTCTAGTGTTACAACGCCTCTCGAAGTCCCTCAGAACTATACTGGTTCCCTGAACCAATGAACAATAGGACAGGCAACGCCCAGCAAGAGCAACGTGGGACCGACCTTGAACTTTTGCTAGTTCCCTACTGATTTGCAGTGGCAAGCAAACCTAGCATAATCTCTCCCCCACACGATGTAGCCTGTAGCTAGGCCAACATTCACTAGACGGCGTAAAATCCAACAAGTATCTGTCAGGTACCAATCCCACAATGCACCATATAAATGGCAACCGTTACAAAGAATGCACCATAAAAATGGTGGGCGTTACCTTGCCTATTATGTGGATCACACCAGATCATCTGTGCCCCTAGAGAACACTATAGAGTATTGTACACACAGTCGACTTCCGCCACTCAGGCGACAAGCCCAGGACTACGGCCAACAGGTTGTTTTTAAGATTTAAGTTTTTGATCAACGAACAATAATGATTTAACAACTACATATATAATTACCACTTACATGGGCAACTATGTCTTCTGCTAATTGTGTCATTTAAATGTGATTTTCAGGAAGTTTGGCATCTTCAGAAGATATTACCGTTGAAATTGTCCGATATTAACGGAAAATATCTTGTTGCTAACGATAAAGCTTACATCATGTTAAAAAAACTGTATGCTATAGCAAAAGTTTCCGTTTGCCAAATCTAAAAAAGAACAATGACCAGGTCCCTCATACTACTACTCGATGCTGTCTAAAATGATGAGTTAGAATGCGTCTATTTACAGGCAGCTACTTAGACCGATCATTTAATTGTGTGGTGCTATGGATATTATGTGAAACGAGCCGGCACGGCGAGTTCAGAACGAATTTCTCTGAAACAACGAGTAAATCTACCCCGTATTGGCACCATCACTCTGGTTTCATTTTATTATATACCTTAATTATGTCTTAATTCGCTAAAACTGACCGTAATTCGACGTCGAAGTGACTTGGCACAACTCGCAAAGATGATGCGTACACTAGCAGACACACCGGAAGTGGACAACCGGAAGTGATCACCACGCAGGCGCGAATACATTATACCACTGCATAAACTAACACACGTTCACCCTGCTACGCTCGATCGTCTCGTCGGACAGCTGTACTCGAGCGGTGCAATGTATCACAGGGGTTCCGCTATTTGTTGACATCGATGAGTCGCCCGCTCAGCCCGTGAACGTATCGAAATTGATATTTCTCGCACATCTAAGCTATTTAAACGGTATCAGGTGCTTCGTACCCGTATTCTACCTCGATGTTTGATGTATTTTCACATTAACTCGCTCCGTGGTTACTGTAAGACGCCACGGAACTCGCGAAGTGAAGTGATCCTCCATTTTTGAATCTTGCGCTTACAATTCTGTTGTCGGCCTCTCGACCAATCAAAATGCTTTATTTCTTCAAAGCGTGCAATCTGTAGTTCAAAGCGTGCAATTTGTCACTCAAAGCGTGCAATATGTAGGTATCCAAAGTAACCAGTACAGCGTTTCACGGCGTACAGTGCATTCTGTGTGTAGTGGGGTTGTACGTTCTACGGAAGGTGGCGCTGATATATCCGATCCCTACTGTGTACTGGTTCCGGGCAACACCGCACACGAGAGTGTCGCGGCGGAGACCGGGATTACGTAACGCTGGGTATATATATTCAGCATTCACAGTAGGTCGACAGGTTAGTCCTCGCGCATTTCTTCTACGGAACGGACCCTTGGGCCCTCACTTTGCAGGCGGGTTCTCGTAACCTTCCTGGTGGTTAGGCGAGTCTTTCAGATTAGCCTCTCCAGCATTACCTGGCACTCTGTGCTAGGGTACTGTACTTGTGGAAAAGATCTTCCAGATCTTTCTGGGAAGTAATATTGTTAATAAGCATTCCTGTTTATTAAATAAACATTCCTGTTTATTAAATAAACATTCCTGTTTATTAAACGTGTGTGTTGTGTTGTTTGTGACTAGGTCCGTATAAACTCACCGAAAGCCGAACCAACCTACGTAGAGAGCGTAGGGTGGGATCCTGCCTGGAACTAGCATTCCGGATCGGGGTCATCCAACCTGCTAGACAGGCGGCAGCCACCACATGTGTATAGTTACTATACCCCCAGTAGCAGTATGTATTTACTCTGACTTTGTGCATAGGTATATAATAATACATTTTAGTCACACATGTCTCACCAAATCAGACCCAAGAACAACTGAGATCGCTGGCTGTCAGGACCCTCTATGGCGATCCATGTTTCGGAAACATTAAGATGTCAAGCTTTGACACATAATCATATTTTTTATAAACAGAATGTCAAGGTTGCTGTCCCTGCCTATAGCACTGCGCCATTTGCTCGCTGTTCTCGCACCTGCCTGGTAATAGCCCTGCATTACCAATGAGGTTGGGGCTTAATGGGATTACTTAATCGAATTGCTTTCCGCACTGAACCGTGACTCATCCCATAGGTCAAGGCTGGCTGGGTTATAATAATAGTTAATTACCCGAGGTACTTACCTAGTACTGAAGGGGAAGGAGGGATATCCAACGGAAATGTTCACTACTAACGATCGTCACTACTATAATGCACTTCCCAGGGTCTCGCTGACAATATGTTTTTGCATGGGTACGGTCCAGTGCCCTACCATTAGTTCATGACTTTGAGCAGCCTCATCCAAAATTTGCCCTTTTTCAATACGATCAGTTGAGGCTTTACCATACAACTATGTAATTTCCCCCCAATTTCATCGATCTCTCCCTCAATGGAATGTACCTTGCTGATCACATGTAGGATAACAGCTTGACCTGAAGGTGACTAGGGAATAGTTGAGAGGCATAAATATAATAGATGGTTCATATATTCTACTAATATTGTTTACCTATCATGTCATCACGTAACTTCAAAGTCTACAACAATCTGACCAAGCGATAGTGATTGGTACATCATTACAGGGGGTTTGCATCTATGGCACGACCCGTAATTACACCGGCGTAATGCTAGTTTTGACGTGGAGAAGTACTCACTCATCTTTTTCTCGAGCCATTCCTGTGGGATCTGCCTCTCGTCCTCATACTCAACTCCCGCCAGGGCGAACAGGAGCCGCGACAGTTCAGCCCGCGCCCGGAAGTTGAAGTACCATAGGGTGTATTTCGGCATGTTTTTGTTTTTCATCGAAACCGGAAGTGGAAGGTTTCGAGACTCGTTCTGAATAGTTTCCGGTCACGTGGTTCTGCTGCCCGATCGCAAGTTTGTAGCCTGTTAGAGAAATAATAAGAAAAATACATATAAGAGCATTATGCACTGCTAATGTTGGCCAGAATAACTGCTACGCAGAGGCCTGCAATGTACCTCCTTACAGTACAAAATAAAAAAAAGATTTTTAAAAAATAAAAAAGATTATCCCCTGTTTTACTTAAATGATGCGTCAGACATTCAGGTGATATTAATTATAACGATAACCCATAAACAGTTCATATTTGAAAAAAACAACTATATAGGGATAGAAAAATATTCATTATGAGATTCTGCATATGATACAGGGACAATTCAGAAAGGGTTTTCTGCTGTATCGTCACTGTTCTTCCTGAAAAGGACAGACGTAACCAGGATTGCAACTTTTCGGATTCATTTGATTTATCGATCACCTTTACTCCTCAGCTAAAAATATGATAAATGTACTCTGCTAAAGGTCCTGAAAGGAAGTAGCCCTAGCTACTCTTCACTATGTCCAGGTAGAAGATCGGTCACCTGGAACTCCAGGGTTACCAAAGCATCTTCTCTCTACAACCCTTTCTGTTTACTGAAAGAAAGTGCCCCCTGCATGGTATTTATCTGTAATCGGTCACTATCCTATTCTTAAACCACCATACGACTTTACAAATAAAGCTTGCCAGGACTGGTGTTGGTTTGTTGGTAGCATTCTAAACATCTGAGCACACAGCAAGCTTTGAGTGTGATCAAACATGAACACTTATTGATGTTATTTGAAGTAAACATCTATCATGTTATCACAAGAGCAAATGTGTGACCATAAAGAAACAAGGACCGGTCTAAGTTTTGGCACCTGCACCATTTTACTTCTCATGAGACTATCATGTCTAAGAGAGAAGAAACAACACGTAACTCGTTGTACTACGGAGGTCATGGATACTCAGAGAACCGCTCTCTCTCCACAAGCTTTTAGAAAGTTATATATGCCTCCCCTAAAAAGACTCCACTGTGCCATGGACACTGTTGCTGCTCCCACCTGCTCTTAGTGTCATATGTATCCTCGTGGATGTCATACCATCCTCCTCATGGATCAGTAGACACACATTTGGTGAAAATCACTAGCAATTGTTCTAAAAGAAACGACTTTGTCCCTGAGCATTTGTCAGAGCGTGCTCGCACGATCTATATAACTTGCTTATAAAAGGTTACAGTGGCCTCATACACTTTCAGAATACTGAGAAAAATCTATCCCTTCACTATCTGTGTGCTATTTGCTCTGCTATTGAATAAGAAGCAGGGTGCCAGTGTCTGAGGGTCTAAGAGGCATGCCCAGCTGACCATGACAAATCACTCAAGACTGAAATACCTCATTGACCCACTGTTGCTTGATATGTTTTGATCCTAGACTCAGGCAGCTAGAGAAATGGTAGATTGACCGGGTGCAAGTGCGTTACAGAAAACAATCCATAGACTGAAGGTAACACAAGCCTTTTAGATGTTATTCATTTCAAATTGCACGCTCATTCATTAATGATGAACATACTATTTTCCCCTAGTTCTGTGAGATAGAGTGTCCATGCACCTCTGCATTGACTTTGTGGAATAGCTAAGATGCTATAATAATGATATAGCTGGTCTGGATTTGATAATGAGGTAATGATCCTTGCTTAGGGGATACCCAATGTAAAGGGATACCTCACATAAGGGAACATCTTTGCTTGGAACAAAATCTATTTTATTTGCATTAGATGTCGGACCTTACCCCAACTTGATGCGAGAATTGGTTCAGAACATATGGTGCCCCCTTGTCAATGTTAAAAATTGTCCGCTGAGTTAGTAAAATGCTCTTCATCTAAGGAACTCATAAATGTAGATATCTTAAAGAGTTGCATTTAGGAGACCTTCTATTCGTAGTAATATCCAAGCGCACTAACCAGGAGCTAAGTGATTGCACGCGTGGAAAAGGTTTTATAGTGATGAGGAGTAAGGAAACAGGTCTTTCATACTCACATGGCGTTTCATGTTTAGGATTTATGCAGCAATGTTTGCTGGGGATTTTCCTAACCATAAGGAGTGATATCTTAGAGCAAAGAAGTCTGTCTTGTACGTTTATTCTACAGAGGTTATATGTATTTTGGACGGATAACACAAATCATTCTTCTATTCAAGAATCAGTACAGGAAGAGGTAGGCTTTGTGTCTCAGATCTACTTGACAATTTCCTTAGCGCAATTGTTTTATATTTTTCGGTAGATTTCTGGCATTAACTGATGTATGCTCTTATGGAGATGGTTAGATAGGTAGCCTTGAGTCTATAATGCCGTATGTCTACTCTTCCAAAAAAGCTAACTAATAGGGGCCTTGGCTTTGTAGCTGAGCTTGACCCCTGGTGGCGGGTGACCTATACACCTGACTGAGATTCCTCTCACAGGAGTCTACCAAGAATGCGCCAGTTCACTGAGGACAGACGAAAGCTTCGTTCTGCATTCATATCAGTCTGTGACAGGGTATCCGGAAAGGAGAACCTAAATAAGCTTCGAGTGCAATATAAGTACAATATAAGGACAGCGAACATTGAATGCCCTCGGAGAATTATAGCTGATACAATACCTTCACACTAGTCAGTATATAGGTCAAATGTCATCTATCTAGCATGCTCCACGAACTGGTGGAACCCTCTGGTGCTTTATTCTCTGGCCTATGTACTGAAGGTTGGGTCCTGATACACTTCATGTTCTTGTGTGCTCAATTGACAAATGCCTATGGGTCTGAGGATGATGTTTACAAGTCAAGGGAGGTTCTGATATCCAGCAAGTGGTAACACTTCTATCCCTCTTAGTCGTTGCTCATATTATCTAGAAACATGTAGCACAATTCATCTGAAAATTGTAAACCCATGTAATTTCTCTGTAAGATATAGATTCTGAAAAGTTGTCATTTTCTTCAAAAGTTCAGAAAAGATAGTAAATGTGTGAAACAATATATTCAGGTTCTAGGCTAACCATATATATCACCGTCCTTGCTTTGGAATGAAATGAAAAACAATTTTTTTTCTCATTTGAAAAGAGTAAATACCACACTGCACCCCACAGGGTGAGAGGTAAAAACTCTCCACGAAAACCAGAATCAAATAGAAAAAATAAAACAATGAAATGAAAAACATCCATATTTTTCAGGTCATTTCATAAATTAATAAAACAGATGTGAAAAGCCGTATATCAATCTATTGGTTGATCATGCAGTCCCATACAGATACTCAGTTGGTGGACTGGGAGATCTGTTTGCATCTAGTCCAAACCTCTGGTTGGAGAGTACCTTTATTCGCAAATTTAACAACGTACTATCGACTCATGGAGCATTACTAAAGCATGAGTCATTCCCACCTCACCCTGTAAAGAATCAAATAACCCTTTACTTTTGATCTTTGACTTTTGACTTTCAATTCATTGCATGGTCACTGACTACCGAATGGATCGCTGATTCTCCCATACAGACGTGTTAAGGTATGATTGTAATGCCCCTTGCTAAGCATTGCAAAAATTGCTTCACAGAGATCCCCAGCAAGATCTGTAAGGCCAGTCCTCCAAAAGTAAAAGTCTCTGGGTTAACCAGCCACATGCTGTGTTATCAGTATTGATTTGTTACACTTGTTGTAAAGTAATATTTCTGTGTTATTAGTAATTACTGTGTTATAAGGATCTTCATGTTATTAGTAATTATTAGTACTGTTGAGTGTGGTTTTCTACACAAAAAAACTTTGTAGCTATAGAAGAGAGGATTGCAGTTTACTTCGAACATTGAATAGACTCCAGAGCTTTCTCTGGGTTAAATAGCTTATAAACACAGGATTCCAGCATCGCAGCATCCTACTTTTGGAGGACTGGTCTTTCCATTAAGAATGAAAAAGAACATTATCCCATCATGATGATAATATATCCCTGGTGTTTAGACCTGACGATTTCTGCCACGATTCTTGAATTCCGCACCATGTTCTCAAAATAATAATAAAAAATCAAAAAAAAATCAGGTGTAAACAGACAATTTCCAATCTTTATCCACGATTTCTCTCCCAGGTATTTATATAGAACTATATAAATAGACAATACTCCACGAGTTTGGATGGGCCACAATTGTCATCGAGGCGAAGCCGAGTGACGATTATGGCCCATTCAAACGAGTGGAGTTTTGTGTATTTTACGATTCGAGTGCAGTTCTAGATTTATCTCACCCCATTTCATGACAGTATTTTTTTCAAATGTTATTCCTATGGCTAAATTTGTACCAGGGGTGATGGAATAGAGGGAAACCTTGTTCCGGTGAAAGGAATTCAAAGTTACGAGGTAAGGCTTGGAAAAATTACTGCCCAAGGCCCTGGCCGCGGGCAGTAATTTTTCCAAGCCTTACCGAGTAATTTTGACTTCCTTTCACTGGTACTTGGTTTCCCTATTCCTATATACCTTCAAATGTGGTTTAATAAGAGACAATCTGATTGGTCTAAATGTCAACCTTGGGTAGTATACGGCAACCTTGGGTAGTATACCAACCTTGGGTAGTATCAGATAGTTACTCCACCCCCCAGAGCGTGGTGTAAGCATAGAGTGTACAGCTATAGGTATATAGGAATACGCAATATGGCACCCATCATGATTATTTGGGCCCACACTTATCTCAAAAGCATCTTGAAATAATCATCGACGAAGAAAATCTAATCATAAAGTACCTGTTTCATAAAGAAAACTGGGTCTACACATCACTGACAACAATTTCAAACCCCTTTTCCCCCTCACGATTTGTGATAGGAAATATATACATGTTGAACATTCAGTTGTAGTTCAGGCAGGGTTGATGTTCAGGAATACATATTCAGGCATATATACAATGTATTAGGCATATATATGGCGTCGCCTTACGCGAGTACCAGGAACAAATCAGTTCCTTTAGATATTGAATTAACCGACGCACATTTAACCAATAAGTGGTCGTTACGTGTAAATATTTCAAGCACTTCTTTGGTTGACAATTATTGTTATAGATTTATTGTAGGGGAGCATCATCTTATGATTTTTTCATCCCGATAAAATGGCGTTGCAGTTTTTAGTCGTCTAGTGTAAACATCAGGTTATGGTGCTGCACCTCCTTTTGGCCATATGCCAATGACACAAAATGTCAAATAATATTGAAGACCGTCCATAAATCGTTTGGTGTTGCGGCTGGTCAGGAGCGTACCGAAACGGGGGGGGGGGGGGGGGGGCTGGCACGGGGGCACCAGCCCAACACCCGAAGTCTAGACAAGAATGATGATATGTTCCCCTTGAAAACACCTTTTTAAAACTTCTTTTCTATCATTCGTAGTAGAAAAATTATGACATAGAACAATAGACCACGAGATACCCCCATAGCCTATTTAATGCCAGAGGGGGGGGGGGCACAGGAGGTGCATCTTTGGGGGAGAGGCTTCAGGCAGCCCCTGGTGCCCCCCCCCCCCCCCCCCCCCAAAAAAAGTCGAATCTATGTGCCAGATATATTGTCATTCAACACTCAACTATGGCGGCGGCAACCTACCCCCAGCGATCTGTCCATTTATCCCATGCCTCCATCCCATCCCCTAAATTAAATCCTTGGCGAGTCCCCTCCCCCAAACAAAATTTTGGATACGCCCCCGGCTTGTGCCTGGCTTTGTACATTCACATCACACACGACATCCAAACACGCAGTGCCGCGTGCGTCCCTACCATTCACCGAGTAGATCAGCCACCAAAATAAACGCCTAATAAGCCTCTCTGCTGGAGGCAGGCCAGCAGGGATCAGTCTGGTACAAAGGTTAATCAAGGTCAGGTCAGTAGGAGAAGTCAATGAGTGCACACACAACAGGAAAGCCGTGCCTAATAGGGAAAGGAAAACACAGAGTGAGGCAAATGAATTCGTCGTGCTCTGTTTTTTAATTGGGTCTATTTGCTGTAATCTGTGCTCATCTGTGGAAAGCCTAAGTACGTGGTGCAAAAACACGCCCATTCCATCGTGTTAATCCCAGTGGAGGTTTCGGTAATCAAGCATGGGATTAGTGAGTATAGGGAAACTAATTCAGGGTGCCAGAATTCCGACTCATCGAGCTGATGATACCGCAAAGTTGTTAGACTAGTTCCATGTTCAAATAAATAATGGGTAAGGTAGAGGGATATTCTGAGCGTCCTTCAGCTTTGCAAATGAAGCCTCTCTCCCTCACGAGACGCCCCCCCCCCCCTCAGCCTCGCCTCTATAACTTGTTTACATTAGTTTATAATGAATGACAGTACAAAATAAACTAATGGCAACCTTTCAAAATATGAAAGATAGCTTATTGGCATGTTTCATGTTAAACTGACTGTTAGACACCAGACCACTACTTTTCCCCAGTGATCATCTAAACAATCTATATGATAGGTTCAAGTGATGGTAATTTAAGTCATTCATACTTTTTCCCCCTAATCTCCCACACATATAACGCCCTTGATTCAAGAACATAACATACTACTCTGTTGTTTGATACCACAACAAAACCGATTGAATGAGAATGGAATGGTGTCAGGTCCAGTGACATATTTTCTGGGGCCCTCAAATGCAACTAAACAACAATGAATACAGAAATATTTTCTTACAACACATGATATGATCCTGAGAATCACTTATTCAGGTGCCCGTTTAAGAATCTAGGATTTTACATGTACACCCGTTTCTGTATGCCATCGCGACACAGGGACGATGTGGGTCAATTTTATTCAACACTTATGGACGACCTTACAGTCAGCTAACACTGTCTTAGCGGACAGATATTATTATACGATAACCCTTGTACAATGTACAGAAAAGGGTCTTCATGTACGATCCTAGATTATTAAACGGGCCCTATATCTGCTGTACTTCAGTGGAGTGTATTGTATTAATCAACTGCCTGTAGCCTCAGGCAAAAAGAAACAGTTGTGCCAAATGTCTATTCATAACTCAAAGTACTAAAGACATATGATTAACACATGGACCGAACGGTCGTCAGATCTTGCGCGGAGCAGTAGGAAGAATATATGATTCATGGCATGATTGTCTCCTTATAACTACTTGGCTGGGGATGGTACACAAAAATGTAATGTACTAATTGAAACAAAAATATAATCACATGATCAGAACAAGAATATCCGGTATTTTATATCACATAACAACCTTTTCCGTTCATGAGAATATGATACTGAACACATATTGAAAGACACTATAGTAGCAGTTAAATATCATTCATGCTGTCGTTCGTGAGCCATATTTTGCGTAATTGAGGGACCAAAGAGCTTGGGTTTGGTTTTTGTATTTGTCTGTATTTTCTTACAGAATGAATCGCCTTCTGGAACCATTCGAGTGGAACTGAACAGCAGTATCTACATAATTCAATACAGGGATATTCCCATCAAGTCACCCCGCGTTGTTGTGTATCAAAAGGTGATTGTTGAAGGGGGCACCGCCCTCCTGATGAAAGAACACACAGCCAGAACTGACTAAATTTTATGTCCACTCTTAGCACGGACAAGCTGGAATCACACAGAGCACATTTGATAGAGCAGCATAGAACACATAGTGTGGCATAGAGTACAGCACACAGCTTTACACAGAACACAGAAGAGAGCAAGACACAAAAGCACAGTACATAGCATAGCACAGAACACATACGGGGCAAGCACACAACACATTATTGCTGAAAATTGTAATAGAAAAGGCTACTTATGAATCCTAAGAGAATGTTTCTGGGCTACCTGTTTCCCTGGTAACATTTTCATGTTCTATATTAGAATTTTAAAATTGTCTATGGTGCCCTAGCTTATATCATACCAAGATATGTCGATGAGCTATTACTCCATGACTTGTCAATATAATGACACAGAACTAATGTCGCTCACTTAGAATAAGATGTTACTCGCCATTATTGATAAATATTCTTGATTAAACCAGCGAAAATATACTTATGGATCCTGATACAAAATGGCAAGGAAGGACATCCGAAATATTCACAAATAAAAGTGATTAATCTAGTCAACCAAAAAAAAACCACCTAATTAGAAATCCTCGTTCAAAGTGTCTGCCAACCTGTCTAAAATGTCCTTTGTCCCAACCAACAGAATCAGTGGCAGAATCACTGAAATGATACCAATACAGCAGAATTTCTCTACCTTGAAGCGACACGTCTTATACTACGATAGTGGATAAATATAAAATGCTGACTGGTTTTAGATCCGACGAGCAGTATGGACACTCTGTATTGGGTGGATAATAAAGATTTACTCGTTTGAAATATTTTCACCGTCCACCCCATCGTCCCTCGCTGGAGTGATCACCTTTGTTTTCATCTACGAGGGAAAATGTTATTCAACAAGGAACAAATAAAAAGTGTTCCCTATGTCTAAAATATCAACTGATTGGCTGATCGATCTGACAGACTTTGACACCAGATAGCGTAGTGATAATAGGACGAAATTCGATTTACGACCGTAAGTTCGAAGGTTGTTACCACAAGGCTAGCTCTGCATGACAGCATAGATATGTGCTGGATGATATGAATGTGAGTGTAAATCTGATATTTTTCAAGGCCTGTTTTTATGAAACATAGAGGGCCCAGATGTAATAGCCACTTGGTTGTGGGGTGAGACTATTACCCTCTAACTAGAGGCATAGTCTTTAGTCAACCAAATGCTGTTCTTTTTACATTAAACAAAAGAATGAACTCACTGCGAATGCAACTTTTGCACTTATACACCCTTCTGTCAGATAGAAAAGAACCCTGCTAAAACTTGAAACGTACGGAACCCTGAAGTAGAGCGGTCATGTGGCTAAGCCCGGATACATGTATCACATTTACCCCAACAATAATTCTAAAATGAAAAAAATAACTGCACTGACAACGCCCCGTGAGTGAAGAACACAGAGGGCGGAGGCTCAATAGACAGCGATAGTTCGAGTTCTTTAGGGTGTCATCTGCATTTCAAACTGACGCAATTAACGACTTGATATCATGATAGCCCCTTATATGTCAATCTACGATCTTGCGGATTAAGTGAAATTGTCCTCGGTAATGAAGACATAGACGGGTGAATATCACCCCCTTGGGGTACATCGGAGTGCACTCTCCCCCACTAGTGACACGCAAATAGGTGACAGAAGCCCTGGAGCAGGGACAGGTGCACAGCAAGACCCTCCTCTCTAACTACCGCTCCTGGGTATCATACATGTACATGCAGTAAACCTTCGTTATAACAAAGTTTCGGAGACATGACTTTTGTCAGAACAGGACTTTGTAGAGTTATATTTCTCTTTATAAGATAGTATAATATAGGATTTTAAAGAACGCAGGTCTCATATTTCCTTATTGTGCTAAATTATTAGTTTATACATGTTTGTACAATATATGTGGTAATTGAGTATGATATAACGAAGTTTTATTGTATTCAGAACTCTACAAGGTCAGTGCATCAACATGACAAGGCACTGCCGGCAAGATCGGTCAGGCCTTTGTCTAATGGCGAGCGCCCCCTCATCCCATGGCTCTTTTCTCAGAAGGCAACATATCTTATTTTAAAAGATTCCTCACTATAAATTCAGTTTCGTATTTCACACTTTTCTCAGTGATATGGCAAAAAGTATAACTTTTCGGTCGGTTTCAACCATACTTAGTAATGTGCAGGTCGACATGTCTAGTTCTAATGAATGCGGTGCCCATGAATGAAACTAATGTTTCTATTCAATCCATCTTCACTGTTTCAATTACATATAAAAGATACAAAATATTACTAGTTCTTTTGTTCGTACTTCTGAAATAGCACGACAATATTATGCATACTTTCTTAATAACATAGATTTAATTTGACCAATGTTCTAATTCCAGTATGGTTATGATACTCACAACATCTAAGGTTGATAAAGTCACGATCACAATTTTGCACCTTGAGTATCTTAAAATGCCGCAAACACAAGGCCTCTGATCAATACTGTCAGCTGAAGAGCAGCGGATTATCAAGAACGCTTCAAGTGTTGACTGAGGTAAAAATGTGATTCAACTTGAACCAATAAAGTAGCCAACGATCTCGTGACACTTTAAAAAAATCCATTTGATGGGCTAATAGGCATGTCTCTGCAGTAGCTGTATATGTGGAATACAGGTGGATATCCATATGGCAGCCATGTAGGAGTCATTTGTAGTTTATGGGTTTACTGAGGCCTGTTTGAGTGAAATCCCCCGCATACTTGTGTGTATTTAGGCCTATATATCTCTATGTGTATGTGGCGCATACAGGTGTGTATTTTGGCCTGTCTGTATAGAATCTGTGGTGTATGGGTGTGCTTTGTGGCCTATCCATATAGCAGTTGTCTGGAGTACGTGGCGTACTGGTGAGTATCAAGGCAAACGGCCTGAGGGTCAGGAGCCTTGTCATCGCAAGGGGAGGGGAATAGGAGAGTGTCCTCCCCCGGAACGGCCAAGACACTCGCCGACAGACCATCAATGACCCTGTGGGTGTTTACCCTGCTCACCACGGACACTATGCCTCCACCCACCTGCCCCTAGCACCATCCCCACACCCCCTGACGTTGGGTGTGTATGTGAGAAAGGGGAAGCGTACAGATATATAATATAGCACAGCGAACAAGCGAGGACATTGTCGCCTGTCGTGTCACAGGGGTTTTAATAAGCTGCGGGCAGGAGAGCAGTGGTGCAAGGGTTATGTTAGGTCTCCACGCGGAGACCCCTGCCATCCCAGCACACCACCACCCTTCTAACCTCCCGCCAGTCGCATCCACATGATTACCTGTATTCAAAGTGAAATATGTCATATTCCTATTTCCCAAAAACAAGGACATTTAAAGCTAAATCGTGTCATCTTCTTATCGCCCTGAATGTGAGTCTAAATCTAAAGTTGAAACATGTATTATTATTTATATCGCATAGAACATGGACATTTCAGGCTGAAACAGGCTACATTACAGTATTTACAATTTAACAAACATGTCATCCTGGGTGAGGATAAGGTCCCTGGTAAATGTTCCACCATTGACACTGACTGTCCTTAAGCGGGATTCACACGATGTGATCATGTACCTCACACTCACAAGGTGTTTGTCTGGGACAAATCCTGCTGAGATTCTGTACTCGAACACAATCTTATGGTATAGATTGTAGGTTTCCATTTCCCCTTTTAGGTAAATGAAGGGGCGCCTACCTCCTATTACTCTGGTATGAGTCTGATTAGTGGTCACCCTTGTTGCAGGATTCTTGAGTGGTATACATGTAGGCGCATATAAAACGCAAAGGAGTATGCAGCTGAAATTATGGGTGGCACTATCGTTACCATTTGTGATATTTCTTGTTCTTATCTAAAATTCTCTCGCTCTACCTAAGAATAATGAATTTCTTCTGGGCACTGCCACTCCTCACTACACCTGTATAGCATAGCGTTTTTTACAAAACGGGCTGATCGGGCCAAAACTACGCTGATGAAGTTGTTTCTTACTAGAGATGTCTTTATTCACTTCTAACTTGACTTGTTAGATCCTCCAATTTGAGTCTGTTTAGGGGACATATCTACGTTTTGCTCTTCTCTGTGGTGAAGAAGCTATTCTTCCCAAATACAAATTATACACACATGTATACACACACATAGAATACAGTAAAACCCCGCGTAAGCGGGCACTCTCCGTTCCGGGCCAAAGTGTCCGCTTACGCGGGGTATTCAGTTACACGGGGTTTCCAAGTTTCCTCTGGGCCAATATGCAAGTGTAAAATACCGATATGTAGAGGAGAGAGAGGAGATAGTAGATCTGAAATCTTGTTTCCAATACCTTAATTGGATCCGAAGTTATTAAACTTTGAATTACAAAATGTATTTTCTATGAATACACTCACACACTCTCATAAAAAACACAGATTTATCCATTTTTAGTCGGGTGTACGTCGAAGGTGTCCGCGGGGTTTTAGGCCTTTATGTACCCAAATAATGTCCGCTTACGCAGCGATTACACGGGGTGTCCGTCAGGCGGGGTTTTACTGTACCCAACCCATCAGGAAAATCTGTTAAGAAAGGACTGTGAACATGAATTTATGTATGAATAGGATGATTTCATTGATTGTGTTTGGTTTTACTTAACCGTGCTCCATGTAAAGTTTCACAGTGGAATCGAATAACGGTCAGATGAAGAAAAGCATTCCTCTGGAACTGATATCTGTCCTCTTTTTGTGATGCTGTTATCGTGACGCTGTGAAAAGCACTAAAATCTGTAGATACCACGAAAATATGTATGCCTCAGGTTTATTCTTACAACAATTAGTATCAATAAAGGAAATGATTACATTGCCGATTATGGCATTTCGCACCGCCGATCGATTATGCAACATATTTTGTGCAATACTCGTAAGGTGGAAACGGAAATGGTCAATTCTCCCGACTCATACAAAATGGCACCACCGACCGACTTCTGAACACACCAACAAAATCAGAATGCATTGAATTAATCGGTGGCGATCTTCATTTTACTACCAAAAGTCATTTTACTACCGATTATCCGCCACCAACTTTTCGCAAGGAGAACCACCAACCGACTTTTGTACAGTGTGAAAATTATCGGTGGGTTTTCAGTCCGCAGATTGAAACACCACATCAGAGAGTTAAAAGTACAATATGGAATCGCATTCCCGACTGTGACCGACCGTGCCTGACCTCACTGGTTAGTGCTTTGCTGTTCCATTATACCGATGATACCCAAATAGTAAATCAGACGCTGTCAGAATCGAATTGGACATAGAACACGATCGGAAACCATCTCACAGCTAATAATTTGATTCACAGGCTTTAGGGGGATACCATAAAATACAGGCTTTAGTGGGATACCCTCCGCTCCGAGAATAAGGCCTGGCGTCCACATACTACGATGGAAATTTAGACCTACCGATATGGCACCGATACAAAAAGTAAATATCGGAGACATTTTTTTTTTTTTTTTATTCAAATAAATTTCACGACGTTTCACGTTCGCCAGTTGCCGGGCGATCTTCCACGCTATAGTCACATAAACTGTACAACACAAATATGACAATAACAGTAACAAAACCATAGACAAGTACATACATATAACATTCAACTGTCATACTCCACACTATTTACCGTTTATTCATAGCAAACTATATATATATATATATATATATATATATATATATATATATATATATATATATATATATATCGTCTTTTGACAATTGTATACCAACTTGTATTTGGTCTTTTGACCTTTTGAATCATCTAGTATCTCACTGATTTCACTTTTTAACTTATTTTTAAATATATATTCCTCCTGTATCATTTGCGTATCTCTATTCAACCTATTCCAATATTTCTCTCCCCTATATAACGGTGTGTGTCTGAATTTCTGAAATTTTCGGGACATATCGGGAAGGTGCAAAATCGTAGACAAATGTCTAGACATGCCAATCCACCCCGCATCGTAAGGGCATTTTTTCGGTGCCTAATCGCAGAAACGTGGTCAACGATTTTTGGTGACCATCCGACGCGATTTTGATTTTTTTTATCGGGAGGTGCATCGTAGACCATATCGGAGCCATATCGTAATGCATTTTATTGCGAGAGTAAATTGCATTAAGATATATTCCAAGGAGACAAGAAACTTTCCAATGAAACCTTAGTCTGGTGGAATCAACACTTAAGTTAAACAGAGTTTCCCTTAGGGTGTATCTCAAGCGAGGTTCACATATATATGTCTAAGGAAATTCACACTAGACTGGCACCTAAATTGCACATGAGGTGTAGACTACGTGCGGCAAAATAAGGTGAAGGGTTGAGATTCCGAAGTGGAAGGGTGAGCTGGGAGGGTAAAGAGAACAGGTTGAGAATGTCTTTAGAAACTCGGAGCATCTTCATTGTCATCCGCACCGTGAGACCAGTCAGAGTCCAGGTCAGTGAGGTGCACACCCCCAACACCACCACCCCCTACCCGTACCCCCGCCCCCGACAGAACTCCCCTATGGTCCAAACATAAGCCGAGAACGTGGAGGGCAAGAAGTGCAGTATGCCAGTGGAAGGAGACAGTTGAATAACCACAAGGGGAAGTGTACAGAAGGGGAGGGGAGACAGTGCACTTTCTCAAGTCCTTGATTATGAACATTCATTAAATGGTTAAATATAATTAGGATGAAGTATGTTGCAATATAATTGGTCCAAGACTGGCCCTATACACCTTGTAATGTTGCTAAAGATGGTGATTTGCTGACCTTTGATGTAAGTAAGATCGAGTAACTTGAACTTATATGTTTTCTTCACGCATTTAAGCTTCGATCTGATTGGTCTATAGATTGGTCTTTGTCATGTTTTACATTCCTAATATTATATATTCTAATGTAATATGCCAGATATGGTCTGGCCACATATATTTTCTTGATAATTCTCTTGGATATATGATTATCAATAACTTATGTATTGGTGATACAAATGTTGTTTTACCTCAAATGTTGGACTGTCTCCGACCTCAGACCAGCCTCACAAGCTGTTTAGAGGCAGTATAAATAATGAAAAAAAAAGAAAAAGAGAAAAAAAATGAAAAAAAAGAGACGGCGTCACATGGTCACCCTTTGTATGAAAACGTGAGTCTTGGTATGAAAACTGTAGTTACTACACCCCAGCAGCGGTGTATAAATATAGATTGTTCAGTCATAGATATATAGTTATATCATTTATTACATTAAAATACTTCCACATGTTTAATGTACATTTACGATGAGATAGACCTAACTGTATAGCATTGGGACTTCCATATCTGATGGAACAGATTATTTTCTATGGTATTCCAATTGTTATATCTGTCGGGACACACTTATCCGTATAGCGATCAAACCATAATTTTGTATTCCAGAGATAGGGAAAGAGGACCATATGTAATTAGATTTTCCAAGTTGTGTTTGTCATACATACAGACAGATAGATAGCCAAGGAATGACAAACCCAGAATTTTGATCAAGTTCTCATTTCATTACATTCCCATTATAATATACAACGTCATTTGATACAAATATTATATTATCATATATATTACCTTTTTCGGATATTCTTAAAGGAATTATTTCTGAGACGCATTTTCAGATCAAGAGCTTGTGCATTCCATAGGCGTTTTCCCCTGCATGTAGGGGGTTGTTTTTCGAACGTGCTTGCGCGCACAATATATACGTTGCTTATAAGAGAAAAATTTAGCCCTTCACTATCTGCGTGCTATTTGCTGTGCTATTGGATACGATGCAGGGTGCCAGTGTCTGAGGGTCATAGTGGCATGCCCAGCTGACCATGACGAATAACTCAAGACCGAGATACCTCTTCGACCCACTGTTGCTTGATATGTTTTGATCCTAGGCTCAGGCAGTTAGAGAAATGGCAGGTTGATTGGGTGCAAATGGGTTACAGAAGACAATCTAAAAACTGAATGTAACCCAAAACTTTTAGTTGTTATTCAATTAAAATTGCCCGCTCATACATCAATGATGAACATACCATTTGCTTCTAGTTAGGAATTCGGTTTAGGTAACGGTATGAAGTATACCTTATTACATATATCTCAATATAGCATTCACACTGCCGAGTTGTGGTAAGGATATTTGTGATATACAGTATACCTAAACATGTGTATCTCCATATGTAGTCCACAAAGTGGGGTCAGTGTCGTTGGGCATGAATGTGTGTACAGGTGAGACAATCACCTGGGGAATGGACACCAGTCTGTCACGGGGAGTGACAGATGTAGGTCAGAGCTCAGGTGACTGATCCGATCATATGATAGAGAGGTGGTTGTGCTATACTGTTGACGAAATTTCAGCACCACCTGAGAGGGAAGGAGGGGTGAGGGAAATTGTCAAGTAGGCATTCAAATTAGGATTAGGTCATGGGCGGAGAGAGGGCCCAGATGAGTAGCAGGCGAGTCTACATAATAGTTACCTGTAGGGGGAGAGCCAAATGTTTGACTAACAGAATAATACAAAGAGGAGAAAGCTCAAGGTATGCACTGCACGAAAACCACTATTTTACATATATATACGCCATTGCGATAATGCACGTATCGGCTGTATCGTGGCTTGTTTATACTTGTATACACCTCTTATACGCGTCTACGTTTAGGGCGTCTACAAGACAGTTTCCATATGTAGACGCGCGCGGCTGTCTTTCACGCCTGGCGTATTTAAGATAAAATATACTCTGCGCAAGATATATATACGCCAGGCGTATATATGATACACACAAAAAATTGCGACCCGCGGCCCGCCCGGGCCTGTGGGTGTTGGTAGAGGATACACCAACACTGACCCGCCACCCGCGACCTCCCATGCTAAGCCAAGATTGACCACACATAGGCATGGTGTTTTATAGTCAAATCTATTAGAAAAACGGTAAAAAAAAAAAAATACAGGGTTTATTATGTGTAATTAATCAATTTATACTTAATTAGGTTTTTTGGAATAAATTGGTAATATAAGATTGCAATTTTCATATAGTACAGACTTGGATGGTTAATGGCAAATGAAATATGCTACCAGTAGTCTCCCCAAGTGGCAGAGAATGGAACTTTTTGAGATTGGTGTATATACAACGGAATCAGGCGTATATATCACGTATATAAGACCGCACCATGGACATGTATATACGCCACTAGATAAGGCGTCTACGAGACGTATAACAGATCTAACTTCTAGACGCAAAATCCTACTGTTAGACGCGTTTCGTATACATATGTAAAATAGTGGTTTTCGTGCAGTGATGGCTAACTGAATGACAGTGACAGTTTACTACATGGGTAAGAGAATGACCTTTAGCAATGACAGCATAGACCTGGCGTCCACTGAGATGAACAGGTTATTGTATGGGTAAAGGAATAGGAGTGACTGCTCAGTGGATGGGTGACAGAATGACATAAAGGAGTGACAGCTTAGGCCCGGCGTCCACTGAGATCTCGATGAACTACGATATGCCTTATGATGCATCTCAAGACACAAAATCTGTAGTGCCATATGAACTCTAATATCACATTACACCACCTCAAAGGGGAGATATTATGGGAAAATGATACGATATCGGTCGAAATCATTGTTGAGAAAAGTTTTTGACAATATTAAAAACGCCGATCAGAAAGAATCCCATTTCCTAGCATGCGCTCTACGATATATTCGTGTGTACGTGATGCACATAAAATCTAAAGAGTCTCAATTGCATAAAACAATAGTAAAATATTTTAAAGGTTTAGGGGTGTCTTGAGGGTGTCACGGCGTATTGAGGATGTGAACAACTGTTCCCAGTGGGGCTTGACTGGGAGAAGGTGCAGAAGGGTTTGGGGTTTTTTTTATCGAAGGGTGTAGACGTACTTAAACTTTCCAAGTTGCCAGGTGTATTACGTGTGTGTGCGGGGGAGGGGGCTGAACGGCGAGGACGCGTGACCACACCGGGGAGGTGGGGGGGGGGGGGGGGGTCTGCGGCGGGGAGGACACGGGCGACCCACTCTCACTACGGCGGCACACGCTCGTGGGTCGTTCAATCACCCCCTTGTGGTCGGGGCCGACGACGACCACAAAAACCGCGGGATCGGCGGACGGTAAAGCACGCCTCGCGTGTCGGTCTGCCTGCCTATCACCTTCTCCCAGCCACAATCATCTCTGAGCCCAGTATCAGCCACAGGCCATATGCCTTCAGCTACGAGCCCAGTACCAGCTGCGAGCTCAGGCATCAGACCAATTCTAGCCATCAGACCAGCATCATCCCCAAGCCCAATATCACCCATGACCCCAGTATCAGCCCTGAACCAAGGACTGACCACAAGCCCAGCATAAGCCACAATACCTGTGTTAGTTGTGAGTTCAACATCAGCCAAAGCCCAGCATCATCATCGGCCACAATCCCAGCATCAGCTGCCAGCATCAGCCACGAGCCTACCTTTAGCCAGGAGCTAAACATCACCCACGAGCCAAGCTTCATCCACGAACTTATCCGGTCTACTAAGTCTGCCTTCTACTTCACACCACCTCTAATCTTATCGGACACGAGACACAACAAATCAAACCAACTAACTCTTATCTCTTTGAGTACTGACAAAATCTTACCAAATAAACACCAACCCTGCGATCGTTTAAGATTTTAGTTTTATTGGGCTCTCCCTCCATTTTTTGGGCTATCATCCTGTATATTTGCTTCCTCTTCCATGCATCGTCTCCTTCTCTCCTTAGGTTGTGGTGTCTAGACAAGAGGTGTGGCAGATAGGTGAGTATACATACGCAGGGAATGGTGACATCTCCATCTGTAATTATATCATGCCACCCCTCAAGGAAGAAAACTTAATCAAGAGGCAGCATTTACAGGAAATGCTGCAGTACTCCTTTCACTTGCCTAAGGCAAGTGTAGATCTACACAGTAGCTAATGACCTGCACCGTCATCATGGTTAACACGTCATAGTCCGCATAGTCTTCACTAGCCATTACCTCTGTCATCTTTCTTTTTAGGCCAATATGTTTTGCCCAGTTGATGAAGCTGAAGTCTGATGCCATATCAAAATCACCATCTGTTTCTTTGTCCATTGTAGAGTGACCAAGTCTGTGCTGAGCCTGCAAGTGTGGGGAGGTTAAGTGGCCACCATGGAGGGTGACAGCCACTGGCATGGGGAAGGGGGTCATTAGGCCCGGGTACGTGACCTCTCTCCCCTGCCATTTCTAGTACGCCCAAGGTTCTCCGAGATCTCCTAATTTAAACCCATATATAGACTATATATCTCCTGATATTGCCATTGTAATATGGATATAGGCTACCAGTTATCATGATAAATACCTATATTGTAGATATCTAAATTGTGTACATAGGCCTAACCTCCCCTAAGGAATAACACTGGCGGGCAGGGCAGAGCATACTGGATGCTCCCTGGCAGGCGAAGCGAGTGGAGAGAACAGCATTCCACGTGTGTGTGAGAGATGATAGTAGTATACCAGTACATCAGTACTACTCAGCCCCATCTCCCTATATAACCCACTTCTCTTTGTTTCTTCTTTCTCATATCTTTCTGCTCCCACTTCCTCCCACCTGATGCAGTGCTACGAACTTTACACCCCCCCCCCTCCGAGAGCTACGAGCGCCAAATACCAGAGTGCAGTCCTGAAAGGGGTAAGGAGGACAGGGGCGGAGGGGATGGGGTAGGGGAGATCTTGGCTCTGGCTGCCCTATATCGTCGGATGCTCTGTGGTTATCCGGTCTGCCCCTTCACGTAGCTGTCCATGTAAGTAGCTGCCCATGTATGTATCATTTGACTTATCTGTGTATGTTATCTATGTATACATGTAGCTGCCCTTATATAAAATATAATAAATTCCCTATATATGTACCTGTTAGAACAACCAGTATAATTTAACCTGGTTGGCTAGAAGCACAACTCGTCTGTCATGCCCCATATGTTTTATCCAGATCATCACAGCAGTTAGCAATAATTATTGTGACAGTTGACACCATCACTACCGAAACATCTACAGGATATGATTCTACACGATTTGGCCCTGACACTGACAAGAGGTGTGGCAGATAGGTGAGTATACATACGCAGGGAATGGTGACATCTCCATCTGTAACTATATCATGCCACCCCTCAAGGAAGGAAACTTAACCATTTAAGGACGGCCACCTGTGGCAGAGCTGTCACCATAAGGACAGGTGCTAGTAATGGTGTATATCTCTAGAGGACGAACACATTTTTGATAAAGTCATAATTTGATTTCCATCCTGTGATATTATTGGTAATCAATGATATTTCACTTATTTTAGCTCACTAATGTTGATTTTGATGTTGTTGCTACATTTCCTGAAGATTTCATGTATATTGATAAATTATTTCCTTGTCAAAAACAATTTTATTGATTTAAGAGAAATGATGCCTTGAGGCATCATTCGTCGTGGGTCGGTTGATGCCTCAAGGTATCATTCGGCCTGGGCTGGTTGATGCCTCAAGGCAGCATTCGTCCTTAAAGGGTTAATCAAGAGGCAGCATTTACCGGAAATCCTGCAGCACTCCTTTCACTTGCCTAAGGCAAGTGTAGATCTACACAGTGCGACGCGACACGGCACAACGCGACCAGACTCGGAGTGAATTTTGTTTAGCAATCGCTGTGTACTATGTGTCACATTGAATCTTAATTGTTGCTTTTCATTAATGTGCGACCTGGACAACTTATCTATATACAACTAGATCGAGAATCGTATAAGTACACAATAAATGAACTCCACGAGTTTTGATGCGCTACAATCGTCGTCATCGAGGCGAAGCCAGGTGACGATTACGGCGCATCCATGGAGTATTGTTTATTTTTCGATTCGAGTGCGGTTGTGGAATTATCTCAGCCCTTTCAATGACATTAAATAGCATCACAATACCAGAATCATTCAAATTACGTCGCAAAATAGGAATATATAAATCTCAATGTTGATGTCTTGTCTTTTTTCTGAAATCCGGATCGCTGATTGGTCAATTGCATATGACGTCATCTCACCATCACAACGCCATAGCTATGGTGATCGTTGAGTATTTCCTATTAATGTTATTCCTACAGCTAAACTTATACCACGGGCGAGATAAGGATATATAAGCACACATGGTTGAAACTGATTCCCGAACTAAGTCGGGGTTGTGACAAGGACGAGCTTTAGTATTCAATAAAGACATTGAAAGAATATGTTTTCATCAACATTTCACAAACGTAGATTTTCTGTAACTATGAAGGAAAGTGTCTTGAGGTCAAGAACAGTCGGATAAGAAGGAGAGTACGTCAAGGAAGCGGAGAATAGAAGGGGCAACCTATCCTTCCTGACCAATCAATCCACTCACCTCCTTGTCCTCTGGGGAGCCATAGGCAGCGATGCACATGTATGACCTTTCAAGATACGGTGAGTGTTTAATGGGGTTGGAGATTGAACATGACGTGAAAGGTCAACATAGAACTCTACCTGTACCTCATATAAACACCTGTTCCCTGACTATTTGACGCTAGTGCCTCAAACAAACACTTTTCATTGATCACTTAATAAGAGTCAGTGCTAACACTGAACCACACCTTTACCTTATATAAACACCCGTCCCTTGACCAATTAAGGCCATAGTCAGTGTTAATACTGTACCTCACATAAACACCAGTCCCCTGACCATTTGATGGCGTTTGATGGCCTGGCGTCCATCTACTACAATAGCCATTCAAAAGCTCCCAATGCACTGCAATGCAGAATATTAAAAAAAATGTAGATAACCTGGAACCTTAATTTACACAAACGTCTAGACTAGAAACATTGGTGTGCATCGTAGTCGGTTTTTAGGTACATCGTGAGGCCTATCGTAGAAGATTTGGAGCTCAGTGAACGTCACATCGCGCATCATGAAATGTTCATGATGTCTGGTGGATTCGTGTAATTTCTATTTATCCTACCCCTAATATAAAATTCCATAGGCTTAACATTGAGTTTCCTTATGCCACGCTGACTGGCATACGGAGATTTATATGCCACTCGTGGCATACAGAATTATTATCGCATAATATTCCAAAATCGAGGAGACGGGGTAGGATAAAATCAAAACCTGATTCGTTTTAATCTTGGCCCCCGCATGCCACTCCTGGAGTTTTGGAGTTCACTATGCCAAACTCCAGTCGTGGCATACGGTGGCCAAGATTAAAACTCATCCGGTTTTACGATAGTACTGAATCCATATATCCCCCACTACTGTACATGGGGTATCCAAGACTTACTCAAAGCTTTGTTTATGGACGTCATTCATTAAAAAGGAAAGACAGCTACTTTGGACTTCCTCTGACGCCTGACAGACCCGAGAATCAAAGACTTCTCTGGTAGGCACAAAACCTCCTATAGGATTCTCCTCCTGTAACCTAACACATCATTTCTTTAATGTTTTTTAAATTTCTTTATTGCCATTCGACAAATACAGGTCTACGTACTTACCACCTACGTGCCTACCTGTCTAACTACCTACCCCACTATTCCGAGGGCACTGTACTGAACATGAGGAGGATATTGCATAGAGTCAGCTACAAGGACGGTACACCCACGAGCATCAGATGCAGTTTGATATTGTTTCTATCATTCACCATTGGGAATTTGAATTGGGAACTATTAATATTCCCTGTGCTAGATATCTCAAGAATTTACGTTTGTAAAGACAGTTTCATATCAGGTGGATAATGAATGGTCAGTGAGGCCAATATTCAGATAAACCAGAGTTAACATCCATAATCTAAAGAATAATCTAAAGAATAATCAATTGATACAAAGGTCTCTAGTATAGGGCACAGTGGATTTTGGCACTATACTTTTTTTTTAATTAACATATGTGATAGAAGCATAATTGTTGGTGAAATATCAAAATACAGAAGTAAAATCCATAAACATAACACTATTTTATCTACAGATATCCAATAGTTGTTTTTATCTTTTTACAGCTTGATTATTCTGTCAGAATATTCTGTAGTTTGTCTGTTTATATGATTCATAAACTGATGTGTGCAGTTAAAAGATGATACCTATTTATTCTCATTGTCCTTGTAAATACGACCATGCTGGAATATTTATATGTCATCGTTGTTTAAAAAACGATATTTACGGAGGGTTACAAATTCTCGAAGACGACCGTATATGAAATGCTGTGCAAGATAAACTGTCTTTTAGGATACTTGCATAACATAAAGTAGGTCCGTCATACATGGAGAGGTGAGTTTGGTGAAGACCAGTGAGTTTGGTGAAGACCAGAGGCCAACTAACATATATCCCTGCTGCTAACTCTCGCTGCTGCTGACTGCGTGATGCGCAAGCACAGTGGTCGCCTCTACACCTTTCTGCACTCGTGGCAGGTAATACATTCCTAAGTCACGATGGAAGGAAAAAATGCGGCTTTAATTTGGCAGCACACGCCTGCTATTCGGTGTGCACCTGGGAGGGTGGAGGTAAGTCCCCGGTAGTCAGTCGGTAGTGATGTGCGATTCGAGCCCGCATCTTCCTTTTCCAATTTCATTGCCAGATCTTTTGAATTATTACTGGAAATCAATTCTGCACAATGTGTTTCAATTCATCGCAATTATAAATAGCAACATATGTATGATACCACATTTATACTATAATACAATGATGATGATTATGCTCATGGATTATCAAATAATTATACCATTTGTTAATATTCGCTTAGTGCGTCTCTTAACTCTTTCTATGTACAGTTAGACTTTCATTGTATATGCTGGCTTGGGGGTTTGTTTTTAACAAATTGTCTCTTCCTTCGCAATGTTGTATCTAACAATACTATGAGTTTTTAACAACGGATACATGTGCGATAAACTAACACACTGTGTTTTCAATTCTACACATTTCTTATGGTTTGATTATTTTTTTCTGTTTCATGTTCACTTGAAATGACATGCATGTGGTGGTATTTTCCCCTCAGTTCAGTGTCATTATCCCACTGATGAGATACGTGAATACCCTTTGCGGTGGGTATGATGAACTCAGCCATCCATGCGAGTGTCACTGACACGATGTATTTTCATAAGGAGGACAGTGACGGTAAGAGTTATCTCAAGTTGAAGTATGTACTCTGTGACATGGACTCTCGGTGTCGAGGACAGGCAGTGAAAGCAAACACTCAGACCTTCTAAACAGATAATATCGCCGAACAGAACGTATTGTCCATGATACGTACACGATAAAGGATTAGTGTTTCTAATAGGCCTGCCAATGAGTCAGTATTGTTTACCTGCCCCAAGGAAAAGTATGAAATAATCAGTCTTGCAATACTTTTTTCTATAGCGCGATGAATAATAGCTCGATTCCTGATTACTTCTTGTAACTATGTAGATCACTTAATGGTGTAGATCTTCATCAGTCTATATACAAGTGTGCATTCCACTTTCCCCTGATATGGGTGTCAAACAATCCAAGAACATTTGGCTGTCTAAATCCACTTTCGATGAAAAGGTATGTGACCATAGAGAAAACAGAATATATGAGTTGCTTGGAGTGTTACAAAGATAACGCATACACATCTTGTCAATGATTAAGTAGTTGCTCGCAATATATACATTAACAAAGTAATGTAAGCCCGAGCTCACTAACCCCAATACCACAACAGAGCTATAAGCCAACCTCCTCCCACCTAGTTTTGCCGCTTTGGAGTTTTCCAGGGATGAGGTGAAACCCTAGAGAGTGAAAAAAAATACCTCATTGCTCTATGGCGCTCATCAATTCTTAGAAAAGCACTCTCCCTCCACACTTTTCTTATTTAAACTGGGGCTCTTAGAGAGGAGTGTATTCACCTGGAAGTAGTGTCCCAAATAAATTGTCACAGATACCAAACACCCTATCTCCACCGTGTCATTTACCCAGTGGCACTCTCCTAGCATAGATCCTGGGCTCTACTTCCTGTAGGCGTTTGTCTCTCTGCAATAAAAATTCCAAAAAATGTATTTCCCTATATGTTAGAGTTTCATAACTTTTGACAGCTGCCCTGTTTTGAATCTGAAATGTTACCCCCCCCCCCCCCCCCCTGTCCTTAGCAGATACCCATGGAACCAGCATATGACGTGACTGGGTTGAGGCAGAGATTAGCAGGCTAGCGCCACAAAATATCTGAGAGGTGAGCGAGCCAGTGGCTGCTCCCACCTGCTCTCAGTGTCAGGGATTATTCTTTTCTTAATTTTCCACTGCAAATACGACCACCCATCAGTTTAAATATAGATTAGGCTTATCAAGGCACAGTAGGTGGAGGGGAATCTGGATAATCGTTGCTGTTTGTTTGTGTAGTTTTACGTCTAAGTAGGCAAGTTACGTCCTTTTGAGACTCGTTGCTATATGACAGAGCAGAGCCCTATATAGCGCTAGTGCAACGATCGTCTGAGCGACAGCTTGCTATACATGCATACATATGTATATTGACGATAGGTGGTCGTCTGAGCGGGAGTCCACTATGCACAGTGACAATTACTAATGAAACATACATAGAGGTTGGTGGAGCCTGCATGACAGAGCCGAGCTCTATTGGACCTTTGTTTACGCTCGAGGACAGGTTCTAATATCACGTGTTTCGGTCGCTAGTTCCTGCAGTGTACGGCCAGGTGGTGTAAGGGTGGCGGCGGGTGTACAGTGGGCTGCTGGCATGTGGTGAAATGTTACAGTGTGCCTGGTTGACATGACATGCGAGACCCACGCAGGTTTGGCATGCAGAGGACCAGGGTCACACTGGGTTGTGTTTTCCACTCTGTGTGTACGTGTGCGTGTGTGCTGTATGCCTTCCTCTGTGTGTCCCTCTGTGTGTATCCGTGAGTGTATGTTATATAGTGCATGTTCCTATGTGTGTATCTGTTGATGGTGTGTGATGTATGTAATATGTGTGTATCTGTGTGTATCTGTACGTTGTGCGTGTTATAAGTATGCGTCTGTGGGGTGTGTATCTGAATATGTGTGGTGTGTACAGTTTATCTCTGCGTGTGTATGGGAAAACACGTGAAATGGGTTCTGGCCGTAATTGAGATGACATTCCTTATTTTTTAAGAAAAAGAAATATATATAGTAACAGTAAAGATATATATATATATATATATATATATATATATATATATATATATATATATATATATATATATATATATATTTGTCAAGTGTCAATTGGTTGAATGAGGAGATAAATACAATCGTCCCTCTGTTGATCCATACTACATGAAACAACATACAATCATTTCAAAACTATAATGAATGTCCTATCAATAGCCTTACAACAACAATAGTTATAATGATGATGATCAGAAGAAGAAGAAGAAGAAGAAGAAGAAGAAGAAGAAGAAGAAGAAGAAGAAGAAGAAGAAGAAGAAGAAGAAGAAGAAGAAGAAGAAGAAGAAGAAGAAGAAGAAGAAGAAGAAGAAGAAGAAGAAGAAGAAGCGGAAGAAGAAGAAGAAGCGGAAGAAAATCAATTATATACAAATGTAATAAGCGATTGTGATGGAATCTCTAAAGGTGAAGAATCGCAAGAACCTTACACCGATATTTATCTTATAATGACAAGGAAAATTCTTGGAGACAATTGTTGATCAGACATCAAATAATTATATGACTATATGAGTACTGTATTCTAATGAAATTGCATCATTTAGAAAAGGCCATTTGACTTTAAATACTGTTGTAAATGCTCTGTCGGGTTACACAAAAAATTCATCAACAGTTTAAAATGCGCTCAAATAAGACCTGAACTGTTCCCTATTTTGATTATGGGGATATATTGTCAATGGGGAACTCGGAAAATCACCAAAAAAATTGCACAGTACAAATGTTTTAGGATGTGTCATAAAATCATACATCTAATTATCTTTATCTAAATATACCGGAATATCTAGATCAAAGAACACTAGCAACTAAACAAATGCTGCTCCTGGACTATTTACAATTAACCGGACACCTCATCATACAAGAAAATTGTAGGATACTAAGGAAGTATACTTTCGAATGCATTTCCCTCAATTGTTACGTTAATATATATATATATATATATATATATCATATTGCCTATACGGCGGCAAAAAACACATATCCCACGCTTAGTGCGGATATCAACCCGACTCCAAAACGGTCAACATGGTGCCCCTCACCCCACCGTCCATCCCATGGCGTTACTCCAAAATCAATCCCTCACCAGCCCCTCGCACACACACCTCTACAGACATACACCCCCACCCCCTCAATATAGCATGATAGTCTGCACTTAAATATAAATACAAGCTAGTGCCAGAAGCATAGGTGAGGTATAAACAGAGGACATAGAGTAAGCTCCTACTATTAAAATCACCTTAGGGATTGTGCCAAAATAGGCGCATTGGCTAGGTGATCACCCCGCCGAGAGTACAGCGTAGTTCTAAGACCAAATACCGTAATACAATATCATAACTATGCGTATTTAAGCATTTAACTTTACTAATACCCTCAACATTGGTTTCAACATAGGCTCCTATTTCATCATATGAGGTTTGTCTTATCTAGGGACAAACTTTTTAAGGTGTCAAAATTTCTCGATGTGGACATACGAGTGGTCTCATCAATGAAAGTAAATTTTACATCTAGAATTTTTAGAAATATTGTTTATTAGAGGTAGTCGCGAACATTTTGTAAACATAATTACATAGACATAAAAAGTTTGGCACTGTACCAACATGATCCGAATTGAAGGGTGGTCGGATTAGCGAGGTGGTTATGATGGAGAGAAACCTGACTAAATGTGGGTAAATTTAATGCATACAAGGGTGACATTTTGTTGACGTATTCAAGCGTAATATAAGAGACGATCTATATGCTTTATACTATCGGTAATACAACCGGGTACGTGTATGTGAGAGTTGCGGTGTGTGCATATACATACAGCAGGTGGAGGTCGGGGGGCTGGTGGAACTGGGGCAGAAAACCCCAACTCCCCTCCCTTCCTCCCCAAGGTAAACCCGAGCGGTAGTAAGTTGTAGTATTCTCTGTCAGTTTTTAGAGTCCCGTCATGGAGCACATCACTGTCCACATCTATTGATGGAATATTCTGGCTATGCCTGTGTGTACCTGACCTAGGTATTATGATAATGCAGACTATAGTTAGCAGGCAGCCAAACACTGGTTGTTAAGCATAGAGCACTCACCTCTCTCCAGGAGAAGGCTCCTCCAGCGCAGACACAGGAGGAACGGCTCCGGTCCCGATCCCCAAACGTCTTGTGGGTACCGGGAGTAAACCCTCAGGTCGCACGCCGGCAACAAGTGCGGGGAGGAGGCAAAGATGGAGAGACGGGAGAGAGTGGTGGTGGACGTGGTAAGGTATAGAGATGTCACTGATGCTAACTCAGTCAGGATTCCTCCTCCTACTTTAACTGCTTCTCCTGGCTAACAAAGTTCCTCCTGGGTCTGGCCAGGAGCCCTGGGCCAGGAGTATGGCTGTGCTCCCTGCAGCGTGGACGTACTCAAGACCGGCCTTTCTCAGTGTCTACTGATGGTGCTGATGTTGTACTCTGCCCACTTAGAACTAAACTCGGCGGCAGAGCGGGTTCGGTTGCCGCGGCCGGTGGTGGTAGTAGTGGTGGTGGTGGTGGTGGACCGTCGGCGGACTGACTGGCGGATGGACGGGCTTGTTCGTGGAGGTAAAGCGTGCAGAGTCGGGAGGCGTGGCGGCGGGGAGGTGGCGGCGGTTGTGGTGGTGGCCCCATGCACTGACGAAGAAGTCAAAGCGGTTGGGTGTGAGGAGGGGGTTCGGGACGAAGGCGTTAGCGTATGGGGAGTGAGTCGGGGAGGTGGTGTGGGTGTGGTAGGTATGGAGGAGGCACCCGGCAGTACGGAGGTGTGAGTGGCGGGCGGCAGGCGGAGTACGGCGAGCGGTCGGCTTGGTGGATAAGGACCTCTGTTGGAGGCGTGAGTGTTGGGCTTGGTCCGTCCCTTCGTGCTGTGGGCCTTGGCTCGCCGACGTTTGCCTTTTATGTCGACTTGGGGGTCGCGTGCTCCAATGTGGGAACAAAACTGTCGGGTGTCGTCGTGTATGACGGAACACGGGTGGAGGGAGGGGGAGGGTGCGGTAAGGGGGGGGGGGGGCGGGATGGAGCAGGGGAGTGTCATTCACGCAGGAGTCTAAATACCCAATGCAGTGATGTGTTTGCGTCCTCCAGGGGTTCCTCTAGAGATCTATGTTTCCTTGATGACAAAATATTTTGTTTCCCAGTTGAAAAGCAATCGTAATGGTTATCAGCAATAAAGGTAACTTTAAATCAGTGGCAGTTGCTTTATTTCGGTGAAAGAGAACTAATATGGGTGACAGATGTATTATTTAGATGAAAGACAACTTCATATTGGTGACAGATGTGTTATGTAGTTTAAAGACAACTTAACAACAGATTCATAATGTAGGTGAATGGCAACTTTATATCAGTGACAGATTCATAATGCATATGTAGTTTAATGACAACTTTACATTGTTGACAAATGTATGATGCAGGTAAAAGACAACATTATATCAGAGACCAAGTATAGACCACCAAACTAATGGTAGAAATAGGCTGGGGACACTAATATCGATGTTTTATACCCTCGTACAGCGACCTGGTTGAGATCAAAGTGTTCTAATCGAGATATCTGAAAGCCGTTTTCATATTTATCGCCACCTTGGTGTCCGTTCAAATCAGTATACATAGATGTCAACCATTGAGAAACACGCTACATATGAGTGATAAGCGAAAACGTTTCTGCTGAGCCCATATGAATGACCGTTCGATGTATCTTATAACATATTGAATACGTAACTACGAAAGAGGCGGAGGGATGCATATATACGCTACATTAGGCCGAGAATGGTATCCCTAGTGCACAATCACTACGTTTTCTTATTAATATATAACTAAAAACATGAAAAACGCCTTTTTTCACTTATGAAATCATGTCCAATTCCCTTCAGGAGGATAATAAAATGAAGTCGGTGAAGTGCGCACATCTAGAAAAATAACACCGATTCTCACCAAACCGACTGATATATGTTTCACATATATACATACATATATCGTATCCAGGGGAAGTTTTGCATTAATAGATCAACGAAAATATATATATATATATATATATATATATATATATATATATATATATATATATATATATATATATATATATATTCGTAATTATATGTGTGTATCTGAAGATAACGTGCACAGGATGCATGAAAGTTGTGTATTGCTGGCGGCAGCTCCGTTATGTCGGTGACAGATGCAGAAAAAGTTAGACACCCTCTTTACACTCACCTACAATGCATGTAAATACTCCACATGGAAAATATCCGGGGATAGAGCCTCGCCTCCATCCAACCCCCTCCCCCTACAAACACACAACCGTCACCCCGGCGCCTTCCTACACTGCCTGTCCGTATCTCCCACTGCCCCCCACCCTTTCCTGCCCCTGCCCCACCCCCAATCCTCTGAGTCCACCAACATCCAATCAGATCGCGAGGCACCGAAGTGCACTCAACCACCCTGCCAAGACATCACACCGAATGAACCCAGCTCTGGTCGCTGCCTGCCCACAACTCAAAACGCCAACTGCTTATCCTCCCCTCTTCCCTCATTTGCACCTTTCCACATGTCATCGAAGTTTCTAATCCACGCCCAATCATATCCGGCATTACTTTTCCAATCCCACCCGCTCCCTCCGTCCTAAATGTCATCATAGAACTAGACAGACCTCGGACCACTTCTCTGATGTCATCTGCTTTCTTAATCCCACACTCCATTCCCTCGCACATGTCATCTGCTTCTCCCCTTCCACCAGTCTTCCAAAGACCGACCAATAGACCTACCGTCGGCTGGGATCAGGGGCAACCACCACAAGCTGGAACCACTCTCCAGGACAGTGGCTGCAACCATAGCCAAGGACCTTAGATTCGTACTCAGAGTGGGACCATGGGCAAGGACCGTGGACTGTGACAACGGGCTGGGACCATGGGCTGGGCCCATCTGCTATAACCAAAGGCTGGAACCATGGGCTCTGCCCATGGGCTATGACCATCGGAAGGGAATTGCCCCTGGGCGACATTCAGGAACCATCAACCAGGGGCATGGACCGGTCGACCAATACCTTCCGCTAGAGAACGGCTCAGGGCGGTGGGGATGGAGGGGGGGGGGGCACAAACTCCCACAACGCTGAGAATCACTTTGGCCAACCCAACACCAAAATGAATAGAATGATAACAAATCAGCGGCGCCTTCAGGCACTCACGCAGACGGAATGTTGATCAGTCTGGTTCAACAGGTACTAAACGGTTAATTCTTGACGGGGGCGGGGTGGGTAGGTGGGTAGGTGGGTGGGGGGGGGGGAGGGCCAGCGGGCTTGGGGGAGGGGAGGGGCGATTGGGAGGGGGCAGAGTGGGGAGGGAGTGGAACAGGCTGCTTCAGGAAGATTGTTCTGATTGGTTACTTCTGAATGAGTGACGGGTGGTGGGATGAAAACCAATGTATCCTTTTCGGACACTCTTCTACATACATGTGTTGGTGAAGACCTTATTGACATAATTCAGATTATCATTTGACCTCATAATCTACTATTATAGTGACAGTTAGTAGTACTATTAGTCATATCGTTGGCTCGTTATAATTTATTCCAGCCGTACAATTTTATTACAGATATATATATTTATTGTCGAGTCACTACTCACCACCAGAAGCACCAATATTCATAACGATTTATCATATTCATCAATACCATAGGTTGCTTTGGGCTTTGTCATCATACAGGATTTAATTCCACAGAGTGCCTTGATCACAGACCTTATCTGTACTTACATTTAAGTGTAAGTATAGATAGACTTAATCGACTGGACAAGATTTCCAATGATCCAAATAGCATCACAAAAGTTTGAGACGTGTATGCCAAAACAACATGTTGTGTTTATGCTTTATCTGAGTGTAAGGCTAATTGTATATAGAATATATTATGATTAAAGGTATGTTTTAAATTTTTTTTGTGTGAATTTGCTCGTTGACCGGATGGGGCCTGGGGGCTTCGTAAAACGAAAACCTAATCATAATATGATCAAAATTAATTTGTAAGTCTACCCTTTGACGTTTTCTCTAAACTTCCCATTATAAATGTCTGATATAGCCGTGCATACTCTGGTAAATCTAGTTAACTTTGGTAGTCCCCTTGTACACGCTGGTATAAAGATACCCCTCCACTCCAATCGAGAACCGTATCAATCACATTTTGATATGGAGTGTTTAGCGATTGCAGTGTCAGCATTGTGGTAGGATGATAGTGCTATTATATATTAATAATAACACTGACATGGATTAGTTGTACAATATATGTTTAGTAATTAAAGCTACATAGACGTGTTTAGATATGGTTCATACATTAACATATACCTATCATATTCTGTTCAGGAAACTACGCCGTCAAATATGTTATGTATGGGTTACCACATTCAGATATCCATGTACTTTATGCAATTTTACTTATTTGTGCTGGCGCAATTAAAAAGTGAGCTTGTACGGATCGAAAATTGGGATATAAAACATGATTGTCCCTGAACCTAATTATATTTTACTATGAGCAGCAGGATCCAATTACCTTATGGACCTCCCCTCCCCCCCCCCCCCCCAACACACACATGTTATTCACACTATGACGTATAGATTCGAGATCCCCGCTCCCATCACTCTCTGCTTCCAAAGACTTGCATTAGATAAACTTTCTTGTCAAAAGTGAGGAAGTTGTTTGGGTACTCGACACTAGGTGGCAGGCGTGTGTGTGGTCGACTGCGTGCCGTGGCTGAATGGGTAACATGGTAAATCAGTGCCCACCCCCCCCCCCCCTCCGACTCAATATACAAATTGGACAGCATGGTGGATTTGAATTTATAAAGAAAAGTTTGACGTTCTTTTCTGTACGCGAAATACTCCAAAAGTGATCATTTAGGGAGGAATCTGCGAATTTGTTTTTTTTTTAAAGAAGGAAAATAAAGGATGGTACTTTTTTTTGGTTAGCAGTAAAACCTCAACTTCTAAAACAATAAAATAGGGAAAACTTTGAGCAAGAATAATCGAATTAATGAAAAAGGTGTTTTCTAGAGCAAGAGGTTTCGGTGGTTCGTGTATAACATTGTATCAAAACATTTGGAATGTGGAGATGTTTTCTAATTCCTAGAGTTACCATGCCTCTTCACATTTCGTACGAATGGGAGCCCTAGAACTTCTTTTAAAACTTCATTTGACATGTTGTTAACGTTTCGAGGTGTGGTACCGTATCATCTAGCAGTCATGGTCCCTCATACTATTTTTTTCACCGGGGAAAGGCAAGGGGACGCATCACAGATTACTCATAATATGTTTCAAATTACAAAATCCATAGAGCCGGCTTCACCTACATTGTCAACACATAAGACATAATCATCTAAGCATTACAATCTTTTAGTAATTGGTTTTTCTTCAGGATCTTATTTGAAAGAGAAATACTTCTGGTGGATATAATGAGTTCCTCTTCCCTCTCCATAAATGCATAACACATAAAATGAGAAAGACACATTACCTAACACAACTTACTTTTGTGTTATCTAAAATCATATTAATCAAAAGGAAATACACTTGTGTTTTCTATAAGTAGGGAAGCCACTGCATAACAAATACACTTAAAAAGGATCAAAGGGTCCACCTATCAAATCTATAAAAAGTCCAGCTGGAATTTACAACCTCTCGTTTATCATCAAAACAAAAACATGTCTGCGCACCGACTTACCTCAGAGGGTGTCTGAAGGAAACATTCGTCCTTGGAGTGCAACTCGATGCCCTCCGGCGCAGGAAATGGGCTTCTTTTACTTCGGAACGTGACATTTCGCACGCCATGCTGTGATGTCGTTAACAAATTGTCGTCTGCTTGCCGATAATACCAGTGCCCCAGCAAGCTATCACCAGCCCTATCTTCAATGTCGTCCTCAGCATTCGTCCGAGCATCACATCCCCAGGAAATAACTGCCCCACCCTGTCCTGAGCATTCTTCTCCTAGCGTTCTTTCTTTCGCATGTCAATCACAACGTCCTCCTCACTATTTACTATATACCCATGCCGTATATACTGTAAATACGCACTGTTTTGGCATATAAAGTAATTTGAATATACAGACTTCAAGTCCGTATAATAGTGTACGGACCGCCTGGTAGAGACGTTGTCAAGTGTACGGACTTGAAAAATGGACACGTTGCTACGTGAAACGACCACGTTAAAATATGAAATGTTGAAATAAAACATTGTTGTCTTTAATAAATTACTTATATTTCGTTAACTATAATTATAACTTGAACTCGTATTAAGATTAAATAGAATTAATTATGAATAACATGTAAATATACTTAACTTAATATATGATGTTTTCCAAAAGATTCCGTTGTTTGAGAAGCCACTTATAATCCACGAGTCGATACAATATTAGTTCCGATAAAACAGGCAGATGGCGCCACCTGTAAATGGTCAATACACTCTCCTAACATAGATTTAACAACTTAACTATATAACGTTAACTATGCTACGGTGAAGATTGAAATCCAAATCAATCACTCTCCAAACAGATTCAATAACGTTAATAACTACTAGATATGCGGTAGGAAATGTGTGATGTCACGCATTTACGTCACAGATTTACGTCACAAACTTAAAAAGGTAAACACGTACCACAGTGTATTGACTTTCCGCACGGGGGGCGTGTCCAAATGGACTCGTGAAAAGGTGATTTTCGCCTATATTTACGGTAGTATTTAAATAGATTTGGGTATATAGTAAATATATAACGTCCTACCATGCTTGTACAAGTCACAGAACTCGATGACAATTTACGGTTTGTACGGAACTCGGCGTAAACGCCTCATTCCGTACAAACCGTAAATTGTCATCTCGTTCTGTGACTTGTACAGCATGGTCAGGACGTTCTATATAAGTACTGTTCCCCTTGGTCTCTTCCCATCATCCTTTCCTCAACACCCTCCTTCCAGCACCCTCTCTCATCCAAGCAACCCCTTCCCAATATCATCTTGCCAGTGTCGTCCTCCCAACTTCCCCTTCCCAGCATCCTCTTCCCAACATCCTCTTTCGGCATCGTCTTACCATTGTCCACTTCCCAACATCCATTTAAATGTTCCCAGTTTCACCCTCCCAGCTTGCTCTTTCAGCATCCAGTTCAGAGCATTGTCTTCCGAGTATCCTCTTCCCAGCATTCCCTTCCTATAAGACCCTTCCCAATATCCTCTTCCCAGCATCGCCTTTTCAGCATCTTCTTCCTTTTTGCAGCATCATTTCTCCCCAGTCCTCTGCCAGGGATCCCCCTTCCAGCGTCAGTTCCTTTGTGTTCCGCCTGTATCCTCCTCTTCCCAAACGTCTTTACCCAGCATTGGGCTCCTGTACACCGATAGCATATGGAAGACGTAGGGTTACCATGGATCGAAAAACCCGCAATGATTTCTGGTCCCTTCCTATGAGAATTCAGTCGTTGGTTTGGTGTCGTTTGATATATAAAATCGTTGTCTGAGCAAAAAGATCAGTGCTTCTTGTTTGGTGCCCATCGACATCGACCGATTGTTCATTCGATCGACAAAATCACACCAAGCCGAATTTGTCTGAACCGTATTTTGTCACTCAGTGGTGCCAACTTCGCCATTTATCGATACTGAAAATCAGTACTGAAATCGGATAGCATTGTCGACCATGACCATTTCACCCTGTGTGACTGAAGGTGCCACGGTACGCACAGTTGCAGTCTGGACGAACCTTCGAACACAGAGGATCGCAAAATGGTGTACCAGGTACTTCCAGTGGCGTGGTCACAAGCATCTTGGATGTGACATATTTGATATTTGGTACCACTAGTGACCAACTGGGCGTACCGAAATATGCCCAGTCACAAGCTTTCTAGGCGCAGGTTAGTTGTTCACACATATATTTGAGCGTGCCTTGTGACTGGATATACCAGAGAGGTATGTCTAGTGGCAAGCATTATGGAACGTCCAGCCTCAAGCTCCGTACTGCTAGTTGCAATCCCTCCCGGTGTAAAGTGTAAACGGAGCTTTAGGATTTGGAATTTTTGTTATGGTCACTGGACATGCAAAAATGAATTATACTGGTATACATGTACTCTATTATACGAGTATATGTTTAACCACTTTCAAAAAACCAACTTGTTTGTTATTTGGACATTGTAATCTATTCAACCATAACATCTTGATGGGTTCAACCTAGAGATTACTGTTATAAGGAAAAGGCAACCATCACTCTGGGTTCTCTTCTCTGAGTTGGTGTGAAATCATGCTTTGTCTGTGGATATGATAAAGGGACATACAAATACCTCTACAACAGATCTGTTCTTTGAAGAGCATTCAGTTGTTGTATTCTATTGAAAACTTATTCCAGTATTCCAGTGACTGCTGGTAACCATCCACAATATAGAAATATAATCACGACAAACTATCTCCTTGTATTTTGTAACACAATTTTGGATTCTGGAGCTGGGCATTTTTCTTTTTGACCTTTCATAAGACATATTTAACCACATCCATCTATACCCACCCATCTAATTATTTAGCTATACCCCATCTATCACAAACATGGGTATTGTGATTCCCTTCATCAGTGCATTGAGAGCTGATGGTTATCATATTAAATTGAAAGTGAGATTGCAACATGAGCATTGTGGAGAAGTTAAAAAAAAACTGTCATGTCACAGAATAACAACAGATGGTACTATATTTTCTGGGAATGTTCATATTCTGTCATATCTTAAGTGGATCACAAGCACTGCACGAAACTTACCGCTTTACATATGTATCCGAAGCGCGTCTAACAGTAGGATTTTGCGTCTAGAAGTTCGACCTGTTATCCGTCTCATAGATGCCTTATCTAGTGGCGTATATACATGTCCATGTTGCGGTCTCATATACGTCATATATACGCCTGATTCTGTTGTATATACACCACCATCCAATAGTTCCGATTTTTGCAACTTGGGGACACTACTGGTAGCATATTTCATTTGCCATTAACCATCCAAGTCTGTATCATATGAAAAATACAATCTTATATTACCAATTTATTTTATAAAACCTTTATAAAACCTGATTGAATATAAATTGATTAATTACATATAATAAACCCTGCATTCTTTGGGATTTTTACCGTTTTTCTAATAGATTTTTCTTTGAAAACACCATTCTTCTGTAGTATTCTGGGTATTCCCATATATTAGCCTTCAAGAAGTTAACACTATAGACATTGAGTCCCTAAGAACGGGCGGCGGGCAGCGGCGGGCAGCGGCGGGCACCGGGGGGTGGGGGAGGGTCTCCAACTGAGTCAACCTGTACAAACGCGGCTGGCGGCGGGCGGTGGCGGTGGGCGGCGGGCAGCTGGCGGCTTCTCACTGAGGCTGGCTGGGGGTGGCGTGGGGTGGTGGGGGGGCATCTCACACCCGCCGAGCGGCCGCTAATCCGTCTACACACACTGCAGGGAGGCGGGGGTCATGTACCAAGGCTTCACTGTGGGTAGAGTGAGTGTAGTGGTGGGGTGGTGGGGTGTCGGGGGGGCGGTAGGGGGTGGGGTTGGGAGGTCGCGGGTGGCAGGTCAGTGTTGGTGCATCCTCTACTTGGTGCATCCTTTTTTTTGTATAATATATATACGCCTGGCATATATATATCACAAAGAGCATGTTTTATCATGGATACGCCAGGCGTGAAATACAGCCAAGTCGCGCGCGTCTACATATGGAAACTACCTCATAGACCCCCGAAACGCAGACGCGGATAAGAGGTGTATACAAATGTAAACAAAGCACGATACAGCCAATACGTGCATTATCGCGATGGCGTATATGGTCAATTCTCCCAGATCGTGATCGATGGGCCACGTATGGTGACCAATAATTCAAAGGGTCGTTTTCATATCTAAACATTGTTTTATAATATCAGAAACGATGTCAGAGTATGTAGAAATGAAAGATCTGTCAGGGGAACCCCACTTTCATGTACCTATATCTTGAAAGAAAATTGATAAACCCCTAAAATAGGCATTTTTAGCTCAAAATTCATAGATGAAACGTGTATAACGAGATTTTGAAGACCTCTTATTTATATTTAACTATAAATATTTATCTCTCCTGAACGTGTCATACCCACAAATGTGTTGCAGAACTTATAAAACATAATAAATGTTTAAATGGGGAGATTTATTTGTAGTCTAGGTGTGAAAAATCAGTGGTGAAGGGTATGTCACCGTACATGGGCAAGCAACATCAAAAGGTAAAAAATTATAGAAAACTTCTTTTTCGTTACTTTTTCATCCTCCAAATGAAGTAGGCATGTGAAAAGATTTTGTAGCATTTGAAGTGTGTAAATTAATTCTTCCATCAACTATACTACAGCTAAATGAACATGGGTGGTGAACTTTATTTGGTCACCGTACATGGGCAGAAATTATTAGGTTTTGCTTATGTATGGAAGAAGATTTACAATATTAGTGAACAACATTTTATATATCAATAGAGTATTATGGAACCATTAACACCTGCAATTTGCAAAGACTTCAGGCATGTTAATGCCAATAATTATTCATGTGTTTTTAGGTATGTCACCGTACTCTGAATTGCAATAATCAACTCTAATTTATTCAATATAATTAGTGTTTCATTTTCTGAAAATGAAAATCTGATTCTGCTAATAAATGACAAGCAATATTTCTCCTAAGGCCTTGTTAAACCCACATGCCCATGTACGGTGACATAGGGCTTATAAGGTTAAATTCATTCAGCTAAAAAATTAACTTCCAAAAAAGATTAGTGTTCCCAACTTTTACACATGTAAAGTATTGTCTTCTACTATATATTTCCAGATTTTTACAAAGATCTAGCTAGTTTGAATTTTTGGTCACCATACGTGGGCATCGATCACGATCTGGGAGAATTGACCATATATATGTAAAATTGTGGTTTTCGTGCAGTGAAGTAAATCATGATGAGGTAGTATACTTGTCAATTATCTAATGAGTGATAGATTATGTTTTCCCTCGATAATATCTAAAAACAAATTTATAAAGACATTTTTATATGTGAAGTCATAGAATGACACTACTATTTTAAACCACAAAGATTTTTCGTAAAACATTTCTGATGACAAACTTCCTTATTTGAGATTTGGAGCTAATATTTTCTTATGCGGAACTTCTATTTACCATTCCATTTATTTATTTCAAAGATTGATCTATTTTCAAGAATTTTAGAACATGACAATTCCTCGCTAAATATACCTGAATGACATATGCATCTTTATCATATAGCTTGTACTGCATAGTAGTGTTCGAAACAGCAAAGGAAGTTTCCCCTAAGTATTTACTCTCTAAAATACCTATATATATATATATGTATGTTAAAATAGAAAATATCGTTTGGCTAACAGTAATTGGCATAACGTTTGTGGACGACCACTTGTGAAATTCTCCAGGATAGTCAAATAGATCTTCAAAGGATTCTCCAGGCACTATTGCGAAAGTCATTTCACTCCGACACACTTCTCTGCTGACACCTCATTAACTATTTGATCTTGCCATGGTGTGACTCTGCCTCTCACTGCGGTAAACAGCATCAATCAGCCAGGCAGCCAACCAACCAGAGGGGATGTCCCTCTCAATCATCAAGTTGTGGGATATAATAGCAGACAGGGGACAGGATGGCTTGAAGACAGGGTACAAGGTGGGCTGTGGACAGGCGACAGGGTGGCTTTTTAGATAAGTGGCTTGTAGACAGGGAACAGAGTGGTTTGTAGACAGGGCAGAAGTATGTGGTTTGTACACTGGAGACAGGGTGGATTGTTGACAGGAGACAGGGTGGTTTGTAAACAGAGGACAGGTTGGTTTGTAGACAGAGGACAGGGTAGTCTGTATATGGATGACAGTGTAGTTTACAGACAGGGTACGTGGTTTATAAACTGGAGACAGTGCAGTGAGTAGGCTGAAAACAGGGCAGTTTGTAGGCTGGAGACAGGACAGTTTGTAGACAGGGGACAGGGTGGTTTGTAGATAGGGTACATGGTGGTTTATAGATAGGGGATAGGTACGTGGTTTATAAACTGATGACAGGGCAGTGTGTAGGCTGGAAACAGGGCAGTTTGTAGGCTGGAGACAGGGCAGTTTGTAGACAGGGGACCTGGTGGTTTGTAGATCAGAGACAGGGTGGTTTGTAGACAGGGAACAGGGTGGTTTGCGAATAGGGGATAAGGTGGTTTGTGGATAGGGGAAAGGGTGGTTTGTAGACTGGCGACAAGCTGTCTACTTTGGGCGTTTACAATTGGTCACGTGCCCCTCACAGATCCTGTTCGCTGGATACCGGCGCACCCTAACACGGCAGCCCGTCACGCCTGCGGGTACCGGCCAGTTCCCGCTCGGTCGTGGTGCCCCCTGGCGGCAAGTACTCAGCGGGGAGGGACTGAGGCATCTGTACAAACAGACAGGGAGCAGTCGTAACTCTATCAGCCGCCTTCTTGACACGGCCATGCAGGAAGGACTTAGCTACATTGCAGTGTGCACTCGCCGACCCCGCAAGGTGTATGTAAATGCTGGGGGTGGGCGTGTGGAGAATAAGGCTGAAGACGAATTGGGAGGAGTTGGGTGGGGACGTGTAGCAGGGAGATTATGTGGAGGGATTTTGGCTAGTGGCATAAGTTGGGGATACAGATGAAAAGGATTGGGGTAAGGCTGGGCCAAGACAGCGTTAGGTAGGACGTAGCGTTTGTATATTATATGCATTGGTATACTGGAGGTTTAAAAGGCGGGTGATAATTTCATTGTTCCGGAAGGAAAAAGGGAGAACAAATATGATAGGAGGAAAGCCAGATATGGAGGTGTAGGTAGACAGAGAGGAAAGCAGGCAGGTAGGCAGTATAGGTGGGCTGGCAGGTATAGGTTGACAGACTGGGCAAGCAGGTGGACAGGCACAGGTGGGCAGGCAGTCAGGGAGATTGATAGGCTATAGATGAGGACGCAAGTGACACAACAGAGCAGGACCCAAGGTTTTATAAAGGTGGGGAGGGGCGCTAGTGGTAAAGTTGGGGGCCGGCTGAATTCGCTTCAATTTTTTTATTATTTTTTTATTCACAGTGCCTCTCAACGACAATCAACCTACGACAATCTGCACAACACAGCCTTGACCCTGTGGCCTAGTGGATGACATATCCAGAGAGAAGACCATGCATTGTTGTAACTGTATTTCAAGTCATCAAAGACCTAAGGAACATTTTAGCTGGTCTGAGAATGCATATATTGCTTTGACTCAGTATTTCCGGTTTGCATGTTGATGGCATCCAACAGGTTGTTGCTACTACTCAAGAACCAATAAAGTTGACGATAAAAAAAACTTGTTTCCACTGTTGTTCTGATTTTGCTCCACTTTCTTGGCTAAACTGGTGATGTAGAATCGATGTTCTCTTATTCTCTATGGTCCTTTAACCTCTCTTTGCCCTAGATTTTCCTGAAACTATTAAGTTTATGAAGGGAGACAGGCGCGTATACATGAATGTAGTTCAGAGTAGGGGTGGGGCCACATTGGCTGATAAACTCTTAACATATCTGGTCTTCATGGGTTAAGGGCAACAGCACTTTCTTGGGACACTTGGGGAATAGGATAAACATAAGACCAGCAATATATTTCCAAAGGTATGCCTCAGTACTTAACATCAATAATTCAAGATAGATGCAATCAAATAATATAAATGACGTGAATAAATCATATTGCGTTTGACTAGTGCACCAATTAAATTAAAGAGCTTCACCCTTTCAGAAGAAGGTGCCAAACCATCTTAATTATGCAAAGATATGATGAATTACTGCGAACTCAAACTTGGCATGATTGTGGCTGCAGCCTGACGGGTGGATAATTACAATGCTAACAGCAAGTAAACACTGCGGTACGGGGATGAGGTACATCGCACTCATCAGCTTTACGCTTGTCATTACAAACCACCGCAGCGAGTAAAACAGATTATTAAGTATTGTTAATTATGTTGTTATTGGGCACTGAGATGTTAAATATGGAGTAAGGGATCCCTTCTCTTATTAGGAAGATTCGGTGCGGTTCAGGGTCAGAGAAACCATTTTGTGAAAGTGTGATTTATGTTAAATGTCACTTGTTACTTTTCTGCTGCTGGTTCCTATACTGAGACTGTTCCAAAGTTCTGAAACATTGTATTTCCCTTGCCTGATGCAGTGGTCCCTGTCCATACGATCATGTGCACTGGTTAATCACTATTTTCATGGATCTGGATTGAAACTAGCTGTGCCGTATGACCGTAACACCTGGTGAATAACGACCGTAGCCAAATTTTAAAAAACAATTATTGTTCACACGCATTGATCTACCCACAAAATAGACTCTATATGGTGCTTGGTGAAAGTTTTGCAAGTAAACAATCTTAAGCCTAATACACACCTAGGGACTTTTGGTAAATCCGTCTTTGATAAAGTACCTGGAAAATCGTTGTCAACATCGTACCAATATCATATCATTAGGATTGAGTCGATTCTTTCTTGTTGGTGTCAAGTGTACCAACCTCTATAAATAGGGGGTTTCATCTTAAATATAGTCTAAAAGGGCATACCCGGTACTTTTTCTTGCGATTGAGTGCAACGAATCCGTCCCAGATGGCGTAATAACCTTGGTCGAGGGAGCATTTATGGTCCCATAAAACATGTGCGACGATCGTGTCGCATCAGTGGGGCCGGACCTTAAAGGCCCGGCCCCACTGGTGCGATGCGATTGTCGCAAATCAATAAAAAGCCATAAACGGCCGGCGGGGGTCATAAAAACGGCGCCGCCCATCGCATCGCACACAATCGCTCCTGTGGGGCCGGACTTGCGCGCGTGTGCGATCGTGTGCGATGCGATGGATTCATCGCATCGCACATCTTGAAATGTTCATGATGTGCGACGGATTCGTCGCACAGGTATGGTATATTTCATATATTTCACAGTAGGAGAATGTGACACTTGCTTTAAACATTTATTACCAGAATTTAAGATGTGGCTAGAAGCTCTTGACAAAAGGTTTTTAAACATCTATTATCCATCAAATATAGAATATCCATATCAAACCAAGAGGGAGTGTGTAATTCACTGGGTAAAGAATATGGGTGGTCATAATCCCTGGTATATGTATTTGAAATCAGTTGATATGCATTTATTACCATGTCCGGGTTCATTGACTCATATGAAGCTGAATGTAAATAGAAGTTTTAAAAGAAGTTACACTATGAACAGAGGTCGTTTTCCAGTTGGTGAAGTCAGAAGCATTGCGACGATTCCATCGCACCAGTGGGGCATACCCTCGCTTTTTCTTGCGATTGAGCGCGATGGATCCGTCTCACTTGGGGTCATTTATGGCCCCATAAAACGTGTGCGACGATCGCGTCGCTTCAGTGGGGCCGGGCCTTTATAATTTGCATATACAATGTTGGCTTTTGAATATATTGGCCGCACCATGGTGGGTATTTCCAATGTTTCCAAAGTATACTTTTTTTTATCAGTATACGCCAAACGTATATAGGATTTATACGACCAGCGCATGCATGTTGCACACAGGACATTTCTTTTCATATATGCTTTGTGGCAAATACAGCCACTACGCTGACGCTTACATGTAAAAAATGTGTTGTATACGCTGGCGTGCAATATAGGCGTATCCAGATATAAACATTATCCTTCCCTGTCCTATGTCATATCAGTATGACCAGAATATGAAAAATGAACAAGAAAATCATACATGATGTGAAGATGGCGTATATCATGTACATTCCGGCGAGATGACATCTAAAAAGATTTGTATATAAGTATGAGGTCGCCACCCTCATTTTCTTAGGCTACGTGACAGCTGGGAGCGACCGTGGCAGGTCGTCCTCATCTGCATTGCTGACAAGCGCATATTAACACCAATTAATCATCTTCGATATCATAACAGCCCAGTATGATGATGTAGGCCGTGCAAAAACTGACAGCTGACGGGGGTTCTTACTCAGCGCCGACGTGAACCAGGCCGACTGAATCTGAAATCTGTCAGCACACCTCACGTCTTCTCTCAACTTCACCTTTGCGATATAGTTCCCTTTCAAGACGTATACGATGATGGATAATACTTTGTTATATCATCAACTCTTATGGAAAGAAATTAGAAAAAGTTGTCCTTGCCCAGGAATATTGTGTGCAGCTAAGGCAGACCTATGAACGGTGTGAATCACGATCAATAATTTTCTAAACACTCAAAATAAAGATGTTTTCGCGATCGTTTTGTATTACCGTTCCCTATAAAGACTGATCTGAACAAGAGAAAAACGAGAAGGCAACACATACCAAGATACGATTTCTTTATCGCTCTCTTAAAAAAACAGCCCATGATCACTCCACACGGCACAGATACATACTCAAAGAGCTTTTGAAGGAGGCTGGATATATACTGATAGCACCAATAGTATACTTTGAGTCCACCGTGTTGAGTCTCTATCTACTAACCATTGTATAGCCGATAAGAATATAGTTGGGTCAAGTTTCTTCGGTTTATGTATATATTGCAATTCGAGCGAAGTACAACCAACGGATATATATATAGTGCGTCAAGCTGAATGGATAGCGGGATATGACCAGCCACATTCATAAACAGAGGTAACTAAGACTAACGAATGACTGTTGCAACTCAAACTAGCACAAGGCATCGAAGGCTGAATGAAATATAGGCCTACCCATATGTCTCCGAAATATCTGCCCCCGCCCTCCTACTGGCTAGGTTTCACATGACGTCCGAGACGTGGATTCCATCTCTTTTAGTTCCGTTTACTCCCGTCAGGGGAATGCACCGGTTGACCCCACAGGGCCGGCCCCGCGTCCCACGTGACTTGATAAAACCTAAAAGTAATGCCTGGATATTTTACAAACGTCAGTCAGTGCGTGTAAACAACGGGGGCGGATAATAGCCGTGTCCAACCGGTGTGTGCGTGTGTGTGTGAGAGAGAGAGAGGGGGGGGGAGGGGGTGGGGGTGGGGGATAACCATAAAGGTCTCATGCTTCCAGTATTTGGCGATAGGCAGGAAAGGGGGAAAGATTGCAGTGTTTCATAGTCATAGGGAACTGATTTCGATTCCCGATTATTCACATGCGTTATACCGCTCTATTTGACTATCATATGGACCCTTCCTTCAGAAATGAATACTCTCACCAAACTATATGCATCCAAATCTAGTGCTACAATATAGTAAAATGTATGTCCTCCTGGCCCAGACCTATACGGCATAATATAATGTATTATCTCACCTCTGGTATTCTTTCCCCGCAGAGTTAACATTAGAACTTCGTATATCCTACATTATGAAGTATTTAAAAAGAATCCGCATTGGGTACGGTGACGTCACACACCTTAGCCAATCAGAGCTAGCATTTGGGACTATTTTTTGTATCATATATAAACAATGTCAAGCCATTACTTCATTATTACATATTTTACATCAGACATGCACATTGCTTTGGCCATTACAGGTTCTTTATTACTCCTTGAATGATTCATAGGCAGCACTATACGAAATCCCCAATGGTATCACATATTCATCTTCCCTGCTTATACCTCATAGGTTATTCATACAATTGTGATTGTCATGTGTTGAAAGAAAAACCTTTAATTGTGTGTTGCATAAGTAAATCAACTACTTTAAAATTTATCGCCATTTAAGCTGAGTTCATTTTCGAATCAGTGGTTCATCTTCTGTGAGAAACGAAACATGGGCACACCTTCCCGCCATGCTTTTAACTATTTCTAACACCCCTCCTCCTATACTCCCCACCCCACATCCCTTAGTTATCATCCTTAAATCGGCCCCCAGAGCGCAGATGAAAACGAGGCGGTACTGTTTTGTGCCTCGGAGTGTCAGGTGGCCCGCGGGATGTGCTTCGCGGTCGTGGTGTATGAATCTATGGATCAGCGCCCTGACAAAACTCGGCCCGGCTGCGCGGGACAGACACACGGGTGTTAGCAGCACTCTTTAGCCGGCATATCTCTCTTTTATCAAGTCACAGTCGCACCGAAAAAGTACACCGTGCGCCTTAGAGGTAAAGGGCTTTGCAGTAAAAGGTCCTTTGAAAGTCCTCTAAAGCTGGCCGAGCACCCGACTGAAAGAGCCCTCCCCTGAGAACATGCGCCTCCATCACGATGATATGCGATCCAAAGGTGAGAGAGGGATGGGTGGGGGTGGGGCTGGATCACAGAGTTGGGAGGTTTGGGTGGACTATAGGTGGTGCACAAGTTACAGGCCTCACCCCAACCCCCGCATACCCCTGCCCACCTCACACGCGCAGAAGAAGGTCGGAGTCGGTGGAACCGGACCAGTTCGAATAAATATTTATCACACAGATTGAACATACATATCTGAGCTGAATTGCCGTTCGGTCTGCAAGGCAGAGAAAAGTACGGGGTCAACGGGTGCAGAACTGGGGCCCAGCAGATTCTCGAGGTACCGCCTTATATATGCGCGGACAGCGATGGCGCTTGTGTTGTTTGTATGCCCCCACGATGCGGTCACCTTGGTATTGAGTTATATTATTCCGACAAATGATCTACTATTTGCCTTTCAAATCCCCCTTTTGGGTTTTGTTGGTCTACATCTGGCTACTTTCGTTACCTGATGCAGCTTGTCAATTTTTTCTTCTTTATCAGTTTTGCCTTTTTGTTTATTTATGAGTGTACCGAGCAGCAAGACATATTCTATAGTGGTACTTTTATATTCACCAATCTACATACCTATTGATAACATTTTTGTCAATCTTGAACTTTTATAACAAACTAAAATTCACCATAAATACGTATACCAGATTTTAATCTAATCATTTGTCTGAAATGTCAAAAGACTATCCTGATTATATTTTGCTATAACTGAGAACACAGTGAACGTTTTAATCATACCTGTAGTCTCTCAGTAGAGATTTCGATCAAGCCACAATATCGTCAATAGCACACATATACATGTTGGACAGCTGAGAACGGTGGGATTGGAATCCCCACCCGTCTGATGTTTTGATTGTTTTTGGCGGTGGACATTGAGTGGTCGTTTGGACACTTTCCCAGGTCCCGATGGTAATAGCACTCATTGTTGATAACCAATTCGGGCCCCTTGACCTTTGCTGTATAACCCGTTTGTTTCTCGAAAGCAGCTAATACCGGGGACACAGGGAGGCAGCGATCTCTGGAATCGCCAACACAAATTGGCGTGTATGTGAGATATTATTTCATAGGAATATCTCCTGCCTATAATTTAGCATCTTGGAACCAATAGTCAGGTGAAATAAATGATAGCTCACATATAGGCCATTTTGTGATAGCGATTACGGAACCCGCTGCGTTTCTCGCTTGGCGTGTTTTCGGCTCGAAGCTGGAGACACCACACCAAGCGAAAAACGCAGCGATTCCCTGACTCACCAGCAAAAAATGACGTCTATGTGAGCTGTAATTTTCATATTTCACCTGATTATTGCTTCCGAGGCGCTGAATTATCGGTGGGTGACATTACTATGAAATAATATCTCACATAAATGATATTTTGTCTAAGCGATTCCAGATATCGCCGCCTTGACTCGCTCGGTGTCCCCGGCATAATGGCGACACAAAATGGCGTATATGTGAGCTTTTATTTCGTATTTCACCAGATTATTGCGTCAGAGATGCTAAATTATTGTTGGGGGATATTACTATGAAATAATATCGCACACAAACGCAAATATATGTTGGCGATTCTAGAGATCGCTGCCATTACTCGCTTGGTGTGTCCCCGGCATTTACAAGCATCGTAATTCTTTCCATTCGTTCGGTTTTGGTAGAGACAGATCATCTGAGATGAAGACATTCTTCCATTTAATCGCTTCTTTCAATTTGTAGGTGTTGCGATAAATCTCTCCTTTGGTATTCTGCGAATTAAAGACTTCCTACTAGATTTTGACTGATGAATATCTATCAATCTAACAACATGCCTGTTTATCGGACATGCACTTAGCCCAGTACAACTATCTATTCTTGTTTATCAGACTATGATTTAGACATTCTAAAAGGTTGGGTTTCACATGATGCAACTCAAGTGATTATCCTCGGGTTTTTTTTTTAGAATATAGTGAATACTACGTGTTTAAGTAAAACAAACTGGAGATAACCACCCTTGTTTCATTTCATATATAACTCTGACAAATTAAATAAGGACTATTTTACTTCTTGGACGAGGACAGACCAGACGAAATGTTATATCTTTATTAGTCTGGCATTAGAATAAGTCTAAAGACCCAGTTTGAACCGATGGCTTACAATATTTGAGAATTCAGGTAGCGCCACTGGGAAACTAAGATATGCCTTTAAAAGTAAGTGGTAAGTCGGGATGCACCCTGCTACTCAGACATATCTTTACATATCATGTGGCCACGGCAGATATAAGGCACTAAGTTCCCTACAATATGATGTGATATCTAAAACAGGAGGGATATAATATAACGGTGTTGTGTAGGTCGAAACCAAAGTGATGATTTGAATACTCTTGCACCAAAAATGCAGTCCTTGAACCCAAGGGTAATGAGTACATTTTCTTAATCATCGTCATCATCATCATCATCATCATCATAGATAGTCATTACAACACCTGCATTCATCAGCTGCCCATGTATAATCATACTGACTCCTTAATATTGGGTCTCATTAAGGATATGATAAGGGTAGTTAAGTTTTGACATATACACAAATAGCTACCTTCCCTTTAGAATAGTCCATTAAGTATCTGAAATTATTACAGTCACTTTTTCTAAACACTTGTTATTGGAAAAAGTACATATGAACCCGTATCATGCGGGTATATGATAAATTGGATTTGTATCAAAAGTATAGCAAAGGTTTACTAAATGTGTTGTCATGTAGAGATGAGGAAGTTCAGAAAATAGCTTGTACATTATATATATCTCAAACACATATGTATCAAACGAATACTAAATGTAATCGAAAATTGTACTCAAGTCTGCTCCCATCAAGATTGAGAAATTCTATTGTTATTTCTGCATTGATCAAAGTCTCGTCAAACATGGAAAGACCAGACTTTATATTGCATGTTAAGCCTGTGACCCACTGTGCGACAATTCTCCCTGCGATATTGGGACTCCCCAAAGTCGCAGGGAGGGACAGTTTATCGCACGGGTCATCGACCTCCACAGTGTGTCCAGCAGGGGGTGGTACTAGAATCGCAAGGTTCTTCTGGTCCACTGTACGATTTTTCCCTGCGATAACTCCCCCTCCCAGAAATGTTCCTTCTGGTAATATTATCATGGATTTCATACATATATATATATATATATATATATATATATATATATATATATATATATATATATATATATATTCATTTATAGATCAAATAAAGTGGGGAAACTGTATGGTTCATTGAACAACCAATGAAGCCCAGCCAGTGGGCTGATGACTGTTCCTTTATTGGAAACTGCTACATATACATGATGTAACAAGCATATGTTATATATCAAATGAACCAATAAATAATTCTAAAATAAAATGTGTGTGTGTGTTGTGGCATGTGGCAGTGTTATTGTTGACACCACCTGACCAAATCCATTGGCCTGATAGGTCCATCGCTCCACTGGCACCCCAAATCATAGCAACACCTATTTTCCCTATTGGTCAGGGGTACCCTGCGATCTCGATTCAGGCTATCGACCCTCGCCACGGATGGTTTCTGGCTCCAGGTACAAAATCGCAGGAAAAAAAGGCAAATATGTTTTAATTTTATCGCATGCGATTCTGGGTCCCTCCGAGGTATAATTTGATGCCGGGAAAATGTACCCTCCACGCGGGGTGGTAATGGAATCTCAGGGCTGGAAACCACAAGGCTGAACCCACTGTGCGATGCGATTCGAGGGAAAGGAACAAGAATCGCACAGTTGGTTACGAGCTTTCCATATCATATATCTTCTATACTGTGTTTATGTTCCATGACATCTTATCTCATTTTATAAACCATAGCAAAGATATTCTGGTAAACAATTGGGTAAAAGACAAGTAAAAATCGTCTACGTTTGCAGTGACCTATGCTCCATAGAATTTAGACAACCTAAGCTGCATCGCATATAATTGTGAGAGGGATGAGGCGGCAGAACGGCTACGGCCAAGCCTGAAATGTCAAATTGATAAATACCGAAATAATGTTTTGAAAAAAAGAGAAAGAAATGTGTACAGCTATGTCATCCTATCCAAAACCATTTATAATCATGGTACGTATCTGCAGCGCTACACAAAATATATATATCTGTATATAATGTTTTAACCAATACTTCTCTTTATACTTGTTGAAGGTAATGCAGTTTAAGGCCTGTTGCCATTGGCGGACAAGAATCACACCGTTTATTTCATCTCCCTTAAACGTCTGTCTATAAGCCCTTTCCCATTGACCAACAAAAAGGGCACCAATCCTTTTTAGTTACCAAACCTCGTTTCGATTGGCTGTCGAAAACAGCAGAGTTTCTTTTTGAGTTATCCTAAATGTCTGTCGTTGGTGCCACTGACTGTAAGTCGGTATCAATTTATCAGTGAGGGCGCATAGTATACACTGTTTCTATTATATTTCCCCGCTACACACAGATTTTCTGTGAGAAAATCCGTCGGTGGTGGCATTGTTACTTAATCGAGACGCCAAATTACTCTGTGTTCATTATCTGCAGATTTCATTTCCATTCACCGATCTGGCGTCTGTAACCCAAAGAAACCTATAGGTGGTTCCTGACTGCTGTGAGGGTGCAGTGTATGCCTAGTATTCATAACATTTTACAAAGAAGGAAAGTGATGATTGTTAGTTCTTTGTCTAGGGATCCAGACTAAACTCCAATATGATTCTGATCTTATCCATACCTGGACATACACTGTAAAAAAATTCCGTAAAATAAATTTAAATATACAGGATACTACCGTAAACATGGACGGTATATCACTGTAATCTTATCCACAGTTCTATACCATATATTTGATACCAAAAAACGGTATTCAACTGTAAAAATATTCAGGACTGTAATCCACCTAATCTACGGTCAGTTAACAGTATAAATCTGTAAATATGGACATATTAGATACACTTAGATTAACTCCAATTACAGCAACAAATCAAAGTGGAGAATAAAATGCAAGAGTTAACTTCATCAAAATGTGTAATAGATATTCATCGATCCCTGTGAAGTTCCTGCCATTTAGAGCACATTTTTTCTCAAGTTGTCATGACATCAATATCATAAAGGGGATTAGACACCACTTTCATAGGACATTTCTAAAAGATATGTAGGATTGACTTCATCCTACTATGTCAAATGCAGCCTTGTACTGTCAGATTCTGATGAGTATTCCTGTAAAATAGTTTGAACTAATAACATTAGAGTTGAAAAATTAAATGTTAAAATATCATTGATAATAATTATTAATGATACTGATAAGCCAATAGGCCGATAGAGAATATATGATGGTAGCCAATACAAAATATTCACTTTTACATTCATAATCTCCTAGAATTCATAAAATGCCATGTGCACTGAGGGGGGGGGGGATGCGAGGGTCAAGGATTTAGGAAATTCTGCATATCCTCTTTCTTTGATCGATTGCATAAAAGTTTGGGAGGAGGGGTTGGAGGATTGAAATTTCAGAAATTCTGTATACATACTCTATAGGTGGCCCTCTACATATTACAATTTTCAAGAACCTCAATAACAAGATTTCTGGTATATGTATAACAAAGGGCTGTGCATATAGTATATTTCATACAGCTTTGCTCCTCTGTATTTACAGGTCTGAACCGTTTTCAGAATACAGTTTATCACAGTGAAAATTCATGGTTTGAAATATATTACAGGTTTAAACCGAAAATACAGTCTGGGACAATTATAATTTACGGTCAAAAATATATTACGGTCACCCGTACAATCTATGCTATTTCCCTGGCACCCCAGTTGCCTGGGAAATACCGTAAAATTCACGGGAAATTTCTTACAGTGTATTTATCTGTTTATCGCGCAGTGAGTATAGGTTACCGTTCTCGCAAGCCTGTTGAGAACGAGTTCCTTATGTTATGCCTTTGGACGTTTATACGAGGCTAAGATTTATGTTCATACCAATGGCATATCTTGGCTAAAACCCAGAGCTTCTCCGATATCAAAGTGTTTTGAACCTGTCATTAATTGACCAAGTCAGTCTGTGGTGGCCTGGAATTGCCCATTATTATCTTATTGCTAAAATAATCGGTAACCATTTCAAATGCGGGGTGGTTTATATTCACCGATATTTAGTCGGCATTTTTGTATAGGCCCATTTTCATTGACCCATAAAAACAGCACGAACATTTTGAGTTACCCTCACTGCACGAAAAGTACCGCTTTACATATGAATCCGAAACGCGTCTAACAGTAGGATTTTGCGTCTAGAAGTTCGACCTATTAGATGTCTCGTAGACGCCTTATCTAGTGGCGTATATACATGTCCATGGTGCGGTCTTATATACGTCATATATACGCCTGATTCCATTGTATATACACCACCATCCAAAGGTTCCGATCTTTGCAACTTGGGGACACTACTGGTAGCATCCAAGTCTGTATTATATGAAACTTGCAATCTTAAATTACCAATTTATTTTTATAAAACCTTTATAAAACCTTATTGAATATAAATTGATTAATTACATATAATAAACCCTGCATTCTTTGGGATTTTTACCGTTTTTCCAATAGATTTTTCCTTGAAAACACCATTCTTCTGTTGTATTCTGGGTAATCCCATATATAAGCCTTTAACAAGTTAACACTATAGAGATGGAGTCCCTAAGAACGGGCGGCGGGCACCGGCGGGCACCGGCGGGCACCGGCGGGCACCGGCGGGCACCGGCGGGCACCGGCGGGCACCGGCGGGCACCGGCGGGCACCGGCGGGCACCGGCGGGCACCGGCGGGCACCGGCGGGCACCGGCGGGCACCGGCGGGCTGCGGGGGGGTGGGGGAGGGTTTCCCACTGAGTCAACCTGTACAAACGCGGCTGGCGGCAGGCGGTGAGCGGTGGGCTGCGGGCAGCGGGGGGCTTCTCATTGAGGCTGGCTGGGGGTGACGGGGGGTGGTGGGGGGCATCTCACACACGCCGAGCAGCCGCTAATCCGTCCACACACACTGCAGGGAGGCGGGGGTTGTGTACTAGGGCTTCCCTGTGGGTAGAGTGAGTGTCGGGTGGTGGGGTGGTGGGGTGTCGGGGGGGGGGGGCGGTAGAGGGTGGGGTTGGGAGGTCGCAGGTGGCAGGTCAGTGTTGGTGTATCCTCTACCAACACCCACAGGACGGGGCGGGCCGCGGGTCGCAATATTTTTTTTTTTGTATCATATATACGCCTGGCGTATATATATATCGCACAGAGCATGTTTTATCTTGGATACGCCAGGCGTGAAAGACAGCCAAGTCGCGCGCGTCTACATATGAAAACTACCTCGTAGACGCCCGAAACGCAGAGGCGTATAATAGGTGTATACAAGTACAGTAGAACCCCGCCTAACGGACACCCCGCGTAAGCGGACACCCCGCGTAAGCGGACACTTTTGCTCGGAACGGAAATTTTTCCCTCTATTAGATGTTTATTTTAACCCTGTGTAAGCGGTCACCCCGCGTAAGCGGACACCCCGCGTAAGCGGACAGTTATTTCGGTACAAAAAGGCCTAAAACCCCGTGTAAGCGGACACCTCCGACGGACACCCTACCAAAAATAGATAAAACTGTCTTTTTTTCAGTGTTTATTAGTATATTCATAGAAAATACATTTTGTAATTCAAGGTTTAATAACTTCGGACCCAATTCAGATATCAGAAAATGGATTTCAGATCTATTATCGCCTCTGTCTACCCTACTTATCTGTATATAACACATTTATATTGGGCTGGAGGAAACTTGAAAACCCCGCGTAAGCGGACACCCCGCGTAAGCGGACACTTTGGCTTGGAACGGAGGGTGTCCGCTTACGCGGGGTTTTACTGTATAAACAAGCCACGATACAGCCGATACGTGCGTTATCGCGATGGCGTATATATATGTAAAATAGTGGTTAGTGGTGGCCACCGACTGCACATCAGGAACACATAATCGGTGAGGGTGCAGTGGCTGCCATGTTTTCATTGAATTTCACATGGAGTTTCCATGCTAAATACTTGAGCATAACCAATGAAATCAAAGGGTTTTGATTTTGTTCGTGGTTGACCAAGTTGGTCGGTGGTGGCCTTTTCGCATAATCCTCGCCCGAAATAAGCAGTACTTAACCATTTCACGCAATGGCTGATTTCTATTCACAGATTATGCGTCGGTGATTCTAACTGATCAGTGTGATTTATGTGAAATAATCGGTCATTAGCAACAGGTATTATGAGTCTACATTTTACTCAGGTATGGTGTAAGACCTGTGTGATCTTATTTCGTCTACACTGAGTTTTAATATTAGCACAGAGTTGGCAACAGGTTGACTGCACGTTTAATTTACAATCGTCTGGTGGGCGCGGCGCCCAACACAGTACGTTAATTAACAGCCTTGTTAAGATAGGTGTAGGGCGCACCTGGTAACCTGCAGCCTGCAGGTGATCTGAAATGATGACAGCAACCATTAAACTCCTGATTTAAAGTAGAATAATAAGGACTTCTCAGGCGTGAATGTGAGAACTACTTTGGGGGGCTACATGGAGTGACGACTAGTAGAACTATTCTTTCTTTTCCTTCTTCATTTTGTCGAGGAGGGGGTGGAGTACTTCTTGGTAAATGTGCCAGGCTGTTTTGGTGAGTGCAGAACAGGAAATGACAGCCCTGTATTCTCGTTGGTATCATTTTTATCTCCCCTGACTCATAGCAATGGTGTGAATAGCGGCGCGCAGACAAGTACTGTTTTTTCACAGCAGAGAAATGTGATATTGACAAGATTTAATGGACTTTTCCCACTCTTTTGGTGAACGCACACGCTGGGCGCTACAGCCTCCAGCCTCCCGCTTCCAGCTTGCCTTTGTAAGACCTATCTACATTTGACTTCTCCAGTGATAGGGAGAAATCCACACTCTAGCTCTCCTGTGCATTCTGGATATCTGAAGAAAGAGAGCTAGATGAAGGCTGATATTGAACATGCCGGCAGGCCCAGAACATGTTTGAAAAAGGAAGATAAGAGAGAGAAAATGAAAGAGGACTTTAGCAAAATGGGAGATATTGTCTCTGATTGCACCATGTGAGAAGTGTCTTCCTGGAGGTTTTCTTTTGTTTCTTTAGAGTGTGACACCTGAGGTTGACACCCGAGTGTAATACTTGAGTGTAATACTTTAGTGGTATATCTAAGTGTGCTACCTGACTGCAAACCCGAGTCTGATATCTCGATGCGAAGTTAGAACTTCCAGATGTATTACTGCCAAGTTAATTTGGATCACTTTTTGAACCAACTTCGAGTCATACAGGATAAATCAGGGCTCGTTAAAAATTGTTGGCCCTAGCGGAAGAATCCTCCTGGGATCATGCCAGCAATCCAAGACATATTTTAGGACGGCAGATATTTCCCGTATAATAAATATGCCCTGCTGTTGAACAATTTTGTCCAAAGGGAGTTCGGAGACAGAGGAGACTTCCTATGAAAGTTTCTGTTGAATAACATAGAAGGTCCTTCTCCAAGACTTCTAGTTTGGCCCATAAGTGCTGGATAAGATTGACCCACAGTTTCCCTGACTTTACTAGGACTACCAGAATAGGTGTCCTAGCTGAAGCTTGTAGCCTGTGTTACTTGATTTACATATGAATATGAACAAAAGAAAAAGGCATCCTAGGTACCAAAATAGGTGTTCTAGCTGAAGCCTGTGGCCTAGGGGTGTTTAGATATATATATCTGTAAAGTATATCTGTAGATGTCCTAAGAGACTGAGGGTTTAAATATAAAACAATCTTTGTCAGGGACTGTCCTTGCACAGGACCCCCTTAAGATCTAAGAGCTTGTCTGGATATTGTATAACATGCCTATAAAAGTAGAAAAATGATGAGTATTGAAAAGTATGATAGAATGAAATAATAAAATGTGAAAATATTTGATTATCTTGGATTACTACGTTTATATTTACCTTTACCCTCTACCTTGGAGAGACATGTGTTATTCAATGGGACAGGCCTACTATCCTACAAAATGTCTTGCCTGTGCTGACAGATCTGCCGCTTCTGTCCCAGTGTAGGACAAATATTATTCAACAGGGCCCAGGTGTCCTCGGGCTCTATACTGTCTTTGGACAAAATTATTCTACTGGGCCCATGGCCTGCAGAAAAGTGCCATTGCAGTCTATTATTCACAATCGTTTAAAGACTTCAAATATATGAAAAACCAACCAAGACTATTTTCTGCATAAGATCTAATAAAAAGTTATGTTGTGCGTAAATATGATAAGACTATCAAAGGCAATACTAATGTCAGGAGATTGCTCCGTGACCTTGTGCACTGGAGTAATATCTATACCAGCTCAATGGTCAAAGTTAGGTATCACCGTGCAATATACTACTATAGAAAGACATGGTTAGTGTGTCTGAATGGAATCTGTTCAGAGATATTTTGGTCAGAAATACTCACCGAATTCGAAGAATGAGGTGAGTATTTCTGACCAAAATATCGAGGAACAGATGTAATTCAGACACACTCACTATGTCTTTTTATTATTATATACCTAGAAATCATTAAGAATGCCATTCTACAACTCAATAAATAGAAGAATGAGTGGTCACGTGGTACAGAGGGTAGTATTATATATATTACGCCACAGTGTGGACGAATGAAATAATTACTACTGGGGCATAAACATGAGACATTCGTGCACCGGTATATAATAATATAGCTTAGCACATACAAGTTGTCCTTTTCATGCCTCCACTGTCTCAATATAACACCCCTTTAAGATAGGTCTCAGAGCAGCAGGTACATAAGCTCCGATGGCAACATGTGCTGACGGGCTAAGGTTCTACTTCCTAGATGGTGGATATCTAATTCTTTAACTTGCTCTTAAACCATCACAAGTGGTCCACATCTCGGAAACGCCAGATAGCTGCATATTACAGGAGTGATTATAGAAGTTTAAAATGCGCATGCCAGAATTCATCTGGCTTTATCTAGTCAACGTTACTATATATGTGTACATATACATGTGTATATGGGAAAGAATCGACCTAAGGCTATTCCCTGGGGGGGGGGGGGGGGCTGTATATCAGGGTATTTGCCTGAGGGGGGCACTTTATTTTGAGGTATTTGCCTGGGGGGTGGGGGCACATTATTTTTAGGTTCTTCCAAGGGGGGCACTTCATTTTGCCTGCCTTAAATAATGATCGCTCCCTAATATTCAACAGCAACCGTCATAGGAGGTGTCCTTGAACTAAATGCTCTCCTATGCAAAGGTTATCCAATGAGGCTCAGGAGTTTCTAAGTGGTCCCTGTATTGAATTCGCCAAATAGAGGCCATCCTACAAAGGTGCAACGGATCATTGATTTGGACACATGGACACATTGTTACATATTTTCTGTTACTGTGGAATTCCTACAGCTATATATGGACTGTCACTCGGGAATTCCTACAGGATTATACGTATGTGGTCACTGGGGAATTGTCTCTTGCAACTGGGAAATTCCTACAGGTTTACAAATGTATACTGTGGGTGGAGAATCAGATTTATACATAGAGTCACTGGAGCATATTAACAAGTTGACATAAACCATCAGTGGAAGATATCGTAGCGCATATCGGGGCTGTTGGCTAGGTTTCTATGATAACGCTACCGATAAACATTGATATACACCGATGAAAAACCCGTATCGCAGAGGGTCTACAACAATCAATCATGTATCCATTGTTGTAGCGTAACGCTGTGTATCGGTGTGGGAGATCATATAAAATAATAGATGGAAAATTATGATATCTTCAGAATACCTAGAAAATATAATGATAATTCCGCTGTGCAAATATGGTGAAATCTGATAAAGGATAAAGGACTCAGATCGATCATTTTACAATATAGCTTGGAGTTTTTAATTGAATATTATTATTCCTGAACATTCTTTTTAGGCTTTTATTTTGACTGGAGTGGCTGCAGCATTACATGTTCATGTTTCGTATCTACTGGTAAAATATCAATTATAAATATGCATTATTTCCAGAATTATAAAGGAAATATGGTTGATTATGCTGGTTGTGTCGTGAGCTGAATCGGGGTGTATTGGGACCATGGTACCTTTTTCATGCACCCTCCTAACATGTTACGATATACACACCGATACACATCGATACTCACCGATTCGCTACAATATGCCATCCGATAGGCTATGCTTTGTATCAGTGTGTATCGGTGTTGGTGGGTGACTGGTCTTACAGACCTAAGACATACGTTTACGCCCATCTAGCTGCATTGCTGTGCTGAACCCAATGCCCTTACAACATTTCACTCGCCATGCGTAGGTTTTGTGTTACAAATCTTTACAAAGGCAAAAGAAATCTGTTTGACAAGGGTCTTTTACAGTAATCAATGCATCTGAAATCTTAACCAATGAGCGTATTCGAAAGGTGATAGTTTTCTTAGACGTCAAACATTTCCAGCATGGGCTGATGAGGTGGAGTGATAAGGTAGTACTCGTAATTCAGTGTACACTATATCACCAGTTGCAGACACCTGGTTAAAACTCCATCTAGAACGCTAATTGTCTTAATCTCGGCCCAAGCCTTAAGAAAGGTTTACTCGGGAGGCGGTAGAAGAGGGAGGGGGTACAAGGTGACGACTTGATCATTCTGAGTGATAGATTCTGAGTGGCAGGTACGTGTTACCAGTGGATCGATTAGTGCAGTTTGCCCGTTCTGATCACCAGGTGGAATGCGGGATTCATGTCCAATTGGGAAGAGCTGCAGGGGGAGGGGCTGGTGGATGCGTGTATGAGTGTGTGTTGGGGTAGGGTGGGGGTAATATGTACAGTTTGCGGCGGGAGAGGGCGGGTACTGGGGTACCTGGGGTAGGTTAGGGGGTTGGGAGGGCCGGGGGTCGGGAAGGGGAGGTGGATGGCGGTTCAGGCGGTGCACATTATTTAACATAGTTTCATCAGTCAACCAGAACGCCGAACTGTCAAGACATTCACAAGGCTCAACAAATTGAAGATCCAATTCCCTTGCCCTCTACTTACCCTGTACATCGGTTGTCCTTGTTTCCTACCCCCCCCCCCCCCCCCACACTCCCACCCCCACCCCACGCCCTCTATTCCTGTGTCCCTGTGTCTGTATTCTTGTGAAGCGGATGAAATATCAGATTGCACTCGATTAAAAACCCTGTGCTGCTTCCAGAAAAAAACAAAGGGGTCTTCCCCACTGTCCTGTCTTTTCCGCTAATTATTCACCTTCCTGTTTACAATGGATATATATCTTTCATTAAGAAAGGATCATGTGAATAAGTATGTCTTAATCGTAACTAATTGTGACATCGCTGCAGGTGTCTAAGTGGAATGATGGTTATGTAAACAGCTCTGTTCAGAGAAAGGCCCTAACTACAGGCAGAATAACTCACAGTGAATAGAACATTGAGAGAATGCCATGCATGTGATGTTATGGTGTGTCACATGAGGTAGAACTCCAAAAGATGTCATCTGAGGTAAAAATCAAGATGTTATAGTGTGTTATAGTGTGTCATATAATTATTGATTCGCTAATGTATTATATTGTATCGCATAAGGTAGGATTCATAAGATGCTCAACTTTATTATATACCTCTGCTAGGGTATTGGTATTAAATATATACCGGCACAGTATGGTGGTATAAAATGATGTACCACCCTACTTTGAATACAAATTCTGATTGGCTGAAAAAAATTGCACTGACCTACTTAGGAAGTGCTGGCAGTGACTTGCACAAGGATCACAGGAGTCGAAGGGAGAAATAGAGTAAAATGTAGATAAAAAAACTTTTTCTTGGTCCCAAAAGTATTCTCGCGTTCCCGGTGGGGTGTGGAGGATACTCCGGGAGAAAAAATTGTGCTTGGAGCATATATTCTGTGCTTGACTTTCACTAAGATGTCAAGAGATATACCAGCACACTTTGATCGAATCCACCTCGGACGTTGTCATATTTCCTTATATAATTCATCAAATACTTATATTTGAAGGTGTATAATAAAATAAAAATGTATTACCTTACTGGTACATACTCACATACCGCGTTTCTTTGGATAAAAATATTCCATGAGCTCGCAGAGCTCATGGAATATTTTTATCCAAAGAAACGCGGTATGTGAGTATGTACCAGTAAGGTATATACATTTTATCTTAGTATCATATTAGGTAGAAATCACTGAGATGTGAAAGTGTGCCATATGAATTGTGACGAACATGTCAAATATAATGACCAGGGCGCGTGACTCTACTACGGTGGCGTTTACATCGCCATCCGGGATTCACATCGATTTACGTTCTTGTATTCTGCATTGAATCGTAGTGCTCTGCTATATTTAGTGTGGATAGTTCCTCTAAAAAGCTCCACTCGGACATTGGAGATTCCACACCAGACAAACACAATCCCTAATCGTTCATCTTTTTATTTGAAAATCATATCGTAATGTTCTCCCAACAGCTGTTAGAAAGGGCAAAGGTGTGATCTGGCACAATGGTCGTGTCGCGGACTTAAAAGCTTTAGAAAACTATGAAAGAATTGGCTATTTGAAGAAAATGAGAGAAGATTATGTAATACCAAAATTGGTCTGTGAATGGTAGTTTTGAAGATGTATGGAGTATCCTCCATTTCGAGGAACTCCTCTTTACCCCAAGCACCAAGAGCTGTCTGGCATCTGTTACAGAAATCTCAAGCTAGACGTTGTATATGAGAACTAGATCAAGGGACATGACGTTGGAGAACAACTTTCACATACGGAGGTTGAGACACAGATTCATTATCTAGACATCGCTATAATAGCTAAGAGTACTTAACAATCACCTAGTACTAATGTCCGAATCGATGTTTCCGAGCCAATACAACTAATTTGGTGTCAGAAATACCAAGCACTCATTTCTCTGGTGCTGACTAGGGTGGGGAATTCGTGGGTATCACCAAAAAGACCTGGGTTGGTGCTTACCTGGAGCTGGAGGATAAATGTTTCAAAGGGCTTGGTGAAGGACTCATCCCATTGGAATTGGTTCATGGTGAAAGGTAAAAGGCTTGAAGCAGTTTGTTTGCTAAGTTTACTGATCTAGAAATTTTGCAACCTTACCAGCACTTAGGTGGGAAGTGTTTCGCTCCAGAAATTCGGAAGGATAGATGTTGCCTAACAGAAATGGAGCTTAAGGCCCGGACTGATAGGCATACGATTCATCTCCCGACGAAAAAAAGGCAAAGTCGCGACGGAAAGTAATGCACACCAACCGATTCAGGGTTGAACGATTAGTTTCCAAATAGTAGAGTAGTCGGGGGACTTGTCGCGGGCAAATTACGTAACCCGTCGCCCGATCGGCAGTATTCTTTATTATTATTCATCAGACACACATCTCTCAGATTAATCAAGTTTTTCAGATGCAGCCATTTGGCTTGCATGGTTTACAATATGAGCATCTATAGTGCATCTAGATCAAAAGATCTAAACGACCCTGCGTGGTTGTGTATAATTAGTGGTTTGGTGAAAAGGAATGATGATTAATGAAAAGTAGAAATCGCAAAGGTAAATAAGAAATTATACAGTCCATCTGTCCCACGGTGTAGTTGCTCAGTACATTTTATAGAAACGGTTCAATGGATTGGCTCGGTTGAAATATTCCACATTGGTTTGTTGTTGCGTAGCAACTGTCAAGGCCGCCCAAAGTTTAGCTCCCCTATAATATGGACAACTTAGCACGAAGTTATTCCTAGTCTGCTCCATATAGAATCGTATTTTACAAGCTGATCTAGTATTTCGCGGTGTATGGTCTATCCATTCAGCATCCCAGTGGATACCAGAGAAGGGTGATGGGTGTTAAGTCCTAAACAAATTAGTCTACACCAACCGACTGAGATACGTTTATGAACATGCATATAGGTACAAAAATTGATTAGTGTAGGTACCCTGTCAGTCCCTGCTCGTCAGCACAATAGGGGGTATTTCCAATGTTCGGTTGTGGCCGACAGAATTTATCAACATGTTGTTTAACTTTTGGCGAGCGAATTAGGAACATCGACCCAAAACTTGTCGACGACATCTCGGGGGTGGGGGGGGGGGGGGGGGTTGTCATTCACTCTTTGTAGGCTCACCCTTGCCTAGCTGCCCCACATCTACCGACTAGGGTCGACTCCAATAGGATGCCTCGCCTGAGAAAAAGCACTGTTCCGTTGTCTACGACAAAGGTACATCGATGTTCCAAAATTGGTAGATCGGAATTGGACTTAAAGTGGGATTCACACGATGGGATTCATGTGCCTCACAGGGTATTTCTCTAAGACAAAACCTGATTACACTCTGGCCTCGAACATAATCTCTTCATCTATATCATAGCGTTCCCTTTCCCTGACACTTGTTTTCCCCCCTGTAATTGTTAAAGACATTTACTCCTAAAAAGGAACAGAATCTCATGAGATTTTGTACCCTGTAAGGTACATGAATCCCACCGTGTGAATCCCACTTAAGATGATCCTACGATACCCATCGCCCGTGTACGATTTGTTCTCGGCAAAAAGGTGTCTCATGAAATCCAAATATCGAATCTATGTTTAGCCATGGAAATCGATGTTTGATGCATGGAAACATCTGCTGGTAGACTGATTCATTCATCTTGCAAGGTGGGCTGTTATTGGTTAAAAGTTTTTGCGATGGAGGCGTCTAGACCAATCAGATCGTGGCTTATGAGTTTAATAAAAGATATTGGGATCAGGAACGGAAAACACATATACAGGGGCGGAAAAAATACATGGTAGAGTTACTCAATAAGGTTGAGTATGATCGCGTTTGATTGGCGGTAAGCAAATAGCCATTTTTTTGTATGTGAAGACCATGTTTGTAAGAAAAGGAAAGCAAATCCGTGTGAAAAAAAAGAAAATCAAAGTTACTCGGTATGATTTAGGATTGGTAAAATAACTTAACTCGCCCATGTTATCTCGTAACTTTGACTTTCTTTCTCCCAGAACCAGTTCCCATCTAATATCAATCAAAACAAGTTTCATTACAATTATTTTGATGGACCCTATGGAGCAACATATCCTTTAGCGCATATTCATGAATATCTGGTGTCTTAAAATGCCATCCACTGACATGTCTTGTTGCGGTTTGATTGAAGAGTTGTCACCACAATTGAAACCACCGCTCTGCCGAGTAGTGCATGTGTTCTATCAAGCGCTGCACTAAGTAGTGTATATGCTCTGCCAAGTAGTGCATGTGCTCTGCCAAGTAGTGCAGATAAGGGGTCAATAGAATGAGGACTAAGAATCAATCAAGGCGCTAACTCAGTGACCATTGGGCACAATGACGGGTCCCATCAACCCCCCTTTTACTATCACGCTCCATGCAAAACCTCAATGCTATTCTCCAAGCGGAAACTTCCAATTACCTGGCCATTGTGGAAATGGGTGGAAATTGGCTCTTTTGGGAGAGGCTGACAAGGTATACTGGGCCAGCACGGGTCAATTCCGTGTCACACCTAATGCTCTTTCAACCCCTCTGAAACAACCACACACCCCCCCCCCCCCCCCCGCCCCCCCCCCCTTCTCAATCCCGTCCTCCAATTCCCAGTCGCAGGCCTCCAGAGTGGATAAAGGGGTTTCCGAAACAGCTCATGACAAGACACATATCAAACTGTCTTTCACAATCATGTAAGGCTTTGTCACATCCGATAAGGGTAATGCTAGTTGTAGAAGTTGAATTTTGGTAAATAAATAAAGCATAACCAATTAGGTCTAGCCCAACATGCCATTGTGAAATACCTTTTGCATTTTATTTGTTTCTCCTTATTACCTATGAGTATTACTTTTATTTTAATCACGTAAATCTTTTAAGAACGAATGCCTTGATAGCTTTTTTATTTATTCCTTCAGATGTTTTGCGTGGAATGTTGGTTCTCCGTTCAAAATCTTACGACCATATAAAATATTTCTTGGTGACACTCAATAGAGAGCACAAAAAAATATATGGCATAAGAAGAACTGTTTGACGAATATCTCCACGCTCTGTAAAACATAGAGACCAAGACATCGAATACTAGCTAGTTGGAATCATTGTATCCTGCTGGATAACAAGGGAATATATATGAATGATTATAGATTTGTACACGTTGTGTCAGAATCAGAAATACATTACGTCAGCCCGAAGGCTCATCTTTATTTATGGTTAAAGGAAATGCAAACATATCAAGTTAGTTGTCCATATGATAATGTATACCTGGAGAGTGCGGCTACCGCGACCAAGAACGAATACATAGCCATGAGAATAAGAGGCCAACACAACTATAATAAATAGTTAATCATATTAATAAGTCTAAATTCCATATACATGTGCCTAAAATTTCCAATCGAGTCTTATTTTGTCACATTTTGTATGGAGGGCGAATCGATGCAGACATCTGCAGGCCGTTCTCTTCTTGTTCATTACTCTTTTAACTTTCTAAAGATTTTGTCCAACGTGTAGTGTCGATCAAAATCTAAAAGCCAGGAGATGGCTTTCGACTGATTGTCCAAATCTGTTCATATAGTGTGAAACCACCATGGATACACCAAGCCCAATCAAGAGGACTACCTGGCGTTTGCAATACTAGTAGTATACACAGTTGAAACAACAGGTGGTGTCACAATGATATATCTTTTTCGTTTCGATTATTTTATTTCTTTAGTATCAAATAATGATGATATTTTAATAAATGACTATGCATTTAAAACATAACTGAACTGCTACTACTTTACCTCTGCAACTCCTTCTAGAATATTTTCTGGATGCAGTCTGTGCCACCACAAAGAGCTGGGGTAGAAGGAAAATATTTTCCAAGATCTTTCTTTTATGTTCCTTATGATTATAGTATTGGCCGATCGGGCCAATATTATGCTTCCATAGTGAGGATGACATGGAGCCCAAAAGGTAAGGTATTTCTTGGGCATTATGATAGCAATGAGCTTTAGCAGAAATTAGATAATCGATCATGGCAACTTCATTCATACACAAATCCTCAAAGGTTCATAAGTGCAGAAATGCATGGTACATTAAAGAACCAATCCAGCACAATAACTAAAGATACAGTTTACCATGTTAACCTAGGACGGTGTGTATAAGACATGGTGGCAGGTTTGCCATGTTTACCCAGCATGGGCTGAGATTGTGCACTTTATTAGCATGGCTCATTACTCGCCGTCATAATTACACCATGTACTTCCGGGCGTGATGAGACGGGGTGAAACGAGCATTAGATTACACGCAGCAATAATTCAAACATTATGTTACACCTTTTGGCACCATGCAGGTTTCCTCCAATTAGAACAGTGGGGAGACAAGTGCCAAGATATGAGCGAGCATTAACGCGACTGCCTTAAGTCATCAGGTGCACAGTGATTACTGCCAAGGAGAGCGCCGTCTTAATTACAGAGTACGCTATAAGGTAAACTCCGTTTTGGTTCGTTTGTAGCGATTGTAGATATAACAAGAGAAAATGAAAACATCCACTACAGTACATCATACATATATAACAGCTGATCCTTATGGTTATTTTATATTAGATTCAGTATGATACGCATTCAAATCATATATATACCAACTGTTAAAACAGCTTGGCATTGCAAAAAATGGTACCTCCATATTGATTTCTGCATTTACGACTGGGATGTGTGTACACAGGTGTGTCGAATTACATTGAGTGTAGCACTCCACAATAAGATAATAAGCCAATATGGAATATGAATACACGCATGTATATATACTATATATGCACACACACACACACACACACACACACACACACACACACACACACACACACACACACACACACACACACACGGATAACATCCTGTCCGGCGGTTATCCTGCCCATATATATATATATGCGCGGTTATATTTCATATAACTATATAATTGTTATACAGGCGAAGGTCGCTAGCGTAGTAGCTTAGGTAACTAGTAACAAGTTGGTAGCGTGGTAACCAGTCGCGTGCCGGTTACGTCACAGTTGCTCTCTATTCTAAACAGTTGCGCTAGTTGCGCCTCAACTGTCTAACTGACCACACGGGGTTTTTCACTCTGTGAAATATTTGAATTTTAAGTTATTGAATAAAGTGTGGTTGTCTATGTGTTATTCCGCCAAACCAATTTCCTGTCTCTCGTTATTACTGTTATTACTGTTGTTATGCTCATAGCCGGTAGCCGCCAACTAATATATATATATATATTTAAGCAGAACTGGTTTGAGAATCGTATTTCTAACCACTACGCCACGAGTTTGGATGCGTAATAATCGTCATGAGGCATAGCCGAGAGACGATTACGGAGCATCCAAACAAGTGGCGTGGTGGTTAGAAATACGATTCGAAAAAAGTTCTGTTTTTATCTCACCTCGTACACAAACTGTATAATTTAATCAAAATATCAATGTTATGCAAGTTACTCACCCAAGATCCATTTCGGAATCGTAATAACATCCAATTTCATGTTGCGTCTGTTTGATGCCTCCAAATGTCTAGCGGAAGTAAACAACGCCGTAAGTCAGCGAGCTTTAACGACAGTAAATAGTTCGCGAAAGTAATGATGTTTTTTTTAAATAATTTCATCATGTAAGCACAAAATTTATTTATTTAATAAATAACATCATAAAATCATAGTAAATAACAATTCAAATTTGGTTTTATTGTTGCAAAACAAACAATTACGATCACGCACCCAAACGTGACGTAATTTCGCACACACTCCGCAACGAGCATGGCGTAGTATTGTCACTTTACCGGGGTGATCGTTGAGTATTTTTTTCTAATGTTATTCCTATGGCTACACTTGTACCAGGGGTGAGATAAATATATATAGATAGTGTAACCACGCTTAGGGTCAAGGTGACACCCTCTGTTACGGGCCAAGGTGTCCCCTTAAGGGTTTCTTTTAATTCCAGGTAAAGCGGGGCAGTGACAATCTGCCAAAGCCGTTATTGCTTGTCGCACACATGTTTTGACAATGAACAGTGTTTGTTTCGGGATAAGTAACGCCATATCAGACAAACAATATTGGGAAAAGAATGAAAAGCAGAATAAGACTGATTGAGATGGATAAGTTCAATCCATCTGCGGTGAGGGTCAATAACCGCCACTAAGTCTTTGTCATTATCATACAAAACTGTATCATCAGCATAAAACAGGTGATGACTGGTAAAATGTACCTCCTTTATATCATTGATGAAGCAATTGAATGACATGGGCCCTAAAATGCTACCTTGCCGGGACTCCTGTATAGATATCCTAGTTGCTTGAGTCCGCTCGCTTAGATAACTTGCCAAGCAGTTTGTCTGAGGAGGCCGTCGATTGAAACTGAGTAGGTTTTTTTTACATATAGTTTTACGGTTAACCCTGTCAAAGACTTTGTTGACGTCAAAGAACAAGCATAATGAAAGCCTTTCTTGATCACAGTTAAGGTATAGCTCATCCACTAGCTTCAAGACTGCATCGGTCGTGCTCAGACTGGCCCTCAAACCAAATTGATTATCATTTCATAACTGGTGCTCCTTCCAGACTTAATCTGCCATTGTCCTGACCTCGGTCCTGAAAATTATCCTTTGGGAAGAACATCTCAATGGGTGTCCTTTCTGAAGATGACATCCTATCTAACCAATATATGATCAATGTACTCGCTTGAATGAGTTTATAATAGTAATATGTAAATGATAAATATCTTCACCATTAATTGATAAGAATAGAATTTTTCAAAGTAGAAATTAAAACAGGAAAATTAGTTTGAACCCAGGACCTTCTTATTACCACTGATTTTAGCCCGGCAGCCCCACCTGCACCAGGATAGACACATAGAGGAACCAATCAAAGGAACCGATGTTTGACAACTATGAAACATGGATATTAGGGGACATGAATATAAACAGCAAAGCCAGTCACTGTGTAAAACTTACTAGGCTCAAACAATTTTTTACCTTAAACTCGTTGAAAATGTTATCGACACATGAAACTTACCTTCATAAACGCGGGAAATCGACCATTGATCATATTTATACGAACTCTACCTTTGTATCGAACTCTGGGAATTTAAACTACATGTTCTCCGACCATGTGGTTACTTTTGCAATTAGAAAAAAATCTAGAGATAGTCATGTAAGACTATGAAAATTAAATATAGAAATTTAAATAATTTTAGTGAAGATCGTTTTTTAGAATTTCTAATTGAGCATCAACGGGTAGAGAGCATGGCTAAGAGAGATGGAATGGGTAATATATTAGCGTAATTGAAAGGTATATGAACAATAGGCATCCGATTAAGGAAAAGGATGTAAAGGCAAAGGGTAATATGATCATCCCGAATGAAATTAATGATTTAATTATCCAAAGAAAAAGACTTCTTAGAAGAAAAAAACTATAGTCTATGATTGTAACTATAGAACAATGCTAAATAGTATTAGGACACTTAGATTACAAATTACTAAGAAATTAAAAAAGTATGAAGCCTCAATGATCCAGAAGAATCTTGAGAAGAATAGGGGTTGGCCTAAACGGTTTTAGCGTAACTTAGGAGAGGTATTAGAGCCGAGTATAGTGATGGTGAACCATTTAACTAAGCTAGATGCGAATGGATTGAAAGTTGAGGACTACATGAACGACTATTTTACTGATGTAATTTCGAAACTTGGGTTGGACGTAAATGTAAACAAAGACCAATGTGATATGCCATATAGTCAAATAGAATATCCGATGTTAAATGAGGACTTGAAAACAAATACTGAGGAAATTGTTAAAACTGTTAAAAGCTTAGATAATCACAAGAACACTGGAATAGAATTGGTTAAATCAGGAATTTTGAAACGCATTGTTTTAAAGGATATCAGATATGTAACTGAAAGTATAAATGGTGCTTTAAAAGGTAATTTTTTCCCAGATTGTCTAAAAAGTGCAATTATAACCCCATTACCCAAGGATGGTGATTTAAGTGTGCAATCTAACTGGCGACCGATATCTGTGTTAACTTTTTTCTCAATAATATTTGAAAAGGTAATGCATCGTATTTCATTACAACATATGTTAGTAAATGGGTTAATGACAGATAAACAATTTGGATTTCTACCCGCAAGATCAACTTCTCAAGCGATTTTTCTCCTTATTAATGAAATCATGGTAAACTTAGATAATAGATCGATAGTAATGGCAATATATATAGACTTCAAAAAAGCGTTTGATAGTGTGAACCATTCCTTGCTTTTATTAAAACTAGAAAAATATGGCATAAATGAGAATTTTAAACAGCTAATTAGAAATTATTTGAAATCCAGAACACAGAGAACTAAGGTAGATGGATTGCTCTCTAATCCGAGGGATGTCAAGACTGGAGTACCACAAGGCTCCGTAATTGGACCGTTGTTGTTTTTGATCTTTATTAATGATATTGTTAGTACACTTACATATGTTAAACCAATCCTGTATGCTGACGATCTTGTTTTACTTGCTACTGGACCATCGCAGGAAGAAATACTAATGAGATCTAAAGTCGATCTAAAAACCATTGATGAATGGGCTAGGGCTAACCTCATACTGTTAAATTATAATAAAACAAAGGTGACTTGGTTTGGTAATAACAAAAATCTGGACCGAAACTTACAGGTGGAAATCAGCGATTTTCGTCTATCATGTGTGGATAGTTACAAGTACCTGGGTGTAATTGTGGACTATGGACTTTGACAAAAATTTGTAAAGACTATTGTGCGAAGCTCTTTAAGCTCAGGAAGATATGTTATAAGTTAAATAAGGTTCAGAGTGTCATGATTATGAAACATATGTTACTTCCCTTTCTAGAGTATGCTAGTATTATCAACTATTGTTATACACAAGCAAGACGGGATAAATTACAGATTCTTGTGAATAAAGCAATGAGAATAATATGTAGGGTAAGGCCACTCGAAATGAGTATTGAAGAATTATTGAATTCCTGTAACATGAGAACTATTAGTAGGAGGAGAGACAGGCAACTTCTCATGATGATAAGATGGTGGATTAAAAATCCAGAGAATATATTTGAGAATAAATGGGAGGGATTGAGAAGCAATAGGGGTATAAAACTTAAAATTAAAAGAATTAGAACTACTAAATACATGAACTCTCCACTAAACAGAGGTAAGCAATTATGGGATAAACTACCATATACTGTTCAGCACATTGAATCGGATGAATTGTTTAAAATGAGAATTAAGGAATTGGACATGGAAAATGTGGAGTAACATGCAACATGCCATGATTGAGTAATGCTATCTGAAACTATATTTGAATTGGATGTCAGGGAAATACTGATAATATGAATATTATTGTGTGATATGTGTGATATTGGAACTCGATCAGTAGATCGGTATTGATAAAGAGGTATCTTACCCCTCAGTGGATATGGAGACACATGTGGGCTTGGGGTGGGTGGCTGGATGATTGTGTGACTGTATATCTATGTGTTAATGTATTGTCTGTTACCTGTATCATGTTAGGTATTCAATGGAAGAACGCTACTAATGTGGCGAATTGTATATCTTTATTTTTGTTGATTAAATTTTTTTTTTAAATAAAAAAAATGGAAGGCTTGCATCATGAACTGTCCCTCCGAAGGATTGAGGTGAGGAGAAGGACAATAAAATGTGCATAACCTCTAGTTAACACGATGACTCTCCCATCCTGGTCATTGTCCTCACAAGAGCTCTACTATCATTGTCCTTATCATCTCACTGTCCCCAAATATCAAACGGCCCCCAGTCTCATGTCCATTTGGCACATTATATAAATCTCCCACTTAAGCCTTCTGCTACTATAACATTTTTTTTCCTTCAGGTAGATGTGTGTCAGAAACATGCCACTGTGATTTTGTAGCTGTACACAATCATACGATGGGATTCCCCTTCAGATTTCCCCGCTGCCTCTCAGATGTCTGCCTGTCAATGGTCTGTTTGCGAATTGTCTGCTTGTCAACAGCCTGTATGTCTGGGAGATAATTGGCAGTTGATATCCTGTCAGTAGCCACCAGGAGTGTGTAAGTGAAGGGATGTGTTAGTTCAGCTTGTCTTTAAATTTTCAAGCAGATCAGATCCTGTATTCCACTCTAAATACTGCCGTGGTATCCATATCAAAGGTATCCCATCCTAGTCTAGCCGGGATAAATCTGGAGTACCATAGTCATTCAACTGTACTCTAGAGGTTAATAATTCAAAATGAATAGGCCTACACGACGCATCTCCAGTTCACTGCCTATCACGATATGATGTGTTCTAGTTGGAAGTCTGAATAGCTGTTTTGCGTGCCTCGTAGGTGAGATTTACATAAGTGCACTTGGAGAAGGATGGCTCGAGGAGGCACATAGTCATGTAAGAAGTGAAATAGTTCAGACTGCTTCTTTTATGTCCAGTTGGAGTCACTCGGTGCAGTGGATACATTTACGTAACTCGGTCGGTAAAAACGTCTACAGCAGCAGTAACTTTCTCCTTCCTCATTTCAAATTCATGAGTTCCTGCGTAATGTAGGTCTTTTTGTTATCCACTCCCACGAACCAGTATTCTGTCATCATATATTTACACACCACCGATGCTTACTGTGACATGTTATCTCATGATTGATCAACGAAAGGGTTTATTACCGAGTTTTGCTGGACTCCATCTGCTAGTAATATTGATAGGAACTCATGCAAAACACATACAAAGATTATATATTTAAACGCAGGTACCTATCATTAAAGTCATTATACAATCAGACGGTGCTTCGAGGAGGGAGAGATTATTCGCAATTTCAGCTTGAGGTACACAGTAAACTTTCAGTATCTGTGGGCCAGTCCCGTGTGATTGGGAAAGGTGCAGAGGACCAGTATGTCAAGGAGCCTAGTGCCATATTGACACAGAAGTGCTTGGCAAATATGGATCCTACCAAGGCAGATGAATGCCACGTATATTACAGCAAACATACCAAGATACCATTTTTCCCTAGTGTATGATTCTTTTTTGTTTAACGAAATTCTATGAAACTCTCCGAAATTCCCAGACTATCAGATTAAAAATGTTTGCAGTGGAATCGACACTTAAAACGGCCCCCGTCCCCCGTCGTGACGGTGGTATGTGTGATTTATACTGAAGCCGCATTCACTCAACTATACCATTTGTTCCTAGCCCTGCACCCACCTACTACGACGCACGCCGTTGCACTATCGTAGACTTCCCGATGCAAATGCCCAAGTCGTAGCGAGTCGGTACCCAGTAAACACAAATGCGTTCTAGCAACGTAAATTTACGTGTATATTTTGGAAAACTTACGTAAATTTTTATGTAGAAGAAATGTAAAATGTTAAGGGTTACTTACGTCTGTAGAACATTTTTGTAAATTTACGTAGGTTTATGTAAATTTACATAAATTCACAAAGTTCAGAAACGTAAATTTACATTTCTAGACTACATGAATCTACATGTAAATATATCAACTGAGAAATAAGTAATTTTACATAAATGGTAGGTCATTTTATGTATTTCAAAAATGGAAATTTACACAATTATATGAAGATATATCTCTGGTAGCTTTATCTAAATGGGAAGGGAATGTTTATTTGGGATTTCTCTATGAAGGAGAGAAGTGAGTATGATAAGCCTGAAGGTGTAACCATGGATTATACTCAGCTATACTCGGGTATAGTTAACTGTGTGCACCTTTTCTTCGTAATAGGCCCCAATGCTTGCCTATAACTGTTTCTCAGCTGGGAAAAAACTAGACTTACATTAACATCAACACCATACACCTGCAGAAAGGTGTTGTCCTACCCAACTGCCAAAGTTACCAAAATTAGGATAACTGCAGTGACAAAAATATCAGCCAATCATGAATAGATTTTTCATTAATCACAGTGAAAACAGGAAGGTAACATGTTTTTCTTTACCTAAATAATCCGGATGTCCAATCTGTATAACTGGAAATCTTAGCCATAACACAGGTGTATGATATCATACCAACAAATAGGCCCAAGCTCAAGCTTTTAAACAATGTTTTATTTATAAAAATCGGCCTGCTATTCATAACACAACAACAAATTACATTTTAGTCTTAACTCTGTGCTCATGTTAGTGGCTTCACTTTCGCAGCGCTCGCCTCGCTCTGGGGTGCGGAAATTTCGCTGGTCCTCGGCTGGTACATACCAGGTATATAGAAACCAGCGGAACCCGTTATCACGGCGACTGCCGCGCCACGCTTATGTGAAAGTGGTGAATACTGTACATAAGAATCTTGCAATGTTCGCGCTTACATAACCCGCACACTCCAAATAGAAGATCTGTGAAACAGAATATGGATTTGAAATAAATGATAATGACAAAAATCATTGGAATTCAGAAGGAAGATACAACTAAGTGTGCATATAACAGGTAGAATGACGAATGGATAGATCATCGAAAAGGGATTACCAGATTAGGTGACTGTCTTCTACCTGTTAATCACTAAATGTACCAGTTCACTCAATATTAGAGAGGAGCAAGGTTTTGGGATGAACTATTAATAACTATACAGTCGAGTGATACCGTGGATACGTACAGATAGCATGAGATTTTCCTAAAAGCGAATTTTGGAACATAAACCCTACTATCATCTGCATTCATCGACTCACTAATTTCATCTGTTCTCTATATATTGTATTCTCATGACAAGACCATTCATATATTTGTTGTTTCCATTAGTTTGTATCAAAATGATTCAATTGTAATTTTTGAAGTATACAATAAACCTAAATACAGATTTTAATAGAAATACATTGACACGCTGTGCGAGGACTTTATAGATTATGTTGTTGTGTAGGTATATGATATATTAGATATATTATTTTTTTAATATACTAAAAAGTGGGCTTTATCTTCTCAACTAAATTACCTGAGGATATGACTTGAGTAAGGGAAATGCAAGGTTCATGAGCTCATATTAGGTGATGGTAGGCTATGAATAAATACGACCTTTCCACCACTACATTTCCAGTAGTATGCATTGCAGATTTAGATAAATTGCCTTTAGGAAATAACTGAGTTCAATTTCAGGTGTACAGTTGTCTTACAACTTTCAAATCGCCTGTTCTCATCTGCCTGGCTCCGATGTGCTAGTAAAACCGCCGTCATACATTTAAAGGGATGAGTAACTACACAGTTTGTCCAGGCTAACCTTTGATAAAGCCCGCTTGAGCAGCAATTTAGAAAAACGGCTTCACCGAGTAAATGACTGGCATTTTCTTCCCTTATATTCAGTGTGCTGGTGGAGGCGGGTGGCGCCCGCACTGCAACCAGAGGATGACTGTTTGTTGCCAGGTACCACCTGATTAAAGAGAATCAGGGGACTGCTGGTGGTTGTCAGGTGCGACCCATTTTCGAGAGGGCAATGAGGGAAAGGTTGCCAGGTTCCACCGTTGTGAGAGGGGAATGAGTGGATGCCTCATGGTTGTCAGGTTCCACCACTTTAAGAGGGCAATGAGGGGATACCTAATAGTTGGCAGGTTCCTTCCACTTTATGAAGTTGATGAGTGGAACATTGAAGGGGATAGTTGTACCACCTGCATTGAGAGCGTCATTGATAGCCATTAGATGGATATAATGGACACCCTATATACGTATGCTTCCACGAAGTAACCCTGTGTTAACCCTTACAATGGTTCATAATAGGTGGTGCAGGGGGCTAACATCGCTATTTTAGTTGAATTTACCGCCGATTTTGGTTCAAAATCAGAGAAAGTCGGTTAAAGGCTTCTGAATAATGTGTTGGAATGGAATAAAATGATAAAAACTATAGCTTGACTCTAGTCACAAGTAATATCGAACTAAAATACTCTATGGAATTGTATTGACCCATAAATGATGTTCAACCTGCAAATTTACAAATTCATAAATTATGATTATAATTCTCTCTTTTCTCCTGGCTCGATGAGTCTGAGACATGGGGTAGTGTGCTCCTTTGTCTAAGGCATATTCTTCTGTTATGTATACAACACTTGGCCACATACTCGATGAAAAGGTTAACCATATATCTTTGGAAAGATCAGTGAAATGAGATGTTAACGTATAGCCTTGTATCGTCTTGTCTTGTTCTGTTCCGGTCTCTTCTTCTATTCATTAACTGGTAGTGTTGATTGAAGTTGTAGGACTAATTACAGCAAAACGTACACTACAAGATAAGTTGAGTCGCGTTGAATTGGGTATATGTCTCATAAATCAATTCTCATATGTACATGTGGATACATAGGTATGTACAGACAATATCTGATCGAGTCTATGTACGATTAGAAATCGATATTGCATAGATACATGTAGATACACATATATCATGTGGTGGAATCTATATAAGACCGCAAAGACAGAAAACATCTTTATTGTATACTGTTGCCTGCTCAGCTGGGCTAGGTCATCCGGGAGAAGGAAAAAGACCCCCCCCCCCCCCCCACCTGGCCCTTGGGTTTATTGCGATAGAAATACATTTATATCTCTCAGTTCACTACCGACCCTTCTGTAAGAGTCCAAGGGGTCATACGGTACACTTCGTATGGACATGCGTACCGAGTGACCTCTGAGAGAAGGGAACTGAAGACCAGAGTGCTAAGACCATGGACATAGGGCAGATAAACGCTCGTCTATTACCTAAATACAGCCACAATTATGGCTGAGTTCTGCCCCGTGCGGATTTAGGTTAGCGTGAAAGACGCTAGGTTAAGGGCCAAGTGCGGAGTGGGCATTTTATGGATTTTTATTCAGAGACTACGCAGTCGTTGACACGAAATGACAAACAGAACCATTTATACCGATAACACACTGAGGTTAAGTGACACGTGAGAGCTACGCGACTATAGTCTACGAGGAATGTACCCTCGTAAATTATCTCTCTGTATATATCTCATGGGAAATTTCTGTCAGCGAGAATCGATTCCTTGCTCGAAGCAAATACCAGTATTTTTAACTGGGTGGATACATATCTCGGGCAAATAGCTATTTGATGATTGATGCGAATATGATAAATTTATGGTTCTAAGATCAATTGCACTAGACTAATGTCACATAAGGTAGGTCAAGGTGATAAACAGAATCAACTTGATCACAACCCCCAATCACATTACCCGGTCCAGTTAACTGTATGACCCCCCCCCCCCCCCCCCCTGCGAAATCTCTGTGTCAAATCATGAAAAGTATTGTACAAGAACGGAGTAAGATATCTAGTGAAATCATCGCCAAATCCGTCGATTTTAAAACGATGAAAACAAAAGTATGTAGAAATATAATGTCCAATTTTTAAGGTTAATGCTGTGTGTTAGACTTTATACCATATGCCAATCAATGCTTATCCTACTCATATCAAAGCATAACATTCATCCTTTCATAATCCTTCTTTCCTCACTTAGCCAGAAAAGTAATCCAATAGATAAATTGCACTGTTTGTTTGTTTATTCTATTTTACGTCTGGTTGGCACTACGGGTCCTTATGGTGGTTTAGCTATTCTTTTTGGTTTTACATCACAGTGGTGATGACCGAATCTATGAGAATTCTAGTAGGAATCTCACACGTACACATTCACTGAGGTCAGAGTTCTTTTACGTCCCATACCACATAAACAATATGTTAGAAGGACTGGCCTTTGGTATATCAAGCACAAAGATCTAATTCATTCTTGGTTAAATTTGCCACCTCGTTATGAGTTTAGTAGAAGCCTAAGTCGTCGGGCCCGTGCCGTACGGCAAAAACTACGTCGAACTACGGCAACCTTAACTCAACGCAGTACTGACAAAATACTTAAAAACGTTTTTCCTTCTGGGTACCTTCTCTCACCTAGACCACTAGAAAGGTTACAGATGAGTGTTGTATATAGGTGAAGTCAATGGAGTAAAACATACAGTGCCACTGCCTATGTTTTTTGCTACGGTTGTCCAATCCCCAATGTTAAAATGTAGTGCGGGAAACCCCACTGTTTGTAAGATTTACCCTCTATAGTGAAAAAGCTTTGCCCCATACTGAGGGTAAATGATGATGCTATGTGAGAGATTAAGGAATTTGCAGGAGAGAGTACCATTTCGAGAGCAGGGTATGATAAAAAAAGGTTGGTGTATGCAGCATATATATTCTAACGAGACAACGAAACAAACTGGGTATCCTACTGTTGTCAACTATTAGGCCACCAACGCCCATTGGGCATTTTTAAAAAAACAAATTGGGGATTATGTCACAAATGTTAGCCCATTCGTCAATGCTCAGGGTGAGATTAATTCAGAAACCTATAAATAGGTTTAGGGTCAGAGCTCACTCCCATCTCGGTTGAATCGCTGCGTAGTTCACGCGGCTTCGCCTTTTGAATTAGTACCCTAGTCAAACTCGATGGGATGCGAGCTCTGACTCTTAACTTTCTGATTTCCTCTAATGTATCTCACATTGTTGTCAAGCATACTTTAAGGGTACACACCACAGAACAAAATGCTCTCGTGAGACAGAAAACAGGGAGACAGTGTCCGTTGTTATTAAACACAAATGAGGAACTCTCTTATTGTTTTCCCGAATACAAGTTGTCTCCAGCAAAAATAGCATGAAGAAAGCGCATCCCCAAAGAAATGGCAATCCTTCCCACTCCCTTACTAACACACACAGACACAGAGAAAGAGCTATACAAAAGAGAATTTAGCCCTACCCACGCAGAAATATAGTTGTTGCCCCCACCCCTCTACCCATGAAAAATGTGCCCCCAGAAAAGAATACTGAAGGATCCCTCTACAAAACGAAACATGTCTTGTCTGGCCGACTTTACACCAACGATATCAGAGTAAGTGGTCACTCACCAACCATTGAACTTTGATAACATGGGAGTTCCACGGGTACTGGGTGAAAGGAAAAGGGTAGAGGGGGGACTGGAGGTTAGGATTATGTGAGGCGGCCGGTGGTGAAACTCTAGGTCTCCTACTAAATGCATGTGCTTATATGAGACATGCGCCCGCTGCAAGCACACAATACATCTTAAGTATAACCACTATGGCTACCACTTGTCCTGTGCTTACTTCAGGCATGTTCACGCTTCATGAACAGAATATCAATGCATCTTGATCTCCAGTCCTAACCTCCAGCTCAACCTGTGTATTCCTTTCTTCTCTTCTAAAGGTTACGACGTTTCTTAGAGGAGGTGCCAGTAAAGTACCTTTTGCCATCTCCATGTTGTACCAGGCGAACTCTGATGATGATTCTAAGCAATGGATATGCTTTCCTCATCTTGCCACCAGCATTCACGCAGACCGAAACCCATGCACCCCGACGCCCATTCAATTCAATGCATTGAGCGTCGTATAGCGCATCGGTATGCATCGGTATCACGGTGGGTTTGGAATTTTAATCAAACTCACAGATGTGGAGCCAGAGATAGTACTACTGAAATATAACCCAGCAAGTTTCTCGTTGTGACCCTCACTATTCAAAAAGTGGTAGACTCCAGTTTATGGATTATGTCGTTAGATAAGACAATATTTTTTGCAGATTCTTATTTGCGGTTTTCCTTTTCTATTCCTGGTATATGAGGATTCTTAGATGATAATTCTCTTAGAGTGTCAACTGGGCGTTAGGACCTTCCCATTTGGCTTGAGTGTGTATGGCAGTGTTACGGTGTTTGTTTGCCCCCTGTGTTCGTTCATTACTCTGGTGCTTTGCGCGCTTTACCCCGGTACCCTACCACCTGCACCGGTGCGTTGAGAGAACAAATCTCACTATAAAAATAGCCTTCCCCATCAGCGCTAGCGTAGAACAACAGAATATGGTACATATCAAATCCCAGCCTAATATCTGTGGTACCCTAAGCTCTCACCAGAGGTCGCCACGTGCTTACACTTGAGGGGGGCAGCCATTTGCAAAGTCTCGAGCAGCGTGGGTGAGGGGTGGCTCTTAGGTCTCAGTGGTGGATTTAGTCTAGGGTGTAGATAAAAGCAGGAAGATGGCAAGCATGTGTGCACTTAGCTAGTCTCGTGATGTATCGTCTAGAGAAACAGCGATGATTGTTCGAGGAAAGGTCTTGGAAAACGTTGTAAGCCCATTTGCTGTTCCCAAAATGCTTCTCCTTTGCCTGTGGTGTAATGTAAACTAAAGGTGAAAGTATAAGAAATGAAGGAGTGACCGTTAAACGGGAAAGTTAGGGGTTCCCTTGTATACCCTTCTTCCCTTAACTTCTGTCACCCACTAGACAAAACAACTAAGTCACGGCTGTTACCATGGACAATATACTCAGCCAGCTAAATAGTACTGGACTCACAACCGAGTCAACCACCCTGAAGTTAGATAAAAGCACTGTCTCGGGGTTGATCAATGCCATAAGCACCTCAAAAAGCTCAGGTTTGAATAACATCTCGGGTAGGGCCATGAAAGATGCCATGCAAATCCTATTGGATGAATTCATATACCTATATGAGAGTTGTCTGAATAAAGGTGCGCTGCCAGTGGAGTGGAAAAAAGGGGATGGTTGTACCTATTCCAAAAGGAGGAGACATTACAAACATTATGTGTGTGGTGATTTTTTCGTTCGCGTAACCACTATAGGGTTCAGCGTTGGAAAAAAAAAAGAGAGGCATGGGACTCGATCCCCCTCCATACAGACCAAGACGGGGAGGAAAGACCACTAGCCATCAACGAAACATGATTAACCACAATATCGCAAGACGCCTGACGAGACCCGCCGAGGTCGAAACCATAGAGTAAGCGTTCCCACAACTACGAAAGATGAAAATCTAACATCCAAGATATCATCCCGACAATCAAAATCCAACGAAACAATGGTCAAACATTCAATGAAAAAAACAAGAGAGAAGAATCTGGTATGTGCCGTTTACCAGAGCAAAGAAAAGCAACAAGGTGGCCGACACAAAATAAACGATCAAAGAATGTTGGCCACAGCCAAAGTGACCACATACTCCAAAACCAATACAAAACCACATGGAAATCCTAAAAATATGAAAATACAACAGAGACAAAAACCACGGATGGGGACGCCGTTCCTCTACTGATACGAACGGTTCCAAAATTAAGATGGCGGAAAACTCTCGTCCACCAGGGATTTGTAAAAGAACAGCGGTACGGTCGATGGAAGAGCCACTGACATTGACCAATGTGAAACGCGGAAACGGAGTCGACAACAACAAGTGCGGCGCTCACTCCCCCAACCCGTCCACTCTCTAAATTATGGTTGTAAATGCGATAGGGGTAGAACCTGTTTTACGCCTAGTCATACCCTTAGACATTACGAACATTAGTAACTGGAGACCGATTAGTTTACTGCCATTACCATCGAAAGTTCTAGAAAAAATATTTCATAGCTATGTTTACGAAAAGTTAGAGGAAACTGAGAGTTTAACAAGTTCCCAATATGGTTTCCGAAGTGGTCTCGGAATGGTAGATGCCGTTTTTGATATGACGAAAAGTTTATATGAAGACAGAAACTCGAGTCTGGTCAGTGCCTTATGTTACGTAGATTTTCGTAAGGCATTCGATGCCGTATCACATGACATGCTCCTTGCAAAACTAAAAAAACATGGTGACATTATCCGAAAACATGTATCTGTGGTTGGTCCACTACCTCAGTGGTAGGAAACAGGTTACGATGGCAAATGGGATTGTATCGGCAGAGAGCACGGTGTCCCACAGGGGTCCGTCCTGGGCCCCATCTTCTTTATTATCTTCGATAATGATCTCTGCTCCGAAATTCTTGGGAAAAATCGGGATTCTGCACTAACGATCTACACAGTTGTTATCTGTCCAATACTTGAGTATTGTAGTTTCCTACTGGACGGTGCCAGAAAAGCCGACATTGATTCATTGCAGTGAGTCCAAAATAGGGCCTTGCGGATTGTTCGGTTCAACAAAATAACTTGGCAGTGTACAGCTGACTTACATGCAACCCTCCACATTGATTATTTATCTGTAAGACGACAAATGCAGCTGTTAACCCATATATGCATAAATTGTCCGATGATTACTCACTTTTGGAACCCGAACGAAGGCCCACTCGTAGTTCAACCAAAAAGAAGTTCAACTTACCGCTTGCACGTACTTGCGCCTTCCAAAAATGGCCCATGTCACGTGGAAGTAAAGTCTGGTATCCAGTTGTAACGACATGACAGGTATGGTTGGCTAAGATTCTCTGTGCTTTTCAAGTCCAAGAAATATCTGCCTGTCTAGAGCACTTCCTATCCTTTTAAAGGAAGCTCAAAACAGACATCCCTGTCTATAGGTATTTTGCTAATTTAAGTATATGTTCAAAGACTCTTATGAATGATTTGATAAACAAAAAGTCAACTGTGTTATTCATTTGTGTCACTTTCGGCCATTTCCGCACGATTCATAATAACAAAATCACCAACATGCCAACCATATCGAAAACATATGGATCATGACGCCATCCTGTGTCATTTGGGGTACTGAATAAGCCTCAAAGCTTGTCCAGTCAACTGGGCATCTGTAAGTAGGAATTACTTCAGGTGATGATTAAATTATCCCAGCTGGAAATAGCTCTCTCTACATTCCCAATCTCAATCATTATATACAGCTAAATGACCTAGATTTCAAAACTGACTTGTCAACAAGGCTAGCCACAATACCTTCCCTTTCTATATCGCTATATTGGAATTTCCCAGCTATTTTGGGGCCTCATATGGATTTCACAAACACTGGCTGTTCTATCATTTAGAACTAGTATAAAAGTAAGAAACCACAGTTTATTTTACTGCATATCCTCTCAGAATTGTTTACGACCAAATCAGAAAGATTTAACTTGAATGTATATATGGTAAACTGCTGCTGAACTGGACTCATACCAATTTGCCATAATTATTAAGCTAGGGCTCTATAACTGTGTGCACAGTCACTCAGAGCCTCTCGGACTATATCTTTCAAGTTCGGACTAAAATCAATCTATTACTGCTAAGAGTTATACACAAAACCTGGAGATACTATCGATTATCCTTGTTTGTAAAGCTGCTTTAGCAATTGTAAAGACATTGCTTTAGCATGTGAACTAATATGAATGTCTGAGGGATAATAGAAACTGCCTCCGATGTTTCTTGCAACAAAGTTATGAATACATAGGACATGGGTGAAAATAGGGGTACAGTTAACAAATAACTGCATCCAGGACCTTTTGACGGCTGTAAGTTTGATTGTTGTATTCATATCAGATTCGGTATTTGTGTATGGCTTCCCATGAAAAAAAACTCGGTTTTATCAATGATGATGTCGTCAATAAAATGTTTGAAGATAATCAGAAAGGATATATCTACTTGAAATTGTCTGTACTCAACACACCACAAGGATACCTCTGTCAGGGAAAAGGAAAACATAGAACATCAGGCTGAATCGGTGAGAGGAATTTGTAATTGGACAGGAAGTAATCACTAACCGACGTATCTATATGTTACACATTTTACATGGATAGACTAGAAGTTTATTACGACAACCACAAGTGGGTATTTCCGACAACCTTTCCGGCTAACAGCCCTCTCCACTCGGATCTGATTGAGTGTCCGGATCAACGTCCTTAATGTCCTTCGTGTTATGGCATATAGTGTGGTGAGAGTATTTAGGCGCCCCTAGTCCATTTATGTTATTTCTACCTACCGGCACCACAGGTGTGATCGCTGCATCGCGGTGCGGCCGAGGCGCGACTGTGGCTTTCACACCCCTGGGGCCTGTTTCACTAGTCCTGTGACAACCCTTGTTGGTCTCTGCGACACAACAAGGGCAGGTAGCGTTTCAATAGTCCTGTGACAACACAGTTCACGACGTCACAGAGAAGACATGGGTGAACAGTGGCATGTCACGTTTCAGAACCAACTGTGATGTTACTGTTACTGCCTTTATTGTGTCACTGTTAGCGAGAGGGTCCACCCTCTCACATCGCTATACATCGGGAGCAGTCCTGCCGCACCTGTCCGGGTGATTTCACCCACTTTCCTTAGGAATTAAGACATGAAACTTTATCACCAGTTAGGGAAATATATAACCAATGATCGTACCAAATATAAAGAAGATCGGCTCCTCCGATTTTCTGATATTCGCGTTTTAATTTGAAACATCGAGCTAACCATTATCTGGCTGTCTTGACAGCGTCACTGTCTATATCACACTGTAGCACTCGATTGATCTGGAACCAGAGCAGCGCAGCATACAGTGTGACATACTGGGGTCACCACTGCGACACTTAAACTATCTCTGGTTGAACAGTGACACCAACAAGGTGAGCAACAGTGACATGGCTTCTGCAACAGGAGAATACTGGTTGCGCTATTACTGCCGCTATTGCCGCCCTTGTTTATGTCGCCAGTATGTCACTATCTCTGGACTAGTGAAACAGGTCCCTGGTCTCAGCTGTGCCCTAACGTCCCCACTTTCAGGTGGTGGACCCTAACATCCTGCAATCCTACGGCCGACCCTCTACATAACGAGGTAAACAGGGCATTGCATACAAGAGACCAGTCAAGACAGACCCTGACCTGTAATCTGGACTACCTGCATGTAGTTAAACTAGTACAAAAAGCGACTCGTATTCTAGGCCATATGCATAAGTTCTAGGTGTTAAAAGTGAGTTTCTTCATGAATCCTCATTCGCATTCAGCGCTTATGATATTGTTGCCCCATACAAACATTAGATTATGTAGAAATATGTAAGTAGATAACAAGCTTTGTCACGAGCGAATTGTGGTGTTGATAAGACGGTACACGGTCATCTCGGCCCGATCGGCATCTCGGACCTCTTTTTGTGCGGTCATCTCGGCCCCTCGCGGCCGCGTTCCGCACTTCCACTTCCGCGGGTTAAGGATAGGGTTAATGTTAGGGAAAGGGTTAGGGATAGGGTTATGGTTAGGGTTATGGTTAGGGTTAGGGTTAGGGATAGGGTTAGGGTTAGCGTAGACTGGCTCCAGTCCCTGCATCCTATGTCCACTCTCCTCGCTGGGATACAGGTTTGATTCATGGGCCAGTCAGAGAAGAATACATATTTTAATGAACTTTATTCTGATTGTGATTATTCATTTAATGAATGTTCATGATCAAAGACTTGAGCAAGTCTAGGGTTAGCGTTAAGGTTTGGGATAGGGTTAGGGATAGAGGTAGGGTTAGGGATAGGGTTAGGATAATCACTGAACAACACATATGCTGTTCAATGTCTAGTAACTTTAACTTATCTTCAACTTGATATTTCTGTAATTGATATAAAGAAATTTAGTTATGGTCACGATTACAACAATTACTGTCCCGGCCAATGGAAGGGTAGGAGTAACCATCTACCAACCAGTACCAAAGCATATAACATAAATACAAGCGAAATATCAGATGTTCATGTCATATACAAAACATATGATTATAACCTTCAGCATTGAATAATTTGGATTATTTCACGAGTAATTCTTGTTATCGCTCCTATTTCTAATATTCATTCATTATGTTATATAGGCCCATTGATTATAAGCCATAACTGGTTTTCAACTCCCAATACAAATTTGGTTGATCTGCTTATCCACCATCATCAGCATTAAAGCAATGATAAGGAATTATAACTGCACTAAGTTATCCTAGAGATGGACTTTGGGTAATCAGTGACTAAGTCCTGAAAACGTTACACTGGTTTATCGAGTTCCATCGTATGTATAACTAGAATAACCCTCATAAAATAATTAAAAGCTTCTTTTAGAATCACTGCTCTAGGTCTTCTACCACAAGAAAAGGAAATAGAACGGGGGGAAAAGTTTGAATTAGACTATTTTTGATTAGTTTGCACAAAATCACCACCTCCCTATTGGGGAACTTCAACCTATAGCCTGTAGCAGTAAATCAGCTCCCGTTGCTCAATTGGCTAATGTCCCATTCTTGGCACCACTCACCATCATAGTAGGCGGGCTAGGCTTAAATTGTTTGCCTGCTATTGTAATATATTTCTTATTAGCAACCTACTCTATCTGTTACTGACTCTTAGTATGACATCTAATACTTTTGTCATTTATTTCTCATATTCATTATAACTACTTCTCAGTTGTAAACTTATAGCATTTGACTACAATTATAATCATAATTGAGGTTAATTGGGTGCGGACATTTGGCACCAACGGGCAGCTGACAGAGGGACATTGCTTCACAGAAGGACGGCTCACAGAGGGAGCCACCACCAACTAAGAATGCTTTTCGCAGTTTTGAAGTGCCGCACCTCGCTCCTCTATAAAACGCTCAAAAGCATGGAGAAAGCGACGACAAAGGACCTTTAAACCGACAAGACAAAGAAGTCCGACCAACAGGGCACCCTAGAGCCATGGGTTAGTGAATGGCCGCCAGATATGGATTGAAAATTCTCTGGAATAGACCTAGTACTCGCAGACACCGTGGCCCGTCTCCCGGGCACCTTTAATGGCATGGTGGCTTTGACCACAACCTAGACTAGCCTCCGTCCCTGTGTCCTACTCCTACTGCTGCCCACCGCCACCGCACGCCCTCTTTACCCCTCCACCTACTCTCCCCTCGGCCTGGCTGATTCCTGAGCCAGTCAGAGGAACCTTACACATTGTAATTTATTTTATTCATTGAATTTATGTTCATAATCAAAGACTTGAGCAAGTCTAACCACAACCTTCAACGCCCCAACGTGGGACCAACGAGTATACTCGTTGGTGGGACCCAGTGGGGGTGCGAGGACCTTCCCAGTATGCACTGCGCGCCGACCATATTATCAAACGCACGGGACCTGTGCTTACGGGAAATGCAGAGCGAGAAGCAACAAATTCCATGGACCTCTGGTCAGGCTTCACAAGATCTAGATGTACAAATTACTCCGGGAAGTAATCACCACATCAACTGCCAGCTCAACAGCAGTTTCAGCTACCCTTGGGATTGTTTGTATAGGTCATGTTTATTCATTGTATATGTATGTTGACTACTCCAAGGAAGATTGTCAGTTTACTAGAAAATGGAAATAGGTTAACTTACTCCACAACCCAAACCAAGCAGTCTTACAGACCGTCCAGCTGAGGCTCTATCTCATTTGTTACCAGTGCCTGAAAAAATAATGAAAATGCTTCTTTAACCCTTTAACAGCAGCATGATGCCTCCAGGCATTTCCCTGGCTACAGCAGCATGATGCCTCCAGGCATTCCCCTGGCTACCGCAGCATGATGCCTCCAGGCATTCCCCTGGCTACAGTAGCATGATGCCTCCAGGCATTCCCCTGGCTACCGCAGCATGATGCCTCCAGGCATCATAGAGGCATCATTGATAGTTATATACAAAATTCAATAAACAAAAAAATAATTGTTTGAATTAAAAGAAATTTTGACATAGTAAAAACAGCATATTGACCTTTGATTTGGTATTACAAAATATCATCAACTACCAAGGTAAATTACTCAAATCACATTACACATCATGTGACATAGCAGGGTCGTTTATGCAGGCAATGCCTGCTGCACAATGGTGGTCAGAGAAACTGGGTGCTGCAGGGAAAGGGTTAAAAACACCCGACATTAAATTTAGAACAGACTGCTGATCTATAACACAATCCAGTTCTGGTGCCGCAAACTATAACTTTAAAAATAGCATGCATTTGACAGTGTGTACCATGGACGCTTATGGTCTAAGACAAGCACTCTGACTTTTCGGATTCTAAGATATTATGATAGAGGATCAAACACCAACGCATGCCACAGAGGAGATGAAGGAACAAGTATTGGGCATTGTATACTTGATTGCAGAAGGTACTTCACAGCATTTGTTATATACTTCTAATGAAAAGGGAGGAAAGATCGCAACGACATGCAAAAACAAGGAGAAAGCGGGGCACGTAGTGTATGGCTGGAGGTACAAGGAAAAGGTACCATGGTCCCAATACACCCCAATACATACACAAAATTAATTCTGAAGCAGGCGAGGGGAAGTGTGTTTTTGGAGTACATACGATCAGTTTTTTATTGATTCTAGAGCTCCTGAATCTCCTAATTCCAAAATCTGCTTCCAGTTTGTACAGGCTCAGTATTTTGAGATATGCGCATTTTGAGTAAAAATATGAAAGAATTAAGATATAATTAAATGAATATGTTTATTTCAACTCAACTTCATAGTATATCACGTTTAATGAATCTTTCTCGAAAAGGAATCCCATATTTGATAAACAGAATTACATATGAAAGATTGATAGTATATATGACCTTGAAATGTCAGGTGAAGGTCAAATTAAGGCCAATATTGTCATTTAATGCAATTTTTATTCTTGGTATGAAGTCAGACTTTAATATTAGCTTCTTCCACTGGATTTACCGTGAATCTGGGAAAAGTCTGTGTAAAGTCAGGTCTTAGCATTCACTGCCTGCTAAAAAGTCAGACTTTGACTTTTATCATGGTGAAAAGTCAGGGCTTAGCCATCACTGCACACTAAAAAGTTAGACTTTGGCATCTCTCCAAAGTGAAAAGTCAGGGCTTAGCCTTTCACACATGCGAAAAGGTCAGACTTTGACATTTTTTCAAGCTGAAAAGTTAGTGCTTAGCCATCATTGCAAGCTAAAAAGTCAGACTGACATTTTCCATGGTGAAAAGTCAGGGCTTAGCCATCATTGCACACTAAAAAGTCAGACAGTGACATTTTTCCATGGTCAAAACTCAAGGCTTAGCCATACACGCATGCTAAAAAGTCAGACTTTGACATTTTTCCACAGTGAATTATCAGGGCTTAGCCATCCACGCACACTAAAAAGTCAGACTTTGACATTTTTCCATGGTGAAAAGTCAGGGCTTAGCCATCATTGCATGATGAAAAGTTAGACTTAGACCTTTTTCGATGCTGATAAGTCAAGACAGTTTTTACACTTGATTGAATAAAATTTGAAGCTGCTGACATTTTTGGGCTGGCAAAAAAGTAGGGGCAGTCATCCCCTGCCCCCCCCCCTATTCCCCTGGGATAAGTAATGATTTTAAAACTCAGAAAAAGGTCAAAGAAGGTAAGATTTTATGGTTTATGTTATCTAAGACCTCAAATGTGACATGCTGAGAAAATACTGAACCAAGTATTTTTTTCTTTTTTTAATATTCAACAAATTCAAGCATGGTCTTCTATTTTATAGTTTGTATAAGTTACATCTAGATTCCACCCTGTTTCTCTGGATACCAATAAAAGTGTGTCATGTATATTGATAGTGGATATGAGAGCAGATATAATTATAGAAAATGTCCAGTAGCATAATACCGAACATTATGAAAATATTAATCTGCACGTATGAATTTAAGTAACAGATGTAATAAATGAAGACAGCTTGCATCGCGAAGGTGGAAAAGCAGTGTTCTGTATAAGGAATGGTTATGTAATGTAAAGGTAACATGCTTATTGGTAGATTGTGAACTATTGAATTAGAAGGTAGCGCGCTATGCGCTGGACACTACAAAGGTAAAATCTGGCTGATAATCAGCTGTGTGAGCAATAATCACACAAGAGCAGCACTAGCACTCTTGCCGGTGCTGGATGCCTTATTACTATATACCTACTGTAGTAACTAACGTAAATACAATACGTTGCTATATATACAGTAACTACGGTTTCTGCACTGCCGAGAAGTAATGCATGTTACGCCTAATGTCTTAGCGGATGGATAATGGCGGACAGACTTGAGCAGCACCTCGACTCGACCGTTGACATCGTGATTTACAGCAAAATACAATAAATATACACACCTGACCACATATAATCCTAATAAATTATGTGAATACATCGACATTTGTGTCAACTCACCAAAATCCAGATACGATCGCGTTGTTCACCTATGTGTAGGCGGCCGAAACATCAATTTGTTGATATCGATGCTGCCGTGGGTCGCGACGTTAGCAATGCTGACGTCATACTTTGAAACCACTCTCCAAACATAGATTCTGAGCCTTTTCCCAGGCTGCTTGTATCTCTGCACTAACCTGGAGTGGTTTAGAGCTGAAGAAGAGTCTAAGCTGATTTAACACTTACAGATTTCCCAACTCATGATATATTTAAGTTATTTACTTTTATAACTTTGACGGTTACACTTTTTGAAATTCCAAATGTAGTTATTGGGTTGGAGCAGAGATTAGTTAGTGCAGGCACCTCGATAGATCTGCTGGGAACTGCTGGGAACTGCTGTATATAAACGCCATCTGTTGTGAGATGACAGTAGTAGAGGCTAGGGTGGGGAATAATCCACATTACTCTATGACCGTTGAGTGCCCAAATCGGATTAAAAAAGACTCCTATGGCGTTATTACGGTAAATATCTTTGTGATTTGAGGTATATAGTAATAAAAAAACAGAATACCTGTTTCCGTAAGAACCCGGTTCCTCACTTGTTTCTCCGGAGGTTTAAACTTCGGTCTAAAGACCTCGGTTGAAACCTCCGGCGAAACAAGTTCGGAATCCGGAAACTTACTACACAGGAATCCTGTTTTTATATATTCTACCTGGAGTGTGGTCGCCCAGTGAATCTTGTGTGTGGAGATGAGCCGACTCCATGAGCCTAGGACAACCAACAGTCTACAGACTGAATTCTCATAGTGAGAATACACAGAGCAGCTAAACTACCATAGAGCAAACACTGGAGTAAGTGAGAATCGACCATTGTGGAGCTTTTGAGCAAGGGAGAGTGATTAGGAACATCTAAGGATTATGAACTCAACATGGATTATTTATTGAGACTGAAATTCTGTGACGATTGGACATGATGGCTTGAATTCTAAATGAAGCTGATTATGTCAATGTTATTGATTACTAAGTGAAACAATCTGCTATTGAGTGAACTATTGAGTGACCTTGTTGTTTCTCTAATTGCTTGTAGTGAAACATATGAAACTGTTATTTAAAAGAAGTTCATTAAGAATTGTCAAGGTTCACCGTCTCACATTTTACCCCTGGTTGGATTGAGTGTTACCGTGCCCCATCAGCCGTAACATACCAAGCTATGCTCTAAAGACAATCAACAAGCAAGTGATAAGACGATTTTCTTGCTTATAAATATTGAGTCAAGGGAGAGAACTTTATGGATTTAGTCTTATGAAGATCAAAGATCCAACAACAGTACAGTAAAAATGATGATAATAATAAAATTGATAATATAGCCCTCCATCTTACATAATTAATACAATGAGAAAATGGCCAATGGGAATTGGATTCATTTTCACTGTCTGTCTGTCATTTTCACTGTCTGTATTAAAACTATGTTTTGTCCATGGTCTCCTCCACACTTACAAAAGGGTGAACAGCCATATGGCACACTCGCACATCCACAATTAACAGAGCAGCGCTCATCTGTGGCACAAACACACTTAATCATATTGTAGGGGTCAGGGTAGTCGAGCAGTGTTTGGTTCCGCGAGTGCAGATCCCTGCTGTGCGGTAAAGCCAGTGGACCTGTGTCTGCAAATACTATGGGTTCACCCGCATTACGTAACTCGGTGAGTATATGTAGGCCGAGTCCGCAGCGGTTGACAGGTTACTTGTGCATTCCTCCTCGTTAACTAAACAACTTTGAGCCTCAGAGGCTGCTAGGTTTCTCCTCTCACCTTGCGCTACCTAGCACATTCTGTGCTAGGCGACTGTAACTGAAAGAGAAAGGTTTCAATAAAGAGATTGTACCTGAAAGTGTCTGGAGTCTGGTTTTGTGTAGTAGGCTAAGCTAGGTTGTAGATTCCGCATCTCCCTGACTTGCCGAGGAAATACTCGAACCAACCCGTGCAGAGAGTACAAGCACGGGGTAGCAACGCGTCTCACACCAATGGATAGGTTAAGCTAGGCCCAGTTGTGAGTCCACATACCACGAACGGGCAGTCTGCTACAATATTAAGCACTTGTGGGGCAGCAGGAGAAACTGATGGGGGTAGTTGGACTTGGCTAGTCATCTTTGTGGTGGGGTCCTAAGAAAGAAACTGATGAGTGTTTGATCTGTGTCCTTGTTCACCATCAAGTTTGGAGTGCACAGTATTGTGAACGAGGTTATAGCTGAGTGAATATTCTGAAGCACTCCAAACGAGATAGCGAATGGGTACTCAGACCAAACACGAAAATGTTTCTGATTTTATTTTAGCCTGGGAATATTTATCTGTTTATCACCCATTGAGAATGAGTTACCGTACTCGCAAACCTGTTGAGAATGAGTTCCTAATGTTAAGCCTATGGACGTTTATTTCAGGCTAAGATAAAATATGTAATCCATCTTGAATACATCCAGTTCAGGGTCATCTTAGAGGCATCATTGATACTTTTAGAGGAAATTCAATAAATAAAGATATTCAATTGAATAAAAAAAAGAAAAAAAGTACAAGAGCCATATTGACCTTTGATTTGGCATAACAAAATATCATCAGTTACCAAGGTAAATTACTCTATTTTTGCAGGCAATGCCTCATATGTAATGCTGAGCAGGGGAACTGGGTGCCTCAGGGAAAGGGTCAATTAAGATTTATGAAATAATTGAAATAACACCATATTGAATTAATTTGTTCTTAGGTGTTATCATTACTCACTTCTGTGCTTAATAAGCTCAGAATGGCTAAGTAGTAATTGATTGATTTAAGTTTGTGAAATAATTCAAATAACACCATAGTGAATTACTTTGTTCTTAGATATCATCATTACTCAGCTCTGTGCTTAGAATGACTAAATAATCATATATCTGACAAAGTGTACCATAGGCATATTTTTTTCTTATATTTCTTAGAATTAGGTTTCTTTTCAAAAAGTTAAACTAAAGGTGCTGAACCCATACATACTGGCACGAAGCAGATTTGAAATCAGAAGATTCAGGAGCTATAAAAACAATCATAAAACGTTGTATGTACTACCAAACACACCTCAGGACTAATATTGACTGGTTTCAAATACAAGCGGTCGTATGCTCCGAGGAGTTGACGCGCAGTAATATCCGAGCGTATGCGAGGATATTGCATATGGTCAACTCCGAGGAGAATACAGCCGCTTTTATCTGAAACCAGTCTTTACTGTATTTATTATCCACCTTTTCCTGACAAGTGGTGTACTGATATTAGGGCATTTAGGCACGTACTACTTTTTCATACACATTATTTTCCAGCATGCGCCGGCTTTTGCAACCTGGAGCATACAACATATCCGTATGCATGCTCTGGGTATGTCCATACACAATCCCTATGTGTTTTCCATGGACACTTTGTATTTGCTGGATAATAAAACTCACGACATAACCAGCGTAATCAACCACATGCCTTGATTTAGCATATTTATATTCATTTATAATACCGGATATAATACACATTTATATTTGATATTTTACCTGTAGATACAAAACAATATCATATGATATTTCAGACATTAAAACTCGGTTCCAAGTTAAAGTATGAAATGATCGATTTGAGACTTTTATCTATAATAAAATTTCACCATATTTGCAGAGCGGCATGATCATATATTCTAGGTATCCTGAAAGTTTAATAATTTTCTGTTGATTTTTTCACGTTTCCCGCTTAAATGCGTCGCCGATACACACCAATAGGCTACGACAATGAATACATGTTCAATAGTCACAGCCCCCCTGCAATACAGGCATGTCTATCGGGCGCAGGCCCTCGCGTATTGATGTGTATCGGTAGAGTCATCGTAGAAACCTGAACACCTTCCCCGATATGAGCTACGATTTCTCTGCGATTTTGATTTTTTATCAGGAGGTCAGTAATTGTAGCATATCGGTGTGTATGGGAAGAAAGGTGGACATCCCCCCCTTATGATATACTATTCAAACATAGAAATGAGCTAATGCAAGGATCCAATTATGCATAACGAAAAAAGACGTGCTCATAGTAGTCTGATATGGGCGCTAAAAGAGTCACGGTTACTAGGGGCTAGAGAAATACCAACCACCAAATTGTTTACCCAATTGGTTAAAGTCTACCTGAAGCATATACCCCTGGTACACGGCTGAAACTTCAAGTTGCATGTACCCCCTGACTGGCCCTGTCAACCTGCCTGGTCGCAACCGCTGTCATACACACAGGCCAGTTCTTTTGCTTTCTTTTTAAACAGTATACAAAATGTATTGATTTCCACACATATTTTTCCTTTTCTTACACAAACTCTTTAGGTTTTTCTTGCATTTAATGGAAAAGGCCTGAATATATGTTGAATGCCTGTAGGCATTCTCGCCCCCTGTGTACATAATGCCGGCAGGCATTTTCGCCCTGAATGGGTGAAGAAGGAACCTGTAAATTGATGAAAAGAAATAAAATTGGTTGCTGAATTATTATCCAAATTTGTGGCTTGTAAAGGCATGGTAGGTAGATTTATATTTACCATATTTGGAGATATATAACCTATATATGAAAACAAATTCCAACCACGGAGTCCGGCTTCGGACCCCAGCGGAACGAAAAAGTTTAAAACTATAACCTATATATGGGTTTAAATTAGGAGATCAAGGATGAGTGTGGTGTTCGTGCTGGAGGCACCAGGAGGAGGTACAGTCAGGAGCCTAATTAACACCCTCCCCCTTTACGGGTGGTTGTCACCCTTCAAGGCGACCACTTGCCTCAGCACATTTGCAGCAGCAACACAAACCTAAGAACGCTGGTGCAGGGTCACCATACAATGGCGGACAAGGGAACAGACAGTGATATCGAAATGGCAGCAGACTTCAACTTCACCAACTGTGCGAAAAACATCCGGCTTAAGATGAAAACCAGGGAGATCATGGCAGAAGATCATGGCAGAAGATTATGTGAACTATGAGGTGCTCACCATTTTGAGGTGCAGCTGACCATACCGGTGGGGCAAGCACGCAGACTCAGCAAGGCATTGGGGAAGTTAGGCAACACCAATTTCGCACAGGAGAACAAAACAGTGGCAAAAGAGGACTTAGAGCAAGAAGCTCAACCCCAAGAGGGGCAGAAAGAAGGAAAGAACGGAAATGAGGAGGCCCTGCTTAGGGCACCAGCGGAATGGGAGAAAATGATAGGCTCCCTGCAGATGAATGAAAAAGCAGAGGACGGCTAGATCCAAGAGGTTGGATAACCTGCAGCACCCAACAATAGCTACAACCCAGCAGGCCTACTGATGATCAAGGCAACAGACAAGAAGGCGTTTAAAATTGTGGACTTTGTACCAGAACATGTAAGACTGTTTATCTCCAAAAAGAAGATGGACACCATGAAATTTGTGGAGGGTGAGGACGGTACAATGGTGCCTCACGCCGAGCAAGTACTGGTCTACATAGCACAAGCAGAGTGGGGAGCAGCCAACATGAGGCTCCTTTTCAAACTGCTTAGATCTGGGGACCTAGTCAGAGGTAGGGTAGAGGACTAACTATCATATACTATATATATATATAGGTCATATAGGATAGGTATGACTGGAGGTCAGTGGTTGATCCTGATATAAGGTACAGGGAGTTGCAGGTGCAGAACGACTACCGAAGGGGTGACAAGATCTCATCCGTAGAAGCTCTGACCCTGGCCCCGAAAAAGCAGCAGACAGAAAAAGGCACAGTAGTAGATAATGGCAGGTATGTTGTAGTTAGAGACAAACCCCATATTGTTGATGTGCTAGCTGCGATACCAAAACCGGACGGAGGTATCAGACTCATCCATGATGGTAGTAAGCCAGCTGGAGGCTCTTTGAACTTGTATGCCATCAATGAGATTATCACCTATCATGTAATCTTACATGACAGCAATTCTAATGAGTTATCATGTTCTTTACATGTCCACTTTGATTGATCTAATAATCTACGTTAATGTAAGGTCTGACACAGCATGCACGCTTCTAGTGTAATATATACCTTTTTCCTTCCACTCCTTAATTAACCAAAATTAATAGGAATGTTTAATTTGATTTGGCGTAACAACTAATATTTCAGTTGATGTGTACAGAACAACGTTCCGTATTTTACCGTACGCAACACTGTTCCGTACGGTATTTTTACGTTATATGGCGAAACGGTACATATTTACAGTATATACGGCATGGGTATGTGGTAAATACTAAAGAAGAAA